>CM058236.1:26901010-31701010 GCA_030180135.1 Orychophragmus violaceus | reverse complement strand
AAGGATTGAAGCAAGCATCGAGGAGTTGGAATCTTCGTTTTGATGAAGCAATAAAGAATTTTGACTTCATCAGAAACAAGGAAGAACAATGTGTGTATAAGAAAACTAGTGGGAGCAAAGTGGCGTTTCTTATCCTATATGTCGATGACATATTGCTTCTTGGAAATGATATTCCAATGCTGAAGTCTGTTAAAGACTGGCTGGGAAGTTGTTTTTCCATGAAGGACATGGGTGAAGCCGCGTATGTTCTTGGAATCCGAATCTTTAGAGAAAGATCTAAAAAACTGATTGGACTTTGTCAAGATGCTTATATAGACAAAATCCTGCATCGATTCGGAATGGATAAATCCAAGAAAGGATTCACGCCAATGATACATGGTGCTACACTAAGCAAGGATCAGTGTCCAAAAACACCTGATGAGCTTAAGCGCATGAGTAGGATTCCTTATGCTTCGGCTATAGGATCTATCATGTATGCCATGATCTGTACTCGTCCTGATGTTGCTTATGCACTAAGCATGACGAGTAAGTACCAGTCTAATCCAGGTGAGAATCACTGGATTGCCGTAAAGAATATCCTGAAGTATTTAAGGAATACTAAGGATAAGTTCTTGGTTTACGGAGGAAGTGAAGTGCTTGAAATGAGTGGATTCACGGATGCAAGTTTTCAGACAGATAAAGATGATTTCCGGTCACAGTCTGGTTACATCTTCTGTCTGAATGGCGGTGCAATAAGTTGGAAAAGCTCCAAGCAGAGCACCGTGGCAGATTCCACAACTGAAGCTGAATACATCGCTGCTTCAGAAGCTGCGAAGGAAGGAGTTTGGATAAGGAACTTCTTGATTGAACTCGGTGTATTTCCAAATGCTACTGAGCCACTAGCACTGTATTGTGACAACAATGGTGCAATTGCTCAAGCTAAGGAACCGAGACATCATCAGAAATCAAAACATATTATGAGAAGGTATCACCTGATTCGTGATATAGTGAATAGAGGTGAAGTGATGGTCAGCAGAGTTCCCACTGATGAGAACGTGGCTGACCCGTTGACAAAGCCACTCCCGAGACCTAAGCACGAGTTGCATACTGCTGCTGTAGGAATTAGAGATATTCAAATGTAATCTCTTTTTGAGTGGGAGTTGTGAGGGCTTTATTTTAGTTATTTTGATTGGTTCATGTAAACATTTTTAAATGTTAATGAAATTTTTATTTCTGGATTATTTTTAACTGTGATATAAAATAATCGTTCCAAAATGATTCATGTCATTATATATGGGCCATCGAAGTACATGAGTAGACTTGATCCTGAAACCCCATATTTAACGAAATGACATAAATCATATTGTCCATAGTCGAAGGTTGTTGAAATTGGAACACCAACAACCATTTGAGACTAGAGTGTGTTGAGACTTATGACCAAGTTTCGAGGGGTCATAGATGCGCGGCATCAAAGTCGACACATAGGTATATGTAGGGGAGCATATGACCGGACATGGCCCGCTGATGAGAACTCTACAAGATATTAATATCTGTGTCATGAGAGGTTCTCATTTACGACTATAGAGTATAGTCCTTAGACCTGAGTTCGCATGCATGTGGCTGCACATGGATTGATGCGCTTTGATCATTGTCTAACGCTGTTTCGTAACTGGGAGCTATAAGGACCTTGGTTGGGTGTATTATGAAGTGTGTAGTTCATAGTGATGGAACAAGATGGGATTTGTCCCTGCCGTTTAACGGAGGTAATATCTCTAGGCCAATCGGAGACTTGATAGCTGGTAAGAGAGTGGCCACTCCCAAATGGACTTGCCCAAGTCGTTTGCATTGTCAGTATCAAATCTGGTCCGATGAACATGGTCTGGCTATATAAGGATGACACGCATCTTGCCTTATGCCAGATCGAGATATTGAGACAAAAGGATTAGGGAATGTAGGATTCCAGTACAAGTGGGAGATTGTTGGGAATGTCCTGAAATCTACTGTACTATCTCTAGAAAGTATGATAAGTGTCGAGATCAGACATAAGTCATAAATACTGGGTGATCATGATGACTTGCTAGAGCCCGCTCATGATCTATAAGTTTAGGACTTATTACCAGTATTGTATGATCCCTAAGGGTCACACACCATAGCTAACGGGAAAGTTAACAAGGAATTAATACAGTAAGATGCAAGACATTTACTGTATTTGTACAGAGAATTGGGCCAGACAAAATACAGTCTTTTTGTCTGATTTGGGCCTTGGGCCCAAAAGCCTAATAGGCCATTAGTTTAATTCACTTGGGCCCATATAAGGAAGAGGAAAGGCGCCAGGAAGCCCTAATGCTTCTTGCTCTGCGATTTTCTGAGCCTTAGCCGTCCTCTCTCTCTCTGTTGATTCCAACTTGGTCTAGCAGCCTGATCCAGTAGCTTGTAAGCGTGTGGATACCTAGGAGGAGCCGGTTATCATCAGCTCTCAGCTCTCTGTGATCTCTTCATTCCAAATCACCTAGATCCTAGTTGATTATGTGCTAGGATGTAACCTGATAATTACACCATGAACACACATAATCCTACACTTTATCCTAGTTGATGGCAGCCCGTTACAAAGTTCATTGTGATGTGGTCCCATTTTCATTCTAGAATGGGCAGAATTTGTAGTAAGCCGCTTGGAACATGATGTTTTGCCTTAACCAACTGAAAGTTTGGACACTTAGCCACCCACTCAGCCACGTCCTGTTTCATCCCGACCCAGTGATAGTATCGTTCGAGGTCGTGGTACATCTTGGTCTGTCCGGGATGAATGGAGAACTTAGACTGATTGATGAGGACATAGAATCAGAAGCAGAAGATCCAATGCCCATCATAAGGAAAGGACCATTGATAAGATCAACAACAAAGACTCTGAGAAACCAAGTCAATGAAGCTGTGCAATGTCTATTGAGTCAAGCTTATGAACAAGTGAAAGGGCAAGAGGAAGTCATCATAAGAATGGACAATCCAACACTATTCAACTCATCTCAGAAGGGACTCACCATATGCACCATCTCGCCTAGTTCCGGATGTGATGTTCAGAACACTACACTTGAAGTCTAAAGGTTGCACTTGAAGTATAGAATGTGATCCACGATCAAACAAGCTAAGGTATGGTTTTTAATTAGGTTATACACATTTTCTGACTGTTATTCCTTGTTTTTGCAGCTTAGACTAAAGTTTTTATTTTGTTCTTTAATAAGGGCAGCCGTTGAGTCTTTAGGTCCCAATAATCGAGTTTGTACTTTCCTTTTATGTTTTTATTTGTTTCAAGTCCCCATAAGGGCATAGATCTTTGGACTATTATAAAGTCCCCTCTCACATCAGTGTATCATTTACCCTAGATCAATAAAGTATCTGAGTTTTTCTTAGCCAAGAAAACGACCCCTTTTGTGTTCTCTATGTTTGTGCGATTCAAGCAAAGAGTAGTATTTTGTCTTACCAAAGATAAATCCATAGACTCTGTGGCGACACTCACTCCATCTCCATCCATTGATTGCTTATGAGAGAGGCTATAAGCCAGCAGAATTGATCCCATAGCTATTCATTCCATCCAACTCAGTCTGATCAAGAGAGCCTTAAGCCAGTGATTAGTTCTCCACCAATCCACCATTGTAGACTCCGTCCAGGGGCTACATCATCTGGTATCTAAGCCGAAAGGCTCCTAAAAAAGTGTTTTCTATCCAATAATCTTGTTATTTTTCATTAGATTTATCTGCATCCGTTTCTGATTCCCATAGTTCATCGTCTGTTTTGTTTGCTATTGTATCTTAAAAACAAAAACCTCATAAAAATTGATTTGTTTCATTCAATCTAGTTAGTTATCTGTTAGTTCATTGCATCACTGATAAGGTCAAGAATTAATCCTATTCTACTGTAAGTGCACAGTCAATGCAATTATAGTATATAGGGTATCAAACCCACATAGACTCTAGACCTACGATAGACTCTAGACCTCTGTCAGCTCTAGACCACCATACTATATTTTTCTGGTTCCTTTCTTCTCTTTTCCCTTCCTTAGCATTCTGATTTTTCCCCATTGGGTATCATTTTTTTTTTTATCAGTGCTCTTCCCCTTATGGGGTGTACTTTGGACACATTCCATGAATGCACAGGAGGTGATAGTGGTAGTTACCACTTCCGTGACAACTTCGGAGCTACTAGCTCATCCTCCGTTTTTTATTCTCTTTTTTTTTTTTTACTTTAGGGAAGGGGAGAAGGGAACCTTACTCGGACAGGTTTACAAGCTGTGTCAGAACTAACAGAGGAGTCCGACTCAAGGTATACCAAGCCCTTAGGTGAGAAAATTAAGTCAAATTAAGGGTGAAGTCAGTAAAGGATCCTCTGATACCTGAAGTGATGTGGGTGTTCTCAGTAGGCTGATCTGTGTTGGGTTTTCTAATAGTCATAGATTGATCCTGCAACTTCATCCCAATGGTCACTTAAGTTCCTGCAAGTGCTGTTAACTTCTCAAAAATTCACTGTTTCTTACTTAAACTATTTTGACTCAATAAACAAAATTTTTGAAAAACGGACTGACTCTAAGAAAACAAAAGCTTACGTCAGTAGCTACCTCCCCCACACTTGAAACACACTGTCCCCAGTAGTGTCAAGCTAAGGATTGGCAAAAGAAAGAAAAATGTTAAAGGATGTGTTGAGTTCTGTCTGATTTTTACCTATGTCGCTCATGCATCATGTTTCCTACTTAGACTGTTTTGACTCAATAAAACAAATTTTGGATTGACTCTAAGAAAACAAAAGCGTGCGTCAGTAGCTACCTCCCCCACACTTGAAACACACTGTCCCCAGTGGTGTCAAGCCTAGGCTCGGTGAGAAAAAAAATCGGAATGAAAACAAACAGAAAAAGGGTCAGAACACTTACCTATCGTCGGCCTGTGTCGATCGATGCCACTAGGGTGTCGATCGATGCAAGGCGATTATGCCCACGGTTATGTAAATAACCGGTGTATGAACCGCAATTGAATCGGCAAACCTTAAATCGCAACTGTGTCGACCGATGCACTATGTGTGTCGATCGATGCAGTGCGATTCTGCATGTTTCTCACGCCTTTGAACACACAAAAGTAGAAAATCAAAAACACCAAATCAAAACAAAAATGAAAACAAAAACGAACCTAACAGTGGGTTGCCTCCCACTCAACGCTTGTTTAAAGTCACTAGCTTGACTATGGAAAGGAGATCGGACTTATGGAGGATTCAACAGAGACTTGGAGTGTCTCTGTGATTGTCTCTTCATCCAAGGTGGCGTATAAGCTATCGGATCATGAGATCTCCCAAGATAAGGGCGAAGAGAACCAGGGTGGGAGTGAAGCTTAGGTGGGATTCTGCGTTTTCTTGTATTCAAAGCAATGCAGTTAGGAGGTTTAAGCTTGCATGATTCATGTCTTATCTTTGGTGGAAATGAGATGTCTGGAGCTTTCTGCTTATGAGCAGTTGCAGGATCAGAAGATGTTAGAGCAAGTTCAAAATGAACTGACATCTTCTCTTCTCCAACAGGAATCTCTGGTTCCACTTCCACACTGAAGCTCTGTCCATCAATGGTGGATTTCTGCAGCTTATCCATCTTGAACCGCAATGGATCATCTCCCAGGTGGAGATCAATCAGTCCATGTCTCACATTAATCACAGCTCCAGCAGTAGCTAAGAAAGATCTACCAAGTAGAATAGGATCATCTGGCTCAATCTCATACTTCAGCACCACAAAGTCTGTCGGAATCAAGTAGTTCCCAACTCTGACATGAACGTCCTCAAGAACTCCTTCTGGATACCTCTTTGATCGATCAGCTAGGATAAGAGAGATCCTAGTAGGCTGAAAATCCATCAGTCCTAATCTTACAGCCACAGAGTATGGCATAAGATTCACACAAGATCCTAAGTCACACAAAGAACGCTTGAATATGTCCTTAGAGATGGAACAGTCTAGCACAAAGGCTCTTGGGTCTGGAATCTTTTCTGAAATCTGAATCAGTTGCTTCTCCATCACTCTTATGCAGTTAGCCACTTCTAGCTCCTGTTTAGACAGTTTAGGAACCTTAGGATATGGCACTGAGGGCTTATAGACTCGTTCTAGGACTGTTGCAGGGTTTCTGGTCCCGTCTGCGATCTGTGTCGATCGATGCAGTAGGTGTGTCGATCGACACAAGGCGATTTCGAGCAATTCCATCAGATGTATCAGGATTGTGTCGATCGAGGCACAAGTTGTGTCGATCGATGCTTGTCTCAGACAGACATAATTCACCCAGAAAATCCGAGATTATGCTCTCTTCTTCTTCCAGCAAGTCAATCTCATCTCTTATGATCACATCATTGACGGATCTGTTCTGTTCAGCTCTTCCTGATCCATTTTGCATTTGTATTGCTCCAGCAGTCTGCTGAACTTGAACATCTAGCTTCTTCACATGTGTGCTTAATGATTCAAACTTCCCATTCAGATCTTCATACACAGCATCCAGCTTCTTGTTGAAGTCTACAACAGTCTTAGTCTGACCTTCCAGCAACCGCTCCATCATGGCTTCCATCTTGCTCTCATGAGCACTAGCAGCAGGGGGTGTCTGATAGGAGGACGATCCATAAGTCCTCTGATAAGAATTACTTTGCTGATTTCCAAACCTGTTTCCTTGAAATCCAGAGCCACTGATGTAGTTCACATCCTCTTCTTGGTTGTCTTTTTCAGCTTTAAACATCTCAACATCCTGAGCAAAGTGGACAGCTTTCTTTCCAGTCAACAAACTAAGAACAGTGTCCAGCTTGTTCCTAATTTAAGCAATCTCCAGATTATCTATTTTTCCACCAGACTTCTTCCTTCTTCTATCAGCATTCTTGGCGCTATTGCTGCTTACCAAGTTGTCAATTAGCACTCTAGCCTGCTCAGGTGTCCTTGTATTGAAATTGCCATTGCTGGCATTATCCAATGCAGATTGATAATGGAGATCAATGCCTCTGAAGAATATGCCCAGCAGCGTCACTTCAGAGAATCCATGATGAGGACAGTCACGTTGGTACTTCTTAAACCTCATCCAGGCTGTCTTAAGAGGCTCTGTAGGACCTTGGGTGAAGGTGAGAATATCCTGTCTCGACTGACCAGAGCGAGCATCATCATAAAAGTGCCTCAAGAACTCTCTCTTCACAGCATCCCAAGTAGTAAACTTGCCAGGTGCAAGTTGCTTCAGCCAAGCTAAAGCCTCTCCAGCCAGAGAATAGGGGAAAAGCTTAAGGTAGAGAAAATCATAGTTCACCCCATTGTACTTCATCCTAGTGACGAAGTCTTCAAAGCCATCAATGTGATCCATCGGCTGCTCGTGTGGGAGACCATGGAAAAGATTCTTCCTCAGCAGAGTGTAGTAGACAATCTTGATCTCAAAATCATTCCTCTCAAATCCAGGAGGTACAATTGCTGACCGGTTAGCATAGAACTCATCCGGACGGTTATAGTCAGCAAGAGTCCTCTCATTAGCAGCAACCATCTGCCTCTGACCTTTAGGTTCAGGTTCAGGTTCAGGATCAGGGATCACACGTCCCTCAGCATCGATCCTTTGCCTAGCATCATTGTACGGGTTGTTCCGCTGGTCTCTCAGAACACCCTGAGCATCAGGTCTCAAAATCAAAGGCACCTGATTAACGTTCGCCATCATAGCTTTCTTCTGAGATTTTCTGTTCTCTCTCTCTAGCTTAGCAAGCTCCTTAAGTTCGAGATTCACAAGCTCCTTGTCCAAATTACTCCTCAATTTGCGATCAGGCATAAACTGTCTCAGTTACGCAGATGTGTCGACCGATGCAAGAGAAGCGTCGATCGATGCAAGTCGCGAAGATGTGACGATCGACACACAGGACCGTGTCGATCGATGCATTGCGAATACAGGCGTACCTGAAACGCAAGAAAAAGAAAAATCAGTAACCAAAAACAAAAAAGAAAAACCTAGTCTAAACCCTAAGTTCAAATCTATCGAAGACTCAAAAGAGTCCCGGAAACGGCGCCAAAAACTTGATATGATCAGAGTTTTAATCCCTCGATCTACATTGCTAGTGCACAGACGTGAACTAGTAGTATATAGGGTATCGAATCCACAGAGACTCTAGACCTTATGATAGATTATAGAATTTCAGGTTAAGCTAGGTAAAGCAGTAGAAAGCAGTAAATCAGAGCAGAAAAGTAAATAAAGAGGTTTTGTAAGTAACCAAACGAAGCGTCAGGTCAAGGGAGTTCTCAAGAAAACAGGAATATAGGCTAATCAATCAATCGAGATCTAATTAAGAACTGCTCTAGAACTAGAATCACAGAAGCATAAGAAACCAACTTTCGTTGCGGATATTATTTATGTCTAACAATCCTAGCAAACCAACTTTCGTTGCGAGTTCTAGAGATCCTAAACATGCATTAATCTCAAGTTCTTTCGTTCACAATTCTCCTAAGCCAAATTTCTTTGCGAATATTCAAATTGCTCATCTAGGTTCTTTCTAGTTAATTAACCAACTGTCGTTGCGGAAATCAACCTAACATCATAACTCTGGGTAGCTACTTCAGATTAAGCATTAAAAACAACCCTAGATGAAGAACTAACAGATATGAATCCCTACAGATTGATCAACCTATAATTCCATGAAATCTCTAATGAGAATCCCTAAACCTAACAGGTAAACTACTCAGACATGACAATCATAACAAAAGACATGATGAATAGAATACTGAATATCATATAACATAATAAGAAAAAGGGGTTCGAAATCTTCTCTCTGTCGAGTATCTGATTAGCCCCTAAAACTCTCTGAATGTAAAATAATGCGTAGCCTAAACAATGGCTTAAAAACCCTAATATAATGATATAATCACGACTGGGACTTCTTTGTAATTATGAGAAACTTCTGGGCTTTGTTGCAAATTCCAAACTCTTCATTAAACCGCCGAGAATAAGTCTGACTCGCGTGTGCATCGATCGTTGCCACAAGTGTGTCGATCGATGCAATCCTCTGTTTTGGACATTGAACTCTATCTCTCGGGTTAAATCTCCAAAATGCTCCAGAAAGCGCCATAATCACCAAATCCGCTCCAAACGTGTCTAGACCTGTAAACATACATAAAAGACTCTAAAACATAATAAAAGACTCGATAAATAAGACATATACCATGGTTAAAAGCCCTAAAATCCATGGTATATCAATATATCAAGGAGAGATTGAGTCCATGTGCACTACCAAATCTGCTCGTCCCAAAGAAGGATGGTACATGGAGGAAGTGTGTTGATTGCAGGGCCATCAACAACATCACAATCACGTACAGACATCCTATCCCAAGACTTGATGATATGCTCGATGAGCTGAGTGGAGCAACCATCATCTCAAAGATTGACTTGAAGAGTGGATATCACCAAGTCAGAATGAAAAAAGAGATGAGCGGAAAACAGCCTCCAAAACCAAGCAAGGGCATTATGAATGGCTTGTCATGCCATTTTGACTCACCAATGCTCCCATCACGTTTATGAGACTAATGACCAGGTTCTAAGAGCTTTTATATGCAAGTTTGTGGTAGTATATTTTGATGACATATTGATTTATAGCCACTTCTTAGATGGTCATGTTAAGCATCTAGAACATTTTATTACTTAGATCAGAAGGTTTTTATGAAAATTTGAAGAAATGCATCTTTTGCACTGATCAATTGGTTTTCCTAGGATTTGTTGTAAGTTCACAGGGACTTGAGATGGATGATGAGAAGACCAAGGCAATACAAGATTGGCCAACACCTACAACAATAGGACATGTACGAAGTTTCCATGCTCTAGCAAGCTTCTACATGAGATTTGTTAAGGACTTCAGCAATGCACCAGTATTGGTACTTCCTAACTTTGATAAATGTTTGAGATTGAGTGTGATGCTTTTGGTACATGAATAGGTGCAGTGTTGACACAAGGAGGCAGACCATTAACTTACTTCAGTAACACTCATCTATCCAACATATGACAAAGAGTTGTTTGCTCTGGTAAGATCACTGGAAACTTGGCAACATTACTTGCTTTCTAAATGAGTTTGTGATACATACAGATCATGAGACTCTAAAGCACCTAAGAGGACATACCACTCTGAAGAAAAAGGCATGCAAAGTGGTTGGAGTTCATAGAAACTTTTCCCTATGTGATCAAGTATAAGAAGGAGAAAGAAAACATTGTGGCAGATGCACTATCCAGGCGCCATGCTATCATAACAACAATGGAGTATAAGATCATGGGGTTTGAGCATATAAGGAACATGTATGCTGATGATACTGACTTAAAGGACGTGTGATAGGTGTCAGGTTTTATCCTATATCTAACTGCAAGTGCACAGTTCAGTAGTCGTAGTATATAGGTATCGAATCCACAGGGACTCCGTATTCAATAGCTCATGAACAGGAAATTAAACTAGGAAGAAAGCAATGTGATTGAATTAAAAGCAATGCAAGAAAGTAAACAGAAAGCAGAGATTGTTGGTTGTGAAAGCAAGTTATTAAAAGCGCTAAGTCTAGGGCGTTCTCAGGAAATAAGACAAGCAAACAGTTCATTCAGCAAGGATCTAATAAAGCACAGTTCTAGAACTCAAAACACAGATATAGAATTAACCAAATTCCTTTGCGATAATTCTCTAAGTCTAAGTGCAGCAAACCAAACTTTCGTTTGCGAGAACTAACAGATTAAACTAGCATTAATCCCGAGTTTGATATGTTCACAATTATCCTAAACCAAACTTTCGTTTGCGAGAAGTTTAATTGCTCAACCTAATTAGTTCAGATTCCTAAACCCCACTTCCGTGACGTATTTAGCAACCTAAGATCTAGATTCTAATTGATCAGGTTAGAACTAGCTTTAAGCACAATTAGATTGAAGAACAGATATAGTTATGAATCCTTAACTGAATTTAACAAGTCTAGCAAGTCATGAAATCCTATGTGAGAAACCCTAAACCTAACAAGGAATTTACTCAGACATAGATAATGAAAACATAATCATATGATGAATAAATTGCATAGAAGATAAAGAATAAAAGGGGTTCGAAATCTTCTCCAAATACAGATGAAGTAAAGGTTCAGATCAGCCCCAAAAGCTCTAAAAATCCTCTGCTCTTAATTATGAAAGCGTAAGTAAATAAAACACCAAAAACTTAATTATATAGGTCTAATCTCGGCCAGGGGCTTCTTTGTAAATATCAGGAACTTCTGGATCAGAGTGCAATATCTTGACTCTTCTAAACCGCCGAGTTTCGGCCCATCTCGCTGGTGCAACGATCGATGCTAGAGTGCAACGATCGACGCATTCCTCTGTTTCGGACAGTGAACTCTATCTCTCGGCCAAACACTCTAAAAATCTCCAAAAAGTGCCATAATCACCAAGTATGCTCCAAACCTGATTATACCTGTAAAAGACTCTAAAAGAACACAAAAGACCCTAAAACACACTTATATCATGGTCTAAAACTAGTAAAAACCATGATATATCAACTCCCCCACACTTAGTCTTTGCTTGCCCTCAAGCAAAACAGAGAACTAAAGCTTGGTGAAGAGGTTTGAAAACTCTTCAGAAAATCATTTCATCCTAGAAGCTACAATACTCAGATTCCCCTTAGTAAACCACTGCAAGAATCAATCACAGGATATCAAGACCAACATATACTTCCCCCACACTTAGCAACTGTCCTAAGTAAACTCCACAATCACATTCAAGCCTTCAAATTCTCCCTACTGACTTCTGCGAGTATTTAAGTGCGGTCTCACCTAAGGAGTATCGATCAAAAGGCACATGGATTCTTACCATATCAGCTCTAGACCACCATACTATCTTTCTCTAGTCCCTTTCTTCTCTTTCCCTTCTTTAACAACTGATTTTTCCCACATTGGGTATCATTTTATTTTTTTTATCAGTGTTCTTCCCGTTATGGGGTGTACTTTGGACACATTCCATGGATAGCACATGAGATAATAGGGGTCTCTACCACTCCTGTGACCACTTCGGAGTTACAAACTCATCCTCAGTTTATTATTTTTTTTTTTTTTACTTTATAGAAGGGGAGAAGGGAACTAAATAGGATAGGTTGACAGGCTGTGTCAGAACTAACAAGGGAATCCGACACAAAGTATACCAAGCCCTTAGGTGAGAAATCTAAGTCAGTATTAAGTTGAAGTCAGTAAAAGGATCCTCTGATACCTGAAGTGATGTGGGTGTTCTCAGTAGGTTGATCTGTGATGGGGTTTTCTAATAGTCATAGATAGATCTTGCAACTTCATCCCAATGGTTACTTAAGTTCCTGCAAGTCTTGTAAATCTTCTCAGAAAATCATAGTTTCTTACTTAAACAATTTTGACTCAATAAAACAAAATTTTTTTTTAAAAAAATAGACTGACTCTTAAGAAAACAGAAAGATAAACGTCAGTAGCACCTCCCCCACACTTAAGACACACTGCCCCCAGTAGTGTCAAGCGAAGGATCGGTAAAAAGAAAGAAAAATTGTTAAAGTTCTGTTGAGTTCTGTCGGGTTTACCTCTGTCGCTGAAGCATCGATCGTTGCACTAAGTGCATCGACCGTTACTTTGCGATTTTCGTGTATGGTCGATCGTTGCTCAGAACTGCAACGATCGCTGCAATGCGATTACGATCGTGTTGTGACGATCGACACAGAAGTGTGTCGATCGACGCACTGCGAATCTGTCCGAGACCTGCAACCAGAAGCTCACCAGAAACAAAAACAAACGTAAAATCCTAACAAAAACACCAAAAATTAAGTAGAAAAACACCAATACCTAATGGTGGGTTGCCTCCCACCCAGCGCTTGTTTAAGGTCAATAGCTTGACCGGACGGACAAGATTTTTCAGGCACCAGGAGATCCCAACAGAGACTTTTTCTGTCTCTGTCCAAGTCTCCTCATCCAAGGTGGCGAGTAGGCTGTTGTAGAATGCTCATGTCCAAGAAAAGATGGAGTAAAATGTTCTCCAGGATCTAGAATCACAGTGTCACCCGGCTGCTCATCATCTGCATCCATGATTGTGAATGTCTGCCCATCTACCAGTGGCTTTCGCAGCTTCTCCATCTCATATCGCAGCGGCTCATCTCCCAGGTGGAGGTCTATTAGACTCTGTCTAACATCAATCACAGCTCCTGCTGTAGCCAAGAATGGTCTTCCAAGCAGCAATGCTTCATCAGGATCGCAGTCATACTTCGGCACAAGGAAGTCTGTCGGAACTAAGTAGTTTCCAACTCTCACTGGAATGTCCTTTAAGAGTCCTTCCGGAACTCGTATAGACTGATCAGCTAGGACAAGAGAGGTCCTAGTAGGAGAAAAATCCAGCATACCCAGCTTCTCTGCCACAGAGTCTGGCATCAAACTTCCAGCAGCTCCTAAGTCACACAGAGAGCGTCTAAAACTGTCCTCGAAGATGGAGCAGTTAAGCACAAAGACTCCAGGGTCAGGCAGCTTCTTCGGGATCTTGTTTAACAGAACATCACCAATATGCTGAGGAACTATAACCACTCAGTCTCTCAGCTCTTCATCTAGAGGCAGCATCTTGTTCAAATACCTCTGCACACATGGATGATAAGGTGGATCATCAGAAGTTGGAATTTCTTCCAATTCTTCACCAATCTCCTCTAGCTTCTTAAGCTCTTCAATTTCCTGCCTAATCACTTCAGACACTGAGGAGTGTTGTCTAACAATCTGCGCATAAATCTCCTGTTGAGAGATCTCAGAGACTCCAGGGAATAAGCTATCAAGCTCCAAGTCTGCATTAATACCATCATCACTCAGCGAATCTGTCTGTTCCCGGCGTGCATCGATCGACACCAGGTGTGTGTCGATCGTTGCAGCTCTGCAATTTCCACCCGAGAGTTTTTCACCAAAATCCGGGATTTCTCCTTCCTTCACCAATTCAGCTGTACTTAGCTCAAATTTTTCACTTAGGTGAGATCCATCATTAATATACACAGACCAGGCCTTAATATGAGTGTCTGCTAGCCCTTTTCCCTTTATTGAGCTGGAAATCTGGTTTACCTGAGTGTCCAACTGCTTCATGTGAGTGTTCAGGGACTCAAACTTCCCATTGAGGTCTTCATAGACAGCATCTAACTTCTTGTTGCAGTCCACGGAAATCTTGGTCTGACTCTCCATTAGTTGTTCCATCATAGCTTCCATTCTGCTCTCATGAGCTGTAGGTGCAGGAGGAGTCTGATAAGATGAAGACCCATAGGTCTTCTGAAAACCACTAGTCTGTCCAGAATTAGATGAGTTGCTGTTGAAAGCACTTTTCTGTCCTCCATTGAAGAATCTGTTTCCCTGTTGATTACCAAATCTATTACCTTGGAATCCAGAACCTCCTATGTAATTCACATCTTCCTGCTGAGTGTCCTCCTCAGTTTGAATTACCTCTACATCTTGGGCAAAATGGACAGCTTTCTTACCTGCTAGGAGATTACAAACTGTGTCCAGCCTAGATCTAATATCAGCTATGTCAGAATTCTCTACACTTCCACCAGATTTCTTCCTCCTCTCATCCATAGTCTTGCAGTTGTTGCTGCCTATTAGAATCTCAATCAACTGCTTAGCTTGTGTAGGAGTCCGGGTGTTGAAGTTAGCATTACTGGAATTGTCCAGCGCAGTCTGATATGGAAGATCTATGCCTCTGAAGAAGATGCCAATCAACTGAACCTCAGTGAATCCATGGTGTGGGCAGTCACGCTGATACTGCTTAAATCTCATCCAGGCAGTCTTTAAAGGCTCCACAGCTCCTTGTGAAAAGGTGAGTATGTTCTGTCTGGACTGGTCTGAGCGCGCATCATCATAGAAGTGACGCAGGAACTCACTCTTTAAAGCTGCCCAAGTAGTATACTGAGCAGGCGCTAACTGCTTCAGCCATGCACTAGCGTCTCCAGCAAGACTGTGCGGAAAGAGCTTAAGGAACAAATAGTCCGGGCACACTCCATCATACTTCATGCCAGTGACTACGTCCTCAAACGAATCAATGTGGTCCATAGGCTGCTCCGTTGGGTAACCATGAAACGCATTCTGTCTCATCAGCGAGTAGTAGATGGTTTTGATCTCAAAATCATTCCTCTCAAAAGCAGGAAGCACTAAAGCTGACCGGTTTCTATGAAACTCATCCGGTCTGTTGTAGTCAGCTAAAGTCCTCTCATGTACAACCATCTCTCTACCTTGGGCCTGTCCTTGACCCTGGTTCCGCTCCTGTTGCTGTTGCTCAGGAGGATCAGGGATGACATTCCCTTCAGCATCAACCCGATGCCCAGCAGCATTGTACGGGTTGTTATCTCGGTCCCTCAAGGTACCTTCAGCATCTGGTATCAAGATCAGACGTTCTTGCACCATCCTTTCTCTTCTCTCTCTTCTGTTGGTTCTCTCTAAACGTCCAAGTTCTTCAAGATCGAGATTAACTAAGTCCAAGTTCGGATTACTTCTAGTTTTCTGCGTCTGCATAAACTGTCTGTAATCGTCCGGCAACGATCGATGCTATCAGTGCAACGATCGTTTCAATCTCTGAATCGCCTAGTGACGATCGATGCTAGAGTGCAACGATCGACGCAGTGCGTGTTGGAATTATGTCCAGTAATCTCTGTACTGTCTCTAGAACGTAAGAGTATGTCAATGATCAGACATAAGTCATATAATACTGGGGGTCATGATGGCTTGCTAGAGTCCGCTCATGATCTATAAGTCTTGGACTTATTGCCTTTATTATATGATCCCATATGGGTCACACGCCTAAGCTAACAGGAAACTATGAGGAAACGGCTTAGCAGAAGTACGGTAAAAGTGCTAGGCATTTACCGAACTTAGAGAGAAATTAATGGGTCTGATTAAATCTGAGGAATTTAATTAGACTGGGAAGTTGGGCCCAAAAGCCCAAAAGAATTAGAGAAGGATTTTATAAATAAAACCAAGCCTAATTCTCTCTTCCCTAACCCTAACCCAGCCGCGATTTCTCTCTCTCTCTGCGGCCTCCCTCAGCTCGGTCTAGCAGCCATTTTCCCTGTGCGTGCGTGTGTGAGCCTTTGGAGGATCCATCTCTTGGTGGTTCTGCTGATCTCTGACTATTACCTCCTTTCCGCTGCACAAAAAGGTAACAGGTGAGATCCATTAAGTTTCTAAATAAGAGAACCTAGATCTGCATGTTTAGTAGGATGAATCAATTGAGAATTGAATCAGGAAACACTAAACGATCCAACAGTGGTATCAGAGCCATTGGTTCTGTGGTTTTTCTTGTTTAGAATCTTGTTTAGGATTGTTTAAGAAGTGTTTTGAATCAATCTACTGATAAGGAAAAACACTTAAGAAACAAAGAATTAAAAACCTAAACAAACAAGAAATCGCATGATCCAATCTATATGAATTGGTATGCGTCGGATCGTCCGGATCGAGACAGACGCACGAACCGATCGACAAGGATCGCGTTGCGTGGTCGCGTCCCGATCGACGGATGGATTGCGTCCCGGTCGTGTGGATGGATCGAGCTGATCGCTTGGATCGGAAGCTGCGATCGTCCCGCCATCGACCCGCGATCGTACCGTCCCGCGTCCCGCGCCAAAGTCGTGACCGAGAGCCGACTGGATCGTCCCGATCGCATGCCTCGTCACGTCCCGATGCATCGTCCCGCTCTCGTCCCGGCTGTCCCGATCGCTCGGCGATCGCGTGAAGCCACACGGGCCCGAGCTCGCCGATCGTCCCGTCCCGTCCCGTGAAGCAGCCGTCCCGATCATGGATCGAACGCGTGCGGCTTGCGGCTGACGTGATCGCGTGAACTCACGGCTAGGTCGTGATCGGTTCACGTGATCAATCGGTTCGGTTCGTTTTATGGTTCGGTTTAAAACTTGATCAAAATCAAAACGTCACGGTTTAATAAACAGACTTAATAAGTTTATTAAGTTCTGGTTAAACCGGGATAAGAAATCCAAAGTCGAAAATTGGATTTTGTCCCTAAACCAGTGGTTTTCTAATTTGATTTGGTTGGACCAAATAAATTGAGAAAATCCGGTTTAGTAAATAACCGGTTGACAATTGTGGTCATCGTAGTAATTAACTTTGGTTAAGACCAATTTTAATGAACCAGACCGGTTATGTCATTTAATTGGACAATTGGGTTATGTCTTGGACATGGACCAATTCTTGGGCCTCGGGCCAAGAAGTTAAAACAATTGGGCCAATTATTTGAGTCTTTTCTTCAGAATTAATTTAAAATTTATTTTTATAAAATTATAAAATCGATTTTAAATTAATAAGTTTCCAAAATTTTGAAATTAGAAAGTTTCTTAAATTAGAAGTTTCTAGATTTGCATGTTTTGGATTTTAGGAAGTTTCCAATTTTAGAAAGTTTCCAAAATTAGAAAGTTTCCAAAATTAGTAGGTTTCCCAAAAAGGAAAGTTTCCCAAAATAGTAATCTTCTATTTTGGGATGATTTTTTAATAAACCTACAAACCTCAAATAATATCAAGCGTTGGATGTCTTGTCCAGTCTATGTCAGCTGTCAAAGCCCATTCAATTGTATTCATGGCCTTACAGTGTGAGGATGTCTACTTTTGCGTGGATAAGACGGTTTGTGATTCATAAATGTCATTGGGAGTCCCAGACATTAATGATTACATGACTGTATAGTCTGGTTTTCTTGACTGGGCCATCGGGAGTCCCGGGCCTTGAGACATCAGAGTGGATTGGGCCTCGGGCCCAGATTCACAACCAAGAGTTATATCACGGATATAATTAGCCGACATAGGGCTTACCGATATAAGCTAGGTTGGGTGATGGCCAGTGGCCCACTTTGATCTTAGTTATATGTGGATCTTGGAATCATTATATTCTATTGAGGGTAACTTATGTTATTGAATATAATGCGTGATTAATCATATTAAGTATAATACAAGATTAATCATATTGAACATATTAACTAATAACCTTTTTATCTTATATTTCAGCTATGACTACTACAAGCACTCAAAACACATTCTCAATCCGGTCTGTTCTCGAGAAGGAGAAGCTGACTGGAACGAACTTCCTGACGTGGTCAAGGAACTTGAGGCTAGTCCTCAAGCAGGAGAAGAAGGATTATGTCCTTCGTGATCCCCTCCCCGAGAGGCCTCCTAACAATGCCGCCAGGACTCTGCATAATGCTTGGGAAAAGCATTCGTCAGATGAAAATGATGTCTATTGCCTGATGTTGGCGACAATGACTGCTGAGCTGCAAATGCAGTTCGAGAGTGTGTTGTCACCCATCGAGATAATGGCAAGCCTGAAATCGCTTTTTCAGGAGCAAGCAAGGACTGAGAGGTTTCAGACAGTTAAGAACCTCTTAGACTGTAAGTTGGCTGCAAATGCGGCAGTGAGTCCTCATGTCTTGAAGATGATGGGTTATCTCGATCATCTTCAGAAACTCGACTGCCCTATCAGCCAGGAACTTGCCTGCGACATCGTTCTGCAGTCTTTACCTGCAAGCTATGATCAGTTCATTCTGAACTTTAATATGCATGGCTTGAGTAAGACATTGCCTGAGCTTCACGGAATGCTCAAGACTGCAGAGCCCAACTTGAGGAAAACCGCCAAGGACCCCAATGTGCTTATGGTGCAAAAGGGCAAGGGGTTTAAGAAATCCTCTGCTAAGGATAAGGGAAAGGCTAAGGCTGTCCAAGTCTCGGACAAGGACACGCCAAAGCCCAAGCCCAAGTCTAAGGCTGGGCCTACTGACATCTGCAGGTTCTGTAAAGAACCAGGGCATTGGAGGAGAGAATGTAAGAAATTCCAAGAAGGTCTAAAGGAATTAAAGAAGAAGACTCTCGAGACTTCTTCATCAGGTATTTTTGTTATAGAAGTTAATACAACTACTTCTGATAATACCTCATGGGTTATGGATACTGGTTGTGGGGCTCATATTTGTACTAATATGCAGGCACTCAGCAACAGTAGGAGGCTGAAGCAAGGACAAGTGGAGCTACGAGTTGGGAATGGAGCGAAAGTTCCTGCACTAGCTGTAGGCACATACTTGTTGTCTTTACCTTCGGGATTGATTTTAGAACTCAATAATTGTTATTTTGTACCTGCGATAAGCAGAAATATTATTTCAATTTCTTTGTTGGATTTGGAAGGTTATGATTTTTCAGTTAAGAATAAATTATGTTCCTTCAATCGCAACAATTTGTTCTATGGTTGTGCCCCTCTTACGAATGGGCTTTACATACTCGATCAATCCGCGCCAATTTATAACATTGATACCAAACGGTTCAAACCTAATGAGGAGAACCAAACGTTTCTATGGCATTGTCGTTTAGGGCACATCAGCGAGAAACGCATCAAGAGGCTCCATTCGAATGGACTTCTTGGCTCATTTGACTTTGAGTCATGTGAGAAATGCGAATCCTGCATGATGGGCAAAATGACACGGGCCCCCTTTAATAAACCTAACGAGAGGGCCAGTGACTTATTGGGCCTGATACACACAGATGTGTGTGGCCCAATGTCCACAAATGCAAGAGGAAACTATCAGTACTTCATTACCTTCACTGATGATTTCAGTAGGTATGGATATGTTTATTTAATGAAACATAAGTCTGAATCTTTTGAGAAGTTCAGAGAATTCCAAAATGAAGTACAGAACCAACTTGGCAAAAGCATTAAGGCTCTTCGGTCCGACCGAGGAGGAGAATACTTAAGCCAAGAATTCAGTGATCATCTAAGAGAGTGTGGGATCGTGTCCCAACTCACTCCTCCTGGAACACCTCAATGGAATGGTGTGTCTGAGAGGAGAAATCGGACCTTATTGGATATGGTTCGATCTATGATGAGTCACACAGACCTTCCAATATCCCTTTGGGGATATGCTCTGCTAACAGCAGTGTTCACTCTAAATAGAGCGCCATCGAAAGCGGTAGCAAAGACACCATATGAATTATGGACTGGAGTGGCTCCAGTGCTGTCTTATCTAAGAATTTGGGGTTGTGAAGCCTATGTCAAGAGATTAATCTCAGACAAGCTTACACCAAAGTCTGATAAATGCTACTTCATTGGTTATCCGAAGGAAACCAAGGCTTATTACTTCTATCTACGTTCCGAGAACAAGATCTTTGTTGCACGGAATTGTAACTTTCTTGAGAGGGAGTTTCTCTCTAAGAAAGACAGTGGGAGTAAGGTACTGCTTGAAGAAATTCAAGATGAACAGGATACTGCTCAACCTAATGAGGAAGAGCAGCAGGAGGACCTACAAGAAATTGTAGAGCCTGAACCTATGGTACCTGAAGTTCGAAGATCCGGGAGGATCCGTCACGAACCCGAGAGATATCAAGGATTCCTCGTGACTAACTGTCATGATCTTCTGATCATTGATGGTGATGAACCATCGAACTTCAATCAAGCCATGATGGGCCCAGATTCCTCTAAGTGGCGTAAAGCCACTAATTCCGAAATGGACTCCATGTCGGTCAACCAAGTGTTTTCGTTGGTTGACTTACCCGCTGGTGTAAAAGCCATCGAGTGCAAATGGATCTTCAAGAAGAAGATTGACGTGGATGGAAATGTCCAGATTTATAAACCAGGTTGGTGGCAAAAGGTTTCAGACAAGTTCACGGTGTGGATTACGATGAAACCTATTCACCAGTGGCTATGATGAAATCTATTCGTATTCTACTAGCAACTGCAGCTTTTCATGATTATGAAATTTGGCAGATGGACGTGAAAACCGCCTTCCTGAATGGAATTCTGGAAGAGGATGTGTATATGACGCAACCTGACGGTTACATAGATCCAAAGAATGCTGGGAAAGTATGCAAGTTTCATAAATCCATTTATGGATTGAAGCAAGCATCGAGGAGCTGGAATCTTCGTTTTGATGAAGCGATCAAGCAATTTGACTTCATCAGAAACGAAGAAGAACAATGCGTGTATAAGAAAACTAGTGGGAGCAAGATAGTATTTCTTATTCTGTATGTCGATGACATACTGCTTCTCGGAAACGACGTTCCAATGCTGAAGTCGGTAAAGGACTGGCTTGGAAGTTGTTTTTCCATGAAAGACATGGGTGAAGCCGCATACGTTCTTGGAATCAGGATCTACCGGGATAGATCTAAAAGGCTGATAGGTTTGTGTCAAGACTCATACATTGACAAAGTCCTACAAAGATTCAGCATGAAAGATTCCAAGAAGGGCTTCACGCCAATGGTACATGGCACAACGCTGAGCAAGAAGCAGCGCCCTACGACGGCTGCTGAGCTTGAGCGCATGAAGAACATTCCTTATGCATCTGCAATAGGATCTATCATGTATGCCATGATTTGTACTCGCCCTGATGTTGCTTATGCATTGAGCATGACGAGTAGATACCAGTCAAATCCAGGTGAAAACCATTGGATTGCCGTCAAGAATATCCTGAAGTATCTAAGACATACTAAGGATAAGTTCTTGGTATACGGTGGAAGTGATGTGCTTAAAGTCAGTGGATTCACGGACGCAAGTTTCCAGACAGACCAAGATGATTTCCGGTCACAGTCCGGTTATATCTTTTGTCTGAATGGCGGTGCAATCAGTTGGAGAAGCTCCAAGCAAGACACCGTTGCTGATTCCACTACAGAAGCTGAATATATCGCCGCTTCAGAAGCTGCGAAGGAAGCTGTTTGGATACGAAAGTTCATTATTGAACTAGGTGTGATACCAGATGCGGCTGAGCCTCTGGCACTGTTTTGTGATAACAATGGTGCTATTGCTCAGGCAAAGGAACCAAGATCACACCAGAAATCCAAGCATGTTCTAAGAAGATTTCACTTGATACGTGACATCATTAATAGAAAGGAAGTCAAGATCAGCCGAGTTCAGACAGATGATAACGTCGCTGATCCATTGACAAAGCCACTCCCAAGGCCTAAGCTCGAGTTCCTAACTGAAGCTGTAGGCATTAGAGACATTGAAATGTAATCTAAATTTGAGTGGGAGTTTGAGGGCTTTATTTAGTTATTGATATGTTCTTGTAAAACATTTTCTTATGTTTAATGAAATTATTATTTCAAGATTATTTTAACTGTGATGAAATAATCGTTCCAAAATGATATGAACCATTTTATAGGTCATCGAAGTAAGTGACTTGATCTTGAGTTATCAAAGTCATTTAGCTTGATCATGAGACCCTATATTTGATAGATGGCTTATATCATCATGTCCCTAGTCGAAGGTTGTTGAAATTGGAACACCAACAACCGTGTGAGACTGGATTGGTATGAGACTTATGACAAAGTCTCAGTGTGTCATAGATGCACGGCATCAAAGTCAGTACATAGGTGTATGAAGGGTACATACGACCGGACAAGACCCGATTATAAGAACTCTTCAGGATATTTATATCTGTGTCATAAGAGATTCTTACTACGACTATAGAGTATAGTCCTTAGACCTGAGTTCGCATGCATGTGATTGCACATGAACTAATGCGCTTTGATCATTGTCTAATGCTGTCGTTAAGCGATAGTTATAAGGACCTTGTTTGGGTGTATTATGAAATGAGTAGTTTACAGTGATGGAACAAGACGGGATTTGTCCCTCCAATATAAATGGAGAGAATATCTCTAGGCCAATCGGAGATTTGAATACTGGAAAATGCATGGCCATGCTCAAACGGACTTTCCCGAGTCGTTTGGATTGTCAGTATCGAATCAGAGTCCGATGAACAAGATTAGGCTTTATAAGGATGACACTAATCTTGCCTTATGACTAATCGAGATATTGAGACAAAAGGATTATGAATACAGAGATTCCAGTTCAAGTGGGAGATTGTTGGAATTATGTCCAGTAATCTCTGTACTGTCTCTAGAACGTAAGAGTATGTCAATGATCAGACATAAGTCATATAATACTGGGGGTCATGATGGCTTGCTAGAGTCCGCTCATGATCTATAAGTCTTGGACTTATTGCCTTTATTATATGATCCCATATGGGTCACACGCCTAAGCTAACAGGAAACTATGAGGAAACGGCTTAGCAGAAGTACGGTAAAAGTGCTAGGCATTTACCGAACTTAGAGAGAAATTAATGGGTCTGATTAAATCTGAGGAATTTAATTAGACTGGGAAGTTGGGCCCAAAAGCCCAAAAGAATTAGAGAAGGGTTTTATAAATAAAACCAAGCCTAATTCTCTCTTCCCTAACCCTAACCCAGCCGCGATTTCTCTCTCTCTCTGCGGCCTCCCTCAGCTCGGTCTAGCAGCCATTTTCCCTGTGCGTGCGTGTGTGAGCCTTTGGAGGATCCATCTCTTGGTGGTTCTGCTGATCTCTGACTATTACCTCCTTTCCGCTGCACAAAAAGGTAACAGGTGAGATCCATTAAGTTTCTAAATAAGAGAACCTAGATCTGCATGTTTAGTAGGATGAATCAATTGAGAATTGAATCAGGAAACACTAAACGATCCAACAGTGCGATATTAGTACCTGCGACAGAGAGAAAAACAGAGAAAGTCAGTAACTAAAAAAAAAACAAAAATAAAAACGAAAAGAAAACGAAAAATCCTAGTAAAACCCTAAGTTCTAAGCTATCGAAGACTCAAAGAGTCCCCGGCAACGGCGCCAAAAACTTGATAGGTGTCAGGTTTTATCCTATATCTAACTGCAAGTGCACAGTTCAGTAGTCGTAGTATATAGGTATCGAATCCACAGGGACTCCGTATTCAATAGCTCAGGAACAGGAAATTAAACTAGGAAGAAAGCAATGTGATTGAATTAAAAGCAATGCAAGAAAGTAAACAGAAAGCAGAGATTGTTGGTTGTGAAAGCAAGTTATTAAAAGCGCTAAGTCTAGGGCGTTCTCAGGAAATCAGACAAGCAGACAGTTCATTCAGCAAGGATCTAATTAAGCACAGTTCTAGAACTCAAAACACAGATATAGAATTAACCAAATTCCTTTGCGATAATTCTCTAAGTCTAAGTGCAGCAAACCAAACTTTCGTTTGCGAGAACTAACAGATTAAACTAGCATTAATCCCGAGTTTGATATGTTCACAATTATCCTAAACCAAACTTTCGTTTGCGAGAAGTTTAATTGCTCAACCTAATTAGTTCAGATTCCTAAACCCCACTTCCGTGACGTATTTAGCAACCTAAGATCTAGATTCTAATTGATCAGGTTAGAACTAGCTTTAAGCACAATTAGATTGAAGAACAGATATAGTTATGAATCCTTAACTGAATTTAACAAGTCTAGCAAGTCATGAAATCCTATGTGAGAAACCCTAAACCTAACAAGGAATTTACTCAGACATAGATAATGAAAACATAATCATATGATGAATAAATTGCATAGAAGATAAAGAATAAAAGGGGTTCGAAATCTTCTCCAAATACAGATGAAGTAAAGGTTCAGATCAGCCCCAAAAGCTCTAAAAATCCTCTGCTCTTAATTATGAAAGCGTAAGTAAATAAAACACCAAAAACTTAATTATATAGGTCTAATCTCGGCCAGGGGCTTCTTTGTAAATATCAAGAACTTCTGGATTAGAGTGCAATATCTTGACTCTTCTAAACCGCCGAGTTTCGGCCCATCTCGCTGGTGCAACGATCGATGCTAGAGTGCAACGATCGACGCATTCCTCTGTTTCGGACAGTGAACTCTATCTCTCGGCCAAACACTCCAAAAATCTCCAAAAAGTGCCATAATCACCAAGTATGCTCCAAACCTGATTATACCTGTAAAAGACTCTAAAAGAACACAAAAAGACACTAAAACACACTTATATCATGGTCTAAAACTAGTAAAAACCATGATATATCAACGTGTACCATGAGACATCTAAGGCATCATTTGGAGTGTTCTATCAGCATGAGGGATTCCTGTTCAAGGAGAAGAGGCTGTGCATTCCACAAGGTTCCATGAGGGAGTTGATCACTAGAGAAGCTCATGGAGGAGGTTTGATGGGGTATTTTGGCAGGGAAAAGACTTATAGTATCTTGAAGGAGCATTTCTTTGGGCCACACTTGAAAAGAGATGTGGAAAGGTTCTGTGCGAAATGCATCACATGCCTAAAAGCCAAATCCATGTTACATCCACATGGTTTATATATGCCTTTACCAATTCCTAACACACCATGGGTGGACATTTCAATGGATTTTGTTTTAGGACTGCCCAAGATCAACTACAAGGATTCTACCTTTGTAGTTGTTGATAGTTTTTCTAAAATGGCTCAATTTATTGCTTGCAACAAGACTAATGATGCTATGCAGATAGCTGATCTATTCTTTAAAGAAGTATTCAAATTGCATGTGATCCCAAGAAATATTGTCTCGGACGGGGACAGAAAATTCTTGAGCCACTTTTGAAGGGTACTTTGGAGGAAGCTAGGCACCAATATGCTCTATTCCACCACTTGTCTTCCCCAAAAATATGGACAGACTGAGATAGTTAACAGCACTCTTTCAACACTCCTAAGAGCCACGGTTGGTAGGAACTGGTTATCTTGCTTACCATTCATTGAATTTGCCTATAATCATGCTAAGCATTATGTTGCTAACCATTCTCCTTTTGAAGTTGTGTATGGATTTAGTCCTTTAGCTCATTTAGATCTTGCCCCTTTGCCCCAAGCTATCTATACAAGTGCAGAAGGAGAAGCAAAAGCAGACTTTGTCAAGAATCTGCACCAAAGAGTTGAGGAGAATGTGGAGAAGAAGACTGAGAAGCATAAGCAGAAACCTAACAAGGGAAGAAAGGAGGTGATCTTTGAACCAGGAGATTGGGTCTGGCTGCACATGAGGCAAGAAAGGTTCCCAAGTCAGAGGAATTCAAAGCTAACACCAAGAGGAGATGGACCACTCCGAGTCTTGGAGAAGATCAACAACAATGCATACAAGCTGGAGCTGCCAGGTGAGTTAAACATTTCTCCAACATTTAATTTTTCTGATTTACCTCCTTATGATGCAAGTCAATCAGTTCTGAGTTCAGAACCTCTTCAAGGGGGAGGGAATGATGAGGACATAACAAGAAGTAGAAGATCTAATGCCCATCATAAGGAAAGGACCATTGACACGATCAGTAACAAAGACTCTGAGAAACCAAGTCAATAAGCTGTGCAATGTCTATTGAGTTAAGATTATGAACAAGTGCAAGAGCAAGAGGAAGTCATCATCAGAATGGACAGTCCAACACTATTCAACTCAGCTCAGAAGGGACTCACCATATGCACCATTTCGCCTAGTTCAGAATGTGATGTTCAGAAGACTACACTTGAAGTCTAAAGGCTGCACCTGAAGTCTAGAATGTGATCCACGACCAAACAAGCTAAGGTATGGTTTTTAATTAAGTTATACACATTCTCTGACCGCTATTCCTTGTTTTTGCAGCTTAGACTATAGTTTTTATTTTGTTCTTTAATAAGAGTAGCCATTGAGTCTTTAGGTCCTAATAATCGAGTCCTTACTTTCCTTTTCTGTTTTTATTTGTTTCAAGTCCCCAAGAAGGGCAAAGCTGTTTGGAATATTATAAAGTCCCCTCTTACAGCAGTGTATCATTTACCCTAGATCAATAAAGTACCTGAGTTTTTCTTAGCCAAGAAAAGGCCCCCTTTTGTGTTCTCTGTGTTTGTGCAAATCAAGCAAAGAGAAGGTTCTTGTCTTATTAGAGATTAATCCATATACTATGTGGCGACACTCACACCATATCCATCCATTGATTGCTTCTGAGAGAGCTTCTAAGCCAGCAAAATCGATCCCATAGCTATTCATTCCATCCAACTCGGTCTGATCAAGAGAGCTCTTAAGTCGGTGATTAAGTCTCCACCAATCCACCATTGTAGACTCTGTCCAGGGGCTACATCACTGATGTGCTTCTCTTAGGTTCTCGTACTTCAGATCCTTCACGTAAGGTACTCTGACTCGTCGTTTAACTACAATTGTTCCATTGTTAGAGAATTGATACTTGGTGTTGTTGTTGTTGACCACCTTGATAATTTCTTCATCGTATTCTTAAGCCAGCCGAACCCTTGTCAGTAGGTCTGCTTGGTTTGCCGCTCCTAAACCCCAAAGGTTCATTACCCACTGTCAATGCATTGATATGCAAAGCCCCAATCATTCTGAAAATACTTCTTCATCTCGTTCTACCGCCACCTCGGTTCATTTCCTACTCAAGGCATGTGCTACTAAGTTTGCCTTCTTGGATAATAAGTAATATCCTATTCATAATCGGCCACAAATTCCATCCATCTTTGTTGTCTCAGGTTCAAATCTGGCTGAGTGAAAACGTACATTAGGCTCTTGTGGTCGGTAAATAATTGCAATTTTGCTCCGGAGAGGTAAGATCGCCAGATATTTAGTGCAAAAACTATCGCAGCCATTTCTAGATCGTGAGTTGGACAGTTTCCTTCGTGTTTCCTTAATTGCCTTGAGGCATAGGCAATCATCTTACCTTGTTGCATCAAGACACACCCCAAACCGTTGATGGATGACTTCGTCTATACCACATAAGGAATGTCGTTCTCTGGAAGAGTTAGGACCGGCGCCTTGGTTAGCATATCCTTTAATCCTGAGAAAATCTTCTTGGCCACATCCGTCCATTCAAATTTGATGTTCTTTCCAGTTAGTCGGGTCATGGCCTGTGCCTTGCTTGCGAATCCTTGGACGAACCACCGGTAGTAGCCCGCCAGTCTGAGGAAACTCCTAATTTTTGTGGCTTTCCTCGGCCTCGGCCATTCCTCGATCGCCTTGATCTTCTCGGGTCGACCGACATGCCTTTGTCCAAAACGATATGCTAGAGGAACCCAATACTCCTTTGCGAGAAACTGCATTTACTCAATTTGGCGTAGAGCTTATGTTCATGTAGCCGTTCCAGTACCATCTGTAGATGCTTCTCGTGTGTCTCACGGTCCTTTTAGTAAACAAGAATGTCATCAATGAAGATGATCACGAACTCGTCCAACCAATCCCAAAAGATCCCATTCATCATCTTCATAAATGCAGTGGTGCATTCGTAAGACCAAACGGCATAACCACGAATTCATTATGGCTATACCGTGTCTTGAATGTCATATTACGCAATCCTCCGGTTCGATCGAGATTTGGTGGTATCCCGATGCCAAGTCTATCTTAGAGAACACGGTCGACCCCTTTAATTGATCCAACAATTCATCGATCCGAGACAAGGGGTACTTGTTCTTCACCGGGACCCAGTTTATGACTCGGTAGTTAATGCACAATCTGAAGCCCCCATCCTTCTTCTTTACAAAAAGTATTGGTGCCCCCCATGGAGAACCGCTCAGTCTAATGAAACCCTTGTCCAACAGTTCTTCTAACTTTTTCTTGAGCTCGGCCATCTCGGAAGGTGCCATACGGTATGGTGCCTTATAGAGTGGAGCAGTTCCTGGTCCAAGTTCAATGGTAAATGGGTCGGACCTATCAGGCGGTAAGCCTTTCAAGGCTTGAAACAATCTCCAAATTCCTTAACACCTGGAATATTCTCAATCTCCACACTGTTCCCAACCTCGGTGGTAGTGATTGTGGCCAAGTATGCCTCATAACTCTTGTCCAACATTCTTTCTGCTTTGATCGCCGAGATAAGCAGACTTCCTGAAGTCGGTCTTACGCCTTGGGATTCTACTCTTCCTTCAGTTCTCTCAAACCGTATTCCCCCACAGTGACATTCTATTGTAGCTCGGTTCTATCCGAGCCAATCTATACCCAGAATAACCTCATGGTGTTTGAGTTGGACAACAACCAAGTTGGCCGGTATACTCACGCACCCTGTGGAGACAGGTATATCCCGGACCAAACTCAACATTGGCATGGTCTACCCTCCGGCTGCATTCACAATGCCTAAGCCATCCACTTTTTCCTTCTGGAACAAGCCTTTCCCAATCATTCCCAGGCTCACAAAACTATGTGTAGCCCCATCTCAAATAGTGTGTGCGTTTCAACACCACCACTGGTTACGGTCCCTACACATTCACTATGTTTAAGTAACCTAAACCTTTCCTCAATGCAATGCCACACGAAATAAATTGACATACCAGTAATAACATCATAGGAGACGGCCAAACCAGAGTCCTTTACTTGTTCCTAAACCTGAGGTGTCCCGGTTTGGCCTTTAGCCCTTGCCGTGCGACCTTCGTTTCCGCAATTTACTTCTGGTCCTTTCTGCTAATCTTCTAGCATCATCAGGTATTCACCCATGTAATGCCCGGCCTTTCCACAATGGAAGAATTTCACTGGTGTTTCATTTGTCACTCTTTATTGCCCTCTATCTTGCGGACAGCTTTGGATTATGTGGTCCTTGCTGCCACACTTCACACATACTCTCCTTGCCTTCCAACACTCCCCCAAGTGATATTTTCCGCAAGTGGTATATTTGATGCGGGTTTTAGAGGTCAGGCGATCAATACTCACTTGATACCATTTCCTCTTTAGGTCCTTCACAGATCGGCTAGTCACCTTGTCCTATGACCGAGCTCTCACCCTGTTCTCCTCAGTAATGTTTGCATCCACTGTGGCAGCCCTTTCGACCAACACGAAAACATAGACAAAGATACAAACTGAGAAATGAGTACGAAGTTCCACCCGCAGGTCGTGGAGAAAATGACGTACCTGTTATGGCTCGTCCTCAAGCTATCGTCTCACATCAAGCCTAAGTCGATCGAACTCAGCCTCATACTCACGGACCGTTCTACGACCTTGAACCAATTCCAAATACTGCCCTTCCATACGATCCCATGCCTCAGCTGGAAAGTACTTCTGGTTGAACTCGGTCTTGAAGTTCGCAAACGTCTCAATGAGGCCTTTGGTGCTCTTGTAACCGGCCAGCCACCATTTGTACGCATCCCTCTCCAGGAAGTGGACCACAATATCTTTCATGTAGTCCTCTGGACAATAGGTAAAACGGAAGTTCCAGACCAACCGGCTCTTCTACTCATTAGCCTCAAGCGGATCTGCACTCCATTTGAAGTGCTTCGTCCCATGCTTGGTGATGTGTCCCAAGATGTTAAGATAGTCCACCTTACGGCTTGCCCTAGGGGACGGTGGCTCTATCTCAACAACCTCGGCTTGGTCACCCTCCTGATCGTTGGCAACCGGGTTGGTGACACGGATCCTGGTCTCATCACTTGCCGGTTTCTGTACCAGAGTAATGTTCTGGTTCAGAACTATTAGCTGGTTTATGACTGTCTTCAGCATGGTCAACATCTCTCCGATGTTTGGAACCGCGGTTGGGTGGTCACCGCCACCCGTAGTACCGTCTCCCACATTGCCGGTCTCAGTGTGAGCCGGATGTAAACACTCGCCCATTTCCTCGTGTTCCTATCATTGTGGACATTCGAGTCCACGACCATAGTCTCAATATGTGTAGGGAGAACCGTAGGCCTTGTGCTCTTCTGGACAACCACAAGTCCAGTTAGTCCGGTGTGATCGGTGTGGTATGGTCCTTTTCACCTTGTCTGGTACCAGCCACTTCCTTTTCCTTTCTACTCTTTCTAGTTTTGCTTTTTCCAACCTGAAGATTCAAAAATTTAGTTTCCCTAACAATTAATCTCCAAGCCTAAGCAAAACTACCTAGGGCAGAACAACTAAGCCAGGACGAGTGGTGTATGCCATAATCCAAACTGTCCTAGAAACAACTCCTCTCTGATACCAACTTGAAACACCCCATGCTGGCTGCTAAGCCCAAGGAGGTTGTCTATGTTGGGTTACTTAATGAACGAACAGAGACAACCTCCTTGGGCTTAGCAGCCGGGATGGGGTGTTTCAGTTGTCTCCAATAATTTTACTCCGCTTTGTAAGCCTTCTCCAATCGCGCAGTGATCTTAGAGATTGTAACCTGATCAGGTATTGGTGAGGATAGGGCAACCTCCAGAGCATCTTAGCAGTCTTTTATGTCTTTCTCGTTATTGAGCTTATTTTTTCTAGACCAATTGATTAGAGCCATGCGACATCAATCTACCTTGCTTGCTGCTTTTTATACTCAGTCTTTCTGCCAAGCTAGCTCGATGATTTTTTGTGCTTCACTATCTTCATTCAGACATCTGTCGTAGCGGAATGGTCTTCTCCTTTTAAGTCTGGTTGTGCCAAGATAAGTGAGTAGTGGCCTGTGATCAGAGCCTTCAAAGCGAAGGTATTCACTTATGCCGATGGAAAAGTCTCGATCCAAGCATTTAGCCAGGACTTTTTCGAGTATTTCCTGTATGATATGTGTGTATTTGAAGCCTCTCCATGCAAACAGTTACCCGCATGTTTTACATCCCATAGACTGCTCGTAGAAACAAAGTTTCGAAAGGGTATGAAAGATCACTCGCACCGTTCCGGTCCACCCACTTTTTCGGAATTATATAATATATCGTTAAAATCGCCTGCTAGGATCCATGACGCGTTTCTGATAGTTCTTAGTGAAGAGAGGAGATTCCAAAAACTCTGTCTGTTTTCAACTTGTGATGGACCGTAGATCCCTTTAAAATAGAAAGTATGCGATCTAAATTTCACATGAGCATCGATGTAATTTGACGTAGAACCAGGAAACGATAATATCACTTCATTTTTCCATAAAAGTGCAAGTCCCCCACTCAAACCAATGGGGGAGACTAGTACATAGTTACTAAATCCCAAATCGAGGGCAGTTTTTATAACAATCACTTGATTCTTCGTCTCCGTGACAAAATATCCAGGTTTTTTGGTTTTCTTTAATTCCCATAACTTGATAGTTCCAAGAGATTATGGCTAAGGAATCCAGTTTGTTGGATTTTGAAAATCCACCCGACCCCATTTTGTTACCAGAATAATCCGCATCGAGGGAACATAATCCTTATCGCAGGGTAAATTCTCCACGGGAATAAGATGATCCGCTAGCTTTTTGCGAGTTGTTGTATTGGTTTTAGTAACCTGAGCCTTTCACGAGCTAGTGCCTTGGAGGTGGCTTCTACTTCCTCATTGTTTTGCTAACGCCTTTGTGACTTTGTGTTTGCCTACGGCCTTATTCATTGATGAGGGTCCTACAGATGCTTGCTTTGTGACCCTCTTCTTTGCCTTCTCTTAAGGGGTACCAATACGCAATGTGACATGAATTCTAGGACTGTCCGCAGGGGGAGGATGCACATCTGGTTCTTGTACGTTTTGGCTTGATCCTTCCTAGATAAACTGTTCTTGGTGGTCTTCTGCTGCATACTGAATTTCCACTTCTTGAAGTCTTGCAAGCTGGGAATTTGAGAGTCCAGATGGTTTTACAGCATTGTGAGGATCTTCTGCGATTCTTTCTAAGGCTGCTTTCCTTTTTCTGGCTAACTTATTCACTTCCCCACTGCCTATACTGGAGAGGGGTAGAATAGGTTCTCTCTGAGGGTTTGGAGGAGGTGTCTTAGAACTTTGGGACTTTTGGCTTGAACCGCCATATCTCTAGATGCCCGAGGGGTTATACCATGTCGAGGTTGATACGATGAAACCCCTTTTGCATGGTATCTCGACTGGTACCCCAGACCATGGTGGCTATGATTGCGGGAATGGTCATGCCCTGCTCTGTTATCACGATCAAAGTGGTATGCTCCATTGCCGAATGACTGGTGGGGTTCACGATCCGTGATTCGGTCTACAGAATGTTCACATGAATAATAGGAGCCTCTTGAAAATATGCCTCTAGAGGGCATTCTCATCGGGTTATATCTAATCGATTTATCCGATGATTCTCTCCGCAAGATTCTATCAGAGGATCGACATGAAGAAACAAAATTTCTAGCCAGGTAAGTTTTTCTATGGTCTTCTAAACTTCTCCTAGTGTTTTGTTGGCTGATTCTCAGGGCAGAGGACGAAGTAATTTGCAAAGTTCCTTTCTTTGGACATGTAACTTCCTCATGATCATGTAAATAACATAAGAAACAATATTTTTCCAGTTTCTTGTACTCAACATCTACTATGACTATTCCCGCAGAGGGCAAGCAAATGGAAATTTTAGTCTCCAGTGGTTTTAAACCATTGATGATTCCGCTAACCAGACCTTTGGGAATGTATTTATCTGTGACTTCCCCTAATTCATCGCAAATAGTTTGAAGTGTTTCTTCATTCCAATAGTCTAAAGGTAGGCCATGAAATTGAACCCAAAATGCTATCTGGTTCGGGAAGTCGTTTGAGATTACATGTTCCCATTTATGAAACATCAGCATCCAACACTTGTAATGGTAAGGTGCTCGACGAAGTACATATTGAAGGACTTCGTCGTTTTTGAAACGAAAGTTAAACAAATCCGATCCAAGGTCTCGTTCAACAACTTCGGTATCCAATTTCCAATATTGAATGAGCCAGTCCACTACCCAGATATTTTTTTGGACATAAGAATTAGTGACACGTCCTATGAGCGTGTGCTTGTTCTCTTCAATGATATTTGAGTTTTCACTAAAAGGGATAACAATCGGGACTCGTCTTCTTGGAACAGGGGGTTTCTCAACCCATTTTCCTTTTTATTTGAAGTATATTGTGTCGACATGGCGAGTAAGTTGAGAGAGAGGTAGTAAAGTGCAGGATTTTAAACCAGGAGAATAACCTTAGTCTTGAAGCCCAGACAAAACGTGGAAGGGTATTGGTAGTGTAGTGGTTGAGATGGTGCGGAGCAGGACCAGCGAACGGAGAAATTGAAAAGGATCCGTTAACAACAGGAAACGAGAGCAGAAGGTTTTGCCTATTGGGAGACAGATCTTCCTAGTTCAGTAAGGTAAGAAGAATGTAGACTTGTTGAAGAGGCTGAGAAACTATCCTCACTAGGAAGGTAAACAAAACGAGAGTAAAGATTTGAGCTGCTAAAACTTTCCTCAACTTGAGGTAAGGTATTCTTGCGTTGTTAAAACGTCGAGGATGGTGTCATACGGCTAGATGTTTTCGTACGCCCGATACGCATGACAGAGGGGAAGCGTTTCATCGAATTAAAAGTGGAAAAACTCGCCGGAAAATTTGAAATATGGCCGAAAAGGAGTGGTTGTAGCGAAGGTAGATAACTTTACCCATCTTGATTCTCGTGCATGAGTTCGCGTCCGTACGAGGAGAGAGAATCTTAGACAGAGAGAGAGAGAGAGTTACAAACCTTATGCCATGCTCTATGGTTGTAAGGTTGAGCTAATGGATTTTCAAGCGACTAAGATCTCCTTGATTCTTGCTGATCGCTCGAAGAGAATTCTTGAAGAAGTTCTTGAAGACATTCCCATCATTGTGTTGCACTACGTTGAAGAACCATATGATTATGTGATACTTGGTAAATCCTTTTTGGCTACAACCGGAGCAGTGATTATGTGAGAAATAGTTTGATCGATCTCCATCTGGGGGATAAGCCTATGCACTTCAAGATGGAAAAGCTGCGAAGATCAATCAAAGATGACCACACTTTCAGAGTTGAGGTGGAACCAAATGATAAGATTGGTAAGGGCAAAGTGCTTGATATTGGAGAAGGGAAGATGGTGGTTCGTCATGACTCTACTCTAACATCTTTTGAGCATGTAGCTGCTCCCAAGAAGAAATCTCCATATATTACACTTCCATAAAAGCAAAGGTACGTGTTGGGGTAAAAAACCCCCTCGACGAAAACAATAGCCGAAAACAAGATCGGACAATCGGACGCAAACAAATGTCCGCTTCGGACAAACAAAGTTTCGTATAAGTAACCAAGTTATACGAAGTGCCGACAACTTCGCTTGAACAACTTAATAAACAAAAGGATTCAACGGACACATTCCATATGAAACGGACGACATTTCGTATACAATGGACCGATCATAAAACACACCTTTCGACAGAGATTACGGATCAACGAAACATCCAAACGGACAATGATCGTGCTGAATCAGCTCGGAACCGGGCCAAACCAGCTCGAAACAGGACCAAACCAGCTCGGACCGAGCTAAACCAGCTAGGTTCCGAGCTGAAACAGCTCGGAACTTCCGAGCTAAACCGGCTCGGATCCGAACCTTTCCCTTCTCATTTTCAAATCATGATTTACCCCTTCGGAAATTCCGAGCTGGATGAATCTCTTGTAAACTTCTGAGCTGGACTTTGCTTCTTTAAACTTTCCGAACGGATAATCATGTTGGAATTGTGTCCAGTAATCTCGGTACTGTCTCTAGAAAGTAAGAGTATGTCAATGATCAGACATAAGTCATATAATACTGGGGGTCATGATGGCTTGCTAGAGTCCGCTCATGATCTATAAGTCTTGGACTTATTGCCTTTATTATATGATCCCATATGGGTCACACGCCTAAGCTAACAGGAAAATGTGTTGGAACGGCTTAGCAGAAGTACGGTAAAAGTGCCAGGCATTTGTCGTACTAAGAGAGAGATTAATGGGTCTGATTAAATCCAAGGGATTTAATCAGATTGGTATTTGGGCCCAAAAGCCCAAAAGGAAATAGACAAGTTTTATAATTAAAACTTAAGTCTGATTTTTCCTCCTAACCCTAAATCCCCTGCGATTTTTCTCTCTCTCTCTGCGCCTCCCACAGCTTGGTCTAGCAGCCTCTCTTCCTGCAGTGTGCGTGTGTGAACCTCTGGAGGAGTTATCACTTGGTGGCTCTCTGATATCTGACCTGTTCTTCTCTTTCCGCTGCATAAACAGGTAAAAGGTGAGATCCATAATGTTTCTATTCAAGAGAACCTAGATCCGCATGTTTAGGAACTGTTGAATCTGAGAATTGAATCTGGATTAACTCCAAAACATCCATCAGTGGTATCAGAGCTATTGGTTCTGGTTTTTCTTGTTTAGAATCTCGTTTAGGATTGTTTTTCTTGTTTAAGAAGTGTTTTGAATCAACTACTGATAAGAGAAATCACTTAAGCAACAAGGAATTGAAAACCTAAACAAACTATTGAAAAAATCGCATGACCAAGCTATATTGATTTGGTATGCGTCGGTTTGATGATGCACGGACCGATCGCTAAAGGATCGAGTCGCGTGATCATCCGATCGCGGCAGCTGGACCGGACGACCGTGAGGCGCAAGGATCGCGAGGATCACGTCATGCGTCGGATCGCGAGAGATGGGCTGATCGATCGGATCGATCGCATCTCGTCCCGATCGCTCTCGACCTGCCACTCCGTCCCGATCGCATCTCGGCCAGGACTGTCCCGCGTGACCGAGGCCGAGCAACGACCCGAACGTCGATCGTCCCACGCCGTCCGTACGATCGCGTGATGCTTGCATCACGTGATGTTTTGGCTACGACGGTCCCGACCGGTTAGGGTCTTGCGTGTGATGGTTCGGATCGGTTTAAGGCTCGGTTTAAAATTTTATTAAAATTAAACGTCTCGGTTCAATAAACAGATTTAATAATTTTATTAAATTCTGGTTAAACCGGGATAAGAAATCCAAAGTCGAAAAATTGGATTTTGTGCCTAAACCAGGATTTTCTAATTTGATTTGGTTGGACCAAATAAATTGAGAAAATCCGGTTTAGTAAATAACCGGTTGACAATTGTGGTCATCGTAGTAATTAATTTTGGTTAGACCAATTTTAATGAACCAGACCGGTTATGTCATTTAATTGGACAATTGGGTCATGTCTTGGACATGGACCAATTCTTGGACCTCGGGCCAAGAAGTTAAAACAATTGGGCCAATTATTTGAGTCTTTTCTTCAGACTAATTTAAAATTTATTTTATATAATTATAAATCGATTTTAAATTAAAGTTTCCGAAATTTTGAAATTAGAAAGTTTCTTAAAATAAGAGTTTCTAGATTTGCATGTTTTGGATTTTAAGAAATTTCTAAAGTTAGAAAGTTTCCGGTTTTAGAAAGTTTCCAAAAATAGTAGGTTTCCAAAAATGGAAAGTTTCCCGAAATAGTAATCTTCTATTTTGGGAATGAAATTTTAAAATAAACCTACAAACCTCAAACAATATCAAGCGTTGGATATCTTGTCCAGTCTATGTCAGCTGTCGAAGCCCATTCAATTGTATTCATGGCCTTACAGTGTGAGGGTGTCTGCTTTTGCGTGAATAAGACGGTTTGTGATTCATAAATATCATTGGGAGTCCCAGACATTAATGATTACATGACTGTATAGTTTGGTTTTCTTGACTGGGCCATCGGGAGTCCCGGGCCTTGAGACATCAGAGTGGATTGGGCCTCGGGCCCAGATTCACAACCAAGAGTTATATCACGGATATAATTAGCCGACATAGGGCTTACCGATATAAGCTAAGGTTGGGTAACGGCCAGTGGCCCACTTTGATCTTAGTTATATGTGGATCTTGGAATCATTATATTCTATTGAGGGTAACTTAGGTTATTGAATATAATGCGTGATTAATCATATTAAATTTAATACGAGATTAATCATATTGAACATATTAACTAATAACCTTTTTATATTATATTTCAGCTATGACTACTACAAGCACTCAAAACACATTCTCAATCCGGTCTGTTCTCGAGAAGGAGAAGCTGACTGGAACGAACTTCCTGACGTGGTCAAGGAACTTGAGGCTGGTCCTCAAGCAGGAGAAGAAGGATTATGTCCTTCGTGATCCTCTCCCCGAGAGGCCTGCTAACAATGCCGCCAGGACTCTGCATAATGCTTGAGAAAAGCATTCGTCAGATGAAAATGATGTGTATTGCCTTATGTTGGCGACAATGACTGCTGAGCTGCAAATGCAGTTCGAGAGTGTGTTGTCACCAATTGAGATAATGGCAAGCCTGAAATCGCTTTTTCAGGAGCAAGCAAGGACTGAGAGGTTTCAGACGGTTGAGAACCTCTTAGACTGTAAGTTGGCTGCAAATGCGGCAGTGAGTCCTCATGTCTTGAAGATGATGGGTTATCTCGATCATCTTCAGAAACTCGACTGCCCTATCAGCCAGGAACTTGCTTGCGACATCATTCTGCAGTTATTACCTGCAAGCTATGATCAGTTCATTCTGAACTTTAACATGCATGGCTTGAGTAAGACATTGCCTGAGCTTCACGGAATGCTCAAAACTGCAGAGCCCAACTTGAGGAAAACCGCCAAGGACCCCAATGTGCTTATGGTGCAAAAGGGCAAGGGGTTTAAGAAATCCTCTGCTAAGGATAAGGGAAAGGCCAAGGCTGTCCAAGTCGCGGACAAGGACACGCCAAAGCCCAAGCCCAAGTCCAAGGCTGGGCCAACTGACATATGCAGGTTCTGTAAAGAACCAGGGCATTGGAGGAGAGAATGTAAGAAATTCCAAGAAGGTCTAAAGGAATTGAAGAAGAAGACTCTCGAGACTTCTTCGACAGGTATTTTTGTTATAGAAGTTAATACAACTACTTCTGATAATACCTCATGGGTTATGGATACTGGTTGTGGGGCTCATATTTGTACTAATATGCAGGCACTCAGCAACAGTAGAAGGCTGAAGCAAGGACAAGTGGAGCTACGAGTTGGGAATGGAGCGAAAGTTCCAGCACTAGCTGTAGGCACATACTTGTTTGTCTTTACCTTCGGGATTGGTTTTAGAACTCAATAATTGTTATTTTGTACCTGCTATAAGCAGGAATATTATTTCAATTTCTTTGTTGGATTTGGAAGGTTATGATTTTTCAGTTAAGAATAAATTATGTTCCTTCAATCGCAACAATTTGTTCTGTGGTTGTGCCCCTCTTACGAATGGGCTTTACATACTCGATCAATCCGCGCCAATTTATAACATTAATACCAAACGGTTCAAACCTAATGAGGAGAACCGAACGTTTCTATGGCATTGTCGTTTAGGGCACATCAGCGAGAAACGCATCAAGAGGCTCCATTCGAATGGACTTCTTGGCTCATTTGACTTTGAGTCATGTGAGAAATGCGAATCCTGCATGATGGGCAAAATGACACGGGCCCCCTTTAATAAACCTAACGAGAGGGCCAGTGACTTATTGGGCCTGATACACACTGATGTGTGTGGCCCAATGTCCACAAATGCAAGAGGAAACTATCAGTACTTCATTACCTTTACTGATGATTTCAGTAGGTATGGATATGTTTATTTGATGAAACATAAGTCTGAATCTTTTGAGAAGTTCAGAGAATTCCAAAATGAAGTACAGAACCAACTTGGCAAAAGCATTAAGGCTCTTCGGTCCGACCGAGGAGGAGAATACTTAAGCCAAGAATTCAGTGATCATCTAAGAGAGTGTGGGATCGTATCCCAACTCACTCCTCCCGGAACACCTCAATGGAATGGTGTGTCTGAGAGGAGAAATCGGACCTTATTGGATATGGTTCGATCTATGATGAGTCACACAGACCTTCCAATATCCCTTTGGGGATATGCTCTGCTAACAGCAGTGTTCACTCTAAATAGAGCGCCATCGAAAGCAGTAGCAAAGACACCATATGAATTATGGACTGGAGTGGCTCCAGTACTGTCTTATCTTAGAATTTGGGGTTGTGAAGCCTATGTCAAGAGATTGATCTCAGACAAGCTTACACCAAAGTCTGATAAATGCTACTTCATTGGTTATCCGAAGGAAACCAAGGCTTATTACTTCTATCTACGTTCCGAGAACAAGATCTTTGTTGCCCGGGATTGTAACTTTCTTGAGAGAGAGTTTCTCTCTAAGAAAGACAGTGGGAGTAAGGTACTGCTTGAAGAAATTCAAGATGAACAGGATACTGCTCAACCTAATGAGGAAGAGCAGCAGGAGGACCTACAAGAAATTGTAGAGCCTGAACCTGTAGTACCTGAAGTTCGAAGATCCGGGAGGATCCGTCACGAACCCGAGAGATATCAAGGATTCCTCGTGACTAACTGTCATGATCTTTTGATCATTGATGGTGATGAACCATCGAACTTCAATCAAGCCATGATGGGCCCAGATTCCTCGAAGTGGCGCAAGGCCACTGATTCCGAAATGGACTTCATGTCGGTCAACCAAGTGTTTTCGTTGGTTGACTTACCCGCTGGTGTAAAAGCCATCGAGTGCAATGGATCTTCAAGAAGAAGATTGACGTGGATGGAAATGTCCAGATTTATAAAGCCAGGTTGGTGGCAAAAGGTTTCAGACAAGTTCACGGTGTGGATTACGATGAAACCTATTCACCAGTGGCTATGATGAAATCTATTCGGATTCTACTAGCAACTGCAGCTTTTCATGATTATGAAATTTGGCAGATGGACGTGAAAACCGCCTTCCTGAATGGTATTCTGGAAGAGGATGTGTATATGACGCAACCTGACGGTTACATAGATCCAAAGAATGCTGGGAAAGTATGCAAGCTTCATAAATCCATTTATGGATTGAAGCAAGCATCGAGGAGCTGGAATCTTCGTTTTGATGAAGCGATCAAGCAATTTGACTTCATCAGAAACGAAGAAGAACAATGCGTGTATAAGAAAACTAGTGGGAGCAAGATAATATTTCTTATTCTGTATGTCGATGACATACTGCTTCTCGGAAACGACGTTCCAATGCTAAAGTCGGTAAAGGACTGGCTTGGAAGTTGTTTTTCCATGAAAGACATGGGTGAAGCCGCATACGTTCTTGGAATCAGGATCTACCGGGATAGATCTAGAAGGCTGATAGGCTTGTGTCAAGATTCTTACATTGACAAAGTCCTACAAAGATTCAGCATGAAAGATTCCAAGAAGGGCTTCACGCCAATGGTACATGGCACAACGCTAAGCAAGATGCAGAGCCCTACGACGGCTGCTGAGCTTGAGCGCATGAAGAATATTCCTTATGCATCTGCAATAGGATCTGTCATGTATGCCATGATCTGTACTCGTCCTGATGTTGCTTATGCATTGAGCATGACGAGTAGATACCAGTCAAATCCAGGTGAAAACCATTGGATTGCCGTCAAGAATATCCTGAAGTATCTAAGACATACTAAGGATAAGTTCTTGGTATACGGTGGAAGTGATGTGCTTAAAGTCAGTGGATTCACGGATGCAAGTTTCCAGACAGACCAAGATGATTTCCGGTCACAGTCCGGTTATATCTTTTGTCTGAATGGCGGTGCAATCAGTTGGAGAAGCTCCAAGCAAGACACCGTTGCTGATTCCACTACAGAAGCTGAATATATCGCCGCTTCAGAAGCTGCGAAGGAAGCTGTTTGGATACGAAAGTTCATTATTGAACTAGGTGTGATACCAGATGCGGCTGAGCCTCTGGCACTATTTTGTGATAACAATGGTGCTATTGCTCAGGCAAAGGAACCAAGATCACACCAGAAATCTAAGCATGTTCTAAGAAGATTTCACTTGATACGTGACATCATTAATAGAAAGGAAGTCAAGATCAGCCGAGTTCAGACAGATGATAACGTCGCTGATCCGTTGACAAAGCCACTCCCAAGGCCTAAGCTCGAGTTTCTGACTGAAGCTGTAGGCATTAGAGACATTGAAATGTAATCTAAATTTGAGTGGGAGTTTGAGGGCTTTATTTAGTTATTTGATATGTTCTTGTAAAACATTCTTATGTTTAATGAAATTATTATTTCAAGATTATTTTAACTGTGATGAAATAATCGTTCCAAAGTGATATAAACCATTTTATAGGTCATCGAAGTAAGTGACTTGATCTTAAGTCATCAAAGTCATTTAGCTTGATCATGAGACCCTATATTTGATAGATGGATTATATCATCCTGTCCCTAGTCGAAGGTTGTTGAAATTGGAACACCAACAACCGTGTGAGACTGGATTGGTATGTGACATATGACAAAGTCTCAGTGTGTCATAGATGCGCGGCATCGAAGTCAGTACATAGGTGTATGTGGGGTACATACGACCGGACAAGACCCGCTTATAAGAACTCTTCAGGATATTTATATCTGTGTCATAAGAGATTCTTACTACGACTATAGAGTATAGTCCTTAGACCTGAGTTCGCATGCATGTGACTGCACATGGACTGATGCACTTTGATCATTGTCTAACGCTGTCGTTCTGCGATAGTTATAAGGACCTTGTTTGGGTACATTATGAAATGAGTAGTTTACAGTGATGGAACAAGACGGAATTTGTCCCTCCAATATAAATGGAGTGAATATCTCTAGGCCAATCGGAGATTTGAATACTGGAAAATGCATGGCCATGCTCAAACGGACTGTCCCGAGTGGTTTGGATTGTCAGTATCGAATCAGAGTCCGATGAACAAGATTAGGCTTTATAAGGATGACACTAATCTTGCCTTATGACTAAATCGAGATATTGAGACAAAAGGATTATGAATACAGAGATTCCAGTACAAGTGGGAGATTGTTGGAATTGTGTCCAGTAATCTCGGTACTGTCTCTAGAAAGTAAGAGTATGTCAATGATCAGACATAAGTCATATAATACTGGGGGTCATGATGGCTTGCTAGAGTCCGCTCATGATCTATAAGTCTTGGACTTATTGCCTTTATTATATGATCCCATATGGGTCACACGCCTAAGCTAACAGGAAAATGTGTTGGAACGGCTTAGCAGAAGTACGGTAAAAGTGCCAGGCATTTGTCGTACTAAGAGAGAGATTAATGGGTCTGATTAAATCCAAGGGATTTAATCAGATTGGTATTTGGGCCCAAAAGCCCAAAAGGAAATAGACAAGTTTTATAATTAAAACTTAAGTCTGATTTTTCCTCCTAACCCTAAATCCCATGCGATTTTTCTCTCTCTCTCTGCGCCTCCCACAGCTTGGTCTAGCAGCCTCTCTTCCTGCAGTGTGCGTGTGTGAACCTCTGGAGGAGTTATCACTTGGTGGCTCTCTGATCTCTGACCTGTTCTTCTCTTTCCGCTGCATAAACAGGTAAAAGGTGAAATCCATAATGTTTCTATTCAAGAGAACCTAGATCCGCATGTTTAGGAACTGTTGAATCTGAGAATTGAATCTGGATTAACTCCAAAACATCCATCAAATCAAACATTTGCTGATATGCACGACTTGCCTCAATCCATTTTCGGAAACATTGGCTTATACGTTCTTGGCCAATAAATCAAGCTGGCGGACCAAGTTAAAGGAAATAAGAATTTAGGCCCAAACATACAACATTTGGATATCCAAAACTTTGGGCCGAATAAATAAGTTTGTACGAAAATGGACTCGGATCGTCCGTTCTCGGCCCATCTGACAAATAGGTCAAGCCGCAGAAAGATAATTGTCAAAGAGAGGAGATAAACTCGAGGAAAAAAAGGGGAAGATATCTCCGAGCTAAAGAGTAAAATCCTGGATGAAAATGTAAATTTTAACGGAAAAAGGAAGGAGATAACAACAAGAAGATTTCCGCAAATCTTGCGGAAAATATCCTCGAGGCTGACTTGCGGCAGCTATATAAGGAGATGGAAGTCATACAATTTAGAGATAGCAAAAAACCCTAGCATCTAGACTTAAGAACTTAGTAATTTTCTTAGCCGTTTCCGTTCTTTGTACTCTCTTTTCCGATCTTTGTACTCTCTTTTTCGATCTCTTATCAATAAAATATCCTCCGGGTTACTATTTTGGTGTGTTTATCTTTGAAGTTTCTGTTCCCTAAAAGTTTGCTCTACAAGTTTTGACAGTGCGAGTTCCGACTCTCACAGTTTGGCGCCGTCTGTGGGGACATAGAAGTTTCTTACACTTAAAAACCACCGACTAGCAAATCCGTAGATATGGCCACCGACAAAGATAGAACAAATCAGCCACTGGCGATCAACGCTGGCGCAGACACAACCAAAACGCACAACATCATGACGGACAACGCTGCAACAGACGCAGCCGCAACTGATTCTACAACAGCCAACGTAACGCTAACCGATTCAAATCAGACAACAGCTGTACTGATGCAAAACTCGGTATCGGGAGAAGGAGAACAACACGCTCACCGAGCAAGTGTAGAAGCTCAGAACAAAAAAACATGGAGCACTCGGGCAGTGAATTTCGGACCAACTAAGCGTAGGCGACTCGACTTCTCAAAGTCTGGCGGCTCAACGAGAAACCTTACGCTACGTCAACCGCGACTTTCAAACAAGCAAACGCCTCTTGCGGACAGATCTAGCACAACAGATTTACCACCACTATTCCAACTAGAAGGATCGCAACAACTATCGACGTCGACGGAAAAGATTGCATAGACGCGACCTCAAATGAAAAAGAATCATAACAAGGATACCACGAGCGGATCGGAATTCATCGAAACCGAAAAGAACATTTTTGGTGTTCTAAGATCGTCTTCGTCGTAAATCGTTTTACGATCCCTCCGATTATCAAGATAAGTACCTAAAGTATAATTTGCCTTCTCGTCATCAATTGCTTTACAAATTATGGCGATCCATTCAACTTATTTGTGACATATCGATTTTAGCCTTGTTACAAGTTTTCCGCTTTCAATGCTTTACGATTATGGGAATTACTAATATATCTAAAAACTTTTCGTAAGTTCAACGTACAATCTGTTGCTTTATGATTTCGTTTTACATGTTGAGCATCTTGGTTTGGGATTTTGCGGTTATACATCATGATCAGATTCTAACCGTTTTCCATCATCGAACGAGTCTCCGACTTGTTTCGTTTGCAGATCCAGCCGCGATGCCAAGTAGCCAAACAACCAACATGTAGGATTATGTGTGTTCTTTGGTGTAATTGTCAGATTACAACCTAACATAATCAACTAGGATCTAGGTGATTTGCAGTTGAATCATAAACAGATCAGGATCATTACCTTGTGATTGCAGCGGATTGATCAAAGGAATATCGAGATCTGCAAGAGCTGATGATTACCGGCTCCTCCTAGGTATCCACACGCTTACAAGCTACTGGATCAGGCTGCTAGACCAAAGCTGGAACAACAGAGAGAGAGAGGACGGCTGGGACTCAAAATCGCAGATGCAAGAAGCATTAGGGCTTCCTGCGCCTCTCCTCTTCCTTATATGGGCCCAAGTAATTAAACTAATGGCTCATTAGGCTTTTGGGCCCAAGGCCCAAATCAGACAAAAGACTGTCTTTTGTCTGGCCCAATTCTCTGTACAAATACATTAAATGCCTTGCATCTTACTGTATTAATTCCATTTTAACTTTCCTGTTAGCTATGGTGTGTGACCCTTTGGGATCATACAATACTGGTAATAAGTCCTAAACTTATAGATCATGACTGGGCTCTAGCAAGTCATCATGATCACCCAGTATTTATGACTTATGTCTGATCTCGACACTTATCATACTTTCTAGAGATAGTACGGTAGATTTCAGGACATTCCCAACAATCTCCCACTTGTACTGGAATCCTACATTCCCTAATCCTTTTGTCTCAATATCTCAATCTGGCATAAGGCAAGATGCGTGTCATCCTTATATAGCCAGACCATGTTTATCGGACCAGATTTGATACTGACAATGCAAACGACTTGGGCAAGTCCGTTTGGGAGTGGCCACTCTCTTACCAGCTATCAAGTCTCCGATTGGCCTAGAGATATTACCTCCGTTAAACGGCAGGGACAAATCCCATCTTGTTCCATCACTATGAACTACTCACTTTATAATACACCCAACCAAGGTCCTTATAGCTCCCAGTTACGAAACAGCGTTAGACAATGATCAAAGCGCATCACTCCATGTGCAGCCACATGCATGCGAACTCAGGTCTAAGGACTATACTCTATAGTCGTATATGAGAACCTCTTATGACACATATATTAATATCTTGTAGAGTTCTCATCAGCGGGCCATGTCCGGTCATATGCTCACCTACATATACCTATGTGTCGACTTTGATGCCGCGCATCTATGACCCCTCGAAACTTGGTCATAAGTCTCAACACACTCTAGTCTCAAGTGGTTGTTGGTGTTCCAATTTCAACAACCTTCGACTATGGACATTATGATTTATGTCATTTCGTTAAATATGGGGTTTCAGGATCAAGTCTACTCATGTACTTCGATGGCCCATATATAATGACATGAATCATTTTGGAACGATTATTTATATCACAGTTAAAATAATCCAGAAATCATAAAATATTATGTTTACATGAACCTTTCAAAACAACTAAATAAAGCCCTTTACAAACTCCCACTGAAATTAAGACTACATCTTAATTTCACTTATCCTACAGCTACAGTCCGCGACTCGTGCTTAGGCCTAAGGAGTGGCTTCGTTAATAGATTAGCAACGTTCTCATTCGTTGAAACTTGCTGATCTACTTAACACCTCTGTCATTTATCTCACGGAATAGGTTATACCTACCCTCAAGGTGTTTGGACCTCTGATGTGCAGCTAGTCTCATCTATGCTGGGAATCACATCAAGTTCAGTGATGAACTCTTCTTTCCAAACAACCTCTTTCGCCGCTACCCAAGCTGCGAAATGTTCAGCTTAAGTCATGGAGTCAGCAACAGTGCCTTGCACCGCCAGACAGACACAAGATATAACCGGACTGTGACCGGAAATCATCTTTGTCTGTTGGGAACTTGCCTTTCAGACTCTACCGACTTGTAGCACCTCACTTTCTCCGTAAATCAAGAACTTATCCTAAGTATTTTCCAAATACTTGAGGATATTCATTAGGTCTATCCAGTGATACTTTGCTGGATTTGACTGGTCTTTACTTGTCTTGCTTAACATTAAAGCAACATCAAAACAAGTACGTGTCATGGCATACATGATAGATCCAATTGCCGACGCATATGGAATCTCATCCATGCATTCAAGCTCAGCAGTTATCGTAGGACACTGTTTCTTGCTTAACGTAATGCCATGTGACATTGGCATAAAACCCTTCTTGGAATGCTGAAAACGTGTAGGACTTTGTCAATATAAGAATCCTGACTTTGTCCTATCAGCTCTTTTGGATCTCTATCTTTAGATCCAAAATCCAAGAACACACGTGGCTTTACCCATGTCAATCATAAAACCAACTCCTTGCCAGTCCTTTACCGACTGCAGCATTGGGACGTTATTTCTGAGAATCAGTATGTCATCGACATACACTATGAGAAATGCAACATCGCTCCCACTTATCTATTAGTAAACGCACAGTTCCACTTCGTTCCTGTTCAAGTCAAAACCTTGACTACTTCAACAGAACGAAGATTCCAACTCCGATATGTTTGCTTCCATCCATGAATGGATCGATGAAGCTAACTTACACACAATATAATTTTTCGGAGTCCGGGCTCACTTTCGCTTCTGTGAATTTCGCAGGTTCGTCACTTTCAATGATCATCAGATCATGGCAATTAATCACGAGAAATCACTCTCGGATTAGTGACGGATTCATTCAGATCTGCGAACTTCAGGCTCTACAGGTGTAGATTCTACAGAAATCTGTAAATCCATCCGCTGCTCTCCCTCAACAGGTTGAGCAGCCTCCTGTATTTCTCGAATTTCTTCAAGTTATACTTTTACTCCCACTGTTCTTCTTGGAAAGCAACTTCCCTTTTAGAAAACAGAATTCCGAACAACCTAACTTCGTTTTCGGAATGGACGTAAAAGTAACAAGCCTTGGTTTCTCTAGGACAACCAGCGAAGTAGCACAACTACAAATACTCAGTAAAGACGAGTTTGGATCATTTCCAGTCCACATTTATGTGGTGTCTTTCAACTAATATTGGTGGAACTATTTCAGCGTAAACTTAGATATTTCTAGAGCGTTATTCTTAAAGAATATCATGGAAGATTCGTGTGACTCATCTTTAATCATTTCTAATAAGATCTGATTCTTTCTCACAGAAACACCTCCAGGTTTTCAGGAGAAATGAGCTGTGAAACGACTTCACACTCATTCAGATGATCACACCATCAATGACTTAAGTATTCTCACTTGGATCTAATCCAGAGTCTCAATACTTCTGTCACTCAGATTCTATACTTCATTCTGGAACTCTTTCGACCATTTCAAAGAATTCTGACTCGTGTCTCATCAAATGAACACAGTCATACTCACTGAAGTAATCAGTAAAGATAATGAAGTACAGGAAATTTTCTCTGGCATTGCTGCTCATCGGGCCACATACATGAGTATGTTCAAGGTCCAATAAGCCTTTGGGCCTTTCTCTAGCTCGACTAAGATGGGCCCTTTGTCTTTTGGTCCAGTAAGCAGAATTCAAGTCTCATAAGATATCCGATCAAATGAGCCCAAAAGTCCATAACTATGGGATTTCTGAATCCGACTCACTCTATGTGACCAAAACATTTACGCCAAGAAAAATCAGGTTTAATTCATTAGATTTAAACCAATTCGGTATTTATGTTACATTTAGGCACTCTTTGGTTTAAGATATAAAACCCATTCCTTGAATAGGGTGCTACAATTAATATTTCATTGAGATCAAAAGAACAAAACTTGTCTTTTATCAAAATGAAAAACATTCAAATTCTTACAAGAAAAAGAAAGAAAACTCTGCTTAAAGCAGGTACATTGTAGCAATTACTTAATACAAAACCAAGCCTCAAAGGCATCTACGAGTGAAAACCCTACGGCTGAGGCAGCATCCATAGCTCCTTCCAGACATGCAGTTCCACTTGCCCTTCCTTCAACGTTCTACTGTTGCTTAGGCTCTGCATATTATAACAAATATCAGTGCCACAACCAGTATCCAATACCTATAAGGTAGAACTTGAAGTAATAACATGAATACCTGAGGAAGTAGTCTCATACATCAACTTCAACTCCTCATAATCTTCCATGAATTTAATGCAATCTCTCTTCCAATGCCCAGTCTCTTTACAGTAGCAGCACTTACCAACGTAAGAGGTATCTGACTCGGGCTCAGAAGACACACGCTTGCCATGATTCAAAATCTGGACAACTTTGTCTTCACCCTTGTCAGCATTAGGTTTAGTAAACCTACCCTTCTCCTTTATGAGATTATACAGGGTACTCTTCACGTTTGGCTCAACTGTCTTGAGCATATCATGCAGTTCAGTCAGCGTCTTCGTTAAGTCTTTCTTGATATAGTTCCTTTTGAACTTATCATAGCTTGACGGCAGTGACTGCAGAATGATCTCAGTTGCCAATTCTTGGCTAACTGGATAATCCAGTTTCCTCAGGTTATCAATGTAACCCATCATTTTACTGACATGAGGACTCACTGGATGATCATTTGGTAGCTTGCAGCTAGTGAGAGACTTAACCAACTGGTATCTCTCCACTCTTACCTGCTCCTGAAATTTTAATTTCAGGCTGCTGATCATCTCTATTGGCGACTCCATGTTCTCATATTGCTTCAGCAAATCTGAGTCCATGGTAGCCAATATCAGACCACGCACATCTACCGCATCATTATAATGCTTATTCCAAGCATCATATACTGCATGAGAGGCATTGGACCCGATCCTCTCGGGGAGAGCTCTCTCAAGGACATAGTCCTTTCTCTCCTGCCTGAGGACTAGCCTCAGGTTCCGCGACCAAGTCAAGAAATTTGATCCGTTCAGTTTGTCCATCTCAAGGACAGACCGGATCGAGAAAGTGTTTTGATTGTTTGTGCTAGTCATAACTGAAATTTAGAGATAAATAGAGTTTTAGTTATTCAGTTCATAAAAGAGTAATCTTAATAACTTATAAGAAAACTCGCATTGCATTCAAAATTTCTTTGTTTAACCTCATAAGAATGCAATGATTCTGAGACCCATGTTCAGCTAAATCCAAAGTGGGCCACTGGCCGTCACCCAGAATTAGCTTTACTTGGTAAGCATACACACAGCTAGTTATATCCAATAACTCTCGGTTGTGAATTGGGCCCAAGGCCCAATACACCAGATGTCTCAAGGCCCGGGACTCCCGATGGCCCAGTCAAGTAAACCAATCTCTTACAGTCAAATAATCACTAAAGTCTGGGACTCCCAATGAAATTAGTGACTATATACTACTTTACTTACGCAAAAACAGACACCTCACACTGTAAGCCATATCTGTAATTGAATAAGCGTTAAGTAGCTGACAAGATTGGGCAAGACATCCAAGCTTGATATTGGTTTTGAGGATTTTAGGTTTTCTTTCCAAAAATAGAAGATTACTATTTTGGGAAACTTACTTATTTTAGAAACTTTCTAAATTTAGAAACATACTAAAAATAGAAATTTCTAAATTAATATTTTATTAAAGTTTTCGGTTGGGTCACAAATTATAGGCCCAATTCTTTGACATAACCGAGTCGGTTCATTAATTCTGGTCCAAGATCAAATTAACTACTAAATCCAACTGGTTATTTACTAAACCAGACCAGCTCTAAATTATTTGGTCCAACCAAATCAAACTTAGACCAGCCTTCGGTTTAGGTTAAAATTCAATTTTTGAATTTAAATCCGGTTTAACCAGAAATTAAATAATACCAATTGTATTAAATAATTTTCAGCAAACCGCGATTTGGGTTAACCGCTTAAACCATACATTAATTAAATAATTAATCGATTCATACATTAATTAAATAATTGCTTACACAAATCGTATCACTTTAAACAATCACAATTGCTTACGATCACTTTTGTCATCGATCGCTAACCTTGACCTTATGTAAATCGATTGATGTAATCATAATTCAATAATTGTTTAATCAAGCGATCATGACATTCACTAAAGATAAACACGATTTTGAACATTTTCCAATTCGTTTCATGATATCATCGATCGCTAACCATGACCAATTAATTATCAATCAAATCGTTTCTCAAAGTCAACATGCGTTTTTGTTTTTAGCTTACAGACAAACATGATTTTTCAAACCACTTAAAGACAAAATCGATCCTTAAACATTAACAATCATACGATTCATGTGATTGTAAACACCGATTGTAAAACAAAGTCAACACCGATTGTTTAATCATAAGAAATCGTTTCATGTGATTGTAAAACAAAGTCAACAAGCGATTTCTTATTTCTAGGTTTTCAAAGTTTCAATCAATTTTACTCATTAAAATCGATTCATCAAACTAATAAACAACCTAGTATGATCCAAAAAGCAAAAACCTAACGACCTAGGCTCTGATACCACGGTAGGATTATGTGTGTTCTTTGGTGTAATTGTCAGATTACAACCTAACATAATCAACTAGGATCTAGGTGATTTGCAGTTGAATCATAAACAGATCAGGATCATTACCTTGTGATTGCAGCGGATTGATCAAAGGAATATCGAGATCTGCAAGAGCTGATGATTACCGGCTCCTCCTAGGTATCCACACGCTTACAAGCTACTGGATCAGGCTGCTAGACCAAAGCTGGAACAACAGAGAGAGAGAGGACGGTTGGGACTCAAAATCGCAGATGCAAGAAGCATTAGGGCTTCCTGCGCCTCTCCTCTTCCTTATATGGGCCCAAGTAATTAAACTAATGGCTCATTATACAGGGTACTCTTCACGTTTGGCTCAACTGTCTTGAGCATATCATGCAGTTCAGTCAGCGTCTTCGTTAAGCCTTTCTTGATATAGTTCCTTCTGAACTTATCATAGCTTGACGGCAGTGACTGCAGAATGATCTCAGTTGCCAATTCTTGGCTAACTGGATAATCCAGTTTCCTCAGGTTATCAATGTAACCCATCATTTTACTGACATGAGGACTTACTGGGTGATCATTTGGTAGCTTGCAGCTAGTGAGAGACTTAACCAACTGGTATCTCTCCACTCTTACCTGCTCCTGAAATTTCAATTTTAGGATGCTGATCATCTCTATTGGCGACTCCATGTTCTCATATTGCTTCAGCAATTCTGAGTCCATGGTAGCCAATATCAGACCGCGCACATCTACCGCATCATTATAATGCTTATTCCAAGCATCATATACTGCATGAGAGGCATTGGACCCGATCCTCTCGGGGAGAGCTCTCTCAAGGACATAGTTCTTTCTCTCCTGCCTGAGGACTAGCCTCAGGTTCCGCGACCAAGTCAAGAAATTTGATCCGTTCAGTTTGTCCATCTCAAGGACAGACCGGATCGAGAAAGTGTTTTGATTGTTTGTGCTAGTCATAACTGAAATTTAGATAAATAGAGTTTTAGTTATTTAGTTCATAAAAGAGTAATCTTAATAACTTATAAGAAAACTCGCATTGCATTCAAAATTTCTTTGTTTAACCTCATAAGAATGCAATGATTCCGAGACCCATGTTCAGCTAAATCCAAAGTGGGCCACCGGCCGTCACCCAGAAGTAGCTTTACTTGGTAAGCATACACACAGCTAGTTATATCCAATAACTCTCGGTTGTGAATTGGGCCCAAGGCCCAATACACCAGATGTCTCAAGGCCCGGGACTCCCGATGGCCCAGTCAAGGAAACCAATCTCTTACAGCCAAATAATCACTAAAGTCTGGGACTCCCAATGAAATTAGTGACTATATACTACTTTACTTACGCAAAAACAGACATCTCACACTGTAAAGCCATATCTGTAATTGAATAAGCGTTAAGTAGCTGACAAGATTGGGCAAGACATCCAAGCTTGATATTGGTTTTGAGGATTTTATGTTTTCTTTCCAAAAATAGAAGATAACTATTTTGGGAAACTTACTTATTTTAGAAACTTTCTAAATTTAGAAATATACTAAAAATAGAAATTTCTAATTTAATATTTATTAAAGTTTTCGGTTGGGTCACAAATTATAGGCCCAATTCTTGGCCCAAGACCACAGAATTCCAATTGGCCCAATAATTTGACATAACCGAGTCGGTTCATTAATTCTGGTCCGAGACCAAATTAACTACTAAATCCAACTGGTTATTTACTAAACCAGACCAGCTCTAAATTATTTGGTCCAACCAAATCAAACTTAGACCAGCCTTCGGTTTAGGTTAAAATTCAATTTTGAATTTGAATCCGGTTTAACCAGAAATTAAATAATACCAATTGTATTAAATAATTTCCAGCAAACCGCGATTTGGGTTAACCGCTTGAACCATACATTAATTAAATAATTAATCGATTCATACAATAAAAACAAAAACGATTGATGGCTAACCTTATGTTAACAAGCGAATCGCAAGTCATCAGCAAAGTCATCGTTTGATAATTAATTCAACTTTCAGCAAATTCAACGATTCATAACATTTTCCCCATCGAATGATAATTAATTTTATCAAACACTTACTCTTACGATCATGAAATACACTAAAAGACAAAGGATTATGTGTGTTCATGGTGTAATTGTCAGGTTACATCCTAGCACATAATCATCTAGGATCTAGGTGATTAGCAGATGAATCATAAACAGATCAGGGAGATTACCTTATGATTGCAGCGGATTGATCAAAGGAATATCGAGATCTGCAAGAGCTGATAGAAACCGGCTCCTCCTAGGTATCCACACTCTTACAAGCTATTGGATCAGGCTGCTAGACCAAGCTGGAATTGTCAGAGAAAGAGAGGACGGCTGAGGCTCAAAATCGCAGGAGATGATGTAAATTAGCCCTAGGCGCCATTCCTCTTCCTTATATGGGCCCAAGTTATTAAACTAATGGCCTATTAGGATTTTGGGCCCAAGACACAAATCAGACAAAAGCCTGTATTTTGTCTGGCCCAATTCTCTGTACAAATACAGTAAATGCCTTGCATCTTACCGTATTAATTCCTTGTTAACTTTCCCGTTAGCTATGGTGTGTGACCCTTAGGGATCATACAATACTGGTAATAAGTCCTAAACTTATAGATCATGAGCGGGCTCTAGCAAGTCATCATGATCACCCAGTATTTATGACTTATATCTGATCTCGACACTTATCATACTTTCTAGAGATAGTACGGTAGATTTCAGGACATTCCCAACAATCTCCCACTTGTACTGGAATCCTACATTCCCTAATCCTTTTGTCTCAATATCTCGATCTGGCATAAGGCAAGATGCGTGTCATCCTTATATAGCCAGACCATGTTCATCGGACCAGATTTGATACTGACAATGCAAACGACTTGGGCAAGTCCGTTTGGGAGTGGCCACTCTCTTACCAGCTATCAAGTCTCCGATTGGCCTAGAGATATTACCTCCGTTAAACGGCAGGGACAAATCCCATCTTGTTCCATCACTATGAACTACACAATTCATAATACACCCAACCAAGGTCCTTATAGCTCCCAGTTACGAAACAGCGTTAGACAATGATCAAAGTGCATCAATCCATGTGCAGCCACATGCATGCGAACTCAGGTCTAAGGACTATACTCTATAGTCGTATATGAGAACCTCTCATGACACAGATATAAATATCTTGTAGAGTTCTCATCAGCGGGCCATGTCCGGTCATATGCTCCCCTACATATACCTATGTGTCGACTTTGATGCCGCGCATCTATGACCCCTCGAAACTTGGTCATAAGTCTCAACACAATCTAGTCTCAAGTGGTTGTTGGTGTTCCAATTTCAACAACCTTCGACTATGGACACTATGATTTATGTCATTTTGTTAAATATGGGGTTTCAGGATCAAGTCTACTCATGTACTTCGATGGCCCATATATAATGACATGAATCATTTTTGGAACGATTATTTATATCACAGTTAAAATAATCCAGAAATCATAGATTTCATAAACATAAAATATTATGTTTACATGAACCTTTCAAAACAACTAAATAAAGCCCTTTACAAACTCCCACTGAAATTAAGACTACATCTTAATTTCACTTATCCTACAGCTACAGTCTGCGACTCGTGCTTAGGCCTAAGGAGTGGCTTCGTTAATAGATTAGCAACGTTCTCATTCGTTGAAACTTGCTGATCTACTTAACACCTCTGTCATTTATCTCACGGAATAGGTTATACCTACCCTCAAGGTGTTTGGACCTCTGATGTGCAGCTAGTCTCATCTATGCTGGGAATCACATCAAGTTCAGTGATGAACTCTTCTTTCCAAACAACCTCTTTCGCCGCTACCCAAGCTGCGAAATGTTCAGCTTAAGTCATGGAGTCAGCAACAGTGCCTTGCACCGCCAGACAGACACAAGATATAACTGGACTGTGACCGGAAATCATCTTTGTCTGTTGGAAACTTGCCTTTCAGACTCTACCGACTTGTAGCACCTCACTTTCTCCGTAAATCAAGAACTTATCCTAAGTATTTTCCAAATACTTGAGGATATTCATTACGTATATCCAGTGATTCTTTGCTTTATTTGACTGGTCTTTACTTGTCTTGCTTAACATTAAAGCAATATCAAAACAAGTACGTGTCATGGCATACATGATAGATCCAATTGCCGACGCATATGGAATCTCATCCATGCATTCAAGCTCAGCAGTTATCGTAGGATACTGTTTCTTGCTTAACGTAATGCCATGTGATATTGGCATAAAACCCTTCTTGGAATGCTGAAAACGTGTAGGACTTTGTCAATATAAGAATCCTGACTTTGTCCTATCAGCTATTTTGGATCTCTATCTTTAGTCCCAAAATCCAAGAACATACGTGGCTTTACCAATATCAATCATAAAACCAACTCCCAAGCCAGTCCTTTACCGACTGCAGCATTGGGACGTTATTTCCGAGAATCAGTATGTCATCGACATACACTATGAGAAATGCAACATCGCTCCCACTTATCTATTAGTAAACGCACAGTTCCACTTCGTTCCTGTTCAAGTCAAAACCTTGACTACTTCAACAGAACGAAGATTCCAACTCCGATATGTTTGCTTCCATCCATGAATGGATCGATGAAGCTAACTTACACACAGTGTAATTTTTCGGAGTCCGGGCTCACTTTCGCTTCTGTGAATTTCGCAGGTTCGTCACTTTCAATTATCATCAGATCATGGCAACTAATCACGAGAAATCACTCTCGGATTAGTGACGGATTCATTCAGATCTGCTAACTTCAGGCTCTACAGGTGTAGATTCTACAGAAATCTGTAAATCCATCCGCTGCTCTCCCTCAACAGGTTGAGAAGCCTCCTGTATTTCTCGAATTTCTTCGAGTTATACTTTTACTCCCACTGTTCTTCTTGGAAAGTAACTTCCCTTTTAGAAAACAGAATTCCGAACAACCTAACTTCGTTTTCGGAATGGACGTAAAAAGTAACAAGCCTTGGTTTCCCTAGGACAACCAGCGAAGTAGTACAACTACAAATACTCAGTAAAGACAAATTTGGATCATTTCCAGTCCACATTTATGTGGTGTCTTTCAACTGATATTGGTGGAACTATTTCAGCGTAAACTTAGATATTTCTAGAGCATTATTCTTAAAGAATATCATGGAAGATTCGTGTGACTCATCTTTAATCATTTCTAATAAGATCTGATTCTTTCTCACAGAAACACCTCAAGGTTTTCAGGAGAAATGAGCTGTGAAACAACTTCACACTCATTCAGATGATCACACCATCAATGACTTAAGTATTCTCACTCGTGATCTAATCCAGAGTCTCAATACTTCTGTCACTCAGATTCTATACCTCATTCTGGAACTCTTTCGACCATTTCAAAGAATTCCGACTCGTGTCTCATCAAATGAACACAGTCATACTCACTGAAGTAATCAGTAAATATAATGAAGTACAGGAAATTTTCTCTGGCATTACTGCTCATCGGGCCACATACATGATTATGTTCAAGGTCCAATAAGCCTTTGGGCTTTTCTCTAGCTCGGCTAAGATGGGCCCTTTGTCTTTTGGTCCAGTAAGCAGAATTCAAGTCTCATAAGATATCCGATCAAATGAGCCCAAAAGTCCATAACTATGGGGTTTCTGAATTCGACTTACTCTATGTGACCAAAACATTTACGCCAAGAAAAATCAGGTTTAATTCATCAGATTTAAACCAATTCGGTATTTATGTTACATTTAGGCACTCTTTGGTTTAAGATATAAAACCCATTCCTTGAATAGGGTGCTACAATCAATATTTCATTGAGATCAAAAGAACAAAACTTGTCTTTTATCAAAATGAAAAACATTCAAGTAGCAATTACTTAATAAAACCAAGCCTCAAAGGCATCTACAAGTGAAAACCCTACGGCTGAGGCAGCATCTATAGCTCCTTCCAGACACGCAGTTCCACTTGCCCTTCCTTCAACGTTCTACTGATCCTTAGGCTCTGCATATTATAACAAATATCAGTGCCACAACCAGTATCCAATACCTATAAGGTAGAACTTGAAGTAATAACATGAATACCTGAGGAAGTAGTCTCATACATCAACTTCAACTCCTCATAATCTTCCATGAATTTAATGCAATCTCTCTTCCAATGTCCAACCTCTTTACAGTAGCAGCACTTACCAACGTAAGATCTATCTGACTCGGGCTCAGAAGACACAGGCTTGCCCTGATTCAAAATCTGGACAACTTTGTCTTCACCCTTGTCAGCACTAGGTTTGGTAAACCTACCCTTCTCCATTATGAGATTATACAGGGTACTCTTCACGTTTGGCTCAACTGTCTTGAGCATATCATGCAGTTCAGTCAGCGTCTTCGTTAAGCCTTTCTTGATATAGTTCCTTCTGAACTTATCATAGCTTGACGGCAGTGACTGCAGAATGATCTCAGTTGCCAATTCTTGGCTAACTGGATAATCCAGTTTCCTCAGGTTATCAATGTAACCCATCATTTTACTGACATGAGGACTTACTGGGTGATCATTTGGTAGCTTGCAGCTAGTGAGAGACTTAACCAACTGGTATCTCTCCACTCTTACCTGCTCCTGAAATTTCAATTTCAGGCTGCTGATCATCTCTATTTGCGACTCCATGTTCTCATATTGCTTCAGCAATTCTGAGTCCATGGTAGCCAATATCAGACCGCGCACATCTACCGCATCATTATAATGCTTATTCCAAGCATCATATACTGCATGAGAGGCATTGGACCCGATCCTCTCGGGGAGAGCTCTCTCAAGGACATAGTCCTTTCTCTCCTGCCTGAGGACTAGCCTCAGGTTCCGCGACCAAGTCAAGAAATTTGATCCGTTCAGTTTGTCCATCTCAAGGACAGACCGGATCGATCAGACAAAAGACTGTCTTTTGTCTGGCCCAATTCTCTGTACAAATACATTAAATGCCTTGCATCTTACTGTATTAATTCCATTTTAACTTTCCTGTTAGCTATGGTGTGTGACCCTTTGGGATCATACAATACTGGTAATAAGTCCTAAACTTATAGATCATGAGCGGGCTCTAGCAAGTCATCATGATCACCCAGTATTTATGACTTATGTCTGATCTCGACACTTATCATACTTTCTAGAGATAGTACGGTAGATTTCAGGACATTCCCAACACAACAATCATACCGGAATCAGACTGTTCTGGGAATCTGCTTCAATACGCTGCTACACCTTCGAGCCACAGCCATGTCAAACCGTCTGTAACACTCGTCGTTGATGTTCCAAGCCATCCTAACATCAAGCTTCTCAACCAACAACGTACAAAATCTATTATCTATCTGCATATAGTAGATTCGGTGAGCAATAACGACAAACCAAGTGGAGAAGCGATTCATCGACAAATCATCAACGGTCGCCTTCTTACTATCGAAGCATATTGTCTCATCGTAGACGATCGTGCGAGTGATCAATATTAGAGATGAAGAAGGAATGGAGAGGCAAGGCTGGACAGAACTAAGGAAGGCCGAAGACTCTCCTCCTCAACCTGCTTTGGTGTGTCGAGAAAGAAGAGAAGCTTTTGAGATGAAGCCCAAAGAAGTGCACAATCAACGTGCAAAATCAGGGACTTCATCTCAAAGTGCAAAAATAGTGCACAAAAGACTCATATGTCAATGTGCAAAATCCGGGACATCTCAAAATGCATTATCAAGGCATAAAGAAGATGTGCAAAATCAGGGACATCCTGATCAATATCAAAGAGCAAAATCAGGGCACAAAAGAAGGGCGTCTGTTGATGTGCAAAATCAGGGACTTAAGGAGAAGAAGTGCAGAATAAAAGGATGTGCAAAACAAGGGCATAAGAGACAAAGGAGGCTGAGGAATTCGAATAAGGTCTTGGTAGAAGTCACAAGGAGTACTAGGAGGATCAGAAGAGTCAGAAAGCTGGTCCCCACACCTTGGAGACAAGACCACACATGTCACTTTCCTTCATAGCCGTTTGGACTCTTATGACAGCCTGTTGTTTTTTGTTTCCTAGCTACATTTCGAATTTACCTTAGTGTTTCACTCTGATTTGTGTTTATATAAGACTTGTATGACCCTTTATAACAATTAGAGTGAATAAGAAACACTTTGAGAGAGTTTCATTCATCTTAAAATTCAAAATCCTCTCTAGCTCTTCATTTTGTTCAAACTAATGAATACAATGTAGATATAATCTGAGGACGTGTTTAGGGTTGTATTTAGGCTTTCATATTCTTTTAAGACTCCCTAAACACGGTTGTTAAGCTAACAATCCATCAAAGGATGTTAAGCTCTTTTATCTCCTCTCATTGATTCTTTTTCTTCCTCATTGTGTCTCTCTTCCAAACACAATGAAACACATGATGAGTCTCAGTTCAAGGATGCTTTAGTGTTCCTGGTTATGCTCTTGATTAGCTCTTCCATAGCTAAATGAAGAGCTAAAACAAACCGGCTCTTCATGAACATCTTAAGAACAAACACCTTCTACTTGCTGATTCTTTTAATCCTCATGAGTAAACACACTCTATAAGTGATGTTAAGCTTCTGGATATGTCTCAAATAGATAGGTGCTCTTGTCATAGCTAAGTAAAACAGATTCCCACACAAGACAATCTTGGTGCAGTTTACTTAAGCTTTCTCTCTAAAAACCTACAAGATTTCAGCTTTCTCATGGTTGTCTCTTGAAATCCCAACATGGTATCAGAGCATAAGGTTCAAGGAATGAACCAAGCTCAAAGCTTCAGCAAATTGAAAGAAAAACAGAGCCAAACTCTGTCCCTTTCTCTCTAAATGCTTCCGCAAAATCAGAAGATCAAACTGAGCAAAACTCAGTCCATGTTCTTCCTTTCATTCTTCATTCTCTCATTCTCTGTCACATACTCTCTTAATATGAGTTTATGTGTCTATTCTCTCATTCTCCCCATATTCTTTATTCTCCTGCCACTTATACTTCATTCATTCTCTCAAAGTTCTCTCCTAGAAGCTCCTCTCACAATAACTTAAAAATCAGAATGCATAGTTCCTGATCAAAACTGTGTTATTTTAAGGATTGTTGTGTGGTTTTCTTGGTGTTTTTGGGTGGAATGGCGAATCTGCTAGTGGGGACAGATCACAAAAGGGCTGGAGTTCAATTTCTAAGTGTTTGTATCCACTGGTTTTGAGCTTATTCAAGAAGAAAATGGCTTCCAGTAGCTGCTGCAACAAGTTAGTCAAGATTCAATAACACTGATTTCTTGAAAGATCAAGTTTTGAAGCTGTTTCCAGAAGAGGCAGTGATAGAAGCTTGGGTTCAAGGCTCAGTGTGCATCATGGTTCAGAAGATCAGTCTTGAAGTTGCTCTAAGATGGAGTAATGATGGAGGATTGGCTCTAAGCTTGGTGTGGATAATCTGAAGCTAAAAAAGGGGCGGTTAAGGTGTCCATACTAAAGGGAGGCTACAAGTTTATCAACCCATCAAGGCTGTTAAGTTGTCAAATAGCTCCAAAGGCTACAAAAGAGTCACAAGGAGCAGCCAAAGAAGAGGAGTTAGAACCGGTTATCAACAAAGGAGATAAAATCTGAGTGCAACCAATGAATCAACTCACATCTCAAATGGTGCTTCCAGCCTCAAGATGGCTTAAGGGAAGGTTCAAAGGCGTGCTTAAAGGCCAGGTTTAAAGTCAACAAGCATGGAGGAAGCTTAACAGTCCGGGGGAGGTGTAAAATCTCAAATAAAAGGAGTAAACCTAAGAGGAACTCTAAAATCAGACTCTTCTCAAAGCACAACCAAATATTGAAAAGGCTAAACTCCTAAACTGTCACTGTTTTTTTTAAGTCTTCAGTCAGTCACTTAAATTCCTTGAGTTACTTATCCATTGCTTAATCATATACTTAAAACTCATGGCATTTTACTTTAACAAGTCTTCCTTGAATCCTTGATGTGAAGGTTCATTAGGAGACCTAAAGGAGGAGTAAGACCGTGGGTAGATTGGGTGACAAGGAAAGGATTCGAGGAATGGCATGAAGGAAGGCTATGACTTGAGTCAAGGTCATGGAAGGTCCAATGGATAAGCTTGATCCAAGATGGAGAAGGCAATCTAAAGAACCGGCCAAATCATATGCACAAAGGAACAATGGTCAAAGCTTACATCAAGGGCATGTGGAAGCTATACTCTTTTTCCCTCCTTAGGGTTTTATCCCATGAGGTTTTTAATGAGGTAGTTCCTGCATCTCCAAGCTTGGCCTTTGGTCCTTTAGTGTCCCGACGACCAAGCTTGCGGGGGAGTATTAGAGAGGAAGAAGGAATGGAGAGGCAAGGCTGGACAGAACTAAGGAAGGCCGAAGACTCTCCTCCTCAACCTGCTTTGGTGTGTCAAGAAAGAAGAGCAGCCTTTGAGATGAAGCCCAAAGAAGTGCACAATCAATGTGCAAAATCAAGGACTTCATCTCAAAGTGAAAAAATAGTGCACAGAAGACTCATATGTCAATGTGCAAAATCCGGGACATCTCAAAATGCATTATCAATGCATAAAGAAGATGTGTAAAATCAGGGACATCCTGATCAATAGCAAAGAGAAAAATCAGGGCACAAAAGAAGGGCGTCTGTTGATGTGCAAAATCAGGGACTTAAGGAGAAGAAATGCAGAATAAAAGGATGTGCAAAACAAGGGCATACGAGACAAAGTAGGCTGAGGAATTCGAATAAGGTCTTGGTAGAAGTCACAGGGAGTACTAGGAGAATCAGAAGAGTCAGAAAGCTGGTCCCCACACCTTGGAGACAAGACCAGACATGTCACTTTCCTTCATAGCCGTTTGGACTCTTGTGACAGCCTGTTGTTTTTTGTTTCTTAGCTACATTTCGAATTTACCTTAGGGTTTCACTCTGATTTGTGTTTATATAAGACTTGTATGACCCTTTATAACAATTAGGGTGAATAAGAAACACTTTGAGACAGTTTCATTCATCTTACAATTCGAAATCCTCTCTAGCTCTTCATTGTGTTCAAACTAATGAATACAATGTAGATATAATCTGAGGACATGTTTAGGGTTGTATTTAGGCTTTCATATTCTTCTAAGACTCCCTAAACACGGTTGTTAAGCTAACAATCCATCAAAGGATGTTAAGCTCTTTTATCTTCTCTCATTGATTCTTTTTCTTCCTCATTGTGTCTCTCTTCCAAACACAATGAAACACATGATGAGTCTCAGTTCAAGGATGCTTTAGTGTTCCTGGTTATGCTCTTGATTAGCTCTTCCATAGCTTAATCAAGAGCTAACACAAACCGGCTCTTCATGAACATCTTAAGAACAAACACCTTTTACTTGCTGATTCTCTTCATCCTCATGAGTAAACACACTCTATAAGTGATGTTAAGCTCCTGGATAAGTCTCAAATAGATAGGTGCTCTTGTCATAGCTAAGTAAAACTGATTCCCACACAAGACAATCTTGGTGCAGTTTACTTAAGCTTTCTCTCTAAAAACCTACAAGATTTCAGAGCTTTCTCATGATTGTCTCTTGAAATCCCAACAATCAAAACGTCCAAGAATAGCCTTGCCTAACCGCACATACGTCCTTTTCGGACGACACAATTTCATGCTCAACTTGACATGTTTGTGGTTAGTTCGAGTTCGTGATCAGTCCAGCATCATCATATGTCCATGAGCGATCAACTGCGACTGCACGTCTCTATAGTTTATTGCAGACTACCAAGCTCCGGCAAATACCTTGATCTGATCACACAAGGTCCCACGGGGAGAACAATTTGCTCGACATGGCTCCCACCACAAATACAATTAGCACATGAGATGATGCATCTTGCCGGCAGCTCGCGCAGCATGCTCGGCAGCTCGCGCAGCATTCTCGACAATTCCGAGGTAATCTCATTTTGTTTCTGAAACTTGCAAGTACTCGCAACATCCTCGCAACATTATTAAATTGCTTGGGAACTTACAAAATGCTCGAAAACCCTGAGCAGGCAGATCAGCTCGGAAATTCCGAGCTCAGATTTTCCGAACTCACCTCATTTTTTGTTTTCCGAGCACATTTTTATGCTCGGGCATAAGGTGGTAAAGAGTCCTTATTTAATTAAGAGCCCATTTATCTTTGCCAAGCACAATCAAAAAAAAAAAAGAAAGAGAATGAAAAGGCAGGGGCTGATCATTCACTTAAGTTATATATATATATATATATATATATATATGTTAAAAAAAAAGAGCAACTCTTTTCGCCGAGAAACAACAACTTTTTTAAGTACGAGCACTCCAATTTCGAGCATAAATCACGCTCGACTAAAAAAAACAAACGTTTTCCGAAAACAAAGTTTTCCGAGAAGAACATACCTTCCATCCCCGAGCTGATCTTCTTTGTCTCACTTCTCACCATACGCTTGGAATAGCTCAAAACATGGGAGATAAACTTAGGTTGCTCAACGATTCTCCTATGCATATTGATCTTTGTTTGGACGCGCGATCTCTTCTCGGCACACGAAAAAATCGGCGTACGATCGGAATCCTTTGTTGGGAATGTCCTGAAATCTATTGTACTTGCTCTAAGTGAAAGTCGTATATTCGAGATTCTAGATCCAGATTTATTTTAGTATTTGCATTAGTTCCTGGCTAGTTATTCATAGGTTGATTTATAAAATTGTTTTATAAACCTTCAGTGGTATCAGAGCTTTAGGTGTTGGAATTGTGTCCAGTAATCTCGGTACTGTCTCTAGAAAGTAAGAGTATGTCAATGATCAGACATAAGTCATATAATACTGGGGGTCATGATGGCTTGCTAGAGTCCGCTCATGATCTATAAGTCTTGGACTTATTGCCTTTATTATATGATCCCATATGGGTCACACGCCTAAGCTAACAGGAAAATGTGTAGGAACGGCTTAGCAGAAGTACGGTAAAAGTGCCAGGCATTTGTCGTACTTAGAGAGAGATTAATGGGTCTGATTAAATCCAAGGGATTTAATCAGATTGGTATTTGGGCCCAAAAGCCCAAAAGGAACTAGACAAGTTTTATAAATAAAACTTAAGTCTGAGTCTCCTTCTAACCCTAGCCCCCCCCTGCGATTTTTCTCTCTCTCTCTGCGCCTCCCACAGCTTGGTCTAGCAGCCTCTCTTCCTGCTTGGTGTGCGTGTGTGAACCTCTGGAGGAGTTATCACTTGGTGGCTCTCTGATCTCTGACCTGTTCTCTCTTTCCGCTGCATAAACAGGTAAAAGGTGAGATCTTATTGTTTCTATTCAAGAGAACCTAGATCTGCATGTTTAGGACTGTTTAATCTGAAGAACTGAATCAGGATTAACACTAAACATTCCAACAGTGGTATCAGAGCCATTGGTTTTGTGGTTTTTCTTATTTAGAATCTTGTTTAGGATTGTTTAAGAAGTGTTTTTGAATCAATCTACTGATAAGGAAAAACACTTAAGAAACAAAGAATTAAAACCTAAACAAACAAGAAATCGCATGATCCGATCTATATTGAATCGGTATGCGTCGGAGTGTTGATCAGTTTAGGATCACACGTCCGGATCGTTTTGACGAACAAACCGATCGTGGATCGGCTTGTGTCATCGACACGATCGTGAGCATGGCTGGACGGCGGGTCGATCGATCGGACGGATCAAGGATCGCGTCGAGTGGTCGATCGGATCATTTTATACAAGTTTATGTTCATTTGTAACACCCCTAAATAACCCTTCTAAATAATAGAAAGACACTTTGACCTTCTTCAAGTTCCTATGATAATCCTAAACAAAACTTTTTAAACAAAACTTCTTGAAACCTATGTGTCATGGATTGGAGAATTTAGGTGCAGTAAGACAACTATAAGTAAGTTTTTGTATGCTCCCAAAGGTAGAATGAGAAGCATGTTGTACATGTTTATGTTCGTTTGTAACACAACTAAGTAACCCCTCCAAAAGACTAGAAAGACATTTTGATCTTCTAAAAGGTCCTATGAGAATCCAAAATAAAACTTTTTAACCAAAACTTCTTGAAACATATATGTCATGGATTGGAGAATTTAGGTGAAGTAGGACAACTATAAGTATGTTTTTGTATTCTCCCAAAGGTAGAATGATAAGCATGTTTTACATGTTTATGTTCGTTTTTAACACAACTAAGTAACCCCTCCAAAAGACTAGAAAGACATTTTGATTTTCTAAAAGGTCCTATGAGAATCCTAAATAAAACTTTTTAACCAAAACTTCTTGAAACATATATGTCATGGATTGGAGAATTTAGGTGAGGTAGGACAACTATAAGTAAGTTTTTGTATTCTCCCAAAGGTAGAATGATAAGCATGTTTTACATGTTTATGTTCGTTTTTAACACAGCTAAGTAACCCCTCTAAAAGACTAGAAAGACACTTTGATCTTCTAAAAGGTCCTACGAGAATCCTAAATAAAAAAATTTAACCAAAACTTCTTGAAACATACATGTCATGGATTGGAGAATTTAGGTGAGGTAGGACAACTATAAGTAAGTTTTTGTATTCTCCCAAAGGTAGAATGATAAGCATGTTTTACATGTTTATGTTCGATTGTAACACAACTAAGTAACCCCTCTAATAGGCTAGAAAGACACTTTGATCTTCTAAAAGGTCCTATGAGAATCCTAAATAAAAAAATTTAACCAAAACTTCTTGAAACATACATGTCATGGATTGGAGAATTTAGGTGAGGTAGGACAACTATATGTAAGTTTTTGTATTCTCCCAAAGGTAGAATGATAAGCATGTTTTACATGTTTATGTTCGATTGTAAGACAACTAAGTAACCCCTCTAATAGGCTAGAAAGACACTTTGATCTTCTAAAAGGTTCTATGAGAATCCTAAATAAAACTTTTTAACCAAAACTTCTTGAAACATATATGTTATGGATTGGAGAATTTAGGTGAAGTAGGACAACTATAAGTAAGTTTTTGTATTCTCCCAAAGGTAGAATGATAAGCATGTTTTACATGTTTATGTTTGTTTTTAACACAACTAAGTAACCCCTCTAAAAGACTAGAAAGACACTTTGATCTCCTAAAAGGTCCTATGAGAATCCTAAATAAAAAATTTTAACCAAAACTTCTTGAAACATACATGTCATGGATTGGAGAATTTAGGTGAGGTAGGACAACTATAAGTAAGTTTTCGTATTCTCCCAAAGGTAGAATGATAATCATGTTTTACATGTTTATGTTCGTTTTTAACACAACTAAGTAACCCCTCCAAAAGACTAGAAAGACATTTTGATCTTCTAAAAGGTCCTATGAGAATCCTAAATAAAACTTTTTAACCAAAAATTCTTGAAACATATATGTCATGGATTGGAGAATTTAGGTGAGGTAGGACAACTATAAGTAAGTTTTTGTATTCTCCCAAAGGTAGAATGATAAGCATGTTTTACATGTTTATGTTCGTTTTTAACACAACTAAGTAACCCCTCCAAAAGACTAGAAAGACATTTTGATTTTCTAAAAGGTCCTATGAGAATCCTAAATAAAACTTTTTAACCAAAACTTCTTGAAACATATATGTCATGGATTGGAGAATTTAGGTGAAGTAGGACAACTATAAGTATGTTTTTGTATTCTCCCAAAGGTAGAATGATAAGCATGTTTTACATGTTTATGTTCGTTTTTAACACAACTAAGTAACCCCTCCAAAAGACTAGAAAGACATTTTGATTTTCTAAGAGGTCCTATGAGAATCCTAAATAAAACTTTTTAACCAAAACTTCTTGAAACATATATGTCATGGATTGGAGAATTTAGGTGAGGTAGGACAACTATAAGTAAGTTTTTGTATTCTCCCAAAGGTAGAATGATAAGCATGTTTTACATGTTTATGTTCGTTTTTAACACAACTAAGTAACCCCTCTAAAAGACTAGAAAGACACTTTGATCTTCTAAAAGGTCCTACGAGAATCCTAAATAAAAAAATTTAACCAAAACTTCTTGAAACATACATGTCATGGATTGGAGAATTTAGGTGAGGTAGGACAACTATAAGTAAGTTTTTGTATTCTCCCAAAGGTAGAATGATAAGCATGTTTTACATGTTTATGTTCGATTGTAACACAACTAAGTAACCCCTCTAATAGGCTAGAAAGACACTTTGATCTTCTAAAAGGTCCTATGAGAATCCTAAATAAAAAAATTTAACCAAAACTTCTTGAAACATACATGTCATGGATTGGAGAATTTAGGTGAGGTAGGACAACTAAATGTAAGTTTTTGTATTCTCCCAAAGGTAGAATGATAAGCATGTTTTACATGTTTATGTTCGATTGTAAGACAACTAAGTAACCCCTCTAATAGGCTAGAAAGACACTTTGATCTTCTAAAAGGTTCTATGAGAATCCTAAATAAAACTTTTTAACCAAAACTTCTTGAAACATATATGTTATGGATTGGAGAATTTAGGTGAAGTAGGACAACTATAAGTAAGTTTTTGTATTCTCCCAAAGGTAGAATGATAAGCAAGTTTTACATGTTTATGTTTGTTTTTAACACAACTAAGTAACCCCTCTAAAAGACTAGAAAGACACTTTGATCTCCTAAAAGGTCCTATGAGAATCCTAAATAAAAAATTTTAACCAAAACTTCTTGAAACATACATGTCATGGATTGGAGAATTTAGGTGAGGTAGGACAACTATAAGTAAGTTTTCGTATTCTCCCAAAGGAAGAATGATAATCATGTTTTACATGTTTATGTTCATTTTTAACACAACTAAGTAACCCCTCCAAAAGACTAGAAAGACATTTTGATCTTCTAAAAGGTCCTATGAGAATCCTAAATAAAACTTTTTAACCAAAAATTCTTGAAACATATATGTCATGGATTGGAGAATTTAGGTGAGGTAGGACAACTATAAGTAAGTTTTTGTATTCTCCCAAAGGTAGAATGATAAGCATGTTTTACATGTTTATGTTCGTTTTTAACACAACTAAGTAACCCCTCTAAAATACTAGAAAGACACTTTGATCTTCTAAAAGATCCTATGAGAATCCTAAATAAAAAATTTTAACCAAAACTTCTTGAAACATACATGTCATGGATTGGAGCATTTAGGTGAGGTAGGACAACTATAAGTAAGTTTTTGTATTCTCCCAAAGGTAGAATGATAAGCATGTTTTACATGTTTATGTTCATTTTTAACACAACTAAGTAACCCCTCTAAAAGACTAGAAAGACACTTTGATCTTCTAAAAGGTCCTATGAGAATCCTAAATAAAAAATTTTAACCAAAACTTCTTGAAACATACATGTCATGGATTGGAGAATTTAGGTGAGGGAGGACAACTATAAGTAAGTTTTTGTATGCTCCTTAAGGTAGAATGAGAAGCATTTTATACAAGTTTATGTTCGTTTGTAACACCCCTAAGTAACCCTTCTAAATACTCGAAAGACACTATGATCTTGTAAAAGGTCCTATGAGAATCCTAAACAAAACTTTTTAAACAAAAATTCTTGAAACATATGTGTCAGGGATCGGGGGTTTTAGGTGAGGTTAAACAACTATAAGTAAGTTTTTGTATGTTGCTTAAGGTAGAATGAGAAGCATTTTATACAAGTTTATGTTCATTTGTAACACCCCTAAGTAACCCGTCTAAATACTAGAAAGACACTTTGATCTTGTAAAATGTCCCATGAGAATCCTAAACAAAACTTTTTAAACAACAATTCTTGAAACATATGTGTCGTGGATTGGAGATTTTAGGTGAGGTTAGACAACTATAAGTAAGATTTTGTATGCTCCTAAAGGTAGAATGAGAATCATTTTATACAAGTTTATGTTCATTTGTAACACCCCTAAATAACCCTTCTAAATAATAGAAAGACACTTTGACCTTCTTCAAGTTCCTATGATAATCCTAAACAAAACTTTTTAAACAAAACTTCTTGAAACCTATGTGTCATGGATTGGAGAATTTAGGTGCAGTAAGACAACTATAAGTAAGTTTTTGTATGCTCCCAAAGGTAGAATGAGAAGCATGTTGTACATGTTTATGTTCGTTTGTAACACAACTAAGTAACCCCTCCAAAAGACTAGAAAGACATTTTGATCTTCTAAAAGGTCCTATGAGAATCCAAAATAAAACTTTTTAACCAAAACTTCTTGAAACATATATGTCATGGATTGGAGAATTTAGGTGAAGTAGGACAACTATAAGTATGTTTTTGTATTCTCCCAAAGGTAGAATGATAAGCATGTTTTACATGTTTATGTTCGTTTTTAACACAACTAAGTAACCCCTCCAAAAGACTAGAAAGACATTTTGATTTTCTAAAAGGTCCTATGAGAATCCTAAATAAAACTTTTCAACCAAAACTTCTTGAAACATATATGTCATGGATTGGAGAATTTAGGTGAGGTAGGACAACTATAAGTAAGTTTTTGTATTCTCCCAAAGGTAGAATGATAAGCATGTTTTACATGTTTATGTTCGTTTTTAACACAACTAAGTAACCCCTCTAAAAGACTAGAAAGACACTTTGATCTTCTAAAAGGTCCTACGAGAATCCTAAATAAAAAAATTTAACCAAAACTTCTTGAAACATACATGTCATGGATTGGAGAATTTAGGTGAGGTAGGACAACTATAAGTAAGTTTTTGTATTCTCCCAAAGGTAGAATGATAAGCATGTTTTACATGTTTATGTTCGATTGTAACACAACTAAGTAACCCCTCTAATAGGCTAGAAAGACACTTTGATCTTCTAAAAGGTCCTATGAGAATCCTAAATAAAACTTTTTTACCAAAACTTCTTGAAACATATATGTTATGGATTGGAGAATTTAGGTGAAGTAGGACAACTATAAGTAAGTTTTTGTATTCTCCCAAAGGTAGAATGATAAGCATGTTTTACATGTTTATGTTCGTTTTTAACACAACTAAGTAACCCCTCTAAAAGACTAGAAAGACACTTTGATCTTCTAAAAGGTCCTATGAGAATCCTAAATAAAAAATTTTAACCAAAACTTCTTGAAACATACATGTCATGGATTGGAGAATTTAGGTGAGGTAGGACAACTATAAGTAAGTTTTTGTATTCTCCCAAAGGTAGAATGATAAGCATGTTTTACATGTTTATGTTCGTTTTTAACACAACTAAGTAACCCCTCCAAAAGACTAGAAATACATTTTGATCTTCTAAAAGGTCCTATGAGAATCCTAAATAAAACTTTTTAACCAAAACTTCTTGAAACATATATGTCATGGATTGGAGAATTTAGGTGAGGTAGGACAACTATAAGTAAGTTTTTGTATTCTCCCAAAGGTAGAATGATAAGCATGTTTTACATGTTTATGTTCGTTTTTAACACAACTAAGTAACCCCTCTAAAAGACTAGAAAGACACTTTGATCTTCTAAAAGGTCCTACGAGAATCCTAAATAAAAAATTTTAACCAAAACTTCTTGAAACATACATGTCATGGATTGGAGAATTTAGGTGAGGTAGGACAACTATAAGTAAGTTTTTGTATTCTCCCAAAGGTAGAATGATAAGCATGTTTTACATGTTTATGTTCGATTGTAACACAACTAAGTAACCCCTCTAATAGGCTAGAAAGACACTTTGATCTTCTAAAAGGTCCTATGAGAATCCTAAATAAAACTTTTTAACCAAAACTTCTTGAAACATATATGTTATGGATTGGAGAATTTAGGTGAAGTAGGACAACTATAAGTAAGTTTTTGTATTCTCCCAAAGGTAGAATGATAAGCATGTTTTACATGTTTATGTTCGTTTTTAACACAACTAAGTAACCCCTCCAAAAGACTAGAAAGACATTTCGATCTTCTAAAAGGTCCTATGAGAATCCAAAATTAAACTTTTTAACCAAAACTTCTTGAAACATATATGTCATGGATTGGAGAATTTAGGTGAGGTAGGACAACTATAAGTAAGTTTTTGTATTCTCCCAAAGGTAGAATGATAAGCATGTTTTACATGTTTATGTTCGTTTTTAACACAACTAAGTAACCCCTCTAAAAGACTAGAAAGACACTTTGATCTTCTAAAAGGTCCTATGAGAATCCTAAATAAAAAAATTTAACCAAAACTTCTTGAAACATACATGTCATGGATTGGAGAATTTAGGTGAGGTAGGACAACTATAAGTAAGTTTTTGTATACTCCCAAAGGTAGAATGATAAGCATGTTTTACATGTTTATGTTCGATTGTAACACAACTAAGTAACCCCTCTAATAGGCTAGAAAGACACTTTGATCTTCTAAAAGGTCCTATGAGAATCCTAAATAAAACTTTTTATCCAAAACTTCTTGAAACATATATGTTATGGATTGGAGAATTTAGGTGAAGTAGGACAACTATAAGTAAGTTTTTGTATTCTCCCAAAGGTAGAATGATAAGCATGTTCTACATGTTTATGTTTGTTTTTAACACAACTAAGTAACCCCTCTAAAAGACTAGAAAGACACTTTGATCTTCTAAAAGGTCCTATGAGAATCCTAAATAAAAATTTTTAACCAAAACTTCTTGAAACATACATGTCATGGATTGGAGAATTTAGGTGAGGTAGGACAACTATAAGTAAGTTTTCGTATTCTCCCAAAGGTAGAATGATAAGCATGTTTTACATGTTTATGTTCGTTTTTAACACAACTAAGTAACCCCTCCAAAAGACTAGAAAGACATTTTGATCTTCTAAAAGGTCCTATGAGAATCCTAAATAAAACTTTTTAACCAAAACTTCTTGAAACATACATGTCATGGATTGGAGCATTTAGGTGAGGTAGGACAACTATAAGTAAGTTTTTGTATTCTCCCAAAGGTAGAATGATAAGCATGTTTTACATGTTTATGTTCGTTTTTAACACAACTAAGTAACCCCTCTAAAAGACTAGAAAGACACTTTGATCTTCTAAAAGGTCCTATGAGAATCCTAAATAAAAAATTTTAACCAAAACTTCTTGAAACATACATGTCATGGATTGGAGAATTTAGGTGAGGTAGGACAACTATAAGTAAGTTTTTGTATGCTCCTTAAGGTAGAATGAGAAGCATTTTATACAAGTTTATGTTCGTTTGTAACACCCCTAAGTAACCCTTCTAAATACTCGAAAGACACTATGATCTTGTAAAAGGTCCTATGAGAATCCTAAACAAAACTTTTTAAACAAAAATTCTTGAAACATATGTGTCATGGATCGGGGGTTTTAGGTGAGGTTAAACAACTATAAGTAAGTTTTTGTATGTTGCTTAAGGTAGAATGAGAAGCATTTTATACATGTTTATGTTCGTTTGTAACACCCCTAAGTAACCCGTCTAAATACTAGAAAGACACTTTGATCTTGTAAAAGGTCCCATGAGAATCCTAAACAAAACTTTTTAAACAACAATTCTTGAAACATATGTGTCATGGATTGGAGATTTTAGGTGAGGTTAGACAACTATAAGTAAGATTTTGTATGCTCCTAAAGGTAGAATGAGAATCATTTTATACAAGTTTATGTTCATTTGTAACACCCCTAAATAACCCTTCTAAATAATAGAAAGACACTTTGACCTTCTTCAAGTTCCTATGATAATCCTAAACAAAACTTTTTAAACAAAACTTCTTGAAACCTATGTGTCATGGATTGGAGAATTTAGGTGCAGTAAGACAACTATAAGTAAGTTTTTGTATGCTCCCAAAGGTAGAATGAGAAGCATGTTGTACATGTTTATGTTCGTTTGTAACACAACTAAGTAACCCCTCCAAAAGACTAGAAAGACATTTTGATATTCTAAAAGGTCCTATGAGAATCCAAAATAAAACTTTTTAACCAAAACTTCTTGAAACATATATGTCATGGATTGGAGAATTTAGGTGAAGTAGGACAACTATAAGTAAGTTTTTGTATTCTCCCAATGGTAGAATGATAAGCATGTTTTACATGTTTATGTTCGTTTTTAACACAACTAAGTAACCCCTCTAAAAGACTAGAAAGACACATTGATCTTCTAAAAGGTCCTATGAGAATCCTAAATAAAAAAGTTTAACCAAAACTTCTTGAAACATACAGGTCATGGATTGGAGAATTTAGGTGAGGTAGGACAACTATAAGTAAGTTTTTGTATGCTCCTTAAGGTAGAATGAGAAGCATTTTATAAAAGTTTATGTTCGTTTGTAACACCCCTAAGTAACCCTTCTAAATACTCGAAAGACACTATGATCTTGTAAAAGGTCCTATGAGAATCCTAAACAAAACTTTTTAAACAAAAATTCTTGAAACATATGTGTCATGGATCGGGGGTTTTAGGTGAGGTTAAACAACTATAAGTAAGTTTTTGTATGTTGCTTAAGGTAGAATGAGAAGCATTTTATACAAGTTTATGTTCGTTTGTAACACCCCTAAGTAACCCGTCTAAATACTAGAAAGACACTTTGATCTTCTAAAAGGTCCTATGAGAATCCAAAATAAAAATTTTTAACCAAAACTTCTTGAAACATATATGTCATGGATTGGAGAATTTAGGTGAGGTAGGACAACTATAAGTAAGTTTTTGTATTCTCCCAAAGGTAGAATGATAAGCATGTTTTACATGTTTATGTTCGATTGTAACACAACTAAGTAACCCCTCTAATAGGCTAGAAAGACACTTTGATCTTCTAAAAGGTCCTATGAGAATCCTAAATAAAACTTTTTAACCAAAACTTCTTGAAACATATATGTTATGGATTGGAGAATTTAGGTGAAGTAGGACAACTATAAGTAAGTTTTTGTATTCTCCCAAAGGTAGAATGATAAGCATGTTTTACATATTTATGTTCGTTTTTAACACAACTAAGTAACCCCTCCAAAAGACTAGAAAGACATTTCGATCTTCTAAAAGGTCCTATGAGAATCCAAAATAAAACTTTTTAACCAAAACTTCTTGAAACATATATGTCATGGATTGGAGAATTTAGGTGAGGTAGGACAACTATAAGTAAGTTTTTGTATTCTCCCAAAGGTAGAATGATAAGCATGTTTTACATGTTTATGTTCGTTTTTAACACAACTAAGTAACCCCTCTAAAAGACTAGAAAGACACTTTGATCTTCTAAAAGGTCCTATGAGAATCCTAAATAAAAAATTTTAACCAAAACTTCTTGAAACATACATGTCATGGATTGGAGAACTTAGGTGAGGTAGGACAACTATAAGTAAGTTTTTGTATTCTCCCAAAGGTAGAATGATAAGCATGTTTTACATGTTTATGTTCGATTGTAACACAACTAAGTAACCCCTCTAATAGGCTAGAAAGACACTTTGATCTTCTAAAAGGTCCTATGAGAATCCTAAATAAAACTTTTTAACCAAAACTTCTTGAAACATATATGTTATGGATTGGAGAATTTAGGTGAAGTAGGACAACTATAAGTAAGTTTTTGTATTCTCCCAAAGGTAGAATGATAAGCATGTTTTACATGTTTATGTTCGTTTTTAACACAACTAAGTAACCCCTCCAAAAGACTAGAAAGACATTTCGATCTTCTAAAAGGTCCTATGAGAATCCAAAATAAAACTTTTTAACCAAAACTTCTTGAAACATATATGTCATGGATTGGAGAATTTAGGTGAGGTAGGACAACTATAAGTAAGTTTTTGTATTCTCCCAAAGGTAGAATGATAAACATGTTTTACATGTTTATGTTCGTTTTTAACACAACTAAGTAACCCCTCTAAAAGACTAAAAAGACACTTTGATCTTCTAAAAGGTCCTATGAGAATCCTAAATAAAAAATTTTAACCAAAACTTCTTGAAACATACATGTCATGGATTGGAGAATTTAGGTGAGGTAGGACAACTATAAGTAAGTTTTTGTATTCTCCCAAAGGTAGAATGATAAGCATGTTTTACATGTTTATGTTCGTTTTTAACACAACTAAGTAACCCCTCTAAAAGACTAGAAAGACACTTTGATCTTCTAAAAGGTCCTATGAGAATCCTAAATAAAAAATTTTAACCAAAACTTCTTGAAACATACATGTCATGGATTGGAGAATTTAGGTGAGGTAGGACAACTATAAGTAAGTTTTTGTATGCTCCTTAAGGTAGAATGAGAAGCATTTTATACAAGTTTATGTTCGTTTTTAACACCCCTAAGTAACCCTTCTAAATACTCGAAAGACACTATGATCTTGTAAAAGGTCCTATGAGAATCCTAAACAAAACTTTTTAAACAAAAATTCTTGAAACATATGTGTCATGGATCGGGGGTTTTAGGTGAGGTTAAACAACTATAAGTAAGTTTTTGTATGTTGCTTAAGGTAGAATGAGAAGCATTTTATACAAGTTTATGTTCGTTTGTAACACCCCTAAGTAACCCGTCTAAATACTAGAAAGACACTTTGATCTTGTAAAAGGTCCCATGAGAATCCTAAACAAAACTTTTTAAACAACAATTCTTGAAACATATGTGTCATGGATTGGAGATTTTAGGTGAGGTTAGACAACTATAAGTAAGATTTTGTATGCTCCTAAAGGTAGAATGAGAATCATTTTATACAAGTTTATGTTCATTTGTAACACCCCTAAATAACCCTTCTAAATAATAGAAAGACACTTTGACCTTCTTCAAGTTCCTATGATAATCCTAAACAAAACTTTTTAAACAAAACTTCTTGAAACCTATGTGTCATGGATTGGAGAATTTAGGTGCAGTAAGACAACTATAAGTAAGTTTTTGTAAGCTCCCTAAGGTAGAATGAGAAGCATGTTGTACATGTTTATGTTCGTTTGTAACACAACTAAGTAACCCCTCCAAAAGACTAGAAAGACATTTTGATCTTCTAAAAGGTCCTATGAGAATCCAAAATAAAACTTTTTAACCAAAACTTCTTGAAACATATATGTCATGGATTGGAGAATTTAGGTGAAGTAGGACAACTATAAGTAAGTTTTTGTATTCTCCCAATGGTAGAATGATAAGCATGTTTTACATGTTTATGTTCGTTTTTAACACAACTAAGTAACCCCTCTAAAAGACTAGAAAGACACTTTGATCTTCTAAAAGGTCCTATGAGAATCCTAAATAAAAAAATTTAACCAAAACTTCTTGAAACATACATTTCATGGATTGGAGAATTTAGGTGAGGTAGGACAACTATAAGTAAGTTTTTGTATGCTCCTTAAGGTAGAATGAGAAGCATTTTATAAAAGTTTATGTTCGTTTGAAACACCCCTAAGTAACCCTTCTAAATACTCGAAAGACACTATGATCTTGTAAAAGGTCCTATGAGAATCCTAAACAAAACTTTTTAAACAAAAATTCTTGAAACATATGTGTCATGGATCGGGGGTTTTAGGTGATGATACGATCTTAATGGAGAAGATCTCTGCCCTTTGTTGCACTTTGTGAGTCTGGTTGTTTGATGGGTGATAATCAAATGGGATGGACAGATTAAAGGGATTAGAAGCAGTGGATTGAAAGAAACTTCCTGAAGCTGCGGAATAACTTCAAGACTTTCGAACTTTGATCTTCTAGGAGATGAAACACCAAAAGAAGAATCAAAGATGAATGGATATTACACACCATTCAGATCAAACACTTTCAGAAGTTTTAGAATAAAAAGAAGTTTGATAAAAGTTCAGAAATGGCTACAAAGAGTTTTAAATAGAAAATGCAACAAGGCTGCATGAGAAGCAATTAACACACCTAGGAAATAACACAAGACCAGAATTAAACACTTATTTGAATCTGAAAAATGACCCTTCAGACTCCATTTTCGTAACTCTTCTTGGGCTGGAAATTATCAGCTTGTTTTGGGCTCTTCTTAGACTTGTAATGGGCATAAAATAGGCTGGACTTGATATCTCCTCCATTGGGTCGAATTCCAGATGCTATGCCATGGTCTGGATCAACAAATGGGTGATTTGAATGTGAATCATTTGCCTCATTAAAAACCTTGTCAAGAAAACCCAGTGGGACAAAACTTGACAAGGGAAAAAGAGTACAAATGAGACACATGCCCATTTGATGATCATATATCAAAACCAGTGAGGTTAAGATAACATCATTAGTATACTCTTTATCCGCTCTAAACGCATCCTCTGGTTCAAGCTGCTCCTCAACTCCAAGCTGGTCCTCTTCTTCAAGCTTATTTCCATCAGGTTCATGCTCCATGTCTTTAGCTCCATCAGGTTCAAGCTCAGGTTCAAGGTCCATGTTTTTAGTGCTGGGCAGGATCACATCATCCCCTCCCTCTTGAAAGGGATTTGACCTCAAATCCAATTCATCTGCAATGAAATGAACTAAGTTAGAAACTTTGAAAATGGAACTCACATTATACTTACCTTGCAGCTCAAGTTCATAAGCTTTGTTGTTGATTCGTCTTGTTATGTTGAATGGACCATCGATCTTTGGCATCAGTTTGGACTCTCTTTCAGCTGGGAATCGTTTCTTTCTCAATTGTATCAATACTTTATCTCCAACCTCAAAGATCATCCTAAAATAAGCAATGGTCTTCTTATCCTGCATCAAAATAACTCCAATTCCAGTTCGCACAAAGACAATTTTCGAGGGATCTTCTAACTCCGGTGACTCCTTTTTCATACCTGCAATCTGATCAACACCTTTGGCAAAGAGAAAGTGCATTATTACAGTCATGGAATAATAATCATATGAACATGTCTCAGCTTGAATTATAACATAATCCTTTTCATGTTCCTCTTTTCTAAGACAAGAATTTGATCCCAAATATTCTTTGAACAAACTTAAATATTTCTCAATGTTTCCTGGATGTAATAAACTCATAATCATAGTTCCTATAGCATGAGAAACAAACAGAGTCAAAGAAGTACTTATCTGAATAAGGCTCTGGATATGTTTGTCACTTGTTCTCATCAAAGCTATTGGTGTTGGATCTGGGGGTTCTTCTTGGATCATGGAAGAATCCTTGACGTTTTCATGCTCCATTGGCTCAAGGAAAACTTGCACAGCCATCTTCTTAAGCCACACATGGTAGAGCCACGTTTTTGGGTCATGAAAATTCAGTTCCCCATCCTGTATACTCACAGCAAAATCTCGAGGCAAAAGATCATGGGTGCAAAAGAAATAATCATGTCTACTAGTAAGCAGTTTCCTACTTAGATCATCAAAATTCACATGTTTAGCAGGATCATCTAAGTTAAAATTCAGAATGCTATCATAGTAAACAATCTCTCCAAAGAACAGTTCAGCAATATCCAAAGCTCTAGTGAGTTTATCAACAAAATTCAAAACAGAATTCAGCAAAGAACAACTAGGCTTACACAATTTATTTCTATCAAATATAAAACCTCCATGCCTAAAGAACTTCTTGTGCTCAAACTTTTCACAAAATGGAAACACATTCTTCAGGTTATCATTTGAATTGTAAAGCATTCTAATGTGTTCAAGTTTCAGCAATTCAGCCTTAGGGATAAGAAGAGATGCATACCTTGGAATTATTGTATCAGCCACAATAATTTCCTTACCTTGCTGGGAATTGTAGTTTGGTATGAGCATAAGTAATGCATCTGGTGGTTTGTCTTTGAACATTGATGAAGCTTGGGCATTTCCTTGCTCCTGGTTTGTTGATCTAAATTGCAAGAATACAAGATCTCCATGAGTCAATATTGACTTGCTTCTAGTGAACTCTCCAGCTCCACTCATGGTTCCTCGTTTCAATTCTTTGTAGATGGATTGAGGCTGATGCAAATCTGGTGGATTTTCTTTGATTGTCAATTCTCCCAAGTACTTATGCTTCTCCATGGTTCCTGTTCCTTTCTGAACACTCATGGGGCAGAACAAGTGCATTATACTTGAAGTAGAGAATTCAAAAACATGATATTTCAAAGTTGATTTGCAAAAATCATTAAACTGATTTGATTCACTCAACAAGTTTTTAAGCAAATGATTCAATTCAGGAAAAGCTTTAAACAATGCATAATCTGTTTTAGTTCTAAAAAGCTCAAATGCATTGTTGCTAAACAAAGAAACTCTCAAAGAAGAGTTAAATTCATGAAACTCATCAAACATAAAATCTTTTGGCTTAAAGAACTTTTCAGGTGTGAATGTTTCAAAACTTGGAATCATTTTGTCAAAAACAGGGTTTGAAACACGAAACTCTTTCACATTTTCTAAACCAAAGCGTTTTTCATCTTCAGCAGAAATCAAAATAAACACATTAGGTTCAGTCCTAGCCAAGTCAATTTCCTTACAGTGCTTTCTTGGGTAGTCAAAAGGAAATGGCATAAAGACTGGTTCTGGGACGAGTTGGGTTGGCCGCTCCAAGTCACTAACCAAAGACAAACTCCCTTGTGTTTCTGCTGGTGATTCTCCTTGTGGTTCCTCGTCACGGATGGGTGGTCTCTCCTTTGGGTCATCTACTGTCTCCTTAGAGTCCTGCAAAAGAGAAGAACTCTCACTCGGAGATGGCAGCTCCGGTGCAATGTTAGTTAAACTCGTAGGAGTTTCTTTAGAATCAGTCACAAGAACCTTTTCTTTCACGTGAGGAGGGTCACTTACAACCTGTCTCATTCTTTGTTTTAGAATTAGCTGATCTTCTTGAATTTCATTTGGTGTCATTGAGATCAGACTAATCTTTCCTCCTTTGTACTTGAACGAATATCGGTTTTTGAGAACATCTTGGATTGCTTGACGGTTATCCTGCCATGGTTTCCCAAGAATGATGTGACATGATTCCATTGGTAGTACATCACACAGAACCTCATCCTCATACTTTCCAATGGTTATGGAAATCATCACTTGGCGGCTCATTCTTAATTTGTAATCATCATCAAGCCATGGATGTTGCTTCACTTTTAATCCAAGCTTTTTAACCATGTATTCACTCGCCACATTATTGCAACTCCTTTTATCAATCATGAGGCTGCACACCTTGCCTTGGACATGACATCTTGTGTAGAACTTGGTTCCTAAACTTTCTTCCCTAAATGCTGCAAGACTCTCATCCAACATCTTAGCCAAATTTGCAGTGACTGCTTCAACCAAGGCTTTATTTTCTCTGACACGGCTGTGTTCTTCCTGATCATCATCAGTGTTCACCATGTTTCCTATCCACAAAGAAATCACAGAACAAGTAAGGAGTTCTTTGACACAAGGAAACAAATCAGTTTTTTTAGAAACAATGAGATCAAACAAATCTGTTGCAGGAAACTCTAAAAGACACAAGAACAAGTTCAGCCACGAAATTTGATGCAAAATAAGTAGTTTTCTTGCACAAAACAACTTTAACAACAGATGATAGCTTCTGGGTTTTGGATTTCGAAATTAAACACTCAGCAAACATGAAACAGAACAACAACAATCTGAAACAGGGTGAAAATTGCAGAAAACAGAAAACTATAAACCCTAATTGATCAAATCAGAAACCCAAGAGTCAATTTCGAAATTCAGAACATTCCTTAATGATCTGCAAGTAAATCTTAGTTCTAACAGGTTCAGATTCGAATTTAACAACTAGAACTAACAAATCAGACATAAACAAAAGATTCAGATCAGTAGAGAGATGAAAAGACACAACCTTTCACAAAGTGGCTCTGATACCACATGATACGATCTTAATGGAGAAGATCTCTGCCCTTTGTTGCACTTTGTGAGTCTGGTTGTTTGATGGGTGATAATCAAATGGGATGGACAGATTAAAGGGATTAGAAGCAGTGGATTGAAAGAAACTTCCTGAAGCTGCGGAATAACTTCAAGACTTTCGAACTCTGATCTTCTAGGAGATGAAACACCAAAAGAAGAATCAAAGATGAATGGATATTACACACCATTCAGATCAAACACTTTCAGAAGTTTTAGAATAAAAAGAAGTTTGATAAAAGTTCAGAAATGGCTACAAAGAGTTTTAAATAGAAAATGCAACAAGGCTGCATGAGAAGCAATTAACACACCTAGGAAATAACACAAGACCAGAATTAAACACTTATTTGAATCTGAAAAATGACCCTTCAGACTCCATTTTCGTAACTCTTCTTGGGCTGGAAATTATCAGCTTGTTTTGGGCTCTTCTTAGACTTGTAATGGGCATAAAATAGGCTGGACTTGATATCTCCTCCATTGGGTCGAATTCCAGATGCTATGCCATGGTCTGGATCAACAAATGGGTGATTTGAATGTGAATCATTTGCCTCATTAAAAACCTTGTCAAGAAAACCCAGTGGGACAAAACTTGACAAGGGAAAAAGAGTACAAATGAGACACATGCCCATTTGATGATCATATATCAAAACCAGTGAGGTTAAGATAACATCATTAGTATACTCTTTATCCGCTCTAAACGCATCCTCTGGTTCAAGCTGCTCCTCAACTCCAAGCTGGTCCTCTTCTTCAAGCTTATTTCCATCAGGTTCATGCTCCATGTCTTTAGCTCCATCAGGTTCAAGCTCAGGTTCAAGGTCCATGTTTTTAGTGCTGGGCAGGATCACATCAGGTGAGGTTAAACAACTATAAGTAAGTTTTTGTATGTTGCTTAAGGTAGAATGAGAAGCATTTTATGATAGATTTAGAGATTAAGCATGAGTGTTCTTGAGTGTTGTTGAGCAAAAATAAGAGAGAATAATGATAGATTTAGATATTAAACATCTTAAGAGATTAATCTTTTTGAGCTTGTGTTACATCTCCTTATATAGAGGAGGAGAGCATAAGGAAACCCTAAATGGGTTTACATTTCGAAATAAGCATTTGGGGAAAATGAAACAATTTGAATTTGAATCTAAAAGAGGAGAGTCTGTCCGCGTCTTCTATTCTATGTGAATCGCCAACGGATATAATAGAACCATCCATGACATCGTCGATGATGTCATCATCGATGATAGAATATAACTCTTCCATACTTCACTTCAACATCCATGTCGCCGACACAGTCGGTGACATATGTACTTCAGAATTCCCATTTTGATAATACACAAGATTGCACATCTGTTCTAATCATGATCAATACTCCCCCTTAAGTTCAGACTTTGGAATCACCCTAAAGACTGAACTTGGAATGATCATGGCAACACCTCATTAAAAAACCTTGATGTGGAAAACCACTTGGGACAAAACCACATCAAGGGAAAAAGAGTATGCTGCTCATGAATCAGGAGAGTTCTAATCATGGATAGCCACCAGCCCTAGTTTGCCAAAGACATGAGTGCAAACCTTAAGACTAGCAGCCTTGGTGAAGATGTCTGCAAGCTGATCTTCACTCTTTGTGTAACAAGGCAGAATGGTTCCATCTTCAATCTTCTCCCTCACCTTGTGACAATCAATCTCAATGTGTTTTGTCCTCTCATGAAACACTGAGTTGGTTGCAATGTGAATAGCAGCCTGGTTGTCACAATGGAAGGTGATTGGACTTGATTGCTCTATACCAAAGTCCTTAAGCAGAGCCTTCAGCCATGTTAGCTCGGTTGCAAGCTTCCTCATGGCCCTATACTCAGCTTCAGCACTAGAACAAGATACCACCTTCTGCTTCTTTGTCTTCCAAGTCACCAAGTTGCCTCCAATGAAGGTGCAATAGCCGGTTGTTGATCTCCTATCACTCTTATCACCAGCCCAATCTGCGTCACAATAGCCAACAATCTCTGTGCTATCATTCTTACCCATCCAAATGCCTTGTCCAGTTGATCCTTTGAGATATCTGAGTATCCTCTCAATCAAACTCCAATGATACACTGTGGGTGATTGCATATGTTGGCTCACTTGATTCACAGCAAAGCACAAGTCTGGTCTTGTGAGAGTGAGGTAGATAAGCTTCCCAACCAGCCTCCTGTACAATGAGACATCCTTGAACTTGACTTCATCTGATTTCTCCCCCTTTCTATTGACTTGGTAGCCATCTTCAAGAGGAGTCTTTGCAATCTTGCAATCAAGCATACTTGTTTCGGTCAACAAGTCCTTAACATACTTCCTTTGGGATAGAAACAATCCATCATTGAATCTGCAAACTTCAATGCCCAAGAAATACTTCAACTCACCAAGGTCTTTAATATCAAAGGAACTCTTGAGAAAGGCCTTTGTGGATTGAATCCCATCATTATCACTTCCTGTGATAATCAAATCATCCACATAAATCAGAACCACCACCACTCCTTGAGCACTTTGAAGCGTGAACAATGTATGATCGGATTGAGACTTCTTGAAACCATGGTCCATAAGAGTGTGACTAAGCTTATGGTACCATGCCCTTGGTGATTGCTTCAGACCATAAATTGCCCTTCTCAGCCTCAACACTTCACCATCTTTACACAAGTGCTTTAAACCTGGTGGTGGGGTCATATACACTTCCTCTTCAAGTTCACCTTGTAGAAAGGCATTCTTCACATCCATCTGCCATAGATTCCATGAGAGGTTTGTGGCTAAGCTCAATGTGACTCTCACTGTATGAAGTTTAGCCACTGGTGCAAAGGTGTCTGTATAGTCTTCTCCATAGGTTTGGGTGAATCCCCTTGCCACTAGCCTTGCCTTGTACCTCTCTATGTCTCCATTGCTTTTATACTTGATTGTGAAGACCCATTTTGAGCTGACTGTCTTTTTCCTTTTTGGCAGCTTCTCTACAATCCAAGTGTGGTTCCTCTCCATAGCCTCTTTCTCATCCTTTACTGCATCCATCCAAACCTTGATTCCCTCAGCCTCTTCATAAGTCTTAGGAACCTGATTTAACTCAATCTTTCCAAGAAAGGCCTTGTGACTAGATGGGAGCAAGTCAATAGAACAAGTAGACTGGCTAGGATGAGCTACTGCTTGGTTGTTGTAGTAGACTCTTGTCTTCATCCATTCTGATGGATCTTTCTTTTCCCTTGTGCTTCTCCTGATTTGCTGAACCTGTTGATCAACCACTTCCTCATTACCCACTGCCTCTTGATAAACCATCTCATCCTCATCCATATCCAAGTCCACTTGGTTCTGATCTTGAGGTAGAGTGTCTTCTTGAGCTTGAGTCGGTTCCTGAGTGTGTGTTGCTGGTTCAGTATCCTCTTGTTGAGCTTCCTGGGTAGGTGTCTCAGACTTTTCTGGCCGTGGGGTATCATTACCCAAGTGGTCCAGCAAGTACTTCAAACTGGTAGCCAAATCTGAGGGTGATCTTGAGAGATCCTTCAAACCTTCCCAATCCCTCTTCTCATAGTATCTCTGCCCCTCAATGAACTTAACATCCCTTGAAACATAGGTCCTGTTGTTGCTTGGATCAAAACACTTGTAGCCCTTCTGAGTTGTGGAGTATCCAAGGAACATACACCTTGTGCTCTTAGCATCTAGCTTATTCCTTTGATCTCCTGAGATATACACAAAACAAACACAACCAAACACACGTAAGTGTTCAATAAATGGTTTGGCTTTGTTCAATACCTCATATGGTGAAATGTCTTGAAGGACTCTAGTTGGGATCCTATTGATGAGATAACAAGCTGCCAAGACTGCATCCCCCCAAAACCTCTTAGGAACATTGGTGTGGAACATCATGGACCTAGCCACTTCCATGAGATGTCTGTTCTTCCTTTCAGCCACACCATTTTGTTGAGGAGTATGGGGACAGCTTGTTTGATGAAGGATCCCACATTTGTTCAAGTGAGCTTTGAATCTTTGGCTTGTATACTCCCCTCCATTATCTGACCTAAACACTTTGATCTTGGCATTAAACTGATTAGTAACATAGTTTTGGAAATTCAAAAATGCATCAAACACCCTATCTTTAGATGGCAGCAATGTTACCCAAGTATATTTTGATTTTTCATCTATGAAAGTCACAAAATACTTGTTTCTATCTCTAGACAGACAAGGTGAAGTCCAAACATCAGAGTGCACAAGATCAAAGCAATGTTCATAGATAGTAGTTGATTTAGGAAAGATAGTTCTACAATGTTTGCCAAGAATACAAGCTTCACAAGTTGAATGATCAAAGCTAACATTAGGCAACATTAAGTTCAAAGCACGAGCATGAGGATGTCCTAGTCTAGCATGTCATAGGACATTTTGATTGAAAGAAAAACAGGATTTAAAAGCTAATGAATCCGAGTTGCTTGGAGAAATGTCTTCAAGGAGGTAAAGCTCATCTTGTGTACCACCTCTTCCAATAACCTTTCCATTCTTAATATCCTGAAAACAAACATCATTAGGCCCAAATATAACATTGCAATTCAAGTCTTTAGTGATCCTCTTAACCGACAACAAGTTAGATTTAAACTTAGGAACATACAAGGCATCACTTTCCTTGTTAAATAATCTCAACTTTCCTGTACCAATTATGGGAATCCCTTGACCATCAGCTATAGTTACTCTTCCTAGGGCAGGTTTAATATCTTTTAACAACTTAGCATCACTAATCATGTGGTGAGATGCTCCTGAATCTACTACCAACTTATGATCAGTTTTACTAAGCAATTTATGTGAAAATAAAGAGATACCAGAGAGCTTAGAGGCATAGGCCTTAATGAGGTCCTCAAGGTCACTCCTCTTCACATATTCAGTGGCTGTGTAGAGTGCAAGCTCCCCTCCTTGAGCTGAAGTAGAGGCAGGTTCATTCACAGCTTCTTGAGAGATGTTGGCATTTGCCCTTGAGTCCTTGAACTTGGCTGGTTTGAGGTGGGGATGAAGGACCCAACACTTATCCTTGGAGTGGCCTTTCCTCTTGCAATGCTCACAAAATGGCGCCTTCTTCTCCTCAGGTTTAAAGCCAGCTTTGTTGGCAGTCACCAACTCCCCCTTTCCTCTAAACAAACCAATGTTTCCTTCCTCCTTTTGGATCCTAGAGCATACCTCTTCAAAATCAGGAAGTGTAGTCTCCCTTAGGATCTTCATTATGACATCATTGTAAACCGGATCCAAGTTGAGTAGAAGGCCAAAGATCTTGTCTTGCTCCTTTCTCTCAATGAGAATCTTGGGGTTCATAGTACTTGGCCTTAGCATCTCAAGTTCAGACCATGCTGAAGAGAACTTCCCAAGATACTTGGTAAAGTCATGGTCTTCTTGTTTCAGCTCACTTATGGCCTTCTTGACTTCATAAACTCTGCTCAGATTAGAGACATCTCCATAAATCTTCTTGAGAGTGTCCCACAGTGACTTGGCTGTCTCACAATGAGAATAAGCTTCAAGGATGGATGGGTCAAGAGAGTTTTGGAGAAAACCAAGCACCAGCTGATCTTCTTGAAACCACTTAGCCTCTGCCTTCTTAGTTTCCTCATCCTTCTTCTTGGCTTCATCTTCTTCAGTTGGAGTTTTATCCTCCAAAATGTGATCCCACAATCCTCTTCCACAAATGGCAGTCTTGATGGTCCTCTGCCATGTCCTGTAGTTAATCCCTTTGAGCACAACAGGAACAACAGTAGGCCTCAAGCTGGAGCTAAAATGAGTAGAGTCTTCCATGGTGAATGACTGAAGAGAGTAGATAAAGCTTGAATAACTGAGATGAGAACCACTGTTAGGGTTTTAAGACCGAGAAAAGAATAAGGACTGAGAACCACTGAGGCTTGGTGCAAGACTTAGGATTTAGGACAGAGAGTAAGAGTGATGAACAAATAAAATACAGTGAGAGATTTAGGGACAGAGAGATTTTGGACAGAGAGTGAAGAACTGAAGATTAATGATTTTAAGAGTGAGAGAATTGTGAAATAAAGAGAGAATCAAGAAAATAGAGATCTTAGCTCTGATACCATGATAGATTTAGAGATTAAGCATGAGTGTTCTTGAGTGTTGTTGAGCAAAAATAAGAGAGAATAATGATAGATTTAGATATTAAACATCTTAAGAGATTAATCTTTTTGAGCTTGTGTTACATCTCCTTATATAGAGGAGGAGAGCATAAGGAAACCCTAAATGGGTTTACATTTCGAAATAAGCATTTGGGGAAAATGAAACAATTTGAATTTGAATCTAAAAGAGGAGAGTCTGTCCGCGTCTTCTATTCTATGTGAATCGCCAACGGATATAATAGAACCGTCCATGACATCGTCGATTCTATTCTATCATCGACGATGTCATCATCGATGATAGAATATAACTCATCCATACTTCACTTCAACATCCATGTCGCCGACACAGTCGGTGACATATGTACTTCAGAATTCCCATTTTGATAATACACAAGATTGCACATCTGTTCTAATCATGATCAATATTTTATACAAGTTTATGTTCGTTTGTAACACCCCTAAGTAACCCGTCTAAATACTAGAAAGACACTTTGATCTTCTAAAAGGTCCTATGAGAATCCAAAATAAAAAATTTTAACCAAAACTTCTTGAAACATATATGTCATGGATTGGAGAATTTAGGTGAGGTAGGAAAACTATAAGTAAGTTTTTGTATTCTCCCAAAGGTAGAATGATAAGCATGTTTTACATGTTTATGTTCGATTGTAACACAACTAAGTAACCCCTCTAATAGGCTAGAAAGACACTTTGATCTTCTAAAAGGTCCTATGAGAATCCTAAATAAAACTTTTTAACCAAAACTTCTTGAAACATATATGTTATGGATTGGAGAATTTAGGTGAAGTAGGACAACTATAAGTAAGTTTTTGTATTCTCCCAAAGGTAGAATGATAAGCATGTTTTACATATGTATGTTCGTTTTTAACACAACTAAGTAACCCCTCCAAAAGACTAGAAAGACATTTCGATCTTCTAAAAGGTCCTATGAGAATCCAAAATAAAACTTTTTAACCAAAACTTCTTGAAACATATATGTCATGGATTGGAGAATTTAGGTGAGGTAGGACAACTATAAGTAAGTTTTTGTATTCTCCCAAAGGTAGAATGATAAGCATGTTTTACATGTTTATGTTCGTTTTTAACACAACTAAGTAACCCCTCTAAAAGACTAGAAAGACACTTTGATCTTCTAAAAGGTCCTATGAGAATCCTAAATAAAAAATTTTAACCAAAACTTCTTGAAACATACATGTCATGGATTTGAGAATTTAGGTGAGGTAGGACAACTATAAGTAAGTTTTTGTATTCTCCCAAAGGTAGAATGATAAGCATGTTTTACATGTTTATGTTCGATTGTAACACAACTAAGTAACCCCTCTAATAGGCTAGAAAGACACTTTGATCTTCTAAAAGGTCCTATGAGAATCCTAAATAAAACTTTTTAACCAAAACTTCTTGAAACATATATGTTATGGATTGGAGAATTTAGGTGAAGTAGGACAACTATAAGTAAGTTTTTGTATTCTCCCAAAGGTAGAATGATAAGCATGTTTTACATGTTTATGTTCGTTTTTAACACAACTAAGTAACCCCTCCAAAAGACTAGAAAGACATTTCGATCTTCTAAAAGGTCCTATGAGAATCCAAAATAAAACTTTTTAACCAAAACTTCTTGAAACATATATGTCATGGATTGGAGAATTTAGGTGAGGTAGGACAACTATAAGTAAGTTTTTGTATTCTCCCAAAGGTAGAATGATAAGCATGTTTTACATGTTTATGTTCGTTTTTAACACAACTAAGTAACCCCTCTAAAAGACTAGAAAGACACTTTGATCTTCTAAAAGGTCCTATGAGTATCCTAAATAAAAAAATTTAACCAAAACTTCTTGAAACATACATGTCATGGATTGGAGAATTTAGGTGAGGTAGGACAACTATAAGTAAGTTTTTGTATTCTCCCAAAGGTAGAATAATAAGCATGTTTTACATGTTTATGTTCGATTGTAACACAACTAAGTAACCCCTCTAATAGGCTAGAAAGACACTTTGATCTTCTAAATGGTCCTATGAGAATCCTAAATAAAACTTTTTAACCAAAACTTCTTGAAACATATATGTTATGGATTGGAGAATTTAGGTGAAGTAGGACAACTATAAGTAAGTTTTTGTATTCTCCCAAAGGTAGAATGATAAGCATGTTTTACATGTTTATGTTTGTTTTTAACACAACTAAGTAACCCCTCTAAAAGACTAGAAAGACACTTTGATCTTCTAAAAGGTCCTATGAGAATCCTAAATAAAAAAAATTTAACCAAAACTTCTTGAAACATACATGTCATGGATTGGAGAATTTAGGTGAGGTAGGACAACTATAAGTAAGTTTTCATATTCTCCCAAAGGTAGAATGATAAGCATGTTTTACATGTTTATGTTCGTTTTTAACACAACTAAGTAACCCCTCCAAAAGACTAGAAAGACATTTTGATCTTCTAAAAGGTCCTATGAGAATCCTAAATAAAACTTTTTAACCAAAACTTCTTGAAACATATATGTCATGGATTGGAGAATTTAGGTGAGGTAGGACAACTATAAGTAAGTTTTTGTATTCTCCCCAAGGTAGAATGATAAGCATGTTTTACATGTTTATGTTCGTTTTTAACACAACTAAGTAACCCCTCTAAAAGACTAGAAAGACACTTTGATCTTCTAAAAGGTCCTATGAGAATCCTAAATAAAAAATTTTAACCAAAACTTCTTGAAACATACATGTCATGGATTGGAGAATTTAGGTGAGGTAGGACATAAGTAAGTTTTTGTATTCTCCCAAAGGTAGAATGATAAGCATGTTTTACATGTTTATGTTCGATTGTAACACAACTAAGTAACCCCTCTAATAGGCTAGAAAGACACTTTGATCTTTTAAAAGGTCCTATGAGAATCCTAAATAAAACTTTTTAACCAAAACTTCTTGAAACATATATGTTATGGATTGGAGAATTTAGGTGAAGTAGGACAACTATAAGTAAGTTTTTGTATTCTCCCAAAGGTAGAATGATAAGCATGTTTTACATGTTTATGTTCGTTTTTAACACAACTAAGTAACCCCTCTAAAAGACTAGAAAGACACTTTGATCTTCTAAAAGGTCCTATGAGAATCCTAAATAAAAAATTTTAACCAAAACTTCTTGAAACATACATGTCATGGATTGGAAAATTTAGGTGAGGTAGGACAACTATAAGTAAGTTTTCGTATTCTCCCAAAGGTAGAATGATAAGCATGTTTTACATGTTTATGTCCGTTTTTAACACAACTAAGTAACCCCTCCAAAAGACTAGAAAGACATTTTGATCTTCTAAAAGGTCCTATGAGAATCCTAAATAAAACTTTTTAACCAAAACTTCTTGAAACATATATGTCATGGATTGGAGAATTTAGGTGAGGTAGGACAACTATAAGTAAGTTTTTGTATTCTCCCAAAGGTAGAATGATAAGCATGTTTTACATGTTTATGTTCGTTTTTAACACAACTAAGTAACCCCTCTAAAAGACTAGAAAGACACTTTGATCTTCTAAAAGGTCCTATGAGAATCCTAAATAAAAAATTTTAACCAAAACTTCTTGAAACATACATGTCATGGATTGGAGAATTTAGGTGAGGTAGGACAACTATAAGTAAGTTTTCGTATTCTCCCAAAGGTAGAATGATAAGCATGTTTTACATGTTTATGTCCGTTTTTAACACAACTAAGTAACCCCTCCAAAAGACTAGAAAGACATTTTGATCTTCTAAAAGGTCCTATGAGAATCCTAAATAAAACTTTTTAACCAAAACTTCTTGAAACATATATGTCATGGATTGGAGAATTTAGGTGAGGTAGGACAACTATAAGTAAGTTTTTGTATTCTCCCAAAGGTAGAATGATAAGCATGTTTTACATGTTTATGTTCGTTTTTAACACAACTAAGTAACCCCTCTAAAAGACTAGAAAGACACTTTGATCTTCTAAAAGGTCCTATGAGAATCCTAAATAAAACATTTTAACCAAAACTTCTTGAAACATACATGTCATGGATTGGAGAATTTAGGTGAGGTAGGACAACTATAAGTAAGTTTTTGTATTCTCCCAAAGGTAGAATGATAAGCATGTTTTACATGTTTATGTTCGATTGTAACACAACTAAGTAACCCCTCTAATAGGCTAGAAAGACACTTTGATCTTCTAAAAGGTCCTATGAGAATCCTAAATAAAACTTTTTAACCAAAACTTCTTGAAACATATATGTCATGGATTGGAGAATTTAGGTGAGGTAGGACAACTATAAGTAAGTTTTTGTATTCTCCCCAAGGTAGAATGATAAGCATGTTTTACATGTTTATGTTCGTTTTTAACACAACTAAGTAACCCCTCTAAAAGACTAGAAAGACACTTTGATCTTCTAAAAGGTCCTATGAGAATCCTAAATAAAAAATTTTAACCAAAACTTCTTGAAACATACATGTCATGGATTGGAGAATTTAGGTGAGGTAGGACATAAGTAAGTTTTTGTATTCTCCCAAAGGTAGAATGATAAGCATGTTTTACATGTTTATGTTCGATTGTAACACAACTAAGTAACCCCTCTAATAGGCTAGAAAGACACTTTGATCTTTTAAAAGGTCCTATGAGAATCCTAAATAAAACTTTTTAACCAAAACTTCTTGAAACATATATGTTATGGATTGGAGAATTTAGGTGAAGTAGGACAACTATAAGTAAGTTTTTGTATTCTCCCAAAGGTAGAATGATAAGCATGTTTTACATGTTTATGTTCGTTTTTAACACAACTAAGTAACCCCTCTAAAAGACTAGAAAGACACTTTGATCTTCTAAAAGGTCCTATGAGAATCCTAAATAAAAAATTTTAACCAAAACTTCTTGAAACATACATGTCATGGATTGGAAAATTTAGGTGAGGTAGGACAACTATAAGTAAGTTTTCGTATTCTCCCAAAGGTAGAATGATAAGCATGTTTTACATGTTTATGTCCGTTTTTAACACAACTAAGTAACCCCTCCAAAAGACTAGAAAGACATTTTGATCTTCTAAAAGGTCCTATGAGAATCCTAAATAAAACTTTTTAACCAAAACTTCTTGAAACATATATGTCATGGATTGGAGAATTTAGGTGAGGTAGGACAACTATAAGTAAGTTTTTGTATTCTCCCAAAGGTAGAATGATAAGCATGTTTTACATGTTTATGTTCGTTTTTAACACAACTAAGTAACCCCTCTAAAAGACTAGAAAGACACTTTGATCTTCTAAAAGGTCCTATGAGAATCCTAAATAAAACATTTTAACCAAAACTTCTTGAAACATACATGTCATGGATTGGAGAATTTAGGTGAGGTAGGACAACTATAAGTAAGTTTTTGTATTCTCCCAAAGGTAGAATGATAAGCATGTTTTACATGTTTATGTTCGATTGTAACACAACTAAGTAACCCCTCTAATAGGCTAGAAAGACACTTTGATCTTCTAAAAGGTCCTATGAGAATCCTAAATAAAACTTTTTAACCAAAACTTCTTGAAACATATATGTCATGGATTGGAGAATTTAGGTGAGGTAGGACAACTATAAGTAAGTTTTTGTATTCTCCCCAAGGTAGAATGATAAGCATGTTTTACATGTTTATGTTCGTTTTTAACACAACTAAGTAACCCCTCTAAAAGACTAGAAAGACACTTTGATCTTCTAAAAGGTCCTATGAGAATCCTAAATAAAAAATTTTAACCAAAACTTCTTGAAACATACATGTCATGGATTGGAGAATTTAGGTGAGGTAGGACATAAGTAAGTTTTTGTATTCTCCCAAAGGTAGAATGATAAGCATGTTTTACATGTTTATGTTCGATTGTAACACAACTAAGTAACCCCTCTAATAGGCTAGAAAGACACTTTGATCTTCTAAAAGGTCCTATGAGAATCCTAAATAAAACTTTTTAACCAAAACTTCTTGAAACATATATGTCATGGATTGGAGAATTTAGGTGAGGTAGGACAACTATAAGTAAGTTTTTGTATTCTCCCCAAGGTAGAATGATAAGCATGTTTTACATGTTTATGTTCGTTTTTAACACAACTAAGTAACCCCTCTAAAAGACTAGAAAGACACTTTGATCTTCTAAAAGGTCCTATGAGAATCCTAAATAAAAAATTTTAACCAAAACTTCTTGAAACATACATGTCATGGATTGGAGAATTTAGGTGAGGTAGGACATAAGTAAGTTTTTGTATTCTCCCAAAGGTAGAATGATAAGCATGTTTTACATGTTTATGTTCGATTGTAACACAACTAAGTAACCCCTCTAATAGGCTAGAAAGACACTTTGATCTTCTAAAAGGTCCTATGAGAATCCTAAATAAAACTTTTTAACCAAAACTTCTTGAAACATATATGTCATGGATTGGAGAATTTAGGTGAGGTAGGACAACTATAAGTAAGTTTTTGTATTCTCCCCAAGGTAGAATGATAAGCATGTTTTACATGTTTATGTTCGTTTTTAACACAACTAAGTAACCCCTCTAAAAGACTAGAAAGACACTTTGATCTTCTAAAAGGTCCTATGAGAATCCTAAATAAAAAATTTTAACCAAAACTTCTTGAAACATACATGTCATGGATTGGAGAATTTAGGTGAGGTAGGACATAAGTAAGTTTTTGTATTCTCCCAAAGGTAGAATGATAAGCATGTTTTACATGTTTATGTTCGATTGTAACACAACTAAGTAACCCCTCTAATAGGCTAGAAAGACACTTTGATCTTTTAAAAGGTCCTATGAGAATCCTAAATAAAACTTTTTAACCAAAACTTCTTGAAACATATATGTTATGGATTGGAGAATTTAGGTGAAGTAGGACAACTATAAGTAAGTTTTTGTATTCTCCCAAAGGTAGAATGATAAGCATGTTTTACATGTTTATGTTCGTTTTTAACACAACTAAGTAACCCCTCTAAAAGACTAGAAAGACACTTTGATCTTCTAAAAGGTCCTATGAGAATCCTAAATAAAAAATTTTAACCAAAACTTCTTGAAACATACATGTCATGGATTGGAAAATTTAGGTGAGGTAGGACAACTATAAGTAAGTTTTCGTATTCTCCCAAAGGTAGAATGATAAGCATGTTTTACATGTTTATGTCCGTTTTTAACACAACTAAGTAACCCCTCCAAAAGACTAGAAAGACATTTTGATCTTCTAAAAGGTCCTATGAGAATCCTAAATAAAACTTTTTAACCAAAACTTCTTGAAACATATATGTCATGGATTGGAGAATTTAGGTGAGGTAGGACAACTATAAGTAAGTTTTTGTATTCTCCCAAAGGTAGAATGATAAGCATGTTTTACATGTTTATGTTCGTTTTTAACACAACTAAGTAACCCCTCTAAAAGACTAGAAAGACACTTTGATCTTCTAAAAGGTATTGATCATGATAGGATCAATGTGTTAAGATTGTGCATTATCACAAAATGCACAAGTCTTGCACATTGATGAAGTGCAAAGTTGGGGACATCTGATTATGATCAGAAAATGTTCTTTTAAATAATGTACAAAACATGGGACAAGAGGAGGCTTATGACCGTTGGGAGTTTGAAGGGAAGGCGCCAAAGATGCTGACCTAAGTGGTCCACACACGCTTTCTCCCTCCTGCAAATTGTTCAGACCTAGCTGTCCCCTTTGTTCTTTAGTGCGTTTGTATTTTACCTAGTTTAGGTAAGTTTTGAATTGTTATCTCCCATATAAACATTGTAACCGAGAGTAGATGAAGTTTAATGGGTTTTTGAGTCTTTTATTCTCCTCTCTCACTCTTGTGTCTCCATAAGCTCAAGAACCCTAATTCTCCTAATGTTCACACTCTAAATCTCTGTTCCAATAACTCTCAGTTCTCTTTACTCATACTCTTCCTCTTCTAAAGCCTGGATACTTGTTCTCTTCATCAACACCTATTCTCTGTCCTAAAATCTCTGGTTTTCCTCACGCTCTCTGCCCAAACCCTACTGTCATTCCGGTTGGTTTTCTTTCTCTCACGCTCTCTGCACAACAAAACCCTAGCTCGTGTTTCATCTACTCTCTCACACCATGGAAGACTCAGTTCACATCAGCTCAAGCTTGAGACCTAGTGTCATTCCTGTTGTGCTCAAAGGTATCAACTATAGGACATGGCAAAGGACCATCAAGACTGCCATTTGTGGAAGAGGTTTGTGGGATCACATCTTGGAGGACAAAACTCCAACTGAAGAAGATGTAACCAAGAAGAAGGATGAGGAAACCAAGAAGGAAGAGGCTAAATGGTTTCAGGAAGATCAGTTGGTCCTTGGCTTTCTCCAAAACTCTCTTGACCCATCCATCCTTGAAGCTTACTCTCATTGTGAGACAGCCAAGTCACTGTGGGATACTCTCAAGAGGATTTATGGGGATGTCTCCAATCTCAGCAGGGTTTATGAGGTTAAGAAAGCTATTAGTGAGCTGAAACAAGAAGACCATGACTTTACTAAGTATCTTGGGAAGTTCTCTTCAGCATGGTCTGAACTTGAGATGCTAAGGCCAAGTACTATGAACCCTAAGGTTCTTGTTGAGAGAAAGGAGCAAGACAAGATCTTTGGCCTTCTACTCAACTTGAATCCGGTTTACAATGATGCCATAATGAAGATCCTAAGGGAAACAACACTTCCTGATTTTGAAGAAGTGTGTTCAAGGATCCAAAAGGAGGAAGGAAACATTGGTTTGTTTGGAGGTAAGGGGGAGTTGTTGACTGCTAACAAAGCCGGCTTAAAATCTGAGGAGAAGAAGGCTGCAGCTTGTGATCATTGCAAGAGGAAAGGCCACTCCAAGGATAAGTGTTGGATCCTTCATCCCCATCTTCAACCAGCCAAGTTAAAGGACTCAAAGGCAAATGCAAACATCCCCAAGGAAGCTGTGAATGAGCAGGTCTCTAATTCAGCTCAAGGAGGGGAGCTTGCACTCTACACCAACACTGAGTTTGTTAGGAAGAGTGACCTTGAGGACCTCATCAAAGCTTATACTTCTAAGCTCTCTGGTATCTCTTTATTTTCTCATAAATTGCTTGCTAAAACTGATCATAAGTTGGTAGTAGATTCTGGAGCTTCTCACCATATGATTAGTAATGCTAAGTTGTTGGAGAACATTAAACCTGCCCTAGGAAGAGTAACTATAGCTGATGGTCAAGGGATTCCTATAATAGGTACAGGAAAGTTAAGATTGTTTAACAAGGAAAGTGATGCATTCTATGTTCCTAAGTTCAAATCTAACTTGCTGTCGGTTAAAAGGATCACTAAAGACTTGAATTGCAATGTTATCTTTGGGCCTAATGAAGTTTGTTTTCAGGATATTAAGAATGGACAGGTTATTGGAAGAGGTGGTACACAAGATGAGCTTTACCTCCTTGAAGATACTTCCTCAACCAACCCGGTTTCCTCAGCTTTTAAATCCTGTTTTGCTTTCAATCAAAATGTTCTATGGCATGCTAGACTAGGACATCCTCATGCTCGTGCTTTGAACTTAATGCTGCCTAATGTTAGCTTTGATCATTCAACTTGTGAAGCTTGTATTCTTGGCAAACATTGTAGGACTATCTTTCCTAAATCAACTACTATCTATGAACATTGCTTTGATCTTGTGCACTCTGATGTTTGGACCTCACCTTGTCTGTCTAGAGATAGGAATAAGTACTTTGTGACCTTCATAGATGAAAAATCAAAGTATACTTGGGTTACATTGCTTCCATCTAAGGATAGGGTGTTTGATGCTTTTCTGAACTTTCAAAACTATGTTACTAATCAGTTTAATGCCAAGATCAAAGTGTTCAGGTCAGATAATGGAGGAGAGTACACAAGCCAAAGATTCAAAGCTCACTTGAACAAGTATGGGATCCTACATCAAACAAGCTGCCCACATACTCCTCAACAAAATGGTGTGGCTGAAAGGAAGAACAGACATCTCATGGAGGTTGCTAGGTCTATGATGTTCCACACCAATGTTCCTAAGAGGTTTTGGGGAGATGCAGTGTTGGCAGCATGCTACCTTATCAACAGGATCCCAACTAGAGTCCTTCAAGACATTTCACCATATGAGGTATTGAACAAAGCCAAACCATTTATTGAACACTTACGTGTGTTTGGTTGTGTTTGTTTTGTGTATATCTCAGGAGATCAAAGGAATAAGCTAGATGCTAAGAGCACAAGGTGTATGTTCCTTGGATACTCCACAACTCAGAAGGGCTACAAGTGTTTTGATCCAAGCAACAACAGAACCTATGTTTCAAGGGATGTTAAGTTCATTGAGGGGCAGAGTTACTATGAGAAGAAGGATTGGGAAGGTTTGAAAGATCTCTCAAGATCACCTTCTGATTTGGCTACAAGTTTGAAGTACTTGTTGGATCACTTGGGAAATGATACCCCACGGCCAGAAAAGGCTGAGACACCTACCCAGGAAGCTCAACAAGAGGATACTGAACCAGCAACACACACTCAGGAACCGGCTCAAGCTCAAGAAGACACTCTACCTCAAGATCAGAACCAAGTGGACTTGGATATGGATGAGGATGAGATGGTTTATCAAGAGGCAGTGGGTAATGAGGAAGTGGTTGATCAACAGGTTCAGCAACTCAGGAGAAGCACAAGGGAAAAGAAAGATCCATCAGAATGGATGAAGACAAGAGTCTACTACAACAACCAAGCAGTAGCTCATCCTAGTCAGTCTACTTGTTCTATTGACTTGCTACCATCTAGTCACAAGGCCTTTCTTGGAAAGATTGAGCTAAACCAAGTTCCTAAGACTTATGAAGAGGCTGAGGGTATCAAGGTTTGGATGGATGCAGTAAAGGATGAGAAAGAAGCTATGGAGAGGAACCACACTTGGATTGTGGAGAAGCTGCCAAAAAGGAAGAAGACTGTTAGCTCTAAATGGGTCTTCACAATCAAGTATAAAAGCAATGGAGACATAGAGAGGTACAAGGCAAGGCTAGTGGCAAGGGGATTCACTCAAACCTATGGAGAAGACTATACAGACACATTTGCACCAGTGGCTAAACTTCATACAGTGAGAGTCACATTGAGCTTAGCCACAAACCTCTCATGGAATCTATGGCAGATGGATGTGAAGAATGCTTTTCTACAAGGTGAACTTGAAGAGGAAGTGTATATGACTCCACCACCAGGATTGAAGCACTTGTGTAAAGATGGTGAGGTATTGAGGCTGAGAAGGGCGATTTATGGCTTGAAGCAATCACCAAGGGCATGGTACCATAAGCTCAGTCACACTCTTATGGACCATGGTTTCAAGAAGTCTCAATCTGATCACACATTGTTCACGCTTCAAAGTGCTCAAGGAGTGGTGGTAGTTCTGATATATGTGGATGATTTGATTATCACAGGGAGTGATAATGATGGGATTCAATCCACAAAGGCTTTTCTCAAGAGTTCCTTTGATATCAAAGACCTTGGTGAGTTGAAGTACTTCTTGGGCATTGAAGTTTGCAGATTCAATGATGGATTGTTTCTGTCCCAAAGGAAGTATGTTAAGGACTTGTTGACAGAAACAAGTATGCTTGATTGCAAGATTGCAAAGACTCCTCTTGAAGATGGCTACCAAGTCAATAGAAAGGGGGAGAAATCAGATGAAGTCAAGTTCAAGGATGTCCCATTGTATAGGAGGCTGGTTGGGAAGCTTATCTACCTCACTCTCACAAGACCAGACTTGTGCTTTGCTGTGAATCAAGTTAGCCAACATATGCAATCACCCACAGTGTATCATTGGAGTTTGATTGAGAGAATACTCAGATATCTCAAAGGATCAACTGGACAAGGCATTTGGATGGGTAAGAATGATAGCACAGAGATTGTTGGCTATTGTGATGCAGATTGGGCTGGTGATAAGAGTGATAGGAGATCAACAACTGGCTATTGCACCTTCATTGGAGGCAACTTGGTAACTTGGAAGACAAAGAAGCAGAAGGTGGTATCTTGTTCTAGTGCTGAAGCTGAGTATAGGGCAATGAGGAAGCTTGCAACCGAGTTAACATGGCTGAAGGCTTTGCTTAAGGACTTTGGCATAGAGCAATCAAGTCCAATCACCTTCCATTGTGACAACCAGGCTGCTATTCACATTGCAACCAACTCAGTGTTTCATGAGAGGACAAAACACATTGAGATTGATTGTCACAAGGTAAGGGAGAAGATTGAAGATGGAACCATTCTGCCTTGTTACACAAAGAGTGAAGATCAGCTTGCAGACATCTTCACAAAGGCTGCTAGTCTTAAGGTTTGCACTCATGTCTTTGGCAAACTAAGGCTGGTGGCTGTCCATGATTAGAACTCTCCTGATTCATGAGCAGCATACTCTTTTTCCCTTGATGTGGTTTTGTCCCAAGTGGTTTTCCACATCAAGGTTTTTAATGAGGTGTTGCCATGATCATTCCAAGTTCAGTCTTTAGGGTGATTCCAAAGTCTGAACTTGAGGGGGAGTATTGATCATGATAGGATCAATGTGTTAAGATTGTGCATTATCACAAAATGCACAAGTCTTGCACATTGATGAAGTGCAAAGTTGGGGACATCTGATTATGATCAGAAAATGTTCTTTTAAATAATGTACAAAACATGGGACAAGAGGAGGCTTATGACCGTTGGGAGTTTGAAGGGAAGGCGCCAAAGATGCTGACCTAAGTGGTCCACACACGCTTTCTCCCTCCTGCAAATTGTTCAGACCTAGCTGTCCCCTTTGTTCTTTAGTGCGTTTGTATTTTACCTAGTTTAGGTAAGTTTTGAATTGTTATCTCCCATATAAACATTGTAACCGAGAGTAGATGAAGTTTAATGGGTTTTTGAGTCTTTTATTCTCCTCTCTCACTCTTGTGTCTCCATAAGCTCAAGAACCCTAATTCTCCTAATGTTCACACTCTAAAATTATCAAAAGGTCCTATGAGAATCCTAAATAAAACATTTTAACCAAAACTTCTTGAAACATACATGTCATGGATTGGAGAATTTAGGTGAGGTAGGACAACTATAAGTAAGTTTTTGTATTCTCCCAAAGGTAGAATGATAAGCATGTTTTACATGTTTATGTTCGATTGTAACACAACTAAGTAACCCCTCTAATAGGCTAGAAAGACACTTTGATCTTCTAAAAGGTCCTATGAGAATCCTAAATAAAACTTTTTAACCAAAACTTCTTGAAACATATATGTCATGGATTGGAGAATTTAGGTGAGGTAGGACAACTATAAGTAAGTTTTTGTATTCTCCCCAAGGTAGAATGATAAGCATGTTTTACATGTTTATGTTCGTTTTTAACACAACTAAGTAACCCCTCTAAAAGACTAGAAAGACACTTTGATCTTCTAAAAGGTCCTATGAGAATCCTAAATAAAAAATTTTAACCAAAACTTCTTGAAACATACATGTCATGGATTGGAGAATTTAGGTGAGGTAGGACATAAGTAAGTTTTTGTATTCTCCCAAAGGTAGAATGATAAGCATGTTTTACATGTTTATGTTCGATTGTAACACAACTAAGTAACCCCTCTAATAGGCTAGAAAGACACTTTGATCTTTTAAAAGGTCCTATGAGAATCCTAAATAAAACTTTTTAACCAAAACTTCTTGAAACATATATGTTATGGATTGGAGAATTTAGGTGAAGTAGGACAACTATAAGTAAGTTTTTGTATTCTCCCAAAGGTAGAATGATAAGCATGTTTTACATGTTTATGTTCGTTTTTAACACAACTAAGTAACCCCTCTAAAAGACTAGAAAGACACTTTGATCTTCTAAAAGGTCCTATGAGAATCCTAAATAAAAAATTTTAACCAAAACTTCTTGAAACATACATGTCATGGATTGGAAAATTTAGGTGAGGTAGGACAACTATAAGTAAGTTTTCGTATTCTCCCAAAGGTAGAATGATAAGCATGTTTTACATGTTTATGTCCGTTTTTAACACAACTAAGTAACCCCTCCAAAAGACTAGAAAGACATTTTGATCTTCTAAAAGGTCCTATGAGAATCCTAAATAAAACTTTTTAACCAAAACTTCTTGAAACATATATGTCATAGATTGGAGAATTTAGGTGAGGTAGGACAACTATAAGTAAGTTTTTGTATTCTCCCCAAGGTAGAATGATAAGCATGTTTTACATGTTTATGTTCGTTTTTAACACAACTAAGTAACCCCTCTAAAAGACTAGAAAGACACTTTGATCTTCTAAAAGGTCCTATGAGAATCCTAAATAAAAAATTTTAACCAAAACTTCTTGAAACATACATGTCATGGATTGGAGAATTTAGGTGAGGTAGGACATAAGTAAGTTTTTGTATTCTCCCAAAGGTAGAATGATAAGCATGTTTTACATGTTTATGTTCGATTGTAACACAACTAAGTAACCCCTCTAATAGGCTAGAAAGACACTTTGATCTTCTAAAAGGTCCTATGAGAATCCTAAATAAAACTTTTTAACCAAAACTTCTTGAAACATATATGTCATGGATTGGAGAATTTAGGTGAGGTAGGACAACTATAAGTAAGTTTTTGTATTCTCCCCAAGGTAGAATGATAAGCATGTTTTACATGTTTATGTTCGTTTTTAACACAACTAAGTAACCCCTCTAAAAGACTAGAAAGACACTTTGATCTTCTAAAAGGTCCTATGAGAATCCTAAATAAAAAATTTTAACCAAAACTTCTTGAAACATACATGTCATGGATTGGAGAATTTAGGTGAGGTAGGACATAAGTAAGTTTTTGTATTCTCCCAAAGGTAGAATGATAAGCATGTTTTACATGTTTATGTTCGATTGTAACACAACTAAGTAACCCCTCTAATAGGCTAGAAAGACACTTTGATCTTCTAAAAGGTCCTATGAGAATCCTAAATAAAACTTTTTAACCAAAACTTCTTGAAACATATATGTTATGGATTGGAGAATTTAGGTGAAGTAGGACAACTATAAGTAAGTTTTTGTATTCTCCCAAAGGTAGAATGATAAGCATGTTTTACATGTTTATGTTCGTTTTTAACACAACTAAGTAACCCCTCTAAAAGACTAGAAAGACACTTTGATCTTCTAAAAGGTCCTATGAGAATCCTAAATAAAAAATTTTAACCAAAACTTCTTGAAACATACATGTCATGGATTGGAGAATTTAGGTGAGGTAGGACAACTATAAGTAAGTTTTTGTATTCTCCCAAAGGTAGAATGATAAGCATGTTTTACATGTTTATGTTCGTTTTTAACACAACTAAGTAACCCCTCTAAAATACTAGAAAGACACTTTGATCTTCTAAAAGGTCCTATGAGAATCCTAAATAAAAAATTTTAACCAAAACTTCTTGAAACATACATGTCATGGATTGGAGAATTTAGGTGAGGTAGGACAACTATAAGTAAGTTTTTGTATTCTCCCAAAGGTAGAATGATAAGCATGTTTTACATGTTTATGTTCGTTTTTAACACAACTAAGTAACCCCTCTAAAAGACTAGAAAGACACTTTGATCTTCTAAAAGGTCCTATGAGAATCCTAAATAAAACATTTTAACCAAAACTTCTTGAAACATACATGTCATGGATTGGAGAATTTAGGTGAGGTAGGACAACTATAAGTAAGTTTTTGTATTCTCCCAAAGGTAGAATGATAAGCATGTTTTACATGTTTATGTTCGATTGTAACACAACTAAGTAACCCCTCTAATAGGCTAGAAAGACACTTTGATCTTCTAAAAGGTCCTATGAGAATCCTAAATAAAACTTTTTAACCAAAACTTCTTGAAACATATATGTCATGGATTGGAGAATTTAGGTGAGGTAGGACAACTATAAGTAAGTTTTTGTATTCTCCCCAAGGTAGAATGATAAGCATGTTTTACATGTTTATGTTCGTTTTTAACACAACTAAGTAACCCCTCTAAAAGACTAGAAAGACACTTTGATCTTCTAAAAGGTCCTATGAGAATCCTAAATAAAAAATTTTAACCAAAACTTCTTGAAACATACATGTCATGGATTGGAGAATTTAGGTGAGGTAGGACATAAGTAAGTTTTTGTATTCTCCCAAAGGTAGAATGATAAGCATGTTTTACATGTTTATGTTCGATTGTAACACAACTAAGTAACCCCTTTAATAGGCTAGAAAGACACTTTGATCTTTTAAAAGGTCCTATGAGAATCCTAAATAAAACTTTTTAACCAAAACTTCTTGAAACATATATGTTATGGATTGGAGAATTTAGGTGAAGTAGGACAACTATAAGTAAGTTTTTGTATTCTCCCAAAGGTAGAATGATAAGCATGTTTTACATGTTTATGTTCGTTTTTAACACAACTAAGTAACCCCTCTAAAAGACTAGAAAGACACTTTGATCTTCTAAAAGGTCCTATGAGAATCCTAAATAAAAAATTTTAACCAAAACTTCTTGAAACATACATGTCATGGATTGGAGAATTTAGGTGAGGTAGGACAACTATAAGTAAGTTTTCGTATTCTCCCAAAGGTAGAATGATAAGCATGTTTTACATGTTTATGTCCGTTTTTAACACAACTAAGTAACCCCTCCAAAAGACTAGAAAGACATTTTGATCTTCTAAAAGGTCCTATGAGAATCCTAAATAAAACTTTTTAACCAAAACTTCTTGAAACATATATGTCATGGATTGGAGAATTTAGGTGAGGTAGGACAACTATAAGTAAGTTTTTGTATTCTCCCCAAGGTAGAATGATAAGCATGTTTTACATGTTTATGTTCGTTTTTAACACAACTAAGTAACCCCTCTAAAAGACTAGAAAGACACTTTGATCTTCTAAAAGGTCCTATGAGAATCCTAAATAAAAATTTTTAACCAAAACTTCTTGAAACATACATGTCATGGATTGGAGAATTTAGGTGAGGTAGGACATAAGTAAGTTTTTGTATTCTCCCAAAGGTAGAATGATAAGCATGTTTTACATGTTTATGTTCGATTGTAACACAACTAAGTAACCCCTCTAATAGGCTAGAAAGACACTTTGATCTTCTAAAAGGTCCTATGAGAATCCTAAATAAAACTTTTTAACCAAAACTTCTTGAAACATATATGTTATGGATTGGAGAATTTAGGTGAAGTAGGACAACTATAAGTAAGTTTTTGTATTCTCCCAAAGGTAGAATGATAAGCATGTTTTACATGTTTATGTTCGTTTTTAACACAACTAAGTAACCCCTCTAAAAGACTAGAAAGACACTTTGGTCTTCTAAAAGGTCCTATGAGAATCCTAAATAAAAAATTTTAACCAAAACTTCTTGAAACATACATGTCATGGATTGGAGAATTTAGGTGAGGTAGGACAACTATAAGTAAGTTTTTGTATTCTCCCAAAGGTAGAATGATAAGCATGTTTTACATGTTTATGTTCGTTTTTAACACAACTAAGTAACCCCTCTAAAAGACTAGAAAGACACTTTGATCTTCTAAAAGGTCCTATGAGAATCCTAAATAAAAAATTTTAACCAAAACTTCTTGAAACATACATGTCATGGATTGGAAAATTTAGGTGAGGTAGGACAACTATAAGTAAGTTTTCGTATTCTCCCAAAGGTAGAATGATAAGCATGTTTTACATGTTTATGTCCGTTTTTAACACAACTAAGTAACCCCTCCAAAAGACTAGAAAGACATTTTGATCTTCTAAAAGGTCCTATGAGAATCCTAAATAAAACTTTTTAACCAAAACTTCTTGAAACATATATGTCATGGATTGGAGAATTTAGGTGAGGTAGGACAACTATAAGTAAGTTTTTGTATTCTCCCCAAGGTAGAATGATAAGCATGTTTTACATGTTTATGTTCGTTTTTAACACAACTAAGTAACCCCTCTAAAAGACTAGAAAGACACTTTGATCTTCTAAAAGGTCCTATGAGAATCCTAAATAAAAAATTTTAACCAAAACTTCTTGAAACATACATGTCATGGATTGGAGAATTTAGGTGAGGTAGGACATAAGTAAGTTTTTGTATTCTCCCAAAGGTAGAATGATAAGCATGTTTTACATGTTTATGTTCGATTGTAACACAACTAAGTAACCCCTCTAATAGGCTAGAAAGACACTTTGATCTTCTAAAAGGTCCTATGAGAATCCTAAATAAAACTTTTTAACCAAAACTTCTTGAAACATATATGTCATGGATTGGAGAATTTAGGTGAGGTAGGACAACTATAAGTAAGTTTTTGTATTCTCCCCAAGGTAGAATGATAAGCATGTTTTACATGTTTATGTTCGTTTTTAACACAACTAAGTAACCCCTCTAAAAGACTAGAAAGACACTTTGATCTTCTAAAAGGTCCTATGAGAATCCTAAATAAAAAATTTTAACCAAAACTTCTTGAAACATACATGTCATGGATTGGAGAATTTAGGTGAGGTAGGACATAAGTAAGTTTTTGTATTCTCCCAAAGGTAGAATGATAAGCATGTTTTACATGTTTATGTTCGATTGTAACACAACTAAGTAACCCCTCTAATAGGCTAGAAAGACACTTTGATCTTCTAAAAGGTCCTATGAGAATCCTAAATAAAACTTTTTAACCAAAACTTCTTGAAACATATATGTTATGGATTGGAGAATTTAGGTGAAGTAGGACAACTATAAGTAAGTTTTTGTATTCTCCCAAAGGTAGAATGATAAGCATGTTTTACATGTTTATGTTCGTTTTTAACACAACTAAGTAACCCCTCTAAAAGACTAGAAAGACACTTTGATCTTCTAAAAGGTCCTATGAGAATCCTAAATAAAAAATTTTAACCAAAACTTCTTGAAACATACATGTCATGGATTGGAGAATTTAGGTGAGATAGGACAACTATAAGTAAGTTTTTGTATTCTCCCAAAGGTAGAATGATAAGCATGTTTTACATGTTTATGTTCGTTTTTAACACAACTAAGTAACCCCTCTAAAATACTAGAAAGACACTTTGATCTTCTAAAAGGTCCTATGAGAATCCTAAATAAAAAATTTTAACCAAAACTTCTTGAAACATACATGTCATGGATTGGAGAATTTAGGTGAGGTAGGACAACTATAAGTAAGTTTTTGTATTCTCCCAAAGGTAGAATGATAAGCATGTTTTACATGTTTATGTTCGTTTTTAACACAACTAAGTAACCCCTCTAAAACACTAGAAAGACACTTTGATCTTCTAAAAGGTCCTATGAGAATCCTAAATAAAACATTTTAACCAAAACTTCTTGAAACATACATGTCATGGATTGGAGAATTTAGGTGAGGTAGGACAACTATAAGTAAGTTTTTGTATTCTCCCAAAGGTAGAATGATAAGCATGTTTTACATGTTTATGTTCGATTGTAACACAACTAAGTAACCCCTCTAATAGGCTAGAAAGACACTTTGATCTTCTAAAAGGTCCTATGAGAATCCTAAATAAAACTTTTTAACCAAAACTTCTTGAAACATATATGTCATGGATTGGAGAATTTAGGTGAGGTAGGACAACTATAAGTAAGTTTTTGTATTCTCCCCAAGGTAGAATGATAAGCATGTTTTACATGTTTATGTTCGTTTTTAACACAACTAAGTAACCCCTCTAAAAGACTAGAAAGACACTTTGATCTTCTAAAAGGTCCTATGAGAATCCTAAATAAAAAATTTTAACCAAAACTTCTTGAAACATACATGTCATGGATTGGAGAATTTAGGTGAGGTAGGACATAAGTAAGTTTTTGTATTCTCCCAAAGGTAGAATGATAAGCATGTTTTACATGTTTATGTTCGATTGTAACACAACTAAGTAACCCCTCTAATAGGCTAGAAAGACACTTTGATCTTTTAAAAGGTCCTATGAGAATCCTAAATAAAACTTTTTAACCAAAACTTCTTGAAACATATATGTTATGGATTGGAGAATTTAGGTGAAGTAGGACAACTATAAGTAAGTTTTTGTATTCTCCCAAAGGTAGAATGATAAGCATGTTTTACATGTTTATGTTCGTTTTTAACACAACTAAGTAACCCCTCTAAAAGACTAGAAAGACACTTTGATCTTCTAAAAGGTCCTATGAGAATCCTAAATAAAAAATTTTAACCAAAACTTCTTGAAACATACATGTCATGGATTGGAGAATTTAGGTGAGGTAGGACAACTATAAGTAAGTTTTCGTATTCTCCCAAAGGTAGAATGATAAGCATGTTTTACATGTTTATGTCCGTTTTTAACACAACTAAGTAACCCCTCCAAAAGACTAGAAAGACATTTTGATCTTCTAAAAGGTCCTATGAGAATCCTAAATGAAACTTTTTAACCAAAACTTCTTGAAACATATATGTCATGGATTGGAGAATTTAGGTGAGGTAGGACAACTATAAGTAAGTTTTTGTATTCTCCCCAAGGTAGAATGATAAGCATGTTTTACATGTTTATGTTCGTTTTTAACACAACTAAGTAACCCCTCTAAAAGACTAGAAAGACACTTTGATCTTCTAAAAGGTCCTATGAGAATCCTAAATAAAAAATTTTAACCAAAACTTCTTGAAACATACATGTCATGGATTGGAGAATTTAGGTGAGGTAGGACATAAGTAAGTTTTTGTATTCTCCCAAAGGTAGAATGATAAGCATGTTTTACATGTTTATGTTCGATTGTAACACAACTAAGTAACCCCTCTAATAGGCTAGAAAGACACTTTGATCTTCTAAAAGGTCCTATGAGAATCCTAAATAAAACTTTTTAACCAAAACTTCTTGAAACATATATGTTATGGATTGGAGAATTTAGGTGAAGTAGGACAACTATAAGTAAGTTTTTGTATTCTCCCAAAGGTAGAATGATAAGCATGTTTTACATGTTTATGTTCGTTTTTAACACAACTAAGTAACCCCTCTAAAAGACTAGAAAGACACTTTGGTCTTCTAAAAGGTCCTATGAGAATCCTAAATAAAAAATTTTAACCAAAACTTCTTGAAACATACATGTCATGGATTGGAGAATTTAGGTGAGGTAGGACAACTATAAGTAAGTTTTTGTATTCTCCCAAAGGTAGAATGATAAGCATGTTTTACATGTTTATGTTCGTTTTTAACACAACTAAGTAACCCCTCTAAAATACTAGAAAGACACTTTGATCTTCTAAAAGGTCCTATGAGAATCCTAAATAAAAAATTTTAACCAAAACTTCTTGAAACATACATGTCATGGATTGGAGAATTTAGGTGAGGTAGGACAACTATAAGTAAGTTTTTGTATTCTCCCAAAGGTAGAATGATAAGCATGTTTTACATGTTTATGTTCGTTTTTAACACAACTAAGTAACCCCTCTAAAAGACTAGAAAGACACTTTGATCTTCTAAAAGGTCCTATGAGAATCCTAAATAAAACATTTTAACCAAAACTTCTTGAAACATACATGTCATGGATTGGAGAATTTAGGTGAGGTAGGACAACTATAAGTAAGTTTTTGTATTCTCCCAAAGGTAGAATGATAAGCATGTTTTACATGTTTATGTTCGATTGTAACACAACTAAGTAACCCCTCTAATAGGCTAGAAAGACACTTTGATCTTCTAAAAGGTCCTATGAGAATCCTAAATAAAACTTTTTAACCAAAACTTCTTGAAACATATATGTTATGGATTGGAGAATTTAGGTGAAGTAGGACAACTATAAGTAAGTTTTTGTATTCTCCCAAAGGTAGAATGATAAGCATGTTTTACATATTTATGTTCGTTTTTAACACAACTAAGTAACCCCTCCAAAAGACTAGAAAGACATTTCGATCTTCTAAAAGGTCCTATGAGAATCCAAAATAAAACTTTTTAACCAAAACTTCTTGAAACATATATGTCATGGATTGGAGAATTTAGGTGAGGTAGGACAACTATAAGTAAGTTTTTGTATTCTCCCAAAGGTAGAATGATAAGCATGTTTTACATGTTTATGTTCGTTTTTAACACAACTAAGTAACCCCTCTAAAAGACTAGAAAGACACTTTGATCTTCTAAAAGGTCCTATGAGAATCCTAAATAAAAAATTTTAACCAAAACTTCTTGAAACATACATGTCATGGATTGGAGAATTTAGGTGAGGTAGGACAACTATAAGTAAGTTTTTGTATTCTCCCAAAGGTAGAATGATAAGCATGTTTTACATGTTTATGTTCGATTGTAACACAACTAAGTAACCCCTCTAATAGGCTAGAAAGACACTTTGATCTTCTAAAAGGTCATATGAGAATCCTAAATAAAACTTTTTAACCAAAACTTCTTGAAACATATATGTTATGGATTGGAGAATTTAGGTGAAGTAGGACAACTATAAGTAAGTTTTTGTATTCTCCCAAAGGTAGAATGATAAGCATGTTTTACATGTTTATGTTTGTTTTTAACACAACTAAGTAACCCCTCTAAAAGACTAGAAAGACACATTGATCTTCTAAAAGGTCCTATGAGAATCCTAAATAAAAAATTTTAACCAAAACTTCTTGAAACATACATGTCATGGATTGGAGAATTTAGGTGAGGTAGGACAACTATAAGTAAGTTTTTGTATTCTCCCAAAGGTAGAATGATAAGCATGTTTTACATATTTATGTTCGTTTTTAACACAACTAAGTAACCCCTCCAAAAGACTAGAAAGACATTTCGATCTTCTAAAAGGTCCTATGAGAATCCAAAATAAAACTTTTTAACCAAAACTTCTTGAAACAAATATGTCATGGATTGGAGAATTTAGGTGAGGTAGGACAACTATAAGTAAGTTTTTGTATTCTCCCAAAGGTAGAATGATAAGCATGTTTTACATGTTTATGTTCGTTTTTAACACAACTAAGTAACCCCTCTAAAAGACTAGAAAGACACTTTGATCTTCTAAAAGGTCCTATGAGAATCCTAAATAAAATTTTTTAACCAAAACTTCTTGAAACATACATGTCATGGATTGGAGAATTTAGGTGAGGTAGGACAACTATAAGTAAGTTTTTGTATTCTCCCAAAGGTAGAATGATAAGCATGTTTTACATGTTTATGTTCGATTGTAACACAACTAAGTAACCCCTCTAATAGGCTAGAAAGACACTTTGATCTTCTAAAAGGTCCTATGAGAATCCTAAATAAAACTTTTTAACCAAAACTTCTTGAAACATATATGTTATGGATTGGAGAATTTAGGTGAAGTAGGACAACTATAAGTAAGTTTTTGTATTCTCCCAAAGGTAGAATGATAAGCATGTTTTACATGTTTATGTTTGTTTTTAACACAACTAAGTAACCCCTCTAAAAGACTAGAAAGACACTTTGATCTTCTAAAAGGTCCTATGAGAATCCTAAATAAAAAATTTTAACCAAAACTTCTTGAAACATACATGTCATGGATTGGAGAATTTAGGTGAGGTAGGACAACTATAAGTAAGTTTTCGTATTCTCCCAAAGGTAGAATGATAAGCATGTTTTACATGTTTATGTTCGTTTTTAACACAACTAAGTAACCCCTCCAAAAGACTAGAAAGACATTTTGATCTTCTAAAAGGTCCTATGAGAATCCTAAATAAAACTTTTTAACCAAAACTTCTTGAAACATATATGTCATGGATTGGAGAATTTAGGTGAGGTAGGACAACTATAAGTAAGTTTTTGTATTCTCCCCAAGGTAGAATGATAAGCATGTTTTACATGTTTATGTTCGTTTTTAACACAACTAAGTAACCCCTCTAAAATACTAGAAAGACACTTTGATCTTCTAAAAGGTCCTATGAGAATCCTAAATAAAAGTTTTTAACCAAAACTTCTTGAAACATATATGTTATGGATTGGAGAATTTAGGTGAGGTAGGACAACTATAAGTAAGTTTTTGTATTCTCCCAAAGGTAAAATGATAAGCATGTTTTACATGTTTATGTTCGTTTTTAACACAACTAAGTAACCCCTCTAAAAGACTAGAAAGACACTTTGATCTTCTAAAAGGTCCTACGAGAATCCTAAATAAAAAATTTTAACCAAAACTTCTTGAAACATACATGTCATGGATTGGAGAATTTAGGTGAGGTAGGACAACTATAAGTAAGTTTTTGTATTCTCCCAAAGGTAGAATGATAAGCATGTTTTACATGTTTATGTTCGATTGTAACACAACTAAGTAACCCCTCTAATAGGCTAGAAAGACACTTTGATCTTCTAAAAGGTCCTATGAGAATCCTAAATAAAACTTTTTAACCAAAACTTCTTGAAACATATATGTTATGGATTGGAGAATTTAGGTGAAGTAGGACAACTATAAGTAAGTTTTTGTATTCTCCCAAAGGTAGAATGATAAGCATGTTTTACATGTTTATGTTCGTTTTTAACACAACTAAGTAACCCCTCTAAAAGACTAGAAAGACACTTTGATCTTCTAAAAGGTCCTATGAGAATCCTAAATAAAAAATTTTAACCAAAACTTCTTGAAACATACAGGTCATGGATTGGAGAATTTAGGTGAGGTAGGACAACTATAAGTAAGTTTTTGTATTCTCCCAAAGGTAGAATGATAAGCATGTTTTACATGTTTATGTTCGTTTTTAACACAACTAAGTAACCCCTCTAAAATACTAGAAAGACACTTTGATCTTCTAAAAGGTCCTATGAGAATCCTAAATAAAAGTTTTTAACCAAAACTTCTTGAAACATATATGTTATGGATTGGAGAATTTAGGTGAGGTAGGACAACTATAAGTAAGTTTTTGTATTCTCCCAAAGGTAGAATGATAAGCATGTTTTACATGTTTATGTTCGTTTTTAACACAACTAAGTAACCCCTCTAAAAGACTAGAAAGACACTTTGATCTTCTAAAAGGTCCTATGAGAATCCTAAATAAAATTTTTTAACCAAAACTTCTTGAAACATACATGTCATGGATTGGAGAATTTAGGTGAGGTAGGACAACTATAAGTAAGTTTTTGTATGCTCCTTAAGGTAGAATGAGAAGCATTTTATACAAGTTTATGTTCGTTTGTAACACCCCTAAGTAACCCTTCTAAATACTCGAAAGACACTATGATCTTGTAAAAGGTCCTATGAGAATCCTAAACAAAACTTTTAAAACAAAAATTCTTGAAACATATGTGTCATGGATCGGGGGTTTTAGGTGAGGTTAAACAACTATAAGTAAGTTTTTGTATGTTGCTTAAGGTAGAATGAGAAGCATTTTATACAAGTTTATGTTCGTTTGTAACACCCCTAAGTAACCCGTCTAAATACTAGAAAGACACTTTGATCTTGTAAAAGGTCCCATGAGAATCCTAAACAAAACTTTTTAAACAACAATTCTTGAAACATATGTGTCATGGATTGGAGATTTTAGGTGAGGTTAGACAACTATAAGTAAGATTTTGTATGCTCCTAAAGGTAGAATGAGAATCATTTTATACAAGTTTATGTTCATTTGTAACACCCCTAAATAACCCTTATAAATAATAGAAAGACACTTTGACCTTCTTCAAGTTCCTATGATAATCCTAAACAAAACTTTTTAAACAAAACTTCTTGAAACCTATGTGTCATGGATTGGAGAATTTAGGTGCAGTAAGACAACTATAAGTAAGTTTTTGTATGCTCCCAAAGGTAGAATGAGAAGCATGTTGTACATGTTTATGTTCGTTTGTAACACAACTAAGTAACCCCTCCAAAAGACTAGAAAGACATTTTGATCTTCTAAAAGGTCCTATGAGAATCCAAAATAAAACTTTTTAACCAAAACATCTTGAAACATATATGTCATGGATTGGAGAATTTAGGTGAAGTAGGACAACTATAAGTAAGTTTTTGTATTCTCCCAATGGTAGAATGATAAGCATGTTTTACATGTTTATGTTCGTTTTTAACACAACTAAGTAACCCCTCTAAAAGACTAGAAAGACACTTTGATCTTCTAAAAGGTCCTATGAGAATCCTAAATAAAAAATTATAACCAAAACTTCTTGAAACATACATGTCATGTATTGGAGAATTTAGGTGAGGTAGGACAACTATAAGTAAGTTTTTGTATGCTCCTTAAGGTAGAATGAGAAGCATTTTATAAAAGTTTATGTTCGTTTGTAACACCCCTAAGTAACCCTTCTAAATACTCGAAAGACACTATGATCTTGTAAAAGGTCCTATGAGAATCCTAAACAAAACTTTTTAAACAAAAATTCTTGAAACATATGTGTCATGGATCGGGGGTTTTAGGTGAGGTTAAACAACTATAAGTAAGTTTTTGTATGTTGCTTAAGGTAGAATGAGAAGCATTTTATACAAGTTTATGTTCGTTTGTAACACCCCTAATTAACCCATCTAAATACTAGAAAGACACTTTGATCTTGTAAAAGGTCCCATGAGAATCCTAAACAAAACTTTTTAAACAACAATTCTTGAAACATATGTGTCATGGATTAGAGATTTTAGGTGAGGTTAGACAACTATAAGTAAGATTTTGTATGCTCCTAAAGGTAGAATTAGAATCATTTTATACAAGTTTATGTTCATTTGTAAAACCCCTAAATAACCCTTCTAAATAATAGAAAGACACTTTGACCTTCAACAAGTTCCTATGATAATCCTAAACAAAACTTTTTAAACAAAACTTCTTGAAACCTATGTGTCATGGATTGGAGAATTTAAGTGCAGTAAGACAACTATAAGTAAGTTTTTGTATGCTCCCAAAGGTAGAATGAGAAGCATGTTGTACATGTTTATGTTCGTTTGTAACACAACTAAGTAACCCCTCCAAAAGACTAGAAAGACATTTCGATCTTCTAAAAGGTCCTATGAGAATCCAAAATAAAACTTTTTAACCAAAACTTCTTGAAACATATATGTCATGGATTGGAGAATTTAGGTGAGGTAGGACAACTATAAGTAAGTTTTTGTATTCTCCCAAAGGTAGAATGATAAGCATGTTTTACATGTTTATGTTCGTTTTTAACACAACTAAGTAACCCCTATAAAAGACTAGAAAGACACTTTGATCTTCTAAAAGGTCCTATGAGAATCCTAAATAAAAAATTTTAACCAAAACTTCTTGAAACATACATGTCATGGATTGGAGAATTTAGGTGAGGTAGGACAACTATAAGTAAGTTTTTGTATTCTCCCAAAGGTAGAATGATAAGCATGTTTTACATGTTTATGTTCGATTGTAACACAACTAAGTAACCCCTCTAATAGGCTAGAAAGACACTTTGATCTTCTAAAAGGTCCTATGAGAATCCTAAATAAAACTTTTTAACCAAAACTTCTTGAAACATATATGTTATGGATTGGAGAATTTAGGTGAAGTAGGAAAACTATAAGTAAGTTTTTGTATTCTCCCAAAGGTAGAATGATAAGCATGTTTTACATGTTTATGTTCGTTTTTAACACAACTAAGTAACCCCTCTAATAGGCTAGAAAGACACTTTGATCTTCTAAAAGGTCCTATGAGAATCCTAAATAAAAAATTTTAACCAAAACTTCTTGAAACATACATGTCATGGATTGGAGAATTTAGGTGAGGTAGGACAACTATAAGTAAGTTTTTGTATTCTCCCAAAGGTAGAATGATAAGCATGTTTTACATGTTTATGTTCGTTTTTAACACAACTAAGTAACCCCTCTAAAAGACTAGAAAGACACTTTGATCTTCTAAAAGGTCCTATGAGAATCCTAAATAAAACATTTTAACCAAAACTTCTTGAAACATACATGTCATGGATTGGAGAATTTAGGTGAGGTAGGACAACTATAAGTAAGTTTTTGTATTCTCCCAAAGGTAGAATGATAAGCATGTTTTACATGTTTATGTTCGATTGTAACACAACTAAGTAACCCCTCTAATAGGCTAGAAAGACACTTTGATCTTCTAAAAGGTCCTATGAGAATCCTAAATAAAACTTTTTAACCAAAACTTCTTGAAACATATATGTTATGGATTGGAGAATTTAGGTGAAGTAGGAAAACTATAAGTAAGTTTTTGTATTCTCCCAAAGGTAGAATGATAAGCATGTTTTACATGTTTATGTTCGTTTTTAACACAACTAAGTAACCCCTCTAATAGGCTAGAAAGACACTTTGATCTTCTAAAAGGTCCTATGAGAATCCTAAATAAAAAATTTTAACCAAAACTTCTTGAAACATACATGTCATGGATTGGAGAATTTAGGTGAGGTAGGACAACTATAAGTAAGTTTTCGTATTCTCCCAAAGGTAGAATGATAAGCATGTTTTACATGTTTATGTCCGTTTTTAACACAACTAAGTAACCCCTCCAAAAGACTAGAAAGACATTTTGATCTTCTAAAAGGTCCTATGAGAATCCTAAATAAAACTTTTTAACCAAAACTTCTTGAAACATATATGTCATGGATTGGAGAATTTAGGTGAGGTAGGACAACTATAAGTAAGTTTTTGTATTCTCCCCAAGGTAGAATGATAAGCATGTTTTACATGTTTATGTTCGTTTTTAACACAACTAAGTAACCCCTCTAAAAGACTAGAAAGACACTTTGATCTTCTAAAAGGTCCTATGAGAATCCTAAATAAAAAATTTTAACCAAAACTTCTTGAAACATACATGTCATGGATTGGAGAATTTAGGTGAGGTAGGACATAAGTAAGTTTTTGTATTCTCCCAAAGGTAGAATGATAAGCATGTTTTACATGTTTATGTTCGATTGTAACACAACTAAGTAACCCCTCTAATAGGCTAGAAAGACACTTTGATCTTCTAAAAGGTCCTATGAGAATCCTAAATAAAACTTTTTAACCAAAACTTCTTGAAACATATATGTTATGGATTGGAGAATTTAGGTGAAGTAGGACAACTATAAGTAAGTTTTTGTATTCTCCCAAAGGTAGAATGATAAGCATGTTTTACATGTTTATGTTCATTTTTAACACAACTAAGTAACCCCTCTAAAAGACTAGAAAGACACTTTGGTCTTCTAAAAGGTCCTATGAGAATCCTAAATAAAAAATTTTAACCAAAACTTCTTGAAACATACATGTCATGGATTGGAGAATTTAGGTGAGGTAGGACAACTATAAGTAAGTTTTTGTATTCTCCCAAAGGTAGAATGATAAGCATGTTTTACATGTTTATGTTCGTTTTTAACACAACTAAGTAACCCCTCTAAAATACTAGAAAGACACTTTGATCTTCTAAAAGGTCCTATGAGAATCCTAAATAAAAAATTTTAACCAAAACTTCTTGAAACATACATGTCATGGATTGGAGAATTTAGGTGAGGTAGGACAACTATAAGTAAGTTTTTGTATTCTCCCAAAGGTAGAATGATAAGCATGTTTTACATGTTTATGTTCGTTTTTAACACAACTAAGTAACCCCTCTAAAAGACTAGAAAGACACTTTGATCTTCTAAAAGGTCCTATGAGAATCCTAAATAAAACATTTTAACCAAAACTTCTTGAAACATACATGTCATGGATTGGAGAATTTAGGTGAGGTAGGACAACTATAAGTAAGTTTTTGTATTCTCCCAAAGGTAGAATGATAAGCATGTTTTACATGTTTATGTTCGATTGTAACACAACTAAGTAACCCCTCTAATAGGCTAGAAAGACACTTTGATCTTCTAAAAGGTCCTATGAGAATCCTAAATAAAACTTTTTAACCAAAACTTCTTGAAACATATATGTTATGGATTGGAGAATTTAGGTGAAGTAGGACAACTATAAGTAAGTTTTTGTATTCTCCCAAAGGTAGAATGATAAGCATGTTTTACATATTTATGTTCGTTTTTAACACAACTAAGTAACCCCTCCAAAAGACTAGAAAGACATTTCGATCTTCTAAAAGGTCCTATGAGAATCCAAAATAAAACTTTTTAACCAAAACTTCTTGAAACATATATGTCATGGATTGGAGAATTTAGGTGAGGTAGGACAACTATAAGTAAGTTTTTGTATTCTCCCAAAGGTAGAATGATAAGCATGTTTTACATGTTTATGTTCGTTTTTAACACAACTAAGTAACCCCTCTAAAAGACTAGAAAGACACTTTGATCTTCTAAAAGGTCCTATGAGAATCCTAAATAAAAAATTTTAACCAAAACTTCTTGAAACATACATGTCATGGATTGGAGAATTTAGGTGAGGTAGGACAACTATAAGTAAGTTTTTGTATTCTCCCAAAGGTAGAATGATAAGCATGTTTTACATGTTTATGTTCGATTGTAACACAACTAAGTAACCCCTCTAATAGGCTAGAAAGACACTTTGATCTTCTAAAAGGTCATATGAGAATCCTAAATAAAACTTTTTAACCAAAACTTCTTGAAACATATATGTTATGGATTGGAGAATTTAGGTGAAGTAGGACAACTATAAGTAAGTTTTTGTATTCTCCCAAAGGTAGAATGATAAGCATGTTTTACATGTTTATGTTTGTTTTTAACACAACTAAGTAACCCCTCTAAAAGACTAGAAAGACACATTGATCTTCTAAAAGGTCCTATGAGAATCCTAAATAAAAAATTTTAACCAAAACTTCTTGAAACATACATGTCATGGATTGGAGAATTTAGGTGAGGTAGGACAACTATAAGTAAGTTTTTGTATTCTCCCAAAGGTAGAATGATAAGCATGTTTTACATATTTATGTTCGTTTTTAACACAACTAAGTAACCCCTCCAAAAGACTAGAAAGACATTTCGATCTTCTAAAAGGTCCTATGAGAATCCAAAATAAAACTTTTTAACCAAAACTTCTTGAAACAAATATGTCATGGATTGGAGAATTTAGGTGAGGTAGGACAACTATAAGTAAGTTTTTGTATTCTCCCAAAGGTAGAATGATAAGCATGTTTTACATGTTTATGTTCGTTTTTAACACAACTAAGTAACCCCTCTAAAAGACTAGAAAGACACTTTGATCTTCTAAAAGGTCCTATGAGAATCCTAAATAAAATTTTTTAACCAAAACTTCTTGAAACATACATGTCATGGATTGGAGAATTTAGGTGAGGTAGGACAACTATAAGTAAGTTTTTGTATTCTCCCAAAGGTAGAATGATAAGCATGTTTTACATGTTTATGTTCGATTGTAACACAACTAAGTAACCCCTCTAATAGGCTAGAAAGACACTTTGATCTTCTAAAAGGTCCTATGAGAATCCTAAATAAAACTTTTTAACCAAAACTTCTTGAAACATATATGTTATGGATTGGAGAATTTAGGTGAAGTAGGACAACTATAAGTAAGTTTTTGTATTCTCCCAAAGGTAGAATGATAAGCATGTTTTACATGTTTATGTTTGTTTTTAACACAACTAAGTAACCCCTCTAAAAGACTAGAAAGACACTTTGATCTTCTAAAAGGTCCTATGAGAATCCTAAATAAAAAATTTTAACCAAAACTTCTTGAAACATACATGTCATGGATTGGAGAATTTAGGTGAGGTAGGACAACTATAAGTAAGTTTTCGTATTCTCCCAAAGGTAGAATGATAAGCATGTTTTACATGTTTATGTTCGTTTTTAACACAACTAAGTAACCCCTCCAAAAGACTAGAAAGACATTTTGATCTTCTAAAAGGTCCTATGAGAATCCTAAATAAAACTTTTTAACCAAAACTTCTTGAAACATATATGTCATGGATTGGAGAATTTAGGTGAGGTAGGACAACTATAAGTAAGTTTTTGTATTCTCCCCAAGGTAGAATGATAAGCATGTTTTACATGTTTATGTTCGTTTTTAACACAACTAAGTAACCCCTCTAAAATACTAGAAAGACACTTTGATCTTCTAAAAGGTCCTATGAGAATCCTAAATAAAAGTTTTTAACCAAAACTTCTTGAAACATATATGTTATGGATTGGAGAATTTAGGTGAGGTAGGACAACTATAAGTAAGTTTTTGTATTCTCCCAAAGGTAAAATGATAAGCATGTTTTACATGTTTATGTTCGTTTTTAACACAACTAAGTAACCCCTCTAAAAGACTAGAAAGACACTTTGATCTTCTAAAAGGTCCTACGAGAATCCTAAATAAAAAATTTTAACCAAAACTTCTTGAAACATACATGTCATGGATTGGAGAATTTAGGTGAGGTAGGACAACTATAAGTAAGTTTTTGTATTCTCCCAAAGGTAGAATGATAAGCATGTTTTACATGTTTATGTTCGATTGTAACACAACTAAGTAACCCCTCTAATAGGCTAGAAAGACACTTTGATCTTCTAAAAGGTCCTATGAGAATCCTAAATAAAACTTTTTAACCAAAACTTCTTGAAACATATATGTTATGGATTGGAGAATTTAGGTGAAGTAGGACAACTATAAGTAAGTTTTTGTATTCTCCCAAAGGTAGAATGATAAGCATGTTTTACATGTTTATGTTCGTTTTTAACACAACTAAGTAACCCCTCTAAAAGACTAGAAAGACACTTTGATCTTCTAAAAGGTCCTATGAGAATCCTAAATAAAAAATTTTAACCAAAACTTCTTGAAACATACAGGTCATGGATTGGAGAATTTAGGTGAGGTAGGACAACTATAAGTAAGTTTTTGTATTCTCCCAAAGGTAGAATGATAAGCATGTTTTACATGTTTATGTTCGTTTTTAACACAAGTAAGTAACCCCTCTAAAATACTAGAAAGACACTTTGATCTTCTAAAAGGTCCTATGAGAATCCTAAATAAAAGTTTTTAACCAAAACTTCTTGAAACATATATGTTATGGATTGGAGAATTTAGGTGAGGTAGGACAACTATAAGTAAGTTTTTGTATTCTCCCAAAGGTAGAATGATAAGCATGTTTTACATGTTTATGTTCGTTTTTAACACAACTAAGTAACCCCTCTAAAAGACTAGAAAGACACTTTGATCTTCTAAAAGGTCCTATGAGAATCCTAAATAAAATTTTTTAACCAAAACTTCTTGAAACATACATGTCATGGATTGGAGAATTTAGGTGAGGTAGGACAACTATAAGTAAGTTTTTGTATGCTCCTTAAGGTAGAATGAGAAGCATTTTATACAAGTTTATGTTCGTTTGTAACACCCCTAAGTAACCCTTCTAAATACTCGAAAGACACTATGATCTTGTAAAAGGTCCTATGAGAATCCTAAACAAAACTTTTAAAACAAAAATTCTTGAAACATATGTGTCATGGATCGGGGGTTTTAGGTGAGGTTAAACAACTATAAGTAAGTTTTTGTATGTTGCTTAAGGTAGAATGAGAAGCATTTTATACAAGTTTATGTTCGTTTGTAACACCCCTAAGTAACCCGTCTAAATACTAGAAAGACACTTTGATCTTGTAAAAGGTCCCATGAGAATCCTAAACAAAACTTTTTAAACAACAATTCTTGAAACATATGTGTCATGGATTGGAGATTTTAGGTGAGGTTAGACAACTATAAGTAAGATTTTGTATGCTCCTAAAGGTAGAATGAGAATCATTTTATACAAGTTTATGTTCATTTGTAACACCCCTAAATAACCCTTATAAATAATAGAAAGACACTTTGACCTTCTTCAAGTTCCTATGATAATCCTAAACAAAACTTTTTAAACAAAACTTCTTGAAACCTATGTGTCATGGATTGGAGAATTTAGGTGCAGTAAGACAACTATAAGTAAGTTTTTGTATGCTCCCAAAGGTAGAATGAGAAGCATGTTGTACATGTTTATGTTCGTTTGTAACACAACTAAGTAACCCCTCCAAAAGACTAGAAAGACATTTTGATCTTCTAAAAGGTCCTATGAGAATCCAAAATAAAACTTTTTAACCAAAACATCTTGAAACATATATGTCATGGATTGGAGAATTTAGGTGAAGTAGGACAACTATAAGTAAGTTTTTGTATTCTCCCAATGGTAGAATGATAAGCATGTTTTACATGTTTATGTTCGTTTTTAACACAACTAAGTAACCCCTCTAAAAGACTAGAAAGACACTTTGATCTTCTAAAAGGTCCTATGAGAATCCTAAATAAAAAATTATAACCAAAACTTCTTGAAACATACATGTCATGTATTGGAGAATTTAGGTGAGGTAGGACAACTATAAGTAAGTTTTTGTATGCTCCTTAAGGTAGAATGAGAAGCATTTTATAAAAGTTTATGTTCGTTTGTAACACCCCTAAGTAACCCTTCTAAATACTCGAAAGACACTATGATCTTGTAAAAGGTCCTATGAGAATCCTAAACAAAACTTTTTAAACAAAAATTCTTGAAACATATGTGTCATGGATCGGGGGTTTTAGGTGAGGTTAAACAACTATAAGTAAGTTTTTGTATGTTGCTTAAGGTAGAATGAGAAGCATTTTATACAAGTTTATGTTCGTTTGTAACACCCCTAATTAACCCATCTAAATACTAGAAAGACACTTTGATCTTGTAAAAGGTCCCATGAGAATCCTAAACAAAACTTTTTAAACAACAATTCTTGAAACATATGTGTCATGGATTAGAGATTTTAGGTGAGGTTAGACAACTATAAGTAAGATTTTGTATGCTCCTAAAGGTAGAATTAGAATCATTTTATACAAGTTTATGTTCATTTGTAAAACCCCTAAATAACCCTTCTAAATAATAGAAAGACACTTTGACCTTCAACAAGTTCCTATGATAATCCTAAACAAAACTTTTTAAACAAAACTTCTTGAAACCTATGTGTCATGGATTGGAGAATTTAAGTGCAGTAAGACAACTATAAGTAAGTTTTTGTATGCTCCCAAAGGTAGAATGAGAAGCATGTTGTACATGTTTATGTTCGTTTGTAACACAACTAAGTAACCCCTCCAAAAGACTAGAAAGACATTTCGATCTTCTAAAAGGTCCTATGAGAATCCAAAATAAAACTTTTTAACCAAAACTTCTTGAAACATATATGTCATGGATTGGAGAATTTAGGTGAGGTAGGACAACTATAAGTAAGTTTTTGTATTCTCCCAAAGGTAGAATGATAAGCATGTTTTACATGTTTATGTTCGTTTTTAACACAACTAAGTAACCCCTATAAAAGACTAGAAAGACACTTTGATCTTCTAAAAGGTCCTATGAGAATCCTAAATAAAAAATTTTAACCAAAACTTCTTGAAACATACATGTCATGGATTGGAGAATTTAGGTGAGGTAGGACAACTATAAGTAAGTTTTTGTATTCTCCCAAAGGTAGAATGATAAGCATGTTTTACATGTTTATGTTCGATTGTAACACAACTAAGTAACCCCTCTAATAGGCTAGAAAGACACTTTGATCTTCTAAAAGGTCCTATGAGAATCCTAAATAAAACTTTTTAACCAAAACTTCTTGAAACATATATGTTATGGATTGGAGAATTTAGGTGAAGTAGGAAAACTATAAGTAAGTTTTTGTATTCTCCCAAAGGTAGAATGATAAGCATGTTTTACATGTTTATGTTCGTTTTTAACACAACTAAGTAACCCCTCTAATAGGCTAGAAAGACACTTTGATCTTCTAAAAGGTCCTATGAGAATCCTAAATAAAAAATTTTAACCAAAACTTCTTGAAACATACATGTCATGGATTGGAGAATTTAGGTGAGGTAGGACAACTATAAGTAAGTTTTTGTATTCTCCCAAAGGTAGAATGATAAGCATGTTTTACATGTTTATGTTCGTTTTTAACACAACTAAGTAACCCCTCTAAAAGACTAGAAAGACACTTTGATCTTCTAAAAGGTCCTATGAGAATCCTAAATAAAACATTTTAACCAAAACTTCTTGAAACATACATGTCATGGATTGGAGAATTTAGGTGAGGTAGGACAACTATAAGTAAGTTTTTGTATTCTCCCAAAGGTAGAATGATAAGCATGTTTTACATGTTTATGTTCGATTGTAACACAACTAAGTAACCCCTCTAATAGGCTAGAAAGACACTTTGATCTTCTAAAAGGTCCTATGAGAATCCTAAATAAAACTTTTTAACCAAAACTTCTTGAAACATATATGTTATGGATTGGAGAATTTAGGTGAAGTAGGACAACTATAAGTAAGTTTTTGTATTCTCCCAAAGGTAGAATGATAAGCATGTTTTACATATTTATGTTCGTTTTTAACACAACTAAGTAACCCCTCCAAAAGACTAGAAAGACATTTCGATCTTCTAAAAGGTCCTATGAGAATCCAAAATAAAACTTTTTAACCAAAACTTCTTGAAACATATATGTCATGGATTGGAGAATTTAGGTGAGGTAGGACAACTATAAGTAAGTTTTTGTATTCTCCCAAAGGTAGAATGATAAGCATGTTTTACATGTTTATGTTCGTTTTTAACACAACTAAGTAACCCCTCTAAAAGACTAGAAAGACACTTTGATCTTCTAAAAGGTCCTATGAGAATCCTAAATAAAAAATTTTAACCAAAACTTCTTGAAACATACATGTCATGGATTGGAGAATTTAGGTGAGGTAGGACAACTATAAGTAAGTTTTTGTATTCTCCCAAAGGTAGAATGATAAGCATGTTTTACATGTTTATGTTCGATTGTAACACAACTAAGTAACCCCTCTAATAGGCTAGAAAGACACTTTGATCTTCTAAAAGGTCATATGAGAATCCTAAATAAAACTTTTTAACCAAAACTTCTTGAAACATATATGTTATGGATTGGAGAATTTAGGTGAAGTAGGACAACTATAAGTAAGTTTTTGTATTCTCCCAAAGGTAGAATGATAAGCATGTTTTACATGTTTATGTTTGTTTTTAACACAACTAAGTAACCCCTCTAAAAGACTAGAAAGACACTTTGATCTTCTAAAAGGTCCTATGAGAATCCTAAATAAAAAATTTTAACCAAAACTTCTTGAAACATACATGTCATGGATTGGAGAATTTAGGTGAGGTAGGACAACTATAAGTAAGTTTTCGTATTCTCCCAAAGGTAGAATGATAAGCATGTTTTACATGTTTATGTTCGTTTTTAACACAACTAAGTAACCCCTCCAAAAGACTAGAAAGACATTTTGATCTTCTAAAAGGTCCTATGAGAATCCTAAATAAAACTTTTTAACCAAAACTTCTTGAAACATATATGTCATGGATTGGAGAATTTAGGTGAGGTAGGACAACTATAAGTAAGTTTTTGTATTCTCCCCAAGGTAGAATGATAAGCATGTTTTACATGTTTATGTTCGTTTTTAACACAACTAAGTAACCCCTCTAAAAGACTAGAAAGACACTTTGATCTTCTAAAAGGTCCTATGAGAATCCTAAATAAAAGTTTTTAACCAAAACTTCTTGAAACATATATGTTATGGATTGGAGAATTTAGGTGAGGTAGGACAACTATAAGTAAGTTTTTGTATTCTCCCAAAGGTAAAATGATAAGCATGTTTTACATGTTTATGTTCGTTTTTAACACAACTAAGTAACCCCTCTAAAAGACTAGAAAGACACTTTGTTCTTCTAAAAGGTCCTACGAGAATCCTAAATAAAAAATTTTAACCAAAACTTCTTGAAACATACATGTCATGGATTGGAGAATTTAGGTGAGGTAGGACAACTATAAGTAAGTTTTTGTATTCTCCCAAAGGTAGAATGATAAGCATGTTTTACATGTTTATGTTCGATTGTAACACAACTAAGTAACCCCTCTAATAGGCTAGAAAGACACTTTGATCTTCTAAAAGGTCCTATGAGAATCCTAAATAAAAAATTTTAACCAAAACTTCTTGAAACATACATGTCATGGATTGGAGAATTTAGGTGAGGTAGGACAACTATAAGTAAGTTTTTGTATTCTCCCAAAGGTAGAATGATAAGCATGTTTTACATGTTTATGTTCGTTTTTAACACAACTAAGTAACCCCTCTAAAAGACTAGAAAGACACTTTGATCTTCTAAAAGGTCCTATGAGAATCCTAAATAAAACATTTTAACCAAAACTTCTTGAAACATACATGTCATGGATTGGAGAATTTAGGTGAGGTAGGACAACTATAAGTAAGTTTTTGTATTCTCCCAAAGGTAGAATGATAAGCATGTTTTACATGTTTATGTTCGATTGTAACACAACTAAGTAACCCCTCTAATAGGCTAGAAAGACACTTTGATCTTCTAAAAGGTCCTATGAGAATCCTAAATAAAACTTTTTAACCAAAACTTCTTGAAACATATATGTTATGGATTGGAGAATTTAGGTGAAGTAGGACAACTATAAGTAAGTTTTTGTATTCTCCCAAAGGTAGAATGATAAGCATGTTTTACATATTTATGTTCGTTTTTAACACAACTAAGTAACCCCTCCAAAAGACTAGAAAGACATTTCGATCTTCTAAAAGGTCCTATGAGAATCCAAAATAAAACTTTTTAACCAAAACTTCTTGAAACATATATGTCATGGATTGGAGAATTTAGGTGAGGTAGGACAACTATAAGTAAGTTTTTGTATTCTCCCAAAGGTAGAATGATAAGCATGTTTTACATGTTTATGTTCGTTTTTAACACAACTAAGTAACCCCTCTAAAAGACTAGAAAGACACTTTGATCTTCTAAAAGGTCCTATGAGAATCCTAAATAAAAAATTTTAACCAAAACTTCTTGAAACATACATGTCATGGATTGGAGAATTTAGGTGAGGTAGGACAACTATAAGTAAGTTTTTGTATTCTCCCAAAGGTAGAATGATAAGCATGTTTTACATGTTTATGTTCGATTGTAACACAACTAAGTAACCCCTCTAATAGGCTAGAAAGACACTTTGATCTACTAAAAGGTCATATGAGAATCCTAAATAAAACTTTTTAACCAAAACTTCTTGAAACATATATGTTATGGATTGGAGAATTTAGGTGAAGTAGGACAACTATAAGTAAGTTTTTGTATTCTCCCAAAGGTAGAATGATAAGCATGTTTTACATGTTTATGTTTGTTTTTAACACAACTAAGTAACCCCTCTAAAAGACTAGAAAGACACTTTGATCTTCTAAAAGGTCCTATGAGAATCCTAAATAAAAAATTTTAACCAAAACTTCTTGAAACATACATGTCATGGATTGGAGAATTTAGGTGAGGTAGGACAACTATAAGTAAGTTTTTGTATTCTCCCAAAGGTAGAATGATAAGCATGTTTTACATATTTATGTTCGTTTTTAACACAACTAAGTAACCCCTCCAAAAGACTAGAAAGACATTTCGATCTTCTAAAAGGTCCTATGAGAATCCAAAATAAAACTTTTTAACCAAAACTTCTTGAAACAAATATGTCATGGATTGGAGAATTTAGGTGAGGTAGGACAACTATAAGTAAGTTTTTGTATTCTCCCAAAGGTAGAATGATAAGCATGTTTTACATGTTTATGTTCGTTTTTAACACAACTAAGTAACCCCTCTAAAAGACTAGAAAGACACTTTGATCTTCTAAAAGGTCCTATGAGAATCCTAAATAAAATTTTTTAACCAAAACTTCTTGAAACATACATGTCATGGATTGGAGAATTTAGGTGAGGTAGGACAACTATAAGTAAGTTTTTGTATTCTCCCAAAGGTAGAATGATAAGCATGTTTTACATGTTTATGTTCGATTGTAACACAACTAAGTAACCCCTCTAATAGGCTAGAAAGACACTTTGATCTTCTAAAAGGTCCTATGAGAATCCTAAATAAAACTTTTTAACCAAAACTTCTTGAAACATATATGTTATGGATTGGAGAATTTAGGTGAAGTAGGACAACTATAAGTAAGTTTTTGTATTCTCCCAAAGGTAGAATGATAAGCATGTTTTACATGTTTATGTTTGTTTTTAACACAACTAAGTAACCCCTCTAAAAGACTAGAAAGACACTTTGATCTTCTAAAAGGTCCTATGAGAATCCTAAATAAAAAATTTTAACCAAAACTTCTTGAAACATACATGTCATGGATTGGAGAATTTAGGTGAGGTAGGACAACTATAAGTAAGTTTTCGTATTCTCCCAAAGGTAGAATGATAAGCATGTTTTACATGTTTATGTTCGTTTTTAACACAACTAAGTAACCCCTCTAAAATACTAGAAAGACACTTTGATCTTCTAAAAGGTCCTATGAGAATCCTAAATAAAAGTTTTTAACCAAAACTTCTTGAAACATATATGTTATGGATTGGAGAATTTAGGTGAGGTAGGACAACTATAAGTAAGTTTTTGTATTCTCCCAAAGGTAAAATGATAAGCATGTTTTACATGTTTATGTTCGTTTTTAACACAACTAAGTAACCCCTCTAAAAGACTAGAAAGACACTTTGATCTTCTAAAAGGTCCTATGAGAATCCTAAATAAAAAATTTTAACCAAAACTTCTTGAAACATACATGTCATGGATTGGAGAATTTAGGTGAGGTAGGACAACTATAAGTAAGTTTTTGTATTCTCCCAAAGGTAGAATGATAAGCATGTTTTACATGTTTATGTTCGTTTTTAACACAACTAAGTAACCCCTCTAAAAGACTAGAAAGACACTTTGATCTTCTAAAAGGTCCTATGAGAATCCTAAATAAAACATTTTAACCAAAACTTCTTGAAACATACATGTCATGGATTGGAGAATTTAGGTGAGGTAGGACAACTATAAGTAAGTTTTTGTATTCTCCCAAAGGTAGAATGATAAGCATGTTTTACATGTTTATGTTCGATTGTAACACAACTAAGTAACCCCTCTAATAGGCTAGAAAGACACTTTGATCTTCTAAAAGGTCCTATGAGAATCCTAAATAAAACTTTTTAACCAAAACTTCTTGAAACATATATGTTATGGATTGGAGAATTTAGGTGAAGTAGGACAACTATAAGTAAGTTTTTGTATTCTCCCAAAGGTAGAATGATAAGCATGTTTTACATATTTATGTTCGTTTTTAACACAACTAAGTAACCCCTCCAAAAGACTAGAAAGACATTTCGATCTTCTAAAAGGTCCTATGAGAATCCAAAATAAAACTTTTTAACCAAAACTTCTTGAAACATATATGTCATGGATTGGAGAATTTAGGTGAGGTAGGACAACTATAAGTAAGTTTTTGTATTCTCCCAAAGGTAGAATGATAAGCATGTTTTACATGTTTATGTTCGTTTTTAACACAACTAAGTAACCCCTCTAAAAGACTAGAAAGACACTTTGATCTTCTAAAAGGTCCTATGAGAATCCTAAATAAAAAATTTTAACCAAAACTTCTTGAAACATACATGTCATGGATTGGAGAATTTAGGTGAGGTAGGACAACTATAAGTAAGTTTTTGTATTCTCCCAAAGGTAGAATGATAAGCATGTTTTACATGTTTATGTTCGATTGTAACACAACTAAGTAACCCCTCTAATAGGCTAGAAAGACACTTTGATCTACTAAAAGGTCATATGAGAATCCTAAATAAAACTTTTTAACCAAAACTTCTTGAAACATATATGTTATGGATTGGAGAATTTAGGTGAAGTAGGACAACTATAAGTAAGTTTTTGTATTCTCCCAAAGGTAGAATGATAAGCATGTTTTACATGTTTATGTTTGTTTTTAACACAACTAAGTAACCCCTCTAAAAGACTAGAAAGACACTTTGATCTTCTAAAAGGTCCTATGAGAATCCTAAATAAAAAATTTTAACCAAAACTTCTTGAAACATACATGTCATGGATTGGAGAATTTAGGTGAGGTAGGACAACTATAAGTAAGTTTTTGTATTCTCCCAAAGGTAGAATGATAAGCATGTTTTACATATTTATGTTCGTTTTTAACACAACTAAGTAACCCCTCCAAAAGACTAGAAAGACATTTCGATCTTCTAAAAGGTCCTATGAGAATCCAAAATAAAACTTTTTAACCAAAACTTCTTGAAACAAATATGTCATGGATTGGAGAATTTAGGTGAGGTAGGACAACTATAAGTAAGTTTTTGTATTCTCCCAAAGGTAGAATGATAAGCATGTTTTACATGTTTATGTTCGTTTTTAACACAACTAAGTAACCCCTCTAAAAGACTAGAAAGACACTTTGATCTTCTAAAAGGTCCTATGAGAATCCTAAATAAAAATTTTTAACCAAAACTTCTTGAAACATACATGTCATGGATTGGAGAATTTAGGTGAGGTAGGACAACTATAAGTAAGTTTTTGTATTCTCCCAAAGGTAGAATGATAAGCATGTTTTACATGTTTATGTTCGATTGTAACACAACTAAGTAACCCCTCTAATAGGCTAGAAAGACACTTTGATCTTCTAAAAGGTCCTATGAGAATCCTAAATAAAAAATTTTAACCAAAACTTCTTGAAACATACATGTCATGGATTGGAGAATTTAGGTGAGGTAGGACAACTATAAGTAAGTTTTCGTATTCTCCCAAAGGTAGAATGATAAGCATGTTTTACATGTTTATGTTCGTTTTTAACACAACTAAGTAACCCCTCCAAAAGACTAGAAAGACATTTTGATCTTCTAAAAGGTCCTATGAGAATCCTAAATAAAAAATTTTAACCAAAACTTCTTGAAACATACATGTCATGGATTGGAGAATTTAGGTGAGGTAGGACAACTATAAGTAAGTTTTCGTATTCTCCCAAAGGTAGAATGATAAGCATGTTTTACATGTTTATGTTCGTTTTTAACACAACTAAGTAACCCCTCCAAAAGACTAGAAAGACATTTTGATCTTCTAAAAGGTCCTATGAGAATCCTAAATAAAACTTTTTAACCAAAACTTCTTGAAACATATATGTCATGGATTGGAGAATTTAGGTGAGGTAGGACAACTATAAGTAAGTTTTTGTATTCTCCCCAAGGTAGAATGATAAGCATGTTTTACATGTTTATGTTCGTTTTTAACACAACTAAGTAACCCCTCTAAAATACTAGAAAGACACTTTGATCTTCTAAAAGGTCCTATGAGAATCCTAAATAAAAGTTTTTAACCAAAACTTCTTGAAACATATATGTTATGGATTGGAGAATTTAGGTGAGGTAGGACAACTATAAGTAAGTTTTTGTATTCTCCCAAAGGTAAAATGATAAGCATGTTTTACATGTTTATGTTCGTTTTTAACACAACTAAGTAACCCCTCTAAAAGACTAGAAAGACACTTTGATCTTCTAAAAGGTCCTACGAGAATCCTAAATAAAAAATTTTAACCAAAACTTCTTGAAACATACATGTCATGGATTGGAGAATTTAGGTGAGGTAGGACAACTATAAGTAAGTTTTTGTATTCTCCCAAAGGTAGAATGATAAGCATGTTTTACATGTTTATGTTCGATTGTAACACAACTAAGTAACCCCTCTAATAGGCTAGAAAGACACTTTGATCTTCTAAAAGGTCCTATGAGAATCCTAAATAAAACTTTTTAACCAAAACTTCTTGAAACATATATGTTATGGATTGGAGAATTTAGGTGAAGTAGGACAACTATAAGTAAGTTTTTGTATTCTCCCAAAGGTAGAATGATAAGCATGTTTTACATGTTTATGTTCGTTTTTAACACAACTAAGTAACCCCTCTAAAAGACTAGAAAGACACTTTGATCTTCTAAAAGGTCCTATGAGAATCCTAAATAAAAAATTTTAACCAAAACTTCTTGAAACATACAGGTCATGGATTGGAGAATTTAGGTGAGGTAGGACAACTATAAGTAAGTTTTTGTATTCTCCCAAAGGTAGAATGATAAGCATGTTTTACATGTTTATGTTCGTTTTTAACACAACTAAGTAACCCCTCTAAAATACTAGAAAGACACTTTGATCTTCTAAAAGGTCCTATGAGAATCCTAAATAAAAGTTTTTAACCAAAACTTCTTGAAACATATATGTTATGGATTGGAGAATTTAGGTGAGGTAGGACAACTATAAGTAAGTTTTTGTATTCTCCCAAAGGTAAAATGATAAGCATGTTTTACATGTTTATGTTCGTTTTTAACACAACTAAGTAACCCCTCTAAAAGACTAGAAAGACACTTTGTTCTTCTAAAAGGTCCTACGAGAATCCTAAATAAAAAATTTTAACCAAAACTTCTTGAAACATACATGTCATGGATTGGAGAATTTAGGTGAGGTAGGACAACTATAAGTAAGTTTTTGTATTCTCCCAAAGGTAGAATGATAAGCATGTTTTACATGTTTATGTTCGATTGTAACACAACTAAGTAACCCCTCTAATAGGCTAGAAAGACACTTTGATCTTCTAAAAGGTCCTATGAGAATCCTAAATAAAAAATTTTAACCAAAACTTCTTGAAACATACATGTCATGGATTGGAGAATTTAGGTGAGGTAGGACAACTATAAGTAAGTTTTTGTATTCTCCCAAAGGTAGAATGATAAGCATGTTTTACATGTTTATGTTCGTTTTTAACACAACTAAGTAACCCCTCTAAAAGACTAGAAAGACACTTTGATCTTCTAAAAGGTCCTATGAGAATCCTAAATAAAACATTTTAACCAAAACTTCTTGAAACATACATGTCATGGATTGGAGAATTTAGGTGAGGTAGGACAACTATAAGTAAGTTTTTGTATTCTCCCAAAGGTAGAATGATAAGCATGTTTTACATGTTTATGTTCGATTGTAACACAACTAAGTAACCCCTCTAATAGGCTAGAAAGACACTTTGATCTTCTAAAAGGTCCTATGAGAATCCTAAATAAAACTTTTTAACCAAAACTTCTTGAAACATATATGTTATGGATTGGAGAATTTAGGTGAAGTAGGACAACTATAAGTAAGTTTTTGTATTCTCCCAAAGGTAGAATGATAAGCATGTTTTACATATTTATGTTCGTTTTTAACACAACTAAGTAACCCCTCCAAAAGACTAGAAAGACATTTCGATCTTCTAAAAGGTCCTATGAGAATCCAAAATAAAACTTTTTAACCAAAACTTCTTGAAACATATATGTCATGGATTGGAGAATTTAGGTGAGGTAGGACAACTATAAGTAAGTTTTTGTATTCTCCCAAAGGTAGAATGATAAGCATGTTTTACATGTTTATGTTCGTTTTTAACACAACTAAGTAACCCCTCTAAAAGACTAGAAAGACACTTTGATCTTCTAAAAGGTCCTATGAGAATCCTAAATAAAAAATTTTAACCAAAACTTCTTGAAACATACATGTCATGGATTGGAGAATTTAGGTGAGGTAGGACAACTATAAGTAAGTTTTTGTATTCTCCCAAAGGTAGAATGATAAGCATGTTTTACATGTTTATGTTCGATTGTAACACAACTAAGTAACCCCTCTAATAGGCTAGAAAGACACTTTGATCTACTAAAAGGTCATATGAGAATCCTAAATAAAACTTTTTAACCAAAACTTCTTGAAACATATATGTTATGGATTGGAGAATTTAGGTGAAGTAGGACAACTATAAGTAAGTTTTTGTATTCTCCCAAAGGTAGAATGATAAGCATGTTTTACATGTTTATGTTTGTTTTTAACACAACTAAGTAACCCCTCTAAAAGACTAGAAAGACACTTTGATCTTCTAAAAGGTCCTATGAGAATCCTAAATAAAAAATTTTAACCAAAACTTCTTGAAACATACATGTCATGGATTGGAGAATTTAGGTGAGGTAGGACAACTATAAGTAAGTTTTTGTATTCTCCCAAAGGTAGAATGATAAGCATGTTTTACATATTTATGTTCGTTTTTAACACAACTAAGTAACCCCTCCAAAAGACTAGAAAGACATTTCGATCTTCTAAAAGGTCCTATGAGAATCCAAAATAAAACTTTTTAACCAAAACTTCTTGAAACAAATATGTCATGGATTGGAGAATTTAGGTGAGGTAGGACAACTATAAGTAAGTTTTTGTATTCTCCCAAAGGTAGAATGATAAGCATGTTTTACATGTTTATGTTCGTTTTTAACACAACTAAGTAACCCCTCTAAAAGACTAGAAAGACACTTTGATCTTCTAAAAGGTCCTATGAGAATCCTAAATAAAATTTTTTAACCAAAACTTCTTGAAACATACATGTCATGGATTGGAGAATTTAGGTGAGGTAGGACAACTATAAGTAAGTTTTTGTATTCTCCCAAAGGTAGAATGATAAGCATGTTTTACATGTTTATGTTCGATTGTAACACAACTAAGTAACCCCTCTAATAGGCTAGAAAGACACTTTGATCTTCTAAAAGGTCCTATGAGAATCCTAAATAAAACTTTTTAACCAAAACTTCTTGAAACATATATGTTATGGATTGGAGAATTTAGGTGAAGTAGGACAACTATAAGTAAGTTTTTGTATTCTCCCAAAGGTAGAATGATAAGCATGTTTTACATGTTTATGTTTGTTTTTAACACAACTAAGTAACCCCTCTAAAAGACTAGAAAGACACTTTGATCTTCTAAAAGGTCCTATGAGAATCCTAAATAAAAAATTTTAACCAAAACTTCTTGAAACATACATGTCATGGATTGGAGAATTTAGGTGAGGTAGGACAACTATAAGTAAGTTTTCGTATTCTCCCAAAGGTAGAATGATAAGCATGTTTTACATGTTTATGTTCGTTTTTAACACAACTAAGTAACCCCTCTAAAATACTAGAAAGACACTTTGATCTTCTAAAAGGTCCTATGAGAATCCTAAATAAAAGTTTTTAACCAAAACTTCTTGAAACATATATGTTATGGATTGGAGAATTTAGGTGAGGTAGGACAACTATAAGTAAGTTTTTGTATTCTCCCAAAGGTAAAATGATAAGCATGTTTTACATGTTTATGTTCGTTTTTAACACAACTAAGTAACCCCTCTAAAAGACTAGAAAGACACTTTGATCTTCTAAAAGGTCCTATGAGAATCCTAAATAAAAAATTTTAACCAAAACTTCTTGAAACATACATGTCATGGATTGGAGAATTTAGGTGAGGTAGGACAACTATAAGTAAGTTTTTGTATTCTCCCAAAGGTAGAATGATAAGCATGTTTTACATGTTTATGTTCGTTTTTAACACAACTAAGTAACCCCTCTAAAAGACTAGAAAGACACTTTGATCTTCTAAAAGGTCCTATGAGAATCCTAAATAAAACATTTTAACCAAAACTTCTTGAAACATACATGTCATGGATTGGAGAATTTAGGTGAGGTAGGACAACTATAAGTAAGTTTTTGTATTCTCCCAAAGGTAGAATGATAAGCATGTTTTACATGTTTATGTTCGATTGTAACACAACTAAGTAACCCCTCTAATAGGCTAGAAAGACACTTTGATCTTCTAAAAGGTCCTATGAGAATCCTAAATAAAACTTTTTAACCAAAACTTCTTGAAACATATATGTTATGGATTGGAGAATTTAGGTGAAGTAGGACAACTATAAGTAAGTTTTTGTATTCTCCCAAAGGTAGAATGATAAGCATGTTTTACATATTTATGTTCGTTTTTAACACAACTAAGTAACCCCTCCAAAAGACTAGAAAGACATTTCGATCTTCTAAAAGGTCCTATGAGAATCCAAAATAAAACTTTTTAACCAAAACTTCTTGAAACATATATGTCATGGATTGGAGAATTTAGGTGAGGTAGGACAACTATAAGTAAGTTTTTGTATTCTCCCAAAGGTAGAATGATAAGCATGTTTTACATGTTTATGTTCGTTTTTAACACAACTAAGTAACCCCTCTAAAAGACTAGAAAGACACTTTGATCTTCTAAAAGGTCCTATGAGAATCCTAAATAAAAAATTTTAACCAAAACTTCTTGAAACATACATGTCATGGATTGGAGAATTTAGGTGAGGTAGGACAACTATAAGTAAGTTTTTGTATTCTCCCAAAGGTAGAATGATAAGCATGTTTTACATGTTTATGTTCGATTGTAACACAACTAAGTAACCCCTCTAATAGGCTAGAAAGACACTTTGATCTACTAAAAGGTCATATGAGAATCCTAAATAAAACTTTTTAACCAAAACTTCTTGAAACATATATGTTATGGATTGGAGAATTTAGGTGAAGTAGGACAACTATAAGTAAGTTTTTGTATTCTCCCAAAGGTAGAATGATAAGCATGTTTTACATGTTTATGTTTGTTTTTAACACAACTAAGTAACCCCTCTAAAAGACTAGAAAGACACTTTGATCTTCTAAAAGGTCCTATGAGAATCCTAAATAAAAAATTTTAACCAAAACTTCTTGAAACATACATGTCATGGATTGGAGAATTTAGGTGAGGTAGGACAACTATAAGTAAGTTTTTGTATTCTCCCAAAGGTAGAATGATAAGCATGTTTTACATATTTATGTTCGTTTTTAACACAACTAAGTAACCCCTCCAAAAGACTAGAAAGACATTTCGATCTTCTAAAAGGTCCTATGAGAATCCAAAATAAAACTTTTTAACCAAAACTTCTTGAAACAAATATGTCATGGATTGGAGAATTTAGGTGAGGTAGGACAACTATAAGTAAGTTTTTGTATTCTCCCAAAGGTAGAATGATAAGCATGTTTTACATGTTTATGTTCGTTTTTAACACAACTAAGTAACCCCTCTAAAAGACTAGAAAGACACTTTGATCTTCTAAAAGGTCCTATGAGAATCCTAAATAAAAATTTTTAACCAAAACTTCTTGAAACATACATGTCATGGATTGGAGAATTTAGGTGAGGTAGGACAACTATAAGTAAGTTTTTGTATTCTCCCAAAGGTAGAATGATAAGCATGTTTTACATGTTTATGTTCGATTGTAACACAACTAAGTAACCCCTCTAATAGGCTAGAAAGACACTTTGATCTTCTAAAAGGTCCTATGAGAATCCTAAATAAAAAATTTTAACCAAAACTTCTTGAAACATACATGTCATGGATTGGAGAATTTAGGTGAGGTAGGACAACTATAAGTAAGTTTTCGTATTCTCCCAAAGGTAGAATGATAAGCATGTTTTACATGTTTATGTTCGTTTTTAACACAACTAAGTAACCCCTCCAAAAGACTAGAAAGACATTTTGATCTTCTAAAAGGTCCTATGAGAATCCTAAATAAAAAATTTTAACCAAAACTTCTTGAAACATACATGTCATGGATTGGAGAATTTAGGTGAGGTAGGACAACTATAAGTAAGTTTTCGTATTCTCCCAAAGGTAGAATGATAAGCATGTTTTACATGTTTATGTTCGTTTTTAACACAACTAAGTAACCCCTCCAAAAGACTAGAAAGACATTTTGATCTTCTAAAAGGTCCTATGAGAATCCTAAATAAAACTTTTTAACCAAAACTTCTTGAAACATATATGTCATGGATTGGAGAATTTAGGTGAGGTAGGACAACTATAAGTAAGTTTTTGTATTCTCCCCAAGGTAGAATGATAAGCATGTTTTACATGTTTATGTTCGTTTTTAACACAACTAAGTAACCCCTCTAAAATACTAGAAAGACACTTTGATCTTCTAAAAGGTCCTATGAGAATCCTAAATAAAAGTTTTTAACCAAAACTTCTTGAAACATATATGTTATGGATTGGAGAATTTAGGTGAGGTAGGACAACTATAAGTAAGTTTTTGTATTCTCCCAAAGGTAAAATGATAAGCATGTTTTACATGTTTATGTTCGTTTTTAACACAACTAAGTAACCCCTCTAAAAGACTAGAAAGACACTTTGATCTTCTAAAAGGTCCTACGAGAATCCTAAATAAAAAATTTTAACCAAAACTTCTTGAAACATACATGTCATGGATTGGAGAATTTAGGTGAGGTAGGACAACTATAAGTAAGTTTTTGTATTCTCCCAAAGGTAGAATGATAAGCATGTTTTACATGTTTATGTTCGATTGTAACACAACTAAGTAACCCCTCTAATAGGCTAGAAAGACACTTTGATCTTCTAAAAGGTCCTATGAGAATCCTAAATAAAACTTTTTAACCAAAACTTCTTGAAACATATATGTTATGGATTGGAGAATTTAGGTGAAGTAGGACAACTATAAGTAAGTTTTTGTATTCTCCCAAAGGTAGAATGATAAGCATGTTTTACATGTTTATGTTCGTTTTTAACACAACTAAGTAACCCCTCTAAAAGACTAGAAAGACACTTTGATCTTCTAAAAGGTCCTATGAGAATCCTAAATAAAAAATTTTAACCAAAACTTCTTGAAACATACAGGTCATGGATTGGAGAATTTAGGTGAGGTAGGACAACTATAAGTAAGTTTTTGTATTCTCCCAAAGGTAGAATGATAAGCATGTTTTACATGTTTATGTTCGTTTTTAACACAACTAAGTAACCCCTCTAAAATACTAGAAAGACACTTTGATCTTCTAAAAGGTCCTATGAGAATCCTAAATAAAAGTTTTTAACCAAAACTTCTTGAAACATATATGTTATGGATTGGAGAATTTAGGTGAGGTAGGACAACTATAAGTAAGTTTTTGTATTCTCCCAAAGGTAGAATGATAAGCATGTTTTACATGTTTATGTTCGTTTTTAACACAACTAAGTAACCCCTCTAAAAGACTAGAAAGACACTTTGATCTTCTAAAAGGTCCTATGAGAATCCTAAATAAAATTTTTTAACCAAAACTTCTTGAAACATACATGTCATGGATTGGAGAATTTAGGTGAGGTAGGACAACTATAAGTAAGTTTTTGTATTCTCCCAAAGGTAGAATGATAAGCATGTTTTACATGTTTATGTTCGATTGTAACACAACTAAGTAACCCCTCTAATAGGCTAGAAAGACACTTTGATCTTCTAAAAGGTCCTATGAGAATCCTAAATAAAACTTTTTAACCAAAACTTCTTGAAACATACAGGTCATGGATTGGAGAATTTAGGTGAGGTAGGACAACTATAAGTAAGTTTTTGTATTCTCCCAAAGGTAGAATGATAAGCATGTTTTACATGTTTATGTTCGTTTTTAACACAACTAAGTAACCCCTCTAAAATACTAGAAAGACACTTTGATCTTCTAAAAGGTCCTATGAGAATCCTAAATAAAAGTTTTTAACCAAAACTTCTTGAAACATATATGTTATGGATTGGAGAATTTAGGTGAGGTAGGACAACTATAAGTAAGTTTTTGTATTCTCCCAAAGGTAGAATGATAAGCATGTTTTACATGTTTATGTTCGTTTTTAACACAACTAAGTAACCCCTCTAAAAGACTAGAAAGACACTTTGATCTTCTAAAAGGTCCTACGAGAATCCTAAATAAAAAATTTTAACCAAAACTTCTTGAAACATACATGTCATGGATTGGAGAATTTAGGTGAGGTAGGACAACTATAAGTAAGTTTTTGTATTCTCCCAAAGGTAGAATGATAAGCATGTTTTACATGTTTATGTTCGATTGTAACACAACTAAGTAACCCCTCTAATAGGCTAGAAAGACACTTTGATCTTCTAAAAGGTCCTATGAGAATCCTAAATAAAACTTTTTAACCAAAACTTCTTGAAACATATATGTTATGGATTGGAGAATTTAGGTGAAGTAGGACAACTATAAGTAAGTTTTTGTATTCTCCCAAAGGTAGAATGATAAGCATGTTTTACATGTTTATGTTCGTTTTTAACACAACTAAGTAACCCCTCTAAAAGACTAGAAAGACACTTTGATCTTCTAAAAGGTCCTATGAGAATCCTAAATAAAAAATTTTAACCAAAACTTCTTGAAACATACAGGTCATGGATTGGAGAATTTAGGTGAGGTAGGACAACTATAAGTAAGTTTTTGTATTCTCCCAAAGGTAGAATGATAAGCATGTTTTACATGTTTATGTTCGTTTTTAACACAACTAAGTAACCCCTCTAAAATACTAGAAAGACACTTTGATCTTCTAAAAGGTCCTATGAGAATCCTAAATAAAACTTTTTAACCAAAACTTCTTGAAACATATATGTCATGGATTGGAGAATTTAGGTGAGGTAGGACAACTATAAGTAAGTTTTTGTATTCTCCCCAAGGTAGAATGATAAGCATGTTTTACATGTTTATGTTCGTTTTTAACACAACTAAGTAACCCCTCTAAAATACTAGAAAGACACTTTGATCTTCTAAAAGGTCCTATGAGAATCCTAAATAAAAGTTTTTAACCAAAACTTCTTGAAACATATATGTTATGGATTGGAGAATTTAGGTGAGGTAGGACAACTATAAGTAAGTTTTTGTATTCTCCCAAAGGTAAAATGATAAGCATGTTTTACATGTTTATGTTCGTTTTTAACACAACTAAGTAACCCCTCTAAAAGACTAGAAAGACACTTTGATCTTCTAAAAGGTCCTACGAGAATCCTAAATAAAAAATTTTAACCAAAACTTCTTGAAACATACATGTCATGGATTGGAGAATTTAGGTGAGGTAGGACAACTATAAGTAAGTTTTTGTATTCTCCCAAAGGTAGAATGATAAGCATGTTTTACATGTTTATGTTCGATTGTAACACAACTAAGTAACCCCTCTAATAGGCTAGAAAGACACTTTGATCTTCTAAAAGGTCCTATGAGAATCCTAAATAAAACTTTTTAACCAAAACTTCTTGAAACATATATGTTATGGATTGGAGAATTTAGGTGAAGTAGGACAACTATAAGTAAGTTTTTGTATTCTCCCAAAGGTAGAATGATAAGCATGTTTTACATGTTTATGTTCGTTTTTAACACAACTAAGTAACCCCTCTAAAAGACTAGAAAGACACTTTGATCTTCTAAAAGGTCCTATGAGAATCCTAAATAAAAAATTTTAACCAAAACTTCTTGAAACATACAGGTCATGGATTGGAGAATTTAGGTGAGGTAGGACAACTATAAGTAAGTTTTTGTATTCTCCCAAAGGTAGAATGATAAGCATGTTTTACATGTTTATGTTCGTTTTTAACACAACTAAGTAACCCCTCTAAAATACTAGAAAGACACTTTGATCTTCTAAAAGGTCCTATGAGAATCCTAAATAAAAGTTTTTAACCAAAACTTCTTGAAACATATATGTTATGGATTGGAGAATTTAGGTGAGGTAGGACAACTATAAGTAAGTTTTTGTATTCTCCCAAAGGTAGAATGATAAGCATGTTTTACATGTTTATGTTCGTTTTTAACACAACTAAGTAACCCCTCTAAAAGACTAGAAAGACACTTTGATCTTCTAAAAGGTCCTATGAGAATCCTAAATAAAATTTTTTAACCAAAACTTCTTGAAACATACATGTCATGGATTGGAGAATTTAGGTGAGGTAGGACAACTATAAGTAAGTTTTTGTATGCTCCTTAAGGTAGAATGAGAAGCATTTTATACAAGTTTATGTTCGTTTGTAACACCCCTAAGTAACCCTTCTAAATACTCGAAAGACACTATGATCTTGTAAAAGGTCCTATGAGAATCCTAAACAAAACTTTTTAAACAAAAATTCTTGAAACATATGTGTCATGGATCGGGGGTTTTAGGTGAGGTTAAACAACTATAAGTAAGTTTTTGTATGTTGCTTAAGGTAGAATGAGAAGCATTTTATACAAGTTTATGTTCGTTTGTAACACCCCTAAGTAACCCGTCTAAATACTAGAAAGACACTTTGATCTTGTAAAAGGTCCCATGAGAATCCTAAACAAAACTTTTTAAACAACAATTCTTGAAACATATGTGTCATGGATTGGAGATTTTAGGTGAGGTTAGACAACTATAAGTAAGATTTTGTATGCTCCTAAAGGTAGAATGAGAATCATTTTATACAAGTTTATGTTCATTTGTAACACCCCTAAATAACCCTTATAAATAATAGAAAGACACTTTGACCTTCTTCAAGTTCCTATGATAATCCTAAACAAAACTTTTTAAACAAAACTTCTTGAAACCTATGTGTCATGGATTGGAGAATTTAGGTGCAGTAAGACAACTATAAGTAAGTTTTTGTATGCTCCCAAAGGTAGACTGAGAAGCATGTTGTACATGTTTATGTTCGTTTGTAACACAACTAAGTAACCCCTCCAAAAGACTAGAAAGACATTTTGATCTTCTAAAAGGTCCTATGAGAATCCAAAATAAAACTTTTTAACCAAAACATCTTGAAACATATATGTCATGGATTGGAGAATTTAGGTGAAGTAGGACAACTATAAGTAAGTTTTTGTATTCTCCCAATGGTAGAATGATAAGCATGTTTTACATGTTTATGTTCGTTTTTAACACAACTAAGTAACCCCTCTAAAAGACTAGAAAGACACTTTGATCTTCTAAAAGGTCCTATGAGAATCCTAAATAAAAAATTATAACCAAAACTTCTTGAAACATACATGTCATGGATTGGAGAATTTAGGTGAGGTAGGACAACTATAAGTAAGTTTTTGTATGCTCCTTAAGGTAGAATGAGAAGCATTTTATAAAAGTTTATGTTCGTTTGTAACACCCCTAAGTAACCCTTCTAAATACTCGAAAGACACTATGATCTTGTAAAAGGTCCTATGAGAATCCTAAACAAAACTTTTTAAACAAAAATTCTTGAAACATATGTGTCATGGATCGGGGGTTTTAGGTGAGGTTAAACAACTATAAGTAAGTTTTTGTATGTTGCTTAAGGTAGAATGAGAAGCATTTTATACAAGTTTATGTTCGTTTGTAACACCCCTAAGTAACCCATCTAAATACTAGAAAGACACTTTGATCTTGTAAAAGGTCCCATGAGAATCCTAAACAAAACTTTTTAAACAACAATTCTTGAAACATATGTGTCATGGATTAGAGATTTTAGGTGAGGTTAGACAACTATAAGTAAGATTTTGTATGCTCCTAAAGGTAGAATTAGAATCATTTTATACAAGTTTATGTTCATTTGTAAAACCCCTAAATAACCCTTCTAAATAATAGAAAGACACTTTGACCTTCAACAAGTTCCTATGATAATCCTAAACAAAACTTTTTAAACAAAACTTCTTGAAACCTATGTGTCATGGATTGGAGAATTTAAGTGCAGTAAGACAACTATAAGTAAGTTTTTGTATGCTCCCAAAGGTAGAATGAGAAGCATGTTGTACATGTTTATGTTCGTTTGTAACACAACTAAGTAACCCCTCCAAAAGACTAGAAAGACATTTCGATCTTCTAAAAGGTCCTATGAGAATCCAAAATAAAACTTTTTAACCAAAACTTCTTGAAACATATATGTCATGGATTGGAGAATTTAGGTGAGGTAGGACAACTATAAGTAAGTTTTTGTATTCTCCCAAAGGTAGAATGATAAGCATGTTTTACATGTTTATGTTCGTTTTTAACACAACTAAGTAACCCCTATAAAAGACTAGAAAGACACTTTGATCTTCTAAAAGGTCCTATGAGAATCCTAAATAAAAAATTTTAACCAAAACTTCTTGAAACATACATGTCATGGATTGGAGAATTTAGGTGAGGTAGGACAACTATAAGTAAGTTTTTGTATTCTCCCAAAGGTAGAATGATAAGCATGTTTTACATGTTTATGTTCGATTGTAACACAACTAAGTAACCCCTCTAATAGGCTAGAAAGACACTTTGATCTTCTAAAAGGTCCTATGAGAATCCTAAATAAAACTTTTTAACCAAAACTTCTTGAAACATATATGTTATGGATTGGAGAATTTAGGTGAAGTAGGAAAACTATAAGTAAGTTTTTGTATTCTCCCAAAGGTAGAATGATAAGCATGTTTTACATGTTTATGTTCGTTTTTAACACAACTAAGTAACCCCTCTAAAAGACTAGAAAGACACTTTGATCTTCTAAAAGGTCCTATGAGAATCCTAAATAAAAAATTTTAACCAAAACTTCTTGAAACATACATGTCATGGATTGGAGAATTTAGGTGAGGTAGGACAACTATAAGTAAGTTTTCGTATTCTCCCAAAGGTAGAATGATAAGCATGTTTTACATGTTTATGTTCGTTTTTAACACAACTAAGTAACCCCTCCAAAAGACTAGAAAGACATTTTGATCTTCTAAAAGGTCCTATGAGAATCCTAAATAAAACTTTTTAACCAAAACTTCTTGAAACATATATGTCATGGATTGGAGAATTTAGGTGAGGTAGGACAACTATAAGTAAGTTTTTGTATTCTCCCAAAGGTAGAATGATAAGCATGTTTTACATGTTTATGTTCGTTTTTAACACAACTAAGTAACCCCTCTAAAAGACTAGAAAGACACTTTGATCTTCTAAAAGGTCCTATGAGAATCCTAAATAAAAAATTTTAACCAAAACTTCTTGAAACATACATGTCATGGATTGGAGAATTTAGGTGAGGTAGGACAACTATAAGTAAGTTTTTGTATTCTCCCAAAGGTAGAATGATAAGCATGTTTTACATGTTTATGTTCGATTGTAACAAAACTAAGTAACCCCTCTAATAGGCTAGAAAGACACTTTGATATTCTAAAAGGTCCTATGAGAATCCTAAATAAAACTTTTTAAATAAAACTTCTTGAAACATATATGTTATGGATTGGAGAATTTAGGTGAAGTAGGACAACTATAAGTAAGTTTTTGTATTCTCCCAAAGGTAGAATGATAAGCATGTTTTACATGTTTATGTTCGTTTTTAACACAACTAAGTAACCCCTCTAAAAGACTAGAAAGACACTTTGATCTTCTAAAAGGTCCTATGAGAATCCTAAATAAAAAATTTTAACCAAAACTTCTTGAAACATACATGTCATGGATTGGAGAATTTAGGTGAGGTAGAACAACTATAAGTAAGTTTTTGTATTCTCCCAAAGGTAGAATGATAAGCATGTTTTACATGTTTATGTTTGTTTTTAACACAACTAAGTAACCCCTCTAAAAGACTAGAAAGACACTTTGATCTTCTAAAAGGTCCTATGAGAATCCTAAATAAAAATTTTTAACCAAAACTTCTTGAAACATACATGTCATGGATTGGAGAATTTAGGTGAGGTAGGACAACTATAAGTAAGTTTTCGTATTCTCCCAAAGGTAGAATGATAAGCATGTTTTACATGTTTATGTTCGTTTTTAACACAACTAAGTAACCCCTCCAAAAGGCTAGAAAGACACTTTGATCTTCTAAAAGGTCCTATGAGAATCCTAAATAAAACTTTTTAACCAAAACTTCTTGAAACATATATGTCATGGATTGGAGAATTTAGGTGAGGTAGGACAACTATAAGTAAGTTTTTGTATTCTCCCAAAGGTAGAATGATAAGCATGTTTTACATGTTTATGTTCGTTTTTAACACAACTAAGTAACCCCTCTAAAAGACTAGAAAGACACTTTGATCTTCTAAAAGGTCCTATGAGAATCCTAAATAAAAAAATTTAACCAAAACTTCTTGAAACATACATGTCATGGATTGGAGAATTTAGGTGAGGTAGGACAACTATAAGTAAGTTTTTGTATTCTCCCAAAGGTAGAATGATAAGCATGTTTTACATGTTTATGTTCGATTGTAACACAACTAAGTAACCCCTCTAATAGGCTAGAAAGACACTTTGATCTTCTAAAAGGTCCTATGAGAATCCTAAATAAAACTTTTTAACCAAAACTTCTTGAAACATATATGTTATTGATGAGGACATCCAACCAAGCACCCATCCACAAGCCATACCCGAGGTCAAGGAAGCTCCAATGACTCGATCTAGGACAAGGAGGCTCAGGGAAGGGTTCAACACCGCAGTGGAGAACCTCATGAACTCAATGGAACTTGGAGACTACCTCAAGAACGAGCCCAAGAAGCAGGAGGCGATAGAAGACTTGGGCTGTGTAAGCATTATGGATAACACAGGCGATTTGGACTGTGTAAGCGACGTGGATAACACAGGAGGCGTGGACTGTGTAAGCAACAAGGAAGCTGGGCCTTCTACGCGTCTAGGGGAACCATGGGCCGGACTATGCCAAGTCTTTACCATCCGGCTCGGCCCATGCTAAGTCCGAGAGTTGGTGGACTCTCTTGCACTCTTTTTCCCTTGGGTGGTTTTATCCCAAAGAGGTTTTACTCCCAAGGTTTTTAACGAGGCAAGTCGGCCCACCCGCACTATAACTCAAGGCTTGGCCGCCAAGGAAGGAATTGCACACTTTCCTTTTCTGTGTAACTCGGCGATTCTCATTCATGGCCGAGATATTTGTTTTTCCTTTTTGATCTTCTTTGTTTCTGTACTTAAGCAACTTTGTACCATTGTGTTAGACAGCTTTTCAATATCAATAAACCCTTTTGCGATTTTCGCCCCTTTTGAGCAGCAGCCGCCTGTTCTTGTTTTGCTTGTTGTTCCTTGTGTGTGATTCACAAAGAAGACAAGTGTTTGTGCAGTATCATAGATCCGTTCATCATCTCTGTGGTGCCTTCGATCCACCAGCCTTATCATCAACTGATTCAACAGGAGAGAGCGTCAAAGCCAGCCTGTTCGATCCCATCTCTTACACACGACCATCCCTTGAGTAACAGGAGAGAGCGACATAGCCAACCTGTTTCTTCCATCAACCATCGAGTGAGGCTCTGTCCATTGAGTCTTACATCTTCTGGTATCAGAGCCAAAGGTTCCTACCTTTGGTTTTCTACCCCTTATCTTTTTGTTTTGTTTTGCTATTGCTTTGATTGAATCTAAAATCCAAAAAAAATATAGGTTTGTTTTGATCTTGCTTCTGTTTTTGTTTAACTTATAAGAAAAACCCATAAAAAATCTTGTTCTTAGCTCCCTGGTCGAATTTCTTTTTGAGAATTAGTAGGTTTCCTGTTTTTGATTCTATCTTGCTAGTTGTTATTCCATAAAACCCAGAAAAGTCAAAAAAATTGTCAATTTTCCAATTCTGTCGATTGCACTGATTTCCGTCTTGTGTTACACAACCCTGTCTCTGTTCTTGTTTTACACAATTATCTATTCTGTGGTACCTTGATAGCTTGTTGTTTTTGTTGAGTGCAATAAGAACCGGTTTACAACAAGGATAGACACCATGGGAGATGAAGGAAGACATCCCGTTGATCCTATCATACAAATGATGACTGCTATTAGAGAAGAGATGAGTAACATAAACCAGCAAGTTGGCACAATGCGCCAAGAGTTTGGTGAGCGAATAGGACGCATAGAAGCTCCACCGAGGAGAGGACCAATCCGAGGAGCACCTATACCACCAAGATATCAAGCTGGAGATGAAGATGATGATATGCCCGACTTAGAGGAGGATAGGCAACCGCCTGACCCCTTTAGGCGTCCACAGCCAAGGCGTCAAGATCCTTTATGGAGGAACCCAGCCCGGGAAGGTGAGGCTAGAGAAACAAACCGTGATATCAAAGTAACCCCTCCACTTTTTGCAGGAAAGTCAGACCCAGAGGCGTACATGGACTGGGAAAGAAGGCTGGAGCATATCTTTGAGTGTTATGGCTATGGAGAACGCAAGAAGATTGCTGTTGCTGCTGCACAACTCACTGAGAACGCGTTAGCTTGGTGGGACAGAACTATAGCTGAGAGGAGAAGGCAACGCTTTGGAGCAGTAGCCACTTGGAGTGACATGAAATACCTTCTACGACTTAGGTATGTCCCTGAACATTATCATAGAGACTTACAAAAGCGGTTCCGTAAGTTGTCACAGGGTACAAGAAGTGTGGATGAGTATTTTGAGGAGTTTGAGAAGCTCATGAACTCGCTGGAGTTAGAAGAATCCGAGGAAGCTCTCATGGCACAGTTCATTGATGGTCTACAAGAACGCATTGCTAGGAAGGTGGAGAGAGCTCAGTATGGTGGGCTACATGAGTTGTTGCACCTTGCTGTCCAAGTGGAACAACAGATCAAGCGTAAGACAGCCATGACAAGTCGCAGCAAACCAACACAACCGTGGGCTGCAAGTAGCTCCAGACCATTTGAGAAAGGGAAGACCGTGGAGATTGACTCACGGTTCAAAGGCAAAACAGCCGAGGCTCCCAAGCCCAACCGGCCAGAACAAGGTAAGTTCCCTAGCACTAATCAGAGAACTCGTGACATCACTTGTTTTAAGTGTCAAGGCAGGGGACACATGGCTAGAGAGTGCCCAAACCAGAGAGTAATGATTATCCACAACGATGGAGAGTATGAATCACAAGATGAGCTTGAGGATGATCCAAACGAACCAGAAGAAGAGCTTGCATATCCTGACGTTGGAGAGTTGCTTGTGACCAGGAGGATGTTAAGTGTCATGATCAACCCTGAGGCAGCTCAAAGGGAAAACATCTTCCACACTAGATGCACTGTCAAAGACAAGGTATGTAATCTGATCATTGATGGAGGTTCATGCACTAACGTGGCTAGCAAGCATATGGTAAACAGGTTAGGTCTTATTAAGACCAAGCATCCAAGACCATACAGGCTGAGATGGCTCAATGATGAGACAGAGCTGAAGATTTCGGAGCAAGTCATTGTTCCATTCAGTGTGGGGAAGTACCAAGACCAAGTTACTTGTGATGTGGTACCCATGCAAGCTGGACATCTCTTGCTTGGCCGACCGTGGCAGTATGACCGAGCCACAAGTCATAATGGACGTACTAACCAGTACACCTTCTTACACAAGGATCGTAAGTTCACTCTTGCACCTCTTACACCAACTGAGGTACATGATTTACAAGTACATATGAGCAAGGAAGTTGAGTCTAGCAAATCCAGTCTCTATATATCTCGTGGGGCTATTTGTAAAACTCTTAGTGCCAAGCGCACTGTGCTACTAATGTTGTTTAAGGAGTGTTTAAGTTCAGGTTCAGGTGAGCTTGTGTTACCCACAGGAGTACAGGCTGTGTTAGACAGGTTTCAGGACATCTTCCCTGAAGAGCTCCCGCCTGGCTTACCTCCAATCCGTGGGATTGAACACCAAATCGATCTTGTCCCTGGCGCAGCCTTACCCAACAAGCCAGCATACAGGATGAACCCGGAGGAGACTAAGGAGCTCGAGAGGCAAGTGAGAGACCTCATGGACAGAGGGTACATTAGGGAGAGCCTCAGCCCTTGTGCTGTGCCAGTACTCTTAGTACCCAAGAAGGATGGATCATGGAGGATGTGTGTGGACTGCCGTGCAATCAACAACATCACGATCAAATACAGGTACCCTATACCCCGCTTAGACGACATGCTGGATGAGCTAAGTGGTTCTACCATCTTCTCAAAGGTGGACTTGAAGAGTGGATACCATCAAGTTAGGATGCGAGAAGGAGATGAGTGGAAAACCGCATTCAAGACAAAGCAAGGATTGTATGAGTGGCTGGTTATGCCTTTTGGTTTAACTAATGCCCCAAGTACATTCATGCGACTCATGAACCAGGTTCTTCGTGCTTACATAAGTAAATTTGTAGTTGTCTATTTCGATGACATACTTATATATAGTAAGAACCTAGATGATCATATCTCACATCTTGAACTAGTGCTCAAATCACTTCGGAAGGAAGGCCTTTATGCTAACCTAAAGAAGTGCACCTTCTGTACTAACAAGCTTGTTTTCTTAGGCTTTGTAGTAAGTGAACAGGGACTACAAGTGGACGAGGAGAAGGTCAAAGCCATCCGTGAGTGGCCTACACCAACAACCGTCGGTCATGTAAGGAGTTTTCATGGCTTAGCTAGCTTCTATAGGAGGTTTGTGAGGGACTTCAGTACGGTGGCCTCACCTCTTACCGCCGTGATAAAGAAGAATGTGCCATTCTCATGGGGTCCAGCGCAAGAATCAGCCTTCAAACTGCTCAAAGAAAGGCTTACACAGGCGCCGGTTCTGGCCTTACCCGACTTTGAAGAGGTCTTTGAGGTAGAGTGTGATGCGTCTGGCATAGGGATCGGAGCTGTGTTACACCAGAGGAAGAAACCAGTGGCCTTCTTCAGTGAAAAGCTCAGTGGTGCTTCTCTGAACTACCCAACCTACGACAAAGAATTGTATGCCTTGGTGCGAGCTCTAGAGACATGGCAGCATTACTTGTTATCCAAGGAGTTCATCATCCATACTGATCACGAGACACTTAAGCACCTAAGAGGTCAGACATCACTCAAGAGGAGACATGCTAAGTGGTTGGAGTTTGTAGAGACATTTCCCTATGTGATTAAGTACAAGAAGGGAAAGGAGAATGTGGTAGCTGATGCCTTGTCAAGGAGGCATGCCCTGATAGCTACCATGGAAGCCAAGGTTCTAGGATTTGAACACATCAAAGAGCTATACAAAGATGATCCAGAACTAGGAGAGGCTTACCAAGCCTGTGGAAGAGGAGCGTTCGGATCATACTATCTTCAAGAGAGGTTCCTATTCCGAGACAAGAGGCTGTGCATTCCTCAATGCTCAATGCGTGAGCTACTGCTTAAGGAGGCACACGGAGGAGGTCTTATGGGCCATTTTGGAGTGGACAAGACACTAGTTGTGGTGGCTGATCACTTCTTCTGGCCGCACCTCAAGAGAGACGTTGAGAGGCATTGTGCAAGATGTGTAACTTGTCACAAAGCAAAATCCAGGTTACACCCTCATGGACTTTATCTACCTTTACCTATTCCTAACGCACCATGGGTGGATATTTCTATGGACTTTGTGCTAGGGTTGCCTAAGATCAAACACAAAGACTCTGTCTTTGTTGTTGTGGATCGATTTTCTAAGATGGCTCACTTCATTCCATGTGACAAAACCAATGATGCCACACAAGTTGCTGATCTATTCTTCAAGGAGGTGGTGCGCTTACATGGTATACCAAGGACCATAGTCTCTGACCGAGACACAAAATTCTTGAGTCATTTCTGGAAGACATTGTGGAAGAAGCTCGGGACAAAACTTCTATTCTCCACAACCTGTCATCCTCAAACGGATGGTCAAACCGAAGTGGTAAACCGTACCTTATCTACTTTACTTAGGGTAACTCTTGGCAGGAACTTAAACACATGGTTAGATTGTTTGCCATTCATTGAGTTTGCCTATAACCATGCTACACATTCTGCTACTAAAATGTCCCCGTTTGAAATTGTGTATGGTTTTAATCCACTAACACCTCTTGATTTGTCGCCAATTCCCCAAGTTGAGCAAGTTAATCTAGATGGTCTCAGGAAAGGAGAGTTTGTTAAGAAGCTACACCAGAAAGCAAGAGACAACATTCTTAAGAAGACTGAAGAATACAAGAGGCGAGCAGACAAGGGCCGCAAGGAGTTAGTCTTTGAACCAGGAGAGTGGGTTTGGCTCCACATGAGACCTGAGAGGTTTCCACATAAGAGAAGCTCGAAGCTGGCGCCTAGGGGAGATGGTCCCTTCAAAGTTCTAGAACGGATCAACAACAATGCCTACAAACTAGAACTCCCGGGTGAGCTCAATATTTCACATAGCTTCAATGTGACTGATTTGTCTCCATATGATGCAGATGATCCAGTTTTGAGGACAAAACCTTCTGAAGAGGGTGGGAATGATGAGGACATCCAACCAAGCACCCATCCACAAGCCATACCCGAGGTCAAGGAAGCTCCAATGACTCGATCTAGGACAAGGAGGCTCAGGGAAGGGTTCAACACCGCAGTGGAGAACCTCATGAACTCAATGGAACTTGGAGACTACCTCAAGAACGAGCCCAAGAAGCAGGAGGCGATAGAAGACTTGGGCTGTGTAAGCATTATGGATAACACAGGCGATTTGGACTGTGTAAGCGACGTGGATAACACAGGAGGCGTGGACTGTGTAAGCAACAAGGAAGCTGGGCCTTCTACGCGTCTAGGGGAACCATGGGCCGGACTATGCCAAGTCTTTACCATCCGGCTCGGCCCATGCTAAGTCCGAGAGTTGGTGGACTCTCTTGCACTCTTTTTCCCTTGGGTGGTTTTATCCCAAAGAGGTTTTACTCCCAAGGTTTTTAACGAGGCAAGTCGGCCCACCCGCACTATAACTCAAGGCTTGGCCGCCAAGGAAGGAATTGCACACTTTCCTTTTCTGTGTAACTCGGCGATTCTCATTCATGGCCGAGATATTTGTTTTTCCTTTTTGATCTTCTTTGTTTCTGTACTTAAGCAACTTTGTACCATTGTGTTAGACAGCTTTTCAATATCAATAAACCCTTTTGCGATTTTTGCCCCTTTTGAGCAGCAGCCGCCTGTTCTTGTTTTGCTTGTTGTTCCTTGTGTGTGATTCACAAAGAAGACAAGTGTTTGTGCAGTATCAGAGATCCGTTCATCATCTCTGTGGTGCCTTCGATCCACCAGCCTTATCATCAACTGATTCAACAGGAGAGAGCGTCAAAGCCAGCCTGTTCGATCCCATCTCTTACACACGACCATCCCTTGAGTAACAGGAGAGAGCGACATAGCCAACCTGTTTCTTCCATCAACCATCGAGTGAGGCTCTGTCCATTGAGTCTTACATCAGTTATGGATTGGAGAATTTAGGTGAAGTAGGACAACTATAAGTAAGTTTTTGTATTCTCCCAAAGGTAGAATGATAAGCATGTTTTACATGTTTATGTTTGTTTTTAACACAACTAAGTAACCCCTCTAAAAGACTAGAAAGACACTTTGATCTTCTAAAAGGTCCTATGAGAATCCTAAATAAAAATTTTTAAATAAAACTTCTTGAAACATACATGTCATGGATTGGAGAATTTAGGTGAGGTAGGACAACTATAAGTAAGTTTTCGTATTCTCCCAAAGGTAGAATGATAAGCATGTTTTACATGTTTATGTTCGTTTTTAACACAACTAAGTAACCCCTCCAAAAGGCTAGAAAGACACTTTGATCTTCTAAAAGGTCCTATGAGAATCCTAAATAAAACTTTTTAACCAAAACTTCTTGAAACATATATGTCATGGATTGGAGAATTTAGGTGAGGTAGGACAACTATAAGTAAGTTTTTGTATTCTCCCAAAGGTAGAATGATAAGCATGTTTTACATGTTTATGTTCGTTTTTAACACAACTAAGTAACCCCTCTAAAAGACTAGAAAGACACTTTGATCTTCTAAAAGGTCCTATGAGAATCCTAAATAAAAAATTTTAACCAAAACTTCTTGAAACATACATGTCATGGATTGGAGAATTTAGGTGAGGTAGGACAACTATAAGTAAGTTTTTGTATTCTCCCAAAGGTAGAATGATAAGCATGTTTTACATGTTTATGTTCGATTGTAACACAACTAAGTAACCCCTCTAATAGGCTAGAAAGACACTTTGATCTTCTAAAAGGTCCTATGAGAATCCTAAATAAAACTTTTTAACCAAAACTTCTTGAAACATATATGTTATTGATGAGGACATCCAACCAAGCACCCATCCACAAGCCATACCCGAGGTCAAGGAAGCTCCAATGACTCGATCTAGGACAAGGAGGCTCAGGGAAGGGTTCAACCCCGCAGTGGAGAACCTCATGAACTCAATGGAACTTGGAGACTACCTCAAGAACGAGCCCAAGAAGCAGGAGGCGATAGAAGACTTGGGCTGTGTAAGCATTATGGATAACACATGCGATTTGGACTGTGTAAGCGACGTGGATAACACAGGAGGCGTGGACTGTGTAAGCAACAAGGAAGCTGGGCCTTCTACGCGTCTAGGGGAACCATGGGCCGGACTATGCCAAGTCTTTACCATCCGGCTCGGCCCATGCTAAGTCCGAGAGTTGGTGGACTCTCTTGCACTCTTTTTCCCTTGGGTGGTTTTATCCCAAAGAGGTTTTACTCCCAAGGTTTTTAACGAGGCAAGTCGGCCCACCCGCACTATAACTCAAGGCTTGGCCGCCAAGGAAGGAATTGCACACTTTCCTTTTCTGTGTAACTCGGCGATTCTCATTCATGGCCGAGATATTTGTTTTTCCTTTTTGATCTTCTTTGTTTCTGTACTTAAGCAACTTTGTACCATTGTGTTAGACAGCTTTTCAATATCAATAAACCCTTTTGCGATTTTCGCCCCTTTTGAGCAGCAGCCGCCTGTTCTTGTTTTGCTTGTTGTTCCTTGTGTGTGATTCACAAAGAAGACAAGTGTTTGTGCAGTATCAGAGATCCGTTCATCATCTCTGTGGTGCCTTCGATCCACCAGCCTTATCATCAACTGATTCAACAGGAGAGAGCGTCAAAGCCAGCCTGTTCGATCCCATCTCTTACACACGACCATCCCTTGAGTAACAGGAGAGAGCGACATAGCCAACCTGTTTCTTCCATCAACCATCGAGTGAGGCTCTGTCCATTGAGTCTTACATCTTCTGGTATCAGAGCCAAAGGTTCCTACCTTTGGTTTTCTACCCCTTATCTTTTTGTTTTGTTTTGCTATTGCTTTGATTGAATCTAAAATCCAAAAAAAAATTAGGTTTGTTTTGTTCTTGCTTCTGTTTTTGTTTAACTTATAAGAAAAACCCATAAAAAATCTTGTTCTTAGCTCCCTGGTCGAATTTCTTTTTGAGAATTAGTAGGTTTCCTGTTTTTGATTCTATCTTGCTAGTTGTTATTCCATAAAACCCAGAAAAGTCAAAAAAATTGTCAATTTTCCAATTCTGTCGATTGCACTGATTTCCGTCTTGTGTTACACAACCCTGTCTCTGTTCTTGTTTTACACAATTATCTATTCTGTGGTACCTTGATAGCTTGTTGTTTTTGTTGAGTGCAATAAGAACCGGTTTACAATAAGGATAGACACCATGGGAGATGAAGGAAGACATCCCGTTGATCCTATCATACAAATGATGACTGCTATTAGAGAAGAGATTAGTAACATAAACCAGCAAGTTGGCACAATGCGCCAAGAGTTTGGTGAGCGAATAGGACGCATAGAAGCTCCACCGAGGAGAGGACCAATCCGAGGAGCACCTATACCACCAAGATATCAAGCTGGAGATGAAGATGATGATATGCCCGACTTAGAGGAGGATAGGCAACCGCCTGACCCCTTTAGGCGTCCACAGCCAAGGCGTCAAGATCCTTTATGGAGGAACCCAGCCCGGGAAGGTGAGGCTAGAGAAACAAACCGTGATATCAAAGTAACCCCTCCACTTTTTGCAGGAAAGTCAGACCCAGAGGCGTACATGGACTGGGAAAGAAGGCTGGAGCATATCTTTGAGTGTTATGGCTATGGAGAACGCAAGAAGATTGCTGTTGCTGCTGCACAACTCACTGAGAACGCGTTAGCTTGGTGGGACAGAACTATAGCTGAGAGGAGAAGGCAACGCTTTGGAGCAGTAGCCACTTGGAGTGACATGAAATACCTTCTACGACTTAGGTATGTCCCTGAACATTATCATAGAGACTTACAAAAGCGGTTCCGTAAGTTGTCACAGGGTACAAGAAGTGTGGATGAGTATTTTGAGGAGTTTGAGAAGCTCATGAACTCGCTGGAGTTAGAAGAATCCGAGGAAGCTCTCATGGCACAGTTCATTGATGGTCTACAAGAACGCATTGCTAGGAAGGTGGAGAGAGCTCAGTATGGTGGGCTACATGAGTTGTTGCACCTTGCTGTCCAAGTGGAACAACAGATCAAGCGTAAGACAGCCATGACAAGTCGCAGCAAACCAACACAACTGTGGGCTGCAAGTAGCTCCAGACCATTTGAGAAAGGGAAGACCGTGGAGATTGACTCACGGTTCAAAGGCAAAACAGCCGAGGATCCCAAGCCCAACCGGCCAGAACAAGGTAAGTTCCCTAGCACTAATCAGAGAACTCGTGACATCACTTGTTTTAAGTGTCAAGGCAGGGGACACATGGCTAGAGAGTGCCCAAACCAGAGAGTAATGATTATCCACAACGATGGAGAGTATGAATCACAAGATGAGCTTGAGGATGATCCAAACGAACCAGAAGAAGAGCTTGCATATCCTGACGTTGGAGAGTTGCTTGTGACCAGGAGGATGTTAAGTGTCATGATCAACCCTGAGGCAGCTCAAAGGGAAAACATCTTCCACACTAGATGCACTGTCAAAGACAAGGTATGTAATCTGATCATTGATGGAGGTTCATGCACTAACGTGGCTAGCAAGCATATGGTAAACAGGTTAGGTCTTATTAAGACCAAGCATCCAAGACCATACAGGCTGAGATGGCTCAATGATGAGACAGAGCTGAAGATTTCGGAGCAAGTCATTGTTCCATTCAGTGTGGGGAAGTACCAAGACCAAGTTACTTGTGATGTGGTACCCATGCAAGCTGGACATCTCTTGCTTGGCCGACCGTGGCAGTATGACCGAGCCACAAGTCATAATGGACGTACTAACCAGTACACCTTCTTACACAAGGATCGTAAGTTCACTCTTGCACCTCTTACACCAACTGAGGTACATGATTTACAAGTACATATGAGCAAGGAAGTTGAGTCTAGCAAATCCAGTCTCTATATATCTCGTGGGGCTATTTGTAAAACTCTTAGTGCCAAGCGCACTGTGCTACTAATGTTGTTTAAGGAGTGTTTAAGTTCAGGTTCAGGTGAGCTTGTGTTACCCACAGGAGTACAGGCTGTGTTAGACAGGTTTCAGGACATCTTCCCTGAAGAGCTCCCGCCTGGCTTACCTCCAATCCGTGGGATTGAACACCAAATCGATCTTGTCCCTGGCGCAGCCTTACCCAACAAGCCAGCATACAGGATGAACCCGGAGGAGACTAAGGAGCTCGAGAGGCAAGTGAGAGACCTCATGGACAGAGGGTACATTAGGGAGAGCCTCAGCCCTTGTGCTGTGCCAGTACTCTTAGTACCCAAGAAGGATGGATCATGGAGGATGTGTGTGGACTGCCGTGCAATCAACAACATCACGATCAAATACAGGTACCCTATACCCCGCTTAGACGACATGCTGGATGAGCTAAGTGGTTCTACCATCTTCTCAAAGGTGGACTTGAAGAGTGGATACCATCAAGTTAGGATGCGAGAAGGAGATGAGTGGAAAACCGCATTCAAGACAAAGCAAGGATTGTATGAGTGGCTGGTTATGCCTTTTGGTTTAACTAATGCCCCAAGTACATTCATGCGACTCATGAACCAGGTTCTTCGTGCTTACATAAGTAAATTTGTAGTTGTCTATTTCGATGACATACTTATATATAGTAAGAACCTAGATGATCATATCTCACATCTTGAACTAGTGCTCAAATCACTTCGGAAGGAAGGCCTTTATGCTAACCTAAAGAAGTGCACCTTCTGTACTAACAAGCTTGTTTTCTTAGGCTTTGTAGTAAGTGAACAGGGACTACAAGTGGACGAGGAGAAGGTCAAAGCCATCCGTGAGTGGCCTACACCAACAACCGTCGGTCATGTAAGGAGTTTTCATGGCTTAGCTAGCTTCTATAGGAGGTTTGTGAGGGACTTCAGTACGGTGGCCTCACCTCTTACCACCGTGATAAAGAAGAATGTGCCATTCTCATGGGGTCCAGCGCAAGAATCAGCCTTCAAACTGCTCAAAGAAAGGCTTACACAGGCGCCGGTTCTGGCCTTACCCGACTTTGAAGAGGTCTTTGAGGTAGAGTGTGATGCGTCTGGCATAGGGATCGGAGCTGTGTTACACCAGAGGAAGAAACCAGTGGCCTTCTTCAGTGAAAAGCTCAGTGGTGCTTCTCTGAACTACCCAACCTACGACAAAGAATTGTATGCCTTGGTGCGAGCTCTAGAGACATGGCAGCATTACTTGTTATCCAAGGAGTTCATCATCCATACTGATCACGAGACACTTAAGCACCTAAGAGGTCAGACATCACTCAAGAGGAGACATGCTAAGTGGTTGGAGTTTGTAGAGACATTTCCCTATGTGATTAAGTACAAGAAGGGAAAGGAGAATGTGGTAGCTGATGCCTTGTCAAGGAGGCATGCCCTGATAGCTACCATGGAAGCCAAGGTTCTAGGATTTGAACACATCAAAGAGCTATACAAAGATGATCCAGAACTAGGAGAGGCTTACCAAGCCTGTGGAAGAGGAGCATTCGGATCATACTATCTTCAAGAGGGGTTCCTATTCCGAGACAAGAGGCTGTGCATTCCTCAATGCTCAATGCGTGAGCTACTGCTTAAGGAGGCACACGGAGGAGGTCTTATGGGCCATTTTGGAGTGGACAAGACACTAGTTGTGGTGGCTGATCACTTCTTCTGGCCGCACCTCAAGAGAGACGTTGAGAGGCATTGTGCAAGATGTGTAACTTGTCACAAAGCAAAATCCAGGTTACACCCTCATGGACTTTATCTACCTTTACCTATTCCTAACGCACCATGGGTGGATATTTCTATGGACTTTGTGCTAGGGTTGCCTAAGATCAAACACAAAGACTCTGTCTTTGTTGTTGTGGATCAATTTTCTAAGATGGCTCACTTCATTCCATGTGACAAAACCAATGATGCCACACAAGTTGCTGATCTATTCTTCAAGGAGGTGGTGCGCTTACATGGTATACCAAGGACCATAGTCTCTGACCGAGACACAAAATTCTTGAGTCATTTCTGGAAGACATTGTGGAAGAAGCTCGGGACAAAACTTCTATTCTCCACAACCTGTCATCCTCAAACGGATGGTCAAACCGAAGTGGTAAACCGTACCTTATCTACTTTACTTAGGGTAACTCTTGGCAGGAACTTAAACACATGGTTAGATTGTTTGCCATTCATTGAGTTTGCCTATAACCATGCTACACATTCTGCTACTAAAATGTCCCCGTTTGAAATTGTGTATGGTTTTAATCCACTAACACCTCTTGATTTGTCGCCAATTCCCCAAGTTGAGCAAGTTAATCTAGATGGTCTCAGGAGAGGAGAGTTTGTTAAGAAGCTACACCAGAAAGCAAGAGACAACATTCTTAAGAAGACTGAAGAATACAAGAGGCGAGCAGACAAGGGCCGCAAGGAGTTAGTCTTTGAACCAGGAGAGTGGGTTTGGCTCCACATGAGACCTGAGAGGTTTCCACATAAGAGAAGCTCGAAGCTGGCGCCAAGGGGAGATGGTCCCTTCAAAGTTCTAGAACGGATCAACAACAATGCCTACAAACTAGAACTCCCGGGTGAGCTCAATATTTCACATAGCTTCAATGTGACTGATTTGTCTCCATATGATGCAGATGATCCAGTTTTGAGGACAAAAACTTCTGAAGAGGGTGGGAATGATGAGGACATCCAACCAAGCACCCATCCACAAGCCATACCCGAGGTCAAGGAAGCTCCAATGACTCGATCTAGGACAAGGAGGCTCAGGGAAGGGTTCAACACCGCAGTGGAGAACCTCATGAACTCAATGGAACTTGGAGACTACCTCAAGAACGAGCCCAAGAAGCAGGAGGCGATAGAAGACTTGGGCTGTGTAAGCATTATGGATAACACAGGCGATTTGGACTGTGTAAGCGACGTGGATAACACAGGAGGCGTGGACTGTGTAAGCAACAAGGAAGCTGGGCCTTCTACGCGTCTAGGGGAACCATGGGCCGGACTATGCCAAGTCTTTACCATCCGGCTCGGCCCATGCTAAGTCCGAGAGTTGGTGGACTCTCTTGCACTCTTTTTCCCTTGGGTGGTTTTATCCCAAAGAGGTTTTACTCCCAAGGTTTTTAACGAGGCAAGTCGGCCCACCCGCACTATAACTCAAGGCTTGGCCGCCAAGGAAGGAATTGCACACTTTCCTTTTCTGTGTAACTCGGCGATTCTCATTCATGGCCGAGATATTTGTTTTTCCTTTTTGATCTTCTTTGTTTCTGTACTTAAGCAACTTTGTACCATTGTGTTAGACAGCTTTTCAATATCAATAAACCCTTTTGCGATTTTCGCCCCTTTTGAGCAGCAGCCGCCTGTTCTTGTTTTGCTTGTTGTTCCTTGTGTGTGATTCACAAAGAAGACAAGTGTTTGTGCAGTATCAGAGATCCGTTCATCATCTCTGTGGTGCCTTCGATCCACCAGCCTTATCATCAACTGATTCAACAGGAGAGAGCGTCAAAGCCAGCCTGTTCGATCCCATCTCTTACACACGACCATCCCTTGAGTAACAGGAGAGAGCGACATAGCCAACCTGTTTCTTCCATCAACCATCGAGTGAGGCTCTGTCCATTGAGTCTTACATCAGTTATGGATTGGAGAATTTAGGTGAAGTAGGACAACTATAAGTAAGTTTTTGTATTCTCCCAAAGGTAGAATGATAAGCATGTTTTACATGTTTATGTTTGTTTTTAACACAACTAAGTAACCCCTCTAAAAGACTAGAAAGACACTTTGATCTTCTAAAAGGTCCTATGAGAATCCTAAATAAAAAATTTTAACCAAAACTTCTTGAAACATACATGTCATGGATTGGAGAATTTAGGTGAGGTAGGACAACTATAAGTAAGTTTTCGTATTCTCCCAAAGGTAGAATGATAAGCATGTTTTACATGTTTATGTTCGTTTTTAACACAACTAAGTAACCCCTCCAAAAGGCTAGAAAGACACTTTGATCTTCTAAAATGTCCTATGAGAATCCTAAATAAAACTTTTTAACCAAAACTTCTTGAAACATATATGTCATGGATTGGAGAATTTAGGTGAGGTAGGACAACTATAAGTAAGTTTTTGTATTCTCCCAAAGGTAGAATGATAAGCATGTTTTACATGTTTATGTTCGTTTTTAACACAACTAAGTAACCCCTCTAAAAGACTAGAAAGACACTTTGATCTTCTAAAAGGTCCTACGAGAATCCTAAATAAAAAATTTTAACCAAAACTTCTTGAAACATACATGTCATGGATTGGAGAATTTAGGTGAGGTAGGACAACTATAAGTAAGTTTTTGTACTCTCCCAAAGGTAGAATGATAAGCATGTTTTACATGTTTATGTTCGATTGTAACAAAACTAAGTAACCCCTCTAATAGGCTAGAAAGACACTTTGATCTTCTAAAAGGTCCTATGAGAATCCTAAATAAAACTTTTTAACCAAAACTTCTTGAAACATATATGTTATGGATTGGAGAATTTAGGTGAAGTAGGACAACTATAAGTAAGTTTTTGTATTCTCCCAAAGGTAGAATGATAAGCATGTTTTACATGTTTATGTTCGTTTTTAACACAACTAAGTAACCCCTCTAAAAGACTAGAAAGACACTTTGACCTTCTTCAAGTTCCTATGATAATCCTAAACAAAACTTTTTAAACAAAACTTCATGAAACCTATGTGTCATGGATTGGAGAATTTAGGTGCAGTAAGACAACTATAAGTAAGTTTTTGTATGCTCCCAAAGGTAGAATGAGAAGCATGTTGTACATATTTATGTTCGTTTGTAACACAACTAAGTAACCCCTCCAAAAGACTAGAAAGACATTTTGATCTTCTAAAAGGTCCTATGAGAATCCAAAATAAAACTTTTTAACCAAAACTTCTTGAAACATATATGTCATGGATTGGAGAATTTAGGTGAAGTAGGACAACTATAAGTAAGTTTTTGTATTCTCCCAATGGTAGAATGATAAGCATGTTTTACATGTTTATGTTCGTTTTTAACACAACTAAGTAACCCCTCTAAAAGACTAGAAAGACACTTTGATCTTCTAAAAGGTCCTATGAGAATCCTAAATAAAAAAATTTAACCAAAACTTCTTGAAACATACATGACATGGATTGGAGAATTTAGGTGAGGTAGGACAACTATAAGTAAGTTTTTGTATGCTCCTTAAGGTAGAATGAGAAGCATTTTATAAAAGTTTATGTTCGTTTGTAACACCCCTAAGTAACCCTTCTAAATACTCGAAAGACACTATGATCTTGTAAAAGGTCCTATGAGAATCCTAAACAAAACTTTTTAAACAAAAATTCTTGAAACATATGTGTCATGGATCGGGGGTTTTAGGTGAGGTTAAACAACTATAAGTAAGTTTTTGTATGTTGCTTAAGGTAGAATGAGAAGCATTTTATACAAGTTTATGTTCGTTTGTAACACCCCTAAGTAACCCGTCTAAATACTAGAAAGACACTTTGATCTTGTAAAAGGTCCTATGAGAATCCTAAACAAAACTTTTTAAACAACAATTCTTGAAACATATGTGTCATGGATTGGAGATTTTAGGTGAGGTTCGACAACTATAAGTAAGATTTTGTATGCTCCTAAAGGTAAAATGAGAATCATTTTATACAAGTTTATGTTCATTTGTAACACCCCTAAATAACCCTTCTAAATAATAGAAAGACACTTTGACCTTCTTCAAGTTCCTATGATAATCCTAAACAAAACTTTTTAAACAAAACTTCTTGAAACCTATGTGTCATGGATTGGTGAATTTAGGTGCAGTAAGACAACTATAAGTAAGTTTTTGTATGCTCCCAAAGGTAGAATGAGAAGCATGTTGTACATGTTTATGTTCGTTTGTAACACAACTAAGTAACCCCTCTGATGAGGACATCCAACCAAGCACCCATCCACAAGCCATACCCGAGGTCAAGGAAGCTCCAATGACTCGATCTAGGACAAGGAGGCTCAGGGAAGGGTTCAACACCGCAGTGGAGAACCTCATGAACTCAATGGAACTTGGAGACTACCTCAAGAACGAGCCCAAGAAGCAGGATGCGATAGAAGACTTGGGCTGTGTAAGCATTATGGATAACACAGGCGATTTGGACTGTGTAAGCGACGTGGATAACACAGGAGGCGTGGACTGTGTAAGCAACAAGGAAGCTGGGCCTTCTACGCGTCTAGGGGGGCCATGGGCCGGACTATGCCAAGTCCTTACCATCCGGCTCGGCCCATGCTAAGTCCGAGAGTTGGTGGACTCTCTTGCACTCTTTTTCCCTTGGGTGGTTTTATCCCAAAGAGGTTTTACTCCCAAGGTTTTTAACGAGGCAAGTCGGCCCACCCGCACTATAACTCAAGGCTTGGCCGCCAAGGAAGGAATTGCACACTTTCCTTTTCTGTGTAACTCGGCGATTCTCATTCATGGCCGAGATATTTGTTTTTCCTTTTTGTTCTTCTTTGTTTCTGTACTTAAGCAACTTGTACCATTGTGTTAGACAGCTTTTGAATATCAATAAACCCTTAGCGAATTTTCGCCCTTATTGAGCAGCAGCCGTCTGTTCTTGTTTGCTTGTGTTCCTTGTGTGAGATTCACAAAGAGGACAAGTGTTTGTGCAGTATCAGAGATCCCTTCATCGTCTCTGTGGTGCCTTCGATCCACCAGCCTTACCATCGACCGATTCAACAGGAGAGAGCGTCAAAGCCAGCCTGTTCGATCCCATCCCTTACACACGATCATCGCCTGAGTAACAGGAGAGAGCGACATAGCCAACCTGTTTCTTCCATCAACCACCGAGTGAGGCTCCTGTCCATTGAGTCTTACATCATCTGGTATCAGAGCCAAAGGTTCCTACCTTTGGTTTTCTATCCCTTATCTTTTTGTTTTGTTTTGCTATTGCTTTGATTGAATCTAAAATCCAAAAAAAATTAGGTTTGTTTTGTTCTTGCTTCTGTTTTTGTTTAACTTATAAGAAAAACCCATAAAAATCTTGTTCTTAGCTCCCTGGTCGAATTTATTTTTGAGAATTAGTAGATTTCCTGTTTTTGATTCTATCTTGCTAGTTGTTATTCCATAAAACCCAGAAAAGCCAAAAAAAATTTGTCGATTTTCCAATTCTGTCGATTGCACTGATTTCCGTCTTGTGTTACACAACCCTGTCTCTGTTTTTTGTTTTACACAATTATCTATTCTGTGGTACCTTGATAGCTTGTTGTTTTTGTTGAGTGCAATAAGAACCGGTTAACAACAAGGATAGACACCATGGGAGATGAAGGAAGACAGCACGTTGATCCTATCATACAAATGATGACTGCTATTAGAGAAGAGATGAGTAACATAAACCAGCAAGTTGGCACAATGCGCCAAGAGTTTGGTGAGCGTATAGGACGCATAGAAGCTCCACCGAGGAGAGGACCAATCCGAGGAGCACCTATACCACCAAGAGATCAAGCTGGAGATGAAGATGATGATATGCAGGACTTTGAGGAGGATAGGCAACCGCATGACCCCTTTAGACGTCCACAGCCAAGGCGTCAAGATCCTCTATGGAGGAACCCAGCCCGGGAAGGTGAGGCTAGAGAAACAAACCGTGATATCAAAGTAACCCCTCCACTTTTTGCAGGAAAGTCCGACCCAGAGGCGTACATGGACTGGGAAAGAAGACTGGAGCATATCTTTGAGTGTTATGGCTATGGAGAACGCAAGAAGATTGTTGTTGCTGCTGCACAACTCACTGAGAACGCGTTAGCTTGGTGGGACAGAACTATAGCTGAAAGGAGACGGCAACGCTTTGGAGCAGTAGCCACTTGGAGTGACATGAAATACCTTCTACGACTTAGGTATGTCCCTGAACATTATCATAGAGACTTACAAAAGCGGTTCCGTAAGTTGTCACAGGGTACAAGAAGTGTGGATGAGTATTTTGAGGAGTTTGAGAAGCTCATGAACTCGCTGGACTTAGAAGAATCCGAGGAAGCTCTTATGGCACAGTTCATTGATGGTCTACAAGAACGCATTGCTAGGAAGGTGGAGAGAGCTCAGTATGGTGGGCTACATGAGTTGTTGCATCTTGCTGTCCAAGTGGAACAACAGATCAAGCGTAAGACAGCCATGACAAGCCGCAGCAAACCAACACAACCGTGGGCTGCAAGTAGCTCGAGACCATTTGAGAAAGGGAAGACCGTGGAGATTGACTCACGGTTCAAAGGCAAAACAGCCGAGGCTCCCAAGTCCAACCGGCCAGAACAAGGTAAGTTCCCAAGCACTAATCAGAAAACTCGTGACATCACTTGTTTTAAGTATCAAGGCAGGGGACACATGGCTAGAGAGTGCCCAAACCAGAGAGTAATGATTATCCACAACGATGGAGAGTATGAATCACAAGATGAGTTTGAGGATGATCCAAACGAACCAGAAGAAGAGCTTGCATACCCTGACGTTGGAGAGTTGCTTGTGACCAGGAGGATGTTAAGTGTCATGATCAACCCTGAGGCAGCTCAAAGGGAAAACATCTTCCACACTAGATGCACTGTCAAAGACAAGGTATGTAATCTGATCATTGATGGAGGTTCATGCACTAACGTGGCTAGCAAGCATATGGTAGACAGGTTAGGTCTTATTAAGACCAAGCATCCAAGACCATACAGGCTGAGATGGCTCAATGATGAGACAGAGCTGAAGATTTCGGAGCAAGTCATTGTTCCATTCAGTGTGGGGAAGTACCAAGACCAAGTTACTTGTGATGTGGTACCCATGCAAGCTGGACATCTCTTGCTTGGCCGACCGTGGCAGTATGACCGAGCCACAAGTCATAATGGACGTACTAACCAGTACACCTTCTTACACAAGGATCGTAAGTTCACTCTTGCACCTCTTACACCAACTGAGGTAAATGATTTACAAGTACATATGAGCAAGAAAGTTGAGTCTAGCAAATCCAGTCTCTATATATCTCGTGGGGCTATTTGTAAAACTCTTAGTGCCAAGCGCACTGTGCTACTGATGTTGTTTAAGGAGTGTTTAAGTTCAGGTTCAGGTGAGCTTGTGTTACCCACAGGAGTACAGGCTGTGTTAGACAGGTTTCAAGACATCTTCCCTGAAGAGCTTCCGCCTGGCTTACCTCTAATCCGTGGGATTGAACACCAAATCGATCTTGTCCCTGGCGCAGCCTTACCTAACAAGCCAGCATACAGGATGAACCCGGAGGAGACTAAGGAGCTCGAGAGGCAAGTGAGAGACCTCATGGACCGAGGGTACATTAGGGAGAGCCTCAGCCCTTGTGCTGTGCCAGTACTCTTAGTACCCAAGAAGGATGGATCATGGAGGATGTGTGTGGACTGCCGTGCAATCAACAACATCACGATCAAATACGGCCACCCTATCCCCCGCTTAGACGACATGCTGGATGAGCTAAGTGGTTCTACCATCTTCTCAAAGGTGGACTTGAAGAGTGGATACCATCAAGTTAGGATGCGAGAAGGAGATGAGTGGAAAACCGCATTCAAGACAAAGCAAGGATTGTATGAGTGGCTGGTTATGCCTTTTGGATTAACTAATGCCCCAAGTACATTCATGCGACTCATGAACCAGGTTCTTCGTGCTTACATAAGTAAATTTGTAGTTGTCTATTTCGATGACATACTTATATATAGTAAGAACCTAGATGATCATATCTCACATCTTGAACTAGTGCTCAAATCACTTCGGAAGGAAGGCCTTTATGCTAACCTAAAGAAGTGCACCTTCTGTACTAACAAGCTTGTTTTCTTAGGCTTTGTAGTAAGTGAACAGGGACTACAAGTGGACGAGGAGAAGGTCAAAGCCATCCGTGAGTGGCCTACACCAACAACCGTCGGTCATGTAAGGAGTTTTCATGGCTTAGCTAGCTTCTATAGGAGGTTTGTGAGGGACTTCAGTACGGTGGCCTCACCTCTTACCGCCGTGATAAAGAAGAATGTGCCATTCTCATGGGGTCCAGCGCAAGAATCAGCCTTCAAACTGCTCAAAGAAAGGCTTACACAGGCGCCGGTTCTGGCCTTACCCGATTTTGAAGAAGTGTTTGAAGTAGAGTGTGATGCGTCTGGCATAGGGATTGGAGCTGTGTTACACCAGAGGAAGAAACCAGTGGCCTTCTTCAGTGAAAAGCTCAGTGGTGCTTCTTTGAATTACCCAACCTACGACAAAGAATTGTATGCATTGGTGCGAGCACTAGAGACATGGCAGCATTACTTGTTATCCAAGGAATTCATCATCCATACTGATCACGAGACACTTAAGCACCTGCGAGGTCAGACTTCACTCAAGAGGAGACATGCTAAGTGGTTGGAGTTTGTAGAGACATTTCCCTATGTAATCAAGTACAAGAAGGGAAAGGAGAATGTGGTAGCTGATGCCTTGTCAAGAAGGCATGCCCTGATAGCTACCATGGAGGCTAAGGTTCTAGGATTTGAACACATCAAGGATCTATATAAAGATGATCCAGAACTAGGAGAGGCTTACCAAGCCTGTGGAAGAGGAGCATTCGGATCCTACTATCTTCAAGAAGGGTTCCTATTCCGAGACAAGAGGCTGTGCATTCCTCAATGCTCAATGCGTGAGCTACTGCTTAAGGAGGCGCATGGAGGTGGTCTTATGGGCCATTTTGGAGTGGACAAGACACTAGCTGTGGTGGCTGACCACTTCTTCTGGCCGCACCTCAAGAGAGACGTTGAGAGGCATTGTGCAAGATGTGTAACTTGTCACAAAGCAAAATCCAGGTTACACCCTCATGGACTTTATCTACCTTTACCTATTCCTAACGCACCATGGGTGGATATTTCTATGGACTTTGTGCTAGGGTTGCCTAAGATCAAACACAAAGACTCTGTCTTTGTTGTTGTGGATCGATTTTCTAAGATGGCTCACTTCATTCCATGTGACAAAACCAATGATGCCACACAAGTTGCTGATCTATTCTTCAAGGAGGTGGTGCGCTTACATGGTATACCAAGGACCATAGTCTCTGACCGAGACACAAAATTCTTGAGTCATTTCTGGAAGACATTGTGGAAGAAGCTCGGGACAAAACTTCTATTCTCCACAACCTGTCATCCTCAAACGGATGGTCAAACCGAAGTGGTAAACCGTACCTTATCTACTTTACTTAGGGTAACTCTTGGCAGGAACTTAAACACATGGTTAGATTGTTTGCCATTCATTGAGTTTGCCTATAACCATGCTACACATTCTGCTACTAAAATGTCCCCATTTGAAATTGTGTATGGTTTTAATCCACTAACACCTCTTGATTTGTCGCCAATTCCCCAAGTTGAGCAAGTTAATCTAGATGGTCTCAGGAAAGGAGAGTTTGTTAAGAAGCTACACCAGAAAGCAAGAGACAACATTCTTAAGAAGACTGAAGAATACAAGAGGCGAGCAGACAAGGGCCGCAAGGAGTTAGTCTTTGAACCAGGAGAGTGGGTTTGGCTCCACATGAGACCTGAGAGGTTTCCACAAAAGAGAAGCTCGAAGCTGGCGCCTAGGGGAGATGGTCCCTTCAAAGTTCTAGAACGGATCAACAACAATGCCTACAAACTAGAACTCCCGGGTGAGCTCAATATTTCACATAGCTTCAATGTGACTGATTTGTCTCCATATGATGCAGATGATCCAGTTTTGAGGAAAAAACCTTCTGAAGAGGGTGGGAATGATGAGGACATCCAACCAAGCACCCATCCACAAGCCATACCCGAGGTCAAGGAAGCTCCAATGACTCGATCTAGGACAAGGAGGCTCAGGGAAGGGTTCAACACCGCAGTGGAGAACCTCATGAACTCAATGGAACTTGGAGACTACCTCAAGAACGAGCCCAAGAAGCAGGATGCGATAGAAGACTTGGGATGTGTAAGCATTATGGATAACACAGGCGATATGGACTGTGTAAGCGACGTGGATAACTGATGCAGCTTGATATTTGAATATCTTTCAAATATCTTAATTCTTTATTTTGTTATTTTAGATAAATATCTTTATTGTTTTAGGGTTTTTGAACTTTCTTATAAATAAGCCGTCTAGTCATAAAGTTGTATTCAGTTTTTGATGAATTAATAAAAGTTAGAGTTTTACTCTTTATTCCTTGTTTTCGGTTATTCTTTTGAGGAATCAATCCAAGACGACGATTGTTTCGGCTATCCTTTCGGATCAACGAATCATCGTTTTATCGTAGCTTCCGCTACACCATTTGGTATCAGAGCAGATACTTTGATTTCTTAATCAAAGTTCGATTCTTGCTATGTTTACCGGATGTGTTTATCCGTTCTCGGACGAAAGTCCTTTTCTTAATTTTAAAGAGATCATTGGCGATCCAATTTTTGATGTTTACAGCGATAAATATTTGATTATTGGGAAATGCAGTGAAACACTATTCACCGAAGATCAATCATCAAGTGACGTTGTTGTCGTGCATCGTACTCAAGGCGATGTGTTATTCGAAGACGTCCAAAATCCCGACCAAAATAATTCAGTAAATTATGGTTTGCTTGTGAGAGGTGTGGAACGTCTTGCTCCGTTACAAGGAAGAAATGAGATGATGGAAATTACATCTCATTATAATAATGAGCACATGGAGGGAGAGGTTCAATTGAGAGTGACGTGTCTGGCTATTGAAGATTGCAAGATTAAACTGATGAAGGTGCAAGAAAATTATATTCTTTTAACTAAAAGATATAATTGGTGGAAGGTTAGGAAAAAAAGAGAAGATTTTTGGTATGGTAATACCGTACAAAGTTTCGGAATCGAAGACCACGGTTAAGATTCGAGGGCGAATCTTCTCCAACCCAGAGAGAACTGATGCAGCTTGATATTTGAATATCTTTCAAATATCTTAATTCTTTATTTTGTTATTTTAGATAAATATCTTTATTGTTTTAGGGTTTTTGAACTTTCTTATAAATAAGCCGTCTAGTCATAAAGTTGTATTCAGTTTTTGATGAATTAATAAAAGTTAGAGTTTTACTCTTTATTCCTTGTTTTCGGTTATTCTTTTGAGGAATCAATCCAAGACGACGATTGTTTCGGCTATCCTTTCGGATCAACGAATCATCGTTTTATCGTAGCTTCCGCTAAACCATTTAGATGTAGCGGAAGCTTATAGGTATAGAACTAGATCCGTTGATTCTAAGAATACCCGGAAACTAGGGTTTGAGAATACTCTTCTCAGTGCTTTATCAAAAGCTCTTTAGGAAAACTCCTTTTAATTAATCAAATCAATAAACTGAATACAAATGGAGGCCTAAACGGCTTATTTATAGTAAACACTAAAACCCTAAAACCTTAAAAGATAAACACCAAAATATAAATATAATTAAAATACAATTAATAATCATTATCTAAATAGAATATCAAATAATAAGATATTTGGAATATCCAAATATTCTCCTGCATCATTCTCTCCGGGTTGGAGAAGATTCGTCCTCGAATCTTGAACCTGTTCTTTGTTGTAGAGTAAATCTTTTTAAATCTACAATCTTGAATCTTCACCAAATCTATACCAACCGAAATCTGTACAAAATCTGCACAGATCAGATATCGCACGAACTTTGCACGGGCTGGATCTTCTTTGAAATCTTCACAGACTGGATCTGGAGAACCCGGATTTTGCACGGAGACACCAAAAAACGAATTCGCACCAATCTGTTTCTTCACGGAATCTGCAGAACACGAAATTTGCACGCAGACATCACAGTTTGAAACCGCGCCCGGATTTTGCACGGAGCCAAAATCTGAACAAATCCGTCTGCGCCCGGATTTTGCACGCTTCTGATTCTCAAAAGAATCTTCTTTGAAGATGAAGTCGACATGTACGATATCATCTTCATAAACGTCGTAGATGGGATCACCATAGATCTCTTTGTAGATCTCATGGTTTTCTTCTCTCTCGACAAAAGGATAAAAGCAATCACTCACCATGACATCCAGAATCAAGCTTTGATTAAGAAACCAAAGCACCAGCTCTGATACCAAACTGATGTAGCGGAAGCTTATAGGTATAGAACTAGATCCGTTGATTCTAAGAATACCCGAAAACTAGGGTTTGAGAATACTCTTCTCAGTGCTTTATCAAAAGCTCTTTAGGAAAACTCCTTTTAATTAATCAAATCAATAAACTGAATACAAATGGAGGCCTAAACGGCTTATTTATAGTAAACACTAAAACCCTAAAACCTTAAAAGATAAACACCAAAATATAAATATAATTAAAATACAATTAATAATCATTATCTAAATAGAATATCAAATAATAAGATATTTGGAATATCCAAATATTCTCCTGCATCAATAACACAGGAGGCGTGGACTGTGTAAGCAACAAGGAAGCTGGGCCTTCTACGCGTCTAGGGGAGCCATGGGCCGGACTATGCCAAGTCCTTACCATCCGGCTCGGCCCATGCTAAGTCCGAGAGTTGGTGGACTCTCTTGCACTCTTTTTCCCTTGGGTGGTTTTATCCCAAAGAGGTTTTACTCCCAAGGTTTTTAACGAGGCAAGTCGGCCCACCCGCACTATAACTCAAGGCTTGGCCGCCAAGGAAGGAATTGCACACTTTCCTTTTCTGTGTAACTCGGCGATTCTCATTCATGGCCGAGATATTTGTTTTTCCTTTTTGTTCTTCTTTGTTTCTGTACTTAAGCAACTTGTACCATTGTGTTAGACAGCTTTTGAATATCAATAAACCCTTAGCGAATTTTTTGCCCTTATTGAGCAGCAGCCGTCTGTTCTTGTTTGCTTGTGTTCCTTGTGTGAGATTCACAAAGAGGACAAGTGTTTGTGCAGTATCAGAGATCCCTTCATCGTCTCTGTGGTGCCTTCGATCCACCAGCCTTACCATCGACCGATTGAACAGGAGAGAGCGTCAAAGCCAGCCTGTTCGATCCCATCCCTTACACACGATCATCGCCTGAGTAACAGGAGAGAGCGACATAGCCAACCTGTTTCTTCCATCAACCACCGAGTGAGGCTCCTGTCCATTGAGTCTTACATCACCCTCCAAAAGACTAGAAAGACATTTTGATCTTCTAAAAGGTCCTATGAGAATCCAAAATAAAACTTTTTAACCAAAACTTCTTGAAACATATATGTCATGGATTGGAGAATTTAGGTGAGGTAGGACAACTATAAGTAAGTTTTTGTATTCTCCCAAAGGTAGAATGATAAGCATGTTTTACATGTTTATGTTCGATTGTAACACAACTAAGTAACCCCTCTAATAGGCTAGAAAGACACTTTGATCTTCTAAAAGGTCCTATGAGAATCCTAAATAAAAAAATTTTAACCAAAACTTCTTGAAACATATATGTCATGGATTGGAGAATTTTGGTGAAGTAGGACAACTATAAGTAAGTTTTTGTATTCTCCCAAAGGTAGAATGATAAGCATGTTTTACATGTTTATGTTCGTTTTTAACACAACTAAGTAACCCCTCTAAAAGACTAGAAAGACACTTTGATCTTCTAAAAGGTCATATGAGAATCCTAAATAAAAAAATTTAACCAAAACTTCTTGAAACATACATGTCATGGATTGGAGAATTTAGGTGAGGTAGGACAACTATAAGTAAGTTTTTGTATGATCCTTAAGGTAGAATGAGAAGCATTTTATACAAGTTTATGTTCGTTTGTAACACCCCTAAGTAACCCTTCTAAATACTCGAAAGACACTATGATCTTGTAAAAGGTCCTATGAGAATCCTAAACAAAACTTTTTAAACAAAAATTCTTGAAACATATGTGTCATGGATCGGGGGTTTTAGTATTGAAGTGGAGATCATTATTGAGATGAAGACTTGATATGGCTCAGCTCATATTTGAATGCATATGACCGTTGGAAGAAACTACAAAGAGGCGCCACTTTGTTGGCTTACCCGGATGGAGAATCTCTTTCCTAAAGGGGATATTCATCTTTCCATGTTTGTATAGCTGATTTTATTACTTACCCTAGTTGTATTATCTTATATATATGCTCTGTAAATCCTGTTGATGAATATACAAGAGAGTTACTCTTCTCTAGTAGCCGCAAACCTCCCTCTCTCTCTCTCTAAGTCGCTAAGAACCCTAATCGGGTCTCCTAGCTTCTCTCATCATTTTCTCTTCATTCTCTCTTCAATCTAAACAATACTCTCAGTCTAAACTCATATTCTTACATGGTATCAGAGCCATAAGCTCCTATACCTATTCAATTCCGCATAAACTCTGATTTTTTCCTAGTTCTTGTTCATCTTCTCTGAAACTTGTTCTTAAAGAGATCCGACTGTTGTTCTTGAGAGTAATAAAACTTTCAAGCATTCCTCCTCGTTTTTTTTCTCTAGTGTGTGTTCTCTGTGAGTTGAGAACCTGTTTATTCAGAAGTATTCCTTGAAAACTCCCTCCTTGCATCAAATCTGTTTTAGCAATGGAGAACTCAAGGGTAATCATTCCTGTGACTCTCAAAGGTGCCAACTACATTGTTTGGGCCAGGATGGTGAAGTCTGCTCTTGGAGGCAGAGGTTTATGGAAGTACATCATGAGGAGCACAGCTCCAGAGAAAGTGATGAAGGCAAAAGAAGGTAAAGAAGATGTTGAGCATGAGGACACATCTGAAGCTGATGAAGAAGCGTGGGTTCAAGGGGATCAACATGTCCTCTCCATACTTCAAAGCTCACTGGACCAACATCTCTTGGAGGCTTACTCCTAATGTGTGACTTCAAAGCAGCTATGGGACACCATTGAGAAGGTTTATGGAAACAAAACAAATCTCACCCGAGTCTTTGAAGTTAAGCTAGCCATTAACAACCTCCAGCAAGAAGATATGGAGTTTAAGGCTCACTTTGGCAAGTTTAGCTCACTGTGGTCAGAGCTGGAGATGTTAAGGCTACCAAGCAGTGACCCTTTGGTGTTACAAGAAAGGAGAGAGCAAGATAAAGTCTTTGCTCTTCTGCTCACCTTGAACTCATCCTACAATGGGATGATTAAGCACATCCTGAGGGCAGACACTCTACCTGATATTGATGATGTGTGTGGACAGATTCAAAAAGAGCAAGGTTCATTTGGGTTGTTCAAAGGGAAAGGAGAGTTGGTAATCGCCAATAAAGGTGTGTTTCATGCTGAGGAAAGGCAGAACCATGGAGGTGACAAGAGAGGAGTCTTGATGTGTGATTTTTGCAAGAAGAGTGGGCACTTGAAGGATAGATGCTGGCGCCTTCACCCTAACCTCATGCCATCATCCCACAACAACCGGTTCAAAGATCAAAGGGAAAACTACTCATATGGTGCAGCTGGACCAGGTTCTTCTTCAATGCAGCAATGTGATGAAGGGAGAGCAATGGTGGTCCATCAAGCACCAGCTGTGACTGCTCAGAATGATGTGGTAAGGAGGTCAGACCTTGAGGCTCTCATTAAAGCTCTCAAGGAGAACTCTGGTATGATCCTTGGCACTTCACTCTTTGCTTCAAACAAACTGAAACCTTTGATCATTGATTCAGGAGCCTCTCATCATATGATAAGTGATTCTAGGTTGATAAATAGTGTTGAACCTGCCTTAGGAAGTGTAGTAATTGCAAATGGCGATAAGATTCCAATACAAGGCATAGGAAATCTGAAACTATTTGACAAAGAATCTAAAGCTTTTTATATGCCTAGTTTCACCTCCAACTTAGTCTCTGTTAAAAGAATAGCCACTGATTTAAATTGCAATGTTGTTTTTAGTCCTAATGATGTGGTGTTTCAGGATATTAAGACAAGTAAGTTGATTGGGAAAGGTGTGACAAAGGATGAGCTCTATATGGTTGAAGACACCAACCCTCCTTTTGAATTATCTACTGTTTTATCTACTGCTTTATCTACTTGTGTTGGTGTGGATGATTCTATTTGGCATGCTAGACTAGGACATCCACACTCTAGGGCTTTAGGACTATTATTACCTACTGTTTCTTTTAAGAATGATGAGTGTGAGGCTTGTATTCTTGGAAAACATTGCAAATCTGTTTTTTCAGTTTCTAAAACCACTTATGAAAGTTGCTTTGATCTTGTTCATTCTGATGTGTGGACTGCTCCTTGTATGTCTAGAGAAAATCATAAGTACTTTGTCACCTTCATTGATGAAAAATCTAAATATACTTGGATAACATTGATGCAAACTAAGGATAGAGTGTTAGATGCTTTTATGAACTTTCAAAGTCATGTTACTAACCATTTCAATGCTAAGATCAAAATTTTTAGATCAGACAATGGTGGTGAGTACACTAGCAATGCCTTCAAGCAACACTTGTCCAAGCATGGGATTCTTCATCAAACAAGCTGTCCATACACTCCACAACAAAATGGAGTGGCTGAGAGGAAGAACAGACATCTGATGGAAGTGGCAAGATCCATGATGTTCTACAAGAATGTGCCTAAGAGGTTTTGGGGAGATGCAGTCATGACTGCTTGTTACTTGATCAACAGAACTCCCACAAAAGTTCTCAAGGATCAATCTCCATTTCAGGTATTAAACAAAACAAATCCATTAGTTGATCACTTACGTGTGTTTGGGTGTCTTTGCTTTGTGTTAATACCAGGAGAACAAAGGGATAAGTTGGATGCTAAGAGCACCAAAGCCATGTTCATTGGATATTCTACAACACAGAAAGGATACAAGTGTTATGTGCCTGAAACAAGGAAGGTGTTGATTTCAAGAGATGTAAAATTTATGGAGACAAGAGGCTTCTATGATGAAAGGAATTGGGATAGTTTGAAGGACCTTCCAACATCTCAATCAGACCGGGCTGAGAACTTGAGAAGAATTATGGAAAGCCTTGGAATTGGTATACCTTCCCAACCGGCTGCAACAAGCCCTGCTCCTACAGTACCAGTAGTGACTTCAGAAGCTCCACAAGAATCAGTCCATCTTGATCCTGAGGGGGACACTCAAGAATCAGCTCCAGAACCGCAAGAATCTGATTCATCTACACATGATCAAGCTGAGACTGAGGAGCATGAAGAACATGAGGTAGAACCTGAGGAGTTGGATCATCATAATGAAGAGGAGTTGGATCATCATAATGAAGAGATGGAACATCACAATGAAGAAGTTGAACAGAAACAGCCGGTCCAGGTCCAGGTAAATGAGCAACAAGTTCAGGTGTTAAGAAGGAGTACAAGGGAGAAAAAGGATCCATCAGAATGGAAGAAGACTAGAGTTTACTTCAACAGCAATGCAGTAGCTCATCCCACTCAAGCAGTTTGCAGTTTAGCTTATGTACCTTTGGAACATCAGGTGTTCATTGGGAAGTTGGATCAAGAAGTTGTACCAACAACCTATGAAGAGGCCAAAGGAGATAAGAGATGGATGCAGGCTGTTGATGAAGAGACCAAAGCTATGGAGAACAATGAGACTTGGTATGAAGCTGATCTTCCTAAGGGCAAGAAGGCAGTGGCTTCTAAGTGGGTTTTCACTATCAAGTATCAAAGCAATGGAGAGATTGAAAGGTACAAAGCAAGGCTGGTTGCAAGAGGCTTCACTCAAACCTATGGAAAGGACTACTTGGATACCTTTGCACCAGTAGCTAAGCTTCACACAGTTAGGATCATCTTGTCACTAGCAACAAACCTTGGTTGGGAACTTTGGCAAATGGATGTCAAGAATGCATTCCTTCAAGGAGAGCTTGAAGATGAGGTATACATGAGACCACCTTATGGTCTTGAAAGCATTGTGAAACCAGGGAAGGTGCTAAGGCTCAAGAAGGCGATCTATGGACTCAAGCAATCACCTAGAGCTTGGTACCACAAGTTGAACTCAACCCTTATGCAAAAAGGATTCAAGAGATCGGAGGGAGACCATACCTTGTTTACTCTTCAAGATCAGGAAGGTATCATTGTCATCCTTGTTTATGTTGATGACATTATCATTTCAGGGAGTAACAAGTCAGGTATTCAAGAAACCAAAGCTTATCTTAAATCTGTGTTTGATATTAAGGATCTTGGTACTCTAAAGTACTTCCTTGGGATAGAAGTTTGTCGGTCTGATGAAGGACTCTTCTTATCTCAAAGGAAGTACACACTTGATTTATTGTCTGAAGCAGGAAAGATTGGATCAAGACCAGCTAAGACACCACTGGAGGAAGGCTACAAAGTCATAAGAGAGGGGGAGCTTGAAGACAGACCATTTGAGGACATCACTCAATACAGAAGACTTGTCGGTAAGCTAATCTATTTAACTATAACCAGACCTGACTTGTACTTTGCTGTGAACCAGATAAGCCAATATATGCAAGCACCAAAGGTGCATCATTGGGACATGGTTCAGAGGATACTCAGATACCTAAGTGGTACTTCCGGGCAAGGCATTTGGATGGGCTGCAATCAAAGCACAGAGATAGTTGGGTATTGTGATGCTGATTGGGCAGGAGATAGAGTGGACAGGAGGTCCACTACAGGATATTGTACCTTCATTGGAGGAAACCTTGTTACTTGGAAGAGCAAGAAATAGAAGATAGTGTCATGTTCTAGTGCTGAAGCAGAGTATAGAGCAATGAGGAAGCTAGCAACAGAATTGGCATGGATCAAAGGCCTTCTTGTGGATTTGGGGATTGAGACTTCAAAGCCAATCACTATGCATTGTGACAACCAAGCTGCTATTCACATTGCATCAAACTCAGTTTTCCATGAGAGGACCAAGCATATAGAAGTGGATTGTCACAAGGTGAGACAGATGATTGAACAAGGAGTGGTGTTACCATGCTTTACAAGGAGTGAAGAACAACTAGCTGATGTGTTTACTAAGGCAGCAAGCTTGAAGGTGTGTGAGTCCATTCATCCAAAGCTGTGACTCATGGACCTTCCAGAATCCCCTAAGGCTATGGAGTCTATACTCTTTTTCCCTTCATGAAGTTTTATCCCATGTGGTTTTCTTCATGGAGGTTTTTAATGAGGTAGATCTCCAAGGACATTCCAAGCTTGATTCAACTCTTGAATTCAAGCTTGAGGGGGAGTATTGAAGTGGAGATCATTATTGAGATGAAGACTTGATATGGCTCAGCTCATATTTGAATGCATATGACCGTTGGAAGAAACTACAAAGAGGCGCCACTTTGTTGCCTTACCCGGATGGAGAATCTCTTTCCTAAAGGGGATATTCATCTTTCCATGTTTGTATAGCTGATTTTATTACTTACCCTAGTTGTATTCTCTTATATATATGCTCTGTAAATCCTGTTGATGAATATACAAGAGAGTTACTCTTCTCTAGTAGCCGCAAACCTCCCTCTCTCTCTCTTTAAGTCGCTAAGAACCCTAATCGGGTCTCCTAGCTTCTCTCATCATTTTCTCTTCATTCTCTCTTCAATCTAAACAATACTCTCAGTCTAAACTCATATTCTTACATTTAGGTGAGGTTAAACAACTATAAGTAAGTTTTTGCAAGTTGCTTAAGGTAGAATGAGAAGCATTTTATACAAGTTTATGTTCGTTTGTAACACCCCTAAGTAACCCGTCTAAATACTAGAAAGACACTTTGATCTTGTAAAAGGTCCCATGAGAATCCTAAACAAAACTTTTTAAACAACAATTCTTGAAACATATGTGTCATGGATTAGAGATTTTAGGTGAGGTTAGACAACTATAAGTAAGATTTTGTATGCTCCTAAAGGTAGAATGAGAATCATTTTATACAAGTTTATGTTCATTTGTAACACCCCTAAATAACCCTTCTAAATAATAGAAAGACACTTTGACCTTCAACAAGTTCCTATGATAATCCTAAACAAAACTTTCTAAACAAAACTTCTTGAAACCTATGTGTCATGGATTGGAGAATTTAAGTGCAGTAAGACAACTATAAGTAAGTTTTTGTATGCTCCCAAAGGTAGAATGAGAAGCATGTTGTACATGTTTATGTTCGTTTGTAACACAACTAAGTAACCCCTCCAAAAGACTAGAAAGACATTTCGATCTTCTAAAAGGTCCTATGAGAATCCAAAATAAAACTTTTTAACCAAAACTTCTTGAAACATATATGTCATGGATTGGAGAATTTAGGTGAGGTAGGACAACTATAAGTAAGTTTTTGTATTCTCCCAAAGGTAGAATGATAAGCATGTTTTACATGTTTATGTTCGATTGTAACACAACTAAGTAACCCCTCTAATAGGCTAGAAAGACACTTTGATCTTCTAAAAGGTCCTATGAGAATCCTAAATAAAACTTTTTAACCAAAACTTCTTGAAACATATATGTTATGGATTGGAGAATTTAGGTGAAGTAGGACAACTATAAGTAAGTTTTTGTATTCTCCCAAAGGTAGAATGATAAGCATGTTTTACATGTTTATGTTTGTTTTTAACACAACTAAGTAACCCCTCTAAAAGACTAGAAAGACACTTTGATCTTCTAAAAGGTCCTATGAGAATCCTAAATAAAAAATTTTAACCAAAACTTCTTGAAACATACATGTCATGGATTGGAGAATTTAGGTGAGGTAGGACAACTATAAGTAAGTTTTCGTATTCTCCCAAAGGTAGAATGATAAGCATGTTTTACATGTTTATGTTTGTTGTTAACACAACTAAGTAACCCCTCTAAAAGACTAGAAAGACACTTTGATCTTCTAAAAGGTCCTATGAGAATCCTAAATAAAAAATTTTAACCAAAACTTCTTGAAACATACATGTCATGGATTGGAGAATTTAGGTGAGGTAGGACAACTATAAGTAAGTTTTCGTATTCTCCCAAAGGTAGAATGATAAGCATGTTTTACATGTTTATGTTCGTTTTTAACACAACTAAGTAACCCCTCCAAAAGACTAGAAAGACATTTTGATCTTCTAAAAGGTCCTATGAGAATCCTAAATAAAAAATTTTAACCAAAACTTCTTGAAACATACATGTCATGGATTGGAGAATTTAGGTGAGGTAGGACAACTATAAGTAAGTTTTCGTATTCTCCCAAAGGTAGAATGATAAGCATGTTTTACATGTTTATGTTCGTTTTTAACACAACTAAGTAACCCCTCCAAAAGACTAGAAAGACATTTTGATCTTCTAAAAGATCCTATGAGAATCCTAAATAAAACTTTTTAACCAAAACTTCTTGAAACATATATGTCATGGATTGGAGAATTTAGGTGAGGTAGGACAACTATAAGTAAGTTTTTGTATTCTCCCAAAGGTAGAATGATAAGCATGTTTTACATGTTTATGTTCGTTTTTAACACAACTAAGTAACCCCTCTAAAAGACTAGAAAGACACTTTGATCTTCTAAAAGGTCCTACGAGAATCCTAAATAAAAAATTTTAACCAAAATTCATGAAACATACATGTCATGGATTGGAGAATTTAGGTGAGGTAGGACAACTATAAGTAAGTTTTTGTATTCTCCCAAAGGTAGAATGATAAGCATGTTTTACATGTTTATGTTCGATTGTAACACAACTAAGTAACCCCTCTAATAGGCTAGAAAGACACTTTGATCTTCTAAAAGGTCCTATGAGAATCCTAAATAAAACTTTTTAACCAAAACTTCTTGAAACATATATGTTATGGATTGGAGAATTTAGGTGAAGTAGGACAACTATAAGTAAGTTTTTGTATTCTCCCAAAGGTAGAATGATAAGCATGTTTTACATGTTTATGTTCGTTTAAAAGACTAGAAAGACACTTTGAACACAACTAAGTAACCCCTCCCAAAGGTAGAAAGACATGTTTATGTTTGTTTTTAACACAACTAAGTAACCCCTCTAAAAGACTAGAAAGACACTTTGATCTTCTAAAAGGTCCTATGAGAATCCTAAATAAAAAATTTTAACCAAAACTTCTTGAAACATACATGTCATGGATTGGAGAATTTAGGTGAGGTAGGACAACTATAAGTAAGTTTTCGTATTCTCCCAAAGGTAGAATGATAAGCATGTTTTACATGTTTATGTTCGTTTTTAACACAACTAAGTAACCCCTCCAAAAGACTAGAAAGACATTTTGATCTTCTAAAAGGTCCTATGAAATCCTAAATAAAAAATTTTAACCAAAACTTCTTGAAACATACATGTCATGGATTGGAGAATTTAGGTGAGGTAGGACAACTATAAGTAAGTTTTCGTATTCTCCCAAAGGTAGAATGATAAGCATGTTTTACATGTTTATGTTCGTTTTTAAAACAACTAAGTAACCCCTCCAAAAGACTAGAAAGACATTTTGATCTTCTAAAAGGTCCTATTCCTAAATAAAACTTTTTAACCAAAACTTCTTGAAACATATATGTCATGGATTGGAGAATTTAGGTGAGGTAGGACAACTATAAGTAAGTTTTTGTATTCTCCCAAAGGTAGAATGATAAGCATGTTTTACATGTTTATGTTCGTTTTTAACACAACTAAGTAACCCCTCTAAAAGACTAGAAAGACACTTTGATCTTCTAAAAGGTCCTACGAGAATCCTAAATAAAAAATTTTAACCAAAATTCATGAAACATACATGTCATGGATTGGAGAATTTAGGTGAGGTAGGACAACTATAAGTAAGTTTTTGTATTCTCCCAAAGGTAGAATGATAAGCATGTTTTACATGTTTATGTTCGATTGTAACACAACTAAGTAACCCCTCTAATAGGCTAGAAAGACACTTTGATCTTCTAAAAGGTCCTATGAGAATCCTAAATAAAACTTTTTAACCAAAACTTCTTGAAACATATATGTTATGGATTGGAGAATTTAGGTGAAGTAGGACAACTATAAGTAAGTTTTTGTATTCTCCCAAAGGTAGAATGATAAGCATGTTTTACATGTTTATGTTCGTTTTTAACACAACTAAGTAACCCCTCTAAAAGACTAGAAAGACACTTTGATCTTCTAAAAGGTCCTATGAGAATCCTAAATAAAAAATTTTAACCAAAACTTCTTGAAACATACATGTCATGGATTGGAGAATTTAGGTGAGGTAGGACAACTATAAGTAAGTTTTTGTATTCTCCCAAAGGTAGAATGATAAGCATGTTTTACATGTTTATGTTCGTTTTTAACACAACTAAGTAACCCCTCTAAAATACTAGAAAGACACTTTGATCTTCTAAAAGGTCCTATGAGAATCCTAAATAAAAAATTTTAACCAAAACTTCTTGAAACATACATGTCATGGATTGGAGAATTTAGGTGAGGTAGGACAACTATAAGTAAGTTTTTGTATTCTCCCAAAGGTAGAATGATAAGCATGTTTTACATGTTTATGTTCGTTTTTAACACAACTAAGTAACCCCTCTAAAAGACTAGAAAGACACTTTGATCTTCTAAAAGGTCCTATGAGAATCCTAAATAAAAAAATTTAACCAAAACTTCTTGAAACATACATGTCATGGATTGGAGAATTTAGGTGAGGTAGGACAACTATAAGTAAGTTTTTGTATGCTCCTTAAGGTAGAATGAGAAGCATTTTATACAAGTTTATGTTCGTTTGTAACACCCCTAAGTAACCCTTCTAAATACTCGAAAGACACTATGATCTTGTAAAAGGTCCTATGAGAATCCTAAACAAAACTTTTTAAACAAAAATTCTTGAAACATATGTGTCATGGATCGGGGGTTTTAGGTGAGGTTAAACAACTATAAGTAAGTTTTTGTATGTTGCTTAAGGTAGAATGAGAAGCATTTTATACAAGTTTATGTTCGTTTGTAACACCCCTAAGTAACCCGTCTAAATACTAGAAAGACACTTTGATCTTGTAAAAGGTCCCATGAGAATCCTAAACAAAACTTTTTAAACAACAATTCTTGAAACATATGTGTCATGGATTGGAGATTTTAGGTGAGGTTAGACAACTATAAGTAAGATTTTGTATGCTCCTAAAGGTAGAATGAGAATCATTTTATACAAGTTTATGTTCATTTGTAACACCCCTAAATAACCCTTCTAAATAATAGAAAGACACTTTGACCTTCTTCAAGTTCCTATGATAATCCTAAACAAAACTTTTTAAACAAAACTTCTTGAAACCTATGTGTCATGGATTGGAGAATTTAGGTGCAGTAAGACAACTATAAGTAAGTTTTTGTATGCTCCCAAAGGTAGAATGAGAAGCATGTTGTACATGTTTATGTTCGTTTGTAACACAACTAAGTAACCCCTCCGAAAGACTAGAAAGACATTTTGATCTTCTAAAAGGTCCTATGAGAATCCAAAATAAAACTTTTTAACCAAAACTTCTTGAAACATATATGTCATGGATTGGAGAATTTAGGTGAAGTAGGACAACTATAAGTAAGTTTTTGTATTCTCCCATTGGTAGAATGATAAGCATGTTTTACATGTTTATGTTCGTTTTTAACACAACTAAGTAACCCCTATAAAAGACTAGAAAGACACTTTGATCTTCTAAAAGGTCCTATGAGAATCCTAAATAAAAAATTTAACCAAAACTTCTTGAAACATACATGTCATGGATTGGAGAATTTAGGTGAGGTAGGACAACTATAAGTAAGTTTTTGTATGCTCCTTAAGGTAGAATGAGAAGCATTTTATAAAAGTTTATGTTCGTTTGTAACACCCCTAAGTAACCCTTCTAAATACTCGAAAGACACTATGATCTTGTAAAAGGTCCTATGAGAATCCTAAACAAAACTTTTTAAACAAAAATTCTTGAAACATATGTGTCATGGATCGGGGGTTTTAGGTGAGGTTAAACAACTATAAGTAAGTTTTTGTATGTTGCTTAAGGTAGAATGAGAAGCATTTTATACAAGTTTATGTTCGTTTGTAACACCCCTAAGTAACCCGTCTAAATACTAGAAAGACACTTTGATCTTGTAAAAGGTCCCATGAGAATCCTAAACAAAACTTTTTAAACAACAATTCTTGAAACATATGTGTCATGGATTAGAGATTTTAGGTGAGGTTAGACAACTATAAGTAAGATTTTGTATGCTCCTAAAGGTAGAATGAGAATCATTTTATACAAGTTTATGTTCATTTGTAACACCCCTAAATAACCCTTCTAAATAATAGAAAGACACTTTGACCTTCAACAAGTTCCTATGATAATCCTAAACAAAACTTTTTAAACAAAACTTCTTGAAACCTATGTGTCATGGATTGGAGAATTTAAGTGCAGTAAGACAACTATAAGTAAGTTTTTGTATGCTCCCAAAGGTAGAATGAGAAGCATGTTGTACATGTTTATGTTCTTTTGTAACACAACTAAGTAACCCCTCCAAAAGACTAGAAAGACATTTCGATCTTCTAAAAGGTCCTATGAGAATCCAAAATAAAACTTTTTAACCAAAACTTCTTGAAACATATATGTCATGGATTGGAGAATTTAGTGTTGGAATGAAGGAGAAAGAAGTAACAAGAGTGTGTGACAAGTAAAGGTAGCCGGTTAGGGTTTATGAGGAGATGAAGAGCCGGATGATGTCTTATGAAAGTGTTGGGATTTGGGGACTAAACCAACATGTGACTTTGTTTGTTTATAGTTTGGTTAAGTCCCCAACATAGTACCAACATGTCTGGAATGAATCAGAAGCGCAGGAAGACTGATCTCAAGGCTGAACACACCACTCTCTCTCCTCAGTGAGCTGTCGCTATCTACATTTGGAGCCGTTACTACTCTCTTGTCTTCTTCTTCTTTGTTTATTGTTTTATCTATCCAGAACCCTAGTTTCATCTCTTTATAAGCATTGTAACACATAAACATTAAGATAAGTTAAGGGAATCATTTCCTAAACTCTCAATCTCTCTTCACTCTCTCGGTTACACACTTTCTCGCTCATAAACCCTAATCGGGTACATGAGCTTCTCTCTTCAAGAACTCACCAAGAACTCTTCCTAATCTCAAATTCTCACATGGTATCAGAGCCTTAAAGCTTATGTACCTAATCTCTCTTCCGCAAATACTCTGAATCTCTCTCTTTTGTTCTCAATACTCTTTTGAATCTCTTGTACTCTCGGTTAACTTCATCCTATACTACCCGGTTACTTCTTTCTTGTTCAACTTCTCTTTTGAAACCTGTTCTCTTGAATCTCTATCATTACTCAGTCATGGAAAACTCAAGGGTGATTATCCCAGTGACTCTTAAGGGAGCCAACTACTTGGTGTGGGCTAGAATGGCCAAAAGCGCTCTTGGTGGAAGAGGCTTGTGGAAGCATGTCTTAAGCGACTCTGCTCCAGTCAAGATGATGAAAGCTGAGCCCAAAGGTGAAGCTGCTAAAGGAGGAACCGAGGCTGAGGCTAAGGTTGATGAAGAGGCTGTTGAAGAAGCAGCCCTTGAAGATGAAGAAGCATGGATCCAAGGAGATCAACATGTACTGTCCATTCTTCAAAGCTCACTTGAACCGTCTCTGTTGGAAGCTTACTCCTACTGTGAGAGCTCCAAAGACTTATGGGACACCTTGTACAAGGTCTATGGCAACATGTCTAACCTCAGTAGGGTGTTTGAAGTGAAGATGGCCATCAACAATCTGAGCCAAGAAGATATGGAGTTCAAGCAACACTTTGGGAAGTTTAGATCATTGTGGGCAGAGTTGGAAATGCTGAGGCCACCAACAGTTGATCCACAGGTTCTAAATGAGAGGAGGGAACAAGACAAGGTGTTTGCACTCTTGCTAACCCTCAATCCAGCTTACAATGGTCTTATCACACACATGTTGAGGGCAGAAACTCTTCCCAACCTAGATGAAGTGTGTGCACAAATCCAAAAGGAGCAAGGATCTTTTGGGTTGTTTGGAAGGAAAGGTGAGCTAGCCACTGCTCACAAAGGTGCTTACAAGCCTGAGGAAAGAAGGATCCCTGGTGTATGTGACCATTGCAAAAGGAAGGGCCATTTCAAGGACAAATGTTGGTTACTTCATCCCCATCTCAAGCCGGCTTTCACCAACAAGTTCAAGGACCAGAGAGCTCATTACTCAAGTGAATCAACTCATGCTCATGCTGCTGGTGCTCCTGGTGCTTCTACCTCTTCAAACCGTGGTGGAAATGATTGTAGAGAGATGGTACCAGCCTTTGCTCCTACTCCAAATGTGGCGCCTCAGAATGAGTTGGTGAGGAGGTCTGATCTTGATGCACTCATCAAAGCCTTCAAGGAAGGTGCTGGTAATGTTCTTGGTAGCTCCTTTCATGCTTTATTCAATCACAAAGCTCTAGTATCTGATCATAAACCATTGATAGTAGATTCAGGGGCTTCACATCACATGATTAGTGATTTGAACTTGATTAAAGATGTTAAGCCTGCTCTAGGGAATGTTGTGATTGCTAATGGTGAAAGGATTCCAATTAAAGGCATAGGAAATGTTAGGTTGTTTGACAGAGAATCAAAAGCCTTTTATATGCCTAGTTTTACATCAAACTTGTTAAGTGTTAAGAGAGTAGCTACTGATCTTAAATGCAATGTTATCTTCAGTCCTAATGATGTGATTTTTCAGGATATTAAGACAAGTAAGTTGCTTGGAAAGGGTGTGACAAAGGATGAGTTATACATGCTTGAAGACACCAACCTTGCATCTGAATTATCTGCTTCTGTTTTTAGTTCCACTCTAGTTAATGATTCTGTATGGCATGCTAGACTTGGTCACCCTCACTCTCGTGCCTTAGGTTTAATGTTGCCCTTTGTTTCCTTTAAAAATGATGATTGTGAAGCATGTATCCTTGGAAAACATTGCAAATCAGTCTTCCCTAGTTCTAAAACCGTGTATGCAAACTGCTTTGATCTTGTTCACTCTGATGTTTGGACTGCTCCATGTGTTTCTAGAGAGAATCATAAGTACTTTGTGACATTCATTGATGAGAAATCCAAGTATACTTGGTTAACTTTGATTCAATCTAAAGATAGGGTGTTAGAAGCATTCATAAACTTTCAAACCTATGTATCTAACAATTTCAATGCCAAGATTAAGATATTTAGGTCAGATAATGGTGGGGAATACACAAGCAATGCATTCAAACATCATCTTGCAAAACATGGGATCATCCACCAAACAAGCTGTCCATACACTCCACAACAGAATGGTGTGGCTGAGAGGAAGAATAGACACTTGATGGAGGTGGCCAGATCAATCATGTTTCATACAAATGTTCCCAAAAGGTTTTGGAGTGATGCTGTGATGTCTGCTTGCTATCTAATCAATAGGACACCCACAAGAGTTCTACAAGATGCTTCACCATATCAGGTATTGAACAAAACTAAACCTTCAATTCATCACTTACGTGTGTTTGGATGTTTGTGTTTTGTTTTAAGACCAGGAGAGCAGAGAGATAAGCTTGATCATAAGAGTGTCAAAGCAATGTTCATTGGGTATTCTACAAACCAGAGAGGATACAAGTGCTATGTACCTGAGACTAGAAGGGTATTGGTCTCTAGAGATGTCAAGTTTGTGGAGTCAAAGGGTTTCTATGAAGAAAAGAGTTGGGAGAGCCTTAAGGACCTTCCCAATAACCGTGCCAACAACCTAAGGAGGATCCTAGAGAGCCTTGGGATTACGCAGCCCAAAAGAAAAGAGGAGACTCAAGTGGACAAACCGGCTGAGGAAACTCACATTGTGGATGAATCTACTCACCTTGATCATGAGGAGGGCAATGGAGAATCACAAGAAGAACAACAAGTTGAAAGTTCTGCCACGCATGATCAAGATGATAGAGAAGAGTTAGTTGATCAACAAATAGAACCTGAAGTTGTACAAGAGGAACATCATGAGGTTGTGCAAGAGGAACCTGAAGTTGTGCAACAACAACAGCCGGCTCAAGTGCTTAGGAGAAGTACTAGAAAGAGAAAGGATCCATCTGAATGGAAGAAGACTAGGGTTTACTACAATTGCAAGGCAGTAGCTCATCCAACACAAGCTGTTTGCACACTTGCTCACTTCCCAACTGAGCACAAGGTGTTTATGGGTGCTATTGATGCTGAATGGGTTCCTAAAACCTATGAAGAAGCTAAGGAGCACAAGAAGTGGACTGATGCAGTTGGAGAAGAGATCAAGGCAATGGAAAACAACAACACTTGGTATGAAACAGATTTACCAAGGAAGAAGAGGGCAGTGAGTTCCAAATGGGTTTTCACTATCAAATACAAGAGCAATGGAGAGATAGAGAGGTACAAGGCCAGATTAGTTGCAAGAGGGTTTACACAAACCTATGGAGAGGATTATAAAGACACTTTTGCACCAGTAGCTAAGCTCCATACAGTGAGAGTTATTCTGTCCTTAGCAACAAACTTGGAGTGGGAGTTGCACCAAATGGATGTCAAGAATGCATTTCTCCAAGGAGAGCTAGAGGATGAGGTTTATATGACTCCACCACCTGGTCTTGAAGGCATGGTTACTCAAGGAAAGGTTCTGAGGTTGAAGAAGGCAATCTATGGACTCAAACAATCTCCTAGAGCTTGGTACCACAAGCTAAGCACAACTCTCATGGAAAAGGGTTTTAATAGATCAGAAGCTGATCATACTCTCTTCACTCAATCAAGCCAAGAAGGTATTGTTGTCATTCTCATTTATGTAGATGATATCATCATCTCAGGGAGTGACAAGGTAGGAATACAAGCTTGCAAAGATCATTTGAAATCTGTGTTTGATATCAAAGATCTTGGTGAACTAAAGTACTTCCTAGGGATAGAAGTGTGCCGGTCCAAAGAAGGCCTCTTCTTATCACAAAGGAAGTACACTCTTGATTTGTTGAGTGAAGCAGGTAAGCTCAATGGAAAGACAGCCAAGACACCTCTTGAAGAAGGCTACAAAGTCACAAGAGAGGGGGAGATTGCAAAGGAGCCATTTTGATCTTCTAAAAGGTCCTATGAGAATCCTAAAAAAACTTTTTAACCAAAACTTCTTGAAACATATATGTCATGGATTGGAGAATTTAGGTGAGGTAGGACAACTATAAGTAAGTTTTTGTATTCTCCCAAAGGTAGAATGATAAGCATGTTTTACATGTTTATGTTCGTTTTTAACACAACTAAGTAACCCCTCTAAAAGACTAGAAAGACACTTTGATCTTCTAAAAGGTCCTACGAGAATCCTAAATAAAAAATTTTAACCAAAACTTCTTGAAACATACATGTCATGGATTGGAGAATTTAGGTGAGGTAGGACAACTATAAGTAAGTTTTTGTATTCTCCCAAAGGTAGAATGATAAGCATGTTTTACATGTTTATGTTCGATTGTAACACAACTAAGTAACCCCTCTAATAGGCTAGAAAGACACTTTGATCTTCTAAAAGGTCCTATGAGAATCCTAAATAAAACTTTTTAACCAAAACTTCTTGAAACATATATGTTATGGATTGGAGAATTTAGGTGAAGTAGGACAACTATAAGTAAGTTTTTGTATTCTCCCAAAGTAGAATGATAAGCATGTTTTACATGTTTATGTTCGTTTTTAACACAACTAAGTAACCCCTCTAAAAGACTAGAAAGACACTTTGATCTTCTAAAAGGTCCTATGAGAATCCTAAATAAAAAATTTTAACCAAAACTTCTTGAAACATACATGTCATGGATTGGAGAATTTAGGTGAGGTAGGACAACTATAAGTAAGTTTTTGTATTCTCCCAAAGGTAGAATGATAAGCATGTTTTACATGTTTATGTTCATTTTTAACACAACTAAGTAACCCCTCTAATAGGCTAGAAAGACACTTTGATCTTCTAAAAGGTCCTATGAGAATCCTAAATAAAAAATTTTAACCAAAACTTCTTGAAACATACATGTCATGGATTGGAGAATTTAGGTGAGGTAGGACAACTATAAGTAAGTTTTTGTATTCTCCCAAAGGTAGAATGATAAGCATGTTTTACATGTTTATGTTCGATTGTAACACAACTAAGTAACCCCTCTAATAGGCTAGAAAGACACTTTGATCTTCTAAAAGGTCCTATGAGAATCCTAAATAAAAAATTTTAACCAAAACTTCTTGAAACATATATGTCATGGATTGGAGAATTTAGGTGAAGTAGGACAACTATAAGTAAGTTTTTGTATTCTCCCAAAGGTAGAATGATAAGCATGTTTTACATGTTTATGTTCGTTTTTAACACAACTAAGTAACCCCTCTAAAAGACTAGAAAGACACTTTGATCTTCTAAAAGGTCCTATGAGAATCCTAAATAAAAAAATTTAACCAAAACTTCTTGAAACATATATGTCATGGATTGGAGAATTTAAGTGCAGTAAGACAACTATAAGTAAGTTTTTGTATGCTCCCAAAGGTAGAATGAGAAGCATGTTGTACATGTTTATGTTCGTTTGTAAACACAACTAAGTAACCCCTCCAAAAGACTAGAAAGACATTTCGATCTTCTAAAAGGTCCTATGAGAATCCAAAATAAAACTTTTTAACCAAAACTTCTTGAAACATATATGTCATGGATTGGAGAATTTAGGTGATGTAGGACAACTATAAGTAAGTTTTTGTATTCTCCCAAAGGTAGAATGATAAGCATGTTTTACATGTTTATGTTCGATTGTAACACAACTAAGTAACCCCTCTAATAGGCTAGAAAGACACTTTGATCTTCTAAAAGGTCCTATGAGAATCCTAAATAAAACTTTTTAACCAAAACTTCTTGAAACATATATGTTATGGATTGGACAATTTAGGTGAAGTAGGACAACTATAAGTAAGTTTTTGTATTCTCCCAAAGGTAGAATGATAAGCATGTTTTACATGTTTATGTTTGTTTTTAACACAACTAAGTAACCCCTCTAAAAGACTAGAAAGACACTTTGATCTTCTAAAAGGTCCTATGAGAATCCTAAATAAAAAAATTTAACCAAAACTTCTTGAAACATACATGTAATGGATTGGAGAATTTAGGTGAGGTAGGACAACTATAAGTAAGTTTTCGTATTCTCCCAAAGGTAGAATGATAAGCATGTTTTACATGTTTATGTTTGTTTTTAACACAACTAAGTAACCCCTCTAAAAGACTAGAAAGACACTTTGATCTTCTAAAAGGTCCTATGAGAATCCTAAATAAAAAATTTTAACCAAAACTTCTTGAAACATACATGTCATGGATTGGAGAATTTAGGTGAGGTAGGACAACTATAAGTAAGTTTTCGTATTCTCCCAAAGGTAGAATGATAAGCATGTTTTACATGTTTATGTTCGTTTTTAACACAACTAAGTAACCCCTCCAAAAGACTAGAAAGACATTTTGATCTTCTAAAAGGTCCTATGAGAATCCTAAATAAAACTTTTTAACCAAAACTTCTTGAAACATATATGTCATGGATTGGAGAATTTAGGTGAGGTAGGACAACTATAAGTAAGTTTTTGTATTCTCCCAAAGGTAGAATGATAAGCATGTTTTACATGTTTATGTTCGTTTTTAACACAACTAAGTAACCCCTCTAAAAGACTAGAAAGACACTTTGATCTTCTAAAAGGTCCTACGAGAATCCTAAATAAAAAATTTTAACCAAAATTCATGAAACATACATGTCATGGATTGGAGAATTTAGGTGAGGTAGGACAACTATAAGTAAGTTTTTGTATTCTCCCAAAGGTAGAATGATAAGCATGTTTTACATGTTTATGTTCGATTGTAACACAACTAAGTAACCCCTCTAATAGGCTAGAAAGACACTTTGATCTTCTAAAAGGTCCTATGAGAATCCTAAATAAAACTTTTTAACCAAAACTTCTTGAAACATATATGTTATGGATTGGAGAATTTAGGTGAAGTAGGACAACTATAAGTAAGTTTTTGTATTCTCCCAAAGGTAGAATGATAAGCATGTTTTACATGTTTATGTTCGTTTTTAACACAACTAAGTAACCCCTCTAAAAGACTAGAAAGACACTTTGATCTTCTAAAAGGTCCTATGAGAATCCTAAATAAAAAATTTTAACCAAAACTTCTTGAAACATACATGTCATGGATTGGAGAATTTAGGTGAGGTAGGACAACTATAAGTAAGTTTTTGTATTCTCCCAAAGGTAGAATGATAAGCATGTTTTACATGTTTATGTTCGTTTTTAACACAACTAAGTAACCCCTCTAAAATACTAGAAAGACACTTTGATCTTCTAAAAGGTCCTATGAGAATCCTAAATAAAAAATTTTAACCAAAACTTCTTGAAACATACATGTCATGGATTGGAGAATTTAGGTGAGGTAGGACAACTATAAGTAAGTTTTTGTATTCTCCCAAAGGTAGAATGATAAGCATGTTTTACATGTTTATGTTCGTTTTTAACACAACTAAGTAACCCCTCTAAAAGACTAGAAAGACACTTTGATCTTCTAAAAGGTCCTATGAGAATCCTAAATAAAAAATTTTAACCAAAACTTCTTGAAACATACATGTCATGGATTGGAGAATTTAGGTGAGGTAGGACAACTATAAGTAAGTTTTTGTATGCTCCTTAAGGTAGAATGAGAAGCATTTTATACAAGTTTATGTTCGTTTGTAACACCCCTAAGTAACCCTTCTAAATACTCGAAAGACACTATGATCTTGTAAAAGGTCCTATGAGAATCCTAAACAAAACTTTTTAAACAAAAATTCTTGAAACATATGTGTCATGGATCGGGGGTTTTAGGTGAGGTTAAACAACTATAAGTAAGTTTTTGTATGTTGCTTAAGGTAGAATGAGAAGCATTTTATACAAGTTTATGTTCGTTTGTAACACCCCTAAGTAACCCGTCTAAATACTAGAAAGACACTTTGATCTTGTAAAAGGTCCCATGAGAATCCTAAACAAAATTTTTTAAACAACAATTCTTGAAACATATGTGTCATGGATTGGAGATTTTAGGTGAGGTTAGACAACTATAAGTAAGATTTTGTATGCTCCTAAAGGTAGAATGAGAATCATTTTATACAAGTTTATGTTCATTTGTAACACCCCTAAATAACCCTTCTAAATAATAGAAAGACACTTTGACCTTCTTCAAGTTCCTATGATAATCCTAAACAAAACTTTTTAAACAAAACTTCTTGAAACCTATGTGTCATGGATTGGAGAATTTAGGTGCAGTAAGACAACTATAAGTAAGTTTTTGTATGCTCCCAAAGGTAGAATGAGAAGCATGTTGTACATGTTTATGTTCGTTTGTAACACAACTAAGTAACCCCTCCGAAAGACTAGAAAGACATTTTGATCTTCTAAAAGGTCCTATGAGAATCCAAAATAAAACTTTTTAACCAAAACTTCTTGAAACATATATGTCATGGATTGGAGAATTTAGGTGAAGTAGGACAACTATAAGTAAGTTTTTGTATTCTCCCATTGGTAGAATGATAAGCATGTTTTACATGTTTATGTTCGTTTTTAACACAACTAAGTAACCCCTCTAAAAGACTAGAAAGACACTTTGATCTTCTAAAAGGTCCTATGAGAATCCTAAATAAAAAATTTAACCAAAACTTCTTGAAACATACATGTCATTGATTGGAGAATTTAGGTGAGGTAGGACAACTATAAGTAAGTTTTTGTATGCTCCTTAAGGTAGAATGAGAAGCATTTTATAAAAGTTTATGTTCGTTTGTAACACCCCTAAGTAACCCTTCTAAATACTCGAAAGACACTATGATCTTGTAAAAGGTCCTATGAGAATCCTAAACAAAACTTTTTAAACAAAAATTCTTGAAACATATGTGTCATGGATCGGGGGTTTTAGGTGACGTTAAACAACTATAAGTAAGTTTTTGTATGTTGCTTAAGGTAGAATGAGAAGCATTTTATACAAGTTTATGTTCGTTTGTAACACCCCTAAGTAACCCGTCTAAATACTAGAAAGACACTTTGATCTTGTAAAAGGTCCCATGAGAATCCTAAACAAAACTTTTTAAACAACAATTCTTGAAACATATGTGTCATGGATTAGAGATTTTAGGTGAGGTTAGACAACTATAAGTAAGATTTTGTATGCTCCTAAAGGTAGAATGAGAATCATTTTATACAAGTTTATGTTCATTTGTAACACCCCTAAATAACCCTTCTAAATAATAGAAAGACACTTTGACCTTCAACAAGTTCCTATGATAATCCTAAACAAAACTTTTTAAACAAAACTTCTTGAAACCTATGTGTCATGGATTGGAGAATTTAAGTGCAGTAAGACAACTATAAGTAAGTTTTTGTATGCTCCCAAAGGTAGAATGAGAAGCATGTTGTACATGTTTATGTTCGTTTGTAACACAACTAAGTAACCCCTCCAAAAGACTAGAAAGACATTTCGATCTTCTAAAAGGTCCTATGAGAATCCAAAATAAAACTTTTTAACCAAATCTTCTTGAAACATATATGTCATGGATTGGAGAATTTAGGTGAGGTAGGACAACTATAAGTAAGTTTTTGTATTCTCCCAAAGGTAGAATGATAAGCATGTTTTACATGTTTATGTTCGTTTTTAACACAACTAAGTAACCCCTCTAAAAGACTAGAAAGACACTTTGATCTTCTAAAAGGTCCTATGAGAATCCTAAATAAAAAATTTTAACCAAAACTTCTTGAAACATACATGTCATGGATTGGAGAATTTAGGTGAGGTAGGACAACTATAAGTAAGTTTTTGTTTCTCCCAAATGTAGAATGATAAGCATGTTTTACATGTTTATGTTCGATTGTAACACAACTAAGTAACCCCTCTAATAGGCTAGAAAGACACTTTGATCTTCTAAAAGGTCCTATGAGAATCCTAAATAAAATTTTTTAACCAAAACTTCTTGAAACATACATGTCATGGATTGGAGAATTAGGTGAGGTAGGACAACTATAAGTAAGTTTTTGTATGCTCCTTAAGGTAGAATGAGAAGCATTTTATACAAGTTTATGTTCGTCTGTAACACCCCTAAGTAACCCTTCTAAATACTCGAAAGACACTATGATCTTGTAAAAGGTCCCATGAGAATCCTAAACAAAACTTTTTAAACAAAAATTCTTGAAACATATGTGTCATGGATCGGGGGTTTTAGGTGAGGTTAAACAACTATAAGTAAGTTTTTGTATGTTGCTTAAGGTAGAATGAGGAGCATTTTATACAAGTTTATGTTCGTTTGTAACACCCCTAAGTAACCCGTCTAAATACTAGAAAGACACTTTGATCTTGTAAAAGGTCCCATGAGAATCCTAAACAAAACTTTTTAAACAACAATTCTTGAAACATATGTGTCATGGATTGGAGATTTTAGGTGAGGTTAGACAACTATAAGTAAGATTTTGTATGCTCCTAAAGGTAGAATGAGAATCATTTTATACAAGTTTATGTTCATTTGTAACACCCCTAAATAACCCTTCTAAATAATAGAAAGACATTTTGATCTTCTAAAAGGTCCTATGAGAATCCAAAATAAAACTTTTTAACCAAAACTTCTTGAAACATATATGTCATGAATTGGAGAATTTAGGTGAGGTAGGACAACTATAAGTAAATTTTTGTATGCTCCCATAGGTAGAATGATAAGCATGTTTTACATGTTTATGTTCGTTTTTACCACAACTAAGTAACCCCTTTAAAAGACTAGAAAGACACTTTGATCTTCTAAAAGGTCCTATGAGAATCCTAAATAAAAATTTTTAACCAAAACTTCTTGAAACATACATGTCATGGATTGGAGAATTTAGGTGAGGTAGGACAACTATAAGTAAGTTTTTGTATGCTCCTTAAGGTAGAATGAGAAGCATTTTATACAAGTTTATGTTCGTTTGTAACACCCCTAAGTAACCCTTCTAAATACTCGAAAGACACTATGATCTTGTAAAAAGTCCTATGAGAATCCTAAACAAAACTTTTTAAACAAAAATTCTTGAAACATATGTGTCATGGATCAGGGGTTTTAGGTGAGGTTAAACAACTATAAGTAAGTTTTTGTATGTTGCTTAAGGTAGAATGAGAAGCATTTTATACAAGTTTATGTTCGTTTGTAACACCCCAAAGTAACCCGTCTAAATACTAGAAAGATACTTTGATCTTGTAAAAGGTCCCATGAGAATCCTAAACAAAACTTTTTAAACAACAATTCTTGAAACATATGTGTCATGGATTGGAGATTTTAGGTGAGGTTAGACAACTATAAGTAAGATTTTGTATGCTCCTAAAGGTAGAATGAGAATCATTTTATACAAGTTTATGTTCATTTGTAACACCCCTAAATAACCCTTCTAAATAATAGAAAGACACTTTAACCTTCTACATGTTCCTATGATAATCCTAAACAAAACTTTTTAAACAAAACTTCTTGAAACCTATGTGTCATGGATTGGAGAATTTAGGTGCAGTAAGACAACTATAAGTAAGTTTTTGTATGCTCCCAAAGGTAGAATGAGAAGCATGTTGTACATGTTTATGTTCGTTTGTAACACAACTAAGTAACCCCTCCAAAAGACTAGAAAGACATTTTGATCTTCTAAAAGGTCCTATGAGAATCCAAAATAAAACTTTTTAACCAAAACTTCTTGAAACATATATGTCACGGATTGGAGAATTTAGGTGAGGTAGGACAACTATAAGTAAGTTTTTGTATTCTCCCAAAGGTAGAATGATAAGCATGTTTTACATGTTTATGTTCGTTTTTAACACAACTAAGTAACCCCTCTAAAAGACTAGAAAGACACTTTGATCTTCTAAAAGGTCCTAAGAGAATCCTAAATAAAAAAATTTAACCAAAATTCTTGAAACATACATGTCATGGATTGGAGAATTTAGGTGCGGTAGGACAACTATAAGTAAGTTTTTGTATTCTCCCAAAGGTAGAATGATAAGCATGTTTTACATGTTTATGTTCGATTGTAACACAACTAAGTAACCCCTCTAATAGGCTAGAAAGACACTTTGATCTTCTAAAAGGTCCTATGAGAATCCTAAATAAAACTTTTTAACCAAAACTTCTTGAAACATATATGTTATGGATTGGAGAATTTAGGTGAAGTAGGACAACTATAAGTAAGTTTTTGTATTCTCCCAAAGGTAGAATGATAAGCATGTTTTACATGTTTATGTTCATTTTTAACACAACTAAGTAACCCCTCTAATAGGCTAGAAAGACACTTTGATCTTCTAAAAGGTCCTATGAGAATCCTAAATAAAAAATTTTAACCAAAACTTCTTGAAACATACATGTCATGGATTGGAGAATTTAGGTGAGGTAGGACAACTATAAGTAAGTTTTTGTATTCTCCCAAAGGTAGAATGATAAGCATGTTTTACATGTTTATGTTCGATTGTAACACAACTAAGTAACCCCTCTAATAGGCTAGAAAGACACTTTGATCTTCTAAAAGGTCCTATGAGAATCCTAAATAAAACTTTTTAACCAACACTTCTTGAAACATATATGTTATGGATTGGAGAATTTAGGTGAAGTAGGACAACTATAAGTAAGTTTTTGTATTCTCCCAAAGGTAGAATGATAAGCATGTTTTACATGTTTATGTTTGTTTTTAACACAACTAAGTAACCCCTCTAAAAGACTAGAAAGACACTTTGATCTTCTAAAAGGTCCTATGAGAATCCTAAATAAAAAAATTTAACCAAAACTTCTTGAAACATACATGTCATGGATTGGAGAATTTAGGTGAGGTAGGACAACTATAAGTAAGTTTTCGTATTCTCCCAAAGGTAGAATGATAAGCATGTTTTACATGTTTATGTTCGTTTTTAACACAACTAAGTAACCCCTCCAAAAGACTAGAAAGACATTTTGATCTTCTAAAAGGTCCTATGAGAATCCTAAATAAAACTTTTTAACCAAAACTTCTTGAAACATATATGTCATGGATTGGAGAATTTAGGTGAGGTAGGACAACTATAAGTAAGTTTTTGTATTCTCCCAAAGGTAGAATGATAAGCATGTTTTACATGTTTATGTTCGTTTTTAACACAACTAAGTAACCCCTCTAAAAGACTAGAAAGACACTTTGATCTTCTAAAAGGTCCTATGAGAATCCTAAATAAAAAATTTTAACCAAAACTTCTTGAAACATATATGTCATGGATTGGAGAATTTAGGTGAAGTAGGACAACTATAAGTAAGTTTTTGTATTCTCCCAAAGGTAGAATGATAAGCATGTTTTACATGTTTATGTTCGTTTTTAACACAACTAAGTAACCCCTCTAAAAGACTTGAAAGACACTTTGATCTTCTAAAAGGTCCTATGAGAATCCTAAATAAAAAATTTTAACCAAAACTTCTTGAAACATATATGTCATGGATTGGAGAATTTAGGTGAGGTAGGACAACTATAAGTAAGTTTTTGTATGCTCCTTAAGGTAGAATGAGAAGCATTTTATACAAGTTTATGTTCGTTTGTAACACCCCTAAGTAACCCGTCTAAATACTAGAAAGACACTTTGATCTTGTAAAAGGTCCCATGAGAATCCTAAACAAAACTTTTTAAACAACAATTCTTGAAACATATGTGTCATGGATTGGAGATTTTAGGTGAGGTTAAACAACTATAAGTAAGATTTTGTATGCTCCTAAAGGTAGAATGAGAATCATTTTATACAAGTTTATGTTCATTTGTAACACCCCTAAATAACCCTTCTAAATAATAGAAAGACACTTTGACCTTCAACAAGTTCCTATGATAATCCTAAACAAAACTTTTTAAACAAAACTTCTTGAAACCTATGTGTCATGGATTGGAGAATTTAAGTGCAGTAAGACAACTATAAGTAAGTTTTTGTAAGCTCCCAAAGGTAGAATGAGAAGCATGTTGTACATGTTTTTGTTCGTTTGTAACACAACTAAGTAACCCCTCCAAAAGACTAGAAAGACATTTCGATCTTCTAAAAGGTCCTATGAGAATCCAAAATAAAACTTTTTAACCAAAACTTCTTGAAACATATATGTCACGGATTGGAGAATTTAGGTGAGGTAGGACAACTATAAGTAAGTTTTTGTATTCTCCCAAAGGTAGAATGATAAGCATGTTTTACATGTTTATGTTCGTTTTTAACACAACTAAGTAACCCCTCTAAAAGACTAGAAAGACACTTTGATCTTCTAAAAGGTCCTATGAGAATCCTAAATAAAAAAATTTAACCAAAACTTCTTGAAACATACATGTCATGGATTGGAGAATGATAGATTTTAGAGATTGAACATTGAGAAGAGTTTAGGGTTCTTGTATCAGCCGCAGCTTTAGAGAGAGAATGAGAGACAATAAACCCTTATCTCATTCATTTGGTGTTACAACTTTATATATAGGATACAACCTTAAGATGCTTAACCTAAATGAGCTTAAAGACAAGAATAACAAGAGGACAAGGTCTGATCAGGTCTGAGTGTGCGCAGGAGAGAGAGAGAGAGTGGGGACCATTTGTGGTCCACACCATTTGAACCTTCTCCTTATCTCCAACGGTCTGATTCTTTCTACAACCAAGACTTGAGTGTTTGAGTGAGAGTTGGCGCCACCTTAACCTAATTAGAAGTCCCCAACTTTGAACATTCTCAAATGTGCAAGACTTGTGCATATTTTGATAATACACAGCCTTTGCACATTTGATCTTATCATGATCAATACTCCCCCTCAAGTTCAGACTTTGGAATCACCCTAAAGACTGAACTTGGAATGATCATGGCAATACCTCATTAAAAACCTTGATGTGGAAAACCACTTGGGACAAAACCACATCAAGGGAAAAAGAGTATGCTGCTCATGAATCAGGAGAGTTCTAATCATGAATAGCCACCAGCCCTAGTTTGCCAAAGACATGAGTGCAAACCTTAAGACTAGCAGCCTTGGTGAAGATGTCTGCAAGCTGATCTTCACTCTTTGTGTAACAAGGCAGAATGGTTCCATCTTCAATCTTCTCCCTCACCTTGTGACAATCAATCTCAATGTGTTTTGTCCTCTCATGAAACACTGAGTTGGTTGCAATGTGAATAGCAGCCTGGTTGTCACAATGGAAGGTGATTGGACTTGATTGCTCTATGCCAAAGTCCTTAAGCAAAGCCTTCAGCCATGTTAGCTCGGTTGCAAGCTTCCTCATTGCCCTATACTCAGCTTCAGCACTAGAACAAGATACCACCTTCTGCTTCTTTGTCTTCCAAGTCACCAAGTTGCCTCCAATGAAGGTGCAATAGCCGGTTGTTGATCTCCTATCACTCTTATCACCAGCCCAATCTGCATCACAATAGCCAACAATCTCTGTGCTATCATTCTTACCCATCCAAATGCCTTGTCCAGTTGATCCTTTGAGATATCTGAGTATCCTCTCAATCAAACTCCAATGATACACTGTGGGTGATTGCATATGTTGGCTAACTTGATTCACAGCAAAGCACAAGTCTGGTCTTGTGAGAGTGAGGTAGATAAGCTTCCCAACCAGCCTCCTGTACAATGAGACATCCTTGAACTTGACTTCATCTGATTTCTCCCCCTTTCTATTGACTTGGTAGCCATCTTCAAGAGGAGTCTTTGCAATCTTGCAATCAAGCATACTTGTTTCTGTCAACAAGTCCTTAACATACTTCCTTTGGGACAGAAACAATCCATCATTGAATCTGCAAACTTCAATGCCCAAGAAGTACTTCAACTCTCCAAGGTCTTTAATATCAAAGGAACTCTTGAGAAAAGCCTTTGTGGATTGAATCCCATCATTATCACTTCCTGTGATAATCAAATCATCCACATAAATCAGAACCACCACCACTCCTTGAGCACTTTGAAGTGTGAACAATGTGTGATCAGATTGAGACTTCTTGAAACCATGGTCCATGAGAGTGTGACTAAGCTTATGGTACCATGCCCTTGGTGATTGCTTCAGACCATAAATTGCCCTTCTCAGCCTCAATACTTCACCATCTTTACACAAGTGCTTCAAACCTGGTGGTGGAGTCATATACACTTCCTCTTCAAGTTCACCTTGTAGAAAAGCATTCTTCACATCCATTTGCCATAGATTCCATGAGAGGTTTGTGGCTAAGCTCAATGTGACTCTCACTGTGTGGAGTTTAGCCACTGGTGCAAAGGTGTCTGTATAGTCTTCTCCATAGGTTTGAGTGAATCCCCTTGCCACTAGCCTTGCCTTGTACCTCTCTATGTCTCCATTACTTTTATACTTGATTGTGAAGACCCATTTAGAGCTGACTGTTTTCTTCCTTTTTGGCAGCTTCTCCACAATCCAAGTGTGGTTCCTCTCCATAGCCTCTTTCTCATCCTTTACTGCATCCATCCAAACCTTGATACCCTCAGCCTCTTCATAAGTCTTAGGAACTTGGTTTAGCTCAATCTTTCCAAGAAAGGCCTTGTGACTAGATGGTAGCAAGTCAATAGAACAAGTAGACTGACTAGGATGAGCTACTGCTTGGTTTTTGTAGTAGACTCTTGTCTTCATCCATTCTGATGGATCTTTCTTTTCCCTTGTGCTTCTCCTGAGTTGCTGAACCTGTTGATCAACCACTTCCTCATTACCCACTGCCTCTTGATGAACCATCTCATCCTCATCCATATCCAAGTCCACTTGGTTCTGATCTTGAGGTAGAATGTCTTCTTGAGCTTGAGCCGGTTCCTGAGTGTGTGTTGCTGGTTCAGTATCTTCTTGTTGAGCTTCCTGGGTAGGTGTCTCAGCTTTTTCTGGCCGTGGGGTATCATTACCCAAGTGGTCCAGCAAGTACTTCAAACTGGTAGCCAAATCTGAGGGTGATCTTGAGAGATCCTTCAAACCTTCCCAATCCCTCTTCTCATAGTATCTCTGCCCCTCAATGAACTTAACATCCCTTGAAACATAGGTCCTGTTGTTGCTTGGATCAAAACACTTGTAGCCCTTCTGAGTTGTGGAGTATCCAAGGAACATACACCTTGTGCTCTTAGCATCTAGCTTATTCCTTTGATCTCCTGAGATATACACAAAACAAACACAACCAAACACACGTAAGTGTTCAATAAATGGTTTGGCTTTGTTCAATACCTCATATGGTGAAATGTCTTGAAGGACTCTAGTTGGGATCCTATTGATGAGATAACAAGCTGCCAAGACTGCATCTCCCCAAAACCTCTTAGGAACATTGGTGTGGAACATCATAGACCTAGCAACTTCCATGAGATGTCTGTTCTTTCTTTCAGCCACACCATTTTGTTGAGGAGTATGGGGACAGCTTGTTTGATGAAGGATCCCACATTTGTTCAAGTGAGCTTTGAATCTTTGGCTTGTATACTCCCCTCCATTATCTGACCTAAACACTTTGATCTTGGCATTAAACTGATTAGTAACATAGTTTTGGAAATTAAAAAAAGCATCAAACACCCTATCTTTAGATGGCAGCAATGTTACCCAAGTATATTTTGATTTTTCATCTATGAAAGTCACAAAATACTTGTTTCTATCTCTAGACAGACAAGGTGAAGTCCAAACATCAGAGTGCACAAGATCAAAGCAATGTTCATAGATAGTAGTTGATTTAGGAAAGATAGTTCTACAATGTTTGCCAAGAATACAAGCTTCACAAGTTGAATGATCAAAGCTAACATTAGGCAACATTAAGTTCAAAGCACGAGCATGAGGATGTCCTAGTCTAGCATGCCATAGGACATTTTGATTGAAAGAAAAACAGGATTTAAAAGCTAATGAATCCGAGTTGCTTGGAGAAGTGTCTTCAAGGAGGTAAAGCTCATCTTGTGTACCACCTCTTCCAATAACCTTTCCATTCTTAATATCCTGAAAACAAACATCATTAGGCCCAAAGATAACATTGCAATTCAAGTCTTTAGTGATCCTCTTAACCGACAGCAAGTTAGACTTAAACTTAGGAACATAGAATGCATCACTTTCCTTGTTAAATAATCTCAACTTTCCTGTACCAATTATAGGGATCCCTTGACCATCAGCTATAGTTACTCTTCCTAGGGCAGGTTTAATGTTCTCCAACAACTTAGCATTACTAATCATATGGTGAGAAGCTCCTGAATCTACTACCAACTTATGATCAGTTTTACTAAGCAATTTATGTGAAAATAAAGAGATACCAGAGAGTTTAGAGGCATAAGCCTTGATGAGGTCCTCAAGGTCACTCTTCTTGACATACTCAGTGGCTGTGTAGAGTGCAAGCTCCCCTCCTTGAGCTGAAGTGGAGGCTGGTTCATTCACAGCTTCTTGTGAGATGTTTGCATTTGCCCTTGAGTTCTTGAACTTGTCTGGTTTGAGGTGGGGATGAAGGACCCAACACTTATCCTTGGAGTGGCCTTTCCTCTTGCAATGATCACAAAATGGCGCCTTCTTCTCCTCAGGTTTGAAGCCGGCTTTGTTGGCAGTCACCAACTCCCCCTTTCCTCCAAACAAACCAATGTTTCCTTCTTCCTTTTGGAGCCTTGAGCACACCTCTTCAAAATCAGGAAGTGTAGTCTCCCTTAGGATCTTCATGATGGCATCATTGTAAACCGGATTCCAGTTGAGTAGAAGGCCAAAGATCTTGTCTTGCTCCTTTCTCTCAATGAGAACCTTGGGGTTTAAAGTGCTTGGCCTTAGCATCTCAAGTTCAGACCATGCTGAAGAGAACTTCCCAAGATACTTGGTAAAGTCATGGTCTTCTTGTTTCAGCTCATTAATGGCCTTCTTCACCTCATATACTCTGCTCAGATTTGAAACATCTCCATAAATCTTCTTGAGAGTATCCCACAGTGACTTGGCTGTCTCACAATGAGAGTAAGCTTCAAGGATAGATGGGTCAAGAGAATTTTGAAGAAAGCCAAGCACCAGCTGATCTTCTTGGAACCATTTAGCCTCTGCCTTCTTAGTTTCCTCATCCTTCTTCTTGGTTTCATCTTCTTCAGTTGGTGTTTTGTCCTCCAAGATGTGATCCCACAAACCTCTTCCACAAATGGCAGTCTTGATGGTCCTCTGCCATGTCCTATAGTTGATACCTTTGAGCACAACAGGGACAACAGTAGGCCTCAAGCTTGAGCTGAGATGAGTAGAGTCTTCCATGGTGAGAGATGAAGAGAATAAATGGCGGTTGAATAACTGAGAGTGAAGATGAACTTAGGGTTTTAGGACCGAGAGTAAAACTGGGCAGAGAGAACCAAGGGTAGGGCTTGAACTTTTCTGAGCTTATGAGGAGAAATGAAAGTATGATTTAAGCTTAAGGGACCGAGAGATTGTTGAGAAAGATGGACAGAAAGTATGATGAAGAGTTAGGTGTTTTCGGATAGAGAGAGTTTAGAAACCGAGTGAGTAAGAGATTGAGAGCTAGAGAATTGTAGAACAAGAATAGAAACTTAAGAGAATTGAGATCAATGCTCTGATACCATGATAGATTTTAGAGATTGAACATTGAGAAGAGTTTAGGGTTCTTGTATCAGCCGCAGCTTTAGAGAGAGAATGAGAGACAATAAACCCTTATCTCATTCATTTGGTGTTACAACTTTATATATAGGATACAACCTTAAGATGCTTAACCTAAATGAGCTTAAAGACAAGAATAACAAGAGGACAAGGTCTGATCAGGTCTGAGTGTGCGCAGGAGAGAGAGAGAGAGTGGGGACCATTTGTGGTCCACACCATTTGAACCTTCTCCTTATCTCCAACGGTCTGATTCTTTCTACAACCAAGACTTGAGTGTTTGAGTGAGAGTTGGCGCCACCTTAACCTAATTAGAAGTCCCCAACTTTGAACATTCTCAAATGTGCAAGACTTGTGCATATTTTGATAATACACAGCCTTTGCACATTTGATCTTATCATGATCAATAGAGAATTTAGGTGAGGTAGGACAACTATAAGTAAGTTTTTGTATTCTCCCAAAGGTAGAATGATAAGCATGTTTTACATGTTTATGTTCGATTGTAACACAACTAAGTAACCCCTCTAATAGGCTAGAAAGACACTTTGATCTTCTAAAAGGTCCTATGAGAATCCTAAATAAAACTTTTTAACCAAAACTTCTTGAAACATATATGTTATGGATTGGAGAATTTAGGTGAAGTAGGACAACTATAAGTAAGTTTTTGTATTCTCCCAAAGTAGAATGATAAGCATGTTTTACATGTTTATGTTCGTTTTTAACACAACTAAGTAACCCCTCTAAAAGACTAGAAAGACACTTTGATCTTCTAAAAGGTCCTATGAGAATCCTAAATAAAAAAATTTAACCAAAACTTCTTGAAACATACATGTCATGGATTGGAGAATTTAGGTGAGGTAGGACAACTATAAGTAAGTTTTTGTATTCTCCCAAAGGTAGAATGATAAGCATGTTTTACATGTTTATGTTCATTTTTAACACAACTAAGTAACCCCTCTAATAGGCTAGAAAGACACTTTGATCTTCTAAAAGGTCCTATGAGTATCCTAAATAAAAATGTTTAACCAAAACTTCTTGAAACATACATGTCATGGATTGGAGAATTTAGGTGAGGTAGGACAACTATAAGTAAGTTTTTGTATTCTCCCAAAGGTAGAATGATAAGCATGTTTTACATGTTTATGTTTGTTTTTAACACAACTAAGTAACCCCTCTAAAAGACTAGAAAGACACTTTGATCTTCTGAAAGGTCCTATGAGAATCCTAAATAAAAAAATTTAACCAAAACTTCTTGAAACATACATGTCATGGATTGGAGAATTTAGGTGAAGTAGGACAACTATAAGTAAATTTTTGTATGCTCCTTAAGGTAGAATGAGAAGCATTTTATACAAGTTTATGTTCGTTTGTAACACCCCTAAGTAACCCTTCTAAATACTCGAAAGACACTATGATCTTGTAAAAGGTCCTATGAGAATCCTAAACAAAACTTTTTAAACAAAAATTCTTGAAACATATGTGTCATGGATCGGGGGTTTTAGGTGAGGTTAAACAACTATAAGTTAGTTTTTGTATGTTTCTTAAGGTAGAATGAGAAGCATTTTATACAAGTTTATGTTCGTTTGTAACACCCCTAAGTAACCCGTCTAAATACTAGAAAGACACTTTGATCTTGTAAAAGGTCCCATGAGAATCCTAAACAAAACTTTTTAAACAACAATTCTTGAAACATATGTGTCATGGATTGGAGATTTTAGGTGAGGTTAAACAACTATAAGTAAGATTTTGTATGCTCCTAAAGGTAGAATGAGAATCATTTTATACAAGTTTATGTTCATTTGTAACACCCCTAAATAACCCTTCTAAATAATAGAAAGACACTTTGACCTTCTTCAAGTTCCTATGATAATCCTAAACAAAACTTATTAAACAAAACTTCTTGAAACCTATGTGTCATGGATTGGAGAATTTAGGTGCAGTAAGACAACTATAAGTAAGTTTTTGTATGCTCCCAAAGGTAGAATGAGAAGCATGTTGTACATGTTTTTGTTCGTTTGTAACACAACTAAGTAACCCCTCCAAAAGACTAGAAAGACATTTTGATCTTCTAAAAGGTCCTATGAGAATCCAAAATAAAACTTTTTAACCAAAACTTCTTGAAACATATATGTCATGGATTGGAGAATTTAGGTGAGGTAGGACAACTATAAGTAAGTTTTTGTATTCTCCCAAAGGTAGAATGATAAGCATGTTTTACATGTTTATGTTCGATTGTAACACAACTAAGTAACCCCTCTAATAGGCTAGAAAGACACTTTGATCTTCTAAAAGGTCCTATGAGAATCCTAAATAAAAAATTTTAACCAAAACTTCTTGAAACATATATGTCATGGATTGGAGAATTTAGGTGAAGTAGGACAACTATAAGTAAGTTTTTGTATTCTCCCAAAGGTAGAATGATAAGCATGTTTTACATGTTTATGTTCGTTTTTAACACAACTAAGTAACCCCTCTAAAAGACTAGAAAGACACTTTGATCTTCTAAAAGGTCCTATGAGAATCCTAAATAAAAAAATTTAACCAAAACTTCTTGAAACATACATGTCATGGATTGGAGAATTTAGGTGAGGTAGGACAACTATAAGTAAGTTTTTGTATTCTCCCAAAGGTAGAATGATAAGCATGTTTTACATGTTTATGTTCATTTTTAACACAACTAAGTAACCCCTCTAATAGGCTAGAAAGACACTTTGATCTTCTAAAAGGTCCTATGAGTATCCTAAATAAAAATGTTTAACCAAAACTTCTTGAAACATACATGTCATGGATTGGAGAATTTAGGTGAGGTAGGACAACTATAAGTAAGTTTTTGTATTCTCCCAAAGGTAGAATGATAAGCATGTTTTACATGTTTATGTTTGTTTTTAACACAACTAAGTAACCCCTCTAAAAGACTAGAAAGACACTTTGATCTTCTGAAAGGTCCTATGAGAATCCTAAATAAAAAAATTTAACCAAAACTTCTTGAAACATACATGTCATGGATTGGAGAATTTAGGTGAAGTAGGACAACTATAAGTAAATTTTTGTATGCTCCTTAAGGTAGAATGAGAAGCATTTTATACAAGTTTATGTTCGTTTGTAACACCCCTAAGTAACCCTTCTAAATACTCGAAAGACACTATGATCTTGTAAAAGGTCCTATGAGAATCCTAAACAAAACTTTTTAAACAAAAATTCTTGAAACATATGTGTCATGGATCGGGGGTTTTAGGTGAGGTTAAACAACTATAAGTTAGTTTTTGTATGTTTCTTAAGGTAGAATGAGAAGCATTTTATACAAGTTTATGTTCGTTTGTAACACCCCTAAGTAACCCGTCTAAATACTAGAAAGACACTTTGATCTTGTAAAAGGTCCCATGAGAATCCTAAACAAAACTTTTTAAACAACAATTCTTGAAACATATGTGTCATGGATTGGAGATTTTAGGTGAGGTTAAACAACTATAAGTAAGATTTTGTATGCTCCTAAAGGTAGAATGAGAATCATTTTATACAAGTTTATGTTCATTTGTAACACCCCTAAATAACCCTTCTAAATAATAGAAAGACACTTTGACCTTCTTCAAGTTCCTATGATAATCCTAAACAAAACTTATTAAACAAAACTTCTTGAAACCTATGTGTCATGGATTGGAGAATTTAGGTGCAGTAAGACAACTATAAGTAAGTTTTTGTATGCTCCCAAAGGTAGAATGAGAAGCATGTTGTACATGTTTTTGTTCGTTTGTAACACAACTAAGTATTGATCATGATGAGATTCTATTGAAGTGAAGATCACTTAGTGAACTATATTGGACGTGAGCTATATTGAATATAGTGAACTATATTGGACGTGAGCTATATTCAATATAGTGAACTATACTGGATGTGAGATTACATAGTACACTATATCAGAACACTAGTGTTGTGTAAGCTTCTTTAGGTTAAGCATTTTAGTCTTATGTATCCCATATAAAAGCTTGTAATTGAGACAAAAATTAAGTAAGGTTTTGAAACCTCATTTTCTCTCTAGTTCTGCGCCTCCTCTCTCTTAAACTCTCAAGAACCCTAATATTGATTCTCTAAAATCTATCATGGTATCAGAGCAATGTTCCTCATTCTCTTGATTCTCTCTTGATTCATCATTCTCTAGGTTCTTGTTTACGCTCGGTCTAAAACCCTAACTCTCTCTCACTTCATTCTCTCGGTTTCTAAGCCTCATTCTCTAGGTTCTCTCTGTTCTAAAATCATCACACTCGTTCTTAAGCTTTCATTCTCTCAGTTTCTTCATACTCTCTGTCCTAAAACCCTAAGAACTGTTCTAAGATTCAGTCTCTCGGTCCTCTCAGTTTCTGTCCTAAACTTGTTCAGTCTCGGTTCTTTAGTCTTCAAACACTATCTCTCAGCTTCTTACCATGGAAGACATGACTCACATCAGCTCAAGCTTGAGGCCTACTGCCATACCAGTTGTACTCAAAGGTATCAACTATAGGACATGGCAAAGGACCATCAAGACTGCTATTTGTGGAAGAGGTTTGTGGGAACACATCTTGGAGGATAAAACACCAACTGAAGAAGATGAAGCCAAGAAGAAGGATGAGGAAACTAAGAAGGCAGAAGCTAAATGGTTTCAAGAAGATCAGCTTGTGCTTGGCTTTCTCCAGAACTCTCTTGACCCATCCATCCTTGAAGCTTATTCTCATTGTGAGACAGCCAAGTCACTGTGGGATACTCTCAAGAAGATTTATGGAGATGTTTCAAATCTGAGCAGAGTGTTTGAGGTGAAGAAGGCCATAAATGAGCTGAAACAAGAAGACCATGACTTTACCAAGTATCTTGGGAAGTTCTCTTCAGCATGGTCTGAACTTGAGATGCTAAGGCCAAGCACTTTAAACCCCAAGGTTCTCATTGAGAGAAAGGAGCAAGACAAGATCTTTGGCCTTCTACTCAACTTGAATCCGGTTTACAATGATGCTATCATGAAGATCCTAAGGGAGACTACACTTCCTGATTTTGAAGAGGTGTGCTCAAGGCTCCAAAAGGAAGAAGGAAACATTGGTTTGTTTGGAGGAAAGGGGGAGTTGGTGACTGCCAACAAAGCCGGCTTCAAAACTGAGGAGAAGAAGGCGCCATTTTGTGATCATTGCAAGAGGAAAGGTCACTCCAAGGATAAGTGTTGGGTCCTTCATCCCCACCTCAAACCAGACAAGTTCAAGAACTCAAGGGCAAATGCAAACATCTCACAAGAAGCTGTGAATGAACCAGCCTCCACTTCAGCTCAAGGAGGGGAGCTTGCACTCTACACAGCCACTGAGTATGTCAAGAAGAGTGACCTTGAGGATCTCATCAAGGCTTATGCCTCTAAACTCTCTGGTATCTCTTTATTTTCACATAAATTGCTTAGTAAAACTGATCATAAGTTGGTAGTAGATTCAGGAGCTTCTCACCATATGATTAGTAATGCTAAGTTGTTGGAGAACATTAAACCTGCCCTAGGAAGAGTAACTATAGCTGATGGTCAAGGGATTCCAATAATAGGTACAGGAAAGTTGAGATTATTTAACAAGGAAAGTGATGCATTCTATGTTCCTAAGTTTAAATCTAACTTGCTGTCGGTTAAAAGGATCACTAAAGACTTGAATTGCAATGTTATCTTTGGGCCTAATGAAGTTTGTTTTCAGGATATTAAGAATGGAAAGGTTATTGGAAGAGGTGGTACACAAGATGAGCTTTACCTCCTTGAAGACACTTCTCCAAGCAACTCGGATACTTTAGCTTTTAAATCCTGTTTTTCTTTCAATCAAAATGTCCTATGGCATGCTAGACTAGGACATCCCCATGCTCGTGCTTTGAACTTAATGTTGCCTAATGTTAGCTTTGATCATTCAACTTGTGAAGCTTGTATTCTTGGCAAACATTGTAGAACTGTCTTTCCTAAATCAACTACTATCTATGAACATTGTTTTGATCTTGTGCACTCTGATGTTTGGACTTCACCTTGTCTGTCTAGAGATAGAAACAAGTATTTTGTGACCTTCATAGATGAAAAATCAAAATATACTTGGGTAACTTTGCTTCCATCTAAAGATAGGGTGTTTGATGCATTCTTAAATTTCCAAAACTATGTTACTAATCAGTTTAATGCCAAGATCAAAGTGTTTAGGTCAGATAATGGAGGAGAGTATACAAGCCAAAGATTCAAAGCCCACTTGAACAAATGTGGGATCCTTCATCAAACAAGTTGTCCCCATACTCCCCAACAAAATGGTGTGGCTGAAAGGAAAAACAGACACCTCATGGAAGCTGCTAGGTCCATGATGTTCCACACCAATGTTCCTAAGAGATTTTGGGGAGATGCAGTGTTGGCAGCATGCTATCTCATCAACAGGATCCCAACTAGAGTTCTTCAAGACATTTCACCATATGAGGTATTGAACAAAGCCAAACCATTTATTGAACACTTACGTGTGTTTGGTTGTGTTTGTTTTGTATATATCTCAGGAGATCAAAGGAACAAGCTAGATGCTAAGAGCACAAAGTGTATGTTTCTTGGATACTCCACAACTCAGAAGGGCTACAAGTGTTTTGATACAAGCAACAATAGGACCTATGTTTCAAGGGATGTTAAGTTCATTGAGGGGCAGAGTTACTATGAGAAGAAGGATTGGGAAGGTTTGAAAGATCTCTCAAGATCACCTTCTGATTTGGCTACAAGTTTGAAGTACTTGTTGGATCACTTGGGCAATGACACCCCACGGCCAGAAAAGGCTGAGACACCTACCCAGGAAGCTCAACAAGAGGATACTGAACCAGCAACACACACTCAGGAACCGGCTCAAGCTCAAGAAGACACTCTACCTCAAGATCAGAACCAAGGGAACTTGGATATGGATGAGGATGAGATGGTTTATCAAGAGGCAATGGGTAATGAGGAAGTGGTTGATCAACAGGTTCAGCAACTCAGGAGAAGCACAAGGGAAAAGAAAGATCCATCAGAATGGATGAAGACAAGAGTCTACTACAACAACCAAGCAGTAGCTCATCCTAATCAGTCTACTTGTTCTATTGGCTTGCTACCATCTAGTCACAAGGCCTTTCTTGGAAAGATTGAGCTAAACCAGGTTCCTAAGACTTATGAAGAAGCTGAGGGTATCAAGGTTTGGATGGATGCAGTAAAGGATGAGAAAGAAGCTATGGAGAGGAACCATACTTGGATTGTAGAGAAGCTGCCGAAAAAGAAGAAGACTGTTAGCTCTAAATGGGTCTTCACAATCAAGTATAAAAGCAATGGAGACATAGAGAGGTACAAGGCAAGGCTAGTAGCAAGGGGATTCACTCAAACCTATGGAGAAGACTATACAGATACCTTTGCACCAGTGGCTAAACTTCACACAGTGAGAGTCACATTGAGCTTAGCCACCAACCTCTCATGGAATCTATGGCAAATGGATGTGAAGAATGCTTTTCTACAAGGTGAACTTGAAGAGGAAGTGTATATGACTCCACCACCAGGATTGAAGCATTTGTGTAAAAATGATGAGGTATTGAGGTTGAGAAGGGCGATTTATGGCTTGAAACAATCACCAAGGGCATGGTACCATAAGCTTAGTCACACTCTCATGGACCATGGTTTCAAGAAGTCTCAATCTGATCACACATTGTTCACGCTTCAAAGTGCCCAAGGAGTGGTGGTAGTTCTGATATATGTGGATGATTTGATTATCACAGGAAGTGATAATGATGGGATTCAGTCTACAAAGGATTTCCTCAAGAGTTCCTTTGATATTAAAGACCTTGGAGAGTTGAAGTATTTCTTGGGCATTGAAGTTTGCAGATTCAATGATGGGTTGTTTCTGTCCCAAAGGAAGTATGTTAAGGACTTGTTGACAGAAACAAGTATGCTTGATTGCAAGATTGCAAAGACTCCTCTTGAAGATGGCTACCAAGTCAATAGAAAGGGGGAGAAATCGGATGAAGTCAAGTTCAAGGATGTCTCATTGTATAGGAGGCTGGTTGGGAAGCTTATCTACCTCACTCTCACAAGACCAGACTTATGCTTTGCTGTGAATCAAGTTAGTCAACATATGCAATCACCCACAGTGTATCATTGGAGTTTGATTGAAAGGATACTCAGATATCTCAAAGGATCAACTGAACAAGGTATTTGGATGGGTAAGAATGAGAGCACAGAGATTGTTGGCTATTGTGATGCAGATTGGGCTGGAGATAAGAGTGATAGGAGATCAACAACCGGCTATTGTACCTTCATTGGAGGCAACTTGGTAACTTGGAAGACAAAGAAGCAGAAGGTGGTATCTTGTTCTAGTGCTGAAGCTGAGTATAGGGCAATGAGGAAGCTTGCAACCGAGTTAACATGGCTGAAGGCTCTGCTCAAGGACTTTGGCATAGATCAATCAAGTCCAATCACCTTCCATTGTGACAACCAGGCTGCCATTCATATTGCAACCAACTCAGTGTTTCATGAGAGGACAAAACACATTGAGATTGATTGTCACAAGGTAAGGGAGAAGATTGAAGATGGAACCATTCTGCCTTGTTACACAAAGAGTGAAAATCAGCTTGCAGACATCTTCACAAAGGCTGCTAGTCTTAAGGTTTGCACTCATGTTTTTGGCAAACTAGGACTGGTGGCTATCCATGATTAGAACTCTCCTGATTCATGAGCAGCATACTCTTTTTCCCTTGATGTGGTTTTGTCCCAAGTGGTTTTCCACATCAAGGTTTTTAATGAGGTGTTGCCATGATCATTCCAAGTTCAGTCTTTAGGGTGATTCCAAAGTCTGAACTTGAGGGGGAGTATTGATCATGATGAGATTCTATTGAAGTGAAGATCACTTAGTGAACTATATTGGACGTGAGCTATATTGAATATAGTGAACTATATTGGACGTGAGCTATATTCAATATAGTGAACTATACTGGATGTGAGATTACATAGTACACTATATCAGAACACTAGTGTTGTGTAAGCTTCTTTAGGTTAAGCATTTTAGTCTTATGTATCCCATATAAAAGCTTGTAATTGAGACAAAAATTAAGTAAGGTTTTGAAACCTCATTTTCTCTCTAGTTCTGCGCCTCCTCTCTCTTAAACTCTCAAGAACCCTAATATTGATTCTCTAAAATCTATCACTAAGTAACCCCTCCAAAAGACTAGAAAGACATTTTGATCTTCTAAAAGGTCCTATGAGAATCCAAAATAAAACTTTTTAACCAAAACTTCTTGAAACATATATGTCATGGATTGGAGAATTTAGGTGAGGTAGGACAACTATAAGTAAGTTTTTGTATTCTCCCAAAGGTAGAATGATAAGCATGTTTTACATGTTTATGTTCAATTGTAACACAACTAAGTAACCCCTCTAATAGGCTAGAAAGACACTTTGATCTTCTAAAAGGTCCTATGAGAATCCTAAATAAAAAATTTTAACCAAAACTTCTTGAAACATATATGTCATGGATTGGAGAATTTAGGTGAAGTAGGACAACTATAAGTAAGTTTTTGTATTCTCCCAAAGGTAGAATGATAAGCATGTTTTACATGTTTATGTTCGTTTTTAACACAACTAAGTAACCCCTCTAAAAGACTAGAAAGACACTTTGATCTTCTAAAAGGTCCTATGAGAATCCTAAATAAAAAATTTTAACCAAAACTTCTTGAAACATACATGTCATGGATTGGAGAATTTAGGTGAGGTAGGACAACTATAAGTAAGTTTTTGTATGCTCCTTAAGGTAGAATGAGAAGCATTTTATACAAGTTTATGTTCGTTTGTAACACCCCTAAGTAACCCTTCTAAATACTCGAAAGACACTATGATCTTGTAAAAGGTCCTATGAGAATCCTAAACAAAACTTTTTAAACAAAAATTCTTGAAACATATGTGTCATGGATCGGGGGTTTTAGGTGAGGTTAAACAACTATAAGTAAGTTTTTGTATGTTGCTTAAGGTAGAATGAGAAGCATTTTATACAAGTTTATGTTCGTTTGTAACACCCCTAAGTAACCCTTCTAAATACTAGAAAGACACTTTGATCTTGTAAAAGGTCCCATGAGAATCCTAAACAAAACTTTTTAAACAACAATTCTTGAAACATATGTGTCATGGATTAGAGATTTTAGGTGAGGTTAGACAACTATAAGTAAGATTTTGTATGCTCCTAAAGGTAGAATGAGAATCATTTTATACAAGTTTATGTTCATTTGTAACACCCCTAAATAACCCTTCTAAATAATAGAAAGACACTTTGACCTTCAACAAGTTCCTATGATAATCCTAAACAAAACTTTTTAAACAAAACTTCTTGAAACCTATGTGTCATGGATTGGAGAATTTAAGTGCAGTAAGACAACTATAAGTAAGTTTTTGTATGCTCCCAAAGGTAGAATGAGAAGCATGTTGTACATGTTTTTGTTCGTTTGTAACACAACTAAGTAACCCCTCCAAAAGACTAGAAAGACATTTCGATCTTCTAAAAGGTCCTATGAGAATCCAAAATAAAACTTTTTAACCAAAACTTCTTGAAACATATATGTCACGGATTGGAGAATTTAGGTGAGGTAGGACAACTATAAGTAAGTTTTTGTATTCTCCCAAAGGTAGAATGATAAGCATGTTTTACATGTTTATGTTCGTTTTTAACACAACTAAGTAACTGATACGATCCTGGCCAAGGGACATCAATCTCAGACACCACTTGGTAGGATCAAGCCTAGAATCGTCACTTGAGAGATGGGAATGGGGATAAGCCTTGCTGCAACAATCCAGAATCTCACTGAATCACTGACAAGGGATGTGGATCGAATGGTCACACAAGAGCTGCGGAAAGGCTCTTGATTCACCTCTTTGAATTCTTCAGATATTACACACTAAAGAACACAAAGGATTTTGCTGGATATGACACACCAACAAGATGATCTAGAAATTCAGAAGGTTTTTGATAAAAAGACTAGATAGATTATAAAATCAGAAGTACAAGAGTTTAAAAAGGGAAAGCAACAAGGCTGCATGAGCAGCATTAAACACACCTAGGAAATAACACAAAGACTAGAATTAAACACTTATTTGAATCTGAAAAATGACCCTTGAGACTCCATTTTCGTAACTCTTCTTGGGCTGCAAATTATCAGCTTGTTTTGGGCTCTTCTTGGACTTGTAATGGTCATGAGATAGGCTGGACTTGATATCTCCTCCATTGGGTTGAATTCTGGATGCTATGCCATGGTTTGGATCAACAAATGGGTGATTTGAATGTGAATCATTTGCCTCATTAAAAACCTTGTCAAGAAAACCCAGTGGGACAAAACTTGACAAGGGAAAAAGAGTACAAATGAGACACATGCCCATTTGATGATCATGTATCAAAACCAGTGAGGTTAAGATAACATCTTTTCCATACTCTTTCTCCGCTCTAAGCGCATCCTCTGGTTCAAGCTGCTCCTCAACTCCGAGCTGCTCCTCTGCTTCAAGCTTAGTTCCGTCAGGTTCAAGCTCCATGTATTTAGTGCTGGGCAGGATCACATCATCCCCTCCCTCTTGAAAAGGATTTGACCTCAAATCCAATTCATATGCAATGAAATGGACAAATTCTGGTGGCTCCTCTTTCGTACCTGCAATGTAATCAACACTTTTGGCAAAGAGCAAGTGCATTAATACAGTCATGGAATAATAAACATATGAACATGTCTCAGCTTGAATCATAACATTATCCTTTTTATGTTCCTCTTTTCTAAGACAAGAATTGGATCCCAAATATTCTTTGAACAAACCTAACTTTTTCTCAATGCTTTCTAGATGTAATAAACTCATAATCATAGTTCTTATAGCATGGGAAACAAACAGAGTCAAAGAAGTACTTATCTGAATAAGGCTCTGGATATGTTTGTCATTTGTTCTCATCAAAGCTCTTGGTGTTGGGTCTGGGGGTTCTTCTTGGATCATGGAAGAATCCTTGACGTTTTCATGCTCCATTGGTTCAAGGAAAACTCGCACATCCATCTTCTTTAGCCACACATGGTAGAGCCACGTTTTTGGGTCATGAAAATTCAGCTCCCCATCCTGTATACTCACAGCAAAATCTCGAGACAAAAGATCATGGGTGCAAAAGCTATAATCATGTCTACTAGTAAGCAGTTTCCTACTTAGATCATCTAAAACAAATTTCACATGTTTAACAGGATCATCTAAGCTAAAACTCAGCATGCTATCATAGTAAACAATCTCTCCAAAGAACAGTTCAGCAAATTTCGAAGCTCTGGTGAACAGAATTCAGCAAAGAACAATTAGGCTTACACAATTTATTTCTATCAAATATAAAACCTCCATGCCTAAAGAACTTCTTGTGCTCAAAATTTTCACAAAATGGAAACACATTCTTCAAGTTATCATTTGAATTGTAAAGCATTCTAATGTGTTCAAGTTCCAGCAATTCAGCATTAGGGATAAGAAGAGATTCATACCTTGGAATTATTGTATCAGCCACAATAATTTCCTTACCTGGTTTTGGTTGGTTATCACAAGGATTTTTCTCAACGTTTGCTCCTCGATCAAAGGCAATGTGACGTTCTAGTATATCCTCACGGTTTTTGCCTTTTCCTCTTGATCCTGCACCTAAATTAACACTCAAAGACAAGAACAAGTGCATCAAACTAGGATTTGGATTTTCAAAAACAGAATAAATGAGGTTAAAACTTCCCTTGGTGATATATGTAATCTGAGCAAAGGTTGGCATCATTGGTTCTTCTTTATTAGCTTCTCCTTGGATGTGAACTTGTAAATGAAGTTCTGGTCGTTTCTCTGTTGTAGCTAAACCTTTCTCAAGCACTTTTGAACACATCAAGGGCATTACCATGTCCACTGGATTATAAGAAACGAATTTAATCAAGTGATTTGTTATCTTAGCTTGATGTGGTTTAATGGACTTAGATAGCTTGGTGTTTGGGACTTGTGTCTGATATATGCTTAAGGATGGCTCTTCTTCTGGATCTGCTAGCTCATTTGATCTGTCTATACCTTGTCTCTTGTGCTCCTTTAAACCTGCATCAATTCCCTTTGGCAAAGACAAGTGTATCAAACTTGAATTGAAAATTTCAAAACTTGATTGAGCTAGACTATCACTTTCTTTAGAAGGTTCAGGTTCCTGCTCTAGAAATATGTCTTTCAACAATGGCCTAGATGGGCAAATTACAGCAAAGTGTCCACTCTTATGACATCTATAACAGGTTGGTTCATTTAGAGTTTCAGAAGACTTACATTGCTTTGTCTTACCGTGGGGTGCAAGTGGCTGTGTAGAGATCACCTTTTCACTTGGCTTTTGTTGAGTTAAACCTGCTAGCACAATATCGACCTCAGCTAGCTCCTTAACCTCTGGTGTAGCCTTGTCATCCAATAGTTCTTCCTCAACTGATTTGGTTTCTTCATGTTTTAACTCTTCTCCATGATCAGATTTGGAATCGCTTCTTCCAATCTCTTCTTGAAACGTTTTGAGTTGATCTTCTTCTCCACAAATTGGTGGTAACTCCTTTGGATCATCTCCTCCTTTGAATGTGTCCTTGCATTCAAACTGGTTAACCTTTTGCTGAACATACAACTGATCTTGATGAATCTCATGAAGGGTCATTGAGACCAGATTGATCTTGCATCCTTGGTACTTGAAAGAGTATCGGTTTTTGTGACCATCATGGATTGCTCTTCGCTCATTCTGCCATGGTTTTCCAAGAAGGATGTGACAGGTTTCCATTGGTTGGACCTCACACAAAATCTCGTCTTCATACTTTCCAATGGCTATAGAAATCTTTACTTGGCGGGTCACTCTTAAGTTGTACTTATCATCAAGCCATGGGTGCTTCTTCACTTTCAGTCCTAGCTTCTTGACCATGTATTCACTAACCACATTGGCCTTGGCTCCTTGATCGATTTTGAGGCTGCACACCTTTCCTTGTACATGACATCTCGTGTAGAACAGATTCTCTCTAGTTGATCGGTTCAGCTTTAGCTCCTGCTTCATAGTTGCAAACTTATCATTCATCAGCTTTGACTTTTGGTTTGTGAAGACTTCCATCATGAGTTTGTGGCTCCTGCTGCTACTGATTTCTTCCTCCTCTTCTTCAGACATCCTGAAACAAGTAATACAAACTCCACCAGTAACTAGTTCTAAACAGAATTAAAAGTGCAAAATAAATGCAAAAAAAAATCACCAACAATGATCAGATAATGCAGAACAGAAAATGAATGGACAATTGCAGAACAAAACTAAAAATATGAGATGCAGAACATGTCTAACAATACAAGATGGTGATAGAACAGGTTATGATCAAAAGAAATGATAAGGATGATTCGAAATTGATGCACAAACAGAATGAAACAATCTGAAACAATCAAACTCCAAGTCTGAGATGAAAATTCGTAACAGAAGATGAAGGGACAAGTTCAGAATGTTAAAAATGATGCAAACAATCCTAAACATGCAAAAGATGATGCTAAATGGTTGCAAAACAGTATGTAACAACTTAAAAACTATCAGACTCAAACAGATTTATGCAAATCAGATCAGAAGATGAAGGGTCAATTTTGAATGATAAACTGATGCAACAACACATGAATGAAATGGATGATTAGAAATGGTTTATGCAATGGATTAAACAACTAGAAACAAACAAACAATGCAAAACATAATGCAAATTCGAAATCAGAAGATGAACAGACAATAAGATGAAGACAACAACTGAAAGAAATGGACAGATCTAGATAATCTCAACCTAGATGTCAATTTCAACAAGTGCTGCATAAAATAGAAGATGAATAGATGAGAAAGATGAAGGATCAGAAACTACCCAAATCTCAAATGTTGCTCTGATACCACATGATACGATCCTGGCCAAGGGACATCAATCTCAGACACCACTTGGTAGGATCAAGCCTAGAATCGTCACTTGAGAGATGGGAATGGGGATAAGCCTTGCTGCAACAATCCAGAATGTCACTGAATCACTGACAAGGGATGTGGATCGAATGGTCACACAAGAGCTGCGGAAAGGCTCTTGATTCACCTCTTTGAATTCTTCAGATATTACACACTAAAGAACACAAAGGATTTTGCTGGATATGACACACCAACAAGATGATCTAGAAATTCAGAAGGTTTTTGATAAAAAGACTAGATAGATTATAAAATCAGAAGTACAAGAGTTTAAAAAGGGAAAGCAACAAGGCTGCATGAGCAGCATTAAACACACCTAGGAAATAACACAAAGACTAGAATTAAACACTTATTTGAATCTGAAAAATGACCCTTGAGACTCCATTTTCGTAACTCTTCTTGGGCTGCAAATTATCAGCTTGTTTTGGGCTCTTCTTGGACTTGTAATGGTCATGAGATAGGCTGGACTTGATATCTCCTCCATTGGGTTGAATTCTGGATGCTATGCCATGGTTTGGATCAACAAATGGGTGATTTGAATGTGAATCATTTGCCTCATTAAAAACCTTGTCAAGAAAACCCAGAGGGACAAAACTTGACAAGGGAAAAAGAGTACAAATGAGACACATGCCCATTTGATGATCATGTATCAAAACCAGTGAGGTTAAGATAACATCTTTTCCATACTCTTTCTCCGCTCTAAGCGCATCCTCTGGTTCAAGCTGCTCCTCAACTCCGAGCTGCTCCTCTGCTTCAAGCTTAGTTCCGTCAGGTTCAAGCTCCATGTATTTAGTGCTGGGCAGGATCACATCAGTAACCCCTCTAAAAGACTAGAAAGACACTTTGATCTTCTAAAAGGTCCTATGAGAATCCTAAATAAAAAAATTTAACCAAAACTTCTTGAAACATACATGTCATGGATTGGAGAATTTAGGTGAGGTAGGACAACTATAAGTAAGTTTTTGTATTCTCCCAAAGGTAGAATGATAAGCATGTTTTACATGTTTATGTTCGATTGTAACACAACTAAGTAACCCCTCTAATAGGCTAGAAAGACACTTTGATCTTCTAAAAGGTCCTATGAGAATCCTAAATAAAACTTTTTAACCAAAACTTCTTGAAACATATATGTTATGGATTGGAGAATTTAGGTGAAGTAGGACAACTATAAGTAAGTTTTTGTATTCTCCCAAAGGTAGAATGATAAGCATGTTTTACATGTTTATGTTTGTTTTTAACACAACTAAGTAACCCCTCTAAAAGACTAGAAAGACACTTTGATCTTCTAAAAGGTCCTATGAGAATCCTAAATAAAAAAATTTAACCAAAACTTCTTGAAACATACATGTCATGGATTGGAGAATTTAGGTGAGGTAGGACAACTATAAGTAAGTTTTCGTATTCTCCCAAAGGTAGAATGATAAGCATGTTTTACATGTTTATGTTCGTTTTTAACACAACTAAGTAACCCCTACAAAAGACTAGAAAGACATTTTGATCTTCTAAAAGGTCCTATGAGAATCCAAAATAAAACTTTTTAACCAAAACTTCTTGAAACATATATGTCATTGATTGGAGAATTTAGGTGAGGTAGGACAACTATAAGTAAGTATTTGTATTCTCCCAAAGGTAGAATGATAAGCATGTTTTACATGTTTATGTTCGTTTTTAACACAACTAAGTAACCCCTCTAAAAGACTAGAAAGACACTTTGATCTTCTAAAAGGTCCTATGAGAATCCTAAATAAAACTTTTTAACCAAAACTTCTTGAAACATATATGTCATGGATTGGAGAATTTAGGTGAAGTAGGATAACTATAAGTAAGTTTTTGTATTCTCCCAATGGTAGAATGATAAGCATGTTTTACATGTTTATGTTCGTTTTAACACAACTAAGTAACCCCTCTAAAAGACTAGAAAGACACTTTGATCTTCTAAAAGGTCCTATGAGAATCCTAAATAAAAAAATTTAACCAAAACTTCTTGAAACATACATGTCATGGATTGGAGAATTTAGGTGAGGTGGGACAACTATAAGTAAGTTTTTGTATGCTCCTTAAGGTAGAATGAGAAGCATTTTATAAAAGTTTATGTTCGTTTGTAACACCCCTAAGTAACCCTTCTAAATACCCGAAAGACACTATGATCTTGTAAAAGGTCCTATGAGAATCCTAAACAAAACTTTTTAAACAAAAATTCTTGAAACATATGTGTCATGGATCGGGGGTTTTAGGTGAGGTTAAACAACTATAAGTAAGTTTTTGTATGTTGCTTAAGGTAGAATGAGAAGCATTTTATACAAGTTTATGTTCGTTTGTAACACCCCTAAGTAACCCGTCTAAATACTAGAAAGACACTTTGATCTTGTAAAAGGTCCCATGAGAATCCTAAACAAAACTTTTTAAACAACAATTCTTGAAACATATGTGTCATGGATTAGAGATTTTAGGTGAGGTTAGACAACTATAAGTAAGATTTTGTATGCTCCTAAAGGTAGAATGAGAATCATTTTATACAAGTTTATGTTCATTTGTAACACCCCTAAATAACCCTTCTAAATAATAGAAAGACACTTTGACCTTCAACAAGTTCCTATGATAATCCTAAACAAAACTTTTTAAACAAAACTTCTTGAAACCTATGTGTCATGGATTGGAGAATTTAAGTGCAGTAAGACAACTATAAGTAAGTTTTTGTATGCTCCCAAAGGTAGAATGAGAAGCATGTTGTACATATTTATGTTCGTTTGTAACACAACTAAGTAACCCCTCCAAAAGACTAGAAAGACATTTCGATCTTCTAAAAGGTCCTATGAGAATCCAAAATAAAACTTTTTAACCAAAACTTCTTGAAACATATATGTCATGGATTGGAGAATTTAGGTGAGGTAGGACAACTATAAGTAAGTATTTGTATTCTCCCAAAGGTAGAATGATAAGCATGTTTTACATGTTTATGTTCGTTTTTAACACAACTAAGTAACCCCTCTAAAAGACTAGAAAGACACTTTGATCTTCTAAAAGGTCCTATGAGAATCCTAAATAAAACTTTTTAACCAAAATTTCTTGAAACATATATGTCATGGATTGGAGAATTTAGGTGAAGTAGGACAACTATAAGTAAGTTTTTGTATTCTCCCAATGGTAGAATGATAAGCATGTTTTACATGTTTATGTTCGTTTTTAACACAACTAAGTAACCCCTCTAAAAGACTAGAAAGACACTTTGATCTTCTAAAAGGTCCTATGAGAATCCTAAATAAAAAAATTTAACCAAAACTTCTTGAAACATACATGTCATGGATTGGAGAATTTAGGTGAGGTAGGACAACTATAAGTAAGTTTTTGTATTCTCCCAAAGGTAGAATGATAAGCATGTTTTACATGTTTATGTTCGATTGTAACACAACTAAGTAACCCCTCTAATAGGCTAGAAAGACACTTTGATCTTCTAAAAGGTCCTATGAGAATCCTAAATAAAACTTTTTAACCAAAACTTCTTGAAACATATATGTTATGGATTGGAGAATTTAGGTGAAGTAGGACAACTATAAGTAAGTTTTTTTATTCTCCTAAAGGTAGAATGATAAGCATGTTTTACATATTTATGTTCGTTTTTAACACAACTAAGTAACCCCTCTAAAAGACTAGAAAGACACTTTGATCTTCTAAAAGGTCCTATGAGAATCCTAAATAAAAAATTTTAACCAAAACTTCTTGAAACATACATGTCATGGATTGGAGAATTTAGGTGAGGTAGGACAACTATAAGTAAGTTTTGTATTCTCCCAAAGGTAGAATGATAAGCATGTTTTACATGTTTATGTTCGATTGTAACACAAGTAAGTAACCCCTCTAATAGGCTAGAAAGACACTTTGATCTTCTAAAAGGTCCTATGATAATCCTAAATAAAACTTTTTAACCAAAACTTCTTGAAACATATATGTTATGGATTGGAGAATTTAGGTGAAGTAGGACAACTATAAGTAAGTTTTTGTATTCTCCCAAAGGTAGAATGATAAGCATGTTTTACATGTTTATGTTCGTTTTTAACACAACTAAGTAACCCCTCTAAAAGACTAGAAAGACACTTTGATCTTCTAAAAGGTCCTATGAGAATCCTAAATAAAAAAATTTAACCAAAACTTCTTGAAACATACATGTCATGGATTGGAGAATTTAGGTGAGGTAGGACAACTATAAGTAAGTTTTTGTATTCTCCCAAAGGTAGAATGATAAGCATGTTTTACATGTTTATGTTCGATTGTAACACAACTAAGTAACCCCTCTAATAGGCTAGAAAGACACTTTGATCTTCTAAAAGGTCCTATGAGAATCCTAAATAAAACTTTTTAACCAAAACTTCTTGAAACATATATGTTATGGATTGGAGAATTTAGGTGAAGTAGGACAACTATAAGTAAGTTTTTTTATTCTCCTAAAGGTAGAATGATAAGCATGTTTTACATATTTATGTTCGTTTTTAACACAACTAAGTAACCCCTCTAAAAGACTAGAAAGACACTTTGATCTTCTAAAAGGTCCTATGAGAATCCTAAATAAAAAATTTTAACCAAAACTTCTTGAAACATACATGTCATGGATTGGAGAATTTAGGTGAGGTAGGACAACTATAAGTAAGTTTTTGTATTCTCCCAAAGGTAGAATGATAAGCATGTTTTACATGTTTATGTTCGATTGTAACACAAGTAAGTAACCCCTCTAATAGGCTAGAAAGACACTTTGATCTTCTAAAAGGTCCTATGATAATCCTAAATAAAACTTTTTAACCAAAACTTCTTGAAACATATATGTTATGGATTGGAGAATTTAGGTGAAGTAGGACAACTATAAGTAAGTTTTTGTATTCTCCCAAAGGTAGAATAATAAGCATGTTTTACATGTTTATGTTCGTTTTTAACACAACTAAGTAACCCCTCTAAAAGACTAGAATGACACTTTGATCTTCTAAAAGGTCCTATGAGAATCCTAAATAAAAAAATTTAACCAAAACTTCTTGAAACATACATGTCATGGATTGGAGAATTTAGGTGAGGTAGGACAACTATAAGTAAGTTTTTGTATTCTCCCAAAGGTAGAATGATAAGCATGTTTTACATGTTTATGTTCGATTGTAACACAACTAAGTAACCCCTCTAATAGGCTAGAAAGACACTTTGATCTTCTAAAAGGTCCTATGAGAATCCTAAATAAAACTTTTTAACCAAAACTTCTTGAAACATATATGTTATGGATTGGAGAATTTAGGTGAAGTAGGACAACTATAAGTAAGTTTTTTTATTCTCCTAAAGGTAGAATGATAAGCATGTTTTACATATTTATGTTCGTTTTTAACACAACTAAGTAACCCCTCTAAAAGACTAGAAAGACACTTTGATCTTCTAAAAGGTCCTATGAGAATCCTAAATAAAAAATTTTAACCAAAACTTCTTGAAACATACATGTCATGGATTGGAGAATTTAGGTGAGGTAGGACAACTATAAGTAAGTTTTTGTATTCTCCCAAAGGTAGAATGATAAGCATGTTTTACATGTTTATGTTCGATTGTAACACAAGTAAGTAACCCCTCTAATAGGCTAGAAAGACACTTTGATCTTCTAAAAGGTCCTATGATAATCCTAAATAAAACTTTTTAACCAAAACTTCTTGAAACATATATGTTATGGATTGGAGAATTTAGGTGAAGTAGGACAACTATAAGTAAGTTTTTGTATTCTCCCAAAGGTAGAATGATAAGCATGTTTTACATGTTTATGTTCGTTTTTAACACAACTAAGTAACCCCTCTAAAAGACTAGAATGACACTTTGATCTTCTAAAAGGTCCTATGAGAATCCTAAATAAAAAAATTTAACCAAAACTTCTTGAAACATACATGTCATGGATTGGAGAATTTAGGTGAGGTAGGACAACTATAAGTAAGTTTTTGTATTCTCCCAAAGGTAGAATGATAAGCATGTTTTACATGTTTATGTTCGTTTTTAACACAACTAAGTAACCCCTCTAATAGGCTAGAAAGACACTTTGATCTTCTAAAAGGTCCTATGAGAATCCTAAATAAAAAATTTTAACCAAAACTTCTTGAAACATACATGTCATGGATTGGAGAATTTAGGTGAGGTAGGACTGTTAGAATAATAAGATTAAGTTGAGAGAATGTAGTAGAACAGGTAGAATTTGTGAGATTTGTGAGAGAGGCACAAAACCTTTCTTAGGGTTTCTGGCGCAGAGAGTGAGAGAGAGAATGAGAGATAATAAGTTTTCAGAGAAGAATAATTCTCTTAATTATCAAATGGGAACTTTACAAGAGTTATATATGCATAAAACTAGGGCTACACAACTTTAAACAAAAGCAGAGAAGGCTCCAACGGTCACAAGAGTGTGACAGGATTTTGTCTTACAAGATACTAGTGTTGTTCTGATATAGTCAACTATGTAGTCTCACGTCCAGTATAGTTCGCATTCAGTATAGTTCACGCCCAGTATAGTTCACGTCCAGTGTAGTTCAATATGAGATCTCTTCTTCAATATAGTGCACTATGTGATCTCCACTTCAATACTCCCCCTCAAGCTTGAATTCAAGAGATGAATCAAGCTTGGAATAGCAAAAGAGATCTACCTCATTAAAAACCTTCATGAAGAAAACCACTTGGGAAAAACTTCATGAAGGGAAAAAGAGTGTAGTCTCCAAGGCTTTAGGGGATTCCGGCAGCTCCACAAGTCCGAGCTTGGTGTGAATGGACTCACACACCTTTAAACTAGCTGCCTTGGTAAACACATCAGCCAATTGTTCTTCACTTCTTGTATAGCATGGTAACACCACTCCTTGCTCAATCATCTGCCTCACTTTGTGACAATCCACTTCTATGTGCTTGGTCCTTTCATGGAAGACTGAGTTTGATGCAATATGAATGGCTGCTTGATTATCACAGTGCATAGTGATAGGCTTGGCTGTTACAATCCCCAAATCTGCAAGAAGACCTTTTATCCATGCTAACTCGGTCACCAACTTCCTCATTGCTCTATACTCAGCTTCAGCACTTGAACATGATACTATCTTCTGCTTCTTGCTCTTCCAAGTAACAAGGTTTCCTCCAATGAAAGTACAGTATCCAGTAGTAGACCTCCTGTCCACTCTATCTCCTGCCCAATCAGCATCACAATACCCAACTATCTCTGTACTTTGATTGCAACCCATCCAAATGCCTTGCCCAGGAGTACCAATTAGATATCTGAGTATCCTCTCAACCATGTCCCAATGATGCATCTTTGGTGCTTGCATATGTTGACTAATCTGGTTCACAGCAAAGCACAAATCAGGTCTAGTTATGGTTAAGTAGATTAGCTTACCAACCATCCTTCTATAGAGCGTGGTGTCCTCAAATGGTCTGTCTTCAAGCTCCCCCTTTCTTATGACTTTGTAGCTATCCTCCAATGGTGTCTTAGCTGGTTTTGATCCAATCTTTCCTGCTTCAGACAATAAATCAAGTGTGTACTTCCTTTGAGATAAGAAAAGTCCATCTTTAGATCGACAAACTTCTATCCCAAGGAAGTACTTTAGAGTACCAAGATCCTTAATGTCAAAAACAGATTTGAGATAAGCTTTAGTTTCTTGGATACCTGACTTGTTACTCCCTGATATGATAATGTCATCAACATAAACAAGGATGACAATGATACCTTCCTGATCTTGAAGAGTAAACAAGGTATGATCTCCTTCAGACCTTTTGAATCCTCTTTGCATAAGGGTTGAGCTCAGTTTATGGTACCAAGCTCTAGGAGATTGCTTGAGTCCATAGATAGCCTTCTTGAGCCTTAACACCTTCCCTGGTTTCACAATACTTTCAAGACCAGAAGGTGGTCTCATGTATACCTCATCCTCAAGGTCTCCTTGAAGGAATGCATTCTTGACATCCATTTGCCATAGCTCCCAATCAAGGTTTGTTGCTAGAGACAAGATGATCCTAACTGTGTGAAGCTTAGCCACTGGTGCAAATGTATCCAAGTAATCCTTTCCATAAGTTTGAGTAAATCCTCTTGCGACCAGTCTTGCTTTGTATCTCTCAACTTCTCCATCACTTCTATACTTGATGGTGAAAACCCACTTAGAGGTCACTGCCTTCTTTCCTCTTGGAAGTTCAGATTCATACCAAGTCTCATTGTTCTCCATTGCTTTGATCTCTTCATCCACAGCCTGCATCCATCTCTTATCTCCCTTTGCTTCTTCATAGGTTGTTGGTACTTCTTCTTGATCCAATTTTCCAATGAACACTTGATGTTCCAACGGTACATGAGCTAAACTGCAAACGGCTTGAATGGGATGAGCTACTGCATTGCTGTTGAAGAACACTCTAGTCTTCATCCATTCTGATGGATCCTTTTTCTCCCTTGTACTCCTCCTTAGTGCTTGAATTTGTTGGTGTTGGTTCATTGGTTGCACAGTCTCCTCATTCTGATTACCCACTCCCTCAAGTTCTAACTCATGTTCTTCATGCTCATGTTCCTCATGCTCATGTTCTTCATGCTCATGTTCTGCATGCTCATGTTCTTCATGCTCTTCAACACCAGCTTGATTGTGTGTAGCAGAATCAGTTTGCTGCGGTTCTTCTTGCCCTGATTCTGATTCTGATGTGTCCCCCTCATGATCAAGATGGGGTTGTTGTGAGTTTTCCACAGGTGCATCCGAGACTGGAGTAGGTTGTGTGTTTGTTTTAACCGGTTCTTGTGGTACACTAATGCCAAGACTCTCCATGATTCTTCTTAAGTTAGCAGCTCTATCTGATTGGGAAGTAGGAAGATCCTTCAAGCTGTCCCAATTCTTCTCATCATAGAAGCTCTTTGTCTCCATGAATTTCACATCTCTGGAGATTAAAACCTTCCTTGTTTCAGGTACATAGCACTTGTATCCTCTTTGTGTTGTGGAGTAACCAATGAACATAGCTTTGGTACTCTTAGCGTCCAACTTATCTCTCTGTTCCCCTGGTATTAATACAAAGCAAATGCACCCAAACACACGTAAGTGATTAACTAATGGATTGGTCTTGTTGAGTACCTGAAATGGAGATTGATCCTTAAGAACTCTTGTGGGAGTTCTGTTGATCAAATAACAAGCTGTCATGACTGCATCTCCCCAAAACTTCTTAGGAACATTCTTGTAGAACATCATGGACCTTGCAACCTCCATTAAATGTCTGTTCTTCCTCTCAGCCACTCCATTTTGTTGTGGAGTATAAGGACAGCTAGTTTGATGAAGAATTCCATACTTTGACAAGTGTTGTTTGAAGGCATTGCTTGTGTACTCACCACCATTGTCTGATCTAAAAATTTTGATCTTAGCATTGAAATGGTTAGTAACATGACTTTGGAAGTTCATAAAAGCTTCTAGCACCCTATCCTTAGTTTGCATCAGTGTTATCCAAGTATATTTAGATTTTTCATCAATGAATGTGACAAAGTACTTATGGTTTTCTCTAGACACACACGGAGCAGTCCATACATCAGAGTGAACAAGGTCAAAGCAGTTTTCATAAGCAGTTTTAGAAGCTGGAAAAACAGATTTGCAATGTTTACCAAGGATACAAGCCTCACAATCATCATTTTTAAAAGAAACAGAAGGTAATAAGATTCCTAAAGCCCTAGAGTGAGGATGTCCTAATCTAGCATGCCAAATAGAATCATCCACAAGGACACAAGTAGATAAAGCAGTAGATAAAGCAGCAGATAGTTCAGACGGAGGATTGGTGTCTTCAACCATGTAGAGCTCATCCTTTGTCACACCTTTCCCAATCAACTTACTGGTTTTAATATCCTGAAACACAACATCATTAGGACTGAAAATAACATTGCAGTTCAAGTCAGTGGCTATCCTTTTTACAGAAACTAAGTTGGATGTGAAACTGGGCATAAAGAAGGCTTTAGATTCTTTGTTAAACATTTTCAGATTTCCTATGCCTTGTTTTGGAATTTTATCACCATTTGCAATCACTACGCTTCCTAAGGCAGGTTCAACATTGTTTATCAACTTAGAATCACTTATCATATGATGAGAGGCTCCTGAATCAATAATCAAAGGTTTCAGTTTGTTTGATGCAAAAAGAGAAGTACCAAGGGTCATACCAGAGTTCTCCTTGAGAGCTTTGATGAGAGCCTCAAGGTCTGACCTCCTTACCACATCATTCTGAGTAGTCACAGCTGGTGCTTGATGAACCATCATTGCTCTTCCTTCATCACATTGCTGCACTGAAGAAGAACCTGGTCCAGCCGCACCATATGAGTAGTTTGCCCTTTGATCTTTGAACCTATTGTTGTGAAAAGGTAGTCTGAGGTTAGGGTGAAGGCGCCAGCATCTGTCCTTCAAATGCCCACTCTTTTTGCAAAAATCACACATCAAGACTCCTCTCTGGTCACCTCCATAGTTTTTCCTCTCATCAACCTTGTACAGCCCCTTGTTTGCGGTTACCAGCTCTCCTTTTCCTTTGAACAACCCAAATGAGCCTTGTTCCTTCTGAATTTGCCCACACACATCATCAATGTCAGGTAGAGTCTCTGCCCTTAGGATATGCTTGATCAAGGAATTATAGGATGAGTTCAAGGTGAGCAGAAGAGCAAATACTTTATCTTGCTCTCTCCTTTCTTGCAGCACCAAAGGATCACTGCTTGGTGGCCTCAGCATCTCCAACTCTGACCACAGTGAGCTAAACTTCCCAAAATGAGCTTTAAACTCCATATCTCCTTGCTGGAGATTGTTAATGGCCAGCTTTACTTCAAAGACTCTTGTTAAATTTGATTTATTCCCATAAACCTTCTCAAGAGTATCCCACAGCTGCTTAGAAGTTACACAGTAAGAGTAGGCTTCCAATAGGTGCTGGTCCAGTGAGCTTTGGAGTATAGAGAGCACATTCTGGTCCCCTTGCATCCACGCCTCTTCTTCTGCTTCAGCCACTTCTTCAAGAGACTCATCAATGCCTTTAGTCTCTGCATCAGCTCCTTTCTTGGCTTCAGCTTCGGACCTGGCCTTAAACACCTTCTGTGGAGCAGTTTCACTCAGGATATACTTCCACAGACCTCTGCCTCCAAGTGCAGATTTTACCATTCTAGCCCAAACAATATAGTTTGAGCCTTTCAAAATCACAGGAATCACAACTCTTGAGTTCTCCATTGCTGAAACTGATATGAAGCAAGGAGGGAGTATTCAAGATGAAATAGAGATTTCTCAACACACAGAGAACACAAGAAGAAAACGAAATGAGCTTATAAGATCTGAGAAATGAACTTAACAGCTTAAGAACTCAAGAACAGGATTTTAAAAGATTCAGCGGAAGTAAATGAGGTACAGAAGCTTATAGCTCTGATACCATGTTAGAATAATAAGATTAAGTTGAGAGAATGTAGTAGAACAGGTAGAATTTGTGAGATTTGTGAGAGAGGCACAAAACCTTTCTTAGGGTTTCTGGCGCAGAGAGTGAGAGAGAGAATGAGAGATAATAAGTTTTCAGAGAAGAATAATTCTCTTAATTATCAAATGGGAACTTTACAAGAGTTATATATGCATAAAACTAGGGCTACACAACTTTAAACAAAAGCAGAGAAGGCTCCAACGGTCACAAGAGTGTGACAGGATTTTGTCTTACAAGATACTAGTGTTGTTCTGATATAGTCAACTATGTAGTCTCACGTCCAGTATAGTTCGCATTCAGTATAGTTCACGCCCAGTATAGTTCACGTCCAGTGTAGTTCAATATGAGATCTCTTCTTCAATATAGTGCACTATGTGATCTCCACTTCAATAAGGACAACTATAAGTAAGTTTTTGTATTCTCCCAAAGGTAGAATCATAAGCATGTTTTACATGTTTATGTTCGTTTTTAACACAACTAAGTAACCCCTCTAAAAGACTAGAAAGACACTTTGATCTTCTAAAAGGTCCTATGAGAATCCTAAATAAAAAATTTTAACCAAAACTTCTTGAAACATACATGTCATGGATTGGAGAATTTAGGTGAGGTAGGACAACTATAAGTAAATTTTTGTATGCTCCTTAAGGTAGAATGAGAAGCATTTTATACAAGTTTATGTTTGTTTGTAACACCCCTAAGTAACCCTTCTAAATACTCGAAAGACACTATGATCTTGTAAAAGGTCCTATGAGAATCCTAAACAAAACTTTTTAAACAAAAATTCTTGAAACATATGTGTCATGGATCGGGGGTTTTAGGTGAGGTTAAACAACTATAAGTAAGTTTTTGTATGTTGCTTAAGGTAGAATGAGAAGCATTTTATACAAGTTTATGTTCGTTTGTAACACCCCTAAGTAACCCGTCTAAATACTAGAAACACACTTTGATCTTGTAAAAGGTCCCATGAGAATCCTAAACAAAACTTTTTTAACAACAATTATTGAAACATATGTGTCATGGATTGGAGATTTTAGGTGAGGTTAAACAACTATAAGTAAAATTTTGTATGCTCCTAAAGGTAGAATGAGAATCATTTTATACAATTTTATGTTCATTTGTAACACCCCTAAATAACCCTTCTAAATAATAGAAAGACACTTTGACCTTCTTCAAGTTCCTATGATAATCCTAAACAAAAATTTTTAAACAAAACTTCTTGAAACCTATGTGTCATGGATTGGAGAATTTAGGTGCAGTAAGACAACTATAAGTAAGTTTTTGTATGCTCCCAAAGGTAGAATGAGAAGCATGTTGTACATGTTTATGTTCGTTTGTAACACAACTAAGTAACCCCTCCAAAAGACTAGAAAGACATTTTGATCTTCTAAAAGGTCCTATGAGAATCCAAAATAAAACTTTTTAACCAAAACTTCTTGAAACATATATGTCATGGATTGGAGAATTTAGGTGAGGTAGGACAACTATAAGTAAGTTTTTGTATTCTCCCAAAGGTAGAATGATAAGCATGTTTTACATGTTTATGTTCGATTGTAACACAACTAAGTAACCCCTCTAATAGGCTAGAAAGACACTTTGATCTGCTAAAAGGTCCTATGAGAATCCTAAATAAAAAATTTTAACCAAAACTTCTTGAAACATATAAGTCATGGATTGGAGAATTTAGGTGAAGTAGGACAACTATAAGTAAGTTTTTGTATTCTCCCAAAGGTAGAATGATAAGCATGTTTTACATGTTTATGTTCGTTTTTAACACAACTAAGTAACCCCTCTAAAAGACTAGAAAGACACTTTGATCTTCTAAAAGGTCCTATGAGAATCCTAAATAAAAAATTTTAACCAAAACTTCTTGAAACATACATGTCATGGATTGGAGAATTTAGGTGAGGTAGGACAACTATAAGTAAGTTTTTGTATGCTCCTTAAGGTAGAATGAGAAGCATTTTATACAAGTTTATGTTCGTTTGTAACACCCCTAAGTAACCCTTCTAAATACTCGAAAGACACTATGATCTTGTAAAAGGTCCTATGAGAATCCTAAACAAAACTTTTTAAACAAAAATTCTTGAAACATATGTGTCATGGATCGGGGGTTTTAGGTGAGGTTAAACAACTATAAGTAGGTTTTTGTATGTTGCTTAAGGTAGAATGAGAAGCATTTTATACAAGTTTATGTTCGTTTGTAACACCCCTAAGTAACCCGTCTAAATACTAGAAAGACACTTTGATCTTGTAAAAGGTCCCATGAGAATCCTAAACAAAACTTTTTAAACAACAATTCTTGAAACATATGTGTCATGGATTAGAGATTTTAGGTGAGGTTAGACAACTATAAGTAAGATTTTGTATGCTCCTAAAGGTAGAATGAGAATCATTTTATACAAGTTTATGTTCATTTGTAACACCCCTAAATAACCCTTCTAAATAATAGAAAGACACTTTGACCTTCAACAAGTTCCTATGATAATCCTAAACAAAACTTTTTAAACAAAACTTCTTGAAACCTATGTGTCATGGATTGGAGAATTTAAGTGCAGTAAGACAACTATAAGTAAGTTTTTGTATGCTCCCAAAGGTAGAATGAGAAGCATGTTGTACATGTTTTTGTTCGTTTGTAACACAACTAAGTAACCCCTCCAAAAGACTAGAAAGACATTTCGATCTTCTAAAAGGTATTGATCATGATATTGTCAAATGTGCAATGGCTGTGTATTATCAAAATATGCACAAGTCTTGCACATTTGATAATGTGCAAAGTTGGGGACTTCCTGTTAAGAGAATGGCGCCAACAATTCAAACACATTTCGGATCAAACAAATGAAGATGTAGCCGTTGGGGACTTAAGGGTTTAAGGGTTTAAGAGAGGATCTTGTAAGGACCACAAAGTGGTCCACACTCTCTCTCTCTCTCCTCTGCCCACGGTGCAGACTTCTTTGTCTCCTTGTGTTCTTGTCTCTTACTCATTTTAGGGTAAACACATTCTTTGTAACCCTTATAAAAGGGAAGTGTAACACTAAAATGAATTCAAGGGTTTTGACTCCCATTCTCTCTACTCTTTTCCGCCACCAACAACAAGAACCCTAATCTCTAATCATGCTCATTCTCTAAATCTATCATGGTATCAGAGCATTGATCTCAATTCTCTTAAGTTTTTATTCTTGTTCTACTACTCTCTCACTCTTAATCTCTTACTCTCTCGGTTCCTTAACACTCTCGGTCCTAAAACCCTAGTTCTTCATCATACTCTCTGTCCATTTTCTATTCAACAAATCTTGGTTCTTAAACTCTCATTTCTCACTCATAAGCTCAGGAAAGTTTAAGCCCTACACTTCTCTCTCTCGGTCCACTCTTCTCTCGGTCCCAAAACCCTAACAGCTACTCTCTCTCTCTCGGTTACAAATCCTTCATCCGCTCTCTTCAGCTTTCACCATGGAAGACTCTTCTCATCTTAGCTCAAGCTTGAGGCCTACTGCTGTCCCTGTTGTGCTCAAGGGTATCAACTATAGGACATGGCAGAGGACCATCAAGACTGCCATTTGTGGAAGAGGATTGTGGGATCACATCTTGGAGGATAAAACACCAACTGAAGAAGATGAAGCCAAGAAGAAGGATGAGGAAACCAAGAAGGCAGAAGCTAAATGGTTTCAAGAAGATCAGCTTGTGCTTGGCTTTCTCCAAAACTCTCTTGACCCATCCATCCTTGAAGCTTATTCTCATTGTGAGACAGCCAAGTCACTGTGGGATACTCTCAAGAAGATTTATGGAGATGTTTCAAATCTGAGCAGAGTATATGAGGTGAAGAAGGCCATTAATGAGCTGAAACAAGAAGACCATGACTTTACCAAGTATCTTGGGAAGTTCTCTTCAGCATGGTCTGAACTTGAGATGCTAAGGCCAAGCACTTTAAACCCCAAGGTTCTCATTGAGAGAAAGGAGCAAGACAAGATCTTTGGCCTTCTACTCAACTTGAATCCGGTTTACAATGATGCCATCATGAAGATCCTAAGGGAGACTACACTTCCTGATTTTGAAGAGGTGTGCTCAAGGCTCCAAAAGGAAGAAGGAAACATTGGTTTGTTTGGAGGAAAGGGGGAGTTGGTGACTGCCAACAAAGCCGGCTTCAAACCTGAGGAGAAGAAGGCGCCATTTTGTGATCATTGCAAGAGGAAAGGCCACTCCAAGGATAAGTGTTGGGTCCTTCATCCCCACCTCAAACCAGACAAGTTCAAGAACTCAAGGGCAAATGCAAACATCTCACAAGAAGCTGTGAATGAACCAGCCTCCACTTCAGCTCAAGGAGGGGAGCTTGCACTCTACACAGCCACTGAGTATGTCAAGAAGAGTGACCTTGAGGACCTCATCAAGGCTTATGCCTCTAAACTCTCTGGTATCTCTTTATTTTCACATAAATTGCTTAGTAAAACTGATCATAAGTTGGTAGTAGATTCAGGAGCTTCTCACCATATGATTAGTAATGCTAAGTTGTTGGAGAACATTAAACCTGCCCTAGGAAGAGTAACTATAGCTGATGGTCAAGGGATCCCTATAATTGGTACAGGAAAGTTGAGATTATTTAACAAGGAAAGTGATGCATTCTATGTTCCTAAGTTTAAGTCTAACTTGCTGTCGGTTAAGAGGATCACTAAAGACTTGAATTGCAATGTTATCTTTGGGCCTAATGATGTTTGTTTTCAGGATATTAAGAATGGAAAGGTTATTGGAAGAGGTGGTACACAAGATGAGCTTTACCTCCTTGAAGACACTTCTCCAAGCAACTCAGATTCATTAGCTTTTAAATCCTGTTTTTCTTTCAATCAAAATGTCCTATGGCATGCTAGACTAGGACATCCTCATGCTCGTGCTTTGAACTTAATGTTGCCTAATGTTAGCTTTGATCATTCAACTTGTGAAGCTTGTATTCTTGGCAAACATTGTAGAACTGTCTTTCCTAAATCAACTACTCTCTATGAACATTGTTTTGATCTTGTGCACTCTGATGTTTGGACTTCACCTTGTCTGTCTAGAGATAGAAACAAGTATTTTGTGACCTTCATAGATGAAAAATCTAAATATACTTGGGTAACATTGCTTCCATCTAAAGATAGGGTGTTTGATGCATTTTTAAATTTCCAAAACTATGTTACTAATCAGTTTAATGCCAAGATCAAAGTGTTTAGGTCAGATAATGGAGGAGAGTATACAAGCCAAAGATTCAAAGCTCACTTGAACAAATGTGGGATCCTTCATCAAACAAGCTGTCCCCATACTCCCCAACAAAATGGTGTGGCTGAAAGGAAGAATAGACACCTCATGGAAGCTGCTAGGTCCATGATGTTCCACACCAATGTTCCTAAGAGATTTTGGGGAGATGCAGTGTTGGCAGCATGCTATCTCATCAACAGGATCCCAACTAGAGTTCTTCAAGACATTTCACCATATGAGGTATTGAACAAAGCCAAACCATTTATTGAACACTTACGTGTGTTTGGTTGTGTTTGTTTTGTATATATCTCAGGAGATCAAAGGAACAAGCTAGATGCTAAGAGCACAAGGTGTATGTTTCTTGGATACTCCACAACTCAGAAGGGCTACAAGTGTTTTGATCCAAGCAACAACAGGACCTATGTTTCAAGGGATGTTAAGTTCATTGAGGGGCAGAGTTACCATGAGAAGAAGGATTGGGAAGGTTTGAAAGACCTCTCAAGATCACCTTCTGATTTGGCTACAAGTTTGAAGTACTTGTTGGATCACTTGGGCAATGACACCCCACGGCCAGAAAAGGCTAAGACACCTACCCAGGAAGCTCAACAAGAGGATACTGAACCAGCAACACACACTCAGGAACCGGCTCAACCTCAAGAAGACACTCTACCTCAAGATCAGAACCAAGTGGACTTGGATATGGATGAGGATGAGATGGTTTATCAAGAGGCAGTGGGTAATGAGGAAGTGGTTGATCAACAGGTTCAGCAACTCAGGAGAAGCACAAGGGAAAAGAAAGATCCATCAGAATGGATGAAGACAAGAGTCTACTACAACAACCAAGCAGTAGCTCATCCTAGTCAGTCTACTTGTTCTATTGACTTGCTACCATCTAGTCACAAGGCCTTTCTTGGAAAGATTGAGCTAAACCAAGTTCCTAAGACTTATGAAGAGGCTGAGGGTATCAAGGTTTGGATGGATGCAGTAAAGGATGAGAAAGAAGCTATGGAGAGGAACCATACTTGGATTGTAGAGAAGCTGCCGAAAAAGAAGAAGACTGTTAGCTCTAAATGGGTCTTCACAATCAAGTATAAAAGCAATGGAGACATAGAGAGGTACAAGGCAAGGCTAGTAGCAAGGGGATTCACTCAAACCTATGGAGAAGACTATACAGATACCTTTGCACCAGTGGCTAAACTTCACACAGTGAGAGTCACATTGAGCTTAGCCACCAACCTCTCATGGAATCTATGGCAAATGGATGTGAAGAATGCTTTTCTACAAGGTGAACTTGAAGAGGAAGTGTATATGACTCCACCACCAGGTTTGAAGCATTTGTGTAAAGATGATGAAGTGTTGAGGCTGAGAAGGGCAATTTATGGTCTGAAGCAATCACCAAGGGCATGGTACCATAAGCTCAGTCATACTCTCATGGACCATGGCTTCAAGAAGTCTCAATCTGATCACACTTTGTTCACGCTTCAAAGTGCTCAAGGAGTGGTGGTGGTTCTGATTTATGTGGATGACTTGATTATCACAGGAAGTGATAATGATGGGATTCAATCCACAAAGGCCTATCTCAAGAGTTCCTTTGATATTAAAGACCTTGGTGAGTTGAAGTACTTCTTGGGCATTGAAGTTTGCAGATTCAATGATGGGTTGTTTCTGTCCCAAAGGAAGTATGTTAAGGACTTGTTGACAGAAACAAGTATGCTTGATTGCAAGGCTGCAAAGACTCCTCTTGAAGATGGCTACCAAGTCAATAGAAAGGGGGAGAAATCAGAAGAAGTCAAGTTCAAGGATGTCTCATTGTATAGGAGGCTGGTTGGGAAGCTTATCTACCTCACTCTTACAAGACCAGACTTATGCTTTGCTGTGAATCAAGTTAGCCAACATATGCAATCACCCACAGTATATCATTGGAGTTTGATTGAGAGGATACTCAGATATCTCAAAGGATCAACTGAACAAGGTATTTGGATGGGTAAGAATGAGAGCACAGAGATTGTTGGCTATTGTGATGCAGATTGGGCTGGAGATAAGAGTGATAGGAGATCAACAACCGGCTATTGTACCTTCATTGGAGGCAACTTGGTAACTTGGAAGACAAAGAAGCAGAAGGTGGTATCTTGTTCTAGTGCTGAAGCTGAGTATAGGGCCATGAGGAAGCTTGCAACTGAGTTAACATGGCTGAAGGCTTTGCTTAAGGACTTTGGCATAGAGCAATCAAGTCCAATCACCTTCCATTGTGACAACCAGGCTGCTATTCACATTGCAACCAACTCAGTGTTTCATGAGAGGACCAAGCACATTGAGATTGATTGTCACAAAGTAAGGGAGAAGATTGAAGATGGAACCATCCTGCCTTGTTACACAAAGAGTGAAGATCAGCTTGCGGATATCTTCACCAAGGCTGCTAGTCTTAAGGTTTGCACCCATGTCTTTGGCAAACTGGGGCTAGTAGCTATTCATGATTAGAACTCTCCTGATTCATGAGCAGCATACTCTTTTTCCCTTGATGTGGTTTTGTCCCAAGTGGTTTTCCACATCAAGGTTTTTAATGAGGTGTTGCCATGATCATTCCAAGTTCAGTCTTTAGGGTGATTCCAAAGTCTGAACTTGAGGGGGAGTATTGATCATGATATTGTCAAATGTGCAATGGCTGTGTATTATCAAAATATGCACAAGTCTTGCACATTTGATAATGTGCAAAGTTGGGGACTTCCTGTTAAGAGAATGGCGCCAACAATTCAAACACATTTCGGATCAAACAAATGAAGATGTAGCCGTTGGGGACTTAAGGGTTTAAGGGTTTAAGAGAGGATCTTGTAAGGACCACAAAGTGGTCCACACTCTCTCTCTCTCTCCTCTGCCCACGGTGCAGACTTCTTTGTCTCCTTGTGTTCTTGTCTCTTACTCATTTTAGGGTAAACACATTCTTTGTAACCCTTATAAAAGGGAAGTGTAACACTAAAATGAATTCAAGGGTTTTGACTCCCATTCTCTCTACTCTTTTCCGCCACCAACAACAAGAACCCTAATCTCTAATCATGCTCATTCTCTAAATCTATCAAAAGGTCCTATGAGAATCCAAAATAAAACTTTTTAACCAAAACTTCTTGAAACATATATGTCATGGATTGGAGAATTTAGGTGAGGTAGGACAACTATAAGTAAGTTTTTGTATTCTCCCAAAGGTAGAATGATAAGCATGTTTTACATGTTTATGTTCGTTTTTAACACAACTAAGTAACCCCTCTAAAAGACTAGAAAGACACTTTGATCTTCTAAAAGGTCCTATGAGAATCCTAAATAAAAAAATTTAAACAAAACTTCTTGAAACATACATGTCATGGATTGGAGAATTTAGGTGAGGTAGGACAACTATAAGTAAGTTTTTGTATTCTCCCAAAGGTAGAATGATAAGCATGTTTTACATGTTTATGTTCGTTTTTAACACAACTAAGTAACCCCTCTAATAGGCTAGAAAGACACTTTGATCTTCTAAAAGGTCCTATGAGAATCCTAAATAAAAATTTTTAACCAAAACTTCTTGAAACATACATGTCATGGATTGGAGAATTTAGGTGAGGTAGGACAACTATAAGTAAGTTTTTGTATTCTCCCAAAGGTAGAATCATAAGCATGTTTTACATGTTTATGTTCGTTTTTAACACAACTAAGTAACCCCTCTAAAAGACTAGAAAGACACTTTGATCTTCTAAAAGGTCCTATGAGAATCCTAAATAAAAAAATTTAACCAAAACTTCTTGAAACATACATGTCATGGATTGGAGAATTTAGGTGAGGTAGGACAACTATAAGTAAATTTCTGTATGCTCCTTAAGGTAGAATGAGAAGCATTTTATACAAGTTTATGTTTGTTTGTAACACCCCTAAGTAACCCTTCTAAATACTCGAAAGACACTATGATCTTGTAAAAGGGCCTATGAGAATCCTAAACAAAACTTTTTAAACAAAAATTCTTGAAACATATGTGTCATGGATCGGGGGTTTTAGGTGAGGTTAAACAACTATAAGTAAGTTTTTGTATGTTGCTTAAGGTAGAATGAGAAGCATTTTATACAAGTTTATGTTCGTTTGTAACACCCCTAAGTAACCCGTCTAAATACTAGAAACATACTTTGATCTTGTAAAAGGTCCCATGAGAATCCTAAACAAAACTTTTTTAACAACAATTCTTGAAACATATGTGTCATGGATTGGAGATTTTAGGTGAGGTTAAACAACTATAAGTAAAATTTTGTATGCTCCTAAAGGTAGAATGAGAATCATTTTATACAATTTTATGTTCATTTGTAACACCCCTAAATAACCCTTCTAAATAATAGAAAGACACTTTGACCTTCTTCAAGTTCCTATGATAATCCTAAACAAAAAATTTTAAACAAAACTTCTTGAAACCTATGTGTCATGGATTGGAGAATTTAGGTGCAGTAAGACAACTATAAGTAAGTTTTTGTATGCTCCCAAAGGTAGAATGAGAAGCATGTTGTACATGTTTATGTTCGTTTGTAACACAACTAAGTAACCCCTCCAAAAGACTAGAAAGACATTTTGATCTTCTAAAAGGTCCTATGAGAATCCAAAATAAAACTTTTTAACCAAAACTTCTTGAAACATATATGTCATGGATTGGAGAATTTAGGTGAGGTAGGACAACTATAAGTAAGTTTTTGTATTCTCCCAAAGGTAGAATGATAAGCATGTTTTACATGTTTATGTTCGATTGTAACACAACTAAGTAACCCCTCTAATAGGCTAGAAAGACACTTTGATCTTCTAAAAGGTCCTATGAGAATCCTAAATAAAAAATTTTAACCAAAACTTCTTGAAACATATATGTCATGGATTGGAGAATTTAGGTGAAGTAGGACAACTATAAGTAAGTTTTTGTATTCTCCCAAAGGTAGAATGATAAGCATGTTTTACATGTTTATGTTCGTTTTTAACACAACTAAGTAACCCCTCTAAAAGACTAGAAAGACACTTTGATCTTCTAAAAGGTCCTATGAGAATCCTAAATAAAAAATTTTAACCAAAACTTCTTGAAACATACATGTCATGGATTGGAGAATTTAGGTGAGGTAGGACAACTATAAGTAAGTTTTTGTATGCTCCTTAAGGTAGAATGAGAAGCATTTTATACAAGTTTATGTTCGTTTGTAACACCCCTAAGTAACCCTTCTAAATACTCGAAAGACACTATGATCTTGTAAAAGGTCCTATGAGAATCCTAAACAAAACTTTTTAAACAAAAATTCTTGAAACATATGTGTCATGGATCGGGGGTTTTAGGTGAGGTTAAACAACTATAAGTAGGTTTTTGTATGTTGCTTAAGGTAGAATGAGAAGCATTTTATACAAGTTTATGTTCGTTTGTAACACCCCTAAGTAACCCGTCTAAATACTAGAAAGACACTTTGATCTTGTAAAAGGTCCCATGAGAATCCTAAACAAAACTTTTTAAACAACAATTCTTGAAACATATGTGTCATGGATTAGAGATTTTAGGTGAGGTTAGACAACTATAAGTAAGATTTTGTATGCTCCTAAAGGTAGAATGAGAATCATTTTATACAAGTTTATGTTCATTTGTAACACCCCTAAATAACCCTTCTAAATAATAGAAAGACACTTTGACCTTCAACAAGTTCCTATGATAATCCTAAACAAAACTTTTTAAACAAAACTTCTTGAAACCTATGTGTCATGGATTGGAGAATTTAAGTGCAGTAAGACAACTATAAGTAAGTTTTTGTATGCTCCCAAAGGTAGAATGAGAAGCATGTTGTACATGTTTTTGTTCGTTTGTAACACAACTAAGTAACCCCTCCAAAAGACTAGAAAGACATTTCGATCTTCTAAAAGGTCCTATGAGAATCCAAAATAAAACTTTTTAACCAAAACTTCTTGAAACATATATGTCATGGATCGGAGAATTTAGGTGAGGTAGGACAACTATAAGTAAGTTTTTGTATTCTCCCAAAGGTAGAATGATAAGCATGTTTTACATGTTTATGTTCGTTTTTAACACAACTAAGTAACCCCTCTAAAAGACTAGAAAGACACTTTGATCTTCTAAAAGGTCCTATGAGAATCCTAAATAAAAAAATTTAACCAAAACTTCTTGAAACATACATGTCATGGATTGGAGAATTTAGGTGAGGTAGGACAACTATAAGTAAGTTTTTGTATTCTCCCAAAGGTAGAATGATAAGCATGTTTTACATGTTTATGTTCGATTGTAACACAACTAAGTAACCCCTCTAATAGGCTAGAAAGACACTTTGATCTTCTAAAAGGTCCAATGAGAATCCTAAATAAAACTTTTTAACCAAAACTTCTTGAAACATATATGTTATGGATTGGAGAATTTAGGTGAAGTAGGACAACTATAAGTAAGTTTTTGTATTCTCCCAAAGGTAGAATGATAAGCATGTTTTACATGTTTATGTTTGTTTTTAACCCAACTAAGTAACGCCTCTAAAAGACTAGAAAGACACTTTGATCTTCTAAAAGGTCCTATGAGAATCCTAAATAAAAAATTTTAACCAAAACTTCTTGAAACATACATGTCATGGATTGGAGAATTTAGGTGAGGTAGGACAACTATAAGTAAGTTTTCGTATTCTCCCAAAGGTAGAATGATAAGCATGTTTTACATGTTTATGTTCGTTTTTAACACAACTAAGTAACCCCTCCAAAAGACTAGAAAGACATTTTGATCTTCTAAAAGGTCCTATGAGAATCCTAAATAAAACTTTTTAACCAAAACTTCTTGAAACATATATGTCATGGATTGGAGAATTTAGGTGAGGTAGGACAACTATAAGTAAGTTTTTGTATTCTCCCAAAGGTAGAATGATAAGCATGTTTTACATGTTTATGTTCGTTTTTAACACAACTAAGTAACCCCTCTAAAAGACTAGAAAGACACTTTGATCTTCTAAAAGGTCCTACGAGAATCCTAAATAAAAAATTTTAACCAAAACTTCTTGAAACATACATGTCATGGATTGGAGAATTTAGGTGAGGTAGGACAACTATAAGTAAGTTTTTGTATTCTCCCAAAGGTAGAATGATAAGCATGTTTTACATGTTTATGTTCGATTGTAACACAACTAAGTAACCCCTCTAATAGGCTAGAAAGACACTTTGATCTTCTAAAAGGTCCTATGAGAATCCTAAATAAAACTTTTTAACCAAAACTTCTTGAAACATATATGTTATGGATTGGAGAATTTAGGTGAACTAGGACAACTATAAGTAAGTTTTTGTATTCTCCCAAAGGTAGAATGATAAGCATGTTTTACATGTTTATGTTCGTTTTTAACACAACTAAGTAACCCCTCTAAAAGACTAGAAAGACACTTTGATCTTCTAAAAGGTCCTATGAGAATCCTAAATAAAAAAATTTAACCAAAACTTCTTGAAACATACATGTCATGGATTGGAGAATTTAGGTGAGGTAGGACAACTATAAGTAAGTTTTTGTATTCTCCCAAAGGTAGAATGATAAGCATGTTTTACATGTTTATGTTCGTTTTTAACACAACTAAGTAACCCCTCTAAAATACTAGAAAGACACTTTGATCTTCTAAAAGGTCCTATGAGAATCCTAAATAAAAAATTTTAACCAAAACTTCTTGAAACATACATGTCATGGATTGGAGAATTTAGGTGAGGTAGGACAACTATAAGTAAGTTTTTGTATTCTCCCAAAGGTAGAATGATAAGCATGTTTTACATGTTTATGTTCGTTTTTAACACAACTAAGTAACCCCTCTAAAAGACTAGAAAGACACTTTGATCTTCTAAAAGGTCCTATGAGAATCCTAAATAAAAAATTTTAACCAAAACTTCTTGAAACATACATGTCATGGATTGGAGAATTTAGGTGAGGTAGGACAACTATAAGTAAGTTTTTGTATGCTCCTTAAGGTAGAATGAGAAGCATTTTATACAAGTTTATGTTCGTTTGTAACACCCCTAAGTAACCCTTCTAAATACTCGAAAGACACTATGATCTTGTAAAAGGTCCTATGAGAATCCTAAACAAAACTTTTTAAACAAAAATTCTTGAAACATATGTGTCATGGATCGGGGGTTTTAGGTGAGGTTAAACAACTATAAGTAAGTTTTTGTATGTTGCTTAAGGTAGAATGAGAAGCATTTTATACAAGTTTATGTTCGTTTGTAACACCCCTAAGTAACCCGTCTAAATACTAGAAAGACACTTTGATCTTGTAAAAGGTCCCATGAGAATCCTAAACAAAACTTTTTAAACAACAATTCTTGAAACATATGTGTCATGGATTAGAGATTTTAGGTGAGGTTAGACAACTATAAGTAAGATTTTGTATGCTCCTAAAGGTAGAATGAGAATCATTTTATACAAGTTTATGTTCATTTGTAACACCCCTAAATAACCCTTCTAAATAATAGAAAGACACTTTGACCTTCAACAAGTTCCTATGATAATCCTAAACAAAACTTTTTAAACAAAACTTCTTGAAACCTGTGTGTCATGGATTGGAGAATTTAAGTGCAGTAAGACAACTATAAGTAAGTTTTTGTATGCTCCCAAAGGTAGAATGAGAAGCATGTTGTACATGTTTTTGTTCGTTTGTAACACAACTAAGTAACCCCTCCAAAAGACTAGAAAGACATTTCGATCTTCTAAAAGGTCCTATGAGAATCCAAAATAAAACTTTTTAACCAAAACTTCTTGAAACATATATGTCATGGATTGGAGAATTTAGGTGAGGTAGCACAACTATAAGTAAGTTTTTGTATTCTCCCAAAGGTAGAATGATAAGCATGTTTTACATGTTTATGTTCGTTTTTAACACAACTAAGTAACCCCTCTAAAAGACTAGAAAGACACTTTGATCTTCTAAAAGGTCCTATGAGAATCCTAAATAAAAAAATTTAACCAAAACTTCTTGAAACATACATGTCATGGATTGGAGAATTTAGGTGAGGTAGGACAACTATAAGTAAGTTTTTGTATTCTCCCAAAGGTAGAATGATAAGCATGTTTTACATGTTTATGTTCGATTGTAACACAACTAAGTAACCCCTCTAATAGGCTAGAAAGACACTTTGATCTTCTAAAAGGTCCTATGAGAATCCTAAATAAAACTTTTTAACCAAAACTTCTTGAAACATATATGTTATGGATTGGAGAATTTAGGTGAAGTAGGACAACTAGAAGTAAGTTTTTGTATTCTCCCAAAGGTAGAATGATAAGCATGTTTTACATGTTTATGTTTGTTTTTAACACAACTAAGTAACCCCTCTAAAAGACTAGAAAGACACTTTGATCTTCTAAAAGGTCCTATGAGAATCCTAAATAAAAAATTTTAACCAAAATTTCTTGAAACATACATGTCATGGATTGGAGAATTTAGGTGAGGTAGGACAACTATAAGTAAGTTTTTGTATGCTCCTTAAGGTAGAATGAGAAGCATTTTATACAAGTTTATGTTCGTTTGTAACACCCCTAAGTAACCCTTCTAAATACTCGAAAGACACTATGATCTTGTAAAAGGTCCTATGAGAATCCTAAACAAAACTTTTTAAACAAAAATTCTTGAAACATATGAGAGATTTAGAGTATGAACATTATAGAATTAGGGTTCTTGAGTCCCAATGGTGGCGCAAGAGAGAGGAGAGAATAAGAGACTCAAAAACTTGTTATTTCATTTCTGGTCATACATAGCCTTTTATATGGGATACATCAGCCAATGTTTAACCTAAACAAGTAAAAGACAAATGCACAAGAATACAAAGAGGACTGAGGCGTGGCAGAGGAGAGAGAGAGAGTGGGGGACCACAAAACCAACGGCTCTCTCTCTTAAACCCTAACGGCTCTCTTCCATCTTAGTTCATCCGAGACTTGTGCATTCACTTAGTTGGCGCCTTAGGTCTTGATCAGAAGTCCCCAACTTTGCACATTATCAAATGTGCAAGACTTGTGCATTTTGTGATAATACACAAGCTTAACACATTTGACTAATCATGATCAATACTCCCCCTCAAGTTCAGACTTTGGAATCACCCTAAAGACTGAACTTGGAATGATCATGGCAACACCTCATTAAAAACCTTGATGTGGAAAACCACTTGGGACAAAACCACATCAAGGGAAAAAGAGTATGCTGCTCATGAATCAGGAGAGTTCTAATCATGGATAGCCACCAGCCCTAGTTTGCCAAAGACATGAGTGCAAACCTTAAGACTAGCAGCCTTTGTGAAGATGTCTGCAAGTTGATCTTCACTCTTTGTGTAACAAGGCAGTATGGTTCCATCTTCAATCTTCTCCCTTACCTTGTGACAATCAATCTCAATGTGTTTGGTCCTTTCATGAAACACTGAGTTGGTTGCAATGTGAATAGCAGCCTGGTTGTCACAATGGAAGGTGATTGGACTTGATTGCTCTATGCCAAAGTCCTTAAGCAAAGCCTTTAGCCATGTTAACTCAGTTGCAAGCTTCCTCATGGCCCTATACTCAGCTTCAGCACTAGAACAAGATACCACCTTCTGCTTCTTTGTCTTCCAAGTTACCAAGTTGCCTCCAATGAAGGTACAATAGCCGGTTGTTGATCTCCTATCACTCTTATCTCCAGCCCAATCTGCATCACAATAGCCAACAATTTCTGTGCTCTCATTCTTACCCATCCAAATACCTTGTTCAGTTGATCCTTTGAGATATCTGAGTATCCTCTCAATCAAACTCCAATGATACACTGTGGGTGATTGCATATGTTGGCTAACTTGATTCACAGCAAAACACAAGTCTGGTCTTGTGAGAGTGAGGTAGATAAGCTTCCCAACCAGCCTCCTATACAATGAGACATCCTTGAACTTGACTTCATCTGATTTCTCCCCCTTTCTATTGACTTGGTAGCCATCTTCAAGTGGAGTCTTTGCAATCTTGCAGTCAAGCATACTTGTTTCTGTCAACAAGTCTTTAACATACTTCCTTTGGGACAGAAACAATTCATCATTGAATCTGCAAACTTCAATGCCTAAGAAGTACTTCAACTCACCAAGGTCTTTGATATCAAAGGAACTGTTGAGAAACGCCTTTGTGGATTGAATCCCATCATTATCACTTCCTGTGATGATCAAATCATCCACATATATCAGAACTACCACCACTCCTTGAGCACTTTGAAGTGTGAACAATGTGTGATCAGATTGAGACTTCTTGAACCCATGGTCCATGAGAGTGTGGCTGAGCTTATGGTACCATGCCCTTGGTGATTGCTTCAGACCATAAATTGCCCTTCTCAGTCTCAACACTTCACCATCTTTACACAAGTGCTTCAAACCTGGTGGAGGAGTCATATACACTTCTTCTTCAAGTTCACCTTGTAGAAAAGCATTCTTCACATCCATTTGCCATAGAGTCCATGAGAGGTTTGTGGCTAAGCTCAATGTGACTCTCACTGTGTGAAGTTTAGCCACTGGTGCAAAGGTATCCGTATAGTCTTCTCCATAGGTTTGAGTGAACCCTCTTGCTACTAGCCTTGCCTTGTACCTCTCTATGTCTCCATTGCTTTTATACTTGATTGTGAAGACCCATTTAGAGCTAACAGTCTTCTTCCTTTTTGGCAGCTTCTCCACAATCCAAGTGTGGTTCCTCTCCATAGCTTCTTTCTCATCCTTTACTGCATCCATCCAAACCTTGATACCTTCAGCCTCTTCATAAGTCTTAGGAACTTGGTTTAGCTCAATCTTTCCAAGAAAGGCCTTGTGACTAGATGGTAGCAAGTCAATAGAACAAGTAGACTGACTAGGATGAGCTACTGCTTGGTTGTTGTAGTAGACTCTTGTCTTCATCCATTCTGATGGATCTTTCTTTTCCCTTGTGCTTCTCCTGAGTTGCTGAACCTGTTGATCAACCACTTCCTCATTACCCACTGCCTCTTGATAAACCATCTCATCCTCATCCACATCCAAGTCCACTTGGTTCTGATCTTGAGGTAGAGTGTCTTCTTGAGCTTGAGCCGGTTCCTGAGTGTGTGTTGCTGGTTCAGTATCCTCTTGTTGAGCTTCCTGGGTAGGTGTATCAGCCTTTTCTGGCCGTGGGGTGTCATTGCCCAAGTGATCCAACAAGTACTTCAAACTTGTAGCCAAATCAGAAGGTGATCTTGAGAGATCTTTCAAACCTTCCCAATCCTTCTTCTCATAGTAACTCTGCCCCTCAATGAACTTAACATCCCTTGAAACATAGGTCCTGTTGTTGCTTGGATCAAAACACTTGTAGCCCTTCTGAGTTGTGGAGTATCCAAGAAACATACACCTTGTGCTCTTAGCATCTAGCTTGTTCCTTTGATCTCCTGAGATATATACAAAACAAACACAACCAAACACACGTAAGTGTTCAATAAATGGTTTGGCTTTGTTCAATACCTCATATGGTGAAATGTCTTGAAGAACTCTAGTTGGGATCCTGTTGATGAGGTAGCATGCTGCCAACACTGCATCTCCCCAAAATCTCTTAGGAACATTGGTGTGGAACATCATGGACCTAGCAGCTTCCATGAGGTGTCTGTTCTTCCTTTCAGCCACACCATTTTGTTGGGGAGTATGGGGACAGCTTGTTTGATGAAGGATCCCACATTTGTTCAAGTGAGCTTTGAATCTTTGGCTTGTATACTCTCCTCCATTATCTGACCTAAACACTTTGATCTTGGCATTAAACTGATTAGTAACATAGTTTTGGAAATTTAAAAATGCATCAAACACCCTATCTTTAGATGGAAGCAAAGTTACCCAAGTATATTTTGATTTTTCATCTATGAAGGTCACAAAATACTTGTTTCTATCTCTAGACAGACAAGGTGAAGTCCAAACATCAGAGTGCACAAGATCAAAACAATGTTCATAGATAGTAGTTGATTTAGGAAAGACAGTTCTACAATGTTTGCCAAGAATACAAGCTTCACAAGTTGAATGATCAAAGCTAACATTAGGCAACATTAAGTTCAAAGCACGAGCATGAGGATGTCCTAGTCTAGCATGCCATAGGACATTTTGATTGAAAGAAAAACAGGATTTAAAAGCTAATGAATCCGAGTTGCTTGGAGAAGTGTCTTCAAGGAGGTAAAGCTCATCTTGTGTACCACCTCTTCCAATAACCTTTCCATTCTTAATATCCTGAAAACAAACATCATTAGGCCCAAAGATAACATTGCAATTCAAGTCTTTGGTGATCCTCTTAACCGACAGCAAGTTAGACTTAAACTTAGGAACATAGAATGCATCACTTTCCTTGTTAAATAATCTCAACTTTCCTGTACCTATTATTGGAATCCCTTGACCATCAGCTATAGTTACTCTTCCTAGGGCAGGTTTAATGTTCTCCAACAACTTAGCATTACTAATCATATGATGAGAAGCTCCTGAATCTACTACCAACTTATGATCAGTTTTACTAAGCAATTTATGTGAGAATAAAGAGATACCAGAGAGTTTAGAGGCATAAGCCTTGATGAGATCCTCAAGGTCACTCTTCTTGACATACTCAGTGGCTGTGTAGAGTGCAAGCTCCCCTCCTTGAGCTGAAGTGGAGGCTGGTTCATTCACAGCTTCTTGTGAGATGTTTGCATTTGCCCTTGAGTTCTTGAACTTGTCTGGTTTGAGATGGGGATGAAGGACCCAACACTTATCCTTGGAGTGGCCTTTCCTCTTGCAATGATCACAAAATGGCGCCTTCTTCTCCTCAGGTTTGAAGCCGGCTTTGTTGGCAGTCACCAACTCCCCCTTTCCTCCAAACAAACCAATGTTTCCTTCTTCCTTTTGGAGCCTTGAGCACACCTCTTCAAAATCAGGAAGTGTAGTCTCCCTTAGGATCTTCATGATGGCATCATTGTAAACCGGATTCAAGTTGAGTAGAAGGCCAAAGATCTTGTCTTGCTCCTTTCTCTCAATGAGAACCTTGGGGTTTAAAGTGCTTGGCCTTAGCATCTCAAGTTCAGACCATGCTGAAGAGAACTTCCCAAGATACTTGGTAAAGTCATGGTCTTCTTGTTTCAGCTCATTTATGGCCTTCTTCACCTCATATACTCTGCTCAGATTTGAAACATCTCCATATATCTTCTTGAGAGTATCCCACAGTGACTTGGCTGTCTCACAATGAGAATAAGCTTCAAGGATTGATGGGTCAAGAGAGTTTTGGAGAAAACCAAGCACAAGCTGATCTTCTTGAAACCATTTAGCTTCTGCCTTCTTGGTTTCTTCATCCTTCTTCTTAGCTTCATCTTCTTCAGTTGGAGTTTTATCCTCCAAAATGTGATCCCACAAACCTCTTCCACAAATGGCAGTCTTGATGGTCCTTTGCCATGTCCTGTAGTTGATTCCTTTGAGCAAAACAGGAACAGCAGTAGGCCTCAAGATAGAGCTGAGATGAGAAGAGTCTTCCATTGTTTACAACCGGATAGAGAAGATGAGAGCCTTGGATGACCGAGAAGAGTAAGCAAGCGTCTAGGGTTTTGGACCGAGAAACAAAGGAGGTCTGAGCAAGTTTCCAGTTTTGGAACAGAGAGTAATGAGGAGAATGAGTGAAAAAACAGAGAAAGATTGAGGTTTAGAAGCTTGTAGAACCGGAAGAATGAAGAGAGAGAGGATTAGGGTTTGTAGCCGAGAGAATGTGTAACCAAGAGAATGAAGAATAAGATAGAGATTTGAGAGAGTAGAGATCAATGCTCTGATACCATGAGAGATTTAGAGTATGAACATTATAGAATTAGGGTTCTTGAGTCCCAATGGTGGCGCAAGAGAGAGGAGAGAATAAGAGACTCAAAAACTTGTTATTTCATTTCTGGTCATACATAGCCTTTTATATGGGATACATCAGCCAATGTTTAACCTAAACAAGTAAAAGACAAATGCACAAGAATACAAAGAGGACTGAGGCGTGGCAGAGGAGAGAGAGAGAGTGGGGGACCACAAAACCAACGGCTCTCTCTCTTAAACCCTAACGGCTCTCTTCCATCTTAGTTCATCCGAGACTTGTGCATTCACTTAGTTGGCGCCTTAGGTCTTGATCAGAAGTCCCCAACTTTGCACATTATCAAATGTGCAAGACTTGTGCATTTTGTGATAATACACAAGCTTAACACATTTGACTAATCATGATCAATAACATATGTGTCATGGATCGGGGGTGTTAGGTGAGGTTAAACAACTATAAGTAAGTTTTTGTATGTTGCTTAAGGTAGAATGAGAAGCATTTTATACAAGTTTATGTTCGTTTGTAACACCCCTAAGTAACCCGTCTAAATACTAGAAAGACACTTTGATCTTGTAAAAGGTCCCATGAGAATCCTAAACAAAACTTTTTAAACAACAATTCTTGAAACATATGTGTCATGGATTAGAGATTTTAGGTGAGGTTAGACAACTATAAGTAAGATTTTGTATGCTCCTAAAGGTAGAATGAGAATCATTTTATACAAGTTTATGTTCATTTGTAACACCCCTAAATAACCCTTCTAAATAATAGAAAGACACTTTGACCTTCAACAAGTTCCTATGATAATCCTAAACAAAACTTTTTAAACAAAACTTCTTGAAACCTATGTGTCATGGATTGGAGAATTTAAGTGCAGTAAGACAACTATAAGTAAGTTTTTGTATGCTCCCAAAGGTAGAATGAGAAGCATGTTGTACATGTTTTTGTTCGTTTGTAACACAACTAAGTAACCCCTCTAAAAGACTAGAAAGACATTTCGATCTTCTAAAAGGTCCTATGAGAATCCAAAATAAAACTTTTTAACCAAAACTTCTTGAAACATATATGTCATGGATTGGAGAATTTAGGTGAGGTAGGACAACTATAAGTAAGTTTTTGTATTCTCCCAAAGGTAGAATGATAAGCATGTTTTACATGTTTATGTTCGTTTTTAACACAACTAAGTAACCCCTCTAAAAGACTAGAAAGACACTTTGATCTTCTAAAAGGTCCTATGAGAATCCTAAATAAAAAAATTTAACCAAAACTTCTTGAAACATACATGTCATGGATTGGAGAATTTAGGTGAGGTAGGACAACTATAAGTAAGTTTTTGTATTCTCCCAAAGGTAGAATGATAAGCATGTTTTACATGTTTATGTTCGATTGTAACACAACTAAGTAACCCCTCTAATAGGCTAGAAAGACACTTTGATCTTCTAAAAGGTCCTATGAGAATCCTAAATAAAACTTTTTAACCAAAACTTCTTGAAACATATATGTTATGGATTGGAGAATTTAGGTGAAGTAGGACAACTATAAGTAAGTTTTTGTATTCTCCCAAAGGTAGAATGATAAGCATGTTTTACATGTTTATGTTTGTTTTTAACACAACTAAGTAACCCCTCTAAAAGACTAGAAAGACACTTTGATCTTCTAAAAGGTCCTATGAGAATCCTAAATAAAAAATTTTAACCAAAACTTCTTGAAACATACATGTCATGGATTGGAGAATTTAGGTGAGGTAGGAAAACTATAAGTAAGTTTTCGTATTCTCCCAAAGGTAGAATGATAAGCATGTTTTACATGTTTATGTTCGTTTTTAACACAACTAAGTAACCCCTCCAAAAGACTAGAAAGACATTTTGATCTTCTAAAAGGTCCTATGATAATCCTAAACAAAACTTTTTAAACAAAACTTCTTGAAACCTATGTGTCATGGATTGGAGAATTTAAGTGCAGTAAGACAACTATAAGTAAGTTTTTGTATGCTCCCAAAGGTAGAATGAGAAGCATGTTGTACATGTTTTTGTTCGTTTGTAACACAACTAAGTAACCCCTCCAAAAGACTAGAAAGACATTTCGATCTTCTAAAAGGTCCTATGAGAATCCAAAATAAAACTTTTTAACCAAAACTTCTTGAAACATACATGTCATGGATTGGAGAATTTAGGTGAGGTAGGACAACTATAAGTAAGTTTTTGTATTCTCCCAAAGGTAGAATGATAAGCATGTTTTACATGTTTATGTTCGTTTTTAACACAACTAAGTAACCCCTCTAAAAGACTAGAAAGACACTTTGATCTTCTAAAAGGTCCTATGAGAATCCTAAATAAAAAAATTTAACCAAAACTTCTTGAAACATACATGTCATGGATTGGAGAATTTAGGTGAGGTAGGACAACTATAAGTAAGTTTTTGTATTCTCCCAAAGGTAGAATGATAAGCATGTTTTACATGTTTATGTTCGTTTTTAACACAACTAAGTAACCCCTCTAAAATACTAGAAAGACACTTTGATCTTCTAAAAGGTCCTATGAGAATCCTAAATAAAAAATTTTAACCAAAACTTCTTGAAACATACATGTCATGGATTGGAGAATTTAGGTGAGGTAGGACAACTATAAGTAAGTTTTTGTATTCTCCCAAAGGTAGAATGATAAGCATGTTTTACATGTTTATGTTCGTTTTTAACACAACTAAGTAACCCCTCTACAAGACTAGAAAGACACTTTGATCTTCTAAAAGGTCCTATGAGAATCCTAAATAAAAAATTTTAACCAAAACTTCTTGAAACATACATGTCATGGATTGGAGAATTTAGGTGAGGTAGGACAACTATAAGTAAGTTTTTGTATGCTCCTTAAGGTAGAATGAGAAGCATTTTATACAAGTTTATGTTCGTTTGTAACACCCCTAAGTAACCCTTCTAAATACTCGAAAGACACTATGATCTTGTAAAAGGTCCTATGAGAATCCTAAACAAAACTTTTTAAACAAAAATTCTTGAAACATATGTGTCATGGATCGGGGGTTTTAGGTGAGGTTAAACAACTATAAGTAAGTTTTTGTATGTTGCTTAAGGTAGAATGAGAAGCATTTTATACAAGTTTATGTTCGTTTGTAACACCCCTAAGTAACCCGTCTAAATACTAGAAAGACACTTTGATCTTGTAAAAGGTCCCATGAAAATCCTAAACAAAACTTTTTAAACAACAATTCTTGAAACATATGTGTCATGGATTAGAGATTTTAGGTGAGGTTAGACAACTATAAGTAAGATTTTGTATGCTCCTAAAGGTAGAATGAGAATCATTTTATACAAGTTTATGTTCATTTGTAACACCCCTAAATAACCCTTCTAAATAATAGAAAGACACTTTGACCTTCAACAAGTTCCTATGATAATCCTAAACAAAACTTTTTAAACAAAACTTCTTGAAACCTATGTGTCATGGATTGGAGAATTTAAGTGCAGTAAGACAACTATAAGTAAGTTTTTGTATGCTCCCAAAGGTAGAATGAGAAGCATGTTGTACATGTTTTTGTTCGTTTGTAACACAACTAAGTAACCCCTCCAAAAGACTAGAAAGACATTTCGATCTTCTAAAAGGTCCTATGAGAATCCAAAATAAAACTTTTTAACCAAAACTTCTTGAAACATATATGTCATGGATTGGAGAATTTAGGTGAGGTAGCACAACTATAAGTAAGTTTTTGTATTCTCCCAAAGGTAGAATGATAAGCATGTTTTACATGTTTATGTTCGTTTGTAACACAACTAAGTAACCCCTCCAAAAGACTAGAAAGACATTTCGATCTTCTAAAAGGTCCTATGAGAATCCAAAATAAAACTTTTTAACCAAAACTTCTTGAAACATATATGTCATGGATTGGAGAATTTAGGTGAGGTAGGACAACTATAAGTAAGTATTTGTATTCTCCCAAAGGTAGAATGATAAGCATGTTTTACATGTTTATGTTCGTTTTTAACACAACTAAGTAACCCCTCTAAAAGACTAGAAAGACACTTTGATCTTCTAAAAGGTCCTATGAGAATCCTAAATAAAACTTTTTAACAAAAATTTCTTGAAACATATATGTCATGGATTGGAGAATTTAGGTGAAGTAGGACAACTATAAGTAAGTTTTTGTATTCTCCCAATGGTAGAATGATAAGCATGTTTTACATGTTTATGTTCGTTTTAACACAACTAAGTAACCCCTCTAAAAGACTAGAAAGACGCTTTGATCTTCTAAAAGGTCCTATGAGAATCCTAAATAAAACAATTTAACCAAAACTTCTTGAAACATACATGTCATGGATTGGAGAATTTAGGTGAGGTAGGACAACTATAAGTAAGTTTTTGTATTCTCCCAAAGGTAGAATGATAAGCATGTTTTACATGTTTATGTTCGATTGTAACACAACTAAGTAACCCCTCTAATAGGCTAGAAAGACACTTTGATCTTCTAAAAGGTCCTATGAGAATCCTAAATAAAACTTTATAACCAAAACTTCTTGAAACATATATGTTATGGATTGGAGAATTTAGGTGAAGTAGGACAACTATAAGTAAGTTTTTTTATTCTCCTAAAGGTAGAATGATAAGCATGTTTTACATATTTATGTTCGTTTTTAACACAACTAAGTAACCCCTCTAAAAGACTAGAAAGACACTTTGATCTTCTAAAAGGTCCTATGAGAATCCTAAATAAAAAATTTTAACCAAAACTTCTTGAAACATACATGTCATGGATTGGAGAATTTAGGTGAGGTAGGACAACTATAAGTAAGTTTTTGTATTCTCCCAAAGGTAGAATGATAAGCATGTTTTACATGTTTATGTTCGATTGTAACACAAGTAAGTAACCCCTCTAATAGGCTAGAAAGACACTTTGATCTTCTAAAAGGTCCTATGATAATCCTAAATAAAACTTTTTAACCAAAACTTCTTGAAACATATATGTTATGGATTGGAGAATTTAGGTGAAGTAGGACAACTATAAGTAAGTTTTTGTATTCTCCCAAAGGTAGAATGATAAGCATGTTTTACATGTTTATGTTCGTTTTTAACACAACTAAGTAACCCCTCTAAAAGACTAGAAAGACACTTTGATCTTCTAAAAGGTCCTATGAGAATCCTAAATAAAAAAATTTAACCAAAACTTCTTGAAACATACATGTCATGGATTGGAGAATTTAGGTGAGGTAGGACAACTATAAGTAAGTTTTTGTATTCTCCCAAAGGTAGAATGATAAGCATGTTTTACATGTTTATGTTCGTTTTTAACACAACTAAGTAACCCCTCTAATAGGCTAGAAAGACACTTTGATCTTCTAAAAGGTCCTATGAGAATCCTAAATAAAAAATTTTAACCAAAACTTCTTGAAACATACATGTCATGGATTGGAGAATTTAGGTGAGGTAGGACAACTATAAGTAAGTTTTTGTATTCTCCCAAAGGTAGAATCATAAGCATGTTTTACATGTTTATGTTCGTTTTTAACACAACTAAGTAACCCCTCTAAAAGACTAGAAAGACACTTTGATCTTCTAAAAGGTCGTATGAGAATCCTAAATAAAAAATTTTAACCAAAACTTCTTGAAACATACATGTCATGGATTGGAGAATTTAGGTGAGGTAGGACAACTATAAGTAAATTTTTGTATGCTCCTTAAGGTAGAATGAGAAGCATTTTATACAAGTTTATGTTTGTTTGTAACACCCCTAAGTAACCCTTCTAAATACTCGAAAGACACTATGATCTTGTAAAAGGTCCTATGAGAATCCTAAACAAAACTTTTTAAACAAAAATTCTTGAAACATATGTGTCATGGATCGGGGGTTTTAGGTGAGGTTAAACAACTATAAGTAAGTTTTTGTATGTTGCTTAAGGTAGAATGAGAAGCATTTTATACAAGTTTATGTTCGTTTGTAACACCCCTAAGTAACCCGTCTAAATACTAGAAACACACTTTGATCTTGTAAAAGGTCCCATGAGAATCCTAAACAAAACTTTTTTAACAACAATTCTTGAAACATATGTGTCATGGATTGGAGATTTTAGGTGAGGTTAAACAACTATAAGTAAGATTTTGTATGCTCCTAAAGGTAGAATGAGAATCATTTTATACAATTTTATGTTCATTTGTAACACCCCTAAATAACCCTTCTAAATAATAGAAAGACACTTTGACCTTCTTCAAGTTCCTATGATAATCCTAAACAAAAATTTTTAAACAAAACTTCTTGAAACCTATGTGTCATGGATTGGAGAATTTAGGTGCAGTAAGACAACTATAAGTAAGTTTTTGTATGCTCCCAAAGGTAGAATGAGAAGCATGTTGTACATGTTTATGTTCGTTTGTAACACAACTAAGTAACCCCTCCAAAAGACTAGAAAGACATTTTGATCTTCTAAAAGGTCCTATGAGAATCCAAAATAAAACTTTTTAACCAAAACTTCTTGAAACATATATGTCATGGATTGGAGAATTTAGGTGAGGTAGGACAACTATAAGTAAGTTTTTGTATTCTCCCAAAGGTAGAATGATAAGCATGTTTTACATGTTTATGTTCGATTGTAACACAACTAAGTAACCCCTCTAATAGGCTAGAAAGACACTTTGATCTTCTAAAAGGTCCTATGAGAATCCTAAATAAAAAATTTTAACCAAAACTTCTTGAAACATATATGTCATGGATTGGAGAATTTAGGTGAAGTAGGAGAACTATAAGTAAGTTTTTGTATTCTCCCAAAGGTAGAATGATAAGCATGTTTTACATGTTTATGTTCGTTTTTAACACAACTAAGTAACCCCTCTAAAAGACTAGAAAGACACTTTGATCTTCTAAAAGGTCCTATGAGAATCCTAAATAAAAAATTTTAACCAAAACTTCTTGAAACATACATGTCATGGATTGGAGAATTTAGGTGAGGTAGGACAACTATAAGTAAGTTTTTGTATGCTCCTTAAGGTAGAATGAGAAGCATTTTATACAAGTTTATGTTCGTTTGTAACACCCCTAAGTAACCCTTCTAAATACTCGAAAGACACTATGATCTTGTAAAAGGTCCTATGAGAATCCTAAACAAAACTTTTTAAACAAAAATTCTTGAAACATATGTGTCATGGATCGGGGGTTTTAGGTGAGGTTAAACAACTATAAGTAGGTTTTTGTATGTTGCTTAAGGTAGAATGAGAAGCATTTTATACAAGTTTATGTTCGTTTGTAACACCCCTAAGTAACCCGTCTAAATACTAGAAAGACACTTTGATCTTGTAAAAGGTCCCATGAGAATCCTAAACAAAACTTTTTAAACAACAATTCTTGAAACATATGTGTCATGGATTAGAGATTTTTTACATGAGGTTAGACAACTATAAGTAAGATTTTGTATGCTCCTAAAGGTAGAATGAGAATCATTTTATACAAGTTTATGTTCATTTGTAACACCCCTAAATAACCCTTCTAAATAATAGAAAGACACTTTGACCTTCAACAAGTTCCTATGATAATCCTAAACAAAACTTTTTAAACAAAACTTCTTGAAACCTATGTGTCATGGATTGGAGAATTTAAGTGCAGTAAGACAACTATAAGTAAGTTTTTGTATGCTCCCAAAGGTAGAATGAGAAACATGTTGTACATGTTTTTGTTCGTTTGTAACACAACTATGTAACCCCTCCAAAAGACTAGAAAGATATTTCGATCTTCTAAAAGGTCCTATGAGAATCCAAAATAAAACTTTTTAACCAAAACTTCTTGAAACATATATGTCATGGATTGGAGAATTTATGTGAGGTAGGACAACTATAAGTAAGTTTTTGTATTCTCCCAAAGGTAGAATGATAAGCATGTTTTACATGTTTATGTTCGTTTTTAACACAACTAAGTAACCCCTCTAAAAGACTAGAAAGACACATTGATCTTCTAAAAGGTCCTATGAGAATCCTAAATAAAAAAATTTAACCAAAACTTCTTGAAACATACATGTCATGGATTGGAGAATTTAGGTGAGGTAGGACAACTATAAGTAAGTTTTTGTATTCTCCCAAAGGTAGAATGATAAGCATGTTTTACATGTTTATGTTCGATTGTAACACAACTAAGTAACCCCTCTAATAGGCTAGAAAGACACTTTGATCTTCTAAAAGGTCCTATGAGAATCCTAAATAAAACTTTTTAACCAAAACTTCTTGAAACATATATGTTATGGATTGGAGAATTTAGGTGAAGTAGGACAACTATAAGTAAGTTTTTGTATTCTCCCAAAGGTAGAATGATAAGCATGTTTTACATGTTTATGTTTGTTTTTAACACAACTAAGTAACCCCTCTAAAAGACTAGAAAGACACTTTGATCTTCTAAAAGGTCCTATGAGAATCCTAAATAAAAAATTTTAACCAAAACTTTTTGAAACATACATGTCATGGATTGGAGAATTTAGGTGAGGTAGTGTTAGAATATGAGTTTTAGATTGAGAGAATGTTGAGAGAATGAAGAGAGAGTGCAAGAAAAAGCTTAAAATTCGTCTAGGGTTTTCAGCTGCTAGAGAGAGAGTAGTTTGTGGTGTAAAAGGGAAGAATAATTCCCAATCTGAATGTTACAATGGCTTTACAAGACATATATACTCAGGCTACTAGGGCTACAAGAAGAATAAACAATGAATATAAGAATAAGACAATAAAACAGCTAGTAGGAGAGAGAGGAGTGAAAAACAGTCACAAGGATGGTGACATCTCCTTCTCTTGTTTCAAGTGGATAGTGACAGGTCTGTACACGCCCCAGACTTGTTGGGATTAACATTCTGAGCTTCTGATCTTCATCATACTTCCCTAAGAATGCGCAAAGGAGTCTTGAACATGTGACCCATGTTTTGAACACCATGAAGGTAAAACCCGGATTTTGCACATCTCTCATTATCAAAGAATGCACAATGTTTGTACATTGTCTAGATTATGCATTCTTGATCTCCATTCCAATACTCCCCCTCAAGCTTGAATTCAAGGATTGAGATCAAGCTTGGATAGCAATGGAGATCTACCTCATTAAAAACCTTCATGAAGAAAACCACTTGGGATAAAACTTCATGAAGGGAAAAAGAGTGTAGTCTCCAAAGCTTTAGAGGAATCTGGCAGCTCCATGAGTCCAAGTTTGGAGTGAATGGACTCACATACCTTCAAGCTTGCTGCCTTGGTAAACACATCAGCTAATTGTTCCTCACTCCTTGTAAAGCAAGGCAACACAACTCCTTGTTCTATCATCTGCCTCACTTTATGACAATCCACTTCTATATGCTTGGTTCTTTCATGGAAGACTGAGTTTGATGCAATGTGGATGGCTGCTTGATTATCACAATGCATAGTGATTGGTCTTGAAGTCTCAATCCCCAAATCCCCAAGGAGACCTTTGATCCACGCCAATTCTGTTGCTAGCTTCCTCATTGCTCTATACTCAGCTTCAGCACTTGAACATGACACTATCTTTTGCTTCTTGCTCTTCCAAGTAACAAGGTTGCCTCCAATGAATGTGCAATATCCAGTAGTAGACCTCCTGTCCACTCTATCTCCTGCCCAATCAGCATCACAATATCCAACTATCTCTGTACTTTGATTACAGCCCATCCAAATGCCTTGCCCGGGAGTACCACTTAAGTATCTGAGTATCCTTTCAACCATGTCCCAATGATGCATCTTTGGTGCTTGCATATGTTGACTTATCTGGTTCACAGCAAAGCACAAATCAGGTCTGGTTATAGTTAAGTAGATTAGCTTACCAACCATCCTCCTATAGTGAGTGATGTCCTCAAATGGTTTGTCTTCAAGCTCCCCCTCTCTTATGACTTTGTAACCTTCCTCCAATGGTGTCTTAGCTGGTTTTGATCCAATCTTTCCTGCTTCAGACAACAAATCAAGTGTGTACTTCCTTTGAGATAAGAAGAGTCCTTCATCAGACCGACACACTTCTATTCCAAGGAAGTACTTTAGAGTACCAAGATCCTTAATATCAAACACAGATTTAAGATAAGCTTTGGTTTCTTGAATACCTGACTTGTTACTCCCTGAAACGATAATGTCATCTACATAAACAAGGATGACAATGATACCTTCCTGATCTTGTAGAGTGAACAATGTATGATCTCCTTCAGATCTCTTGAATCCCTTTTGCATAAGTGTTGAACTCAGTTTATGATACCAAGCTCTAGGTGATTGCTTGAGTCCATAGATAGCCTTCTTGAGCCTTAACACCTTCCCTGGTTTTACAATGCTTTCAAGACCAGAAGGTGGTCTCATGTATACCTCATCTTCAAGCTCCCCTTGTAGAAATGCATTCTTGACATCCATTTGCCAAAGTTCCCAACCAAGGTTTGTTGCCAAAGATAAGATAATCCTTACTGTGTGAAGCTTAGCTACTGGTGCAAAAGTATCTAAGTAATCCTTTCCATAGGTTTGAGTGAAACCTCTTGCAACCAGCCTTGCTTTGTACCTTTCCACTTCTCCATTGCTTCTATACTTAATGGTGAAAACCCATTTAGATGTCACTGCCTTCTTTCCTCTAGGAAGTTCAGCTTCATACCAAGTCTCATTGTTTTCCATTGCTTTGGTCTCTTCATCTACAGCTTGCATCCACCTCTTATCTCCCTTAGCTTCTTCATAGGTTGTTGGAACATGTTCTTGATCCAACTTCCCAATGAACACTTGATGCTCCAAAGGGACATGAGCTAAGCTGCAAACCGCTTGAATAGGATGAGCTACTGCATTGCTGTTGAAATACACTCTAGTCTTCTTCCATTCTGATGGATCCTTTTTCTCCCTTGTACTCCTTCTTAACACCTGAACTTGTTGCTCATTTACCTGAAACGGTTGTTCTTGTTCAACCTCTTCATGATGATCCAACTCCTCAGGTTCTACCTCATGATCCTCATGCTCCTCAGCCTCAGCTTGATCATGTGTAAGTGAATCAGGTTCTTGCGGTTCTGAAGCTGATTCATGAGTGTCCCCCTCATGATCAAGATGGGGATGAGCTACTGAAGTTGGAGCAGAAACTGAAGGAGCACCACTTGTCTTGGCCGGTTGTTGAGGAGGCATACTAATACCAAGGTTTTCCATGATCATCCTTAGATTTGCAGCTCTATCTGATTGAGAAGTGGGAAGATCCTTCAAGCTATCCCAATTTTTCTCATCATAGAAACTCCTTGTCTCCATAAACTTCACATCTCTTGATATCAAAACCTTCCTTGTTTCAGGTACATAACACTTGTATCCTCTTTGTGTTGTTGAATACCCAATGAACATGGCTTTGGTGCTCTTAGCATCCAACTTATCCCTTTGTTCTCCTGGTATTAACACAAAGCAAATACACCCAAACACACGTAAGTGATCAACCAATGGATTTGTGTTGTTTAATACCTGAAATGGAGATTGATCCTTAAGAACTTTGGTGGGAGTTCTATTGATCAAGTAGCATGCTGTCATGACTGCATCTCCCCAAAACCTCTTAGGGACATTCTTATAGAACATCATGGACCTTGCCACCTCCATTAAATGTCTGTTCTTTCTCTCAGCCACTCCATTTTGTTGTGGAGTGTAGGGACAGCTTGTTTGATGAAGAATCCCATGTTTGGACAAGTGTTGTTTGAAAGCATTGCTTGTGTACTCACCACCATTATCTGATCTAAAAATTTTGATCTTAGCATTGAAATGGTTAGTAACATGGCTTTGAAAATTCATAAAAGCTTCTAACACTCTATCTTTAGTTTGCATCAAGGTTATCCAAGTGTATTTAGATTTTTCATCAATGAAGGTGACAAAATACTTATGATTTTCTCTAGACAAACAAGGAGCAGTCCATACATCAGAGTGAACAAGATCAAAGCAACTTTCATAAATAGTTTTAGAAGTTGGAAAAACAGATTTGCAATGTTTCCCAAGAATACAAGCCTCACACTCATCATTCTTAAACACAACAGAAGGTAATAAAAGTCCTAAAGCCCTAGAGTGTGGATGTCCTAGTCTAGCATGCCAAATAGAGTCATCCACACCAACACAAGTAGATAAAGCAGTAGATAAAGCAGGAGATAATTCAGAAGAGGGATTGGTGTCTTCAATCATGTAGAGCTCATCCTTTGTCACACCTTTCCCAATCAACTTACTTGTCTTAATATCCTGAAACACAACATCATTAGGACTAAAAACAACATTGCAATCTAAATCAGTGGCTATCTTTTTAACAGAAACTAAGTTGGATGTAAAGCTAGGCATAAAGAAAGCCTTGGATTCTTTATCAAACAATTTCAGATTTCCTATGCCTTGAATTGGGATTTTATCACCATTTGCAATCACTACACATCCTAAGGCTGGTTTCACATTTTCTATCAACTTAGGATCACTAATCATGTGATGAGAGGCTCCAGAATCAATGATCAAGGGTCTGATTTTATTTGCATCAAAGAGAGAAGTACCAAGAGCCATACCAGAGTTCTCCTTGAGAGCTTTGATGAGAGCCTCAAGGTCTGACCTCCTTACCACATCATTCTGAGCAGTCACAGCTGGTGCTTGATGAACCACCATTGCTCTTCCTTCATCACATTGCTGCATTGAAGAAGAACCTGGTCCAGCTGCACCATTTGAGTAGTTTGCCCTTTGATCTTTGAACCGGCTGTTGTTAAATGAAGGTCTGAGGTTGGGGTGAAGGCGCCAGCATCTATCCTTCAAGTGCCCACTCTTCTTGCAGAAATCACACATCAAGACTCCTCTCTTGTCACCTCCATAGTTCTGCCTCTCCTCAGCCTTAAACACTCCTTTGTTGGCGGTTACCAACTCTCCTTTCCCTTTGAACAGCCCAAATGAACCTTGCTCTTTTTGAATCTGTCCACACACATCATCAATGTCTGGAAGAGTGTCTGCCCTTAGGATATGCTTTATCAGCCCATTGTAGGATGAGTTTAAAGTGAGCAGAAGAGCAAAGACTTTATCTTGCTCTCTCCTTTCTTGCAACACCAAAGGATCATTGCTTGGTGGCCTTAACATCTCCATCTCTGACCACAGTGAGCTAAACTTGCCAAAGTGAGCTTTAAACTCCATATCTTCTTGCTGGAGATTGTTAATGGCCAGCTTAACTTCAAAAACTCTGGTGAGGTTTGATTTATTCCCATAAACCTTCTCAATAGTATTCCACAGCTGCTTGGAAGTAACACAATAAGAATAGGCTTCCAATAGGTGCTGGTCCAGTGAGCTTTGGAGTATAGAAAGCACATTCTGGTCCCCTTGCATCCAAGCTTCTTCTTCTGCTTCAGCCGCCTCTTCAAGAGACTCATCAATGCCTTTAGTCTCTGCCTCAGCTCCTTTCTTGGCTTCAGCTTCAGACCTGGCCTTAAACACCTTCTGTGGAGCAGTGTCACTCAGGATATACTTCCACAGACCTCTGCCTCCAAGTGCAGACTTCACCATCCTAGCCCAAACAATGTAGTTTGAGCCTTTCAAAATCACAGGAATAACAACTCTTGAGTTCTCCATTGCTAAGACTGATTTGAAGCAAGGAGGGAGTATTCAAGATGAAATGAAGAGTTCTCAACTCACAGAGAACACAAACAGTAGATAAAGAAGCAAAAGAAATGAACTTAAGAGCTTAAGAACTTGTAAGAACCAAGAGAACTTTTAACAGCTCAAGAACAGATTTTTGTGAGAATCAGCGGAAGTAAAAGAGGTACAGAAGCTTATAGCTCTGATACCATGTTAGAATATGAGTTTTAGATTGAGAGAATGTTGAGAGAATAAAGAGAGAGTGCAAGAAAAAGCTTAAAATTCGTCTAGGGTTTTCAGCTGCTAGAGAGAGAGTAGTTTGTGGTGTAAAAGGGAAGAATAATTCCCAATCTGAATGTTACAATGGCTTTACAAGACATATATACTCAGGCTACTAGGGCTACAAGAAGAATAAACAATGAATATAAGAATAAGACAATAAAACAGCTAGTAGGAGAGAGAGGAGTGAAAAACAGTCACAAGGATGGTGACATCTCCTTCTCTTGTTTCAAGTGGATAGTGACAGGTCTGTACACGCCCCAGACTTGTTGGGATTAACATTCTGAGCTTCTGATCTTCATCATACTTCCCTAAGAATGCGCAAAGGAGTCTTGAACATGTGACCCATGTTTTGAACACCATGAAGGTAAAACCCGGATTTTGCAAATCTCTCATTATCAAAGAATGCACAATGTTTGTACATTGTCTAGATTATGCATTCTTGATCTCCATTCCAATAGGTAGGACAACTATAAGTAAGTTTTCGTATTCTCCCAAAGGTAGAATGATAAGCATGTTTTACATGTTTATGTTCGTTTTTAACACAACTAAGTAACCCCTCCAAAAGACTAGAAAGACATTTTGATCTTCTAAAAGGTCCTATGAGAATCCTAAATAAAACTTTTTAACCAAAACTTCTTGAAACATATATGTCATGGATTGGAGAATTTAGGTGAGGTAGGACAACTATAAGTAAGTTTTTGTATTCTCCCAAAGGTAGAATGATAAGCATGTTTTACATGTTTATGTTCGTTTTTAACACAACTAAGTAACCCCTCTAAAAGACTAGAAAGACACTTTGATCTTCTAAAAGGTCCTACGAGAATCCTAAATAAAAAATTTTAACCAAAACTTCTTGAAACATCCATGTCATGGATTGGAGAATTTAGGTGAGGTAGGACAACTATAAGTAAGTTTTTGTATTCTCCCAAAGGTAGAATGATAAGCATGTTTTACATGTTTATGTTCGTTTTTAACACAACTAAGTAACCCCTCTAAAAGACTAGAAAGACACTTTGATCTTCTAAAAGGTCCTACGAGAATCCTAAATAAAAAATTTTAACCAAAATTCATGAAACATACATGTCATGGATTGGAGAATTTAGGTGAGGTAGGACAACTATAAGTAAGTTTTTGTATTCTCCCAAAGGTAGAATGATAAGCATGTTTTACATGTTTATGTTCGATTGTAACACAACTAAGTAACCCCTCTAATAGGCTAGAAAGACACTTTGATCTTCTAAAAGGCCCTATGAGAATCCTAAATAAAACTTTTTAACCAAAACTTCTTGAAACATATATGTTATGGATTGGAGAATTTAGGTGAACTAGGACAACTATAAGTAAGTTTTTGTATTCTCCCAAAGGTAGAATGATAAGCATGTATTACATGTTTATGTTCGTTTTTAACACAACTAAGTAACCCCTCTAAAAGACTAGAAAGACACTTTGATCTTCTAAAACGTCCTATGAGAATCCTAAATAAAAAAATTTAACCAAAACTTCTTGAAACATACATGTCATGGATTGGAGAATTTAGGTGAGGTAGGACAACTATAAGTAAGTTTTTGTATTCTCCCAAAGGTAGAATGATAAGCATGTTTTACATGTTTATGTTCGTTTTTAACACAACTAAGTAACCCCTCTAAAATACTAGAAAGACACTTTGATCTTCTAAAAGGTCCTATGAGAATCCTAAATAAAAAATTTTAACCAAAACTTCTTGAAACATACATGTCATGGATTGGAGAATTTAGGTGAGGTAGGACAACTATAAGTAAGTTTTTGTATTCTCCCAAAGGTAGAATGATAAGCATGTTTTACATGTTTATGTTCGTTTTTAACACAACTAAGTAACCCCTCTAAAAGACTAGAAAGACACTTTGATCTTCTAAAAGGTCCTATGAGAATCCTAAATAAAAAATTTTAACCAAAACTTCTTGAAACATACATGTCATGGATTGGAGAATTTAGGTGAGGTAGGACAACTATAAGTAAGTTTTTGTATGCTCCTTAAGGTAGAATGAGAAGCATTTTATACAAGTTTATGTTCGTTTGTAACACCCCTAAGTAACCCTTTTAAATACTCGAAAGACACTATGATCTTGTAAAAGGTCCTATGAGAATCCTAAACAAAACTTTTTAAACAAAAATTCTTGAAACATATGTGTCATGGATCGGGGGTTTTAGGTGAGGTTAAACAACTATAAGTAAGTTTTTGTATGTTGCTTAAGGTAGAATGAGAAGCATTTTATACAAGTTTATGTTCGTTTGTAACACCCCTAAGTAACCCGTCTAAATACTAGAAAGACACTTTGATCTTGTAAAAGGTCCCATGAGAATCCTAAACAAAACTTTTTAAACAACAATTCTTGAAACATATGTGTCATGGATTAGAGATTTTAGGTGAGGTTAGACAACTATAAGTAAGATTTTGTATGCTCCTAAAGGTAGAATGAGAATCATTTTATACAAGTTTATGTTCATTTGTAACACCCCTAAATAACCCTTCTAAATAATAGAAACACACTTTGACCTTCAACAAGTTCCTATGATAATCCTAAACAAAACTTTTTAAACAAAACTTCTTGAAACCTGTGTGTCATGGATTGGAGAATTTAAGTGCAGTAAGACAACTATAAGTAAGTTTTTGTATGCTCCCAAAGGTAGAATGAGAAGCATGTTGTACATGTTTTTGTTCGTTTGTAACACAACTAAGTAACCCCTCCAAAAGACTAGAAAGACATTTCGATCTTCTAAAAGGTCCTATGAGAATCCAAAATAAAACTTTTTAACCAAAACTTCTTGAAACATATATGTCATGGATTGGAGAATTTAGGTGAGGTAGGACAACTATAAGTAAGTTTTTGTATTCTCCCAAAGGTAGAATGATAAGCATGTTTTACATGTTTATGTTCGTTTTTAACACAACTAAGTAACCCCTCTAAAAGACTAGAAAGACACTTTGATCTTCTAAAAGGTCCTATGAGAATCCTAAATAAAAAAATTTAACCAAAACTTCTTGAAACATACATGTCATGGATTGGAGAATTTAGGTGAGGTAGGACAACTATAAGTAAGTTTTTGTATTCTCCCAAAGGTAGAATGATAAGCATGTTTTACATGTTTATGTTCGATTGTAACACAACTAAGTAACCCCTCTAATAGGCTAGAAAGACACTTTGATCTTCTAAAAGGTCCTATGAGAATCCTAAATAAAACTTTTTAACCAAAACTTCTTGAAACATATATGTTATGGATTGGAGAATTTAGGTGAAGTAGGACAACTATAAGTAAGTTTTTGTATTCTCCCAAAGGTAGAATGATAAGCATGTTTTACATGTTTATGTTTGTTTTTAACACAACTAAGTAACCCCTCTAAAAGACTAGAAAGACACTTTGATCTTCTAAAAGGTCCTATGAGAATCCTAAATAAAAAATTTTAACCAAAACTTCTTGAAACATACATGTCATGGATTGGAGAATTTAGGTGAGGTAGGACAACTATAAGTAAGTTTTTGTATGCTCCTTAAGGTAGAATGAGAAGCATTTTATACAAGTTTATGTTCGTTTGTAACACCCCTAAGTAACCCTTCTAAATACTCGAAAGACACTATGATCTTGTAAAAGGTCCTATGAGAATCCTAAACAAAACTTTTTAAACAAAAATTCTTGAAACATATGTGTCATGGATCGGGGGTGTTAGGTGAGGTTAAACAACTATAAGTAAGTTTTTGTATGTTGCTTAAGGTAGAATGAGAAGCATTTTATACAAGTTTATGTTCGTTTGTAACACCCCTAAGTAACCTGTCTAAATACTAGAAAGACACTTTGATCTTGTAAAAGGTCCCATGAGAATCCTAAACAAAACTTTTTAAACAACAATTCTTGAAACATATGTGTCATGGATTAGAGATTTTAGGTGAGGTTAGACAACTATAAGTAAGATTTTGTATGCTCCTAAAGGTAGAATGAGAATCATTTTATACAAGTTTATGTTCATTTGTAACACTCCTAAATAACCCTTCTAAATAATAGAAAGACACTTTGACCTTCAACAAGTTCCTATGATAATCCTAAACAAAACTTTTTAAACAAAACTTCTTGAAACCTATGTGTCATGGATTGGAGAATTTAAGTGCAGTAAGACAACTATAAGTAAGTTTTTGTATGCTCCCAAAGGTAGAATGAGAAGCATGTTGTACATGTTTTTGTTCGTTTGTAACACAACTAAGTAACCCCTCCAAAAGACTAGAAAGACATTTCGATCTTCTAAAAGGTCCTATGAGAATCCAAAATAAAACTTTTTAACCAAAACTTCTTGAAACATATATGTCATGGATTGGAGAATTTAGGTGAGGTAGGACAACTATAAGTAAGTTTTTGTATTCTCCCAAAGGTAGAATGATAAGCATGTTTTACATGTTTATGTTCGTTTTTAACACAACTAAGTAACCCCTCTAAAAGACTAGAAAGACACTTTGATCTTCTAAAAGGTCCTATGAGAATCCTAAATAAAAAAATTTAACCAAAACTTCTTGAAACATACATGTCATGGATTGGAGAATTTAGGTGAGGTGGGACAACTATAAGTAAGTTTTTGTATTCTCCCAAAGGTAGAATGATAAGCATGTTTTACATGTTTATGTTCGATTGTAACACAACTAAGTAACCCCTCTAATAGGCTAGAAAGACACTTTGATCTTCTAAAAGGTCCTATGAGAATCCTAAATAAAACTTTTTAACCAAAACTTCTTGAAACATATATGTTATGGATTGGAGAATTTAGGTGAAGTAGGACAACTATAAGTAAGTTTTTGTATTCTCCCAAAGGTAGAATGATAAGCATGTTTTACATGTTTATGTTTGTTTTTAACACAACTAAGTAACCCCTCTAAAAGACTAGAAAGACACTTTGATCTTCTAAAAGGTCCTATGAGAATCCTAAATAAAAAATTTTAACCAAAACTTCTTGAAACATACATGTCATGGATTGGAGAATTTAGGTGAGGTAGGACAACTATAAGTAAGTTTTCGTATTCTCCCAAAGGTAGAATGATAAGCATGTTTTACATGTTTATGTTCGTTTTTAACACAACTAAGTAACCCCTCCAAAAGACTAGAAAGACATTTTGATCTTCTAAAAGGTCCTATGATAATCCTAAACAAAACTTTTTAAACAAAACTTCTTGAAACCTATGTGTCATGGATTGGAGAATTTAAGTGCAGTAAGACAACTATAAGTAAGTTTTTTTATGCTCCCAAAGGTAGAATGAGAAGCATGTTGTACATGTTTTTGTTCGTTTGTAACACAGCTAAGTAACCCCTCCAAAAGACTAGAAAGACATTTCGATCTTCTAAAAGGTCCTATGAGAATCCAAAATAAAACTTTTTAACCAAAACTTCTTGAAACATACATGTCATGGATTGGAGAATTTAGGTGAGGTAGGACAACTATAAGTAAGTTTTTGTATTCTCCCAAAGGTAGAATGATAAGCATGTTTTACATGTTTATGTTCGTTTTTAACACAACTAAGTAACCCCTCTAAAAGACTAGAAAGACACTTTGATCTTCTAAAAGGTCCTATGAGAATCCTAAATAAAAAAATTTAACCAAAACTTCTTGAAACATACATGTCATGGATTGGAGAATTTAGGTGAGGTAGGACAACTATAAGTAAGTTTTTGTATTCTCCCAAAGGTAGAATGATAAGCATGTTTTACATGTTTATGTTCGTTTTTAACACAACTAAGTAACCCCTCTAAAATACTAGAAAGACACTTTGATCTTCTAAAAGGTCCTATGAGAATCCTAAATAAAAAATTTTAACCAAAACTTCTTGAAACATACATGTCATGGATTGGAGAATTTAGGTGAGGTAGGACAACTATAAGTAAGTTTTTGTATTCTCCCAAAGGTAGAATGATAAGCATGTTTTACATGTTTATGTTCGTTTTTAACACAACTAAGTAACCCCTCTAAAAGACTAGAAAGACACTTTGATCTTCTAAAAGGTCCTATGAGAATCCTAAATAAAAAATTTTAACCAAAACTTCTTGAAACATACATGTCATGGATTGGAGAATTTAGGTGAGGTAGGACAACTATAAGTAAGTTTTTGTATGCTCCTTAAGGTAGAATGAGAAGCATTTTATACAAGTTTATGTTCGTTTGTAACACCCCTAAGTAACCCTTCTAAATACTCGAAAGACACTATGATCTTGTAAAAGGTCATATGAGAATCCTAAACAAAACTTTTTAAACAAAAATTCTTGAAACATATGTGTCATGGATCGGGGGTTTTAGGTGAGGTTAAACAACTATAAGTAAGTTTTTGTATGTTGCTTAAGGTAGAATGAGAAGCATTTTATACAAGTTTATGTTCGTTTGTAACACCCCTAAGTAACCCGTTTAAATACTAGAAAGACACTTTGATCTTGTAAAAGGTCCCATGAGAATCCTAAACAAAACTTTTTAAACAACAATTCTTGAAACATATGTGTCATGGATTAGAGATTTTAGGTGAGGTTAGACAACTATAAGTAAGATTTTGTATGCTCCTAAAGGTAGAATGAGAATCATTTTATACAAGTTTATGTTCATTTGTAACACCCCTAAATAACCCTTCTAAATAATAGAAAGACACTTTGACCTTCAACAAGTTCCTATGATAATCCTAAACAAAACTTTTTAAACAAAACTTCTTGAAACCTATGTGTCATGGATTGGAGAATTTAAGTGCAGTAAGACAACTATAAGTAAGTTTTTGTATGCTCCCAAAGGTAGAATGAGAAGCATGTTGTACATGTTTTTGTTCGTTTGTAACACAACTAAGTAACCCCTCCAAAAGACTAGAAAGACATTTCGATCTTCTAAAAGGTCCTATGAGAATCCAAAATAAAACTTTTTAACCAAAACTTCTTGAAACATATATGTCATGGATTGGAGAATTTAGGTGAGGTAGGACAACTATAAGTAAGTTTTTGTATTCTCCCAAAGGTAGAATGATAAGCATGTTTTACATGTTTATGTTCGTTTTTAACACAACTAAGTAACCCCTCTAAAAGACTAGAAAGACACTTTGATCTTCTAAAAGGTCCTATGAGAATCCTAAATAAAAAAATTTAACCAAAACTTCTTGAAACATACATGTCATGGATTGGAGAATTTAGGTGAGGTAGGACAACTATAAGTAAGTTTTTGTATTCTCCCAAAGGTAGAATGATAAGCATGTTTTACATGTTTATGTTCGATTGTAACACAACTAAGTAACCCCTCTAATAGGCTAGAAAGACACTTTGATCTTCTAAAAGGTCCTATGAGAATCCTAAATAAAACTTTTTAACCAAAACTTCTTGAAACATATATGTTATGGATTGGAGAATTTAGGTGAAGTAGGACAACTAAAAGTAAGTTTTTGTATTCTCCCAAAGGTAGAATGATAAGCATGTTTTACATGTTTATGTTTGTTTTTAACACAACTAAGTAACCCCTCTAAAAGACTAGAAAGACACTTTGATCTTCTAAAAGGTCCTATGAGAATCCTAAATAAAAAATTTTAACCAAAACTTCTTGAAACATACATGTCATGGATTGGAGAATTTAGGTGAGGTAGGACAACTATAAGTAAGTTTTCGTATTCTCCCAAAGGTAGAATGATAAGCATGTTTTACATGTTTATGTTCGTTTTTAACACAACTAAGTAACCCCTCCAAAAGACTAGAAAGACATTTTGATCTTCTAAAAGGTCCTATGAGAATCCTAAATAAAACTTTTTAACCAAAACTTCTTGAAACATATATGTCATGGATTGGAGAATTTAGGTGAGGTAGGACAACTATAAGTAAGTTTTTGTATTCTCCCAAAGGTAGAATGATAAGCATGTTTTACATGTTTATGTTCGTTTTTAACACAACTAAGTAACCCCTCTAAAAGACTAGAAAGACACTTTGATCTTCTAAAAGGTCCTACGAGAATCCTAAATAAAAATTTTTAACCAAAACTTCTTGAAACATACATGTCATGGATTGGAGAATTTAGGTGAGGTAGGACAACTATAAGTAAGTTTTTGTATTCTCCCAAAGGTAGAATGATAAGCATGTTTTACATGTTTATGTTCGATTGTAACACAACTAAGTAACCCCTCTAATAGGCTAGAAAGACACTTTGATCTTCTAAAAGGTCCTATGAGAATCCTAAATAAAACTTTTTAACCAAAACTTCTTGAAACATATATGTTATGGATTGGAGAATTTAGGTGAAGTAGGACAACTATAAGTAAGTTTTTGTATTCTCCCAAAGGTAGAATGATAAGCATGTTTTACATGTTTATGTTCGTTTTTAACACAACTAAGTAACCCCTCTAAAAGACTAGAAAGACACTTTGATCTTCTAAAAGGTCCTATGAGAATCCTAAATAAAAAAATTTAACCAAAACTTCTTGAAACATACATGTCATGGATTGGAGAATTTAGGTGAGGTAGGACAACTATAAGTAAGTTTTTGTATTCTCCCAAAGGTAGAATGATAAGCATGTTTTACATGTTTATGTTCATTTTTAACACAACTAAGTAACCCCTCTAAAATACTAGAAAGACACTTTGATCTTGTAAAAGGTCCCATGAGAATCCTAAACAAAACTTTTTAAACAACAATTCTTGAAACATGTGTCATGGATTGGAGATTTTAGGTGAGGTTAGACAACTATAAGTAAGATTTTGTATGCTCCTAAAGGTAGAATGAGAATCATTTTATACAAGTTTATGTTCATTTGTAACACCCCTAAATAACCCTTCTAAATAATAGAAAGACACTTTGACCTTCTTCAAGTTCCTATGATAATCCTAAACAAAACTTTTTAAACAAAACTTCTTGAAACCTATGTGTCATGGATTGGAGAATTTAGGTGCAGTAAGACAACTATAAGTAAGTTTTTGTATGCTCCCAAAGGTAGAATGAGAAGCATGTTGTACATGTTTATGTTCGTTTGTAACACAACTAAGTAACCCCTCCAAAAGACTAGAAAGACACTTTGATCTTCTAAAAGGTCCTATGAGAATCCTAAATAAAACTTTTTAACCAAAACTTCTTGAAACATATATGTTATGGATTGGAGAATTTAGGTGAAGTAGGACAACTATAAGTAAGTTTTTGTATGCTCCTTAAGGTAGAATGAGAAGCATTTTATACAAGTTTATGTTCGTTTGTAACACCCCTAAGTAACCCTTCTAAATACTCGAAAGACACTATGATCTTGTAAAAGGTCATATGAGAATCCTAAACAAAACTTTTTAAACAAAAATTCTTGAAACATATGTGTCATGGATCGGGGGTTTTAGGTGAGGTTAAACAACTATAAGTAAGTTTTTGTATGTTGCTTAAGGTAGAATGAGAAGCATTTTATACAAGTTTATGTTCGTTTGTAACACCCCTAAGTAACCCGTCTAAATACTAGAAAGACACTTTGATCTTGTAAAAGGTCCCATGAGAATCCTAAACAAAACTTTTTAAACAACAATTCTTGAAACATATGTGTCATGGATTAGAGATTTTAGGTGAGGTTAGATAACTATAAGTAAGATTTTGTATGCTCCTAAAGGTAGAATGAGAATCATTTTATACAAGTTTATGTTCATTTGTAACACCCCTAAATAACCCTTCTAAATAATAGAAAGACACTTTGACCTTCAACAAGTTCCTATGATAATCCTAAACAAAACTTTTTAAACAAAACTTCTTGAAACCTATGTGTCATGGATTGGAGAATTTAAGTGCAGTAAGACAACTATAAGTAAGTTTTTGTATGCTCCCAAAGGTAGAATGAGAAGCATGTTGTACATGTTTTTGTTCGTTTGTAACACAACTAAGTAACCCCTCCAAAAGACTAGAAAGACATTTCGATCTTCTAAAAGGTCCTATGAGAATCCAAAATAAAACTTTTTAACCAAAACTTCTTGAAACATATATGTCATGGATTGGAGAATTTAGGTGAGGTAGGACAACTATAAGTAAGTTTTTGTATTCTCCCAAAGGTAGAATGATAAGCATGTTTTACATGTTTATGTTCGTTTTTAACACAACTAAGTAACCCCTCTAAAAGACTAGAAATACACTTTGATCTTCTAAAAGGTCCTATGAGAATCCTAAATAAAAAAATTTAACCAAAACTTCTTGAAACATACATGTCATGGATTGGAGAATTTAGGTGAGGTAGGACAACTATAAGTAAGTTTTTGTATTCTCCCAAAGGTAGAATGATAAGCATGTTTTACATGTTTATGTTCGATTGTAACACAACTAAGTAACCCCTCTAATAGGCTAGAAAGACACTTTGATCTTCTAAAAGGTCCTATGAGAATCCTAAATAAAACTTTTTAACCAAAACTTCTTGAAACATATATGTTATGGATTGGAGAATTTAGGTGAAGTAGGACAACTAAAAGTAAGTTTTTGTATTCTCCCAAAGGTAGAATGATAAGCATGTTTTACATGTTTATGTTTGTTTTTAACACAACTAAGTAACCCCTCTAAAAGACTAGAAAGACACTTTGATCTTCTAAAAGGTCCTATGAGAATCCTAAATAAAAAAATTTAACCAAAACTTCTTGAAACATACATGTCATGGATTGGAGAATTTAGGTGAGGTAGGACAACTATAAGTAAGTTTTCGTATTCTCCCAAAGGTAGAATGATAAGCATGTTTTACATGTTTATGTTCGTTTTTAACACAACTAAGTAACCCCTCCAAAAGACTAGAAAGACATTTTGATCTTCTAAAAGGTCCTATGAGAATCCTAAATAAAACTTTTTAACCAAAACTTCTTGAAACATATATGTCATGGATTGGAGAATTTAGGTGAGGTAGGACAACTATAAGTAAGTTTTTGTATTCTCCCAAAGGTAGAATGATAAGCATGTTTTACATGTTTATGTTCGTTTTTAACACAACTAAGTAACCCCTCTAAAAGACTAGAAAGACACTTTGATCTTCTAAAAGGTCCTACGAGAATCCTAAATAAAAAATTTTAACCAAAACTTCTTGAAACATACATGTCATGGATTGGAGAATTTAGGTGAGGTAGGACAACTATAAGTAAGTTTTTGTATTCTCCCAAAGGTAGAATGATAAGCATGTTTTACATGTTTATGTTCGATTGTAACACAACTAAGTAACCCCTCTAATAGGCTAGAAAGACACTTTGATCTTCTAAAAGGTCCTATGAGAATCCTAAATAAAACTTTTTAACCAAAACTTCTTGAAACATATATGTTATGGATTGGAGAATTTAGGTGAAGTAGGACAACTATAAGTAAGTTTTTGTATTCTCCCAAAGGTAGAATGATAAGCATGTTTTACATGTTTATGTTCGTTTTTAACACAACTAAGTAACCCCTCTAAAAGACTAGAAAGACACTTTGATCTTCTAAAAGGTCCTATGAGAATCCTAAATAAAAAAATTTAACCAAAAATTCTTGAAACATACATGTCATGGATTGGAGAATTTAGGTGAGGTAGGACAACTATAAGTAAGTTTTCGTATTCTCCCAAAGGTAGAATGATAAGCATGTTTTACATGTTTATGTTCGTTTTTAACACAACTAAGTAACCCCTCCAAAAGACTAGAAAGACATTTTGATCTTCTAAAAGGTCCTATGAGAATCCTAAATAAAACTTTTTAACCAAAACTTCTTGAAACATATATGTCATGGATTGGAGAATTTAGGTGAGGTAGGACAACTATAAGTAAGTTTTTGTATTCTCCCAAAGGTAGAATGATAAGCATGTTTTACATGTTTATGTTCGTTTTTAACACAACTAAGTAACCCCTCTAAAAGACTAGAAAGACACTTTGATCTTCTAAAAGGTCCTACGAGAATCCTAAATAAAAAATTTTAACCAAAACTTCTTGAAACATACATGTCATGGATTGGAGAATTTAGGTGAGGTAGGACAACTATAAGTAAGTTTTTGTATTCTCCCAAAGGTAGAATGATAAGCATGTTTTACATGTTTATGTTCGATTGTAACACAACTAAGTAACCCCTCTAATAGGCTAGAAAGACACTTTGATCTTCTAAAAGGTCCTATGAGAATCCTAAATAAAACTTTTTAACCAAAACTTCTTGAAACATATATGTTATGGATTGGAGAATTTAGGTGAAGTAGGACAACTATAAGTAAGTTTTTGTATTCTCCCAAAGGTAGAATGATAAGCATGTTTTACATGTTTATGTTCGTTTTTAACACAACTAAGTAACCCCTCTAAAAGACTAGAAAGACACTTTGATCTTCTAAAAGGTCCTATGAGAATCCTAAATAAAAAAATTTAACCAAAAATTCTTGAAACATACATGTCATGGATTGGAGAATTTAGGTAAGGTAGGACAACTATAAGTAAGTTTTTGTATTCTCCCAAAGGTAGAATGATAAGCATGTTTTACATGTTTATGTTCGTTTTTAACACAACTAAGTAACCCCTCTAAAATACTAGAAAGACACTTTGATCTTGTAAAAGGTCCCATGAGAATCCTAAACAAAACTTTTTAAACAACAATTCTTGAAACATGTGTCATGGATTGTAGATTTTAGGTGAGGTTAGACAACTATAAGTAAGATTTTGTATGCTCCTAAAGGTAGAATGAGAATCATTTTATACAAGTTTATGTTCATTTGTAACACCCCTAAATAACCCTTCTAAATAATAGAAAGACACTTTGACCTTCTTCAAGTTCCTATGATAATCCTAAACAAAACTTTTTAAACAAAACTTCTTGAAACCTATGTGTCATGGATTGGAGAATTTAGGTGCAGTAAGACAACTATAAGTAAGTTTTTGTATGCTCCCAAAGGTAGAATGAGAAGCATGTTGTACATGTTTATGTTCGATTGTAACACAACTAAGTAACCCCTCTAATAGGCTAGAAAGACACTTTGATCTTCTAAAAGGTCCTATGAGAATCCTAAATAAAACTTTTTAACCAAAACTTCTTGAAACATATATGTTATGGATTGGAGAATTTAGGTGAAGTAGGACAACTATAAGTAAGTTTTTGTATTCTCCCAAAGGTAGAATGATAAGCATGTTTTACATGTTTATGTTCGTTTTTAACACAACTAAGTAACCCCTCTAAAAGACTAGAAAGACACTTTGATCTTCTAAAAGGTCCTATGAGAATCCTAAATAAAAAAATTTAACCAAAACTTCTTGAAACATACATGTCATGGATTGGAGAATTTAGGTGAGGTAGGACAACTATAAGTAAGTTTTTGTATTCTCCCAAAGGTAGAATGATAAGCATGTTTTACATGTTTATGTTCATTTTTAACACAACTAAGTAACCCCTCTAAAATACTAGAAAGACACTTTGATCTTGTAAAAGGTCCCATGAGAATCCTAAACAAAACTTTTTAAACAACAATTCTTGAAACATGTGTCATGGATTGGAGATTTTAGGTGAGGTTAGACAACTATAAGTAAGATTTTGTATGCTCCTAAAGGTAGAATGAGAATCATTTTATACAAGTTTATGTTCATTTGTAACACCCCTAAATAACCCTTCTAAATAATAGAAAGACACTTTGACCTTCTTCAAGTTCCTATGATAATCCTAAACAAAACTTTTTAAACAAAACTTCTTGAAACCTATGTGTCATGGATTGGAGAATTTAGGTGCAGTAAGACAACTATAAGTAAGTTTTTGTATGCTCCCAAAGGTAGAATGAGAAGCATGTTGTACATGTTTATGTTCGTTTGTAACACAACTAAGTAACCCCTCCAAAAGACTAGAAAGACACTTTGATCTTCTAAAAGGTCCTATGAGAATCCTAAATAAAACTTTTTAACCAAAACTTCTTGAAACATATATGTTATGGATTGGAGAATTTAGGTGAAGTAGGACAACTATAAGTAAGTTTTTGTATGCTCCTTAAGGTAGAATGAGAAGCATTTTATACAAGTTTATGTTCGTTTGTAACACCCCTAAGTAACCCTTCTAAATACTCGAAAGACACTATGATCTTGTAAAAGGTCATATGAGAATCCTAAACAAAACTTTTTAAACAAAAATTCTTGAAACATATGTGTCATGGATCGGGGGTTTTAGGTGAGGTTAAACAACTATAAGTAAGTTTTTGTATGTTGCTTAAGGTAGAATGAGAAGCATTTTATACAAGTTTATGTTCGTTTGTAACACCCCTAAGTAACCCGTCTAAATACTAGAAAGACACTTTGATCTTGTAAAAGGTCCCATGAGAATCCTAAACAAAACTTTTTAAACAACAATTCTTGAAACATATGTGTCATGGATTAGAGATTTTAGGTGAGGTTAGATAACTATAAGTAAGATTTTGTATGCTCCTAAAGGTAGAATGAGAATCATTTTATACAAGTTTATGTTCATTTGTAACACCCCTAAATAACCCTTCTAAATAATAGAAAGACACTTTGACCTTCAACAAGTTCCTATGATAATCCTAAACAAAACTTTTTAAACAAAACTTCTTGAAACCTATGTGTCATGGATTGGAGAATTTAAGTGCAGTAAGACAACTATAAGTAAGTTTTTGTATGCTCCCAAAGGTAGAATGAGAAGCATGTTGTACATGTTTTTGTTCGTTTGTAACACAACTAAGTAACCCCTCCAAAAGACTAGAAAGACATTTCGATCTTCTAAAAGGTCCTATGAGAATCCAAAATAAAACTTTTTAACCAAAACTTCTTGAAACATATATGTCATGGATTGGAGAATTTAGGTGAGGTAGGACAACTATAAGTAAGTTTTTGTATTCTCCCAAAGGTAGAATGATAAGCATGTTTTACATGTTTATGTTCGTTTTTAACACAACTAAGTAACCCCTCTAAAAGACTAGAAATACACTTTGATCTTCTAAAAGGTCCTATGAGAATCCTAAATAAAAAAATTTAACCAAAACTTCTTGAAACATACATGTCATGGATTGGAGAATTTAGGTGAGGTAGGACAACTATAAGTAAGTTTTTGTATTCTCCCAAAGGTAGAATGATAAGCATGTTTTACATGTTTATGTTCGATTGTAACACAACTAAGTAACCCCTCTAATAGGCTAGAAAGACACTTTGATCTTCTAAAAGGTCCTATGAGAATCCTAAATAAAACTTTTTAACCAAAACTTCTTGAAACATATATGTTATGGATTGGAGAATTTAGGTGAAGTAGGACAACTAAAAGTAAGTTTTTGTATTCTCCCAAAGGTAGAATGATAAGCATGTTTTACATGTTTATGTTTGTTTTTAACACAACTAAGTAACCCCTCTAAAAGACTAGAAAGACACTTTGATCTTCTAAAAGGTCCTATGAGAATCCTAAATAAAAAAATTTAACCAAAACTTCTTGAAACATACATGTCATGGATTGGAGAATTTAGGTGAGGTAGGACAACTATAAGTAAGTTTTCGTATTCTCCCAAAGGTAGAATGATAAGCATGTTTTACATGTTTATGTTCGTTTTTAACACAACTAAGTAACCCCTCCAAAAGACTAGAAAGACATTTTGATCTTCTAAAAGGTCCTATGAGAATCCTAAATAAAACTTTTTAACCAAAACTTCTTGAAACATATATGTCATGGATTGGAGAATTTAGGTGAGGTAGGACAACTATAAGTAAGTTTTTGTATTCTCCCAAAGGTAGAATGATAAGCATGTTTTACATGTTTATGTTCGTTTTTAACACAACTAAGTAACCCCTCTAAAAGACTAGAAAGACACTTTGATCTTCTAAAAGGTCCTACGAGAATCCTAAATAAAAAATTTTAACCAAAACTTCTTGAAACATACATGTCATGGATTGGAGAATTTAGGTGAGGTAGGACAACTATAAGTAAGTTTTTGTATTCTCCCAAAGGTAGAATGATAAGCATGTTTTACATGTTTATGTTCGATTGTAACACAACTAAGTAACCCCTCTAATAGGCTAGAAAGACACTTTGATCTTCTAAAAGGTCCTATGAGAATCCTAAATAAAACTTTTTAACCAAAACTTCTTGAAACATATATGTTATGGATTGGAGAATTTAGGTGAAGTAGGACAACTATAAGTAAGTTTTTGTATTCTCCCAAAGGTAGAATGATAAGCATGTTTTACATGTTTATGTTCGTTTTTAACACAACTAAGTAACCCCTCTAAAAGACTAGAAAGACACTTTGATCTTCTAAAAGGTCCTATGAGAATCCTAAATAAAAAAATTTAACCAAAAATTCTTGAAACATACATGTCATGGATTGGAGAATTTAGGTAAGGTAGGACAACTATAAGTAAGTTTTTGTATTCTCCCAAAGGTAGAATGATAAGCATGTTTTACATGTTTATGTTCGTTTTTAACACAACTAAGTAACCCCTCTAAAATACTAGAAAGACACTTTGATCTTGTAAAAGGTCCCATGAGAATCCTAAACAAAACTTTTTAAACAACAATTCTTGAAACATGTGTCATGGATTGTAGATTTTAGGTGAGGTTAGACAACTATAAGTAAGATTTTGTATGCTCCTAAAGGTAGAATGAGAATCATTTTATACAAGTTTATGTTCATTTGTAACACCCCTAAATAACCCTTCTAAATAATAGAAAGACACTTTGACCTTCTTCAAGTTCCTATGATAATCCTAAACAAAACTTTTTAAACAAAACTTCTTGAAACCTATGTGTCATGGATTGGAGAATTTAGGTGCAGTAAGACAACTATAAGTAAGTTTTTGTATGCTCCCAAAGGTAGAATGAGAAGCATGTTGTACATGTTTATGTTCGTTTGTAACACAACTAAGTAACCCCTCCAAAAGACTAGAAAGACACTTTGATCTTCTAAAAGGTCCTATGAGAATCCTAAATAAAACTTTTTAACCAAAACTTCTTGAAACATATATGTTATGGATTGGAGAATTTAGGTGAAGTAGGACAACTAAAAGTAAGTTTTTGTATTCTCCCAAAGGTAGAATGATAAGCATGTTTTACATGTTTATGTTTGTTTTTAACACAACTAAGTAACCCCTCTAAAAGACTAGAAAGACACTTTGATCTTCTAAAAGGTCCTATGAGAATCCTAAATAAAAAATTTTAACCAAAACTTCTTGAAACATACATGTCATGGATTGGAGAATTTAGGTGAGGTAAGACAACTATAAGTAAGTTTTCGTATTCTCCCAAAGGTAGAATGATAATCATGTTTTACATGTTTATGTTCGTTTTTAACACAACTAAGTAACCCCTCCAAAAGACTAGAAAGACATTTTGATCTTCTAAAAGGTCCTATGAGAATCCTAAATAAAACTTTTTAACCAAAACTTCTTGAAACATAAATGTCATGGATTGGAGAATTTAGGTGAGGTAGGACAACTATAAGTAAGTTTTTGTATTCTCCCAAAGGTAGAATGATAAGCATGTTTTACATGTTTATGTTCGTTTTTAACACAACTAAGTAACCCCTCTAAAAGACTAGAAAGACACTTTGATCTTCTAAAAGGTCCTACGAGAATCCTAAATAAAAAATCTTAACCAAAACTTCTTGAAACATACATGTCATGGATTGGAGAATTTAGGTGAGGTAGGACAACTATAAGTAAGTTTTTGTATTCTCCCAAAGGTAGAATGATAAGCATGTTTTACATGTTTATGTTCGATTGTAACACAACTAAGTAACCCCTCTAATAGGCTAGAAAGACACTTTGATCTTCTAAAAGGTCCTATGAGAATCCTAAATAAAACTTTTTAACCAAAACTTCTTCAAACATATATGTTATGGATTGGAGAATTTAGGTGAAGTAGGACAACTATAAGTAAGTTTTTGTATTCTCCCAAAGGTAGAATGATAAGCATGTTTTACATGTTTATGTTCGTTTTTAACACAACTAAGTAACCCCTCTAAAAGACTAGAAAGACACTTTGATCTTCTAAAAGGTCCTATGAGAATCCTAAATAAAAAAAATTTAACCAAAAATTCTTGAAACATACATGTCATGGATTGGAGAATTTAGGTAAGGTAGGACAACTATAAGTAAGTTTTTGTATTCTCCCAAAGGTAGAATGATAAGCATGTTTTACATGTTTATGTTCGTTTTTAACACAACTAAGTAACCCCTCTAAAATACTAGAAAGACACTTTGATCTTGTAAAAGGTCCCATGAGAATCCTAAACAAAACTTTTTAAACAACAATTCTTGAAACATGTGTCATGGATTGGAGATTTTAGGTGAGGTTAGACAACTATAAGTAAGATTTTGTATGCTCCTAAAGGTAGAATGAGAATCATTTTATACAAGTTTATGTTCATTTGTAACACCCCTAAATAACCCTTCTAAATAATAGAAAGACACTTTGACCTTCTTCAAGTTCCTATGATAATCCTAAACAAAACTTTTTAAACAAAACTTCTTGAAACCTATGTGTCATGGATTGGAGAATTTAGGTGCAGTAAGACAACTATAAGTAAGTTTTTGTATGCTCCCAAAGGTAGAATGAGAAGCATGTTGTACATGTTTATGTTCGTTTGTAACACAACTAAGTAACCCCTCCAAAAGACTAGAAAGACACTTTGATCTTCTAAAAGGTCCTATGAGAATCCTAAATAAAACTTTTTAACCAAAACTTCTTGAAACATATATGTTATGGATTGGAGAATTTAGGTGAAGTAGGACAACTAAAAGTAAGTTTTTGTATTCTCCCAAAGGTAGAATGATAAGCATGTTTTACATGTTTATGTTTGTTTTTAACACAACTAAGTAACCCCTCTAAAAGACTAGAAAGACACTTTGATCTTCTAAAAGGTCCTATGAGAATCCTAAATAAAAATTTTTAACCAAAACTTCTTGAAACATACATGTCATGGATTGGAGAATTTAGGTGAGGTAGGACAACTATAAGTAAGTTTTCGTATTCTCCCAAAGGTAGAATGATAAGCATGTTTTACATGTTTATGTTCGTTTTTAACACAACTAAGTAACCCCTCCAAAAGACTAGAAAGACATTTTGATCTTCTAAAAGGTCCTATGAGAATCCTAAATAAAACTTTTTAACCAAAACTTCTTGAAACATATATGTCATGGATTGGAGAATTTAGGTGAGGTAGGACAACTATAAGTAAGTTTTTGTATTCTCCCAAAGGTAGAATGATAAGCATGTTTTACATGTTTATGTTCGTTTTTAACACAACTAAGTAACCCCTCTAAAAGACTAGAAAGACACTTTGATCTTCTAAAAGGTCCTACGAGAATCCTAAATAAAAAATCTTAACCAAAACTTCTTGAAACATACATGTCATGGATTGGAGAATTTAGGTGAGGTAGGACAACTATAAGTAAGTTTTTGTATTCTCCCAAAGGTAGAATGATAAGCATGTTTTATTGATCATGAGAGTATCATTGTGTTAAGATTGTGTAATGCACAAGTCTTGCACAAGTCTTGCACATTATCAAAGTGCAAAGTTGGGGACAACACATTTGATGAGGCGCCAACATTATTCAGACACAAGAAGGAGAGAGAGCCGTTGGGACAGAAGGAGAGAGAGCCGTTAGGGTTTAAGGGGGGTTTTGTCTGTTGGGGACCACAAGTGGTCCACACCCTTTCTCTCACCTCCTGGCGCATCCTCAGACCTGCTCTGACCTTGTCTCCTCTCATTTTGTCTTGTTTCTACTTTAGGTTAAACCATCCATGTGTTGTAAGACCTATATATCTGTTGTAACCACAAATGAAACAAGTTAAGGGTTTTGAATCCCATTTTCTCTCTAGCTGCGCCTCCACTCTTATTCTCTCAAGAACACTCATGTTCATACTCTCAAAATCTCACATGGTATCAGAGCAATGCTCCTCATTCTTTTGATTCTCTCTCTTTAATTCTTCACTCTCTCCAGCTACTCTAATTATCGGCTGCAGCTACTCTCGGTCCAAAACCCTAATTCTCTCTATCTTTATTCTCTCGGTTCCTAAGCTACTACTCTCTAAATTCTTCATCCTCTCTGCTCATTAACTCTTATTCTTGTCCTAAGCTCTCATTCACTCAGTTTACTCACACTCTCGGTCCACATAAAACCCTAGGTTTCTCGGTCCAAAGATTGTTCACTCTCGGTCCTTCAAAGTTCCAACCGCTCTCCATCAGCTGTTCACCATGGAAGACTCTTCTCATCTCAGCTCAAGCTTGAGGCCTACTGCTGTCCCTGTTGTGCTCAAAGGTATCAACTATAGGACATGGCAAAGAACCATCAAGACTGCCATTTGTGGAAGAGGATTGTGGGATCACATCTTGGAGGATAAAACACCAACTGAAGAAGATGAAGCCAAGAAGAAGGATGAGGAAACCAAAAAGGCAGAAGCTAAATGGTTTCAAGAAGATCAGCTTGTGCTTGGCTTCCTCCAAAACTCTCTTGACCCATCCATCCTTGAAGCTTATTCTCATTGTGAGACAGCAAAATCACTGTGGGATACTCTCAAGAAGATTTATGGAGATGTGTCTAATCTCAGCAGGGTGTATGAAGTTAAGAAGGCCATAAATGAGCTGAAACAAGAAGACCATGACTTTACCAAGTATCTTGGGAAGTTCTCTTCAGCATGGTCTGAACTTGAGATGCTAAGGCCAAGCACTTTAAACCCTAAGGTTCTCATTGAGAGAAAGGAGCAAGACAAGATCTTTGGCCTTCTACTCAACTTGAATCCGGTTTACAATGATGCCATCATGAAGATCCTAAGGGAGACTACACTTCCTGATTTTGAAGAGGTGTGTTCAAGGCTCCAAAAGGAAGAAGGAAACATTGGTTTGTTTGGAGGAAAGGGGGAGTTGGTGACTGCCAACAAAGCTGGCTTCAAACCTGAGGAGAAGAAGGCGCCATTTTGTGATCATTGCAAGAGGAAAGGCCACTCCAAGGAGAAGTGTTGGGTCCTCCATCCTCACCTCAAACCAGACAAGTTCAAGAACTCAAGGGCAAATGCAAACATCTCACAAGAAGCTGTGAATGAACCAGCCTCTACTTCAGCTCAAGGAGGGGAGCTTGCACTCTACACAGCCACTAAGTATGTCAAGAAGAGTGACCTTGAGGACCTCATCAAGGCTTATGCCTCTAAACTCTCTGGTATCTCTTTATTTTCACATAAATTGCTTAGTAAAACTGATCATAAGTTGGTAGTAGATTCAGGAGCTTCTCATCATATGATTAGTAATGCTAAGTTGTTGGAGAACATTAAACCTGCCCTAGGAAGAGTAACTATAGCTGATGGTCAAGGGATTCCAATAATAGGTACAGGAAAGTTGAGATTATTTAACAAGGAAAGTGATGCTTTCTATGTTCCTAAGTTTAAATCTAACTTGCTGTCGGTTAAGAGGATCACTAAAGACTTGAATTGCAATGTTATCTTTGGGCCTAATGATGTTTGTTTTCAGGATATTAAGAATGGAAAGGTTATTGGAAGAGGTGGTACACAAGATGAGCTTTACCTCCTTGAAGACACTTCCCCAAGCAACTCGGATTCATTAGCTTTTAAATCCTGTTTTTCTTTCAATCAAAATGTCCTATGGCATGCTAGACTAGGACATCCTCATGCTCGTGCTTTGAACTTAATGTTGCCTAATGTTAGCTTTGATCATTCATCTTGTGAAGCTTGTATTCTTGGCAAACATTGTAGAACTGTCTTTCCTAAATCAACTACTATCTATGAACATTGTTTTGATCTTGTGCACTCTGATGTTTGGACTTCACCTTGTCTGTCTAGAGATAGAAACAAGTATTTTGTGACCTTCATAGATGAAAAATCAAAATATACTTGGGTAACTTTGCTTCCATCTAAAGATAGGGTGTTTGATGCATTTTTGAATTTCCAAAACTATGTTACTAATCAGTTTAATGCCAAGATCAAAGTGTTTAGGTCAGATAATGGAGGAGAGTATACAAGCCAAAGATTCAAAGCTCACTTGAACAAATGTGGGATCCTTCATCAAACAAGCTGTCCCCATACTCCCCAACAAAATGGTGTGGCTGAAAGGAAGAACAGACACCTCATGGAAGCTGCTAGGTCCATGATGTTCCACACCAATGTTCCTAAGAGATTTTGGGGAGATGCAGTGTTGGCAGCATGCTATCTCATCAACAGGATCCCAACTAGAGTTCTTCAAGACATTTCACCATATGAGGTATTGAACAAAGCCAAACCATTTATTGAACACTTACGTGTGTTTGGTTGTGTTTGTTTTGTATATATCTCAGGAGATCAAAGGAACAAGCTAGATGCTAAGAGCACAAGGTGTATGTTTCTTGGATACTCCACAACTCAGAAGGGCTACAAGTGTTTTGATCCAAGCAACAACAGGACCTATGTTTCAAGGGATGTTAAGTTCATTGAGGGGCAGAGTTACTATGAGAAGAAGGATTGGGAAGGTTTGAAAGATCTCTCAAGATCACCTTCTGATTTGGCTACAAGTTTGAAGTACTTGTTGGATCACTTGGGCAATGACACCCCACGGCCAGAAAAGGCTGATACACCTACCCAGGAAGCTCAACAAGAGGATACTGAACCAGCAACACACACTCAGGAACCGTCTCAAGCTCAAGAAGACACTCTACCTCAAGATCAGAACCAAGTGGACTTGGATATGGATGAGGATGAGATGGTTTATCAAGAGGCAGTGGGTAATGAGGAAGTGGTTGATCAACAGGTTCAGCAACTCAGGAGAAGCACAAGGGAAAAGAAAGATCCATCAGAATGGATGAAGACAAGAGTCTACTACAACAACCAAGCAGTAGCTCATCCTAGTCAGTCTACTTGTTCTATTGACTTGCTACCATCTAGTCACAAGGCCTTTCTTGGAAAGATTGAGCTAAACCAAGTCCCTAAGACTTATGAAGAGGCTGAGGGTATCAAGGTTTGGATGGATGCAGTAAAGGATGAGAAAGAAGCTATGGAGAGAAACCATACTTGGATTGTAGAGAAGCTGCCGAAAAAGAAGAAGACTGTTAGCTCTAAATGGGTCTTCACAATCAAGTATAAAAGCAATGGAGACATAGAGAGGTACAAGGCAAGACTAGTAGCAAGGGGATTCACTCAAACCTATGGAGAAGACTATACAGATACCTTTGCACCAGTGGCTAAACTTCACACAGTGAGAGTCACATTGAGCTTAGCTACCAACCTCTCATGGAATATATGGCAAATGGATGTGAAGAATGCTTTTCTACAAGGTGAACTTGAAGAGGAAGTGTATATGACTCCACCACCAGGATTGAAGCACTTGTGTAAAGATGGTGAGGTATTGAGGCTGAGAAGGGCAATTTATGGCTTGAAGCAATCACCAAGGGCATGGTACCATAAGCTCAGTCACACTCTCATGGACCATGGTTTCAAGAAGTCTCAATCTGATCACACATTGTTCACACTTCCAAGTGCCCAAGGAGTGGTGGTAGTTCTGATATATGTGGATGATTTGATTATCACAGGAAGTGATAATGATGGGATCCAGTCTACAAAGGATTTCCTCAAGAGTTCCTTTGATATTAAAGACCTTGGAGAGTTGAAGTACTTCTTGGGCATTGAAGTTTGCAGATTCAATGATGGGTTGTTTCTGTCCCAAAGGAAGTATGTTAAGGACTTGTTGACAGAAACAAGTATGCTTGATTGCAAGATTGCAAAGACTCCTCTTGAAGATGGCTACCAAGTCAATAGAAAGGGGGAGAAATCAGATGAAGTCAAGTTCAAGGATGTCTCATTGTATAGGAGGCTGGTTGGGAAGCTTATCTACCTCACTCTCACAAGACCAGACTTGTGCTTTGCTGTGAATCAAGTTAGCCAACATATGCAATCACCCACAGTATATCATTGGAGTTTGATTGAGAGGATACTCTGATATCTCAAAGGATCAATAGAACAAGGTATTTGGATGGGTAAGAATGAGAGCACAGAGATTGTTGGCTATTGTGATGCAGATTGGGCTGGAGATAAGAGTGATAGGAGATCAACAACCGGCTATTGTACCTTCATTGGAGGCAACTTGGTGACTTGGAAGACAAAGAAGCAGAAGGTGGTATCTTGTTCTAGTGCTGAAGCTGAGTATAGGGCCATGAGGAAGCTTGCAACCGAGTTAACATGGCTGAAGGCTTTGCTTAAGGACTTTGGCATAGAGCAATCAAGCCCAATCACCTTCCATTGTGACAACCAGGCTGCTATTCACATTGCAACCAACTCAGTGTTTCATGAGAGGACAAAGCACATTGAGATTGATTGTCACAAGGTAAGGGAGAAGATTGAAGATGGAACCATTCTGCCTTGTTACACAAAGAGTGAAGATCAGCTTGCGGACATCTTCACTAAGGCTGCTAGTCTTAAGGTTTGCACTCATGTTTTTGGCAAACTAGGGCTGGTGGCTATCCATGATTAGAACTCTCCTGATTCATGAGCAGCATACTCTTTTTCCCTTGATGTGGTTTTGTCCCAAGTGGTTTTCCACATCAAGGTTTTTAATGAGGTGTTGCCATGATCATTCCAAGTTCAGTCTTTAGGGTGATTCCAAAGTCTGAACTTGAGGGGGAGTATTGATCATGAGAGTATCATTGTGTTAAGATTGTGTAATGCACAAGTCTTGCACAAGTCTTGCACATTATCAAAGTGCAAAGTTGGGGACAACACATTTGATGAGGCGCCAACATTATTCAGACACAAGAAGGAGAGAGAGCCGTTGGGACAGAAGGAGAGAGAGCCGTTAGGGTTTAAGGGGGGTTTTGTCTGTTAAGGACCACAAGTGGTCCACACCCTTTCTCTCACCTCCTGGCGCATCCTCAGACCTGCTCTGACCTTGTCTCCTCTCATTTTGTCTTGTTTCTACTTTAGGTTAAACCATCCATGTGTTGTAAGACCTATATATATGTTGTAACCACAAATGAAACAAGTTAAGGGTTTTGAATCCCATTTTCTCTCTAGCTGCGCCTCCACTCTTATTCTCTCAAGAACACTCATGTTCATACTCTCAAAATCTCACATGTTTTACATGTTTATGTTCGATTGTAACACAACTAAGTAACCCCTCTAATAGGCTAGAAAGACACTTTGATCTTCTAAAAGGTCCTATGAGAATCCTAAATAAAACTTTTTAACCAAAACTTCTTGAAACATATATGTTATGGATTGGAGAATTTAGGTGAAGTAGGACAACTATAAGTAAGTTTTTGTATTCTCCCATAGGTAGAATGATAAGCATGTTTTACATGTTTATGTTCGTTTTTAACACAACTAAGTAACCCCTCTAAAAGACTAGAAAGACACTTTGATCTTCTAAAAGGTCCTATGAGAATCCTAAATAAAAAAATTTAACCAAAACTTCTTGAAACATACATGTCATGGATTGGAGAATTTAGGTGAGGTAGGACAACTATAAGTAAGTTTTTGTATTCTCCCAAAGGTAGAATGATAAGCATGTTTTACATGTTTATGTTCGTTTTTAACACAACTAAGTAACCCCTCTAAAATACTAGAAAGACACTTTGATCTTGTAAAAGGTCCCATGAGAATCCTAAACAAAACTTTTTAAACAACAATTCTTGAAACATGTGTCATGGATTGGAGATTTTAGGTGAGGTTAGACAACTATAAGTAAGATTTTGTATGCTCCTAAAGGTAGAATGAGAATCATTTTATACAAGTTTATGTTCATTTGTAACACCCCTAAATAACCCTTCTAAATAATAGAAAGACACTTTGACCTTCTTCAAGTTCCTATGATAATCCTAAACAAAACTTTTTAAACAAAACTTCTTGAAACCTATGTGTCATGGATTGGAGAATTTAGGTGCAGTAAGACAACTATAAGTAAGTTTTTGTATGCTCCCAAAGGTAGAATGAGAAGCATGTTGTACATGTTTATGTTCGTTTGTAACACAACTAAGTAACCCCTCCAAAAGACTAGAAAGACACTTTGATCTTCTAAAAGGTCCTATGAGAATCCTAAATAAAACTTTTTAACCAAAACTTCTTGAAACATATATGTTATGGATTGGAGAATTTAGGTGAAGTAGGACAACTATAAGTAAGTTTTTGTATTCTCCCAAAGGTAGAATGATAAGCATGTTTTACATGTTTATGTTCGTTTTTAACACAACTAAGAAACCCCTCTAAAAGACTAGAAAGACACTTTGATCTTCTAAAAGGTCCTATGAGAATCCTAAATAAAAAAATTTAACCAAAACTTCTTGAAACATACATGTCATGGATTGGAGAATTTAGGTGAGGTAGGACAACTATAAGTAAGTTTTTGTATTCTCCCAAAGGTAGAATGATAAGCATGTTTTACATGTTTATGTTCGTTTTTAACACAACTAAGTAACCCCTCTAAAATACTAGAAAGACACTTTGATCTTGTAAAAGGTCCCATGAGAATCCTAAACAAAACTTTTTAAACAACAATTCTTGAAACATGTGTCATGGATTGGAGATTTTAGGTGAGGTTAGACAACTATAAGTAAGATTTTGTATGCTCCTAAAGGTAGAATGAGAATCATTTTATACAAGTTTATGTTCATTTGTAACACCCCTAAATAACCCTTCTAAATAATAGAAAGACACTTTGACCTTCTTCAAGTTCCTATGATAATCCTAAACAAAACTTTTTAAACAAAACTTCTTGAAACCTATGTGTCATGGATTGGAGAATTTAGGTGCAGTAAGACAACTATAAGTAAGTTTTTGTATGCTCCCAAAGGTAGAATGAGAAGCATGTTGTACATGTTTATGTTCGTTTGTAACACAACTAAGTAACCCCTCCAAAAGACTAGAAAGACACTTTGATCTTCTAAAAGGTCCTATGAGAATCCTAAATAAAACTTTTTAACCAAAACTTCTTGAAACATATATGTTATGGATTGGAGAATTTAGGTGAAGTAGGACAACTAAAAGTAAGTTTTTGTATTCTCCCAAAGGTAGAATGATAAGCATTTTTTACATGTTTATGTTTGTTTTTAACACAACTAAGTAACCCCTCTAAAAGACTAGAAAGACACTTTGATCTTCTAAAAGGTCCTATGAGAATCCTAAATAAAAAATTTTAACCAAAACTTCTTGAAACATACATGTCATGGATTGGAGAATTTAGGTGAGGTAGGACAACTATAAGTAAGTTTTCGTATTCTCCCAAAGGTAGAATGATAAGCATGTTTTACATGTTTATGTTCGTTTTTAACACAACTAAGTAACCCCTCCAAAAGACTAGAAAGACATTTTGATCTTCTAAAAGGTCCTATGAGAATCCTAAATAAAACTTTTTAACCAAAACTTCTTGAAACATATATGTCATGGATTGGAGAATTTAGGTGAGGTAGGACAACTATAAGTAAGTTTTTGTATTCTCCCAAAGGTAGAATGATAAGCATGTTTTACATGTTTATGTTCGTTTTTAACACAACTAAGTAACCCCTCTAAAAGACTAGAAAGACACTTTGATCTTCTAAAAGGTCCTACGAGAATCCTAAATAAAAAATTTTAACCAAAACTTCTTGAAACATACATGTCATGGATTGGAGAATTTAGGTGAGGTAGGACAACTATAAGTAAGTTTTTGTATTCTCCCAAAGGTAGAATGATAAGCATGTTTTACATGTTTATGTTCGATTGTAACACAACTAAGTAACCCCTCTAATAGGCTAGAAAGACACTTTGATCTTCTAAAAGGTCCTATGAGAATCCTAAATAAAACTTTTTAACCAAAACTTCTTGAAACATATATGTTATGGATTGGAGAATTTAGGTGAAGTAGGACAACTATAAGTAAGTTTTTGTATTCTCCCAAAGGTAGAATGATAAGCATGTTTTACATGTTTATGTTCGTTTTTAACACAACTAAGTAACCCCTCTAAAAGACTAGAAAGACACTTTGATCTTCTAAAAGGTCCTATGAGAATCCTAAATAAAAAAATTTAACCAAAACTTCTTGAAACATACATGTCATGGATTGGAGAATTTAGGTGAGGTAGGACAACTATAAGTAAGTTTTTGTATTCTCCCAAAGGTAGAATGATAAGCATGTTTTACATGTTTATGTTCGTTTTTAACACAACTAAGTAACCCCTCTAAAATACTAGAAAGACACTTTGATCTTGTAAAAGGTCCCATGAGAATCCTAAACAAAACTTTTTAAACAACAATTCTTGAAACATGTGTCATGGATTGGAGATTTTAGGTGAGGTTAGACAACTATAAGTAAGATTTTGTATGCTCCTAAAGGTAGAATGAGAATCATTTTATACAAGTTTATGTTCATTTGTAACACCCCTAAATAACCCTTCTAAATAATAGAAAGACACTTTGACCTTCTTCAAGTTCCTATGATAATCCTAAACAAAACTTTTTAAACAAAACTTCTTGAAACCTATGTGTCATGGATTGGAGAATTTAGGTGCAGTAAGACAACTATAAGTAAGTTTTTGTATGCTCCCAAAGGTAGAATGAGAAGCATGTTGTACATGTTTATGTTCGTTTGTAACACAACTAAGTAACCCCTCCAAAAGACTAGAAAGACACTTTGATCTTCTAAAAGGTCCTATGAGAATCCTAAATAAAACTTTTTAACCAAAACTTCTTGAAACATATATGTTATGGATTGGAGAATTTAGGTGAAGTAGGACAACTAAAAGTAAGTTTTTGTATTCTCCCAAAGGTAGAATGATAAGCATGTTTTACATGTTTATGTTTGTTTTTAACACAACTAAGTAACCCCTCTAAAAGACTAGAAAGACACTTTGATCTTCTAAAAGGTCCTATGAGAATCCTAAATAAAAAAATTTAACCAAAACTTCTTGAAACATACATGTCATGGATTGGAGAATTTAGGTGAGGTAGGACAACTATAAGTAAGTTTTCGTATTCTCCCAAAGGTAGAATGATAAGCATGTTTTACATGTTTATGTTCGTTTTTAACACAACTAAGTAACCCCTCCAAAAGACTAGAAAGACATTTTGATCTTCTAAAAGGTCCTATGAGAATCCTAAATAAAAAATTTTAACCAAAACTTCTTGAAACATACATGTCATGGATTGGAGAATTTAGGTGAGGTAGGACAACTATAAGTAAGTTTTTGTATTCTCCCAAAGGTAGAATGATAAGCATGTTTTACATGTTTATGTTCGATTGTAACACAACTAAGTAACCCCTCTAATAGGCTAGAAAGACACTTTGATCTTCTAAAAGGTCCTATGAGAATCCTAAATAAAACTTTTTAACCAAAACTTCTTGAAACATATATGTTATGGATTGGAGAATTTAGGTGAAGTAGGACAACTATAAGTAAGTTTTTGTATTCTCCCAAAGGTAGAATGATAAGCATGTTTTACATGTTTATGTTCGTTTTTAACACAACTAAGAAACCCCTCTAAAAGACTAGAAAGACACTTTGATCTTCTAAAAGGTCCTATGAGAATCCTAAATAAAACTTTTTAACCAAAACTTCTTGAAACATATATGTTATGGATTGGAGAATTTAGGTGAAGTATGTTAGAATATGAAGATTAAGTTGAGAGAATAGAGCAGAATAAGGTAGAATGGCTGAGAGAGGCACAAAAACCTTCTCAGGGTTTGTGTGGCGCAGAGAGAGAGAGAATGAGAGAGAGGATAAGTTTCAGAGAAGAATAATACTCTCATTAGACAAAATGGAACTTTACAAGAGTTATATATGCATAAGACTAGGGCTACACAACTTTAAACCAAAGCAATAAAGTCTCCAACGGTCACAAGGGTGTGACAGATTTTTATCTTCCAAGACACTAATATTTTGATATAGTGAACTATGTAATCTCACGTCCAGTATAGTTCACGTCCGGTATAGTTCACGTCCAGTAGTTCACTATGTGATCTCTTTTCCAATATAGTTCGCGTCCAATATAGTTCACTATGTGATCTCCTTTCCAATACTCCCCCTCAAGCTTGAATTCAAGAGATGAATCAAGCTTGGAACAGCAAAGGAGATCTACCTCATTAAAAACCTTCATGAAGAAAACCACTTGGGATAAAACTTCATGAAGGGAAAAAGAGTGTAGTCTCCAAGGCTTTAGAGGATTCCGGCAGCTCCACAAGTCCGAGCTTGGTGTGAATGGACTCACACACCTTCAAACTAGCTGCCTTGGTAAACACATCTGCCAATTGTTCTTCACTTCTTGTATAGCATGGTAACACCACTCCTTGCTCAATCATCTGCCTCACTTTGTGACAATCCACTTCTATGTGCTTGGTCCTTTCATGGAAGACTGAATTTGATGCAATATGAATGGCTGCTTGATTATCACAATGCATGGTGATAGGCTTGGCTGTTACAATCCCCAAATCTGCAAGAAGGCCTTTGATCCATGCTAACTCGGTCACCAACTTTCTCATGGCTCGATACTCAGCTTCAGCACTTGAACAAGATACAATCTTCTGCTTCTTACTCTTCCAAGTAACCAGATTTCCTCCAATGAATGTGCAATATCCAGTTGTTGACCTCCTGTCCACTCTATCTCCTGCCCAATCAGCATCACAATACCCAACTATCTCTGTGCTTCTATTGCATCCCATCCAAATGCCTTGACCCGGAGTGCCACTTAGATATCTGAGTACCCTTTCCACCATGTTCCAATGATGTATCTTTGGTGCTTGCATATGTTGACTTATCTGGTTCACAGCAAAGCACAAATCAGGTCTGGTTATGGTTAAATAGATTAGCTTACCAACCATCCTTCTATAGTGAGTGATGTCCTCAAATGGTCTGTCTTCAAGCTCCCCCTCTCTTATGACTTTGTAGCCTTCTTCCAATGGTGTCTTAGCTGGTTTTGATCCAATCTTTCCTGCTTCAGACAACAAATCAAGTGTGTACTTCCTTTGAGATAAGAAGAGTCCTTCATCGGACCGACAAACTTCTATCCCAAGGAAGTACTTTAGAGTACCAAGATCTTTAATGTCAAACACAGATTTAAGATAGGCTTTAGTTTCTTGAATACCTGACTTGTTACTCCCTGAAATGATAACGTCATCCACATAAATAAGGATCACAATGATACCTTCCTGATCTTGTAGAGTGAACAATGTATGATCTCCTTCAAACCTCTTAAATCCTCTTTGCATAAGGGTTGAGCTCAACTTATGGTACCACGCTCTAGGTGATTGCTTGAGTCCATAGATAGCTTTCTTGAGCCTTAGAACCTTCCCTGGTTTCACAATGCTCTCAAGACCAGAAGGTGGTCTCATGTATACCTCATCTTCAAGCTCTCCTTGAAGGAAAGCATTCTTGACATCCATTTGCCAAAGTTCCCAATCAAGGTTTGTTGCTAAAGACAAGATGATCCTAACTGTGTGAAGCTTAGCCACTGGTGCAAAGGTGTCCAAGTAATCCTTTCCATAGGTTTGAGTGAAGCCTCTAGCAACCAGCCTTGCTTTGTATCTCTCCACTTCTCCATCACTTCTATACTTGATAGTGAAAACCCATTTAGAAGTTACTGCCTTCTTTCCTCTAGGGAGTTCAGATTCATACCAAGTCTCATTGTTCTCCATTGCTTTGATCTCTTCATCCACAGCCTGCATCCATCTCTTATCTCCCTGTGCTTCTTCATAGGTTGTTGGTACTTCTTCTTGATCCAACTTTCCAAGGAACACTTGATGTTCCAAAGGTACATGAGCTAAACTGTAAACGGCTTGAATGGGATGAGCTACTGCATTGCTGTTGAAGAACACTCTAGTCTTCATCCATTCTGATGGATCCTTTTTCTCCCTTGTACTCCTTCTTAGTGCTTGAATTTGTTGGTTCACTGGCTGCACAATCTCCTCATTCTGATTACCCACTCCCTCAAGTTCTAACTCATGCTCTTCATGCTCTTCAACACCAGGTTGATTATGTGTAGCAGAATCAGTTTGCTGCGGTTCTATAGCAGGATCGGTTTGCTGCGATTCTTCTTGCCCTGATTCTGATTCTGATGTGTCCCCCTCCTGATCAAGATGGGGTTGTTGTGAGTCTTCCACAGGTGCATCCGAGACTGGAGTAGGTGGTGTGCTTGTTACAACCGTTTCTTGTGGTACACTAATGCCAAGACTCTCCATGATTCTTCTTAAGTTAGCAGCTCTATCTGATTGGGAAGTAGGAAGATCCTTTAAGCTGTCCCAATTCTTCTCATCATAGAAGCTCTTTGTCTCCATGAATTTCACATCTCTGGAGATTAAAACCTTCCTTGTTTCAGGTACATAACACTTGTATCCTCTTTGTGTTGTGGAGTAACCAATGAACATGGCTTTGGTGCTCTTAGCATCCAACTTATCTCTCTGTTCCCCTGGTATTAACACAAAGCAAATACACCCAAACACACGTAAGTGATTAACTAATGGATTGGTCTTGTTGAGTACCTGAAAGGGAGATTGATCCTTAAGAATTCTTGTGGGAGTTCTGTTGATCAAATAACAAGCCGTCATGACTGCATCTCCCCAAAACTTCTTAGGAACATTCTTGTAGAACATCATGGACCTTGCAACCTCCATTAAATGTCTATTCTTCCTCTCAGCCACTCCATTCTGTTGTGGAGTATAAGGACAGCTAGTTTGATGAAGAATTCCATATTTTGACAAATGTTGTTTGAAGGCATTGCTTGTGTACTCACCACCATTGTCTGATCTAAAAATTTTGATCTTAGCATTGAAATGGTTAGTGACATGACTTTGGAAGTTCATAAAAGCTTCTAGCACCCTATCCTTAGTTTGCATCAGTGTTATCCAAGTATATTTAGACTTTTCATCAATGAATGTGACAAAGTACTTATGGTTTTCTCTAGACACACAAGGAGCAGTCCATACATCAGAGTGAACAAGATCAAAGCAATTTTCATAAGTAGTTTTAGAAGCTGGAAAAACAGATTTGCAATGTTTACCAAGGATACAAGCCTCACAATCATCATTTTTAAACGAAACAGAAGGTAATAAGAGTCCTAAAGCCCTAGAGTGTGGATGTCCTAATCTAGCATGCCAAATGGAATCATCCACACCAACACAAGTAGATAGAGCAGTAGATAATTCAGTAGAGGGATTGATGTCTTCAATCATGTAGAGCTCATCCTTTGTCACACCTTTCCCAATCAACTTACTTGTCTTAATATCCTGAAACACAACATCATTAGGACTAAAAACAACATTGCAATTTAAATCAGTGGCTATCTTTTTAACAGAAACTAAGTTGGATGTAAAGCTAGACATAAAGAAAGCCTTAGATTCTTTATCAAACAATTTCAGATTTCCTATGCCTTGAATTGGGATTTTATCACCATTTGCAATCACTACACATCCTAATGCTGGTTTCACATTTTCTATCAACTTAGGATCACTGATCATGTGATGAGAGGCTCCAGAATCAATAATCAAGGGTCTGATTTTATTTTCAGCAAAGAGAGAGGTACCAAGAGCCATACCAGAGTTCTCCTTGAGAACTTTGATGAGAGCCTCAAGGTCTGATCTCCTTACCACATCATTCTGAGCTGTTACAGCTGGTGTCTGATGGACCACCATTGCTCGTCCTTCATCACATTGCTGCATTGAAGAAGAACCTGGTCCAGCTGCACCATATGAATAGTTTGCCCTTTGATTTTTGAACCTGCTGTTGTTAAATGAAGGTCTGAGGTTGGGATGGAGGCGCCAGCATCTATCTTTCAAGTGCCCACTCTGTTTGCAAAAATCACATATCAAGACTCCTTTCTTGTCACCTCCATAGTTCTGTCTTTCCTCAGCCTTAAACACTCCTTTGTTGGCAGTTACCAACTCTCCTTTCCCTTTGAACAGCCCAAGTGAACCTTGCTCTTTTTGAATCTGTCCACACACATCATCAATGTCTGGGAGAGTGTCTGCCCTTAGGATATGCTGCTTGGAGATGCGGGAGCTACCTCATTAAAAACCTCCCTAAGTAAAACCTCATGGGATAAAACCTTAAGGAGGGAAAAAGAGTATAGCCACAACATCCCCTTGATGTAAGCTTTGACCTTGTTCCTTTGTGCATTTGAATGAGCCGGTTCATTAGGTTAACTTCTCCTTTAGATTGCCTTCTCCATCTTGGATCGAACTTCTCCATTGGACTAAGCTTCACCATTGGACCTTCCATGACCTTGCCTCAAGACTTAGCCTTCTTTCTTGTCACTCCTTGAGTTCTCTCCTTGTCACTTAATCTGCCCATGGTCTAACTCCTCCTTTAGGCCTCCTAATGAACCTTCACATCAAAGATTCAGAGAAGACTTGTTAAAGTAAAATGCCATGAGATTAAGTATATGATTAAGCAATGGATAAGTAACACAAGTGATTTTAATTGACTTAATGAAGACTTAATAAAACAGTGAGAGTTTAGGAGTTTAGCCTTTTAGGAGTTGAGGTTTGATCTTCCTTTGGACATGTTTGGGACTTTGAAACCTTGTGCATATCTCTCTGGATTTTTGCACATACAATCTCAGCCCTTCTTCTTCACACCAACACTCTTGATTTGAGCTGATTCAGCGCCTATCCCTAGCTTGCAACTCCTTCTTGGTCTGCTCCACTTAGTGATTCCCGGTTCTAACATCAAACAAGGTGTTGTTGCTTCTGGTTTTGGGAGTTCCTCTAGGGTTTACTCCTGTTTCTTTGAGGTTTAAACCTCCCCCGGACTGTTAAGCCTTCATGGAGTCGGAAGCTAACATTGAGATGTGAGTTGATTCATCAGTTGCATAACTGGTTCTAGCTCCTCTCCTTTGGCTGCTCCTTGATGACTTCTCTTGAGACCTTAACAGCCTTGATGGGTTGTTCAACTTGTAGCCTTCCTTAAGTATGGACACCTTTTGGTCTGCTCCATTGTTAGCTTCAGATTAACCACACCCTGCTAAGAGCCAATCCTCCATCACTACTCCATCTTAGAGCAACTTCAAGACTGATCTTCCTAACCATGATGCACACTAAGCCTTGAATACAAGCTTCCATCACTGCCTCTTCTTGAAACAGCTTCTAGACTTGATTATCCAAGAAATCAGTGTTGCTTCTCTTGACTAACTTTGTTGTAGCAGCCTCTGGACGCCTCTTCTCCTTAGGTAAGCTCAAGACCAGTGGGTACAGCCACTTAGAAACTGAACTCCAGCCCTTTTGTAAACTGTCCTCACTAGTTGGTTCATCATTCCACCTAAAAACACCAAGAAACACACAATAATCCTCAAAATAACACAGCCTTGATCAGGAGCTATGCACTCTGATTTTTAAGTCATTGTGAGCTAAGGAGCTTCAAGGACAGAACTCAGAGAGAATAGATGAAGTATAAGAACCAGAGAATGAAAGAAAAATGCAGAAAATGAGAGAATGAATGCTTGAGAATGAGAGTATAAATGAATGAGAGAATAAATGAGAGAATGAATGAGAGAATGAAAGGGAAGTTCAGGGACTGAGTTTTGCTCAGTTTGAGCTTTTGGTTTTGAGAACATTGACTGAGTTTTGCTCAGTTTACTCTCAGACTTTTGCGGAAGCTTTGAGGAGAAAGGGACAGAGTTTTGCTCTGTTTTTCTTTGGCTTTTGAGCTTGATTCAATCCTAGAATCTTATGCTCTGATACCATGTTGGGATTTCACAATCATGACCATGGAATCATGTTGAGAAACCTTAAGATTACTCTAAACCTTTGTTTAGAGAGAAAGAGCATAAGTGAACCGCAACCAAGTTTATCTTGGAAGTTAGTGATTCTACTTAGCTTTAACAAGAGCACCACTCTATTTGAGACTTATCCAGGAGCCTAACATCACTTATAGAGTGTGTTTACTCATGAGGATTAAGAGAATCAGTAAGTAGAGGGTGTTGTTCTTGTATGTGTCCATGAAGAGTCGGTTTGTGTTGTTCCTTGAATCAGCTATGGAAGAGCTGATCAAGAACCTAACAAGGAGCATTAAAGCATCCTTAGGACCGAGACACTTCATGGTTACATTGTGTTTAGAAGAGAGACACAATGAGAGAAAGGAGAAGAAGAGATCGCTAGAGAGAGAATGAAAACCCTAGCGTTTGTATAAGACTCTATCTTCTTATTTCTGTGTATATGAATGTGTTACAAGTCTGGTGCTTATATAGGCACTCTACATTGCTTTACACAACAATAAAATGAGCATAAACCCTAATTGTTACTCGGTTACAACAAGAGAAGGAGGCTACAACGGTTGGATTCAGAACCACATGTGAGGAGAGAGGTTAAAGGGCGTGTTCAGACTTGGATAGTGACTGGTCTGAACTCCTTGGACCGCATCTCCTTTGGTTTGAATTCATGTGGTTCTGAAGAGAGAGACAGGCTGTCTTGTGGTCCTACTGAGGAGAGAGAGACACGCCTTCTTATGGTGAAAGTGACATGACCTAAACGGTCATATGTCACACCTCACTCCTCTCTCATGATTCTTGATAGCTTATCACTCCTTAAGGCTTATGATAAGCTTAACCAGACTTCATGATAAGCTGAAGCTCCTCTCCTCTTTGTCCCACACACATCTTGGCCGTGATACACACTCCCAAATATAGCATACTCCTCTTATCCGCATCAACACCTTTTGGCTCCTCTTGCTTCTTTACCAAGTCTAGGTTATACTCTTCCACAAGTCACATTGTCTTGTGCTTCTTTATGCTTCTAGTGTGGACTTCATAGCCTCTTGATGCCCTCATCCTTAGCTTAGCTAAGTATTGATCCATCTTTGGTCTTCTTTGTCTCACACCAAAGCTCATCCAAGGAATGACTTCTAGGCCTTGTCATTGTGACTTCGGCCTTTCCTCCTCCTTGAATGCATCCTCTCTAATACAAAAGACTAGAAAGACATTTTGATCTTCTAAAAGGTCCTATGAGAATCCTAAATAAAACTTTTTAACCAAAACTTCTTGAAACATATATGTCATGGATTGGAGAATTTAGGTGAGGTAGGACAACTATAAGTAAGTTTTTGTATTCTCCCAAAGGTAGAATGATAAGCATGTTTTACATGTTTATGTTCGTTTTTAACACAACTAAGTTATTGATCATGTTAAGACCAATGTGTTTAGATTGTGCATTATCACAAAATGCACAAGTCTTGCACATTGAGGAAGTGCAAAATTGGGGACTTAATATCATGAGGAGCCAAACATTTGAATGCACAAGTTTTGGAGTATTCAAGAAGAAGGAAAGCGGTTAGGGTTTAAGAGAGAGAGCCGCTAGGGTTTAAGGGATGGAGCCGTTGGAATTGTGGTCCACACCACTCTCTCTCTCCTCTGCTATGCTTCAGACATTCTTGGCTCTTAGTGCATTTGTCTTTTACTCCTTTAGGTTAAACATTTACCCCATTGTATCACCTATAAAAGCTGTGTAAACCGCAAATGAAATGTTAAGGGTTGTGAACCTCATTCTCTCTCTTTTCTGCTGCGCATTCTCTCTAAGTTTACCAAGAACCCTAATGTTCACATACTCTAAATCTCACATGGTATCAGAGCAATGATCTTCATTCTCTTGATTTCCACTCTTTGATTCACCATTCTTCTAGTTCTAAGTTCATTCTCGGTCCAAAACCCTACTCTTCTCTCACTTCATTCTCTCGGTCCTAAAGCTCTCATTCTTCAAGTTCTTCCATTTCTCTCTGGTCTAAAGCTCTCATACTTGTTCTTAAGCCCTCAATCCCTTAGCTCTCCATACTCTCGGTCCAGATTGAAACCCTCATCTTCTCGGACCTAAAACCCTAACTTCTCGGTCCTAAATCTGTTTCTCTCCGGTTCTTTAAACCTTCAACCAAACCTTCTCAGTTTCTCACCATGGAAGACTCCTCTCATCTCAGCTCTAGCTTGAGGCCTACTGCTGTTCCTGTTGTGCTCAAAGGAATCAACTATAGGACATGGCAAAGGACCATCAAGACTGCCATTTGTGGAAGAGGTTTGTGGGAACACATTTTGGAGGACAAAACTCCAACTGAAGAAGATGAAGCTAAGAAGAAGGATGAAGAAACCAAGAAGGCAGAAGCTAAATGGTTCCAAGAAGATCAGCTGGTGCTTGGCTTTCTCCAAAACTCTCTTGACCCATCTATCCTTGAAGCTTATTCTCATTGTGAGACAGCCAAGTCATTGTGGGATACTCTCAAGAAGATTTATGGAGATGTTTCAAATCTGAGCAGAGTGTATGAGGTGAAGAAGGCCATAAGTGAGCTGAAACAAGAAGACCATGACTTTACCAAGTATCTTGGGAAGTTCTCTTCAGCATGGTCTGAACTTGAGATGATAAGGCCAAGTACTTTAAACCCTAAGGTTCTCATTGAGAGAAAGGAGCAAGACAAGATCTTTGGCCTTCTACTCAACTTGAATCCGGTTTACAATGATGCCATCATGAAGATCCTAAGGGAGACAACACTTCCTGATTTTGAAGAAGTGTGCTCAAGGCTCCAAAAGGAAGAAGGAAACATTGGTTTGTTTGGAGGAAAGGGGGAGTTGGTGACTGCCAACAAAGCCGGCTTCAAACCTGAGGAGAAGAAGGCGCCATTTTGTGAGCATTGCAAGAGGAAAGGCCACTCCAAGGAGAAGTGTTGGGTCCTCCATCCTCACCTCAAACCAGACAAGTTCAAGAACTCAAGGGCAAATGCAAACATCTCACAAGAAGCTGTGAATGAACCAGCCTCCACTTCAGCTCAAGGAGGGGAGCTTGCACTCTACACAGCCACTGAGTATGTCAAGAAGAGTGACCTTGAGGACCTCATCAAGGCTTATGCCTCTAAACTCTCTGGTATCTCTTTATTCTCACATAAATTGCTTAGTAAAACTGATCATAAGTTGGTAGTAGATTCAGGAGCTTCTCACCATATGATTAGTAATGCTAAGTTGTTGGAGAACATTAAACCTGCCCTAGGAAGAGTAACTATAGCTGATGGTCAAGGGATTCCTATAATTGGTACAGGAAAGTTGAGATTATTTAACAAGGAAAGTGATGCATTCTATGTTCCTAAGTTTAAGTCTAACTTGCTGTCAGTTAAGAGGATCACTAAAGACTTGAATTGCAATGTTATCTTTGGGCCTAATGATGTTTGTTTTCAGGATATTAAGAATGGAAAGGTTATTGGAAGAGGTGGTACACAAGATGAGCTTTACCTCCTTGAAGACACTTCTCCAAGCAACTCTGATTCATTAGCTTTTAAATCCTGTTTTTCTTTCAATCAAAATGTCCTATGGCATGCTAGACTAGGACATCCTCATGCTCGTGCTTTGAACTTAATGTTGCCTAATGTTAGCTTTGATCATTCAACTTGTGAAGCTTGTATTCTTGGCAAACATTGTAGAACTGTCTTTCCTAAATCAACTACTATCTATGAACATTGTTTTGATCTTGTGCACTCTGATGTTTGGACTTCACCTTGTCTGTCTAGAGATAGAAACAAGTATTTTGTGACCTTCATAGATGAAAAATCAAAATATACTTGGGTAACTTTGCTCCCATCTAAAGATAGGGTGTTTGATGCATTTTTAAATTTCCAAAACTATGTTACTAATCAGTTTAATGCCAAGATCAAAGTGTTTAGGTCAGATAATGGAGGAGAGTATACAAGCCAAAGATTCAAAGCTCACTTGAACAAATGTGGGATCCTTCATCAAACAAGCTGTCCCCATACTCCCCAACAAAATGGTGTGGCTGAAAGGAAGAACAGACATCTCATGGAAGCTGCTAGGTCCATGATGTTCCACACCAATGTTCCTAAGAGATTTTGGGGAGATGCTGTGTTGGCAGCATGCTATCTCATCAACAGGATCCCAACTAGAGTTCTTCAAGACATCTCACCATATGAGGTATTGAACAAAGCCAAACCATTTATTGAACACTTACGTGTGTTTGGTTGTGTTTGTTTTGTATATATCTCAGGAGATCAAAGGAACAAGCTAGATGCTAAGAGCACAAGGTGTATGTTTCTTGGATACTCCACAACTCAGAAGGGCTACAAGTGTTTTGATCCAAGCAACAACAGGACCTATGTTTCAAGGGATGTTAAGTTCATTGAGGGACAGAGTTACTATGAGAAGAAGGATTGGGAAGGTTTGAAAGATCTCTCAAGATCACCTTCTGATTTGGCTACAAGTTTGAAGTACTTGTTGGATCACTTGGGCAATGACACCCCACGGCCAGAAAAGGCTGAGACACCTACCCAGGAAGCTCAACAAGAGGATACTGAACCAGCAACACACACTCAGGAACCGGCTCAAGCTCAAGAAGACACTCTACCTCAAGATCAGAACCAAGTGGACTTGGATATGGATGAGGATGAGATGGTTTATCAAGAGGCAGTGGGTAATGAGGAAGTGGTTGATCAACAGGTTCAGCAACTCAGGAGAAGCACAAGGGAAAAGAAATATCCATCAGAATGGATGAAGACAAGAGTCTATTACAACAACCAAGCAGTAGCTCATCCTAGTCAGTCTACTTGTTCTATTGACTTGCTACCATCTAGTCACAAGGCCTTTCTTGGAAAGATTGAGCTAAACCAGGTCCCTAAGACTTATGAAGAGGCTGAGGGTATAAAGGTTTGGATGGATGCAGTAAAGGATGAGAAAGAAGCTATGGAGAGGAACCATACTTGGATTGTAGAGAAGCTGCCGAAAAAGAAGAAGACTGTTAGCTCTAAATGGGTCTTCACAATCAAGTATAAAAGCAATGGAGACATAGAGAGGTACAAGGCAAGGCTAGTAGCAAGGGGATTCACTCAAACCTATGGAGAAGACTATACAGATACCTTTGCACCAGTGGCTAAACTTCACACAGTGAGAGTCACATTGAGTTAACATGGCTGATAGCTCTTCTCAAAGACTTTGGCATAGAACAAACAAGTCCAATCACCTTCCATTGTGACAACCAGGCTGCTATTCACATTGCAACCAACTCAGTGTTTCATGAGAGGACAAAACACATTGAGATTGATTGTCACAAGGTAAGGGAGAAGATTGAAGATGGGACCATTCTGCCTTGTTACACAAAGAGTGAAGATCAACTTGCAGACATCTTCACTAAGGCTGCTAGTCTTAAGGTTTGCACTCATGTCTTTGGCAAGCTAGGGCTGGTGGCTATCCATGATTAGAACTCTCCTGATTCATGAGCAGCATACTCTTTTTCCCTTGATGTGGTTTTGTCCCAAGTGGTTTTCCACATCAAGGTTTTTAATGAGGTGTTGCCATGATCATTCCAAGTTCAGCCTTTAGGGTGATTCCAAAGTCTGAACTTGAGGGGGAGTATTGATCATGTTAAGACCAATGTGTTTAGATTGTGCATTATCACAAAATGCACAAGTCTTGCACATTGAGGAAGTGCAAAATTGGGGACTTAATATCATGAGGAGCCAAACATTTGAATGCACAAGTTTTGGAGTATTCAAGAAGAAGGAAAGCGGTTAGGGTTTAAGAGAGAGAGCCGCTAGGGTTTAAGGGATGGAGCCGTTGGAATTGTGGTCCACACCACTCTCTCTCTCCTCTGCTATGCTTCAGACATTCTTGGCTCTTAGTGCATTTGTCTTTTACTCCTTTAGGTTAAACATTTACCCCATTGTATCACCTATAAAAGCTGTGTAAACCGCAAATGAAATGTTAAGGGTTGTGAACCTCATTCTCTCTCTTTTCTGCTGCGCATTCTCTCTAAGTTTACCAAGAACCCTAATGTTCACATACTCTAAATCTCACATAAGTAACCCCTCTAAAAGACTAGAAAGACACTTTTATCTTCTAAAAGGTCCTACGAGAATCCTAAATAAAAAATTTTAACCAAAACTTCTTGAAACATACATGTCATGGATTGGAGAATTTAGGTGAGGTAGGACAACTATAAGTAAGTTTTTGTATTCTCCCAAAGGTAGAATGATAAGCATGTTTTACATGTTTATGTTCGATTGTAACACAACTAAGTAACCCCTCTAATAGGCTAGAAAGACACTTTGATCTTCTAAAAGGTCCTATGAGAATCCTAAATAAAACTTTTTAACCAAAACTTCTTGAAACATATATGTTATGGATTGGAGAATTTAGGTGAAGTAGGACAACTATAAGTAAGTTTTTGTATTCTCCCAAAGGTAGAATGATAAGCATGTTTTACATGTTTATGTTCGTTTTTAACACAACTAAGTAACCCCTCTAAAAGACTAGAAAGACACTTTGATCTTCTAAAAGGTCCTATGAGAATCCTAACTAAAAAAATTTAACCAAAACTTCTTGAAACATACATGTCATGGATTGGAGAATTTAGGTGAGGTAGGACAACTATAAGTAAGTTTTTGTATTCTCCCAAAGGTAGAATGATAAGCATGTTTTACATGTTTATGTTCGTTTTTAACACAACTAAGTAACCCCTCTAAAATACTAGAAAGACACTTTGATCTTGTAAAAGGTCCCATGAGAATCCTAAACAAAACTTTTTAAACAACAATTCTTGAAACATGTGTCATGGATTGGAGATTTTAGGTGAGGTTAGACAACTATAAGTAAGATTTTGTATGCTCCTAAAGGTAGAATGAGAATCATTTTATACAAGTTTATGTTCATTTGTAACACCCCTAAATAACCCTTCTAAATAATAGAAAGACACTTTGACCTTCTTCAAGTTCCTATGATAATCCTAAACAAAACTTTTTAAACAAAACTTCTTGAAACCTATGTGTCATGGATTGGAGAATTTAGGTGCAGTAAGACAACTATAAGTAAGTTTTTGTATGCTCCCAAAGGTAGAATGAGAAGCATGTTGTACATGTTTATGTTCGTTTGTAACACAACTAAGTAACCCCTCCAAAAGACTAGAAAGACACTTTGATCTTCTAAAAGGTCCTATGAGAATCCTAAATAAAACTTTTTAACCAAAACTTCTTGAAACATATATGTTATGGATTGGAGAATTTAGGTGAAGTAGGACAACTAAAAGTAAGTTTTTGTATTCTCCCAAAGGTAGAATGATAAGCATGTTTTACATGTTTATGTTTGTTTTTAACACAACTAAGTAACCCCTCTAAAAGACTAGAAAGACACTTTGATCTTCTAAAAGGTCCTATGAGAATCCTAAATAAAAAATTTTAACCAAAACTTCTTGAAACATACATGTCATGGATTGGAGAATTTAGGTGAGGTAGGACAACTATAAGTAAGTTTTCGTATTCTCCCAAAGGTAGAATGATAAGCATGTTTTACATGTTTATGTTCGTTTTTAACACAACTAAGTAACCCCTCCAAAAGACTAGAAAGACATTTTGATCTTCTAAAAGGTCCTATGAGAATCCTAAATAAAAGTTTTTAACCAAAACTTCTTGAAACATATATGTCATGGATTGGAGAATTTAGGTGAGGTAGGACAACTATAAGTAAGTTTTTGTATTCTCCCAAAGGTAGAATGATAAGCATGTTTTACATGTTTATGTTCGTTTTTAACACAACTAAGTAACCCCTCTAAAAGAGTAGAAAGACACTTTGATCTTCTAAAAGGTCCTACGAGAATCCTAAATAAAAAATTTTAACCAAAACTTCTTGAAACATACATGTCATGGATTGGAGAATTTAGGTGAGGTAGGACAACTATAAGTAAGTTTTTGTATTCTCCCAAAGGTAGAATGATAAGCATGTTTTACATGTTTATGTTCGATTGTAACACAACTAAGTAACCCCTCTAATAGGCTAGAAAGACACTTTGATCTTCTAAAAGGTCCTATGAGAATCCTAAATAAAACTTTTTAACCAAAACTTCTTGAAACATATATGTTATGGATTGGAGAATTTAGGTGAAGTAGGACAACTATAAGTAAGTTTTTGTATTCTCCCAAAGGTAGAATGATAAGCATGTTTTACATGTTTATGTTCGTTTTTAACACAACTAAGTAACCCCTCTAAAAGACTAGAAAGACACTTTGATCTTCTAAAAGGTCCTATGAGAATCCTAAATAAAAAAATTTAACCAAAACTTCTTGAAACATACATGTCATGGATTGGAGAATTTAGGTGAGGTAGGACAACTATAAGTAAGTTTTTGTATTCTCCCAAAGGTAGAATGATAAGCATGTTTTACATGTTTATGTTCGTTTTTAACACAACTAAGTAACCCCTCTAAAATACTAGAAAGACACTTTGATCTTGTAAAAGGTCCCATGAGAATCCTAAACAAAACTTTTTAAACAACAATTCTTGAAACATGTGTCATGGATTGGAGATTTTAGGTGAGGTTAGACAACTATAAGTAAGATTTTGTATGCTCCTAAAGGTAGAATGAGAATCATTTTATACAAGTTTATGTTCATTTGTAACACCCCTAAATATAACCCTTCTAAATAATAGGAAGACACTTTGACCTTCTTCAAGTTCCTATGATAATCCTAAACAAAACTTTTTAAACAAAACTTCTTGAAACCTATGTGTCATGGATTGGAGAATTTAGGTGCAGTAAGACAACTATAAGTAAGTTTTTGTATGCTCCCAAAGGTAGAATGAGAAGCATGTTGTACATGTTTATGTTCGTTTGTAACACAACTAAGTAACCCCTCCAAAAGACTAGAAAGACACTTTGATCTTCTAAAAGGTCCTATGAGAATCCTAAATAAAACTTTTTAACCAAAACTTCTTGAAACATATATGTTATGGATTGGAGAATTTAGGTGAAGTAGGACAACTAAAAGTAAGTTTTTGTATTCTCCCAAAGGTAGAATGATAAGCATGTTTTACATGTTTATGTTTGTTTTTAACACAACTAAGTAACCCCTCTAAGAGACTAGAAAGACACTTTGATCTTCTAAAAGGTCCTATGAGAATCCTAAATAAAAAATTTTAACCAAAACTTCTTGAAACATACATGTCATGGATTGGAGAATTTAGGTGAGGTAGGACAACTATAAGTAAGTTTTTGTATTCTCCCAAAGGTAGAATGATAAGCATGTTTTACATGTTTATGTTCGTTTTTAACACAACTAAGTAACCCCTCTAAAATACTAGAAAGACACTTTGATCTTCTAAAAGGTCCTATGAGAATCCTAAATAAAAAATTTTAACCAAAACTTCTTGAAACATACATGTCATGGATTGGAGAATTTAGGTGAGGTAGGACAACTATAAGTAAGTTTTTGTATTCTCCCAAAGGTAGAATGATAAGCATGTTTTACATGTTTATGTTCGTTTTTAACACAACTAAGTAACCCCTCCAAAAGACTAGAAAGACATTTTGATCTTCTAAAAGGTCCTATGAGAATCCTAAATAAAACTTTTTGACCAAAACTTCTTGAAACATATATGTCATGGATTGGAGAATTTAGGTGAGGTAGGACAACTATAAGTAAGTTTTTGTATTCTCCCAAAGGTAGAATGATAAGCATGTTTTACATGTTTATGTTCGTTTTTAACACAACTAAGTAACCCCTCTAAAAGACTAGAAAGACACTTTGATCTTCTAAAAGGTCCTACGAGAATCCTAAATAAAAAATTTTAACCAAAACTTCTTGAAACATACATGTCATGGATTGGAGAATTTAGGTGAGGTAGGACAACTATAAGTAAGTTTTTGTATTCTCCCAAAGGTAGAATGATAAGCATGTTTTACATGTTTATGTTCGATTGTAACACAACTAAGTAACCCCTCTAATAGGCTAGAAAGACACTTTGATCTTCTAAAAGGTCCTATGAGAATCCTAAATAAAACTTTTTACCCAAAACTTCTTGAAACATATATGTTATGGATTGGAGAATTTAGGTGAAGTAGGACAACTATAAGTAAGTTTTTGTATTCTCCCAAAGGTAGAATGATAAGCATGTTTTACATGTTTATGTTCGTTTTTAACACAACTAAGTAACCCCTCTAAAAGACTAGAAAGACACTTTGACCTTCTTCAAGTTCCTATGATAATCCTAAACAAAACTTTTTAAACAAAACATCTTGAAACCTATGTGTCATGGATTGGAGAATTTAGGTGCAGTAAGACAACTATAAGTAAGTTTTTGTATGCTCCCAAAGGTAGAATGAAAAGCATGTTGTACATGTTTATGTTCGTTTGTAATGAGAGTTTTAGAGTATAAAAGGTTAGGGTTCTTGTAAGAGAGAGTGATGGAGGCGCAGCAAAGAGAGAATAAGGTTTCAAAACCCTTAACCTTGTTCCATTTGCGGTTACACATATATATAGGGGTTACATCCCTTACATTGTTTAACCTAAAGAAGATACAAGACAAAATGAATAGAGACAAGTCTGAGCAGGTCTGAACCGTAGCAGGAGGTGAGAGAAAGGGCTGGACCACTTGTGGTCCCCACAAGACCAAGCTCACCTTTAAACCTAACGGCTCTCTCTCTATCCCAACGGCTCTCTCTCCAACTTTAGGTCTGAATTAGTTGGCGCCTTATCAAACATAATGTCCCCAACTTTGCACTTAACTAATGTGCAAGACTTGTGCAATTTATGATCATACACAATCTTGACACATTAATCCTATCATGATCAATACTCCCCCTCAAGTTCAGACTTTGGAATCACCCTAAAGACTGAACTTGGAATGATCATGGCAACACCTCATTAAAAAAACCTTGATGTGGAAAACCACTTGGGACAAAACCACATCAAGGGAAAAAGAGTATGCTGCTCATGAATCAGGAGAGTTCTAATCATGAATAGCCACCAGCCCTAGTTTGCCAAAGACATGAGTGCAAACCTTAAGACTAGCAGCCTTTGTGAAGATATCTGCAAGCTGATCTTCACTCTTTGTGTAGCAAGGCAGAATGGTTCCATCTTCAATCTTCTCCCTTACCTTGTGACAATCAATCTCAATGTGTTTTGTCCTCTCATGAAACACTGAGTTGGTTGCAATGTGTATAGCAGCCTGGTTGTCACAATGGAAAGAGATTGGACTTGATTGCTCTAAGCCAAAGTCCTTAAGCAAAGCCTTCAGCCATGTTAGCTCGGTTGCAAGCTTCCTCATGGCCCTATACTCAGCTTCAGCACTAGAACAAGATACCACCTTCTGCTTCTTTGTCTTCCAAGTCACCAAGTTGCCTCCAATGAAGGTGCAATAGCCGGTTGTTGATCTCCTATCACTCTTATCTCCAGCCCAATCTGCATCACAATAGCCAACAATCTCTGTGCTCTCATTCTTACCCATCCAAATACCTTGTTCAGTTGATCCTTTGAGATATCTGAGTATCCTTTCAATCAAACTCCAATGATACACTGTGGGTGATTGCATATGTTGACTAACTTGATTCACAGCAAAACACAAGTCTGGTCTTGTGAGAGTGAGGTAGATAAGCTTCCCAACCAGCCTCCTATACAATGAGACATCCTTGAACTTGACTTCATATGATTTCTCCCCCTTTCTATTGACTTGGTAGCCATCTTCAAGAGGAGTCTTTGCAATCTTGCAATCAAGCATACTTGTTTCTGTCAACAAGTCCTTAACATACTTCCTTTGGGACAGAAACAATCCATCATTGAATCTGCAAACTTCAATGCCCAAGAAGTACTTCAACTCTCCAAGGTCTTTAATATCAAAGGAACTCTTGAGGAAAGCCTTTGTGGATTGAATCCCATCATTATCACTTCCTGTGATAATCAAATCATCCACATAAATCAGAACCACCACAATTCCTTGAGCACTTTGAAGCGTGAACAATGTATGATCAGATTGAGACTTCTTGAAGCCATGGTCCATAAGAGTGTGACTAAGCTTATGGTACCATGCCCTTGGTGATTGCTTCAAGCCATAAATTGCCCTTCTCAGCCTCAATACCTCACCATCTTTACACAAGTGCTTCAACCCTGGTGGTGGAGTCATATACACTTCCTCTTCAAGTTCACCTTGTAGAAAAGCATTCTTCACATCCATTTGCCATAGATTCCATGAGAGGTTGGTGGCTAAGCTCAATGTGACTCTCACTGTGTGAAGTTTAGCCACTGGTGCAAAGGTATCTGTATAGTCTTCTCCATAGGTTTGAGTGAATCCCCTTGCTACTAGCCTTGCCTTGTACCTCTCTATGTCTCCATTGCTTTTATACTTGATTGTGAAGACCCATTTAGAGCTAACAGTCTTCTTCTTTTTCGGCAGCTTCTCTACAATCCAAGTATGGTTCCTCTCCATAGCTTCTTTCTCATCCTTTACTGCATCCATCCAAACCTTTATACCCTCAGCCTCTTCATAAGTCTTAGGGACCTTGTTTAGCTCAATCTGTCCAAGAAAGGCCTTGTGACTAGATGGTAGCAAGTCAATAGAACAAGTAGACTGACTAGGATGAGTTACTGCTTGGTTGTTGTAGTAGACTCTTGTCTTCATCCATTCTGATGGATCTTTCTTTTCCCTTGTGCTTCTCCTGAGTTGCTGAACCTGTTGATCAACCACTTCCTCATTACCCACTGCCTCTTGATAAACCATCTCATCCTCATCCATATCCAAGTCCACTTGGTTCTGATCTTGAGGTAGAGTGTCTTCTTGAGCTTGAGCCGGTTCCTGAGTGTGTGTTGCTGGTTCAGTATCCTCTTGTTGAGCTTCCTGGGTAGGTGTCTCAGCCTTTTCTGGCCGTGGGGTGTCATTGCCCAAGTGATCCAACAAGTACTTCAAACTTGTAGCCAAATCAGAAGGTGATCTTGAGAGATCTTTCAAACCTTCCCAATCCTTCTTCTCATAGTAACTCTGTCCCTCAATGAACTTAACATCCCTTGAAACATAGGTCCTGTTGTTGCTTGGATCAAAACACTTGTAGCCCTTCTGAGTTGTGGAGTATCCAAGAAACATACACCTTGTGCTCTTAGCATCTAGCTTGTTCCTTTGATCTCCTGAGATATATACAAAACAAACACAACCAAACACACGTAAGTGTTCAATAAATGGTTTGGCTTTGTTCAATACCTCATATGGTGAAATATCTTGAAGAACTCTAGTTGGGATCCTGTTGATGAGATAGCATGCTGCCAACACAGCATCTCCCCAAAATCTCTTAGGAACATTGGTGTGGAACATCATGGACCTAGCAGCTTCCATGAGATGTCTGTTCTTCCTTTCAGCCACACCATTTTGTTGGGGAGTATGGGGACAGCTTGTTTGATGAAGGATCCCACATTTGTTCAAGTGAGCTTTGAATCTTTGGCTTGTATACTCTCCTCCATTATCTGACCTAAACACTTTGATCTTGGCATTAAACTGATTAGTAACATAGTTTTGGAAATTTAAAAATGCATCAAACACCCTATCTTTAGATGGAAGCAAAGTTACCCAAGTATATTTTGATTTTTCATCTATGAAGGTCACAAAATACTTGTTTCTATCTCTAGACAGACAAGGTGAAGTCCAAACATCAGAGTGCACAAGATCAAAACAATGTTCATAGATAGTAGTTGATTTAGGAAAGACAGTTCTACAATGTTTGCCAAGAATACAAGCTTCACAAGTTGAATGATCAAAGCTAACATTAGGCAACATTAAGTTCAAAGCACGAGCATGAGGATGTCCTAGTCTAGCATGCCATAGGACATTTTGATTGAAAGAAAAACAGGATTTAAAAGCTAATGAATCAGAGTTGCTTGGAGAAGTGTCTTCAAGGAGGTAAAGCTCATCTTGTGTACCACCTCTTCCAATAACCTTTCCATTCTTAATATCCTGAAAACAAACATCATTAGGCCCAAAGATAACATTGCAATTCAAGTCTTTAGTGATCCTCTTAACTGACAGCAAGTTAGACTTAAACTTAGGAACATAGAATGCATCACTTTCCTTGTTAAATAATCTCAACTTTCCTGTACCAATTATAGGGATCCCTTGACCATCAGCTATAGTTACTCTTCCTAGGGCAGGTTTAATGTTCTCCAACAACTTAGCATTACTAATCATATGGTGAGAAGCTCCTGAATCTACTACCAACTTATGATCAGTTTTACTAAGTAATTTATGTGAAAATAAAGAGATACCAGAGAGTTTAGAGGCATAAGCCTTGATGAGGTCCTCAAGGTCACTCTTCTTGACATACTCAGTGGCTGTGTAGAGTGCAAGCTCCCCTCCTTGAGCTGAAGTGGAGGCTGGTTCATTCACAGCTTCTTGTGAGATGTTTGCATTTGCCCTTGAGTTCTTGAACTTGTCTGGTTTGAGGTGGGGATGAAGGACCCAACACTTATCCTTGGAGTGGCCTTTGTGAGATTTTGAGAATGAACATTATGAGAGATTAGGGTTTATGTGTTGTAGCCGCAAGAACAAGAGAGAATGAGAGACAAAATGTTCTTGTTATTGATCTTCTTGGTGTTACATCCTTTTTATAGGTAAGACAATACAAAATGTGCTTAACCTAAAGAAGAAAAGAGCCAAAATAGCTAGAGGACAAGGAGCTGAACCGCGGCAGTGAGAGAGAGAGTGTGGTCCCCTCCTTGTGGTCCACACCGTGACCTACTCTTCATCTCCAACGGTCATCTCTCCTTTAGTCTTCACTTATGTAACACCAAGTTATGAATAATAAGGGGATTAGGCGCCTCATTGATCATACTCATAAGTCCCATAAGTTGCACATTATCAAATGTGCAATACTTGTGCACATTTGTTCCTTATCATGATCAATACTCCCCCTCAAGTTCAGACTTTGGAATCACCCTAAAGACTGAACTTGGAATGATCATGGCAACACCTCATTAAAAACCTTGATGTGGAAAACCACTTGGGACAAAACCACATCAAGGGAAAAAGAGTATGCTGCTCATGAATCAGGAGAGTTCTAATCATGAATGGCTACTAGTCCTAGTTTGCCAAAGACATGAGTGCAAACCTTAAGACTAGCAGCCTTGGTGAAGATATCCGCAAGTTGATCTTCACTCTTTGTGTAGCAAGGCAGAATAGTTCCATCTTCAATCTTCTCCCTTACTTTGTGACAATCAATCTCAATGTGTTTGGTCCTCTCATGAAACACTGAGTTGGTTGCAATGTGAATAGCAGCCTGGTTGTCACAATGAAAGGTGATTGGACTTGATTGCTCTATGCCAAAGTCCTTAAGCAAAGCCTTCAGCCATGTTAACTCGGTTGCAAGCTTCCTCATGGCCCTATACTCAGCTTCAGCACTAGAACAAGATACCACCTTCTGCTTCTTTGTCTTCCAAGTCACCAAGTTGCCTCCAATGAAGGTGCAATAGCCGGTTGTTGATCTCCTATCACTCTTATCACCAGCCCAATCTGCATCACAATAGCCAACAATCTCTGTGCTCTCATTCTTACCCATCCAAATACCTTGTTCAGTTGATCCTTTGAGATATCTGAGTATCCTCTCAATCAAACTCCAATGATACACTGTGGGTGATTGCATATGTTGGCTAACTTGATTCACAGCAAAACACAAGTCTGGTCTTGTGAGAGTGAGGTAGATAAGCTTCCCAACCAGCCTCCTATACAATGAGACATCCTTGAACTTGACTTCATCTGATTTCTCCCCCTTTCTATTGACTTGGTAGCCATCTTCAAGAGGAGTCTTTGCAATCTTGCAATCAAGCATACTTGTTTCTGTCAACAAGTCCTTAACATACTTCCTTTGGGACAGAAACAATCCATCATTGAATCTGCAAACTTCAATGCCCAAGAAGTACTTCAACTCTCCAAGGTCTTTAATATCAAAGGAACTCTTGAGGAAAGCCTTTGTGGATTGAATCCCATCATTATCACTTCCTGTGATAATCAAATCATCCACATAAATCAGAACCACCACAATTCCTTGAGCACTTTGAAGCGTGAACAATGTATGATCAGATTGAGACTTCTTGAAGCCATGGTCCATAAGAGTGTGACTAAGCTTATGGTACCATACCCTTGGTGATTGCTTCAAGCCATAAATTGCCCTTCTCAGCCTCAATACCTCACCATCTTTACACAAGTGCTTCAAACCTGGTGGTGGAGTCATATACACTTCCTCTTCAAGCTCACCTTGTAGAAAAGCATTCTTCACATCCATTTGCCATAGATTCCATGAGAGGTTGGTGGCTAAGCTCAATGTGACTCTCACTGTGTGAAGTTTAGCCACTGGTGCAAAGGTATCTGTATAGTCTTCTCCATAGGTTTGAGTGAATCCCCTTGCTACTAGCCTTGCCTTGTACCTCTCTATGTCTCCATTGCTTTTATACTTGATTGTGAAGACCCATTTAGAGCTAACAGTCTTCTTCTTTTTCGGCAGCTTCTCTACAATCCAAGTATGGTTCCTCTCCATAGCTTCTTTCTCATCCTTTACTGCATCCATCCAAACCTTGATACCTTCAGCCTCTTCATAAGTTTTAGGAACCTGGTTTAGCTCAATCTTTCCAAGAAAGGCCTTGTGACTAGATGGTAGCAAGTCAATAGAACAAGTAGACTGACTAGGATGAGCCACTGCTTGGTTGTTGTAGTAGACTCTTGTTTTCATCCATTCTGATGGATCTTTCTTTTCCCTTGTGCTTCTCCTGAGTTGCTGAACCTGTTGATCAACCACATCCTCATTACCCACTGCCTCTTGATAAACCATCTCATCCTCATTCATGTCCAAGTCCACTTGGTTCTGATCTTGAGGTAGAGTGTCTTCTTGAGCTTCAGCCGGTTCATGTGTGTGTGTTGCTGGTTCAGTATCCTCTTGTTGAGCTTCTTGGGTAGTTGTGTCATGCTTCTCTGGCCGTGGGGTGTCATTGCCCAAGTGATCCAACAAGTACTTCAAACTTGTAGCCAAATCAGAAGGTGATCTTGAGAGGTCTTTCAAACCTTCCCAATCCTTCGTCTCATAGTAACTCTGCCCCTCAATGAACTTAACATCCCTTGAAACATAGGTCCTGTTGTTGCTTGGATCAAAACACTTGTAGCCCTTCTGAGTAGTGGAGTATCCAAGAAACATACACCTTGTGCTCTTAGCATCTAGCTTGTTCCTTTGATCTCCTGAGATATATACAAAGCAAACACAACCAAACACACGTAAGTGTTCAATAAATGGTTTGGCCTTGTTCAATACCTCATATGGTGAAATGTCTTGAAGGACTCTAGTTGGGATCCTGTTGATGAGATAGCATGCTGCCAACACTGCATCTCCCCAAAATCTCTTAGGAACATTGGTGTGGAACATCATGGACCTAGCAGCTTCCATGAGGTGTCTGTTCTTCCTTTCAGCCACACCATTTTGTTGGGGAGTATGGGGACAGCTTGTTTGATGAAGGATCCCACATTTGTTCAAGTGAGCTTTGAATCTTTGGCTTGTATACTCTCCTCCATTATCTGACCTAAACACTTTGATCTTGGCATTAAACTGATTAGTAACATAGTTTTGGAAATTTAAAAATGCATCAAACACCCTATCTTTAGATGGAAGCAAAGTTACCCAAGTATATTTTGATTTTTCATCTATGAAGGTCACAAAATACTTGTTTCTATCTCTAGACAGACAAGGTGAAGTCCAAACATCAGAGTGCACAAGATCAAAGCAATGTTCATAGATAGTAGTTGATTTAGGAAAGACAGTTCTACAATGTTTGCCAAGAATACAAGCTTCACAAGTTGAATGATCAAAGCTAACATTAGGCAACATTAAGTTCAAAGCACGAGCATGAGGATGTCCTAGTCTAGCATGCCATAGGACATTTTGATTGAAAGAAAAACAGGATTTAAAAGCTAAAGTATCCGAGTTGCTTGGAGAAGTGTCTTCAAGGAGGTAAAGCTCATCTTGTGTACCACCTCTTCCAATAACCTTTCCATTCTTAATATCCTGAAAACAAACTTCATTAGGCCCAAAGATAACATTGCAATTCAAGTCTTTAGTGATCCTTTTAACCGACAGCAAGTTAGATTTAAACTTAGGAACATAGAATGCATCACTTTCCTTGTTAAATAATCTCAACTTTCCTGTACCTATTATTGGAATCCCTTGACCATCAGCTATAGTTACTCTTCCTAGGGCAGGTTTAATGTTCTCCAACAACTTAGCATTACTAATCATATGGTGAGAAGCTCCTGAATCTACTACCAATTTATGATCAGTTTTACTAAGCAATTTATGTGAGAATAAAGAGATACCAGAGAGTTTAGAGGCATAAGCCTTGATGAGGTCCTCAAGGTCACTCTTCTTGACATACTCAGTGGCTGTGTAAAGTGCAAGCTCCCCTCCTTGAGCTGAAGTGGAGGCTGGTTCATTCACAGCTTCTTGTGAGATGTTTGCATTTGCCCTTGAGTTCTTGAACTTGTCTGGTTTGAGGTGGGGATGAAGGACCCAACACTTATCCTTGGAGTGGCCTTTCCTCTTGCAATGATCACAAAATGGCGCCTTCTTCTCCTCAGTTTTGAAGCCGGCTTTGTTGGCAGTCACCAACTCCCCCTTTCCTCCAAACAAACCAATGTTTCCTTCTTCCTTTTGGAGCCTTGAGCACACCTCTTCAAAATCAGGAAGTGTAGTCTCCCTTAGGATCTTCATGATGGCATCATTGTAAACCGGATTCAAGTTGAGTAGAAGGCCAAAGATCTTGTCTTGCTCCTTTCTCTCAATTAGAACCTTGGGGTTTAAAGTGCTTGGCCTTAGCATCTCAAGTTCAGACCATGCTGAAGAGAACTTCCCAAGATACTTGGTAAAGTCATGGTCTTCTTGTTTCAGCTCATTTATGGCCTTCTTCACCTCTTATACTCTGCTCAGATTTGAAACATCTCCATAAATCTTCTTGAGAGTATCCCACAGTGACTTGGCTGTCTCACAATGAGAATAAGCTTCAAGGATGGATGGGTCAAGAGAGTTTTGGAGAAAGCCAAGCACAAGCTGATCTTCTTGAAACCATTTAGCTTCTGCCTTCTTGGTTTCCTCATCCTTCTTCTTAGCTTCATCTTCTTCAGTTGGTGTTTTATCCTCCAAGATGTGATCCCACAAACCTCTTCCACAAATGGCAGTCTTGATGGTCCTTTGCCATGTCCTGTAGTTGATCCCTTTGAGCATAACAGGAACAACAGTAGGCCTCAAGCTTGAGCTGATGTGAACTGAGTCTTCCATGGTGAGAGATGAAGAGACCGGATGAAAGATGTACCACCGAGAGAGAGAGAACAGCCGCTAGGGTTTTAGGACCGAGAGAGCAGAGAATGGAGCTTGAACTTTTCTGAGCTTAGGATGAGATATGAGAGCTTGAGATAGCAAGAGAATGATGAGACTTGATGTTGAACCGAGAGTATAATGTTGGACCGAGAGAATGGTGAAGAGTTATGGATTTAGAACAAGAGAGATGAAGTATCAAGAGATTGAAAGATTAAACACTTAGAGAATAGAGAATCAAGGTTAGAGAATCAAGAGAATAGAGATCTATGCTCTGATACCATGTGAGATTTTGAGAATGAACATTATGAGAGATTAGGGTTTATGTGTTGTAGCCGCAAGAACAAGAGAGAATGAGAGACAAAATGTTCTTGTTATTGATCTTCTTGGTGTTACATCCTTTTTATAGGTAAGACAATACAAAATGTGCTTAACCTAAAGAAGAAAAGAGCCAAAATAGCTAGAGGACAAGGAGCTGAACCGCGGCAGTGAGAGAGAGAGTGTGGTCCCCTCCTTGTGGTCCACACCGTGACCTACTCTTCATCTCCAACGGTCATCTCTCCTTTAGTCTTCACTTATGTAACACCAAGTTATGAATAATAAGGGGATTAGGCGCCTCATTGATCATACTCATAAGTCCCATAAGTTGCACATTATCAAATGTGCAATACTTGTGCACATTTGTTCCTTATCATGATCAATAGCCTTTCCTCTTGCAATGATCACAAAATGGCGCCTTCTTCTCCTCAGGTTTGAAGCCGGCTTTGTTGGCAGTCACCAACTCCCCCTTTCCTCCAAACAAACCAATGTTTCCTTCTTCCTTTTGGAGCCTTGAGCACACCTCTTCGAAATCAGGAAGTGTAGTCTCCCTTAGGATCTTCATGATGGCATCATTGTAAACCGGATTCAAGTTGAGTAGAAGGCCAAAAATCTTGTCTTGCTCCTTTCTCTCAATGAGAACCTTGGGGTTTAAAGTGCTTGGCCTTAGCATCTCAAGTTCAGACCATGTTGAAGAGAACTTCCCAAGATACTTGGTAAAGTCATGGTCTTCTTGTTTCAGCTCATTTATGGCCTTCTTCACCTCATATACTCTGCTCAGATTTGAAACATCTCCATAAATCTTCTTGAGAGTATCCCACAGTGACTTGGCTGTCTCACAATGAGAATAAGCTTCAAGGATGGATGGGTCAAGAGAGTTTTGGAGAAAGCCAAGAACAAGCCGATCTTCTTGAAACCATTTAGCTTCTGCCTTCTTGGTTTCCTCATCCTTCTTCTTGGCTTCATCTTCTTCAGTAGGTGTTTTATCCTCCAAGATGTGATCCCACAATCCTCTTCCACAAATGGCAGTCTTGATGGTCCTTTGCCATGTCCTATAGTTGATACCTTTGAGCACAACAGGGACAACAGTAGGCCTCAAGCTAGAGCTAAGATGAGTAGAGTCTTCCATGGTGAGTGACTGAAGAGAGTGAGTGAGGACTTGAATGACCGAGAGTAAGCAGATTTAGGACCGAGATGATTAGGGTTTCTTTAAGACCGAGAGTATGAAGAATCTGAGAGACTGAGAGCTTAGAAACCAATCTGAGAATTTTAGGACAGAGAGAATGAAAGAACTTTGAAGAATATAAGCTTGAGAAACCGTAAGGATGAGTGAGAGAATTAGGGTTTTAGAACCGAGAATCTGCTGCAGCCGAGAATAGAAGTGAATCAAAGAGAGAGAATCAAGAGAATGAGGAACATTTCTCTGATACCATGAGAGTTTTAGAGTATAAAAGGTTAGGGTTCTTGTAAGAGAGAGTGATGGAGGCGCAGCAAAGAGAGAATAAGGTTTCAAAACCCTTAACCTTGTTCCATTTGCGGTTACACATATATATAGGGGTTACATCCCTTACATTGTTTAACCTAAAGAAGATACAAGACAAAATGAATAGAGACAAGTCTGAGCAGGTCTGAACCGTAGCAGGAGGTGAGAGAAAGGGCTGGACCACTTGTGGTCCCCACAAGACCGAGCTCACCTTTAAACCTAACGGCTCTCTCTCTATCCCAACGGCTCTCTCTCCAACTTTAGGTCTGAATTAGTTGGCGCCTTATCAAACATAAGGTCCCCAACTTTGCACTTAACTAATGTGCAAGACTTGTGCAATTTATGATCATACACAATCTTGACACATTAATCCTATCATGATCAATATGTAACACAACTAAGTAACCCCTCCAAAAGACTAGAAAGACACTTTGATCTTCTAAAAGGTCCTATGAGAATCCTAAATAAAACTTTTTAACCAAAACTTCTTGAAACATATATGTTATGGATTGGAGAATTTAGGTGAAGTATGACAACTAAAAGTAAGTTTTTGTATTCTCCCAAAGGTAGAATGATAAGCATGTTTTACATGTTTATGTTTGTTTTTAACACAACTAAGTAAACCCTCTAAAAGACTAGAAAGACACTTTGATCTTCTAAAAGGTCCTATGAGAATCCTAAATAAAAAATTTTAACCAAAACTTCTTGAAACATACATGTCATGGATTGGAGAATTTAGGTGAGGTAGGACAACTATAAGTAAGTTTTCGTATTCTCCCAAAGGTAGAATGATAAGCATGTTTTACATGTTTATGTTCGTTTTTAACACAACTAAGTAACCCCTCCAAAAGACTAGAAAGACATTTTGATCTTCTAAAAGGTCCTATGAGAATCCTAAATAAAACTTTTTAACCAAAACTTCTTGAAACATATATGTCATGGATTGGAGAATTTAGGTGAGGTAGGACAACTATAAGTAAGTTTTTGTATTCTCCCAAAGGTAGAATGATAAGCATGTTTTACATGTTTATGTTCGTTTTTAACACAACTAAGTAACCCCTCTAAAAGACTAGAAAGACACTTTGATCTTCTAAAAGGTCCTACGAGAATCCTAAATAAAAAAATTTAACCAAAACTTCTTGAAACATACATGTCATGGATTGGAGAATTTAGGTGAGGTAGGACAACTATAAGTAAGTTTTTGTATTCTCCCAAAGGTAGAATGATAAGCATGTTTTACATGTTTATGTTCGATTGTAACACAACTAAGTAACCCCTCTAATAGGCTAGAAAGACACTTTGATCTTCTAAAAGGTCCTATGAGAATCCTAAATAAAACTTTTTAACCAAAACTTCTTGAAACATATATGTTATGGATTGGAGAATTTAGGTGAAGTAGGACAACTATAAGTAAGTTTTTGTATTCTCCCAAAGGTAGAATGATAAGCATGTTTTACATGTTTATGTTCGTTTTTAACACAACTAAGTAACCCCTCTAAAAGACTAGAAAGACACTTTGATCTTCTAAAAGGTCCTATGAGAATCCTAAATAAAAAAATTTAACCAAAACTTCTTGAAACATACATGTCATGGATTGGAGAATTTAGGTGAGGTAGGACAACTATAAGTAAGTTTTTGTATTCTCCCAAAGGTAGAATGATAAGCATGTTTTACATGTTTATGTTCGTTTTTAACACAACTAAGTAACCCCTCTAAAATACTAGAAAGACACTTTGATCTTGTAAAAGGTCCCATGAGAATCCTAAACAAAACTTTTTAAACAACAATTCTTGAAACATATGTGTCATGGATTGGAGATTTTAGGTGAGGTTAGACAACTATAAGTAAGATTTTGTATGCTCCTAAAGGTAGAATGAGAATCATTTTATACAAGTTTATGTTCATTTGTAACACCCCTAAATAACCCTTCTAAATAATAGAAAGACACTTTGACCTTCTTCAAGTTCCTATGATAATCCTAAACAAAACTTTTTAAACAAAACTTCTTGAAACCTATGTGTCATGGATTGGAGAATTTAGGTGCAGTAAGACAACTATAAGTAAGTTTTTGTATGCTCCCAAAGGTAGAATGAGAAGCATGTTGTACATGTTTATGTTCGTTTGTAACACAACTAAGTAACCCCTCCAAAAGACTAGAAAGACACTTTGATCTTCTAAAAGGTCCTATGAGAATCCTAAATAAAACTTTTTAACCAAAACTTCTTGAAACATATATGTTATGGATTGGAGAATTTAGGTGAAGTAGGACAACTATAAGTAAGTTTTTGTATTCTCCCAAAGGTAGAATGATAAGCATGTTTTACATGTTTATGTTCGTTTTTAACACAACTAAGTAACCCCTCTAAAAGACTAGAAAGACACTTTGATCTTCTAAAAGGTCCTATGAGAATCCTAAATAAAAAAATTTAACCAAAACTTCTTGAAACATACATGTCATGGATTGGAGAATTTAGGTGAGGTAGGACAACTATAAGTAAGTTTTTGTATTCTCCCAAAGGTAGAATGATAAGCATGTTTTACATGTTTATGTTCGTTTTTAACACAACTAAGTAACCCCTCTAAAATACTAGAAAGACACTTTGATCTTCTAAAAGGTCCTACGAGAATCCTAAATAAAAAAATTTAACCAAAACTTCTTGAAACATACATGTCATGGATTGGAGAATTTAGGTGAGGTAGGACAACTATAAGTAAGTTTTTGTATTCTCCCAAAGGTAGAATGATAAGCATGTTTTACATGTTTATGTTCGATTGTAACACAACTAAGTAACCCCTCTAATAGGCTAGAAAGACACTTTGATCTTCTAAAAGGTCCTATGAGAATCCTAAATAAAACTTTTTAACCAAAACTTCTTGAAACATATATGTTATGGATTGGAGAATTTAGGTGAAGTAGGACAACTATAAGTAAGTTTTTGTATTCTCCCAAAGGTAGAATGATAAGCATGTTTTACATGTTTATGTTCGTTTTTAACACAACTAAGTAACCCCTCTAAAAGACTAGAAAGACACTTTGATCTTCTAAAAGGTCCTATGAGAATCCTAAATAAAAAAATTTAACCAAAACTTCTTGAAACATACATGTCATGGATTGGAGAATTTAGGTGAGGTAGGACAACTATAAGTAAGTTTTTGTATTCTCCCAAAGGTAGAATGATAAGCATGTTTTACATGTTTATGTTCGTTTTTAAAACAACTAAGTAACCCCTCTAAAATACTAGAAAGACACTTTGATCTTGTAAAAGGTCCCATGAGAATCCTAAACAAAACTTTTTAAACAACAATTCTTGAAACATATGTGTCATGGATTGGAGATTTTAGGTGAGGTTAGACAACTATAAGTAAGATTTTGTATGCTCCTAAAGGTAGAATGAGAATCATTTTATACAAGTTTATGTTCATTTGTAACACCCCTAAATAACCCTTCTAAATAATAGAAAGACACTTTGACCTTCTTCAAGTTCCTATGATAATCCTAAACAAAACTTTTTAAACAAAACTTCTTGAAACCTATGTGTCATGGATTGGAGAATTTAGGTGCAGTAAGACAACTATAAGTAAGTTTTTGTATGCTCCCAAAGGTAGAATGAGAAGCATGTTGTACATGTTTATGTTCGTTTGTAACACAACTAAGTAACCCCTCCAAAAGACTAGAAAGACACTTTGATCTTCTAAAAGGTCCTATGAGAATCCTAAATAAAACTTTTTAACCAAAACTTCTTGAAACATATATGTTATGGATTGGAGAATTTAGGTGAAGTAGGACAACTATAAGTAAGTTTTTGTATTCTCCCAAAGGTAGAATGATAAGCATGTTTTACATGTTTATGTTCGTTTTTAACACAACTAAGTAACCCCTCTAAAAGACTAGAAAGACACTTTGATCTTCTAAAAGGTCCTATGAGAATCCTAAATAAAAAAATTTAACCAAAACTTCTTGAAACATACATGTCATGGATTGGAGAATTTAGGTGAGGTAGGACAACTATAAGTAAGTTTTTGTATTCTCCCAAAGGTAGAATGATAAGCATGTTTTACATGTTTATGTTCGTTTTTAACACAACTAAGTAACCCCTCTAAAATACTAGAAAGACACTTTGATCTTGTAAAAGGTCCCATGAGAATCCTAAACAAAACTTTTTAAACAACAATTCTTGAAACATATGTGTCATGGATTGGAGATTTTAGGTGAGGTTAGACAACTATAAGTAAGATTTTGTATGCTCCTAAAGGTAGAATGAGAATCATTTTATACAAGTTTATGTTCATTTGTAACACCCCTAAATAACCCTTCTAAATAATAGAAAGACACTTTGACCTTCTTCAAGTTCCTATGATAATCCTAAACAAAACTTTTTAAACAAAACTTCTTGAAACCTATGTGTCATGGATTGGAGAATTTAGGTGCAGTAAGACAACTATAAGTAAGTTTTTGTATGCTCCCAAAGGTAGAATGAGAAGCATGTTGTACATGTTTATGTTCGTTTTTAACACAACTAAGTAACCCCTCCAAAAGACTAGAAAGACACTTTGATCTTCTAAAAGGTCCTATGAGAATCCTAAATAAAACTTTTTAACCAAAACTTCTTGAAACATATATGTCATGGATTGGAGAATTTAGGTGAGGTAGGACAACTATAAGTAAGTTTTTGTATTCTCCCAAAGGTAGAATGATAAGCATGTTTTACATGTTTATGTTCGTTTTTAACACAACTAAGTAACCCCTCTAAAAGACTAGAAAGACACTTTGATCTTCTAAAAGGTCCTATGAGAATCCTAAATAAAAAAATTTAACCAAAACTTCTTGAAACATACATGTCATGGATTGGAGAATTTAGGTGAGGTAGGACAACTATAAGTAAGTTTTTGTATTCTCCCAAAGGTAGAATGATAAGCATGTTTTACATGTTTATGTTCGTTTTTAACACAACTAAGTAACCCCTCTAAAATACTAGAAAGACACTTTGATCTTGTAAAAGGTCCCATGAGAATCCTAAACAAAACTTTTTAAACAACAATTCTTGAAACATATGTGTCATGGATTGGAGATTTTAGGTGAGGTTAGACAACTATAAGTAAGATTTTGTATGCTCCTAAAGGTAGAATGAGAATCATTTTATACAAGTTTATGTTCATTTGTAACACCCCTAAATAACCCTTCTAAATAATAGAAAGACACTTTGACCTTCTTCAAGTTCCTATGATAATCCTAAACAAAACTTTTTAAACAAAACTTCTTGAAACCTATGTGTCATGGATTGGAGAATTTAGGTGCAGTAAGACAACTATAAGTAAGTTTTTGTATGCTCCCAAAGGTAGAATGAGAAGCATGTTGTACATGTTTATGTTCGTTTGTAACACAACTAAGTAACCCCTCCAAAAGACTAGAAAGACACTTTGATCTTCTAAAAGGTCCTATGAGAATCCTAAATAAAACTTTTTAACCAAAACTTCTTGAAACATATATGTTATGGATTGGAGAATTTAGGTGAAGTAGGACAACTATAAGTAAGTTTTTGTATTCTCCCAAAGGTAGAATGATAAGCATGTTTTACATGTTTATGTTCGTTTTTAACACAACTAAGTAACCCCTCTAAAAGACTAGAAAGACACTTTGATCTTCTAAAAGGTCCTATGAGAATCCTAAATAAAAAAATTTAACCAAAACTTCTTGAAACATACATGTCATGGATTGGAGAATTTAGGTGAGGTAGGACAACTATAAGTAAGTTTTTGTATTCTCCCAAAGGTAGAATGATAAGCATGTTTTACATGTTTATGTTCGTTTTTAACACAACTAAGTAACCCCTCTAAAATACTAGAAAGACACTTTGATCTTCTAAAAGGTCCTATGAGAATCCTAAATAAAAAATTTTAACCAAAACTTCTTGAAACATACATGTCATGGATTGGAGAATTTAGGTGAGGTAGGACAACTATAAGTAAGTTTTGTATTCTCCCAAAGGTAGAATGATAAGCATGTTTTACATGTTTATGTTCGTTTTTAACACAACTAAGTAACCCCTCCAAAAGACTAGAAAGACATTTTGATCTTCTAAAAGGTCCTATGAGAATCCTAAATAAAACTTTTTAACCAAAACTTCTTGAAACATATATGTCATGGTTGGAGAATTTAGGTGAGGTAGGACAACTATAAGTAAGTTTTTGTATTCTCCCAAAGGTAGAATGATAAGCATGTTTTACATGTTTATGTTCGTTTTTAACACAACTAAGTAACCCCTCTAAAAGACTAGAAAGACACTTTGATCTTCTAAAAGGTCCTACGAGAATCCTAAATAAAAAATTTTAACCAAAACTTCTTGAAACATACATGTCATGGATTGGAGAATTTAGGTGAGGTAGGACAACTATAAGTAAGATTTTGTATGCTCCCAAAGGTAGAATGATAAGCATGTTTTACATGTTTATGTTCGTTTTTAACACAACTAAGTAACCCCTCCAAAAGACTAGAAAGACATTTTGATCTTCTAAAAGGTCCTATGAGAATCCTAAATAAAACTTTTTAACCAAAACTTCTTGAAACATATATGTCATGGATTGGAGAATTTAGGTGAGGTAGGACAACTATAAGTAAGTTTTTGTATTCTCCCAAAGGTAGAATGATAAGCATGTTTTACATGTTTATGTTCGTTTTTAACACAACTAAGTAACCCCTCTAAAAGACTAGAAAGACACTTTGATCTTCTAAAAGGTCCTATGAGAATCCTAAATAAAAAAATTTAACCAAAACTTCTTGAAACATACATGTCATGGATTGGAGAATTTAGGTGAGGTAGGACAACAATAAGTAAGTTTTTGTATTCTCCCAAAGGTAGAATGATAAGCATGTTTTACATGTTTATGTTCGTTTTTAACACAACTAAGTAACCCCTCTAAAATACTAGAAAGACACTTTGATCTTCTAAAAGGTCCTATGAGAATCCTAAATAAAAAATTTTAACCAAAACTTCTTGAAACATACATGTCATGGATTGGAGAATTTAGGTGAGGTAGGACAACTATAAGTAAGTTTTTGTATTCTCCCAAAGGTAGAATGATAAGCATGTTTTACATGTTTATGTTCGTTTTTAACACAACTAAGTAACCCCTCCAAAAGACTAGAAAGACACTTTGATCTTCTAAAAGGTCCTATGAGAATCCTAAATAAAACTTTTTAACCAAAACTTCTTGAAACATATATGTCATGGATTGGAGAATTTAGGTGAGGTAGGACAACTATAAGTAAGTTTTTGTATTCTCCCAAAGGTAGAATGATAAGCATGTTTTACATGTTTATGTTCGTTTTTAACACAACTAAGTAACCCCTCTAAAAGACTAGAAAGACACTTTGATCTTCTAAAAGGTCCTATGAGAATCCTAAATAAAAAAATTTAACCAAAACTTCTTGAAACATACATGTCATGGATTGGAGAATTTAGGTGAGGTAGGACAACTATAAGTAAGTTTTTGTATTCTCCCAAAGGTAGAATGATAAGCATGTTTTACATGTTTATGTTCGTTTTTAACACAACTAAGTAACCCCTCTAAAATACTAGAAAGACACTTTGATCTTGTAAAAGGTCCCATGAGAATCCTAAACAAAACTTTTTAAACAACAATTCTTGAAACATATGTGTCATGGATTGGAGATTTTAGGTGAGGTTAGACAACTATAAGTAAGATTTTGTATGCTCCTAAAGGTAGAATGAGAATCATTTTATACAAGTTTATGTTCATTTGTAACACCCCTAAATAACCCTTCTAAATAATAGAAAGACACTTTGACCTTCTTCAAGTTCCTATGATAATCCTAAACAAAACTTTTTAAACAAAACTTCTTGAAACCTATGTGTCATGGATTGGAGAATTTAGGTGCAGTAAGACAACTATAAGTAAGTTTTTGTATGCTCCCAAAGGTAGAATGAGAAGCATGTTGTACATGTTTATGTTCGTTTGTAACACAACTAAGTAACCCCTCCAAAAGACTAGAAAGACACTTTGATCTTCTAAAAGGTCCTATGAGAATCCTAAATAAAACTTTTTAACCAAAACTTCTTGAAACATATATGTTATGGATTGGAGAATTTAGGTGAAGTAGGACAACTATAAGTAAGTTTTTGTATTCTCCCAAAGGTAGAATGATAAGCATGTTTTACATGTTTATGTTCGTTTTTAACACAACTAAGTAACCCCTCTAAAAGACTAGAAAGACACTTTGATCTTCTAAAAGGTCCTATGAGAATCCTAAATAAAAAAATTTAACCAAAACTTCTTGAAACATACATGTCATGGATTGGAGAATTTAGGTGAGGTAGGACAACTATAAGTAAGTTTTTGTATTCTCCCAAAGGTAGAATGATAAGCATGTTTTACATGTTTATGTTCGTTTTTAACACAACTAAGTAACCCCTCTAAAATACTAGAAAGACACTTTGATCTTCTAAAAGGTCCTACGAGAATCCTAAATAAAAAAATTTAACCAAAACTTCTTGAAACATACATGTCATGGATTGGAGAATTTAGGTGAGGTAGGACAACTATAAGTAAGTTTTTGTATTCTCCCAAAGGTAGAATGATAAGCATGTTTTACATGTTTATGTTCGATTGTAACACAACTAAGTAACCCCTCTAATAGGCTAGAAAGACACTTTGATCTTCTAAAAGGTCCTATGAGAATCCTAAATAAAACTTTTTAACCAAAACTTCTTGAAACATATATGTTATGGATTGGAGAATTTAGGTGAAGTAGGACAACTATAAGTAAGTTTTTGTATTCTCCCAAAGGTAGAATGATAAGCATGTTTTACATGTTTATGTTCGTTTTTAACACAACTAAGTAACCCCTCTAAAAGACTAGAAAGACACTTTGATCTTCTAAAAGGTCCTATGAGAATCCTAAATAAAAAAATTTAACCAAAACTTCTTGAAACATACATGTCATGGATTGGAGAATTTAGGTGAGGTAGGACAACTATAAGTAAGTTTTTGTATTCTCCCAAAGGTAGAATGATAAGCATGTTTTACATGTTTATGTTCGTTTTTAACACAACTAAGTAACCCCTCTAAAATACTAGAAAGACACTTTGATCTTGTAAAAGGTCCCATGAGAATCCTAAACAAAACTTTTTAAACAACAATTCTTGAAACATATGTGTCATGGATTGGAGATTTTAGGTGAGGTTAGACAACTATAAGTAAGATTTTGTATGCTCCTAAAGGTAGAATGAGAATCATTTTATACAAGTTTATGTTCATTTGAACACCCCTAAATAACCCTTCTAAATAATAGAAAGACACTTTGACCTTCTTCAAGTTCCTATGATAATCCTAAACAAAACTTTTTAAACAAAACTTCTTGAAACCTATGTGTCATGGATTGGAGAATTTAGGTGCAGTAAGACAACTATAAGTAAGTTTTTGTATGCTCCCAAAGGTAGAATGAGAAGCATGTTGTACATGTTTATGTTCGTTTGTAACACAACTAAGTAACCCCTCCAAAAGACTAGAAAGACACTTTGATCTTCTAAAAGGTCCTATGAGAATCCTAAATAAAACTTTTTAACCAAAACTTCTTGAAACATATATGTTATGGATTGGAGAATTTAGGTGAAGTAGGACAACTATAAGTAAGTTTTTGTATTCTCCCAAAGGTAGAATGATAAGCATGTTTTACATGTTTATGTTCGTTTTTAACACAACTAAGTAACCCCTCTAAAAGACTAGAAAGACACTTTGATCTTCTAAAAGGTCCTATGAGAATCCTAAATAAAAAAATTTAACCAAAACTTCTTGAAACATACATGTCATGGATTGGAGAATTTAGGTGAGGTAGGACAACTATAAGTAAGTTTTTGTATTCTCCCAAAGGTAGAATGATAAGCATGTTTTACATGTTTATGTTCGTTTTTAACACAACTAAGTAACCCCTCTAAAATACTAGAAAGACACTTTGATCTTCTAAAAGGTCATATGAGAATCCTAAATAAAAAATTTTAACCAAAACTTCTTGAAACATACATGTCATGGATTGGAGAATTTAGGTGAGGTAGGACAACTATAAGTAAGTTTTGTATTCTCCCAAAGGTAGAATGATAAGCATGTTTTACATGTTTATGTTCGTTTTTAACACAACTAAGTAACCCCTCCAAAAGACTAGAAAGACATTTTGATCTTCTAAAAGGTCCTATGAGAATCCTAAATAAAACTTTTTAACCAAAACTTCTTGAAACATATATGTCATGGATTGGAGAATTTAGGTGAGGTAGGACAACTATAAGTAAGTTTTTGTATTCTCCCAAAGGTAGAATGATAAGCATGTTTTACATGATTATGTTCGTTTTTAACACAACTAAGTAACCCCTCTAAAAGACTAGAAAGACACTTTGATCTTCTAAAAGGTCCTACGAGAATCCTAAATAAAAAATTTTAACCAAAACTTCTTGAAACATACATGTCATGGATTGGAGAATTTAGGTGAGGTAGGACAACTATAAGTAAGATTTTGTATGCTCCCAAAGGTAGAATGATAAGCATGTTTTACATGTTTATGTTCGTTTTTAACACAACTAAGTAACCCCTCCAAAAGACTAGAAAGACATTTTGATCTTCTAAAAGGTCCTATGAGAATCCTAAATAAAACTTTTTAACCAAAACTTCTTGAAACATATATGTCATGGATTGGAGAATTTAGGTGAGGTAGGACAACTATAAGTAAGTTTTTGTATTCTCCCAAAGGTAGAATGATAAGCATGTTTTACATGTTTATGTTCGTTTTTAACACAACTAAGTAACCCCTCTAAAAGACTAGAAAGACACTTTGATCTTCTAAAAGGTCCTATGAGAATCCTAAATAAAAAAATTTAACCAAAACTTCTTGAAACATACATGTCATGGATTGGAGAATTTAGGTGAGGTAGGACAACAATAAGTAAGTTTTTGTATTCTCCCAAAGGTAGAATGATAAGCATGTTTTACATGTTTATGTTCGTTTTTAACACAACTAAGTAACCCCTCTAAAATACTAGAAAGACACTTTGATCTTCTAAAAGGTCCTATGAGAATCCTAAATAAAAAATTTTAACCAAAACTTCTTGAAACATACATGTCATGGATTGGAGAATTTAGGTGAGGTAGGACAACTATAAGTAAGTTTTTGTATTCTCCCAAAGGTAGAATGATAAGCATGTTTTACATGTTTATGTTCGTTTTTAACACAACTAAGTAACCCCTCCAAAAGACTAGAAAGACACTTTGATCTTCTAAAAGGTCCTATGAGAATCCTAAATAAAACTTTTTAACCAAAACTTCTTGAAACATATATGTCATGGATTGGAGAATTTAGGTGAGGTAGGACAACTATAAGTAAGTTTTTGTATTCTCCCAAAGGTAGAATGATAAGCATGTTTTACATGTTTATGTTCGTTTTTAACACAACTAAGTAACCCCTCTAAAAGACTAGAAAGACACTTTGATCTTCTAAAAGGTCCTATGAGAATCCTAAATAAAAAAATTTAACCAAAACTTCTTGAAACATACATGTCATGGATTGGAGAATTTAGGTGAGGTAGGACAACTATAAGTAAGTTTTTGTATTCTCCCAAAGGTAGAATGATAACCATGTTTTACATGTTTATGTTCGATTGTAACACAACTAAGTAACCCCTCTAATAGGCTAGAAAGACACTTTGATCTTCTAAAAGGTCCTCTGAGAATCCTAAATAAAACTTTTTAACCAAAACTTCTTGAAACATATATGTTATGGATTGGAGAATTTAGGTGAAGTAGGACAACTATAAGTAAGTTTTTGTATTCTCCCAAAGGTAGAATGATAAGCATGTTTTACATGTTTATGTTCGTTTTTAACACAACTAAGTAACCCCTCTAAAAGACTAGAAAGACACTTTGATCTTCTAAAAGGTCCTATGAGAATCCTAAATAAAAAAATTTAACCAAAACTTCTTGAAACATACATGTCATGGATTGGAGAATTTAGGTGAGGTAGGACAACTATAAGTAAGTTTTTGTATTCTCCCAAAGGTAGAATGATAAGCATGTTTTACATGTTTATGTTCGTTTTTAACACAACTAAGTAACCCCTCTAAAAGACTAGAAAGACACTTTGATCTTCTAAAAGGTCCTATGAGAATCCTAAATAAAAAATTTTAACCAAAACTTCTTGAAACATACATGTCATGGATTGGAGAATTTAGGTGAGGTAGGACAACTATAAGTAAGTTTTTGTATGCTCCTTAAGGTAGAATGAGAAGCATTTTATACAAGTTTATGTTCGTTTGTAACACCCCTAAGTAACCCTTCTAAATACTCGAAAGACACTTTGATCTTGTAAAAGGTCCTATGAGAATCCTAAACAAAACTTTTTAAACAAAAATTCTTGAAACATATGTGTCATGGATCGGGGGTTTTAGGTGAGGTTAAACAACTATAAGTAAGTTTTTGTATGTTGCTTAAGGTAGAATGAGAAGCATTTTATACAAGTTTATGTTCGTTTGTAACACCCCTAAGTAACCCGTCTAAATACTAGAAAGACACTTTGATCTTGTAAAAGGTCCCATGAGAATCCTAAACAAAAATTTTTAAACAAAAATTCTTGAAACATATGTGTCATGGATTAGAGATTTTAGGTGAGGTTAAACAACTATAAGTAAGATTTTGTATGCTCCTAAAGGTAGAATGAGAATCATTTTATACAAGTTTATGTTCATTTGTAACACCCCTAAATAACCCTTCTAAATAATAGAAAGACACTTTGACCTTCAACAAGTTCCTATGATAATCCTAAACAAAACTTTTTAAACAAAACTTCTTGAAACCTATGTGTCATGGATTGGAGAATTTAAGTGCAGTAAGACAACTATAAGTAAGTTTTTGTAAGCTCCCAAAGGTAGAATGAGAAGCATGTTGTACATGTTTTTGTTCGTTTGTAACACAACTAAGTAACCCCTCCAAAAGACTAGAAAGACATTTCGATCTTCTAAAAGGTCCTATGAGAATCCAAAATAAAACTTTTTAACCAAAACTTCTTGAAACATATATGTCACGGATTGGAGAATTTAGGTGAGGTAGGACAACTATAAGTAAGTTTTTGTATTCTCCCAAAGGTAGAATGATAAGCATGTTTTACATGTTTATGTTCATTTTTAACACAACTAAGTAACCCCTCCAAAAGACTAGAAAGACATTTTGATCTTCTAGAAGGTCCTATGAGAATCCTAAATAAAACTTTTTAACCAAAACATCTTGAAACATATATGTCATGGATTGGAGAATTTAGGTGAGGTAGGACAACTATAAGTAAGTTTTTGTATTCTCCCAAAGGTAGAATGATAAGCATGTTTTACATGTTTATGTTCGTTTTTAACACAACTAAGTAACCCCTCTAAAAGACTAGAAAGACACTTTGATCTTCTAAAAGGTCCTATGAGAATCCTAAATAAAAAAATTTAACCAAAACTTCTTGAAACATACATGTCATGGATTGGAGAATTTAGGTGAGGTAGGAAAACAATAAGTAAGTTTTAGTATTCTCCCAAAGGTAGAATGATAAGCATGTTTTACATGTTTATGTTCGTTTTTAACACAACTAAGTAACCCCTCTAAAATACTAGAAAGACACTTTGATCTTCTAAAAGGTCCTATGAGAATCCTAAATAAAAAATTTTAACCAAAACTTCTTGAAACATACATGTCATGGATTGGAGAATTTAGGTGAGGTAGGACAACTATAAGTAAGTTTTCGTATTCTCCCAAAGGTAGAATGATAAGCATGTTTTACATGTTTATGTTCGTTTTTAACACAACTAAGTAACCCCTCCAAAAGACTAGAAAGACATTTTGATCTTCTAAAAGGTCCTATGAGAATCCTAAATAAAACTTTTTAACCAAAACTTCTTGAAACATATATGTCACGGATTGGAGAATTTAGGTGAGGTAGGACAACTATAGGTAAGTTTTTGTATTCTCCCAAAGGTAGAATGATAAGCATGTTTTACATGTTTATGTTCGTTTTTAACACAACTAAGTAACCCCTCCAAAAGACTAGAAAGACATTTTGATCTTCTAAAAGGTCCTATGAGAATCCTAAATAAAACTTTTTAACCAAAACTTCTTGAAACATATATGTCATGGATTGGAGAATTTAGGTGAGGTAGGACAACTATAAGTAAGTTTTTGTATTCTCCCAAAGGTAGAATGATAAGCATGTTTTACATGTTTATGTTCGTTTTTAACACAACTAAGTAACCCCTCTAAAAGACTAGAAAGACACTTTGATCTTCTAAAAGGTCCTATGAGAATCCTAAATAAAAAAATTTAACCAAAACTTCTTGAAACATACATGTCATGGATTGGAGAATTTAGGTGAGGTAGGAAAACAATAAGTAAGTTTTAGTATTCTCCCAAAGGTAGAATGATAAGCATGTTTTACATGTTTATGTTCGTTTTTAACACAACTAAGTAACCCCTCTAAAAGACTAGAAAGACACTTTGATCTTCTAAAAGGTCCTATGAGAATCCTAAATAAAAAAATTTAACCAAAACTTCTTGAAACATACATGTCATGGATTGGAGAATTTAGGTGAGGTAGGAAAACAATAAGTAAGTTTTAGTATTCTCCCAAAGGTAGAATGATAAGCATGTTTTACATGTTTATGTTCGTTTTTAACACAACTAAGTAACCCCTCTAAAATACTAGAAAGACACTTTGATCTTCTAAAAGGTCCTATGAGAATCCTAAATAAAAAATTTTAACCAAAACTTCTTGAAACATACATGTCATGGATTGGAGAATTTAGGTGAGGTAGGACAACTATAAGTAAGTTTTCGTATTCTCCCAAAGGTAGAATGATAAGCATGTTTTACATGTTTATGTTCGTTTTTAACACAACTAAGTAACCCCTCCAAAAGACTAGAAAGACATTTTGATCTTCTAAAAGGTCCTATGAGAATCCTAAATAAAACTTTTTAACCAAAACTTCTTGAAACATATATGTCACGGATTGGAGAATTTAGGTGAGGTAGGACAACTATAGGTAAGTTTTTGTATTCTCCCAAAGGTAGAATGATAAGCATGTTTTACATGTTTATGTTCGTTTTTAACACAACTAAGTAACCCCTCCAAAAGACTAGAAAGACATTTTGATCTTCTAAAAGGTCCTATGAGAATCCTAAATAAAACTTTTTAACCAAAACTTCTTGAAACATATATGTCATGGATTGGAGAATTTAGGTGAGGTAGGACAACTATAAGTAAGTTTTTGTATTCTCCCAAAGGTAGAATGATAAGCATGTTTTACATGTTTATGTTCGTTTTTAACACAACTAAGTAACCCCTCTAAAAGACTAGAAAGACACTTTGATCTTCTAAAAGGTCCTATGAGAATCCTAAATAAAAAAATTTAACCAAAACTTCTTGAAACATACATGTCATGGATTGGAGAATTTAGGTGAGGTAGGACAACAATAAGTAAGTTTTTGTATTCTCCCAAAGGTAGAATGATAAGCATGTTTTACATGTTTATGTTCGTTTTTAACACAACTAAGTAACCCCTCTAAAATACTAGAAAGACACTTTGATCTTCTAAAAGGTCCTATGAGAATCCTAAATAAAAAATTTTAACCAAAACTTCTTGAAACATACATGTCATGGATTGGAGAATTTAGGTGAGGTAGGACAACTATAAGTAAGTTTTTGTATTCTCCCAAAGGTAGAATGATAAGCATGTTTTACATGTTTATGTTCGTTTTTAACACAACTAAGTAACCCCTCCAAAAGACTAGAAAGACACTTTGATCTTCTAAAAGGTCCTATGAGAATCCTAAATAAAACTTTTTAACCAAAACTTCTTGAAACATATATGTCATGGATTGGAGAATTTAGGTGAGGTAGGACAACTATAAGTAAGTTTTTGTATTCTCCCAAAGGTAGAATGATAAGCATGTTTTACATGTTTATGTTCGTTTTTAACACAACTAAGTAACCCCTCTAAAAGACTAGAAAGACACTTTGATCTTCTAAAAGGTCCTACGAGAATCCTAAATAAAAAAATTTAACCAAAACTTCTTGAAACATACATGTCATGGATTGGAGAATTTAGGTGAGGTAGGACAACTATAAGTAAGTTTTTGTATTCTCCCAAAGGTAGAATGATAAGCATGTTTTACATGTTTATGTTCGATTGTAACACAACTAAGTAACCCCTCTAATAGGCTAGAAAGACACTTTGATCTTCTAAAAGGTCCTATGAGAATCCTAAATAAAACTTTTTAACCAAAACTTCTTGAAACATATATGTTATGGATTGGAGAATTTAGGTGAAGTAGGACAACTATAAGTAAGTTTTTGTATTCTCCCAAAGGTAGAATGATAAGCATGTTTTACATGTTTATGTTCGTTTTTAACACAACTAAGTAACCCCTCTAAAAGACTAGAAAGACACTTTGATCTTCTAAAAGGTCCTATGAGAATCCTAAATAAAAAAATTTAACCAAAACTTCTTGAAACATACATGTCATGGATTGGAGAATTTAGGTGAGGTAGGACAACTATAAGTAAGTTTTTGTATTCTCCCAAAGGTAGAATGATAAGCATGTTTTACATGTTTATGTTCGTTTCTAACACAACTAAGTAACCCCTCTAAAATACTAGAAAGACACTTTGATCTTCTAAAAGGTCCTATGAGAATCCTAAATAAAAAATTTTAACCAAAACTTCTTGAAACATACATGTCATGGATTGGAGAATTTAGGTGAGGTAGGACAACTATAAGTAAGTTTTTGTATTCTCCCAAAGGTAGAATGATAAGCATGTTTTACATGTTTATGTTCGTTTTTAACACAACTAAGTAACCCCTCTAAAAGACTAGAAAGACACTTTGATCTTCTAAAAGGTCCTATGAGAATCCTAAATAAAAAATTTTAACCAAAACTTCTTGAAACATACATGTCATGGATTGGAGAATTTAGGTGAGGTAGGACAACTATAAGTAAGTTTTTGTATGCTCCTTAAGGTAGAATGAGAAGCATTTTATACAAGTTTATGTTCGTTTGTAACACCCCTAAGTAACCCTTCTAAATACTCGAAAGACACTATGATCTTGTAAAAGGTCCTATGAGAATCCTAAACAAAACTTTTTAAACAAAAATTCTTGAAACATATGTGTCATGGATCGGGGGTTTTAGGTGAGGTTAAACAACTATAAGTAAGTTTTTGTATGTTGCTTAAGGTAGAATGAGAAGCATTTTATACAAGTTTATGTTCGTTTGTAACACCCCTAAGTAACCCGTCTAAATACTAGAAAGACACTTTGATCTTGTAAAAGGTCCCATGAGAATCCTAAACAAAACTTTTTAAACAACAATTCTTGAAACATATGTGTCATGGATTAGAGATTTTAGGTGAGGTTAGACAACTATAAGTAAGATTTTGTATGCTCCTAAAGGTATAATGAGAATCATTTTATACAAGTTTATGTTCATTTGTAACACCCCTAAATAACCCTTCTAAATAATAGAAAGACACTTTGACCTTCAACAAGTTCCTATGATAATCCTAAACAAAACTTTTTAAACAAAACTTCTTGAAACCTATGTGTCATGGATTGGAGAATTTAAGTGCAGTAAGACAACTATAAGTAAGTTTTTGTAAGCTCCCAAAGGTAGAATGAGAAGCATGTTGTACATGTTTTTGTTCGTTTGTAACACAACCAAGTAACCCCTCCAAAAGACTAGAAAGACATTTCGATCTTCTAAAAGGTCCTATGAGAATCCAAAATAAAACTTTTTAACCAAAACTTCTTGAAACATATATGTCACGGATTGGAGAATTTAGGTGAGGTAGGACAACTATAAGTAAGTTTTTGTATTCTCCCAAAGGTAGAATGATAAGCATGTTTTACATGTTTATGTTCGTTTTTAACACAACTAAGTAACCCCTCTAAAAGACTAGAAAGACACTTTGATCTTCTAAAAGGTCCTATGAGAATCCTAAATAAAAAATTTTAACCAAAACTTCTTGAAACATACATGTCATGGATTGGAGAATTTAGGTGAGGTAGGACAACTATAAGTAAGTTTTTGTATTCTCCCAAAGGTAGAATGATAAGCATGTTTTACATGTTTATGTTCGTTTTTAACACAACTAAGTAACCCCTCTAAAAGACTAGAAAGACACTTTGATCTTCTAAAAGGTCCTATGAGAATCCTAAATAAAAAATTTTAACCAAAACTTCTTGAAACATACATGTCATGGATTGGAGAATTTAGGTGAGGTAGGACAACTATAAGTAAGTTTTTGTATGCTCCTTAAGGTAGAATTAGAAGCATTTTATATAAGTTTATGTTCGTTTGTAACACCCCTAAGTAACCCTTCTAAATACTCGAAAGACACTATGATCTTGTAAAAGGTCCTATGAGAATCCTAAACAAAACTTTTTAAACAAAAATTCTTGAAACATATGTGTCATGGATCGGGGGTTTTAGGTGAGGTTAAACAACTATAAGTAAGTTTTTGTATGTTGCTTAAGGTAGAATGAGAAGCATTTTATACAAGTTTATGTTCGTTTGTAACACCCCTAAGTAACCCGTCTAAATACTAGAAAGACACTTTGATCTTGTAAAAGGTCCCATGAGAATCCTAAACAAAACTTTTTAAACAACAATTCTTGAAACATATGTGTCATGGATTAGAGATTTTAGGTGAGGTTAGACAACTATAAGTAAGATTTTGTATGCTCCTAAAGGTAGAATGAGAATCATTTTATACAAGTTTATGTTCATTTGTAACACCCCTAAATAACCCTTCTAAATAATAGAAAGACACTTTGACCTTCAACAAGTTCCTATGATAATCCTAAACAAAACTTTTTAAACAAAACTTCTTGAAACCTATGTGTCATGGATTGGAGAATTTAAGTGCAGTAAGACAACTATAAGTAAGTTTTTGTAAGCTCCCAAAGGTAGAATGAGAAGCATGTTGTACATGTTTTTGTTCGTTTGTAACACAACTAAGTAACCCCTCCAAAAGACTAGAAAGACATTTCGATCTTCTAAAAGGTCCTATGAGAATCCAAAATAAAACTTTTTAACCAAAACTTCTTGAAACATATATGTCACGGATTGGAGAATTTAGGTGAGGTAGGACAACTATAAGTAAGTTTTTGTATTCTCCCAAAGGTAGAATGATAAGCATGTTTTACATGTTTATGTTCGTTTTTAACACAACTAAGTAACCCCTCTAAAAGACTAGAAAGACACTTTGATCTTCTAAAAGGTCCTATGAGAATCCTAAATAAAAAAATTTAACCAAAACTTCTTGAAACTTACATGTCATGGATTGGAGAATTTAGGTGAGGTAGGACAACTATAAGTAAGTTTTTGTATTCTCCCAAAGGTAGAATGATAAGCATGTTTTACATGTTTATGTTCGATTGTAACACAACTAAGTAACCCCTCTAATAGGCTAGAAAGACACTTTGATCTTCTAAAAGGTCCTATGAGAATCCTAAATAAAACTTTTTAACCAAAACTTCTTGAAACATATATGTTATGGATTGGAGAATTTAGGTGAAGTAGGACAACTATAAGTAAGTTTTTGTATTCTCCCAAAGGTAGAATGATAAGCATGTTTTACATGTTTATGTTTGTTTTTAACACAACTAAGTAACCCCTCTAAAAGACTAGAAAGACACTTTGATCTTCTAAAAGGTCCTATGAGAATCCTAAATAAAAAATTTTAACCAAAACTTCTTGAAACATACATGTCATGGATTGGAGAATTTAGGTGAGGTAGGACAACTATAAGTAAGTTTTCGTATTCTCCCAAAGGTAGAATGATAAGCTGAGAGTTTTTAGAGTATAAACATTAGGGTTCTTAGTAAGAGTGAGAGATGGAGGCGCAGCACAAGAGAGAATAAGGTTTCAAAACCCTTAAGTTCATTCATTTGTGGTTACATCCTTTATATAAGACTTCCAACACACATGTTGTTTAACCTAAAGAAGATACAAGACAAAATGAAGAGGGACCAGGTCTGAGATGCTCTGAACCGTGGCAGGAGGTGAGAGAAAGGGTGTGGACCACTTGTGGTCCCCACCAGACAAAGCTTTCCTCCTAAACCCTAACGGCTCTCTCTCTAACACCAACGGCTCTCTTCTTCTTCTTAGGTCTGAATTAGGCGCCTTATCAAATATGATGTCCCCAACTTTGTACATTATCAAATGTGCAAGACTTGTGCACATTTTGATAATACACAGCCTTTGCACATTTGATCTAATCATGATCAATACTCCCCCTCAAGTTCAGACTTTGGAATCACCCTAAAGACTGAACTTGGAATGATCATGGCAACACCTCATTAAAAACCTTGATGTGGAAAACCACTTGGGACAAAACCACACCAAGGGAAAAAGAGTATGCTGCTCATGAATCAGGAGAGTTCTAATCATGGATAGCCACTAGTCCTAGTTTGCCAAAGACATGAGTGCAAACCTTGAGACTAGCAGCCTTTGTGAAGATGTCTGCAAGCTGATCTTCACTCTTTGTGTAACAAGGCAGAATGGTTCCATCTTCAATCTTCTCCCTTACCTTGTGACAATCAATCTCAATGTGTTTAGTCCTCTCATGAAACACTGAGTTGGTTGCAATGTGAATAGCAGCCTGGTTGTCACAATGGAAGGTGATTGGACTTGATTGCTCTATGCCAAAGTCCTTAAGCAAAGCTTTCAGCCATGTCAACTCGGTTGCAAGCTTCCTCATTGCCCTATACTCAGCTTCAGCACTAGAACAAGATACCACCTTCTGCTTCTTTGTCTTCCAAGTTACCAAGTTGCCTCCAATGAAGGTACAATAGCCGGTGGTTGATCTCCTATCACTCTTATCTCCAGCCCAATCTGCATCACAATAGCCAACAATCTCTGTGCTCTCATTCTTACCCATCCAAATACCTTGTTCAGTTGATCCTTTGAGATATCTGAGTATCCTCTCAATCAAACTCCAATGATACACTGTGGGTGATTGCATATGTTGACTAATTTGATTCACAGCAAAGCACAAGTCTGGTCTTGTGAGAGTGAGGTAGATAAGCTTCCCAACCAGCCTCCTATACAATGAGACATCCTTGAACTTGACTTCATCTGATTTCTCCCCCTTTCTATTGACTTGGTAGCCATCTTCAAGAGGAGTCTTTGCAATCTTGCAATCAAGCATACTTGTTTCTGTCAACAAGTCCTTAACATACTTTCTTTGGGACAGAAACAACCCATCATTGAATCTGCAAACTTCAATGCCCAAGAAGTACTTCAACTCTCCAAGGTCTTTAATATCAAAGGAACTCTTGAGGAAATCCTTTGTAGACTGAATCCCATCATTATCACTTCCTGTGATAATCAAATCATCCACATATATCAGAACTACCACCACTCCTTGGGCACTTTGAAGCGTGAATAATGTGTGATCAGATTGAGACTTCTTGAAACCATGGTCCATGAGAGTGTGACTGAGTTTATGGTACCATGCCCTTGGTGATTGCTTCAAGCCATAAATTGCCCTTCTCAACCTCAATACTTCACCATCTTTACACAAGTGCTTCAAACCTGGTGGTGGAGTCATATACACTTCCTCTTCAAGTTCACCTTGTAGAAAAGCATTCTTCACATCCATTTGCCATAGATTCCATGAGAGGTTGGTGGCTAAGCTCAATGTGACTCTCACTGTGTGAAGTTTAGCCACTGGTGCAAAGGTATCTGTATAGTCTTCTCCATAGGTTTGAGTGAATCCCCTTGCTACTAGCCTTGCCTTGTACCTCTCTATGTCTCCATTGCTTTTATACTTGATTGTGAAGACCCATTTAGAGCTAACAGTCTTCTTCTTTTTCGGCAGCTTCTCTACAATCCAAGTATGGTTCCTCTCCATAGCTTCTTTCTCATCCTTTACTGCATCCATCCAAACCTTGATACCCTCAGCCTCTTCATAAGTCTTAGGAACTTGGTTTAGCTCAATCTTTCCAAGAAAGGCCTTGTGACTAGATGGTAGCAAGTCAATAGAACAAGTAGACTGACTAGGATGAGCTACTGCTTGGTTGTTGTAGTAGACTCTTGTCTTCATCCATTCTGATGGATCTTTCTTTTCCCTTGTGCTTCTCCTGAGTTGCTGAACCTGTTGATCAACCACTTCCTCATTACCCACTGCCTCTTGATAAACCATCTCATCCTCATCCATATCCAAGTCCACTTGGTTCTGATCTTGAGGTAGAGTGTCTTCTTGAGATTGAGCCGGTTCCTGAGTGTGTGTTGCTGGTTCAGTATCCTCTTGTTGAGCTTCCTGGGTAGGTGTCTTAGCCTTTTCTGGCCGTGGGGTGTCATTGCCCAAGTGATCCAACAAGTACTTCAAACTTGTAGCCAAATCAGAAGGTGATCTTGAGAGGTCTTTCAAACCTTCCCAATCCTTCTTCTCATAGTAACTCTGCCCCTCAATGAACTTAACATCCCTTGAAACATAGGTCCTGTTGTTGCTTGGATCAAAACACTTGTAGCCCTTCTGAGTTGTGGAGTATCCAAGAAACATACACCTTGTGCTCTTAGCATCTAGCTTGTTCCTTTGATCTCCTGAGATATATACAAAACAAACACAACCAAACACACGTAAGTGTTCAATAAATGGTTTGGCTTTGTTCAATACCTCATATGGTGAAATGTCTTGAAGAACTCTAGTTGGGATCCTGTTGATGAGATAGCATGCTGCCAACACTGCATCTCCCCAAAATCTCTTAGGAACATTGGTGTGGAACATCATGGACCTAGCAGCTTCCATGAGGTGTCTATTCTTCCTTTCAGCCACACCATTTTGTTGGGGAGTATGGGGACAGCTTGTTTGATGAAGGATCCCACATTTGTTCAAGTGAGCTTTGAATCTTTGGCTTGTATACTCTCCTCCATTATCTGACCTAAACACTTTGATCTTGGCATTAAACTGATTAGTAACATAGTTTTGGAAATTTAAAAATGCATCAAACACCCTATCTTTAGATGGAAGCAAAGTTACCCAAGTATATTTAGATTTTTCATCTATGAAGGTCACAAAATACTTGTTTCTATCTCTAGACAGACAAGGTGAAGTCCAAACATCAGAGTGCACAAGATCAAAACAATGTTCATAGAGAGTAGTTGATTTAGGAAAGACAGTTCTACAATGTTTGCCAAGAATACAAGCTTCACAAGTTGAATGATCAAAGCTAACATTAGGCAACATTAAGTTCAAAGCACGAGCATGAGGATGTCCTAGTCTAGCATGCCATAGGACATTTTGATTGAAAGAAAAACAGGATTTAAAAGCTAAAGTATCCGAGTTGCTTGGAGAAGTGTCTTCAAGGAGGTAAAGCTCATCTTGTGTACCACCTCTTCCAATAACCTTTCCATTCTTAATATCCTGAAAACAAACTTCATTAGGCCCAAAGATAACATTGCAATTCAAGTCTTTAGTGATCCTTTTAACCGACAGCAAGTTAGATTTAAACTTAGGAACATAGAATGCATCACTTTCCTTGTTAAATAATCTCAACTTTCCTGTACCTATTATTGGAATCCCTTGACCATCAGCTATAGTTACTCTTCCTAGGGCAGGTTTAATGTTCTCCAACAACTTAGCATTACTAATCATATGGTGAGAAGCTCCTGAATCTACTACCAACTTATGATCAGTTTTACTAAGCAATTTGTGTGAAAATAAAGAGATACCAGAGAGTTTAGAGGCATAAGCCTTGATGAGATCCTCAAGGTCACTCTTCTTGACATACTCAGTGGCTGTGTAGAGTGCAAGCTCCCCTCCTTGAGCTGAAGTGGAGGCTGGTTCATTCACAGCTTCTTGTGAGATGTTTGCATTTGCCCTTGAGTTCTTAAACTTGTCTAGTTTGAGGTGAGGATGAAGGACCCAACACTTATCCTTGGAGTGGCCTTTCCTCTTGCAATGATCACAAAATGGCGCCTTCTTCTCCTCAGGTTTAAAGCCGGCTTTGTTGGCAGTCACCAACTCCCCCTTTCCTCCAAACAAACCAATGTTTCCTTCTTCCTTTTGGAGCCTTGAGCACACCTCTTCAAAATCAGGAAGTGTAGTCTCCCTTAGGATCTTCATGATGGCATCATTGTAAACCGGATTCAAGTTGAGTAGAAGGCCAAAGATCTTGTCTTGCTCCTTTCTCTCAATGAGAACCTTGGGGTTTAAAGTGCTTGGCCTTAGCATCTCAAGTTCAGACCATGCTGAAGAGAACTTCCCAAGATACTTGGTAAAGTCATGGTCATCTTGTTTCAGCTCACTAATGGCTTTCTTAACCTCATAAACCCTACTGAGATTGGAGACATCCCCATAAATCTTCTTGAGAGTATCCCACAGTGACTTGGCTGTCTCACAATGAGAATAAGCTTCAAGGATGGATGGGTCAAGAGAGTTTTGGAGAAACCCAAGCACAAGCTGATCTTCTTGAAACCATTTAGCTTCTGCCTTCTTGGTTTCCTCATCCTTCTTCTTGGCTTCATCTTCTTCAGTTGGTGTTTTATCCTCCAAGATGTGATCCCACAATCCTCTTCCACAAATGGCTGTCTTGATGGTCCTTTGCCATGTCCTGTAGTTGATTCCTTTGAGCATAACAGGGACAACAGTAGGCCTCAAGCTTGAGTTGATGTGAGCTGTATCTTCCATGGTAAGTGACTGAGAGAGAGTAGTTGAAGACTGAGAAGCCGAGACTGAACAAGATTAGGACCGAGAGACTTAGGGCTTTCTTTTGGACCGTGAGTTTAAAGAAACTGAGAGAATGAGAGCTTAAGAACCAGATTGAGGGTTTTAGACCAGAGAGAATGAGAGAACTTGAAGAATGGAAGCTTTAGAAACTGGAAGAATGAGGAGAGAGAGATTTAGGGTTTTGGACCGAGAGTGCTGCAGCCGAGATAGAGATGAATCAAAGAGAGAGAATCAAGAGAATGAGGAACATTGCTCTGATACCATGAGAGTTTTTAGAGTATAAACATTAGGGTTCTTAGTAAGAGTGAGAGATGGAGGCGCAGCACAAGAGAGAATAAGGTTTCAAAACCCTTAAGTTCATTCATTTGTGGTTACATCCTTTATATAAGACTTCCAACACACATGTTGTTTAACCTAAAGAAGATACAAGACAAAATGAAGAGGGACCAGGTCTGAGATGCTCTGAACCGTGGCAGGAGGTGAGAGAAAGGGTGTGGACCACTTGTGGTCCCCACCAGACAAAGCTTTCCTCCTAAACCCTAACGGCTCTCTCTCTAACACCAACGGCTCTCTTCTTCTTCTTAGGTCTGAATTAGGCGCCTTATCAAATATGATGTCCCCAACTTTGTACATTATCAAATGTGCAAGACTTGTGCACATTTTGATAATACACAGCCTTTGCACATTTGATCTAATCATGATCAATATAAGCATGTTTTACATGTTTATGTTCGTTTTTAACACAACTAAGTAACCCCTCCAAAAGACTAGAAAGACATTTTGATCTTCTAAAAGGTCCTATGAGAATCGTAAATAAAACTTTTTAACCAAAACTTCTTGAAACATATATGTCATGGATTGGAGAATTTAGGTGAGGTAGGACAACTATAAGTAAGTTTTTGTATTCTCCCAAAGGTAGAATGATAAGCATGTTTTACATGTTTATGTTCGTTTTTAACACAACTAAGTAACCCCTCTAAAAGACTAGAAAGACACTTTGATCTTCTAAAAGGTCCTACGAGAATCCTAAATAAAAAATTTTAACCAAAACTTCTTGAAACATACATGTCATGGATTGGAGAATTTAGGTGAGGTAGGACAACTATAAGTAAGTTTTTGTATTCTCCCAAAGGTAGAATGATAAGCATGTTTTACATGTTTATGTTCGATTGTAACACAACTAAGTAACCCCTCTAATAGGCTAGAAAGACACTTTGATCTTCTAAAAGGTCCTATGAGAATCCTAAATAAAACTTTTTAACCAAAACTTCTTGAAACATATATGTTATGGATTGGAGAATTTAGGTGAAGTAGGACAACTATAAGTAAGTTTTTGTATTCTCCCAAAGGTAGAATGATAAGCATGTTTTACATGTTTATGTTCGTTTTTAACACAACTAAGTAACCCCTCTAAAAGACTAGAAAGACACTTTGATCTTCTAAAAGGTCCTATGAGAATCCTAAATAAAAAAATTTAACCAAAACTTCTTGAAACATACATGTCATGGATTGGAGAATTTAGGTGAGGTAGGAAAACTATAAGTAAGTTTTTGTATTCTCCCAAAGGTAGAATGATAAGCATGTTATACATGTTTATGTTCGTTTCTAACACAACTAAGTAACCCCTCTAAAATACTAGAAAGACACTTTGATCTTCTAAAAGGTCCTATGAGAATCCTAAATAAAAAATTTTAACCAAAACTTCTTGAAACATACATGTCATGGATTGGAGAATTTAGGTGAGGTAGGACAACTATAAGTAAGTTTTTGTATTCTCCCAAAGGTAGAATGATAAGCATGTTTTACATGTTTATGTTCGTTTTTAACACAACTAAGTAACCCCTCTAAAAGACTAGAAAGACACTTTGATCTTCTAAAAGGTCCTATGAGAATCCTAAATAAAAAATTTTAACCAAAACTTCTTGAAACATACATGTCATGGATTGGAGAATTTAGGTGAGGTAGGACAACTATAAGTAAGTTTTTGTATGCTCCTTAAGGTAGAATGAGAAGCATTTTATACAAGTTTATGTTCGTTTGTAACACCCCTAAGTAACCCTTCTAAATACTCGAAAGACACTATGATCTTGTAAAAGGTCCTATGAGAATCCTAAACAAAACTTTTTAAACAAAAATTCTTGAAACATATGTGTCATGGATCGGGGGTTTTAGGTGAGGTTAAACAACTATAAGTAAGTTTTTGTATGTTGCTTAAGGTAGAATGAGAAGCATTTTATACAAGTTTATGTTCGTTTGTAACACCCCTAAGTAACCCGTCTAAATACTAGAAAGACACTTTGATCTTGTAAAAGGTCCCATGAGAATCCTAAACAAAACTTTTTAAACAACAATTCTTGAAACATATGTGTCATGGATTAGAGATTTTAGGTGAGGTTAGACAACTATAAGTAAGATTTTGTATGCTCCTAAAGGTAGAATGAGAATCATTTTATACAAGTTTATGTTTATTTGTAACACCCCTAAATAACCCTTCTAAATAATAGAAAGACACTTTGACCTTCAACAAGTTCCTATGATAATCCTAAACAAAACTTTTTAAACAAAACTTCTTGAAACCTATGTGTCATGGATTGGAGAATTTAAGTGCAGTAAGACAACTATAAGTAAGTTTTTGTAAGCTCCCAAAGGTAGAATGAGAAGCATGTTGTACATGTTTATGTTCGTTTTTAACACAACTAAGTAACCCCTCTAAAAGACTAGAAAGACACTTTGATCTTCTAAAAGGTCCTATGAGAATCCTAAATAAAAAAATTTAACCAAAACTTCTTGAAACATACATGTCATGGATTGGAGAATTTAGGTGAGGTAGGACAACTATAAGTAAGTTTTTGTATTCTCCCAAAGGTAGAATGATAAGCATGTTTTACATGTTTATGTTCGTTTTTAACACAACTAAGTAACCCCTCTAAAAGACTAGAAAGACACTTTGATCTTCTAAAAGGTCCTATGAGAATCCTAAATAAAAAAATTTAACCAAAACTTCTTGAAACATACATGTCATGGATTGGAGAATTTAGGTGAGGTAAGACAACTATAAGTAAGTTTTTGTATTCTCCCAAAGGTAGAATGATAAGCATGTTTTACATGTTTATGTTCGTTTTTAACACAACTAAGTAACCCCTCTAAAAGACTAGAAAGACACTTTGATCTTCTAAAAGGTCCTATGAGAATCCTAAATAAAAAATTTTAACCAAAACTTCTTGAAACATACATGTCATGGATTGGAGAATTTAGGTGAGGTAGGACAACTATAAGTAAGTTTTTGTATGCTCCTTAAGGTAGAATGAGAAGCATTTTATACAAGTTTATTGAGAGATTTTGAGTGTAACATTAGGGTTCTTGAGTGAAAAATAGAGAGAGTATGCGCTTGGAACAAAGAGAGAGAATGAGGGTCAAAAACCTTGCATTCATTTTCGGTTACAAGGAACATATATAGGGGATACAATAAGCTTAATGTTTAACCTAAAGGAGTAAAAGACAAATGCACAAGGAGCCAAGAAGGTCTGAAGTGTGGCAGAGGAGAGAGAGAGGGTTTTGGGACCACAACACAACGGCTCTCTCTCCCTTAAACCCTTAGCCGTTAACGGCTCTCTCTCCTTAAACCCTAGCTGCTCCTTTCTTCTTATTTAAACCAAGTCTTGCACATTTGAATATTTGGCGCCTTAGGTCTTCATCAAATGTCCCCAACTTTGCACATTATCAAATGTGCAAGACTTGTGCATTTTGTGATAATGCACAAGCTTAACACATTTGTCTAATCATGATCAATACTCCCCCTCAAGTTCAGACTTTGGAATCACCCTAAAGACTGAACTTGGAATGATCATGGCAACACCTCATTAAAAACCTTGATGTGGAAAACCACTTGGGACAAAACCACATCAAGGGAAAAAGAGTATGCTGCTCATGAATCAGGAGAGTTCTAATCATGAATGGCTACTAGCCCTAGTTTGCCAAAGACATGAGTGCAAACTTTAAGACTAGCAGCCTTGGTGAAGATATCCGCAAGCTGATCTTCACTCTTTGTGTAACAAGGCAGAATGGTCCCATCTTCAATCTTCTCCCTTACCTTGTGACAATCAATCTCAATGTGTTTATTGATCATGATTAGACAAATGTGTCAAGCTTGTGTATTATCAAAATATGCACAAGTCTTGCACATTTGATAATGTGCAAAGTTGGGGACTTATTTGAATGAACAAGAGGCGCCAAACACTATTCAAAGAACAAGACCAAGGTTGAAGAAGAAATGAGCCGTTGGACACAAAGAAGGAATGGACTGGTGTGGACCACACTCTCTCTCTCATTCCTGCCACGCTCAGAATTGTTTTGGCTTGTAGTTCATTTGTCTCTTTCCCTTTTAGGTTAAGCATTTGCTGTAGAGTCTCACCTATAAAAGGGATTGTAACACCAAAATGAAAGATAACAAGTTTTTGAGTCTCTCATTCTCTCCTCTTTACTTCCGCCACAAATGGACTCAAGAACCCTAATTCTATCAATCTTCACACTCTAAATCTATCATGGTATCAAAGCATTGATCTCTACACTCTCAAATCTCTCTCTTATTCTTCAATCTTTCTCGGTTACTCAATCATCCGGCTACAAAACCCTAACTCTCTCTCTCTTAATTCTCTCGGTTCTACTTCAATCTTTCTCTGTTCTTCACTTGTGCACTTCATACTCTCTGCTCCAAGAACTAAAAGCTTGCTCAGAACTCTCGGACCTCATTTACTTCTCGGTCTTAAAACCTAAAAGCTTTTCAACTCTTCTCGGTCATTCAAGTCCTCACTCACTCTCTTCAGTCACTCTCCATGGAAGACTCTTCTCATCTTAACTCAAGCTTGAGGCCTACTGTTGTTCCTGTGATGCTTAAAGGCACCAACTATAGGACATGGCAGAGAACCATCAAGACTGCCATTTGTGGGAGAGGATTGTGGGATCACATCTTGGAGGATAAAACACCAACTGAAGAAGATGAAGCCAAGAAGAAGGATGAGGAAACTAAGAAGGCAGAAGCTAAATGGTTTCAAGAAGATCAGCTTGTGCTTGGGTTTCTTCAAAATTCTCTTGACCCATCCATCCTTGAAGCTTATTCTCATTGTGAGACAGCCAAGTCACTGTGGGATACTCTCAAGAAGATTTATGGAGATGTTTCAAATCTGAGCAGAGTTTATGAGGTGAAGAAGGCCATAAATGGGCTGAAACAAGAAGACCATGACTTTACCAAGTATCTTGGGAAGTTCTCTTCAGCATGGTCTGAACTTGAGATGCTAAGGCCAAGTACTTTAAACCCTAAGGTTCTCATTGAGAGAAAGGAGCAAGACAAGATCTTTGGCCTTCTACTCAACTTGAATCCGGTTTACAATGATGCTATCATGAAGATCCTAAGGGAGACTACACTTCCTGATTTTGAAGAGGTGTGCTCAAGGCTCCAAAAGGAAGAAGGAAACATTGGTTTGTTTGGAGGAAAGGGGGAGTTGGTGACTGCCAACAAAGCCGGCTTCAAAACTGAGGAGAAGAAGGCGCCATTTTGTGATCATTGCAAGAGGAAAGGCCACTCCAAGGATAAGTGTTGGGTCCTTCATCCCCATCTTCAACCAGCCAAGTTAAAGGACTCAAAGGCAAATGCAAACATCCCCAAGGAAGCTGTGAATGAGCAGGTCTCTAATTCAGCTCAAGGAGGGGAGCTTGCACTCTACACCAACACTGAGTTTGTTAGGAAGAGTGACCTTGAGGACCTCATCAAAGCTTATACTTCTAAGCTCTCTGGTATCTCTTTATTTTCTCATAAATTGCTTGCTAAAACTGATCATAAGTTGGTAGTAGATTCTGGAGCTTCTCACCATATGATTAGTAATGCTAAGTTGTTGGAGAACATTAAACCTGCCCTAGGAAGAGTAACTATAGCTGATGGTCAAGGGATTCCTATAATAGGTACAGGAAAGTTAAGATTGTTTAACAAGGAAAGTGATGCATTCTATGTTCCTAAGTTCAAATCTAACTTGCTGTCGGTTAAAAGGATCACTAAAGACTTGAATTGCAATGTTATCTTTGGGCCTAATGAAGTTTGTTTTCAGGATATTAAGAATGGACAGGTTATTGGAAGAGGTGGTACACAAGATGAGCTTTACCTCCTTGAAGATACTTCCTCAACCAACCCGGTTTCCTCAGCTTTTAAATCCTGTTTTGCTTTCAATCAAAATGTTCTATGGCATGCTAGACTAGGACATCCTCATGCTCGTGCTTTGAACTTAATGCTGCCTAATGTTAGCTTTGATCATTCAACTTGTGAAGCTTGTATTCTTGGCAAACATTGTAGGACTATCTTTCCTAAATCAACTACTATCTATGAACATTGCTTTGATCTTGTGCACTCTGATGTTTGGACCTCACCTTGTCTGTCTAGAGATAGGAATAAGTACTTTGTGACCTTCATAGATGAAAAATCAAAGTATACTTGGGTTACATTGCTTCCATCTAAGGATAGGGTGTTTGATGCTTTTCTGAACTTTCAAAACTATGTTACTAATCAGTTTAATGCCAAGATCAAAGTGTTCAGGTCAGATAATGGAGGAGAGTACACAAGCCAAAGATTCAAAGCTCACTTGAACAAGTATGGGATCCTACATCAAACAAGCTGCCCACATACTCCTCAACAAAATGGTGTGGCTGAAAGGAAGAACAGACATCTCATGGAGGTTGCTAGGTCTATGATGTTCCACACCAATGTTCCTAAGAGGTTTTGGGGAGATGCAGTGTTGGCAGCATGTTATCTTATCAACAGGATCCCAACTAGAGTCCTTCAAGACATTTCACCATATGAGGTATTGAACAAAGCCAAACCATTTATTGAACACTTACGTGTGTTTGGTTGTGTTTGTTTTGTATATATCTCAGGGGATCAAAGGAACAAGCTAGATGCTAAAAGCACAAGGTGTATGTTTCTTGGATACTCCACAACTCAGAAGGGCTACAAATGTTTTGATCCAAGTAACAACAGGACCTATGTTTCAAGGGATGTTAAGTTCATTGAGGGGCAGAGTTACTATGAGAAGAAGGATTGGGAAGGTTTGAAAGATCTCTCAAGATCACCTTCTGATTTGGCTACAAGTTTGAAGTACTTGTTGGATCACTTGGGTAATGACACCCCACGGCCAGAAAAGCATGAAACAACTACCCAAGAAGCTCAACAAGAGGATACTGAACCAGAAACACACACACATGAACCGGCTGAAGCTCAAGAAGACACTCTACCTCAAGATCAAAACCAAGTGGACTTGGATATGGATGAGGATGAGATAGTTTATCAAGAAGCAGTGGGTAATGAGGAGGTGGTTAATTAACAGGTTCAGCAACTCAGGAGAAGCACAAGGGAAAAGAAAGATCCATCAGAATGGATGAAGACAAGAGTCTACTACAACAACCAAGCAGTAGCTCATCCTAGTCAGTCTACTTGTTCTATTGACTTGCTACCATCTAGTCACAAGGCCTTTCTTGGAAAGATTGAGCTAAACCAAGTGCCTAAGACTTATGAAGAGGCTGAGGGTATCAAGGTTTGGATGGATGCAGTAAAGGATGAGAAAGAAGCTATGGAGAGGAACCACACTTGGATTGTAGAGAAGCTGCCGAAAAAGAAGAAGACTGTTAGCTCTAAATGGGTCTTCACAATCAAGTATAAAAGCAATGGAGACATAGAGAGGTACAAGGCAAGGCTAGTAGCAAGGGGATTCACTCAAACCTATGGAGAGGACTATACAGATACCTTTGCACCAGTGGCTAAACTTCACACAGTGAGAGTCACATTGAGCTTAGCCACAAACCTCTCATGGAATCTATGGCAAATGGATGTGAAGAATGCTTTTCTACAAGGTGAACTTGAAGAGGAAGTGTATATGACTCCACCACCAGGTTTGAAGCACTTGTGTAAAGATGGTGAGGTATTGAGGCTGAGAAGGGCAATTTATGGCTTGAAGCAATCACCAAGGGCATGGTACCATAAGCTTAGTCACACTCTTATGGACCATGGCTTCAAGAAGTCTCAATCTGATCATACATTGTTCACGGTTCAAAGTGCTCAAGGAATTGTGGTGGTTCTGATTTATGTGGATGATTTGATTATCACAGGAAGTGATAATGATGGGATTCAATCCACAAAGGCTTTCCTCAAGAATTCCTTTGATATTAAAGACCTTGGAGAGTTGAAGTACTTCTTGCGCATTGAAGTTTGCAGATTCAATGATGGATTGTTTCTGTCCCAAAGGAAGTATGTTAAGGACTTGTTGACAGAAACAAGTATGCTTGATTGCAAGATTGCAAAGACTCCTCTTGAAGATGGCTACCAAGTCAATAGAAAGGGGGAGAAATCAGATGAAGTCAAGTTCAAGGATGTCTCATTGTATAGGAGGCTGGTTGGGAAGCTTATCTACCTCACTCTCACAAGACCAGACTTGTGTTTTGCTGTGAATCAAGTTAGCCAACATATGCAATCACCCACAGTGTATCATTGGAGTTTGATTGAGAGGATACTCAGATATCTCAAAGGATCAACTGAACAAGGTATTTGGATGGGTAAGAATGATAGCACAGAGATTGTTGGCTATTGTGATGCAGATTGGGCAGGAGATAAGAGTGATAGGAGATCAACAACCGGCTATTGTACCTTCATTGGAGGCAACTTGGTAACTTGGAAGACAAAGAAGCAGAAGGTGGTATCTTGTTCTAGTGCTGAAGCTGAGTATAGGGCAATGAGGAAGCTTGCAACCGAGTTAACATGGCTGAAGGCTCTGCTTAAGGACTTTGGCATAGAGCAATCAAGTCCAATCACCTTCCATTGTGACAACCAGGCTGCTATTCACATTGCAACCAACTCAGTGTTTCACGAGAGGACCAAACACATTGAGATTGATTGTCACAAGGTAAGGGAGAAGATTGAAGATGGAACCATTCTGCCTTGTTACACAAAGAGTGAAGATCAGCTTGCAGACATCTTCACCAAGGCTGCTAGCCTTAAGGTTTGCACTCATGTTTTTGGCAAACTAGGGCTAGTGGCGATTCATGATTAGAACTCTCCTGATTCATGAGCAGCATACTCTTTTTCCCTTGATGTGGTTTTGTCCCAAGTGGTTTTTCACATCAAGGTTTTTAATGAGGTGTTGCCATGATCATTCCAAGTTCAGTCTTTAGGGTGATTCCAAAGTCTGAACTTGAGGGGGAGTATTGATCATGATTAGACAAATGTGTCAAGCTTGTGTATTATCAAAATATGCACAAGTCTTGCACATTTGATAATGTGCAAAGTTGGGGACTTATTTGAATGAACAAGAGGCGCCAAACACTATTCAAAGAACAAGACCAAGGTTGAAGAAGAAATGAGCCGTTGGACACAAAGAAGGAATGGACTGGTGTGGACCACACTCTCTCTCTCATTCCTGCCACGCTCAGAATTGTTTTGGCTTGTAGTTCATTTGTCTCTTTCCCTTTTAGGTTAAGCATTTGCTGTAGAGTCTCACCTATAAAAGGGATTGTAACACCAAAATGAAAGATAACAAGTTTTTGAGTCTCTCATTCTCTCCTCTTTACTTCCGCCACAAATGGACTCAAGAACCCTAATTCTATCAATCTTCATACTCTAAATCTATCAGTGTTTTGTCCTCTCATGAAACACTGAGTTGGTTGCAATGTGAATAGCAGTCTGGTTGTCACAATGGAAGGTGATTGGATTTGCTTGCTCTATGCCAAAGTCCTTGAGCAAAGCTTTCAGCCATGTTAACTCGGTTGCAAGCTTCCTCATTGCCCTATACTCAGCTTCAGCACTAGAACAAGATACCACCTTCTGCTTCTTTGTCTTCCAAGTTACCAAGTTGCCTCCAATGAAGGTACAATAGCCGGTTGTTGATCTCCTATCACTCTTATCTCCAGCCCAATCTGCATCACAATAGCCAACAATCTCTGTGCTCTCATTCTTACCCATCCAAATACCTTGTTCAGTTGATCCTTTGAGATATCTGAGTATCCTCTCAATCAAACTCCAATGATACACTGTGGGTGATTGCATATGTTGGCTAACTTGATTCACAGCAAAACACAAGTCTGGTCTTGTGAGAGTGAGGTAGATAAGCTTCCCAACCAGCCTCCTATACAAAGAGACATCCTTGAACTTGACTTCATCTGATTTCTCCCCCTTTCTATTGACTTGGTAACCATCTTCAAGAGGAGTCTTTGCAATCTTGCAATCAAGCATACTTGTTTCTGTCAACAAGTCCTTAACATACTTCCTTTGGGACAGAAACAATCCATCATTGAATCTGCAAACTTCAATGCCCAAGAAGTACTTCAACTCTCCAAGGTCTTTAATATCAAAGGAACTCTTGAGGAAATCCTTTGTAGACTGAATCCCATCATTATCACTTCCTGTGATAATCAAATCATCCACATAAATCAGAACTACCACCACTCCTTGGGCACTTTGAAGTGTGAACAATGTGTGATCAGATTGAGACTTCTTGAAACCATGGTCCATGAGAGTGTGACTAAGCTTATGGTACCATGCCCTTTGTGATTGCTTCAGACCATAAATTGCCCTTCTCAGCCTCAATACTTCACCATCTTTACACAAGTGCTTCAATCCTGGTGGTGGAGTCATATACACTTCCTCTTCAAGTTCACCTTGTAGAAAAGCATTCTTCACATCCATTTGCCATAGATTCCATGAGAGGTTGGTGGCTAAGCTCAATGTGACTCTCACTGTGTGAAGTTTAGCCACTGGTGCAAAGGTATCTGTATAGTCTTCTCCATAGGTTTGAGTGAATCCCCTTGCTACTAGCCTTGCCTTGTACCTCTCTATGTCTCCATTGCTTTTATACTTGATTGTGAAGACCCATTTAGAGCTAACAGTCTTCTTCTTTTTCGGCAGCTTCTCTACAATCCAAGTATGGTTCCTCTCCATAGCTTCTTTCTCATCCTTTACTGCATCCATCCAAACCTTGGTACCCTCAGCCTCTTCATAAGTCTTAGGAACTTGGTTTAGCTCAATCTTTCCAAGAAAGGCCTTGTGACTAGATGGTAGCAAGTCAATAGAACAAGTAGACTGACTAGGATGAGCTACTGCTTGGTTGTTGTAGTAGACTCTTGTCTTCATCCATTCTGATGGATCTTTCTTTTCCCTTGTGCTTCTCCTGAGTTGCTGAACCTGTTGATCAACCACTTCCTCATTACCCATTGCCTCTTGATAAACCATCTCATCCTCATCCATATCCAAGTCCACTTGGTTCTGATCTTGAGGTAGAGTGTCTTCTTGAGCTTGAGCCGGTTCCTGAGTGTGTGTTGCTGGTTCAGTATCCTCTTGTTGAGCTTCCTGGGTAGGTGTCTCAGCCTTTTCTGGCCGTGGGGTGTCATTGCCCAAGTGATCCAACAAGTACTTCAAACTTGTAGCCAAATCAGAAGGTGACCTTGAGAGATCTTTCAAACCTTCCCAATCCTTCTTCTCATAGTAACTCTGCCCCTCAATGAACTTAACATCCCTTGAAACATAGGTCCTGTTGTTGCTTGGATCAAAACACTTGTAGCCCTTCTGAGTTGTGGAGTATCCAAGAAACATACACTTTGTGCTCTTAGCATCTAGCTTGTTCCTTTGATCTCCTGAGATATATACAAAACAAACACAACCAAACACACGTAAGTGTTCAATGAATGGTTTGGCTTTGTTCAATACCTCATATGGTGAAATGTCTTGAAGAACTCTAGTTGGGATCCTGTTGATGAGATAGCATGCTGCCAACACTGCATCTCCCCAAAATATCTTAGGAACATTGGTGTGGAACATCATGGACCTAGCAGCTTCCATGAGGTGTCTGTTCTTCCTTTCAGCCACACCATTTTGTTGGGAAGTATGGGGACAGCTTGTTTGATGAAGGATCCCACATTTGTTCAAGTGAGCTTTGAATCTTTGGCTTGTATACTCTCCTCCATTATCTGACCTAAACACTTTGATCTTGGCATTAAACTGATTAGTAACATAGTTTTGGAAATTTAAAAATGCATCAAACACCCTATCTTTAGATGGAAGCAAAGTTACCCAAGTATATTTTGATTTTTCATCTATGAAGGTCACAAAATACTTGTTTCTATCTCTAGACAGACAAGGTGAAGTCCAAACATCAGAGTGCACAAGATCAAAACAATGTTCATAGATAGTAGTTGATTTAGGAAAGACAGTTCTACAATGTTTGCCAAGAATACAAGCTTCACAAGTTGAATGATCAAAGCTAACATTAGGCAACATTAAGTTCAAAGCACGAGCATGAGGATGTCCTAGTCTAGCATGCCATAGGACATTTTGATTGAAAGAAAAACAGGATTTAAAAGCTAATGAATCCGAGTTGCTTGGAGAAGTGTCTTCAAGGAGGTAAAGCTCATCTTGTGTACCACCTCTTCCAATAACCTTTCCATTCTTAATATCCTGAAAACAAACATCATTAGGCCCAAAGATAACATTGCAATTCAAGTCTTTAGTGATCCTCTTAACCGACAGCAAGTTAGACTTAAACTTAGGAACATAGAATGCATCACTTTCCTTGTTAAATAATCTCAACTTTCCTGTACCAATTATAGGGATCCCTTGACCATCAGCTATAGTTACTCTTCCTAGGGCAGGTTTAATGTTCTCCAACAACTTAGCATTACTAATCATATGGTGAGAAGCTCCTGAATCTACTACCAACTTATGATCAGTTTTACTAAGCAATTTATGTGAAAATAAAGAGATACCAGAGAGTTTAGAGGCATAAGCCTTGATGAGGTCCTCAAGGTCACTCTTCTTGACATACTCAGTGGCTGTGTAGAGTGCAAGCTCCCCTCCGTGAGCTGACGTGGAGGCTGGTTCATTCACAGCTTCTTGTGAGATGTTTGCATTTGCCCTTGAGTTCTTGAACTTGTCTGGTTTGAGGTGGGGATGAAGGACCCAACACTTCTCCTTGGAGTGGCCTTTCCTCTTGCAATGTTCACAAAATGGCGCCTTCTTCTCCTCAGGTTTGAAGCCGGCTTTGTTGGCAGTCACCAACTCCCCCTTTCCTCCAAACAAACCAATGTTTCCTTCTTCCTTTTGGAGCCTTGAGCACACCTCTTCAAAATCAGGAAGTGTAGTCTCCCTTAGGATCTTCATGATGGCATCATTGTAAACCGGATTCAAGTTGAGTAGAAGGCCAAAGATCTTGTCTTGCTCCTTTCTCTCAATGAGAACCTTAGGGTTTAAAGAACTTGGCCTTAGCATCTCAAGTTCAGACCATGCTGAAGAGAACTTCCCAAGATACTTGGTAAAGTCATGGTCTTCTTGTTTCAACTCACTTATGGCCTTCTTCACCTCATACACTCTGCTCAGATTTGAAACATCTCCATAAATCTTCTTGAGAGTATCCCACAGTGACTTAGCTGTCTCACAATGAGAATAAGCTTCAAGGATAGATGGGTCAAGAGAGTTTTGGAGAAAGCCAAGCACCAGCTGATCTTCTTGGAACCATTTAGCTTCTGCCTTCTTGGTTTCTTCATCCTTCTTCTTAGCTTCATCTTCTTCAGTTGGAGTTTTGTCCTCCAAAATGTGCTCCCACAAACCTCTTCCACAAATGGCAGTCTTGATGGTCCTTTGCCATGTCCTGTAGTTGATTCCTTTGAGCACAACAGGAACAGCAGTAGGCCTCAAGTTAGAGCTGAGATGAGAGGAGTCTTCCATGGTGAGAAACTGAGAAGGTTTGGTTGAGGATTAAAGAACCGGGTAGAAACAGGTTTTAGGACCGAGAAGATTAGGGCTTTACTTTAGGACCGAGAGTATGAGGAACTAAGAGATTGAGGACTTAAGAACAAGTATGAGGGCTTTAGACCAGAGAGAAATGGAAGAGCTTGAAGAATGAGGGCTTTAGAACCGAGAGAATCAGGTGTGAGAGAGTTAGGGTTTTTAGACCGAGAATGAGATAGAACTAGGAGAATAATGATTCAAAGAGCGGAAATTCAGAGAATGAAGATCATTGCTCTGATACCATGAGAGATTTTGAGTGTAACATTAGGGTTCTTGAGTGAAAAATAGAGAGAGTATGCGCTTGGAACAAAGAGAGAGAATGAGGGTCAAAAACCTTGCATTCATTTTCGGTTACAAGGAACATATATAGGGGATACAATAAGCTTAATGTTTAACCTAAAGGAGTAAAAGACAAATGCACAAGGAGCCAAGAAGGTCTGAAGTGTGGCAGAGGAGAGAGAGAGGGTTTTGGGACCACAACACAACGGCTCTCTCTCCCTTAAACCCTTAGCCGTTAACGGCTCTCTCTCCTTAAACCCTAGCTGCTCCTTTCTTCTTATTTAAACCAAGTCTTGCACATTTGAATATTTGGCGCCTTAGGTCTTCATCAAATGTCCCCAACTTTGCACATTATCAAATGTGCAAGACTTGTGCATTTTGTGATAATGCACAAGCTTAACACATTTGTCTAATCATGATCAATATTTATGTTCGTTTGTAACACCCCTAAGTAACCCTTCTAAATACTCGAAAGACACTATGATCTTGTAAAAGGTCCTATGAGAATCCTAAACAAAACTTTTTAAACAAAAATTCTTGAAACATATGTGTCATGGATCGGGGGTTTTAGGTGAGGTTAAACAACTATAAGTAAGTTTTTGTATGTTGCTTAAGGTAGAATGAGAAGCATTTTATACAAGTTTATGTTCGTTTGTAACACCCCTAAGTAACCCGTCTAAATACTAGAAAGACACTTTGATCTTGTAAAAGGTCCCATGAGAATCCTAAACAAAACTTTTTAAACAACAATTCTTGAAACATATGTGTCATGGATTAGAGATTTTAGGTGAGGTTTGACAACTATAAGTAAGATTTTGTATGCTCCTAAAGGTAGAATGAGAATCATTTTATACAAGTTTATGTTCATTTGTAACACCCCTAAATAACCCTTCTAAATAATAGAAAGACACTTTGACCTTCAACAAGTTCCTATGATAATCCTAAACAAAACTTTTTAAACAAAACTTCTTGAAACCTATGTGTCATGGATTGGAGAATTTAAGTGCAGTAAGACAACTATAAGTAAGTTTTTGTAAGCTCCCAAAGGTAGAATGAGAAGCATGTTGTACATGTTTTTGTTCGTTTGTAACACAACTAAGTAACCCCTCCAAAAGACTAGAAAGACATTTCGATCTTCTAAAAGGTCCTATGAGAATCCAAAATAAAACTTTTTAACCAAAACTTCTTGAAACATATATGTCACGGATTGGAGAATTTAGGTGAGGTAGGACAACTATAAGTAAGTTTTTGTATTCTCCCAAAGGTAGAATGATAAGCATGTTTTACATGTTTATGTTCGTTTTTAACACAACTAAGTAACCCCTCTAAAAGACTAGAAAGACACTTTGATCTTCTAAAAGGTCCTATGAGAATCCTAAATAAAAAATTTTAACCAAAACTTCTTGAAACATACATGTCATGGATTGGAGAATTTAGGTGAGGTAGGACAACTATAAGTAAGTTTTTGTATTCTCCCAAAGGTAGAATGATAAGCATGTTTTACATGTTTATGTTCGTTTTTAACACAACTAAGTAACCCCTCTAAAAGACTAGAAAGACACTTTGATCTTCTAAAAGGTCCTATGAGAATCCTAAATAAAAAATTTTAACCAAAACTTCTTGAAACATACATGTCATGGATTGGAGAATTTAGGTGAGGTAGGACAACTATAAGTAAGTTTTTGTATGCTCCTTAAGGTAGAATGAGAAGCATTTTATACAAGTTTATGTTCGTTTGTAACACCCCTAAGTAACCCTTCTAAATACTCGAAAGACACTATGATCTTGTAAAAGGTCCTATGAGAATCCTAAACAAAACTTTTTAAACAAAAATTCTTGAAACATATGTGTCATGGATCGGGGGTTTTAGGTGAGGTTAAACAACTATAAGTAAGTTTTTGTATGTTGCTTAAGGTAGAATGAGAAGCATTTTATACAAGTTTATGTTCGTTTGTAACACCCCTAAGTAACCCGTCTAAATACTAGAAAGACACTTTGATCTTGTAAAAGGTCCCATGAGAATCCTAAACAAAACTTTTTAAACAACAATTCTTGAAACATATGTGTCATGGATTAGAGATTTTAGGTGAGGTTAGACAACTATAAGTAAGATTTTGTATGCTCCTAAAGGTAGAATGAGAATCATTTTATACAAGTTTATGTTCATTTGTAACACCCCTAAATAACCCTTCTAAATAATAGAAAGACACTTTGACCTTCAACAAGTTCCTATGATAATCCTAAACAAAACTTTTTAAACAAAACTTCTTGAAACCTATGTGTCATGGATTGGAGAATTTAAGTGCAGTAAGACAACTATAAGTAAGTTTTTGTAAGCTCCCAAAGGTAGAATGAGAAGCATGTTGTACATGTTTTTGTTCGTTTGTAACACAACTAAGTAACCCCTCCAAAAGACTAGAAAGACATTTCGATCTTCTAAAAGGTCCTATGAGAATCCAAAATAAAACTTTTTAACCAAAACTTCTTGAAACATATATGTCACGGATTGGAGAATTTAGGTGAGGTAGGACAACTATAAGTAAGTTTTTGTATTCTCCCAAAGGTAGAATGATAAGCATGTTTTACATGTTTATGTTCGTTTTTAACACAACTAAGTAACCCCTCTAAAAGACTAGAAAGACACTTTGATCTTCTAAAAGGTCCTATGAGAATCCTAAATAAAAAAATTTAACCAAAACTTCTTGAAACTTACATGTCATGGATTGGAGAATTTAGGTGAGGTAGGACAACTATAAGTAAGTTTTTGTATTCTCCCAAAGGTAGAATGATAAGCATGTTTTACATGTTTATGTTCGATTGTAACACAACTAAGTAACCCCTCTAATAGGCTAGAAAGACACTTTGATCTTCTAAAAGGTCCTATGAGAATCCTAAATAAAACTTTTTAACCAAAACTTCTTGAAACATATATGTTATGGATTGGAGAATTTAGGTGAAGTAGGACAACTATAAGTAAGTTTTTGTATTCTCCCAAAGGTAGAATGATAAGCATGTTTTACATGTTTATGTTTGTTTTTAACACAACTAAGTAACCCCTCTAAAAGACTAGAAAGACACTTTGATCTTCTAAAAGGTCCTATGAGAATCCTAAATAAAAAATTTTAACCAAAACTTCTTGAAACATACATGTCATGGATTGGAGAATTTAGGTGAGGTAGGACAACTATAAGTAAGTTTTCGTATTCTCCCAAAGGTAGAATGATAAGCATGTTTTACATGTTTATGTTCGTTTTTAACACAACTAAGTAACCCCTCCAAAAGACTAGAAAGACATTTTGATCTTCTAAAAGGTCCTATGAGAATCGTAAATAAAACTTTTTAACCAAAACTTCTTGAAACATATATGTCATGGATTGGAGAATTTAGGTGAGGTAGGACAACTATAAGTAAGTTTTTGTATTCTCCCAAAGGTAGAATGATAAGCATGTTTTACATGTTTATGTTCGTTTTTAACACAACTAAGTAACCCCTCTAAAAGACTAGAAAGACACTTTGATCTTCTAAAAGGTCCTACGAGAATCCTAAATAAAAAATTTTAACCAAAACTTCTTGAAACATACATGTCATGGATTGGAGAATTTAGGTGAGGTAGGACAACTATAAGTAAGTTTTTGTATTCTCCCAAAGGTAGAATGATAAGCATGTTTTACATGTTTATGTTCGATTGTAACACAACTAAGTAACCCCTCTAATAGGCTAGAAAGACACTTTGATCTTCTAAAAGGTCCTATGAGAATCCTAAATAAAACTTTTTAACCAAAACTTCTTGAAACATATATGTTATGGATTGGAGAATTTAGGTGAAGTAGGACAACTATAAGTAAGTTTTTGTATTCTCCCAAAGGTAGAATGATAAGCATGTTTTACATGTTTATGTTTGTTTTTAACACAACTAAGTAACCCCTCTAAAAGACTAGAAAGACACTTTGATCTTCTAAAAGGTCCTATGAGAATCCTAAATAAAAAATTTTAACCAAAACTTCTTGAAACATACATGTCATGGATTGGAGAATTTAGGTGAGGTAGGACAACTATAAGTAAGTTTTCGTATTCTCCCAAAGGTAGAATGATAAGCATGTTTTACATGTTTATGTTCGTTTTTAACACAACTAAGTAACCCCTCCAAAAGACTAGAAAGACATTTTGATCTTCTAAAAGGTCCTATGAGAATCGTAAATAAAACTTTTTAACCAAAACTTCTTGAAACATATATGTCATGGATTGGAGAATTTAGGTGAGGTAGGACAACTATAAGTAAGTTTTTGTATTCTCCCAAAGGTAGAATGATAAGCATGTTTTACATGTTTATGTTCGTTTTTAACACAACTAAGTAACCCCTCTAAAAGACTAGAAAGACACTTTGATCTTCTAAAAGGTCCTACGAGAATCCTAAATAAAAAATTTTAACCAAAACTTCTTGAAACATACATGTCATGGATTGGAGAATTTAGGTGAGGTAGGACAACTATAAGTAAGTTTTTGTATTCTCCCAAAGGTAGAATGATAAGCATGTTTTACATGTTTATGTTCGATTGTAACACAACTAAGTAACCCCTCTAATAGGCTAGAAAGACACTTTGATCTTCTAAAAGGTCCTATGAGAATCCTAAATAAAACTTTTTAACCAAAACTTCTTGAAACATATATGTTATGGATTGGAGAATTTAGGTGAAGTAGGACAACTATAAGTAAGTTTTTGTATTCTCCCAAAGGTAGAATGATAAGCATGTTTTACATGTTTATGTTCGTTTTTAACACAACTAAGTAACCCCTCTAAAAGACTAGAAAGACACTTTGATCTTCTAAAAGGTCCTATGAGAATCCTAAATAAAAAAATTTAACCAAAACTTCTTGAAACATACATGTCATGGATTGGAGAATTTAGGTGAGGTAGGACAACTATAAGTAAGTTTTTGTATTCTCCCAAAGGTAGAATGATAAGCATGTTTTACATGTTTATGTTCGTTTCTAACACAACTAAGTAACCCCTCTAAAATACTAGAAAGACACTTTGATCTTCTAAAAGGTCCTATGAGAATCCTAAATAAAAAATTTTAACCAAAACTTCTTGAAACATACATGTCATGGATTGGAGAATTTAGGTGAGGTAGGACAACTATAAGTAAGTTTTTGTATTCTCCCAAAGGTAGAATGATAAGCATGTTTTACATGTTTATGTTCGTTTTTAACACAACTAAGTAACCCCTCTAAAAGACTAGAAAGACACTTTGATCTTCTAAAAGGTCCTATGAGAATCCTAAATAAAAAATTTTAACCAAAACTTCTTGAAACATACATGTCATGGATTGGAGAATTTAGGTGAGGTAGGACAACTATAAGTAAGTTTTTGTATGCTCCTTAAGGTAGAATGAGAAGCATTTTATACAAGTTTATGTTCGTTTGTAACACCCCTAAGTAACCCTTCTAAATACTCGAAAGACACTATGATCTTGTAAAAGGTCCTATGAGAATCCTAAACAAAACTTTTTAAACAAAAATTCTTGAAACATATGTGTCATGGATCGGGGGTTTTAGGTGAGGTTAAACAACTATAAGTAAGTTTTTGTATGTTGCTTAAGGTAGAATGAGAAGCATTTTATACAAGTTTATGTTCGTTTGTAACACCCCTAAGTAACCCGTCTAAATACTAGAAAGACACTTTGATCTTGTAAAAGGTCCCATGAGAATCCTAAACAAAACTTTTTAAACAACAATTCTTGAAACATATGTGTCATGGATTAGAGATTTTAGGTGAGGTTAGACAACTATAAGTAAGATTTTGTATGCTCCTAAAGGTAGAATGAGAATCATTTTATACAAGTTTATGTTCATTTGTAACACCCCTAAATAACCCTTCTAAATAATAGAAAGACACTTTGACCTTCAACAAGTTCCTATGATAATCCTAAACAAAACTTTTTAAACAAAACTTCTTGAAACCTATGTGTCATGGATTGGAGAATTTAAGTGCAGTAAGACAACTATAAGTAAGTTTTTGTAAGCTCCCAAAGGTAGAATGAGAAGCATGTTGTACATGTTTTTGTTCGTTTGTAACACAACTAAGTAACCCCTCCAAAAGACTAGAAAGACATTTCGATCTTCTAAAAGGTCCTATGAGAATCCAAAATAAAACTTTTTAACCAAAACTTCTTGAAACATATATGTCACGGATTGGAGAATTTAGGTGAGGTAGGACAACTATAAGTAAGTTTTTGTATTCTCCCAAAGGTAGAATGATAAGCATGTTTTACATGTTTATGTTCGTTTTTAACACAACTAAGTAACCCCTCTAAAAGACTAGAAAGACACTTTGATCTTCTAAAAGGTCCTATGAGAATCCTAAATAAAAAAATTTAACCAAAACTTCTTGAAACTTACATGTCATGGATTGGAGAATTTAGGTGAGGTAGGACAACTATAAGTAAGTTTTTGTATTCTCCCAAAGGTAGAATGATAAGCATGTTTTACATGTTTATGTTCGATTGTAACACAACTAAGTAACCCCTCTAATAGGCTAGAAAGACACTTTGATCTTCTAAAAGGTCCTATGAGAATCCTAAATAAAACTTTTTAACCAAAACTTCTTGAAACATATATGTTATGGATTGGAGAATTTAGGTGAAGTAGGACAACTATAAGTAAGTTTTTGTATTCTCCCAAAGGTAGAATGATAAGCATGTTTTACATGTTTATGTTTGTTTTTAACACAACTAAGTAACCCCTCTAAAAGACTAGAAAGACACTTTGATCTTCTAAAAGGTCCTATGAGAATCCTAAATAAAAAATTTTAACCAAAACTTCTTGAAACATACATGTCATGGATTGGAGAATTTAGGTGAGGTAGGACAACTATAAGTAAGTTTTCGTATTCTCCCAAAGGTAGAATGATAAGCATGTTTTACATGTTTATGTTCGTTTTTAACACAACTAAGTAACCCCTCCAAAAGACTAGAAAGACATTTTGATCTTCTAAAAGGTCCTATGAGAATCGTAAATAAAACTTTTTAACCAAAACTTCTTGAAACATATATGTCATGGATTGGAGAATTTAGGTGAGGTAGGACAACTATAAGTAAGTTTTTGTATTCTCCCAAAGGTAGAATGATAAGCATGTTTTACATGTTTATGTTCGTTTTTAACACAACTAAGTAACCCCTCTAAAAGACTAGAAAGACACTTTGATCTTCTAAAAGGTCCTACGAGAATCCTAAATAAAAAATTTTAACCAAAACTTCTTGAAACATACATGTCATGGATTGGAGAATTTAGGTGAGGTAGGACAACTATAAGTAAGTTTTTGTATTCTCCCAAAGGTAGAATGATAAGCATGTTTTACATGTTTATGTTCGATTGTAACACAACTAAGTAACCCCTCTAATAGGCTAGAAAGACACTTTGATCTTCTAAAAGGTCCTATGAGAATCCTAAATAAAACTTTTTAACCAAAACTTCTTGAAACATATATGTTATGGATTGGAGAATTTAGGTGAAGTAGGACAACTATAAGTAAGTTTTTGTATTCTCCCAAAGGTAGAATGATAAGCATGTTTTACATGTTTATGTTTGTTTTTAACACAACTAAGTAACCCCTCTAAAAGACTAGAAAGACACTTTGATCTTCTAAAAGGTCCTATGAGAATCCTAAATAAAAAATTTTAACCAAAACTTCTTGAAACATACATGTCATGGATTGGAGAATTTAGGTGAGGTAGGACAACTATAAGTAAGTTTTCGTATTCTCCCAAAGGTAGAATGATAAGCATGTTTTACATGTTTATGTTCGTTTTTAACACAACTAAGTAACCCCTCCAAAAGACTAGAAAGACATTTTGATCTTCTAAAAGGTCCTATGAGAATCGTAAATAAAACTTTTTAACCAAAACTTCTTGAAACATATATGTCATGGATTGGAGAATTTAGGTGAGGTAGGACAACTATAAGTAAGTTTTTGTATTCTCCCAAAGGTAGAATGATAAGCATGTTTTACATGTTTATGTTCGTTTTTAACACAACTAAGTAACCCCTCTAAAAGACTAGAAAGACACTTTGATCTTCTAAAAGGTCCTACGAGAATCCTAAATAAAAAATTTTAACCAAAACTTCTTGAAACATACATGTCATGGATTGGAGAATTTAGGTGAGGTAGGACAACTATAAGTAAGTTTTTGTATTCTCCCAAAGGTAGAATGATAAGCATGTTTTACATGTTTATGTTCGATTGTAACACAACTAAGTAACCCCTCTAATAGGCTAGAAAGACACTTTGATCTTCTAAAAGGTCCTATGAGAATCCTAAATAAAACTTTTTAACCAAAACTTCTTGAAACATATATGTTATGGATTGGAGAATTTAGGTGAAGTAGGACAACTATAAGTAAGTTTTTGTATTCTCCCAAAGGTAGAATGATAAGCATGTTTTACATGTTTATGTTCGTTTTTAACACAACTAAGTAACCCCTCTAAAAGACTAGAAAGACACTTTGATCTTCTAAAAGGTCCTATGAGAATCCTAAATAAAAAAATTTAACCAAAACTTCTTGAAACATACATGTCATGGATTGGAGAATTTAGGTGAGGTAGGACAACTATAAGTAAGTTTTTGTATTCTCCCAAAGGTAGAATGATAAGCATGTTTTACATGTTTATGTTCGTTTCTAACACAACTAAGTAACCCCTCTAAAATACTAGAAAGACACTTTGATCTTCTAAAAGGTCCTATGAGAATCCTAAATAAAAAATTTTAACCAAAACTTCTTGAAACATACATGTCATGGATTGGAGAATTTAGGTGAGGTAGGACAACTATAAGTAAGTTTTTGTATTCTCCCAAAGGTAGAATGATAAGCATGTTTTACATGTTTATGTTCGTTTTTAACACAACTAAGTAACCCCTCTAAAAGACTAGAAAGACACTTTGATCTTCTAAAAGGTCCTATGAGAATCCTAAATAAAAAATTTTAACCAAAACTTCTTGAAACATACATGTCATGGATTGGAGAATTTAGGTGAGGTAGGACAACTATAAGTAAGTTTTTGTATGCTCCTTAAGGTAGAATGAGAAGCATTTTATACAAGTTTATGTTCGTTTGTAACACCCCTAAGTAACCCTTCTAAATACTCGAAAGACACTATGATCTTGTAAAAGGTCCTATGAGAATCCTAAACAAAACTTTTTAAACAAAAATTCTTGAAACATATGTGTCATGGATCGGGGGTTTTAGGTGAGGTTAAACAACTATAAGTAAGTTTTTGTATGTTGCTTAAGGTAGAATGAGAAGCATTTTATACAAGTTTATGTTCGTTTGTAACACCCCTAAGTAACCCGTCTAAATACTAGAAAGACACTTTGATCTTGTAAAAGGTCCCATGAGAATCCTAAACAAAACTTTTTAAACAACAATTCTTGAAACATATGTGTCATGGATTAGAGATTTTAGGTGAGGTTAGACAACTATAAGTAAGATTTTGTATGCTCCTAAAGGTAGAATGAGAATCATTTTATACAAGTTTATGTTCATTTGTAACACCCCTAAATAACCCTTCTAAATAATAGAAAGACACTTTGACCTTCAACAAGTTCCTATGATAATCCTAAACAAAACTTTTTAAACAAAACTTCTTGAAACCTATGTGTCATGGATTGGAGAATTTAAGTGCAGTAAGACAACTATAAGTAAGTTTTTGTAAGCTCCCAAAGGTAGAATGAGAAGCATGTTGTACATGTTTTTGTTCGTTTGTAACACAACTAAGTAACCCCTCCAAAAGACTAGAAAGACATTTCGATCTTCTAAAAGGTCCTATGAGAATCCAAAATAAAACTTTTTAACCAAAACTTCTTGAAACATATATGTCACGGATTGGAGAATTTAGGTGAGGTAGGACAACTATAAGTAAGTTTTTGTATTCTCCCAAAGGTAGAATGATAAGCATGTTTTACATGTTTATGTTCGTTTTTAACACAACTAAGTAACCCCTCTAAAAGACTAGAAAGACACTTTGATCTTCTAAAAGGTCCTATGAGAATCCTAAATAAAAAAATTTAACCAAAACTTCTTGAAACTTACATGTCATGGATTGGAGAATTTAGGTGAGGTAGGACAACTATAAGTAAGTTTTTGTATTCTCCCAAAGGTAGAATGATAAGCATGTTTTACATGTTTATGTTCGATTGTAACACAACTAAGTAACCCCTCTAATAGGCTAGAAAGACACTTTGATCTTCTAAAAGGTCCTATGAGAATCCTAAATAAAACTTTTTAACCAAAACTTCTTGAAACATATATGTTATGGATTGGAGAATTTAGGTGAAGTAGGACAACTATAAGTAAGTTTTTGTATTCTCCCAAAGGTAGAATGATAAGCATGTTTTACATGTTTATGTTTGTTTTTAACACAACTAAGTTATTGATCATGAGAAGACCAATGTGTTAAGATTGTGCATTATCATAAAATGCACAAGTCTTGCACATTGATGAAGTGCAAAGTTGGGGACTTCATTTCACAATAAGGCGCCAACTATTTGAAAGCATGTCTCGGATCAAACAAGGAGTGAGAGCCGTTAGGGTTTTGAGGGAAGAGTGAGAGCCGTTGGGGTTTAGGACCACAAAGTGGTCCACACACTTTCTCTCACCTCTGCCATGGTTCAGACCTCCTTGTCCCATAGTGCATTTGTCTTTTACTTGTTTAGGTTAAACAATTGCTGAATGTATCCCATATAAAAGGCTATGTATGACCAGAAATGAATACAAGGGTTTCTGAGTTTATTCTCCCATCTCTCTCTCTTTCTTGCGCCTCCACAAGCTCAAGAACCCTAACCCAAACATGTTCAATCTCTAAAACTATCATGGTATCAGAGCATTGATCTCTATTCTTCTAATTCTCTATCTCCATTCTACATTCTCTCTTGTTTACACTAATCTCACGGTTGCAAAACCCTAGAAATCTTCCATTCATTCTCTCGGTTCCAAAGCTCTTATACTCCCATTTCTTTCTGATTCCTCACTTGTTCACTCCATTAATCTCTGTCCTAAACCCAAGACTCGCTCTAAGCTCTCAGCTTCTCTGTCCTAAAACCCTAGAAACTGGTTATCTCTCACGGCTCTTCTCTCTTCATAAACTCTCTTCAGTTTGTTCACCATGGAAGACTCTTCTCATCTTAGCTCAAGCTTGAGGCCTACTGTTGTCCCTGTTGTGCTCAAGGGTATCAACTATAGGACATGGCAGAGGACCATCAAGACTGCCATTTGTGGAAGAGGATTGTGGGATCACATCTTGGAGGATAAAACACCAACTGAAGAAGATGAAGCCAAGAAGAAGGATGAGGAAACCAAGAAGGCAGAAGCTAAATAGTTTCAAGAAGATCAGCTTGTGCTTGGCTTTCTCCAAAACTCTCTTGACCCATCCATCCTTGAAGCTTATTCTCATTGTGAGACAGCCAAGTCACTGTGGGATACTCTCAAGAAGATTTATGGAGATGTTTCAAATCTGAGCAGAGTATATGAGGTGAAGAAGGCCATTAATGAGCTGAAACAAGAAGACCATGACTTTACCAAATATCTTGGGAAGTTCTCTTCAGCATGGTCTGAACTTGAGATGCTAAGGCCAAGCACTTTAAACCCCAAGGTTCTCATTGAGAGAAAGGAGCAAGACAAGATCTTTGGCCTTCTACTCAACTTGAATCCGGTTTACAATGATGCCATCATGAAGATCCTAAGGGAGACTACACTTCCTGATTTTGAAGAGGTGTGCTCAAGGCTCCAAAAGGAAGAAGGAAACATTGGTTTGTTTGGAGGAAAGGGGGAGTTGGTGACTGCCAACAAAGCCGGCTTCAAACCTGAGGAGAAGAAGGCGCCATTTTGTGACCATTGCAAGAGGAAAGGCCACTCCAAGGATAAGTGTTGGGTCCTTCATCCCCACCTCAAACCAGACAAGTTCAAGAACTCAAGGGCAAATGCAAACATCTCACAAGAAGCTGTGAATGAACCAGCCTCCACTTCAGCTCAAGGAGGGGAGCTTGCACTCTACACAGCCACTGAGTATGTCAAGAAGAGTGACCTTGAGGACCTCATCAAGGCTTATGCCTCTAAACTCTCTGGTATCTCTTTATTTTCACATAAATTGCTTAGTAAAACTGATCATAAGTTGGTAGTAGATTCAGGAGCTTCTCACCATATGATTAGTAATGCTAAGTTGTTGGAGAACATTAAACCTGCCCTAGGAAGAGTAACTATAGCTGATGGTCAAGGGATCCCTATAATTGGTACAGGAAAGTTGAGATTATTTAACAAGGAAAGTGATGCATTCTATGTTCCTAAGTTTAAGTCTAACTTGCTGTCGGTTAAGAGGATCACTAAAGACTTGAATTGCAATGTTATCTTTGGGCCTAATGATGTTTGTTTTCAGGATATTAAGAATGGAAAGGTTATTGGAAGAGGTGGTACACAAGATGAGCTTTACCTCCTTGAAGACACTTCTCCAAGCAACTCGGATTCATTAGCTTTTAAATCCTGTTTTTCTTTCAATCAAAATGTCCTATGGCATGCTAGACTAGGACATCCTCATGCTCGTGCTTTGAACTTAATGTTGCCTAATGTTAGCTTTGATCATTCAACTTGTGAAGCTTGTATTCTTGGCAAACATTGTAGAACTATCTTTCCTAAATCAACTACTATCTATGAACATTGCTTTGATCTTGTGCACTCTGATGTTTGGACTTCACCTTGTCTGTCTAGAGATAGAAACAAGTATTTTGTGACTTTCATAGATGAAAAATCAAAATATACTTGGGTAACATTGCTGCCATCTAAAGATAGGGTGTTTGATGCATTTTTGAATTTCCAAAACTATGTTACTAATCAGTTTAATGCCAAGATCAAAGTGTTTAGGTCTGATAATGGAGGAGAGTATACAAGCCAAAGATTCAAAGCTCACTTGAACAAATGTGGGATCCTTCATCAAACAAGCTGTCCTCATACTCCTCAACAAAATGGTGTGGCTGAAAGGAAGAATAGACATCTCATGGAAGTTGCTAGGTCTATGATGTTCCACACCAATGTTCCTAAGAGGTTTTGGGGAGATGCAGTCTTGGCAACATGCTATCTTATCAACAGGATCCCAACTAGAGTTCTTCAAGACATTTCACCATATGAGGTATTGAACAAAGCCAAACCATTTATTGAACACTTACGTGTGTTTGGTTGTGTTTGTTTTGTTTATATCTCAGGAGATCAAAGGGATAAGCTAGATGCTAAGAGCATAAGGTGTATGTTCCTTGGATACTCCACAACTCAGAAGGGCTACAAGTGTTTTGATCCAAGCAACAACAGGACATATGTCTCAAGGGATGTTAAGTTCATGGAGGGGCAGAGATACTATGAGAAGAAGGATTGGGAAGGTTTGAAGGACCTCTCAAGATCACCTTCAGATTTGGCTACAAGTTTGAAGTACTTGTTGGATCACTTGGGTAATGATACCCCACGGCCAGAGAAGCATGACACAACTACCCAAGAAGCTCAACAAGAGGATACTGAACCAGCAACACACACACATGAACCGGCTGAAGCTCAAGAAGACACTCTACCTCAAGATCAGAACCAAGTGGACTTGGAAATGAATGAGGATGAGATGGTTTATCAAGAAGCAGTGGGTAATGAGGATGTGGTTGAGCAACAGGTTCAGCAACTCAGAAGAAGCACAAGGGAAAAGAAAGATCCATCTGAATGGATGAAGACAAGAGTCTACTACAACAACCAAGCAGTAGCTCATCCTAGTCAGTCTACTTGTTCTATTGACCTGCTACCATCTAGTCACAAGGCCTTTCTTGGAAAGATTGAGCTAAACCAGGTTCCTAAGACTTATGAAGAGGCTGAGGGTATCAAGGTTTGGATGGATGCAGTAAAGGATGAGCAAGAAGCTATGGAGAGGAACCATACTTGGATTGTAGAGAAGCTGCCGAAAAAGAAGAAGACTGTTAGCTCTAAATGGGTCTTCACAATCAAGTATAAAAGCAATGGAGACATAGAGAGGTACAAGGCAAGGCTAGTAGCAAGGGGATTCACTCAAACATATGGAGAAGACTATACAGATACCTTTGCACCAGTGGCTAAACTCCACACAGTGAGAGTCACATTGAGCTTAGCCACCAACCTCTCATGGAATCTATGGCAAATGGATGTGAAGAATGCCTTTCTACAAGGTGAACTTGAAGAGGAAGTGTATATGACTCCACCACCAGGATTGAAGCACTTGTGTAAAGATGGTGAGGTATTGAGGTTGAGAAGGGCGATTTATGGTCTGAAGCAATCACCAAGGGCATGGTACCATAAGCTTAGTCACACTCTCATGGACCATGGTTTCAAGAAGTCTCAGTCTGATCACACATTGTTCACACTTCAAAGTGCTCAAGGAGTGGTGGTGGTTCTGATTTATGTGGATGATTTGATTATCACAGGAAGTGATAATGATGGGATTCAATCCACAAAGGCTTTCCTCAAGAGTTCCTTTGATATTAAAGACCTTGGTGAGTTGAAGTACTTCTTGGGCATTGAAGTTTGCAGATTCAATGATGGACTGTTTCTGTCCCAAAGGAAGTATGTTAAGGACTTGTTGACAGAAACAAGTATGCTTGATTGCAAGATTGCGAAGACTCCTCTTGAAGATGGCTACCAAGTCAATAGAAAGGGGGAGAAATCAGATGAAGTCAAGTTCAAGGATGTCTCATTGTATAGGAGGCTGGTTGGGAAGCTTATCTACCTCACTCTCACAAGACCAGACTTATGCTTTGCTGTGAATCAAGTTAGCCAACATATGCAATCACCCACAGTGTATCATTGGAGTTTGATTGAGAGGATACTCAGATATCTCAAAGGATCAACTGAACAAGGTATTTGGATGGGTAAGAATGAGAGCACAGAGATTGTTGGCTATTGTGATGCAGATTGGGCTGGAGATAAGAGTGATAGGAGATCAACAACCGGCTATTGTACCTTCATTGGAGGCAACTTGGTAACTTGGAAGACAAAGAAGCAGAAGGTGGTATCTTGTTCTAGTGCTGAAGCTGAGTATAGGGCAATGAGGAAGCTTGCAACCGAGTTAACATGGTTGAAGGCTTTGCTTAAGGACTTTGGCATAGAGCAAGCAAGTCCAATCACCTTCCATTGTGACAACCAGGCTGCTATACACATTGCAACCAACTCAGTGTTTCATGAGAGGACCAAGCACATTGAGATTGATTGTCACAAGGTAAGGGAGAAGATTGAAGATGGGACCATTCTGCCTTGTTACACAAAGAGTGAAGATCAGCTTGCGGATATCTTCACTAAGGCTGCTAGTCTTAAGGTTTGCACTCATGTCTTTGGCAAACTAGGGCTAGTGGCTATTCATGATTAGAACTCTCCTGATTCATGAGCAGCATACTCTTTTTCCCTTGATGTGGTTTTGTCCCAAGTGGTTTTCCACATCAAGGTTTTTAATGAGGTGTTGCCATGATCATTCCAAGTTCAGTCTTTAGGGTGATTCCAAAGTCTGAACTTGAGGGGGAGTATTGATCATGAGAAGACCAATGTGTTAAGATTGTGCATTATCATAAAATGCACAAGTCTTGCACATTGATGAAGTGCAAAGTTGGGGACTTCATTTCACAATAAGGCGCCAACTATTTGAAAGCATGTCTCGGATCAAACAAGGAGTGAGAGCCGTTAGGGTTTTGAGGGAAGAGTGAGAGCCGTTGGGGTTTAGGACCACAAAGTGGTCCACACACTTTCTCTCACCTCTGCCATGGTTCAGACCTCCTTGTCCCATAGTGCATTTGTCTTTTACTTGTTTAGGTTAAACAATTGCTGAATGTATCCCATATAAAAGGCTATGTATGACCAGAAATGAATACAAGGGTTTCTGAGTTTATTCTCCCATCTCTCTCTCTTTCTTGCGCCTCCACAAGCTCAAGAACCCTAACCCAAACATGTTCAATCTCTAAAACTATCATAAGTAACCCCTCTAAAAGACTAGAAAGACACTTTGATCTTCTAAAAGGTCCTATGAGAATCCTAAATAAAAAATTTTAACCAAAACTTCTTGAAACATACATGTCATGGATTGGAGAATTTAGGTGAGGTAGGACAACTATAAGTAAGTTTTCGTATTCTCCCAAAGGTAGAATGATAAGCATGTTTTACATGTTTATGTTCGTTTTTAACACAACTAAGTAACCCCTCCAAAAGACTAGAAAGACATTTTGATCTTCTAAAAGGTCCTATGAGAATCGTAAATAAGACTTTTTAACCAAAACTTCTTGAAACATATATGTCATGGATTGGAGAATTTAGGTGAGGTAGTATTGAAATGAAGAAGAAAGAAGGTAGTGTGCAACACAAGGAATGAAGCCGGTTTAGGTATGTGCAAAGTTGGGGACTTTGGGACTTATTCAAATGTGGTATCTCGGTCCTAAAAGGAGTTGTTTATGTTCTCAACATAGTACCAAGTGGTCTGAGCAAAGCAGAGGATCAGAAGACTGATCCCTAGGTCAGAACACACGCTTCTCTCTCCTCCATGAGCTGTCGCTTTCCCTCTCCTAGCCGTTGCACTCTCTTTGTCCTCTTCTTCATATTTTATTGTTTCTTGTTATGTAAACCCTAGTAGACTCTCTATATATGTATTGTAACTCAGAAGAATCAATACACACTTGTAGGGATTCATTTCCCAAGTAATACTCTCAACACTCTCTCTCGGCTCATACCCTCTCTCTAGGAAACCCTAGCGAGAACCCTCTTCTTCTCTCTTCTTCTCTTAGTCCTAAACTCACTTATACTCACTCTATCTCTTCTAGACTCTGAATTCTAACATGGTATCAGAGCCTACAAGCTCCTGAACCGAATCTCTCTTCCGCAAATCACTTAAACTCTCACTTAAACCTCACTTACTCTCTCGGTTACCTTTACTCCTTTTACCCGGTTCTCATTCTTCTTTGTTCTAAATCTTTTGAAATCTTTTTCTCTTGATATTCCCTCTTTGCTCAGCCATGGAGAACTCAAGGGTGATTATTCCAGTGACTCTTAAAGGAGCCAACTACTTGGTGTGGGCTAGAATGGCCAAAAGTGCTCTTGGTGGAAGAGGCTTGTGGAAGCATGTCTTATGTGATACTGCTCCAATGAAGATGAAGAAAGCTGAGCCCAAAGGTGAAGCTGCTAAAGGTGAAGCTGAGGCTGAGGCTAAGGCTGATGAGGAAGCTGTTGGAGAAGCAGCCCTTGAAGATGAAGAAGATTGGATCCAAGGAGACCAACATGTTCTGTCCATTCTTCAAAGCTCACTTGAACCGTCTCTGTTGGAAGCATACTCCTACTGTGAGAGCTCTAAGGACTTATGGGACACCTTGTACAAGGTCTATGGCAACATGTCCAACCTCAGTAGGGTGTTTGAAGTCAAGATGGCCATCAACAATCTGAGCCAAGAAGATATGGAGTTTAAGCAACACTTTGGGAAGTTTAGATCATTGTGGGCAGAGTTGGAAATGCTGAGGCCACCAACAGTTGATCCACAGGTTCTAAATGAGAGGAGGGAGCAAGACAAGGTGTTTGCTCTCCTGCTAACCCTAAACCCATCTTACAATAGCTTGATCACACACATGTTAAGGGCAGAAAATCTCCCAAATCTAGATGAAGTGTGTGCTCAAATCCAAAAGGAGCAGGGATCTTTTGGGCTGTTTGGAAGGAAAGGTGAGCTTGCTACTGCTCACAAAGGTACCTACAAACCTGAGGAGAGATACTCTGCCTACAAACATGAGGAAAGAAGAGTCCCGGGTATATGTGACCATTGCAAGAGAAAGGGGCATTTCAAGGACAAATGCTGGCTGCTTCATCCCCACCTCAAGCCGGCCTTCAACAACAACAAGTTCAAGGACCAGAGAGCTCATTACTCAAGTGAATCAACCCTAGCTGGTCCTGCTGCGCCTGGTGCTTCTACTTCATCAAACCGTGGTGGGAATGATTGTAGAGAGATGATACCAGCCTTTGCTCCTGCTCCTAATGTGGCGCCTCAAAATGACTTGGTGAGGAGGTCTGATCTTGATGCTCTCATCAAAGCCTTCAAGGAGAGTTCTGGTAATGTGTATGGTAGTTCCTTTCATGCTTTAATCAATCACAAGTCCTTGATAGTTGATCATAAACCTTTGATAGTAGATTCAGGGGCTTCACATCACATGATTAGTGATTTTAACTTGATTAGAGATGTTAAGCCTGCTCTAGGGAATGTTGTGATTGCTAATGGTGAAAGGATTCCAATTAAAGGCATAGGAAATGTTAGGTTGTTTGACAGAGAATCAAAAGCCTTTTATATGCCTAGTTTTACATCAAACTTGTTGAGTGTTAAGAGAGTAGCTACTGATCTTAAATGCAATGTTATCTTCAGTCCTAATGATGTGATTTTTCAGGATATTAAGACAAGTAAGTTGCTTGGAAAGGGTGTGACAAAGGATGAGTTATACATGCTTGAAGACACCAACCTTGTATCTGAATTATCTGCTTCTGTTTTTAGTTCTACTCTAGTTAATGATTCTGTATGGCATGCTAGACTTGGTCACCCTCACTCTCGTGCTTTAGGTTTAATGTTGCCCTTTGTTTCTTTTAAAAATGATGATTGTGAAGCATGTATCCTTGGAAAACATTGCAAATCAGTCTTCCCTAGTTCTAAAACCGTGTATGCAAACTGCTTTGATCTTGTTCACTCTGATGTTTGGACTGCTCCATGTGTTTCTAGAGAGAATCATAAGTACTTTGTGACATTCATTGATGAGAAATCCAAGTATACTTGGTTAACTTTGATTCGATCTAAAGATAGGGTGTTAGAAGCATTCATGAACTTTCAAACCTATGTATCTAACAATTTCAATGCCAAGATTAAGATATTTAGGTCAGATAATGGTGGGGAATACACAAGCAATGCATTCAAACATCATCTTGCAAAACATGGGATCATTCACCAAACAAGCTGTCCATACACTCCACAACAGAATGGTGTGGCTGAGAGGAAGAATAGACACTTGATGGAGGTGGCCAGATCAATCATGTTTCATACAAATGTTCCCAAAAGGTTTTGGAGTGATGCTGTGATGTCTGCTTGCTATCTAATCAATAGGACACCCACAAGAGTTCTACAAGATGCTTCACCATATCAGGTATTGAACAAAACTAAACCTTCAATTCATCACTTACGTGTGTTTGGATGTTTGTGTTTTGTTTTAAAACCAGGAGAGCAGAGAGATAAGCTTGATCATAAGAGTGTCAAAGCAATGTTCATTGGGTATTCTACAAACCAGAGAGGGTACAAGTGCTATGTACCTGAGACTAGAAGGGTATTAGTCTCTAGAGATGTCAAGTTTGTGGAGTCAAAGGGTTTCTATGAAGAGAAGAGTTGGGAAAGCCTTAAGGACCTTCCTAATAACCCTTCTGACCGTGCCAATAACCTAAGGAGGATCTTAGAGAGCCTGGGAATTGCTCAGCCAAAGAGGAGTGAGGCGACTCAAGTGGATAAACCGGCTGAGGAAACTAACATTGTGGATGAGCCTACTCATCTTGATCATGAGGAGGGCAATGGAGAATCACAAGAGGAACCACAAGCTGATGGTTCTGCCACACATGATCAAGATGATAGAGAAGAGATTGTTGGCCAACAAATGGAACCTGAAGCTATGCAAGAGGAACCTGAAGTAGTACAACATCAACAGCCGGTTCAAGTGCTTAGAAGAAGTACTAGAGAGAGAAAGGACCCGTCTGAATGGATGAAGACTAGGGTTTACTACAATTGCAAGGCAGTAGCTCATCCAACACAAGCTGTGTGCACACTTGCTCACTTCCCAACTGAGCACAAGGTGTTTATGGGTGCTATTGATGCTGAATGGGTTCCTAAAACCTATGAAGAAGCTAAGGAGCACAAGAAGTGGACTGATGCAGTTGGAGAAGAGATCAAGGCAATGGAAAACAACAACACTTGGTATGAAACAGATTTACCAAGGAAGAAGAGGGCAGTGAGTTCCAAATGGGTTTTCACTATCAAATACAAGAGCAATGGAGAGATAGAGAGGTACAAGGCCAGATTAGTTGCAAGAGGGTTTACACAAACCTATGGAGAGGATTATAGAGACACTTTTGCACCAGTAGCCAAGCTTCATACAGTGAGAGTGATTCTGTCCTTAGCAACAAACTTGGAATGGGATTTGCATCAAATGGATGTCAAAAATGCATTCCTCCAAGGAGAGCTAGAGGATGAGGTTTACATGACTCCACCACCTGGTCTTGAAGGCATGGTAACACAAGGAAGGGTTCTGAGGTTGAAGAAGGCAATCTATGGTCTCAAACAATCTCCTAGAGCTTGGTACCACAAGCTAAGCACAACTCTCATGGAAAAGGGTTTTAGTAGATCAGAAGCTGATCATACTCTCTTCACTCAATCAAGCCAAGAAGGTATTGTTGTCATTCTCATTTATGTAGATGATATCATCATCTCAGGGAGTGACAAGGTAGGAATTCAAGATTGCAAAGATCATTTGAAATCTGTGTTTGATATCAAGGATCTTGGTGAACTAAAGTACTTCCTAGGGATAGAAGTGTGCCGGTCTAAAGAAGGCCTCTTCTTATCACAAAGGAAGTACACTCTTGATTTGTTGAGTGAAGCAGGTAAGCTCAATGGAAAGACAGCCAAGACACCTCTTGAAGAAGGCTACAAAGTCACAAGAGAGGGGGAGATTGCAAAGGAGCCATTTGGAGACATTACACTCTATAGGAGGATGGTTGGTAAGCTGATTTATCTTACCATTACAAGGCCTGACTTGTGTTTTGCAGTGAACCAGGTAAGCCAGCATATGCAAGCTCCAATGATGCATCATTGGAATATGGTGGACCGGATCCTAAGGTACCTCAATGGATCTCCTGGCCAAGGAATATGGATGGGGTGCAATCAAAGCACAGAGATTGTAGGATATTGTGATGCAGATTGGGCAGGAGATAGACAAGATAGGAGGTCCACTTCAGGCTATTGTACATTCATTGGAGGCAATCTTGTGACTTGGAAAACAAAGAAGCAGAAGGTGGTGTCTTGTTCAAGTGCAGAGGCAGAGTATAGAGCAATGAGGAAGCTTACCAATGAATTGACATGGCTGAAGGCTTTACTTGAAGATTTGGGCATTGATCAACCAACTCCAATCACAATGCATTGTGATAACCAAGCAGCAATACACATAGCTTCCAACTCAGTGTTTCATGAGAGAACAAAGCACATTGAGGTGGATTGTCACAAGGTGAGGCAGAAGGTTCAAGAGGGTGTGATCTTACCTTGTTACACAAGGAGCTCGGATCAACTAGCAGACATCTTCACCAAGGCTGCTACATTGAAGGTTTGTGAGTTCATTCTTCCTAAGCTTGGACTCATTGATCTCTCACAAGCTTGAAGAACCCTAGGCCGTAGAGCTTATACTCTTTTTCCCTTGATATAGTTTTTATCCCAAGTGGTTTTTCTATATCAAGGTTTTTAATGAGGTAAGTGTCTACGGTTCCAAGCTTGATCACTCCATCTCCATGATCAAGCTTGAGGGGGAGTATTGAAATGAAGAAGAAAGAAGGTAGTGTGCAACACAAGGAATGAAGCCGGTTTAGGTATGTGCAAAGTTGGGGACTTTGGGACTTATTCAAATGTGGTATCTCGGTCCTAAAAGGAGTTGTTTATGTTCTCAACATAGTACCAAGTGGTCTGAGCAAAGCAGAGGATCAGAAGACTGATCCCTAGGTCAGAACACACGCTTCTCTCTCCTCCATGAGCTGTCGCTTTCCCTCTCCTAGCCGTTGCACTCTCTTTGTCCTCTTCTTCATATTTTATTGTTTCTTGTTATGTAAACCCTAGTAGACTCTCTATATATGTATTGTAACTCAGAAGAATCAATACACACTTGTAGGGATTCATTTCCCAAGTAATACTCTCAACACTCTCTCTCGGCTCATACCCTCTCTCTAGGAAACCCTAGCGAGAACCCTCTTCTTCTCTCTTCTTCTCTTAGTCCTAAACTCACTTATACTCACTCTATCTCTTCTAGACTCTGAATTCTAACAGGTAGGACAACTATAAGTAAGTTTTTGTATTCTCCCAAAGGTAGAATGATAAGCATGTTTTACATGTTTATGTTCGTTTTTAACACAACTAAGTAACCCCTCTAAAAGACTAGAAAGACACTTTGATCTTCTAAAAGGTCCTACGAGAATCCTAAATAAAAAATTTTAACCAAAACTTCTTGAAACATACATGTCATGGATTGGAGAATTTAGGTGAGGTAGGACAACTATAAGCAAGTTTTTGTATTCTCCCAAAGGTAGAATGATAAGCATGTTTTACATGTTTATGTTCGATTGTAACACAACTAAGTAACCCCTCTAATAGGCTAGAAAGACACTTTGATCTTCTAAAAGGTCCTATGAGAATCCTAAATAAAACTTTTTAACCAAAACTTCTTGAAACATATATGTTATGGATTGGAGAATTTAGGTGAAGTAGGACAACTATAAGTAAGTTTTTGTATTCTCCCAAAGGTAGAATGATAAGCATGTTTTACATGTTTATGTTCGTTTTTAACACAACTAAGTAACCCCTCTAAAAGACTAGAAAGACACTTTGATCTTCTAAAAGGTCCTATGAGAATCCTAAATAAAAAAATTTAACCAAAACTTCTTGAAACATACATGTCATGGATTGGAGAATTTAGGTGAGGTAGGACAACTATAAGTAAGTTTTTGTATTCTCCCAAAGGTAGAATGATAAGCATGTTTTACATGTTTATGTTCGTTTCTAACACAACTAAGTAACCCCTCTAAAATACTAGAAAGACACTTTGATCTTCTAAAAGGTCCTATGAGAATCCTAAATAAAAAATTTTAACCAAAACTTCTTGAAACATACATGTCATGGATTGGAGAATTTAGGTGAGGTAGGACAACTATAAGTAAGTTTTTGTATTCTCCCAAAGGTAGAATGATAAGCATGTTTTACATGTTTATGTTCGTTTTTAACACAACTAAGTAACCCCTCTAAAAGACTAGAAAGACACTTTGATCTTCTAAAAGGTCCTATGAGAATCCTAAATAAAAAATTTTAACCAAAACTTCTTGAAACATACATGTCATGGATTGGAGAATTTAGGTGAGGTAGGACAACTATAAGTAAGTTTTTGTATGCTCCTTAAGGTAGAATGAGAAGCATTTTATACAAGTTTATGTTCGTTTGTAACACCTCTAAGTAACCCTTCTAAATACTCGAAAGACACTATGATCTTGTAAAAGGTCCTATGAGAGTCCTAAACAAAACTTTTTAAACAAAAATTCTTGAAACATATGTGTCATGGATCGGGGGTTTTAGGTGAGGTTAAACAACTATAAGTAAGTTTTTGTATGTTGCTTAAGGTAGAATGAGAAGCATTTTATACAAGTTTATGTTCGTTTGTAACACCCCTAAGTAACCCGTCTAAATACTAGAAAGACACTTTGATCTTGTAAAAGGTCCAATGAGAATCCTAAACAAAACATTTGAACAACAATTCTTGAAACATAGGTGTCATGGATTGGAGATTTTAGGAGAGGTTAGACAACTATAAGTAAGATTTTGTATGCTCCTAAAGGTAGAATGAGAATCATTTTATACAAGTTTATGTTCATTTGTAACACCCCTAAATAACCCTTCTAAATAATAGAAAGACACTTTGACCTTCAACAAGTTCCTATGATAATCCTAAACAAAACTTTTTAAACAAAACTTCTTGAAACCTATGTGTCATGGATTGGAGAATTTAAGTGCAGTAAGACAACTATAAGTAAGTTTTTGTAAGCTCCCAAAGGTAGAATGAGAAGCATGTTGTACATGTTTTTGTTCGTTTGTAACACAACTAAGTAACCCCTCCAAAAGACTAGAAAGACATTTCGATCTTCTAAAAGGTCCTATGAGAATCCAAAATAAAACTTTTTAACCAAAACTTCTTGAAACATATATGTCACGGATTGGAGAATTTAGGTGAGGTAGGACAACTATAAGTAAGTTTTTGTATTCTCCCAAAGGTAGAATGATAAGCATGTTTTACATGTTTATGTTCGTTTTTAACACAACTAAGTAACCCCTCTAAAAGACTAGAAAGACACTTTGATCTTCTAAAAGGTCCTATGAGAATCCAAAATAAAAAAATTTAACCAAAACTTCTTGAAACATACATGTCATGGATTGGAGAATTTAGGTGAGGTAGGACAACTATAAGTAAATTTTTGTATTCTCCCAAAGGTAGAATGATAAGCTTGGTTTACATGTTTATGTTCGTTTTTAACACAACTAAGTAACCCCTCTAAAAGACTAGAAAGACACTTTGATCTTCTAAAAGGTCCTATGAGAATCCTAAATAAAAAAATTTAACCAAAACTTCTTGAAACATACATGTCATGGATTGGAGAATTTAGGTGAGGTAGGACAACTATAAGTAAGTTTTTGTATGCTCCTTAAGGTAGAATGAGAAGCATTTTATACAAGTTTATGTTCGTTTGTAACACCCCTAAGTAACCCTTCTAAATACTCGAAAGACACTATGATCTTGTAAAAGGTCCTATGAGAATCCTAAACAAAACTTTTTAAACAAAAATTCTTGAAACATATGTGTCATGGATCGGGGGTTTTAGGTGAGGTTAAACAACTATAAGTAAGTTTTTGTATGTTGCTTAAGGTAGAATGAGAAGCATTTTATACAAGTTTATGTTCGTTTGTAACACCCCTAAGTAACCCGTCTAAATACTAGAAAGACACTTTGATCTTGTAAAAGGTCCCATGAGAATCCTAAACAAAACTTTTTAAACAACAATTCTTGAAACATATGTGTCATGGATTAGAGATTTTAGGTGAGGTTAGACAACTATAAGTAAGATTTTGTATGCTCCTAAAGGTAGAATGAGAATCATTTTATACAAGTTTATGTTCATTTGTAACACCCCTAAATAACCCTTCTAAATAATAGAAAGACACTTTGACCTTCAACAAGTTCCTATGATAATCCTAAACAAAACTTTTTAAACAAAACTTCTTGAAACCTATGTGTCATGGATTGGAGAATTTAAGTGCAGTAAGACAACTATAAGTAAGTTTTTGTAAGCTCCCAAAGGTAGAATGAGAAGCATGTTGTACATGTTTTTGTTCGTTTGTAACACAACTAAGTAACCCCTCCAAAAGACTAGAAAGACATTTCGATCTTCTAAAAGGTCCTATGAGAATCCAAAATAAAACTTTTTAACCAAAACTTTATTAGAGAGGAAGAAGGAATGGAGAGGCAAGGCTGGACAGAATTAAGGAAGGCCGAAGACTCTCCTCCTCAACCTGCTTTGGTGTGTCAAGAAAGAAGAGCAGCCTTTGAGATGAAGCCTAAAGAAGTGCACAATCAATGTGCAAAATCAGGGACTTCATCTCAAAGTGCAAAAGTAGTGCACAAAAGACTCATCCGTCAATGTGCAAAATCCGGGACATCTCAAAATGCATTATCAAGGCATAAAGGAGATGTGCAAAATCAGGGACATCCTGATCACTATCAAAGTGCAAAATCAGGGCACAAAAGAAGGGCGTCTGGTTATGTGCAAAATCAGGGACTTAAGGAGAAGAAGTGCAGAATAAAAGGATGTGCAAAACAAGGGCATAAGAGACAAAGAAGGCTGAGGAATTTGAATAAGGTCTTGGTAGAAGTCACAAGGAGTGCTAGGAGGATCAGAAGAGTCAGAATGATGGTCCCCACACCTTGGAGACAAGACCAGACATGTCCCTTTCCTTCATACCCGTTTGTACTCTTGCTCCAGCCTGTTTTTGGTTGTTTCCTAGTGCAATTTCGAATTTCCCTTAGGGTTTCACTCTGATTTGTGTCTATATAAGACTTGTATGACCCTTTGTAACAAGAAGATTGAATAAAAAACACTTTGAGAGAGTTTTATTCATCTTACAATTCAAAATCCTCTCTAACTCTTCATTGTGTTCAAACTAATGAATACAATGTAGATATAATCTGAGGACGTGTTTAGGGTTTTATTTAGGCTTTCTAATTCTCCTAAGACTCCCTAAACATGGTTGTTAAGCTAACAATCCATCAAAGGATGTTAAGCTCTTTTATCTTCTCTCATTGATTCTTCTTCTTCCTCATTGTGTCTCTCTTCTAAACACAATGAAACACATGATGAGTCTTGGTTCAAGGATGCTTTAATGCTCCTGGTTATGCTCTTGATTAGCTCTTCCATAGCTAAATCAAGAGCTAACACAAACCTGTCCTTCATGAACTCTCTTAAGAACCAACACTAGCTAATTACTGATTCATGTCCAGATTTATGAGAAAACACTTTTGATTAGTTGTTAAGCTCCTGGTCATGTTTTCAAATAGCTAAGTGCTTCTTAAAACCATCTAGCTTACTGATTCTGATCTTCTCTTGATTTTAATCCTCAAATGGAGTTGAATCAGTCTCAAACTAGATGTAAAAGCTAAGTAGAACCGGTTCTCACCAAGACAAGCTTTGTGCGGTTCTCTTATGCTCTCTCTCTCTCTAAACTAGGGTTTAGAGCAATCTCAAGGTTTCTCAACATGATTCCGTAGTCATGATTGTGAAATCCCAACATGGTATCAGAGCATAAGATTCTAGGATTGAATCAAGCTCAAAAACCAGAGAAAAACAGAGCAAAACTCTGTCCCTTTCTCATTCAAAGCTTCCGCAAATTCAGAGAGTAAACTGAGCAAAACTCAGTCAATGTTCTCAAAACCAAAAGCTCAAACTGAGCAAAACTCAGTCCCTGAACTTCCCCTTCATTCTCTCATTCATTTATACTCTCATTCTCTGCCCATAATCTCTTAATCTGAGCTTATGTGTTCATTCATTCATTCTCTCATTCTCTGCACTTTTTCTTTCATTCTCTGGTTACTTATACTTCACCTATTCTCTCTGAGTTCTGTCCTTGAAGCTCCTTAGCTCACAATGACTTAAAAATCAGAGTGCATAGCTCCTGATCAAAGCTGTGTTATTTTGAGGATTGTTGTGTGTTCTCTTGGTGTTTTTAGGTGGAATGATGAATCTGCTAGTGAGGACAGTTCATAAAAGGGGCTGGAGTTCAGTTTCTAAGTGGCTGTACCCACTGGTCTTGAGCTTACCCAAGGAGAAAATGGTGTCCAGTAGCTGCTGCTACAAGTTAGTCAAGGGAAAGCTCACACTGATTTCTTGGATAATCAAGTATTGAAGCTGTTTCAAGAAGAGGCAGTGATGGAAGCTTGGGTTCAAGGCTTGGTGTGCTTAATCTGAAGCTAACAAAAGGTGGTTAAGGTGTCCATACTAAAGGGAGGCTACAAGTTAAACAACCCATCAAGGCTGTTAAGGCTTCACATAGCTCCAAAGGTCATAGAAAAGTTATTAAGGAGCAGCCAAAGAAGAGGAGTTAGAACCGGTTATGCAACTGATGAATCAACTCACAAATGGTGCTTCCAACTTCAAGATGGCTTAAGGGAAGGTTTAAAGGCGTGGCTCATGTCCAGGTCTAAAGCCAACAAGCTTGGAGGAAGCTTAACAGTCCGGGGGAGGTGTAAAACCTCAAAGAAATGGAGTAAACCGAAGAGGAACTCCTAAAATCAGACTCTTCTCAAAGCACAACCAAAGATTGAAAAGGCTAACCTCCTAAACTCTCACTGTTTTTTTTATGTCTTCATTCAGTCACTTAAATCCCTTGAGTTACTTATCCATTGCTTAATCATATACTTAAAACTCATGGCATTTTACTTTAACAAGTCTTCTTTGAATCTTTGATGTGAAGGTTCATTAGGAGACCTAAAGAAGGAGTAAGACCGTGGGCAGATTGGGTGACAAGGAAAGGATTCAAGGAATGGCATAAAGGAAGGCTAAGACTTGAGTCAAGGTCATGGAAGGTCCAATGGAGAAGCTTGATCCAAGATGGAGAAGGCAATCTAAAGGAGAAAGCAATCTAAAGAACCTGCTCATTCAAATGCACAAAGGAACAAGGTCAAAGCTTACATCAAGGGGATGTTGTAGCTATACTCTTTTTCCCTCCTTAAGGTTTTATCCCATGAGGTTTTACTTAAGGAGGTTTTTAATGAGGTAGCTCCCGCATCTCCAAGCTTGGCCTTTGGTCCTTTAGTGTCTCGACGCCCAAGCTTGCGGGGGAGTATTAGAGAGGAAGAAGGAATGGAGAGGCAAGGCTGGACAGAATTAAGGAAGGCCGAAGACTCTCCTCCTCAACCTGCTTTGGTGTGTCAAGAAAGAAGAGCAGCCTTTGAGATGAAGCCTAAAGAAGTGCACAATCAATGTGCAAAATCAGGGACTTCATCTCAAAGTGCAAAAGTAGTGCACAAAAGACTCATCCGTCAATGTGCAAAATCCGGGACATCTCAAAATGCATTATCAAGGCATAAAGGAGATGTGCAAAATCAGGGACATCCTGATCACTATCAAAGTGCAAAATCAGGGCACAAAAGAAGGGCGTCTGGTTATGTGCAAAATCAGGGACTTAAGGAGAAGAAGTGCAGAATAAAAGGATGTGCAAAACAAGGGCATAAGAGACAAAGAAGGCTGAGGAATTTGAATAAGGTCTTGGTAGAAGTCACAAGGAGTGCTAGGAGGATCAGAAGAGTCAGAATGATGGTCCCCACACCTTGGAGACAAGACCAGACATGTCCCTTTCCTTCATACCTGTTTGTACTCTTGCTCCAGCCTGTTTTTGGTTGTTTCCTAGTGCAATTTCGAATTTCCCTTAGGGTTTCACTCTGATTTGTGTCTATATAAGACTTGTATGACCCTTTGTAACAAGAAGATTGAATAAAAAACACTTTGAGAGAGTTTTATTCATCTTACAATTCAAAATCCTCTCTAACTCTTCATTGTGTTCAAACTAATGAATACAATGTAGATATAATCTGAGGACGTGTTTAGGGTTTTATTTAGGCTTTCTAATTCTCCTAAGACTCCCTAAACATGGTTGTTAAGCTAACAATCCATCAAAGGATGTTAAGCTCTTTTATCTTCTCTCATTGATTCTTCTTCTTCCTCATTGTGTCTCTCTTCTAAACACAATGAAACACATGATGAGTCTTGGTTCAAGGATGCTTTAATGCTCCTGGTTATGCTCTTGATTAGCTCTTCCATAGCTAAATCAAGAGCTAACACAAACCTGTCCTTCATGAACTCTCTTAAGAACCAACACTAGCTAATTACTGATTCATGTCCAGATTTATGAGAAAACACTTTTGATTAGTTGTTAAGCTCCTGGTCATGTTTTCAAATAGCTAAGTGCTTCTTAAAACCATCTAGCTTACTGATTCTGATCTTCTCTTGATTTTAATCCTCAAATGGAGTTGAATCAGTCTCAAACTAGATGTAAAAGCTAAGTAGAACCGGTTCTCACCAAGACAAGCTTTGTGCGGTTCTCTTATGCTCTCTCTCTCTCTAAACTAGGGTTTAGAGCAATCTCAAGGTTTCTCAACATGATTCCGTAGTCATGATTGTGAAATCCCAACAAACTTCTTGAAACATATATGTCACGGATTGGAGAATTTAGGTGAGGTAGGACAACTATAAGTAAGTTTTTGTATTCTCCCAAAGGTAGAATGATAAGCATGTTTTACATGTTGATGCAAGATGGAAGCGTGTTTGACGTAGAACAGGGACTGAGGTCTCTCTATTCTAGATCGTGGGCGATATGGTGGTCAGATGGATTCAAACCTCGGGTCTCTAGACTCCTTAGAATGAACTGGAGATGATTGAATGGATAGAAGATGGATTGAGTGTCGCCACACAAGAGATGAAGATCTTGTGATAAGACTGAACCTAAGGTCGCTTGATATGACTCACAAGAAAGCTTAGAATTCGAAAGGTGTTTTCTCACGAAGAAGAAGAACTGCGTTATTGTATTGATACTTGGTAAATGATACACGGCTGCTAAGGATCCTTATAAAGGGGATCGTGCAGCTGTTGCCTTCTAGGGCAGAAAACCTAATTACAACGGCTACTAAATAAAATATCCTATGGTCCGACTTTAAAGTAATACAGGGAAACTTGACTCACTTAATGACTAATACAGACTCTGACTCAGACAACTAATATAAGACTTGGACCTGCAAAATGAACAAACACAATATATGAATTGAAATCATACCTTATTGAGCGCGTGTGGTCGTCCATGAACGGGCCTAAGTGGGCTGAATTGAGAAGATCATCATTGAGTCTTCAATTGTCTTCGTTTGGGCCTCTAGACGCTCCACTTGATAATCTTGAGCTAGGAGACTTTGAATGGATGTGTTGAACAGTGCTCTAAGTCTTCTAGTTCCTGATCTTGTCCTCGGAGGATCTCTCATGGTGGTCACGTCTTGAGCAGCAGGTACTTCTTCTAGGTCTTCTTGACGTATCTCTACGCTTGAGTCAACGCTTGAGTCAACGCTTGAGTCAACGCTTGAGTCAATGTCCTCATCATTCCCTCCCTCTTGAGAAGATTCTGACCTCAGAATTCCATCATCTGCATTATAAGGAAGCAAGTCAGCAACATTGAACACTGGTGAAATGGTCAACTCACCTGGAAGATCCAGCTTGTAGGCATTGTTGTTGACTCTCTCCAACACTCGGAATGGTCCAGCTCCTCTTGGTGCTAGCTTGGATTTCCTCTGATTTGGGAACCTCTCTGTACGCATGTGAACCCACACCCAATCTCCTGGGTTGAAGATGAGCTCCTTTCTCCCTTTGTCAGCAGCCTTCTTGTACTTGGCCGTCTTTTCCTCTATGTTGGTCTTCACCTTCTGATGCAGCTTCTTGATCAACTCGGCCTTGGACTCTCCATCCTGATTAGTAACATCTAATGGCGGCAAAGGAACAAGATCTAAAGGGGTTTCTGGCTGAAATCCATAGACAATCTCAAAAGGTGACAACTTAGTAGTAGAATGGTTAGCATGATTATAAGCAAACTCAACATATGGAATACAATCTAACCAGTTCCGTAAGTTCTTACCAACCGTGGCTCTTAAGAGAGTAGATAGAGTTCTGTTTACAACCTCAGTTTGTCCGTCAGTTTGTGGATGACAAGTTGTTGAGAAGAGTAGCTTGGTTCCTAGCTTCCTCCAAAGAACTCTCCAGAAGTGACTCAGAAACTTCGTGTCTCGGTCAGAAACAATAGTTCTCGGTATCCCATGTAAGCGTACTACTTCTTTAAAGAATAACTCAGCGGTTTGAGTGGCATCATTAGTCTTGGCACAGGGAATGAAATGTGCCATCTTTGAGAACCTGTCCACTACAACAAAAATAGAATCCTTTCCTCGGATTTTGGGTAAGCCTAAAACAAAGTCCATTGATATATCAACCCAAGGCATACTAGGAATAGGAAGTGGCATATATAAACCATGTGGATGTGACCTGGATTTGGCTTTGAGGCAAGTTACACACTTGGAACAGAATCGTCCCACATCCTTCTTGAGGTGAGGCCAAAAGAAGTGTTCTACCAAAACGCTCAGAGTCTTATCCACTCCAAAATGTCCCATGAGTCCACCACCATGTGCTTCCTTGATCAACAAGTCTCGCATAGAACCCTGTGGAACACACAAACGCTTTTCCCTAAACAAATAACCATTATGTAAGTAGAAGGAACCTGTTGGGGCAATGGTACAATCTTGATAGGCTGAACCGAAGTCTGGATCATCCTTATATGCATCCTTAAGGTGTTCAAACCCTAAGACCTTAGCCTCCAAAGTTGTGATCAGCATGTGTCGCCTTGAGAGTGCGTCAGCCACAACATTCTCTTTGCCCTTCTTATACTTTATCACATATGGGAATGCTTCTACAAACTCCATCCACTTAGCATGTCTTCTCTTCAGTGTTGTTTGTCCTCTAAGGTGCTTCAAAGTCTCATGATCAGTATGTATGACAAACTCCTTGGACAGAAGATAGTGCTGCCATGTCTCCAACGACCTCACTAGCGCATAGAGTTCCTTGTCGTACGTTGGGTAGTTCAAGCTGGCTCCACTTAGTTTCTCACTGAAGTAGGCTACTGGGCGTCCTCCTTGAGTTAGCACGGCTCCAATACCTAAGCCTGAAGCATCACATTCAACCTCAAAAGTTTTGTTAAAATCAGGTAATACCAAAACTGGTGCATGCGTCAAGCGGTCCTTGAGTCTGTTGAACGCGTCCTCTTGAGCTGGTCCCCACTGAAATGCTACGTCCTTCTTGATCACAGCAGTGAGAGGGGCGGCTATAGTGCTGAAATCTTTGACAAAACGCCGGTAGAAGCTCGCCAATCCGTGGAAGCTCCTGACTTGCCCTATGTTGTTTGGTCTCGGCCATTCTTGGATTGCTTTGATCTTCTCTTGATCAACCTGTAAACCTTTGGAACTGACAACAAAACCTAAGAAAACCACTTCATTAGTACAAAAGGAGCACTTCTTAAGATTACCATATAGGCTTTCTTTTCGAAGTGTGTCAAGGACTAGCTCAAGATGCTTCTGGTGATCCTCAAACGATTTGCTATAAACCAATATATCATCAAAGTAAACTACTACAAATTTACTGATGTAAGCTCTTAGAACCTGGTTCATTAACCTCATGAAGGTGCTGGGTGCATTGGTTAGACCAAATGGCATGACTAACCACTCGTATAGCCCCTGCTTAGTCTTGAAAGCAGTCTTCCATTCGTCACCTTCTTTCATTCTTACTTGATGGTATCCACTCCTAAGATCAATCTTGGAAAACACATTAGATCCAGATAGTTCATCAAGCATATCATCTAACCTTGGAATTGGATGTCGGTATTTTATGGTGATGTTGTTGATTGCTCGGCAGTCTACACACATCCTCCAAGTTCCATCCTTCTTTGGCACTAAGAGAACTGGTACAGCACACGGACTCAAGCTCTCTCTGATGTAGCCTTTCTCCATTAAGTCTTGAATCTGCTTCTCCAACTCCTTAGTCTCTGTTGGGTTCATACGGTAAGCTGGACGGTTGGGCAATGGTACACCGGGAACTAGATCAATTTGATGCTCTGTTCCTCTGATAGGTGGTAACCCAGCCGGTATCTCTTCAGGGAACACATCTTTGTATCTGTCAAGCAGTGATACAATCTCTGGTACAAGCACATTATCCTGTGATCCTGTAATCAACACATCTCTAAACACCATTAGTAGCACCGTTTCTTTTCGCTCTAAAGCTTTATAGACAGTACTAGGCGTGATGTAAAGGTTAGTCTTACTTACCTTAGCCTCAGCAGCAAATTTGGATTGCATCTCATGTACCTCTTGAGGAGATAATGGAGCAAGCTGGAATTTGCGCTTGTCATGCGTGAAGGAATGAGTATTGGTGCGCCCATTGTGTATGACTTCTCTGTCAAATTGCCATGGTCTGCCTAGTAGCATATGGCCTACTTGCATTGGGACAACATCGCACAAAACTTCATCCTCATACTTTCCTATCTTGAACTGAATCAGGACTTGCTCATGTATCCTAATCTCTGTGCTTGAATCTAACCATCTCAGGCGGTATGGCCTCGGATGTTGGGTTGTCTTCAAACCTAGCTTTTCCACCATAATCTTGCTAGCAGCATTAGTACAAGATCCACCATCGATTATGAGACTACATACCTTGCTCTGAACTGAACATCGAGTGAAAAACAAGTTTTCTCGTTGAATGGTGTCTGGATCACTCAAGGCGCTCAATGCCCTGCATACAACTAACATCTCTCCTGTCTCGGGAAATGCTACTTCCTCTTCTGAATCCGCAGCTTCAAGGTGTTCCTCTTCATCTTGAGACTCGTATCCTCCCTCAGGTGTTAAAATCATAACTCGTTGATTTGGACAATCTCGCGCATAGTGACCTTTACCCTGGCACTTGAAACAAGTTATGTCTCGAGCTCTTGTATTAGCGGTTGAAGACTTACCTGAGTCAGTGCGGTTGTTCCTGGGTGCTTCATAAGCTGGCCTCTTATCTTGGGAACCTGAGGCAACAGTCTTGCCTTTGTCAAGGTTCTTAGCTTGCGGTGCACTCCATGAGTTAGGTCTTGAGCGACTCGTTGCCGCTGTCTTTCTTTTGATCCCTTGCTCAGCCTGCACGGCTGCATGTAACACATCATTAAGATCATGACAAGGTTGTCGTTCTACCTTTCTGGCGATCCGGTCATTGAGTCCATCAATGAAATGGCCCATGAGGACTTCTTCACTCTCGTCCAACGCCATCCGGTTCTTGAGTTGCTCAAACTCTTCATAGTACTCCTCAACACTCTTGCTCTTCTGTGACAGCTGCCTGAACTGCTTTTGCATATCTCTGTGGTAATGAGGTGGCGCAAAGCGCCTCCTGAAGTTGTACTTCATGGCTGCCCAGGTTGTGATCCGCTCAAAGTTGTTTCGCCTACGGTCTTGGACTTCTCTGTCCCACCAAGTTAAGGCATGGTCCGTGAGTTGAGCCGAAGCTAGAGCTATCTTCTTCTGGTCATTGTACTCGTAGTAGTCAAAGATGTACTCCATACGCCTCTCCCAATCAAGGTATGCTTCCGGATTAACCCTACCTGCAAAAGTTGGCACAGTTAGTTTCAAATCCTTTGCAAAGTTGCGGTTTACCTCTTGTTGTGGTTGGCGATCACGGCGGTGATGTTGATGATCTCGGTTCCTCCCTCCTGCTCCTGCATTCAGAGTATTCTCACTCTCATCATCATCCGACTGCTCATCATTCCTTGGAAGTTCTAGTCGTCCAACCCTTTGATCAATCCGTCCGATCTGAGCCGACAAGTCGTTCTTCATGGCTTGTAGCGCTTCTAGTAGAGTCGCATTAGGGTCTACTTGTTCTCCTGCCATTGGGTTCCTGTTCCTACACACACTAGAGCAAGCGATCAAGTGACTAGGGAACAAAAGGCACAAAATAAGAAGAAAGATCCTAAGCAAACCTATGATAACTTGTGATACAAGCGATGCGTCAAGGACTGACACAAGAGAAGGCTCGGTTACAAGTAAAATAAATCACGCTCGGTAAGAGTTTGAAAAGTTGAAAACCGATTTGATTAAATATAGGAGATCTTTAGAAATTTGAAAAGATTTGGAAAACTTTCTTTTTTTTTTTTTTTTTTTTTTTTTTGAAAGCGAGATTTTAGTAAAAATAGGAACTAGAAAATCTTAAAATATGGAAAATATTTTCGAAATCTTTGGAAAAGGAAATGAACACTTTGAACCAAAATTCAAATGGAGAAATCGGATCAAAAGGCCACACTTCTTCTTCTTCTTCAAAAAAAAAAAAAATCTTTTTTTTTTTTGAATGCAAAAATCAAGAACACAAAACAAATTTTTTTTTTTTTTTTTGAAAGTTGAAAACGAGTGCAAGAAAAGAAAAGGTTTTGAATCTAGAACCTTAAGATTGACAAGAGAATTCGCTTATTGGCTCAAGCACAAAGAAGCGATTCCTAACTTGATTCAAGGATGTAGATCAACAATGAAACTAGATGAAACAAAAGACTTTTTATGGTTTTTTTTTTTTTTTTTTTGAAGGTAAAAATCGAAAGCTATAAACTAGATTGCAAAGAAACCGAAAGGAAAAAGGATAGATACACCTGATCTAGGAACCTTTCGGCTCTGATACCAGATGATGCAAGATGGAAGCGTGTTTGACGTAGAACAGGGACTGAGGTCTCTCTATTCTAGATCGTGGGCGATATGGTGGTCAGATGGATTCAAACCTCGGGTCTCTAGACTCCTTAGAATGAACTGGAGATGATTGAATGGATAGAAGATGGATTGAGTGTCGCCACACAAGAGATGAAGATCTTGTGATAAGACTGAACCTAAGGTCGCTTGATATGACTCACAAGAAAGCTTAGAATTCGAAAGGTGTTTTCTCACGAAGAACAAGAACTGCGTTATTGTATTGATACTTGGTAAATGATACACGGCTGCTAAGGATCCTTATAAAGGGGATCGTGCAGCTGTTGCCTTCTAGGGCAGAAAACCTAATTACAACGGCTACTAAATAAAATATCCTATGGTCCGACTTTAAAGTAATACAGGGAAACTTGACTCACTTAATGACTAATACAGACTCTGACTCAGACAACTAATATAAGACTTGGACCTGCAAAATGAACAAACACAATATATGAATTGAAATCATACCTTATTGAGCGCGTGTGGTCGTCCATGAACGGGCCTAAGTGGGCTGAATTGAGAAGATCATCATTGAGTCTTCAATTGTCTTCGTTTGGGCCTCTAGACGCTCCACTTGATAATCTTGAGCTAGGAGACTTTGAATGGATGTGTTGAACAGTGCTCTAAGTCTTCTAGTTCCTGATCTTGTCCTCGGAGGATCTCTCATGGTGGTCACGTCTTGAGCAGCAGGTACTTCTTCTAGGTCTTCTTGACGTATCTCTACGCTTGAGTCAACGCTTGAGTCAACGCTTGAGTCAACGCTTGAGTCAATGTCCTCATCACATGTTTATGTTCGTTTTTAACACAACTAAGTAACCCCTCTAAAAGACTAGAAAGACACTTTGATCTTCTAAAAGGTCCTATGAGAATCCTAAATAAAAAAATTTAACCAAAACTTCTTGAAACATACATGTCATGGATTGGAGAATTTAGGTGAGGTAGGACAACTATAAGTAAGTTTTTGTATTCTCCCAAAGGTAGAATGATAAGCATGTTTTACATGTTTATGTTCGATTGTAACACAACTAAGTAACCCCTCTAATAGGCTAGAAAGACACTTTGATCTTCTAAAAGGTCCTATGAGAATCCTAAATAAAACTTTTTAACCAAAACTTCTTGAAACATATATGTTATGGATTGGAGAATTTAGGTGAAGTAGGACAACTATAAGTAAGTTTTTGTATTCTCCCAAAGGTAGAATGATAAGCATGTTTTACATGTTTATGTTTGTTTTTAACACAACTAAGTAACCCCTCTAAAAGACTAGAAAGACACTTTGATCTTCTAAAAGGTCCTATGAGAATCCTAAATAAAAAATTTTAACCAAAACTTCTTGAAACATACATGTCATGGATTGGAGAATTTAGGTGAGGTAGGACAACTATAAGTAAGTTTTCGTATTCTCCCAAAGGTAGAATGATAAGCATGTTTTACATGTTTATGTTCGTTTTTAACACAACTAAGTAACCCCTCCAAAAGACTAGAAAGACATTTTGATCTTCTAAAAGGTCCTATGAGAATCGTAAATAAAACTTTTTAACCAAAACTTCTTGAAACATATATGTCATGGATTGGAGAATTTAGGTGAGGTAGGACAACTATAAGTAAGTTTTTGTATTCTCCCAAAGGTAGAATGATAAGCATGTTTTACATGTTTATGTTTGTTTTTAACACAACTAAGTAACCCCTCTAAAAGACTAGAAAGACACTTTGATCTTCTAAAAGGTCCTACGAGAATCCTAAATAAAAAATTTTAACCAAAACTTCTTGAAACATACATGTCATGGATTGGAGAATTTAGGTGAGGTAGGACAACTATAAGCAAGTTTTTGTATTCTCCCAAAGGTAGAATGATAAGCATGTTTTACATGTTTATGTTCGATTGTAACACAACTAAGTAACCCCTCTAATAGGCTAGAAAGACACTTTGATCTTCTAAAAGGTCCTATGAGAATCCTAAATAAAACTTTTTAACCAAAACTTCTTGAAACATATATGTTATGGATTGGAGAATTTAGGTGAAGTAGGACAACTATAAGTAAGTTTTTGTATTCTCCCAAAGGTAGAATGATAAGCATGTTTTACATGTTTATGTTCGTTTTTAACACAACTAAGTAACCCCTCTAAAAGACTAGAAAGACACTTTGATCTTCTAAAAGGTCCTATGAGAATCCTAAATAAAAAAATTTAACCAAAACTTCTTGAAACATACATGTCATGGATTGGAGAATTTAGGTGAGGTAGGACAACTATAAGTAAGTTTTTGTATTCTCCCAAAGGTAGAATGATAAGCATGTTTTACATGTTTATGTTCGTTTCTAACACAACTAAGTAACCCCTCTAAAATACTAGAAAGACACTTTGATCTTCTAAAAGGTCCTATGAGAATCCTAAATAAAAAATTTTAACCAAAACTTCTTGAAACATACATGTCATGGATTGGAGAATTTAGGTGAGGTAGGACAACTATAAGTAAGTTTTTGTATTCTCCCAAAGGTAGAATGATAAGCATGTTTTACATGTTTATGTTCGTTTTTAACACAACTAAGTAACCCCTCTAAAAGACTAGAAAGACACTTTGATCTTCTAAAAGGTCCTATGAGAATCCTAAATAAAAAATTTTAACCAAAACTTCTTGAAACATACATGTCATGGATTGGAGAATTTAGGTGAGGTAGGACAACTATAAGTAAGTTTTTGTATGCTCCTTAAGGTAGAATGAGAAGCATTTTATACAAGTTTATGTTCGTTTGTAACACCCCTAAGTAACCCTTCTAAATACTCGAAAGACACTATGATCTTGTAAAAGGTCCTATGAGAGTCCTAAACAAAACTTTTTAAACAAAAATTCTTGAAACATATGTGTCATGGATCGGGGGTTTTAGGTGAGGTTAAACAACTATAAGTAAGTTTTTGTATGTTGCTTAAGGTAGAATGAGAAGCATTTTATACAAGTTTATGTTCGTTTGTAACACCCCTAAGTAACCCGTCTAAATACTAGAAAGACACTTTGATCTTGTAAAAGGTCCCATGAGAATCCTAAACAAAACTTTTTAAACAACAATTCTTGAAACATATGTGTCATGGATTAGAGATTTTAGGTGAGGTTAGACAACTATAAGTAAGATTTTGTATGCTCCTAAAGGTAGAATGAGAATCATTTTATACAAGTTTATGTTCATTTGTAACACCCCTAAATAACCCTTCTAAATAATAGAAAGACACTTTGACCTTCAACAAGTTCCTATGATAATCCTAAACAAAACTTTTTAAACAAAACTTCTTGAAACCTATGTGTCATGGATTGGAGAATTTAAGTGCAGTAAGACAACTATAAGTAAGTTTTTGTAAGCTCCCAAAGGTAGAATGAGAAGCATGTTGTACATGTTTTTGTTCGTTTGTAACACAACTAAGTAACCCCTCCAAAAGACTAGAAAGACATTTCGATCTTCTAAAAGGTCCTATGAGAATCCAAAATAAAACTTTTTAACCAAAACTTCTTGAAACATATATGTCACGGATTGGAGAATTTAGGTGAGGTAGGACAACTATAAGTAAGTTTTTGTATTCTCCCAAAGGTAGAATGATAAGCATGTTTTACATGTTTATGTTCGATTGTAACACAACTAAGTAACCCCTCTAATAGGCTAGAAAGACACTTTGATCTTCTAAAAGGTCCTATGAGAATCCTAAATAAAACTTTTTAACCAAAACTTCTTGAAACATATATGTTATGGATTGGAGAATTTAGGTGAAGTAGGACAACTATAAGTAAGTTTTTGTATTCTCCCAAAGGTAGAATGATAAGCATGTTTTACATGTTTATGTTCGTTTTTAACACAACTAAGTAACCCCTCTAAAAGACTAGAAAGACACTTTGATCTTCTAAAAGGTCCTATGAGAATCCTAAATAAAAAAATTTAACCAAAACTTCTTGAAACATACATGTCATGGATTGGAGAATTTAGGTGAGGTAGGACAACTATAAGTAAGTTTTTGTATTCTCCCAAAGGTAGAATGATAAGCATGTTTTACATGTTTATGTTCGTTTCTAACACAACTAAGTAACCCCTCTAAAATACTAGAAAGACACTTTGATCTTCTAAAAGGTCCTATGAGAATCCTAAATAAAAATTTTTAACCAAAACTTCTTGAAACATACATGTCATGGATTGGAGAATTTAGGTGAGGTAGGACAACTATAAGTAAGTTTTTGTATTCTCCCAAAGGTAGAATGATAAGCATGTTTTACATGTTTATGTTCGTTTTTAACACAACTAAGTAACCCCTCTAAAAGACTAGAAAGACACTTTGATCTTCTAAAAGGTCCTATGAGAATCCTAAATAAAAAATTTTAACCAAAACTTCTTGAAACATACATGTCATGGATTGGAGAATTTAGGTGAGGTAGGACAACTATAAGTAAGTTTTTGTATGCTCCTTAAGGTAGAATGAGAAGCATTTTATACAAGTTTATGTTCGTTTGTAACACCCCTAAGTAACCCTTCTAAATACTCGAAAGACACTATGATCTTGTAAAAGGTCCTATGAGAGTCCTAAACAAAACTTTTTAAACAAAAATTCTTGAAACATATGTGTCATGGATCGGGGGTTTTAGGTGAGGTTAAACAACTATAAGTAAGTTTTTCTATGTTGCTTAAGGTAGAATGAGAAGCATTTTATACAAGTTTATGTTCGTTTGTAACACCCCTAAGTAACCCGTCTAAATACTAGAAAGACACTTTGATCTTGTAAAAGGTCCCATGAGAATCCTAAACAAAACTTTTTAAACAACAATTCTTGAAACATATGTGTCATGGATTAGAGATTTTAGGTGAGGTTAGACAACTATAAGTAAGATTTTGTATGCTCCTAAAGGTAGAATGAGAATCATTTTATACAAGTATATGTTCATTTGTAACACCCCTAAATAACCCTTCTAAATAATAGAAAGACACTTTGACCTTCAACAAGTTCCTATGATAATCCTAAACAAAACTTTTTAAACAAAACTTCTTGAAACCTATGTGTCATGGATTGGAGAATTTAAGTGCAGTAAGACAACTATAAGTAAGTTTTTGTAAGCTCCCAAAGGTAGAATGAGAAGCATGTTGTACATGTTTTTGTTCGTTTGTAACACAACTAAGTAACCCCTCCAAAAGACTAGAAAGACATTTCGATCTTCTAAAAGGTCCTATGAGAATCCAAAATAAAACTTTTTAACCAAAACTTCTTGAAACATATATGTCACGGATTGGAGAATTTAGGTGAGGTAGGACAACTATAAGTAAGTTTTTGTATTCTCCCAAAGGTAGAATGATAAGCATGTTTTACATGTTTATGTTCGTTTTTAACACAACTAAGTAACCCCTCTAAAAGACTAGAAAGACACTTTGATCTTCTAAAAGGTCCTATGAGAATCCTAAATAAAAAAATTTAACCAAAACTTCTTGAAACATACATGTCATGGATTGGAGAATTTAGGTGAGGTAGGACAACTATAAGTAAATTTTTGTATTCTCCCAAAGGTAGAATGATAAGCTTGGTTTACATGTTTATGTTCGTTTTTAACACAACTAAGTAACCCCTCTAAAAGACTAGAAAGACACTTTGATCTTCTAAAAGGTCCTATGAGAATCCTAAATAAAAAAATTTAACCAAAACTTCTTGAAACATACATGTCATGGATTGGAGAATTTAGGTGAGGTAGGACAACTATAAGTAAGTTTTTGTATGCTCCTTAAGGTAGAATGAGAAGCATTTTATACAAGTTTATGTTCGTTTGTAACACCCCTAAGTAACCCTTCTAAATACTCGAAAGACACTATGATCTTGTAAAAGGTCCTATGAGAATCCTAAACAAAACTTTTTAAACAAAAATTCTTGAAACATATGTGTCATGGATCGGGGGTTTTAGGTGAGGTTAAACAACTATAAGTAAGTTTTTGTATGTTGCTTAAGGTAGAATGAGAAGCATTTTATACAAGTTTATGTTCGTTTGTAACACCCCTAAGTAACCCGTCTAAATACTAGAAAGACACTTTGATCTTGTAAAAGGTCCCATGAGAATCCTAAACAAAACTTTTTAAACAACAATTCTTGAAACATATGTGTCATGGATTAGAGATTTTAGGTGAGGTTAGACAACTATAAGTAAGATTTTGTATGCTCCTAAAGGTAGAATGAGAATCATTTTATACAAGTTTATGTTCATTTGTAACACCCCTAAATAACCCTTCTAAATAATAGAAAGACACTTTGACCTTCAACAAGTTCCTATGATAATCCTAAACAAAATTTTTTAAACAAAACTTCTTGAAACCTATGTGTCATGGATTGGAGAATTTAAGTGCAATAAGACAACTATAAGTAAGTTTTTGTATGCTCCCAAAGGTAGAATGAGAAGCATGTTGTACATGTTTTTGTTCGTTTGTAACACAACTAAGTAACCCCTCCAAAAGACTAGAAAGACATTTCGATCTTCTAAAAGGTCCTATGAGAATCCAAAATAAAACTTTTTAACCAAAACTTCTTGAAACATATATGTCATGGATTGGAGAATTTAGGTGAGGTAGGACAACTATAAGTAAGTTTTTGTATTCTCCCAAAGGTAGAATGATAAGCATGTTTTACATGTTTATGTTCGATTGTAACACAACTAAGTAACCCCTCTAATAGGCTAGAAAGACACTTTGATCTTCTAAAAGGTCCTATGAGAATCCTAAATAAAACTTTTTAACCAAAACTTCTTGAAACATATATGTTATGGATTGGAGAATTTAGGTGAAGTAGGACAACTATAAGTAAGTTTTTGTATTCTCCCAAAGGTAGAATGATAAGCATGTTTTACATGTTTATGTTCGTTTTTAACACAACTAAGTAACCCCTCTAAAAGACTAGAAAGACACTTTGATCTTCTAAAAGGTCCTATGAGAATCCTAAATAAAAAAATTTAACCAAAACTTCTTGAAACATACATGTCATGGATTGGAGAATTTAGGTGAGGTAGGACAACTATAAGTAAGTTTTTGTATTCTCCCAAAGGTAGAATGATAAGCATGTTTTACATGTTTATGTTCGTTTCTAACACAACTAAGTAACCCCTCTAAAATACTAGAAAGACACTTTGATCTTCTAAAAGGTCCTATGAGAATCCTAAATAAAAATTTTTAACCAAAACTTCTTGAAACATACATGTCATGGATTGGAGAATTTAGGTGAGGTAGGACAACTATAAGTAAGTTTTTGTATTCTCCCAAAGGTAGAATGATAAGCATGTTTTACATGTTTATGTTCGTTTTTAACACAACTAAGTAACCCCTCTAAAAGACTAGAAAGACACTTTGATCTTCTAAAAGGTCCTATGAGAATCCTAAATAAAAAATTTTAACCAAAACTTCTTGAAACATACATGTCATGGATTGGAGAATTTAGGTGAGGTAGGACAACTATAAGTAAGTTTTTGTATGCTCCTTAAGGTAGAATGAGAAGCATTTTATACAAGTTTATGTTCGTTTGTAACACCCCTAAGTAACCCTTCTAAATACTCGAAAGACACTATGATCTTGTAAAAGGTCCTATGAGAGTCCTAAACAAAACTTTTTAAACAAAAATTCTTGAAACATATGTGTCATGGATCGGGGGTTTTAGGTGAGGTTAAACAACTATAAGTAAGTTTTTGTATGTTGCTTAAGGTAGAATGAGAAGCATTTTATACAAGTTTATGTTCGTTTGTAACACCCCTAAGTAACCCGTCTAAATACTAGAAAGACACTTTGATCTTGTAAAAGGTCCCATGAGAATCCTAAACAAAACTTTTTAAACAACAATTCTTGAAACATATGTGTCATGGATTAGAGATTTTAGGTGAGGTTAGACAACTATAAGTAAGATTTTGTATGCTCCTAAAGGTAGAATGAGAATCATTTTATACAAGTTTATGTTCATTTGTAACACCCCTAAATAACCCTTCTAAATAATAGAAAGACACTTTGACCTTCAACAAGTTCCTATGATAATCCTAAACAAAACTTTTTAAACAAAACTTCTTGAAACCTATGTGTCATGGATTGGAGAATTTAAGTGCAGTAAGACAACTATAAGTAAGTTTTTGTAAGCTCCCAAAGGTAGAATGAGAAGCATGTTGTACATGTTTTTGTTCGTTTGTAACACAACTAAGTAACCCCTCCAAAAGACTAGAAAGACATTTCGATCTTCTAAAAGGTCCTATGAGAATCCAAAATAAAACTTTTTAACCAAAACTTCTTGAAACATATATGTCACGGATTGGAGAATTTAGGTGAGGTAGGACAACTATAAGTAAGTTTTTGTATTCTCCCAAAGGTAGAATGATAAGCATGTTTTACATGTTTATGTTCGATTGTAACACAACTAAGTAACCCCTCTAATAGGCTAGAAAGACACTTTGATCTTCTAAAAGGTCCTATGAGAATCCTAAATAAAACTTTTTAACCAAAACTTCTTGAAACATATATGTTATGGATTGGAGAATTTAGGTGAAGTAGGACAACTATAAGTAAGTTTTTGTATTCTCCCAAAGGTAGAATGATAAGCATGTTTTACATGTTTATGTTCGTTTTTAACACAACTAAGTAACCCCTCTAAAAGACTAGAAAGACACTTTGATCTTCTAAAAGGTCCTATGAGAATCCTAAATAAAAAAATTTAACCAAAACTTCTTGAAACATACATGTCATGGATTGGAGAATTTAGGTGAGGTAGGACAACTATAAGTAAGTTTTTGTATTCTCCCAAAGGTAGAATGATAAGCATGTTTTACATGTTTATGTTCGTTTCTAACACAACTAAGTAACCCCTCTAAAATACTAGAAAGACACTTTGATCTTCTAAAAGGTCCTATGAGAATCCTAAATAAAAATTTTTAACCAAAACTTCTTGAAACATACATGTCATGGATTGGAGAATTTAGGTGAGGTAGGACAACTATAAGTAAGTTTTTGTATTCTCCCAAAGGTAGAATGATAAGCATGTTTTACATGTTTATGTTCGTTTTTAACACAACTAAGTAACCCCTCTAAAAGACTAGAAAGACACTTTGATCTTCTAAAAGGTCCTATGAGAATCCTAAATAAAAAATTTTAACCAAAACTTCTTGAAACATACATGTCATGGATTGGAGAATTTAGGTGAGGTAGGACAACTATAAGTAAGTTTTTGTATGCTCCTTAAGGTAGAATGAGAAGCATTTTATACAAGTTTATGTTCGTTTGTAACACCCCTAAGTAACCCTTCTAAATACTCGAAAGACACTATGATCTTGTAAAAGGTCCTATGAGAGTCCTAAACAAAACTTTTTAAACAAAAATTCTTGAAACATATGTGTCATGGATCGGGGGTTTTAGGTGAGGTTAAACAACTATAAGTAAGTTTTTCTATGTTGCTTAAGGTAGAATGAGAAGCATTTTATACAAGTTTATGTTCGTTTGTAACACCCCTAAGTAACCCGTCTAAATACTAGAAAGACACTTTGATCTTGTAAAAGGTCCCATGAGAATCCTAAACAAAACTTTTTAAACAACAATTCTTGAAACATATGTGTCATGGATTAGAGATTTTAGGTGAGGTTAGACAACTATAAGTAAGATTTTGTATGCTCCTAAAGGTAGAATGAGAATCATTTTATACAAGTTTATGTTCATTTGTAACACCCCTAAATAACCCTTCTAAATAATAGAAAGACACTTTGACCTTCAACAAGTTCCTATGATAATCCTAAACAAAACTTTTTAAACAAAACTTCTTGAAACCTATGTGTCATGGATTGGAGAATTTAAGTGCAGTAAGACAACTATAAGTAAGTTTTTGTAAGCTCCCAAAGGTAGAATGAGAAGCATGTTGTACATGTTTTTGTTCGTTTGTAACACAACTAAGTAACCCCTCCAAAAGACTAGAAAGACATTTCGATCTTCTAAAAGGTCCTATGAGAATCCAAAATAAAACTTTTTAACCAAAACTTCTTGAAACATATATGTCACGGATTGGAGAATTTAGGTGAGGTAGGACAACTATAAGTAAGTTTTTGTATTCTCCCAAAGGTAGAATGATAAGCATGTTTTACATGTTTATGTTCGTTTTTAACACAACTAAGTAACCCCTCTAAAAGACTAGAAAGACACTTTGATCTTCTAAAAGGTCCTATGAGAATCCTAAATAAAAAAATTTAACCAAAACTTCTTGAAACATACATGTCATGGATTGGAGAATTTAGGTGAGGTAGGACAACTATAAGTAAATTTTTGTATTCTCCCAAAGGTAGAATGATAAGCTTGGTTTACATGTTTATGTTCGTTTTTAACACAACTAAGTAACCCCTCTAAAAGACTAGAAAGACACTTTGATCTTCTAAAAGGTCCTATGAGAATCCTAAATAAAAAAATTTAACCAAAACTTCTTGAAACATACATGTCATGGATTGGAGAATTTAGGTGAGGTAGGACAACTATAAGTAAGTTTTTGTATGCTCCTTAAGGTAGAATGAGAAGCATTTTATACAAGTTTATGTTCGTTTGTAACACCCCTAAGTAACCCTTCTAAATACTCGAAAGACACTATGATCTTGTAAAAGGTCCTATGAGAATCCTAAACAAAACTTTTTAAACAAAAATTCTTGAAACATATGTGTCATGGATCGGGGGTTTTAGGTGAGGTTAAACAACTATAAGTAAGTTTTTGTATGTTGCTTAAGGTAGAATGAGAAGCATTTTATACAAGTTTATGTTCGTTTGTAACACCCCTAAGTAACCCGTCTAAATACTAGAAAGACACTTTGATCTTGTAAAAGGTCCCATGAGAATCCTAAACAAAACTTTTTAAACAACAATTCTTGAAACATATGTGTCATGGATTAGAGATTTTAGGTGAGGTTAGACAACTATAAGTAAGATTTTGTATGCTCCTAAAGGTAGAATGAGAATCATTTTATACAAGTTTATGTTCATTTGTAACACCCCTAAATAACCCTTCTAAATAATAGAAAGACACTTTGACCTTCAACAAGTTCCTATGATAATCCTAAACAAAATTTTTTAAACAAAACTTCTTGAAACCTATGTGTCATGGATTGGAGAATTTAAGTGCAATAAGACAACTATAAGTAAGTTTTTGTATGCTCCCAAAGGTAGAATGAGAAGCATGTTGTACATGTTTTTGTTCGTTTGTAACACAACTAAGTAACCCCTCCAAAAGACTAGAAAGACATTTCGATCTTCTAAAAGGTCCTATGAGAATCCAAAATAAAACTTTTTAACCAAAACTTCTTGAAACATATATGTCATGGATTGGAGAATTTAGGTGAGGTAGGACAACTATAAGTAAGTTTTTGTATTCTCCCAAAGGTAGAATGATAAGCATGTTTTACATGTTTATGTTCGTTTTTAACACAACTAAGTAACCCCTCTAAAAGACTAGAAAGACACTTTGATCTTCTAAAAGGTCCTATGAGAATCCTAAATAAAAAAATTTAACCAAAACTTCTTGAAACTTACATGTCATGGATTGGAGAATTTAGGTGAGGTAGGACAACTATAAGTAAGTTTTTGTATTCTCCCAAAGGTAGAATGATAAGCAAGTTTTACATGTTTATGTTCGATTGTAACACAACTAAGTAACCCCTCTAATAGGCTAGAAAGACACTTTGATCTTCTAAAAGGTCCTATGAGAATCCTAAATAAAACTTTTTAACCAAAACTTCTTGAAACATATATGTTATGGATTGGAGAATTTAGGTGAAGTAGGACAACTATAAGTAAGTTTTTGTATTCTCCCAAAGGTAGAATGATAAGCATGTTTTACATGTTTATGTTTGTTTTTAACACAACTAAGTAACCCCTCTAAAAGACTAGAAAGACACTTTGATCTTCTAAAAGGTCCTATGAGAATCCTAAATAAAAAATTTTAACCAAAACTTCTTGAAACATACATGTCATGGATATTAGAGAGGATGCATTCAAGGAGGAGGAAAGGCCGAAGTCACAATGACAAGGCCTAAGAAGTCATTCCTTGGATGCACTTTGGTGTGAGACAAAAGAAGCACAATGCAATGAAGTCCACACTATAAGTGATAAAGAAGAGCCAAAGGTGTTGGAACAGGCTCGGTTATGTTCCAGCAATAAGAGTATAACCAAGACTTGGGAAAGAAGCAAGAAGAGCCAAAGGTGTGAATGAAGTGAGATAAGAGGAGATGGCTATACTTGGGAGTGTGTATCACGACCAAGAGTGTGTGGGACAAAGGAGGAGAGGTGCATAAGCTTATCATGGTGTCTTCCTCAGCTTATCACAAGAATAAATGTTGATAAGCTATCAAAGGAAGAGATAAGAGAGGAGTGAGAAGTGGGGACCGTGTTAGGTCATGTCACTATCACTCAAGAAGCGTGACTCTCTCTCCTCAGACCACAAGGACTGCCTGTCCCTCTCTCATCAGAACCAAAGGAATCAAACAAAAAGGAGTGGTCCACGGTTCAGACATGTCACTATCAATCTGAACCAAAACAAGACCACTTTTCCCACAAGTTTGAATTATGACCGTTGGAACACATCTCCTCTTCTTGTTATGGCCGAATCTCATTAGGTTTATACTTGTTTTTATGTGTGTGTCAAGCATTGTAAGAGTCTATATAAAGACTGGTCTTGTAACACATTTTAATAAGAAGAAAGTATTCACACAAAAACTAGGGTTCTTATTCTCTCTCTAGCGCTTTCTTCTTCCTTATTCTCTCATTGTGTCTTCCACTCAAACACAATGAAACCATGAAGAGTCTCGGTCCTAAGGATGCTTTAATGCTCCTGGTTGTGTTCTTGATCAGCTCTTCCATAGCTGATTCAAGGAACAACACAAACCGGCTCTTAATGGACATTACAAGAACAACACCCTCTACTTACTGATTCTCTTAATCCTCATGAGTAAACACACTCTATAAGTGATGTTAGGCTCCTGGATAAGTCTCAAATAGAGTGGTGCTCTTGTTAAAGCTAAGTAGAATCACTAACTTCCAAGCTAAACTTGGTTGCGGTTCACTTATGCTCTTTCTCTCTAAACAAAGGTTTAGAGTAATCTCAAGGTTTCTCAACATGATTCCATAGTCATGATTGTGAAATCCCAACATGGTATCAGAGCATTAGATTCTAGGATTGAATCAAGCTCAAAAACCAGAGAAAAACAGAGCAAAACTCTGTCCCTTTCTCATTCAAAGCTTCCGCAAATTCAGAGAGTAAACTGAGCAAAACTCAGTCAATGTTCTCAAAACCAAAAGCTCAAACTGAGCAAAACTCAGTCCCTGAACTTCCCCTTCATTCTCTCATTTATTCTCTCATTCATTTATACTCTCATTCTCAAGCATTCATTCTCTCATTTTCTGCATTTTTCTTTCATTCTCTGGTTCTTATACTTCACCTATTCTCTCTGAGTTCTGTCCTTGAAGCTCCTGAGCTCACAATGACTTAAAAATCAGAGTGCATAGCTCCTGATCAAAGCTGTGTTATTTTGAGGATTGTTGTGTGTTTCTTGGTGTTTTTAGGTGGAATGATGAACCAACTAGTGAGGACAGTTTACAAAAGGGCTGGAGCTCAGTTTCTAAGTGGCTGTACCCACTGGTCTTGAGCTTACCTAAGAAGAAGAGGCGTCCAGAGGCTGCTACAACAAAGTTAGTCAAGAGAAGCAACACTGATTTCTTGGATAATCAAGTCTAGAAGCTGTTTCAAGAAGAGGCAGTGATGGAAGCTTGTATTCAAGGCTTAGTGTGCATCATGGTTAGGAAGATCAGTCTTGAAGCTGCTCTAAGATGGAGTAGTGATGGAGGATTGGCTCTTAGCATGGTGTGGTTAATCTGAAGCTAACAAAGGATCAGACCTAAAGGTGTCCATACTTAAGGGAGGCTACAAGTTGAACAACCCATCAAGGCTGTTAAGGTTTCAAGAGAAGTCACAAAGGAGCAGCCAAAGAAGAGGAGCTAGAACCAGTTATGAAACTGATGAATCAACTCACATCTCAATGGTGCTTCTGGCTTCATGAGGGCTTAAGGAAAGGTTAAAGGCGTGGCTAAAGGCTAGGTCTAAAGCCAACCAGCTTGTGGAAGGCTTAACAGTCCGGGGGAGGTGTTAAACCTCAAAGAAATGGAGTAAACCCTAGTGGAACTCATAAAACCAGAAGCAACAACACCTTGATTGATGTTAGAACCGGGAATCACTAAGTGGAGCAGACCAAGAAGGAAATGCAAGCTAGTGGTAGGCGTTGAATCAGCTCAAATCAAGAGTGTTGGTGTGGAAAAGAAGGGCTGAGATTGTATGTGCAAAAATCCAGAGAGATATGCACAAGGTTTCAAAGTCCCAAACATGTCCAAAGGAAGGCTAAACCTCAACTCCTAAAAGGCTAAACTCCTAAACTCTCACTGTTTTTATTAAGTCTTCATTAAGTCAATTAAATTCACTTGTGTTACTTATCCATTGCTTAATCATAACTTAAACTTATGGCATTTTACTTTAACAAGTCTTCTTTGAATCTTTGATGTGAAGGTTCATTAGGAGGCCTAAAGGAGGAGTTAGACCATGGGCAGATTAAGTGACAAGGAGAGAGCTCAAGGAGAGACAAGAAAGAAGGCTAAGTCTTGAGGCAAGGTCATGGAAGGTCCAATGGTGAAGCTTAGTCCAATGGAGAAGCTTGATCCAAGATGGAGAAGGCAATCTAAAGGAGAAGTTAACCTAATGAACCGGCTCATTCAAATGCACAAAGGAACATGTCAAAGCTTACATCAAGGGGATGTTGTGGCTATACTCTTTTTCCCTCCTTAAGGTTTTATCCCATGAGGTTTTACTTAAGGAGGTTTTTAATGAGGTAGCTCCCGCATCTCCAAGCTTGGCCTCTGGTCCTTTAGTGTCTCGGCGCCCAAGCTTGCGGGGGAGTATTAGAGAGGATGCATTCAAGGAGGAGGAAAGGCCGAAGTCACAATGACAAGGCCTAAGAAGTCATTCCTTGGATGCACTTTGGTGTGAGACAAAAGAAGCACAATGCAATGAAGTCCACACTATAAGTGATAAAGAAGAGCCAAAGGTGTTGGAACAGGCTCGGTTATGTTCCAGCAATAAGAGTATAACCAAGACTTGGGAAAGAAGCAAGAAGAGCCAAAGGTGTGAATGAAGTGAGATAAGAGGAGATGGCTATACTTGGGAGTGTGTATCACGACCAAGAGTGTGTGGGACAAAGGAGGAGAGGTGCATAAGCTTATCATGGTGTCTTCCTCAGCTTATCACAAGAATAAATGTTGATAAGCTATCAAAGGAAGAGATAAGAGAGGAGTGAGAAGTGGGGACCGTGTTAGGTCATGTCACTATCACTCAAGAAGCGTGACTCTCTCTCCTCAGACCACAAGGACTGCCTGTCCCTCTCTCATCAGAACCAAAGGAATCAAACAAAAAGGAGTGGTCCACGGTTCAGACATGTCACTATCAATCTGAACCAAAACAAGACCACTTTTCCCACAAGTTTGAATTATGACCGTTGGAACACATCTCCTCTTCTTGTTATGGCCGAATCTCATTAGGTTTATACTTGTTTTTATGTGTGTGTCAAGCATTGTAAGAGTCTATATAAAGACTGGTCTTGTAACACATTTTAATAAGAAGAAAGTATTCACACAAAAACTAGGGTTCTTATTCTCTCTCTAGCGCTTTCTTCTTCCTTATTCTCTCATTGTGTCTTCCACTCAAACACAATGAAACCATGAAGAGTCTCGGTCCTAAGGATGCTTTAATGCTCCTGGTTGTGTTCTTGATCAGCTCTTCCATAGCTGATTCAAGGAACAACACAAACCGGCTCTTAATGGACATTACAAGAACAACACCCTCTACTTACTGATTCTCTTAATCCTCATGAGTAAACACACTCTATAAGTGATGTTAGGCTCCTGGATAAGTCTCAAATAGAGTGGTGCTCTTGTTAAAGCTAAGTAGAATCACTAACTTCCAAGCTAAACTTGGTTGCGGTTCACTTATGCTCTTTCTCTCTAAACAAAGGTTTAGAGTAATCTCAAGGTTTCTCAACATGATTCCATAGTCATGATTGTGAAATCCCAACAATGGATTGGAGAATTTAGGTGAGGTAGGACAACTATAAGTAAGTTTTCGTATTCTCCCAAAGGTAGAATGATAAGCATGTTTTACATGTTTATGTTCGTTTTTAACACAACTAAGTGTTAGAATTCAGAGTCTAGAAGAGATAGAGTGAGTATAAGTGAGTTTAGGACTAAGAGAAGAAGAGAGAAGAAGAGGGTTCTCGCTAGGGTTTCCTAGAGAGAGGGTATTAGCCGAGAGAGAGTGTTGAGAGTATTACTTGGGAAATGAATCCCTAAAAGTATGTATTGATTCTTCTGAGTTACAATACATATATAGAGAGTCTACTAGGGTTTACATAACAAGAAACAATAAAATATGAAGAAGAGGACAAAGAGAGTGCAACGGCTAGGAGAGGGAAAGCGACAGCTCATGGAGGAGAGAGAAGCGTGTGTTCTGACCTAGGGATCAGTCTTCTGATCCTCTGCTTTGCTCAGACCACTTGGTACTATGTTGAGAACATAAACAACTCCTTTTAGGACCGAGATACCACATTTGAATAAGTCCCAAAGTCCCCAACTTTGCACATACCTAAACCGGCTTCATTCCTTGTGTTGCACACTACCTTCTTTCTTCTTCATTTCAATACTCCCCCTCAAGCTTGATCATGGAGATGGAGTGATCAAGCTTGGAACCGTAGACACTTACCTCATTAAAAACCTTGATATAGAAAAACCACTTGGGATAAAAACTATATCAAGGGAAAAAGAGTATAAGCTCTACGGCCTAGGGTTCTTCAAGCTTGTGAGAGATCAATGAGTCCAAGCTTAGGAAGAATGAACTCACAAACCTTCAATGTAGCAGCCTTGGTGAAGATGTCTGCTAGTTGATCCGAGCTCCTTGTGTAACAAGGTAAGATCACACCCTCTTGAACCTTCTGCCTCACCTTGTGACAATCCACCTCAATGTGCTTTGTTCTCTCATGAAACACTGAGTTGGAAGCTATGTGTATTGCTGCTTGGTTATCACAATGCATTGTGATTGGAGTTGGTTGATCAATGCCCAAATCTTCAAGTAAAGCCTTCAGCCATGTCAATTCATTGGTAAGCTTCCTCATTGCTCTATACTCTGCCTCTGCACTTGAACAAGACACCACCTTCTGCTTCTTTGTTTTCCAAGTCACAAGATTGCCTCCAATGAATGTACAATAGCCTGAAGTGGACCTCCTATCTTGTCTATCTCCTGCCCAATCTGCATCACAATATCCTACAATCTCTGTGCTTTGATTGCACCCCATCCATATTCCTTGGCCAGGAGATCCATTGAGGTACCTTAGGATCCGGTCCACCATATTCCAATGATGCATCATTGGAGCTTGCATATGCTGGCTTACCTGGTTCACTGCAAAACACAAGTCAGGCCTTGTAATGGTAAGATAAATCAGCTTACCAACCATCCTCCTATAGAGTGTAATGTCTCCAAATGGCTCCTTTGCAATCTCCCCCTCTCTTGTGACTTTGTAGCCTTCTTCAAGAGGTGTCTTGGCTGTCTTTCCATTGAGCTTACCTGCTTCACTCAACAAATCAAGAGTGTACTTCCTTTGTGATAAGAAGAGGCCTTCTTTAGACCGGCACACTTCTATCCCTAGGAAGTACTTTAGTTCACCAAGATCCTTGATATCAAACACAGATTTCAAATGATCTTTGCAATCTTGAATTCCTACCTTGTCACTCCCTGAGATGATGATATCATCTACATAAATGAGAATGACAACAATACCTTATTGGCTTGATTGAGTGAAGAGAGTATGATCAGCTTCTGATCTACTAAAACCCTTTTCCATGAGAGTTGTGCTTAGCTTGTGGTACCAAGCTCTAGGAGATTGTTTGAGACCATAGATTGCCTTCTTCAACCTCAGAACCCTTCCTTGTGTTACCATGCCTTCAAGACCAGGTGGTGGAGTCATGTAAACCTCATCCTCTAGCTCTCCTTGGAGGAATGCATTTTTGACATCCATTTGATGCAAATCCCATTCCAAGTTTGTTGCTAAGGACAGAATCACTCTCACTGTATGAAGCTTGGCTACTGGTGCAAAAGTGTCTCTATAATCCTCTCCATAGGTTTGTGTAAACCCTCTTGCAACTAATCTGGCCTTGTACCTCTCTATCTCTCCATTGCTCTTGTATTTGATAGTGAAAACCCATTTGGAACTCACTGCCCTCTTCTTCCTTGGTAAATCTGTTTCATACCAAGTGTTGTTGTTTTCCATTGCCTTGATCTCTTCTCCAACTGCATCAGTCCACTTCTTGTGCTCCTTAGCTTCTTCATAGGTTTTAGGAACCCATTCAGCATCAATAGCACCCATAAACACCTTGTGCTCAGTTGGGAAGTGAGCAAGTGTGCACACAGCTTGTGTTGGATGAGCTACTGCCTTGCAATTGTAGTAAACCCTAGTCTTCATCCATTCAGACGGGTCCTTTCTCTCTCTAGTACTTCTTCTAAGCACTTGAACCGGCTGTTGATGTTGTACTACTTCAGGTTCCTCTTGCATAGCTTCAGGTTCCATTTGTTGGCCAACAATCTCTTCTCTATCATCTTGATCATGTGTGGCAGAACCATCAGCTTGTGGTTCCTCTTGTGATTCTCCATTGCCCTCCTCATGATCAAGATGAGTAGGCTCATCCACAATGTTAGTTTCCTCAGCCGGTTTATCCACTTGAGTCGCCTCACTCCTCTTTGGCTGAGCAATTCCCAGGCTCTCTAAGATCCTCCTTAGGTTATTGGCACGGTCAGAAGGGTTATTAGGAAGGTCCTTAAAGCTTTCCCAACTCTTCTCTTCATAGAAACCCTTTGACTCCACAAACTTGACATCTCTAGAGACTAATACCCTTCTAGTCTCAGGTACATAGCACTTGTACCCTCTCTGGTTTGTAGAATACCCAATGAACATTGCTTTGACACTCTTATGATCAAGCTTATCTCTCTGCTCTCCTGGTTTTAAAACAAAACACAAACATCCAAACACACGTAAGTGATGAATTGAAGGTTTAGTTTTGTTCAATACCTGATATGGTGAAGCATCTTGTAGAACTCTTGTGGGTGTCCTATTGATTAGATAGCAAGCAGACATCACAGCATCACTCCAAAACCTTTTGGGAACATTTGTATGAAACATGATTGATCTGGCCACCTCCATCAAGTGTCTATTCTTCCTCTCAGCCACACCATTCTGTTGTGGAGTGTATGGACAGCTTGTTTGGTGAATGATCCCATGTTTTGCAAGATGATGTTTGAATGCATTGCTTGTGTATTCCCCACCATTATCTGACCTAAATATCTTAATCTTGGCATTGAAATTGTTAGATACATAGGTTTGAAAGTTCATGAATGCTTCTAACACCCTATCTTTAGATCGAATCAAAGTTAACCAAGTATACTTGGATTTCTCATCAATGAATGTCACAAAGTACTTATGATTCTCTCTAGAAACACATGGAGCAGTCCAAACATCAGAGTGAACAAGATCAAAGCAGTTTGCATACACGGTTTTAGAACTAGGGAAGACTGATTTGCAATGTTTTCCAAGGATACATGCTTCACAATCATCATTTTTAAAAGAAACAAAGGGCAACATTAAACCTAAAGCACGAGAGTGAGGGTGACCAAGTCTAGCATGCCATACAGAATCATTAACTAGAGTAGAACTAAAAACAGAAGCAGATAATTCAGATGCAAGGTTGGTGTCTTCAAGCATGTATAACTCATCCTTTGTCACACCCTTTCCAAGCAACTTACTTGTCTTAATATCCTGAAAAATCACATCATTAGGACTGAAGATAACATTGCATTTAAGATCAGTAGCTACTCTCTTAACACTCAACAAGTTTGATGTAAAACTAGGCATATAAAAGGCTTTTGATTCTCTGTCAAACAACCTAACATTTCCTATGCCTTTAATTGGAATCCTTTCACCATTAGCAATCACAACATTCCCTAGAGCAGGCTTAACATCTCTAATCAAGTTAAAATCACTAATCATGTGATGTGAAGCCCCTGAATCTACTATCAAAGGTTTATGATCAACTATCAAGGACTTGTGATTGATTAAAGCATGAAAGGAACTACCATACACATTACCAGAACTCTCCTTGAAGGCTTTGATGAGAGCATCAAGATCAGACCTCCTCACCAAGTCATTTTGAGGCGCCACATTAGGAGCAGGAGCAAAGGCTGGTATCATCTTATTGAAATGGAGATCAGAAGAAGAAGAGGTGAATAAGTAAAACCGAAGGGAATTTAATCTCATGGTTAAGTGGTAAAAGGATAAGTTACCATGAATCAAGTCAAATATCTTCTAGAAGGTTGACTCCACGGATGAATAGTGCCAGGAGACAAGATTCAAATTCAAATGGAGATTCCCTTCCCTACTTGCTTCATCTTTTTGTCTAAAGGGGTCCTAAGAATTATTTTGTCATCTAAATTTGAATTTGAATGTATAGCCACGAAATTTAGGTGTTTATATGTCTATATATTCATTGTAATATCAAGAAGAAAAATACACACTCTTTTTGGGAGTTTTTCCCTCATACTTCTTCTTCTCTCTCTCTCACAATCTCTTCTCTAATCTCATACGAATTTCTCTCATGTTCTTCATTCTCACTAAGTTAAACACTCAAATACTCTTCATAATCTCATATTCTAATTCTAACATGGTATCAGAGCGATAAGCTCCTGTACCTATTCATTTCCGCAATCTTTTCTTTGAACTTGTTCTAAAATCTGTTCTTGAAAGCTTGTTCCTGTTTTTGAAAATTTTAAACTCTTAAGTCATTTCTTTGGCTTGTTTACTCCTGTGTGTGTTCTCTGTGAGTTGAGAACTCTTTTGTTCAAACATTTACCTTGAAAACTCCCTCCTTGCAACAAACCAGTCTTAGCAATGGAGAACTCAAGGGTAATCATTCCTGTGATTCTTAAAGGTGCCAACTATATTGTTTGGGCCAGAATGGTGAAATCTGCACTTGGAGGCAGAGGTTTGTGGAAGTACATCATGAGGAGCACAGCTCCACAGAAGGTGTTGAAGGCTGAAGCTAAGGTGGGAACCGAGGCAGAGGCTAAAGATGTTGTTGAGTCTCATGAGGAGGCATCTGAAGCTGATGAAGAAGCATGGATACAAGGGGACCAGAATGTGCTCTCTATACTTCAAAGCTCACTTGACCAGCACCTGTTGGAGGCTTACTCCTATTGTGTGACTTCCAAGCAGCTGTGGGATACTATTGAGAAGGTTTATGGGAATAAATCAAACCTAACCAGAGTCTTTGAAGTTAAGCTGGCCATCAACAATCTCCAGCAAGAAGATATGGAGTTTAAAGCTCACTTTGGAAAGTTTAGCTCACTGTGGTCAGAGTTGGAGATGTTGAGGCCACCAAGCAGTGATCCTTTGGTGTTACAAGAAAGGAGAGAGCAAGATAAAGTCTTTGCTCTTCTGCTCACCTTGAACTCATCTTACAATGGGTTGATTAAGCACATTCTGAGGGCAGACACTTTACCTGACTTGGATGATGTGTGTGGGCAAATTCAGAAAGAGCAAGGCTCATTTGGGTTGTTCAAAGGCAAAGGGGAGCTGGTAACTGCCAACAAAGGGATGTATAAGGCTGATGAGAGGCAGAACTATGGAGGTGACAAGAGAGGAGTCTTGATGTGTGAGTTTTGCAAGAAGAGTGGGCACTTGAAAGATAGATGCTGGCGCCTTCACCCTAACCTCAGACCCTCATCTCACAACAACCGGTTTAAAGATCAAAGGGCAAACTTCTCTTATGGTGCAGTTGGACCAGGTTCTTCTTCAATGCAGCAATGTGATGAAGGAAGAGCAATGGTGGTCCATCAAGCTCCATCCATGATTGATCAGAGTGATGTGGTAAGAAGGTCAGACCTTGAGGCTCTTATCAAAGCCCTCAAGGAAAACTCTGGTATGGTTCTTGGTACTTCACTCTTTGCTTCAAATAAAATCAGACCCTTGATCATTGATTCAGGAGCCTCTCATCATATGATTAGTGATCCTAAGTTGATAGAAAATGTTAAACCAGCTTTAGGATGTGTAGTAATTGCAAATGGTGATAAGATCCCAATTCAAGGCATAGGAAATCTGAAATTGTTTGATAAAGAATCTAAAGCTTTCTTTATGCCTAGTTTCACATCTAACTTAGTATCTGTGAAAAGAATAGCCACTGATCTAAATTGCAATGTTGTTTTTAGTCCTAATGATGTTGTGTTTCAGGATATTAAGACAAGTAAGTTGCTTGGGAAAGGTGTAACAAAGGATGATCTCTACATGATTGAAGACACCAATCCATCTTCTGAATTATCTTCTGCTTTTTCTACTTTCATGAGTGTTGATGATTCTATTTGGCATGCTAGACTAGGACATCCACACTCTAGAGCTTTAGGACTCTTATTACCTTCTGTTTCTTTTAAAAATGATGATTGTGAGGCTTGTATTCTTGGGAAACATTGCAAATCTGTTTTTCCAAACTCTAAAACCACTTATGAAAACTGCTTTGACCTTGTTCACTCTGATGTATGGACTGCTCCGTGTGTGTCTAGAGAAAACCATAAGTACTTTGTCACATTCATTGATGAAAAATCTAAATATACTTGGATAACATTGATGCAAACTAAGGATAGGGTGCTAGAAGCTTTTATGAATTTCCAAAGTCATGTTACTAACCATTTCAATGCTAAGATCAAAATTTTTAGATCAGACAATGGTGGTGAGTACACGAGCAATGCCTTCAAACAACACTTGTCAAAGTATGGAATTCTTCATCAAACAAGCTGTCCTTACACTCCACAACAAAATGGAGTGGCTGAGAGAAAGAACAGACACTTAATGGAGGTGGCAAGGTCCATGATGTTCTACAAGAATGTTCCTAAGAAGTTTTGGGGAGATGCAGTCATGACTGCCTGCTACTTGATCAATAGAACTCCCACAAGAGTTCTTAAGGATCAATCTCCATTTCAGGTATTAAACAAAACCAATCCATTAGTTGATCACTTACGTGTGTTTGGGTGTATTTGCTTTGTGTTAATACCAGGAGAACAAAGGGATAAGTTGGATGCTAAGAGCACCAAAGCCATGTTCATTGGCTACTCTACAACACAAAGGGGATACAAGTGTTATGTGCCTGAAACAAGGAAGGTTTTGATCTCCAGAGATGTGAAATTTATGGAGACAAGAAGTTTCTATGATGAGAAGAATTGGGATAGCTTGAAGGATCTTCCCACATCTCAATCAGATAGAGCAGCTAACCTAAGGATGATCATGGAAAACCTTGGTATTAGTATGCATCATCAACCGTCTAAACCAAGCCCAGCCTCTTCAGTCCCTGTTTTGGCTTCAGAAACTCCTCAACATTCCCATCTTGATCATGAGGGGGACACTCAAGAATCAGCTCAAGAACCACAAGAACCTGATTCTCCTACACATGATCAAGCTGGAGCTGAGGAGAATGAGGAACCTGAAGTAGAACCTGAGGAGTTAGATCATCAAAATGAAGAGGTTGAACAGCCGGTTGTGAATGAGCAGCAAGTTCAAGTGTTAAGAAGGAGCACAAGGGAGAAGAAGGATCCATCAGAATGGAAGAAAACTAGAGTTTACTTCAACAGCAATGCAGTAGCTCATCCGATTCAAGCTGTTTGCAGTTTAGCTCATGTACCTTTGGAACATCAAGTGTTCATTGGGAAGTTGGATCAAGAACATGTACCAACAACTTATGAAGAAGCTAAGGGAGATAACAGATGGATGCAAGCTGTGGATGAAGAGACCAAAGCAATGGAGAACAATGAGACTTGGTATGAAGCTGAACTTCCTAAAGGAAAGAAGGCAGTGAGTTCTAAATGGGTTTTCACTATCAAGTATAGAAGCAATGGAGAGGTTGAGAGATACAAAGCAAGGCTGGTTGCAAGAGGCTTCACTCAAACCTATGGAAAGGATTACTTGGATACCTTTGCACCAGTAGCTAAGCTTCACACAGTTAGGATCATCCTGTCCTTAGCAACAAACCTTGATTGGGAGCTTTGGCAAATGGATGTCAAGAATGCATTCCTTCAAGGAGAGCTTGAAGATGAGGTATATATGACACCACCTTCTGGTCTTGAAAGCATTGTGAAACCAGGGAAGGTGCTAAGACTCAAGAAGGCCATCTATGGACTCAAGCAATCACCTAGAGCTTGGTATCATAAACTGAGTTCAACACTTATGCAAAAGGGATTCAAGAGGTCTGAAGGAGATCATACATTGTTCACTCTACAAGACCAGGAAGGTATCATTGTCATCCTTGTTTATGTTGATGACATTATCATTTCAGGGAGTAACAAGTCAGGTATTCAAGAAACTAAAGCTTATCTTAAATCTGTGTTTGATATTAAGGACCTTGGTACTCTAAAGTACTTCCTTGGGATAGAAGTTTGTCGGTCTAAAGAAGGACTCTTCTTATCTCAAAGGAAGTACACACTTGATTTGTTGTCTGAAGCAGGAAAGATTGGATCAAAACCAGCTAAGACACCATTGGAGGAAGGCTACAAAGTCATAAGAGAGGGGGAGCTTGAAGACAGACCATTTGAGGACATCACTCAATATAGAAGGATGGTTGGTAAGCTAATCTACTTAACCATAACCAGACCTGATTTGTGCTTTGCTGTGAACCAGATTAGCCAACATATGCAAACACCAAAGATGCATCATTGGGACATGGTTGAGAGGATACTCAGATACCTAAGTGGTACTTCCGGGCAAGGCATTTGGATGGGTTGCAATCAAAGTACAGAGATAGTTGGGTATTGTGATGCTGATTGGGCAGGAGATAGAGTGGACAGGAGGTCTACTACTGGATATTGTACCTTCATTGGAGGAAACCTTGTTACTTGGAAGAGCAAGAAGCAGAAGATAGTGTCATGTTCTAGTGCTGAAGCAGAGTATAGAGCAATGAGGAAGCTAGCAACAGAATTGGCGTGGATCAAAGGTCTTCTTGCGGATTTGGGGATTGAGACTTCAAAGCCAATCACTATGCATTGTGACAACCAAGCTGCTATTCATATTGCTTCAAATTCAGTCTTCCATGAAAGGACCAAGCATATAGAAGTGGATTGTCACAAGGTTAGACAGATGATTGAGCAAGGGATTGTGTTGCCATGTTTTACAAGAAGTGAAGAACAACTTGCTGATGTCTTCACCAAGGCGGCCAGTTTGAAGGTGTGTGAGTCCATTCACTCCAAGCTTGGACTCATGGAGCTTCATGCATCCTCTAAGGTTGTGGAGACTACACTCTTTTTCCCTTCATGAAGTTTTATCCCATGTGGTTTTCTTCATGAAGGTTTTTAATGAGGTAGATCTCCATTGCCATTCCAAGCTTGATTCAGCCTTTGAATTCAAGCTTGAGGGGGAGTATTGAAATGGAGATCAGAAGAAGAAGAGGTGAATAAGTAAAACCGAAGGGAATTTAATCTCATGGTTAAGTGGTAAAAGGATAAGTTACCATGAATCAAGTCAAATATCTTCTAGAAGGTTGACTCCACGGATGAATAGTGCCAGGAGACAAGATTCAAATTCAAATGGAGATTCCCTTCCCTACTTGCTTCATCTTTTTGTCTAAAGGGGTCCTAAGAATTATTTTGTCATCTAAATTTGAATTTGAATGTATAGCCACGAAATTTAGGTGTTTATATGTCTATATATTCATTGTAATATCAAGAAGAAAAATACACACTCTTTTTGGGAGTTTTTCCCTCATACTTCTTCTTCTCTCTCTCTCACAATCTCTTCTCTAATCTCATACGAATTTCTCTCATGTTCTTCATTCTCACTAAGTTAAACACTCAAATACTCTTCATAATCTCATATTCTAATTCTAACACATCTCTCTACAATCATTCCCACCACGGTTTGATGAAGTAGAAGCACCAGGCGCAGCAGGACCAGCTAGGGTTGATTCACTTGAGTAATGAGCTCTCTGGTCCTTGAACTTGTTGTTGTTGAAGGCCGGCTTGAGGTGGGGATGAAGCAGCCAGCATTTGTCCTTGAAATGCCCCTTTCTCTTGCAATGGTCACATACACCCGGGACTCTTCTTTCCTCATGTTTGTAGGCAGAGTATCTCTCCTCAGGTTTGTAGGTACCTTTGTGAGCAGTAGCAAGCTCACCTTTCCTTCCAAACAGCCCAAAAGATCCCTGCTCCTTTTGGATTTGAGCACACACTTCATCTAGATTTGGGAGAGTTTCTGCCCTTAACATGTGTGTGATCAAGCTATTGTAAGATGGGTTTAGGGTTAGCAGGAGAGCAAACACCTTGTCTTGCTCCCTCCTCTCATTTAGAACCTGTGGATCAACTGTTGGTGGCCTCAGCATTTCCAACTCTGCCCACAATGATCTAAACTTCCCAAAGTGTTGCTTAAACTCCATATCTTCTTGGCTCAGATTGTTGATGGCCATCTTGACTTCAAACACCCTACTGAGGTTGGACATGTTGCCATAGACCTTGTACAAGGTGTCCCATAAGTCCTTAGAGCTCTCACAGTAGGAGTATGCTTCCAACAGAGACGGTTCAAGTGAGCTTTGAAGAATGGACAGAACATGTTGGTCTCCTTGGATCCAAGCTTCTTCATCTTCAAGGGCTGCTTCTCCAACAGCTTCCTCATCAGCCTTAGCCTCAGCCTCAGCTTCACCTTTAGCAGCTTCACCTTTGGGCTCAGCTTTCTTCATCTTCATTGGAGCAGTATCACATAAGACATGCTTCCACAAGCCTCTTCCACCAAGAGCACTTTTGGCCATTCTAGCCCACACCAAGTAGTTGGCTCCTTTAAGAGTCACTGGAATAATCACCCTTGAGTTCTCCATGGCTGAGCAAAGAGGGAATATCAAGAGAAAAAGATTTCAAAAGATTTAGAACAAAGAAGAATGAGAACCGGGTAAAAGGAGTAAAGGTAACCGAGAGAGTAAGTGAGGTTTAAGTGAGAGTTTAAGTGATTTGCGGAAGAGAGATTCGGTTCAGGAGCTTGTAGGCTCTGATACCATGTTAGAATTCAGAGTCTAGAAGAGATAGAGTGAGTATAAGTGAGTTTAGGACTAAGAGAAGAAGAGAGAAGAAGAGGGTTCTCGCTAGGGTTTCCTAGAGAGAGGGTATGAGCCGAGAGAGAGTGTTGAGAGTATTACTTGGGAAATGAATCCCTAAAAGTATGTATTGATTCTTCTGAGTTACAATACATATATAGAGAGTCTACTAGGGTTTACATAACAAGAAACAATAAAATATGAAGAAGAGGACAAAGAGAGTGCAACGGCTAGGAGAGGGAAAGCGACAGCTCATGGAGGAGAGAGAAGCGTGTGTTCTGACCTAGGGATCAGTCTTCTGATCCTCTGCTTTGCTCAGACCACTTGGTACTATGTTGAGAACATAAACAACTCCTTTTAGGACCGAGATACCACATTTGAATAAGTCCCAAAGTCCCCAACTTTGCACATACCTAAACCGGCTTCATTCCTTGTGTTGCACACTACCTTCTTTCTTCTTCATTTCAATACTAAGTAACCCCTCCAAAAGACTAGAAAGACATTTTGATCTTCTAAAAGGTCCTATGAGAATCCTAAATAAAACTTTTTAACCAAAACTTTTTGAAACATATATGTCATGGATTGGAGAATTTAGGTGAGGTAGGACAACTATAAGTAAGTTTTTGTATTCTCCCAAAGGTAGAATGATAAGCATGTTTTACATGTTTATGTTCGTTTTTAACACAACTAAGTAACCCCTCTAAAAGACTAGAAAGACACTTTGATCTTCTAAAAGGTCCTACGAGAATCCTAAATAAAAAATTTTAACCAAAACTTCTTGAAACATACATGTCATGGATTGGAGAATTTAGGTGAGGTAGGACAACTATAAGTAAGTTTTTGTATTCTCCCAAAGGTAGAATGATAAGCATGTTTTACATGTTTATGTTCGATTGTAACACAACTAAGTAACCCCTCTAATAGGCTAGAAAGACACTTTGATCTTCTAAAAGGTCCTATGAGAATCCTAAATAAAACTTTTTAACCAAAACTTCTTGAAACATATATGTTATGGATTGGAGAATTTAGGTGAAGTAGGACAACTATAAGTAAGTTTTTGTATTCTCCCAAAGGTAGAATGATAAGCATGTTTTACATGTTTATGTTCGTTTTTAACACAACTAAGTAACCCCTCTAAAAGACTAGAAAGACACTTTGATCTTCTAAAAGGTCCTATGAGAATCCTAAATAAAAAAATTTAACCAAAACTTCTTGAAACATACATGTCATGAATTGGAGAATTTAGATGAGGTAGGACAACTATAAGTAAGTTTTTGTATTCTCCCAAAGGTAGAATGATAAGCATGTTTTACATGTTTATGTTCGTTTTTAACACAACTAAGTAACCCCTCTAAAATACTAGAAAGACACTTTGATCTTCTAAAAGGTCCTATGAGAATCCTAAATAAAAAATTTTAACCAAAACTTCTTGAAACATACATGTCATGGATTGGAGAATTTAGGTGAGGTAGGACAACTATAAGTAAGTTTTTGTATTCTCCCAAAGGTAGAATGATAAGCATGTTTTACATGTTTATGTTCGTTTTTAACACAACTAAGTAACCCCTCTAAAAGACTAGAAAGACACTTTGATCTTCTAAAAGGTCCTATGAGAATCCTAAATAAAAAATTTTAACCAAAACTTCTTGAAACATACATGTCATGGATTGGAGAATTTAGGTGAGGTAGGACAACTATAAGTAAGTTTTTGTATGCTCCTTAAGGTAGAATGAGAAGCATTTTATACAAGTTTATGTTCGTTTGTAACACCCCTAAGTAACCCTTCTAAATACTCGAAAGACACTATGATCTTGTAAAAGGTCCTATGAGAATCCTAAACAAAACTTTTTAAACAAAAATTCTTGAAACATATGTGTCATGGATCGGGGGTTTTAGGTAAGGTTAAACAACTATAAGTAAGTTTTTGTATGTTGTTTAAGGTAGAATGAGAAGCATTTTATACAAGTTTATGTTCGTTTGTAACACCCCTAAGTAACCCGTCTAAATACTAGAAAGACACTTTGATCTTGTAAAAGGTCCCATGAGAATCCTAAACAAAACTTTTTAAACAACAATTCTTGAAACATATGTGTCATGGATTAGAGATTTTAGGTGAGGTTAGACAACTATAAGTAAGATTTTGTATGCTCCTAAAGGTAGAATGAGAATCATTTTATACAAGTTTATGTTCATTTGTAACACCCCTAAATAACCCTTCTAAATAATAGAAAGACACTTTGACCTTCAACAAGTTCCTATGATAATCCTAAACAAAACTTTTTAAACAAAACTTCTTGAAACCTATGTGTCATGGATTGGAGAATTTAGGTGCAGTAAGACAACTATAAGTAAGTTTTTGTATGCTCCCAAAGGTAGAATGAGAAGCATGTTGTACATGTTTATGTTCGTTTGTAACACGACTAAGTAACCCCTCCAAAAGACTAGAAAGACATTTTGATCTTCTAAAAGGTCCTATGAGAATCCAAAATAAAACTTTTTAACCAAAACTTCTTGAAACATATATGTCATGGATTGGAGAATTTAGGTGAGGTAGGACAACTATAAGTAAGTTTTTGTATTCTCCCAAAGGTAGAATGATAAGCATGTTTTACATGTTTATGTTCGATTGTAACACAACTAAGTAACCCCTCTAATAGGCTAGAAAGACACTTTGATCTTCTAAAAGGTCCTATGAGAATCCTAAATAAAAAATTTTAACCAAAACTTCTTGAAACATATATGTCATGGATTGGAGAATTTAGGTGAAGTAGGACAACTATAAGTAAGTTTTTGTATTCTCCCAAAGGTAGAATGATAAGCATGTTTTACATGTTTATGTTCGTTTTTAACACAACTAAGTAACCCCTCTAAAAGACTAGAAAGACACTTTGATCTTCTAAAAGGTCCTATGAGAATCCTAAATAAAAAAATTTAACCAAAACTTCTTGAAACATACATGTCATGGATTGGAGAATTTAGGTGAGGTAGGACAACTATAAGTAAGTTTTTGTATGCTCCTTAAGGTAGAATGAGAAGCATTTTATACAAGTTTATGTTCGTTTGTAACACCCCTAAGTAACCCTTCTAAATACTCGAAAGACACTATGATCTTGTAAAAGGTCCTATGAGAATCCTAAACAAAACTTTTTAAACAAAAATTCTTGAAACATATGTGTCATGGATCGGGGGTTTTAGGTGAGGTTAAACAACTATAAGTAAGTTTTTGTATGTTGCTTAAGGTAGAATGAGAAGCATTTTATACAAGTTTATGTTCGTTTGTAACACCCCTAAGTAACCCGTCTAAATACTAGAAAGACACTTTGATCTTGTAAAAGGTCCCATGAGAATCCTAAACAAAACTTTTTAAACAACAATTCTTGAAACATATGTGTCATGGATTAGAGATTTTAGGTGAGGTTAGACAACTATAAGTAAGATTTTGTATGCTCCTAAAGGTAGAATGAGAATCATTTTATACAAGTTTATGTTCATTTGTAACACCCCTAAATAACCCTTCAAAATAATAGAAAGACACTTTGACCTTCAACAAGTTCCTATGATAATCCTAAACAAATTTTTTTAAACAAAACTTCTTGAAACCTATGTGTCATGGATTGGAGAATTTAAGTGCAGTAAGACAACTATAAGTAAGTTTTTGTATGCTCCCAAAGGTAGAATGAGAAGCATGTTGTACATGTTTTTGTTCGTTTGTAACACAACTAAGTAACCCCTCCAAAAGACTAGAAAGACATTTCGATCTTCTAAAAGGTCCTATGAGAATCCAAAATAAAACTTTTTAACCAAAACTTCTTGAAACATATATGTCATGGATTGGAGAATTTAGGTGAGGTAGGACAACTATAAGTAAGTTTTTGTATTCTCCCAAAGGTAGAATGATAAGCATGTTTTACATGTTTATGTTCGTTTTTAACACAACTAAGTAACCCCTCTAAAAGACTAGAAAGACACTTTGATCTTCTAAAAGGTCCTATGAGAATCCTAAATAAAAAAATTTAACCAAAACTTCTTGAAACTTACATGTCATGGATTGGAGAATTTAGGTGAGGTAGGACAACTATAAGTAAGTTTTTGTATTCTCCCAAAGGTAGAATGATAAGCATGTTTTACATGTTTATGTTCGATTGTAACACAACTAAGTAACCCCTCTAATAGGCTAGAAAGACACTTTGATCTTCTAAAAGGTCCTATGAGAATCCTAAATAAAACTTTTTAACCAAAACTTCTTGAAACATATATGTTATGGATTGGAGAATTTAGGTGAAGTAGGACAACTATAAGTAAGTTTTTGTATTCTCCCAAAGGTAGAATGATAAGCATGTTTTACATGTTTATGTTCGATTGTAACACAACTAAGTAACCCCTCTAATAGGCTAGAAAGACACTTTGATCTTCTAAAAGGTCCTATGAGAATCCTAAATAAAACTTTTTAACCAAAACTTCTTGAAACATATATGTTATGGATTGGAGAATTTAGGTGAAGTAGGACAACAACTAAGTAACCCCTCTAAAAGACTAGAAAGACACTTTGACCTTCAACAAGTTCCTATGATAATCCTAAACAAATTTTTTTAAACAAAACTTCTTGAAACCTATGTGTCATGGATTGGAGAATTTAAGTGCAGTAAGACAACTATAAGTAAGTTTTTGTATGCTCCCAAAGGTAGAATGAGAAGCATGTTGTACATGTTTTTGTTCGTTTGTAACACAACTAAGTAACCCCTCCAAAAGACTAGAAAGACATTTCGATCTTCTAAAAGGTCCTATGAGAATCCAAAATAAAACTTTTTAACCAAAACTTCTTGAAACATATATGTCATGGATTGGAGAATTTAGGTGAGGTAGGACAACTATAAGTAAGTTTTTGTATTCTCCCAAAGGTAGAATGATAAGCATGTTTTACATGTTTATGTTCGTTTTTAACACAACTAAGTAACCCCTCTAAAAGACTAGAAAGACACTTTGATCTTCTAAAAGGTCCTATGAGAATCCTAAATAAAAAAATTTAACCAAAACTTCTTGAAACTTACATGTCATGGATTGGAGAATTTAGGTGAGGTAGGACAACTATAAGTAAGTTTTCGTATTCTCCCAAAGGTAGAATGATAAGCATGTTTTACATGTTTATGTTCGATTGTAACACAACTAAGTAACCCCTCTAATAGGCTAGAAAGACATTTTGATCTTCTAAAAGGTCCTATGAGAATCCTAAATAAAACTTTTTAACCAAAACTTCTTGAAACATACATGTCATGGATTGGAGCATTTAGGTGAGGTAGGACAACTATAAGTAAGTTTTTGTATTCTCCCAAAGGTAGAATGATAAGCATGTTTTACATGTTTATGTTCGTTTTTAACACAACTAAGTAACCCCTCTAAAAGACTAGAAAGACACTTTGATCTTCTAAAAGGTCCTACGAGAATCCTAAATAAAAAATTTTAACCAAAACTTCTTGAAACATACATGTCATGGATTGGAGAATTTAGGTGAGGTAGGACAACTATAAGTAAGTTTTTGTATTCTCCCAAAGGTAGAATGATAAGCATGTTTTACATGTTTATGTTCGATTGTAACACAACTAAGTAACCCCTCTAATAGGCTAGAAAGACACTTTGATCTTCTAAAAGGTCCTATGAGAATCCTAAATAAAACTTTTTAACCAAAACTTCTTGAAACATATATGTTATGGATTGGAGAATTTAGGTGAAGTAGGACAACTATAAGTAAGTTTTTGTATTCTCCCAAAGGTAGAATGATAAGCATGTTTTACATGTTTATGTTCGTTTTTAACACAACTAAGTAACCCCTCTAAAAGACTAGAAAGACACTTTGATCTTCTAAAAGGTCCTATGAGAATCCTAGATAAAAAAATTTAACCAAAACTTCTTGAAACATACATGTCATGGATTGGAGAATTTAGGAGAGGTAGGACAACTATAAGTAAGTTTTTGTATTCTCCCAAAGGTAGAATGATAAGCATGTTTTACATGTTTATGTTCGTTTTTAACACAACTAAGTAACCCCTCTAAAATACTAGAAAGACACTTTGATCTTCTAAAAGGTCCTATGAGAATCCTAAATAAAAAATTTTAACCAAAACTTCTTGAAACATACATGTCATGGATTGGAGAATTTAGGTGAGGTAGGACAACTATAAGTAAGTTTTTGTATTCTCCCAAAGGTAGAATGATAAGCATGTTTTACATGTTTATGTTCGTTTTTAACACAACTAAGTAACCCCTCTAAAAGACTAGAAAGACACTTTGATCTTCTAAAAGGTCCTATGAGAATCCTAAATAAAAAATTTTAACCAAAACTTCTTGAAACATACATGTCATGGATTGGAGAATTTAGGTGAGGTAGGACAACTATAAGTAAGTTTTTGTATTCTCCCAAAGGTAGAATGATAAGCATGTTTTACATGTTTATGTTCGATTGTAACACAACTAAGTAACCCCTCTAATAGGCTAGAAAGACACTTTGATCTTCTAAAAGGTCCTATGAGAATCCTAAATAAAACTTTTTAACCAAAACTTCTTGAAACATATATGTTATGGATTGGAGAATTTAGGTGAAGTAGGACAACTATAAGTAAGTTTTTGTATTCTCCCAAAGGTAGAATGATAAGCATGTTTTACATGTTTATGTTCGTTTTTAACACAACTAAGTAACCCCTCTAAAAGACTAGAAAGACACTTTGATCTTCTAAAAGGTCCTATGAGAATCCTAAATAAAAAAATTTAACCAAAACTTCTTGAAACATACATGTCATGGATTGGAGAATTTAGGTGAGGTAGGACAACTATAAGTAAGTTTTTGTATTCTCCCAAAGGTAGAATGATAAGCATGTTTTACATGTTTATGTTCGTTTTTAACACAACTAAGTAACCCCTCTAAAATACTAGAAAGACACTTTGATCTTCTAAAAGGTCCTATGAGAATCCTAAATAAAAAATTTTAACCAAAACTTCTTGAAACATACATGTCATGGATTGGAGAATTTAGGTGAGGTAGGACAACTATAAGTAAGTTTTTGTATTCTCCCAAAGGTAGAATGATAAGCATGTTTTACATGTTTATGTTCGTTTTTAACACAACTAAGTAACCCCTCTAAAAGACTAGAAAGACACTTTGATCTTCTAAAAGGTCCTATGAGAATCCTAAATAAAAAATTTTAACCAAAACTTCTTGAAACATACATGTCATGGATTGGAGAATTTAGGTGAGGTAGGACAACTATAAGTAAGTTTTTGTATGCTCCTTAAGGTAGAATGAGAAGCATTTTATACAAGTTTATGTTCGTTTGTAACACCCCTAAGTAACCCTTCTAAATACTCGAAAGACATTTTGATCTTGTAAAAGGTCCTATGAGAATCCTAAACAAAACTTTTTAAACAAAAATTCTTGAAACATATGTGTCATGGATCGGGGGTTTTAGGTGAGGTTAAACAACTATAAGTAAGTTTTTGTATGTTGCTTAAGGTAGAATGAGAAGCATTTTATACAAGTTTATGTTCGTTTGTAACACCCCTAAGTAACCCGTCTAAATACTAGAAAGACACTTTGATCTTGTAAAAGGTCCCATGAGAATCCTAACCAAAACTTTTTAAACAACAATTCTTGAAACATATGTGTCATGGATTGGAGATTTTAGGTGAGGTTAGACAACTATAAGTAAGATTTTGTATGCTCCTAAAGGTAGAATGAGAATCATTTTATACATGTTTATGTTCATTTGTAACACCCCTAAATAACCCTTCTAAATAATAGAAAGACACTTTGACCTTCTTCAAGTTCCTATGATAATCCTAAACAAAACTTTTTAAACAAAACTTCCTGAAACCTATGTGTCATGGATTGGAGAATTTAGGTGCAGTAAGACAACTATAAGTAAGTTTTTGTATGCTCCCAAAGGTAGAATGAGAAGCATGTTGTACATGTTTATGTTCGTTTGTAACACAACTAAGTAACCCCTCCAAAAGACTAGAAAGACATTTTGATCTTCTAAAAGGTCCTATGAGAATCCAAAATAAAACTTTTTAACCAAAACTTCTTGAAACATATATGTCATGGATTGGAGAATTTAGGTGAAGTAGGATAACTATAAGTAAGTTTTTGTATTCTCCCAATGGTAGAATGATAAGCATGTTTTACATGTTTATGTTCGTTTTTAACACAACTAAGTAACCCCTCTAAAAGACTAGAAAGACACTTTGATCTTCTAAAAGGTCCTATGAGAATCCTAAATAAAAAAATTTAACCAAAACTTCTTGAAACATACATGTCATGGATTGGAGATTTTTGGTGAGGTTGGACAACTATAAGTAAGTTTTTGTATACTCCTTAAGGTAGAATCAGAAGCATTTTATAAAAGTTTATTTTCGTTTGTAACACCCCTAAGTAACCCTTCTAAATACTCGAAAGACACTATGATCTTGTAAAAGGTCCTATGAGAATCCTAAACAAAACTTTTTAAACAAAAATTCTTGAAACATATGTGTCATGGATCGGGGGTTTTAGGTGAGGTTAAACAACTATAAGTAAGTTTTTGTATGTTGCTTAAGGTAGAATGAGAAGCATTTTATACAAGTTTATGTTCGTTTGTAACACCCCTAAGTAACCCGTCTAAATACTAGAAAGACACTTTGATCTTGTAAAAGGTCCCATGAGAATCCTAAACAAAACTTTTTAAACAACAATTCTTGAAACATATGTGTCATGGATTAGAGATTTTAGGTGAGGTTAGACAACTATAAGTAAGATTTTGTATGCTCCTAAAGGTAGAATGAGAATCATTTTATACAAGTTTATGTTCATTTGCAACACCCCTAAATAACCCTTCTAAATAATAGAAAGACACTTTGACCTTCAACAAGTTCCTATGATAATCCTAAACAAAACTTTTTAAACAAAACTTCTTGAAACCTATGTGTCATGGATTGGAGAATTTAAGTGTAGTAAGACAACTATAAGTAAGTTTTTGTATGCTCCCAAAGGTAGAATGAGAAGCATGTTGTACATGTTTATGTTCGTTTGTAACACAACTAAGTAACCCCTCCAGAAGACTAGAAAGACATTTCGATCTTCTAAAAGGTCCTATGAGAATCCAAAATAAAACTTTTTAACCAAAACTTCTTGAAACATATATGTCATGGATTGGAGAATTTAGGTGAAGTAGGATAACTATAAGTAAGTTTTTGTATTCTCCCAATGGTAGAATGATAAGCATGTTTTACATGTTTATGTTTGTTTTTAACACAACTAAGTAACCCCTCTAAAAGACTAGAAAGACACTTTGATCTTCTAAAAGGTCCTATGAGAATCCTAAATAAAAAATTTTAACCAAAACTTCTTGAAACATACATGTCATGGATTGGAGAATTTAGGTGAGGTAGGACAACTATAAGTAAGTTTTCGTATTCTCCCAAAGGTAGAATGATAAGCATGTTTTACATGTTTATGTTCGTTTTTAACACAACTAAGTAACCCCTCCAAAAGACTAGAAAGACATTTTGATCTTCTAAAAGGTCCTATGAGAATCCTAAATAAAACTTTTTAACCAAAACTTCTTGAAACATACATGTCATGGATTGGAGAATTTAGGTGAGGTAGGACAACTATAAGTAAGTTTTTGTATTCTCCCAAAGGTAGAATGATAAGCATGTTTTACATGTTTATGTTCGATTGTAACACAACTAAGTAACCCCTCTAATAGGCTAGAAAGACACTTTGATCTTCTAAAAGGTCCTATGAGAATCCTAAATAAAACTTTTCAACCAAAACTTCTTGAAACATATATGTTATGGATTGGAGAATTTAGGTGAAGTAGGACAACTATAAGTAAGTTTTTGTATTCTCCCAAAGGTAGAATGATAAGCATGTTTTACATGTTTATGTTCGTTTTTAACACAACTAAGTAACCCCTCTAAAAGACTAGAAAGACACTTTGATCTTCTAAAAGGTCCTATGAGAATCCTAAATAAAAAAATTTAACCAAAACTTCTTGAAACATACATGTCATGGATTGGAGAATATAGGTGAGGTAGGACAACTATAAGTAAGTTTTTGTATTCTCCCAAAGGTAGAATGATAAGCATGTTTTACATGTTTATGTTCGTTTTTAACACAACTAAGTAACCCCTCTAAAATACTAGAAAGACACTTTGATCTTCTAAAAGGTCCTATGAGAATCCTAAATAAAAAATTTTAACCAAAACTTCTTGAAACATACATGTCATGGATTGGAGAATTTAGGTGAGGTAGGACAACTATAAGTAAGTTTTTGTATTCTCCCAAAGGTAGAATGATAAGCATGTTTTACATGTTTATGTTCGTTTTTAACACAACTAAGTAACCCTTCTAAAAGACTAGAAAGACACTTTGATCTTCTAAAAGGTCCTATGAGAATCCTAAATAAAAAATTTTAACCAAAACTTCTTGAAACATACATGTCATGGATTGGAGAATTTAGGTGAGGTAGGACAACTATAAGTAAGTTTTTGTATGCTCCTTAAGGTAGAATGAGAAGCATTTTATACAAGTTTATGTTCGTTTGTAACACCCCTAAGTAACCCTTCTAAATACTCGAAAGACATTTTGATCTTGTAAAAGGTCCTATGAGAATCCTAAACAAAACTTTTTAAACAAAAATTCTTGAAACATATGTGTCATGGATCGGGGGTTTTAGGTGAGGTTAAACAACTATAAGTAAGTTTTTGTATGTTGCTTAAGGTAGAATGAGAAGCATTTTATACAAGTTTATGTTCGTTTGTAACACCCCTAAGTAACCCGTCTAAATACTAGAAAGACACTTTGATCTTGTAAAAGGTCCCATGAGAATCCTAACCAAAACTTTTTAAACAACAATTCTTGAAACATATGTGTCATGGATTGGAGATTTTAGGTGAGGTTAGACAACTATAAGTAAGATTTTGTATGCTCCTAAAGGTAGAATGAGAATCATTTTATACATGTTTATGTTCATTTGTAACACCCCTAAATAACCCTTCTAAATAATAGAAAGACACTTTGACCTTCTTCAAGTTCCTATGATAATCCTAAACAAAACTTTTTAAACAAAACTTCTTGAAACCTATGTGTCATGGATTGGAGAATTTAGGTGCAGTAAGACAACTATAAGTAAGTTTTTGTATGCTCCCAAAGGTAGAATGAGAAGCATGTTGTACATGTTTATGTTCGTTTGTAACACAACTAAGTAACCCCTCCAAAAGACTAGAAAGACATTTTGATCTTCTAAAAGGTCCTATGAGAATCCAAAATAAAACTTTTTAACCAAAACTTCTTGAAACATATATGTCATGGATTGGAGAATTTAGGTGAAGTAGGATAACTATAAGTAAGTTTTTGTATTCTCCCAATGGTAGAATGATAAGCATGTTTTACATGTTTATGTTCGTTTTTAACACAACTAAGTAACCCCTCTAAAAGACTAGAAAGACACTTTGATCTTCTAAAAGGTCCTATGAGAATCCTAAATAAAAAAATTTAACCAAAACTTCTTGAAACATACATGTCATGGATTGGAGATTTTTGGTGAGGTTGGACAACTATAAGTAAGTTTTTGTATGCTCCTTAAGGTAGAATCAGAAGCATTTTATAAAAGTTTATTTTCGTTTGTAACACCCCTAAGTAACCCTTCTAAATACTCGAAAGACACTATGATCTTGTAAAAGGTCCTATGAGAATCCTAAACAAAACTTTTTAAACAAAAATTCTTGAAACATATGTGTCATGGATCGGGGGTTTTAGGTGAGGTTAAACAACTATAAGTAAGTTTTTGTATGTTGCTTAAGGTAGAATGAGAAGCATTTTATACAAGTTTATGTTCGTTTGTAACACCCCTAAGTAACCCGTCTAAATACTAGAAAGACACTTTGATCTTGTAAAAGGTCCCATGAGAATCCTAAACAAAACTTTTTAAACAACAATTCTTGAAACATATGTGTCATGGATTAGAGATTTTAGGTGAGGTTAGACAACTATAAGTAAGATTTTGTATGCTCCTAAAGGTAGAATGAGAATCATTTTATACAAGTTTATGTTCATTTGCAACACCCCTAAATAACCCTTCTAAATAATAGAAAGACACTTTGACCTTCAACAAGTTCCTATGATAATCCTAAACAAAACTTTTTAAACAAAACTTCTTGAAACCTATGTGTCATGGATTGGAGAATTTAAGTGTAGTAAGACAACTATAAGTAAGTTTTTGTATGCTCCCAAAGGTAGAATGAGAAGCATGTTGTACATGTTTATGTTCGTTTGTAACACAACTAAGTAACCCCTCCAGAAGACTAGAAAGACATTTCGATCTTCTAAAAGGTCCTATGAGAATCCAAAATAAAACTTTTTAACCAAAACTTCTTGAAACATATATGTCATGGATTGGAGAATTTAGGTGAAGTAGGATAACTATAAGTAAGTTTTTGTATTCTCCCAATGGTAGAATGATAAGCATGTTTTACATGTTTATGTTTGTTTTTAACACAACTAAGTAACCCCTCTAAAAGACTAGAAAGACACTTTGATCTTCTAAAAGGTCCTATGAGAATCCTAAATAAAAAATTTTAACCAAAACTTCTTGAAACATACATGTCATGGATTGGAGAATTTAGGTGAGGTAGGACAACTATAAGTAAGTTTTCGTATTCTCCCAAAGGTAGAATGATAAGCATGTTTTACATGTTTATGTTCGTTTTTAACACAACTAAGTAACCCCTCCAAAAGACTAGAAAGACATTTTGATCTTCTAAAAGGTCCTATGAGAATCCTAAATAAAACTTTTTAACCAAAACTTCTTGAAACATATATGTCATGGATTGGAGAATTTAGGTGAGGTAGGACAACTATAAGTAAGTTTTTGTATTCTCCCAAAGGTAGAATGATAAGCATGTTTTACATGTTTATGTTCGTTTTTAACACAACTAAGTAACCCCTCTAAAAGACTAGAAAGACACTTTGATCTTCTAAAAGGTCCTACGAGAATCCTAAATAAAAAATTTTAACCAAAACTTCTTGAAACATACATGTCATGGATTGGAGAATTTAGGTGAGGTAGGACAACTATAAGTAAGTTTTTGTATTCTCCCAAAGGTAGAATGATAAGCATGTTTTACATGTTTATGTTCGATTGTAACACAACTAAGTAACCCCTCTAATAGGCTAGAAAGACACTTTGATCTTCTAAAAGGTCCTATGAGAATCCTAAATAAAACTTTTTAACCAAAACTTCTTGAAACATATATGTTATGGATTGGAGAATTTAGGTGAAGTAGGACAACTATAAGTAAGTTTTTGTATTCTCCCAAAGGTAGAATGATAAGCATGTTTTACATGTTTATGTTCGTTTTTAACACAACTAAGTAACCCCTCTAAAAGACAAGAAAGACACTTTGATCTTCTAAAAGGTCCTATGAGAATCCTAAATAAAAAAATTTAACCAAAACTTCTTGAAACATACATGTCATGGATTGGAGAATTTAGGTGAGGTAGGACAACTATAAGTAAGTTTTTGTATTCTCCCAAAGGTAGAATGATAAGCATGTTTTACATGTTTATGTTCGTTTTTAACACAACTAAGTAACCCCTCTAAATACTCGAAAGACAATATGATCTTGTAAAAGGTCCTATGAGAATCCTAAACAAAACTTTTTAAACAAAAATTCTTGAAACATATGTGTCATGGATCGGGGGTTTTAGGTGAGGTTAAACAACTATAAGTAAGTTTTTGTATGTTGCTTAAGGTAGAATGAGAAGCATTTTATACAAGTTTATGTTCGTTTGTAACACCCCTAAGTAACCCGTCTAAATACTAGAAAGACACTTTGATCTTGTAAAAGGTCCCATGAGAATCCTAAACAAAACTTTTTAAACAACAATTCTTGAAACATATGTGTCATGGATTAGAGATTTTAGGTGAGGTTAGACAACTATAAGTAAGATTTTGTATGCTCCTAAAGGTAGAATGAGAATCATTTTATACAAGTTTATGTTCATTTGTAACACCCCTAAATAACCCTTCTAAATAATAGAAAGACACTTTGACCTTCAACAAGTTCCTATGATAATCCTAAACAAAACTTTTTAAACAAAACTTCTTGAAACCTATGTGTCATGGATTGGAGAATTTAAGTGTAGTAAGACAACTATAAGTAAGTTTTTGTATGCTCCCAAAGGTAGAATGAGAAGCATGTTGTACATGTTTATGTTCGTTTGTAACACAACTAAGTAACCCCTCCAGAAGACTAGAAAGACATTTCGATCTTCTAAAAGGTCCTATGAGAATTCAAAATAAAACTTTTTAACCAAAACTTCTTGAAACATATATGTCATGGATTGGAGAATTTAGGTGAAGTAGGATAACTATAAGTAAGTTTTTGTATTCTCCCAATGGTAGAATGATAAGCATGTTTTACATGTTTATGTTCGTTTTTAACACAACTAAGTAACCCCTCCAAAAGACTAGAAAGACATTTTGATCTTCTAAAAGGTCCTATGAGAATCCTAAATAAAACTTTTTAACCAAAACTTCTTGAAACATATATGTCATGGATTGGAGAATTTAGGTGAGGTAGGACAACTATAAGTAAGTTTTTGTATTCTCCCAAAGGTAGAATGATAAGCATGTTTTACATGTTTATGTTCGTTTTTAACACAACTAAGTAACCCCTCTAAAAGACTAGAAAGACACTTTGATCTTCTAAAAGGTCCTACGAGAATCCTAAATAAAAAATTTTAACCAAAACTTCTTGAAACATACATGTCATGGATTGGAGAATTTAGGTGAGGTAGGACAACTATAAGTAAGTTTTTGTATTCTCCCAAAGGTAGAATGATAAGCATGTTTTACATGTTTATGTTCGATTGTAACACAACTAAGTAACCCCTCTAATAGGCTAGAAAGACACTTTGATCTTCTAAAAGGTCCTATGAGAATCCTAAATAAAACTTTTTAACCAAAACTTCTTGAAACATATATGTTATGGATTGGAGAATTTAGGTGAAGTAGGACAACTATAAGTAAGTTTTTGTATTCTCCCAAAGGTAGAATGATAAGCATGTTTTACAAGTTTATGTTCGTTTGTAACACCCCTAAGTAACCCGTCTAAATACTAGAAAGACACTTTGATCTTGTAAAAGGTCCCATGAGAATCCTAAACAAAACTTTTTAAACAACAATTCTTGAAACATATGTGTCATGGATTAGAGATTTTAGGTGAGGTTAGAGAACTATAAGTAAGATTTTGTATGCTCCTAAAGGTAGAATGAGAATCATTTTATACAAGTTTATGTTCATTTGTAACACCCCTAAATAACCCTTCTAAATAATAGAAAGACACTTTGACCTTCAACAAGTTCCTATGATAATCCTAAACAAAACTTTTTAAACAAAACTTCTTGAAACCTATGTGTCATGGATTGGAGAATTTAAGTGCAGTAAGACAACTATAAGTAAGTTTTTGTATGCTCCCAAAGGTAGAATGAGAAGCATGTTGTACATGTTTATGTTCGTTTGTAACACAACTAAGTAACCCCTCCAGAAGACTAGAAAGACATTTCGATCTTCTAAAAGGTCCTATGAGAATCCAAAATAAAACTTTTTAACCAAAACTTCTTGAAACATATATGTCATGGATTGGAGAATTTAGGTGAAGTAGGATAACTATAAGTAAGTTTTTGTATTCTCCCAATGGTAGAATGATAAGCATGTTTTACATGTTTATGTTCGTTTTTAACACAACTAAGTAACCCCTCCAAAAGACTAGAAAGACATTTTGATCTTCTAAAAGGTCCTATGAGAATCCTAAATAAAACTTTTTAACCAAAACTTCTTGAAACATATATGTCATGGATTGGAGAATTTAGGTGAGGTAGGACAACTATAAGTAAGTTTTTGTATTCTCCCAAAGGTAGAATGATAAGCATGTTTTACATGTTTATGTTCGTTTTTAACACAACTAAGTAACCCCTCTAAAAGACTAGAAAGACACTTTGATCTTCTAAAAGGTCCTACGAGAATCCTAAATAAAAAATTTTAACCAAAACTTCTTGAAACATACATGTCATGGATTGGAGAATTTAGGTGAGGTAGGACAACTATAAGTAAGTTTTTGTATTCTCCCAAAGGTAGAATGATAAGCATGTTTTACATGTTTATGTTCGATTGTAACACAACTAAGTAACCCCTCTAATAGGCTAGAAAGACACTTTGATCTTCTAAAAGGTCCTATGAGAATCCTAAATAAAAAAATTTAACCAAAACTTCTTGAAACATACATGTCATGGATTGGAGAATTTAGGTGAGGTAGGACAACTATAAGTAAGTTTTTGTATTCTCCCAAAGGTAGAATGATAAGCATGTTTTACATGTTTATGTTCGTTTTTAACACAACTAAGTAACCCCTCTAAAAGACTAGAAAGACACTTTGATCTTCTAAAAGGTCCTATGAGAATCCTAAATAAAAAATTTTAACCAAAACTTCTTGAAACATACATGTCATGGATTGGAGAATTTAGGTGAGGTAGGACAACTATAAGTAAGTTTTTGTATGCTCCTTAAGGTAGAATGAGAAGCATTTTATACAAGTTTATGTTCGTTTGTAACACCCCTAAGTAACCCTTCTAAATACTCGAAAGACACTTTGATCTTGTAAAAGGTCCTATAAGAATCCTAAACAAAACTTTTTAAACAAAAATTCTTGAAACATATGTGTCATGGATCGGGGGTTTTAGGTGAGGTTAAACAACTATAAGTAAGTTTTTGTATGTTGCTTAAGGTAGAATGAGAAGCATTTTATACAAGTTTATGTTCGTTTGTAACACCCCTAAGTAACCCGTCTAAATACTAGAAAGACACTTTGATCTTGTAAAAGGTCCCATGAGAATCCTAAATAAAAAATTTTAACCAAAACTTCTTGAAACATACATGTCATGGATTGGAGAATTTAGGTGAGGTAGGACAACTATAAGTAAGTTTTTGTATGCTCCTTAAGGTAGAATGAGAAGCATTTTATACAAGTTTATGTTCGTTTGTAACACCCCTAAGTAACCCTTCTAAATACTCGAAAGACACTTTGATCTTGTAAAAGGTCCTATGAGAATCCTAAACAAAACTTTTTAAACAAAAATTCTTGAAACATATGTGTCATGGATCGGGGGTTTTAGGTGAGGTTAAACAACTATAAGTAAGTTTTTGTATGTTGCTTAAGGTAGAATGAGAAGCATTTTATACAAGTTTATGTTCGTTTGTAACACCCCTAAGTAACCCGTCTAAATACTAGAAAGACACTTTGATCTTGTAAAAGGTCCCATGAGAATCCTAACCAAAACTTTTTAAACAACAATTCTTGAAACATATGTGTCATGGATTGGAGATTTTAGGTGAGGTTAGACAACTATAAGTAAGATTTTGTATGCTCCTAAAGGTAGAATGAGAATCATTTTATACATGTTTATGTTCATTTGTAACACCCCTAAATAACCCTTCTAAATAATAGAAAGACACTTTGACCTTCTTCAAGTTCCTATGATAATCCTAAACAAAACTTTTTAAACAAAACTTCTTGAAACCTATGTGTCATGGATTGGAGAATTTAGGTGCAGTAAGACAACTATAAGTAAGTTTTTGTATGCTCCCAAAGGTAGAATGAGAAGCATGTTGTACATGTTTATGTTCGTTTGTAACACAACTAAGTAACCCCTCCAAAAGACTAGAAAGACATTTTGATCTTCTAAAAGGTCCTATGAGAATCCAAAATAAAACTTTTTAACCAAAACTTCTTGAAACATATATGTCATGGATTGGAGAATTTAGGTGAAGTAGGATAACTATAAGTAAGTTTTTGTATTCTCCCAATGGTAGAATGATAAGCATGTTTTACATGTTTATGTTCGTTTTTAACACAACTAAGTAACCCCTCTAAAAGACTAGAAAGACACTTTGATCTTCTAAAAGGTCCTATGAGCCTAAATAAAAAAATTTAACCAAAACTTCTTGAAACATACATGTCATGGATTGGAGATTTTTGGTGAGGTTGGACAACTATAAGTAAGTTTTTGTATGCTCCTTAAGGTAGAATCAGAAGCATTTTATAAAAGTTTATGTTCGTTTGTAACACCCCTAAGTAACCCTTCTAAATACTCGAAAGACACTATGATCTTGTAAAAGGTCCTATGAGAATCCTAAACAAAACTTTTTAAACAAAAATTCTTGAAACATATGTGTCATGGATCGGGGGTTTTAGGTGAGGTTAAACAACTATAAGTAAGTTTTTGTATGTTGCTTAAGGTAGAATGAGAAGCATTTTATACAAGTTTATGTTCGTTTGTAACACCCCTAAGTAACCCGTCTAAATACTAGAAAGACACTTTGATCTTGTAAAAGGTCCCATGAGAATCCTAAACAAAACTTTTTAAACAACAATTCTTGAAACATATGTGTCATGGATTAGAGATTTTAGGTGAGGTTAGACAACTATAAGTAAGATTTTGTATGCTCCTAAAGGTAGAATGAGAATCATTTTATACAAGTTTATGTTCATTTGTAACACCCCTAAATAACCCTTCTAAATAATAGAAAGACACTTTGACCTTCAACAAGTTCCTATGATAATCCTAAACAAAACTTTTTAAACAAAACTTCTTGAAACCTATGTGTCATGGATTGGAGAATTTAGGTGCAGTAAGACAACTATAAGTAAGTTTTTGTATGCTCCCAAAGGTAGAATGAGAAGCATGTTGTACATGTTTATGTTCGTTTGTAACACGACTAAGTAACCCCTCCAAAAGACTAGAAAGACATTTTGATCTTCTAAAAGGTCCTATGAGAATCCAAAATAAAACTTTTTAACCAAAACTTCTTGAAACATATCTGTCATGGATTGGAGAATTTAGGTGAGGTAGGACAACTATAAGTAAGTTTTTGTATTCTCCCAAAGGTAGAATGATAAGCATGTTTTACATGTTTATGTTCGATTGTAACACAACTAAGTAACCCCTCTAATAGGCTAGAAAGACACTTTGATCTTCTAAAAGGTCCTATGAGAATCCTAAATAAAAAATTTTAACCAAAACTTCTTGAAACATATATGTCATGGATTGGAGAATTTAGGTGAAGTAGGACAACTATAAGTAAGTTTTTGTATTCTCCCAAAGGTAGAATGATAAGCATGTTTTACATGTTTATGTTCGTTTTTAACACAACTAAGTAACCCCTCTAATAGGCTAGAAAGACACTTTGATCTTCTAAAAGGTCCTATGAGAATCCTAAATAAAACTTTTTAACCAAAACTTCTTGAAACATATATGTTATGGATTGGAGAATTTAGGTGAAGTAGGACAACTATAAGTAAGTTTTTGTATTCTCCCAAAGGTAGAATGATAAGCATGTTTTACAAGTTTATGTTCGTTTGTAACACCCCTAAGTAACCCGTCTAAATACTAGAAAGACACTTTGATCTTGTAAAAGGTCCCATGAGAATCCTAAACAAAACTTTTTAAACAACAATTCTTGAAACATATGTGTCATGGATTAGAGATTTTAGGTGAGGTTAGACAACTATAAGTAAGATTTTGTATGCTCCTAAAGGTAGAATGAGAATCATTTTATACAAGTTTATGTTCATTTGTAACACCCCTAAATAACCCTTCTAAATAATAGAAAGACACTTTGACCTTCAACAAGTTCCTATGATAATCCTAAACAAAACTTTTTAAACAAAACTTCTTGAAACCTATGTGTCATGGATTGGAGAATTTAAGTGCAGTAAGACAACTATAAGTAAGTTTTTGTATGCTCCCAAAGGTAGAATGAGAAGCATGTTGTACATGTTTATGTTCGTTTGTAACACAACTAAGTAACCCCTCCAGAAGACTAGAAAGACATTTCGATCTTCTAAAAGGTCCTATGAGAATCCAAAATAAAACTTTTTAACCAAAACTTCTTGAAACATATATGTCATGGATTGGAGAATTTAGGTGAAGTAGGATAACTATAAGTAAGTTTTTGTATTCTCCCAATGGTAGAATGATAAGCATGTTTTACATGTTTATGTTCGTTTTTAACACAACTAAGTAACCCCTCCAAAAGACTAGAAAGACATTTTGATCTTCTAAAAGGTCCTATGAGAATCCTAAATAAAACTTTTTAACCAAAACTTCTTGAAACATATATGTCATGGATTGGAGAATTTAGGTGAGGTAGGACAACTATAAGTAAGTTTTTGTATTCTCCCAAAGGTAGAATGATAAGCATGTTTTACATGTTTATGTTCGTTTTTAACACAACTAAGTAACCCCTCTAAAAGACTAGAAAGACACTTTGATCTTCTAAAAGGTCCTACGAGAATCCTAAATAAAAAATTTTAACCAAAACTTCTTGAAACATACATGTCATGGATTGGAGAATTTAGGTGAGGTAGGACAACTATAAGTAAGTTTTTGTATTCTCCCAAAGGTAGAATGATAAGCATGTTTTACATGTTTATGTTCGATTGTAACACAACTAAGTAACCCCTCTAATAGGCTAGAAAGACACTTTGATCTTCTAAAAGGTCCTATGAGAATCCTAAATAAAAAAATTTAACCAAAACTTCTTGAAACATACATGTCATGGATTGGAGAATTTAGGTGAGGTAGGACAACTATAAGTAAGTTTTTGTATTCTCCCAAAGGTAGAATGATAAGCATGTTTTACATGTTTATGTTCGTTTTTAACACAACTAAGTAACCCCTCTAAAAGACTAGAAAGACACTTTGATCTTCTAAAAGGTCCTATGAGAATCCTAAATAAAAAATTTTAACCAAAACTTCTTGAAACATACATGTCATGGATTGGAGAATTTAGGTGAGGTAGGACAACTATAAGTAAGTTTTTGTATGCTCCTTAAGGTAGAATGAGAAGCATTTTATACAAGTTTATGTTCGTTTGTAACACCCCTAAGTAACCCTTCTAAATACTCGAAAGACACTTTGATCTTGTAAAAGGTCCTATAAGAATCCTAAACAAAACTTTTTAAACAAAAATTCTTGAAACATATGTGTCATGGATCGGGGGTTTTAGGTGAGGTTAAACAACTATAAGTAAGTTTTTGTATGTTGCTTAAGGTAGAATGAGAAGCATTTTATACAAGTTTATGTTCGTTTGTAACACCCCTAAGTAACCCGTCTAAATACTAGAAAGACACTTTGATCTTGTAAAAGGTCCCATGAGAATCCTAAATAAAAAATTTTAACCAAAACTTCTTGAAACATACATGTCATGGATTGGAGAATTTAGGTGAGGTAGGACAACTATAAGTAAGTTTTTGTATGCTCCTTAAGGTAGAATGAGAAGCATTTTATACAAGTTTATGTTCGTTTGTAACACCCCTAAGTAACCCTTCTAAATACTCGAAAGACACTTTGATCTTGTAAAAGGTCCTATGAGAATCCTAAACAAAACTTTTTAAACAAAAATTCTTGAAACATATGTGTCATGGATCGGGGGTTTTAGGTGAGGTTAAACAACTATAAGTAAGTTTTTGTATGTTGCTTAAGGTAGAATGAGAAGCATTTTATACAAGTTTATGTTCGTTTGTAACACCCCTAAGTAACCCGTCTAAATACTAGAAAGACACTTTGATCTTGTAAAAGGTCCCATGAGAATCCTAACCAAAACTTTTTAAACAACAATTCTTGAAACATATGTGTCATGGATTGGAGATTTTAGGTGAGGTTAGACAACTATAAGTAAGATTTTGTATGCTCCTAAAGGTAGAATGAGAATCATTTTATACATGTTTATGTTCATTTGTAACACCCCTAAATAACCCTTCTAAATAATAGAAAGACACTTTGACCTTCTTCAAGTTCCTATGATAATCCTAAACAAAACTTTTTAAACAAAACTTCTTGAAACCTATGTGTCATGGATTGGAGAATTTAGGTGCAGTAAGACAACTATAAGTAAGTTTTTGTATGCTCCCAAAGGTAGAATGAGAAGCATGTTGTACATGTTTATGTTCGTTTGTAACACAACTAAGTAACCCCTCCAAAAGACTAGAAAGACATTTTGATCTTCTAAAAGGTCCTATGAGAATCCAAAATAAAACTTTTTAACCAAAACTTCTTGAAACATATATGTCATGGATTGGAGAATTTAGGTGAAGTAGGATAACTATAAGTAAGTTTTTGTATTCTCCCAATGGTAGAATGATAAGCATGTTTTACATGTTTATGTTCGTTTTTAACACAACTAAGTAACCCCTCTAAAAGACTAGAAAGACACTTTGATCTTCTAAAAGGTCCTATGAGCCTAAATAAAAAAATTTAACCAAAACTTCTTGAAACATACATGTCATGGATTGGAGATTTTTGGTGAGGTTGGACAACTATAAGTAAGTTTTTGTATGCTCCTTAAGGTAGAATCAGAAGCATTTTATAAAAGTTTATGTTCGTTTGTAACACCCCTAAGTAACCCTTCTAAATACTCGAAAGACACTATGATCTTGTAAAAGGTCCTATGAGAATCCTAAACAAAACTTTTTAAACAAAAATTCTTGAAACATATGTGTCATGGATCGGGGGTTTTAGGTGAGGTTAAACAACTATAAGTAAGTTTTTGTATGTTGCTTAAGGTAGAATGAGAAGCATTTTATACAAGTTTATGTTCGTTTGTAACACCCCTAAGTAACCCGTCTAAATACTAGAAAGACACTTTGATCTTGTAAAAGGTCCCATGAGAATCCTAAACAAAACTTTTTAAACAACAATTCTTGAAACATATGTGTCATGGATTAGAGATTTTAGGTGAGGTTAGACAACTATAAGTAAGATTTTGTATGCTCCTAAAGGTAGAATGAGAATCATTTTATACAAGTTTATGTTCATTTGTAACACCCCTAAATAACCCTTCTAAATAATAGAAAGACACTTTGACCTTCAACAAGTTCCTATGATAATCCTAAACAAAACTTTTTAAACAAAACTTCTTGAAACCTATGTGTCATGGATTGGAGAATTTAGGTGCAGTAAGACAACTATAAGTAAGTTTTTGTATGCTCCCAAAGGTAGAATGAGAAGCATGTTGTACATGTTTATGTTCGTTTGTAACACGACTAAGTAACCCCTCCAAAAGACTAGAAAGACATTTTGATCTTCTAAAAGGTCCTATGAGAATCCAAAATAAAACTTTTTAACCAAAACTTCTTGAAACATATATGTCATGGATTGGAGAATTTAGGTGAGGTAGAACAACTATAAGTAAGTTTTTGTATTCTCCCAAAGGTAGAATGATAAGCATGTTTTACATGTTTATGTTCGATTGTAACACAACTAAGTAACCCCTCTAATAGGCTAGAAAGACACTTTGATCTTCTAAAAGGTCCTATGAGAATCCTAAATAAAAAATTTTAACCAAAACTTCTTGAAACATATATGTCATGGATTGGAGAATTTAGGTGAAGTAGGACAACTATAAGTAAGTTTTTGTATTCTCCCAAAGGTAGAATGATAAGCATGTTTTACATGTTTATGTTCGTTTTTAACACAACTAAGTAACCCCTCTAAAAGACTAGAAAGACACTTTGATCTTCTAAAAGGTCCTATGAGAATCCTAAATAAAAAAATTTAACCAAAACTTCTTGAAACATACATGTCATGGATTGGAGAATTTAGGTGAGGTAGGACAACTATAAGTAAGTTTTTGTATGCTCCTTAAGGTAGAATGAGAAGCATTTTATACAAGTTTATGTTCGTTTGTAACACCCCTAAGTAACCCTTCTAAATACTCGAAAGACACTATGATCTTGTAAAAGGTCCTATGAGAATCCTAAACAAAACTTTTTAAACAAAAATTCTTGAAACATATGTGTCATGGATCGGGGGTTTTAGGTGAGGTTAAACAACTATAAGTAAGTTTTTGTATGTTGCTTAAGGTAGAATGAGAAGCATTTTATACAAGTTTATGTTCGTTTGTAACACCCCTAAGTAACCCGTCTAAATACTAGAAAGACACTTTGATCTTGTAAAAGGTCCCATGAGAATCCTAAACAAAACTTTTTAAACAACAATTCTTGAAACATATGTGTCATGGATTAGAGATTTTAGGTGAGGTTAGACAACTATAAGTAAGATTTTGTATGCTCCTAAAGGTAGAATGAGAATCATTTTATACAAGTTTATGTTCATTTGTAACACCCCTAAATAACCCTTCTAAATAATAGAAAGACACTTTGACCTTCAACAAGTTCCTATGATAATCCTAAACAAAACTTTTTAAACAAAACTTCTTGAAACCTATGTGCCATGGATTGGAGAATTTAGGTGCAGTAAGACAACTATAAGTAAGTTTTTGTATGCTCCCAAAGGTAGAATGAGAAGCATGTTGTACATGTTTATGTTCGTTTGTAACACGACTAAGTAACCCCTCCAAAAGACTAGAAAGACATTTTGATCTTCTAAAAGGTCCTATGAGAATCCAAAATAAAACTTTTTAACCAAAACTTCTTGAAACATATCTGTCATGGATTGGAGAATTTAGGTGAGGTAGGACAACTATAAGTAAGTTTTTGTATTCTCCCAAAGGTAGAATGATAAGCATGTTTTACATGTTTATGTTCGATTGTAACACAACTAAGTAACCCCTCTAATAGGCTAGAAAGACACTTTGATCTTCTAAAAGGTCCTATGAGAATCCTAAATAAAAAATTTTAACCAAAACTTCTTGAAACATATATGTCATGGATTGGAGAATTTAGGTGAAGTAGGACAACTATAAGTAAGTTTTTGTATTCTCCCAAAGGTAGAATGATAAGCATGTTTTACATGTTTATGTTCGTTTTTAACACAACTAAGTAACCCCTCTAAAAGACTAGAAAGACACTTTGATCTTCTAAAAGGTCCTATGAGAATCCTAAATAAAAAAATTTAACCAAAACTTCTTGAAACATACATGTCATGGATTGGAGAATTTAGGTGAGGTAGGACAACTATAAGTAAGTTTTTGTATGCTCCTTAAGGTAGAATGAGAAGCATTTTATACAAGTTTATGTTCGTTTGTAACACCCCTAAGTAACCCTTCTAAATACTCGAAAGACACTATGATCTTGTAAAAGGTCCTATGAGAATCCTAAACAAAACTTTTTAAACAAAAATTCTTGAAACATATGTGTCATGGATCGGGGGTTTTAGGTGAGGTTAAACAACTATAAGTAAGTTTTTGTATGTTGCTTAAGGTAGAATGAGAAGCATTTTATACAAGTTTATGTTCGTTTGTAACACCCCTAAGTAACCCGTCTAAATACTAGAAAGACACTTTGATCTTGTAAAAGGTCCCATGAGAATCCTAAACAAAACTTTTTAAACAACAATTCTTGAAACATATGTGTCATGGATTAGAGATTTTAGGTGAGGTTAGACAACTATAAGTAAGATTTTGTATGCTCCTAAAGGTAGAATGAGAATCATTTTATACAAGTTTATGTTCATTTGTAACACCCCTAAATAACCCTTCTAAATAATAGAAAGACACTTTGACCTTCAACAAGTTCCTATGATAATCCTAAACAAAATTTTTTAAACAAAACTTCTTGAAACCTATGTGTCATGGATTGGAGAATTTAAGTGCAGTAAGACAACTATAAGTAAGTTTTTGTATGCTCCCAAAGGTAGAATGAGAAGCATGTTGTACATGTTTTTGTTCGTTTGTAACACAACTAAGTAACCCCTCCAAAAGACTAGAAAGACATTTCGATCTTCTAAAAGGTCCTATGAGAATCCAAAATAAAACTTTTTAACCAAAACTTCTTGAAACATATATGTCATGAATTGGAGAATTTAGGTGAGGTAGGACAACTATAAGTAAGTTTTTGTATTCTCCCAAAGGTAGAATGATAAGCATGTTTTACATGTTTATGTTCGTTTTTAACACAACTAAGTAACCCCTCTAAAAGACTAGAAAGACACTTTGATCTTGTAAAAGGTCCCATGAGAATCCTAAATAAAAAATTTTAACCAAAACTTCTTGAAACATACATGTCATGGATTGGAGAATTTAGGTGAGGTAGGACAACTATAAATAAGTTTTTGTATGCTCCTTAAGGTAGAATGAGAAGCATTTTATACAAGTTTATGTTCGTTTGTAACACCCCTAAGTAACCCTTCTAAATACTCGAAAGACACTATGATCTTGTAAAAGGTCCTATGAGAATCCTAAACAAAACTTTTTAAACAAAAATTCTTGAAACATATGTGTCATGGATCGGGGGTTTTAGGTGAGGTTAAACAACTATAAGTAAGTTTTTGTATGTTGCTTAAGGTAGAATGAGAAGCATTTTATACAAGTTTATGTTCGTTTGTAACACCCCTAAGTAACCCGTCTAAATACTAGAAAGACACTTTGATCTTGTAAAAGGTCCCATGAGAATCCTAACCAAAACTTTTTAAACAACAATTCTTGAAACATATGTGTCATGGATTGGAGATTTTAGGTGAGGTTAGACAACTATAAGTAAGATTTTGTATGCTCCTAAAGGTAGAATGAGAATCATTTTATACATGTTTATGTTCATTTGTAACACCCCTAAATAACCCTTCTAAATAATAGAAAGACACTTTGACCTTCTTCAAGTTCCTATGATAATCCTAAACAAAACTTTTTAAACAAAACTTCTTGAAACCTATGTGTCATGGATTGGAGAATTTAGGTGCAGTAAGACAACTATAAGTAAGTTTTTGTATGCTCCCAAAGGTAGAATGAGAAGCATGTTGTACATGTTTATGTTCGTTTGTAACACAACTAAGTAACCCCTCCAAAAGACTAGAAAGACATTTTGATCTTCTAAAAGGTCCTATGAGAATCCAAAATAAAACTTTTTAACCAAAACTTCTTGAAACATATATGTCATGGATTGGAGAATTTAGGTGAAGTAGGATAACTATAAGTAAGTTTTTGTATTCTCCCAATGGTAGAATGATAAGCATGTTTTACATGTTTATGTTCGTTTTTAACACAACTAAGTAACCCCTCTAAAAGACTAGAAAGACACTTTGATCTTCTAAAAGGTCCTATGAGAATCCTAAATAAAAAAATTTAACCAAAACTTCTTGAAACATACATGTCATGGATTGGAGATTTTTGGTGAGGTTGGACAACTATAAGTAAGTTTTTGTATGCTCCTTAAGGTAGAATCAGAAGCATTTTATAAAAGTTTATGTTCGTTTGTAACACCCCTAAGTAACCCTTCTAAATACTCGAAAGACACTATGATCTTGTAAAAGGTCCTATGAGAATCCTAAACAAAACTTTTTAAACAAAAATTCTTGAAACATATGTGTCATGGATCGGGGGTTTTAGGTGAGGTTAAACAACTATAAGTAAGTTTTTGTATGTTGCTTAAGGTAGAATGAGAAGCATTTTATACAAGTTTATGTTCGTTTGTAACACCCCTAAGTAACCCGTCTAAATACTAGAAAGACACTTTGATCTTGTAAAAGGTCCCATGAGAATCCTAAACAAAACTTTTTAAACAACAATTCTTGAAACATATGTGTCATGGATTAGAGATTTTAGGTGAGGTTAGACAACTATAAGTAAGATTTTGTATGCTCCTAAAGGTAGAATGAGAATCATTTTATACAAGTTTATGTTCATTTGTAACACCCCTAAATAACCCTTCTAAATAATAGAAAGACACTTTGACCTTCAACAAGTTCCTATGATAATCCTAAACAAAACTTTTTAAACAAAACTTCTTGAAACCTATGTGTCATGGATTGGAGAATTTAGGTGCAGTAAGACAACTATAAGTAAGTTTTTGTATGCTCCCAAAGGTAGAATGAGAAGCATGTTGTACATGTTTATGTTCGTTTGTAACACGACTAAGTAACCCCTCCAAAAGACTAGAAAGACATTTTGATCTTCTAAAAGGTCCTATGAGAATCCAAAATAAAACTTTTTAACCAAAACTTCTTGAAACATATATGTCATGGATTGGAGAATTTAGGTGAGGTAGGACAACTATAAGTAAGTTTTTGTATTCTCCCAAAGGTAGAATGATAAGCATGTTTTACATGTTTATGTTCGATTGTAACACAACTAAGTAACCCCTCTAATAGGCTAGAAAGACACTTTGATCTTCTAAAAGGTCCTATGAGAATCCTAAATAAAAAATTTTAACCAAAACTTCTTGAAACATATATGTCATGGATTGGAGAATTTAGGTGAAGTAGGACAACTATAAGTAAGTTTTTGTATTCTCCCAAAGGTAGAATGATAAGCATGTTTTACATGTTTATGTTCGTTTTTAACACAACTAAGTAACCCCTCTAAAAGACTAGAAAGACACTTTGATCTTCTAAAAGGTCCTATGAGAATCCTAAATAAAAAAATTTAACCAAAACTTCTTGAAACATACATGTCATGGATTGGAGAATTTAGGTGAGGTAGGACAACTATAAGTAAGTTTTTGTATGCTCCTTAAGGTAGAATGAGAAGCATTTTATACAAGTTTATGTTCGTTTGTAACACCCCTAAGTAACCCTTCTAAATACTCGAAAGACACTATGATCTTGTAAAAGGTCCTATGAGAATCCTAAACAAAACTTTTTAAACAAAAATTCTTGAAACATATGTGTCATGGATCGGGGGTTTTAGGTGAGGTTAAACAACTATAAGTAAGTTTTTGTATGTTGCTTAAGGTAGAATGAGAAGCATTTTATACAAGTTTATGTTCGTTTGTAACACCCCTAAGTAACCCGTCTAAATACTAGAAAGACACTTTGATCTTGTAAAAGGTCCCATGAGAATCCTAAACAAAACTTTTTAAACAACAATTCTTGAAACATATGTGTCATGGATTAGAGATTTTAGGTGAGGTTAGACAACTATAAGTAAGATTTTGTATGCTCCTAAAGGTAGAATGAGAATCATTTTATACAAGTTTATGTTCATTTGTAACACCCCTAAATAACCCTTCTAAATAATAGAAAGACACTTTGACCTTCAACAAGTTCCTATGATAATCCTAAACAAAATTTTTTAAACAAAACTTCTTGAAACCTATGTGTCATGGATTGGAGAATTTAAGTGCAGTAAGACAACTATAAGTAAGTTTTTGTATGCTCCCAAAGGTAGAATGAGAAGCATGTTGTACATGTTTTTGTTCGTTTGTAACACAACTAAGTAACCCCTCCAAAAGACTAGAAAGACATTTCGATCTTCTAAAAGGTCCTATGAGAATCCAAAATAAAACTTTTTAACCAAAACTTCTTGAAACATATATGTCATGGATTGGAGAATTTAGGTGAGGTAGCACAACTATAAGTAAGTTTTTGTATTCTCCCAAAGGTAGAATGATAAGCATGTTTTACATGTTTATGTTTGTTTTTAACACAACTAAGTAACCCCTCTAAAAGACTAGAAAGACACTTTGATCTTCTAAAAGGTCCTATGAGAATCCTAAATAAAAATTTTTAACCAAAACTTCTTGAAACATACATGTCATGGATTGGAGAATTTAGGTGAGGTAGGACAACTATAAGTAAGTTTTCGTATTCTCCCAAAGGTAGAATGATAAGCATGTTTTACATGTTTATGTTCGTTTTTAACACAACTAAGTAACCCCTCCAAAAGGCTAGAAAGACACTTTGATCTTCTAAAAGGTCCTATGAGAATCCTAAATAAAACTTTTTAACCAAAACTTCTTGAAACATATATGTCATGGATTGGAGAATTTAGGTGAGGTAGGACAACTATAAGTAAGTTTTTGTATTCTCCCAAAGGTAGAATGATAAGCATGTTTTACATGTTTATGTTCGTTTTTAACACAACTAAGTAACCCCTCTAAAAGACTAGAAAGACACTTTGATCTTCTAAAAGGTCCTATGAGAATCCTAAATAAAAAAATTTAACCAAAACTTCTTGAAACTTACATGTCATGGATTGGAGAATTTAGGTGAGGTAGGACAACTATAAGTAAGTTTTCGTATTCTCCCAAAGGTAGAATGATAAGCATGTTTTACATGTTTATGTTCGTTTTTAACACAACTAAGTAACCCCTCCAAAAGACTAGAAAGACATTTTGATCTTCTAAAAGGTCCTATGAGAATCCTAAATAAAACTTTTTAACCAAAACTTCTTGAAACATATATGTCATGGATTGGAGAATTTAGGTGAGGTAGGACAACTATAAGTAAGTTTTTGTATTCTCCCAAAGGTAGAATGATAAGCATGTTTTACATGTTTATGTTCGTTTTTAACACAACTAAGTAACCCCTCTAAAAGACTAGAAAGACACTTTGATCTTCTAAAAGGTCCTACGAGAATCCTAAATAAAAAATTTTAACCAAAACTTCTTGAAACATACATGTCATGGATTGGAGAATTTAGGTGAGGTAGGACAACTATAAGTAAGTTTTTGTATTCTCCCAAAGGTAGAATGATAAGCATGTTTTACATGTTTATGTTCGATTGTAACACAACTAAGTAACCCCTCTAATAGGCTAGAAAGACACTTTGATCTTCTAAAAGGTCCTATGAGAATCCTAAATAAAACTTTTTAACCAAAACTTCTTGAAACATATATGTTATGGATTGGAGAATTTAGGTGAAGTAGGACAACTATAAGTAAGTTTTTGTATTCTCCCAAAGGTAGAATGATAAGCATGTTTTACATGTTTATGTTCGTTTTTAACACAACTAAGTAACCCCTCTAAAAGACTAGAAAGACACTTTTATCTTCTAAAAGGTCCTATGAGAATCCTAAATAAAAAAATTTAACCAAAACTTCTTGAAACATACATGTCATGGATTGGAGAATTTAGGTGAGGTAGGACAACTATAAGTAAGTTTTTGTATTCTCCCAAAGGTAGAATGATAAGCATGTTTTACATGTTTATGTTCGTTTTAAACACAACTAAGTAACCCCTCTAAAATACTAGAAAGACACTTTGATCTTCTAAAAGGTCCTATGAGAATCCTAAATAAAAAATTTTAACCAAAACTTCTTGAAACATACATGTCATGGATTGGAGAATTTAGGTGAGGTAGGACAACTATAAGTAAGTTTTTGTATTCTCCCAAAGGTAGAATGATAAGCATGTTTTACATGTTTATGTTCGTTTTTAACACAACTAAGTAACCCCTCTAAAAGACTAGAAAGACACTTTGATCTTCTAAAAGGTCCTATGAGAATCCTAAAAAAAAAATTTTAACCAAAACTTCTTGAAACATACATGTCATGGATTGGAGAATTTAGGTGAGGTAGGACAACTATAAGTAAGTTTTTGTATGCTCCTTAAGGTAGAATGAGAAGCATTTTATACAAGTTTATGTTCGTTTGTAACACCCCTAAGTAACCCTTCTAAATACTCGAAAGACACTTTGATCTTGTAAAAGGTCCTATGAGAATCCTAAACAAAACTTTTTAAACAAAAATTCTTGAAACATATGTGTCATGGATCGGGGGTTTTAGGTGAGGTTAAACAACTATAAGTAAGTTTTTGTATGTTGCTTAAGGTAGAATGAGAAGCATTTTATACAAGTTTATGTTCGTTTGTAACACCCCTAAGTAACCCGTCTAAATACTAGAAAGACACTTTGATCTTGTAAAAGGTCCCATGAGAATCCTAACCAAAACTTTTTAAACAACAATTCTTGAAACATATGTGTCATGGATTGGAGATTTTAGGTGAGGTTAGACAACTATAAGTAAGATTTTGTATGCTCCTAAAGGTAGAATGAGAATCATTTTATACATGTTTATGTTCATTTGTAACACCCCTAAATAACCCTTCTAAATAATAGAAAGACACTTTGACCTTCTTCAAGTTCCTATGATAATCCTAAACAAAACTTTTTAAACAAAACTTCTTGAAACCTATGTGTCATGGATTGGAGAATTTAGGTGCAGTAAGACAACTATAAGTAAGTTTTTGTATGCTCCCAAAGGTAGAATGAGAAGCATGTTGTACATGTTTATGTTCGTTTGTAACACAACTAAGTAACCCCTCCAAAAGACTAGAAAGACATTTTGATCTTCTAAAAGGTCCTATGAGAATCCAAAATAAAACTTTTTAACCAAAACTTCTTGAAACATATATGTCATGGATTGGAGAATTTAGGTGAAGTAGGATAACTATAAGTAAGTTTTTGTATTCTCCCAATGGTAGAATGATAAGCATGTTTTACATGTTTATGTTCGTTTTTAACACAACTAAGTAACCCCTCTAAAAGACTAGAAAGACACTTTGATCTTCTAAAAGGTCCTATGAGAATCCTAAATAAAAAAATTTAACCAAAACTTCTTGAAACATACATGTCATGGATTGGAGGTTTTTGGTGAGGGTGGACAACTATAAGTAAGTTTTTGTATGCTCCTTAAGGTAGAATCAGAAGCATTTTATAAAAGTTTATGTTCGTTTGTAACACCCCTAAGTAACCCTTCTAAATACTCGAAAGACACTATGATCTTGTAAAAGGTCCTATGAGAATCCTAAACAAAACTTTTTAAACAAAAATTCTTGAAACATATGTGTCATGGATCGGGGGTTTTAGGTGAGGTTAAACAACTATAAGTAAGTTTTTGTATGTTGCTTAAGGTAGAATGAGAAGCATTTTATACAAGTTTATGTTCGTTTGTAACACCCCTAAGTAACCCGTCTAAATACTAGAAAGACACTTTGATCTTGTAAAAGGTCCCATGAGAATCCTAAACAAAACTTTTTAAACAACAATTCTTGAAACATATGTGTCATGGATTAGAGATTTTAGGTGAGGTTAGACAACTATAAGTAAGATTTTGTATGCTCCTAAAGGTAGAATGAGAATCATTTTATACAAGTTTATGTTCATTTGTAACACCCCTAAATAACCCTTCTAAATAATAGAAAGACACTTTGACCTTCAACAAGTTCCTATGATAATCCTAAACAAAACTTTTTAAACAAAACTTCTTGAAACCTATGTGTCATGGATTGGAGAATTTAAGTGCAGTAAGACAACTATAAGTAAGTTTTTGTATGCTCCCAAAGGTAGAATGAGAAGCATGTTGTACATGTTTATGTTCGTTTGTAACACAACTAAGTAACCCCTCCAGAAGACTAGAAAGACATTTCGATCTTCTAAAAGGTCCTATGAGAATCCAAAATAAAACTTTTTAACCAAAACTTCTTGAAACATATATGTCATGGATTGGAGAATTTAGGTGAAGTAGGATAACTATAAGTAAGTTTTTGTATTCTCCCAATGGTAGAATGATAAGCATGTTTTACATGTTTATGTTCGTTTTTAACACAACTAAGTGATGAGGACATCGACTCAAGCGTTGACTCAAGCATTGACTCAAGCGTAGAGATACGTCAAGAAGACCTAGAAGAAGTACCTGCTGCTCAAGACGTGACGACCATGAGAGATCCTCCAAGGACAAGATCAGGAACTAGAAGACTCAGAGCACTGTTCAACACATCCATCCAGAGTCTCCTAGCTCAAGATTATCAAGTGGAGCGTTTAGAGGCCCAAATGAAGACAATTGAAGACTCGATGATGATCTTCTCAATTCAGCCCACTTAGGCCCAACCATGGACGACCACACACGCTCAATAAGGTATGATTTCAATTCATATATTGTGTTTTTTCATTTTGCAGGTCCAAGTCTTATATTAGTTGTCTGAGTCAGAGTCTGTATTAGTAGTTAAGTGAGTCAAGTTTCCCTGTATTACTTTAAAGTCGGACCATAGGATATTTTATAACCGTTGTAATTAGGTTTTCTGCCCTAGAAGGCAACAGCTGCACGATCCCCTTTATAAGGATCCTTAGCAGCCGTGTATCATTTACCAATATCAATACAATAACGCAGTTCTTCTTCTTTGAGAGAAAACACCTTTTCGATTCTAAGCTTTCTTGTGAGTCATATCAAGCGACCTTAGATTCAGTCTTATCACAAGATCCTTCATCTCTTGTGTGGCGACAATCAATCCATCTTCTATCCATTCAATCATCTCACGTTCATTCTAAGGAGTCTAGAGACCCGAGGATTGAATCCATCTTATCACAACATCACCCACGATCTAGAATAGAGCGACCTCAGTCCCTGTTCTACGTCAAACACGCTTCCATCTTGCATCATCTGGTATCAGAGCCGAAAGGTTCCTAGATCAGGTGTATCTATCCCTTTTCCTTTCGGTTTCTTTGCAATCTAGTTCATAGCTTTCGATTTTTTTTTACATTAAAAAAAAAAAAACCCACAAAAAGTCTTTTGTTTCATCTAGTTTCATTGTTGATCTACATCCTTGATTCAAGTTAGGAATCGCTTCTTTGTGCTTGAGCCAATAAGCGAATTCTCTTGTCAATCTTAGGGTTTTAGAATCAAAGCTTTTCTTTTCTTGCACTCGTTTTTTAACTTTCAAAAAAAAAAAAAAAAATTGTTTTGTGTTCTTGATTCTTGCTTTCAAAAAAAAAAAAAAAGAGATTTACAAAGAAGAAGAAGTGTGATCTTTTGATCCGATTTTCTCATTTGAATTTTGGTTCAAAGTGTTCATTTCCTTTTCCAAAGATTTCGAAAATATTTTCCATATTTTAAGATTTTCTAGTTCCTATTTTTACTAAATCTCGTTTTCAGAAAAAAAAAAAAAAAAAAAAAAAAAAAAAAAAAAAAAAAAAAATATTTTCCAAATCTTTTCAAATTTCTAAAGATCTCCTATATTTAATCAAATCGGTTTACAACTTTCCAAAATCCTTTTGTCAAGACCGAGCCTTCTCTTGTGTCAGTTCTTGACGCATCGCTTGTATCACAAGTTATCATAGGTTTGCTTAGGATCTTTCTCCTTATTTTGTGCCTTTTGTTCCCTAGTCACTTGATCGCTTGCTCTAGTGTGTATAGGAACAGGAAACCAATGGCAGGAGACCACGTCGACCCTAATGCAGCTCTACTAGAAGCGCTACAAGCCATGAAGAACGACTTGTCGGCCCAGATCGGACGGATTGATCAAAGGGTTGGACGACTAGAACTTCCCAGGAATGATGAGCAGTCAGATGATGACGAGAGTGAGAATACTCTGAATGCAGGAGCAGGAGGGAGGAACCGAGATCATCAACATCACCGCCGTGATCGCCAACCACAACAAGAGGTAAACCGTAACTTTGCAAAAGATTTGAAACTAACTGTGCCAACTTTTGCAGGTAGGGTTAATCCGGAAGCATACCTTGATTGGGAGAGGCGTATGGAGTACATCTTTGACTACTACGAGTACAACGACCAGAAGAAGATAGCTCTAGCTTCGGCTCAACTCACGGACCATGCCTTAACTTGGTGGGACAGAGAAGTCCAAGACCGTAGGCGAAACAATTTTGAGCGGATCACAACCTGGGCAGCCATGAAGTACAACTTCAGGAGGCGATTTGTGCCACCTCATTACCACAGAGATATGCAAAAACAGTTCAGGCAGCTGTCACAGAAGAACAAGAGTGTTGAGGAATACTATGAAGAGTTTGAGCAACTCAAGAACCGGATGGCGTTGGACGAGAGTGAAGAAGTTCTCATGGGCCATTTCATTGATGGACTCAATGACCGGATCGCCAGAAAGGTAGAACGTCAACCTTGTCATGATCTTAATGATTTATTGCATGCAGCCGTGCAGGCTGAACAAGGAATCAAGAGAAAGACCGCGGCAGCGAGTCGCTCAAGACCTAACTCATGGAGTGCACCGCAAGCTAAGAGCCTTGACAAAGGCAAGACTGTTGCCTCAGGTTCCCAAGATAAGAGGCCAGCTTATGAAGCACCAAGGAACACCCGCACTGACTCAGGTAAGTCTTCAACCGCTAATACAAGAGCCCGCGACATAACTTGTTTCAAGTGTCAGGGTAAAGGTCATTATGCACGAGATTGTCCAAATCAGCGAGTTATGATCCTAACACCTGATGGAGGATATGAGTCTCAAGATGAAGTGGAACACCTTGAAGCTGCGGATTCAGAAGAAGAAGTAGCATTTCCCGAGACAGGAGAGATGTTAGTTGTTTGCAGGGCATTGAGTGCCTTGAGTGACCCAGACACCATCCAGAGAGAAAACTTGTTTTTCACTCGATGTTCAGTTCAGAACAAGGTATGTAGTCTCATAATTGATGGTGGATCTTGTACTAATGCTGCTAGCAAGATTATGGTGGAAAAGCTAGGTTTGAAGACAACCCAACATCCGAGGCCATACCGCCTGAGATGGTTAGATTCAAGCACAGAGATCAGGATACATGAGCAAGTCCTGGTTCAGTTCAAGATAGGGAAGTATGAGGATGAAGTTTTGTGCGATGTTGTCCCAATGCAAGTAGGCCATATGCTTCTAGGCAGACCATGGCAATTCGACAGAGAGGTCATACACAATGGGCGCACCAACACTCATTCCTTTACACATGACAAGCGCAAATTCCAGCTTGCTCCTTTATCTCCACAAGAGGTACATGAGATGCAATCTAAATTTGCTGCTGAGGCTAAGGTAAGTAAGACTAACCTTTACATCACTCCTAGTACTGTCTATAAGGCTTTAGAGCGTAAAGAAACGGTGCTACTAATGGTGTTTAGAGAAGTGTTGGTTACAGGATCACAGGACAATGTACTTGTACCAGAGATTGTATCACTTCTTGACAGATACAAAGATGTGTTCCCTGAAGAGATACCAGCTGGATTACCACCTATTAGAGGAATAGAGCATCAGATTGATCTAGTTCCGGGTGTACCATTGCCCAACCGTCCAGCTTACCGTATGAACCCAACAGAGACTAAGGAGTTGGAGAAGCAGATTCAAGACTTAATGGAGAAAGGTTACATTAGAGAGAGCTTGAGTCCGTGTGCTGTACCAGTTCTCTTAGTGCCAAAGAAAGATGGAACCTGGAGGATGTGTGTAGACTGCAGAGCAATCAACAACATCACCCTAAAATATCGACATCCAATTCCAAGGTTAGATGATATGCTTGATGAACTATCTGGATCTAATGTGTTTTCAAAGATTGATCTTAGGAGTGGATACCATCAAGTGAGAATGAAAGAAGGTGACGAGTGGAAGACTGCTTTCAAGACTAAGCAGGGGCTGTACGAGTGGTTAGTCATGCCATTTGGTCTAACCAATGCACCCAGCACCTTCATGAGATTAATGAACCAGGTTCTAAGAGCTTACATCAGTAAATTTGTAGTAGTTTACTTTGATGATATATTGGTTTATAGCAAATCGTTTGAGGAACACCAGAAGCATCTTGAGCTAGTCCTTGACACACTTCGAAAAGAAAGCCTATATGGTAATCTTAAGAAGTGCTCCTTTTGTACTAATGAAGTGGTTTTCTTAGGTTTTGTTGTCAGTTCCAAAGGTTTACAGGTTGATCAAGAGAAAGATCAAAGCAATCCAAGAATGGCCGAGACCAAACAACATAGGACAAGTCAGGAGCTTCCACGGATTGGCAAGCTTCTACCGGCGTTTTGTCAAAGATTTCAGTACTATAGCCGCCCCTCTCACTGCTGTGATCAAGAAGGACGTAGCATTTCGGTGGGGATCAGCTCAAGAGGACGCGTTCAACAGACTCAAGGATCGTTTGACGCATGCACCAGTTTTGGTATTACCTGATTTTAACAAAACTTTTGAGGTTGAATGTGATGCTTCAGGCTTAGGTATTGGAGCCGTGCTAACTCAAGGAGGACGTCCAGTAGCCTACTTCAGTGAGAAACTAAGTGGAGCCAGCTTGAACTACCCAACGTACGACAAGGAACTCTATGCGCTAGTGAGGTCGTTGGAGACATGGCAGCACTATCTTCTGTCCAAGGAGTTTGTCATACATACTGATCATGAGACTTTGAAGCACCTTAGAGGACAGACGACACTGAAGAGAAGACATGCTAAGTGGATGGAGTTTGTAGAAGCATTCCCATATGTGATAAAGTATAAGAAGGGCAAAGAGAATGTTGTGGCTGACGCACTCTCAAGGCGACACATGCTGATCACAACTTTGGAGGCCAAGGTCTTAGGGTTTGAACACCTTAAGGATGCATATAAGGATGATCCAGACTTCGGTTCAGTCTATCAAGATTGTACCACCGCCCCAACAGGTTCCTTCTACTTACATAATGGTTATTTGTTTAGGGAAAAACGTTTGTGTGTTCCACAGGGTTCTATGCGAGACTTGTTGATCAAGGAAGCACATGGTGGTGGACTCATGGGACATTTTGGAGTGGATAAGACTCTGAGCGTTTTGGTAGAACACTTCTTTTGGCCTCACCTCAAGAAGGATGTGGAACGATTCTGTTCCAAGTGTGTTTGGGTTGATATATCAATGGACTTTGTTTTAGGCTTACCCAAAATCCGAGGAAAGGATTCTATTTTTGTTGTAGTGGACAGGTTCTCAAAGATGGCACATTTCATTCCCTGTGCCAAGACTAATGATGCCACTCAAACCGCTGAGTTATTCTTTAAAGAAGTAGTACGCTTACATGGGATCCCGAGAACTATTATTTCTGACCGAGACACGAAGTTTCTGAGTCACTTCTGGAGAGTTCTTTGGAGGAAGCTAGGAACCAAGCTACTCTTCTCAACAACTTGTCATCCACAAACTGATGGACAAACCGAGGTTGTAAACAGAACTCTATCTACTCTCTTAAGAGCCACGGTTGGTAAGAACTTAAGGAATTGGTTAGATTGTATTCCATATGTTGAGTTTGCTTATAATCATGCTAACCATTCTACTACTAAGTTGTCACCTTTTGAGATTGTCTATGGATTTCAGCCAGAAACCCCTTTAGATCTTGTTCCTTTGCCGCCCTTAGATGTTACTAATCAGGATGGAGAATCAAAGGCTGAGTTAATCAAGAAGCTGCATCAGAAGGTGAAGACCAATATAGAGGAAAAGACGGCCAAGTACAAGAAGGCTGCTGACAAAGGGAGAAAGGAGCTCATCTTCAACCCAGGAGATTGGGTGTGGGTTCACATGCGTACAGAGAGGTTCCCAAATCAGAGGAAATCCAAGCTAGCACCAAGAGGAGCTGGACCATTTCGAGTGTTGGAGAGAGTCAACAACAATGCCTACAAGCTGGATCTGCCAGGTGAGTTGACCATTTCACCAGTGTTCAATGTTGCTGACTTGCTTCCTTATAATGCAGATGATGGAATTCTGAGGTCAGGATCTTCTCAAGAGGGAGGGAATGATGAGGACATCGACTCAAGCGTTGACTCAAGCATTGACTCAAGCGTAGAGATACGTCAAGAAGACCTAGAAGAAGTACCTGCTGCTCAAGACGTGACGACCATGAGAGATCCTCCAAGGACAAGATCAGGAACTAGAAGACTCAGAGCACTGTTCAACACATCCATCCAGAGTCTCCTAGCTCAAGATTATCAAGTGGAGCGTTTAGAGGCCCAAATGAAGACAATTGAAGACTCGATGATGATCTTCTCAATTCAGCCCACTTAGGCCCAACCATGGACGACCACACACGCTCAATAAGGTATGATTTCAATTCATATATTGTGTTTGTTCATTTTGCAGGTCCAAGTCTTATATTAGTTGTCTGAGTCAGAGTCTGTATTAGTAGTTAAGTGAGTCAAGTTTCCCTGTATTACTTTAAAGTCGGACCATAGGATATTTTATAACCGTTGTAATTAGGTTTTCTGCCCTAGAAGGCAACAGCTGCACGATCCCCTTTATAAGGATCCTTAGCAGCCGTGTATCATTTACCAATATCAATACAATAACGCAGTTCTTCTTCTTTGAGAGAAAACACCTTTTCGATTCTAAGCTTTCTTGTGAGTCATATCAAGCGACCTTAGATTCAGTCTTATCACAAGATCCTTCATCTCTTGTGTGGCGACAATCAATCCATCTTCTATCCATTCAATCATCTCACGTTCATTCTAAGGAGTCTAGAGACCCGAGGATTGAATCCATCTTATCACAACATCACCCACGATCTAGAATAGAGCGACCTCAGTCCCTGTTCTACGTCAAACACGCTTCCATCTTGCATCACTAAGTAACCCCTCTAAAAGACTAGAAAGACACTTTGATCTTCTAAAAGGTCCTATGAGAATCCTAAATAAAAAAATTTAACCAAAACTTCTTGAAACATACATGTCATGGATTGGAGAATTTAGGTGAGGTAGGATAACTATAAGTAAGTTTTTGTATTCTCCCAATGGTAGAATGATAAGCATGTTTTACATGTTTATGTTCGTTTTTAACACAACTAAGTAACCCCTCTAAAAGACTAGAAAGACACTTTGATCTTCTAAAAGGTCCAATGAGAATCCTAAATAAAAAAAATTTAACCAAAACTTCTTGAAACATACATGTCATGGATTGGAGAATTTAGGTGAGGTAGGACAACTATAAGTAAGTTTTTGTATGCTCCTTAAGGTAGAATCAGAAGCATTTTATAAAAGTTTATGTTCGTTTGTAACACCCCTAAGTAACCCTTCTAAATACTCGAAAGACACTATGATCCTGTAAAAGGTCCTATGAGAATCCTAAACAAAACTTTTTAAACAAAAATTCTTGAAACATATGTGTCATGGATCGGGGGTTTTAGGTGAGGTTAAACAACTATAAGTAAGTTTTTGTATGTTGCTTAAGGTAGAATGAGAAGCATTTTATACAAGTTTATGTTCGTTTGTAACACCCCTAAGTAACCCGTCTAAATACTAGAAAGACACTTTGATCTTGTAAAAGGTCCCATGAGAATCCTAAACAAAACTTTTTAAACAACAATTCTTGAAACATATGTGTCATGGATTAGAGATTTTAGGTGAGGTTAGACAACTATAAGTAAGATTTTGTATGCTCCTAAAGGTAGAATGAGAATCATTTTATACAAGTTTATGTTCATTTGTAACACCCCTAAATAACCCTTCTAAATAATAGAAAGACACTTTGACCTTCAACAAGTTCCTATGATAATCCTAAACAAAACTTTTTAAACAAAACTTCTTGAAACCTATGTGTCATGGATTGGAGAATTTAAGTGCAGTAAGACAACTATAAGTAAGTTTTTGTATGCTCCCAAAGGTAGAATGAGAAGCATGTTGTACATGTTTATGTTCGTTTGTAACACAACTAAGTAACCCCTCCAGAAGACTAGAAAGACATTTCGATCTTCTAAAAGGTCCTATGAGAATCCAAAATAAAACTTTTTAACCAAAACTTCTTGAAACATATATGTCATGGATTGGAGAATTTAGGTGAGGTAGGACAACTATAAGTAAGTTTTTGTATTCTCCCAAAGGTAGAATGATAAGCATGTTTTACATGTTTATGTTCGTTTTTAACACAACTAAGTAACCCCTCCAGAAGACTAGAAAGACATTTCGATCTTCTAAAAGGTCCTATGAGAATCCAAAATAAAACTTTTTAACCAAAACTTCTTGAAACATATATGTCATGGATTGGAGAATTTAGGTGAGGTAGGACAACTATAAGTAAGTTTTTGTATTCTCCCAAAGGTAGAATGATAAGCATGTTTTACATGTTTATGTTCGTTTTTAACACAACTAAGTAATCCCTCTAAAAGACTAGAAAGACACTTTGATCTTCTAAAAGGTCCTATGAGAATCCTAAATAAAACTTTTTAACCAAAACTTCTTGAAACATATATGTCATGGATTGGAGAATTTAGGTGAAGTAGGACAACTATAAGTAAGTTTTTGTATTTTCCCAATGGTAGAATCATAAGCATGTTTTACATGTTTATGTTCGTTTTTAACACAACTAAGTAACCCCTCCAAAAGACTAGAAAGACACTTTGATCTTCTAAAAGGTCCTATGAGAATCCTAAATAAAAAAATTTAACCAAAACTTCTTGAAACATACATGTCATGGATTGGAGAATTTAGGTGAGGTAGGACAACTATAAGTAAGTTTTTGTATTCTCCCAAAGGTAGAATGATAAGCATGTTTTACATGTTTATGTTCGATTGTAACACAACTAAGTAACCCCTCTAATAGGCTAGAAAGACACTTTGATCTTCTAAAAGGTCCTATGAGAATCCTAAATAAAACTTTTTAACCAAAACTTCTTGAAACATATATGTTATGGATTGGAGAATTTAGGTGAAGTAGGACAACTATAAGTAAGTTTTTTTATTCTCCCAAAGGTAGAATGATAAGCATGTTTTACATATTTATGTTCGTTTTTAACACAACTAAGTAACCCCTCTAAAAGACTAGAAAGACACTTTGATCTTCTAAAAGGTCCTATGAGAATCCTAAATAAAAAATTTTAACCAAAACTTCTTGAAACATACATGTCATGGATTGGAGAATTTAGGTGAGGTAGGACAACTATAAGTAAGTTTTTGTATTCTCCCAAAGGTAGAATGATAAGCATGTTTTACATGTTTATGTTCGATTGTAACACAACTAAGTAACCCCTCTAATAGGCTAGAAAGACACTTTGATCTTCTAAAAGGTCCTATGAGAATCCTAAATAAAACTTTTTAACCAAAACTTCTTGAAACATATATGTTATGGATTGGAGAATTTAGGTGAAGTAGGACAACTATAAGTAAGTTTTTGTATTCTCCCAAAGGTAGAATGATAAGCATGTTTTACATGTTTATGTTCGTTTTTAACACAACTAAGTAACCCCTCTAAAAGACTAGAAAGACACTTTGATCTTCTAAAAGGTCCTATGAGAATCCTAAATAAAAAATTTTAACCAAAACTTCTTGAAACATACATGTCATGGATTGGAGAATTTAGGTGAGGTAGGACAACTATAAGTAAGTTTTCGTATTCTCCCAAAGGTAGAATGATAAGCATGTTTTACATGTTTATGTTCGTTTTTAACACAACTAAGTAACCCCTCTAAAAGACTAGAAAGACACTTTGATCTTCTAAAAGGTCCTATGAGAATCCTAAATAAAAAAATTTAACCAAAACTTCTTGAAACATACATGTCATGGATTGGAGAATTTAGGTGAGGTAGGACAACTATAAGTAAGTTTTTGTATTCTCCCAAAGGTAGAATGATAAGCATGTTTTACATGTTTATGTTCGATTGTAACACAACTAAGTAACCCCTCTAATAGGCTAGAAAGACACTTTGATCTTCTAAAAGGTCCTATGAGAATCCTAAATAAAACTTTTTAACCAAAACTTCTTGAAACATATATGTTATGGATTGGAGAATTTAGGTGAAGTAGGACAACTATAAGTAAGTTTTTGTATTCTCCCAAAGGTAGAATGATAAGCATGTTTTACATATTTATGTTCGTTTTTAACACAACTAAGTAACCCCTCCAAAAGACTAGAAAGACATTTCGATCTTCTAAAAGGTCCTATGAGAATCCAAAATAAAACTTTTTAACCAAAACTTCTTGAAACATATATTTCATGGATTGGAGAATTTAGGTGAGGTAGGACAACTATAAGTAAGTTTTTGTATTCTCCCAAAGGTAGAATGATAAGCATGTTTTACATGTTTATGTTCGTTTTTAACACAACTAAGTAACCCCTCTAAAAGACTAGAAAGACACTTTGATCTTCTAAAAGGTCCTATGAGAATCCTAAATAAAACTTTTTAACCAAAACTTCTTGAAACATATATGTCATGGATTGGAGAATTTAGGTGAAGTAGGACAACTATAAGTAAGTTTTTGTATTCTCCCAATGGTAGAATGATAAGCATGTTTTACATGTTTATGTTCGTTTTTAACACAACTAAGTAACCCCTCTAAAAGACTAGAAAGACACTTTGATCTTCTAAAAGGTCCTATGAGAATCCTAAATAAAAAAATTTAACCAAAACTTCTTGAAACATACATGTCATGGATTGGAGAATTTAGGTGAGGTAGGACAACTATAAGTAAGTTTTTGTATTCTCCCAAAGGTAGAATGATAAGCATGTTTTACATGTTTATGTTCGATTGTAACACAACTAAGTAACCCCTCTAATAGGCTAGAAAGACACTTTGATCTTCTAAAAGGTCCTATGAGAATCCTAAATAAAACTTTTTAACCAAAACTTCTTGAAACATATATGTTATGGATTGGAGAATTTAGGTGAAGTAGGACAACTATAAGTAAGTTTTTTTATTCTCCCAAAGGTAGAATGATAAGCATGTTTTACATATTTATGTTAGTTTTTAACACAACTAAGTAACCCCTCTAAAAGACTAGAAAGACACTTTGATCTTCTAAAAGGTCCTATGAGAATCCTAAATAAAAAATTTTAACCAAAACTTCTTGAAACATACATGTCATGGATTGGAGAATTTAGGTGAGGTAGGACAACTATAAGTAAGTTTTTGTATTCTCCCAAAGGTAGAATGATAAGCATGTTTTACATGTTTATGTTCGATTGTAACACAACTAAGTAACCCCTCTAATAGGCTAGAAAGACACTTTGATCTTCTAAAAGGTCCTATGAGAATCCTAAATAAAACCTTTTAACCAAAACTTCTTGAAACATATATGTTATGGATTGGAGAATTTAGGTGAAGTAGGACAACTATAAGTAAGTTTTTTTATTCTCCCAAAGGTAGAATGATAAGCATGTTTTACATATTTATGTTCGTTTTTAACACAACTAAGTAACCCCTCTAAAAGACTAGAAAGACACTTTGATCTTCTAAAAGGTCCTATGAGAATCCTAAATAAAAAATTTTAACCAAAACTTCTTGAAACATACATGTCATGGATTGGAGAATTTAGGTGAGGTAGGACAACTATAAGTAAGTTTTTGTATTCTCCCAAAGGTAGAATGATAAGCATGTTTTACATGTTTATGTTCGATTGTAACACAACTAAGTAACCCCTCTAATAGGCTAGAAAGACACTTTGATCTTCTAAAAGGTCCTATGAGAATCCTAAATAAAACTTTTTAACCAAAACTTCTTGAAACATATATGTTATGGATTGGAGAATTTAGGTGAAGTAGGACAACTATAAGTAAGTTTTTTTATTCTCCCAAAGGTAGAATGATAAGCATGTTTTACATATTTATGTTCGTTTTTAACACAACTAAGTAACCCCTCTAAAAGACTAGAAAGACACTTTGATCTTCTAAAAGGTCCTATGAGAATCCTAAATAAAAAATTTTAACCAAAACTTCTTGAAACATACATGTCATGGATTGGAGAATTTAGGTGAGGTAGGACAACTATAAGTAAGTTTTTGTATTCTCCCAAAGGTAGAATGATAAGCATGTTTTACATGTTTATGTTCGATTGTAACACAACTAAGTAACCCCTCTAATAGGCTAGAAAGACACTTTGATCTTCTAAAAGGTCCTATGAGAATCCTAAATAAAACTTTTTAACCAAAACTTCTTGAAACATATATGTTATGGATTGGAGAATTTAGGTGAAGTAGGACAACTATAAGTAAGTTTTTGTATTCTCCCAAAGGTAGAATGATAAGCATGTTTTACATGTTTATGTTCGTTTTTAACACAACTAAGTAACCCCTCTAATAGGCTAGAAAGACACTTTGATCTTCTAAAAGGTCCTATGAGAATCCTAAATAAAACTTTTTAACCAAAACTTCTTGAAACATATATGTTATGGATTGGAGAATTTAGGTGAAGTAGGACAACTATAAGTAAGTTTTTTTATTCTCCCAAAGGTAGAATGATAAGCATGTTTTACATGTTTATGTTCGTTTTTAACACAACTAAGTAACCCCTCTAAAAGACTAGAAAGACACTTTGATCTTCTAAAAGGTCCTATGAGAATCCTAAATAAAAAATTTTAACCAAAACTTCTTGAAACATACATGTCATGGATTGGAGAATTTAGGTGAGGTAGGACAACTATAAGTAAGTTTTCGTATTCTCCCAAAGGTAGAATGATAAGCATGTTTTACATGTTTATGTTCGTTTTTAACACAACTAAGTAACCCCTCTAAAAGACTAGAAAGACACTTTGATCTTCTAAAAGGTCCTATGAGAATCCTAAATAAAAAAATTTAACCAAAACTTCTTGAAACATACATGTCATGGATTGGAGAATTTAGGTGAGGTAGGACAACTATAAGTAAGTTTTTGTATTCTCCCAAAGGTAGAATGATAAGCATGTTTTACATGTTTATGTTCGATTGTAACACAACTAAGTAACCCCTCTAATAGGCTAGAAAGACACTTTGATCTTCTAAAAGGTCCTATGAGAATCCTAAATAAAACTTTTTAACCAAAACTTCTTGAAACATATATGTTATGGATTGGAGAATTTAGGTGAAGTAGGACAACTATAAGTAAGTTTTTGTATTCTCCCAAAGGTAGAATGATAAGCATGTTTTACATATTTATGTTCGTTTTTAACACAACTAAGTAACCCCTCCAAAAGACTAGAAAGACATTTCGATCTTCTAAAAGGTCCTATGAGAATCCAAAATAAAACTTTTTAACCAAAACTTCTTGAAACATATATTTCATGGATTGGAGAATTTAGGTGAGGTAGGACAACTATAAGTAAGTTTTTGTATTCTCCCAAAGGTAGAATGATAAGCATGTTTTACATGTTTATGTTCGTTTTTAACACAACTAAGTAACCCCTCTAAAAGACTAGAAAGACACTTTGATCTTCTAAAAGGTCCTATGAGAATCCTAAATAAAACTTTTTAACCAAAACTTCTTGAAACATATATGTCATGGATTGGAGAATTTAGGTGAAGTAGGACAACTATAAGTAAGTTTTTGTATTCTCCCAATGGTAGAATGATAAGCATGTTTTACATGTTTATGTTCGTTTTTAACACAACTAAGTAACCCCTCTAAAAGACTAGAAAGACACTTTGATCTTCTAAAAGGTCCTATGAGAATCCTAAATAAAAAAATTTAACCAAAACTTCTTGAAACATACATGTCATGGATTGGAGAATTTAGGTGAGGTAGGACAACTATAAGTAAGTTTTTGTATTCTCCCAAAGGTAGAATGATAAGCATGTTTTACATGTTTATGTTCGATTGTAACACAACTAAGTAACCCCTCTAATAGGCTAGAAAGACACTTTGATCTTCTAAAAGGTCCTATGAGAATCCTAAATAAAACTTTTTAACCAAAACTTCTTGAAACATATATGTTATGGATTGGAGAATTTAGGTGAAGTAGGACAACTATAAGTAAGTTTTTTTATTCTCCCAAAGGTAGAATGATAAGCATGTTTTACATATTTATGTTAGTTTTTAACACAACTAAGTAACCCCTCTAAAAGACTAGAAAGACACTTTGATCTTCTAAAAGGTCCTATGAGAATCCTAAATAAAAAATTTTAACCAAAACTTCTTGAAACATACATGTCATGGATTGGAGAATTTAGGTGAGGTAGGACAACTATAAGTAAGTTTTTGTATTCTCCCAAAGGTAGAATGATAAGCATGTTTTACATGTTTATGTTCGATTGTAACACAACTAAGTAACCCCTCTAATAGGCTAGAAAGACACTTTGATCTTCTAAAAGGTCCTATGAGAATCCTAAATAAAACTTTTTAACCAAAACTTCTTGAAACATATATGTTATGGATTGGAGAATTTAGGTGAAGTAGGACAACTATAAGTAAGTTTTTTTATTCTCCCAAAGGTAGAATGATAAGCATGTTTTACATATTTATGTTCGTTTTTAACACAACTAAGTAACCCCTCTAAAAGACTAGAAAGACACTTTGATCTTCTAAAAGGTCCTATGAGAATCCTAAATAAAAAATTTTAACCAAAACTTCTTGAAACATACATGTCATGGATTGGAGAATTTAGGTGAGGTAGGACAACTATAAGTAAGTTTTTGTATTCTCCCAAAGGTAGAATGATAAGCATGTTTTACATGTTTATGTTCGATTGTAACACAACTAAGTAACCCCTCTAATAGGCTAGAAAGACACTTTGATCTTCTAAAAGGTCCTATGAGAATCCTAAATAAAACTTTTTAACCAAAACTTCTTGAAACATATATGTTATGGATTGGAGAATTTAGGTGAAGTAGGACAACTATAAGTAAGTTTTTTTATTCTCCCAAAGGTAGAATGATAAGCATGTTTTACATATTTATGTTCGTTTTTAACACAACTAAGTAACCCCTCTAAAAGACTAGAAAGACACTTTGATCTTCTAAAAGGTCCTATGAGAATCCTAAATAAAAAATTTTAACCAAAACTTCTTGAAACATACATGTCATGGATTGGAGAATTTAGGTGAGGTAGGACAACTATAAGTAAGTTTTTGTATTCTCCCAAAGGTAGAATGATAAGCATGTTTTACATGTTTATGTTCGATTGTAACACAACTAAGTAACCCCTCTAATAGGCTAGAAAGACACTTTGATCTTCTAAAAGGTCCTATGAGAATCCTAAATAAAACTTTTTAACCAAAACTTCTTGAAACATATATGTTATGGATTGGAGAATTTAGGTGAAGTAGGACAACTATAAGTAAGTTTTTGTATTCTCCCAAAGGTAGAATGATAAGCATGTTTTACATGTTTATGTTCGTTTTTAACACAACTAAGTAACCCCTCTAATAGGCTAGAAAGACACTTTGATCTTCTAAAAGGTCCTATGAGAATCCTAAATAAAACTTTTTAACCAAAACTTCTTGAAACATATATGTTATGGATTGGAGAATTTAGGTGAAGTAGGACAACTATAAGTAAGTTTTTTTATTCTCCCAAAGGTAGAATGATAAGCATGTTTTACATATTTATGTTCGTTTTTAACACAACTAAGTAACCCCTCTAAAAGACTAGAAAGACACTTTGATCTTCTAAAAGGTCCTATGAGAATCCTAAATAAAAAATTTTAACCAAAACTTCTTGAAACATACATGTCATGGATTGGAGAATTTAGGTGAGGTAGGACAACTATAAGTAAGTTTTTGTATTCTCCCAAAGGTAGAATGATAAGCATGTTTTACATGTTTATGTTCGATTGTAACACAACTAAGTAACCCCTCTAATAGGCTAGAAAGACACTTTGATCTTCTAAAAGGTCCTATGAGAATCCTAAATAAAACTTTTTAACCAAAACTTCTTGAAACATATATGTTATGGATTGGAGAATTTAGGTGAAGTAGGACAACTATAAGTAAGTTTTTTTATTCTCCCAAAGGTAGAATGATAAGCATGTTTTACATATTTATGTTCGTTTTTAACACAACTAAGTAACCCCTCTAAAAGACTAGAAAGACACTTTGATCTTCTAAAAGGTCCTATGAGAATCCTAAATAAAAAATTTTAACCAAAACTTCTTGAAACATACATGTCATGGATTGGAGAATTTAGGTGAGGTAGGACAACTATAAGTAAGTTTTTGTATTCTCCCAAAGGTAGAATGATAAGCATGTTTTACATGTTTATGTTCGATTGTAACACAACTAAGTAACCCCTCTAATAGGCTAGAAAGACACTTTGATCTTCTAAAAGGTCCTATGAGAATCCTAAATAAAACTTTTTAACCAAAACTTCTTGAAACATATATGTTATGGATTGGAGAATTTAGGTGAAGTAGGACAACTATAAGTAAGTTTTTGTATTCTCCCAAAGGTAGAATGATAAGCATGTTTTACATGTTTATGTTCGTTTTTAACACAACTAAGTAACCCCTCTAAAAGACTAGAAAGACACTTTGATCTTCTAAAAGGTCCTATGAGAATCCTAAATAAAAAATTTTAACCAAAACTTCTTGAAACATACATGTCATGGATTGGAGAATTTAGGTGAGGTAGGACAACTATAAGTAAGTTTTCGTATTCTCCCAAAGGTAGAATGATAAGCATGTTTTACATGTTTATGTTCGTTTTTAACACAACTAAGTAACCCCTCTAAAAGACTAGAAAGACACTTTGATCTTCTAAAAGGTCCTATGAGAATCCTAAATAAAAAAATTTAACCAAAACTTCTTGAAACATACATGTCATGGATTGGAGAATTTAGGTGAGGTAGGACAACTATAAGTAAGTTTTTGTATTCTCCCAAAGGTAGAATGATAAGCATGTTTTACATGTTTATGTTCGATTGTAACACAACTAAGTAACCCCTCTAATAGGCTAGAAAGACACTTTGATCTTCTAAAAGGTCCTATGAGAATCCTAAATAAAACTTTTTAACCAAAACTTCTTGAAACATATATGTTATGGATTGGAGAATTTAGGTGAAGTAGGACAACTATAAGTAAGTTTTTGTATTCTCCCAAAGGTAGAATGATAAGCATGTTTTACATATTTATGTTCGTTTTTAACACAACTAAGTAACCCCTCCAAAAGACTAGAAAGACATTTCGATCTTCTAAAAGGTCCTATGAGAATCCAAAATAAAACTTTTTAACCAAAATTTCTTGAAACATATATGTCATGGATTGGAGAATTTTGGTGAGGTAGGACAACTATAAGTAAGTTTTTGTATTCTCCCAAAGGTAGAATGATAAGCATGTTTTACATGTTTATGTTCGTTTTTAACACAACTAAGTAACCCCTCCAAAAGACTAGAAAGACATTTTGATCTTCTAAAAGGTCCTATGAGAATCCTAAATAAAACTTTTTAACCAAAACTTCTTGAAACATATATGTCATGGATTGGAGAATTTAGGTGAAGTAGGACAACTATAAGTAAGTTTTTGTATTCTCCCAAAGGTAGAATGATAAGCATGTTTTACATATTTATGTTCGTTTTTAACACAACTAAGTAACCCCTCCAAAAGACTAGAAAGACATTTCGATCTTCTAAAAGGTCCTATGAGAATCCAAAATAAAACTTTTTAACCAAAACTTCTTGAAACATATATTTCATGGATTGGAGAATTTAGGTGAGGTAGGACAACTATAAGTAAGTTTTTGTATTCTCCCAAAGGTAGAATGATAAGCATGTTTTACATGTTTATGTTCGTTTTTAACACAACTAAGTAACCCCTCTAAAAGACTAGAAAGACACTTTGATCTTCTAAAAGGTCCTATGAGAATCCTAAATAAAACTTTTTAACCAAAACTTCTTGAAACATATATGTCATGGATTGGAGAATTTAGGTGAAGTAGGACAACTATAAGTAAGTTTTTGTATTCTCCCAATGGTAGAATGATAAGCATGTTTTACATGTTTATGTTCGTTTTTAACACAACTAAGTAACCCCTCTAAAAGACTAGAAAGACACTTTGATCTTCTAAAAGGTCCTATGAGAATCCTAAATAAAAAAATTTAACCAAAACTTCTTGAAACATACATGTCATGGATTGGAGAATTTAGGTGAGGTAGGACAACTATAAGTAAGTTTTTGTATTCTCCCAAAGGTAGAATGATAAGCATGTTTTACATGTTTATGTTCGATTGTAACACAACTAAGTAACCCCTCTAATAGGCTAGAAAGACACTTTGATCTTCTAAAAGGTCCTATGAGAATCCTAAATAAAACTTTTTAACCAAAACTTCTTGAAACATATATGTTATGGATTGGAGAATTTAGGTGAAGTAGGACAACTATAAGTAAGTTTTTTTATTCTCCCAAAGGTAGAATGATAAGCATGTTTTACATATTTATGTTCGTTTTTAACACAACTAAGTAACCCCTCTAAAAGACTAGAAAGACACTTTGATCTTCTAAAAGGTCCTATGAGAATCCTAAATAAAAAATTTTAACCAAAACTTCTTGAAACATACATGTCATGGATTGGAGAATTTAGGTGAGGTAGGACAACTATAAGTAAGTTTTTGTATTCTCCCAAAGGTAGAATGATAAGCATGTTTTACATGTTTATGTTCGATTGTAACACAACTAAGTAACCCCTCTAATAGGCTAGAAAGACACTTTGATCTTCTAAAAGGTCCTATGAGAATCCTAAATAAAACTTTTTAACCAAAACTTCTTGAAACATATATGTTATGGATTGGAGAATTTAGGTGAAGTAGGACAACTATAAGTAAGTTTTTGTATTCTCCCAAAGGTAGAATGATAAGCATGTTTTACATGTTTATGTTCGTTTTTAACACAACTAAGTAACCCCTCTAAAAGACTAGAAAGACACTTTGATCTTCTAAAAGGTCCTTTGAGAATCCTAAATAAAAATTTTTAACCAAAACTTCTTGAAACATACATGTCATGGATTGGAGAATTTAGGTGAGGTAGGACAACTATAAGTAAGTTTTCGTATTCTCCCAAAGGTAGAATGATAAGCATGTTTTACATGTTTATGTTCGTTTTTAACACAACTAAGTAACCCCTCTAAAAGACTAGAAAGACACTTTGATCTTCTAAAAGGTCCTATGAGAATCCTAAATAAAAAAATTTAACCAAAACTTCTTGAAACATACATGTCATGGATTGGAGAATTTAGGTGAGGTAGGACAACTATAAGTAAGTTTTTGTATTCTCCCAAAGGTAGAATGATAAGCATGTTTTACATGTTTATGTTCGATTGTAACACAACTAAGTAACCCCTCTAAAAGACTAGAAAGACACTTTGATCTTCTAAAAGGTCCTATGAGAATCCTAAATAAAAAATTTTAACCAAAACTTCTTGAAACATACATGTCATGGATTGGAGAATTTAGGTGAGGTAGGACAACTATAAGTAAGTTTTTGTATTCTCCCAAAGGTAGAATGATAAGCATGTTTTACATGTTTATGTTCGATTGTAACACAACTAAGTAACCCCTCTAATAGGCTAGAAAGACACTTTGATCTTCTAAAAGGTCCTATGAGAATCCTAAATAAAACTTTTTAACCAAAACTTCTTGAAACATATATGTTATGGATTGGAGAATTTAGGTGAAGTAGGACAACTATAAGTAAGTTTTTGTATTCTCCCAAAGGTAGAATGATAAGCATGTTTTACATGTTTATGTTCGTTTTTAACACAACTAAGTAACCCCTCTAAAAGACTAGAAAGACACTTTGATCTTCTAAAAGGTCCTATGAGAATCCTAAATAAAAAATTTTAACCAAAACTTCTTGAAACATACATGTCATGGATTGGAGAATTTAGGTGAGGTAGGACAACTATAAGTAAGTTTTCGTATTCTCCCAAAGGTAGAATGATAAGCATGTTTTACATGTTTATGTTCGTTTTTAACACAACTAAGTAACCCCTCTAAAAGACTAGAAAGACACTTTGATCTTCTAAAAGGTCCTATGAGAATCCTAAATAAAAAAATTTAACCAAAACTTCTTGAAACATACATGTCATGGATTGGAGAATTTAGGTGAGGTAGGACAACTATAAGTAAGTTTTTGTATTCTCCCAAAGGTAGAATGATAAGTATGTTTTACATGTTTATGTTCGATTGTAACACAACTAAGTAACCCCTCTAATAGGCTAGAAAGACACTTTGATCTTCTAAAAGGTCCTATGAGAATCCTAAATAAAACTTTTTAACCAAAACTTCTTGAAACATATATGTTATGGATTGGAGAATTTAGGTGAAGTAGGACAACTATAAGTAAGTTTTTGTATTCTCCCAAAGGTAGAATGATAAGCATGTTTTACATATTTATGTTCGTTTTTAACACAACTAAGTAACCCCTCCAAAAGACTAGAAAGACATTTCGATCTTCTAAAAGGTCCTATGAGAATCCTAAATAAAACTTTTTAACCAAAACTTCTTGAAACATATATGTTATGGATTGGAGAATTTAGGTGAAGTAGGACAACTATAAGTAAGTTTTTGTATTCTCCCAAAGGTAGAATGATAAGCATGTTTTACATGTTTATGTTCGTTTTTAACACAACTAAGTAACCCCTCTAAAAGACTAGAAAGACACTTTGATCTTCTAAAAGGTCCTATGAGAATCCTAAATAAAAAATTTTAACCAAAACTTCTTGAAACATACATGTCATGGATTGGAGAATTTAGGTGAGGTAGGACAACTATAAGTAAGTTTTCGTATTCTCCCAAAGGTAGAATGATAAGCATGTTTTACATGTTTATGTTCGTTTTTAACACAACTAAGTAACCCCTCTAAAAGACTAGAAAGACACTTTGATCTTCTAAAAGGTCCTATGAGAATCCTAAATAAAAAAATTTAACCAAAACTTCTTGAAACATACATGTCATGGATTGGAGAATTTAGTTGAGGTAGGACAACTATAAGTAAGTTTTTGTATTCTCCCAAAGGTAGAATGATAAGTATGTTTTACATGTTTATGTTCGATTGTAACACAACTAAGTAACCCCTCTAATAGGCTAGAAAGACACTTTGATCTTCTAAAAGGTCCTATGAGAATCCTAAATAAAACTTTTTAACCAAAACTTCTTGAAACATATATGTTATGGATTGGAGAATTTAGGTGAAGTAGGACAACTATAAGTAAGTTTTTGTATTCTCCCAAAGGTAGAATGATAAGCATGTTTTACATATTTATGTTCGTTTTTAACACAACTAAGTAACCCCTCCAAAAGACTAGAAAGACATTTCGATCTTCTAAAAGGTCCTATGAGAATCCAAAATAAAACTTTTTAACCAAAATTTCTTGAAACATATATGTCATGGATTGGAGAATTTTGGTGAGGTAGGACAACTATAAGTAAGTTTTTGTATTCTCCCAAAGGTAGAATGATAAGCATGTTTTACATGTTTATGTTCGTTTTTAACACAACTAAGTAACCCCTCCAAAAGACTAGAAATACATTTTGATCTTCTAAAAGGTCCTATGAGAATCCTAAATAAAACTTTTTAACCAAAACTTCTTGAAACATATATGTCATGGATTGGAGAATTTAGGTGAAGTAGGACAACTATAAGTAAGTTTTTGTATTCTCCCAAAGGTAGAATGATAAGCATGTTTTACATATTTATGTTCGTTTTTAACACAACTAAGTAACCCCTCCAAAAGACTAGAAAGACATTTCGATCTTCTAAAAGGTCCTATGAGAATCCAAAATAAAACTTTTTAACCAAAACTTCTTGAAACATATATTTCATGGATTGGAGAATTTAGGTGAGGTAGGACAACTATAAGTAAGTTTTTGTATTCTCCCAAAGGTAGAATGATAAGCATGTTTTACATGTTTATGTTCGTTTTTAACACAACTAAGTAACCCCTCTAAAAGACTAGAAAGACACTTTGATCTTCTAAAAGGTCCTATGAGAATCCTAAATAAAAAAATTTAACCAAAACTTCTTGAAACATACATGTCATGGATTGGAGAATTTAGGTGAGGTAGGACAACTATAAGTAAGTTTTTGTATTCTCCCAAAGGTAGAATGATAAGCATGTTTTACATGTTTATGTTCGATTGTAACACAACTAAGTAACCCCTCTAATAGGCTAGAAAGACACTTTGATCTTCTAAAAGGTCCTATGAGAATCCTAAATAAAACTTTTTAACCAAAACTTCTTGAAACATACATGTTATGGATTGGAGAATTTAGGTGAAGTAGGACAACTATAAGTAAGTTTTTTTATTCTCCCAAAGGTAGAATGATAAGCATGTTTTACATATTTATGTTCGTTTTTAACACAACTAAGTAACCCCTCTAAAAGACTAGAAAGACATTTCGATCTTCTAAAAGGTCCTATGAGAATCCTAAATAAAACTTTTTAACCAAAACTTCTTGAAACATATATGTTATGGATTGGAGAATTTAGGTGAAGTAGGACAACTATAAGTAAGTTTTTGTATTCTCCCAAAGGTAGAATGATAAGCATGTTTTACATGTTTATGTTCGTTTTTAACACAACTAAGTAACCCCTCTAAAAGACTAGAAAGACACTTTGATCTTCTAAAAGGTCCTATGAGAATCCTAAATAAAAAATTTTAACCAAAACTTCTTGAAACATACATGTCATGGATTGGAGAATTTAGGTGAGGTAGGACAACTATAAGTAAGTTTTCGTATTCTCCCAAAGGTAGAATGATAAGCATGTTTTACATGTTTATGTTCGTTTTTAACACAACTAAGTAACCCCTCTAAAAGACTAGAAAGACACTTTGATCTTCTAAAAGGTCCTATGAGAATCCTAAATAAAAAAATTTAACCAAAACTTCTTGAAACATACATGTCATGGATTGGAGAATTTAGGTGAGGTAGGACAACTATAAGTAAGTTTTTGTATTCTCCCAAAGGTAGAATGATAAGTATGTTTTACATGTTTATGTTCGATTGTAACACAACTAAGTAACCCCTCTAATAGGCAAGAAAGACACTTTGATCTTCTAAAAGGTCCTATGAGAATCCTAAATAAAACTTTTTAACCAAAACTTCTTGAAACATATATGTTATGGATTGGAGAATTTAGGTGAAGTAGGACAACTATAAGTAAGTTTTTGTATTCTCCCAAAGGTAGAATGATAAGCATGTTTTACATATTTATGTTCGTTTTTAACACAACTAAGTAACCCCTCCAAAAGACTAGAAAGACATTTCGATCTTCTAAAAGGTCCTATGAGAATCCAAAATAAAACTTTTTAACCAAAATTTCTTGAAACATATATGTCATGGATTGGAGAATTTTGGTGAGGTAGGACAACTATAAGTAAGTTTTTGTATTCTCCCAAAGGTAGAATGATAAGCATGTTTTACATGTTTATGTTCGTTTTTAACACAACTAAGTAACCCCTCCAAAAGACTAGAAATACATTTTGATCTTCTAAAAGGTCCTATGAGAATCCTAAATAAAACTTTTTAACCAAAACTTCTTGAAACATATATGTCATGGATTGGAGAATTTAGGTGAAGTAGGACAACTATAAGTAAGTTTTTGTATTCTCCCAAAGGTAGAATGATAAGCATGTTTTACATATTTATGTTCGTTTTTAACACAACTAAGTAACCCCTCCAAAAGACTAGAAAGACATTTCGATCTTCTAAAAGGTCCTATGAGAATCCAAAATAAAACTTTTTAACCAAAACTTCTTGAAACATATATTTCATGGATTGGAGAATTTAGGTGAGGTAGGACAACTATAAGTAAGTTTTTGTATTCTCCCAAAGGTAGAATGATAAGCATGTTTTACATGTTTATGTTCGTTTTTAACACAACTAAGTAACCCCTCTAAAAGACTAGAAAGACACTTTGATCTTCTAAAAGGTCCTATGAGAATCCTAAATAAAAAAATTTAACCAAAACTTCTTGAAACATACATGTCATGGATTGGAGAATTTAGGTGAGGTAGGACAACTATAAGTAAGTTTTTGTATTCTCCCAAAGGTAGAATGATAAGCATGTTTTACATATTTATGTTCGTTTTTAACACAACTAAGTAACCCCTCTAAAAGACTAGAAAGACACTTTGATCTTCTAAAAGGTCCTATGAGAATCCTAAATAAAACTTTTTAACCAAAACTTCTTGAAACATATATGTCATGGATTGGAGAATTTAGGTGAAGTAGGACAACTATAAGTAAGTTTTTGTATTCTCCCAATGGTAGAATGATAAGCATGTTTTACATGTTTATGTTCGTTTTTAACACAACTAAGTAACCCCTCTAAAAGACTAGAAAGACACTTTGATCTTCTAAAAGGTCCTATGAGAATCCTAAATAAAAAAATTTAACCAAAACTTCTTGAAACATACATGTCATGGATTGGAGAATTTAGGTGAGGTAGGACAACTATAAGTAAGTTTTTGTATTCTCCCAAAGGTAGAATGATAAGCATGTTTTACATGTTTATGTTCGATTGTAACACAACTAAGTAACCCCTCTAATAGGCTAGAAAGACACTTTGATCTTCTAAAAGGTCCTATGAGAATCCTAAATAAAACTTTTTAACCAAAACTTCTTGAAACATATATGTTATGGATTGGAGAATTTAGGTGAAGTAGGACAACTATAAGTAAGTTTTTTTATTCTCCCAAAGGTAGAATGATAAGCATGTTTTACATATTTATGTTCGTTTTTAACACAACTAAGTAACCCCTCTAAAAGACTAGAAAGACACTTTGATCTTCTAAAAGGTCCTATGAGAATCCTAAATAAAACTTTTTAACCAAAACTTCTTGAAACATATATGTCATGGATTGGAGAATTTAGGTGAAGTAGGACAACTATAAGTAAGTTTTTGTATTCTCCCAATGGTAGAATGATAAGCATGTTTTACATGTTTATGTTCGTTTTTAACACAACTAAGTAACCCCTCTAAAAGACTAGAAAGACACTTTGATCTTCTAAAAGGTCCTATGAGAATCCTAAATAAAAAAATTTAACCAAAACTTCTTGAAACATACATGTCATGGATTGGAGAATTTAGGTGAGGTAGGACAACTATAAGTAAGTTTTTGTATTCTCCCAAAGGTAGAATGATAAGCATGTTTTACATGTTTATGTTCGATTGTAACACAACTAAGTAACCCCTCTAATAGGCTAGAAAGACACTTTGATCTTCTAAAAGGTCCTATGAGAATCCTAAATAAAACTTTTTAACCAAAACTTCTTGAAACATATATGTTATGGATTGGAGAATTTAGGTGAAGTAGGACAACTATAAGTAAGTTTTTTTATTCTCCCAAAGGTAGAATGATAAGCATGTTTTACATATTTATGTTCGTTTTTAACACAACTAAGTAACCCCTCTAAAAGACTAGAAAGACACTTTGATCTTCTAAAAGGTCCTATGAGAATCCTAAATAAAAAATTTTAACCAAAACTTCTTGAAACATACATGTCATGGATTGGAGAATTTAGGTGAGGTAGGACAACTATAAGTAAGTTTTTGTATTCTCCCAAAGGTAGAATGATAAGCATGTTTTACATGTTTATGTTCGATTGTAACACAACTAAGTAACCCCTCTAATAGGCTAGAAAGACACTTTGATCTTCTAAAAGGTCCTATGAGAATCCTAAATAAAACTTTTTAACCAAAACTTCTTGAAACATATATGTTATGGATTGGAGAATTTAGGTGAAGTAGGACAACTATAAGTAAGTTTTTGTATTCTCCCAAAGGTAGAATGATAAGCATGTTTTACATGTTTATGTTCGTTTTTAACACAACTAAGTAACCCCTCTAAAAGACTAGAAAGACACTTTGATCTTCTAAAAGGTCCTTTGAGAATCCTAAATAAAAATTTTTAACCAAAACTTCTTGAAACATACATGTCATGGATTGGAGAATTTAGGTGAGGTAGGACAACTATAAGTAAGTTTTCGTATTCTCCCAAAGGTAGAATGATAAGCATGTTTTACATGTTTATGTTCGATTGTAACACAACTAAGTAACCCCTCCAAAAGACTAGAAAGACATTTCGATCTTCTAAAAGGTCCTATGAGAATCCAAAATAAAACTTTTTAACCAAAATTTCTTGAAACATATATGTCATGGATTGGAGAATTTTGGTGAGGTAGGACAACTATAAGTAAGTTTTTGTATTCTCCCAAAGGTAGAATGATAAGCATGTTTTACATGTTTATGTTCGTTTTTAACACAACTAAGTAACCCCTCCAAAAGACTAGAAATACATTTTGATCTTCTAAAAGGTCCTATGAGAATCCTAAATAAAACTTTTTAACCAAAACTTCTTGAAACATATATGTCATGGATTGGAGAATTTAGGTGAAGTAGGACAACTATAAGTAAGTTTTTGTATTCTCCCAAAGGTAGAATGATAAGCATGTTTTACATATTTATGTTCGTTTTTAACACAACTAAGTAACCCCTCCAAAAGACTAGAAAGACATTTCGATCTTCTAAAAGGTCCTATGAGAATCCAAAATAAAACTTTTTAACCAAAACTTCTTGAAACATATATTTCATGGATTGGAGAATTTAGGTGAGGTAGGACAACTATAAGTAAGTTTTTGTATTCTCCCAAAGGTAGAATGATAAGCATGTTTTACATGTTTATGTTCGTTTTTAACACAACTAAGTAACCCCTCTAAAAGACTAGAAAGACACTTTGATCTTCTAAAAGGTCCTATGAGAATCCTAAATAAAAAAATTTAACCAAAACTTCTTGAAACATACATGTCATGGATTGGAGAATTTAGGTGAGGTAGGACAACTATAAGTAAGTTTTTGTATTCTCCCAAAGGTAGAATGATAAGCATGTTTTACATATTTATGTTCGTTTTTAACACAACTAAGTAACCCCTCTAAAAGACTAGAAAGACACTTTGATCTTCTAAAAGGTCCTATGAGAATCCTAAATAAAACTTTTTAACCAAAACTTCTTGAAACATATATGTCATGGATTGGAGAATTTAGGTGAAGTAGGACAACTATAAGTAAGTTTTTGTATTCTCCCAATGGTAGAATGATAAGCATGTTTTACATGTTTATGTTCGTTTTTAACACAACTAAGTAACCCCTCTAAAAGACTAGAAAGACACTTTGATCTTCTAAAAGGTCCTATGAGAATCCTAAATAAAAAAATTTAACCAAAACTTCTTGAAACATACATGTCATGGATTGGAGAATTTAGGTGAGGTAGGACAACTATAAGTAAGTTTTTGTATTCTCCCAAAGGTAGAATGATAAGCATGTTTTACATGTTTATGTTCGATTGTAACACAACTAAGTAACCCCTCTAATAGGCTAGAAAGACACTTTGATCTTCTAAAAGGTCCTATGAGAATCCTAAATAAAACTTTTTAACCAAAACTTCTTGAAACATATATGTTATGGATTGGAGAATTTAGGTGAAGTAGGACAACTATAAGTAAGTTTTTTTATTCTCCCAAAGGTAGAATGATAAGCATGTTTTACATATTTATGTTCGTTTTTAACACAACTAAGTAACCCCTCTAAAAGACTAGAAAGACACTTTGATCTTCTAAAAGGTCCTATGAGAATCCTAAATAAAAAATTTTAACCAAAACTTCTTGAAACATACATGTCATGGATTGGAGAATTTAGGTGAGGTAGGACAACTATAAGTAAGTTTTTGTATTCTCCCAAAGGTAGAATGATAAGCATGTTTTACATGTTTATGTTCGATTGTAACACAACTAAGTAACCCCTTAATAGGCTAGAAAGACACTTTGATCTTCTAAAAGGTCCTATGAGAATCCTAAATAAAACTTTTTAACCAAAACTTCTTGAAACATATATGTTATGGATTGGAGAATTTAGGTGAAGTAGGACAACTATAAGTAAGTTTTTGTATTCTCCCAAAGGTAGAATGATAAGCATGTTTTACATGTTTATGTTCGTTTTTAACACAACTAAGTAACCCCTCTAAAAGACTAGAAAGACACTTTGATCTTCTAAAAGGTCCTATGAGAATCCTAAATAAAAATTTTTAACCAAAACTTCTTGAAACATACATGTCATGGATTGGAGAATTTAGGTGAGGTAGGACAACTATAAGTAAGTTTTCGTATTCTCCCAAAGGTAGAATGATAAGCATGTTTTACATGTTTATGTTCGTTTTTAACACAACTAAGTAACCCCTCTAAAAGACTAGAAAGACACTTTGATCTTCTAAAAGGTCCTATGAGAATCCTAAATAAAAAAATTTAACCAAAACTTCTTGAAACATACATGTCATGGATTGGAGAATTTAGGTGAGGTAGGACAACTATAAGTAAGTTTTTGTATTCTCCCAAAGGTAGAATGATAAGCATGTTTTACATGTTTATGTTCGATTGTAACACAACTAAGTAACCCCTCTAAAAGACTAGAAAGACACTTTGATCTTCTAAAAGGTCCTATGAGAATCCTAAATAAAAAATTTTAACCAAAACTTCTTGAAACATACATGTCATGGATTGGAGAATTTAGGTGAGGTAGGACAACTATAAGTAAGTTTTTGTATTCTCCCAAAGGTAGAATGATAAGCATGTTTTACATGTTTATGTTCGATTGTAACACAACTAAGTAACCCCTCTAATAGGCTAGAAAGACACTTTGATCTTCTAAAAGGTCCTATGAGAATCCTAAATAAAACTTTTTAACCAAAACTTCTTGAAACATATATGTTATGGATTGGAGAATTTAGGTGAAGTAGGACAACTATAAGTAAGTTTTTGTATTCTCCCAAAGGTAGAATGATAAGCATGTTTTACATGTTTATGTTCGTTTTTAACACAACTAAGTAACCCCTCTATGATCTTCTAAAAGGTCCTATGAGAATCCTAAATAAAAATTTTTAACCAAAACTTCTTGAAACATACATGTCATGGATTGTTTTGAGGTAGGACAACTATAAGTAAGTTTTCGTATTCTCCCAAAGGTAGAATGATAAGCATGTTTTACATGTTTATGTTCGATTGTAACACAACTAAGTAACCCCTCCAAAAGACTAGAAAGACATTTCGATCTTCTAAAAGGTCCTATGAGAATCCAAAATAAAACTTTTTAACCAAAATTTCTTGAAACATATATGTCATGGATTGGAGAATTTTGGTGAGGTAGGACAACTATAAGTAAGTTTTTGTATTCTCCCAAAGGTAGAATGATAAGCATGTTTTACATGTTTATGTTCGTTTTTAACACAACTAAGTAACCCCTCCAAAAGACTAGAAATACATTTTGATCTTCTAAAAGGTCCTATGAGAATCCTAAATAAAACTTTTTAACCAAAACTTCTTGAAACATATATGTCATGGATTGGAGAATTTAGGTGAAGTAGGACAACTATAAGTAAGTTTTTGTATTCTCCCAAAGGTAGAATGATAAGCATGTTTTACATATTTATGTTCGTTTTTAACACAACTAAGTAACCCCTCCAAAAGACTAGAAAGACATTTCGATCTTCTAAAAGGTCCTATGAGAATCCAAAATAAAACTTTTTAACCAAAACTTCTTGAAACATATATTTCATGGATTGGAGAATTTAGGTGAGGTAGGACAACTATAAGTAAGTTTTTGTATTCTCCCAAAGGTAGAATGATAAGCATGTTTTACATGTTTATGTTCGTTTTTAACACAACTAAGTAACCCCTCTAAAAGACTAGAAAGACACTTTGATCTTCTAAAAGGTCCTATGAGAATCCTAAATAAAAAAATTTAACCAAAACTTCTTGAAACATACATGTCATGGATTGGAGAATTTAGGTGAGGTAGGACAACTATAAGTAAGTTTTTGTATTCTCCCAAAGGTAGAATGATAAGCATGTTTTACATATTTATGTTCGTTTTTAACACAACTAAGTAACCCCTCTAAAAGACTAGAAAGACACTTTGATCTTCTAAAAGGTCCTATGAGAATCCTAAATAAAACTTTTTAACCAAAACTTCTTGAAACATATATGTCATGGATTGGAGAATTTAGGTGAAGTAGGACAACTATAAGTAAGTTTTTGTATTCTCCCAATGGTAGAATGATAAGCATGTTTTACATGTTTATGTTCGTTTTTAACACAACTAAGTAACCCCTCTAAAAGACTAGAAAGACACTTTGATCTTCTAAAAGGTCCTATGAGAATCCTAAATAAAAAAATTTAACCAAAACTTCTTGAAACATACATGTCATGGATTGGAGAATTTAGGTGAGGTAGGACAACTATAAGTAAGTTTTTGTATTCTCCCAAAGGTAGAATGATAAGCATGTTTTACATGTTTATGTTCGATTGTAACACAACTAAGTAACCCCTCTAATAGGCTAGAAAGACACTTTGATCTTCTAAAAGGTCCTATGAGAATCCTAAATAAAACTTTTTAACCAAAACTTCTTGAAACATATATGTTATGGATTGGAGAATTTAGGTGAAGTAGGACAACTATAAGTAAGTTTTTTTATTCTCCCAAAGGTAGAATGATAAGCATGTTTTACATATTTATGTTCGTTTTTAACACAACTAAGTAACCCCTCTAAAAGACTAGAAAGACATTTCGATCTTCTAAAAGGTCCTATGAGAATCCTAAATAAAACTTTTTAACCAAAACTTCTTGAAACATATATGTTATGGATTGGAGAATTTAGGTGAAGTAGGACAACTATAAGTAAGTTTTTGTATTCTCCCAAAGGTAGAATGATAAGCATGTTTTACATGTTTATGTTCGTTTTTAACACAACTAAGTAACCCCTCTAAAAGACTAGAAAGACACTTTGATCTTCTAAAAGGTCCTATGAGAATCCTAAATAAAAAATTTTAACCAAAACTTCTTGAAACATACATGTCATGGATTGGAGAATTTAGGTGAGGTAGGACAACTATAAGTAAGTTTTCGTATTCTCCCAAAGGTAGAATGATAAGCATGTTTTACATGTTTATGTTCGTTTTTAACACAACTAAGTAACCCCTCTAAAAGACTAGAAAGACACTTTGATCTTCTAAAAGGTCCTATGAGAATCCTAAATAAAAAAATTTAACCAAAACTTCTTGAAACATACATGTCATGGATTGGAGAATTTAGGTGAAGTAGGACAACTATAAGTAAGTTTTTTATTCTCCCAAAGGTAGAATGATAAGCATGTACATATTTATGTTCGAACACAACTAAGTAACCCCTCTAAAAGACTAGAAAGACACTTTGATCTTCTAAAAGGTCCTATGAGAATCCTAAATAAAAAATTTTAACCAAAACTTCTTGAAACATACATGTCATGGATTGGAGAATTTAGGTGAGGTAGGACAACTATAAGTAAGTTTTTGTATTCTCCCAAAGGTAGAATGATAAGCATGTTTTACATGTTTATGTTCGATTGTAACACAACTAAGTAACCCCTCTAATAGGCTAGAAAGACACTTTGATCTTCTAAAAGGTCCTATGAGAATCCTAAATAAAACTTTTTAACCAAAACTTCTTGAAACATATATGTTATGGATTGGAGAATTTAGGTGAAGTAGGACAACTATAAGTAAGTTTTTGTATTCTCCCAAAGGTAGAATGATAAGCATGTTTTACATGTTTATGTTCGTTTTTAACACAACTAAGTAACCCCTCTAAAAGACTAGAAAGACACTTTGATCTTCTAAAAGGTAGAGAATCCTAAATAAAAATTTTTAACCAAAACTTCTTGAAACATACATGTCATGGATTGGAGAATTTAGGTGAGGTAGGACAACTATAAGTAAGTTTTCGTATTCTCCCAAAGGTAGAATGATAAGCATGTTTTACATGTTTATGTTCGATTGTAACACAACTAAGTAACCCCTCCAAAAGACTAGAAAGACATTTCGATCTTCTAAAAGGTCCTATGAGAATCCAAAATAAAACTTTTTAACCAAAATTTCTTGAAACATATATGTCATGGATTGGAGAATTTTGGTGAGGTAGGACAACTATAAGTAAGTTTTTGTATTCTCCCAAAGGTAGAATGATAAGCATGTTTTACATGTTTATGTTCGTTTTTAACACAACTAAGTAACCCCTCCAAAAGACTAGAAATACATTTTGATCTTCTAAAAGGTCCTATGAGAATCCTAAATAAAACTTTTTAACCAAAACTTCTTGAAACATATATGTCATGGATTGGAGAATTTAGGTGAAGTAGGACAACTATAAGTAAGTTTTTGTATTCTCCCAAAGGTAGAATGATAAGCATGTTTTACATATTTATGTTCGTTTTTAACACAACTAAGTAACCCCTCCAAAAGACTAGAAAGACATTTCGATCTTCTAAAAGGTCCTATGAGAATCCAAAATAAAACTTTTTAACCAAAACTTCTTGAAACATATATTTCATGGATTGGAGAATTTAGGTGAGGTAGGACAACTATAAGTAAGTTTTTGTATTCTCCCAAAGGTAGAATGATAAGCATGTTTTACATGTTTATGTTCGTTTTTAACACAACTAAGTAACCCCTCTAAAAGACTAGAAAGACACTTTGATCTTCTAAAAGGTCCTATGAGAATCCTAAATAAAAAAATTTAACCAAAACTTCTTGAAACATACATGTCATGGATTGGAGAATTTAGGTGAGGTAGGACAACTATAAGTAAGTTTTTGTATTCTCCCAAAGGTAGAATGATAAGCATGTTTTACATGTTTATGTTCGATTGTAACACAACTAAGTAACCCCTCTAATAGGCTAGAAAGACACTTTGATCTTCTAAAAGGTCCTATGAGAATCCTAAATAAAACTTTTTAACCAAAACTTCTTGAAACATATATGTTATGGATTGGAGAATTTAGGTGAAGTAGGACAACTATAAGTAAGTTTTTGTATTCTCCCAAAGGTAGAATGATAAGCATGTTTTACATGTTTATGTTCGTTTTTAACACAACTAAGTAACCCCTCTAAAAGACTAGAAAGACACTTTGATCTTCTAAAAGGTCCTATGAGAATCCTAAATAAAAAAATTTAACCAAAACTTCTTGAAACATACATGTCATGGATTGGAGAATTTAGGTGAGGTAGGACAACTATAAGTAAGTTTTTGTATTCTCCCAAAGGTAGAATGATAAGCATGTTTTACATGTTTATGTTCGATTTTAACACAACTAAGTAACCCCTCTAAAAGACTAGAAAGACACTTTGATCTTCTAAAAGGTCCTATGAGAATCCTAAATAAAAAATTTTAACCAAAACTTCTTGAAACATACATGTCATGGATTGGAGAATTTAGGTGAGGTAGGACAACTATAAGTAAGTTTTTTTATTCTCCCAAAGGTAGAATGATAAGCATGTTTTACATGTTTATGTTCGTTTTTAACACAACTAAGTAACCCCTCTAAAAGACTAGAAAGACACTTTGATCTTCTAAAAGGTCCTATGAGAATCCTAAATAAAAAATTTTAACCAAAACTTCTTGAAACATACATGTCATGGATTGGAGAATTTAGGTGAGGTAGGACAACTATAAGTAAGTTTTTGTATTCTCCCAAAGGTAGAATGATAAGCATGTTTTACATGTTTATGTTCGATTGTAACACAACTAAGTAACCCCTCTAATAGGCTAGAAAGACACTTTGATCTTCTAAAAGGTCCTATGAGAATCCTAAATAAAACTTTTTAACCAAAACTTCTTGAAACATATATGTTATGGATTGGAGAATTTAGGTGAAGTAGGACAACTATAAGTAAGTTTTTGTATTCTCCCAAAGGTAGAATGATAAGCATGTTTTACATGTTTATGTTCGTTTTTAACACAACTAAGTAACCCCTCTAAAAGACTAGAAAGACACTTTGATCTTCTAAAAGGTCCTTTGAGAATCCTAAATAAAAATTTTTAACCAAAACTTCTTGAAACATACATGTCATGGATTGGAGAATTTAGGTGAGGTAGGACAACTATAAGTAAGTTTTCGTATTCTCCCAAAGGTAGAATGATAAGCATGTTTTACATGTTTATGTTCGTTTTTAACACAACTAAGTAACCCCTCTAAAAGACTAGAAAGACACTTTGATCTTCTAAAAGGTCCTATGAGAATCCTAAATAAAAAAATTTAACCAAAACTTCTTGAAACATACATGTCATGGATTGGAGAATTTAGGTGAGGTAGGACAACTATAAGTAAGTTTTTGTATTCTCCCAAAGGTAGAATGATAAGCATGTTTTACATGTTTATGTTCGATTGTAACACAACTAAGTAACCCCTCTAAAAGACTAGAAAGACACTTTGATCTTCTAAAAGGTCCTATGAGAATCCTAAATAAAAAATTTTAACCAAAACTTCTTGAAACATACATGTCATGGATTGGAGAATTTAGGTGAGGTAGGACAACTATAAGTAAGTTTTTGTATTCTCCCAAAGGTAGAATGATAAGCATGTTTTACATGTTTATGTTCGATTGTAACACAACTAAGTAACCCCTCTAATAGGCTAGAAAGACACTTTGATCTTCTAAAAGGTCCTATGAGAATCCTAAATAAAACTTTTTAACCAAAACTTCTTGAAACATATATGTTATGGATTGGAGAATTTAGGTGAAGTAGGACAACTATAAGTAAGTTTTTGTATTCTCCCAAAGGTAGAATGATAAGCATGTTTTACATGTTTATGTTCGTTTTTAACACAACTAAGTAACCCCTCTAAAAGACTAGAAAGACACTTTGATCTTCTAAAAGGTCCTATGAGAATCCTAAATAAAAAATTTTAACCAAAACTTCTTGAAACATACATGTCATGGATTGGAGAATTTAGGTGAGGTAGGACAACTATAAGTAAGTTTTCGTATTCTCCCAAAGGTAGAATGATAAGCATGTTTTACATGTTTATGTTCGTTTTTAACACAACTAAGTAACCCCTCTAAAAGACTAGAAAGACACTTTGATCTTCTAAAAGGTCCTATGAGAATCCTAAATAAAAAAATTTAACCAAAACTTCTTGAAACATACATGTCATGGATTGGAGAATTTAGGTGAGGTAGGACAACTATAAGTAAGTTTTTGTATTCTCCCAAAGGTAGAATGATAAGTATGTTTTACATGTTTATGTTCGATTGTAACACAACTAAGTAACCCCTCTAATAGGCTAGAAAGACACTTTGATCTTCTAAAAGGTCCTATGAGAATCCTAAATAAAACTTTTTAACCAAAACTTCTTGAAACATATATGTTATGGATTGGAGAATTTAGGTGAAGTAGGACAACTATAAGTAAGTTTTTGTATTCTCCCAAAGGTAGAATGATAAGCATGTTTTACATATTTATGTTCGTTTTTAACACAACTAAGTAACCCCTCCAAAAGACTAGAAAGACATTTCGATCTTCTAAAAGGTCCTATGAGAATCCTAAATAAAACTTTTTAACCAAAACTTCTTGAAACATATATGTTATGGATTGGAGAATTTAGGTGAAGTAGGACAACTATAAGTAAGTTTTTGTATTCTCCCAAAGGTAGAATGATAAGCATGTTTTACATGTTTATGTTCGTTTTTAACACAACTAAGTAACCCCTCTAAAAGACTAGAAAGACACTTTGATCTTCTAAAAGGTCCTATGAGAATCCTAAATAAAAAATTTTAACCAAAACTTCTTGAAACATACATGTCATGGATTGGAGAATTTAGGTGAGGTAGGACAACTATAAGTAAGTTTTCGTATTCTCCCAAAGGTAGAATGATAAGCATGTTTTACATGTTTATGTTCGTTTTTAACACAACTAAGTAACCCCTCTAAAAGACTAGAAAGACACTTTGATCTTCTAAAAGGTCCTATGAGAATCCTAAATAAAAAAATTTAACCAAAACTTCTTGAAACATACATGTCATGGATTGGAGAATTTAGTTGAGGTAGGACAACTATAAGTAAGTTTTTGTATTCTCCCAAAGGTAGAATGATAAGTATGTTTTACATGTTTATGTTCGATTGTAACACAACTAAGTAACCCCTCTAATAGGCTAGAAAGACACTTTGATCTTCTAAAAGGTCCTATGAGAATCCTAAATAAAACTTTTTAACCAAAACTTCTTGAAACATATATGTTATGGATTGGAGAATTTAGGTGAAGTAGGACAACTATAAGTAAGTTTTTGTATTCTCCCAAAGGTAGAATGATAAGCATGTTTTACATATTTATGTTCGTTTTTAACACAACTAAGTAACCCCTCCAAAAGACTAGAAAGACATTTCGATCTTCTAAAAGGTCCTATGAGAATCCAAAATAAAACTTTTTAACCAAAATTTCTTGAAACATATATGTCATGGATTGGAGAATTTTGGTGAGGTAGGACAACTATAAGTAAGTTTTTGTATTCTCCCAAAGGTAGAATGATAAGCATGTTTTACATGTTTATGTTCGTTTTTAACACAACTAAGTAACCCCTCCAAAAGACTAGAAATACATTTTGATCTTCTAAAAGGTCCTATGAGAATCCTAAATAAAACTTTTTAACCAAAACTTCTTGAAACATATATGTCATGGATTGGAGAATTTAGGTGAAGTAGGACAACTATAAGTAAGTTTTTGTATTCTCCCAAAGGTAGAATGATAAGCATGTTTTACATATTTATGTTCGTTTTTAACACAACTAAGTAACCCCTCCAAAAGACTAGAAAGACATTTCGATCTTCTAAAAGGTCCTATGAGAATCCAAAATAAAACTTTTTAACCAAAACTTCTTGAAACATATATTTCATGGATTGGAGAATTTAGGTGAGGTAGGACAACTATAAGTAAGTTTTTGTATTCTCCCAAAGGTAGAATGATAAGCATGTTTTACATGTTTATGTTCGTTTTTAACACAACTAAGTAACCCCTCTAAAAGACTAGAAAGACACTTTGATCTTCTAAAAGGTCCTATGAGAATCCTAAATAAAAAAATTTAACCAAAACTTCTTGAAACATACATGTCATGGATTGGAGAATTTAGGTGAGGTAGGACAACTATAAGTAAGTTTTTGTATTCTCCCAAAGGTAGAATGATAAGCATGTTTTACATGTTTATGTTCGATTGTAACACAACTAAGTAACCCCTCTAATAGGCTAGAAAGACACTTTGATCTTCTAAAAGGTCCTATGAGAATCCTAAATAAAACTTTTTAACCAAAACTTCTTGAAACATACATGTTATGGATTGGAGAATTTAGGTGAAGTAGGACAACTATAAGTAAGTTTTTTTATTCTCCCAAAGGTAGAATGATAAGCATGTTTTACATATTTATGTTCGTTTTTAACACAACTAAGTAACCCCTCTAAAAGACTAGAAAGACATTTCGATCTTCTAAAAGGTCCTATGAGAATCCTAAATAAAACTTTTTAACCAAAACTTCTTGAAACATATATGTTATGGATTGGAGAATTTAGGTGAAGTAGGACAACTATAAGTAAGTTTTTGTATTCTCCCAAAGGTAGAATGATAAGCATGTTTTACATGTTTATGTTCGTTTTTAACACAACTAAGTAACCCCTCTAAAAGACTAGAAAGACACTTTGATCTTCTAAAAGGTCCTATGAGAATCCTAAATAAAAAATTTTAACCAAAACTTCTTGAAACATACATGTCATGGATTGGAGAATTTAGGTGAGGTAGGACAACTATAAGTAAGTTTTCGTATTCTCCCAAAGGTAGAATGATAAGCATGTTTTACATGTTTATGTTCGTTTTTAACACAACTAAGTAACCCCTCTAAAAGACTAGAAAGACACTTTGATCTTCTAAAAGGTCCTATGAGAATCCTAAATAAAAAAATTTAACCAAAACTTCTTGAAACATACATGTCATGGATTGGAGAATTTAGGTGAGGTAGGACAACTATAAGTAAGTTTTTGTATTCTCCCAAAGGTAGAATGATAAGTATGTTTTACATGTTTATGTTCGATTGTAACACAACTAAGTAACCCCTCTAATAGGCAAGAAAGACACTTTGATCTTCTAAAAGGTCCTATGAGAATCCTAAATAAAACTTTTTAACCAAAACTTCTTGAAACATATATGTTATGGATTGGAGAATTTAGGTGAAGTAGGACAACTATAAGTAAGTTTTTGTATTCTCCCAAAGGTAGAATGATAAGCATGTTTTACATATTTATGTTCGTTTTTAACACAACTAAGTAACCCCTCCAAAAGACTAGAAAGACATTTCGATCTTCTAAAAGGTCCTATGAGAATCCAAAATAAAACTTTTTAACCAAAATTTCTTGAAACATATATGTCATGGATTGGAGAATTTTGGTGAGGTAGGACAACTATAAGTAAGTTTTTGTATTCTCCCAAAGGTAGAATGATAAGCATGTTTTACATGTTTATGTTCGTTTTTAACACAACTAAGTAACCCCTCTAAAAGACTAGAAAGACACTTTGATCTTCTAAAAGGTCCTATGAGAATCCTAAATAAAAAAATTTAACCAAAACTTCTTGAAACATACATGTCATGGATTGGAGAATTTAGGTGAGGTAGGACAACTATAAGTAAGTTTTTGTATTCTCCCAAAGGTAGAATGATAAGCATGTTTTACATGTTTATGTTCGATTGTAACACAACTAAGTAACCCCTCTAATAGGCTAGAAAGACACTTTGATCTTCTAAAAGGTCCTATGAGAATCCTAAATAAAACTTTTTAACCAAAACTTCTTGAAACATATATGTTATGGATTGGAGAATTTAGGTGAAGTAGGACAACTATAAGTAAGTTTTTGTATTCTCCCAAAGGTAGAATGATAAGCATGTTTTACATGTTTATGTTCGTTTTTAACACAACTAAGTAACCCCTCTAAAAGACTAGAAAGACACTTTGATCTTCTAAAAGGTCCTATGAGAATCCTAAATAAAAAAATTTTAACCAAAACTTCTTGAAACATACATGTCATGGATTGGAGAATTTAGGTGAGGTAGGACAACTATAAGTAAGTTTTTGTATTCTCCCAAAGGTAGAATGATAAGCATGTTTTACATGTTTATGTTCGATTGTAACACAACTAAGTAACCCCTCTAATAGGCTAGAAAGACACTTTGATCTTCTAAAAGGTCCTATGAGAATCCTAAATAAAACTTTTTAACCAAAACTTCTTGAAACATATATGTTATGGATTGGAGAATTTAGGTGAAGTAGGACAACTATAAGTAAGTTTTTGTATTCTCCCAAAGGTAGAATGATAAGCATGTTTTACATGTTTATGTTCGTTTTTAACACAACTAAGTAACCCCTCTAAAAGACTAGAAAGACACTTTGATCTTCTAAAAGGTCCTATGAGAATCCTAAATAAAAAATTTTAACCAAAACTTCTTGAAACATACATGTCATGGATTGGAGAATTTAGGTGAGGTAGGACAACTATAAGTAAGTTTTCGTATTCTCCCAAAGGTAGAATGATAAGCATGTTTTACATGTTTATGTTCGTTTTTAACACAACTAAGTAACCCCTCTAAAAGACTAGAAAGACACTTTGATCTTCTAAAAGGTCCTATGAGAATCCTAAATAAAAAAATTTAACCAAAACTTCTTGAAACATACATGTCATGGATTGGAGAATTTAGGTGAGGTAGGACAACTATAAGTAAGTTTTTGTATTCTCCCAAAGGTAGAATGATAAGCATGTTTTACATGTTTATGTTCGATTGTAACACAACTAAGTAACCCCTCTAATAGGCTAGAAAGACACTTTGATCTTCTAAAAGGTCCTATGAGAATCCTAAATAAAACTTTTTAACCAAAACTTCTTGAAACATATATGTTATGGATTGGAGAATTTAGGTGAAGTAGGACAACTATAAGTAAGTTTTTGTATTCTCCCAAAGGTAGAATGATAAGCATGTTTTACATATTTATGTTCGTTTTTAACACAACTAAGTAACCCCTCCAAAAGACTAGAAAGACATTTCGATCTTCTAAAAGGTCCTATGAGAATCCTAAATAAAACTTTTTAACCAAAACTTCTTGAAACATATATGTTATGGATTGGAGAATTTAGGTGAAGTAGGACAACTATAAGTAAGTTTTTGTATTCTCCCAAAGGTAGAATGATAAGCATGTTTTACATGTTTATGTTCGTTTTTAACACAACTAAGTAACCCCTCTAAAAGACTAGAAAGACACTTTGATCTTCTAAAAGGTCCTATGAGAATCCTAAATAAAAAATTTTAACCAAAACTTCTTGAAACATACATGTCATGGATTGGAGAATTTAGGTGAGGTAGGACAACTATAAGTAAGTTTTCGTATTCTCCCAAAGGTAGAATGATAAGCATGTTTTACATGTTTATGTTCGTTTTTAACACAACTAAGTAACCCCTCTAAAAGACTAGAAAGACACTTTGATCTTCTAAAAGGTCCTATGAGAATCCTAAATAAAAAAATTTAACCAAAACTTCTTGAAACATACATGTCATGGATTGGAGAATTTAGGTGAGGTAGGACAACTATAAGTAAGTTTTTGTATTCTCCCAAAGGTAGAATGATAAGTATGTTTTACATGTTTATGTTCGATTGTAACACAACTAAGTAACCCCTCTAATAGGCTAGAAAGACACTTTGATCTTCTAAAAGGTCCTATGAGAATCCTAAATAAAACTTTTTAACCAAAACTTCTTGAAACATATATGTTATGGATTGGAGAATTTAGGTGAAGTAGGACAACTATAAGTAAGTTTTTGTATTCTCCCAAAGGTAGAATGATAAGCATGTTTTACATATTTATGTTCGTTTTTAACACAACTAAGTAACCCCTCCAAAAGACTAGAAAGACATTTCGATCTTCTAAAAGGTCCTATGAGAATCCTAAATAAAACTTTTTAACCAAAACTTCTTGAAACATATATGTTATGGATTGGAGAATTTAGGTGAAGTAGGACAACTATAAGTAAGTTTTTGTATTCTCCCAAAGGTAGAATGATAAGCATGTTTTACATGTTTATGTTCGTTTTTAACACAACTAAGTAACCCCTCTAAAAGACTAGAAAGACACTTTGATCTTCTAAAAGGTCCTATGAGAATCCTAAATAAAAAATTTTAACCAAAACTTCTTGAAACATACATGTCATGGATTGGAGAATTTAGGTGAGGTAGGACAACTATAAGTAAGTTTTCGTATTCTCCCAAAGGTAGAATGATAAGCATGTTTTACATGTTTATGTTCGTTTTTAACACAACTAAGTAACCCCTCTAAAAGACTAGAAAGACACTTTGATCTTCTAAAAGGTCCTATGAGAATCCTAAATAAAAAAATTTAACCAAAACTTCTTGAAACATACATGTCATGGATTGGAGAATTTAGTTGAGGTAGGACAACTATAAGTAAGTTTTTGTATTCTCCCAAAGGTAGAATGATAAGTATGTTTTACATGTTTATGTTCGATTGTAACACAACTAAGTAACCCCTCTAATAGGCTAGAAAGACACTTTGATCTTCTAAAAGGTCCTATGAGAATCCTAAATAAAACTTTTTAACCAAAACTTCTTGAAACATATATGTTATGGATTGGAGAATTTAGGTGAAGTAGGACAACTATAAGTAAGTTTTTGTATTCTCCCAAAGGTAGAATGATAAGCATGTTTTACATATTTATGTTCGTTTTTAACACAACTAAGTAACCCCTCCAAAAGACTAGAAAGACATTTCGATCTTCTAAAAGGTCCTATGAGAATCCAAAATAAAACTTTTTAACCAAAATTTCTTGAAACATATATGTCATGGATTGGAGAATTTTGGTGAGGTAGGACAACTATAAGTAAGTTTTTGTATTCTCCCAAAGGTAGAATGATAAGCATGTTTTACATGTTTATGTTCGTTTTTAACACAACTAAGTAACCCCTCCAAAAGACTAGAAATACATTTTGATCTTCTAAAAGGTCCTATGAGAATCCTAAATAAAACTTTTTAACCAAAACTTCTTGAAACATATATGTCATGGATTGGAGAATTTAGGTGAAGTAGGACAACTATAAGTAAGTTTTTGTATTCTCCCAAAGGTAGAATGATAAGCATGTTTTACATATTTATGTTCGTTTTTAACACAACTAAGTAACCCCTCCAAAAGACTAGAAAGACATTTCGATCTTCTAAAAGGTCCTATGAGAATCCAAAATAAAACTTTTTAACCAAAACTTCTTGAAACATATATTTCATGGATTGGAGAATTTAGGTGAGGTAGGACAACTATAAGTAAGTTTTTGTATTCTCCCAAAGGTAGAATGATAAGCATGTTTTACATGTTTATGTTCGTTTTTAACACAACTAAGTAACCCCTCTAAAAGACTAGAAAGACACTTTGATCTTCTAAAAGGTCCTATGAGAATCCTAAATAAAAAAATTTAACCAAAACTTCTTGAAACATACATGTCATGGATTGGAGAATTTAGGTGAGGTAGGACAACTATAAGTAAGTTTTTGTATTCTCCCAAAGGTAGAATGATAAGCATGTTTTACATGTTTATGTTCGATTGTAACACAACTAAGTAACCCCTCTAATAGGCTAGAAAGACACTTTGATCTTCTAAAAGGTCCTATGAGAATCCTAAATAAAACTTTTTAACCAAAACTTCTTGAAACATACATGTTATGGATTGGAGAATTTAGGTGAAGTAGGACAACTATAAGTAAGTTTTTTTATTCTCCCAAAGGTAGAATGATAAGCATGTTTTACATATTTATGTTCGTTTTTAACACAACTAAGTAACCCCTCTAAAAGACTAGAAAGACATTTCGATCTTCTAAAAGGTCCTATGAGAATCCTAAATAAAACTTTTTAACCAAAACTTCTTGAAACATATATGTTATGGATTGGAGAATTTAGGTGAAGTAGGACAACTATAAGTAAGTTTTTGTATTCTCCCAAAGGTAGAATGATAAGCATGTTTTACATGTTTATGTTCGTTTTTAACACAACTAAGTAACCCCTCTAAAAGACTAGAAAGACACTTTGATCTTCTAAAAGGTCCTATGAGAATCCTAAATAAAAAATTTTAACCAAAACTTCTTGAAACATACATGTCATGGATTGGAGAATTTAGGTGAGGTAGGACAACTATAAGTAAGTTTTCGTATTCTCCCAAAGGTAGAATGATAAGCATGTTTTACATGTTTATGTTCGTTTTTAACACAACTAAGTAACCCCTCTAAAAGACTAGAAAGACACTTTGATCTTCTAAAAGGTCCTATGAGAATCCTAAATAAAAAAATTTAACCAAAACTTCTTGAAACATACATGTCATGGATTGGAGAATTTAGGTGAGGTAGGACAACTATAAGTAAGTTTTTGTATTCTCCCAAAGGTAGAATGATAAGTATGTTTTACATGTTTATGTTCGATTGTAACACAACTAAGTAACCCCTCTAATAGGCAAGAAAGACACTTTGATCTTCTAAAAGGTCCTATGAGAATCCTAAATAAAACTTTTTAACCAAAACTTCTTGAAACATATATGTTATGGATTGGAGAATTTAGGTGAAGTAGGACAACTATAAGTAAGTTTTTGTATTCTCCCAAAGGTAGAATGATAAGCATGTTTTACATATTTATGTTCGTTTTTAACACAACTAAGTAACCCCTCCAAAAGACTAGAAAGACATTTCGATCTTCTAAAAGGTCCTATGAGAATCCAAAATAAAACTTTTTAACCAAAATTTCTTGAAACATATATGTCATGGATTGGAGAATTTTGGTGAGGTAGGACAACTATAAGTAAGTTTTTGTATTCTCCCAAAGGTAGAATGATAAGCATGTTTTACATGTTTATGTTCGTTTTTAACACAACTAAGTAACCCCTCCAAAAGACTAGAAATACATTTTGATCTTCTAAAAGGTCCTATGAGAATCCTAAATAAAACTTTTTAACCAAAACTTCTTGAAACATATATGTCATGGATTGGAGAATTTAGGTGAAGTAGGACAACTATAAGTAAGTTTTTGTATTCTCCCAAAGGTAGAATGATAAGCATGTTTTACATATTTATGTTCGTTTTTAACACAACTAAGTAACCCCTCCAAAAGACTAGAAAGACATTTCGATCTTCTAAAAGGTCCTATGAGAATCCAAAATAAAACTTTTTAACCAAAACTTCTTGAAACATATATTTCATGGATTGGAGAATTTAGGTGAGGTAGGACAACTATAAGTAAGTTTTTGTATTCTCCCAAAGGTAGAATGATAAGCATGTTTTACATGTTTATGTTCGTTTTTAACACAACTAAGTAACCCCTCTAAAAGACTAGAAAGACACTTTGATCTTCTAAAAGGTCCTATGAGAATCCTAAATAAAAAAATTTAACCAAAACTTCTTGAAACATACATGTCATGGATTGGAGAATTTAGGTGAGGTAGGACAACTATAAGTAAGTTTTTGTATTCTCCCAAAGGTAGAATGATAAGCATGTTTTACATGTTTATGTTCGATTGTAACACAACTAAGTAACCCCTCTAATAGGCTAGAAAGACACTTTGATCTTCTAAAAGGTCCTATGAGAATCCTAAATAAAACTTTTTAACCAAAACTTCTTGAAACATATATGTTATGGATTGGAGAATTTAGGTGAAGTAGGACAACTATAAGTAAGTTTTTGTATTCTCCCAAAGGTAGAATGATAAGCATGTTTTACATGTTTATGTTCGTTTTTAACACAACTAAGTAACCCCTCTAAAAGACTAGAAAGACACTTTGATCTTCTAAAAGGTCCTATGAGAATCCTAAATAAAAAATTTTAACCAAAACTTCTTGAAACATACATGTCATGGATTGGAGAATTTAGGTGAGGTAGGACAACTATAAGTAAGTTTTCGTATTCTCCCAAAGGTAGAATGATAAGCATGTTTTACATGTTTATGTTCGTTTTTAACACAACTAAGTAACCCCTCTAAAAGACTAGAAAGACACTTTGATCTTCTAAAAGGTCCTATGAGAATCCTAAATAAAAAAATTTAACCAAAACTTCTTGAAACATACATGTCATGGATTGGAGAATTTAGGTGAGGTAGGACAACTATAAGTAAGTTTTTGTATTCTCCCAAAGGTAGAATGATAAGTATGTTTTACATGTTTATGTTCGATTGTAACACAACTAAGTAACCCCTCTAATAGGCTAGAAAGACACTTTGATCTTCTAAAAGGTCCTATGAGAATCCTAAATAAAACTTTTTAACCAAAACTTCTTGAAACATATATGTTATGGATTGGAGAATTTAGGTGAAGTAGGACAACTATAAGTAAGTTTTTGTATTCTCCCAAAGGTAGAATGATAAGCATGTTTTACATATTTATGTTCGTTTTTAACACAACTAAGTAACCCCTCCAAAAGACTAGAAAGACATTTCGATCTTCTAAAAGGTCCTATGAGAATCCTAAATAAAACTTTTTAACCAAAACTTCTTGAAACATATATGTTATGGATTGGAGAATTTAGGTGAAGTAGGACAACTATAAGTAAGTTTTTGTATTCTCCCAAAGGTAGAATGATAAGCATGTTTTACATGTTTATGTTCGTTTTTAACACAACTAAGTAACCCCTCTAAAAGACTAGAAAGACACTTTGATCTTCTAAAAGGTCCTATGAGAATCCTAAATAAAAAATTTTAACCAAAACTTCTTGAAACATACATGTCATGGATTGGAGAATTTAGGTGAGGTAGGACAACTATAAGTAAGTTTTCGTATTCTCCCAAAGGTAGAATGATAAGCATGTTTTAAATGTTTATGTTCGTTTTTAACACAACTAAGTAACCCCTCTAAAAGACTAGAAAGACACTTTGATCTTCTAAAAGGTCCTATGAGAATCCTAAATAAAAAAATTTAACCAAAACTTCTTGAAACATACATGTCATGGATTGGAGAATTTAGGTGAGGTAGGACAACTATAAGTAAGTTTTTGTATTCTCCCAAAGGTAGAATGATAAGTATGTTTTACATGTTTATGTTCGATTGTAACACAACTAAGTAACCCCTCTAATAGGCTAGAAAGACACTTTGATCTTCTAAAAGGTCCTATGAGAATCCTAAATAAAACTTTTTAACCAAAACTTCTTGAAACATATATGTTATGGATTGGAGAATTTAGGTGAAGTAGGACAACTATAAGTAAGTTTTTTTATTCTCCCAAAGGTAGAATGATAAGCATGTTTTACATATTTATGTTCGTTTTTAACACAACTAAGTAACCCCTCTAAAAGACTAGAAAGACATTTCGATCTTCTAAAAGGTCCTATGAGAATCCTAAATAAAACTTTTTAACCAAAACTTCTTGAAACATATATGTTATGGATTGGAGAATTTAGGTGAAGTAGGACAACTATAAGTAAGTTTTTGTATTCTCCCAAAGGTAGAATGATAAGCATGTTTTACATGTTTATGTTCGTTTTTAACACAACTAAGTAACCCCTCTAAAAGACTAGAAAGACACTTTGATCTTCTAAAAGGTCCTATGAGAATCCTAAATAAAAAATTTTAACCAAAACTTCTTGAAACATACATGTCATGGATTGGAGAATTTAGGTGAGGTAGGACAACTATAAGTAAGTTTTCGTATTCTCCCAAAGGTAGAATGATAAGCATGTTTTACATGTTTATGTTCGTTTTTAACACAACTAAGTAACCCCTCTAAAAGACTAGAAAGACACTTTGATCTTCTAAAAGGTCCTATGAGAATCCTAAATAAAAAAATTTAACCAAAACTTCTTGAAACATACATGTCATGGATTGGAGAATTTAGGTGAGGTAGGACAACTATAAGTAAGTTTTTGTATTCTCCCAAAGGTAGAATGATAAGCATGTTTTACATGTTTATGTTCGATTGTAACACAACTAAGTAACCCCTCTAATAGGCTAGAAAGACACTTTGATCTTCTAAAAGGTCCTATGAGAATCCTAAATAAAACTTTTTAACCAAAACTTCTTGAAACATACATGTTATGGATTGGAGAATTTAGGTGAAGTAGGACAACTATAAGTAAGTTTTTTTATTCTCCCAAAGGTAGAATGATAAGCATGTTTTACATATTTATGTTCGTTTTTAACACAACTAAGTAACCCCTCTAAAAGACTAGAAAGACATTTCGATCTTCTAAAAGGTCCTATGAGAATCCTAAATAAAACTTTTTAACCAAAACTTCTTGAAACATATATGTTATGGATTGGAGAATTTAGGTGAAGTAGGACAACTATAAGTAAGTTTTTGTATTCTCCCAAAGGTAGAATGATAAGCATGTTTTACATGTTTATGTTCGTTTTTAACACAACTAAGTAACCCCTCTAAAAGACTAGAAAGACACTTTGATCTTCTAAAAGGTCCTATGAGAATCCTAAATAAAAAATTTTAACCAAAACTTCTTGAAACATACATGTCATGGATTGGAGAATTTAGGTGAGGTAGGACAACTATAAGTAAGTTTTCGTATTCTCCCAAAGGTAGAATGATAAGCATGTTTTACATGTTTATGTTCGTTTTTAACACAACTAAGTAACCCCTCTAAAAGACTAGAAAGACACTTTGATCTTCTAAAAGGTCCTATGAGAATCCTAAATAAAAAAATTTAACCAAAACTTCTTGAAACATACATGTCATGGATTGGAGAATTTAGGTGAGGTAGGACAACTATAAGTAAGTTTTTGTATTCTCCCAAAGGTAGAATGATAAGTATGTTTTACATGTTTATGTTCGATTGTAACACAACTAAGTAACCCCTCTAATAGGCAAGAAAGACACTTTGATCTTCTAAAAGGTCCTATGAGAATCCTAAATAAAACTTTTTAACCAAAACTTCTTGAAACATATATGTTATGGATTGGAGAATTTAGGTGAAGTAGGACAACTATAAGTAAGTTTTTGTATTCTCCCAAAGGTAGAATGATAAGCATGTTTTACATATTTATGTTCGTTTTTAACACAACTAAGTAACCCCTCCAAAAGACTAGAAAGACATTTCGATCTTCTAAAAGGTCCTATGAGAATCCAAAATAAAACTTTTTAACCAAAATTTCTTGAAACATATATGTCATGGATTGGAGAATTTTGGTGAGGTAGGACAACTATAAGTAAGTTTTTGTATTCTCCCAAAGGTAGAATGATAAGCATGTTTTACATGTTTATGTTCGTTTTTAACACAACTAAGTAACCCCTCCAAAAGACTAGAAATACATTTTGATCTTCTAAAAGGTCGTATGAGAATCCTAAATAAAACTTTTTAACCAAAACTTCTTGAAACATATATGTCATGGATTGGAGAATTTAGGTGAAGTAGGACAACTATAAGTAAGTTTTTGTATTCTCCCAAAGGTAGAATGATAAGCATGTTTTACATATTTATGTTCGTTTTTAACACAACTAAGTAACCCCTCCAAAAGACTAGAAAGACATTTCGATCTTCTAAAAGGTCCTATGAGAATCCAAAATAAAACTTTTTAACCAAAACTTCTTGAAACATATATTTCATGGATTGGAGAATTTAGGTGAGGTAGGACAACTATAAGTAAGTTTTTGTATTCTCCCAAAGGTAGAATGATAAGCATGTTTTACATGTTTATGTTCGTTTTTAACACAACTAAGTAACCCCTCTAAAAGACTAGAAAGACACTTTGATCTTCTAAAAGGTCCTATGAGAATCCTAAATAAAAAAATTTAACCAAAACTTCTTGAAACATACATGTCATGGATTGGAGAATTTAGGTGAGGTAGGACAACTATAAGTAAGTTTTTGTATTCTCCCAAAGGTAGAATGATAAGCATGTTTTACATGTTTATGTTCGATTGTAACACAACTAAGTAACCCCTCTAATAGGCTAGAAAGACACTTTGATCTTCTAAAAGGTCCTATGAGAATCCTAAATAAAACTTTTTAACCAAAACTTCTTGAAACATATATGTTATGGATTGGAGAATTTAGGTGAAGTAGGACAACTATAAGTAAGTTTTTGTATTCTCCCAAAGGTAGAATGATAAGCATGTTTTACATGTTTATGTTCGTTTTTAACACAACTAAGTAACCCCTCTAAAAGACTAGAAAGACACTTTGATCTTCTAAAAGGTCCTATGAGAATCCTAAATAAAAAATTTTAACCAAAACTTCTTGAAACATACATGTCATGGATTGGAGAATTTAGGTGAGGTAGGACAACTATAAGTAAGTTTTCGTATTCTCCCAAAGGTAGAATGATAAGCATGTTTTACATGTTTATGTTCGTTTTTAACACAACTAAGTAACCCCTCTAAAAGACTAGAAAGACACTTTGATCTTCTAAAAGGTCCTATGAGAATCCTAAATAAAAAAATTTAACCAAAACTTCTTGAAACATACATGTCATGGATTGGAGAATTTAGGTGAGGTAGGACAACTATAAGTAAGTTTTTGTATTCTCCCAAAGGTAGAATGATAAGTATGTTTTACATGTTTATGTTCGATTGTAACACAACTAAGTAACCCCTCTAATAGGCTAGAAAGACACTTTGATCTTCTAAAAGGTCCTATGAGAATCCTAAATAAAACTTTTTAACCAAAACTTCTTGAAACATATATGTTATGGATTGGAGAATTTAGGTGAAGTAGGACAACTTTAAGTAAGTTTTTGTATTCTCCCAAAGGTAGAATGATAAGCATGTTTTACATATTTATGTTCGTTTTTAACACAACTAAGTAACCCCTCCAAAAGACTAGAAAGACATTTCGATCTTCTAAAAGGTCCTATGAGAATCCAAAATAAAACTTTTTAACCAAAATTTCTTGAAACATATATGTCATGGATTGGAGAATTTTGGTGAGGTAGGACAACTATAAGTAAGTTTTTGTATTCTCCCAAAGGTAGAATGATAAGCATGTTTTACATGTTTATGTTCGTTTTTAACACAACTAAGTAACCCCTCCAAAAGACTAGAAATACATTTTGATCTTCTAAAAGGTCCTATGAGAATCCAAAATAAAACTTTTTAACCAAAACTTCTTGAAACATATATGTCATGGATTGGAGAATTTAGGTGAAGTAGGACAACTATAAGTAAGTTTTTGTATTCTCCCAAAGGTAGAATGATAAGCATGTTTTACATATTTATGTTCGTTTTTAACACAACTAAGTAACCCCTCCAAAAGACTAGAAAGACATTTCGATCTTCTAAAAGGTCCTATGAGAATCCAAAATAAAACTTTTTAACCAAAACTTCTTGAAACATATATTTCATGGATTGGAGAATTTAGGTGAGGTAGGACAACTATAAGTAAGTTTTTGTATTCTCCCAAAGGTAGAATGATAAGCATGTTTTACATGTTTATGTTCGTTTTTAACACAACTAAGTAACCCCTCTAAAAGACTAGAAAGACACTTTGATCTTCTAAAAGGTCCTATGAGAATCCTAAATAAAAAAATTTAACCAAAACTTCTTGAAACATACATGTCATGGATTGGAGAATTTAGGTGAGGTAGGACAACTATAAGTAAGTTTTTGTATTCTCCCAAAGGTAGAATAATAAGCATGTTTTACATGTTTATGTTCGATTGTAACACAACTAAGTAACCCCTCTAATAGGCTAGAAAGACACATTGATCTTCTAAAAGGTCCTATGAGAATCCTAAATAAAACTTTTTAACCAAAACTTCTTGAAACATATATGTTATGGATTGGAGAATTTAGGTGAAGTAGGACAACTATAAGTAAGTTTTTGTATTCTCCCAAAGGTAGAATGATAAGCATGTTTTACATATTTATGTTCGTTTTTAACACAACTAAGTAACCCCTCCAAAAGACTAGAAAGACATTTCGATCTTCTAAAAGGTCCTATGAGAATCCAAAATAAAACTTTTTAACCAAAATTTCTTGAAACATATATGTCATGGATTGGAGAATTTTGGTGAGGTAGGACAACTATAAGTAAGTTTTTGTATTCTCCCAAAGGTAGAATGATAAGCATGTTTTACATGTTTATGTTCGTTTTTAACACAACTAAGTAACCCCTCCAAAAGACTAGAAAGACATTTTGATCTTCTAAAAGGTCCTATGAGAATCCTAAATAAAACTTTTTAACCAAAACTTCTTGAAACATATATGTCATGGATTGGAGAATTTAGGTGAAGTAGGACAACTATAAGTAAGTTTTTGTATTCTCCCAAAGGTAGAATGATAAGCATGTTTTACATATTTATGTTCGTTTTTAACACAACTAAGTAACCCCTCCAAAAGACTAGAAAGACATTTCGATCTTCTAAAAGGTCCTATGAGAATCCAAAATAAAACTTTTTAACCAAAACTTCTTGAAACATATATTTCATGGATTGGAGAATTTAGGTGAGGTAGGACAACTATAAGTAAGTTTTTGTATTCTCCCAAAGGTAGAATGATAAGCATGTTTTACATGTTTATGTTCGTTTTTAACACAACTAAGTAACCCCTCTAAAAGACTAGAAAGACACTTTGATCTTCTAAAAGGTCCTATGAGAATCCTAAATAAAACTTTTTAACCAAAACTTCTTGAAACATATATGTCATGGATTGGAGAATTTAGGTGAAGTAGGACAACTATAAGTAAGTTTTTGTATTCTCCCAATGGTAGAATGATAAGCATGTTTTACATGTTTATGTTCGTTTTTAACACAACTAAGTAACCCCTCTAAAAGACTAGAAAGACACTTTGATCTTCTAAAAGGTCCTATGAGAATCCTAAATAAAAAAATTTAACCAAAACTTCTTGAAACATACATGTCATGGATTGGAGAATTTAGGTGAGGTAGGACAACTATAAGTAAGTTTTTGTATTCTCCCAAAGGTAGAATGATAAGCATGTTTTACATGTTTATGTTCGATTGTAACACAACTAAGTAACCCCTCTAATAGGCTAGAAAGACACTTTGATCTTCTAAAAGGTCCTATGAGAATCCTAAATAAAAATTTTTAACCAAAACTTCTTGAAACATATATGTTATGGATTGGAGAATTTAGGTGAAGTAGGACAACTATAAGTAAGTTTTTTTATTCTCCCAAAGGTAGAATGATAAGCATGTTTTACATATTTATGTTCGTTTTTAACACAACTAAGTAACCCCTCTAAAAGACTAGAAAGACACTTTGATCTTCTAAAAGGTCCTATGAGAATCCTAAATAAAAAATTTTAACCAAAACTTCTTGAAACATACATGTCATGGATTGGAGAATTTAGGTGAGGTAGGACAACTATAAGTAAGTTTTTGTATTCTCCCAAAGGTAGAATGATAAGCATGTTTTACATGTTTATGTTCGATTGTAACACAACTAAGTAACCCCTCTAATAGGCTAGAAAGACACTTTGATCTTCTAAAAGGTCCTATGAGAATCCTAAATAAAACTTTTTAACCAAAACTTCTTGAAACATATATGTTATGGATTGGAGAATTTAGGTGAAGTAGGACAACTATAAGTAAGTTTTTGTATTCTCCCAAAGGTAGAATGATAAGCATGTTTTACATGTTTATGTTCGTTTTTAACACAACTAAGTAACCCCTCTAAAAGACTAGAAAGACACTTTGATCTTCTAAAAGGTCCTATGAGAATCCTAAATAAAAATTTTTAACCAAAACTTCTTGAAACATACATGTCATGGATTGGAGAATTTAGGTGAGGTAGGACAACTATAAGTAAGTTTTCGTATTCTCCCAAAGGTAGAATGATAAGCATGTTTTACATGTTTATGTTCGTTTTTAACACAACTAAGTAACCCCTCTAAAAGACTAGAAAGACACTTTGATCTTCTAAAAGGTCCTATGAGAATCCTAAATAAAAAAAATTTAACCAAAACTTCTTGAAACATACATGTCATGGATTGGAGAATTTAGGTGAGGTAGGACAACTATAAGTAAGTTTTTGTATTCTCCCAAAGGTAGAATGATAAGCATGTTTTACATGTTTATGTTCGATTGTAACACAACTAAGTAACCCCTCTAATAGGCTAGAAAGACACTTTGATCTTCTAAAAGGTCCTATGAGAATCCTAAATAAAACTTTTTAACCAAAACTTCTTGAAACATATATGTTATGGATTGGAGAATTTAGGTGAAGTAGGACAACTATAAGTAAGTTTTTGTATTCTCCCAAAGGTAGAATGATAAGCATGTTTTACATATTTATGTTCGTTTTTAACACAACTAAGTAACCCCTCCAAAAGACTAGAAAGACATTTCGATCTTCTAAAAGGTCCTATGAGAATCCAAAATAAAACTTTTTAACCAAAATTTCTTGAAACATATATGTCATGGATTGGAGAATTTTGGTGAGGTAGGACAACTATAAGTAAGTTTTTGTATTCTCCCAAAGGTAGAATGATAAGCATGTTTTACATGTTTATGTTCGTTTTTAACACAACTAAGTATTGATCATGACATTATCAATATGTTAAGTTTGTGGAATGCACAAGTCTTGCACAATATCAAAGTGCAAAGTTGGGGACAACACAAGTGATAAGGCGCCAACATAATTCAGAAACAAGAAGGAGAGAGAGCCGTTGGGATAGAGAGATAGCCGTTAGGGTTTAAGGAGGGTTTTGTCTGGTGGGGACCACAAGTGGTCCACACCCTTTCTCTCACCTCCTGGCGCATCCTCAGACCTGCTCTGACCTTGTCTCCTCCCATTTTGTCTTGTTTCTCCTTTAGGTTAAACCATTCATGTGTTGTAAGAACTATATATGTGTTGTAACCACAAATGAAAGAAGTTAAGGGTTTTGAATCCCATTTTCTCTCTAGCTGCGCCACCACTCTTATTCTCTCAAGAACACTCATGTTCATACTCTCAAAATCTCACATGGTATCAGAGCAATGCTCCTCATTCTCTTGATTCTCTCTCTTTAATTCTTTACTCTCTCTCGGCTGCAGCTACTCTCGGTCCAAAACCCTAATTCTCTCTCTCTTTATTCCCTCGGTTCCTAAGCTACTATTCTCTAAGTTCTTCATCCTCTCTGCTCTAAAACTCTTATTCTTGTCCTAAGCTCTCATTCACTCAGTTTACTCATACTCTCGGTCCACATAAAAACCCTAGGTTTCTCGGTCCAAAGATTGTTCACTCTCGGTCCTTCAAAGTTCCAACCGCTCTCCATCAGCTGTTCACCATGGAAGACTCTTCTCATCTCAGCTCAAGCTTGAGGCCTACTGCTGTCCCTGTTGTGCTCAAAGGTATCAACTATAGGACATGGCAAAGGACCATCAAGACTGCCATTTGTGGAAGAGGATTGTGGGATCACATCTTGGAGGATAAAACACCAACTGAAGAAGATGAAGCCAAGAAGAAGGATGAGGAAACCAAAAAGGCAGAAGCTAAATGGTTTCAAGAAGATCAGCTTGTGCTTGGCTTCCTCCAAAACTCTCTTGACCCATCCATCCTTGAAGCTTATTCTCATTGTGAGACAGCAAAATCACTGTGGGATACTCTCAAGAAGATTTATGGAGATGTGTCTAATCTCAGCAGGGTGTATGAAGTTAAGAAGGCCATAAGTGAGCTGAAACAAGAAGACCATGACTTTACCAAGTATCTTGGGAAGTTCTCTTCAACATGGTCTGAACTTGAGATGCTAAGGCCAAGCACTTTAAACCCTAAGGTTCTCATTGAGAGAAAGGAGCAAGACAAGATCTTTGGCCTTCTACTCAACTTGAATCCGGTTTATAATGATGCCATCATGAAGATCCTAAGGGAGACTACACTTCCTGATTTTGAAGAGGTGTGCTCAAGGCTCCAAAAGGAAGAAGGAAACATTGGTTTGTTTGGAGGAAAGGGGGAGTTGGTGACTGCCAACAAAGCCGGCTTCAAAACTGAGGAGAAGAAGGCGCCATTTTGTGATCATTGCAAGAGGAAAGGCCACTCCAAGGATAAGTGTTGGGTCCTTCATCCCCACCTCAAACCAGACAAGTTCAAGAACTCAAGGGCAAATGCAAACATCTCACAAGAAGCTGTGAATGAACCAGCCTCTACTTCAGCTCAAGGAGGGGAGCTTGCACTCTACACAGCCACTGAGTATGTCAAGAAGAGTGACCTTGAGGACCTCATCAAGGCTTATGCCTCTAAACTCTCTGGTATCTCTTTATTTTCACATAAATTGCTTAGTAAAACTGATCATAAGTTGGTAGTAGATTCAGGAGCTTCTCACCATATGATTAGTAATGCTAAGTTGTTGGAGAACATTAAACCTGCCCTAGGAAGAGTAACTATAGCTGATGGTCAAGGGATTCCAATAATAGGTACAGGAAAGTTGAGATTATTTAACAAGGAAAGTGATGCATTCTATGTTCCTAAGTTTAAATCTAACTTGCTGTCGGTTAAGAGGATCACTAAGGACTTGAATTGCAATGTTATCTTTGGGCCTAATGATGTTTGTTTTCAGGATATTAAGAATGGAAAGGTTATTGGAAGAGGTGGTACACAAGATGAGCTTTACCTCCTTGAAGACACTTCTCCAAGCAACTCGGATTCATTAGCCTTTAAATCCTGTTTTTCTTTCAATCAAAATGTCCTATGGCATGCTAGACTAGGACATCCTCATGCTCGTGCTTTGAACTTAATGTTGCCTAATGTTAGCTTTGATCATTCAACTTGTGAAGCTTGTATTCTTGGCAAACATTGTAGAACTGTCTTTCCTAAATCAACTACTATCTATGAACATTGCTTTGATCTTGTGCACTCTGATGTTTGGACTTCACCTTGTCTGTCTAGAGATAGAAACAAGTATTTTGTGACTTTCATAGATGAAAAATCAAAATATACTTGGGTAACATTGCTGCCATCTAAAGATAGGGTGTTTGATGCATTTTTGAATTTCCAAAACTATGTTACTAAGCAGTTTAATGCCAAGATCAAAGTGTTTAGGTCAGATAATGGAGGAGAGTATACAAGCCAAAGATTCAAAGCTCACTTGAACAAATGTGGGATCCTTCATCAAACAAGCTGTCCCCATACTCCTCAACAAAATGGTGTGGCTGAAAGGAAGAACAGACATCTTATGGAAGTTGCTAGGTCTATGATGTTCCACACCAATGTTCCTAAGAGGTTTTGGGGAGATGCAGTCTTGGCAGCTTGTTATCTCATCAACAGGATCCCAACTAGAGTTCTTCAAGACATTTCACCATATGAGGTATTGAACAAAGCCAAACCAGCTAGATGCTAGATGCTAAGAGCACAAGGTGTATGTTTCTTGGATACTCCACAACTCAGAAAGGCTACAAGTGTTTTGATCCAAGCAACAACAGGACCCATGTTTCAAGGGATGTTAAGTTCATTGAGGGACAGAGTTACTATGAGAAGAAGGATTGGGAAGGTTTGAAAGATCTCTCAAGATCACCTTCTGATTTGGCTACAAGTTTGAAGTACTTGTTGGATCACTTGGGCAATGACACCCCACGGCCAGAAAAGGCTGAGACACCTACCCAGGAAGCTCAACAAGAGGATACTGAACCAGCAACACACACTCAGGAACCGGCTCAAGCTCAAGAAGACACTCTACCTCAAGATCAGAACCAAGTGGACTTGGATATGGATGAGGATGAGATGGTTTATCAAGAGGCAGTGGGTAATGAGGAAGTGGTTGATCAACAGGTTCATCAACTCAGGAGAAGCACAAGGGAAAAGAAAGATCCATCAGAATGGATGAAGACAAGGGTCTACTACAACAACCAAGCAGTAGCTCATCCTAGTCAATCTACTTGTTCTATTGACTTGCTCCCATCTAGTCACAAGGCTTTTCTTGGGAAGATTGAGTTAAATCATGTTCCTAAGACTTATGAAGAGGCTGAGGGGATCAAGGTTTGGATGGATGCAGTAGAGGATGAGAAAGAGGCTATGGAGAGGAACCACACTTGGATTGTGGAGAAGCTGCCAAAGAGGAAGAAAACAGTCAGCTCTAAATGGGTCTTCACAATCAAGTATAAAAGCAATGGAGACATAGAGAGGTACAAGGCAAGGCTAGTGGCAAGGGGTTTCACTCAAACCTATGGAGAAGACTATACAGACACCTTTGCACCAGTGGCTAAACTTCACACTGTAAGAGTCACATTGAGCTTAGCCACAAACCTCTCATGGAATCTGTGGCAAATGGATGTGAAGAATGCTTTTCTACAAGGTGAACTTGAAGAGGAAGTGTATATGACTCCACCACCAGGTTTGAAGCACTTGTGTAAAGATGGTGAAGTGTTGAGGCTGAGAAGGGCAATTTATGGTCTGAAGCAATCACCAAGGGCATGGTACCATAAGCTTAGTCATACTCTCATGGACCATGGCTTCAAGAAGTCTCAATCTGATCACACTTTGTTCACGCTTCAAAGTGCTCAAGGAGTTGTGGTGGTTCTGATTTATGTGGATGACTTGATTATCACAGGAAGTGATAATGATGGAATTCAATCCACAAAGGCATTTCTCAAGAGTTCCTTTGATATTAAAGACCTTGGAGAGTTGAAGTACTTCTTGGGCATTGAAGTTTGCAGATTCAATGATGGATTGTTTCTGTCCCAAAGGAAGTATGTTAAGGACTTGTTGACAGAAACAAGTATGCTTGACTGCAAGATTGCAAAGACTCCTCTTGAAGATGGCTACCAAGTCAATAGAAAGGGGGAGAAATCAGATGAAGTCAAGTTCAAGGATGTCTCATTGTATAGGAGGCTGGTTGGGAAGCTTATCTACCTCACTCTCACAAGACCAGACTTATGCTTTGCTGTGAATCAAGTTAGCCAACATATGCAATCACCCACAGTGTATCATTGGAGTTTGATTGAGAGGATACTCAGATATCTCAAAGGATCAACTGAACAAGGTATTTGGATGGGTAAGAATGAGAGCACAGAGATTGTTGGCTATTGTGATGCAGATTGGGCTGGTGATAAGAGTGATAGAAGATCAACAACCGGCTACTGCACCTTCATTGGAGGCAACTTGGTGACTTGGAAGACAAAGAAGCAGAAGGTGGTATCCTGTTCTAGTGCTGAAGCTGAGTATAGGGCAATGAGGAAGCTTGCAACCGAGCTAACATGGCTGAAGGCTCTGCTTAAGGACTTTGGCATAGAGCAATCAAGTCCAATCACCTTTCATTGTGACAACCAGGCTGCTATTCACATTGCAACCAATTCAGTGTTTCATGAGAGGACAAAACACATTGAGATTGATTGTCACAAGGTGAGGGAGAAGATTGAAGATGGAACCATTCTGCCTTGTTACACAAAGAGTGAAGATCAGCTTGCAGACATCTTCACCAAGGCTGCTAGTCTTAAGGTTTGCACTCATGTCTTTGGCAAACTAGGGCTGGTGGCTATTCATGATTAGAACTCCCCTGATTCATGAGCAGCATACTCTTTTTCCCTTGATGTGGTTTTGTCCCAAGTGGTTTTCCACATCAAGGTTTTTAATGAGGTGTTGCCATGATCATTCCAAGTTCAGTCTTTAGGGTGATTCCAAAGTCTGAACTTGAGGGGGAGTATTGATCATGACATTATCAATATGTTAAGTTTGTGGAATGCACAAGTCTTGCACAATATCAAAGTGCAAAGTTGGGGACAACACAAGTGATAAGGCGCCAACATAATTCAGAAACAAGAAGGAGAGAGAGCCGTTGGGATAGAGAGATAGCCGTTAGGGTTTAAGGAGGGTTTTGTCTGGTGGGGACCACAAGTGGTCCACACCCTTTCTCTCACCTCCTGGCGCATCCTCAGACCTGCTCTGACCTTGTCTCCTCCCATTTTGTCTTGTTTCTCCTTTAGGTTAAACCATTCATGTGTTGTAAGAACTATATATGTATTGTAACCACAAATGAAAGAAGTTAAGGGTTTTGAATCCCATTTTCTCTCTAGCTGCGCCACCACTCTTATTCTCTCAAGAACACTCATGTTCATACTCTCAAAATCTCACACTAAGTAACCCCTCCAAAAGACTAGAAAGACATTTTGATCTTCTAAAAGGTCCTATGAGAATCCTAAATAAAACTTTTTAACCAAAACTTCTTGAAACATATATGTCATGGATTGGAGAATTTAGGTGAAGTAGGACAACTATAAGTAAGTTTTTGTATTCTCCCAAAGGTAGAATGATAAGCATGTTTTACATGTTTATGTTCGTTTTTAACACAACTAAGTAACCCCTCTAAAAGACTAGAAAGACACTTTGATCTTCTAAAAGGTCCTATGAGAATCCTAAATAAAACTTTTTAACCAAAACTTCTTGAAACATATATGTCATGGATTGGAGAATTTAGGTGAAGTAGGACAACTATAAGTAAGTTTTTGTATTCTCCCAATGGTAGAATGATAAGCATGTTTTACATGTTTATGTTCGTTTTTAACACAACTAAGTAACCCCTCTAAAAGACTAGAAAGACACTTTGATCTTCTAAAAGGTCCTATGAGAATCCTAAATAAAAAAATTTAACCAAAACTTCTTGAAACATACATGTCATGGATTGGAGAATTTAGGTGAGGTAGGACAACTATAAGTAAGTTTTTGTATTCTCCCAAAGGTAGAATGATAAGCATGTTTTACATGTTTATGTTCGATTGTAACACAACTAAGTAACCCCTCTAATAGGCTAGAAAGACACTTTGATCTTCTAAAAGGTCCTATGAGAATCCTAAATAAAACTTTTTAACCAAAACTTCTTGAAACATATATGTTATGGATTGGAGAATTTAGGTGAAGTAGGACAACTATAAGTAAGTTTTTGTATTCTCCCAAAGGTAGAATGATAAGCATGTTTTACATGTTTATGTTCGTTTTTAACACAACTAAGTAACCCCTCTAAAAGACTAGAAAGACACTTTGATCTTCTAAAAGGTCCTATGAGAATCCTAAATAAAAAATTTTAACCAAAACTTCTTGAAACATACATGTCATGGATTGGAGAATTTAGGTGAGGTAGGACAACTATAAGTAAGTTTTCGTATTCTCCCAAAGGTAGAATGATAAGCATGTTTTACATGTTTATGTTCGTTTTTAACACAACTAAGTAACCCCTCTAAAAGACTAGAAAGACACTTTGATCTTCTAAAAGGTCCTATGAGAATCCTAAATAAAAAAATTTAACCAAAACTTCTTGAAACATACATGTCATGGATTGGAGAATTTAGGTGAGGTAGGACAACTATAAGTAAGTTTTTGTATTCTCCCAAAGGTAGAATGATAAGCATGTTTTACATGTTTATGTTCGATTGTAACACAACTAAGTAACCCCTCTAATAGGCTAGAAAGACACTTTGATCTTCTAAAAGGTCCTATGAGAATCCTAAATAAAACTTTTTAACCAAAACTTCTTGAAACATATATGTTATGGATTGGAGAATTTAGGTGAAGTAGGACAACTATAAGTAAGTTTTTGTATTCTCCCAAAGGTAGAATGATAAGCATGTTTTACATATTTATGTTCGTTTTTAACACAACTAAGTAACCCCTCCAAAAGACTAGAAAGACATTTCGATCTTCTAAAAGGTCCTATGAGAATCCAAAATAAAACTTTTTAACCAAAATTTCTTGAAACATATATGTCATGGATTGGAGAATTTAGGTGAGGTAGGACAACTATAAGTAAGTTTTTGTATTCTCCCAAAGGTAGAATGATAAGCATGTTTTACATGTTTATGTTCGATTGTAACACAACTAAGTAACCCCTCTAATAGGCTAGAAAGACACTTTGATCTTCTAAAAGGTCCTATGAGAATCCTAAATAAAACTTTTTAACCAAAACTTCTTGAAACATTTATGTTATGGATTGGAGAATTTAGGTGAAGTAGGACAACTATAAGTAAGTTTTTTTATTCTCCCAAAGGTAGAATGATAAGCATGTTTTACATATTTATGTTCGTTTTTAACACAACTAAGTAACCCCTCTAAAAGACTAGAAAGACACTTTGATCTTCTAAAAGGTCCTATGAGAATCCTAAATAAAAAATTTTAACCAAAACTTCTTGAAACATACATGTCATGGATTGGAGAATTTAGGTGAGGTAGGACAACTATAAGTAAGTTTTTGTATTCTCCCAAAGGTAGAATGATAAGCATGTTTTACATGTTTATGTTCGATTGTAACACAACTAAGTAACCCCTCTAATAGGCTAGAAAGACACTTTGATCTTCTAAAAGGTCCTATGAGAATCCTAAATAAAACTTTTTAACCAAAACTTCTTGAAACATATATGTTATGGATTGGAGAATTTAGGTGAAGTAGGACAACTATAAGTAAGTTTTTGTATTCTCCCAAAGGTAGAATGATAAGCATGTTTTACATGTTTATGTTCGTTTTTAACACAACTAAGTAACCCCTCTAAAAGACTAGAAAGACACTTTGATCTTCTAAAAGGTCCTATGAGAATCCTAAATAAAAATTTTTAACCAAAACTTCTTGAAACATACATGTCATGGATTGGAGAATTTAGGTGAGGTAGGACAACTATAAGTAAGTTTTCGTATTCTCCCAAAGGTAGAATGATAAGCATGTTTTACATGTTTATGTTCGTTTTTAACACAACTAAGTAACCCCTCTAAAAGACTAGAAAGACACTTTGATCTTCTAAAAGGTCCTATGAGAATCCTAAATAAAAAAATTTAACCAAAACTTCTTGAAACATACATGTCATGGATTGGAGAATTTAGGTGAGGTAGGACAACTATAAGTAAGTTTTTGTATTCTCCCAAAGGTAGAATGATAAGCATGTTTTACATGTTTATGTTCGATTGCAACACAACTAAGTAACCCCTCTAATAGGCTAGAAAGACACTTTGATCTTCTAAAAGGTCCTATGAGAATCCTAAATAAAACTTTTTAACCAAAACTTCTTGAAACATATATGTTATGGATTGGAGAATTTAGGTGAAGTAGGACAACTATAAGTAAGTTTTTGTATTCTCCCAAAGGTAGAATGATAAGCATGTTTTACATATTTATGTTCGTTTTTAACACAACTAAGTAACCCCTCCAAAAGACTAGAAAGACATTTCGATCTTCTAAAAGGTCCTATGAGAATCCAAAATAAAACTTTTTAACCAAAATTTCTTGAAACATATATGTCATGGATTGGAGAATTTTGGTGAGGTAGGACAACTATAAGTAAGTTTTTGTATTCTCCCAAAGGTAGAATGATAAGCATGTTTTACATGTTTATGTTCGTTTTTAACACAACTAAGTAACCCCTCCAAAAGACTAGAAAGACATTTTGATCTTCTAAAAGGTCCTATGAGAATCCTAAATAAAACTTTTTAACCAAAACTTCTTGAAACATATATGTCATGGATTGGAGAATTTAGGTGAAATAGGACAACTATAAGTAAGTTTTTGTATTCTCCCAAAGGTAGAATGATAAGCATGTTTTACATATTTATGTTCGTTTTTAACACAACTAAGTAACCCCTCCAAAAGACTAGAAAGACATTTCGATCTTCTAAAAGGTCCTATGAGAATCCAAAATAAAACTTTTTAACCAAAACTTCTTGAAACATATATTTCATGGATTGGAGAATTTAGGTGAGGTAGGACAACTATAAGTAAGTTTTTGTATTCTCCCAAAGGTAGAATGATAAGCATGTTTTACATGTTTATGTTCGTTTTTAACACAACTAAGTAACCCCTCTAAAAGACTAGAAAGACACTTTGATCTTCTAAAAGGTCCTATGAGAATCCTAAATAAAACTTTTTAACCAAAACTTCTTGAAACATATATGTCATGGATATTAGAGAGGATGCATTCAAGGAGGAGGAAAGGCCGAAGTCACAATGACAAGGCCTAGAAGTCATTCCTTGGATGAGCTTTGGTGTGAGACTAAGAAGACCTAAGATGGGATCTACACTTAGCTAAGCTAAGGATGAAGGCATCAAGAGGCTATGAAGTCCACACTAGAAGCAAGAAGAAGCACAAAGCAATGACTTGTGCAAGAGTATAACCGAGACTTGGGAAAAAAGCAAGAAGAGCCAAAAAGGCGTGAATGAAGAGAGATAAGAGGAGCAGGCTATACTTGGGAGTGTTATCACGACCAAGAGTGTGTGGGACAAAGGAGGAGAGGTGCATAAGCTTATCATGGTGTCTTCCTCAGCTTATCACAAGAATAAATGTTGATAAGCTATAAAAGGAAGAGATAAGAGAGGAGTGAGAAGTGTGGACCATTTAGGTCATGTCACTATCACTCTAGAAGCGTGACTCTCTCTCCTCAGACCACAAGGACAGCCTGTCCCTCTCTCATCAGAACCAAAGGAATCAAACAAAAAGGAGTGGTCCAAGGTTCAGACATGTCACTATCAAATCTGAGCCAAAACAAGACCACTCTTCCCCAAGTTTGAAATCAAACCGTTGGAGCCTCCTCCTCTTGTTTATGACCGAGATTCTTAGGGTTTATACTTGTTTTATGTCTGTGTTAAAGTATTGTAAAAGTCCTATATAAGGACCAGACTTGTAACACATTGAAATAAGAAGAAAGATTGAACACAAAAACTAGGGTTCTTATTCTCTCTCTATGCGCTTTCTTCTTCCTCATTCTCTCATTGTGTCTTTCTCTCAAACACAATGAAACCATGAAGAGTCTCGGTCCTAAGGATGCTTTAATGCTCCTGGTTGTGTTCTTGATCAGCTCTTCCATAGCTGATTCAAGGAACAACACAAACCGGCTCTTAATGGACATTACAAGAACAACACCCTCTACTTACTGATTCTCTTAATCCTCATGAGTAAACACACTCTATAAGTGATGTTAGGCTCCTGGATAAGTCTCAAATAGAGTGGTGCTCTTGTTAAAGCTAAGTAGAATCACTAACTTCCAAGCTAAACTTGGTTGCGGTTCACTTATGCTCTTTCTCTCTAAACAAAGGTTTAGAGTAATCTCAAGGTTTCTCAACATGATTTCATGGTCATGATTGTGAAATCCCAACATGGTATCAGAGCATAAGATTCTAGGATTGAATCAAGCTCAAAAAAAAAAAAACCAAAGAAAAACAGAGCAAAACTCTGTCCCTTTCTCCTCAAAGCTTCCGCAAAAGTCTGAGAGTAAACTGAGCAAAACTCAGTCAATGTTCTCAAAACCAAAAGCTCAAACTGAGCAAAACTCAGTCCCTTAACTTCCCTTTCATTCTCCCATTCATTCTCTCATTTATTCTCTCATTCATTTATACTCTCATTCTCAAGCATTCATTCTCTCATTCTCTGCATTTTTCTTTTATTCTCTGGTTACTTATACTTCACATATTCTCTCTGAGTTCTGTCCTTGAAGCTCCTTAGCTCACAATGACTTAAAAATCAGAGTACATAGCTCCTGATCAAGGCTGTGTTATTTTGAGGATTATTGTGTGTTTCTTGGTGTTTTTAGGTGGAATGATGAACCAACTAGTGAGGACAGCTTACAAAAGGGCTGGAGTTCAGTTTCTAAGTGGCTGTACCCACTGGTCTTGAGCTTACCTAAGAAGAAGAGGCGTCCAGAAGCTGCTACAACAAAGTTAGTCAAGAGAAGCATCACTGATTTCTTGGATAATCATGTCTAGAAGCTGTTTCAAGAAGAGGCAGTGATGGAAGCTTGGATTCAAGGCTCAGTGTGCATCATGGTTAGGAAGATCAGTCTTGAAGCTGCTCTAAGATGGAGTAGTGATGGAGGATTGGCTCTTAGCATGGTGTGGTTAATCTGAAGCTAACAATGGAGCAGACCAAAAGGTGTCCATACTTAAGGAAGGCTACAAGTTGAACAACCCATCAAGGCTGTTAAGGTCTCAAGAGAAGTCATCAAGGAGCAGCCAAAGGAGAGGAGCTAGAACCAGTTATGCAACTGATGAATCAACTCACATCTCAATGATGCTTCCGACTCCATGAAGGCTTAACAGTCCGGGGGAGGTTTAAACCTCAAAGACATGGAGTAAACCCTAGAGGAACTCCTAAAACCAGAAGCAACAACACCTTGATTGAAGTTAGAACCGGGAATCACTAAGTGGAGCAGACCAAGAAGGAGTTGCAAGCTAGTGATAGGCGTTGAATCAGCTCAAATCAAGAGTGTTGGTGTGAAGAAGAAGGGCTTAGATTGAATGTGCAAAAATCCAGAGAGATATGCACAAGGTTTCAAAGTCCCAAACATGTCCAAAGGAAGATCAAACCTCAACTCCTAAAAGGCTAAACTCCTAAACTCTCACTGTTTTTATTAAGTCTTCAATAAGTCAATTAAAATCACTTGTGTTACTTATCCATTGCTTAATCATATACTTAAACTCATGGCATTTTACTTTAACAAGTCTTCTTTGAATCTTCGATGTGAAGGTTCATTAGGAGGCCTAAAGGAGGAGTTAGACCATGGGCAGATTAAGTGACAAGGAGAGAGCTCAAGGAGTGACAAGAAAGAAGGCTAAGTCTTGAGGCAAGGTCATGGAAGGTCCAATGGTGAAGCTTAGTCCAATGGAGAAGCTTGATCCAAGATGGAGAAGGCAATCTAAAGGAGAAGTCAACCTAATGAACCGGCTCATTCAAATGCACAAAGGAACATGTCAATGCTTACATCAAGGGGATGTTGTGGCTATACTCTTTTTCCCTCCTTAAGGTTTTATCCCATGAGGTTTTCCTTAGGGAGGTTTTTAATGAGGTAGCTCCCGCATCTCCAAGCTTGGCCTCTGGTCCTTTAGTGTCTCGGCGCCCAAGCTTGCGGGGGAGTATTAGAGAGGATGCATTCAAGGAGGAGGAAAGGCCGAAGTCACAATGACAAGGCCTAGAAGTCATTCCTTGGATGAGCTTTGGTGTGAGACTAAGAAGACCTAAGATGGGATCTACACTTAGCTAAGCTAAGGATGAAGGCATCAAGAGGCTATGAAGTCCACACTAGAAGCAAGAAGAAGCACAAAGCAATGACTTGTGCAAGAGTATAACCGAGACTTGGGAAAGAAGCAAGAAGAGCCAAAAAGGCGTGAATGAAGAGAGATAAGAGGAGCAGGCTATACTTGGGAGTGTTATCACGACCAAGAGTGTGTGGGACAAAGGAGGAGAGGTGCATAAGCTTATCATGGTGTCTTCCTCAGCTTATCACAAGAATAAATGTTGATAAGCTATAAAAGGAAGAGATAAGAGAGGAGTGAGAAGTGTGGACCATTTAGGTCATGTCACTATCACTCTAGAAGCGTGACTCTCTCTCCTCAGACCACAAGGACAGCCTGTCCCTCTCTCATCAGAACCAAAGGAATCAAACAAAAAGGAGTGGTCCAAGGTTCAGACATGTCACTATCAAATCTGAGCCAAAACAAGACCACTCTTCCCCAAGTTTGAAATCAAACCGTTGGAGCCTCCTCCTCTTGTTTATGACCGAGATTCTTAGGGTTTATACTTGTTTTATGTCTGTGTTAAAGTATTGTAAAAGTCCTATATAAGGACCAGACTTGTAACACATTGAAATAAGAAGAAAGATTGAACACAAAAACTAGGGTTCTTATTCTCTCTCTATGCGCTTTCTTCTTCCTCATTCTCTCATTGTGTCTTTCTCTCAAACACAATGAAACCATGAAGAGTCTCGGTCCTAAGGATGCTTTAATGCTCCTGGTTGTGTTCTTGATCAGCTCTTCCATAGCTGATTCAAGGAACAACACAAACCGGCTCTTAATGGACATTACAAGAACAACACCCTCTACTTACTGATTCTCTTAATCCTCATGAGTAAACACACTCTATAAGTGATGTTAGGCTCCTGGATAAGTCTCAAATAGAGTGGTGCTCTTGTTAAAGCTAAGTAGAATCACTAACTTCCAAGCTAAACTTGGTTGCGGTTCACTTATGCTCTTTCTCTCTAAACAAAGGTTTAGAGTAATCTCAAGGTTTCTCAACATGATTTCATGGTCATGATTGTGAAATCCCAACAATGGATTGGAGAATTTAGGTGAAGTAGGACAACTATAAGTAAGTTTTTGTATTCTCCCAATGGTAGAATGATAAGCATGTTTTACATGTTTATGTTCGTTTTTAACACAACTAAGTAACCCCTCTAAAAGACTAGAAAGACACTTTGATCTTCTAAAAGGTCCTATGAGAATCCTAAATAAAAAAATTTAACCAAAACTTCTTGAAACATACATGTCATGGATTGGAGAATTTAGGTGAGGTAGGACAACTATAAGTAAGTTTTTGTATTCTCCCAAAGGTAGAATGATAAGCATGTTTTACATGTTTATGTTCGATTGTAACACAACTAAGTAACCCCTCTAATAGGCTAGAAAGACACTTTGATCTTCTAAAAGGTCCTATGAGAATCCTAAATAAAACTTTTTAACCAAAACTTCTTGAAACATATATGTTATGGATTGGAGAATTTAGGTGAAGTAGGACAACTATAAGTAAGTTTTTTTATTCTCCCAAAGGTAGAATGATAAGCATGTTTTACATATTTATGTTCGTTTTTAACACAACTAAGTAACCCCTCTAAAAGACTAGAAAGACACTTTGATCTTCTAAAAGGTCCTATGAGAATCCTAAATAAAAAATTTTAACCAAAACTTCTTGAAACATACATGTCATGGATTGGAGAATTTAGGTGAGGTAGGACAACTATAAGTAAGTTTTTGTATTCTCCCAAAGGTAGAATGATAAGCATGTTTTACATGTTTATGTTCGATTGTAACACAACTAAGTAACCCCTCTAATAGGCTAGAAAGACACTTTGATCTTCTAAAAGGTCCTATGAGAATCCTAAATAAAACTTTTTAACCAAAACTTCTTGAAACATATATGTTATGGATTGGAGAATTTAGGTGAAGTAGGACAACTATAAGTAAGTTTTTGTATTCTCCCAAAGGTAGAATGATAAGCATGTTTTACATGTTTATGTTCGTTTTTAACACAACTAAGTAACCCCTCTAAAAGACTAGAAAGACACTTTGATCTTCTAAAAGGTCCTATGAGAATCCAAAATAAAACTTTTTAACCAAAACTTCTTGAAACATATATGTCATGGATTGGAGAATTTAGGTGAGGTAGGACAACTATAAGTAAGTTTTTGTATTCTCCCAAAGGTAGAATGATAAGCATGTTTTACATGTTTATGTTCGTTTTTAACACAACTAAGTAACCCCTCTAAAAGACTAGAAAGACACTTTGATCTTCTAAAAGGTCCTATGAGAATCCTAAATAAAACTTTTTAACCAAAACTTCTTGAAACATATATGTCATGGATTGGAGAATTTAGGTGAAGTAGGACAACTATAAGTAAGTTTTTGTATTCTCCCAATGGTAGAATCATAAGCATGTTTTACATGTTTATGTTCGTTTTTAACACAACTAAGTAACCCCTCTAAAAGACTAGAAAGACACTTTGATCTTCTAAAAGGTCCTATGAGAATCCTAAATAAAAAAATTTAACCAAAACTTCTTGAAACATACATGTCATGGATTGGAGAATTTAGGTGAGGTAGGACAACTATAAGTAAGTTTTTGTATTCTCCCAAAGGTAGAATGATAAGCATGTTTTACATGTTTATGTTCGATTGTAACACAACTAAGTAACCCCTCTAATAGGCTAGAAAGACACTTTGATCTTCTAAAAGGTCCTATGAGAATCCTAAATAAAACTTTTTAACCAAAACTTCTTGAAACATATATGTTATGGATTGGAGAATTTAGGTGAAGTAGGACAACTATAAGTAAGTTTTTTTATTCTCCCAAAGGTAGAATGATAAGCATGTTTTACATATTTATGTTCGTTTTTAACACAACTAAGTAACCCCTCTAAAAGACTAGAAAGACACTTTGATCTTCTAAAAGGTCCTATGAGAATCCTAAATAAAAAATTTTAACCAAAACTTCTTGAAACATACATGTCATGGATTGGAGAATTTAGGTGAGGTAGGACAACTATAAGTAAGTTTTTGTATTCTCCCAAAGGTAGAATGATAAGCATGTTTTACATGTTTATGTTCGATTGTAACACAACTAAGTAACCCCTCTAATAGGCTAGAAAGACACTTTGATCTTCTAAAAGGTCCTATGAGAATCCTAAATAAAACTTTTTAACCAAAACTTCTTGAAACATATATGTTATGGATTGGAGAATTTAGGTGAAGTAGGACAACTATAAGTAAGTTTTTGTATTCTCCCAAAGGTAGAATGATAAGCATGTTTTACATGTTTATGTTCGTTTTTAACACAACTAAGTAACCCCTCTAAAAGACTAGAAACACACTTTGATCTTCTAAAAGGTCCTATGAGAATCCTAAATAAAAATTTTTAACCAAAACTTCTTGAAACATACATGTCATGGATTGGAGAATTTAGGTGAGGTAGGACAACTATAAGTAAGTTTTCGTATTCTCCCAAAGGTAGAATGATAAGCATGTTTTACATGTTTATGTTCGTTTTTAACACAACTAAGTAACCCCTCTAAAAGACTAGAAAGACACTTTGATCTTCTAAAAGGTCCTATGAGAATCCTAAATAAAAAAATTTAACCAAAACTTCTTGAAACATACATGTCATGGATTGGAGAATTTAGGTGAGGTAGGACAACTATAAGTAAGTTTTTGTATTCTCCCAAAGGTAGAATGATAAGCATGTTTTACATGTTTATGTTCGATTGTAACACAACTAAGTAACCCCTCTAATAGGCTAGAAAGACACTTTGATCTTCTAAAAGGTCCTATGAGAATCCTAAATAAAACTTTTTAACCAAAACTTCTTGAAACATATATGTTATGGATTGGAGAATTTAGGTGAAGTAGGACAACTATAAGTAAGTTTTTGTATTCTCCCAAAGGTAGAATGATAAGCATGTTTTACATATTTATGTTCGTTTTTAACACAACTAAGTAACCCCTCCAAAAGACTAGAAAGACATTTCGATCTTCTAAAAGGTCCTATGAGAATCCAAAATAAAACTTTTTAACCAAAATTTCTTGAAACATATATGTCATGGATTGGAGAATTTTGGTGAGGTAGGACAACTATAAGTAAGTTTTTGTATTCTCCCAAAGGTAGAATGATAAGCATGTTTTACATGTTTATGTTCGTTTTTAACACAACTAAGTAACCCCTCCAAAAGACTAGAAAGACATTTTGATCTTCTAAAAGGTCCTATGAGAATCCTAAATAAAACTTTTTAACCAAAACTTCTTGAAACATATATGTCATGGATTGGAGAATTTAGGTGAAGTAGGACAACTATAAGTAAGTTTTTGTATTCTCCCAAAGGTAGAATGATAAGCATGTTTTACATATTTATGTTCGTTTTTAACACAACTAAGTAACCCCTCCAAAAGACTAGAAAGACATTTCGATCTTCTAAAAGGTCCTATGAGAATCCAAAATAAAACTTTTTAACCAAAACTTCTTGAAACATATATTTCATGGATTGGAGAATTTAGGTGAGGTAGGACAACTATAAGTAAGTTTTTGTATTCTCCCAAAGGTAGAATGATAAGCATGTTTTACATGTTTATGTTCGTTTTTAACACAACTAAGTAACCCCTCTAAAAGACTAGAAAGACACTTTGATCTTCTAAAAGGTCCTATGAGAATCCTAAATAAAACTTTTTAACCAAAACTTCTTGAAACATATATGTCATGGATTGGAGAATTTAGGTGAAGTAGGACAACTATAAGTAAGTTTTTGTATTCTCCCAATGTTAGAATGATAAGCATGTTTTACATGTTTATGTTCGTTTTTAACACAACTAAGTAACCCCTCTAAAAGACTAGAAAGACACTTTGATCTTCTAAAAGGTCCTATGAGAATCCTAAATAAAAAAATTTAACCAAAACTTCTTGAAACATACATGTCATGGATTGGAGAATTTAGGTGAGGTAGGACAACTATAAGTAAGTTTTTGTATTCTCCCAAAGGTAGAATGATAAGCATGTTTTACATGTTTATGTTCGATTGTAACACAACTAAGTAACCCCTCTAATAGGCTAGAAAGACACTTTGATCTTCTAAAAGGTCCTATGAGAATCCTAAATAAAACTTTTTAACCAAAACTTCTTGAAACATATATGTTATGGATTGGAGAATTTAGGTGAAGTAGGACAACTATAAGTAAGTTTTTTTATTCTCCCAAAGGTAGAATGATAAGCATGTTTTACATATTTATGTTCGTTTTTAACACAACTAAGTAACCCCTCTAAAAGACTAGAAAGACACTTTGATCTTCTAAAAGGTCCTATGAGAATCCTAAATAAAAAATTTTAACCAAAACTTCTTGAAACATACATGTCATGGATTGGAGAATTTAGGTGAGGTAGGACAACTATAAGTAAGTTTTTGTATTCTCCCAAAGGTAGAATGATAAGCATGTTTTACATGTTTATGTTCGATTGTAACACAACTAAGTAACCCCTCTAATAGGCTAGAAAGACACTTTGATCTTCTAAAAGGTCCTATGAGAATCCTAAATAAAACTTTTTAACCAAAACTTCTTGAAACATATATGTTATGGATTGGAGAATTTAGGTGAAGTAGGACAACTATAAGTAAGTTTTTGTATTCTCCCAAAGGTAGAATGATAAGCATGTTTTACATGTTTATGTTCGTTTTTAACACAACTAAGTAACCCCTCTAAAAGACTAGAAAGACACTTTGATCTTCTAAAAGGTCCTATGAGAATCCAAAATAAAACTTTTTAACCAAAACTTCTTGAAACATATATGTCATGGATTGGAGAATTTAGGTGAGGTAGGACAACTATAAGTAAGTTTTTGTATTCTCCCAAAGGTAGAATGATAAGCATGTTTTACATGTTTATGTTCGTTTTTAACACAACTAAGTAACCCCTCTAAAAGACTAGAAAGACACTTTGATCTTCTAAAAGGTCCTATGAGAATCCTAAATAAAACTTTTTAACCAAAACTTCTTGAAACATATATGTCATGGATTGGAGAATTTAGGTGAAGTAGGACAACTATAAGTAAGTTTTTGTATTCTCCCAATGGTAGAATCATAAGCATGTTTTACATGTTTATGTTCGTTTTTAACACAACTAAGTAACCCCTCTAAAAGACTAGAAAGACACTTTGATCTTCTAAAAGGTCCTATGAGAATCCTAAATAAAAAAATTTAACCAAAACTTCTTGAAACATACATGTCATGGATTGGAGAATTTAGGTGAGGTAGGACAACTATAAGTAAGTTTTTGTATTCTCCCAAAGGTAGAATGATAAGCATGTTTTACATGTTTATGTTCGATTGTAACACAACTAAGTAACCCCTCTAATAGGCTAGAAAGACACTTTGATCTTCTAAAAGGTCCTATGAGAATCCTAAATAAAACTTTTTAACCAAAACTTCTTGAAACATATATGTTATGGATTGGAGAATTTAGGTGAAGTAGGACAACTATAAGTAAGTTTTTTTATTCTCCCAAAGGTAGAATGATAAGCATGTTTTACATATTTATGTTCGTTTTTAACACAACTAAGTAACCCCTCTAAAAGACTAGAAAGACACTTTGATCTTCTAAAAGGTCCTATGAGAATCCTAAATAAAAAATTTTAACCAAAACTTCTTGAAACATACATGTCATGGATTGGAGAATTTAGGTGAGGTAGGACAACTATAAGTAAGTTTTTGTATTCTCCCAAAGGTAGAATGATAAGCATGTTTTACATGTTTATGTTCGATTGTAACACAACTAAGTAACCCCTCTAATAGGCTAGAAAGACACTTTGATCTTCTAAAAGGTCCTATGAGAATCCTAAATAAAACTTTTTAACCAAAACTTCTTGAAACATATATGTTATGGATTGGAGAATTTAGGTGAAGTAGGACAACTATAAGTAAGTTTTTGTATTCTCCCAAAGGTAGAATGATAAGCATGTTTTACATGTTTATGTTCGTTTTTAACACAACTAAGTAACCCCTCTAAAAGACTAGAAACACACTTTGATCTTCTAAAAGGTCCTATGAGAATCCTAAATAAAAATTTTTAACCAAAACTTCTTGAAACATACATGTCATGGATTGGAGAATTTAGGTGAGGTAGGACAACTATAAGTAAGTTTTCGTATTCTCCCAAAGGTAGAATGATAAGCATGTTTTACATGTTTATGTTCGTTTTTAACACAACTAAGTAACCCCTCTAAAAGACTAGAAAGACACTTTGATCTTCTAAAAGGTCCTATGAGAATCCTAAATAAAAAAATTTAACCAAAACTTCTTGAAACATACATGTCATGGATTGGAGAATTTAGGTGAGGTAGGACAACTATAAGTAAGTTTTTGTATTCTCCCAAAGGTAGAATGATAAGCATGTTTTACATGTTTATGTTCGATTGTAACACAACTAAGTAACCCCTCTAATAGGCTAGAAAGACACTTTGATCTTCTAAAATGTCCTATGAGAATCCTAAATAAAACTTTTTAACCAAAACTTCTTGAAACATATATGTTATGGATTGGAGAATTTAGGTGAAGTAGGACAACTATAAGTAAGTTTTTGTATTCTCCCAAAGGTAGAATGATAAGCATGTTTTACATATTTATGTTCGTTTTTAACACAACTAAGTAACCCCTCCAAAAGACTAGAAAGACATTTCGATCTTCTAAAAGGTCCTATGAGAATCCAAAATAAAACTTTTTAACCAAAATTTCTTGAAACATATATGTCATGGATTGGAGAATTTTGGTGAGGTAGGACAACTATAAGTAAGTTTTTGTATTCTCCCAAAGGTAGAATGATAAGCATGTTTTACATGTTTATGTTCGTTTTTAACACAACTAAGTAACCCCTCCAAAAGACTAGAAAGACATTTTGATCTTCTAAAAGGTCCTATGAGAATCCTAAATAAAACTTTTTAACCAAAACTTCTTGAAACATATATGTCATGGATTGGAGAATTTAGGTGAAGTAGGACAACTATAAGTAAGTTTTTGTATTCTCCCAAAGGTAGAATGATAAGCATGTTTTACATATTTATGTTCGTTTTTAACACAACTAAGTAACCCCTCCAAAAGACTAGAAAGACATTTCGATCTTCTAAAAGGTCCTATGAGAATCCAAAATAAAACTTTTTAACCAAAACTTCTTGAAACATATATTTCATGGATTGGAGAATTTAGGTGAGGTAGGACAACTATAAGTAAGTTTTTGTATTCTCCCAAAGGTAGAATGATAAGCATGTTTTACATGTTTATGTTCGTTTTTAACACAACTAAGTAACCCCTCTAAAAGACTAGAAAGACACTTTGATCTTCTAAAAGGTCCTATGAGAATCCTAAATAAAACTTTTTAACCAAAACTTCTTGAAACATATATGTCATGGATTGGAGAATTTAGGTGAAGTAGGACAACTATAAGTAAGTTTTTGTATTCTCCCAATGTTAGAATGATAAGCATGTTTTACATGTTTATGTTCGTTTTTAACACAACTAAGTAACCCCTCTAAAAGACTAGAAAGACACTTTGATCTTCTAAAAGGTCCTATGAGAATCCTAAATAAAAAAATTTAACCAAAACTTCTTGAAACATACATGTCATGGATTGGAGAATTTAGGTGAGGTAGGACAACTATAAGTAAGTTTTTGTATTCTCCCAAAGGTAGAATGATAAGCATGTTTTACATGTTTATGTTCGATTGTAACACAACTAAGTAACCCCTCTAATAGGCTAGAAAGACACTTTGATCTTCTAAAAGGTCCTATGAGAATCCTAAATAAAACTTTTTAACCAAAACTTCTTGAAACATATATGTTATGGATTGGAGAATTTAGGTGAAGTAGGACAACTATAAGTAAGTTTTTTTATTCTCCCAAAGGTAGAATGATAAGCATGTTTTACATATTTATGTTCGTTTTTAACACAACTAAGTAACCCCTCTAAAAGACTAGAAAGACACTTTGATCTTCTAAAAGGTCCTATGAGAATCCTAAATAAAAAATTTTAACCAAAACTTCTTGAAACATACATGTCATGGATTGGAGAATTTAGGTGAGGTAGGACAACTATAAGTAAGTTTTTGTATTCTCCCAAAGGTAGAATGATAAGCATGTTTTACATGTTTATGTTCGATTGTAACACAACTAAGTAACCCCTCTAATAGGCTAGAAAGACACTTTGATCTTCTAAAAGGTCCTATGAGAATCCTAAATAAAACTTTTTAACCAAAACTTCTTGAAACATATGTGTTATGGATTGGAGAATTTAGGTGAAGTAGGACAACTATAAGTAAGTTTTTGTATTCTCCCAAAGGTAGAATGATAAGCATGTTTTACATGTTTATGTTCGTTTTTAACACAACTAAGTAACCCCTCTAAAAGACTAGAAACACACTTTGATCTTCTAAAAGGTCCTATGAGAATCCTAAATAAAAATTTTTAACCAAAACTTCTTGAAACATACATGTCATGGATTGGAGAATTTAGGTGAGGTAGGACAACTATAAGTAAGTTTTCGTATTCTCCCAAAGGTAGAATGATAAGCATGTTTTACATGTTTATGTTCGTTTTTAACACAACTAAGTAACCCCTCTAAAAGACTAGAAAGACACTTTGATCTTCTAAAAGGTCCTATGAGAATCCTAAATAAAAAAATTTAACCAAAACTTCTTGAAACATACATGTCATGGATTGGAGAATTTAGGTGAGGTAGGACAACTATAAGTAAGTTTTTGTATTCTCCCAAAGGTAGAATGATAAGCATGTTTTACATGTTTATGTTCGATTGTAACACAACTAAGTAACCCCTCTAATAGGCTAGAAAGACACTTTGATCTTCTAAAAGGTCCTATGAGAATCCTAAATAAAACTTTTTAACCAAAACTTCTTGAAACATATATGTTATGGATTGGAGAATTTAGGTGAAGTAGGACAACTATAAGTAAGTTTTTGTATTCTCCCAAAGGTAGAATGATAAGCATGTTTTACATGTTTATGTTCGTTTTTAACACAACTAAGTAACCCCTCCAAAAGACTAGAAAGACATTTTGATCTTCTAAAAGGTCCTATGAGAATCCTAAATAAAACTTTTTAACCAAAACTTCTTGAAACATATATGTCATGGATTGGAGAATTTAGGTGAAGTAGGACAACTATAAGTAAGTTTTTGTATTCTCCCAAAGGTAGAATGATAAGCATGTTTTACATATTTATGTTCGTTTTTAACACAACTAAGTAACCCCTCCAAAAGACTAGAAAGACATTTCGATCTTCTAAAAGGTCCTATGAGAATCCAAAATAAAACTTTTTAACCAAAACTTCTTGAAACATATATTTCATGGATTGGAGAATTTAGGTGAGGTAGGACAACTATAAGTAAGTTTTTGTATTCTCCCAAAGGTAGAATGATAAGCATGTTTTACATGTTTATGTTCGTTTTTAACACAACTAAGTAACCCCTCTAAAAGACTAGAAAGACACTTTGATCTTCTAAAAGGTCCTATGAGAATCCTAAATAAAACTTTTTAACCAAAACTTCTTGAAACATATATGTCATGGATTGGAGAATTTAGGTGAAGTAGGACAACTATAAGTAAGTTTTTGTATTCTCCCAATGGTAGAATCATAAGCATGTTTTACATGTTTATGTTCGTTTTTAACACAACTAAGTAACCCCTCTAAAAGACTAGAAAGACACTTTGATCTTCTAAAAGGTCCTATGAGAATCCTAAATAAAAAAATTTAACCAAAACTTCTTGAAACATACATGTCATGGATTGGAGAATTTAGGTGAGGTAGGACAACTATAAGTAAGTTTTTGTATTCTCCCAAAGGTAGAATGATAAGCATGTTTTACATGTTTATGTTCGATTGTAACACAACTAAGTAACCCCTCTAATAGGCTAGAAAGACACTTTGATCTTCTAAAAGGTCCTATGAGAATCCTAAATAAAACTTTTTAACCAAAACTTCTTGAAACATATATGTTATGGATTGGAGAATTTAGGTGAAGTAGGACAACTATAAGTAAGTTTTTTTATTCTCCCAAAGGTAGAATGATAAGCATGTTTTACATATTTATGTTCGTTTTTAACACAACTAAGTAACCCCTCTAAAAGACTAGAAAGACACTTTGATCTTCTAAAAGGTCCTATGAGAATCCTAAATAAAAAAATTTAACCAAAACTTCTTGAAACATACATGTCATGGATTGGAGAATTTAGGTGAGGTAGGACAACTATAAGTAAGTTTTTGTATTCTCCCAAAGGTAGAATGATAAGCATGTTTTACATGTTTATGTTCGATTGTAACACAACTAAGTAACCCCTCTAATAGGCTAGAAAGACACTTTGATCTTCTAAAAGGTCCTATGAGAATCCTAAATAAAACTTTTTAACCAAAACTTCTTGAAACATATATGTTATGGATTGGAGAATTTAGGTGAAGTAGGACAACTATAAGTAAGTTTTTGTATTCTCCCAAAGGTAGAATGATAAGCATGTTTTACATGTTTATGTTCGTTTTTAACACAACTAAGTAACCCCTCTAAAAGACTAGAAAGACACTTTGATCTTCTAAAAGGTCCTATGAGAATCCAAAATAAAACTTTTTAACCAAAACTTCTTGAAACATATATGTCATGGATTGGAGAATTTAGGTGAGGTAGGACAACTATAAGTAAGTTTTTGTATTCTCCCAAAGGTAGAATGATAAGCATGTTTTACATGTTTATGTTCGTTTTTAACACAACTAAGTAACCCCTCTAAAAGACTAGAAAGACACTTTGATCTTCTAAAAGGTCCTATGAGAATCCTAAATAAAACTTTTTAACCAAAACTTCTTGAAACATATATGTCATGGATTGGAGAATTTAGGTGAAGTAGGACAACTATAAGTAAGTTTTTGTATTCTCCCAATGGTAGAATCATAAGCATGTTTTACATGTTTATGTTCGTTTTTAACACAACTAAGTAACCCCTCTAAAAGACTAGAAAGACACTTTGATCTTCTAAAAGGTCCTATGAGAATCCTAAATAAAAAAATTTAACCAAAACTTCTTGAAACATACATGTCATGGATTGGAGAATTTAGGTGAGGTAGGACAACTATAAGTAAGTTTTTGTATTCTCCCAAAGGTAGAATGATAAGCATGTTTTACATGTTTATGTTCGATTGTAACACAACTAAGTAACCCCTCTAATAGGCTAGAAAGACACTTTGATCTTCTAAAAGGTCCTATGAGAATCCTAAATAAAACTTTTTAACCAAAACTTCTTGAAACATATATGTTATGGATTGGAGAATTTAGGTGAAGTAGGACAACTATAAGTAAGTTTTTTTATTCTCCCAAAGGTAGAATGATAAGCATGTTTTACATATTTATGTTCGTTTTTAACACAACTAAGTAACCCCTCTAAAAGACTAGAAAGACACTTTGATCTTCTAAAAGGTCCTATGAGAATCCTAAATAAAAAATTTTAACCAAAACTTCTTGAAACATACATGTCATGGATTGGAGAATTTAGGTGAGGTAGGACAACTATAAGTAAGTTTTTGTATTCTCCCAAAGGTAGAATGATAAGCATGTTTTACATGTTTATGTTCGATTGTAACACAACTAAGTAACCCCTCTAATAGGCTAGAAAGACACTTTGATCTTCTAAAAGGTCCTATGAGAATCCTAAATAAAACTTTTTAACCAAAACTTCTTGAAACATATATGTTATGGATTGGAGAATTTAGGTGAAGTAGGACAACTATAAGTAAGTTTTTGTATTCTCCCAAAGGTAGAATGATAAGCATGTTTTACATGTTTATGTTCGTTTTTAACACAACTAAGTAACCCCTCTAAAAGACTAGAAAGACACTTTGATCTTCTAAAAGGTCCTATGAGAATCCAAAATAAAACTTTTTAACCAAAACTTCTTGAAACATATATGTCATGGATTGGAGAATTTAGGTGAGGTAGGACAACTATAAGTAAGTTTTTGTATTCTCCCAAAGGTAGAATGATAAGCATGTTTTACATGTTTATGTTCGTTTTTAACACAACTAAGTAACCCCTCTAAAAGACTAGAAAGACACTTTGATCTTCTAAAAGGTCCTATGAGAATCCTAAATAAAACTTTTTAACCAAAACTTCTTGAAACATATATGTCATGGATTGGAGAATTTAGGTGAAGTAGGACAACTATAAGTAAGTTTTTGTATTCTCCCAAAGGTAGAATGATAAGCATGTTTTACATGTTTATGTTCGTTTTTAACACAACTAAGTAACCCCTCTAAAAGACTAGAAAGACACTTTGATCTTCTAAAAGGTCCTATGAGAATCCTAAATAAAAAAATTTAACCAAAACTTCTTGAAACATACATGTCATGGATTGGAGAATTTAGGTGAGGTAGGACAACTATAAGTAAGTTTTTGTATTCTCCCAAAGGTAGAATGATAAGCATGTTTTACATGTTTATGTTCGATTGTAACACAACTAAGTAACCCCTCTAATAGGCTAGAAAGACACTTTGATCTTCTAAAAGGTCCTATGAGAATCCTAAATAAAACTTTTTAACCAAAACTTCTTGAAACATATATGTTATGGATTGGAGAATTTAGGTGAAGTAGGACAACTATAAGTAAGTTTTTGTATTCTCCCAAAGGTAGAATGATAAGCATGTTTTACATATTTATGTTCGTTTTTAACACAACTAAGTAACCCCTCTAAAAGACTAGAAAGACACTTTGATCTTCTAAAAGGTCCTATGAGAATCCTAAATAAAACGATGGATTGGAGAATTTAGGTGAAGTAGGACAACTATAAGTAAGTTTTTTTATTCTCCCAAAGGTAGAATGATAAGCATGTTTTACATATTTATGTTCGTTTTTAACACAACTAAGTAACCCCTCTAAAAGACTAGAAAGACACTTTGATCTTCTAAAAGGTCCTATGAGAATCCTAAATAAAAAATTTTAACCAAAACTTCTTGAAACATACATGTCATGGATTGGAGAATTTAGGTGAGGTAGGACAACTATAAGTAAGTTTTTGTATTCTCCCAAAGGTAGAATGATAAGCATGTTTTACATGTTTATGTTCGATTGTAACACAACTAAGTAACCCCTCTAATAGGCTAGAAAGACACTTTGATCTTCTAAAAGGTCCTATGAGAATCCTAAATAAAACTTTTTAACCAAAACTTCTTGAAACATATATGTTATGGATTGGAGAATTTAGGTGAAGTAGGACAACTATAAGTAAGTTTTTGTATTCTCCCAAAGGTAGAATGATAAGCATGTTTTACATGTTTATGTTCGTTTTTAACACAACTAAGTAACCCCTCTAAAAGACTAGAAAGACACTTTGATCTTCTAAAAGGTCCTATGAGAATCCAAAATAAAACTTTTTAACCAAAACTTCTTGAAACATATATGTCATGGATTGGAGAATTTAGGTGAGGTAGGACAACTATAAGTAAGTTTTTGTATTCTCCCAAAGGTAGAATGATAAGCATGTTTTACATGTTTATGTTCGTTTTTAACACAACTAAGTAACCCCTCTAAAAGACTAGAAAGACACTTTGATCTTCTAAAAGGTCCTATGAGAATCCTAAATAAAACTTTTTAACCAAAACTTCTTGAAACATATATGTCATGGATTGGAGAATTTAGGTGAAGTAGGACAACTATAAGTAAGTTTTTGTATTCTCCCAATGGTAGAATCATAAGCATGTTTTACATGTTTATGTTCGTTTTTAACACAACTAAGTAACCCCTCTAAAAGACTAGAAAGACACTTTGATCTTCTAAAAGGTCCTATGAGAATCCTAAATAAAAAAATTTAACCAAAACTTCTTGAAACATACATGTCATGGATTGGAGAATTTAGGTGAGGTAGGACAACTATAAGTAAGTTTTTGTATTCTCCCAAAGGTAGAATGATAAGCATGTTTTACATGTTTATGTTCGATTGTAACACAACTAAGTAACCCCTCTAATAGGCTAGAAAGACACTTTGATCTTCTAAAAGGTCCTATGAGAATCCTAAATAAAACTTTTTAACCAAAACTTCTTGAAACATATATGTTATGGATTGGAGAATTTAGGTGAAGTAGGACAACTATAAGTAAGTTTTTTTATTCTCCCAAAGGTAGAATGATAAGCATGTTTTACATATTTATGTTCGTTTTTAACACAACTAAGTAACCCCTCTAAAAGGCTAGAAAGACACTTTGATCTTCTAAAAGGTCCTATGAGAATCCTAAATAAAAAAATTTAACCAAAACTTCTTGAAACATACATGTCATGGATTGGAGAATTTAGGTGAGGTAGGACAACTATAAGTAAGTTTTTGTATTCTCCCAAAGGTAGAATGATAAGCATGTTTTACATGTTTATGTTCGATTGTAACACAACTAAGTAACCCCTCTAATAGGCTAGAAAGACACTTTGATCTTCTAAAAGGTCCTATGAGAATCCTAAATAAAACTTTTTAACCAAAACTTCTTGAAACATATATGTTATGGATTGGAGAATTTAGGTGAAGTAGGACAACTATAAGTAAGTTTTTTTATTCTCCCAAAGGTAGAATGATAAGCATGTTTTACATATTTATGTTCGTTTTTAACACAACTAAGTAACCCCTCTAAAAGACTAGAAAGACACTTTGATCTTCTAAAAGGTCCTATGAGAATCCTAAATAAAAAATTTTAACCAAAACTTCTTGAAACATACATGTCATGGATTTGAGAATTTAGGTGAGGTAGGACAACTATAAGTAAGTTTTTGTATTCTCCCAAAGGTAGAATGATAAGCATGTTTTACATGTTTATGTTCGATTGTAACACAACTAAGTAACCCCTCTAATAGGCTAGAAAGACACTTTGATCTTCTAAAAGGTCCTATGAGAATCCTAAATAAAACTTTTTAACCAAAACTTCTTGAAACATATATGTTATGGATTGGAGAATTTAGGTGAAGTAGGACAACTATAAGTAAGTTTTTGTATTCTCCCAAAGGTAGAATGATAAGCATGTTTTACATGTTTATGTTCGTTTTTAACACAACTAAGTAACCCCTCTAAAAGACTAGAAAGACACTTTGATCTTCTAAAAGGTCCTATGAGAATCCAAAATAAAACTTTTTAACCAAAACTTCTTGAAACATATATGTCATGGATTGGAGAATTTAGGTGAGGTAGGACAACTATAAGTAAGTTTTTGTATTCTCCCAAAGGTAGAATGATAAGCATGTTTTACATGTTTATGTTCGTTTTTAACACAACTAAGTAACCCCTCTAAAAGACTAGAAAGACACTTTGATCTTCTAAAAGGTCCTATGAGAATCCTAAATAAAACTTTTTAACCAAAACTTCTTGAAACATATATGTCATGGATTGGAGAATTTAGGTGAAGTAGGACAACTATAAGTAAGTTTTTGTATTCTCCCAATGGTAGAATCATAAGCATGTTTTACATGTTTATGTTCGTTTTTAACACAACTAAGTAACCCCTCTAAAAGACTAGAAAGACACTTTGATCTTCTAAAAGGTCCTATGAGAATCCTAAATAAAAAAATTTAACCAAAACTTCTTGAAACATACATGTCATGGATTGGAGAATTTAGGTGAGGTAGGACAACTATAAGTAAGTTTTTGTATTCTCCCAAAGGTAGAATGATAAGCATGTTTTACATGTTTATGTTCGATTGTAACACAACTAAGTAACCCCTCTAATAGGCTAGAAAGACACTTTGATCTTCTAAAAGGTCCTATGAGAATCCTAAATAAAACTTTTTAACCAAAACTTCTTGAAACATATATGTTATGGATTGGAGAATTTAGGTGAAGTAGGACAACTATAAGTAAGTTTTTTTATTCTCCCAAAGGTAGAATGATAAGCATGTTTTACATATTTATGTTCGTTTTTAACACAACTAAGTAACCCCTCTAAAAGACTAGAAAGACACTTTGATCTTCTAAAAGGTCCTATGAGAATCCTAAATAAAAAAATTTAACCAAAACTTCTTGAAACATACATGTCATGGATTGGAGAATTTAGGTGAGGTAGGACAACTATAAGTAAGTTTTTGTATTCTCCCAAAGGTAGAATGATAAGCATGTTTTACATGTTTATGTTCGATTGTAACACAACTAAGTAACCCCTCTAATAGGCTAGAAAGACACTTTGATCTTCTAAAAGGTCCTATGAGAATCCTAAATAAAACTTTTTAACCAAAACTTCTTGAAACATATATGTTATGGATTGGAGAATTTAGGTGAAGTAGGACAACTATAAGTAAGTTTTTGTATTCTCCCAAAGGTAGAATGATAAGCATGTTTTACATGTTTATGTTCGTTTTTAACACAACTAAGTAACCCCTCTAAAAGACTAGAAAGACACTTTGATCTTCTATCTAAAAGGTCCTATGAGAATCCAAAATAAAACTTTTTAACCAAAACTTCTTGAAACATATATGTCATGGATTGGAGAATTTAGGTGAGGTAGGACAACTATAAGTAAGTTTTTGTATTCTCCCAAAGGTAGAATGATAAGCATGTTTTACATGTTTATGTTCGTTTTTAACACAACTAAGTAACCCCTCTAAAAGACTAGAAAGACACTTTGATCTTCTAAAAGGTCCTATGAGAATCCTAAATAAAACTTTTTAACCAAAACTTCTTGAAACATATATGTCATGGATTGGAGAATTTAGGTGAAGTAGGACAACTATAAGTAAGTTTTTGTATTCTCCCAAAGGTAGAATGATAAGCATGTTTTACATGTTTATGTTCGTTTTTAACACAACTAAGTAACCCCTCTAAAAGACTAGAAAGACACTTTGATCTTCTAAAAGGTCCTATGAGAATCCTAAATAAAAAAATTTAACCAAAACTTCTTGAAACATACATGTCATGGATTGGAGAATTTAGGTGAGGTAGGACAACTATAAGTAAGTTTTTGTATTCTCCCAAAGGTAGAATGATAAGCATGTTTTACATGTTTATGTTCGATTGTAACACAACTAAGTAACCCCTCTAATAGGCTAGAAAGACACTTTGATCTTCTAAAAGGTCATGAGAATCCTAAATAAAACTAACCAAAACTTCTTGAAACATATATGTTATGGATTGGAGAATTTAGGTGAAGTAGGACAACTATAAGTAAGTTTTTTTATTCTCCCAAAGGTCTAAAATGACTAGAAAGACACTTTGATCTTCTAAAAGGTCCTATGAGAATCCTAAATAAAAAATTTTAACCAAAACTTCTTGAAACATACATGTCATGGATTTGAGAATTTAGGTGAGGTAGGACAACTATAAGTAAGTTTTTGTATTCTCCCAAAGGTAGAATGATAAGCATGTTTTACATGTTTATGTTCGATTGTAACACAACTAAGTAACCCCTCTAATAGGCTAGAAAGACACTTTGATCTTCTAAAAGGTCCTATGAGAATCCTAAATAAAACTTTTTAACCAAAACTTCTTGAAACATATATGTTATGGATTGGAGAATTTAGGTGAAGTAGGACAACTATAAGTAAGTTTTTGTATTCTCCCAAAGGTAGAATGATAAGCATGTTTTACATGTTTATGTTCGTTTTTAACACAACTAAGTAACCCCTCTAAAAGACTAGAAAGACACTTTGATCTTCTAAAAGGTCCTATGAGAATCCAAAATAAAACTTTTTAACCAAAACTTCTTGAAACATATATGTCATGGATTGGAGAATTTAGGTGAGGTAGGACAACTATAAGTAAGTTTTTGTATTCTCCCAAAGGTAGAATGATAAGCATGTTTTACATGTTTATGTTCGTTTTTAACACAACTAAGTAACCCCTCTAAAAGACTAGAAAGACACTTTGATCTTCTAAAAGGTCCTATGAGAATCCTAAATAAAACTTTTTAACCAAAACTTCTTGAAACATATATGTCATGGATTGGAGAATTTAGGTGAAGTAGGACAACTATAAGTAAGTTTTTGTATTCTCCCAATGGTAGAATCATAAGCATGTTTTACATGTTTATGTTCGTTTTTAACACAACTAAGTAACCCCTCTAAAAGACTAGAAAGACACTTTGATCTTCTAAAAGGTCCTATGAGAATCCTAAATAAAAAAATTTAACCAAAACTTCTTGAAACATACATGTCATGGATTGGAGAATTTAGGTGAGGTAGGACAACTATAAGTAAGTTTTTGTATTCTCCCAAAGGTAGAATGATAAGCATGTTTTACATGTTTATGTTCGATTGTAACACAACTAAGTAACCCCTCTAATAGGCTAGAAAGACACTTTGATCTTCTAAAAGGTCCTATGAGAATCCTAAATAAAACTTTTTAACCAAAACTTCTTGAAACATATATGTTATGGATTGGAGAATTTAGGTGAAGTAGGACAACTATAAGTAAGTTTTTTTATTCTCCCAAAGGTAGAATGATAAGCATGTTTTACATATTTATGTTCGTTTTTAACACAACTAAGTAACCCCTCTAAAAGACTAGAAAGACACTTTGATCTTCTAAAAGGTCCTATGAGAATCCTAAATAAAAAATTTTAACCAAAACTTCTTGAAACATACATGTCATGGATTGGAGAATTTAGGTGAGGTAGGACAACTATAAGTAAGTTTTTGTATTCTCCCAAAGGTAGAATGATAAGCATGTTTTACATGTTTATGTTCGATTGTAACACAACTAAGTAACCCCTCTAATAGGCTAGAAAGACACTTTGATCTTCTAAAAGGTCCTATGAGAATCCTAAATAAAACTTTTTAACCAAAACTTCTTGAAACATATATGTTATGGATTGGAGAATTTAGGTGAAGTAGGACAACTATAAGTAAGTTTTTGTATTCTCCCAAAGGTAGAATGATAAGCATGTTTTACATGTTTATGTTCGTTTTTAACACAACTAAGTAACCCCTCTAAAAGACTAGAAAGACACTTTGATCTTCTAAAAGGTCCTATGAGAATCCAAAATAAAACTTTTTAACCAAAACTTCTTGAAACATATATGTCATGGATTGGAGAATTTAGGTGAGGTAGGACAACTATAAGTAAGTTTTTGTATTCTCCCAAAGGTAGAATGATAAGCATGTTTTACATGTTTATGTTCGTTTTTAACACAACTAAGTAACCCCTCTAAAAGACTAGAAAGACACTTTGATCTTCTAAAAGGTCCTATGAGAATCCTAAATAAAACTTTTTAACCAAAACTTCTTGAAACATATATGTCATGGATTGGAGAATTTAGGTGAAGTAGGACAACTATAAGTAAGTTTTTGTATTCTCCCAATGGTAGAATCATAAGCATGTTTTACATGTTTATGTTCGTTTTTAACACAACTAAGTAACCCCTCTAAAAGACTAGAAAGACACTTTGATCTTCTAAAAGGTCCTATGAGAATCCTAAATAAAAAAATTTAACCAAAACTTCTTGAAACATACATGTCATGGATTGGAGAATTTAGGTGAGGTAGGACAACTATAAGTAAGTTTTTGTATTCTCCCAAAGGTAGAATGATAAGCATGTTTTACATGTTTATGTTCGATTGTAACACAACTAAGTAACCCCTCTAATAGGCTAGAAAGACACTTTGATCTTCTAAAAGGTCCTATGAGAATCCTAAATAAAACTTTTTAACCAAAACTTCTTGAAACATATATGTTATGGATTGGAGAATTTAGGTGAAGTAGGACAACTATAAGTAAGTTTTTTTATTCTCCCAAAGGTAGAATGATAAGCATGTTTTACATATTTATGTTCGTTTTTAACACAACTAAGTAACCCCTCTAAAAGGCTAGAAAGACACTTTGATCTTCTAAAAGGTCCTATGAGAATCCTAAATAAAAAAATTTAACCAAAACTTCTTGAAACATACATGTCATGGATTGGAGAATTTAGGTGAGGTAGGACAACTATAAGTAAGTTTTTGTATTCTCCCAAAGGTAGAATGATAAGCATGTTTTACATGTTTATGTTCGATTGTAACACAACTAAGTAACCCCTCTAATAGGCTAGAAAGACACTTTGATCTTCTAAAAGGTCCTATGAGAATCCTAAATAAAACTTTTTAACCAAAACTTCTTGAAACATATATGTTATGGATTGGAGAATTTAGGTGAAGTAGGACAACTATAAGTAAGTTTTTTTATTCTCCCAAAGGTAGAATGATAAGCATGTTTTACATATTTATGTTCGTTTTTAACACAACTAAGTAACCCCTCTAAAAGACTAGAAAGACACTTTGATCTTCTAAAAGGTCCTATGAGAATCCTAAATAAAAAATTTTAACCAAAACTTCTTGAAACATACATGTCATGGATTTGAGAATTTAGGTGAGGTAGGACAACTATAAGTAAGTTTTTGTATTCTCCCAAAGGTAGAATGATAAGCATGTTTTACATGTTTATGTTCGATTGTAACACAACTAAGTAACCCCTCTAATAGGCTAGAAAGACACTTTGATCTTCTAAAAGGTCCTATGAGAATCCTAAATAAAACTTTTTAACCAAAACTTCTTGAAACATATATGTTATGGATTGGAGAATTTAGGTGAAGTAGGACAACTATAAGTAAGTTTTTGTATTCTCCCAAAGGTAGAATGATAAGCATGTTTTACATGTTTATGTTCGTTTTTAACACAACTAAGTAACCCCTCTAAAAGACTAGAAAGACACTTTGATCTTCTAAAAGGTCCTATGAGAATCCAAAATAAAACTTTTTAACCAAAACTTCTTGAAACATATATGTCATGGATTGGAGAATTTAGGTGAGGTAGGACAACTATAAGTAAGTTTTTGTATTCTCCCAAAGGTAGAATGATAAGCATGTTTTACATGTTTATGTTCGTTTTTAACACAACTAAGTAACCCCTCTAAAAGACTAGAAAGACACTTTGATCTTCTAAAAGGTCCTATGAGAATCCTAAATAAAACTTTTTAACCAAAACTTCTTGAAACATATATGTCATGGATTGGAGAATTTAGGTGAAGTAGGACAACTATAAGTAAGTTTTTGTATTCTCCCAATGGTAGAATCATAAGCATGTTTTACATGTTTATGTTCGTTTTTAACACAACTAAGTAACCCCTCTAAAAGACTAGAAAGACACTTTGATCTTCTAAAAGGTCCTATGAGAATCCTAAATAAAAAAATTTAACCAAAACTTCTTGAAACATACATGTCATGGATTGGAGAATTTAGGTGAGGTAGGACAACTATAAGTAAGTTTTTGTATTCTCCCAAAGGTAGAATGATAAGCATGTTTTACATGTTTATGTTCGATTGTAACACAACTAAGTAACCCCTCTAATAGGCTAGAAAGACACTTTGATCTTCTAAAAGGTCCTATGAGAATCCTAAATAAAACTTTTTAACCAAAACTTCTTGAAACATATATGTTATGGATTGGAGAATTTAGGTGAAGTAGGACAACTATAAGTAAGTTTTTTTATTCTCCCAAAGGTAGAATGATAAGCATGTTTTACATATTTATGTTCGTTTTTAACACAACTAAGTAACCCCTCTAAAAGGCTAGAAAGACACTTTGATCTTCTAAAAGGTCCTATGAGAATCCTAAATAAAAAAATTTAACCAAAACTTCTTGAAACATACATGTCATGGATTGGAGAATTTAGGTGAGGTAGGACAACTATAAGTAAGTTTTTGTATTCTCCCAAAGGTAGAATGATAAGCATGTTTTACATGTTTATGTTCGATTGTAACACAACTAAGTAACCCCTCTAATAGGCTAGAAAGACACTTTGATCTTCTAAAAGGTCCTATGAGAATCCTAAATAAAACTTTTTAACCAAAACTTCTTGAAACATATATGTTATGGATTGGAGAATTTAGGTGAAGTAGGACAACTATAAGTAAGTTTTTGTATTCTCCCAAAGGTAGAATGATAAGCATGTTTTACATGTTTATGTTCGTTTTTAACACAACTAAGTAACCCCTCCAAAAGACTAGAAAGACACTTTGATCTTCTAAAAGGTCCTATGAGAATCCTAAATAAAAAATTTTAACCAAAACTTCTTGAAACATACATGTCATGGATTGGAGAATTTAGGTGAGGTAGGACAACTATAAGTAAGTTTTTGTATTCTCCCAAAGGTAGAATGATAAGCATGTTTTACATGTTTATGTTCGATTGTAACACAACTAAGTAACCCCTCTAATAGGCTAGAAAGACACTTTGATCTTCTAAAAGGTCCTATGAGAATCCTAAATAAAACTTTTTAACCAAAACTTCTTGAAACATATATGTTATGGATTGGAGAATTTAGGTGAAGTAGGACAACTATAAGTAAGTTTTTGTATTCTCCCAAAGGTAGAATGATAAGCATGTTTTACATGTTTATGTTCGTTTTTAACACAACTAAGTAACCCCTCTAAAAGACTAGAAAGACACTTTGATCTTCTAAAAGGTCCTATGAGAATCCAAAATAAAACTTTTTAACCAAAACTTCTTGAAACATATATGTCATGGATTGGAGAATTTAGGTGAGGTAGGACAACTATAAGTAAGTTTTTGTATTCTCCCAAAGGTAGAATGATAAGCATGTTTTACATGTTTATGTTCGTTTTTAACACAACTAAGTAACCCCTCTAAAAGACTAGAAAGACACTTTGATCTTCTAAAAGGTCCTATGAGAATCCTAAATAAAACTTTTTAACCAAAACTTCTTGAAACATATATGTCATGGATTGGAGAATTTAGGTGAAGTAGGACAACTATAAGTAAGTTTTTGTATTCTCCCAATGGTAGAATCATAAGCATGTTTTACATGTTTATGTTCGTTTTTAACACAACTAAGTAACCCCTCTAAAAGACTAGAAAGACACTTTGATCTTCTAAAAGGTCCTATGAGAATCCTAAATAAAAAAATTTAACCAAAACTTCTTGAAACATACATGTCATGGATTGGAGAATTTAGGTGAGGTAGGACAACTATAAGTAAGTTTTTGTATTCTCCCAAAGGTAGAATGATAAGCATGTTTTACATGTTTATGTTCGATTGTAACACAACTAAGTAACCCCTCTAATAGGCAAAAGACACTTTGAAAAAGGTCCTATGAGAATCCTAAATAAAACTTTTTAACCAAAACTTCTTGAAACATATATGTTATGGATTGGAGAATTTAGGTGAAGTAGGACAACTATAAGTAAGTTTTTTTATTCTCCCAAAGGTAGAATGATAAGCATGTTTTACATGTTTATGTTCGTTTTTAACACAACTAAGTAACCCCTCTAAAAGACTAGAAAGACACTTTGATCTTCTAAAAGGTCCTATGAGAATCCTAAATAAAAAAATTTAACCAAAACTTCTTGAAACATACATGTCATGGATTGGAGAATTTAGGTGAGGTAGGACAACTATAAGTAAGTTTTTGTATTCTCCCAAAGGTAGAATGATAAGCATGTTTTACATGTTTATGTTCGATTGTAACACAACTAAGTAACCCCTCTAATAGGCTAGAAAGACACTTTGATCTTCTAAAAGGTCCTATGAGAATCCTAAATAAAACTTTTTAACCAAAACTTCTTGAAACATATATGTTATGGATTGGAGAATTTAGGTGAAGTAGGACAACTATAAGTAAGTTTTTTTATTCTCCCAAAGGTAGAATGATAAGCATGTTTTACATATTTATGTTCGTTTTTAACACAACTAAGTAACCCCTCTAAAAGGCTAGAAAGACACTTTGATCTTCTAAAAGGTCCTATGAGAATCCTAAATAAAAAAATTTAACCAAAACTTCTTGAAACATACATGTCATGGATTGGAGAATTTAGGTGAGGTAGGACAACTATAAGTAAGTTTTTGTATTCTCCCAAAGGTAGAATGATAAGCATGTTTTACATGTTTATGTTCGATTGTAACACAACTAAGTAACCCCTCTAATAGGCTAGAAAGACACTTTGATCTTCTAAAAGGTCCTATGAGAATCCTAAATAAAACTTTTTAACCAAAACTTCTTGAAACATATATGTTATGGATTGGAGAATTTAGGTGAAGTAGGACAACTATAAGTAAGTTTTTTTATTCTCCCAAAGGTAGAATGATAAGCATGTTTTACATATTTATGTTCGTTTTTAACACAACTAAGTAACCCCTCTAAAAGACTAGAAAGACACTTTGATCTTCTAAAAGGTCCTATGAGAATCCTAAATAAAAAATTTTAACCAAAACTTCTTGAAACATACATGTCATGGATTTGAGAATTTAGGTGAGGTAGGACAACTATAAGTAAGTTTTTGTATTCTCCCAAAGGTAGAATGATAAGCATGTTTTACATGTTTATGTTCGATTGTAACACAACTAAGTAACCCCTCTAATAGGCTAGAAAGACACTTTGATCTTCTAAAAGGTCCTATGAGAATCCTAAATAAAACTTTTTAACCAAAACTTCTTGAAACATATATGTTATGGATTGGAGAATTTAGGTGAAGTAGGACAACTATAAGTAAGTTTTTGTATTCTCCCAAAGGTAGAATGATAAGCATGTTTTACATGTTTATGTTCGTTTTTAACACAACTAAGTAACCCCTCTAAAAGACTAGAAAGACACTTTGATCTTCTAAAAGGTCCTATGAGAATCCAAAATAAAACTTTTTAACCAAAACTTCTTGAAACATATATGTCATGGATTGGAGAATTTAGGTGAGGTAGGACAACTATAAGTAAGTTTTTGTATTCTCCCAAAGGTAGAATGATAAGCATGTTTTACATGTTTATGTTCGTTTTTAACACAACTAAGTAACCCCTCTAAAAGACTAGAAAGACACTTTGATCTTCTAAAAGGTCCTATGAGAATCCTAAATAAAACTTTTTAACCAAAACTTCTTGAAACATATATGTCATGGATTGGAGAATTTAGGTGAAGTAGGACAACTATAAGTAAGTTTTTGTATTCTCCCAATGGTAGAATCATAAGCATGTTTTACATGTTTATGTTCGTTTTTAACACAACTAAGTAACCCCTCTAAAAGACTAGAAAGACACTTTGATCTTCTAAAAGGTCCTATGAGAATCCTAAATAAAAAAATTTAACCAAAACTTCTTGAAACATACATGTCATGGATTGGAGAATTTAGGTGAGGTAGGACAACTATAAGTAAGTTTTTGTATTCTCCCAAAGGTAGAATGATAAGCATGTTTTACATGTTTATGTTCGATTGTAACACAACTAAGTAACCCCTCTAATAGGCTAGAAAGACACTTTGATCTTCTAAAAGGTCCTATGAGAATCCTAAATAAAACTTTTTAACCAAAACTTCTTGAAACATATATGTTATGGATTGGAGAATTTAGGTGAAGTAGGACAACTATAAGTAAGTTTTTTTATTCTCCCAAAGGTAGAATGATAAGCATGTTTTACATATTTATGTTCGTTTTTAACACAACTAAGTAACCCCTCTAAAAGACTAGAAAGACACTTTGATCTTCTAAAAGGTCCTATGAGAATCCTAAATAAAAAATTTTAACCAAAACTTCTTGAAACATACATGTCATGGATTGGAGAATTTAGGTGAGGTAGGACAACTATAAGTAAGTTTTTGTATTCTCCCAAAGGTAGAATGATAAGCATGTTTTACATGTTTATGTTCGATTGTAACACAACTAAGTAACCCCTCTAATAGGCTAGAAAGACACTTTGATCTTCTAAAAGGTCCTATGAGAATCCTAAATAAAACTTTTTAACCAAAACTTCTTGAAACATATATGTTATGGATTGGAGAATTTAGGTGAAGTAGGACAACTATAAGTAAGTTTTTGTATTCTCCCAAAGGTAGAATGATAAGCATGTTTTACATGTTTATGTTCGTTTTTAACACAACTAAGTAACCCCTCTAAAAGACTAGAAAGACACTTTGATCTTCTAAAAGGTCCTATGAGAATCCAAAATAAAACTTTTTAACCAAAACTTCTTGAAACATATATGTCATGGATTGGAGAATTTAGGTGAGGTAGGACAACTATAAGTAAGTTTTTGTATTCTCCCAAAGGTAGAATGATAAGCATGTTTTACATGTTTATGTTCGTTTTTAACACAACTAAGTAACCCCTCTAAAAGACTAGAAAGACACTTTGATCTTCTAAAAGGTCCTATGAGAATCCTAAATAAAACTTTTTAACCAAAACTTCTTGAAACATATATGTCATGGATTGGAGAATTTAGGTGAAGTAGGACAACTATAAGTAAGTTTTTGTATTCTCCCAATGGTAGAATCATAAGCATGTTTTACATGTTTATGTTCGTTTTTAACACAACTAAGTAACCCCTCTAAAAGACTAGAAAGACACTTTGATCTTCTAAAAGGTCCTATGAGAATCCTAAATAAAAAAATTTAACCAAAACTTCTTGAAACATACATGTCATGGATTGGAGAATTTAGGTGAGGTAGGACAACTATAAGTAAGTTTTTGTATTCTCCCAAAGGTAGAATGATAAGCATGTTTTACATGTTTATGTTCGATTGTAACACAACTAAGTAACCCCTCTAATAGGCTAGAAAGACACTTTGATCTTCTAAAAGGTCCTATGAGAATCCTAAATAAAACTTTTTAACCAAAACTTCTTGAAACATATATGTTATGGATTGGAGAATTTAGGTGAAGTAGGACAACTATAAGTAAGTTTTTTTATTCTCCCAAAGGTAGAATGATAAGCATGTTTTACATATTTATGTTCGTTTTTAACACAACTAAGTAACCCCTCTAAAAGGCTAGAAAGACACTTTGATCTTCTAAAAGGTCCTATGAGAATCCTAAATAAAAAAATTTAACCAAAACTTCTTGAAACATACATGTCATGGATTGGAGAATTTAGGTGAGGTAGGACAACTATAAGTAAGTTTTTGTATTCTCCCAAAGGTAGAATGATAAGCATGTTTTACATGTTTATGTTCGATTGTAACACAACTAAGTAACCCCTCTAATAGGCTAGAAAGACACTTTGATCTTCTAAAAGGTCCTATGAGAATCCTAAATAAAACTTTTTAACCAAAACTTCTTGAAACATATATGTTATGGATTGGAGAATTTAGGTGAAGTAGGACAACTATAAGTAAGTTTTTTTATTCTCCCAAAGGTAGAATGATAAGCATGTTTTACATATTTATGTTCGTTTTTAACACAACTAAGTAACCCCTCTAAAAGACTAGAAAGACACTTTGATCTTCTAAAAGGTCCTATGAGAATCCTAAATAAAAAATTTTAACCAAAACTTCTTGAAACATACATGTCATGGATTTGAGAATTTAGGTGAGGTAGGACAACTATAAGTAAGTTTTTGTATTCTCCCAAAGGTAGAATGATAAGCATGTTTTACATGTTTATGTTCGATTTTAACACAACTAAGTAACCCCTCTAATAGGCTAGAAAGACACTTTGATCTTCTAAAAGGTCCTATGAGAATCCTAAATAAAACTTTTTAACCAAAACTTCTTGAAACATATATGTTATGGATTGGAGAATTTAGGTGAAGTAGGACAACTATAAGTAAGTTTTTGTATTCTCCCAAAGGTAGAATGATAAGCATGTTTTACATGTTTATGTTCGTTTTTAACACAACTAAGTAACCCCTCTAAAAGACTAGAAAGACACTTTGATCTTCTAAAAGGTCCTATGAGAATCCTAAATAAAACTTTTTAACCAAAACTTCTTGAAACATATATGTCATGGATTGGAGAATTTAGGTGAAGTAGGACAACTATAAGTAAGTTTTTGTATTCTCCCAATGGTAGAATCATAAGCATGTTTTACATGTTTATGTTCGTTTTTAACACAACTAAGTAACCTCTCTAAAAGACTAGAAAGACACTTTGATCTTCTAAAAGGTCCTATGAGAATCCTAAATAAAAAAATTTAACCAAAACTTCTTGAAACATACATGTCATGGATTGGAGAATTTAGGTGAGGTAGGACAACTATAAGTAAGTTTTTGTATTCTCCCAAAGGTAGAATGATAAGCATGTTTTACATGTTTATGTTCGATTGTAACACAACTAAGTAACCCCTCTAATAGGCTAGAAAGACACTTTGATCTTCTAAAAGGTCCTATGAGAATCCTAAATAAAACTTTTTAACCAAAACTTCTTGAAACATATATGTTATGGATTGGAGAATTTAGGTGAAGTAGGACAACTATAAGTAAGTTTTTGTATTCTCCCAAAGGTAGAATGATAAGCATGTTTTACATGTTTATGTTCGTTTTTAACACAACTAAGTAACCCCTCTAAAAGACTAGAAAGACACTTTGATCTTCTAAAAGGTCCTATGAGAATCCAAAATAAAACTTTTTAACCAAAACTTCTTGAAACATATATGTCATGGATTGGAGAATTTAGGTGAGGTAGGACAACTATAAGTAAGTTTTTGTATTCTCCCAAAGGTAGAATGATAAGCATGTTTTACATGTTTATGTTCGTTTTTAACACAACTAAGTAACCCCTCTAAAAGACTAGAAAGACACTTTGATCTTCTAAAAGGTCCTATGAGAATCCTAAATAAAACTTTTTAACCAAAACTTCTTGAAACATATATGTCATGGATTGGAGAATTTAGGTGAAGTAGGACAACTATAAGTAAGTTTTTGTATTCTCCCAATGGTAGAATCATAAGCATGTTTTACATGTTTATGTTCGTTTTTAACACAACTAAGTAACCCCTCTAAAAGACTAGAAAGACACTTTGATCTTCTAAAAGGTCCTATGAGAATCCTAAATAAAAAAATTTAACCAAAACTTCTTGAAACATACATGTCATGGATTGGAGAATTTAGGTGAGGTAGGACAACTATAAGTAAGTTTTTGTATTCTCCCAAAGGTAGAATGATAAGCATGTTTTACATGTTTATGTTCGATTGTAACACAACTAAGTAACCCCTCTAATAGGCTAGAAAGACACTTTGATCTTCTAAAAGGTCCTATGAGAATCCTAAATAAAACTTTTTAACCAAAACTTCTTGAAACATATATGTTATGGATTGGAGAATTTAGGTGAAGTAGGACAACTATAAGTAAGTTTTTTTATTCTCCCAAAGGTAGAATGATAAGCATGTTTTACATATTTATGTTCGTTTTTAACACAACTAAGTAACCCCTCTAAAAGACTAGAAAGACACTTTGATCTTCTAAAAGGTCCTATGAGAATCCTAAATAAAAAAATTTTAACCAAAACTTCTTGAAACATACATGTCATGGATTGGAGAATTTAGGTGAGGTAGGACAACTATAAGTAAGTTTTTGTATTCTCCCAAAGGTAGAATGATAAGCATGTTTTACATGTTTATGTTCGATTGTAACACAACTAAGTAACCCCTCTAATAGGCTAGAAAGACACTTTGATCTTCTAAAAGGTCCTATGAGAATCCTAAATAAAACTTTTTAACCAAAACTTCTTGAAACATATATGTTATGGATTGGAGAATTTAGGTGAAGTAGGACAACTATAAGTAAGTTTTTTTATTCTCCCAAAGGTAGAATGATAAGCATGTTTTACAATTTATGGTTTTTAACACAACTAAGTAACCCCTCTAAAAGAGAAAGACACTCTTCTAAAAGGTAAGAATCCTAAATTTAACCAAAACTTCTTGAAACATACATGTCATGGATTTGAGAATTTAGGTGAGGTAGGACAACTATAAGTAAGTTTTTGTATTCTCCCAAAGGTAGAATGATAAGCATGTTTTACATGTTTATGTTCGATTGTAACACAACTAAGTAACCCCTCTAATAGGCTAGAAAGACACTTTGATCTTCTAAAAGGTCCTATGAGAATCCTAAATAAAACTTTTTAACCAAAACTTCTTGAAACATATATGTTATGGATTGGAGAATTTAGGTGAAGTAGGACAACTATAAGTAAGTTTTTGTATTCTCCCAAAGGTAGAATGATAAGCATGTTTTACATGTTTATGTTCGTTTTTAACACAACTAAGTAACCCCTCTAAAAGACTAGAAAGACACTTTGATCTTCTAAAAGGTCCTATGAGAATCCAAAATAAAACTTTTTAACCAAAACTTCTTGAAACATATATGTCATGGATTGGAGAATTTAGGTGAGGTAGGACAACTATAAGTAAGTTTTTGTATTCTCCCAAAGGTAGAATGATAAGCATGTTTTACATGTTTATGTTCGTTTTTAACACAACTAAGTAACCCCTCTAAAAGACTAGAAAGACACTTTGATCTTCTAAAAGGTCCTATGAGAATCCTAAATAAAACTTTTTAACCAAAACTTCTTGAAACATATATGTCATGGATTGGAGAATTTAGGTGAAGTAGGACAACTATAAGTAAGTTTTTGTATTCTCCCAATGGTAGAATCATAAGCATGTTTTACATGTTTATGTTCGTTTTTAACACAACTAAGTAACCTCTCTAAAAGACTAGAAAGACACTTTGATCTTCTAAAAGGTCCTATGAGAATCCTAAATAAAAAAATTTAACCAAAACTTCTTGAAACATACATGTCATGGATTGGAGAATTTAGGTGAGGTAGGACAACTATAAGTAAGTTTTTGTATTCTCCCAAAGGTAGAATGATAAGCATGTTTTACATGTTTATGTTCGATTGTAACACAACTAAGTAACCCCTCTAATAGGCTAGAAAGACACTTTGATCTTCTAAAAGGTCCTATGAGAATCCTAAATAAAACTTTTTAACCAAAACTTCTTGAAACATATATGTTATGGATTGGAGAATTTAGGTGAAGTAGGACAACTATAAGTAAGTTTTTTTATTCTCCCAAAGGTAGAATGATAAGCATGTTTTACATATTTATGTTCGTTTTTAACACAACTAAGTAACCCCTCTAAAAGACTAGAAAGACACTTTGATCTTCTAAAAGGTCCTATGAGAATCCTAAATAAAAAATTTTAACCAAAACTTCTTGAAACATACATGTCATGGATTGGAGAATTTAGGTGAGGTAGGACAACTATAAGTAAGTTTTTGTATTCTCCCAAAGGTAGAATGATAAGCATGTTTTACATGTTTATGTTCGATTGTAACACAACTAAGTAACCCCTCTAATAGGCTAGAAAGACACTTTGATCTTCTAAAAGGTCCTATGAGAATCCTAAATAAAACTTTTTAACCAAAACTTCTTGAAACATATATGTTATGGATTGGAGAATTTAGGTGAAGTAGGACAACTCTAAGTAAGTTTTTGTATTCTCCCAAAGGTAGAATGATAAGCATGTTTTACATGTTTATGTTCGTTTTTAACACAACTAAGTAACCCCTCTAAAAGACTAGAAAGACACTTTGATCTTCTAAAAGGTCCTATGAGAATCCAAAATAAAACTTTTTAACCAAAACTTCTTGAAACATATATGTCATGGATTGGAGAATTTAGGTGAGGTAGGACAACTATAAGTAAGTTTTTGTATTCTCCCAAAGGTAGAATGATAAGCATGTTTTACATGTTTATGTTCGTTTTTAACACAACTAAGTAACCCCTCTAAAAGACTAGAAAGACACTTTGATCTTCTAAAAGGTCCTATGAGAATCCTAAATAAAACTTTTTAACCAAAACTTCTTGAAACATATATGTCATGGATTGGAGAATTTAGGTGAAGTAGGACAACTATAAGTAAGTTTTTGTATTCTCCCAATGGTAGAATCATAAGCATGTTTTACATGTTTATGTTCGTTTTTAACACAACTAAGTAACCCCTCTAAAAGACTAGAAAGACACTTTGATCTTCTAAAAGGTCCTATGAGAATCCTAAATAAAAAAATTTAACCAAAACTTCTTGAAACATACATGTCATGGATTGGAGAATTTAGGTGAGGTAGGACAACTATAAGTAAGTTTTTGTATTCTCCCAAAGGTAGAATGATAAGCATGTTTTACATGTTTATGTTCGATTGTAACACAACTAAGTAACCCCTCTAATAGGCTAGAAAGACACTTTGATCTTCTAAAAGGTCCTATGAGAATCCTAAATAAAACTTTTTAACCAAAACTTCTTGAAACATATATGTTATGGATTGGAGAATTTAGGTGAAGTAGGACAACTATAAGTAAGTTTTTTTATTCTCCCAAAGGTAGAATGATAAGCATGTTTTACATATTTATGTTCGTTTTTAACACAACTAAGTAACCCCTCTAAAAGACTAGAAAGACACTTTGATCTTCTAAAAGGTCCTATGAGAATCCTAAATAAAAAATTTTAACCAAAACTTCTTGAAACATACATGTCATGGATTGGAGAATTTAGGTGAGGTAGGACAACTATAAGTAAGTTTTTGTATTCTCCCAAAGGTAGAATGATAAGCATGTTTTACATGTTTATGTTCGATTGTAACACAACTAAGTAACCCCTCTAATAGGCTAGAAAGACACTTTGATCTTCTAAAAGGTCCTATGAGAATCCTAAATAAAACTTTTTAACCAAAACTTCTTGAAACATATATGTTATGGATTAGAGAATTTAGGTGAAGTAGGACAACTATAAGTAAGTTTTTGTATTCTCCCAAAGGTAGAATGATAAGCATGTTTTACATGTTTATGTTCGTTTTTAACACAACTAAGTAACCCCTCTAAAAGACTAGAAAGACACTTTGATCTTCTAAAAGGTCCTATGAGAATCCTAAATAAAAAATTTTAACCAAAACTTCTTGAAACATACATGTCATGGATTGGAGAATTTAGGTGAGGTATGACAACTATAAGTAAGTTTTCGTATTCTCCCAAAGGTAGAATGATAAGCATGTTTTACATATTTATGTTCGTTTTTAACACAACTAAGTAACCCCTCCAAAAGACTAGAAAGACATTTCGATCTTCTAAAAGGTCCTATGAGAATCCAAAATAAAACTTTTTAACCAAAATTTCTTGAAACATATATGTCATGGATTGGAGAATTTAGGTGAGGTAGGACAACTATAAGTAAGTTTTTGTATTCTCCCAAAGGTAGAATGATAAGCATGTTTTACATGTTTATGTTCGTTTTTAACACAACTAAGTAACCCCTCCAAAAGACTAGAAAGACATTTTGATCTTCTAAAAGGTCCTATGAGAATCCTAAATAAAACTTTTTAACCAAAACTTCTTGAAACATATATGTCATGGATTGGAGAATTTAGGTGAAGTAGGACAACTATAAGTAAGTTTTTGTATTCTCCCAAAGGTAGAATGATAAGCATGTTTTACATATTTATGTTCGTTTTTAACACAACTAAGTAACCCCTCCAAAAGACTAGAAAGACATTTCGATCTTCTAAAGGTCCTATGAGAATCCAAAATAAAACTTTTTAACCAAAACTTCTTGAAACATATATGTCATGGATTGGAGAATTTTGGTGAGGTAGGACAACTATAAGTAAGTTTTTGTATTCTCCCAAAGGTAGAATGATAAGCATGTTTTACATGTTTATGTTCGTTTTTAACACAACTAAGTAACCCCTCTAAAAGACTAGAAAGACACTTTGATCTTCTAAAAGGTCCTATGAGAATCCTAAATAAAAAAATTTAACCAAAACTTCTTGAAACATACATGTCATGGATTGGAGAATTTAGGTGAGGTAGGACAACTATAAGTAAGTTTTTTTATTCTCCCAAAGGTAGAATGATAAGCATGTTTTACATATTTATGTTCGTTTTTAACACAACTAAGTAACCCCTCTAAAAGACTAGAAAGACACTTTGATCTTCTAAAAGGTCCTATGAGAATCCTAAATAAAAAAATTTAACCAAAACTTCTTGAAACATACATGTCATGGATTGGAGAATTTAGGTGAGGTAGGACAACTATAAGTAAGTTTTTGTATTCTCCCAAAGGTAGAATGATAAGCATGTTTTACATGTTTATGTTCGATTGTAACACAACTAAGTAACCCCTCTAATAGGCTAGAAAGACACTTTGATCTTCTAAAAGTCCTATGAGAATCCTAAATAAAACTTTTTAACCAAAACTTCTTGAAACATATATGTTATGGATTGGAGAATTTAGGTGAAGTAGGACAACTATAAGTAAGTTTTTTTATTCTCCCAAAGGTAGAATGATAAGCATGTTTTACATATTTATGTTCGTTTTTAACACAACTAAGTAACCCCTCTAAAAGACTAGAAAGACACTTTGATCTTCTAAAAGGTCCTATGAGAATCCTAAATAAAAAATTTTAACCAAAACTTCTTGAAACATATATGTTATGGATTGGAGAATTTAGGTGAAGTAGGACAACTATAAGTAAGTTTTTGTATTCTCCCAAAGGTAGAATGATAAGCATGTTTTACATGTTTATGTTCGTTTTTAACACAACTAAGTAACCCCTCCAAAAGACTAGAAAGACATTTTGATCTTCTAAAAGGTCCTATGAGAATCCTAAATAAAACTTTTTAACCAAAACTTCTTGAAACATATATGTCATGGATTGGAGAATTTAGGTGAAGTAGGACAACTATAAGTAAGTTTTTGTATTCTCCCAAAGGTAGAATGATAAGCATGTTTTACATATTTATGTTCGTTTTTAACACAACTAAGTAACCCCTCCAAAAGACTAGAAAGACATTTTGATCTTCTAAAGGTCCTATGAGAATCCAAAATAAAACTTTTTAACCAAAACTTCTTGAAACATATATGTCATGGATTGGAGAATTTAGGTGAGGTAGGACAACTATAAGTAAGTTTTTGTATTCTCTCAAAGGTAGAATGATAAGCATGTTTTACATGTTTATGTTCGATTGTAACACAACTAAGTAACCCCTCTAATAGGCTAGAAAGACACTTTGATCTTCTAAAAGGTCCTATGAGAATCCTAAATAAAACTTTTTAACCAAAACTTCTTGAAACATATATGTTATGGATTGGAGAATTTAGGTGAAGTAGGACAACTATAAGTAAGTTTTTGTATTCTCCCAAAGGTAGAATGATAAGCATGTTTTACATGTTTATGTTCGTTTTTAACACAACTAAGTAACCCCTCCAAAAGACTAGAAAGACATTTTGATCTTCTAAAAGGTCCTATGAGAATCCTAAATAAAACTTTTTAACCAAAACTTCTTGAAACATATATGTCATGGATTGGAGAATTTAGGTGAAGTAGGACAACTATAAGTAAGTTTTTGTATTCTCCCAAAGGTAGAATGATAAGCATGTTTTACATATTTATGTTCGTTTTTAACACAACTAAGTAACCCCTCCAAAAGACTAGAAAGACATTTCGATCTTCTAAAGGTCCTATGAGAATCCAAAATAAAACTTTTTAACCAAAACTTCTTGAAACATATATGTCATGGATTGGAGAATTTAGGTGAGTTAGGACAACTATAAGTAAGTTTTTGTATTCTCCCAAAGGTAGAATGATAAGCATGTTTTACATGTTTATGTTCGTTTTTAACACAACTAAGTAACCCCTCTAAAAGACTAGAAAGACACTTTGATCTTCTAAAAGGTCCTATGAGAATCCTAAATAAAACTTTTTAACCAAAACTTCTTGAAACATATATGTCATGGATTGGGGAATTTAGGTGAAGTAGGACAACTATAAGTAAGTTTTTGTATTCTCCCAATGGTAGAATGATAAGCATGTTTTACATGTTTATGTTCTATTTTAACACAACTAAGTAACCCCTCTAAAAGACTAGAAAGACACTTTGATCTTCTAAAAGGTCCTATGAGAATCCTAAATAAAAAAATTTAACCAAAACTTCTTGAAACATACATGTCATGGATTGGAGAATTTAGGTGAGGTAGGACAACTATAAGTAAGTTTTTGTATTCTCCCAAAGGTAGAATGATAAGCATGTTTTACATGTTTATGTTCGATTGTAACACAACTAAGTAACCCCTCTAATAGGCTAGAAAGACACTTTGATCTTCTAAAAGTCCTATGAGAATCCTAAATAAAACTTTTTAACCAAAACTTCTTGAAACATATATGTTATGGATTGGAGAATTTAGGTGAAGTAGGACAACTATAAGTAAGTTTTTTTATTCTCCCAAAGGTAGAATGATAAGCATGTTTTACATATTTATGTTCGTTTTTAACACAACTAAGTAACCCCTCTAAAAGACTAGAAAGACACTTTGATCTTCTAAAAGGTCCTATGAGAATCCTAAATAAAAAATTTTAACCAAAACTTCTTGAAACATATATGTTATGGATTGGAGAATTTAGGTGAAGTAGGACAACTATAAGTAAGTTTTTGTATTCTCCCAAAGGTAGAATGATAAGCCTGTTTTACATGTTTATGTTCGTTTTTAACACAACTAAGTAACCCCTCCAAAAGACTAGAAAGACATTTTGATCTTCTAAAAGGTCCTATGAGAATCCTAAATAAAACTTTTTAACCAAAACTTCTTGAAACATATATGTCATGGATTGGAGAATTTAGGTGAAGTAGGACAACTATAAGTAAGTTTTTGTATTCTCCCAAAGGTAGAATGATAAGCATGTTTTACATATTTATGTTCGTTTTTAACACAACTAAGTAACCCCTCCAAAAGACTAGAAAGACATTTTGATCTTCTAAAGGTCCTATGAGAATCCAAAATAAAACTTTTTAACCAAAACTTCTTGAAACATATATGTCATGGATTGGAGAATTTAGGTGAGGTAGGACAACTATAAGTAAGTTTTTGTATTCTCTCAAAGGTAGAATGATAAGCATGTTTTACATGTTTATGTTCGATTGTAACACAACTAAGTAACCCCTCTAATAGGCTAGAAAGACACTTTGATCTTCTAAAAGGTCCTATGAGAATCCTAAATAAAACTTTTTAACCAAAACTTCTTGAAACATATATGTTATGGATTGGAGAATTTAGGTGAAGTAGGACAACTATAAGTAAGTTTTTGTATTCTCCCAAAGGTAGAATGATAAGCATGTTTTACATGTTTATGTTCGTTTTTAACACAACTAAGTAACCCCTCCAAAAGACTAGAAAGACATTTTGATCTTCTAAAAGGTCCTATGAGAATCCTAAATAAAACTTTTTAACCAAAACTTCTTGAAACATATATGTCATGGATTGGAGAATTTAGGTGAAGTAGGACAACTATAAGTAAGTTTTTGTATTCTCCCAAAGGTAGAATGATAAGCATGTTTTACATATTTATGTTCGTTTTTAACACAACTAAGTAACCCCTCCAAAAGACTAGAAAGACATTTCGATCTTCTAAAGGTCCTATGAGAATCCAAAATAAAACTTTTTAACCAAAACTTCTTGAAACATATATGTCATGGATTGGAGAATTTAGGTGAGTTAGGACAACTATAAGTAAGTTTTTGTATTCTCCCAAAGGTAGAATGATAAGCATGTTTTACATGTTTATGTTCGTTTTTAACACAACTAAGTAACCCCTCTAAAAGACTAGAAAGACACTTTGATCTTCTAAAAGGTCCTATGAGAATCCTAAATAAAACTTTTTAACCAAAACTTCTTGAAACATATATGTCATGGATTGGGGAATTTAGGTGAAGTAGGACAACTATAAGTAAGTTTTTGTATTCTCCCAATGGTAGAATGATAAGCATGTTTTACATGTTTATGTTCGTTTTTAACACAACTAAGTAACCCCTCTAAAAGACTAGAAAGACACTTTGATCTTCTAAAAGGTCCTATGAGAATCCTAAATAAAAAAATTTAACCAAAACTTCTTGAAACATACATGTCATGGATTGGAGAATTTAGGTGAGGTAGGACAACTATAAGTAAGTTTTTGTATTCTCCCAAAGGTAGAATGATAAGCATGTTTTACATGTTTATGTTCGATTGTAACACAACTAAGTAACCCCTCTAATAGGCTAGAAAGACACTTTGATCTTCTAAAAGTCCTATGAGAATCCTAAATAAAACTTTTTAACCAAAACTTCTTGAAACATATATGTTATGGATTGGAGAATTTAGGTGAAGTAGGACAACTATAAGTAAGTTTTTTTATTCTCCCAAAGGTAGAATGATAAGCATGTTTTACATATTTATGTTCGTTTTTAACACAACTAAGTAACCCCTCTAAAAGACTAGAAAGACACTTTGATCTTCTAAAAGGTCCTATGAGAATCCTAAATAAAAAATTTTAACCAAAACTTCTTGAAACATATATGTTATGGATTGGAGAATTTAGGTGAAGTAGGACAACTATAAGTAAGTTTTTGTATTCTCCCAAAGGTAGAATGATAAGCATGTTTTACATGTTTATGTTCGTTTTTAACACAACTAAGTAACCCCTCCAAAAGACTAGAAAGACATTTTGATCTTCTAAAAGGTCCTATGAGAATCCTAAATAAAACTTTTTAACCAAAACTTCTTGAAACATATATGTCATGGATTGGAGAATTTAGGTGAAGTAGGACAACTATAAGTAAGTTTTTGTATTCTCCCAAAGGTAGAATGATAAGCATGTTTTACATATTTATGTTCGTTTTTAACACAACTAAGTAACCCCTCCAAAAGACTAGAAAGACATTTTGATCTTCTAAAGGTCCTATGAGAATCCAAAATAAAACTTTTTAACCAAAACTTCTTGAAACATATATGTCATGGATTGGAGAATTTAGGTGAGGTAGGACAACTATAAGTAAGTTTTTGTATTCTCTCAAAGGTAGAATGATAAGCATGTTTTACATGTTTATGTTCGATTGTAACACAACTAAGTAACCCCTCTAATAGGCTAGAAAGACACTTTGATCTTCTAAAAGGTCCTATGAGAATCCTAAATAAAACTTTTTAACCAAAACTTCTTGAAACATATATGTTATGGATTGGAGAATTTAGGTGAAGTAGGACAACTATAAGTAAGTTTTTGTATTCTCCCAAAGGTAGAATGATAAGCATGTTTTACATGTTTATGTTCGTTTTTAACACAACTAAGTAACCCCTCCAAAAGACTAGAAAGACATTTTGATCTTCTAAAAGGTCCTATGAGAATCCTAAATAAAACTTTTTAACCAAAACTTCTTGAAACATATATGTCATGGATTGGAGAATTTAGGTGAAGTAGGACAACTATAAGTAAGTTTTTGTATTCTCCCAAAGGTAGAATGATAAGCATGTTTTACATATTTATGTTCGTTTTTAACACAACTAAGTAACCCCTCCAAAAGACTAGAAAGACATTTCGATCTTCTAAAGGTCCTATGAGAATCGAAAATAAAACTTTTTAACCAAAACTTCTTGAAACATATATGTCATGGATTGGAGAATTTAGGTGAGTTAGGACAACTATAAGTAAGTTTTTGTATTCTCCCAAAGGTAGAATGATAAGCATGTTTTACATGTTTATGTTCGTTTTTAACACAACTAAGTAACCCCTCTAAAAGACTAGAAAGACACTTTGATCTTCTAAAAGGTCCTATGAGAATCCTAAATAAAACTTTTTAACCAAAACTTCTTGAAACATATATGTCATGGATTGGGGAATTTAGGTGAAGTAGGACAACTATAAGTAAGTTTTTGTATTCTCCCAATGGTAGAATGATAAGCATGTTTTACATGTTTATGTTCGTTTTTAACACAACTAAGTAACCCCTCTAAAAGACTAGAAAGACACTTTGATCTTCTAAAAGGTCCTATGAGAATCCTAAATAAAAAAATTTAACCAAAACTTCTTGAAACATACATGTCATGGATTGGAGAATTTAGGTGAGGTAGGACAACTATAAGTAAGTTTTTGTATTCTCCCAAAGGTAGAATGATAAGCATGTTTTACATGTTTATGTTCGATTGTAACACAACTAAGTAACCCCTCTAATAGGCTAGAAAGACACTTTGATCTTCTAAAAGGTCCTATGAGAATCCTAAATAAAACTTTTTAACCAAAACTTCTTGAAACATATATGTTATGGATTGGAGAATTTAGGTGAAGTAGGACAACTATAAGTAAGTTTTTTTATTCTCCCAAAGGTAGAATGATAAGCATGTTTTACATATTTATGTTCGTTTTTAACACAACTAAGTAACCCCTCTAAAAGACTAGAAAGACACTTTGATCTTCTAAAAGGTCCTATGAGAATCCTAAATAAAAAAATTTAACCAAAACTTCTTGAAACATACATGTCATGGATTGGAGAATTTAGGTGAGGTAGGACAACTATAAGTAAGTTTTTGTATTCTCCCAAAGGTAGAATGATAAGCATGTTTTACATGTTTATGTTCGATTGTAACACAACTAAGTAACCCCTCTAATAGGCTAGAAAGACACTTTGATCTTCTAAAAGGTCCTATGAGAATCCTAAATAAAACTTTTTAACCAAAACTTCTTGAAACATATATGTTATGGATTGGAGAATTTAGGTGAAGTAGGACAACTATAAGTAAGTTTTTTTATTCTCCCAAAGGTAGAATGATAAGCATGTTTTACATATTTATGTTCGTTTTTAACACAACTAAGTAACCCCTCTAAAAGACTAGAAAGACACTTTGATCTTCTAAAAGGTCCTATGAGAATCCTAAATAAAAAATTTTAACCAAAACTTCTTGAAACATACATGTCATGGGTTGGAGAATTTAGGTGAGGTAGGACAACTATAAGTAAGTTTTTGTATTCTCCCAAAGGTAGAATGATAAGCATGTTTTACATGTTTATGTTCGATTGTAACACAACTAAGTAACCCCTCTAATAGGCTAGAAAGACACTTTGATCTTCTAAAAGGTCCTATGAGAATCCTAAATAAAACTTTTTAACCAAAACTTCTTGAAACATATATGTTATGGATTGGAGAATTTAGGTGAAGTAGGACAACTATAAGTAAGTTTTTGTATTCTCCCAAAGGTAGAATGATAAGCATGTTTTACATGTTTATGTTCGTTTTTAACACAACTAAGTAACCCCTCTAAAAGACTAGAAAGACACTTTGATCTTCTAAAAGGTCCTATGAGAATCCTAAATAAAAATTTTTAACCAAAACTTCTTGAAACATACATGTCATGGATTGGAGAATTTAGGTGAGGTAGGACAACTATAAGTAAGTTTTCGTATTCTCCCAAAGGTAGAATGATATGATGGGATTTCACAATCATGACTATGGAATCATGTTGAGAAACCTTGAGATTACTCTAAACCTTTGTTTAGAGAGAAAGAGCATAAGTGAACCGCAACCAAGTTTAGCTTGGAAGTTAGTGATTCTACTTAGCTTTAACAAGAGCACCACTCTATTTGAGACTTATCCAGGAGCCTAACATCACTTATAGAGTGTGTTTACTCATGAGGATTAAGAGAATCAGTAAGTAGAGGGTGTTGTTCTTGTAATGTCCATTAAGAGCCGGTTTGTGTTGTTCCTTGAATCAGCTATGGAAGAGCTGATCAAGAACACAACCAGGAGCATTAAAGCATCCTTAGGACCGAGACTCTTCATGGTTTCATTGTGTTTGAGTGAAAGACACAATGAGAGAATAAGGAAGAAGAAAGCGCTAGAGAGAGAATAAGAACCCTAGTTTTTGTGTGAATACTTTCTTCTTATTAAATGTGTTTACAAGGATGTCTTTATATAGACATTCTACAATGCTTTACACAAACATAAAATGAGCATAACTTAATGAGCATTTCGGATACAACAAGAGAGATAGAGTCCCAACGGTTATAATTCAAACATGAGAGAGAGTGGTCTTCTTTTGGTTCAGACTTGATAGCGACTTGTGCTGAACCGTGGGACCACTTCTTTTGTTTGATTCCTTCATGAGCTGCTGGAGATAGGGACAGGCTTTGTTTGTGTCTAAAGGAGAGAGAGAGAGAGTGATAGTGACTTGACCTAAAGCGGTCCACAGCTCACTTCTTACCTCACTTATCTCTCAAGGTTCATTTGATAGCTTATCACTTCCTTAGAGTTGTGATAAGCTGAACCCCATCCTCTCCTTTGTCCCACACTCTCTTGGCGTGATAAGGACACTCCCAAGCATAGCCATCTCCTCTTATCCGCAGCTTAGACACATTTGGCTCCTTGAACTTATTCAAACATTTAGTTGAATGTTTGCTCTATTGATCATGAGAGTATCATTGTGTTAAGATTGTGTAATGCACAAGTCTTGCACAAGTCTTGCACATTATCAAAGTGCAAAGTTGGGGACAACACATTTGATGAGGCGCCAACATTATTCAGACACAAGAAGGAGAGAGAGCCGTTGGGACAGAAGGAGAGAGAGCCGTTAGGGTTTAAGGGGGGTTTTGTCTGGTGGGGACCACAAGTGGTCCACACCCTTTCTCTCACCTCCTGGCGCATCCTCAGACCTGCTCTGACCTTGTCTCCTCTCATTTTGTCTTGTTTCTCCTTTAGGTTAAACCATCCATGTGTTGTAAGACCTATATATATGTTGTAACCACAAATGAAACAAGTTAAGGGTTTTGAATCCCATTTTCTCTCTAGCTGCGCCACCACTCTTATTCTCTCAAGAACACTCATGTTCATACTCTCAAAATCTCACATGGTATCAGAGCAATGCTCCTCATTCTTTTGATTCTCTCTCTTTAATTCTTCACTCTCTCTCGGCTGCAGCTACTCTCGGTCCACATAAAACCCTAGGTTTCTCGGTCCAAAGATTGTTTACTCTCGGTCCTTCAAAGTTCCAACCGCTCTCCATCAGCTGTTCACCATGGAAGACTCTTCTCATCTCAGCTCAAGCTTGAGGCCTACTGCTGTCCCTGTTGTGCTCAAAGGTATCAACTATAGGACATGGCAAAGGACCATCAAGACTGCCATTTGTGGAAGAGGATTGTGGGATCACATCTTGGAGGATAAAACACCAACTGAAGAAGATGAAGCCAAGAAGAAGGATGAGGAAACCAAAAAGGCAGAAGCTAAATGGTTTCAAGAAGATCAGCTTGTGCTTGGCTTCCTCCAAAACTCTCTTGACCCATCCATCCTTGAAGCTTATTCTCATTGTGAGACAGCAAAATCACTGTGGGATACTCTCAAGAAGATTTATGGAGATGTGTCTAATCTCAGCAGGGTGTATGAAGTTAAGAAGGCCATAAATGAGCTGAAACAAGAAGACCATGACTTTACCAAGTATCTTGGGAAGTTCTCTTCAGCATGGTCTGAACTTGAGATGCTAAGGCCAAGCACTTTAAACCCTAAGGTTCTCATTGAGAGAAAGGAGCAAGACAAGATCTTTGGCCTTCTACTCAACTTGAATCCGGTTTACAATGATGCCATCATGAAGATCCTAAGGGAGACTACACTTCCTGATTTTGAAGAGGTGTGTTCAAGGCTCCAAAAGGAAGAAGGAAACATTGGTTTGTTTGGAGGAAAGGGGGAGTTGGTGACTGCCAACAAAGCTGGCTTCAAACCTGAGGAGAAGAAGGCGCCATTTTGTGATCATTGCAAGAGGAAAGGCCACTCCAAGGAGAAGTGTTGGGTCCTCCATCCTCACCTCAAACCAGACAAGTTCAAGAACTCAAGGGCAAATGCAAACATCTCACAAGAAGCTGTGAATGAACCAGCCTCTACTTCAGCTCAAGGAGGGGAGCTTGCACTCTACACAGCCACTGAGTATGTCAAGAAGAGTGACCTTGAGGACCTCATCAAGGCTTATGCCTCTAAACTCTCTGGTATCTCTTTATTTTCACATAAATTGCTTAGTAAAACTGATCATAAGTTGGTAGTAGATTCAGGAGCTTCTCACCATATGATTAGTAATGCTAAGTTGTTGGAGAACATTAAACCGGCCCTAGGAAGAGTAACTATAGCTGATGGTCAAGGGATTCCAATAATAGGTACAGGAAAGTTGAGATTATTTAACAAGGAAAGTGATGCATTCTATGTTCCTAAGTTTAAATCTAACTTGCTGTCGGTTAAGAGGATCACTAAAGACTTGAATTGCAATGTTATCTTTGGGCCTAATGATGTTTGTTTTCAGGATATTAAGAATGGAAAGGTTATTGGAAGAGGTGGTACACAAGATGAGCTTTACCTCCTTGAAGACACTTCTCCAAGCAACTCGGATTCATTAGCTTTTAAATCCTGTTTTTCTTTCAATCAAAATGTCCTATGGCATGCTAGACTAGGACATCCTCATGCTCGTGCTTTGAACTTAATGTTGCCTAATGTTAGCTTTGATCATTCAACTTGTGAAGCTTGTATTCTTGGCAAACATTGTAGAACTGTCTTTCCTAAATCAACTACTATCTATGAACATTGTTTTGATCTTGTGCACTCTGATGTTTGGACTTCACCTTGTCTGTCTAGAGATAGAAACAAGTATTTTGTGACCTTCATAGATGAAAAATCAAAATATACTTGGGTAACTTTGCTTCCATCTAAAGATAGGGTGTTTGATGCATTTTTAAATTTCCAAAACTATGTTACTAATCAGTTTAATGCCAAGATCAAAGTGTTTAGGTCAGATAATGGAGGAGAGTATACAAGCCAAAGATTCAAAGCTCACTTGAACAAATGTGGGATCCTTCATCAAACAAGCTGTCCCCATACTCCCCAACAAAATGGTGTGGCTGAAAGGAAGAACAGACACCTCATGGAAGCTGCTAGGTCCATGATGTTCCACACCAATGTTCCTAAGAGATTTTGGGGAGATGCAGTGTTGGCAGCATGCTATCTCATCAACAGGATCCCAACTAGAGTTCTTCAAGACATTTCACCATATGAGGTATTGAACAAAGCCAAACCATTTATTGAACACTTACGTGTGTTTGGTTGTGTTTGTTTTGTATATATCTCAGGAGATCAAAGGAACAAGCTAGATGCTAAGAGCACAAGGTGTATGTTTCTTGGATACTCCACAACTCAGAAGGGCTACAAGTGTTTTGATCCAAGCAACAACAGGACCTATGTTTCAAGGGATGTTAAGTTCATTGAGGGGCAGAGTTACTATGAGAAGAAGGATTGGGAAGGTTTGAAAGATCTCTCAAGATCACCTTCTGATTTGGCTACAAGTTTGAAGTACTTGTTGGATCACTTGGGCAATGACACCCCACGGCCAGAAAAGGCTGATACACCTACCCAGGAAGCTCAACAAGAGGATACTGAACCAGCAACACACACTCAGGAACCGGCTCAAGCTCAAGAAGACACTCTACCTCAAGATCAGAACCAAGTGGACTTGGATATGGATGAGGATGAGATGGTTTATCAAGAGGCAGTGGGTAATGAGGAAGTGGTTGATCAACAGGTTCAGCAACTCAGGAGAAGCACAAGGGAAAAGAAAGATCCATCAGAATGGATGAAGACAAGAGTCTACTACAACAACCAAGCAGTAGCTCATCCTAGTCAGTCTACTTGTTCTATTGACTTGCTACCATCTAGTCACAAGGCCTTTCTTAGAAAGATTGAGCTAAACCAGGTCCCTAAGACTTATGAAGAGGCTGAGGGTATCAAGGTTTGGATGGATGCAGTAAAGGATGAGAAAGAAGCTATGGAGAGGAACCATACTTGGATTGTAGAGAAGCTGCCGAAAAAGAAGAAGACTGTTAGCTCTAAATGGGTCTTCACAATCAAGTATAAAAGCAATGGAGACATAGAGAGGTACAAGGCAAGGCTAGTAGCAAGGGGATTCACTCAAACCTATGGAGAAGACTATACAGATACCTTTGCACCAGTGGCTAAACTTCACACAGTGAGAGTCACATTGAGCTTAGCCACCAACCTCTCATGGAATCTATGGCAAATGGATGTGAAGAATGCTTTTCTACAAGGTGAACTTGAAGAGGAAGTGTATATGACTCCACCACCAGGATTGAAGCACTTGTGTAAAGATGGTGAGGTATTGAGGCTGAGAAGGGCAATTTATGGCTTGAAGCAATCACCAAGGGCATGGTACCATAAGCTCAGTCACACTCTCATGGACCATGGTTTCAAGAAGTCTCAATCTGATCACACATTGTTCACACTTCAAAGTGCCCAAGGAGTGGTGGTAGTTCTGATATATGTGGATGATTTGATTATCACAGGAAGTGATAATGATGGGATCCAGTCTGCAAAGGATTTCCTCAAGAGTTCCTTTGATATTAAAGACCTTGGAGAGTTGAAGTACTTCTTGGGCATTGAAGTTTGCAGATTCAATGATGGGTTGTTTCTGTCCCAAAGGAAGTATGTTAAGGACTTGTTGACAGAAACAAGTATGCTTGATTGCAAGATTGCAAAGACTCCTCTTGAAGATGGCTACCAAGTCAATAGAAAGGGGGAGAAATTAGATGAAGTCAAGTTCAAGGATGTCTCATTGTATAGGAGGCTGGTTGGGAAGCTTATCTACCTCACTCTCACAAGACCAGACTTGTGCTTTGCTGTGAATCAAGTTAGCCAACATATGCAATCACCCACAGTATATCATTGGAGTTTGATTGAGAGGATACTCAGATATCTCAAAGGATCAATAGAACAAGGTATTTGGATGGGTAAGAATGAGAGCACAGAGATTGTTGGCTATTGTGATGCAGATTGGGCTGGAGATAAGAGTGATAGGAGATCAACAACCGGCTATTGTACCTTCATTGGAGGCAACTTGGTGACTTGGAAGACAAAGAAGCAGAAGGTGGTATCTTGTTCTAGTGCTGAAGCTGAGTATAGGGCCATGAGGAAGCTTGCAACCGAGTTAACATGGCTGAAGGCTTTGCTTAAGGACTTTGGCATAGAGCAATCAAGCCCAATCACCTTCCATTGTGACAACCAGGCTGCTATTCACATTGCAACCAACTCAGTGTTTCATGAGAGGACAAAGCACATTGAGATTGATTGTCACAAGGTAAGGGAGAAGATTGAAGATGGAACCATTCTGCCTTGTTACACAAAGAGTGAAGATCAGCTTGCGGACATCTTCACTAAGGCTGCTAGTCTTAAGGTTTGCACTCATGTTTTTGGCAAACTAGGGCTGGTGGCTATCCATGATTAGAACTCTCCTGATTCATGAGCAGCATACTCTTTTTCCCTTGATGTGGTTTTGTCCCAAGTGGTTTTCCACATCAAGGTTTTTAATGAGGTGTTGCCATGATCATTCCAAGTTCAGTCTTTAGGGTGATTCCAAAGTCTGAACTTGAGGGGGAGTATTGATCATGAGAGTATCATTGTGTTAAGATTGTGTAATGCACAAGTCTTGCACAAGTCTTGCACATTATCAAAGTGCAAAGTTGGGGACAACACATTTGATGAGGCGCCAACATTATTCAGACACAAGAAGGAGAGAGAGCCGTTGGGACAGAAGGAGAGAGAGCCGTTAGGGTTTAAGGGGGGTTTTGTCTGGTGGGGACCACAAGTGGTCCACACCCTTTCTCTCACCTCCTGGCGCATCCTCAGACCTGCTCTGACCTTGTCTCCTCTCATTTTGTCTTGTTTCTCCTTTAGGTTAAACCATCCATGTGTTGTAAGACATATATATATGTTGTAACCACAAATGAAACAAGTTAAGGGTTTTGAATCCCATTTTCTCTCTAGCTGCGCCACCACTCTTATTCTCTCAAGAACACTCATGTTCATACTCTCAAAATCTCACATGCTCCTCTTCTTGCTTATTCACCAAGTCTCGGTTAGACTCTTGCAAAAGTCATTGCTTTGTGCTTCTTCTTACTTCTAGTGTGGACTTCATAGCCTCTTTATGCCTTCATCCTTAGCTTAGCTAAGTGTAGATCACATCTTAGGTCTTCTTTGTCTCACACCAAAGCTCATCCAAGGAATGACTTCTAGGCCTTGTCATTGTGACTTCGGCCTTTCCTCCTCCTTGAATGCATCCTCTCTAATACTCCCCCGCAAGCTTGGGCGCCGAGACACTAAAGGACCAGAGGCCAATCTTGGAGATGCGGGAGCTACCTCATTAAAAACCTCCCTAAGGAAAACCTCATGGGACAAAACCTTAAGGAGGGAAAAAGAGTATAGCCACAACATCCCCTTGATGTAAGCTTTGACATGTTCCTTTGTGCATTTGAATGAGCCGGTTCATTAGGTTGACTTCTCCTTTAGATTGCCTTCTCCATCTTGGATCAAGCTTCTCCATTGGACTAAGCTTCACCATTGGACCTTCCATGACCTTGCCTCAAGACTTAGCCTTCTTTCTTGTCACTCCTTGAGCTCTCTCCTTGTCACTTAATCTGCCCATGGTCTAACTCCTCCTTTAGGCCTCCTAATGAACCTTCACATCAAAGATTCAAAGAAGACTTGTTAAAGTAAAATGCCGTGAGTTTAAGTATATGATTAAGCAATGGATAAGTAACACAAGTGAATTTAATTGACTTAATGAAGACTTAATAAAAAAACAGTGAGAGTTTAGGAGTTTAGCCTTTTAGGGTTGAGGTTTAGCCTTCCTTTGGACAAGTTTGGGACTTTGAAATCTTGTGCATATCTCTCTGGATTTTTGCACATACAATCTCAGCCCTTCTTTTCCACACCAACACTCTTGATTTGAGCTGATTCAACGCCTACCACTAGCTTGCATTTCCTTCTTGGTCTGCTCCACTTAGTGATTCCCGGTTCTAACATCAATCAAGGTGTTGTTGCTTCTGGTTTTAGGAGTTCCTCTAGGGTTTACTCCATGTCTTTGAGGTTTAACACCTCCCCCGGACTGTTAAGCCTTCATGGAGTCGGAAGCACCATTGAGATGTGAGTTGATTCATCAGTTGCATAACTGGTTCTAGCTCCTCTTCTTTGGCTGCTCCTTAATGACTTCTCTTGAGACATTAACAGCCTTGATGGGTTGTTCAACTTGTAGCCTTCCTTAAGTATGGACACCTTTTGGTCTGCTCCTTTTTTAGCTTCAGATTAACCACACCATGCTAAGAGCCAATCCTCCATCACTACTCCATCTTAGAGCAACTTCAAGACTGATCTTCCTAACCATGATGCACACTGAGCCTTGAATACAAGCTTCCATCACTGCCTCTTCTTGAAACAGCTTCTAGACTTGATTATCCAAGAAATCAGTGTTGCTTCTCTTGACTAACTTTGTTGTAGCAGCCTCTGGACGCCTCTTCTTCTTAGGTAAGCTCAAGACCAGTGGGTACAGCCACTTAGAAACTGAGCTCCAGCCCTTTTGTAAACTGTCCTCACTAGTTGGTTCATCATTCCACCTGAAAAACACCAAGAACCACACAACAATCCTCAAAATAACACAGCCTTGATCAGGAGCTATGCACTCTGATTTTAAGTCATTGTGAGCTAAGGAGCTTCAAGGACAGAACTCAGAGAGAATATGAGAAGTATAAGAACCAGAGAATGAAAGAAAAATGCAGAAAATGAGAGAATGAATGCTTGAGAATGAGAGTATAAATGAATGAGAGAATAAATGAGAGAATGAATGAGAGAATGAAAGGGAAGTTCAGGGACTGAGTTTTGCTCAGTTTGAGCTTTTGGTTTTGAGAACATTGACTGAGTTTTGCTCAGTTTACTCTCAGACTTTTGCGGAAGCTTTGAGGAGAAAGGGACAGAGTTTTGCTCTGTTTTTCTCTGGTTTTTGAGCTTGATTCAATCCTAGAATCTTATGCTCTGATACCATGATGGGATTTCACAATCATGACTATGGAATCATGTTGAGAAACCTTGAGATTACTCTAAACCTTTGTTTAGAGAGAAAGAGCATAAGTGAACCGCAACCAAGTTTAGCTTGGAAGTTAGTGATTCTACTTAGCTTTAACAAGAGCACCACTCTATTAGAGACTTATCCAGGAGCCTAACATCACTTATAGAGTGTGTTTACTCATGAGGATTAAGAGAATCAGTAAGTAGAGGGTGTTGTTCTTGTAATGTCCATTAAGAGCCGGTTTGTGTTGTTCCTTGAATCAGCTATGGAAGAGCTGATCAAGAACACAACCAGGAGCATTAAAGCATCCTTAGGACCGAGACTCTTCATGGTTTCATTGTGTTTGAGTGAAAGACACAATGAGAGAATAAGGAAGAAGAAAGCGCTAGAGAGAGAATAAGAACCCTAGTTTTTGTGTGAATACTTTCTTCTTATTAAATGTGTTTACAAGGATGTCTTTATATAGACATTCTACAATGCTTTACACAAACATAAAATGAGCATAACTTAATGAGCATTTCGGATACAACAAGAGAGATAGAGTCCCAACGGTTATAATTCAAACATGAGAGAGAGTGGTCTTCTTTTGGTTCAGACTTGATAGCGACTTGTGCTGAACCGTGGGACCACTTCTTTTGTTTGATTCCTTCATGAGCTGCTGGAGATAGGGACAGGCTTTGTTTGTGTCTAAAGGAGAGAGAGAGAGAGTGATAGTGACTTGACCTAAAGCGGTCCACAGCTCACTTCTTACCTCACTTATCTCTCAAGGTTCATTTGATAGCTTATCACTTCCTTAGAGTTGTGATAAGCTGAACCCCATCCTCTCCTTTGTCCCACACTCTCTTGGCGTGATAAGGACACTCCCAAGCATAGCCATCTCCTCTTATCCGCAGCTTAGACACATTTGGCTCCTTGAACTTATTCAAACATTTAGTTGAATGTTTGCTCCTCTTCTTGCTTCTTCACCAAGTCTCGGTTATACTCTTGCACAAGTCATTGCTTTGTGCTTCTTCTTACTTCTAGTGTGGACTTCATAGCCTCTTTATGCCTTCATCCTTAGCTTAGCTAAGTGTAGATCACATCTTAGGTCTTCTTTGTCTCACACCAAAGCTCATCCAAGGAATGACTTCTAGGCCTTGTCATTGTGACTTCGGCCTTTCCTCCTCCTTGAATGCATCCTCTCTAATATGATAAGCATGTTTTACATGTTTATGTTCGTTTTTAACACAACTAAGTAACCCCTCTAAAAGACTAGAAAGACACTTTGATCTTCTAAAAGGTCCTATGAGAATCCTAAATAAAAAAATTTAACCAAAACTTCTTGAAACATACATGTCATGGATTGGAGAATTTAGGTGAGGTAGGACAACTATAAGTAAGTTTTTGTATTCTCCCAAAGGTAGAATGATAAGCATGTTTTACATGTTTATGTTCGATTGTAACACAACTAAGTAACCCCTCTAATAGGCTAGAAAGACACTTTGATCTTCTAAAAGGTCCTATGAGAATCCTAAATAAAACTTTTTAACCAAAACTTCTTGAAACATATATGTTATGGATTGGAGAATTTAGGTGAAGTAGGACAACTATAAGTAAGTTTTTGTATTCTCCCAAAGGTAGAATGATAAGCATGTTTTACATATTTATGTTCGTTTTTAACACAACTAAGTAACCCCTCCAAAAGACTAGAAAGACATTTCGATCTTCTAAAAGGTCCTATGAGAATCCAAAATAAAACTTTTTAACCAAAACTTCTTGAAACATATATGTCATGGATTGGAGAATTTAGGTGAGGTAGGACAACTATAAGTAAGTTTTTGTATTCTCCCAAAGGTAGAATGATAAGCATGTTTTACATGTTTATGTTCGTTTTTAACACAACTAAGTAACCCCTCCAAAAGACTAGAAAGACATTTTGATCTTCTAAAAGGTCCTATGAGAATCCTAAATAAAACTTTTTAACCAAAACTTCTTGATACATATATGTCATGGATTGGAGAATTTAGGTGAAGTAGGACAACTATAAGTAAGTTTTTGTATTCTCCCAAAGGTAGAATGATAAGCATGTTTTACATATTTATGTTCGTTTTTAACACAACTAAGTAACCCCTCCAAAAGACTAGAAAGACATTTCGATCTTCTAAATGTGAGAATTTGAGATTAGGAAGAGTTCTTGGTGAGTTCTTGAAGAGAGAAGCTCATGTACCCGATTAGGGTTTATGAGCGAGAAAGTGTGTAACCGAGAGAGTGAAGAGAGATTGAGAGTTTAGGAAATGATTCCCTTAACTTATCTTAATGTTTATGTGTTACAATGCTTATATAGAGATGAAACTAGGGTTCTGGATAGATAAAACAATAAACAAAGAAGAAGAAGACAAGAGAGTAGTAACGGCTCCAAATGTAGATAGCGACAGCTCACTGAGGAGAGAGAGTGGTGTGTTCAGCCTTGAGATCAGTCTTCCTGCGCTTCTGATTCATTCCAGACATGTTGGTACTATGTTGGGGACTTAACCAAACTATAAACAAACAAAGTCACATGTTTGTTTAGTCCCCAAATCCCAACACTTCCATAAGACATCACCCGGCTCTTCATTTCCTCATAAACCCTAACCGGCTACCTTTACTTGTCACACACTCTTGTTACTTCTTTCTCCTTCATTCCAACACTCCCCCTCAAGCTTGATCATGGAGATGAAATGATCAAGCTTGGAACCGTAGATACTTACCTCATTAAAAAAACCTTGATATAGAAAAACCACTTGGGATAAAAACTATATCAAGGGAAAAAGAGTATAAGTTCTACGGCCTAGGGATCTTCAAGCTTGGGAAAGGTCAATGAGTCCAAGCTTAGGAAGAATGAACTCACAAACCTTCAAGCTAGCAGCCTTGGTGAAAATGTCTGCTAGTTGATCCGAGCTTCTTGTGTAACAAGGTAAGATCACACCTTCTTGAACCTTCTGCCTCACCTTGTGACAATCCACCTCAATGTGCTTTGTTCTCTCATGAAACACTGAGTTGGAAGCTATGTGGATTGCAGCTTGATTATCACAATGCATTGTGATTGGAGTTGGTTGATCAATGCCCAAATCTTCAAGTAAAGCCTTCAGCCATGTCAACTCATTGGTAAGCTTCCTCATTGCTCTATACTCTGCCTCTGCACTTGAGCAAGACACTACCTTCTGCTTCTTTGTTTTCCAAGTCACAAGATTGCCTCCAATGAATGTACAATAGCCTGAAGTGGACCTCCTATCCTGTCTATCTCCTGCCCAATCTGCATCACAATATCCTACAATCTCTGTGCTTTGGTTGCACCCCATCCATATCCCTTGGCCAGGAGATCCATTGAGGTACCTTAGGATCCGGTCCACCATGTTCCAATGATGCATCAATGGAGCTTGCATGTGCTGGCTCACCTGGTTCACAGCAAAACACAAATCAGGCCGTGTAATGGTAAGATAAATCAGCTTACCAACCATCCTTCTATAGAGTGTAATGTCTCCAAATGGCTCCTTTGCAATCTCCCCCTCTCTTGTGACTTTGTAGCCTTCTTCAAGAGGTGTCTTGGCTGTCTTTCCATTTAGCTTACCTGCTTCACTCAACAAATCAAGAGTGTACTTCCTTTGTGATAAGAAGAGGCCTTCTTTAGACCGGCACACTTCTATCCCTAGGAAGTACTTTAGTTCACCAAGATCCTTGATATCAAACACAGATTTCAAATGATCTTTGCAAGCTTGAATTCCTACCTTGTCACTCCCTGAGATGATGATATCATCTACATAAATGAGAATGACAACAATACCTTCTTGGCTTGATTGAGTGAAGAGAGTATGATCAGCTTCTGATCTACTAAAACCCTTTTCCATGAGCGTTGTGCTTAGCTTGTGGTACCAAGCTCTAGGAGATTGTTTGAGACCATAGATTGCCTTCTTCAACCTCAGAACCTTTCCTTGTGTTACCATGCCTTCAAGACCAGGTGGTGGAGTCATGTAAACCTCATCCTCTAGCTCTCCTTGGAGGAATGCATTCTTGACATCCATTTGATGCAAATCCCACTCCAAGTTTGTTGCTAAGGACAGAATCACTCTCACTGTATGAAGCTTGGCTACTGGTGCAAAAGTGTCTCTATAATCCTCTCCATAGGTTTGTGTAAACCCTCTTGCAACTAATCTGGCCTTGTACCTCTCTATCTCTCCATTGCTCTTGTATTTGATAGTGAAAACCCATTTGGAACTCACTGCCCTCTTCTTCCTTGGTAAATCTGTTTCATACCAAGTGTTGTTGTTTTCCATTGCCTTGATCTCTTCTCCAACTGCATCAGTTCACTTCTTGTGCTCCTTAGCTTCTTCATAGGTTTTAGGAACCCATTCAGCATCAATAGCACCCATAAACACCTTGTGCTCAGTTGGGAAGTGAGCAAGTGTGCAAACAGCTTGTGTTGGATGAGCTACTGCCTTGCAATTGTAGTAAACCCTAGTCTTCATCCATTCAGACGGGTCCTTTCTCTCTCTAGTACTTCTTCTAAGCACTTGAACCGGCTGTTGATGTTGTACTACTTCAGGTTCCTCTTGCATAGCTTCAGGTTCCATTTGTTGGCCAACAATCTCTTCTCTATCATCTTGATCATGTGTGGCAGAACCATCAGTTTGTGGTTCCTCTTGTGATTCTCCATTGCCCTCCTCATGATCAAGATGAGTAGGCTCATCCATAATGTTAGTTTCCTCAGCCGGTTTATCCACTTGAGTCGCCTCACTCTTCTTTGGCTGAGCAATTCCCAGGCTCTCTAAGATCCTCCTTAGGTTATTGGCACGGTCAGAAGGGTTATTAGGAAGGTCCTTAAGGCTCTCCCAACTCTTCTCTTCATAGAAACCCTTTGACTCCACAAACTTAACATCTCTAGAGACTAATACCCTTCTAGTCTCAGGTACATAGCACTTGTACCCTCTCTGGTTTGTAGAATACCCAATGAACATTGCTTTGACACTCTTATGATCAAGCTTATCTCTCTGCTCTCCTGGTTTTAAAACAAAACACAAACATCCAAACACACGTAAGTGATGAATTGAAGGTTTAGTTTTGTTCAATACCTGATATGGTGAAGCATCTTGTAGAACTCTTGTGGGTGTCCTATTGATTAGATAGCAAGCAGACATCACAGCATCACTCCAAAACCTTTTGGGAACGTTTGTATGAAACATAATTGATCTGGCCACCTCCATCAAGTGTCTATTCTTCCTCTCAGCCACACCATTCTGTTGTGGAGTGTATGGACAGCTTGTTTGGTGAATGATCCCATGTTTTGCAAGATGATGCTTGAATGCATTGCTTGTGTATTCCCCACCATTATCTGACCTAAATATCTTAATCTTGGCATTGAAATTGTTAGATACATAGGTTTGAAAGTTCATGAATGCTTCTAACACCCTATCTTTAGATTGAATCAAAGTTAACCAAGTATACTTGGATTTCTCATCAATGAATGTCACAAAGTACTTATGATTCTCTCTAGAAACACATGGAGCAGTCCAAACATCAGAGTGAACAAGATCAAAGCAGTTTGCATACACGGTTTTAGTCCTAGGGAAGACTGATTTGCAATGTTTTCCAAGGATACATGCTTCACAATCATCATTTTTAAAAGAAACAAAGGGCAACATTAAACCTAAGGCACGAGAGTGAGGGTGACCAAGTCTAGCATGCCATACAGAATCATTAACTAGAGTAGAACTAAAAACAGAAGCAGATAATTCAGATGCAAGGTTGGTGTCTTCAAGCATGTATAACTCATCCTTTGTCACACCCTTTCCAAGCAACTTACTTGTCTTAATATCCTGAAAAATCACATCATTAGGACTGAAGATAACATTGCATTTAAGATCAGTAGCTACTCTCTTAACACTTAACAAGTTTGATGTAAAACTAGGCATGTAAAAAGCTTTTGATTCTCTGTCAAACAACCTAACATTTCCTATGCCTTTAATTGGAATCCTTTCACCATTAGCAATCACAACATTACCAAGAGCAGGTTCAACATTCTTTATCAAGTTTAAATCACTAATCATGTGATGTGAAGCACCTGAATCTACTATCAATGGCTTATGATCAGATATTGAATGTTTGTGATTGATTAAAGCATGAAAGGAGCTACCAAGAACATTACCAGAACCTTCCTTGAAGGCTTTGATGAGAGCATCAAGATCAGACCTCCTCACCAAGTCATTTTGAGGCGCCACATTAGGAGCAGGAGCAAAGGCTGGTACCATCTCTCTACAATCATTCCCACCACGGTTTGATGAAGTAGAAGCACCAGGCGCAGCAGGACCAGCTAGGGTTGATTCACTTGAGTAATGAGCTCTCTGGTCCTTGAACTTGTTGTTGTTGAAGGCCGGTTTGAGGTGGGGATGAAGCAGCCAGCATTTGTCCTTGAAATGCCCCTTTCTCTTGCAATGGTCACACACACCCGGGACTCTTCTTTCCTCAGGTTTGTAGGCACCTTTGTGAGCAGTAGCAAGCTCACCTTTCCTTCCAAACAGCCCAAAAGATCCCTGCTCCTTTTGGATTTGAGCACACACTTCATCAAGATTTGGGAGAGTTTCTGCCCTTAACATGTGTGTGATCAAGCCATTGTAAGCTGGGTTTAGGGTTAGCAGGAGAGCAAACACCTTGTCTTGCTCCCTTCTCTCATTTAGAACCTGTGGATCAACTGTTGGTGGCCTCAGCATTTCCAACTCTGCCCACAATGATCTAAACTTCCCAAAGTGTTGCTTGAACTCCATATCTTCTTGGCTCAGATTGTTGATGGCCATCTTCACTTCAAACACCCTACTGAGGTTAGACATGTTGCCATATACCTTGTACAAGGTGTCCCATAAGCTTTTGGAGCTCTCACAGTAGGAGTAAGCTTCCAACAGAGACGGTTCAAGGGAGCTTTGAAGAATGGACAGTACATGTTGATCTCCTTGGATCCATGCTTCTTCTTCTTCAAGGACTGCTTCTTCAACAGCCTCTTCATCAACCTTAGCCTCAGCCTCGGTTCCTCCTTTAGCAGCTTCACCTTTGGGCTCAGCTTTCATCATCTTGACTGGAGCAGAGTCGCTTAAAACATGCTTCCACAAGCCTCTTCCACCAAGAGCGCTTTTGGCCATTCTAGCCCACACCAAGTAGTTGGCTCCCTTAAGAGTCACTGGGATAATCACCCTTGAGTTTTCCATGACTGAGTAATGATAGAGATTCAAGAGAACAGGTTTCAAAAGAGAAGTTGAACAAGAAAGAAGTAACCGGGTAGTATGGGATGAAGTTAACCGAGAGTACAAGAGATTCAAATGAGTATTGAGAACAAAAGAGAGAGATTCAGAGTATTTGCGGAAGAGAGATTAGGTACAGAAGCTTTAAGGCTCTGATACCATGTGAGAATTTGAGATTAGGAAGAGTTCTTGGTGAGTTCTTGAAGAGAGAAGCTCATGTACCCGATTAGGGTTTATGAGCGAGAAAGTGTGTAACCGAGAGAGTGAAGAGAGATTGAGAGTTTAGGAAATGATTCCCTTAACTTATCTTAATGTTTATGTGTTACAATGCTTATATAGAGATGAAACTAGGGTTCTGGATAGATAAAACAATAAACAAAGAAGAAGAAGACAAGAGAGTAGTAACGGCTCCAAATGTAGATAGCGACAGCTCACTGAGGAGAGAGAGTGGTGTGTTCAGCCTTGAGATCAGTCTTCCTGCGCTTCTGATTCATTCCAGACATGTTGGTACTATGTTGGGGACTTAACCAAACTATAAACAAACAAAGTCACATGTTTGTTTAGTCCCCAAATCCCAACACTTCCATAAGACATCACCCGGCTCTTCATTTCCTCATAAACCCTAACCGGCTACCTTTACTTGTCACACACTCTTGTTACTTCTTTCTCCTTCATTCCAACACTAAAAGGTCCTATGAGAATCCAAAATAAAACTTTTTAACCAAAACTTCTTGAAACATATATGTCATGGATTGGAGAATTTAGGTGAGGTAGGACAACTATAAGTAAGTTTTCGTATTCTCCCAAAGGTAGAATGATAAGCATGTTTTACATGTTTATGTTCGTTTTTAACACAACTAAGTAACCCCTCCAAAAGACTAGAAAGACATTTTGATCTTCTAAAAGGTCCTATGAGAATCCTAAATAAAACTTTTTAACCAAAACTTCTTGAAACATACATGTCATGGATTGGAGAATTTAGGTGAGGTAGGACAACTATAAGTAAGTTTTTGTATTCTCCCAAAGGTAGAATGATAAGCATGTTTTACATGTTTATGTTCGATTGTAACACAACTAAGTAACCCCTCTAATAGGCTAGAAAGACACTTTGATCTTCTAAAAGGTCCTATGAGAATCCTAAATAAAACTTTTTAACCAAAACTTCTTGAAACATATATGTTATGGATTAGAGAATTTAGGTGAGGTAGGACAACTATAAGTAAGTTTTTGTATTCTCCCAAAGGTAGAATGATAAGCATGTTTTACATGTTTATGTTCGATTGTAACACAACTAAGTAACCCCTCTAATAGGCTAGAAAGACACTTTGATCTTCTAAAAGGTCCTATGAGAATCCTAAATAAAAAATTTTAACCAAAACTTCTTGAAACATACATGTCATGGATTGGAGAATTTAGGTGAGGTAGGACAACTATAAGTAAGTTTTTGTATTCTCCCAAAGGTAGAATGATAAGCATATTTTACATGTTTATGTTCGTTTTTAACACAACTAAGTAACCCCTCTAATAGGCTAGAAAGACACTTTGATCTTCTAAAAGGTCCTATGAGAATCCTAAATAAAACTTTTTAACCAAAACTTCTTGAAACATATATTTTATGGATTGGAGAATTTAGGTGAAGTAGGACAACTATATGTAAGTTTTTGTATTCTCCCAAAGGTAGAATGATAAGCATGTTTTACATGTTTATGTTCGTTTTTAACACAACTAAGTAACCCCTCCAAAAGACTAGAAAGACATTTTGATCTTCTAAAAGGTCCTATGAGAATCCTAAATAAAACTTTTTAACCAAAACTTCTTGAAACATATATGTCATGGATTGGAGAATTTAGGTGAGGTAGGACAACTATAAGTAAGTTTTTGTATTCTCCCAAAGGTAGAATGATAAGCATGTTTTACATGTTTATGTTCGATTGTAACACGACTAAGTAACCCCTCTAATAGGCTAGAAAGACACTTTGATCTTCTAAAAGGTCCTATGAGAATCCTAAATAAAACTTTTTAACCAAAACTTCTTGAAACATATATGTTATAGATTGGAGAATTTAGGTGAAGTAGGACAACTATAAGTAAGTTTTTGTATTCTCCCAAAGGTAGAATGATAAGCATGTTTTACATGTTTATGTTCGTTTTTAACACAACTAAGTAACCCCTCTAAAAGACTAGAAAGACACTTTGATCTTCTAAAAGGTCCTATGAGAATCCTAAATAAAAAATTTTAACCAAAACTTCTTGAAACATACATGTCATGGATTGGAGAATTTAGGTGAGGTAGGACAACTATAAGTAAGTTTTTGTATTCTCCCAAAGGTAGAATGATAAGCATGTTTTACATGTTTATGTTCGTTTTTAACACAACTAAGTAACCCCTCTAAAATACTAGAAAGACACTTTGATCTTCTAAAAGGTCCTATGAGAATCCTAAATAAAAAATTTTAACCAAAACTTCTTGAAACATACATGTCATGGATTGGAGAATTTAGGTGAGGTAGGACAACTATAAGTAAGTTTTTGTATTCTCCCAAAGGTAGAATGATAAGCATGTTTTACATGTTTATGTTCGTTTGAAACACAACTAAGTAACCCCTCTAAAAGACTAGAAAGACACTTTGATCTTCTAAAAGGTCCTATGAGAATCCTAAATAAAAAATTTTAACCAAAACTTCTTGAAACATACATGTCATGGATTGGAGAATTTAGGTGAGGTAGGACAACTATAAGTAAGTTTTTGTATGCTCCTTAAGGTAGAATGAGAAGCATTTTATACAAGTTTATGTTCGTTTGTAACACCCCTAAGTAACCCTTCTAAATACTCGAAAGACACTATGATCTTGTAAAAGGTCCTATGAGAATCCTAAACAAAACTTTTTAAACAAAAATTCTTGAAACATATGTGTCATGGATCGGGGGTTTTAGGTGAGGTTAAACAACTATAAGTAAGTTTTTGTATGTTGCTTAAGGTAGAATGAGAAGCATTTTATACAAGTTTATGTTCGTTTGTAACACCCCTAAGTAACCCGTCTAAATACTAGAAAGACACTTTGATCTTGTAAAAGGTCCCATGAGAATCCTAAACAAAACTTTTTAAACAACAATTCTTGAAACATATGTGTCATGGATTGGAGATTTTAGGTGAGGTTAGACAACTATAAGTAAGATTTTGTATGCTCCTAAAGGTAGAATGAGAATCATTTTATACCAGTTTATGTTCATTTGTAACACCCCTAAATAACCCTTCTAAATAATAGAAAGACACTTTGACCTTCTTCAAGTTCCTATGATAATCCTAAACAAAACTTTTTAAACAAAACTTCTTGAAACCTATGTGTCATGGATTGGAGAATTTAGGTGCAGTAAGACAACTATAAGTAAGTTTTTGTATGCTCCCAAAGGTAGAATGAGAAGCATGTTGTACATGTTTATGTTCGTTTGTAACACAACTAAGTAACCCCTCCAAAAGACTAGAAAGACATTTTGATCTTCTAAAAGGTCCTATGAGAATCCAAAATAAAACTTTTTAACCAAAACTTCTTGAAACATATATGTCATGGATTGGAGAATTTAGGTGAAGTAGGACAACTATAAGTAAGTTTTTGTATTCTCCCAATGGTAGAATGATAAGCATGTTTTACATGTTTATGTTCGTTTTTAACACAACTAAGTAACCCCTCTAAAAGACTAGAAAGACACTTTGATCTTCTAAAAGGTCCTATGAGAATCCTAAATAAAAAAATTTAACCAAAACTTCTTGAAACATACATGTCATGGATTGGAGAATTTAGGTGAGGTAGGACAACATAACCAACGGCTCTCTCTCTTTAAACCCTAAAGCCTTCTGTCTCCTTTATGCAACCGAGTCTTGTTCTTGTTCTTTCAAATAGTTGGCGCCTTAAGTCTTCTTCAAAGGTCCCCAACTTTGCACATTATCAAATGTGCAAGACTTGTGCATTTTGTGATAATGCACAAGCTTAACACATTTGTCTAATCATGATCAATACCCCCGCTCAAGTTCAAACTTTGGAATCACCCTAAAGACTGAACTTGGAATTATCATGGCAACACCTCATTAAAAACCTTGATGTGGAAAACCACTTGGGACAAAACCACATCAAGGGAAAAAGAGTATGCTGCTCATGAATCAGGAGAGTTCTAATCATGGATAGCCACCAGCCCTAGTTTGCCAAAGACATGAGTGCAAACCTTAAGACTAGCAGCCTTCGTGAAGATGTCTGCAAGCTGATCTTCACTCTTTGTGTAACAAGGCAGAATGGTTCCATCTTCAATCCTCTCCCTTACCTTGTGACAATCAATCTCAATGTGTTTTGTCCTCTCATGAAACACTGAGTTGGTTGCAATGTGAATAGCAGCCTGGTTGTCACAATGGAAGGTGATTGGACTTGATTGCTCTATGCCAAAGTCCTTGAGCAGAGCCTTCAGCCATGTTAACTCGGTTGCAAGCTTCCTCATTGCCCTATACTCAGCTTCAGCACTAGAACAAGATACCACCTTCTGCTTCTTTGTCTTCCAAGTTACCAAGTTGCCTCCAATGAAGGTACAATAGCCGGTTGTTGATCTCCTATCACTCTTATCTCCAGCCCAATCTGCATCACAATAGCCAACAATCTCTGTGCTCTCATTCTTACCCATCCAAATACCTTGTTCAGTTGATCCTTTGAGATATCTGAGTATCCTTTCAATCAAACTCCAATGATACACTGTGGGTGATTGCATATGTTGACTAACTTGATTCACAGCAAAGCATAAGTCTGGTCTTGTGAGAGTGAGGTAGATAAGCTTCCCAACCAGCCTCCTATACAATGAGACATCCTTGAACTTGACTTCATCTGATTTCTCCCCCTTTCTATTGACTTGGTAGCCATCTTGAAGAGGAGTCTTTGCAATCTTGCAATCAAGCATACTTGTTTCTGTCAACAAGTCCTTGACATACTTCCTTTGGGACAGAAACAACCCATCATTGAATCTGCAAACTTCAATGCCCAAGAAGTACTTCAACTCTCCAAGGTCTTTAATATCAAAGGAACTCTTGAGGAAATCCTTTGTAGACTGAATCCCATCATTATCACTTCCTGTGATAATCAAATCATCCACATATATCAGAACTACCACCACTCCTTGGGCACTTTGAAGCGTGAACAATGTGTGATCAGATTGAGACTTCTTGAAACCATGGTCCATGAGAGTGCGACTAAGCTTATGGTACCATGCCCTTGGTGATTGTTTCAAGCCATAAATTGCCCTTCTCAACCTCAATACCTCACCATCTTTACACAAGTGCTTCAATCCTGGTGGTGGAGTCATATACACTTCCTCTTCAAGTTCACCTTGTAGAAAAGCATTCTTCACATCCATTTGCCAAATGTGACTCTCACTGTGTGAAGTTTAGCCACTGGTGCAAAGGTATCTGTATAGTCTTCTCCATAGGTTTGAGTGAATCCCCTTGCTACTAGCCTTGCCTTGTACCTCTCTATGTCTCCATTGCTTTTATACTTGATTGTGAAGACCCATTTAGAGCTAACAGTCTTCTTCTTTTTCAGCAGCTTCTCTACAATCCAAGTATGGTTCCTCTCCATAGCCTCTTTCTCATCCTTTACTGCATCCATCCAAACCTTGATACCCTCAGCCTCTTCATAAGTCTTAGGAACCTGGTTTAGCTCAATCTTTCCAAGAAAGGCCTTGTGACTAGATGGTAGCAAGTCAATAGAACAAGTAGACTGACTAGGATGAGCTACTGCTTGGTTGTTGTAGTAGACTCTTGTCTTCATCCATTCTGATGGATCTTTCTTTTCCCTTGTTTCTCCTGAGTTGTTGAACCTGTTGATCAACCACTTCCTCATTACCCACTGCCTCTTGATAAACCATCTCATCCTCATCCATATCCAAGTCCACTTGGTTCTGATCTTGAGGTAGAGTGTCTTCTTGAGCTTGAGCCGGTTCCTGAGTGTGTGTTGCTGGTTCAGTATCCTCTTGTTGAGCTTCCTGGGTAGGTGTCTCAGACTTTTCTGGCCGTGGGTATCATTACCCAAGTGGTCCAGCAAGTACTTCAAACTGGTAGCCAAATCTGAGGGTGATCTTGAGAGATCCTTCAAGCCTTCCCAATCCCTCTTCTCATAGTATCTCTGCCCCTCAATGAACTTAACATCCCTTGAAACATAGGTCCTGTTGTTGCTTGGATCAAAACACTTGTAGCCCTTCTGAGTTGTGGAGTATCCAAGGAACATACACCTTGTGCTCTTAGCATCTAGCTTATTCCTTTGATCTCCTGAGATATACACAAAACAAACACAACCAAACACACGTAAGTGTTCAATAAATGGTTTGGCTTTGTTCAATACCTCATATGGTGAAATGTCTTGAAGGACTCTAGTTGGGATCCTATTGATGAGATAACAAGCTGCCAAGACTGCATCTCCCCAAAACCTCTTAGGAACATTGGTGTGGAACATCATAGACCTAGCAACTTCCATGAGATGTCTGTTCTTCCTTTCAGCCACACCATTTTGTTGAGGAGTATAGGGACAGCTTGTTTGATGAAGGATCCCACATTTGTTCAAGTGAGCTTTGAATCTTTGGCTTGTATACTCTCCTCCATTATCTGACCTAAACACTTTGATCTTGGCATTAAAATGATTAGTAACATAGTTTTGGAAATTCAAAAATGCATCAAACACCCTATCTTTAGATGGCAGCAATGTTACCCAAGTATATTTTGATTTTTCATCTATGAAAGTCACAAAATACTTGTTTCTATCTCTAGACAGACAAGGTGAAGTCCAAACATCAGAGTGCACAAGATCAAAGCAATGTTCATAGATAGTAGTTGATTTAGGAAAGATAGTTCTACAATGTTTGCCAAGAATAAAAGCTTCACAAGTTGAATGATCAAAGCTAACATTAGGCAACATTAAGTTCAAAGCACGAGCATGAGGATGTCCTAGTCTGGCATGCCATAGGACATTTTGATTGAAAGAAAAACAGGATTTAAAAGCTAATGAATCCGAGTTGCTTGGAGAAGTGTCTTCAAGGAGGTAAAGCTCATCTTGTGTACCACCTCTTCCAATAACCTTTCCATTCTTAATATCCTGAAAACAAACATCATTAGGCCCAAAGATAACATTGCAATTCAAGTCTTTAGTGATCCTCTTAACCGACAGCAAGTTAGACTTAAACTTAGGAACATAGAATGCATCACTTTCCTTGTTAAATAATCTCAACTTTCCTGTACCAATTATAGGAATCCCTTGACCATCAGCTATAGTTACTCTTCCTAGGGCAGGTTTAATATCTTTTAACAACTTAGCATCACTAATCATGTGGTGAGAAGCTCCTGAATCTACTACCAACTTATGATCAGTTTTACTAAGCAATTTATGTGAAAATAAAGAGATACCAGAGAGCTTAGAGGCATAGGCCTTGATGAGGTCCTCAAGGTCACTCCTCTTCACATATTCAGTGGCTGTGTAGAGTGCAAGTATTGATCATGATTAGAACAGATGTGCAATCTTGTGTATTATCAAAATGGGAATTCTGAAGTACATATGTCACCGACGGTGTCGGCGACATGGATGCTGAAGTGAAGTATGGAAGAGTTATATTCTATCATTGATGATGACATCGTCGATGATAGAATAGAATCGACGACATCATCGACGATGTCATGGACGGTTCTATTATATCCGTTGGTGATTCACATAGAATAGAAGACGCGGACAGACTCTCTTCTTTTGGATTCAAATTCAAATTGTTTCATTTTCCCCCTAATGCTTATTTCGAAATGTAAACCCATTTAGGGTCTCCTTATGCTCTCCTCCTCTATATAAGGAGATGTAACACAAGCTCAATAAATTAATCTCTTAAGATGTTTTAATCTCTAAATCTATCATTATTCTCTCTTATTTTTGCTCAAGAACACTCAATAACACTCATGCTTAATCTCTAAATCTATCATGGTATCAGAGCTAAGATCTCTATTTTCTTGATTCTCTCTTTATTTCACCATTCTCTCACTCTTAAAATCATTAATCTTCAGTTCTTCACTCTCTGTCCGAAATCTCTCTGTCCCTAAATCTCTCACGGTTTCCCTAAATCTCTCACTCTTACTCTCTGTCCTAAATCCTAAGTCTTGCACCAACCCTCAGTCTCTCAGTCCTTATTCTTTTCTCGGTCTTAAAACCCTAGCAGTGGTTCTCATCTCAGCTATTCAAGCTTTTATCTACTCTCTTCAGTCATTCACCATGGAAGACTCTACTCATTTCTGTTGGAATGAAGGAGAAAGAAGTAACAAGAGTGTGTGACAAGTAAAGGTAGCCGGTTAGGGTTTATGAGGAGATGAAGAGCCGGATGATGTCTTATGAAAGTGTTGGGATTTGGGGACTAAACCAACATGTGACTTTGTTTGTTTATAGTTTGGTTAAGTCCCCAACATAGTACCAACATGTCTGGAATGAATCAGAAGCGCAGGAAGACTGATCTCAAGGCTGAACACACCACTCTCTCTCCTCAGTGAGCTGTCGCTATCTACATTTGGAGCCGTTACTACTCTCTTGTCTTCTTCTTCTTTGTTTATTGTTTTATCTATCCAGAACCCTAGTTTCATCTCTTTATAAGCATTGTAACACATAAACATTAAGATAAGTTAAGGGAATCATTTCCTAAACTCTCAATCTCTCTTCACTCTCTCGGTTACACACTTTCTCGCTCATAAACCCTAATCGGGTACATGAGCTTCTCTCTTCAAGAACTCACCAAGAACTCTTCCTAATCTCAAATTCTCACATGGTATCATAGCCTTAAAGCTTCTGTACCTAATCTCTCTTCCGCAAATACTCTAAATCTCTCTCTTTTGTTCTCAATACTCTTTTGAATCTCTTGTACTCTCGATTAACTTCATCCTATACTACCCGGTTACTTCTTTCTTGTTCAACTTCTCTTTTGAAACCTGTTCTCTTGAATCTCTATCATTACTCAGTCATGGAAAACTCAAGGGTGATTATCCCAGTGACTCTTAAGGGAGCCAACTACTTGGTGTGGGCTAGAATGGCCAAAAGCGCTCTTGGTGGAAGAGGCTTGTGGAAGCATGTCTTAAGCGACTCTGCTCCAGTCAAGATGATGAAAGCTGAGCCCAAAGGTGAAGCTGCTAAAGGAGGAACCGAGGCTGAGGCTAAGGTTGATGAAGAGGCTGTTGAAGAAGCAGCCCTTGAAGATGAAGAAGCATGGATCCAAGGAGATCAACATGTACTGTCCATTCTTCAAAGCTCACTTGAACCGTCTCTGTTGGAAGCTTACTCCTACTGTGAGAGCTCCAAAGACTTATGGGACACCTTGTACAAGGTCTATGGCAACATGTCTAACCTCAGTAGGGTGTTTGAAGTGAAGATGACCATCAACAATCTGAGCCAAGAAGATATGGAGTTCAAGCAACACTTTGGGAAGTTTAGATCATTGTGGGCAGAGTTGGAAATGCTGAGGCCACCAACAGTTGATCCACAGGTTCTAAATGAGAGGAGGGAACAAGACAAGGTGTTTGCACTCTTGCTAACCCTCAATCCAGCTTACAATGGTCTTATCACACACATGTTGAGGGCAGAAACTCTTCCCAACCTAGATGAAGTGTGTGCACAAATCCAAAAGGAGCAAGGATCTTTTGGGTTGTTTGGAAGGAAAGGTGAGCTAGCCACTGCTCACAAAGGTGCTTACAAGCCTGAGAAAAGAAGGATCCCTGGTGTATGTGACCATTGCAAAAGGAAGGGCCATTTCAAGGACAAATGTTGGTTACTTCATCCCCATCTCAAGCCGGCTTTCACCAACAAGTTCAAGGACCAGAGAGCTCATTACTCAAGTGAATCAACTCATGCTCATGCTGCTGGTGCTCCTGGTGCTTCTACCTCTTCAAACCGTGGTGGAAATGATTGTAGAGAGATGGTACCAGCCTTTGCTCCTACTCCAAATGTGGCGCCTCAGAATGAGTTGGTGAGGAGGTCTGATCTTGATGCACTCTATTAGAGAGGAAGAAGGAATGGAGAGGCAAGGCTGGACATAAGCTAAGGAAGGCCGAAGACTCTCCTCCTAAATCATCTTTGGTGTGTCAAGAAGAAGAGCAGCTATTGAGATGAAGCCCGAGAAGTGCACAATCAAAGTGCATTATCAGGGACTTCATCTCAATGTGCAAAATCAGGGACATCTCCAAGTGCATTATCAAGGCACAAAAGAGATGTGCAAAATCAGGGACATCCGGATCAAGCTTCAGAATGTGCAAAACAAGGGTATCTTGATAATGTGCAAAACCGGGGTGTCCGGATGTCTGAATTATCAAGGATGAGATTATCAAAGTGCAAAAGAAGAGCCATGTCTGTAAGAGTTCGAAATAGAGAGGAAAGAGCTGTTGAAGAAGGTCTGGACCACAAGGACAAGCTATCACTTTCAAGCATGGACCACAAGGAGCTGTCACTTTCACCTCTTGGACATATCTGCCTTTTGTCTTCATGTGAATTCAAATTCAAATGAATCCACCTTCCCTCCATTAGATATTTCGAATTGTAATAAGAACTAGGGCTTCTTCTTGTTAGGATTCTCTATATAAAGGGATGTAACAACACTTGTAATACTTAATCAATTGAACAACAATTAGATTCATTCTCTTATTCTCTTGTCTTTCTTTCATGCTATCCTTCTCCCTTATTGTGTCTCTCTCTCAAACACAATAAGAACCAGGAAGAGACATGATCTAGGGTTGCTTCAATGCTCCCTTGTTATGCTCTTGATTAGCTTTTCAATAGCTAAATCAAGAGCTAACTCAAATCTGCTCTTCATGGATATTACAAGAACAACACCTTCTACTTACTGATTCTCTTAATCCTCATGAGTAAACACACTCTATAAGTGATGTTAAGCTCCTGGATAAGTCTCAAATAGATAGGTACTCTTGTCAAAGCTAAGTAGAACCGGTTCTCACCAAGACAAGCTTGGTGCGGTTCTCTTATGCTCCTCTTCTTAAGGATAACACTTGCTAATTACTGATTCTGTCCAGATTCATGAGTAAACACTCTTGATGAGTAGTTAAGCTCCTGGTCTAGTTTTCATATAGCTAAGTGCTCCAATAAACCACTAGCTTACTGGTTTTAATCTTCTCTAGGCTACAAAGCTCTAATAGAGTTGAATCAGTCTCAAACTAGTTGGTCTCTCTTTAAACAGATTCGATTTAGTCTCCCTTAAATTGTTTCTGTCCATTTATTGTTTCTTGTTCATGAGCTTAGTCTCTTCATATCCATCATGGAATAAGAGCTAAGTCTCTGAAATCCCAACATGGTATCAGAGCATAAGATTCTAGGATTGAATCAAGCTCAAAAACCAGAGAAAAACAGAGCAAAACTCTGTCCCTTTCTCATTCAAAGCTTCCGCAAAATTCAGAGATTAAACTGAGCAAAACTCAGTCAATGTTCTCAAAACCAAAAGCTCAAACTGAGCAAAACTCAGTCCCTGAACTTCCCCTTTATTCTCTCATTCTCTGCCCATAATCTCTTAATCTGAGCTTATGTGTTCATTCATTCATTCTCTCATTCTCTGCATTTTTTTCTTTCATTCTCTGGTTACTTATACTTCACCTATTCTCTCTGAGTTCTGTCCTTGAAGCTCCTTAGCTCACAATGACTTAAAAATCAGAGTGCATAGCTCCTGATCAAAGCTGTGTTATTTTGAGGATTGTTGTGTGTTTCTTGGTGTTTTTAGGTGGAATGATGAACCAACTAGTGAGGAAAGTTTACAAAAGGACTGGAGTTCAGTTTCTAAGTGGCTGTACCCACTGGTCTTGAGCTTACCTAAGAAGAAGAGGCGTCCAGTAGCTGCTGCAACAAGTTAGTCAAGGAAAGCAACACTGATTTCTTGAATGATCAAGTATTGAAGCTGTTTCAAGAAGAGGCAGTGATGGAAGCTTGGGTTCAAAGCTTGGTGTGCTTAATCTGAAGCTAACAAAGGGTGGTTAAGGTGTCCATACTAAAGGGAGGCTACAAGTTAAACAACCCATCAAGGCTGTTAAGGCTTCACATAGCTCCAAAGGTCACAGAAAAGTTATTAAGAAGCAGCCAAAGAAGAGGAGTTAGAACCGGTTATGCAACTGATGAATCAACTCACAAATGGTGCTTCCAACTTCAAGATGGCTTAAGGGAAGGTTTAAAGGCGTGGCTCATGTCCAGGTCTAAAGCCAACAAGCTTGGAGAAAGCTTAACAGTCCGGGGGAGGTGTAAAACCTCAAAGAAATGGAGTAAACCGAAGAGGAACTCCTAAAATCAGACTCCTCTCAAAGCACAACCAAAGATTGAAAAGGCTAACCTCCTAAACTCACACTGTTTTTTTTTTTTTTGTCTTCATTCAGTCACTTAAATTCCTTGAGTTACTTATCCATTGCTTAATCATATACTTAAAACTCATGGCATTTTACTTTAACAAGTCTTCTTTGAATCTTTGATGTGAAGGTTCATTAGGAGACCTAAAGGAGGAGTAAGACCGTGGGCAGATTGGGTGACAAGGAAAGGATTCAAGGAATGGCATAAAGGAAGGCTAAGACTTGAGGCAAGGTCATTGAAGGTCCAATGGAGAAGCTTGATCCAAGATGGAGAAGGCAATCTAAAGAACCGGCCAAATCATACACAAAGGAACAATGGTCAAAGCTTACATCAAGGGCATGTGGAAGCTATACTCTTTTTCCCTCCTTAGGGTTTTATCCCATGAGGTTTTCCTTAAGGAGGTTTTTAATGAGGTAGCTCCCGCATCTCCAAGTTTGGCCTTTGGTCCTTTAGTGTCTCGACGCCCAAGCTTGCGGGGGAGTATTAGAGAGGAAGAAGGAATGGAGAGGCAAGGCTGGACATAAGCTAAGGAAGGCCGAAGACTCTCCTCCTAAATCATCTTTGGTGTGTCAAGAAGAAGAGCAGCTATTGAGATGAAGCCCGAGAAGTGCACAATCAAAGTGCATTATCAGGGACTTCATCTCAATGTGCAAAATCAGGGACATCTCCAAGTGCATTATCAAGGCACAAAAGAGATGTGCAAAATCAGGGACATCCGGATCAAGCTTCAGAATGTGCAAAACAAGGGTATCTTGATAATGTGCAAAACCGGGGTGTCCGGATGTCTGAATTATCAAGGATGAGATTATCAAAGTGCAAAAGAAGAGCCATGTCTGTAAGAGTTCGAAATAGAGAGGAAAGAGCTGTTGAAGAAGGTCTGGACCACAAGGACAAGCTATCACTTTCAAGCATGGACCACAAGGAGCTGTCACTTTCACCTCTTGGACATATCTGCCTTTTGTCTTCATGTGAATTCAAATTCAAATGAATCCACCTTCCCTCCATTAGATATTTCGAATTGTAATAAGAACTAGGGCTTCTTCTTGTTAGGATTCTCTATATAAAGGGATGTAACAACACTTGTAATACTTAATCAATTGAACAACAATTAGATTCATTCTCTTATTCTCTTGTCTTTCTTTCATGCTATCCTTCTCCCTTATTGTGTCTCTCTCTCAAACACAATAAGAACCAGGAAGAGACATGATCTAGGGTTGCTTCAATGCTCCCTTGTTATGCTCTTGATTAGCTTTTCAATAGCTAAATCAAGAGCTAACTCAAATCTGCTCTTCATGGATATTACAAGAACAACACCTTCTACTTACTGATTCTCTTAATCCTCATGAGTAAACACACTCTATAAGTGATGTTAAGCTCCTGGATAAGTCTCAAATAGATAGGTACTCTTGTCAAAGCTAAGTAGAACCGGTTCTCACCAAGACAAGCTTGGTGCGGTTCTCTTATGCTCCTCTTCTTAAGGATAACACTTGCTAATTACTGATTCTGTCCAGATTCATGAGTAAACACTCTTGATGAGTAGTTAAGCTCCTGGTCTAGTTTTCATATAGCTAAGTGCTCCAATAAACCACTAGCTTACTGGTTTTAATCTTCTCTAGGCTACAAAGCTCTAATAGAGTTGAATCAGTCTCAAACTAGTTGGTCTCTCTTTAAACAGATTCGATTTAGTCTCCCTTAAATTGTTTCTGTCCATTTATTGTTTCTTGTTCATGAGCTTAGTCTCTTCATATCCATCATGGAATAAGAGCTAAGTCTCTGAAATCCCAACACACTCATCAAAGCCTTCAAGGAAGGTGCTGGTAATGTTCTTGGTAGCTCCTTTCATGCTTTAATCAATCACAAAGCTCTAGTATCTGATCATAAACCATTGATAGTAGATTCAGGGGCTTCACATCACATGATTAGTGATTTGAACTTGATTAAAGATGTTAAGCCTGCTCTAGGGAATGTTGTGATTGCTAATGGTGAAAGGATTCCAATTAAAGGCATAGGAAATGTTAGGTTGTTTGACAGAGAATCAAAAGCCTTTTATATGCCTAGTTTTACATCAAACTTGTTAAGTGTTAAGAGAGTAGCTACTGATCTTAAATGCAATGTTATCTTCAGTCCTAATGATGTGATTTTTCAGGATATTAAGACAAGTAAGTTGCTTGGAAAGGGTGTGACAAAGGATGAGTTATACATGCTTGAAGACACCAACCTTGCATCTGAATTATCTGCTTCTGTTTTTAGTTCCACTCTAGTTAATGATTCTGTATGGCATGCTAGACTTGGTCACCCTCACTCTCGTGCCTTAGGTTTAATGTTGCCCTTTGTTTCCTTTAAAAATGATGATTGTGAAGCATGTATCCTTGGAAAACATTGCAAATCAGTCTTCCCTAGTTCTAAAACCGTGTATGCAAACTGCTTTGATCTTGTTCACTCTGATGTTTGGACTGCTCCATGTGTTTCTAGAGAGAATCATAAGTACTTTGTGACATTCATTGATGAGAAATCCAAGTATACTTGGTTAACTTTGATTCAATCTAAAGATAGGGTGTTAGAAGCATTCATAAACTTTCAAACCTATGTATCTAACAATTTCAATGCCAAGATTAAGATATTTAGGTCAGATAATGGTGGGGAATACACAAGCAATGCATTCAAACATCATCTTGCAAAACATGGGATCATCCACCAAACAAGCTGTCCATACACTCCACAACAGAATGGTGTGGCTGAGAGGAAGAATAGACACTTGATGGAGGTGGCCAGATCAATCATGTTTCATACAAATGTTCCCAAAAGGTTTTGGAGTGATGCTGTGATGTCTGCTTGCTATCTAATCAATAGGACACCCACAAGAGTTCTACAAGATGCTTCACCATATCAGGTATTGAACAAAACTAAACCTTCAATTCATCACTTACGTGTGTTTGGATGTTTGTGTTTTGTTTTAAGACCAGGAGAGCAGAGAGATAAGCTTGATCATAAGAGTGTCAAAGCAATGTTCATTGGGTATTCTACAAACCAGAGAGGATACAAGTGCTATGTACCTGAGACTAGAAGGGTATTGGTCTCTAGAGATGTCAAGTTTGTGGAGTCAAAGGGTTTCTATGAAGAAAAGAGTTGGGAGAGCCTTAAGGACCTTCCCAATAACCCCTCTGACCGTGCCAACAACCTAAGGAGGATCCTAGAGAGCCTTGGGATTACGCAGCCCAAAAGAAAAGAGGAGACTCAAGTGGACAAACCGGCTGAGGAAACTCACATTGTGGATGAATCTACTCACCTTGATCATGAGGAGGGCAATGGAGAATCACAAGAAGAACAACAAGTTGAAAGTTCTGCCACGCATGATCAAGATGATAGAGAAGAGTTAGTTGATCAACAAATGGAACCTGAAGTTGTACAAGAGGAACATCATGAGGTTGTGCAAGAGGAACCTGAAGTTGTGCAACAACAACAGCCGGCTCAAGTGCTTAGGAGAAGTACTAGAGAGAGAAAGGATCCATCTGAATGGAAGAAGACTAGGGTTTACTACAATTGCAAGGCAGTAGCTCATCCAACACAAGCTGTTTGCACACTTGCTCACTTCCCAACTGAGCACAAGGTGTTTATGGGTGCTATTGATGCTGAATGGGTTCCTAAAACCTATGAAGAAGCTAAGGAGCACAAGAAGTGGACTGATGCAGTTGGAGAAGAGATCAAGGCAATGGAAAACAACAACACTTGGTATGAAACAGATTTACCAAGGAAGAAGAGGGCAGTGAGTTCCAAATGGGTTTTCACTATCAAATACAAGAGCAATGGAGAGATAGAGAGGTACAAGGCCAGATTAGTTGCAAGAGGGTTTACACAAACCTATGGAGAGGATTATAAAGACACTTTTGCACCAGTAGCTAAGCTCCATACAGTGAGAGTTATTCTGTCCTTAGCAACAAACTTGGAGTGGGAGTTGCACCAAATGGATGTCAAGAATGCATTTCTCCAAGGAGAGCTAGAGGATGAGGTTTATATGACTCCACCACCTGGTCTTGAAGGCATGGTTACTCAAGGAAAGGTTCTGAGGTTGAAGAAGGCAATCTATGGACTCAAACAATCTCCTAGAGCTTGGTACCACAAGCTAAGCACAACTCTCATGGAAAAGGGTTTTAATAGATCAGAAGCTGATCATACTCTCTTCACTCAATCAAGCCAAGAAGGTATTGTTGTCATTCTCATTTATGTAGATGATATCATCATCTCAGGGAGTGACAAGGTAGGAATACAAGCTTGCAAAGATCATTTGAAATCTGTGTTTGATATCAAAGATCTTGGTGAACTAAAGTACTTCCTAGGGATAGAAGTGTGCCGGTCCAAAGAAGGCCTCTTCTTATCACAAAGGAAGTACACTCTTGATTTGTTGAGTGAAGCAGGTAAGCTCAATGGAAAGACAACCAAGACACCTCTTGAAGAAGGCTACAAAGTCACAAGAGAGGGGGAGATTGCAAAGGAGCCATTTGGAGACATTACACTCTATAGGAGGATGGTTGGTAAGCTGATTTATCTTACCATTACACGGCCTGATTTGTGTTTTGCTGTGAACCAGGTGAGTCAGCATATGCAAGCTCCAATGATGCATCATTGGAACATGGTGGACCGGATCCTAAGGTACCTCAATGGATCTCCTGGCCAAGGGATATGGATGGGGTGCAATCAAAGCACAGAGATTGTAGGATATTGTGATGCAGATTGGGCAGGAGATAGAGAGGATAGGAGGTCCACTTCAGGCTATTGTACATTCATTGGAGGCAACCTTGTGACTTGGAAAACAAAGAAGCAGAAGGTGGTATCTTGTTCAAGTGCAGAGGCAGAGTATAGAGCAATGAGGAAGCTTACCAATGAGTTGACATGGCTGAAGGCTCTACTTGAAGATTGAGAGTTTTTTTAGAGTATAAACATTAGGGTTCTTAGTAAGAGTGAGAGATGGAGGCGCAGCACAAGAGAGAATAAGGTTTCAAAACCCTTAAATTCATTTTAGTGTTACACTTCCCTTTTATAAGGGTTACAAAGAATGTGTTTACCCTAAAATGAGTAAGAGACAAGAACACAAGGAGACAAAGAAGTCTGCACCGTGGGCAGAGGAGAGAGAGAGAGAGTGTGGACCACTTTGTGGTCCTTACAAGATCCTCTCTTAAACCCTTAAACCCTTAAGTCCCCAACGGCTACATCTTCATTTGTTTGATCCGAAATGTGTTTGAATTGTTGGCGCCATTCTCTTAACAGGAAGTCCCCAACTTTGCACATTATCAAATGTGCAAGACTTGTGCATATTTTGATAATACACAGCCATTGCACATTTGACAATATCATGATCAATACTCCCCCTCAAGTTCAGACTTTGGAATCACCCTAAAGGCTGAACTTGGAATGATCATGGCAACACCTCATTAAAAACCTTGATGTGGAAAACCACTTGGGACAAAACCACATCAAGGGAAAAAGAGTATGCTGCTCATAAATCAGGAGAGTTCTAATCATGAATAGCTACTAGCCCTAGTTTGCCAAAGACATGGGTGCAAACCTTAAGACTAGCAGCCTTGGTGAAGATATCCGCAAGCTGATCTTCACTCTTTGTGTAACAAGGCAGGATGGTTCCATCTTCAATCTTCTCCCTTACTTTGTGACAATCAATCTCAATGTGCTTGGTCCTCTCATGAAACACTGAGTTGGTTGCAATGTGAATAGCAGCCTGGTTGTCACAATGGAAGGTGATTGGACTTGATTGCTCTATGCCAAAGTCCTTAAGCAAAGCCTTCAGCCATGTTAACTCAGTTGCAAGCTTCCTCATGGCCCTATACTCAGCTTCAGCACTAGAACAAGATACCACCTTCTGCTTCTTTGTCTTCCAAGTTACCAAGTTGCCTCCAATGAAGGTACAATAGCCGGTTGTTGATCTCCTATCACTCTTATCTCCAGCCCAATCTGCATCACAATAGCCAACAATCTCTGTGCTCTCATTCTTACCCATCCAAATACCTTGTTCAGTTGATCCTTTGAGATATCTGAGTATCCTCTCAATCAAACTCCAATGATACACTGTGGGTGATTGCATATGTTGGCTAACTTGATTCACAGCAAAGCATAAGTCTGGTCTTGTGAGAGTGAGGTAGATAAGCTTCCCAACCAGCCTCCTATACAATGAGACATCCTTGAACTTGACTTCTTCTGATTTCTCCCCCTTTCTATTGACTTGGTAGCCATCTTCAAGAGGAGTCTTTGCAGTCTTGCAATCAAGCATACTTGTTTCTGTCAACAAGTCCTTAACATACTTCCTTTGGGACAGAAACAACCCATCATTGAATCTGCAAACTTCAATGCCCAAGAAGTACTTCAACTCACCAAGGTCTTTAATATCAAAGGAACTCTTGAGATAGGCCTTTGTGGATTGAATCCCATCATTATCACTTCCTGTGATAATCAAGTCATCCACATAAATCAGAACCACCACCACTCCTTGAGCACTTTGAAGCGTGAACAAAGTGTGATCAGATTGAGACTTCTTGAAGCCATGGTCCATGAGAGTATGACTAAGCTTATGGTACCATGCCCTTGGTGATTGCTTCAGACCATAAATTGCCCTTCTCAGCCTCAACACTTCATCATCTTTACACAAGTGCTTCAAACCTGGTGGTGGAGTCATATACACTTCCTCTTCAAGTTCACCTTGTAGAAAAGCATTCTTCACATCCATTTGCCATAGATTCCATGAGAGGTTGGTGGCTAAGCTCAATGTGACTCTCACTGTGTGAAGTTTAGCCACTGGTGCAAAGGTATCTGTATAGTCTTCTCCATAGGTTTGAGTGAATCCCCTTGCTACTAGCCTTGCCTTGTACCTCTCTATGTCTCCATTGCTTTTATACTTGATTGTGAAGACCCATTTAGAGCTAACAGTCTTCTTCTTTTTCGGCAGCTTCTCTACAATCCAAGTATGGTTCCTCTCCATAGCTTCTTTCTCATCCTTTACTGCATCCATCCAAACCTTGATACCCTCAGCCTCTTCATAAGTCTTAGGAACTTGGTTTAGCTCAATCTTTCCAAGAAAGGCCTTGTGACTAGATGGTAGCAAGTCAATAGAACAAGTAGACTGACTAGGATGAGCTACTGCTTGGTTGTTGTAGTAGACTCTTGTCTTCATCCATTCTGATGGATCTTTCTTTTCCCTTGTGCTTCTCCTGAGTTGCTGAACCTGTTGATCAACCACTTCCTCATTACCCACTGCCTCTTGATAAACCATCTCATCCTCATCCATATCCAAGTCCACTTGGTTCTGATCTTGAGGTAGAGTGTCTTCTTGAGGTTGAGCCGGTTCCTGAGTGTGTGTTGCTGGTTCAGTATCCTCTTGTTGAGCTTCCTGGGTAGGTGTCTTAGCCTTTTCTGGCCGTGGGGTGTCATTGCCCAAGTGATCCAACAAGTACTTCAAACTTGTAGCCAAATCAGAAGGTGATCTTGAGAGGTCTTTCAAACCTTCCCAATCCTTCTTCTCATAGTAACTCTGCCCCTCAATGAACTTAACATCCCTTGAAACATAGGTCCTGTTGTTGCTTGGATCAAAACACTTGTAGCCCTTCTGAGTTGTGGAGTATCCAAGAAACATACACCTTGTGCTCTTAGCATCTAGCTTGTTCCTTTGATCTCCTGAGATATATACAAAACAAACACAACCAAACACACGTAAGTGTTCAATAAATGGTTTGGCTTTGTTCAATACCTCATATGGTGAAATGTCTTGAAGAACTCTAGTTGGGATCCTGTTGATGAGATAGCATGCTGCCAACACTGCATCTCCCCAAAATCTCTTAGGAACATTGGTGTGGAACATCATGGACCTAGCAGCTTCCATGAGGTGTCTATTCTTCCTTTCAGCCACACCATTTTGTTGGGGAGTATGGGGACAGCTTGTTTGATGAAGGATCCCACATTTGTTCAAGTGAGCTTTGAATCTTTGGCTTGTATACTCTCCTCCATTATCTGACCTAAACACTTTGATCTTGGCATTAAACTGATTAGTAACATAGTTTTGGAAATTTAAAAATGCATCAAACACCCTATCTTTAGATGGAAGCAATGTTACCCAAGTATATTTAGATTTTTCATCTATGAAGGTCACAAAATACTTGTTTCTATCTCTAGACAGACAAGGTGAAGTCCAAACATCAGAGTGCACAAGATCAAAACAATGTTCATAGAGAGTAGTTGATTTAGGAAAGACAGTTCTACAATGTTTGCCAAGAATACAAGCTTCACAAGTTGAATGATCAAAGCTAACATTAGGCAACATTAAGTTCAAAGCACGAGCATGAGGATGTCCTAGTCTAGCATGCCATAGGACATTTTGATTGAAAGAAAAACAGGATTTAAAAGCTAATGAATCTGAGTTGCTTGGAGAAGTGTCTTCAAGGAGGTAAAGCTCATCTTGTGTACCACCTCTTCCAATAACCTTTCCATTCTTAATATCCTGAAAACAAACATCATTAGGCCCAAAGATAACATTGCAATTCAAGTCTTTAGTGATCCTCTTAACCGACAGCAAGTTAGACTTAAACTTAGGAACATAGAATGCATCACTTTCCTTGTTAAATAATCTCAACTTTCCTGTACCAATTATAGGGATCCCTTGACCATCAGCTATAGTTACTCTTCCTAGGGCAGGTTTAATGTTCTCCAACAACTTAGCATTACTAATCATATGGTGAGAAGCTCCTGAATCTACTACCAACTTATGATCAGTTTTACTAAGCAATTTATGTGAAAATAAAGAGATACCAGAGAGTTTAGAGGCATAAGCCTTGATGAGGTCCTCAAGGTCACTCTTCTTGACATACTCAGTGGCTGTGTAGAGTGCAAGCTCCCCTCCTTGAGCTGAAGTGGAGGCTGGTTCATTCACAGCTTCTTGTGAGATGTTTGCATTTGCCCTTGAGTTCTTGAACTTGTCTGGTTTGAGGTGGGGATGAAGTACCCAACACTTCTCCTTGGAGTGGCCTTTCCTCTTGCAATGTTCACAAAATGGCGCCTTCTTCTCCTCAGGTTTGAAGCCGGCTTTGTTGGCAGTCACCAACTCCCCCTTACCTCCAAACAAACCAATGTTTCCTTCTTCCTTTTGGAGCCTTGAGCACACCTCTTCAAAATCAGGAAGTGTAGTCTCCCTTAGGATCTTCATGATGGCATCATTGTAAACCGGATTCAAGTTGAGTAGAAGGCCAAAGATCTTGTCTTGCTCCTTTCTCTCAATGAGAACCTTAGGGTTTAAAGTGCTTGGCCTTAGCATCTCAAGTTCAGACCATGCTGAAGAGAACTTCCCAAGATACTGTGAAAGAATCCAAAACAAGGATTCAAGTTATTGAAAGGAAAACATATAGCTCATTGAGCTTTATTAAGTGCAGAAAATAAAGAAACCGGAAGAGATTAAGTTTGTCACCAAGAGGCAAAATGTTTGAAAGATAATATTGATTCTCCAAAGTTATGGTTCTCATTACACACCAAGACTATATATATGGGAACTCATGCTCTAAACCCTAAACACATGGGTTTGTTGAAACTATAATGGGCTTTGTGAAGCTTTCTTGGGCTTGCGTTAATACTCCCCCGCAAACTTAGCGTAGGTGCGGAGCTAAGTTTGGAAGCAAAAATGTAGCGGCATGAGAAAAGGATGAAAGCTCGAAGTGATGTCGTTGAAGTGGCCAATCTCTTCACTTCACCATAAAATCAGTCTTAGTGTGAGATATATTCAGGTCTATCTTTGTAGCCTATTTATCTCACGAAGAGTCCGGATCTTTTGCCTCGTTTAACTCCCCTAAGCTGTCCCATAATAAAGTTGAATCATCTTCCACAACTAATAACACACTCCTAAGCTCAACTTCTTCCAACACCAACAAAAAAAAAATTGCTTCTAATCACAATGTCTTTCTGTTGGACAATTAGTCGAGCACCTGGTGTGCATTCAGCAAGCCAATAATTTATTTCACCACAAACCCATCATACCAAACCAACTATGGTCCTAGAGACACGATTCCAGTCCTACCATTTAACCCAGCCAGCAAAACCACCAACCAAACAATAATTATCAAGCGGCAATTTTGTTTTGTTCTCCTCAATAAAGATGAACTTTACCGTGCTTTAGAGATGATGAAACTTGATGATAATCAGAGATGAAGAAACTTGATGATAATCATTACCACTTCTTGCATCAATGGAGTTTCTCAACTCAAACTGATTGTTGTTGTTCACCTGTTGAGAGACCGTGGTGGCTTCTGCCTGCTCCGACACCGTAAGCTATTTCAGCTGTCTCAACTGTTCTTCTTTAGAACCGTGTATGGAGCTTGTGTTGCAAACAAGGTTTCATAAACAGAGGCTAAAGGCCGGTAGCTGGTGAGATGATAAAATACTTGAGTCCCGTAGATCGCCGTGAGCTCTGATACCATGTGAAAGAATCCAAAACAAGGATTCAAGTTATTGAAAGGAAAACATATAGCTCATTGAGCTTTATTAAGTGCAGAAAATAAAGAAACCGGAAGAGATTAAGTTTGTCACCAAGAGGCAAAATGTTTGAAAGATAATATTGATTCTCCAAAGTTATGGTTCTCATTACACACCAAGACTATATATATGGGAACTCATGCTCTAAACCCTAAACACATGGGTTTGTTGAAACTATAATGGGCTTTGTGAAGCTTTCTTGGGCTTGCGTTAATAGATACTTGGTAAAGTCATGGTCTTCTTGTTTCAGCTCACTTATGGCCTTCTTAACTTCATACACCCTGCTGAGATTAGACACATCTCCATAAATCTTCTTGAGAGTATCCCACAGTGATTTTGCTGTCTCACAATGAGAATAAGCTTCAAGGATGGATGGGTCAAGAGAGTTTTGGAGAAACCCAAGCACAAGCTGATCTTCTTGAAACCATTTAGCTTCTGCCTTTTTGGTTTCCTCATCCTTCTTCTTGGCTTCATCTTCTTCAGTTGGTGTTTTATCCTCCAAGATGTGATCCCACAATCCTCTTCCACAAATGGCTGTCTTGATGGTCCTTTGCCATGTCCTGTAGTTGATTCCTTTGAGCATAACAGGGACCACAGTAGGCCTCAAGCTTGAGTTGATGTGAGCTGTATCTTCCATGGTAAGAGACTGAGAGAGAGTAGTTGAAGACTGAGAAGCCGAGACTGAACAAGATTAGGACCGAGAGACTTAGGGCTTTCTTTTGGACCGTGAGTTTAAAGAAACTGAGAGAATGAGAGCTTAAGAACAAGATTGAGGGTTTTAGACCAGAAAGAATGAGAGAACTTGAAGAATAGAAGCTTTAGAAACCGGAAGAATGAAGAGAGAGAGATTTAGGGTTTTGGACCGAGAGTGCTGCAGCCGAGATAGAGATGAATCAAAGAGAGAGAATCAAGAGAATGAGGAACATTGCTCTGATACCATGAGAGTTTTTTTAGAGTATAAACATTAGGGTTCTTAGTAAGAGTGAGAGATGGAGGCGCAGCACAAGAGAGAATAAGGTTTCAAAACCCTTAAATTCATTTTAGTGTTACACTTCCCTTTTATAAGGGTTACAAAGAATGTGTTTACCCTAAAATGAGTAAGAGACAAGAACACAAGGAGACAAAGAAGTCTGCACCGTGGGCAGAGGAGAGAGAGAGAGAGTGTGGACCACTTTGTGGTCCTTACAAGATCCTCTCTTAAACCCTTAAACCCTTAAGTCCCCAACGGCTACATCTTCATTTGTTTGATCCGAAATGTGTTTGAATTGTTGGCGCCATTCTCTTAACAGGAAGTCCCCAACTTTGCACATTATCAAATGTGCAAGACTTGTGCATATTTTGATAATACACAGCCATTGCACATTTGACAATATCATGATCAATAAAGATTTGGGCATTGATCAACCAACTCCAATCACAATGCATTGTGATAATCAAGCAGCAATACACATAGCTTCCAACTCAGTGTTTCATGAGAGAACAAAGCACATTGAGGTGGATTGTCACAAGGTGAGGCAGAAGGTTCAAGAAGGTGTGATCTTACCTTGTTACACAAGAAGCTCGGATCAACTAGCAGACATTTTCACCAAGGCTGCTAGCTTGAAGGTTTGTGAGTTCATTCTTCCTAAGCTTGGACTCATTGACCTTTCCCAAGCTTGAAGATCCCTAGGCCGTAGAACTTATACTCTTTTTCCCTTGATATAGTTTTTTATCCCAAGTGGTTTTTCTATATCAAGGTTTTTAATGAGGTAAGTATCTACGGTTCCAAGCTTGATCATTTCATCTCCATGATCAAGCTTGAGGGGGAGTGTTGGAATGAAGGAGAAAGAAGTAACAAGAGTGTGTGACAAGTAAAGGTAGCCGGTTAGGGTTTATGAGGAGATGAAGAGCCGGATGATGTCTTATGAAAGTGTTGGGATTTGGGGACTAAACCAACATGTGACTTTGTTTGTTTATAGTTTGGTTAAGTCCCCAACATAGTACCAACATGTCTGGAATGAATCAGAAGCGCAGGAAGACTGATCTCAAGGCTGAACACACCACTCTCTCTCCTCAGTGAGCTGTCGCTATCTACATTTGGAGCCGTTACTACTCTCTTGTCTTCTTCTTCTTTGTTTATTGTTTTATCTATCCAGAACCCTAGTTTCATCTCTTTATAAGCATTGTAACACATAAACATTAAGATAAGTTAAGGGAATCATTTCCTAAACTCTCAATCTCTCTTCACTCTCTCGGTTACACACTTTCTCGCTCATAAACCCTAATCGGGTACATGAGCTTCTCTCTTCAAGAACTCACCAAGAACTCTTCCTAATCTCAAATTCTCACAATTTCAGCTCCAGCATGAGGCCTACTGTTGTTCCTGTTGTGCTCAAAGGGATTAACTACAGGACATGGCAGAGGACCATCAAGACTGCCATTTGTGGAAGAGGATTGTGGGATCACATTTTGGAGGATAAAACTCCAACTGAAGAAGATGGAGCCAAGAAGAAGGATGAGGAAACTAAGAAGGCAGAGGCTAAGTGGTTTCAAGAAGATCAGCTGGTGCTTGGTTTTCTCCAAAACTCTCTTGACCCATCCATCCTTGAAGCTTATTCTCATTGTGAGACAGCCAAGTCACTGTGGGACACTCTCAAGAAGATTTATGGAGATGTCTCTAATCTGAGCAGAGTTTATGAAGTCAAGAAGGCCATAAGTGAGCTGAAACAAGAAGACCATGACTTTACCAAGTATCTTGGGAAGTTCTCTTCAGCATGGTCTGAACTTGAGATGCTAAGGCCAAGTACTATGAACCCCAAGATTCTCATTGAGAGAAAGGAGCAAGACAAGATCTTTGGCCTTCTACTCAACTTGGATCCGGTTTACAATGATGTCATAATGTATTGATCATGATAGGATCAATGTGTCAAGACTTGTTCATTATCATAAAATGCACAAGACTTGCACATTAATAAAAGTACAAAGTTGGGGACATCAGATTGTGAGGCGCCAACTAGTTAAGACCTAAAGTAGAAGAAGAGAGCTGTTGGGGAGGAGTGAGAGCCGTTAGGGTTAAGGTGTGTTTTGGACCACAAGGGGGGACCACTCTCCTTCTCTCACCTCCTGCCACGGTTCAGACATCTCAGACCTTTGTCTCTACTCATTTTGTCTTGTTTCTACTTTAGGTTAAGCATCTTATGTGTTGTAACTCCTATAAGTATGTTGTAACACCAAAGAAACAAGTTAAGGGTTTATGAACCTCATTCTCTCTCTCTTTACTTCTGCGCATACTCTCTCTTCTTTAGCATGAACCCTAATGTTCTAACACTCTAAATCTATCATGGTATCAGAGCAAGATCTCTACTTTCTTTGATTCTCTCTTCATTTCACCATTCTCTCACTCTTAAGATCATTAATCTTCAGCTCATCATTCTCTGTCCGAAAATTCTCTGTCCTAAATCTCTCACGGTTCCTTCTAAATCTCTCACGGTTCCTCACCTGTTCATCACTCTTACTCTCTGTCCTAAACCCTAAGTCTTGCACCAAGCATCAGTCTCTCGGTCATTAGTTGCTTCTCGGTCTTAAAACCCTAGAAGCTTCTCACTCTTCTCGGTTACTCAAGATTCCAACTCTTCTCGGTTACTCAAGTCCTCACTCACTCTCTTCAGTCACTCTCCATGGAAGACTCTACTCATCTTAGCTCCAGCTTGAGGCCTACTGTTGTCCCTGTTATGCTCAAAGGTATCAACTATAGGACATGGCAAAGGACCATCAAGACTGCTATTTGTGGAAGAGGTTTGTGGGAACACATCTTGGAGGATAAAACACCAACTGAAGAAGATGAAGCCAAGAAGAAGGATGAGGAAACTAAGAAGGCAGAAGCTAAATGGTTTCAAGAAGATCAGCTTGTGCTTGGCTTTCTCCAAAACTCTCTTGACCCATCCATCCTTGAAGCTTACTCTCATTGTGAGACAGCCAAGTCACTGTGGGATACTCTCAAGAAGATTTATGGAGATGTTTCAAATCTGAGCAGAGTATATGAGGTGAAGAAGGCCATAAATGAGCTGAAACAAGAAGACCATGACTTTACCAAGTATCTTGGGAAGTTCTCTTCAGCATGGTCTGAACTTGAGATGCTAAGGCCAAGCACTTTAAACCCCAAGGTTCTCATTGAGAGAAAGGAGCAAGACAAGATCTTTGGCCTTCTACTCAACTTGAATCCGGTTTACAATGATGCTATCATTAAGATCCTAAGGGAGACTACACTTCCTGATTTTGAAGAGGTGTGCTCAAGGCTCCAAAAGGAAGAAGGAAACATTGGTTTGTTTGGAGGAAAGGGGGAGTTGGTGACTGCCAACAAAGCCGGCTTCAAAACTGAGGAGAAGAAGGCGCCATTTTGTGATCATTGCAAGAGGAAAGGCCACTCCAAGGATAAGTGTTGGGTCCTTCATCCCCACCTCAAACCAGACAAGTTCAAGAACTCAAGGGCAAATGCAAACATCTCACAAGAAGCTGTGAATGAACCAGCCTCCACTTCAGCTCAAGGAGGGGAGCTTGCACTTTACACAGTCACTGAGTATGTCAAGAAGAGTGACCTTGAGGATCTCATCAAGGCTTATGCCTCTAAACTCTCTGGTATCTCTTTATTCTCACATAAATTGCTTAGTAAAACTGATCATAAGTTGGTAGTAGATTCAGGAGCTTCTCATCATATGATTAGTAATGCTAAGTTGTTGGAGAACATTAAACCTGCCCTAGGAAGAGTAACTATAGCTGATGGTCAAGGGATTCCAATAATAGGTACAGGAAAGTTGAGATTATTTAACAAGGAAAGTGATGCATTCTATGTTCCTAAGTTTAAGTCTAACTTGCTGTCGGTTAAGAGGATCACTAAAGACTTGAATTGCAATGTTATCTTTGGGCCTAATGATGTTTGCTTTCAGGATATTAAGAATGGAAAGGTTATTGGAAGAGGTGGTACACAAGATGAGCTTTACCTCCTTGAAGACACTTCTCCAAGCAACTCGGATTCATTAGCTTTTAAATCCTGTTTTTCTTTCAATCAAAATGTCCTATGGCATGCTAGACTAGGACATCCTCATGCTCGTGCTTTGAACTTAATGTTGCCTAATGTTAGCTTTGATCATTCAACTTGTGAAGCTTGTATCCTTGGCAAACATTGTAGAACTATCTTTCCTAAATCAACTGCTATCTATGAACATTGTTTTGATCTTGTGCACTCTGATGTTTGGACCTCACCTTGTCTGTCTAGAGATAGAAACAAGTACTTTGTGACCTTCATAGATGAAAAATCAAAATATACTTGGGTAACATTGCTGCCATCTAAAGATAGGGTGTTTGATGCATTTTTGAATTTCCAAAACTATGTTACTAATCAGTTTAATGCCAAGATCAAAGTGTTTAGGTCAGATAATGGAGGAGAGTATACAAGCCAAAGATTCAAAGCTCACTTGAACAAATGTGGGATCCTTCATCAAACAAGCTGTCCCCATACTCCTCAACAAAATGGTGTGGCTGAAAGGAAGAATAGACATCTCATGGAAGTTGCTAGGTCTATGATGTTCCACACCAATGTTCCTAAGAGGTTTTGGGGAGATGCAGTGTTAGCAGCATGCTATCTTATCAACAGGATCCCAACTAGAATCCTTCAAGACATTTCACCATATGAGGTATTGAACAAAGCCAAACCATTTATTGAACACTTACGTGTGTTTGGTTGTGTTTGTTTTGTATATATCTCAGGAGATCAAAGGGATAAGCTAGATGCTAAGAGCATAAGGTGTATGTTCCTTGGATACTCCACAACTCAGAAGGGCTACAAGTGTTTTGATCCAAGCAACAACAGGACCTATGTTTCAAGGGATGTTAAGTTCATTGAGGGGCAGAGATACTATGAGAAGAAGGATTGGGAAGGTTTGAAGGACCTCTCAAGATCACCTTCAGATTTGGCAACAAGTTTGAAGTACTTGTTGGATCACTTGGGTAATGATACCCCACGGCCAGAGAAGCATGACACAACTACCCAAGAGGCTCAACAAGAGGATACTGAACCAGCAACACACACACATGAACCGGCTGAAACTCAAGAAGACATTCCACCTCAAGATCAGAACCAAGTGGACTTGGATATGAATGAGGATGAGATGGTTTATCAAGAGGCAGTGGGTAATGAGGAGGTGGTTGATCAACAGGTTCAGCAACTCAGGAGAAGCACAAGGGAAAAGAAAGATCCATCAGAATGGATGAAGACAAGAGTCTACTACAACAACCAAGCAGTAGCTCATCCTAGTCAGTCTACTTGTTCTATTGACTTGCTGCCATCTAGTCACAAGGCCTTTCTTGGGAAGATTGAGCTAAACCAGGTTCCTAAGACTTATGAAGAGGCTGAGGGTATCAAGGTTTGGATGGATGCAGTCAAGGATGAGAAAGAAGCTATGGAGAGGAACCACACTTGGATTGTGGAGAAGCTGCCAAAAAGAAAGAAGACTGTCAGCTCTAAATGGGTCTTCACAATCAAGTATAAAAGCAATGGAGACATAGAGAGGTACAAGGCAAGGCTAGTGGCAAGGGGCTTTACTCAAACCTATGGAGAAGACTATACAGACACCTTTGCACCAGTGGCTAAACTCCATACAGTAAGAGTCACATTGAGCCTAGCCACAAACCTCTCATGGAATCTATGGCAAATGGATGTGAAGAATGCCTTTCTACAAGGTGAACTTGAAGAGGAAGTGTATATGACTCCACCACCAGGTTTGAAGCACTTGTGTAAAGATGGTGAAGTGTTGAGGCTGAGAAGGGCAATTTATGGTCTGAAGCAATCACCAAGGGCATGGTACCATAAGCTCAGTCACACTCTCATGGACCATGGTTTCAAGAAGTCTCAATCTGATCACACATTGTTCACACTTCAAAGTGCTCAAGGAGTGGTGGTAGTTCTGATATATGTGGATGATTTGATCATCACAGGAAGTGATAATGATGGGATTCAATCCACAAAGGCGTTTCTCAACAGTTCCTTTGATATCAAGGACCTTGGTGAGTTGAAGTACTTCTTGGGCATTGAAGTTTGCAGATTCAATGATGGATTGTTTCTGTCCCAAAGGAAGTATGTTAAGGACTTGTTGACAGAAACAAGTATGCTTGATTGCAAGATTGCAAAGACTCCTCTTGAAGATGGCTACCAAGTCAATAGAAAGGGGGAGAAATCAGATGAAGTCAAGTTCAAGGATGTCTCATTGTATAGGAGGCTGGTTGGGAAGCTTATCTACCTCACTCTCACAAGACCAGACTTGTGTTTTGCTGTGAATCAAGTTAGCCAACATATGCAATCACCCACAGTGTATCATTGGAGTTTGATTGAGAGGATACTCAGATATCTCAAAGGATCAACTGAACAAGGTATTTGGATGGGTAAGAATGAGAGCACAGAGATTGTTGGCTATTGTGATGCAGATTGGGCTGGAGATAAGAGTGATAGGAGATCAACAACCGGCTATTGTACCTTCATTGGAGGCAACTTGGTAACTTGGAAGACAAAGAAGCAGAAGGTGGTATCTTGTTCTAGTGCTGAAGCTGAGTATAGGGCAATGAGGAAGCTTGCAACCGAGTTAACATGGCTGAAAGCTTTGCTCAAGGACTTTGGCATAGAGCAAACAAGTCCAATCACCTTCCATTGTGACAACCAGGCTGCTATTCACATTGCAACCAACTCAGTGTTTCATGAGAGGACAAAACACATTGAGATTGATTGTCACAAGGTAAGGGAGAAGATTGAAGATGGGACCATTCTGCCTTGTTACACAAAGAGTGAAGATCAACTTGCAGACATCTTCACTAAGGCTGCTAGTCTTAAGGTTTGCACTCATGTCTTTGGCAAACTAGGGCTAGTAGCTATTCATGATTAGAACTCTCCTGATTCATGCGCAGCATACTCTTTTTCCCTTGATGTGGTTTTGTCCCAAGTGGTTTTCCACATCAAGGTTTTTAATGAGGTGTTGCCATGATCATTCCAAGTTCAGCCTTTAGGGTGATTCCAAAGTCTGAACTTGAGGGGGAGTATTGATCATGATAGGATCAATGTGTCAAGACTTGTTCATTATCATAAAATGCACAAGACTTGCACATTAATAAAAGTACAAAGTTGGGGACATCAGATTGTGAGGCGCCAACTAGTTAAGACCTAAAGTAGAAGAAGAGAGCTGTTGGGGAGGAGTGAGAGCCGTTAGGGTTAAGGTGTGTTTTGGACCACAAGGGGGGACCACTCTCCTTCTCTCACCTCCTGCCACGGTTCAGACATCTCAGACCTTTGTCTCTACTCATTTTGTCTTGTTTCTACTTTAGGTTAAGCATCTTATGTGTTGTAACTCCTATAAGTATGTTGTAACACCAAAGAAACAAGTTAAGGGTTTATGAACCTCATTCTCTCTCTCTTTACTTCTGCGCATACTCTCTCTTCTTTAGCATGAACCCTAATGTTCTAACACTCTAAATCTATCATAATGAAGATCCTAAGGGAGACTACACTTCCTGATTTTGAAGAGGTATGCTCTAGGATCCAAAAGGAGGAAGGAAACATTGGTTTGTTTAGAGGAAAGGGGGAGTTGGTGACTGCCAACAAAGCTGGCTTCAAACCTGAGGAGAAGAAGGCGCCATTTTGTGAGCATTGCAAGAGGAAAGGCCACTCCAAGGATAAGTGTTGGGTTCTTCATCCCCACCTCAAACCAGCCAAGTTCAAGGACTCAAGGGCAAATGCCAACATCTCTCAAGAAGCTGTGAATGAACCTGCCTCTACTTCAGCTCAAGGAGGGGAGCTTGCACTCTACACAGCCACTGAATATGTGAAGAGGAGTGACCTTGAGGACCTCATTAAGGCCTATGCCTCTAACCTCTCGGGTATCTCTTTATTTTCACATAAATTGCTTAGTAAAACTGATCATAAGTTGGTAGTAGATTCAGGAGCTTCTCACCACATGATTAGTGATGCTAAGTTGTTAAAAGATATTAAACCTGCCCTAGGAAGAGTAACTATAGCTGATGGTCAAGGGATTCCTATAATCGGTACAGGAAAGTTGAGATTATTTAACAAGGAAAGTGATGCCTTTTATGTTCCTAAGTTTAAATCTAACTTGCTGTCGGTTAAGAGGATCACTAAAGACTTGAATTGCAATGTTATCTTTGGGCCTAATGATGTTTGTTTTCAGGATATTAAGAATGGAAAGGTTATTGGAAGAGGTGGTACACAAGATGAGCTTTACCTCCTTGAAGACACTTCTCCAAGCAACTCGGATTCATTAGCTTTTAAATCCTGTTTTTCTTTCAATCAAAATGTCCTATGGCATGCTAGACTAGGACATCCTCATGCTCGTGCTTTGAACTTAATGTTGCCTAATGTTAGCTTTGATCATTCAACTTGTGAAGCTTGTATTCTTGGCAAACATTGTAGAACTATCTTATTAGAGAGTGATAGTTTTAGAGATTGAACATGTTTGGGTTAGGGTTCTTGAGCTTGTGGAGGCGCAAGAAAGAGAGAGAGATGGGAGAATAAACTCAGAAACCCTTGTATTCATTTCTGGTCATACATAGCCTTTTATATGGGATACATTCAGCAATTGTTTAACCTAAACAAGTAAAAGACAAATGCACTATGGGACAAGGAGGTCTGAACCATGGCAGAGGTGAGAGAAAGTGTGTGGACCACTTTGTGGTCCTAAACCCCAACGGCTCTCACTCTTCCCTCAAAACCCTAACGGCTCTCACTCCTTGTTTGATCCGAGACATGCTTTCAAATAGTTGGCGCCTTATTGTGAAATGAAGTCCCCAACTTTGCACTTCATCAATGTGCAAGACTTGTGCATTTTATGATAATGCACAATCTTAACACATTGGTCTTCTCATGATCAATACTCCCCCTCAAGTTCAGACTTTGGAATCACCCTAAAGACTGAACTTGGAATGATCATGGCAACACCTCATTAAAAACCTTGATGTGGAAAACCACTTGGGACAAAACCACATCAAGGGAAAAAGAGTATGCTGCTCATGAATCAGGAGAGTTCTAATCATGAATAGCCACTAGCCCTAGTTTGCCAAAGACATGAGTGCAAACCTTAAGACTAGCAGCCTTAGTGAAGATATCCGCAAGCTGATCTTCACTCTTTGTGTAACAAGGCAGAATGGTCCCATCTTCAATCTTCTCCCTTACCTTGTGACAATCAATCTCAATGTGCTTGGTCCTCTCATGAAACACTGAGTTGGTTGCAATGTGTATAGCAGCCTGGTTGTCACAATGGAAGGTGATTGGACTTGCTTGCTCTATGCCAAAGTCCTTAAGCAAAGCCTTCAACCATGTTAACTCGGTTACAAGCTTCCTCATTGCCCTATACTCAGCTTCAGCACTAGAACAAGATACCACCTTCTGCTTCTTTGTCTTCCAAGTTACCAAGTTGCCTCCAATGAAGGTACAATAGCCGGTTGTTGATCTCCTATCACTCTTATCTCCAGCCCAATCTGCATCACAATAGCCAACAATCTCTGTGCTCTCATTCTTACCCATCCAAATACCTTGTTCAGTTGATCCTTTGAGATATCTGAGTATCCTCTCAATCAAACTCCAATGATACACTGTGGGTGATTGCATATGTTGGCTAACTTGATTCACAGCAAAGCATAAGTCTGGTCTTGTGAGAGTGAGGTAGATAAGCTTCCCAACCAGCCTCCTATACAATGAGACATCCTTGAACTTGACTTCATCTGATTTCTCCCCCTTTCTATTGACTTGGTAGCCATCTTCAAGAGGAGTCTTCGCAATCTTGCAATCAAGCATACTTGTTTCTGTCAACAAGTCCTTAACATACTTCCTTTGGGACAGAAACAGTCCATCATTGAATCTGCAAACTTCAATGCCCAAGAAGTACTTCAACTCACCAAGGTCTTTAATATCAAAGGAACTCTTGAGGAAAGCCTTTGTGGATTGAATCCCATCATTATCACTTCCTGTGATAATCAAATCATCCACATAAATCAGAACCACCACCACTCCTTGAGCACTTTGAAGTGTGAACAATGTGTGAACAGACTGAGACTTCTTGAAACCATGGTCCATGAGAGTGTGACTAAGCTTATGGTACCATGCCCTTGGTGATTGCTTCAGACCATAAATCGCCCTTCTCAACCTCAATACCTCACCATCTTTACACAAGTGCTTCAATCCTGGTGGTGGAGTCATATACACTTCCTCTTCAAGTTCACCTTGTAGAAAGGCATTCTTCACATCCATTTGCCATAGATTCCATGAGAGGTTGGTGGCTAAGCTCAATGTGACTCTCACTGTGTGGAGTTTAGCCACTGGTGCAAAGGTATCTGTATAGTCTTCTCCATATGTTTAAGTGAATCCCCTTGCTACTAGCCTTGCCTTGTACCTCTCTATGTCTCCATTGCTTTTATACTTGATTGTGAAGACCCATTTAGAGCTAACAGTCTTCTTCTTTTTCGGCAGCTTCTCTACAATCCAAGTATGGTTCCTCTCCATAGCTTCTTGCTCATCCTTTACTGCATCCATCCAAACCTTGATACCCTCAGCCTCTTCATAAGTCTTAGGAACCTGGTTTAGCTCAATCTTTCCAAGAAAGGCCTTGTGACTAGATGGTAGCAAGTCAATAGAACAAGTAGACTGACTAGGATGAGCTACTGCTTGGTTGTTGTAGTAGACTCTTGTCTTCATCCATTCAGATGGATCTTTCTTTTCCCTTGTGCTTCTTCTGAGTTGCTGAACCTGTTGCTCAACCACATCCTCATTACCCACTGCTTCTTGATAAACCATCTCATCCTCATTCATTTCCAAGTCCACTTGGTTCTGATCTTGAGGTAGAGTGTCTTCTTGAGCTTCAGCCGGTTCATGTGTGTGTGTTGCTGGTTCAGTATCCTCTTGTTGAGCTTCTTGGGTAGTTGTGTCATGCTTCTCTGGCCGTGGGGTATCATTACCCAAGTGATCCAACAAGTACTTCAAACTTGTAGCCAAATCTGAAGGTGATCTTGAGAGGTCCTTTAAACCTTCCCAATCCTTCTTCTCATAGTATCTCTGCCCCTCCATGAACTTAACATCCCTTGAGACATATGTCCTGTTGTTGCTTGGATCAAAACACTTGTAGCCCTTCTGAGTTGTGGAGTATCCAAGGAACATACACCTTATGCTCTTAGCATCTAGCTTATCCCTTTGATCTCCTGAGATATAAACAAAACAAACACAACCAAACACACGTAAGTGTTCAATAAATGGTTTGGCTTTGTTCAATACCTCATATGGTGAAATGTCTTGAAGAACTCTAGTTGGGATCCTGTTGATAAGATAGCATGCTGCCAAGACTGCATCTCCCCAAAACCTCTTAGGAACATTGGTGTGGAACATCATAGACCTAGCAACTTCCATGAGATGTCTATTCTTCCTTTCAGCCACACCATTTTGTTGAGGAGTATGAGGACAGCTTGTTTGATGAAGGATCCCACATTTGTTCAAGTGAGCTTTGAATCTTTGGCTTGTATACTCTCCTCCATTATCAGACCTAAACACTTTGATCTTGGCATTAAACTGATTAGTAACATAGTTTTGGAAATTCAAAAATGCATCAAACACCCTATCTTTAGATGGCAGCAATGTTACCCAAGTATATTTTGATTTTTCATCTATGAAAGTCACAAAATACTTGTTTCTATCTCTAGACAGACAAGGTGAAGTCCAAACATCAGAGTGCACAAGATCAAAGCAATGTTCATAGATAGTAGTTGATTTAGGAAAGATAGTTCTACAATGTTTGCCAAGAATACAAGCTTCACAAGTTGAATGATCAAAGCTAACATTAGGCAACATTAAGTTCAAAGCACGAGCATGAGGATGTCCTAGTCTAGCATGCCATAGGACATTTTGATTGAAAGAAAAACAGGATTTAAAAGCTAATGAATCCGAGTTGCTTGGAGAAGTGTCTTCAAGGAGGTAAAGCTCATCTTGTGTACCACCTCTTCCAATAACCTTTCCATTCTTAATATCCTGAAAACAAACATCATTAGGCCCAAAGATAACATTGCAATTCAAGTCTTTAGTGATCCTCTTAACCGACAGCAAGTTAGACTTAAACTTAGGAACATAGAATGCATCACTTTCCTTGTTAAATAATCTCAACTTTCCTGTACCAATTATAGGGATCCCTTGACCATCAGCTATAGTTACTCTTCCTAGGGCAGGTTTAATGTTCTCCAACAACTTAGAATTACTAATCATATGGTGAGAAGCTCCTGAATCTACTACCAACTTATGATCAGTTTTACTAAGCAATTTATGTGAAAATAAAGAGATACCAGAGAGTTTAGAGGCATAAGCCTTGATGAGGTCCTCAAGGTCACTCTTCTTGACATACTCAGTGGCTGTGTAGAGTGCAAGCTCCCCTCCTTGAGCTGAAGTGGAGGCTGGTTCATTCACAGCTTCTTGTGAGATGTTTGCATTTGCCCTTGAGTTCTTGAACTTGTCTGGTTTGAGGTGGGGATGAAGGACCCAACACTTATCCTTGGAGTGGCCTTTCCTCTTGCAATGGTCACAAAATGGCGCCTTCTTCTCCTCAGGTTTGAAGCCGGCTTTGTTGGCAGTCACCAACTCCCCCTTTCCTCCAAACAAACCAATGTTTCCTTCTTCCTTTTGGAGCCTTGAGCACACCTCTTCAAAATCAGGAAGTGTAGTCTCCCTTAGGATCTTCATGATGGCATCATTGTAAACCGGATTCAAGTTGAGTAGAAGGCCAAAGATCTTGTCTTGCTCCTTTCTCTCAATGAGAACCTTGGGGTTTAAAGTGCTTGGCCTTAGCATCTCAAGTTCAGACCATGCTGAAGAGAACTTCCCAAGATATTTGGTAAAGTCATGGTCTTCTTGTTTCAGCTCATTAATGGCCTTCTTCACCTCATATACTCTGCTCAGATTTGAAACATCTCCATAAATCTTCTTGAGAGTATCCCACAGTGACTTGGCTGTCTCACAATGAGAATAAGCTTCAAGGATGGATGGGTCAAGAGAGTTTTGGAGAAAGCCAAGCACAAGCTGATCTTCTTGAAACCATTTAGCTTCTGCCTTCTTGGTTTCCTCATCCTTCTTCTTGGCTTCATCTTCTTCAGTTGGTGTTTTATCCTCCAAGATGTGATCCCACAATCCTCTTCCACAAATGGCAGTCTTGATGGTCCTCTGCCATGTCCTATAGTTGATACCCTTGAGCACAACAGGGACAACAGTAGGCCTCAAGCTTGAGCTAAGATGAGAAGAGTCTTCCATGGTGAACAAACTGAAGAGAGTTGATGAAGAGAGAAGAGCCGTGAGAGATAACCAGTTTCTAGGGTTTTAGGACAGAGAAGCTGAGAGCTTAGAGCGAGTCTTGGGTTTAGGACAGAGATTAATGGAGTGAACAAGTGAGGAATCAGAAAGAAATGGGAGTATAAGAGCTTTGGAACCGAGAGAATGAGTGGAAGATTTCTAGGGTTTTGCAACCGTGAGATTAGTGTAAACAAGAGAGAATGTAGAATGGAGATAGAGAATTAGAAGAATAGAGATCAATGCTCTGATACCATGATAGTTTTAGAGATTGAACATGTTTGGGTTAGGGTTCTTGAGCTTGTGGAGGCGCAAGAAAGAGAGAGAGATGGGAGAATAAACTCAGAAACCCTTGTATTCATTTCTGGTCATACATAGCCTTTTATATGGGATACATTCAGCAATTGTTTAACCTAAACAAGTAAAAGACAAATGCACTATGGGACAAGGAGGTCTGAACCATGGCAGAGGTGAGAGAAAGTGTGTGGACCACTTTGTGGTCCTAAACCCCAACGGCTCTCACTCTTCCCTCAAAACCCTAACGGCTCTCACTCCTTGTTTGATCCGAGACATGCTTTCAAATAGTTGGCGCCTTATTGTGAAATGAAGTCCCCAACTTTGCACTTCATCAATGTGCAAGACTTGTGCATTTTATGATAATGCACAATCTTAACACATTGGTCTTCTCATGATCAATAGAGAGGAGGAGTAAATGGGATGAGGAGAGGCTGAAGAAGCCTAGCCTCAGTCCTAAACAAAGCAAGAGAAGAAGGTTCCACAAGTAAAAGAGGTGGTTCCACAAGCAAAAGAAGAGTGTTATCCAAGGAACACTCATAGATGAAGATGTGCAAAAATGGGGCACAAGCTGGTCTGTGCAAAGTCAGGGCCAGATGATAATAAGATGATGGATTCAATGTGCAAAAGTGGGGCATATTCAGACACAAGTCTCGGATGCAACAAGGTTAAACAAGGGAAGATCACATGTTGAGATTAAGGGATGAACAAGAGTGAAGACAAGTCACTATCACTCTTGGAAGCGTGGACTCTCTCTCTCCAGACCTACAACACGCCAAGGAAGGGAAGAGAGATGTCACTATCAGCACAAGAAGACACAAGAATCCAAATGAAAGAAGAAGATCCAACCGTTGAGTTCAAATCTACTTTCCCTCCAATGAATCAACGGTTGAGAGATTATGAATTGTTGTCTTTGTTTATTGTTGTCTTGACCTAGTTGTAAGCCTATTTAAAGGCCTTACACGCCATTGTATCCAGTTGCTCATTCACTCACAAGTAATCAACAAGATACTTGATATTCTCTCTTAAGTCTTTCTCTCTTTCCTTTAGTTTTGTTCTTGCGGTTTCTTTCTCTTAAACTCTCATTGTGATCTTCAACAAGACACAATGTAGACTCATGTAAGAGCATGGTTGGGCTGCTAAGGCAGTCCCAAATCCACACTTGGATAGTTCTTCCATAACTAATCCAAGTGTGAGAGTCTCTCGGTTTATAAAGCTCTTACATGTTTTTCCTTCTCTTTCTTCTTAGAACACCTCTTAGCTAATTACTGATTTGTCATCCATTATCATGAGTAAACAATCCTATGTGATGTTAAGCTCTTGGATAACATTTTCATATAGCTTAAGTGTTCATTTGTTTGAGGTAGAATAGCTTTTGTTTCCTTCTTTAACCGCAAACCCTAGTTTTCTCTCTCTAGCGCCTTAAGAACCCTAATTGGGTCTTAGGCTTGTTTTCCCTATTCTACCTCATTTCTCTTGAGCCAGACTTGTTTCTCAGATCATCCCCATGGATGTATCTGAAATTCCAACATGGTATCAGAGCCACACAAGTGGTTGGCTCATTTTTGTTTCAAGATAGAGAGCAAAATCTGTCTTGTTATGTTTTTGCTTCCGCAAAGTTTTAAGAGGACCAAGCTTCTGTTTTTCTTGGATCCTAACCATCAAAACTTGTTGCTCTACCTTCCTTGAGAGTTAACAAGCTGTTGATGAAAAATCAGAGAGAGTAAGAGCACATCTTTGCTTCTTTCACTCTTATCTCTCTGTTTTGCTTCCGCATTGTTTTAAATGGACCAAGCTCAGTTCACTTGGTGCCATTCTCTTTGTCATGAGTCAAACTGAGAGAAAACCCTCAGTCCCTGAACCATAGACGTTTCTTGCTTGTTGCTCCATTTGTCTTTGGGAGGCAACAAGTTCTTGTTGAGAAAAATCAGAGAAGTGTAAGAGCACATCATTGCTTCTTTCACTCTTGACTTCTCTGGTGATTTTTCATGTGGTTGTTTATGAGTTAAACTGAGGAAAACACTCAGTCCCTGAACCTTAAACACATAAGTTTCTGAGTTCAACTAAGCACAACTTAGTCCCTGAACCTGAAACATTTTTCTTTTCCTTTCATTCTTTTCTTTACATACTATTATTCTCCCATACTCTCTAATACTCTGATTTTGGCTCACATACTCTTAAATCTGAGCTTTGTCTTCCAAAATCACATTCTCATTCTCTCTCACTCTCAAACTCTTTTATACTCTGATGCACAAACTCTTAAATCTGAGTTGTGTCATCCATTCTCCCATTCTTCATTTTTCTTTTCTTTTCTTATTCTCTCTCTCTCAAAATTCACTCCTAAAGAGCCCATTCTTTTCTTTCACAGAAACTTAATCAAGCTCATGGTTCTGGCCAGACTTGTGTTGCTTGAGAATGTCATGTGTTTGTTCTTGGTTTTCTTAGGAGGAATGAAGAGATGTTGGCAGTAAGGATCAGTCACAAAAGGAGGGTGCACACTCTAAGTGGCGGTTCAAGCTGATGATGTTGTAGTTGTGTGGTTGAGGAGCTGAAGAAGTCTCCAACAAAACCAGTGAGCTCATGAAGTTGTGGATAAGCTGAAATCCTCATTCTGTTGGAGCCATAACCGAGTTGGGAGTCAGCTGGTGGATGAGCTCAAGGTTCAAGGATCTTCCCAAAGAAGAAGGCGGTTTACAAGCTGTCCATTCAAAGAAGGAAAAGGCCTTGTTTAAAGAAGCTGTACAAGGAGTTGTACAAGCTGTGTATACATGGTGAAGAGCCATTCAAGGGTGCGGGGGAGCTTGTTGGATCAGTCATGGTTATGTTCCAACAAGGCAAACATTCAATCACTCCCAACCGCAACAAGAAATCAGGCTACTTCTAAAACCTCCTTTTTCATTTTCATTAAGCTTCCATCTTATGAGTTCTCTTGATTATGATTGTTTTTCAAAGTCAAAATGTTTTAAACTCAATTCTCAAAACGTTTTAGACTTGTTTTCTCTTAAGTATCTTGTTGTGATCATGTGTTTCAATTCAAAAACGTTTTAAAACTAATACTCAAAACGTTTCTAAACATAAAGGTTTAATGCTTAGCTAATGTTCTAAATGTCTTGCACACACTTAACATGTTTCCTTTAAACCTTTGTGTTGAAGGAAAAGATAAAGACATGCTTGAGGAGCATTAGAAAGTGAAGGAGCTATGAGGAACATCCGCAAGTCTTGAAGTCTTTCCAAGAGGAAGATGAGACCAACTTGAAGTTCAACTCAGGAAGAGAAGGATTATCAATGTTGGGGTTAAAGGCCGGAGCACTATAGAGTCCAAGTTTCAAAAGACACAACAAAGATCAAAGAAGTTCATATCAAGAAGAGATCAAACCAAGGAATGCTAAGGAAAGGAAGAGTTGGAGAAAGAAGTGAGCCGTGAGTTTAGATAAAGCCAAGGTCAAGTTACATCTTGAGTAGGTGACTATACTCTTTTTGTCCTCCTTAAGGTTTTATCCCAAGAGGTTTTACTTAAGGAGGTTTTTAATGAGGTAGTTCAACCGCTCCAAGCTTGGCCTTTGGTCCTCTTCTCCCTTTGGTCTTATGGAGTCCCGACGACCAAGCTTGCGGGGGAGTATTAGAGAGGAGGAGTAAATGGGATGAGGAGAGGCTGAAGAAGCCTAGCCTCAGTCCTAAACAAAGCAAGAGAAGAAGGTTCCACAAGTAAAAGAGGTGGTTCCACAAGCAAAAGAAGAGTGTTATCCAAGGAACACTCATAGATGAAGATGTGCAAAAATGGGGCACAAGCTGGTCTGTGCAAAGTCAGGGCCAGATGATAATAAGATGATGGATTCAATGTGCAAAAGTGGGGCATATTCAGACACAAGTCTCGGATGCAACAAGGTTAAACAAGGGAAGATCACATGTTGAGATTAAGGGATGAACAAGAGTGAAGACAAGTCACTATCACTCTTGGAAGCGTGGACTCTCTCTCTCCAGACCTACAACACGCCAAGGAAGGGAAGAGAGATGTCACTATCAGCACAAGAAGACACAAGAATCCAAATGAAAGAAGAAGATCCAACCGTTGAGTTCAAATCTACTTTCCCTCCAATGAATCAACGGTTGAGAGATTATGAATTGTTGTCTTTGTTTATTGTTGTCTTGACCTAGTTGTAAGCCTATTTAAAGGCCTTACACGCCATTGTATCCAGTTGCTCATTCACTCACAAGTAATCAACAAGATACTTGATATTCTCTCTTAAGTCTTTCTCTCTTTCCTTTAGTTTTGTTCTTGCGGTTTCTTTCTCTTAAACTCTCATTGTGATCTTCAACAAGACACAATGTAGACTCATGTAAGAGCATGGTTGGGCTGCTAAGGCAGTCCCAAATCCACACTTGGATAGTTCTTCCATAACTAATCCAAGTGTGAGAGTCTCTCGGTTTATAAAGCTCTTACATGTTTTTCCTTCTCTTTCTTCTTAGAACACCTCTTAGCTAATTACTGATTTGTCATCCATTATCATGAGTAAACAATCCTATGTGATGTTAAGCTCTTGGATAACATTTTCATATAGCTTAAGTGTTCATTTGTTTGAGGTAGAATAGCTTTTGTTTCCTTCTTTAACCGCAAACCCTAGTTTTCTCTCTCTAGCGCCTTAAGAACCCTAATTGGGTCTTAGGCTTGTTTTCCCTATTCTACCTCATTTCTCTTGAGCCAGACTTGTTTCTCAGATCATCCCCATGGATGTATCTGAAATTCCAACATATCTTTCCTAAATCAACTACTATCTATGAACATTGCTTTGATCTTGTGCACTCTGATGTTTGGACTTCACCTTGTCTGTCTAGAGATAGAAACAAGTATTTTGTGACTTTCATAGATGAAAAATCAAAATATACTTGGGTAACATTGCTGCCATCTAAAGATAGGGTGTTTGATGCATTTTTGAATTTCCAAAACTATGTTACTAATCAGTTTAATGCCAAGATCAAAGTGTTTAGGTCAGATAATGGAGGGGAGTATACAAGCCAAAGATTCAAAGCTCACTTGAACAAATGTGGGATCCTTCATCAAACAAGCTGTCCCCATACTCCTCAACAAAATGGTGTGGCTGAAAGGAAGAACAGACATCTCATGGAAGTGGCTAGGTCCATGATGTTCCACACCAATGTTCCTAAGAGGTTTTGGGGAGATGCAGTCTTGGCAGCTTGTTATCTCATCAATAGGATCCCAACTAGAGTCCTTCAAGACATTTCACCATATGAGGTATTGAACAAAGCCAAACCTTTTATTGAACACTTACGTGTGTTTGGTTGTGTTTGTTTTGTGTATATCTCAGGAGATCAAAGGAATAAGCTAGACGCTAAGAGCACAAGGTGTATGTTCCTTGGATACTCCACAACTCAGAAGGGCTACAAGTGTTTTGATCCAAGCAACAACAGGACCTATGTTTCAAGGGATGTTAAGTTCATTGAGGGGCAGAGATACTATGAGAAGAGGGATTGGGAAGGTTTGAAGGATCTCTCAAGATCACCCTCAGATTTGGATACAAGTTTGAAGTACTTGCTGGACCACTTGGGTAATGATACCCCACGGCCAGAGAAGTCTGATACGCCTACCCAGGAAGATCAACAAGAGGATACTGAACCAGCAACACACACTCATGAACCGGCTCAAGCTCAAGAAGACACTCTACCTCAAGATCAAAACCAAGAGGACTTGGATATGGATGAGGATGAGATGGTTTATCAAGAGGCAGTGGGTAATGAGGAAGTGGTTGATCAACAGGCTCAGCAACTCAGGAGAAGCACAAGGGAAAAGAAAGATCCATCAGAATGGATGAAGACAAGAGTCTTCTACAACAACCAAGCAGTAGCTCATCCTAGTCAGTCTACTTGTTCTATTGACTTGCTCCCATCTAGTCACAAGGCCTTTCTTGGAAAGATTGAGTTAAATCAGGTTCCTAAGACTTATGAAGAGGCTGAGGGAATCAAGGTTTGGATGGATGCAGTAAAGGATGAGAAAGAGGCTATGGAGAGGAACCACACTTGGATTGTAGAGAAGCTGCCAAAAAGGAAAAAGACAGTCAGCTCTAAATGGGTCTTCACAATCAAGTATAAAAGCAATGGAGACATAGAGAGGTACAAGGCAAGGCTAGTGGCAAGGGGATTCACCCAAACCTATGGAGAAGACTATACAGACACCTTTGCACCAGTGGCTAAACTTTATACAGTGAGAGTCACATTGAGCTTAGCCACAAACCTCTCATGGAATCTATGGCAGATGGATGTGAAGAATGCCTTTCTACAAGGTGAACTTGAAGAGGAAGTGTATATGACTCCACCACCAGGTCTGAAGCACTTGTGTAAAGATGGTGAAGTGTTGAGGCTGAGAAGGGCAATTTATGGTCTGAAGCAATCACCAAGGGCATGGTACCATAATCTTAGTCACACTCTTATGGACCATGGTTTCAAGAAGTCTCAATCTGATCATACATTGTTCACGCTTCAAAGTGCTCAAGGAGTGGTGGTGGTTCTGATTTATGTGGATGATTTGATTATCACAGGAAGTGATAATGATGGGATTCAATCCACAAAGGCCTTTCTCAAGAGTTCCTTTGATATTAAAGACCTTGGTGAGTTGAAGTATTTCTTGGGCATTGAAGTTTGCAGATTCAATGATGGATTGTTTCTGTCCCAAAGGAAGTATGTTAAGGACTTGTTGACCAAAACAAGTATGCTTGATTGCAAGATTGCAAAGACTCCTCTTGAAAATGGCTACCAAGTCAATAGAAAGGGGGAGAAATCAGATGAAGTCAAGTTCAAGGATGTCTCATTGTACAGGAGGCTGGTTGGGAAGCTTATCTACCTCACTCTCACAAGACCAGACTTGTGCTTTGCTGTGAATCAAGTGAGCCAACACATGCAATCACCCACAGTGTATCATTGGAGTTTGATTGAGAGGATACTCAGATATCTCAAAGGATCAACTGGACAAGGCATTTGGATGGGTAAGAATGATAGCACAGAGATTGTTGGCTATTGTGATGCAGATTGGGCTGGTGATAAGAGCGATAGGAGATCAACAACCGGCTATTGCACCTTCATTGGAGGCAACTTGGTGACTTGGAAGACAAAGAAGCAGAAGGTGGTATCTTGTTCTAGTGCTGAAGCTGAGTATAGGGCCATGAGGAAGCTTGCAACCGAGCTAACATGGCTGAAGGCTCTGCTTAAGGACTTTGGTATAGAGCAATCAAGTCCAATCACCTTCCATTGTGACAACCAGGCTGCTATTCACATTGCAACCAACTCAGTGTTTCATGAGAGGACAAAACACATTGAGATTGATTGTCACAAGGTGAGGGAGAAGATTGAAGATGGAACCATTCTGCCTTGTTACACAAAGAGTGAAGATCAGCTTGCAGACATCTTCACCAAGGCTGCTAGTCTTAAGGTTTGCACTCATGTCTTTGGCAAACTAGGGCTGGTGGCTATCCATGATTAGAACTCTCCTGATTCATGAGCAGCATACTCTTTTTCCCTTGATGTGGTTTTATCCCAAGTGGTTTTCCACATCAAGGTTTTTAATGAGGTGTTGCCATGATCATTCCAAGTTCAGTCTTTAGGGTGATTCCAAAGTCTGAACTTGAGGGGGAGTATTGATCATGATTAGAACAGATGTGCAATCTTGTGTATTATCAAAATGGGAATTCTGAAGTACATATGTCACCGACGGTGTCGGCGACATGGATGCTGAAGTGAAGTATGGAAGAGTTATATTCTATCATCGATGATATAGAATAGAATCGACGACATCATCGACGATGTCATGGACGGTTTTATTATATCCGTTGGTGATTCACATAGAATAGAAGACGCGGACAGACTCTCTTCTTTTGGATTCAAATTCAAATTGTTTCATTTTCCCCTTAATGCTTATTTCGAAATGTAAACCCATTTAGGGTCTCCTTATGCTCTCCTCCTCTATATAAGGAGATGTAACACAAGCTCAATAAATTAATCTCTTAAGATGTTTTAATCTCTAAATCTATCATTATTCTCTCTTATTTTTGCTCAAGAACACTCAAGAACACTCATGCTTAATCTCTAAATCTATCAGCAAGCTCCCCTCCTTGAGCTGAAGTAGAGGCAGGTTCATTCACAGCTTCTTGAGAGATGTTGGCATTTGCCCTTGAGTCCTTGAACTTGGCTGGTTTGAGGTGGGGATGAAGGACCCAACACTTATCCTTGGAGTGGCCTTTCCTCTTGCAATGCTCACAAAATGGCGCCTTCTTCTCCTCATGTTTGAAGCCAGCTTTGTTGGCAGTCACCAACTCCCCCTTTCCTCTAAACAAACCAATGTTTCCTTCCTCCTTTTGGATCCTAGAGCACACCTCTTCAAAGTCAGGAAGTGTAGTCTCCCTTTGGATCTTCATTATGACATCATTGTAAACCGGATCCAAGTTGAGTAGAAGGCCAAAGATCTTGTCTTGCTCCTTTCTCTCAATGAGAATCTTGGGGTTCATAGTACTTGGCCTTAGCATCTCAAGTTCAGACCACGCTGAAGAGAACTTCCCAAGATACTTGGTAAAGTCATGGTCTTCTTGTTTCAGCTCACTTATGGCCTTCTTCACCTCATATACTCTGCTCAGATTTGAAACATCTCCATAAATCTTCTTGAGAGTATCCCACAGTGACTTGGCTGTCTCACAATGAGAATAAGCTTCAAGGATGGATGGGTCAAGAGAGTTTTGGAGAAAGCCAAGCACCAGCTGATCTTCTTGAAACCACTTAGCCTCTGCCTTCTTGGTTTCCTCATCCTTCTTCTTGGCTGCATCTTCTTCAGTGGGTGTTTTATCCTCCAGGATGTGTTCCCACAATCCTCTTCCACAAATGGCAGTCTTGATGGTCCTTTGCCATGTCCTGTAGTTGATCCCTTTGAGCACAACAGGAACAGCAGTAGGCCTCAAGCTTGAACTGAGATGAGTAGAGTCTTCCATGGTGAGAAACTGAGGAGGTTTGGTTGAGGATTAAAGAACCGCAGAGAAACAGTTTTAGGACCGAGAAGATTAGGGTTTTAATTTTGGACTAAGAGTGTGAGGAACTAAGAGATTGAGGGCTTAAGAACAAGAGTGAGATCTTTAGACTAGAGAGAATGAAAGAACTTGAAGAATGAGAGCTGTAGAAACGCAGAGAATGAAGTGAGAGAGATTTAGGGTTTTAATCCGAGAATCAGCTTAGAACTAGGAGAATGGTGAATCAAAGAGTGGAAATCAAGAGAATGAAGATCATTGCTCTGATACCATGTGAGATTTAGAGTATGTGAACATTAGGGTTCTTGATAAAGAAGAGAGAGTATGCGCAGAACAAAGAGAGAGAATGAGGTTCACAAACCCTTAACATTCATTTGAGGTTTACACTTGCTTTTATATGGTTACAATCAGTCAAATGTTTAACCTAACTAAGTAAAAGACAAGAGCACAAGATGCCAAGGAGCTCTGAAGCGTGGCAGAGGAGAGAGAGAGAGTGTGGACCACATAACCAACGGCTCTCTCTCTTTAAACCCTAAAGCCTTCTGTCTCCTTTATGCAACCAAGTCTTGTTCTTGTTCTTTCAAATAGTTGGCGCCTTAAGTCTTCTTCAAAGGTTCCCAACTTTGCACATTATCAAATGTGCAAGACTTGTGCATTTTGTGATAATGCACAAGCTTAACACATTTGTCTAATCATGATCAATAAACTATAAGTAAGTTTTTGTATGCTCCCAAAGGTAGAATGAGAAGCATGTTGTACATGTTTATGTTCGTTTGTAACACAACTAAGTAACCCCTCCAAAAGACTAGAAAGACATTTTGATCTTCTAAAAGGTCCTATGAGAATCCAAAATAAAATTTTTTAACTAAAACTTCTTGAAACATATATGTCATGGATTGGAGAATTTAGGTGAAGTAGGACAACTATAAGTAAGTTTTTGTATTCTCCCAATGGTAGAATGATAAGCATGTTTTACATGTTTATGTTCGTTTTTAACACAACTAAGTAACCCCTCTAAAAGACTAGAAAGACACTTTGATCTTCTAAAAGGTCCTATGAGAATCCTAAATAAAAAAATTTAACCAAAACTTCTTGAAACATACATGTCATGGATTGGAGAATTTAGGTGAGGTAGGACAACTATAAGTAAGTTTTTGTATGCTCCTTAAGGTAGAATGAGAAGCATTTTATAAAAGTTTATGTTCGTTTGTAACACCCCTAAGTAACCCTTCTAAATACTCGAAAGACACTATGATCTTGTAAAAGGTCCTATGAGAATCCTAAACAAAACTTTTTAAACAAAAATTCTTGAAACATATGTGTCATGGATCGGGGGTTTTAGGTGAGGTTAAACAACTATAAGTAAGTTTTTGTATGTTGCTTAAGGTAGAATGAGAAGCATTTTATACAAGTTTATGTTCGTTTGTAACACCCCTAAGTAACCCGTCTAAATACTAGAAAGACACTTTGATCTTGTAAAAGGTCCTATGAGAATCCTAAACAAAACTTTTTAAACAACAATTCTTGAAACATATGTGTCATGGATTGGAGATTTTAGGTGATGTTAGACAACTATAAGTAAGATTTTGTATGCTCCTAAAGGTAGAATGAGAATCATTTTATACAAGTTTATGTTCATTTGTAACACCCCAAAATAACCCTTCTAAATAATAGAAAGACACTTTGACCTTCTACAAGTTCCTATGATAATCCTAAACAAAACTTTTTAAACAAAACTTCTTGAAACCTATGTGTCATGGATTGGAGAATTTAGGTGCAGTAAGACAACTATAAGTAAGTTTTGTAGGCTCCCAAAGGTAGAATGAGAAGCATGTTGTACATGTTTATGTTCGTTTGTAACACAACTAAGTAACCCCTCCAAAAGACTAGAAAGACATTTTGATCTTCTAAAAGGTCCTATGAGAATCCAAAATAAAACTTTTTAACCAAAACTTCTTGAAACATATATGTCATGGATTGGAGAATTTAGGTGAGGTAGGACAACTATAAGTAAGTTTTTGTATTCTCCCAAAGGTAGAATGATAAGCATGTTTTACATGTTTATGTTCGATTGTAACACAACTAAGTAACCCCTCTAATAGGCTAGAAAGACACTTTGATCTTCTAAAAGGTCCAATGAGAATCCTAAATAAAACTTTTTAACCAAAACTTCTTGAAACATATATGTTATGGATTGGAGAATTTAGGTGAAGTAGGACAATTATAAGTAAGTTTTTGTATTCTCCCAAAGGTAGAATGATAAGCATATTTTACATGTTTATGTTCGTTTTTAACACAACTAAGTAACCCCTCTAAAAGACTAGAAAGACACTTTGATCTTCTAAAAGGTCCTATGAGAATCCTAAATAAAAAATTTTAACCAAAACTTCTTGAAACATACATGTCATGGATTGGAGAATTTAGGTGAGGTAGGACAACTATAAGTAAGTTTTTGTATTCTCCCAAAGGTAGAATGATAAGCATGTTTTACATGTTTATGTTCGTTTTTAACACAACTAAGTAACCCCTCTAAAAGACTAGAAAGACACTTTGATCTTCTAAAAGGTCCTATGAGAATCCTAAATAAAAAATTTTAACCAAAACTTCTTGAAATATACATGTCATGGATTGGAGAATTTAGGTGAGGTAGGACAACTATAAGTAAGTTTTTGTATGCTCCTTAAGGTAGAATGAGAAGCATTTTATACAAGTTTATGTTCGTTTGTAACACCCCTAAGTAACCCTTCTAAATACTCGAAAGACACTATGATCTTGTAAAAGGTCCTTTGAGAATCCTAAACAAAACTTTTTAAACAAAAATTCTTGAAACATATGTGTCATGGATCGGGGGTTTTAGGTGAGGTTAAACAACTATAAGTAAGTTTTTGTATGTTGCTTAAGGTAGAATGAGAAGCATTTTATACAATTTTATGTTCGTTTGTAACACCCCTAAGTAACCCGTCTAAATACTAGAAAGACTCTTTTATCTTGTAAAAGGTCCCATGAGAATCCTAAACAAAACTTTTTAAACAACAATTCTTGAAACATATGTGTCATGGATTGGAGATTTTAGGTGAGGTTAGACAACTATAAGTAAGATTTTGTATGCTCCTAAAGGTAGAATCAGAATCATTTTATACAAGTTTATGTTCATTTGTAACACCCCTAAATAACCCTTCTAAATAATAGAAAGACACTTTGACCTTCTACAAGTTCCTATGATAATCCTAAACAAAACTTTTTAAACAAAACTTCTTGAAACCTATGTGTCATGGATTGGAGAATTTAGGTGCAGTAAGACAACTATAAGTAAGTTTTTGTATGCTCCCAAAGGTAGAATGAGAAGCATGTTGTACATGTTAGAATATGAAGATTAAGTTGAGAGAATGGGGTAGAGCAGGTAGAATAAGTGAGAGAGAGGCGCAGAAACCTTCTTAGGGTTTGAGGCGCAGAGAGAGAGAGAGAATGAGAGAGATGATAAGTTTCAGAGAAGAATAATTCTCTTAATTAACAAATGGGAACTTTACAGGAGTTATATATGCATAAAACTAGGGCTACACAACTTTAAACACAAGCAGATAAGTCTCCAACGGTCACAAGAGTGTGACAGACTTTTATCTTCCAAGACACTAATGTTTTTGATATAGTGTACTATGTAGTCTCACGTCCAGTATAGTTCACTATATTCAATATAGCTCACGTCCAGTATAGTTCACTATATTCAATATAGCTCACGTCCAGTATAGTTCACTATGTGATCTCCACTTCAATACTCCCCCTCAAGCTTGAATTCAAGAGATGAATCAAGCTTGGAACAGCAAAGGAGATCTACCTCATTAAAAACCTTCATAAAGAAAACCACTTGGGATAAAACTTCATGAAGGGAAAAAGAGTGTAGTCTCCAAGGCTTTAGAGGTTTCAGGAAGCTCCACAAGTCCGAGCTTGGTGTGAATGGACTCACACACCTTTAAACTAGCTGCCTTGGTAAACACATCAGCCAATTGTTCTTCACTTCTTGTATAGCATGGTAACACCACTCCTTGCTCAATCATCTGCCTCACTTTGTGACAATCCACTTCTATGTGCTTGGTCCTTTCATGGAAGACTGAATTTGATGCAATATGAATGGCTGCTTGATTATCACAATGCATGGTGATAGGCTTGGCTGTTACAATCCCCAAATCTGCAAGAAGGCCTTTTATCCATGCTAACTCGGTCACCAACTTTCTCATGGCTCGATACTCAGCTTCAGCACTTGAACAAGAGACTATCTTCTGCTTTTTACTCTTCCAAGTAACCAGATTGCCTCCGATGAATGTGCAATATCCAGTTGTTGACCTTCTGTCCACTCTATCTCCTGCCCAATCTGAATCACAATACCCAACTATCTCTGTGCTTTGATTGCAGCCCATCCAAATGCCTTGACCCGGAGTGCCACTTAGATATCTGAGTATCCTTTCAACCATGTTCCAATGATGCATCTTTGGTGCTTGCATATGTTGACTTATCTGGTTCACAGCAAAGCACAAATCAGGTCTGGTTATTGTTAAGTAGATTAGCTTACCAACCATCCTTCTATAGTGGGTGATGTCCTCAAATAGTCTGTCTTCAAGCTCCCCCTCTCTTATGACTTTGTAGCCTTCTTCCAATGGTGTCTTAGCTGGTTTTGATCCAATCTTTCCTGTTTCAGACAACAAATCAAGTGTGTACTTCCTTTGAGATAAGAAGAGTCCTTCATCAGACCGACAAACTTCTATCCCAAGGAAGTACTTTAGAGTACCAAGATCCTTAATGTCAAACACAGATTTAAGATATGCTTTAGTTTCTTGAATACCTGACTTGTTACTCCCTGAGATGATAATGTCATCCACATAAACAAGGATGACAATAATACCTTCCTGATCTTGTAAAGTAAATAAAGTATGATCTCCTTCAGACCTCTTAAATCCTCTTTGCATAAGGGTTGAGCTCAACTTATGGTACCACGCTCTAGGTGATTGCTTGAGTCCATAGATAGCTTTCTTGAGCCTTAGAACCTTCCCTGGTTCCACAATGCTCTCAAGACCAGAAGGTGGTCTCATGTATACCTCATCTTCAAGCTCTCCTTGAAGGAAAGCATTCTTGACATCCATTTGCCAAAGTTCCCAATCAAGGTTTGTTGCTAAAGACAAGATGATCCTAACTGTGTGAAGCTTAGCCACTGGTGCAAAGGTGTCCAAATAATCCTTTCCATAGGTTTGAGTAAAGCCTCTTGCAACCAGCCTTGCTTTGTATCTCTCCACTTCTCCATCACTTCTATACTTGATAGTGAAGACCCATTTAGAAGTTACTGCCTTCTTTCCTCTAGGGAGTTCAGATTCATACCAAGTCTCATTGTTCTCCATTGCTTTGATCTCTTCATCCACAGCCTGCATCCATCTTTTATCTCCCTGTGCTTCTTCATAGGTTGTTGGTACTTCTTCTTGATCCAACTTTCCAAGGAACACTTGATGTTCCAAAGGTACATGAGCTAAACTGCAAACGGCTTGAATGGGATGAGCTACTGCATTGCTGTTGAAGAACACTCTAGTCTTCATCCATTCTGATGGATCCTTTTTCTCCCTTGTACTCCTTCTTAGTGCTTGAATCTGTTGGTTCATTGGCTGCACAATCTCCTCATGTTCTAACTCATGTTCTTCATGCTCTTCAACACCAGGTTGATTATGTGTAGCAGAATCAGTTTGCTGCTCATGTTCTTCATGCTCTTCAACACCAGGTTGATTATGTGTAGCAGAATCAGTTTGTTGCTGTTCTTCTCGCCCTGATTCTGATTCTGATGTGTCCCCCTCATGATCAAGATGGGGTTGTTGTGAGTCTTCCACAGGTGCATCCGAGACTGGAGTAGGTGGTGTGCTTGTTACAACCGGTTCTTGTGGTACACTAATGCCAAGACTCTCCATGATTCTTCTTAAGTTAGCAGCTCGGTCTGATTGAGATGTGGGAAGATCCTTCAAGCTATCCCAATTCTTCTCATCATAGAAGCTCTTTGTCTCCATGAATTTCACATCTCTGGATACTAAAACCTTCCTTGTTTCAGGTACATAACACTTGTATCCCCTTTGTGTTGTGGAGTAACCAATGAACATAGCTTTGGTGCTCTTAGCATCCAACTTATCCCTCTGTTCCCCTGGTATTAACACAAAGCAAATACACCCAAACACACGTAAGTGATTAACTAATGGATTGGTCTTGTTTAGTACCTGAAATGGAGATTGATCTTTAAGAACTCTTGTGGGAGTTCTGTTGATCAAATAACAAGCCGTCATGACTGCATCTCCCCAAAACTTCTTAGGAACATTCTTGTAGAACATCATGGACCTTGCAACCTCCATTAAATGTCTATTCTTCCTCTCAGCCACTCCATTTTGTTGTGGAGTATAGGGACAGCTAGTTTGATGAAGAATTCCATACTTTGACAAATGTTGTTTGAAGGCATTGCTTGTGTACTCACCACCATTGTGATGAGGACATTGACTCAAGCGTTGACTCAAGCGTTGACTCAAGCGTTGACTCAAGCGTAGAGATACGTCAAGAAGACCTAGAAGAAGTACCTGCTGCTCAAGACGTGACCACCATGAGAGATCCTCCGAGGACAAGATCAGGAACTAGAAGACTTAGAGCACTGTTCAACACATCCATTCAAAGTCTCCTAGCTCAAGATTATCAAGTAGAGCGTCTAGAGGCCCAAACGAAGACAATTGAAGACTCAATGATGATCTTCTCAATTCAGCCCACTTAGGCCCGTTCATGGACGACCACACGCGCTCAATAAGGTATGATTTCAATTCATATATTGTGTTTGTTCATTTTGCAGGTCCAAGTCTTATATTAGTTGTCTGAGTCAGAGTCTGTATTAGTCATTAAGTGAGTCAAGTTTCCCTGTATTACTTTAAAGTCGGACCATAGGATATTTTATTTAGTAGCCGTTGTAATTAGGTTTTCTGCCCTAGAAGGCAACAGCTGCACGATCCCCTTTATAAGGATCCTTAGCAGCCGTGTATCATTTACCAAGTATCAATACAATAACGCAGTTCTTCTTCTTCGTGAGAAAACACCTTTCGAATTCTAAGCTTTCTTGTGAGTCATATCAAGCGACCTTAGGTTCAGTCTTATCACAAGATCTTCATCTCTTGTGTGGCGACACTCAATCCATCTTCTATCCATTCAATCATCTCAACGTTCTTCCTAAGGAGTCTAGAGACCCGAGGGTTGGATCCATCTCACCTCATCATAACCCACGATCTAGAAGAGAGCGACTTCAGTCCCTGTTCTACGTCAAACACGCTTCCATCTTGCATCATCTGGTATCAGAGCCGAAAGGTTCCTAGATCAGGTGTATCTATCCTTTTTCCTTTCGGTTTCTTTGCAATCTAGTTTATAGCTTTCGATTTTTACCTTCAAAAAAAAAAAAAAAAAACCATAAAAAGTCTTTTGTTTCATCTAGTTTCATTGTTGATCTACATCCTTGAATCAAGTTAGGAATCGCTTCTTTGTGCTTGAGCCAATAAGCGAATTCTCTTGTCAATCTTAAGGTTCTAGATTCAAAACCTTTTCTTTTCTTGCACTCGTTTTCAACTTTCAAAAAAAAAAAAAAAAATTTGTTTTGTGTTCTTGATTTTTGCATTCAAAAAAAAAAAAAAAAGATTTTTTTTTTTTGAAGAAGAAGAAGTGTGGCCTTTTGATCCGATTTCTCCATTTGAATTTTGGTTCAAAGTGTTCATTTCCTTTTCCAAAGATTTCGAAAATATTTTCCATATTTTAAGATTTTCTAGTTCCTATTTTTACTAAAATCTCGCTTTCAAAAAAAAAAAAAAAAAAAAAAAAAAGAAAGTTTTCCAAATCTTTTCAAATTTCTAAAGATCTCCTATATTTAATCAAATCGGTTTTCAACTTTTCAAACTCTTACCGAGCGTGATTTATTTTACTTGTAACCGAGCCTTCTCTTGTGTCAGTCCTTGACGCATCGCTTGTATCACAAGTTATCATAGGTTTGCTTAGGATCTTTCTTCTTATTTTGTGCCTTTTGTTCCCTAGTCACTTGATCGCTTGCTCTAGTGTGTGTAGGAACAGGAACCCAATGGCAGGAGAACAAGTAGACCCTAATGCGACTCTACTAGAAGCGCTACAAGCCATGAAGAACGACTTGTCGGCTCAGATCGGACGGATTGATCAAAGGGTTGGACGACTAGAACTTCCAAGGAATGATGAGCAGTCGGATGATGATGAGAGTGAGAATACTCTGAATGCAGGAGCAGGAGGGAGGAACCGAGATCATCAACATCACCGCCGTGATCGCCAACCACAACAAGAGGTAAACCGCAACTTTGCAAAGGATTTGAAACTAACTGTGCCAACTTTTGCAGGTAGGGTTAATCCGGAAGCATACCTTGATTGGGAGAGGCGTATGGAGTACATCTTTGACTACTACGAGTACAATGACCATCCCATTCAAGCCGTATGCAATTTGGCCCATGTACCTTTGGAACATCAAGTGTTCATTGGACAGTTGGATCAAGAACAAGTACCAACAACCTATGAAGAAGCCAAGGGAGATAAGAGGTGGATGCAAGCTGTGAATGAAGAGACCAAGACAATGGAAAATAATGAGACTTGGTATGAGGCAGAACTTCCCAAAGGAAAGAAGGCAGTGAGTTCTAAATGGGTGTTCACTATCAAGTATAGAAGTAATGGAGAGGTAGAGAGATACAAAGCAAGGTTGGTAGCAAGAGGCTTCACTCAAACCTATGGAAAGGATTATTTGGATACATTTGCACTAGTAGCTAAGCTCCATACAGTCAGGATCATCTTGTCTTTGGCAACAAACCTCGATTGGGAACTTTGGCAAATGGATGTCAAGAATGCATTCCTTCAAGGAGAACTTGAGGATGAGGTGTATATGACACCACCTTTATTGAGAAGAAGATCCAAAGTGTGCAATATGATCAGTGTATTGAGTATTGAGATGAACACCTTAAGTGTTCAGATCAATGTGAAGTCCTTTGATCCGATCAGAAGAAGAAGAGGTAAATAAGTAAAAGGGAGAGAGTTTAATCTTATGGATAAGTGGTAAAAGGATAAGTTACCATTAACCAAGTCAAAGATCTTCTAGAAGCTTGACTCCACGGATGAACAGTACCAGGAGACAAGATTCAAATTCAAATGGAGATTCCCTTCCCTACTTGCTTCACCCTTTTGTCCAAAGGTGTCTTTAGAATTATTTTGTCATTAGAGTTTGAATATGAAAGTAGTAGCCACGAAATTGAGTTATTTTTTGTCTATATATTCATTGTGAAATCAATAAGAAAAAACAGACTTGGGAAAGCTTTTCCCTCATACTCCTCTTGTGCAATTCTTCTTCTTTCTTTCTCTCTTGCTAAATCTCTCATATAACTCTCTAATTCTAATATTCTTACATTCTTCACCATTCTACCTTATTCTCTCACTCTAAATCTCATATTCTAACATGGTATCAGAGCTCTAAGCTCCTGTACCTATTCATTTCCGCAATCTTGTTCTAAAACTCTGATTTTCTTGTTCTAATTTCTGTTCTTGAAAGTTTGTTCCTGTTCTTGAAAATTTTAAGCTCTTAAGTCATTTCTTTGGGCTAGTTTACTCTTGTGTGTTTTCTCTGTGAATTGAGAACTCTCTTGTTTAGAATCTTGCCTTGAAAACTCCATCCTTGCTACAAATCAGTCTCAGCAATGGAGAACTCAAGGGTAATCATTCCTGTGATTCTTAAGGGTGCCAACTACATTGTTTGGGCCAGAATGGTTAAGTCTGCACTTGGAGGCAGAGGTCTTTGGAAGTATATCATGAGGAGTACAGCTCCACAGAAGATGATGAAGGCTGAAGCTAAGGTAGGAACCGAGGCAGAGGCTAAAGATGGTGTTGAGTCTCATGAAGAGGCGTCTGAAGCTTATGAAGAAGCTTGGATACAAGGGGACCAGAATGTGCTCTCTATACTCCAAAGCTCACTGGACCAGCACCTATTGGAAGCCTACTCTTATTGTGTGACTTCCAAGCAGCTGTGGGATACTATTGAGAAGGTTTATGGGAATAAATCAAACCTAACCAGAGTCTTTGAAGTTAAGCTGGCCATCAACAATCTCCAGCAAGAAGATATGGAGTTTAAAGCTCACTTTGGAAAGTTTAGCTCACTGTGGTCAGAGTTGGAGATGTTGAGGCCACCAAGCAGTGATCCTTTTGATAGTTTTAGAGATTGAACATCATTAGAAATTAGGGTTCTTGAGCAAGATGGAGGCGCAAGAGAGAGATGAGAGAATAAGACTCAAAAACCTTGAAATCATTTTGGGGTTTACAAGCTCTTTATATATGAGAGCTGAGACAATGGTTTAACCTAAAATAGTAAGAGACAAAAGGAGCATAAGGACAAAGTCTGCCCTCTGAACCGCAGCAGGAGAGAGAGAGAATGTGGTCCCCCTTTTGTTGTCCTCACCGGCTGTTTCTTCTTCACTCCAACGGCTCTCTTCCTTTTGTTTGATACAAGGTTAACCTTTGATGAATGTTGGCGCCTTAGGTCTTTAACATAAGTCCCCAACTTTGCACATTATCAAATGTGCAAGACTTGTGCATATTTAGATAAAACACAGCCTTTGCACATTTGATCTTATCATGATCAATACTCCCCCTCAAGTTCAGACTTTGGAATCACCCTAAAGACTGAACTTGGAATGATCATGGCAACACCTCATTAAAAACCTTGATGTGGAAAACCACTTGGGACAAAACCACATCAAGGGAAAAAGAGTATGCTGCTCATGAATCAGGAGAGTTCTAATCATGGATAGCCACCAGCCCTAGCTTGCCAAAGACATGAGTGCAAACCTTAAGACTAGCAGCCTTAGTGAAGATGTCTGCAAGTTGATCTTCACTCTTTGTGTAACAAGGCAGAATGGTCCCATCTTCAATCTTCTCCCTTACCTTGTGACAATCAATCTCAATGTGTTGTGTCCTCTCATGAAACACTGAGTTGGTTGCAATGTGAATAGCAGCCTGGTTGTCACAATGGAAGGTGATTGGACTTGTTTGTTCTATGCCAAAGTCCTTGAGCAAAGCTTTCAGCCATGTTAACTCGGTTGCAAGCTTCCTCATTGCCCTATACTCAGCTTCAGCACTAGAACAAGATACCACCTTCTGCTTCTTTGTCTTCCAAGTTACCAAGTTGCCTCCAATGAAGGTACAATAGCCGGTTGTTGATCTCCTATCACTCTTATCTCCAGCCCAATCTGCATCACAATAGCCAACAATCTCTGTGCTCTCATTCTTACCCATCCAAATACCTTGTTCAGTTGATCCTTTGAGATATCTGAGTATCCTCTCAATCAAACTCCAATGATACACTGTGGGTGATTGCATATGTTGGCTAACTTGATTCACAGCAAAACACAAGTCTGGTCTTGTGAGAGTGAGGTAGATAAGCTTCCCAACCAGCCTCCTATATAATGAGACATCCTTGAACTTGACTTCATCTGATTTCTCCCCCTTTCTATTGACTTGGTAGCCATCTTCAAGAGGATTCTTTGCAATCTTGCAATCAAGCATACTTGTTTCTGTCAACAAGTCCTTAACATACTTCCTTTGGGACAGAAACAATCCATCATTGAATCTGCAAACTTCAATGCCCAAGAAGTACTTCAACTCTCCAAGGTCTTTAATATCAAAGGAACTTTTGAGGAAAGCCTTTGTGGATTGAATCCCATCATTATCACTTCCTGTGATAATCAAATCATCCACATAAATCAGAACCACCACAATTCCTTGAGCACTTTGAAGCGTGAACAATGTATGATCAGATTGAGACTTCTTGAAGCCATGGTCCATAAGAGTGTGACTAAGCTTATGGTACCATGCCCTTGGTGATTGCTTCAAGCCATAAATTGCCCTTCTCAGCCTCAATACCTCACCATCTTTACACAAGTGCTTCAATCCTGGTGGTGGAGTCATATACACTTCCTCTTCAAGTTCACCTTGTAGAAAAGCATTCTTCACATCCATTTGCCATAGATTCCATGAGAGGTTGGTGGCTAAGCTCAATGTGACTCTCACTGTGTGAAGTTTAGCCACTGGTGCAAAGGTATCTGTATAGTCTTCTCCATAGGTTTGAGTGAATCCCCTTGCTACTAGCCTTGCCTTGTACCTCTCTATGTCTCCATTGCTTTTATACTTGATTGTGAAGACCCATTTAGAGCTAACAGTCTTCTTCTTTTTCGGCAGCTTCTCTACAATCCAAGTATGGTTCCTCTCCATAGCTTCTTTCTCATCCTTTACTGCATCCATCCAAACCTTTATACCCTCAGCCTCTTCATAAGTCTTAGGGACCTGGTTTAGCTCAATCTGTCCAAGAAAGGCCTTGTGACTAGATGGTAGCAAGTCAATAGAACAAGTAGACTGACTAGGATGAGCTACTGCTTGGTTGTTGTAGTAGACTCTTGTCTTCATCCATTCTGATGGATCTTTCTTTTCCCTTGTGCTTCTCCTGAGTTGCTGAACCTGTTGATTAACCACTTCCTCATTACCCACTGCCTCTTGATAAACCATCTCATCCTCATTCATGTCCAAGTCCACTTGGTTCTGATCTTGAGGTAGAGTGTCTTCTTGAGCTTCAGCCGGTTCATGTGTGTGTGTTGCTGGTTCAGTATCCTCTTGTTGAGCTTCTTGGGTAGTTGTGTCATGCTTCTCTGGCCGTGGGATGTCATTGCCCAAGTGATCCAACAAGTACTTCAAACTTGTAGCCAAATCAGAAGGTGATCTTGAGAGATCTTTCAAACCTTCCCAATCCTTCTTCTCATAGTAACTCTGCCCCTCAATGAACTTAACATCCCTTGAAACATAGGTCCTGTTATTGCTTGGATCAAAACACTTGTAGCCCTTCTGAGTTGTGGAGTATCCAAGAAACATACACCTTGTGCTCTTAGCATCTAGCTTGTTCCTTTGATCTCCTGAGATATATACAAAACAAACACAACCAAACACACGTAAGTGTTCAATAAATGGTTTGGCTTTGTTCAATACCTCAAATGGTGAAATGTCTTGAAGGACTCTAGTTGGGATCCTATTGATGAGATAACAAGCTGCCAAGACTGCATCTCCCCAAAACCTCTTAGGAACATTGGTGTGGAACATCATAGACCTAGCCACTTCCATGAGATGTCTGTTCTTCCTTTCAGCCACACCATTTTGTTGAGGAGTATGGGGACAGCTTGTTTGATGAAGGATCCCACATTTGTTCAAGTGAGCTTTGAATCTTTGGCTTGTATATTCTCCTCCATTATCTGACCTAAACACTTTGATCTTGGCATTAAACTGATTAGTAACATAGTTTTGGAAATTCAAAAATGCATCAAACACCCTATCTTTAGATGGCAGCAATGTTACCCAAGTATATTTTGATTTTTCATCTATGAAAGTCACAAAATACTTGTTTCTATCTCTAGACAGACAAGGTGAAGTCCAAACATCAGAGTGCACAAGATCAAAGCAATGTTCATAGATAGTAGTTGATTTAGGAAAGATAGTTCTACAATGTTTGCCAAGAATACAAGCTTCACAAGTTGAATGATCAAAGCTAACATTAGGCAATATTAAGTTCAAAGCACGAGCATGAGGATGTCCTAGTCTAGCATGCCATAGGACATTTTGATTGAAAGAAAAACAGGATTTAAAAGCTAATGAATCCGAGTTGCTTGGAGAAGTGTCTTCAAGGAGGTAAAGCTCATCTTGTGTACCACCTCTTCCAATAACCTTTCCATTCTTAATATCCTGAAAACAAACATCATTAGGCCCAAAGATAACATTGCAATTCAAGTCTTTAGTGATCCTCTTAACCGACAGCAAGTTAGATTTAAACTTAGGAACATAGAATGCATCACTTTCCTTGTTAAATAATCTCAACTTTCCTGTACCTATTATTGGAATCCCTTGACCATCAGCTATAGTTACTCTTCCTAGGGCAGGTTTAATGTTCTCCAACAACTTAGCATTACTAATCATATGGTGAGAAGCTCCTGAATCTACTACCAACTTATGATCAGTTTTACTAAGCAATTTATGTGAAAATAAAGAGATACCAGAGAGTTTAGAGGCATAAGCCTTGATGAGGTCCTCAAGGTTACTCTTCTTGACATACTCAGTGGCTGTGTAGAGTGCAAGCTCCCCTCCTTGAGCTGAAGTGGAGGCTGGTTCATTCACAGCTTCTTGTGAGATGTTTGCATTTGCCCTTGAGTTCTTGAACTTGTCTGGTTTGAGGTGAGGATGAAGGACCCAACACTTATCCTTGGAGTGGCCTTTCCTCTTGCAATGATCACAAAATGGCGCCTTCTTCTCCTCAGGTTTGAAGCCGGTTTTGTTGGCAGTAACCAACTCCCCCTTTCCTCCAAACAAACCAATGTTTCCTTCTTCCTTTTGGAGCCTTGAGCACACCTCTTCAAAATCAGGAAGTGTAGTCTCCCTTAGGATCTTCATGATGGCATCATTGTAAACCGGATTCAAGTTGAGTAGAAGGCCAAAGATCTTGTCTTGCTCCTTTCTCTCAATGAGAACCTTGGGGTTTAAAGTGCTTGGCCTTAGCATCTCAAGTTCAGACCATGCTGAAGAGAACTTCCCAAGATACTTGGTAAAGTCATGGTCTTCTTGTTTCAGCTCATTTATAGCCTTCTTCACCTCATATACTCTGCTCAGATTTGAAACATCTCCATAAATCTTCTTGAGAGTATCCCACAGTGACTTGGCTGTCTCACAATGAGAATAAGCTTCAAGGATGGATGGGTCAAGAGAGTTTTGGAGAAAGCCAAGCACAAGCTGATCTTCTTGAAACCATTTAGCTTCTGCCTTCTTGGTTTCCTCATCCTTCTTCTTGGCTTCATCTTCTTCAGTTGGTGTTTTATCCTCCAAGATGTGATCCCACAATCCTCTTCCACAAATGGCTGTCTTGATGGTCCTTTGCCATGTCCTGTAGTTGATTCCTTTGAGCATAACAGGAACAACAGTAGGCCTCAAGCTTGAGCTGATGTGGACTGAGTCTTCCATGGTGAGAAACCGGAGAGAGAGTTGAAGTCTTGAATAACCGAGAGGAGATCACAAGTTTCTAGGGTTTAAGACCAAGAAACTGTTGAGGACCGAGAGAAATGAAGCTTGGAACAAGTTGTTAGGTTTTAGGACAGAGAGTAATGAAGAGAACAAGTGAATAACAGAGAGAGATGGAAGTATAGAAGCTTTAGAACCGTGAGAGTAAAGAGAGAGAGTATTAGGGTTTTGAACCGAGAGATTAATGGAACCGAGAGAGTGAAGAATCAAGAGAGAGAGTTAAGAGAATAGAGATCAATGCTCTGATACCATGATAGTTTTAGAGATTGAACATCATTAGAAATTAGGGTTCTTGAGCAAGATGGAGGCGCAAGAGAGAGATGAGAGAATAAGACTCAAAAACCTTGAAATCATTTTGGGGTTTACAAGCTCTTTATATATGAGAGCTGAGACAATGGTTTAACCTAAAATAGTAAGAGACAAAAGGAGCATAAGGACAAAGTCTGCCCTCTGAACCGCAGCAGGAGAGAGAGAGAATGTGGTCCCCCTTTTGTGGTCCTCACCGGCTGTTTCTTCTTCACTCCAACGGCTCTCTTCCTTTTGTTTGATACAAGGTTAACCTTTGATGAATGTTGGCGCCTTAGGTCTTTAACATAAGTCCCCAACTTTGCACATTATCAAATGTGCAAGACTTGTGCATATTTAGATAAAACACAGCCTTTGCACATTTGATCTTATCATGATCAATACCTTTGGTGTTGCAAGAAAGGAGAGAGCAAGATAAAGTCTTTGCTCTTCTGCTCACCTTGAACTCATCTTACAATGGGTTGATTAAGCACATTCTAAGGGCAGACACTCTACCTGATATTGATGATGTGTGTGGACAAATTCAGAAAGAGCAAGGCTCATTTGGGTTGTTCAAAGGGAAAGGAGAGCTGGTGACCGCCAACAAAGGGGTGTTTAAGGCTGATGAGAGGCAGAACTATGGAGGTGACAAGAGAGGAGTCTTGATGTGTGATTTTTGCAAGAAGAGTGGGCACTTGAAAGATAGATGCTGGCGCCTTCATCCTAACCTCAGACCCTCATCTCACAACAACCGGTTCAAAGATCAAAGGGCAAACTACTCTTATGGTGCAGCTGGACCAGGCTCTTCTTCAATGCAGCAATGTGATGAAAGGAGAGCAATGGTGGTCCATCAAGCTCCAGCCATGACTGATCAGAGTGATGTGGTAAGAAGGTCAGACCTTGAGGCACTCATCAAAGCCCTCAAGGAAAACTCTGGTATGGTTCTTGGTACTTCACTCTTTACTTCAAATAAAATCAGACCCTTGATCATTGATTCTGGAGCTTCTCATCACATGATCAGTGACCCTAAGTTGATAGAAAATGTTGAACCAGCTTTAGGATGTGTAGTGATTGCAAATGGTGATAAAATTCCAATTCAAGGCATAGGAAATCTGAAATTGTTTGATAAAGAATCCAAAGCTTTCTTTATGCCTAGCTTCACATCCAACTTAGTATCTGTTAAAAGAATAGCTACTGATCTAAATTGCAATGTTGTTTTCAGTCCTAATGATGTTGTGTTTCAGGATATTAAGACAAGTAAGTTGATTGGGAAAGGTGTGACAAAAGATGAGCTCTACATGATTGAAGACACCAATCCCTCTTCTGAATTATCTCCTGCTTTATCTACTGCTTTATCTACTTGTGTTGGTGTGGATGAATCTATTTGGCATGCTAGACTAGGACATCCACACTCTAGGGCATTAGGACTCTTATTACCTTCTGTTTCTTTTAAGAATGATGATTGTGAGGCTTGTATTCTTGGGAAACATTGCAAATCTGTTTTTCCAAGTTCTAAAACTACTTATGAAAGTTGCTTTGATCTTGTTCATTCTGATGTGTGGACTGCTCCTTGTTTGTCTAGAGAGAATCATAAGTACTTTGTCACTTTCATTGATGAAAAATCTAAATACACTTGGATAACATTGATGCAAACTAAGGATAGAGTGTTAGAAGCTTTTATGAACTTTCAAAGTCATGTTACTAACCATTTCAATGCTAAGATCAAAATTTTTAGATCAGACAATGGTGGTGAGTATACAAGCAATGCCTTCAAACAACACTTGTCCAAACATGGGATTCTTCATCAAACAAGCTGCCCTTACACTCCACAACAAAATGGAGTGGCTGAGAGAAAGAACAGACACTTAATGGAGGTGGCAAGGTCCATGATGTTCTATAGGAATGTTCCTAAGAGGTTTTGGGGAGATGCAGTCATGACAGCATGCTACTTGATCAATAGAACTCCCACGAGAGTTCTTAAGGATCAATCTCCATTTCAGGTACTAAACAAAACAAATCCATTGGTTGATCACTTACGTGTGTTTGGGTGTATTTGCTTTGTGTTAATACCAGGAGAACAGAGGGATAAGTTGGATGCTAAGAGCACCAAAGCCATGTTCATTTTGGATATTCCACAACACAAAGAGGATACAAGTGTTATGTGCCTGAAACAAGGAAGGTTTTGATCTCAAGAGATGTGAAATTTATGGAGACAAGAAGTTTCTATGATGAGAAGAATTGGGATAGCTTGAAGGATCTTCCCACATCTCAATCAGACCGAGCTGCTAACCTAAGGATGATCATGGAAAACATTGGTATTAGTATGCCTCCACAACCGGCCAAGACAAGTCCTGCTTCTTCAGTCCCTGCTCCAACTTCAGAATCTCCTCAACATCCCCATCCTGATCATGAGGGGGACACTCATGAATCAGCACCAGAACCGCAAGAACCTGATTCTACTACACATGATCAAGCTGGTATTGAGGAACATGAAGAACATGAGATAGAAGCTGAGGAGTTGGACCATCAAAATGAAGAGATGGAACAACCGGTTCTACATGAGCAGCCAGTTCAAGTATTAAGGAGGAGCACAAGGGAGAAAAAGGATCCATCAGAATGGAAGAAGACTAGGGTTTACTTCAACAGCAATGCAGTAGCTCATCCCATTCAAGCTACTTGCACTTTAGCTTATGTACCTTTGGAACATCAAGTGTTCATTGGGAAGTTGGATCAAGAACATGTACCAACAACCTATGAAGAGGCCAAAGGAGATAAGAGATGGATGCAAGTTGTAGATGAAGAGACCAAAGCAATGGAAAACAATGAGACTTGGTATGAGGCAGAACTTCCTAAAGGAAAGAAGGCAGTGACCTCTAAATGGGTTTTCACCATCAAGTATAGAAGTAATGGAGAAGTTGAGAGATACAAAGCAAGGTTGGTTGCAAGAGGCTTCACTCAAACCTATGGAAAGGATTACTTGGATACCTTTGCACCAGTAGCTAAGCTTCACACAGTTAGGATCATCCTATCTTTAGCAACAAATCTTGATTGGGAACTTTGGCAAATGGATGTCATGAATGCATTCCTTCAAGGGGAGCTTGAAGATGAGGTATACATGACACCACCTTCTGGTCTTGAAAGCATTGTGAAACCAGGAAAGGTGTTAAGACTCAAGAAGGCTATCTATGGATTAAAGCAGTCACCTAGAGCTTGGTATCATAAACTGAGCTCAACACTTATGCAAAGAGGATTCAAGAGGTCTGAAGGAGATCACACCTTGTTCACTCTTCAGGATCAGGAAGGTATCATTGATGAGGACATTGACTCAAGCGTTGACTCAAGCGTTGACTCAAGCGTTGACTCAAGCGTAGAGATACGTCAAGAAGACCTAGAAGAAGTACCTGCTGCTCAAGACGTGACCACCATGAGAGATCCTCCGAGGACAAGATCAGGAACTAGAAGACTTAGAGCACTGTTCAACACATCCATTCAAAGTCTCCTAGCTCAAGATTATGAAGTAGAGCGTCTAGAGGCCCAAACGAAGACAATTGAAGACTCAATGATGATCTTCTCAATTCAGCCCACTTAGGCCCGTTCATGGACGACCACACGCGCTCAATAAGGTATGATTTCAATTCATATATTGTGTTTGTTCATTTTGCAGGTCCAAGTCTTATATTAGTTGTCTGAGTCAGAGTCTATATTAGTCATTAAGTGAGTCAAGTTTCCCTGTATTACTTTAAAGTCGGACCATAGGATATTTTATTTAGTAGCCGTTGTAATTAGGTTTTCTGCCCTAGAAGGCAACAGCTGCACGATCCCCTTTATAAGGATCCTTAGCAGCCGTGTATCATTGACCAAGTATCAATACAATAACGCAGTTCTTCTTCTTCGTGAGAAAACACCTTTCGAATTCTAAGCTTTCTTGTGAGTCATATCAAGCGACCTTAGGTTCAGTCTTATCACAAGATCTTCATCTCTTGTGTGGCGACACTCAATCCATCTTCTATCCATTCAATCATCTCCAGTTCATTCTAAGGAGTCTAGAGACCCGAGGTTTGAATCCATCTGACCACCATATCGCCCACGATCTAGAATAGAGAGACCTCAGTCCCTGTTCTACGTCAAACACGCTTCCATCTTGCATCATCTGGTATCAGAGCCGAAAGGTTCCTAGATCAGGTGTATCTATCCTTTTTCCTTTCGGTTTCTTTGCAATCTAGTTTATAGCTTTCGATTTTTACCTTCAAAAAGAAAAAAAAAAAACCATAAAAAGTCTTTTGTTTCATCTAGTTTCATTGTTGATCTACATCCTTGAATCAAGTTAGGAATCGCTTCTTTGTGCTTGAGCCAATAAGCGAATTCTCTTGTCAATCTTAAGGTTCTAGATTCAAAACCTTTTCTTTTCTTGCACTCGTTTTCAACTTTCAAAAAAAAAAAAAAAATTTGTTTTGTGTTCTTGATTTTTGCATTCAAAAAAAAAAAAAAGATTTTTTTTTTTTTGAAGAAGAAGAAGTGTGGCCTTTTGATCCGATTTCTCCATTTGAATTTTGGTTCAAAGTGTTCATTTCCTTTTCCAAAGATTTCGAAAATATTTTCCATATTTTAAGATTTTCTAGTTCCTATTTTTACTAAAATCTCGCTTTCAAAAAAAAAAAAAAAAAAGAAAGTTTTCCAAATCTTTTCAAATTTCTAAAGATCTCCTATATTTAATCAAATCGGTTTTCAACTTTTCAAACTCTTACCGAGCGTGATTTATTTTACTTGTAACCGAGCCTTCTCTTGTGTCAGTCCTTGACGCATCGCTTGTATCACAAGTTATCATAGGTTTGCTTAGGATCTTTCTTCTTATTTTGTGCCTTTTGTTCCCTAGTCACTTGATCGCTTGCTCTAGTGTGTGTAGGAACAGGAACCCAATGGCAGGAGAACAAGTAGACCCTAATGCGACTCTACTAGAAGCGCTACAAGCCATGAAGAACGACTTGTCGGCTCAGATCGGACGGATTGATCAAAGGGTTGGACGACTAGAACTTCCAAGGAATGATGAGCAGTCGGATGATGATGAGAGTGAGAATACTCTGAATGCAGGAGCAGGAGGGAGGAACCGAGATCATCAACATCACCGCCGTGATCGCCAACCACAACAAGAGGTAAACCGCAACTTTGCAAAGGATTTGAAACTAACTGTGCCAACTTTTGCAGGTAGGGTTAATCCGGAAGCATACCTTGATTGGGAGAGGCGTATGGAGTACATCTTTGACTACTACGAGTACAATGACCAGAAGAAGATAGCTCTAGCTTCGGCTCAACTCACGGACCATGCCTTAACTTGGTGGGACAGAGAAGTCCAAGACCGTAGGCGAAACAACTTTGAGCGGATCACAACCTGGGCAGCCATGAAGTACAACTTCAGGAGGCGCTTTGTGCCACCTCATTACCACAGAGATATGCAAAAGCAGTTCAGGCAGCTGTCACAGAAGAGCAAGAGTGTTGAGGAGTACTATGAAGAGTTTGAGCAACTCAAGAACCGGATGGCGTTGGACGAGAGTGAAGAAGTCCTCATGGGCCATTTCATTGATGGACTCAATGACCGGATCGCCAGAAAGGTAGAACGACAACCTTGTCATGATCTTAATGATGTGTTACATGCAGCCGTGCAGGCTGAGCAAGGGATCAAAAGAAAGACAGCGGCAACGAGTCGCTCAAGACCTAACTCATGGAGTGCACCGCAAGCTAAGAACCTTGACAAAGGCAAGACTGTTGCCTCAGGCTCCCAAGATAAGAGGCCAGCTTATGAAGCACCCAGGAACAACCGCACTGACTCAGGTAAGTCTTCAACCGCTAATACAAGAGCTCGAGACATAACTTGTTTCAAGTGCCAGGGTAAAGGTCACTATGCGCGAGATTGTCCAAATCAACGAGTTATGATTTTAACACCTGAGGGAGGATACGAGTCTCAAGATGAAGAGGAACACCTTGAAGCTGCGGATTCAGAAGAGGAAGTAGCATTTCCCGAGACAGGAGAGATGTTAGTTGTATGCAGGGCATTGAGCGCCTTGAGTGATCCAGACACCATTCAACGAGAAAACTTGTTTTTCACTCGATGTTCAGTTCAGAGCAAGGTATGTAGTCTCATAATCGATGGTGGATCTTGTACTAATGCTGCTAGCAAGATTATGGTGGAAAAGCTAGGTTTGAAGACAACCCAACATCCGAGGCCATACCGCCTGAGATGGTTAGATTCAAGCACAGAGATTAGGATACATGAGCAAGTCCTGATTCAGTTCAAGATAGGAAAGTATGAGGATGAAGTTTTGTGCGATGTTGTCCCAATGCAAGTAGGCCATATGCTACTAGGCAGACCATGGCAATTTGACAGAGAAGTCATACACAATGGGCGCACCAATACTCATTCCTTCACGCATGACAAGCGCAAATTCCAGCTTGCTCCATTATCTCCTCAAGAGGTACATGAGATGCAATCCAAATTTGCTGCTGAGGCTAAGGTAAGTAAGACTAACCTTTACATCACGCCTAGTACTGTCTATAAAGCTTTAGAGCGAAAAGAAACGGTGCTACTAATGGTGTTTAGAGATGTGTTGATTACAGGATCACAGGATAATGTGCTTGTACCAGAGATTGTATCACTGCTTGACAGATACAAAGATGTGTTCCCTGAAGAGATACCGGCTGGGTTACCACCTATCAGAGGAACAGAGCATCAAATTGATCTAGTTCCCGGTGTACCATTGCCCAACCGTCCAGCTTACCGTATGAACCCAACAGAGACTAAGGAGTTGGAGAAGCAGATTCAAGACTTAATGGAGAAAGGCTACATCAGAGAGAGCTTGAGTCCGTGTGCTGTACCAGTTCTCTTAGTGCCAAAGAAGGATGGAACTTGGAGGATGTGTGTAGACTGCCGAGCAATCAACAACATCACCATAAAATACCGACATCCAATTCCAAGGTTAGATGATATGCTTGATGAACTATCTGGATCTAATGTGTTTTCCAAGATTGATCTTAGGAGTGGATACCATCAAGTAAGAATGAAAGAAGGTGACGAATGGAAGACTGCTTTCAAGACTAAGCAGGGGCTATACGAGTGGTTAGTCATGCCATTTGGTCTAACCAATGCACCCAGCACCTTCATGAGGTTAATGAACCAGGTTCTAAGAGCTTACATCAGTAAATTTGTAGTAGTTTACTTTGATGATATATTGGTTTATAGCAAATCGTTTGAGGATCACCAGAAGCATCTTGAGCTAGTCCTTGACACACTTCGAAAAGAAAGCCTATATGGTAATCTTAAGAAGTGCTCCTTTTGTACTAATGAAGTGGTTTTCTTAGGTTTTGTTGTCAGTTCCAAAGGTTTACAGGTTGATCAAGAGAAGATCAAAGCAATCCAAGAATGGCCGAGACCAAACAACATAGGGCAAGTCAGGAGCTTCCACGGATTGGCGAGCTTCTACCGGCGTTTTGTCAAAGATTTCAGCACTATAGCCGCCCCTCTCACTGCTGTGATCAAGAAGGACGTAGCATTTCAGTGGGGACCAGCTCAAGAGGACGCGTTCAACAGACTCAAGGACCGCTTGACGCATGCACCAGTTTTGGTATTACCTGATTTTAACAAAACTTTTGAGGTTGAATGTGATGCTTCAGGCTTAGGTATTGGAGCCGTGCTAACTCAAGGAGGACGCCCAGTAGCCTACTTCAGTGAGAAACTAAGTGGAGCCAGCTTGAACTACCCAACGTACGACAAGGAACTCTATGCGCTAGTGAGGTCGTTGGAGACATGGCAGCACTATCTTCTGTCCAAGGAGTTTGTCATACATACTGATCATGAGACTTTGAAGCACCTTAGAGGACAAACAACACTGAAGAGAAGACATGCTAAGTGGATGGAGTTTGTAGAAGCATTCCCATATGTGATAAAGTATAAGAAGGGCAAAGAGAATGTTGTGGCTGACGCACTCTCAAGGCGACACATGCTGATCACAACTTTGGAGGCTAAGGTCTTAGGGTTTGAACACCTTAAGGATGCATATAAGGATGATCCAGACTTCGGTTCAGCCTATCAAGATTGTACCATTGCCCCAACAGGTTCCTTCTACTTACATAATGGTTATTTGTTTAGGGAAAAGCGTTTGTGTGTTCCACAGGGTTCTATGCGAGACTTGTTGATCAAGGAAGCACATGGTGGTGGACTCATGGGACATTTTGGAGTGGATAAGACTCTGAGCGTTTTGGTAGAACACTTCTTTTGGCCTCACCTCAAGAAGGATGTGGGACGATTCTGTTCCAAGTGTGTAACTTGCCTCAAAGCCAAATCCAGGTCACATCCACATGGTTTATATATGCCACTTCCTATTCCTAGTATGCCTTGGGTTGATATATCAATGGACTTTGTTTTAGGCTTACCCAAAATCCGAGGAAAGGATTCTATTTTTGTTGTAGTGGACAGGTTCTCAAAGATGGCACATTTCATTCCCTGTGCCAAGACTAATGATGCCACTCAAACCGCTGAGTTATTCTTTAAAGAAGTAGTACGCTTACATGGGATACCGAGAACTATTGTTTCTGACCGAGACACGAAGTTTCTGAGTCACTTCTGGAGAGTTCTTTGGAGGAAGCTAGGAACCAAGCTACTCTTCTCAACAACTTGTCATCCACAAACTGACGGACAAACTGAGGTTGTAAACAGAACTCTATCTACTCTCTTAAGAGCCACGGTTGGTAAGAACTTACGGAACTGGTTAGATTGTATTCCATATGTTGAGTTTGCTTATAATCATGCTAACCATTCTACTACTAAGTTGTCACCTTTTGAGATTGTCTATGGATTTCAGCCAGAAACCCCTTTAGATCTTGTTCCTTTGCCGCCATTAGATGTTACTAATCAGGATGGAGAGTCCAAGGCCGAGTTGATCAAGAAGCTGCATCAGAAGGTGAAGACCAACATAGAGGAAAAGACGGCCAAGTACAAGAAGGCTGCTGACAAAGGGAGAAAGGAGCTCATCTTCAACCCAGGAGATTGGGTGTGGGTTCACATGCGTACAGAGAGGTTCCCAAATCAGAGGAAATCCAAGCTAGCACCAAGAGGAGCTGGACCATTCCGAGTGTTGGAGAGAGTCAACAACAATGCCTACAAGCTGGATCTTCCAGGTGAGTTGACCATTTCACCAGTGTTCAATGTTGCTGACTTGCTTCCTTATAATGCAGATGATGGAATTCTGAGGTCAGAATCTTCTCAAGAGGGAGGGAATGATGAGGACATTGACTCAAGCGTTGACTCAAGCGTTGACTCAAGCGTTGACTCAAGCGTAGAGATACGTCAAGAAGACCTAGAAGAAGTACCTGCTGCTCAAGACGTGACCACCATGAGAGATCCTCCGAGGACAAGATCAGGAACTAGAAGACTTAGAGCACTGTTCAACACATCCATTCAAAGTCTCCTAGCTCAAGATTATCAAGTAGAGCGTCTAGAGGCCCAAACGAAGACAATTGAAGACTCAATGATGATCTTCTCAATTCAGCCCACTTAGGCCCGTTCATGGACGACCACACGCGCTCAATAAGGTATGATTTCAATTCATATATTGTGTTTGTTCATTTTGCAGGTCCAAGTCTTATATTAGTTGTCTGAGTCAGAGTCTGTATTAGTCATTAAGTGAGTCAAGTTTCCCTGTATTACTTTAAAGTCGGACCATAGGATATTTTATTTAGTAGCCGTTGTAATTAGGTTTTCTGCCCTAGAAGGCAACAGCTGCACGATCCCCTTTATAAGGATCCTTAGCAGCCGTGTATCATTGACCAAGTATCAATACAATAACGCAGTTCTTCTTCTTCGTGAGAAAACACCTTTCGAATTCTAAGCTTTCTTGTGAGTCATATCAAGCGACCTTAGGTTCAGTCTTATCACAAGATCTTCATCTCTTGTGTGGCGACACTCAATCCATCTTCTATCCATTCAATCATCTCCAGTTCATTCTAAGGAGTCTAGAGACCCGAGGTTTGAATCCATCTGACCACCATATCGCCCACGATCTAGAATAGAGAGACCTCAGTCCCTGTTCTACGTCAAACACACTTCCATCTTGCATCAATCATTGTCATCCTTGTTTATGTTGATGACATTATCATATCAGGGAGTAACAAGTCAGGTATACAAGACACTAAGTGATTGTTTTTGGAGTATAAGAGATTAGGGTTCTTGTAAGAGAGAGTGATGGAGGCGCAGCAAAGAGAGAATGAGGTTTCAAAACCCTTAACCTTTTCATTTGTGGTTACAACATATATATAGGTCTTACAACACATGAATGGTTTAACCTAAAGTAGAAACAAGACAAAATGAGAGGAGACCAGGTCAGAGCAGGTCTGAGGATGCGCCAGGAGGTGAGAGAAAGGGTGTGGACCACTTGTGGTCCCCACCAGACAAAACCCTCCTAAAACCCTAACGGCTCTTTCTCTGTCCCAACGGCTCTCTCTCCTTCTTGTATCTGAATTAAGTTGGCGCCTCTTCAAATGTGTTGTCCCCAACTTTGCACTTTGATAATGTGCAAGACTTGTGCATTACACAATCTTAACACATTGATAATATCATGATCAATACTCCCCCTCAAGTTCAGACTTTGGAATCACCCTAAAGGCTGAACTTGGAATGATCATGGCAACACCTCATTAAAAACCTTGATGTGGAAAACCACTTGGGACAAAACCACATCAAAGGAAAAAGAGTATGCTGCTCATGAATCAGGAGAGTTCTAATCATGGATAGCCACCAGCCCTAGTTTGCCAAATACATGAGTGCAAACCTTAAGACTAGCAGCCTTTGTGAAGATGTCTGCAAGCTGATCTTCACTCTTTGTGTAACAAGGCAGAATGGTTCCATCTTCAATCTTCTCCCTTACCTTGTGACAATCAATCTCAATGTGTTTTGTCCTCTCATGAAACACTGAGTTGGTTGCAATGTGAATAGCAGCCTGGTTATCACAATGGAAGGTGATTGGACTTGATTGCTCTATGCCAAAGTCCTTGAGAAGAGCCTTCAGCCATGTTAGCTCGGTTGCAAGCTTCCTCATTGCCCTATACTCAGCTTCAGCACTAGAACAAGATACCACCTTCTGCTTCTTTGTCTTCCAAGTTACCAAGTTGCCTCCAATGAAGGTGCAATAGCCGGTTGTTGATCTCCTATCACTCTTATCACCTGCCCAATCTGCATCACAATAGCCAACAATCTCTGTGCTCTCATTCTTACCCATCCAAATGCCTTGTCCAGTTGATCCTTTGAGATATCTGAGTATCCTCTCAATCAAACTCCAATGATACACTGTGGGTGATTGCATATGTTGACTAACTTGATTCACAGCAAAGCACAAGTCTGGTCTTGTGAGAGTGAGGTAGATAAGCTTCCCAACCAGCCTCCTATACAATGAGACATCCTTGAACTTGACTTCATCTGATTTTTCCCCCTTTCTATTGACTTGGTAGCCATCTTCAAGAGGAGTCTTTGCAATCTTGCAATCAAGCATACTTGTTTCTGTCAACAAGTCCTTAACATACTTCCTTTGGGACAGAAACAATCCATCATTGAATCTGCAAACTTCAATGCCCAAGAAGTACTTCAACTCTCCAAGGTCTTTAATATCAAAGGAACTCTTGAGGAAATCCTTTGTAGACTGAATCCCATCATTATCACTTCCTGTGATAATCAAATCATCCACATATATCAGAACTACCACCACTCCTTGGGCACTTTGAAGCGTGAACAATGTGTGATCAGATTGAGACTTCTTGAAACCATGGTCCATGAGAGTGTGACTGAGCTTATGGTACCATGCCCTTGGTGATTGCTTCAGACCATAAATTGCCCTTCTCAGCCTCAATACTTCACCATCTTTACACAAGTGCTTCAATCCTGGTGGTGGAGTCATGTACACTTCCTCTTCAAGTTCACCTTGTAGAAAAGCATTCTTCACATCCATTTGCCATAGATTCCATGAGAGGTTGGTGGCTAAGCTCAATGTGACTCTTACTGTGTGAAGTTTAGCCACTGGTGCAAAGGTATCTGTATAGTCTTCTCCATAGGTTTGAGTGAATCCCCTTGCTACTAGCCTTGCCTTGTACCTCTCTATGTCTCCATTGCTTTTATACTTGATTGTGAAGACCCATTTAGAGCTAACAGTCTTCTTCTTTTTCGGCAGCTTCTCTACAATCCAAGTATGGTTCCTCTCCATAGCTTCTTTCTCATCCTTTACTGCATCCATCCAAACCTTGGTACCCTCAGCCTCTTCATAAGTCTTAGGAACTTGGTTTAGCTCAATCTTTCCAAGAAAGGCCTTGTGACTAGATGGTAGCAAGTCAATAGAACAAGTAGACTGACTAGGATGAGCTACTGCTTGGTTGTTGTAGTAGACTCTTGTCTTCATCCATTCTGATGGATCTTTCTTTTCCCTTGTGCTTCTCCTGAGTTGCTGAACCTGTTGATCAACCACTTCCTCATTACCCACTGCCTCTTGATAAACCATCTCATCCTCATCCATATCCAAGTCCACTTGGTTCTGATCTTGAGGTAGAGTGTCTTCTTGAGCTTGAGCCGGTTCCTGAGTGTGTGTTGCTGGTTCAGTATCCTCTTGTTGAACTTCCTGAGTAGGTGTCTCAGCCTTTTCTGGCCGTGGGGTGTCATTGCCCAAGTGATCCAACAAGTACTTCAAACTTGTAGCCAAATCAGAAGGTGATCTTGAGAGATCTTTCAAACCTTCCCAATCCTTCTTCTCATAGTAACTCTGCCCCTCAATGAACTTAACATCCCTTGAAACATAGGTCCTGTTGTTGCTTGGATCAAAACACTTGTAGCCCTTCTGAGTTGTGGAGTATCCAAGAAACATACATCTTGTGCTCTTAGCATCTAGCTTGTTCCTTTGATCTCCTGAGATATATACAAAACAAACACAACCAAACACACGTAAGTGTTCAATAAATGGTTTGGCTTTGTTCAATACCTCATATGGTGAAATGTCTTGAAGAACTCTAGTTGGGATCCTGTTGATGAGATAGCATGCCGCCAACACTGCATCTCCCCAAAATCTCTTAGGAACATTGGTGTGGAACATCATGGACCTAGCAGCTTCCATGAGGTGTCTGTTCTTCCTTTCAGCCACACCATTTTGTTGGGGAGTATGGGGACAGCTTGTTTGATGAAGGATCCCACATTTGTTCAAGTGAGCTTTGAATCTTTGGCTTGTATACTCTCCTCCATTATCTGACCTAAACACTTTGATCTTGGCATTAAACTGATTAGTAACATAGTTTTGGAAATTTAAAAATGCATCAAACACCCTATCTTTAGATGGAAGCAAAGTTACCCAAGTATATTTTGATTTTTCATCTATGAAGGTCACAAAATACTTGTTTCTGTCTCTAGACAGACAAGGTGAAGTCCAAACATCAGAGTGCACAAGATCAAAACAATGTTCATAGATAGTAGTTGATTTAGGAAAGACAGTTCTACAATTTTTGCCAAGAATACAAGCTTCACAAGTTGAATGATCAAAGCTAACATTAGGCAACATTAAGTTCAAAGCACGAGCATGAGGATGTCCTAGTCTAGCATGCCATAGGACATTTTGATTGAAAGAAAAACAGGATTTAAAAGCTAATGAATCCGAGTTGCTTGGAGAAGTGTCTTCAAGGAGGTAAAGCTCATCTTGTGTACCACCTCTTCCAATAACCTTTCCATTCTTAATATCCTGAAAACAAACTGATAGATTTAGAGTGTGAACATGATAGAATTAGGGTTCTTGAGTCCCAATGGTGGCGGAAATAGAGAGAAGAGAATGAGAGACTCAAAACTCCTTGTATTCATTTTTGTGTTACATTACCCTTTTATATGGGATACAAAGAAGAGTGTTTAACCTAAAATGAGTAAGAGACAAAAGCACAATCAGACAAAACACTTCTGAACCGTGGGCAGAGGAGAGAGAGAGAGAGTGTGGACCACAAAGATTCCTTTCTTAAACCCTTAAACCCTTAAGTCTCCAACGGCTCCTTCTTCAATTGTTTGGTCTGAATTGTGTTTGAATGTTGGCGCCATCCTCTTAACAAGAAGTCCCCAACTTTGTACATTATCAAATGTGCAAGACTTGTGCATATTTTGATAATACACAACCTTTGCACATTTGATCTCATCATGATCAATACTCCCCCTCAAGTTCAGACTTTGGAATCACCCTAAAGACTGAACTTGGAATGATCATGGCAACACCTCATTAAAAACCTTGATGTGGAAAACCACTTGGGACAAAACCACATCAAGGGAAAAAGAGTATGCTGCTCATGAATCAGGAGAGTTCTAATCATGAATAGCTACTAGCCCTAGTTTGCCAAAGACATGAGTGCAAACTTTAAGACTAGCAGCCTTGGTGAAGATATCTGCAAGCTGATCTTCACTCTTTGTGTAACAAGGCAGAATGGTTCCATCTTCAATCTTCTCCCTTACTTTGTGACAATCAATCTCAATGTGTTTGGTCCTCTCATGAAACACTGAGTTGGTTGCAATGTGAATAGCAGCCTGGTTGTCACAATGGAAGGTGATTGGACTTGACTGCTCTATGCCAAAGTCCTTAAGCAAAGCCTTCAGCCATGTTAACTCAGTTGCAAGCTTCCTCATGGCCCTATACTCAGCTTCAGCACTAGAACATGATACCACCTTCTGCTTCTTTGTCTTTCAAGTTACCAAGTTGCCTCCAATGAAGGTACAATAGCCGGTTGTTGATCTCCTATCACTCTTATCTCCAGCCCAATCTGCATCACAATAGCCAACAATCTCTGTGCTCTCATTCTTACCCATCCAAATACCTTGTTCAGTTGATCCTTTGAGATATCTGAGTATCCTCTCAATCAAACTCCAATGATACACTGTGGGTGATTGTATATGTTGGCTAACTTGGTTCACAGCAAAGCACAAATCTGGTCTTGTGAGAGTAAGGTAGATAAGCTTCCCAACCAGCCTCCTATACAATGAGACATCCTTGAACTTGACTTCATCTGATTTCTCCCCCTTTCTATTGACTTGGTAGCCATCTTCAAGAGGAGTCTTTGCAATCTTGCAATCAAGCATACTTGTTTCTGTCAACAAGTCCTTAACATACTTCCTTTGGGACAGAAACAATCCATCATTGAATCTGCAAACTTCAATGCCCAAGAAGTACTTCAACTCTCCAAGGTCTTTAATATCAAAGGAACTCTTGAGGAAAGCCTTTGTGGATTGAATCCCATCATTATCACTTCCTGTGATAATCAAATCATCCACATAAATCAGAACCACCACAATTCCTTGAGCACTTTGAAGCGTGAACAGTGTATGATCAGATTGAGACTTCTTGAAGCCATGGTCCATAAGAGTGTGACTAAGCTTATGGTACCATGCCCTTGGTGATTGCTTCAAGCCATAAATTGCCCTTCTCAGCCTCAATACCTCACCATCTTTACACAAGTGCTTCAATCCTGGTGGTGGAGTCATATACACTTCCTCTTCAAGTTCACCTTGTAGAAAAGCATTCTTCACATCCATTTGCCATAGATTCCATGAGAGGTTGGTGGCTAAGCTCAATGTGACTCTCACTGTGTGAAGTTTAGCCACTGGTGCAAAGGTATCTGTATAGTCTTCTCCATAGGTTTGAGTGAATCCCCTTGCTACTAGCCTTGCCTTGTACCTCTCTATGTCTCCATTGCTTTTATACTTGATTGTGAAGACCCATTTAGAGCTAACAGTCTTCTTCTTTTTCGGCAGCTTCTCTACAATCCAAGTATGGTTCCTCTCCATAGCTTCTTTCTCATCCTTTACTGCATCCATCCAAACCTTGATACCCTCAGCCTCTTCATAAGTCTTAGGGACCTGGTTTAGCTCAATCTGTCCAAGAAAGGCCTTGTGACTAGATGGTAGCAAGTCAATAGAACAAGTAGACTGACTAGGATGAGCTACTGCTTGGTTGTTGTAGTAGACTCTTGTCTTCATCCATTCTGATGGATCTTTCTTTTCCCTTGTGCTTCTCCTGAGTTGCTGAACCTGTTGATCAACCACTTCCTCATTACCCACTGCCTCTTGATAAGCCATCTCATCCTCATCCATATCCAAGTCCACTTGGTTCTGATCTTGAGGTAGAGTGTCTTCTTGAGCTTGAGCCGGTTCCTGAGTGTGTGTTGCTGGTTCAGTATCCTCTTGTTGAGCTTCTTGGGTAGGTGTCTCAGCCTTTTCTGGCCGTGGGGTGTCATTGCCCAAGTGATCCAACAAGTACTTCAAACTTGTAGCCAAATCAGAAGGTGATCTTGAGAGATCTTTCAAACCTTCCCAATCCTTCTTCTCATAGTAACTCTGTCCCTCAATGAACTTAACATCCCTTGAAACATAGGTCCTGTTGTTGCTTGGATCAAAACACTTGTAGCCCTTCTGAGTTGTGGAGTATCCAAGAAACATACACCTTGTGCTCTTAGCATCTAGCTTGTTCCTTTGATCTCCTGAGATATATACAAAACAAACACAACCAAACACACGTAAGTGTTCAATAAATGGTTTGGCTTTGTTCAATACCTCATATGGTGAAATGTCTTGAAGAACTCTAGTTGGGATCCTGTTGATGAGGTAGCATGCTGCCAACACAGCATCTCCCCAAAATCTCTTAGGAACATTGGTGTGGAACATCATAGACCTAGCAACCTCCATGAGATGCCTGTTCTTCCTTTCAGCCACACCATTTTGTTGAGGAGTATGTGGGCAGCTTGTTTGATGCAGGATCCCATACTTGTTCAAGTGAGCTTTGAATCTTTGGCTTGTGTACTCTCCTCCATTATCTGACCTGAACACTTTGATCTTGGCATTAAACTGATTAGTAACATAGTTTTGAAAATTCAGAAATGCATCAAACACCCTATCTTTAGATGGAAGCAATGTAACCCAAGTATACTTTGATTTTTCATCTATGAAAGTCACAAAGTACTTATTCCTATCTCTAGACAGACAAGGTGAAGTCCAAACATCAGAGTGCACAAGATCAAAGCAATGTTCATAGATAGTAGTTGATTTAGGAAAGATAGTCCTACAATGTTTGCCAAGAATACAAGCTTCACAAGTTGAATGATCAAAGTTAACATTAGGCAGCACTAAGTTCAAAGCACGAGCATGAGGATGTCCTAGTCTAGCATGCCATAGAACATTTTGATTGAAAGCAAAACAGGATTTAAAAGCTGAGGAAACCGGGTTGGTGGAGGAAGTGTCTTCAAGGAGGTAAAGCTCATCTTGTGTACCACCTCTTCCAATAACCTGTCCATTCTTAATATCCTGAAAACAAACTTCATTAGGCCCAAAGATAACATTGCAATTCAAGTCTTTAGTGATCCTTTTAACCGACAGCAAGTTAGATTTGAACTTAGGAACATAGAATGCATCACTTTCCTTGTTAAACAATCTTAACTTTCCTGTACCTATTATAGGAATCCCTTGACCATCAGCTATAGTTACTCTTCCTAGGGCAGGTTTAATGTTCTCCAACAACTTAGCATTACTAATCATATGGTGAGAAGCTCCAGAATCTACTACCAACTTATGATCAGTTTTAGCAAGCAATTTATGAGAAAATAAAGAGATACCAGAGAGCTTAGAAGTATAAGCTTTGATGAGGTCCTCAAGGTCACTCTTCCTAACATACTCAGTGTTGGTGTAGAGTGCAAACTCCCCTCCTTGAGCTGAAGTAGAGACCTGCTCATTCACAGCTTCCTTGGAGATATTTGCATTTGCCTTTGAGTCCTTTAACTTGGCTGGTTGAAGATGGGGATGAAGGATCCAACACTTATCCTTGGAGTGGCCTTTCCTCTTGCAATGATCACAAGCTGCAGCCTTCTTCTCCTCAGATTTTAAGCCGGCTTTGTTAGCAGTCAACAACTCCCCCTTACCTCCAAACAAACCAATGTTTCCTTCCTCCTTTTGGATCCTTGAACACACTTCTTCAAAATCAGGAAGTGTTGTTTCCCTTAGGATCTTCATTATGGCATCATTGTAAACCGGATTCAAGTTGAGTAGAAGGCCAAAGATCTTGTCTTGCTCCTTTCTCTCAATAAGAACCTTAGGGTTCATAGTACTTGGCCTTAGCATCTCAAGTTCAGACCATGCTGAAGAGAACTTCCCAAGATACTTAGTAAAGTCATGGTCTTCTTGTTTCAGCTCACTAATAGCTCTCTTAACTTCATAAACCCTGCTGAGATTGGAGACATCCCCATAAATCTTCTTGAGAGTATCCCACAATGACTTGGCTGTCTCACAATGAGAGTAAGCTTCAAGGATGGAGTGGTCAAGAGAGTTTTGGAGAAAGCCAAGCACTAGCTGATCTTCTTGAAACCACTTAGCCTCTGCCTTCTTGGTTTCCTCATCCTTCTTCTTGGCTTCATCTTCTTCAGTTGGAGTTTTATCCTCCAAAATGTGATCCCACAATCCTCTTCCACAAATAGCAGTCTTGATGGTCCTTTGCCATGTCCTGTAGTTGATCCCTTTGAGCACAACAGGAACAACAGTAGGCCTTAAGCTTGAGCTAAGATGAGTAGAGTCTTCCATTGTGTGTAACCAGAGAGAGAGAGGATGAACGCCTTAGATGACCGAGAAGAATTAACCAGCTTCTAGGGTTTAAGGCCAAGAAACTGAGGAGGTCCGAGAGGTCTAAGCAAGTTTTCAAGGTTTGGGACAAAGAGTAATGAAGAGAACAAGTGAAGAACAGAGAGAGATTGGAGTATGAGAGCGTGTAGAACCAAGAGAATAAGAGAGAGAAGATTAGGGTTTTGTAGCCGAGAGATTAAAGAAGCTGAGAGATTGAAGAATAAGAGAGAGATTTGAGAGAATAGAGATCAATGCTCTGATACCATGATAGATTTAGAGTGTGAACATGATAGAATTAGGGTTCTTGAGTCCCAATGGTGGCGGAAATAGAGAGAAGAGAATGAGAGACTCAAAATGGGTCTTCACAATCAAGTATAAAAGCAATGGAGACATAGAGAGGTACAAGGCAAGGCTAGTAGCAAGGGGATTCACTCAAACCTATGGAGAAGACTATACAGATACCTTTGCACCAGTGGCTAAACTTCACACAGTGAGAGTCACATTGAGCTTAGCCACCAACCTCTCATGGAATCTATGGCAAATGGATGTGAAGAATGCTTTTCTACAAGAGTGTGACTAAGTTAGACTCTTAACCGACAGCAAGTTAACATTGCAATTCAAGTCTTTAGACTCTTAACCGACATCATTAGGCCCAAAGATAACATTGCAATTCAAGTCTTTAGTGATCCTCTTAACCGACAGCAAGTTAGACTTAAACTTAGGAACATAGAATGCATCACTTTCCTTGTTAAATAATCTCAACTTTCCTGTACCAATTATAGGGATCCCTTGACCATCAGCTATAGTTACTCTTCCTAGGGCATGTTTAATGTTCTCCAACAACTTAGCATTACTAATCATATGGTGAGAAGCTCCTGAATCTACTACCAACTTATGATCAGTTTTACTAAGCATTTTATGTGAAAATAAAGAGATACCAGAGAGTTTAGAGGCATAAGCCTTGATGAGGTCCTCAAGGTCACTCTTCTTGACATACTCAGTGGCTGTGTAGAGAGCAAGCTCCCCTCCTTGAGCTGAAGTAGAGGCTGGTTCATTCACAGCTTCTTGTGAGATGTTTGCATTTGCCCTTGAGTTCTTGAACTTGTCTGGTTTGAGGTGGGGATGAAGGACCCAACACTTATCCTTGGAGTGGCCTTTCCTCTTGCAATGATCACAAAATGGCGCCTTCTTCTCCTCAGGTTTGAAGCCGGCTTTGTTGGCAGTCACCAACTCCCCCTTTCCTCCAAACAAGCCAATGTTTCCTTCTTCCTTTTGGAGCCTTGAGCACACCTCTTCAAAATCAGGAAGTGTAGTCTCCCTTAGGATCTTCATGATGGCATCATTGTAAACCGGATTCAAGTTGAGTAGAAGGCCAAAGATCTTGTCTTGCTCCTTTCTCTCAATGAGAACCTTAGGGTTTAAAGTACTTGGCCTTAGCATCTCAAGTTCAGACCATGCTGAAGAGAACTTCCCAAGATACTTGGTAAAGTCATGGTCTTCTTGTTTCAGCTCATTTATGACCTTCTTCACCTCATATACTCTGCTCAGATTTGAAACATCTCCATAAATCTTCTTGAGAGTGTCCCATAGTGACTTGGCTGTCTCACAATGAGAATAAGCTTCAAGGATGGATGGGTCAAGAGAGTTTTGGAGAAAGCCAAGCACAAGCTGATCTTCTTGAAACCATTTAGCTTCTGCCTTCTTAGTTTCCTCATCCTTCTTCTTGGCTTCATCTTCTTCAGTTGGTGTTTTATCCTCCAAGATGTGATCCCATAATCCTCTTCCACAAATGGCAGTCTTGATGGTCCTTTGCCATGTCCTATAGTTGATACCTTTGAGCACAACAGGGACAACAGTAGGCCTTAAGCTGGAGCTAAGATGAGCAGAGTCTTCCATGGCAAAAAGCTGAGTGAGAGTAGTTGAAACTTTGAAGGACCGAGAGTGAACAAGTTTGGACCGAGAGCTTTAGGGTTTTTCTGTGGACCGAGAGTATGAGGAAGCTGAGAGAATGAGCTTAGGAACAAGTATGAGGGTTTTAGAGCAGAGATGATGAAAGAAATTAGAGAATGGAAGCTTAGGAACCGAGAGAATTAGGTGAGAGAGAGTTAGGGTTTTTAGACCGAGAACAAGCTGCAGCCGGAGAGTGATGAATCAAAGAGAGAGAATCAAGAGAATGAGGAACATTGCTCTGATACCATGATTGTTTTTGGAGTATAAGAGATTAGGGTTCTTGTAAGAGAGAGTGATGGAGGCGCAGCAAAGAGAGAATGAGGTTTCAAAACCCTTAACCTTTTCATTTGTGGTTACAACATATATATAGGTCTTACAACACATGAATGGTTTAACCTAAAGTAGAAACAAGACAAAATGAGAGGAGACCAGGTCAGAGCAGGTCTGAGGATGCGCCAGGAGGTGAGAGAAAGGGTGTGGACCACTTGTGGTCCCCACCAGACAAAACCCTCCTAAAACCCTAACGGCTCTTTCTCTGTCCCAACGGCTCTCTCTCCTTCTTGTATCTGAATTAAGTTGGCGCCTCTTCAAATGTGTTGTCCCCAACTTTGCACTTTGATAATGTGCAAGACTTGTGCATTACACAATCTTAACAAATTGATAATATCATGATCAATACTAAGGCTTATCTCAAATCTGTTTTTGATATTAAAGACCTTGGTACTCTAAAGTACTTCCTTGGGATAGAAGTTTGTCGATCTAATGATGGACTCTTCTTATCTCAAAGGAAGTACACACTTGATTTGTTATCTGAAGCAGGAAAGATAGGAGCAAAACCGGCTAAGACACCTCTTGAGGAAGGCTACAAAGTCATAAGAGAGGGGGAGCTTGAGGATAAACCATTTGAGGACATTACTCAGTATAGAAGGATGGTTGGTAAGCTCATTTACTTAACCATAACCAGACCTGATTTGTGTTATGCAGTGAACCAAGTAAGCCAGCATATGCAAGCACCCAAGATGCATCATTGGAACATGGTTGAAAGGATACTTAGATACCTAAGTGGTGCTCCTGGTCAAGGCATTTGGATGGGTTGCAATCAAAGCACAGAGATAGTTGGGTATTGTGATGCTGATTGGGCAGGAGATAGAGTGGACAGGAGGTCTACTACTGGATATTGCACATTCATTGGAGGCAACCTTGTTACTTGGAAGAGCAAGAAGCAGAAGATAGTGTCATGTTCAAGTGCTGAAGCTGAATATAGAGCAATGAGGAAGCTAGCAACAGAATTGGCATGGATCAAAGCTCTTCTTGTGGATTTAGGGATTGAGACTTCAAAACCAATCACCATGCATTGTGATAACCAAGCAGTGATGAGGTCATCAGAACCAAACTAAACCAGGCGATGACTGACTCAATCACTGACTCAACCACTACGTCAAGCAGCGCAAGGAGACCAAGAGAAGCCAAGGCCACAAGGAGTTCTGATCCAAAACCAGGCATAGGATTGATTATACATCCAACAATCAAACCTAAGAAGACATATGACCCAGGAGGAATCATGACACATGGAGGAGAGATTATGGAGCCGAGAAGAGTTAACAAGGCGTATGAGCTTATCTTAGCTCAAGTGGAGACCAAGGTCAAGACATCTAGCTCAGCTCATCATCAGCATGCCACTAAGAAGAGTCATTCCCAAGAGATGACACCAGAAGAAGATACTGAAAAGAAGCTAACCATATGTAGCATCACAGCTAGCTCAGGGAGTAGCATCGGCACTAGCTCAGCAGACTTGCCATATATGGAAGCATTCACATTTGGAAGGTCAATTCAGCACCAAACGTTTACCTATCAAAACTACAGTGTATTGAGCTCCTTTCCATCAAGTCTAGACGTCCCCAGCTGCACAAGACCACACAAGATTCTCCATAACTTCAAGAAGTCATACTTACCATTTTTGGAGAAGAAAGAAATCAAACACCAACGGCTCCTTTCCAAGAATAAAAGCTGCGACTTCTATGCCAATAAAGATGTTCCAGAGATCCTCACTTATCCCTTAAAACCATCCAGATACAAAGGAGCAATCAATAGCATGGATCCTTACCAAAATCGGCCTAACGGCTAGTTTCCTCTAAAATAGCGATTTCTTGTTCAAGGTCAATATGACCGTTAGTCTTAAGTCCTATAAAGTCTCATTGTATTGTTCACTTGTAAATCACCTTTCAATCAACTAAGTTTATACAAAAGAATTCATTTTCTTCTTTTCAAAGAGTGTCTTTGAAGTTTCTTGTCTTAGGATTCATTTGTGTGATTCAAGTGCCTCCAAAGATTATTGGATTAGGATTGCTTGTGTGATTCAAGCAGTACTGATTCAACCACAGATTGAGAGAGTCAATCAGCCCATCGAACAAGCGAGTTGTTCACCATCATCCATTCATCTTTCCATTCAATCATCTCAACGTTCATCCTTAGGAGTCTAGAGACCCGAAGGTTGGATCCATCTCACCATATCATCATTCACGATCTAGAAGAGAGTGACTTCAGTCCCTGTTCTACGTCAAACGCGCTTCCATCTTGCATCATCTGGTATCAGAGCCGAAAGGTTCCTAATCAGGTGTATTCTATCCTTTACCTTTCGGTTATTGCATTTATATTTCTGTTTTCATTGCATCTTTAAAATAAAAACCCATAAAAATTGTTTTGTGTTCTTTTGTTTTAGTTCTTGTTTTGTTTTATAAAACCAGAAAAAGTTTTTAAAAGAAAGGGGAGAAGTTTTCATTGTTTGATTCGATTTCTTAAACCAAAAGCCAAAAAAAAATTGTTATTTCCATATTAGTTTTTGTGTTTTCAAAAAAAAAAAAAAAAAAGATTTCGAAATATTTAGATCCTTAAAAGATATTCTAGTTTCTATATTTGTTTAAATCTTGTTTTCAAAAAAAAAAAAAAAAAAAAAAGATCCGAAACTTTCTAAATATTTTCAAACTTCCTAAAGATTTTCTATATCTTCCTAAATAGGTTTTCAACTTTTTCGAAGAGTTTTGAATCCTAAACTGATTTCAAGCTGTTTAGAACCGTGTGTTAAGTGTATAGTTGCTTGTGATTTGAACAATTGCAACTACTTGTTCAAGAGCTTAAGATAAATAACTTCAGAACATATTAATACACTGGTTTTGTGCATTGTCAGGAACTAACTCAAAGGAAAAACATGGAAGAAGAAGAATCATGTGGAGACAATTGGAGTGAGGATGAAGAGAGCTTACTCTGCTCAGATGAGGAGACAGAGTATGAGACACCACCATGGCCAGGAGATGAAGCCTCTGAATATGGGTATGATTCAGATGGTGACTCAGGCTGTGATCCGAAGCCGCAACACAAGGAGCTGCACACTACAACCTCATCTTGGAGTCAGCCTTACATGGAAACCAGTGAGAAAAGTGAAGATTCAGAAGCATACATGTATGGAGAGTACCACCCACCTAGGCGCAAGACTGGATTCAAGAACCATGGAGTTATTTCATACCATGTACCAGCTCAACGACAGCTCACTGATACAAGGAATGCGACAGTCCAACAAGCAGGCACAAGGCAGCCAACCACCAGAACAAGAGGTTCCCTAATCTTCTCAGGGATTAGCAAAGATCCTGAAGCATACGTGCAATGGGAAAACAACATGGAGGAGTGGTTACAAGTTAACAAAGTTCCAAAAGAAAGGAAGCTAGTACAAGCTGTCTCAGCCTTCACAGGAAAGGCTTATGAATGGTGGCTAAAGGAGAGCACACCAACCATCCTTAAGAAGCCAATACTGGATTGGAGAGATCTCAAGTCCAGGATGAAAAAGGAATTTGTGGAGAAGCTTCAAACCAAAACCAAGAGAGTGAAGATTGCATCCGAAGCACAAGCTGCTCCTAAGCCCAAGTATGATTGCTATCAAGAATCTAAGGAGACTCTTCAAGCAAGGCAGGATCAGCAATGGCAGAAGATCATGGATATGTTGCTCCCAAAGAAACCAGAGAAGAAGCAGAGCCGCAAAGCTTCACCCAATGCAACCGGACCTAGCTTTGATGCCTCACTCAAGTTGCGAGACACGCCAACACAAGGTAAGTGTTCCAACTTTGTAAATTCCAAAGAACCAACATGTTATAGGTGCCATAAGAGAGGGCATTTTGCTGCAAATTGTCCATCTAAGAAGTTGCTCAATGATATAACATCAGAGTTGAAATTGGAAGTAACTGACACAAATGATAGCTTTGTGCAATCTGATATTTTAATTTCCAATTCAAGACTCATGCACTTGTCTTTGTCAAAGAGTTTTGATCCAGGAATAAGACAAGAAGAAGAGCACACAAGTCAAGAAGACATCAAGCGTGAGGTGAAAGCAAACAAGGAGAATATCATGTTCCAATTCACCAATGCAATCACTGTGAGTTTAAGTTTCAATAAATCTGTTCCTATAGTTCTAAACTCAGATATAATACACTTTCTCTTTCCCTTAAGAGTTGATTTAGGTACAGGTCTGATAAAGATCAAGAAGCGAAGGGCAGAAGGAGTCTTGAAAGAGAGACCAAAACCGAGTCATGTTTCCACACATGAGCCACAAGCAAACCAAAACCTTGAAGTATATCATGCTCCAACCAAACATGAGGTTATTTCTGAACTTAAAGTGCCTAACACTGATTGTCAAGCCACTGGTATAATGCACTTGTTTCTTGAGTTAAGTGTTGAGACAGGGAATAGATCTAAAGATAAGGCCAAATGGGAGATCAAGGAAGAGCCACCGGACCAAAGCAAGGACACTACATCAAATAACATAGTAAGTCTTTCTTTGATCCACTTCATTTCCCATGACTCAACTGCTGTGTTAAAGGATTTGTTAAGCTTACAAGAGGATGAGATATCAGTAGCACATGAAGATGACTCAAAGGAAAATGATTCAAACCGTTATTTATGTGATAAGAAGCCCATAATGCACTTGTCTCTTTGCCAAAGTGTTGAGAATATTTCAGGTCTAAAGGAGAGCAGGAGCAATATAAGCAAAGGAGACGTCACACCAACTCAAAGAAGAGGAGTATCGCTATCCTATCTACCCAAAGAAGAGCCACCGGATGCTCAACCACTACATCAGAATCAAAATGATTCCCGAGGTAATCTTCTAAACCCTCATTCAATTCATTGGACTAACTTGACTTATCTATGTGCAGGTTATCAAGTTTTGAGGTCAAAACTTCTTGAAGAGGGAGGGTATGATGAGGTCATCAGAACCAAACTAAACCAGGCGATGACTGACTCAATCACTGACTCAACCACTACGTCAAGCAGCGCAAGGAGACTAAGAGAAGCCAAGGCCACAAGGAGTTCTGATCCAAAACCAGGCATAGGATTGATTATACATCCAACAATCAAACCTAAGAAGACATATGACCCAGGAGGAATCATGACACATGGAGGAGAGATTATGGAGCCGAGAAGAGTTAACAAGGCGTATGAGCTTATCTTAGCTCAAGTGGAGACCAAGGTCAAGACATCTAGCTCAGCTCATCATCAGCATGCCACTAAGAAGAGTCATTCCCAAGAGATGACACCAGAAGAAGATACTGAAAAGAAGCTAACCATATGTAGCATCACAGCTAGCTCAGGGAGTAGCATCGGCACTAGCTCAGCAGACTTGCCATATATGGAAGCATTCACATTTGGAAGGTCAATTCAGCACCAAACGTTTACCTATCAAAACTACAGTGTATTGAGCTCCTTTCCATCAAGTCTAGACGTCCCCAGCTGCACAAGACCACACAAGATTCTCCATAACTTCAAGAAGTCATACTTACCATTTTTGGAGAAGAAAGAGATCAAACACCAACGGCTCCTTTCCAAGAATAAAAGCTGCGACTTCTATGCCAAATAAAGATGTTCCAGAGATCCTCACTTATCCCTTAAAACCATCCAGATACAAAGGAGCAATCAATAGCATGGATCCTTACCAAAATCGGCCTAACGGCTAGTTTCCTCTAAAATAGCGATTTCTTGTTCAAGGTCAATATGACCGTTAGTCTTAAGTCCTATAAAGTCTCATTGTATTGTTCATTTGTAAATCACCTTTCAATCAACTAAGTTTATACAAAAGAATTCATTTTCTTCTTTTCAAAGAGTGTCTTTGAAGTTTCTTATCTTAGGATTCATTTGTGTGATTCAAGTGTCTCCAAAGATTATTGGATTAGGATTGCTTGTGTGATTCAAGCAGTACTGATTCAACCACAGATTGAGAGAGTCAATCAGCCCATCGAACAAGCGAGTTGTTCACCATCATCCATTCATCTTTCCATTCAATCATCTCAACGTTCATCCTAAGGAGTCTAGAGACCCGAAGGTTGGATCCATCTCACCATATCATCATTCACGATCTAGAAGAGAGTGACTTCAGTCCCTGTTCTACGTCAAACGCGCTTCCATCTTGCATCAAGCAGCCATTCACATTGCTTCAAATTCAGTCTTCCATGAAAGGACCAAGCATATAGAAGTGGATTGTCACAAAGTGAGGCAGATGATTGAGCAAGGAGTGGTGTTGCCTTGCTTTACAAGGAGTGAAGAACAACTAGCTGATGTGTTCACCAAGGCAGCTAGTTTGAAGGTGTGTGAGTCCATTCACACTAAGCTTGGACTCATGGAGCTTCCCGAATCCTCTAAGGCTGTGGAGTCTACACTCTTTTTCCCTTCATGAAGTTTTATCCCAAGTGGTTTTCTTCATGAAGGTTTTTAATGAGGTGGATCTCCATTGTCATTCCAAGCTTGATTCAACTCTTGAATTCAAGCTTGAGGGGGAGTATTGAGAAGAAGATCCAAAGTGTGCAATATGATCAGTGTATTGAGTATTGAGATGAACACCTTAAGTGTTCAGATCAATGTGAAGTCCTTTGATCCGATCAGAAGAAGAAGAGGTAAATAAGTAAAAGGGAGAGAGTTTAATCTTATGGTTAAGTGGTAAAAGGATAAGTTACCATTAACCAAGTCAAAGATCTTCTAGAAGCTTGACTCCACGGATGAACAGTACCAGGAGACAAGATTCAAATTCAAATGGAGATTTCCTTCCCTACTTGCTTCACCCTTTTGTCCAAAGGTGTCTTTAGAATTATTTTGTCATTAGAGTTTGAATATGAAAGTAGTAGCCACGAAATTGAGTTATTTTTTGTCTATATATTCATTGTGAAATCAATAAGAAAAAACAGACTTGGGAAAGCTTTTCCCTCATACTCCTCTTGTGCAACTCTTCTTCTTTCTTTCTCTCTTGCTAAATCTCTCATCTCTAATTCTAATATTCTTACATTCTTCACCATTCTACCTTATTCTCTCACTCTAAATCTCATATTCTAACAACCTTCGGGTCTTGAGAACATAGTTAAATCAGGAAAGGTGTTGAGGCTTAAGAAGGCGATCTATAGACTCAAGCAATCACCTAGAGCTTGGTATCATAAACTGAGCTCAACACTTATGCAAAGAGGGTTCAAGAGGTCTGAAGGAGATCACACTTTGTTCACTCTTCAAGATCAGGAAGGTATCATTGTCATCCTTGTTTATGTTGATGACATTATCATATCAGGAAGCAACAAGTCAGGTATACAAGATACTAAGGCTTATCTCAAATCTGTTTTTGATATAAAAGATCTTGGTGCTCTAAAGTACTTCCTTGGGATAGAGGTTTTTCGATCTAATGATGGACTCTTATTATCTCAAAGGAAGTACACACTTGATTTGTTATCTGAAGCAGGAAAGCTAGGATCAAAACCGGCTAAGACACCTCTTGAGGAAGGCTACAAAGTCATAAGAGAGGGGGAGCTTGAGGATAGACCATTTGAGGACATTACTCAGTATAGAAGGATGGTTGGTAAGCTCATTTACTTAACCATAACCAGACCTGATTTGTGTTTTGCAGTAAACCAAGTAAGCCAACATATGCAAGCTCCCAAGATGCATCACTGGAATATGGTTGAAAGGATACTTAGATACCTAAGTGGTGCTCCTGGTCAAGGCATTTGGATGGGTTGTAATCAAAGCACAGAAGTGGTTGGTTATTGTGATGCCGATTGGACAGGAGATAGAGTGGACAGGAGGTCTACTACAGGATATTGCACATTCATTGGAGGCAATCTTGTTACTTGGAAGAGCAAGAAGCAGAAGATAGTCTCATGTTCAAGTGCTGAAGCTGAGTATAGAGCAATGAGGAAGTTAGCAACCGAGTTAGCATGGATCAAAGGTCTTCTTGCGGATCTGGGGATTGTAATATCCAAGCCAATCACCATGCATTGTGACAACCAAGCAGCCATCCATATTGCATCAAACTCAGTCTTCCAAGAAAGAACCAAGCATATAGAAGTGGACTGTCACAAGGTGAGGCAGATGATTGAACAAGGAGTGGTGTTACCATGTTTCACAAGGAGTGAAGAACAACTAGCTGATGTGTTCACCAAGGCAGCTAGCTTGAAGGTGTGTGAGTCCATTCATCCAAAGATGGGGCTCATTAACCTTCCTGAATCCTCTAAGGCCGTGGAGACTACACTCTTTTTCCCTTCATGAATTTTTATCCCAAGTGGTTTTCTTCATGAAGGTTTTTAATGAGGTAGATCTCCATTGCTATCCCAAGCTTGATTCAACCCTTGAATTCAAGCTTGAGGGGGAGTATTGGAATGGAGATCATAGAAGATCAATGTGCTATTGGTCATGAGGAGGTCTTGGAGTAACCAAACTACAAGAAGTAACTAGAAGAGAAGCATCTGTGAATAGTGTCCACGGATGAACAGTAAAAACAGCTTAGTTACTTTAAGATATTTTGAACTAGCTTCTCTTGTAAGCTTAAAGATGTGGACAATTATTAGCCACATGTTTAGGATATTAGAGAGGAGGAGTAAATGGGATGAGGAGAGGCTGAAGAAGCCTAGCCTCAGTCCTAAACAAAGCAAGAGAAGAAGGTTCCACAAGTAAAAGAGGTGGTTCCACAAGCAAAAGAAGAGTGTTATCCAAGGAACATGATAGAGTTAAGATACTCTGAACTCTATAACTCTCTATAATACTGAATGGATGATTCTATTGAGTGAAGAAGATGACAATTGGACAGCTTTGTAGTATGAATTCAAGGTTACATTCTCATGGCGACTGTAACCTGATTCACCAGTCTCATAGCGACTGTGAGAGAATGACTCATAGCGTCAATTCTACAACAACAACAACAAAGCATAAACTCAAATGACTCTAAGCTCTCTTATTTATATCTGTTTTCTTCTAGAACTTCTCCGCCAATGGCCCTCATTCCTGCTGAGCTGGAGCTGCTTCTTCAACAACTAGTCAACGGTCTTCCACGTCAGCAGGATCCCTATAGACGATGTCTATCAATACTTCCCCCAACAACAACAAGCTTGCCCTCAAGCTTGGTAAGAACAACTTGATGCAGCAAGTCTTTATACAATGAGGAGAGTTCACCATCTATGCCAAGGAAAATCAGAATTGCTCCCAAAACCCCATTTGGCATGTAATAGCATAACCTGCCTTTCTTTGTATTTGAACCTTCTTGATTTGTAATACTTCTTCCAAATCTTCTTATAATAAATCTGCATGTGTAGTAGATGTCTCTTGATACATAACCATAAAATGATTCTTCTTCCTTTATGCCAATGATGTACCAAAACTTGTGACACCCATCGTGTATTCAATTCTTCCTTCTCCTTCTGTCTTTTAACATTTCTCTGCAAAAGACCAGTCTCACTTGATGTTAAAGACAACCAAATCAGCACATCTATTACCATCCAACAAGCCAGTATTCTCTTATTTACTCTTCCCCTTGAAAACAAGCTTGCCCACAAGCTTGTGTTGAGTAAAAACAGTGGAGAGCTCTGCTGAGAATATCTATGTGGCTGCCATTCTGATTGTTTTCCGTCTGTGTTCAACTGCAACCATAATCTCGTCATTTCTCCATTGAGGTGCAGGAATTGGAGCTCTAGCAACCTTTCATGTGTAATCTTGTATCTCCAGCAGTGATACATAAACTTCTCTATAAGGCAAACCATCTCATATACTGTCCACAATGTGAACATGATGGTAATGTGAAACCAGTCCCGTGAGTTTGTCATTGTTTTCCGAAAACGCAGTTCCCTGACAATCTCCAGCATAAAACGCCAACACTTCAACACTGTGGAATAATTCTCTTCAAGCTGGTGCACATAAAACGCCAAGTATTGGAGCTGAGATTGCCAACACTTCGACAACGCTCCAATCTCGTTAATTCTCTGCAGTTTCAGCAACGTGAATTTATTTATGAACAATGCATCACTGTCCATTTTTTGTAACTGCAACAAAAACTTCGGAAAATCCACTGTCAAGTCCAACTTCCTTCCCACCTTTTCCTTGATAAACCGGATAAAGAGTGATTGCAAATCAGTTTTCTTTCTCAGACTCATGTTCTGGAATTTCCTGTTCTGCTCCTTGGCTCCCATTTGAAGCATATCCAGAATAACATATTGATTCGTTAGAAAGTTCATTGCTTCCGTTTGCAGCAGCTCAAGGAGAGAATTGAGAATGTTATTGAAAGAACCCATGCCACACAAATTCATCAAAACAAGTAGCCCAATGCAAACATCGTGACTCACTTTCGCATACTCTTTCTCTTGGCTAAATTGAAGATGAACCAGAAGAAACAACACAAGAGTTGAAACTATATGTAGTTTCTCGTAATTGTTCCTTAGCCACACAGGAAGTGCTGCTCTACCCAACGACAACATTGAAACTGGTTCAAACTCCTTACTCCTCCATTTGTGCTTCATGTGAAAGTTGATATCAACAAGAATAAGCTGTCTTGTTCTCCATGAATTATGCATCAGCCTCATTTTGTATAGCATTCTGATATTCTGCCTACCAAAGAATTGATGTTTATATCGTAGCTTGTCTTGTTGATCCCTCTTTTTAAATTTGAACCACCATGTCTTTGGGAACAATTTACTTGGTCTATTTTTCAATGGTTTTGATCCTAGTGGCATTATATCAAACACTCTGTGTGCATTGCTAGAGACACACCCATTAACAGACTGAGACTGTGTTTGATGTTTCCTCCTAATCACAGATGGCAAAACATCCAAATCCAGTGACTCATTGCAAAATGTAAGGCTAGATTCCCACAGAGAGAATGATACCTGGGAATGTGGAATTAGCTTTTCATGCTGACCAAAAGCAGTCTCCTTGATTAAAACAGTTTGCTCATGTGATTTTGTTCCCTGAAATGGATCCAAAAACCCCAATGGTGCACTCAAATCTGAGTCTTTTTCCTGAACCAGTTGGGTCTCCACTGACTCAGTCATCCACGATTTGTTCTTCACACTCGTATCATCTTTGGAGATCATCTCTGTCACTGATTCCTTCTTTGTATATGTGTCATCTTTGTGAAACGTTTCCTGCTTGGGAATCACTTTCTTTATCACAACTGAATCAGAATCCTTTATCGGTGGAATTGACAAAACCAAGTTTGCGTTTGCGGTGGTGGAATTCACGTTTGAGGTTCGCGTTTTAAAATCCGATTGCGGTGGTGACAACTTGATCTGCTCGAAACGCCATTCCTCTGCTTTTGTCGATGCTTGTACATGATATGAGTGCTTCTCCTCGCGTTCTTTCTCATGAACCAAATCTGTTCCAATCGATTTCCCTACACCACTCGATTTTGTCTCTTGAACAAAATCTGGTTTAAAGTTTTGATTTGCGTTGTGATGCCTCGGATCACAATCTTTGAGCCGTTGCTTCATCTCAAGATCAAGCTCTCGGCACAGCTTGATTCTCTCTGGATCCTCTCTCTTGCCAAACTGCAATAACAATCTTTGCTTCAACTCTTGCCAATTTCTGGAAGGTAACATCGATTCTTGAAGGTGAACAAAAACTTCGGCTTCTCCGTAAATGAAACCGTGAGCCATAGCCAGTTTCTCCAAGTCTGTGTAATCATATAACACAAACCTATTCTCCATCCAATCCAGCCATGGTCGCAAATCCTTTCCCAAGAATACAGGTACCTCTACAAATCCACTTGTGTTAGATTCGATCGGAGATTGCAAAAACATTGAAGAACTTGCTCGGTTCATCATCGCGTTCGTCAACGTTTCTAGCTTCGTCGCCGTCGTCACTTCGCGTTTATCCGATCCGGTTTCACCGCACCAATGATAGAGTTAAGATACTCTGAACTCTATAACTCTCTATAATACTGAATGGATGATTCTATTGAGTGAAGAAGATGACAATTGGACAGCTTTGTAGTATGAATTCAAGGTTACATTCTCATGGCGACTGTAACCTGATTCACCAGTCTCATAGCGACTGTGAGAGAATGACTCATAGCGTCAATTCTACAACAACAACAACAAAGCATAAACTCAAATGACTCTAAGCTCTCTTATTTATATCTGTTTTCTTCTAGAACTTCTCCGCCAATGGCCCTCATTCCTGCTGAGCTGGAACTGCTTCTTCAACAACTAGTCAACGGTCTTCCACGTCAGCAGGATCCCTATAGACGATGTCTATCAGAACACTCATAGATGAAGATGTGCAAAAATGGGGCACAAGCTGGTCTGTGCAAAGTCAGGGCCAGATGATAATAAGATGATGGATTCAATGTGCAAAAGTGGGGCATATTCAGACACAAGTCTCGGATGCAACAAGGTTAAACAAGGTCAAGTTACATCTTGAGTAGGTGACTATACTCTTTTTGTCCTCCTTAAGGTTTTATCCCAAGAGGTTTTACTTAAGGAGGTTTTTAATGAGGTAGTTCAACCGCTCCAAGCTTGGCCTTTGGTCCTCTTCTCCCTTTGGTCTTATGGAGTCCCGACGACCAAGCTTGCGGGGGAGTATTAGAGAGGAGGAGTAAATGGGATGAGGAGAGGCTGAAGAAGCCTAGCCTCAGTCCTAAACAAAGCAAGAGAAGAAGGTTCCACAAGTAAAAGAGGTGGTTCCACAAGCAAAAGAAGAGTGTTATCCAAGGAACACTCATAGATGAAGATGTGCAAAAATGGGGCACAAGCTGGTCTGTGCAAAGTCAGGGCCAGATGATAATAAGATGATGGATTCAATGTGCAAAAGTGGGGCATATTCAGACACAAGTCTCGGATGCAACAAGGTTAAACAAGGGAAGATCACATGTTGAGATTAAGGGATGAACAAGAGTGAAGACAAGTCACTATCACTCTTGGAAGCGTGGACTCTCTCTCTCCAGACCTACAACACGCCAAGGAAGGGAAGAGAGATGTCACTATCAGCACAAGAAGACACAAGAATCCAAATGAAAGAAGAAGATCCAACCGTTGAGTTCAAATCTACTTTCCCTCCAATGAATCAACGGTTGAGAGATTATGAATTGTTGTCTTTGTTTATTGTTGTCTTGACCTAGTTGTAAGCCTATTTAAAGGCCTTACACGCCATTGTATCCAGTTGCTCATTCACTCACAAGTAATCAACAAGATACTTGATATTCTCTCTTAAGTCTTTCTCTCTTTCCTTTAGTTTTGTTCTTGCGGTTTCTTTCTCTTAAACTCTCATTGTGATCTTCAACAAGACACAATGTAGACTCATGTAAGAGCATGGTTGGGCTGCTAAGGCAGTCCCAAATCCACACTTGGATAGTTCTTCCATAACTAATCCAAGTGTGAGAGTCTCTCGGTTTATAAAGCTCTTACATGTTTTTCCTTCTCTTTCTTCTTAGAACACCTCTTAGCTAATTACTGATTTGTCATCCATTATCATGAGTAAACAATCCTATGTGATGTTAAGCTCTTGGATAACATTTTCATATAGCTTAAGTGTTCATTTGTTTGAGGTAGAATAGCTTTTGTTTCCTTCTTTAACCGCAAACCCTAGTTTTCTCTCTCTAGCGCCTTAAGAACCCTAATTGGGTCTTAGGCTTGTTTTCCCTATTCTACCTCATTTCTCTTGAGCCAGACTTGTTTCTCAGATCATCCCCATGGATGTATCTGAAATTCCAACATGGTATCAGAGCCACACAAGTGGTTGGCTCATTTTTGTTTCAAGATAGAGAGCAAAATCTGTCTTGTTATGTTTTTGCTTCCGCAAAGTTTTAAGAGGACCAAGCTTCTGTTTTTCTTGGATCCTAACCATCAAAACTTGTTGCTCTACCTTCCTTGAGAGTTAACAAGCTGTTGATGAAAAATCAGAGAGAGTAAGAGCACATCTTTGCTTCTTTCACTCTTATCTCTCTGTTTTGCTTCCGCATTGTTTTAAATGGACCAAGCTCAGTTCACTTGGTGCCATTCTCTTTGTCATGAGTCAAACTGAGAGAAAACCCTCAGTCCCTGAACCATAGACGTTTCTTGCTTGTTGCTCCATTTGTCTTTGGGAGGCAACAAGTTCTTGTTGAGAAAAATCAGAGAAGTGTAAGAGCACATCATTGCTTCTTTCACTCTTGACTTCTCTGGTGATTTTTCATGTGGTTGTTTATGAGTTAAACTGAGGAAAACACTCAGTCCCTGAACCTTAAACACATAAGTTTCTGAGTTCAACTAAGCACAACTTAGTCCCTGAACCTGAAACATTTTTCTTTTCCTTTCATTCTTTTCTTTACATACTATTATTCTCCCATACTCTCTAATACTCTGATTTTGGCTCACATACTCTTAAATCTGAGCTTTGTCTTCCAAAATCACATTCTCATTCTCTCTCACTCTCAAACTCTTTTATACTCTGATGCACAAACTCTTAAATCTGAGTTGTGTCATCCATTCTCCCATTCTTCATTTTTCTTTTCTTTTCTTATTCTCTCTCTCTCAAAATTCACTCCTAAAGAGCCCATTCTTTTCTTTCACAGAAACTTAATCAAGCTCATGGTTCTGGCCAGACTTGTGTTGCTTGAGAATGTCATGTGTTTGTTCTTGGTGTTCTTAGGAGGAATGAAGAGATGTTGGCAGTAAGGATCAGTCACAAAAGGAGGGTGCACACTCTAAGTGGCGGTTCAAGCTGATGATGTTGTAGTTGTGTGGTTGAGGAGCTGAAGAAGTCTCCAACAAAACCAGTGAGCTCATGAAGTTGTGGATAAGCTGAAATCCTCATTCTGTTGGAGCCATAACCGAGTTGGGAGTCAGCTGGTGGATGAGCTCAAGGTTCAAGGATCTTCCCAAAGAAGAAGGCGGTTTACAAGCTGTCCATTCAAAGAAGGAAAAGGCCTTGTTTAAAGAAGCTGTACAAGGAGTTGTACAAGCTGTGTATACATGGTGAAGAGCCATTCAAGGGTGCGGGGGAGCTTGTTGGATCAGTCATCGTTATGTTCCAACAAGGCAAACATTCAATCACTCCCAACCGCAACAAGAAATCAGGCTACTTCTAAAACCTCCTTTTTCATTTTCATTAAGCTTCCATCTTATGAGTTCTCTTGATTATGATTGTTTTTCAAAGTCAAAATGTTTTAAACTCAATTCTCAAAACGTTTTAGACTTGTTTTCTCTTAAGTATCTTGTTGTGATCATGTGTTTCAATTCAAAAACGTTTTAAAACTAATACTCAAAACGTTTCTAAACATAAAGGTTTAATGCTTAGCTAATGTTATAAATGTCTTGCACACACTTAACATGTTTCCTTTAAACCTTTGTGTTGAAGGAAAAGATAAAGACATGCTTGAGGAGCATTAGAAAGTGAAGGAGCTATGAGGAACATCCGCAAGTCTTGAAGTCTTTCCAAGAGGAAGATGAGACCAACTTGAAGTTCAACTCAGGAAGAGAAGGATTATCAATGTTGGGGTTAAAGGCCGGAGCACTATAGAGTCCAAGTTTCAAAAGACACAACAAAGATCAAAGAAGTTCATATCAAGAAGAGATCAAACCAAGGAATGCTAAGGAAAGGAAGAGTTGGAGAAAGAAGTGAGCCGTGAGTTTAGATAAAGCCAAGGTCAAGTTACATCTTGAGTAGGTGACTATACTCTTTTTGTCCTCCTTAAGGTTTTATCCCAAGAGGTTTTACTTAAGGAGGTTTTTAATGAGGTAGTTCAACCGCTCCAAGCTTGGCCTTTGGTCCTCTTCTCCCTTTGGTCTTATGGAGTCCCGACGACCAAGCTTGCGGGGGAGTATTAGAGAGGAGGAGTAAATGGGATGAGGAGAGGCTGAAGAAGCCTAGCCTCAGTCCTAAACAAAGCAAGAGAATAAGGTTCCACAAGTAAAAGAGGTGGTTCCACAAGCAAAAGAAGAGTGTTATCCAAGGAACACTCATAGATGAAGATGTGCAAAAATGGGGCACAAGCTGGTCTGTGCAAAGTCAGGGCCAGATGATAATAAGATGATGGATTCAATGTGCAAAAGTGGGGCATATTCAGACACAAGTCTCGGATGCAACAAGGTTAAACAAGGGAAGATCACATGTTGAGATTAAGGGATGAACAAGAGTGAAGACAAGTCACTATCACTCTTGGAAGCGTGGACTCTCTCTCTCCAGACCTACAACACGCCAAGGAAGGGAAGAGAGATGTCACTATCAGCACAAGAAGACACAAGAATCCAAATGAAAGAAGAAGATCCAACCGTTGAGTTCAAATCTACTTTCCCTCCAATGAATCAACGGTTGAGAGATTATGAATTGTTGTCTTTGTTTATTGTTGTCTTGACCTAGTTGTAAGCCTATTTAAAGGCCTTACACGCCATTGTATCCAGTTGCTCATTCACTCACAAGTAATCAACAAGATACTTGATATTCTCTCTTAAGTCTTTCTCTCTTTCCTTTAGTTTTGTTCTTGCGGTTTCTTTCTCTTAAACTCTCATTGTGATCTTCAACAAGACACAATGTAGACTCATGTAAGAGCATGGTTGGGCTGCTAAGGCAGTCCCAAATCCACACTTGGATAGTTCTTCCATAACTAATCCAAGTGTGAGAGTCTCTCGGTTTATAAAGCTCTTACATGTTTTTCCTTCTCTTTCTTCTTAGAACACCTCTTAGCTAATTACTGATTTGTCATCCATTATCATGAGTAAACAATCCTATGTGATGTTAAGCTCTTGGATAACATTTTCATATAGCTTAAGTGTTCATTTGTTTGAGGTAGAATAGCTTTTGTTTCCTTCTTTAACCGCAAACCCTAGTTTTCTCTCTCTAGCGCCTTAAGAACCCTAATTGGGTCTTAGGCTTGTTTTCCCTATTCTACCTCATTTCTCTTGAGCCAGACTTGTTTCTCAGATCATCCCCATGGATGTATCTGAAATTCCAACATAGGATGAGTCTAACAGCTAGTTTTCTGTATATTGTAAGGTGGATTTCGAAATTAGAAGTAAAGGAGACATATTCTCTTCTCCAATTCTCTCTCTACTCTCTCTCTTGTTCTTATTCTTTCAAACTCTCTCTAATTCTCTAATCTTGTGATTCTCTGTTGAACTCCTCTATTCTCTGGTTTATACTCTCAAATTCTAACAACCTATGTGTCATGGATTGGAGAATTTAGGTGCAGTAAGACAACTATAAGTAAGTTTTTGTATGCTCCCAAAGGTAGAATGAGAAGCATGTTGTACATGTTTATGTTCGTTTGTAACACAACTAAGTAACCCCTCCAAAAGACTAGAAAGACATTTTGATCTTCTAAAAGGTCCTATGAGAATCCAAAATAAAACTTTTTAACCAAAACTTCTTGAAACATATATGTCATGGATTGGAGAATTTAGGTGAAGTAGGACAACTACAAGTAAGTTTTTGTATTCTCCCAAAGGTAGAATGATAAGCATGTTTTACATGTTTATGTTCGATTGTAACACAACTAAGTAACCCCTCTAATAGGCTAGAAAGACATTTTGATCTTCTAACAGGTCCTATGAGAATCCAAAATAAAACTTTTTAACCAAAACTTCTTGAAACATATATGTCATGAATTGGAGAATTTAGGTGAGGTAGGACAACTATAAGTAAATTTTTGTATTCTCCCAAAGGTAGAATGATAAGCATGTTTTACATGTTTATGTTCGTTTGTAACACAACTAAGTAACCCCTTTAAAAGACTAGAAAGACACTTTGATCTTCTAAAAGGTCCTATGAGAATCCTAAATAAAAAATTTTAACCAAAACTTCTTGAAACATACATGTCATGGATTGGAGAATTTAGGTGAGGTAGGAAAACTATAAGTAAGTTTTTGTATTCTCCCAAATGTAGAATGATAAGCATGTTTTACATGTTTATGTTCGTTTTTAACACAACTAAGTAACCCCTCTAAAAGACTAGAAAGACACTTTGATCTTCTAAAAGGTCCTATGAGAATCCTAAATAAAATTTTTTAACCAAAACTTCTTGAAACATACATGTCATGGATTGGAGAATTTAGGTGAGGTAGGACAACTATAAGTAAGTTTTTGTATGCTCCTTAAGGTAGAATGAGAAGCATTTTATACAAGTTTATGTTCGTTTGTAACACCCCTAAGTAACCCTTCTAAATACTCGAAAGACACTATGATCTTGTAAAAGGTCCTATGAGAATCCTAATCAAAACTTTTTAAACAAAAATTCTTGAAACATATGTGTCATGGATTGGAGGTTTTAGGTGAGGTTAAACAACTATAAGTAAGTTTTTGTATGTTGCTTAAGGTAGAATGAGAAGCATTTTATACAAGTTTTTGTTCGTTTGTAACACCCCTAAGTAACTCGTCTAAATACTAGAAAGACACTTTGATCTTGTAAAAGGTCCTATGAGAATCCTAAACAAAACTTTTTAAACAACAATTGAAACATATGTGTCATGGATTGGAGATTTTAGGTGAGGTTAGACAACTATAAGTAAGATTTTGTATGCTCCTAAAGGTAGAATGAGAATCATTTTATACAAGTTTATGTTCATTTGTAACACCCCTAAATAACCCTTCTAAATAATAGAAAGACACTTTGACCTTCTACAAGTTCCTATGATAATCCTAAACAAAACTTTTTAAACAAAACTTCTTGAAACCTATGTGTCATGGATTGGAGAATTTAGGTGCAGTAAGACAACTATAAGTAAGTTTTTGTATGCTCCCAAAGGTAGAATGAGAAGCATGTTGTACATGTTTATGTTCGTTTGTAACACAACTAAGTAACCCCTCCAAAAGACTAGAAAGACATTTTGATCTTCTAAAAGGTCTTATGAGAATCCAAAATAAAACTTTTTAACCAAAACTTCTTGAAACATATATGTCATGGATTGGAGAATTTAGGTGAGGTAGGACAACTATAAGTAAGTTTTTGTATTCTCCCAAAGGTAGAATGATAAGCATGTTTTACATGTTTATGTTCGTTTTTAACACAACTAAGTAACCCCTCTAAAAGACTAGAAAGACACTTTGATCTTCTAAAAGGTCCTATGAGAATCCTAAATAAAAAAATTTTAACCAAAACTTCTTGAAACATACATGTCATGGATTGGAGAATTTAGGTGAGGTAGGACAACTATAAGTAAGTTTTTGTATTCTCCCAAAGGTAGAATGATAAGCATGTTTTACATGTTTATGTTCGTTTTTAACACAACTAAGTAACCCCTCTAAAAGACTAGAAAGACACTTTGATCTTCTAAAAGGTCCTATGAGAATCCTAAATAAAAAATTTTAACCAAAACTTCTTGAAACATACATGTCATGGATTGGAGAATTTAGGTGAGGTAGGACAACTATAAGTAAGTTTTTGTATGCTCCTTAAGGTAGAATGAGAAGCATTTTATACAAGTTTATGTTCGTTTGTAACACCCCTAAGTAACCCTTCTAAATACTCGAAAGACACTATGATCTTGTAAAAGGTCCTATGAGAATCCTAAACAAAATTTTTTAAACAAAAATTCTTGAAACATATGTGTCATGGATCGGGGGTTTTAGGTGAGGTTAAACAACTATAAGTAAGTTTTTGTATGTTGCTTAAGGTAGAATGAGAAGCATTTTATACAAGTTTATGTTCGTTTGTAACACCCCTAAGTAACCCGTCTAAATACTAGAAAGACACTTTGATCTTGTAAAAGGTCCCATGAGAATCCTAAACAAAACTTTTTAAACAACAATTTTTGAAACATATGTGTCATGGATTGGAGATTTTAGGTGAGGTTAGACAACTATAAGTAAGATTTTGTATGCTCCTAAAGGTAGAATGAGAATCATTTTATACAAGTTTATGTTCATTTGTAACACCCCTAAATAACCCTTCTAAATAATAGAAAGACACTTTGACCTTCTACAAGTTCCTATGATAATCCTAAACAAAACTTTTTAAACAAAACTTCTTGAAACCTATGTGTCATGGATTGGAGAATTTAGGTGCAGTAAGACAACTATAAGTAAGTTTTTGTATGCTCCCAAAGGTAGAATGAGAAGCATGTTGTACATGTTTTTGTTCGTTTGTAACACAACTAAGTAACCCCTCCAAAAGACTAGAAAGACATTTTGATCTTCTAAAAGGTCCTATGAGAATCCAAAATAAAACTTTTTAACCAAAACTTCTTGAAACATATATGTCATGGATTGGAGAATTTAGGTGAAGTAGGACAACTATAAGTTAGTTTTTGTATTCTCCCAAAGGTAGAATGATAAGCATGTTTTACATGTTTATGTTCGATTGTAACACAACTAAGTAACTCCTCTAATAGGCTAGAAAGACACTTTGATCTTCTAAAAGGTCCTATGAGAATCCTAAATAAAACTTTTTAACCAAAACTTCTTGAAACATATATGTTATGGATTGGAGAATTTAGGTGAAGTAGGACAACTATTAGTAAGTTTTTGTATTCTCCCAAAGGTAGAATGATAAGCATGTTTTACATGTTTATGTTCGTTTTTAACACAACTAAGTAACCCCTCTAAAAGACTAGAAAGACACTTTGATCTTCTAAAAGGTCCTATGAGAATCCTAAATAAAAAATTTTAACCAAAACTTTTTGAAACATACATGTCATGGATTGGAGAATTTAGGTGCGGTAGGACAACTATAAGTAAGTTTTTGTATTCTCCCAAAGGTAGAATGATAAGCATGTTTTACATGTTTATGTTCGTTTTTAACACAACTAAGTAACCCCTCTAAAAGACTAGAAAGACACTTTGATCTTCTAAAAGGTCCTATGAGAATCCTAACTAAAAATTTTTAACCAAAACTTCTTGAAACATACATGTCATGGATTGGAGAATTTAGGTGAGGTAGGACAACTATAAGTAAGTTTTTGTATGCTCCTTAAGGTAGAATGAGAAGCATTTTATACAAGTTTATGTTCGTTTGTAACACCCCTAAGTAACCCTTCTAAATACTCGAAAGACACTATGATCTTGTAAAAGGTCCTATGAGAATCCTAAACAAAACTTTTTAAACAAAAATTCTTGAAACATATGTGTCATGGATCGGGGGTTTTAGGTGAGGTTAAATAACTATAAGTAAGTTTTTGTATGTTGCTTAAGGTAGAATGAGAAGCATTTTATACAAGTTTATGTTCGTTTGTAACACCCCTAAGTAACCCGTATAAATACTAGAAAGACACTTTGATCTTGTAAAAGGTCCCATGAGAATCCTAAACAAAACTTTTTAAACAACAATTCTTGAAACATATGTGTCATGGATTGGAGATTTTAGGTGAGGTTAGACAACTATAAGTAAGATTTTGTATGCTCCTAAAGGTAGAATGAGAATTCTTTTATACAAGTTTATGTTCATTTGTAACACCCCTAAATAACCCTTCTAAATAATGTGAGATTTAGAGTGTGTGAACATTAGGGTTCTTGATAAATGTAGAGAGAATAAGCGCAGCAGAAAAGAGAGAGAATGAGGTTCACAAACCCATAATTGATAGTTTAGTGTTTACAGCATATATATAGGTGTTCCAGCACAAGAGCTGTTTAACCTAAAGAAGCTTAAAGACAAAAAGAACTAGGGGACAAAGAGTGGTCAGGTCTGAACATGAGCAGGAGAGAGAAAGAGAGTGTGGACCACTTGTGGTCCACACCATTTGCGCATCCTCTTGGTCTCCAACGGTCTGATTCTCTCACAAGACCAAGACTTGAATGTTGGCGCCTCTTTAAACCCTGATCAGACTTCTTAAACCCTAATCAGATGTCCCCAACTTTGCACTTCAACAATGTGCAATACTTGTTCACATTTTGATAATGCACAGCCTTAGCACATTGTTGTCTTCATGATCAATACTCCCCCTCAAGTTCAGACTTTGGAATCACCCTAAAGACTGAACTTGGAATGATCATGGCAACACCTCATTAAAAAAACCTTGATGTGGAAAACCACTTGGGACAAAACCACATCAAGGGAAAAAGAGTATGCTGCTCATGAATCAGGAGAGTTCTAATCATGGATAGCCACCAGCCCTAGTTTGCCAAAGACATGAGTGCAAACCTTAAGACTAGCAGCCTTAGTGAAGATGTCCGCAAGCTGATCTTCACTCTTTGTGTAGCAAGGCAAAATGGTTCCATCTTCTATCTTCTCCCTTACCTTGTGACAATCAATCTCAATGTGTTTGGTCCTCTCGTGAAACACTGAGTTGGTTGCAATGTGAATAGCAGCCTGGTTGTCACAATGGAAGGTGATTGGACTTGATTGCTCTATGCCAAAGTCCTTAAGCAGAGCCTTCAGCCATGTTAACTCGGTTGCAAGCTTCCTCATTGCCCTATAATCAGCTTCAGCACTAGAACAAGATACCACCTTCTGCTTCTTTGTCTTCCAAGTTACCAAGTTGCCTCCAATGAAGGTACAATAGCCGGTTGTTGATCTCCTATCACTCTTATCTCCAGCCCAATCTGCATCACAATAGCAAACAATCTCTGTGCTCTCATTCTTACCCATCCAAATACCTTGTTCAGTTGATCCTTTGAGATATCTGAGTATCCTTTCAATCAAACTCCAATGATACACTGTGGGTGATTGCATATGTTGACTAACTTGATTCACAGCAAAGCATAAGTCTGGTCTTGTGAGAGTGAGGTAGATAAGCTTCCCAACCAGCCTCCTATACAATGAGACATCCTTGAACTTGACTTCATCTGATTTCTCCCCCTTTCTATTGACTTGGTAGCCATCTTCAAGAGGAGTCTTTGCAATCTTGCAATCAAGCATACTTGTTTCTGTCAACAAGTCCTTAACATACTTCCTTTGGGACAGAAACAACCCATCATTGAATCTGCAAATTTCAATGCCCAAGAAGTACTTCAACTCTCCAAGGTCTTTAATATCAAAGGAACTCTTGAGGAAATCCTTTGTAGACTGAATCCCATCATTATCACTTCCTGTGATAATCAAATCATCCACATATATCAGAACTACCACCACTCCTTGGGCACTTTGAAGCGTGAACAATGTGTGATCAGATTGAGACTTCTTGAAACCATGGTCCATGAGAGTGTGACTAAGCTTATGGTACCATGCCCTTGGTGATTGTTTCAAGCCATAAATCGCCCTTCTCAACCTCAATACCTCACCATCTTTACACAAGTGCTTCAATCCTGGTGGTGGAGTCATATACACTTCCTCTTCAAGTTCACCTTGTAGAAAAGCATTCTTCACATCCATTTGCCATAGATTCCATGAGAGGTTGGTGGCTAAGCTCAATGTGACTCTCACTGTGTGAAGTTTAGCCACTGGTGCAAAGGTATCTGTATAGTCTTCTCCATAGGTTTGAGTGAATCCCCTTGCTACTAGCCTTGCCTTGTACCTCTCTATGTCTCCATTGCTTTTATACTTGATTGTGAAGACCCATTTAGAGCTAACAGTCTTCTTCTTTTTCGGCAGCTTCTCTACAATCCAAGTATGGTTCCTCTCCATAGCTTCTTTCTCATCCTTTACTGCATCCATCCAAACTTTGATACCCTCAGCCTCTTCATAGGTCTTAGGAACCTGGTTTAGCTCAATCTTTCCAAGAAAGGCCTTGTGACTAGATGGTAGCAAGTCAATAGAACAAGTAGACTGACTAGGATGAGCTACTGCTTGGTTGTTGTAGTAGACTCTTGTCTTCATCCATTCTGATGGATCTTTCTTTTCCCTTGTGCTTCTCCTGAGTTGCTGAACCTGTTGATCAACCACTTCCTCATTACCCACTGCCTCTTGATAAACCATCTCATCCTCATCAATATCCAAGTCCACTTGGTTCTGATCTTGAGGTAGAGTGTCTTCTTGAGCTTGAGCCGGTTCCTGAGTGTGTATTGCTGGTTCAGTATCCTCTTGTTGAGCTTCCTGGGTAGGTGTCTCAGACTTTTCTGGCCGTGGGGTATCATTACCCAAGTGGTCCAGCAAGTACTTCAAACTGGTAGCCAAATCTGAGGGTGATCTTGAGAGATCCTTCAAACCTTCCCAATCCCTCTTCTCATAGTATCTCTGCCCCTCAATGAACTTAACATCCCTTGAAACATAGGTCCTGTTGTTGCTTGGATCAAAACACTTGTAGCCCTTCTGAGTTGTGGAGTATCCAAGGAACATACACCTTGTGCTCTTAGCATCTAGCTTATTCCTTTGATCTCCTGAGATATACACAAAACAAACACAACCAAACACACGTAAGTGTTCAATAAATGGTTTGGCTTTGTTCAATACCTCATATGGTGAAATGTCTTGAAGGACTCTAGTTGGGATCATATTGATGAGATAACAAGCTGCCAAGACTGCATCTCCCCAAAACCTCTTAGGGACATTGGTGTGGAACATCATAGACCTAGCAACTTCCATGAGATGTCTGTTCTTCCTTTCAGCCACACCATTTTGTTGAGGAGTATGTATTGATCATGATTAGACAAATGTGTCAAGCTTGTGTATTATCAAAATATGCACAAGTCTTGCACATTTGATAATGTGCAAAGTTGGGGACTTATTTGAATGAACAAGAGGCGCCAAACACTATTCAAAGAACAAGACCAAGGTTGAAGAAGAAATGAGCCGTTGGACACAAAGAAGGAATGGACTGGTGTGGACCACACTCTCTCTCTCTCTCTCCTGCCACGCTCAGAATTGTTTTGGCTTGTAGTTCATTTGTCTCTTTCCCTTTTAGGTTAAGCATTTGCTGTAGAGTCTCACCTATAAAAGGGATTGTAACACCAAAATGAAAGATAAGGTTTTTGAGTCTCTCTTACTCTCTCTCTTGCGCCTCCAATCTGCTCAAGAACCCTAAATCTCTAAACATGTTTAATCACTAAAACTATTATGGTATCAGAGCATTGATCTCTAGTTTCTTAATTCTCTTTCTTTATTCTCCATTCTCTCTCGGTTTAAAACCCTAATACTCTCACTCATCATTCTCTCGGTTCTGCTGCTCTCATATTCTCAGTTCTTCCTGTTCTTCACTTGTTCTCTTTACTTCTCTCTGTCCTAAAACCTAAATCTTGTTCTAAGCCTCAAATCTCTCGGTCCTAAAGCTGGAAACTTTCTCTCGGTCCTAAAGATTGAAACTGGTTAACTCTTCTCGGTTTTACAAGCTCTCATCTACTCACGGTTCAGCTCAGCCTTCACTCACTATGGAAGACTCTACTCATCTCAGCTCAAGCTTGAGGCCTACTGTTGTTCCTGTGATGCTCAAAGGGATCAACTACAGGACATGGCAAAGGACCATCAAAACTGCCATTTGTGGAAGAGGATTGTGGGATCACATTTTGGAGGATAAAACTCCAACTGAAGAAGATGAAGCCAAGAAGAAGGATGAGGAAACCAAGAAGGCAAAGGCTAAATGGTTTCAAGAAGATCAGTTGGTGCTTGGCTTTCTCCAAAACTCTCTTGACCCATCCATCCTTGAAGCTTATTCTCATTGTGAGACAGCCAAGTCACTGTGGGATACTCTCAAGAAGATTTATGGAGATGTTTCAAATCTGAGCAGAGTGTATGAGGTGAAGAAGGCCATAAATGAGCTGAAACAAGAAGACCATGACTTTACCAAGTATCTTGGGAAGTTCTCTTCAGCATGGTCTGAACTTGAGATGCTAAGGCCTAGTACTTTAAACCCTAAGGTTCTCATTGAGAGAAAGGAGCAAGACAAGATCTTTGGCCTTCTACTCAACTTGAATCCGGTTTACAATGATGCCATCATGAAGATCCTAAGGGAGACTACACTTCCTGATTTTGAAGAGGTGTGCTCAAGGCTCCAAAAGGAAGAAGGAAACATTGGTTTGTTTGGAGGAAAGGGGGAGTTGGTGACTGCCAACAAAGCTGGCTTCAAACCTGAGGAGAAGAAGGCGCCATTTTGTGAGCATTGCAAGAGGAAAGGCCACTCCAAGGATAAGTGTTGGATCCTTCATCCCCACCTCAAACCAGCCAAGTTCAAGGACTCAAGGGCAAATGCAAACATCTCTCAAGAAGCTGTGAATGAGCCGGCTTCTTCTTCAGCTCAAGGAGGGGAGCTTTCACTCTACACAGCCACTGAGTATGTTAAGAAGAGTGACCTTGAGGACCTCATCAAGGCTTATGCCTCTAAGCTCTCTGGTATCTCTTTATTTTCTCATAAATTGCTTGCTAAAACTGATCATAAGTTGGTAGTAGATTCAGGAGCTTCTCACCACATGATTAGTAATGCTAAGTTGTTGGAGAACATTAAACCTGCCCTAGGAAGAGTAACTATAGCTGATGGTCAAGGGATTCCAATAATAGGTACAGGAAAGTTAAGATTATTTAACAAGGAAAGTGATGCATTATATGTTCCTAAGTTTAAATCTAACTTGCTGTCGGTTAAGAGGATCACTAAAGACTTGAATTGCAATGTTATCTTTGGGCCTAATGAAGTTTGTTTTCAGGATATTAAGAATGGAAAGGTTATTGGAAGAGGTGGTACACAAGATGAGCTTTACCTCCTTGAAGACACTTCTCCAAGCAACTCGGATTCATTAGCTTTTAAATCCTGTTTTTCTTTCAATCAAAATGTCCTATGGCATGCTAGACTAGGACATCCTCATGCTCGTGCTTTGAACTTAATGTTGCCTAATGTTAGCTTTGATCATTCAACTTGTGAAGCTTGTATTCTTGGCAAACATTGTAGAACTATCTTTCCTAAATCAACTACTATCTATGAACATTGCTTTGATCTTGTGCACTCTGATGTTTGGACTTCACCTTGTCTTTCTAGAGATAGGAACAAGTATTTTGTGACCTTTATAGATGAAAAATCAAAATATACTTGGGTAACATTGCTGCCATCTAAAGATAGGGTGTTTGATGCATTTTTTAATTTCCAAAACTATGTTACTAATCAGTTTAATGCCAAGATCAAAGTGTTTAGGTCTGATAATGGAGGAGAGTATACAAGCCAAAGATTCAAAGCTCACTTGAACAAATGTGGGATCCTTCATCAAACAAGCTGTCCTCATACTCCTCAACAAAATGGTGTGGCTGAACGGAAGAATAGACATCTCATGGAAGTTTCTAGGTCTATGATGTTCCACACCAATGTTCCTAAGAGGTTTTGGGGAGATGCAGTCTTGGCAGCATGCTATCTTATCAACAGGATCCCAACTAGAGTTCTTCAAGACATTTCACCATATGAGGTATTGAACAAAGCCAAACCATTTATTGAACACTTACGTGTGTTTGGTTGTGTTTGTTTTGTTTATATCTCAGGAGATCAAAGGGATAAGCTAGATGCTAAGAGCATAAGGTGTATGTTCCTTGGATACTCCACAACTCAGAAGGGCTACAAGTGTTTTGATCCAAGCAACAACAGGACATATGTCTCAAGGGATGTTAAGTTCATGGAGGGGCAGAGATACTATGAGAAGAAGGATTGGGAAGGTTTGAAGGACCTCTCAAGATCACCTTCAGATTTGGCTACAAGTTTGAAGTACTTATTAGAGAGGAAGAAGTAATGAAGAGGCAAGGCTGGACAGAACTAAGGAAGGCCGAAGACTCTCCTCCTCAACCTGCTTTGGTGTGTCAAGAAAGAAGAGCAGCCTTTGAGATGAAGCCTAAAGAAGTGCACAATCAATGTGCAAAATCAGGGACTTCATCTCAAGTGCAAAAGTAGTGCACACAAGACTCATCCGTCAATGTGCAAAATCCGGGACATCTCAAAATGCATTATCAAGGCATAAAGGAGATGTGCAAAATCAGGGACATCCTGATCACTATCAAAGTGCAAAATCAGGGCACAAAAGAAGGGCGTCTAGTTATGTGCAAAATCAGGGACTTAAGGAGAAGAAGTGCAGAATAAAAGGATGTGCAAAACAAGGGCATAAGAGACAAAGAAGGCTGAGGAATTCGAATAAGGTCTTGGTAGAAGTCACAAGGAGTACTAGGAGGATCAGAAGAGTCAGAATGATGGTCCCCACACCTTGGAGACAAGACCAGACCTGTCCCTTTCCTTCATACCCGTTTGTACTCTTGCTCCAGCCTGTTTTTGGTTGTTTCCTAGCTACATTTCGAATTTCCCTTAGGGTTTCACACTGATTTGTGTCTATATAAGACTTGTATGACCCTTTGTAATAATTAGAGTGAATAAGAAACACTTTGAGAGAGTTTTATTCATCTTACAATTCAAAATCCTCTCTAGCTCTTCATTGTGTTCAAACTAATGAATACAATGTAGATATAATCTGAGGACGTGTTTAGGGTTTTATTTAGGCTTTCGAATTCTCCTAAGACTCCCTAAACATGGTTGTTAAGCTAACAATCCATCAAAGGATGTTAAGCTCTTTTATCTTCTCTCATTGATTCTTCTTCTTCCTCATTGTGTCTCTCTTCCAAACACAATGAAACACATGATGAGTCTTGGTTCAAGGATGCTTTAATGCTCCTGGTTATGCTCTTGATTAGCTCTTCCATAGCTAAATCAAGAGCTAACACAAACCTTGACTCTTCATGAACTTCTTAAGGATAACACTTGCTAATTACTGATTCTGTCCAGATTCATGAGTAAACACTCTTGATGAGTAGTTAAGCTCCTGGACTAGTTTTCATATAGCTAAGTGCTCCTATAAACCACTAGCTTACTGAGTCTTGATCTTTTCTAGTATAAAGCTCTAATAGAGTTGAATCAGTCTCAAACTAGTTGGTTCTCTTTAAACAGATTCAATTTAGTCTCCCTTGTTGTTTCTGTCCATTCTCTTGTTTCTCTGTTCATGAGCTTAGTCTGTTGAACTCCATCATGGAATCAGAGATTAGTCTCTGAAATTCCAACATGGTATCAGAGCATAAGATTCTAGGATTGAATCAAGCTCAAAAACCAGAGAAAAACAGAGCAAAACTCTGTCCCTTTCTCATTCAAAGCTTCCGCAAATTCAGAGAGTAAACTGAGCAAAACTCAGTCAATGTTCTCAAAACCAAAAGCTCAAACTGAGCAAAACTCAGTCCCTGAACTTCCCCTTCATTCTCTCATTCATACTCTCATTCATTGGATAACTCATTCTCATGCATTCATTCTCTCATTCTCTGCATTTTTCTTTCATTCTCTGGTTACCTATACTTCACATATTCTCTCTGAGTTCTGTCCTTGAAGCTCCTTAGCTCACAATGACTTAAAAATCAGAGTGCATAGCTCCTGATCAAAGCTGTGTTATTTTGAGGATTGTTGTGTGTTTCTTGGTGTTTGTAGGTGGAATGAAGAACCAACTAGTGAGGACAGTTTACAAAAGGGCTGGAGTTCAGTTTCTAAGTGGCTGTACCCACTGGTCTTGAGCTTACCTAAGAAGAAGAGGCGTCCAGTAGCTGCCACAACAAGTTAGTCAAGAAAAGCAATCACTGATTTCTTGGATAATCAAGTCTAGAAGTTGTCTCAAGAAGAGGCAGTGATGGAAGCTTGGAAATTCAAGGCTTTGTGTGCTTAATCTGAGATGCTAACAAAAGGTGGATTAAGGTGTCCAGACTAAAGGGAGGCTACAAGTTAAACAACCCATCAAGGCTGTTAAAGCTTCACACAGCTCCAAAGGTCACATAAAAGTTATTAAGGAGCAGCCAAAGAAGAGGAGTTAGAACCGGTTATGCAACTGATGAATCAACTCACAAATGGTGCTTCCAACTTCAAGATGGCTTAAGGGAAGGTTTAAAGGCGTGGCTCATGTCCAGGTCTAAAGCCAACAAGCTTGGAGGAAGCTTAACAGTCCGGGGGAGGTGTAAAACCTCAAAGAAATGGAGTAAACCGAAGAGGAACTCCTAAAATCAGACTCTTCTCAAAGCACAACCAAAGATTGAAAAGGCTAAACTCCTAAACTCTCACTGTTTTTTTAAGTCTTCATTCAGTCACTTAAATTCCTTGAGTTACTTATCCATTGCTTAATCATATACTTAAAACTCATGGCATTTTACTTTAACAAGTCTTCCTTGAATCTTTGATGTGAAGGTTCATTAGGAGACCTAAAGGAGGAGTAAGACCGTTGGCAGACTGGGTGACAAGAAAAGGATTCAAGGAATGGCATGAAGGGAAGGCTAATACTTGAGTCAAGGTCATGGAAGGTCCAATGGAGAAGCTTGATCCAAGATGAAGAAGGCAATCTAAAGAACCGGCCAAATCAAATGCACAAAGGAACAATGGTCAAAGCTTACATCAAGGGCATGTGGAAGCTATACTCTTTTTTCCTCCTTAGGGTTTTATCCCATGAGGTTTTCCTTAAGGAGGTTTTTAATGAGGTAGCTCCCGCATCTCCAAGCTTGGCCTTTGGTCCTTTAGTGTCCCGACGCCCAAGCTTGCGGGGGAGTATTAGAGAGGAAGAAGTAATGGAGAGGCAAGGCTGGACAGAACTAAGGAAGGCCGAAGACTCTCCTCCTCAACCTGCTTTGGTGTGTCAAGAAAGAAGAGCAGCCTTTGAGATGAAGCCTAAAGAAGTGCACAATCAATGTGCAAAATCAGGGACTTCATCTCAAAGTGCAAAAGTAGTGCACACAAGACTCATCCGTCAATGTGCAAAATCCGGGACATCTCAAAATGCATTATCAAGGCATAAAGGAGATGTGCAAAATCAGGGACATCCTGATCACTATCAAAGTGCAAAATCAGGGCACAAAAGAAGGGCGTCTAGTTATGTGCAAAATCAGGGACTTAAGGAGAAGAAGTGCAGAATAAAAGGATGTGCAAAACAAGGGCATAAGAGACAAAGAAGGCTGAGGAATTCGAATAAGGTCTTGGTAGAAGTCACAAGGAGTACTAGGAGGATCAGAAGAGTCAGAATGATGGTCCCCACACCTTGGAGACAAGACCAGACCTGTCCCTTTCCTTCATACCCGTTTGTACTCTTGCTCCAGCCTGTTTTTGGTTGTTTCCTAGCTACATTTCGAATTTCCCTTAGGGTTTCACACTGATTTGTGTCTATATAAGACTTGTATGACCCTTTGTAATAATTAGAGTGAATAAGAAACACTTTGAGAGAGTTTTATTCATCTTACAATTCAAAATCCTCTCTAGCTCTTCATTGTGTTCAAACTAATGAATACAATGTAGATATAATCTGAGGACGTGTTTAGGGTTTTATTTAGGCTTTCTAATTCTCCTAAGACTCCCTAAACATGGTTGTTAAGCTAACAATCCATCAAAGGATGTTAAGCTCTTTTATCTTCTCTCATTGATTCTTCTTCTTCCTCATTGTGTCTCTCTTCCAAACACAATGAAACACATGATGAGTCTTGGTTCAAGGATGCTTTAATGCTCCTGGTTATGCTCTTGATTAGCTCTTCCATAGCTAAATCAAGAGCTAACACAAACCGACTCTTCATGAACTTCTTAAGGATAACACTTGCTAATTACTGATTCTGTCCAGATTCATGAGTAAACACTCTTGATGAGTAGTTAAGCTCCTGGACTAGTTTTCATATAGCTAAGTGCTCCTATAAACCACTAGCTTACTGGTTTTGATCTTCTCTAGGCTACAAAGCTCTAATAGAGTTGAATCAGTCTCAAACTAGTTGGTCTCTCTTTAAACAGATTCAATTTAGTCTCCCTTAAATTGTTTCTGTCCATTTCTTGTTTCTTGTTCATGAGCTTAGTCTCTTCATTTCCATCATGGAATAAGAGATAAGTCTCTGAAATCCCAACAGTACTTGTTGGATCACTTGGGTAATGATACCCCACGGCCAGAGAAGCATGACACAACTACCCAAGAAGCTCAGCAAGAGGATACTGAACCAGCAACACACACACATGAACCGGCTGAAGCTCAAGAAGACACTCTACCTCAAGATCAGATCCAAGTGGACTTGGAAATGAATGAGGATGAGATGGTTTATCAAGAGGCAGTGGGTAATGAGGATGTGGTTGATCAACAGGTTCAACAACTCAGAAGAAGCACAAGGGAAAGAAAGATCCATCTGAATGGATAGAGACAAGAGTTTTCTACAACAACCAAGCAGTAGCTCATCCTAGTCAGTCTACTTGTTCTATTGACTTGCTCCCATCTAGTCACAAAGCCTTTCTTGGAAAGATTGAGTTAAATCAGGTTCCTAAGACTTATGAAGAGGCTGAGGGGATCCAGGTTTGGATGGATGCAGTAAAGGATGAGAAAGAGGCTATGGAGAGGAACCACACTTGGATTGTGGAGAAGCTGCCAAAAAGGAAGAAAACTGTCAGCTCTAAATGGGTCTTCACAATCAAGTATAAAAGCAATGGAGACATAGAGAGGTACAAGGCAAGGCTAGTGGCAAGGGGATTAACTCAAACCTATGGAGAAGACTATACAGACACCTTTGCACCAGTGGCTAAACTTCATACAGTAAGAGTCACATTGAGCTTAGCCACAAACCTCTCATGGAATCTGATGAGGTCATCAGAACCAAACCAAACCAGGCGCTGACTGACTCAATCACTGACTCAACCACTACGTCAAGCAGCGCAAGGAGACTTAGAGAAATCAAAGCCACGATGAGTTCTGATCCAATACAAGGCATAGGATTGGTTATACATCCAACAATCAAACCTAAGAAGACATATGACCCAGGAGGAATCATAACACATGGAGAAGAGATTATGGAGCCGAGAAGATCTAACAAGGAATATGAGCTTATCTTAGCTCAAATGGAGATCAAGGTCAAGACATCTAGCTCAGCTCATCATCAACATGCCACTAAGGAGAATCATCCCCAAAAGATGACACAAGAAGAAGATACTAAAAAGGAGCTAACCATATGTAGCATCACAACTAGCTCAACGGATAACTCAACGACTAGCTCAGCAGACTTGCCATATATGGAGCCATACAAGTTTGGAAGGTCAATTCAGCACCAAACGTTTACCTATCAAAACTACAGTGTTTTGAGGTCCTTTCCATCAAGACCAGACGTCCTCAGCTGCACAAGACCACACAAGATTCTCCATAACTTCAAGAAGTCATACTTACCATTTTTGGAGAAGAAGGAGATCAAACACCAACGGCTTCTTTCCAAGAATGAAAGCCACGAATTGTTTGCCAATCAAGCTGTCCCAAGGATCCTCACTTATCCCTTGAAACCATCCAGATACAAAGGAACAATCAAGAGCATGGATCCTTACCCAAAATCGGCCTAACGGCTAGTTTCCTCTAAAATAGCGATTTCTTGTTCAAGGTCAATATGACCGTTAGTCTTAAGTCCTATAAAGTCTCATTGTATTGTTCATTTGTAAATCACCTTTCAATCAACTAAGTTTATACAAAAGAATTCAGTTTCTTCTTTTCAAAGAGTGTCTTTGAAGTTTCGTATCTTAGGATTCATTTGTGTGATTCAAGTGTCTCCAAAGATTATTGGATTAGGATTGCTTGTGTGATTCAAGCAGTACTGATTCACCACCGATTGAGAGAGTCAATCAGCCCATCGAACAAGCGAGTTGTTCATCTCATCCATTCCTCTTTCCATTTAATCATCTCAACGTCCTTCCTAAGGAGTCTAGAGACCCACGGTTGGATCCATCTCACCACATCATAACCCACGATCTAGAAGAGAGCGACTTCAGTCCCTGTTCTACGTCAAACCCACGCTTCCATCTTGCATCATCTGGTATCAGAGCCGAAAGGTTCCTAATCAGGTGTATTCTATCCTTTACCTTTCGGTTATTGCATTTATATTTCTGTTTTCATTGCATCTTTAAAATAAAAACCCATAAAAATTTTTTTGTGTTCTTTTGTTTTAGTTCTTGTTTTGTTTTATAAAACCAGAAAAAGTTTTAAAAAGAAAGGGGAGAAGTTTTCATTGTTTGATTCGATTTCTTAAACCAAAAGCCAAAAAAAAATTGTTATTTCCATATTAGTTTTTGTGTTTTCAAATTAAAAAAAAAAAGATTTCGAAATATTTAGATCCTTAAAAGATATTCTAGTTTCTATATTTGTTTAAATCTTGTTTTCAAAAAAAAAAAAAAAAGATCCGAAACTTTCTAAATATTTTTCAAACTTCCTAAAAATTTTCTATATCTTCCTAAATAGGTTTTCAACTTTTTCGAAGAGTTTTGAATCCTAAACTGATTTCAAGCTGTTTAGAACCGTGTGTTAAGTGTATAGTTGCTTGTGATTTGAACAATTGCAACTACTTGTTCAAGAGCTTAAGATAAATAACTTCAGAACATATTAATACACTGGTTTTGTGCATTGTCAGGAACTAACTCAAAGGAAAAACATGGAAGAAGAAGAATCATGTGGAGACAATTGGAGTGAGGATGAAGAGAGTTTACTCTGCTCAGATGAGGAGACAGAGTATGAGACACCACCATGGCCAGGAGATGAAGCCTCTGAATATGGGTATGATTCAGATGGTGACTCAGGCTGTGATCCGAAGCCGCAACACAAGGAGCTGCACACTACAACCTCATCTTGGAGTCAGCCTTACATGGAAACCAGTGAGAAAAGTGAAGATTCAGAAGCATACATGTATGGAGAGTACCACCCACCTAGGCGCAAGACTGGATTCAAGAACCATGGAGTTATTTCATACCATGTACCAGCTCAACGACAGCTCACTGATACAAGGAATGCGACAGTCCAACAAGCAGGCACAAGGCAGCCAACCACCAGAACAAGAGGTTCCCTAATCTTCTCAGGGATTAGCAAAGATCCTGAAGCATACGTGCAATGGGAAAACAACATGGAGGAGTGGTTACAAGTTAACAAAGTTCCAAAAGAAAGGAAGCTAGTACAAGCTGTCTCAGCCTTCACAGGAAAGGCTTATGAATGGTGGCTAAAGGAGAGCACACCAACCATCCTTAAGAAGCCAATACTGGATTGGAGAGATCTCAAGTCCAGGATGAAAAAGGAATTTGTGGAGAAGCTTCAAACCAAAACCAAGAGAGTGAAGATTGCATCCGAAGCACAAGCTGCTCCTAAGCCCAAGTATGATTGCTATCAAGAATCTAAGGAGACTCTTCAAGCAAGGCAGGATCAGCAATGGCAGAAGATCATGGATATGTTGCTCCCAAAGAAACCAGAGAAGAAGCAGAGCCGCAAAGCTTCACCCAATGCAACCGGACCTAGCTTTGATGCCTCACTCAAGTTGCGAGACACGCCAACACAAGGTAAGTGTTCCAACTTTGTAAATTCCAAAGAACCAAAATGTTATAGGTGCCATAAGAGAGGGCATTTTGCTGCAAATTGTCCATCTAAGAAGTTGCTCAATGATATAACATCAGAGTTGAAATTGGAAGTAACTGACACAAATGATAGCTTTGTGCAATCTGATATTTTAATTTCCAATTCAAGACTCATGCACTTGTCTTTGTCAAAGAGTTTTGATCCAGGAATAAGACAAGAAGAAGAGCACACAAGTCAAGAAGACATCAAGCGTGAGGTGAAAGCAAACAAGGAGAATATCATGTTCCAATTCACCAATGCAATCACTGTGAGTTTAAGTTTCAATAAATCTGTTCCTATAGTTCTAAACTCAGATATAATACACTTGCTCTTTCCCTTAAGAGTTGATTTAGGTACAGGTCTGATAAAGATCAAGAAGCGAAGGGCAGAAGGAGTCTTGAAAGAGAGACCAAAACCGAGTCATGTTTCCACACATGAGCCACAAGCAAACCAAAACCTTGAAGTATATCATGCTCCAACCAAACATGAGGTTATTTCTGAACTTAAAGTGCCTAACACTGATTGTCAAGCCACTGGTATAATGCACTTGTTTCTTGAGTTAAGTGTTGAGACAGGGAATAGATCTAAAGATAAGGCCAAATGGGAGATCAAGGAAGAGCCACCGGACCAAAGCAAGGACACTACATCAAATAACATAGTAAGTCTTTCTTTGATCCACTTCATTTCCCATGACTCAACTGCTGTGTTAAAGGATTTGTTAAGCTTACAAGAGGATGAGATATCAGTAGCACATGAAGATGACTCAAAGGAAAATGATTCAAACCGTTATTTATGTGATAAGAAGCCCATAATGCACTTGTCTCTTTGCCAAAGTGTTGAGAATATTTCAGGTCTTAAGGAGAGCAGAAGCAAGATCAGCAAAGGAGACGTCACACCAGCTCAAAGAAGAGGAGCATTGCTATCCTATTTGCTCAAAGAAGAGCCACTGGATGCTCCACAACTCAACCGGAATCAAAATGATTCCCAAGGTAATCTTCTAAACCCTCATTCACTTCACTGGACTAACTTGACTTATCTATGTGCAGGTTATCAAGTTTTGAGGTCAAAACTTCTTGAAGAGGGAGGGTATGATGAGGTCATCAGAACCAAACCAAACCAGGCGCTGACTGACTCAATCACTGACTCAACCACTACGTCAAGCAGCGCAAGGAGACTTAGAGAAATCAAAGCCACGATGAGTTCTGATCCAATACAAGGCATAGGATTGGTTATACATCCAACAATCAAACCTAAGAAGACATATGACCCAGGAGGAATCATAACACATGGAGAAGAGATTATGGAGCCGAGAAGATCTAACAAGGAATATGAGCTTATCTTAGCTCAAATGGAGATCAAGGTCAAGACATCTAGCTCAGCTCATCATCAACATGCCACTAAGGAGAATCATCCCCAAAAGATGACACAAGAAGAAGATACTAAAAAGGAGCTAACCATATGTAGCATCACAACTAGCTCAACGGATAACTCAACGACTAGCTCAGCAGACTTGCCATATATGGAGCCATACAAGTTTGGAAGGTCAATTCAGCACCAAACGTTTACCTATCAAAACTACAGTGTTTTGAGGTCCTTTCCATCAAGACCAGACGTCCTCAGCTGCACAAGACCACACAAGATTCTCCATAACTTCAAGAAGTCATACTTACCATTTTTGGAGAAGAAGGAGATCAAACACCAACGGCTTCTTTCCAAGAATGAAAGCCACGAATTGTTTGCCAATCAAGCTGTCCCAAGGATCCTCACTTATCCCTTGAAACCATCCAGATACAAAGGAACAATCAAGAGCATGGATCCTTACCCAAAATCGGCCTAACGGCTAGTTTCCTCTAAAATAGCGATTTCTTGTTCAAGGTCAATATGACCGTTAGTCTTAAGTCCTATAAAGTCTCATTGTATTGTTCATTTGTAAATCACCTTTCAATCAACTAAGTTTATACAAAAGAATTCAGTTTCTTCTTTTCAAAGAGTGTCTTTGAAGTTTCGTATCTTAGGATTCATTTGTGTGATTCAAGTGTCTCCAAAGATTATTGGATTAGGATTGCTTGTGTGATTCAAGCAGTACTGATTCACCACCGATTGAGAGAGTCAATCAGCCCATCGAACAAGCGAGTTGTTCATCTCATCCATTCCTCTTTCCATTTAATCATCTCAACGTCCTTCCTAAGGAGTCTAGAGACCCACGGTTGGATCCATCTCACCACATCATAACCTACGATCTAGAAGAGAGCGACTTCAGTCCCTGTTCTACGTCAAACCCACGCTTCCATCTTGCATCAGAATCTATGGCAAATGGATGTGAAGAATGCTTTTCTACAAGGTGAACTTGAAGAGGAAGTGTATATGACTCCACCACCAGGTTTGAAGCACTTGTGTAAAGATGGTGAAGTTTTGAGGCTGAGAAGGGCAATTTATGGTCTGAAGCAATCACCAAGGGCATGGTACCATAAGCTTAGTCACACTGTCATGGACCATGGTTTCAAGAAGTCTCAATCTGATCACACATTGTTCACGCTTCAAAGTGCTAAAGGAGTGGTGGTGGTTCTGATTTATGTGGATGATTTGATTATCACAGGAAGTGATAATGATGGGATTCAATCCACAAAGGCTTTTCTCAAGAGTTCCTTTGACATTAAAGACCTTGGAGAGTTGAAGTACTTCTTGGGCATTGAAGTTTGCAGATTCAATGAGGATTGTTTCTGTCCCAAAGGAAGTATGTTAAGGACTTGTTGACAGAAACAAGTATGCTTGATTGCAAGATTGCAAAGACTCCTCTTGAAGATGGCTACCAAGTCAATAGAAAGGGGGAGAAATCAGATGAAGTCAAGTTCAAGGATGTCTCATTGTATAGGAGGCTGGTTGGGAAGCTTATCTACCTCACTCTCACAAGACCAGACTTATGCTTTGCTGTGAATCAAGTTAGCCAACATATGCAATCACCCACAGTGTATCATTGGAGTTTGATTGAGAGGATACTCAGATACCTCAAAGGATCAACTGAACAAGGTATTTGGATGGGTAAGAATGAGAGCACAGAGATTGTTGGCTATTGTGATGCAGATTGGGCTGGAGATAAGAGTGATAGGAGATCAACAACCGGCTATTGTACCTTCATTGGAGGCAACTTGGTAACTTGGAAGACAAAGAAGCAGAAGGTGGTATCTTGTTCTAGTGCTGAAGCTGAGTATAGGGCCATGAGGAAGCTTGCAACCGAGTTAACATGGCTGAAGGCTCTGCTCAAGGACTTTGGCATAGAGCAATCAAGTCCAATCACCTTCCATTGTGACAATCAGGCTGCTATACACATTGCAACTAACTCAGTGTTTCATGAGAGGACAAAACACATTGAGATTGATTGTCACAAGGTAAGGGAGAAGATTGAAGATGGAACCATTCTGCCTTGTTACACAAAGAGTGAAGATCAGCTTGCAGACATCTTCACCAAGGCTGCTAGCCTTAAGGTTTGCACTCATGTTTTTGGCAAACTAGGGCTAGTGGCTATTCATGATTAGAACTCTCCTGATTCATGAGCAGCATACTCTTTTTCCCTTGATGTGGTTTTGTCCCAAGTGGTTTTCCACATCAAGGTTTTTAATGAGGTGTTGCCATGATCATTCCAAGTTCAGTCTTTAGGGTGATTCCAAAGTCTGAACTTGAGGGGGAGTATTGATCATGATTAGACAAATGTGTCAAGCTTGTGTATTATCAAAATATGCACAAGTCTTGCACATTTGATAATGTGCAAAGTTGGGGACTTATTTGAATGAACAAGAGGCGCCAAACACTATTCAAAGAACAAGACCAAGGTTGAAGAAGAAATGAGCCGTTGGACACAAAGAAGGAATGGACTGGTGTGGACCACACTCTCTCTCTCTCTCTCCTGCCACGCTCAGAATTGTTTTGGCTTGTAGTTCATTTGTCTCTTTCCCTTTTAGGTTAAGCATTTGCTGTAGAGTCTCACCTATAAAAGGGATTGTAACACCAAAATGAAAGATAAGGTTTTTGAGTCTCTCTTACTCTCTCTCTTGCGCCTCCAATCTGCTCAAGAACCCTAAATCTCTAAACATGTTTAATCACTAAAACTATTAGTATGGGGACAGCTTGTTTGATGAAGGATCCCACATTTGTTCAAGTGAGCTTTGAATCTTTGGCTTGTATACTCTCCTCTATTATCTGACCTAAACACTTTGATCTTGGCATTAAACTGATTAGTAACATAGTTTTGGAAATTCAAAAATGCATCAAACACCCTATCTTTAGATGGCAGCAATGTTACCCAAGTATACTTTGATTTTTCATCTATGAAAGTCACAAAATACTTGTTTCTATCTCTAGACAGACAAGGTGAAGTCCAAACATCAGAGTGCACAAGATCAAAGCAATGTTCATAGATAGTAGTTGATTTAGGAAAGATAGTTCTACAATGTTTGCCAAGAATACAAGCTTCACAAGTTGAATGATCAAAGCTAACATTAGGCAACATTAAGTTCAAAGCACGAGCATGAGGATGTCCTAGTCTAGCATGCCATAGGACATTTTGATTGAAAGAAAAACAGGATTTAAAAGCTAATGAATCCGAGTTGCTTGGAGAAGTGTCTTCAAGGAGGTAAAGCTCATCTTGTGTACCACCTCTTCCAATAACTTTTCCATTCTTAATATCCTGAAAACAAACATCATTAGGCCCAAAGATAACATTGCAATTCAAGTCTTTAGTGATCCTCTTAACCGACAGCAAGTTAGACTTAAACTTAGGAACATAGAATGCATCACTTTCCTTGTTAAATAATCTCAACTTTCCTGTACAATTTATAGGAATCCCTTGACCATCAGCTATAGTTACTCTTCCTAGGGCAGGTTTAATATCTTTTAACAACTTAGCATCACTAATCATGTGGTGAGAAGCTCCTGAATCTACTACCAACTTATGATCAGTTTTACTAAGCAATTTATGTGAAAATAAAGAGATACCAGAGAGCTTAGAGGCATAGGCCTTGATGAGGTCCTCAAGGTCACTCCTCTTCACATATTCAGTGGCTGTGTAGAGTGCAAGCTCCCCTCCTTGAGCTGAAGTAGAGGCAGGTTCATTCACAGCTTCTTGAGAGATGTTGGCATTTGCCCTTGAGTCCTTGAACTTGGCTGGTTTGAGGTGGGGATGAAGGACCCAACACTTATCCTTGGAGTGGCCTTTCCTCTTGCAATGCTCACAAAATGGCGCCTTCTTCTCCTCAGGTTTGAAGCTAGCTTTGTTGGCAGTCACCAACTTCCCCTTTCCTCCAAACAAACCAATGTTTCCTTCTTCCTTTTGGATCCTTGAACACACTTCTTCAAAATCAGGAAGTGTTGTTTCCCTTAGGATCTTCATTATGGCATCATTGTAAACCGGATTCAAGTTGAGTAGAAGGCCAAAGATCTTGTCTTGCTCCTTTCTCTCAATAAGAACCTTAGGGTTCATAGTACTTGGCCTTAGCATCTCAAGTTCAGACCATGCTGAAGAGAACTTCCCAAGATACTTAGTAAAATCATAATCTTCTTGCTTCAGCTCACTTATGGCTTTCTTCACTTCATACACCCTGCTCAGATTTGAAACATCTCCATAAATCTTCTTGAGAGTGTCCCACAGTGACTTGGCTGTCTCACAATGAGAATAAGCTTCAAGGATGGATGGGTCAAGAGAGTTTTGGAGAAAGCCAAGCACCAGCTGATCTTCTTGAAACCATTTAGCTTCTGCCTTCTTGGTTTCCTCATCCTTCTTCTTGGCTTCATCTTCTTCAGTTGGTGTTTTATCCTCCAAGATGTGATCCCACAATCCTCTTCCACAAATGGCAGTCTTGATGGTCCTTTGCCATGTCCTGTAGTTGATGCCTTTGAGCACAACAGGGATGACAGTAGGCCTCAAGCTTGAGCTGATGTGAGCTGAGTCTTCCATGGTGAGAGACTGAAGAGAGTAGATGGAAGCTTGAATGACCGAGATGAGTAACTAGCTTCTAGGGTTTTTGGACCTAGAAACTTGTAAGTCTGAAGCTTAGAACCGGTCTTAGAGTTTAGGGCAGAGAGTAAGAGAGTGATGAACACAAGAGAAGAGCTGAGAGAGACTAAGAAACCGTGAGTGATTTTAGGACAGATTAGGTTTTCGGACAGAGAATAAAGAACCGAGAGAGATTGGTAAGATTAAGTGTGAGAGAATGATGAAACAAAGAGAGAATCAAGAGAATAGAGATCTATGCTCTGATACCATGATAGAATTTGAGATTAAGCATGAGTGTTCTTGAGAGAATAAAGAGAAAATAAGAGAGAGAATTCGCTGGAGAATAAGAGAAAGAGAGTTTGAAAACCCTTTGTTTCATTTCTGGTTACATATTGCCTTTATAGGTGTTACAAAGAGCTGAATGCTTAACCTAATAAGGTAAAAGACAAATACATAAAGAGACAAGGAAAGTCTGAATCATGGCAGAGGAGAGAGGGAGGTGTGGACCACAAACCCTAACGGCTCTCTCTCTTAAAACCAACGGCTCTCTTCTTCCTTGTTTAATTCCGAGACTTTGTGCATTCAAATGTTGGCGCCTCATGATGTCCCCAACTTTGCACATTATCAAATGTGCAAGACTTGTGCATATTTTGATAATACACAGCCTTTGCACATTTGATCTCATCATGATCAATATAAATAACCCTTCTAAATAATAGAAAGACACTTTGACCTTCTACAAGTTCCAATGATAATCCTAAACAAAACTTTTTAAACAAAACTTCTTGAAACCTATGTGTCATGGATTGGAGAATTTAGGTGCAGTAAGACAACTATAAGTAAGTTTTTGTATGCTCCCAAAGGTAGAATGAGAAGCATGTTGTACATGTTTATGTTCGTTTGTAACACAACTAAGTAACCCCTCCAAAAGACTAGAAAGACATTTTGATCTTCTAAAAGGTCCTATGAGAATCCAAAATAAAACTTTTTAACCAAAACTTCTTGAAACATATATGTCATGGATTGGAGAATTTAGGTGAAGTAGGACAACTATAAGTAAGTTTTTGTATTCTCCCAAAGGTAGAATGATAAGCATGTTTTACATGTTTATGTTCGATTGTAACACAACTAAGTAACCCCTCTAATAGGCTAGAAAGACACTTTGATCTTCTAAAAGGTCCTATGAGAATCCTAAATAAAAATTTTTAACCAAAACTTCTTGAAATATACTTGTCATGGATTGGAGAATTTAGGTGAGGTAGGACAACTATAAGTAAGTTTTTGTATTCTCCCAAAGGTAGAATGATAAGCATGTTTTACATGTTTATGTTCGTTTTTAAGACAACTAAGTAACCCCTCTAAAAGACTAGAAAGACACTTTGATCTTCTAAAAGGTCTTATGAGAATCCTAAATAAAAATTTTTAACCAAAACTTCTTGAAACATACATGTCATGGATTGGAGAATTTAGGTGAGGTAGGACAACTATAAGTAAGTTTTTGTATGCTCCTTAAGGTAGAATGAGAAGCATTTTATACAAGTTTATGTTCGTTTGTAACACCCCTAAGTAACCTTCTAAATACTCGAAAGATACTATGATCTTCTAAAAGGTCCTATGAGAATCCAAAATAAAACTTTTTAACCAAAACTTCTTGAAACATATATGTCATGGATTGGAGAATTTAGGTGAAGTATGACAACTATAAGTAAGTTTTTGTATTCTCCCAAAGGTAGAATGATAAGCATGTTTTACATGTTTATGTTCGATTGTAACACAACTAAGTAACCCCTCTAATAGGCTAGAAAGACATTTTGATCTTCTAAAAGGTCCTATGAGAATCCAAAATAAAATTTTTTAACCAAAACTTCTTGAAACATATATGTCATGAATTGGAGAATTTAGGTGAGGTAGGACAACTATAAGTAAATTTTTGTATTCTCCCAAAGGTAGAATGATAAGCATGTTTTACATGTTTATGTTCGTTTGTAACACAACTAAGTAACCCCTTTAAAAGACTAGAAAGACACTTTGATCTTCTAAAAGGTCCTATGAGAATCCTAAATAAAAAATTTTAACCAAAACTTCTTGAAACATACATGTCATGGATTGGAGAATTTAGGTGAGGTAGGACAACTATAAGTAAGTTTTTGTATTCTCCCAAAGGTAGAATGATAAGCATGTTTTACATGTTTATGTTCGTTTTTAACACAACTAAGTAACCCCTCTAAAAGACTAGAAAGACACTTTGATCTTCTAAAAGGTCCTATGAGAATCCTAAATAAAAAATTTTAACCAAAACTTCTTGAAACATACATGTCATGGATTGGAGAATTTAGGTGAGGTAGGACAACTATAAGTAAGTTTTTGTATTCTCCCAAAGGTAGAATGATAAGCATGTTTTACATGTTTATGTTCGTTTTTAACACAACTAAGTAACCCCTCTAAAAGACTAGAAAGACACTTTGATCTTCTAAAAGGACCTATGAGAATCCTAAATAAAACTTTTTAACCAAAACTTCTTGAAACATATATGTTATGGATTGGAGAATTTAGGTGAAGTAGGACAACTATAAGTAAGTTTTTGTATTCTCCCAAAGGTAGAATGATAAGCATGTTTTACATGTTTATGTTCATTTTTAACACAACTAAGTAACCCCTCTAAAAGACTAGAAAGACACTTTGATCTTCTAAAAGGAACTATGAGAATCCTAAATAAAAAATTTTAACCAAAACTTCTTGAAACATACATGTCATGGATTGGAGAATTTAGGTGAGGTAGGACAACTATAAGTAAGTTTTTGTATTCTCCCAAAGGTAGAATGATAAGCATGTTTTACATGTTTATGTTCGTTTTTAACACAACTAAGTAACCCCTCTAATAGGCTAGAAAGACACTTTGATCTTCTAAAAGGTCCTATGAGAATCCTAAATAAAACTTTTTAACCAAAACTTCTTGAAACATATATGTTATGGATTGGAGAATTTAGGTGAAGTAGGACAACTATAAGTAAGTTTTTGTATTCTCCCAAAGGTAGAATGATAAGCATGTTTTACATGTTTATGTTCGTTTTTAACACAACTAAGTAACCCCTCTAAAAGACTAGAAAGACACTTTGATCTTCTAAAAGGTCCTATGAGAATCCTAAATAAAAAAATTTAACCAAAACTTCTTGAAACATACATGTCATGGATTGGAGAATTTAGGTGAGGTAGGACAACTATAAGTAAGTTTTTGTATTCTCCCAAAGGTAGAATGATAAGCATGTTTTACATGTTTATGTTCGTTTTTAACACAACTAAGTAACCCCTCTAAAAGACTAGAAAGACACTTTGATCTTCTAAAAGGTCCTATGAGAATCCTAAATAAAACTTTTTAACCAAAACTTCTTGAAACATATATGTTATGGATTGGAGAATTTAGGTGAAGTAGGACAACTATAAGTAAGTTTTTGTATTCTCCCAAAGGTAGAATGATAAGCATGTTTTACATGTTTATGTTCATTTTTAACACAACTAAGTAACCCCTCTAAAAGACTAGAAAGACACTTTGATCTTCCAAAAGGAACTATGAGAATCCTAAATAAAAAAATTTAACCAAAACTTCTTGAAACATACATGTCATGGATTGGAGAATTTAGGTGAGGTAGGGCAACTATAAGTAAGTTTTTGTATTCTCCCAAAGGTAGAATGATAAGCATGTTTTACATGTTTATGTTCGTTTTTAACACAACTAAGTAACCCCTCTAATAGGCTAGAAAGACACTTTGATCTTCTAAAAGGTCCTATGAGAATCCTAAATAAAACTTTTTAACCAAAACTTCTTGAAACATATATGTTATGGATTGGAGAATTTAGGTGAAGTAGGACAACTATAAGTAAGTTTTTGTATTCTCCCAAAGGTAGAATGATAAGCATGTTTTACATGTTTATGTTCGTTTTTAACACAACTAAGTAACCCCTCTAAAAGACTAGAAAGACACTTTGATCTTCTAAAAGGTCCTATGAGAATCCTAAATAAAAAAATTTAACCAAAACTTCTTGAAACATACATGTCATGGATTGGAGAATTTAGGTGAGGTAGGACAACTATAAGTAAGTTTTTGTATTCTCCCAAAGGTAGAATGATAAGCATGTTTTACATGTTTATGTTCGTTTTTAACACAACTAAGTAACCCCTCTAAAAGACTAGAAAGACACTTTGATCTTCTAAAAGGACCTATGAGAATCCTAAATAAAACTTTTTAACCAAAACTTCTTGAAACATATATGTTATGGATTGGAGAATTTAGGTGAAGTAGGACAACTATAAGTAAGTTTTTGTATTCTCCCAAAGGTAGAATGATAAGCATGTTTTACATGTTTATGTTCATTTTTAACACAACTAAGTAACCCCTCTAAAAGACTAGAAAGACACTTTGATCTTCCAAAAGGAACTATGAGAATCCTAAATAAAAAAATTTAACCAAAACTTCTTGAAACATACATGTCATGGATTGGAGAATTTAGGTGAGGTAGGGCAACTATAAGTAAGTTTTTGTATTCTCCCAAAGGTAGAATGATAAGCATGTTTTACATGTTTATGTTCGTTTTTAACACAACTAAGTAACCCCTCTAATAGGCTAGAAAGACACTTTGATCTTCTAAAAGGTCCTATGAGAATCCTAAATAAAACTTTTTAACCAAAACTTCTTGAAACATATATGTTATGGATTGGAGAATTTAGGTGAAGTAGGACAACTATAAGTAAGTTTTTGTATTCTCCCAAAGGTAGAATGATAAGCATGTTTTACATGTTTATGTTCATTTTTTAACACAACTAAGTAACCCCTCTAAAAGACTAGAAAGACACTTTGATCTTCTAAAAGGAACTATGAGAATCCTAAATAAAAAATTTTAACCAAAACTTCTTGAAACATACATGTCATGGATTGGAGAATTTAGGTGAGGTAGGACAACTATAAGTAAGTTTTTGTATTCTCCCAAAGGTAGAATGATAAGCATGTTTTACATGTTTATGTTCGTTTTTAACACAACTAAGTAACCCCTCTAATAGGCTAGAAAGACACTTTGATCTTCTAAAAGGTCCTATGAGAATCCTAAATAAAACTTTTTAACCAAAACTTCTTGAAACATATATTTTATGGATTGGAGAATTTAGGTGAAGTAGGACAACTATAAGTAAGTTTTTGTATTCTCCCAAAGGTAGAATTATTGAAGTGGAGATCACATAGTGCACTATATTGAAGAAGAGATCTCATATTGAACTACACTGGACGTGAACTATACTGGGCGTGAACTATACTGAATGTGAACTATACTGGACGTGAGACTACATAGTTGACTATATCAGAACAACACTAGTATCTTGTAAGACAAAATCCTGTCACACTCTTGTGACCGTTGGAGCCTTCTCTGCTTTTGTTTAAAGTTGTGTAGCCCTAGTTTTATGCATATATAACTCTTGTAAAGTTCCCATTTGATAATTAAGAGAATTATTCTTCTCTGAAAACTTATTATCTCTCATTCTCTCTCTCACTCTATGCGCCAGAAACCCTAAGAAAGGTTTTGTGCCTCTCTCACAAATCTCACAAATTCTACCTGTTCTACTACATTCTCTCAACTTAATCTTATTATTCTAACATGGTATCAGAGCTATAAGCTTCTGTACCTCATTTACTTCCGCTGAATCTTTTAAAATCCTGTTCTTGAGTTCTTAAGCTGTTAAGTTCATTTCTCAGATCTTATAAGCTCATTTCGTTTTCTTCTTGTGTTCTCTGTGTGTTGAGAAATCTCTATTTCATCTTGAATACTCCCTCCTTGCTTCATATCAGTTTCAGCAATGGAGAACTCAAGAGTTGTGATTCCTGTGATTTTGAAAGGCTCAAACTATATTGTTTGGGCTAGAATGGTAAAATCTGCACTTGGAGGCAGAGGTCTGTGGAAGTATATCCTGAGTGAAACTGCTCCACAGAAGGTGTTTAAGGCCAGGTCCGAAGCTGAAGCCAAGAAAGGAGCTGATGCAGAGACTAAAGGCATTGATGAGTCTCTTGAAGAAGTGGCTGAAGCAGAAGAAGAGGCGTGGATGCAAGGGGACCAGAATGTGCTCTCTATACTCCAAAGCTCACTGGACCAGCACCTATTGGAAGCCTACTCTTATTGTGTAACTTCTAAGCAGCTGTGGGATACTCTTGAGAAGGTTTATGGGAATAAATCAAATTTAACAAGAGTCTTTGAAGTAAAGCTGGCCATTAACAATCTCCAGCAAGGAGATATGGAGTTTAAAGCTCATTTTGGGAAGTTTAGCTCACTGTGGTCAGAGTTGGAGATGCTGAGGCCACCAAGCAGTGATCCTTTGGTGCTGCAAGAAAGGAGAGAGCAATATAAAGTATTTGCTCTTCTGCTCACCTTGAACTCATCCTATAATTCCTTGATCAAGCATATCCTAAGGGCAGAGACTCTACCTGACATTGATGATGTGTGTGGGCAAATTCAGAAGGAACAAGGCTCATTTGGGTTGTTCAAAGGAAAAGGAGAGCTGGTAACCGCAAACAAGGGGCTGTACAAGGTTGATGAGAGGAAAAACTATGGAGGTGACCAGAGAGGAGTCTTGATGTGTGATTTTTGCAAAAAGAGTGGGCATTTGAAGGACAGATGCTGGCGCCTTCACCCTAACCTCAGACTACCTTTTCACAACAATAGGTTCAAAGATCAAAGGGCAAACTACTCATATGGTGCGGCTGGACCAGGTTCTTCTTCAGTGCAGCAATGTGATGAAGGAAGAGCAATGATGGTTCATCAAGCACCAGCTGTGACTACTCAGAATGATGTGGTAAGGAGGTCAGACCTTGAGGCTCTCATCAAAGCTCTCAAGGAGAACTCTGGTATGACCCTTGGTACTTCTCTTTTTGCATCAAACAAACTGAAACCTTTGATTATTGATTCAGGAGCCTCTCATCATATGATAAGTGATTCTAAGTTGATAAACAATGTTGAACCTGCCTTAGGAAGCGTAGTGATTGCAAATGGTGATAAAATTCCAATACAAGGCATAGGAAATCTGAAAATGTTTAACAAAGAATCTAAAGCCTTCTTTATGCCCAGTTTCACATCCAACTTAGTTTCTGTAAAAAGGATAGCCACTGACTTGAACTGCAATGTTATTTTCAGTCCTAATGATGTTGTGTTTCAGGATATTAAAACCAGTAAGTTGATTGGGAAAGGTGTGACAAAGGATGAGCTCTACATGGTTGAAGACACCAATCCTCCGTCTGAACTATCTGCTGCTTTATCTACTGCTTTATCTACTTGTGTCCTTGTGGATGATTCTATTTGGCATGCTAGATTAGGACATCCTCACTCTAGGGCTTTAGGAATCTTATTACCTTCTGTTTCTTTTAAAAATGATGATTGTGAGGCTTGTATCCTTGGTAAACATTGCAAATCTGTTTTTCCAGCTTCTAAAACTGCTTATGAAAACTGCTTTGACCTTGTTCACTCTGATGTATGGACTGCTCCGTGTGTGTCTAGAGAAAACCATAAGTACTTTGTCACATTCATTGATGAAAAATCTAAATATACTTGGATAACACTGATGCAAACTAAGGATAGGGTGCTAGAAGCTTTTATGAACTTCCAAAGTCATGTTACTAACCATTTCAATGCTAAGATCAAAATTTTTAGATCAGACAATGGTGGTGAGTACACAAGCAATGCCTTCAAACAACACTTGTCAAAGTATGGAATTCTTCATCAAACTAGCTGTCCTTATACTCCACAACAAAATGGAGTGGCTGAGAGGAAGAACAGACATTTAATGGAGGTTGCAAGGTCCATGATGTTCTACAAGAATGTTCCTAAGAAGTTTTGGGGAGATGCAGTCATGACAACTTGTTATTTGATCAACAGAACTCCCACAAGAGTTCTTAAGGATCAATCTCCATTTCAGGTACTCAACAAGACCAATCCATTAGTTAATCACTTACGTGTGTTTGGGTGCATTTGCTTTGTATTAATACCAGGGGAACAGAGAGATAAGTTGAACGCTAAGAGTACCAAAGCTATGTTCATTGGTTACTCCACAACACAAAGAGGATACAAGTGCTATGTACCTGAAACAAGGAAGGTTTTAATCTCCAGAGATGTGAAATTCATGGAGACAAAGAGCTTCTATGATGAGAAGAATTGGGACAGCTTGAAGGATCTTCCTACTTCCCAATCAGATAGAGCTGCTAACTTAAGAAGAATCATGGAGAGTCTTGGCATTAGTGTACCACAAGAACCAGTTAAAACAAACACACAACCTACTCCATGTTGGAATTTCAGATACATCCATGGGGATGATCTGAGAAACAAGTCTGGCTCAAGAGAAATGAGGTAGAATAGGGAAAACAAGCCTAAGACCCAATTAGGGTTCTTAAGGCGCTAGAGAGAGAAAACTAGGGTTTGCGGTTAAAGAAGGAAACAAAAGCTATTCTACCTCAAACAAATGAACACTTAAGCTATATGAAAATGTTATCCAAGAGCTTAACATCACATAGGATTGTTTACTCATGATAATGGATGACAAATCAGTAATTAGCTAAGAGGTGTTCTAAGAAGAAAGAGAAGGAAAAACATGTAAGAGCTTTATAAACCGAGAGACTCTCACACTTGGATTAGTTATGGAAGAACTATCCAAGTGTGGATTTGGGACTGCCTTAGCAGCCCAACCATGCTCTTACATGAGTCTACATTGTGTCTTGTTGAAGATCACAATGAGAGTTTAAGAGAAAGAAACCGCAAGAACAAAACTAAAGGAAAGAGAGAAAGACTTAAGAGAGAATATCAAGTATCTTGTTGATTACTTGTGAGTGAATGAGCTACTTGATACAATGGCGTGTAAGGCCTTTAAATAGGCTTACAACTAGGTCAAGACAACAATAAACAAAGACAACAATTCATAATCTCTCAACCGTTGATTCATTGGAGGGAAAGTAGATTTGAACTCAACGGTTGGATCTTCTTCTTTCATTTGGATTCTTGTGTCTTCTTGTGCTGATAGTGACATCTCTCTTCCCTTCCTTGGCGTGTTGTAGGTCTGGAGAGAGAGAGTCCACGCTTCCAAGAGTGATAGTGACTTGTCTTCACTCTTGTTCATCCCTTAATCTCAACATGTGATCTTCCCTTGTTTAACCTTGTTGCATCCGAGACTTGTGTCTGAATATGCCCCACTTTTGCACATTGAATCCATCATCTTATTATCATCTGGCCCTGACTTTGCACAGACCAGCTTGTGCCCCATTTTTGCACATCTTCATCTATGAGTGTTCCTTGGATAACACTCTTCTTTTGCTTGTGGAACCACCTCTTTTACTTGTGGAACCTTCTTCTCTTGCTTTGTTTAGGACTGAGGCTAGGCTTCTTCAGCCTCTCCTCATCCCATTTACTCCTCCTCTCTAATACTCCCCCGCAAGCTTGGTCGTCGGGACTCCATAAGACCAAAGGGAGAAGAGGACCAAAGGCCAAGCTTGGAGCGGTTGAACTACCTCATTAAAAACCTCCTTAAGTAAAACCTCTTGGGATAAAACCTTAAGGAGGACAAAAAGAGTATAGTCACCTACTCAAGATGTAACTTGACCTTGGCTTTATCTAAACTCACGGCTCACTTCTTTCTCCAACTCTTCCTTTCCTTAGCATTCCTTGGTTTGATCTCTTCTTGATATGAACTTCTTTGATCTTTGTTGTGTCTTTTGAAACTTGGACTCTATAGTGCTCCGGCCTTTAACCCCAACATTGATAATCCTTCTCTTCCTGAGTTGAACTTCAAGTTGGTCTCATCTTCCTCTTGGAAAGACTTCAAGACTTGCGGATGTTCCTCATAGCTCCTTCACTTTCTAATGCTCCTCAAGCATGTCTTTATCTTTTCCTTCAACACAAAGGTTTAAAGGAAACATGTTAAGTGTGTGCAAGACATTTAGAACATTAGCTAAGCATTAAACCTTTATGTTTAGAAACGTTTTGAGTATTAGTTTTAAAACGTTTTTGAATTGAAACACATGATCACAACAAGATACTTAAGAGAAAACAAGTCTAAAACGTTTTGAGAATTGAGTTTAAAACATTTTGACTTTGAAAAACAATCATAATCAAGAGAACTCATAAGATGGAAGCTTAATGAAAATGAAAAAGGAGGTTTTAGAAGTAGCCTGATTTCTTGTTGCGGTTGGGAGTGATTGAATGTTTGCCTTGTTGGAACATAACCATGACTGATCCAACAAGCTCCCCCGCACCCTTGAATGGCTCTTCACCATGTATACACAGCTTGTACAACTCCTTGTACAGCTTCTTTAAACAAGGCCTTTTCCTTCTTTGAATGGACAGCTTGTAAACCGCCTTCTTCTTTGGGAAGATCCTTGAACCTTGAGCTCATCCACCAGCTGACTCCCAACTCGGTTATGGCTCCAACAGAATGAGGATTTCAGCTTATCCACAACTTCATGAGCTCACTGGTTTTGTTGGAGACTTCTTCAGCTCCTCAACCACACAACTACAACATCATCAGCTTGAACCGCCACTTAGAGTGTGCACCCTCCTTTTGTGACTGATCCTTACTGCCAACATCTCTTCATTCCTCCTAAGAACACCAAGAACAAACACATGACATTCTCAAGCAACACAAGTCTGGCCAGAACCATGAGCTTGATTAAGTTTCTGTGAAAGAAAAGAATGGGCTCTTTAGGAGTGAATTTTGAGAGAGAGAGAATAAGAAAAGAAAAGAAAAATGAAGAATGGGAGAATGGATGACACAACTCAGATTTAAGAGTTTGTGCATCAGAGTATAAAAGAGTTTGAGAGTGAGAGAGAATGAGAATGTGATTTTGGAAGACAAAGCTCAGATTTAAGAGTATGTGAGCCAAAATCAGAGTATTAGAGAGTATGGGAGAATAATAGTATGTAAAGAAAAGAATGAAAGGAAAAGAAAAATGTTTCAGGTTCAGGGACTAAGTTGTGCTTAGTTGAACTCAGAAACTTATGTGTTTAAGGTTCAGGGACTGAGTGTTTTCCTCAGTTTAACTCATAAACAACCACATGAAAAATCACCAGAGAAGTCAAGAGTGAAAGAAGCAATGATGTGCTCTTACACTTCTCTGATTTTTCTCAACAAGAACTTGTTGCCTCCCAAAGACAAATGGAGCAACAAGCAAGAAACGTCTATGGTTCAGGGACTGAGGGTTTTCTCTCAGTTTGACTCATGACAAAGAGAATGGCACCAAGTGAACTGAGCTTGGTCCATTTAAAACAATGCGGAAGCAAAACAGAGAGATAAGAGTGAAAGAAGCAAAGATGTGCTCTTACTCTCTCTGATTTTTCATCAACAGCTTGTTAACTCTCAAGGAAGGTAGAGCAACAAGTTTTGATGGTTAGGATCCAAGAAAAACAGAAGCTTGGTCCTCTTAAAACTTTGCGGAAGCAAAAACATAACAAGACAGATTTTGCTCTCTATCTTGAAACAAAAATGAGCCAACCACTTGTGTGGCTCTGATACCATGTTGGAATTTCAGATACATCCATGGGGATGATCTGAGAAACAAGTCTGGCTCAAGAGAAATGAGGTAGAATAGGGAAAACAAGCCTAAGACCCAATTAGGGTTCTTAAGGCGCTAGAGAGAGAAAACTAGGGTTTGCGGTTAAAGAAGGAAACAAAAGCTATTCTACCTCAAACAAATGAACACTTAAGCTATATGAAAATGTTATCCAAGAGCTTAACATCACATAGGATTGTTTACTCATGATAATGGATGACAAATCAGTAATTAGCTAAGAGGTGTTCTAAGAAGAAAGAGAAGGAAAAACATGTAAGAGCTTTATAAACCGAGAGACTCTCACACTTGGATTAGTTATGGAAGAACTATCCAAGTGTGGATTTGGGACTGCCTTAGCAGCCCAACCATGCTCTTACATGAGTCTACATTGTGTCTTGTTGAAGATCACAATGAGAGTTTAAGAGAAAGAAACCGCAAGAACAAAACTAAAGGAAAGAGAGAAAGACTTAAGAGAGAATATCAAGTATCTTGTTGATTACTTGTGAGTGAATGAGCTACTTGATACAATGGCGTGTAAGGCCTTTAAATAGGCTTACAACTAGGTCAAGACAACAATAAACAAAGACAACAATTCATAATCTCTCAACCGTTGATTCATTGGAGGGAAAGTAGATTTGAACTCAACGGTTGGATCTTCTTCTTTCATTTGGATTCTTGTGTCTTCTTGTGCTGATAGTGACATCTCTCTTCCCTTCCTTGGCGTGTTGTAGGTCTGGAGAGAGAGAGTCCACGCTTCCAAGAGTGATAGTGACTTGTCTTCACTCTTGTTCATCCCTTAATCTCAACATGTGATCTTCCCTTGTTTAACCTTGTTGCATCCGAGACTTGTGTCTGAATATGCCCCACTTTTGCACATTGAATCCATCATCTTATTATCATCTGGCCCTGACTTTGCACAGACCAGCTTGTGCCCCATTTTTGCACATCTTCATCTATGAGTGTTCCTTGGATAACACTCTTCTTTTGCTTGTGGAACCACCTCTTTTACTTGTGGAACCTTCTTCTCTTGCTTTGTTTAGGACTGAGGCTAGGCTTCTTCAGCCTCTCCTCATCCCATTTACTCCTCCTCTCTAATACTCCAGTCTCGGATGCACCTGTGGAAAACTCACAACAACCCCATCTTGATCATGAGGGGGACACATCAGAATCAGAATCAGGGCAAGAAGAACCGCAGCAAACTGATTCTGCTACACACAATCAAGCTGGTGTTGAAGAGCATGAAGAACATGAGCATGCAGAACATGAGCATGAAGAACATGAGCATGAGGAACATGAGCATGAAGAACATGAGTTAGAACTTGAGGGAGTGGGTAATCAGAATGAGGAGACTGTGCAACCAATGAACCAACACCAACAAATTCAAGCACTAAGGAGGAGTACAAGGGAGAAAAAGGATCCATCAGAATGGATGAAGACTAGAGTGTTCTTCAACAGCAATGCAGTAGCTCATCCCATTCAAGCCGTTTGCAGTTTAGCTCATGTACCGTTGGAGCATCAAGTGTTCATTGGAAAATTGGATCAAGAAGAAGTACCAACAACCTATGAAGAAGCAAAGGGAGATAAGAGATGGATGCAGGCTGTGGATGAAGAGATCAAAGCAATGGAGAACAATGAGACTTGGTATGAATCTGAACTTCCAAGAGGAAAGAAGGCAGTGACCTCTAAGTGGGTTTTCACCATCAAGTATAGAAGTGATGGAGAAGTTGAGAGATACAAAGCAAGACTGGTCGCAAGAGGATTTACTCAAACTTATGGAAAGGATTACTTGGATACATTTGCACCAGTGGCTAAGCTTCACACAGTTAGGATCATCTTGTCTCTAGCAACAAACCTTGATTGGGAGCTATGGCAAATGGATGTCAAGAATGCATTCCTTCAAGGAGACCTTGAGGATGAGGTATACATGAGACCACCTTCTGGTCTTGAAAGTATTGTGAAACCAGGGAAGGTGTTAAGGCTCAAGAAGGCTATCTATGGACTCAAGCAATCTCCTAGAGCTTGGTACCATAAACTGAGCTCAACCCTTATGCAAAGAGGATTCAAAAGGTCTGAAGGAGATCATACCTTGTTTACTCTTCAAGATCAGGAAGGTATCATTGTCATCCTTGTTTATGTTGATGACATTATCATATCAGGGAGTAACAAGTCAGGTATCCAAGAAACTAAAGCTGATCTCAAATCTGTTTTTGACATTAAGGATCTTGGTACTCTAAAGTACTTCCTTGGGATAGAAGTTTGTCGATCTAAAGATGGACTTTTCTTATCTCAAAGGAAGTACACACTTGATTTATTGTCTGAAGCAGGAAAGATTGGATCAAAACCAGCTAAGACACCATTGGAGGATAGCTACAAAGTCATAAGAAAGGGGGAGCTTGAAGACAGACCATTTGAGGACACCACGCTCTATAGAAGGATGGTTGGTAAGCTAATCTACTTAACCATAACTAGACCTGATTTGTGCTTTGCTGTGAACCAGATTAGTCAACATATGCAAGCACCAAAGATGCATCATTGGGACATGGTTGAGAGGATACTCAGATATCTAATTGGTACTCCTGGGCAAGGCATTTGGATGGGTTGCAATCAAAGTACAGAGATAGTTGGGTATTGTGATGCTGATTGGGCAGGAGATAGAGTGGACAGTATTGATCATGATAGGATCAATGTGTCAAGACTTGTTCATTATCATAAAATGCACAAGACTTGCACATTAATAAAAGTACAAAGTTGGGGACATCAGATTGTGAGGCGCCAACTAGTTGAGACCTAAAGTAGAAGAAGAGAGCCGTTGGGGAGGAGTGAGAGCCGTTAGGGTTAAGGTGTGTTTTGGACCACAAGGGGGGACCACTCTCCTTCTCTCACCTCCTGCCACGGTTCAGACATCTCAGAACTTTGTCTCTACTCATTTTGTCTTGTTTCTACTTTAGGTTAAGCATCTTATGTGTTGTAACTCCTATAAGTATGTTGTAACACCAAAGAAACAAGTTAAGGGTTTATGAACCTCATTCTCTCTCTCTTTACTTCTGCGCATACTCTCTCTTCTTTAGCATGAACCCTAATGTTCTAACACTCTAAATCTATCATGGTATCAGAGCAAGATCTCTACTTTCTTTGATTCTCTCTTCATTTCACCATTCTCTCACTCTTAAGACCATTAATCTTCAGCTCATCATTCTCTGTCCGAAAATTCTCTGTCCTAAATCTCTCACGGTTCCTTCTAAATCTCTCACGGTTCCTCACCTGTTCATCACTCTTACTCTCTGTCCTAAACCCTAAGTCTTGCACCAAGCATCAGTCTCTCGGTCATTAGTTGCTTCTCGGTCTTAAAACCCTAGAAGCTTCTCACTCTTCTCGGTTACTCAAGATTCCAACTCTTCTCGGTTACTCAAGTCCTCACTCACTCTCTTCAGTCACTCTCCATGGAAGACTCTACTCATCTTAGCTCCAGCTTGAGGCCTACTGTTGTCCCTGTTATGCTCAAAGGTATCAACTATAGGACATGGCAAAGGACCATCAAGACTGCTATTTGTGGAAGAGGTTTGTGGGAACACATCTTGGAGGATAAAACACCAACTGAAGAAGATGAAGCCAAGAAGAAGGATGAGGAAACTAAGAAGGCAGAAGCTAAATGGTTTCAAGAAGATCAGCTTGTGCTTGGCTTTCTCCAAAACTCTCTTGACCCATCCATCCTTGAAGCTTACTCTCATTGTGAGACAGCCAAGTCACTGTGGGATACTCTCAAGAAGATTTATGGAGATGTTTCAAATCTGAGCAGAGTATATGAGGTGAAGAAGGCCATAAATGAGCTGAAACAAGAAGACCATGACTTTACCAAGTATCTTGGGAAGTTCTCTTCAGCATGGTCTGAACTTGAGATGCTAAGGCCAAGCACTTTAAACCCCAAGGTTCTCATTGAGAGAAAGGAGCAAGACAAGATCTTTGGCCTTCTACTCAACTTGAATCCGGTTTACAATGATGCTATCATGAAGATCCTAAGGGAGACTACACTTCCTGATTTTGAAGAGGTGTGCTCAAGACTCCAAAAGGAAGAAGGAAACATTGGTTTGTTTGGAGGAAAGGGGGAGTTGGTGACTGCCAACAAAGCCGGCTTCAAAACTGAGGAGAAGAAGGCGCCATTTTGTGATCATTGCAAGAGGAAAGGCCACTCCAAGGATAAGTGTTGGGTCCTTCATCCCCACCTCAAACCAGACAAGTTCAAGAACTCAAGGGCAAATGCAAACATCTCACAAGAAGCTGTGAATGAACCAGCCTCCACTTCAGCTCAAGGAGGGGAGCTTGCACTTTACACAGCCACTGAGTATGTCAAGAAGAGTGACCTTGAGGATCTCATCAAGGCTTATGCCTCTAAACTCTCTGGTATCTCTTTATTCTCACATAAATTGCTTAGTAAAACTGATCATAAGTTGGTAGTAGATTCAGGAGCTTCTCATCATATGATTAGTAATGCTAAGTTGTTGGAGAACATTAAACCTGCCCTAGGAAGAGTAACTATAGCTGATGGTCAAGGGATTCCAATAATAGGTACAGGAAAGTTGAGATTATTTAACAAGGAAAGTGATGCATTCTATGTTCCTAAGTTTAAGTCTAACTTGCTGTCGGTTAAGAGGATCACTAAAGACTTGAATTGCAATGTTATCTTTGGGCCTAATGATGTTTGCTTTCAGGATATTAAGAATGGAAAGGTTATTGGAAGAGGTGGTACACAAGATGAGCTTTACCTCCTTGAAGACACTTCTCCAAGCAACTCGGATTCATTAGCTTTTAAATCCTGTTTTTCTTTCAATCAAAATGTCCTATGGCATGCTAGACTAGGACATCCTCATGCTCGTGCTTTGAACTTAATGTTGCCTAATGTTAGCTTTGATCATTCAACTTGTGAAGCTTGTATCCTTGGCAAACATTGTAGAACTATCTTTCCTAAATCAACTGCTATCTATGAACATTGTTTTGATCTTGTGCACTCTGATGTTTGGACCTCACCTTGTCTGTCTAGAGATAGAAACAAGTACTTTGTGACCTTCATAGATGAAAAATCAAAATATACTTGGGTAACATTGCTGCCATCTAAAGATAGGGTGTTTGATGCATTTTTGAATTTCCAAAACTATGTTACTAATCAGTTTAATGCCAAGATCAAAGTGTTTAGGTCAGATAATGGAGGAGAGTATACAAGCCAAAGATTCAAAGCTCACTTGAACAAATGTGGGATCCTTCATCAAACAAGCTGTCCCCATACTCCTCAACAAAATGGTGTGGCTGAAAGGAAGAATAGACATCTCATGGAAGTTGCTAGGTCTATGATGTTCCACACCAATGTTCCTAAGAGGTTTTGGGGAGATGCAGTGTTAGCAGCATGCTATCTTATCAACAGGATCCCAACTAGAATCCTTCAAGACATTTCACCATATGAGGTATTGAACAAAGCCAAACCATTTATTGAACACTTACGTGTGTTTGGTTGTGTTTGTTTTGTATATATCTCAGGAGATCAAAGGGATAAGCTAGATGCTAAGAGCATAAGGTGTATGTTCCTTGGATACTCCACAACTCAGAAGGGCTACAAGTGTTTTGATCCAAGCAACAACAGGACCTATGTTTCAAGGGATGTTAAGTTCATTGAGGGGCAGAGATACTATGAGAAGAAGGATTGGGAAGGTTTGAAGGACCTCTCAAGATCACCTTCAGATTTGGCAACAAGTTTGAAGTACTTGTTGGATCACTTGGGTAATGATACCCCACGGCCAGAGAAGCATGACACAACTACCCAAGAAGCTCAACAAGAGGATACTGAACCAGCAACACACACACATGAACCGGCTGAAACTCAAGAAGACATTCCACCTCAAGATCAGAACCAAGTGGACTTGGATATGAATGAGGATGAGATGGTTTATCAAGAGGCAGTGGGTAATGAGGAGGTGGTTGATCAACAGGTTCAGCAACTCAGGAGAAGCACAAGGGAAAAGAAAGATCCATCAGAATGGATGAAGACAAGAGTCTACTACAACAACCAAGCAGTAGCTCATCCTAGTCAGTCTACTTGTTCTATTGACTTGCTGCCATCTAGTCACAAGGCCTTTCTTGGGAAGATTGAGCTAAACCAGGTTCCTAAGACTTATGAAGAGGCTGAGGGTATCAAGGTTTGGATGGATGCAGTCAAGGATGAGAAAGAAGCTATGGAGAGGAACCACACTTGGATTGTGGAGAAGCTGCCAAAAAGAAAGAAGACTGTCAGCTCTAAATGGGTCTTCACAATCAAGTATAAAAGCAATGGAGACATAGAGAGGTACAAGGCAAGGCTAGTGGCAAGGGGCTTTACTCAAACCTATGGAGAAGACTATACAGACACCTTTGCACCAGTGGCTAAACTCCATACAGTAAGAGTCACATTGAGCCTAGCCACAAACCTCTCATGGAATCTATGGCAAATGGATGTGAAGAATGCCTTTCTACAAGGTGAACTTGAAGAGGAAGTGTATATGACTCCACCACCAGGTTTGAAGCACTTGTGTAAAGATGGTGAAGTGTTGAGGCTGAGAAGGGCAATTTATGGTCTGAAGCAATCACCAAGGGCATGGTACCATAAGCTCAGTCACACTCTCATGGACCATGGTTTCAAGAAGTCTCAATCTGATCACACATTGTTCACACTTCAAAGTGCTCAAGGAGTGGTGGTAGTTCTGATATATGTGGATGATTTGATCATCACAGGAAGTGATAATGATGGGATTCAATCCACAAAGGCGTTTCTCAACAGTTCCTTTGATATCAAGGACCTTGGTGAGTTGAAGTACTTCTTGGGCATTGAAGTTTGCAGATTCAATGATGGATTGTTTCTGTCCCAAAGGAAGTATGTTAAGGACTTGTTGACAGAAACAAGTATGCTTGATTGCAAGATTGCAAAGACTCCTCTTGAAGATGGCTACCAAGTCAATAGAAAGGGGGAGAAATCAGATGAAGTCAAGTTCAAGGATGTCTCATTGTATAGGAGGCTGGTTGGGAAGCTTATCTACCTCACTCTCACAAGACCAGACTTGTGTTTTGCTGTGAATCAAGTTAGCCAACATATGCAATCACCCACAGTGTATCATTGGAGTTTGATTGAGAGGATACTCAGATATCTCAAAGGATCAACTGAACAAGGTATTTGGATGGGTAAGAATGAGAGCACAGAGATTGTTGGCTATTGTGATGCAGATTGGGCTGGAGATAAGAGTGATAGGAGATCAACAACCGGCTATTGTACCTTCATTGGAGGCAACTTGGTAACTTGGAAGACAAAGAAGCAGAAGGTGGTATCTTGTTCTAGTGCTGAAGCTGAGTATAGGGCAATGAGGAAGCTTGCAACCGAGTTAACATGGCTGAAAGCTTTGCTCAAGGACTTTGGCATAGAGCAAACAAGTCCAATCACCTTCCATTGTGACAACCAGGCTGCTATTCACATTGCAACCAACTCAGTGTTTCATGAGAGGACAAAACACATTGAGATTGATTGTCACAAGGTAAGGGAGAAGATTGAAGATGGGACCATTCTGCCTTGTTACACAAAGAGTGAAGATCAACTTGCAGACATCTTCACTAAGGCTGCTAGTCTTAAGGTTTGCACTCATGTCTTTGGCAAACTAGGGCTAGTAGCTATTCATGATTAGAACTCTCCTGATTCATGCGCAGCATACTCTTTTTCCCTTGATGTGGTTTTGTCCCAAGTGGTTTTCCACATCAAGGTTTTTAATGAGGTGTTGACATGATCATTCCAAGTTCAGCCTTTAGGGTGATTCCAAAGTCTGAACTTGAGGGGGAGTATTGATCATGATAGGATCAATGTGTCAAGACTTGTTCATTATCATAAAATGCACAAGACTTGCACATTAATAAAAGTACAAAGTTGGGGACATCAGATTGTGAGGCGCCAACTAGTTGAGACCTAAAGTAGAAGAAGAGAGCCGTTGGGGAGGAGTGAGAGCCGTTAGGGTTAAGGTGTGTTTTGGACCACAAGGGGGGACCACTCTCCTTCTCTCACCTCCTGCCACGGTTCAGACATCTCAGAACTTTGTCTCTACTCATTTTGTCTTGTTTCTACTTTAGGTTAAGCATCTTATGTGTTGTAACTCCTATAAGTATGTTGTAACACCAAAGAAACAAGTTAAGGGTTTATGAACCTCATTCTCTCTCTCTTTACTTCTGCGCATACTCTCTCTTCTTTAGCATGAACCCTAATGTTCTAACACTCTAAATCTATCAGACAGGAGGTCTACTACTGGATACTGTACTTTCATTGGAGGAAACCTTGTTACTTGGAAGAGCAAGAAGCAGAAGATAGTATCATGTTCAAGTGCTGAAGCTGAGTATAGAGCAATGAGGAAGTTGGTGACCGAGTTAGCATGGATAAAAGGTCTTCTTGCAGATTTGGGGATTGTAACAGCCAAGCCTATCACTATGCACTGTGATAATCAAGCAGCCATTCATATTGCATCAAACTCAGTCTTCCATGAAAGGACCAAGCACATAGAAGTGGATTGTCACAAAGTGAGGCAGATGATTGAGCAAGGAGTGGTGTTACCATGCTATACAAGAAGTGAAGAACAATTGGCTGATGTGTTTACCAAGGCAGCTAGTTTAAAGGTGTGTGAGTCCATTCACACCAAGCTCGGACTTGTGGAGCTGCCGGAATCCCCTAAAGCCTTGGAGACTACACTCTTTTTCCCTTCATGAAGTTTTTCCCAAGTGGTTTTCTTCATGAAGGTTTTTAATGAGGTAGATCTCCTTTGCTATTCCAAGCTTGATTCATCTCTTGAATTCAAGCTTGAGGGGGAGTATTGAAGTGGAGATCACATAGTGCACTATATTGAAGAAGAGATCTCATATTGAACTACACTGGACGTGAACTATACTGGGCGTGAACTATACTGAATGCGAACTATACTGGACGTGAGACTACATAGTTGACTATATCAGAACAACACTAGTATCTTGTAAGACAAAATCCTGTCACACTCTTGTGACCGTTGGAGCCTTCTCTGCTTTTGTTTAAAGTTGTGTAGCCCTAGTTTTATGCATATATAACTCTTGTAAAGTTCCCATTTGATAATTAAGAGAATTATTCTTCTCTGAAAACTTATTATCTCTCATTCTCTCTCTCACTCTCTGCGCCAGAAACCCTAAGAAAGGTTTTGTGCCTCTCTCACAAATCTCACAAATTCTACCTGTTCTACTACATTCTCTCAACTTAATCTTATTATTCTAACAAGAATGATAAGCATGTTTTACATGTTTATGTTCGTTTTTAACACAACTAAGTAACCCCTCTAAAAGACTAGAAAGACACTTTGATCTTCTAAAAGGTCCTATGAGAATCCTAAATAAAAGTTTTTAACCAAAACTTCCTGAAACATACATGTCATGGATTGGAGAATTTAGGTGAGGTAGGACAACTATAAGTAAGTTTTTGTATGCTCCTTAAAGTAGAATGAGAAGCATTTTATACAAGTTTATGTTCGTTTGTAACACCCCTAAGTAACCCTTCTAAATACTCGAAAGACACTATGATCTTGTAAAAGGTCCTATGAGAATCCTAAACAAAAATTTTTAAACAAAAATTCTTAAAACATATATGTCATGGATCGGGGGTTATAGGTGAGGTTAAACAACTATAAGTAAGTTTTTGTATGTTGCTTAAGGTAGAATGAGGAGCATTTTATACAAGTTTATGTTCGTTTGTAACACCCCTAAGTAACCCGTCTAAATACTAGAAAGACACTTTGATCTTGTAAAAGGTCCCATGAGAATCCTAAACAAAACTTTTTAAACAACAATTCTTGAAACATATGTGTCATGGATTGGAGATTTTAGGTGAGGTTAGACAACTATAAGTAAGATTTTGTATGCTCCTAAAGGTAGAATGAGAATCATTTTATACAAGTTTATGTTCATTTGTAACACCCCTAAATAACCCTTCTAAATAATAGAAAGACACTTTGACCTTCTACAAGTTCCAATGAAACCTATGTCTCATGGATTGGAGAATTTAGGTGCAGTAAGACAACTATAAGTAAGTTTTTGTATGCTCCCAAAGGTAGAATGAGAAGCATGTTGTACATGTTTATGTTCGTTTGTAACACAACTAAGTAACCCCTCCAAAAGACTAGAAAGACATTTTGATCTTCTAAAAGGTCCTATGAGAATCCAAAATAAAACTTTTTAACCAAAACTTCTTGAAACATATATGTCATGGATTGGAGAATTTAGGTGAAGTAGGACAACTATAAGTAAGTTTTTGTATTCTCCCAAAGGTAGAATGATAAGCATGTTTTACATGTTTATGTTCGATTGTAACACAACTAAGTAACCCCTCTAATAGGCTAGAAAGACACTTTGATCTTCTAAAAGGTCCTATGAGAATCCTAAATAAAACTTTTTAACCAAAACTTCTTGAAACATATATGTTATGGATTGGAGAATTTAGGTGAAGTAGGACAACTATAAGTAAGTTTTTGTATTCTCCCAAAGGTAGAATGATAAGCATGTTTTACATGTTTATGTTCGTTTTTAACACAACTAAGTAACCCCTCTAAAAGACTAGAAAGACACTTTGATCTTCTAAAAGGTCCTATGAGAATCCTAAATAAAAATTTTTAACCAAAACTTCTTGAAATATACTTGTCATGGATTGGAGAATTTAGGTGAGGTAGGACAACTATAAGTAAGTTTTTGTATTCTCCCAAAGGTAGAATGATAAGCATGTTTTACATGTTTATGTTCGTTTTTAACACAACTAAGTAACCCCTTTAAAAGACTAGAAAGACACTTTGATCTTCTAAAAGGTCCTATGAGAATCCTAAATAAAACTTTTTAACCAAAACTTCTTGAAACATATATGTTATGGATTGGAGAATTTAGGTGAAGTAGGACAACTATAAGTAAGTTTTTGTATTCTCCCAAAGGTAGAATGATAAGCATGTTTTACATGTTTATGTTCATTTTTAACACAACTAAGTAACCCCTCTAAAAGACTAGAAAGACACTTTGATCTTCTAAAAGGAACTATGAGAATCCTAAATAAAAAATTTTAACCAAAACTTCTTGAAACATACATGTCATGGATTGGAGAATTTAGGTGAGGTAGGACAACTATAAGTAAGTTTTTGTATTCTCCCAAAGGTAGAATGATAAGCATGTTTTACATGTTTATGTTCGTTTTTAACACAACTAAGTAACCCCTCTAATAGGCTAGAAAGACACTTTGATCTTCTAAAAGGTCCTATGAGAATCCTAAATAAAACTTTTTAACCAAAACTTCTTGAAACATATATGTTATGGATTGGAGAATTTAGGTGAAGTAGGACAACTATAAGTAAGTTTTTGTATTCTCCCAAAGGTAGAATGATAAGCATGTTTTACATGTTTATGTTCGTTTTTAACACAACTAAGTAACCCCTCTAAAAGACTAGAAAGACACTTTGATCTTCTAAAAGGTCCTATGAGAATCCTAAATAAAAAATTTTAACCAAAACTTCTTGAAACATACATGTCATGGATTGGAGAATTTAGGTGAGGTAGGACAACTATAAGTAAGTTTTTGTATTCTCCCAAAGGTAGAATGATAAGCATGTTTTACATGTTTATGTTCGTTTTTAACACAACTAAGTAACCCCTCTAAAAGACTAGAAAGACACTTTGATCTTCTAAAAGGTCCTATGAGAATCCTAAATAAAACTTTTTAACCAAAACTTCTTGAAACATATATGTTATGGATTGGAGAATTTAGGTGAAGTAGGACAACTATAAGTAAGTTTTTGTATTCTCCCAAAGGTAGAATGATAAGCATGTTTTACATGTTTATGTTCATTTTTAACACAACTAAGTAACCCCTCTAAAAGACTAGAAAGACACTTTGATCTTCTAAAAGGAACTATGAGAATCCTAAATAAAAAAATTTAACCAAAACTTCTTGAAACATACATGTCATGGATTGGAGAATTTAGGTGAGGTAAGACAACTATAAGTAAGTTTTTGTATTCTCCCAAAGGTAGAATGATAAGCATGTTTTACATGTTTATGTTCGTTTTTAACACAACTAAGTAACCCCTCTAATAGGCTAGAAAGACACTTTGATCTTCTAAAAGGTCCTATGAGAATCCTAAATAAAACTTTTTAACCAAAACTTCTTGAAACATATATGTTATGGATTGGAGAATTTAGGTGAAGTAGGACAACTATAAGTAAGTTTTTGTATTCTCCCAAAGGTAGAATGATAAGCATGTTTTACATGTTTATGTTCATTTTTAACACAACTAAGTAACCCCTCTAAAAGACTAGAAAGACACTTTGATCTTCTAAAAGGAACTATGAGAATCCTAAATAAAAAATTTTAACCAAAACTTCTTGAAACATACATGTCATGGATTGGAGAATTTAGGTGAGGTAGGACAACTATAAGTAAGTTTTTGTATTCTCCCAAAGGTAGAATGATAAGCATGTTTTACATGTTTATGTTCGTTTTTAACACAACTAAGTAACCCCTCTAATAGGCTAGAATGACACTTTGATCTTCTAAAAGGTCCTATGAGAATCCTAAATAAAACTTTTTAACCAAAACTTCTTGAAACATATATTTTATGGATTGGAGAATTTAGGTGAAGTAGGACAACTATATGTAAGTTTTTGTATTCTCCCAAAGGTAGAATGATAAGCATGTTTTACATGTTTATGTTCGTTTTTAACACAACTAAGTAACCCCTTTAAAAGACTAGAAAGACACTTTGATCTTCTAAAAGGTCCTATGGGAATCCTAAATAAAAAATTTTAACCAAAACTTCTTGAAACATACATGTCATGGATTGGAGAATTTAGGTGAGGTAGGACAACTATAAGTAAGTTTTTGTATTCTCCCAAAGGTAGAATGATAAGCATGTTTTACATGTTTATGTTCGTTTTTAACACAACTAAGTAACCCCTCTAAAAGACTAGAAAGACACTTTGATCTTCTAAAAGGTCCTATGAGAATCCTAAATAAAAGTTTTTAACCAAAACTTCCTGAAACATACATGTCATGGATTGGAGAATTTAGGTGAGGTAGGACAACTATAAGTAAGTTTTTGTATGCTCCTTAAAGTAGAATGAGAAGCATTTTATACAAGTTTATGTTCGTTTGTAACACCCCTAAGTAACCCTTCTAAATACTCGAAAGACACTATGATCTTGTAAAAGGTCCTATGAGAATCCTAAACAAAACTTTTTAAACAAAAATTCTTGAAACATATGTGTCATGGATCGGGGGTTATAGGTGAGGTTAAACAACTATAAGTAAGTTTTTGTATGTTGCTTAAGGTAGAATGAGGAGCATTTTATACAAGTTTATGTTCGTTTGTAACACCCCTAAGTAACCCGTCTAAATACTAGAAAGACACTTTGATCTTGTAAAAGGTCCCATGAGAATCCTAAACAAAACTTTTTAAACAACAATTCTTGAAACATATGTGTCATGGATTGGAGATTTTAGGTGAGGTTAGACAACTATAAGTAAGATTTTGTATGCTCCTAAAGGTAGAATGAGAATCATTTTATACAAGTTTATGTTCATTTGTAACACCCCTAAATAACCCTTCTAAATAATAGAAAGACACTTTGACCTTCTACAAGTTCCAATGATAATCCTAAACAAAACTTTTTAAACAAAACTTCTTGAAACCTATGTCTCATGGATTGGAGAATTTAGGTGCAGTAAGAAAACTATAAGTAAGTTTTTGTATGCTCCCAAAGGTAGAATGAGAAGCATGTTGTACATGTTTATGTTCGTTTGTAACACAACTAAGTAACCCCTCCAAAAGACTAGAAAGACATTTTGATCTTCTAAAAGGTCCTATGAGAATCCAAAATAAAACTTTTTAACCAAAACTTCTTGAAACATATATGTCATGGATTGGAGAATTTAGGTGAAGTAGGACAACTATAAGTAAGTTTTTGTATTCTCCCAAAGGTAGAATGATAAGCATGTTTTACATGTTTATGTTCGATTGTAACACAACTAAGTAACCCCTCTAATAGGCTAGAAAGACACTTTGATCTTCTAAAAGGTCCTATGAGAATCCTAAATAAAACTTTTTAACCAAAACTTCTTGAAACATATATGTTATGGATTGGAGAATTTAGGTGAAGTAGGACAACTATAAGTAAGTTTTTGTATTCTCCCAAAGGTAGAATGATAAGCATGTTTTACATGTTTATGTTCGTTTTTAACACAACTAAGTAACCCCTCTAAAAGACTAGAAAGACACTTTGATCTTCTAAAAGGTCCTATGAGAATCCTAAATAAAAATTTTTAACCAAAACTTCTTGAAATATACTTGTCATGGATTGGAGAATTTAGGTGAGGTAGGACAACTATAAGTAAGTTTTTGTATTCTCCCAAAGGTAGAATGATAAGCATGTTTTACATGTTTATGTTCGTTTTTAAGACAACTAAGTAACCCCTCTAAAAGACTAGAAAGACACTTTGATCTTCTAAAAGGTCCTATGAGAATCCTAAATAAAAATTTTTAACCAAAACTTCTTGAAACATACATGTCATGGATTGGAGAATTTAGGTGAGGTAGGACAACTATAAGTAAGTTTTTGTATGCTCCTTAAGGTAGAATGAGAAGCATTTTATACAAGTTTATGTTCGTTTGTAACACCCCTAAGTAACCCTTCTAAATACTCGAAAGATACTATGATCTTCTAAAAGGTCCTATGAGAATCCAAAATAAAAACTTTTTAACCAAAACTTCTTGAAACATATATGTCATGGATTGGAGAATTTAAGTGAAGTAGGACAACTATAAGTAAGTTTTTGTATTCTCCCGAGGGTAGAATGATAAGCATGTTTTACATGTTTATGTTCGATTGTAACACAACTAAGTAACCCCTCTAATAATCTAGAAAGACATTTTGATCTTCTAAAAGGTCCTATGAGAATCCAAAATAAAACTTTTTAACCAAAACTTCTTGAAACATATATGTCATGAATTGGAGAATTTAGGTGAGGTAGGACAACTATAAGTAAATTTTTGTATTCTCCCAAAGGTAGAATGATAAGCATGTTTTACATGTTTATGTTCGTTTGTAACACAACTAAGTTATTGAAGTAGGAGATCACATAGTGCACTATATTGAAGAAGAGATCTCATATTGAACTACACTGGACGTGAACTATACTGGACGTGAACTATACTGGACGTGAGACTACATAGTTGACTATATCAGAACACTAGTGTCTTGTAAGACAAAATCCTGTCACACTCTTGTGACCGTTGGAGCCTTCTCTGTTTTTGTTTAAAGTTGTGTAGCCCTAGTTTTTTGCATATATAACTCTTGTAAAGTTCCCATTTGATAATTAATGAGAATTATTCTTCTCACATTCTCCTTCTCTAAACTCTCTCTCTCTCTCGGGTGTATGAACCCTAATAGGGTCTGCGCCTCTCTCTCTCTCTTAATTCTCCATTTCTAATCTCATATTCTAACATGGTATCAGAGCTATAAGCTTATGTACCTCATTTACTTCCGCTGAATCTTATAAAATCCTGTTCTTGAGCTCTTAAGCTGTTAAGTTCATTTCTCAGATCTTATAAGCTTTTCTAAGGTTTAAGCTTATTTCGTTTGCTTCTTGTGTTCTCTGTGAGTTGAGAAATCTCTATTTCATCTTGAATACTCCCTCCTTGCTTCATATCAGTTTCAGCAATGGAGAACTCAAGAGTTGTGATTCCTGTGATTTTGAAGGGCTCAAACTATATTGTTTGGGCTAGGATGGTAAAATCTGCTCTTGGAGGCAGAGGTCTGTGGAAGTATATCCTGAGTGAAACTGCTCCACAGAAGGTGTTTAAGGCCAGGTCCGAAGCTGAAGCCAAGAAAGGAGCTGAGGCAGAGACTAAAGGCATTGATGAGTCTCTTGAAGAAGTGGCTGAAGCAGAAGAAGAGGCGTGGATGCAAGGGGACCAGAATGTGCTCTCTATACTCCAAAGCTCACTGGACCAGCACCTATTGGAAGCCTACTCTTACTGTGTAACCTCTAAGCAGCTGTGGGATACTCTTGAGAAGGTTTATGGGAATAAATCAAATTTAACAAGAGTCTTTGAAGTAAAGCTGGCCATTAACAATCTCCAGCAAGGAGATATGGAGTTTAAAGCTCATTTTGGGAAGTTTAGCTCACTGTGGTCAGAGTTGGAGATGCTGAGGCCACCAAGCAGTGATCCTTTGGTGCTGCAAGAAAGGAGAGAGCAAGATAAAGTATTTGCTCTTCTGCTCACCTTGAACTCATCCTATAATTCCTTGATCAAGCATATCCTAAGGGCAGAGACTCTACCTGACATTGATGATGTGTGTGGGCAAATTCAGAAGGAACAAGGCTCATTTGGGTTGTTCAAAGGAAAAGGAGAGCTGGTAACCGCAAACAAGGGGCTGTACAAGGTTGATGAGAGGAAAAACTATGGAGGTGACCAGAGAGGAGTCTTGATGTGTGATTTTTGCAAAAAGAGTGGGCATTTGAAGGACAGATGCTGGCGCCTTCACCCTAACCTCAGACTACCTTTTCACAACAATAGGTTCAAAGATCAAAGGGCAAACTACTCATATGGTGCAGCTGGACCAGGTTCTTCTTCAGTGCAGCAATCTGATGAAGGAAGATCAATGATGGTTCATCAAGCACCAGCTGTGACTACTCAGAATGATGTGGTAAGGAGGTCAGACCTTGAGGCTCTCATCAAAGCTCTCAAGGAGAACTCTGGTATGACCCTTGGTACTTCTCTTTTTGCATCAAACAAACAGAAACCTTTGATTATTGACTCAGGAGCCTCTCATCATATGATAAGTGATTCTAAGTTGATAAACAATGTTGAACCTGCCTTAGGAAGCGTTGTGATTGCAAATGGTGATAAAATTCCAATACAAGGCATAGGAAATCTGAAAATGTTTAACAAAGAATCTAAAGCCTTCTTTATGCCCAGTTTCACATCCAACTTAGTTTCTGTAAAAAGGATAGCCACTGACTTGAACTGCAATGTTATTTTCAGTCCTAATGATGTTGTGTTTCAGGATATTAAAACCAGTAAGTTGATTGGGAAAGGTGTGACAAAGGATGAGCTCTACATGGTTGAAGACACCAATCCTACATCTGAACTATCTGCTGCTTTATCTACTGCTTTATCTACTTGTGTCCGTGTGGATGATTCTATTTGGCATGCTAGATTAGGACATCCACACTCTAGGGCTTTAGGACTCTTATTACCTTCTGTTTCTTTTAAAAATGATGATTGTGAGGCTTGTATCCTTGGTAAACATTGCAAATCTGTTTTTCCAGCTTCTAAAACTGCTTATGAAAACTGCTTTGACCTTGTTCACTCTGATGTATGGACTGCTCCGTGTGTGTCTAGAGAAAACCATAAGTACTTTGTCACATTCATTGATGAAAAGTCTAAATATACTTGGATAACTCTGATGCAAACTAAGGATAGGGTGCTAGAAGCGTTTATGAACTTCCAAAGTCATGTTACTAACCATTTCAATGCTAAGATCAAATTTTTTAGATCAGACAATGGTGGTGAGTACACAAGCAATGCCTTCAAACAACACTTGTCAAAGTATGGAATTCTTCACCAAACTAGTTGTCCTTATACTCCACAACAAAATGGAGTGGCTGAGAGGAAGAATAGACATTTAATGGAGGTTGCAAGGTCCATGATGTTCTACAAGAATGTTCCTAAGAAGTTTTGGGGAGATGCAGTCATGACGGCTTGTTATTTGATCAACAGAACTCCCACAAGAGTTCTTAAGGATCAATCTCCATTTCAGGTACTCAACAAGACCAATCCATTAGTTAATCACTTACGTGTGTTTGGGTGTATTTGCTTTGTATTAATACCAGGGGAACAGAGAGATAAGTTGGACGCTAAGAGTACCAAAGCTATGTTCATTGGTTACTCCACAACACAAAGAGGATACAAGTGCTATGTACCTGAAACAAGGAAGGTTTTAATCTCCAGAGATGTGAAATTCATGGAGACAAAGAGCTTCTATGATGAGAAGAATTGGGACAGCTTGAAGGATCTTCCTACTTCCCAATCAGATAGAGCTGCTAACTTAAGAAGAATCATGGAGAGTCTTGGCATTAGTGTACCACAAGAACCGGTTAAAACAAACACACAACCTACTCCAGTCTCGGATGCACCTGTGGAAAACTCACAACAACCCCATCTTGATCATGAGGGGGACACATCAGAATCAGAATTAGGGCAAGAAGAACCGCAGCAAACTGATTCTGCTACACACAATCAAGCTGGTGTTGAAGAGCATGAAGAACAGGAGCATGAAGAACATGAGCATGAAGAACATGAGCATGAAGAACTTGAGCATGAAGAACATGAGTTAGAACTTGAGGGAGTGGGTAATCAGAATGAGGAGACTGTGCAACCAATGAACCAACACCAACCAATTCAAGCACTAAGGAGGAGTACAAGGGAGAAAAAGGATAAATCAGAATGGATGAAGACTAGAGTGTTCTTCAACAGCAATGCAGTAGCTCATCCCATTCAAGCCGTTTGCAGTTTGGCTCATGTACCGTTGGAGCATCAAGTGTTCATTGGAAAATTGGATCAAGAAGAAGTACCAACAACCTATGAAGAAGCAAAGGGAGATAAGAGATGGATGCAGGCTGTGGATGAAGAGATCAAAGCAATGGAGAACAATGAGACTTGGTATGAATCTGAACTTCCAAGAGGAAAGAAGGCAGTGACTTCTAAGTGGGTTTTCACCATCAAGTATAGAAGTGATGGAGAAGTTGAGAGATACAAAGCAAGACTGGTCGCAAGAGGATTTACTCAAACTTATGGACAGGATTACTTGGATACATTTGCACCAGTGGCTAAGCTTCACACAGTTAGGATCATCTTGTCTCTAGCAACAAACCTTGATTGGGAGCTATGGCAAATGGATGTCAAGAATGCATTCCTTCAAGGAGAGCTTGAGGATGAGGTATACATGAGACCACCTTCTGGTCTTGAAAGTATTGTGAAACCAGGGAAGGTGTTAAGGCTCAAGAAGGCTATCTATGGACTCAAGCAATCTCCTAGAGCTTGGTACCATAAACTGAGCTCAACCCTTATGCAAAGAGGATTCAAAAGGTCTGAAGGAGATCATACCTTGTTTACTCTTCAAGATCAGGAAGGTATCATTGTCATCCTTGTTTATGTTGATGACATTATCATATCAGGGAGTAACAAGTCAGGTATCCAAGAAACTAAAGCTTATCTCAAATCTGTTTTTGACATTAAGGATCTTGGTACTCTAAAGTACTTCCTTGGGATAGAAGTTTGTCGATCTAAAGATGGACTTTTCTTATCTCAAAGGAAGTACACACTTGATTTATTGTCTGAAGCAGGAAAGATTGGATCAAAATCAGCTAAGACACCATTGGAGGATAGCTACAAAGTCATAAGAAAGGGGGAGCTTGAAGACAGACCATTTGAGGACACCACGCTCTATAGAAGGATGGTTGGTAAGCTAATCTACTTAACCATAACTAGACCTGATTTGTGCTTTGCTGTGAACCCGAATAGTCAACATATGCAAGCACCAAAGATGCATCATTGGGACATGGTTGAGAGGACACTCAGATATCTAATTGGTACTCCCGGGCAAGGCATTTGGATGGGTTGCAATCAAAGTACAGAGATAGTTGGGTATTGTGATGCTGATTGGGCAGGAGATAGAATGGACAGGAGGTCTACTACTGGATATTGTACTTTCATTGGAGGAAACCTTGTTACTTGGAAGAGCAAGAAGCAGAAGATAGTATCATGTTCAAGGGCTGAAGCTGAGTATAGAGCAATGAGGAAGTTGGTGACCGAGTTAGCATGGATAAAAGGTCTTCTTGCAGATTTGGGGATTGTAACAGCCAAGCCTATCACTATGCACTGTGATAATCAAGCAGCCATTCATATTGCATCAAACTCAGTCTTCCATGAAAGGACCAAGCACATAGAAGTGGATTGTCACAAAGTGAGGCAGATGATTGAGCAAGGAGTGGTGTTACCATGCTATACAAGAAGTGAAGAACAATTGGCTGATGTGTTTACCAAGGCAGCTAGTTTAAAGGTGTGTGAGTCCATTCACACCAAGCTCGGACTTGTGGAGCTGCCGAAATCCCCTAAAGCCTTGGAGACTACACTCTTTTTCCCTTCATGAAGTTTTTCCCAAGTGGTTTTCTTCATGAAGGTTTTTAATGAGGTAGATCTCCTTTGCTATTCCAAGCTTGATTCATCTCTTGAATTCAAGCTTGAGGGGGAGTATTGAAGTAGGAGATCACATAGTGCACTATATTGAAGAAGAGATCTCATATTGAACTACACTGGACGTGAACTATACTGGACGTGAACTATACTGGACGTGAGACTACATAGTTGACTATATCAGAACACTAGTGTCTTGTAAGACAAAATCCTGTCACACTCTTGTGACCGTTGGAGCCTTCTCTGTTTTTGTTTAAAGTTGTGTAGCCCTAGTTTTATGCATATATAACTCTTGTAAAGTTCCCATTTGATAATTAATGAGAATTATTCTTCTCACATTCTCCTTCTCTAAACTCTCTCTCTCTCTCTCGGGTGTATGAACCCTAATAGGGTCTGCGCCTCTCTCTCTCTTAATTCTCCATTTCTAATCTCATATTCTAACATAAGTAACCCCTTTAAAAGACTAGAAAGACACTTTGATCTTCTAAAAGGTCCTATGAGAATCCTAAATAAAAAAATTTAACCAAAACTTCTTGAAACATATATGTCATGGATTGGATAATTTAGGTGAGGTAGGACAACTATAAGTAAGTTTTTGTATTCTCCCAAAGGTAGAATGATAAGCATGTTTTACATGTTTATGTTCGTTTTTAACACAACTAAGTAACCCCTCTAAAAGACTAGAAAGACACTTTGATCTTCTAAAAGGTCCTATGAGAATCCTAAATAAAAAATTTTAACCAAAACTTCTTGAAACATACATGTCATGGATTGGAGAATTTAGGTGAGGTAGGACAACTATAAGTAAGTTTTTGTATTCTCCCAAAGGTAGAATGATAAGCATGTTTTACATGTTTATGTTCGTTTTTAACACAACTAAGTAACCCCTCTAAAAGACTAGAAAGACACTTTGATCTTCTAAAAGGTCCTATGAGAATCCTAAATAAAAAAATTTTGAACCAAAACTTCTTGAAACATACAGGTCATGGATTGGAGAATTTAGGTGAGGTAGGACAACTATAAGTAAGTTTTTGTATTCTCCCAAAGGTAGAATGATAAGCATGTTTTACATGTTTATGTTCGTTTTTAACACAACTAAGTAACCCCTCTAAAAGACTAGAAAGACACTTTGATCTTCTAAAAGGTCCTATGAGAATCCTAAATAAAAGTTTTTAACCAAAACTTCTTGAAACATACATGTCATGGATTGGAGAATTTAGGTGAGGTAGGACAACTATAAGTAAGTTTTTGTATGCTCCTTAAGGTAGAATGAGAAGCATTTTATACAAGTTTATGTTCGTTTGTAACACCCCTAAGTAACCCTTCTAAATACTCGAAAGACACTATGATCTTGTAAAAGGTCCTATGAGAATCCTAAACAAAACTTTTTAAACAAAAATTCTTGAAACATATGTGTCATGGATCGGGGGTTTTAGGTGAGGTTAAACAACTATAAGTAAGTTTTTGTATGTTGCTTAAGGTAGAATGAGGAGAATTTTATACAAGTTTATGTTCGTTTGTAACACCCCTAAGTAACCCGTCTAAATACTAGAAAGACACTTTGATCTTGTAAAAGGTCCCATGAGAATCCTAAACAAAACTTTTTAAACAACAATTCTTGAAACAAATGTGTCATGGATTGGAGATTTTAGGTGAGGTTAGACAACTATAAGTAAGATTTTGTATGCTCCTAAAGGTAGAATGAGAATCATTTTATACAAGTTTATGTTCATTTGTAACACCCCTAAATAACCCTTCTAAATAATAGAAAGACACTTTGACCTTCTACAAGTTCCAATGATAATCCTAAACAAAACTTTTTAAACAAAACTTCTTGAAACCTATGTGTCATGGATTGGAGAATTTAGGTGCAGTAAGACAACTATAAGTAAGTTTTTGTATGCTCCCAAAGGTAGAATGAGAAGCATGTTGTACATGTTTATGTTCGTTTGTAACACAGCTAAGTAACCCCTCCAAAAGACTAGAAAGACATTTTGATCTTCTAAAAGGTCCTATGAGAATCCAAAATAAAACTTTTTAACCAAAACTTCTTGAAACATATATGTCATGGATTGGAGAATTTAGGTGAAGTAGGACAACTATAAGTAAGTTTTTGTATTCTCCCAAAGGTAGAATGATAAGCATGTTTTACATGTTTATGTTCGATTGTAACACAACTAAGTAACCCCTCTAATAGGCTAGAAAGACACTTTGATCTTCTAAAAGGTCCTATGAGAATCCTAAATAAAACTTTTTAACCAAAACTTCTTGAAACATATATGTTATGGATTGGAGAATTTAGGTGAAGTAGGACAACTATAAGTAAGTTTTTGTATTCTCCCAAAGGTAGAATGATAAGCATGTTTTACATGTTTATGTTCGTTTTTAACACAACTAAGTAACCCCTCTAAAAGACTAGAAAGACACTTTGATCTTCTAAAAGGTCCTATGAGAATCCTAAATAAAAATTTTTAACCAAAACTTCTTGAAATATACTTGTCATGGATTGGAGAATTTAGGTGAGGTAGGACAACTATAAGTAAGTTTTTGTATTCTCCCAAAGGTAGAATGATAAGCATGTTTTACATGTTTATGTTCGTTTTTAAGACAACTAAGTAACCCCTCTAAAAGACTAGAAAGACACTTTGATCTTCTAAAAGGTCCTATGAGAATCCTAAATAAAAGTTTTTAACCAAAACTTCTTGAAACATACATGTCATGGATTGGAGAATTTAGGTGAGGTAGGACAACTATAAGTAAGTTTTTGTATGCTCCTTAAGGTAGAATGAGAAGCATTTTATACAAGTTTATGTTCGTTTGTAACACCCCTAAGTAACCCTTCTAAATACTCGAAAGACACTATGATCTTGTAAAAGGTCCTATGAGAATCCTAAACAAAACTTTTTAAACAAAAATTCTTGAAACATATGTGTCATGGATCGGGGGTTTTAGGTGAGGTTAAACAACTATAAGTAAGTTTTTGTATGTTGCTTAAGGTAGAATGAGGAGCATTTTATACAAGTTTATGTTCGTTTGTAACACCCCTAAGTAACCCGTCTAAATACTAGAAAGACACTTTGATCTTGTAAAAGGTCCCATGAGAATCCTAAACAAAACTTTTTAAACAACAATTCTTGAAACATATGTGTCATGGATTGGAGATTTTAGGTGAGGTTAGACAACTATAAGTAAGATTTTGTATGCTCCTAAAGGTAGAATGAGAATAATTTTATACAAGTTTATGTTCATTTGTAACACCCCTAAATAACCCTTCTAAATAATAGAAAGACACTTTGACCTTCTACAAGTTCCAATGATAATCCTAAACAAAACTTTTTAAACAAAACTTCTTGAAACCTATGTGTCATGGATTGGAGAATTTAGGTGCAGTAAGACAACTATAAGTAAGTTTTTGTATGCTCCCAAAGGTAGAATGATAAGCATGTCTTACATGTTTATGTTCGTTTTTAACACAACTAAGTAACCCCTCTAAAAGACTAGAAAGACACTTTGATCTTCTAAAAGGTCCTATGAGAATCCTAAATAAAACTTTTTAACCAAAAATTCTTGAAATATACTTGTCATGGATTGGAGAATTTAGGTGAGGTAGGACAACTATAAGTAAGTTTTTGTATTCTCCCAAAGGTAGAATGATAAGCATGTTTTACATGTTTATGTTCGTTTTTAAGACAACTAAGTAACCCCTCTAAAAGACTAGAAAGACACTTTGATCTTCTAAAAGGTCCTATGAGAATCCTAAATAAAAATTTTTAACCAAAACTTCTTGAAACATACATGTCATGGATTGGAGAATTTAGGTGAGGTAGGACAACTATAAGTAAGTTTTTGTATGCTCCTTAAGGTAGAATGAGAAGCATTTTATACAAGTTTATGTTCGTTTGTAACACCCCTAAGTAACCCTTCTAAATACTCGAAAGATACTATGATCTTCTAAAAGGTCCTATGAGAATCCAAAATAAAACTTTTTAACCAAAACTTCTTGAAACATATATGTCATGGATTGGAGAATTTAGGTGAAGTAGGACAACTATAAGTAAGTTTTTGTATTCTCCCAAAGGTAGAATGATAAGCATGTTTTACATGTTTATGTTCGATTGTAACACAACTAAGTAACCCCTCTAATAGGCTAGAAAGACATTTTGATCTTCTAAAAGGTCCTATGAGAATCCAAAATAAAACTTTTTAACCAAAACTTCTTGAAACATATATGTTATGGATTGGAGAATTTAGGTGAAGTAGGACAACTATAAGTAAGTTTTTGTATTCTCCCAAAGGTAGAATGATAAGCATGTTTTACATGTTTATGTTCGTTTTTAACACAACTAAGTAACCCCTCTAAAAGACTAGAAAGACACTTTGATCTTCTAAAAGGTCCTATGAGAATCCTAAATAAAAATTTTTAACCAAAACTTCTTGAAATATACTTGTCATGGATTGGAGAATTTAGGTGAGGTAGGACAACTATAAGTAAGTTTTTGTATTCTCCCAAAGGTAGAATGATAAGCATGTTTTACATGTTTATGTTCGTTTTTAAGACAACTAAGTAACCCCTCTAAAAGACTAGAAAGACACTTTGATCTTCTAAAAGGTCCTATGAGAATCCTAAATAAAAAATTTTAACCAAAACTTCTTGAAACATACATGTCATGGATTGGAGAATTTAGGTGAGGTAGGACAACTATAAGTAAGTTTTTGTATGCTCCTTAAGGTAGAATGAGAAGCATTTTATACAAGTTTATGTTCGTTTGTAACACCCCTAAGTAACCCTTCTAAATACTCAAAAGATACTATGATCTTCTAAAAGGTCCTATGAGAATCCAAAATAAAACTTTTTAACCAAATCTTCTTGAAACATATATGTCATGGATTGGAGAATTTAGGTGAAGTAGGACAACTATAAGTAAGTTTTTGTATTCTCCCAAAGGTAGAATGATAAGCATGTTTTACATGTTTATGTTCGATTGTAACACAACTAAGTAACCCCTCTAATAGGCTAGAAAGACATTTTGATCTTCTAAAAGGTCCTATGAGAATCCAAAATAAAACTTTTTAACCAAAACTTCTTGAAACATATATGTCATGAATTGGAGAATTTAGGTGAGGTAGTACAACTATAAGTAAATTTTTGTATTCTCCCAAAGGTAGAATGATAAGCATGTTTTACATGTTTATGTTCGTTTGTAACACAACTAAGTAACCCCTTTAAAAGACTAGAAAGATACTTTGATCTTCTAAGAGGTCCTATGAGAATCCTAAATAAAAAATTTTAACCAAAACTTCTTGAAACATACATGTCATGGATTGGAGAATTTAGGTGAGGTAGGACAACTATAAGTAAGTTTTTGTATTCTCCCAAAGGTAGAATGATAAGCATGTTTTACATGTTTATGTTCGTTTTTAACACAACTAAGTAACCCCTCTAAAAGACTAGAAAGACACTTTGATCTTCTAAAAGGTCCTATGAGAATCCTAAATAAAAGTTTTTAACCAAAACTTCTTGAAACATACATGTCATGGATTGGAGAATTTAGGTGAGGTAGGACAACTATAAGTAAGTTTTTGTATGCTCCTTAAGGTAGAATGAGAAGCATTTTATACAAGTTTATGTTCGTTTGTAACACCCCTAAGTAACCCTTCTAAATACTCGAAAGACACTATGATCTTGTAAAAGGTCCTATGAGAATCCTAAACAAAACTTTTTAAACAAAAATTCTTGAAACATATGTGTCATGGATCGGGGGTTTTAGGTGAGGTTAAACAACTATAAGTAAGTTTTTGTATGTTGCTTAAGGTAGAATGAGGAGCATTTTATACAAGTTTATGTTCGTTTGTAACACCCCTAAGTAACCCGTCTAAATACTAGAAAGACACTTTGATCTTGTAAAAGGTCCCATGAGAATCCTAAACAAAACTTTTTAAACAACAATTCTTGAAACATATGTGTCATGGATTGGAGATTTTAGGTGAGGTTAGACAACTATAAGTAAGATTTTGTATGCTCCTAAAGGTAGAATGAGAATAATTTTATACAAGTTTATGTTCATTTGTAACACCCCTAAATAACCCTTCTAAATAATAGAAAGACACTTTGACCTTCTACAAGTTCCAATGATAATCCTAAACAAAACTTTTTAAACAAAACTTCTTGAAACCTATGTGTCATGGATTGGAGAATTAAGGTGCAGTAAGACAACTATAAGTAAGTTTTTGTATGCTCCCAAAGGTAGAATGATAAGCATGTCTTACATGTTTATGTTCGTTTTTAACACAACTAAGTAACCCCTCTAAAAGACTAGAAAGACACTTTGATCTTCTAAAAGGTCCTATGAGAATCCTAAATAAAATTTTTTAACCAAAACTTCTTGAAATATACTTGTCATGGATTGGAGAATTTAGGTGAGGTAGGACAACTATAAGTAAGTTTTTGTATTCTCCCAAAGGTAGAATGATAAGCATGTTTTACATGTTTATGTTCGTTTTTAAGACAACTAAGTAACCCCTTTAAAAGACTAGAAAGACACTTTGATCTTCTAAAAGGTCCTATGAGAATCCTAAATAAAAATTTTTAACCAAAACTTCTTGAAACATACATGTCATGGATTGGAGAATTTAGGTGAGGTAGGACAACTATAAGTAAGTTTTTGTATGCTCCTTAAGGTAGAATGAGAAGCATTTTATACAAGTTTATGTTCGTTTGTAACACCCCTAAGTAACCCTTCTAAATACTCGAAAGATACTATGATCTTCTAAAAGGTCCTATGAGAATCCAAAATAAAACTTTTTAACCAAAACTTCTTGAAACATATATGTCATGGATTGGAGAATTTAGGTGAAGTAGGACAACTATAAGTAAGTTTTTGTATTCTCCCAAAGGTAGAATGATAAGCATGTTTTACATGTTTATGTTCGATTGTAACACAACTAAGTAACCCCTCTAATAGGCTAGAAAGACATTTTGATCTTCTAAAAGGTCCTATGAGAATCCAAAATAAAACTTTTTAACCAAAACTTCTTGAAACATATATGTTATGGATTGGAGAATTTAGGTGAAGTAGGACAACTATAAGTAATTTTTTGTATTCTCCCAAAGGTAGAATGATAAGCATGTTTTACATGTTTATGTTCGTTTTTAACACAACTAAGTAACCCCTCTAAAAGACTAGAAAGACACTTTGATCTTCTAAAAGGTCCTATGAGAATCCTAAATAAAAAATTTTAACCAAAACTTCTTGAAATATACTTGTCATGGATTGGAGAATTTAGGTGAGGTAGGACAACTATAAGTAAGTTTTTGTATTCTCCCAAAGGTAGAATGATAAGCATGTTTTACATGTTTATGTTCGTTTTTAAGACAACTAAGTAACCCCTCTAAAAGACTAGAAAGACACTTTGATCTTCTAAAAGGTCCTATGAGAATCCTAAATAAAAAATTTTAACCAAAACTTCTTGAAACATACATGTCATGGATTGGAGAATTTAGGTGAGGTAGGACAACTATAAGTAAGTTTTTGTATGCTCCTTAAGGTAGAATGAGAAGCATTTTATACAAGTTTATGTTCGTTTGTAACACCCCTAAGTAACCCTTCTAAATACTCGAAAGATACTATGATCTTCTAAAAGGTCCTATGAGAATCCAAAATAAAACTTTTTAACCAAATCTTCTTGAAACATATATGTCATGGATTGGAGAATTTAGGTGAAGTAGGACAACTATAAGTAAGTTTTTGTATTCTCCCAAAGGTAGAATGATAAGCATGTTTTACATGTTTATGTTCGATTGTAACACAACTAAGTAACCCCTCTAATAGGCTAGAAAGACATTTTGATCTTCTAAAAGGTCCTATGAGAATCCAAAATAAAACTTTTTAACCAAAACTTCTTGAAACATATATGTCATGAATTGGAGAATTTAGGTGAGGTAGTACAACTATAAGTAAATTTTTGTATTCTCCCAAAGGTAGAATGATAAGCATGTTTTACATGTTTATGTTCGTTTGTAACACAACTAAGTAACCCCTTTAAAAGACTAGAAAGATACTTTGATCTTCTAAGAGGTCCTATGAGAATCCTAAATAAAAAATTTTAACCAAAACTTCTTGAAACATACATGTCATGGATTGGAGAATTTAGGTGAGGTAGGACAACTATAAGTAAGTTTTTGTATTCTCCCAAAGGTAGAATGATAAGCATGTTTTACATGTTTATGTTCGTTTTTAACACAACTAAGTAACCCCTCTAAAAGACTAGAAAGACACTTTGATCTTCTAAAAGGTCCTATGAGAATCCTAAATAAAAAATTTCAACCAAAACTTCTTGAAACATACATGTCATGGATTGGAGAATTTAGGTGAGGTAGGACAACTATAAGTAAGTTTTTGTATTCTCCCAAAGGTAGAATGATAAGCATGTTTTACATGTTTATGTTCGTTTTTAAGACAACTAAGTAACCCCTCTAAAAGACTAGAAAGACACTTTGATCTTCTAAAAGGTCCTATGAGAATCCTAAATAAAAAATTTTAACCAAAACTTCTTGAAACATACATGTCATGGATTGGAGAATTTAGGTGAGGTAGGACAACTATAAGTAAGTTTTTGTATGCTCCTTAAGGTAGAATGAGAAGCATTTTATACAAGTTTATGTTCGTTTGTAACACCCCTAAGTAACCCTTCTAAATACTCGAAAGATACTATGATCTTCTAAAAGGTCCTATGAGAATCCAAAATAAAACTTTTTAACCAAAACTTCTTGAAACATATATGTCATGGATTGGAGAATTTAGGTGAAGTAGGACAACTATAAGTAAGTTTTTGTATTCTCCCAAAGGTAGAATGATAAGCATGTTTTACATGTTTATGTTCGATTGTAACACAACTAAGTAACCCCTCTAATAGGCTAGAAAGACATTTTGATCTTCTAAAAGGTCCTATGAGAATCCAAAATAAAACTTTTTAACCAAAACTTCTTGAAACATATATGTTATGGATTGGAGAATTTAGGTGAAGTAGGACAACTATAAGTAATTTTTTGTATTCTCCCAAAGGTAGAATGATAAGCATGTTTTACATGTTTATGTTCGTTTTTAACACAACTAAGTAACCCCTCTAAAAGACTAGAAAGACACTTTGATCTTCTAAAAGGTCCTATGAGAATCCTAAATAAAAAATTTTAACCAAAACTTCTTGAAATATACTTGTCATGGATTGGAGAATTTAGGTGAGGTAGGACAACTATAAGTAAGTTTTTGTATTCTCCCAAAGGTAGAATGATAAGCATGTTTTACATGTTTATGTTCGTTTTTAAGACAACTAAGTAACCCCTCTAACAGACTAGAAAGACACTTTGATCTTCTAAAAGGTCCTATGAGAATCCTAAATAAAAAATTTTAACCAAAACTTCTTGAAACATACATGTCATGGATTGGAGAATTTAGGTGAGGTAGGACAACTATAAGTAAGTTTTTGTATGCTCCTTAAGGTAGAATGAGAAGCATTTTATACAAGTTTATGTTCGTTTGTAACACCCCTAAGTAACCCTTCTAAATACTCGAAAGATACTATGATCTTCTAAAAGGTCCTATGAGAATCCAAAATAAAACTTTTTAACCAAATCTTCTTGAAACATATATGTCATGGATTGGAGAATTTAGGTGAAGTAGGACAACTATAAGTAAGTTTTTGTATTCTCCCAAAGGTAGAATGATAAGCATGTTTTACATGTTTATGTTCGATTGTAACACAACTAAGTAACCCCTCTAATAGGCTAGAAAGACATTTTGATCTTCTAAAAGGTCCTATGAGAATCCAAAATAAAACTTTTTAACCAAAACTTCTTGAAACATATATGTCATGAATTGGAGAATTTAGGTGAGGTAGTACAACTATAAGTAAATTTTTGTATTCTCCCAAAGGTAGAATGATAAGCATGTTTTACATGTTTATGTTCGTTTGTAACACAACTAAGTAACCCCTTTAAAAGACTAGAAAGATACTTTGATCTTCTAAGAGGTCCTATGAGAATCCTAAATAAAAAATTTTAACCAAAACTTCTTGAAACATACATGTCATGGATTGGAGAATTTAGGTGAGGTAGGACAACTATAAGTAAGTTTTTGTATTCTCCCAAAGGTAGAATGATAAGCATGTTTTACATGTTTATGTTCGTTTTTAACACAACTAAGTAACCCCTCTAAAAGACTAGAAAGACACTTTGATCTTCTAAAAGGTCCTATGAGAATCCTAAATAAAAAATTTCAACCAAAACTTCTTGAAACATACATGTCATGGATTGGAGAATTTAGGTGAGGTAGGACAACTATAAGTAAGTTTTTGTATTCTCCCAAAGGTAGAATGATAAGCATGTTTTACATGTTTATGTTCGTTTTTAAGACAACTAAGTAACCCCTCTAAAAGACTAGAAAGACACTTTGATCTTCTAAAAGGTCCTATGAGAATCCTAAATAAAAAATTTTAACCAAAACTTCTTGAAATATACTTGTCATGGATTGGAGAATTTAGGTGAGGTAGGACAACTATAAGTAAGTTTTTGTATTCTCCCAAAGGTAGAATGATAAGCATGTTTTACATGTTTATGTTCGTTTTTAAGACAACTAAGTAACCCCTCTAAAAGACTAGAAAGACACTTTGATCTTGTAAAAGGTCCCATGAGAATCCTAAACAAAACTTTTTAAACAACAATTCTTGAAACATATGTGTCATGGATTGGAGATTTTAGGTGAGGTTAGACAACTATAAGTAAGATTTTGTATGCTCCTAAAGGTAGAATGAGAATAATTTTATACAAGTTTATGTTCATTTGTAACACCCCTAAATAACCCTTCTAAATAATAGAAAGACACTTTGACCTTCTACAAGTTCCAATGATAATCCTAAACAAAACTTTTTAAACAAAACTTCTTGAAACCTATGTGTCATGGATTGGAGAATTAAGGTGCAGTAAGACAACTATAAGTAAGTTTTTGTATGCTCCCAAAGGTAGAATGATAAGCATGTCTTACATGTTTATGTTCGTTTTTAACACAACTAAGTAACCCCTCTAAAAGACTAGAAAGACACTTTGATCTTCTAAAAGGTCCTATGAGAATCCTAAATAAAATTTTTTAACCAAAACTTCTTGAAATATACTTGTCATGGATTGGAGAATTTAGGTGAGGTAGGACAACTATAAGTAAGTTTTTGTATTCTCCCAAAGGTAGAATGATAAGCATGTTTTACATGTTTATGTTCGTTTTTAAGACAACTAAGTAACCCCTCTAAAAGACTAGAAAGACACTTTGATCTTCTAAAAGGTCCTATGAGAATCCTAAATAAAAATTTTTAACCAAAACTTCTTGAAACATACATGTCATGGATTGGAGAATTTAGGTGAGGTAGGACAACTATAAGTAAGTTTTTGTATGCTCCTTAAGGTAGAATGAGAAGCATTTTATACAAGTTTATGTTCGTTTGTAACACCCCTAAGTAACCCTTCTAAATACTCGAAAGATACTATGATCTTCTAAAAGGTCCTATGAGAATCCAAAATAAAACTTTTTAACCAAAACTTCTTGAAACATATATGTCATGGATTGGAGAATTTAGGTGAAGTAGGACAACTATAAGTAAGTTTTTGTATTCTCCCAAAGGTAGAATGATAAGCATGTTTTACATGTTTATGTTCGATTGTAACACAACTAAGTAACCCCTCTAATAGGCTAGAAAGACATTTTGATCTTCTAAAAGGTCCTATGAGAATCCAAAATAAAACTTTTTAACCAAAACTTCTTGAAACATATATGTTATGGATTGGAGAATTTAGGTGAAGTAGGACAACTATAAGTAATTTTTTGTATTCTCCCAAAGGTAGAATGATAAGCATGTTTTACATGTTTATGTTCGTTTTTAACACAACTAAGTAACCCCTCTAAAAGACTAGAAAGACACTTTGATCTTCTAAAAGGTCCTATGAGAATCCTAAATAAAAAATTTTAACCAAAACTTCTTGAAATATACTTGTCATGGATTGGAGAATTTAGGTGAGGTAGGACAACTATAAGTAAGTTTTTGTATTCTCCCAAAGGTAGAATGATAAGCATGTTTTACATGTTTATGTTCGTTTTTAAGACAACTAAGTAACCCCTCTAAAAGACTAGAAAGACACTTTGATCTTCTAAAAGGTCCTATGAGAATCCTAAATAAAAAATTTTAACCAAAACTTCTTGAAACATACATGTCATGGATTGGAGAATTTAGGTGAGGTAGGACAACTATAAGTAAGTTTTTGTATGCTCCTTAAGGTAGAATGAGAAGCATTTTATACAAGTTTATGTTCGTTTGTAACACCCCTAAGTAACCCTTCTAAATACTCGAAAGATACTATGATCTTCTAAAAGGTCCTATGAGAATCCAAAATAAAACTTTTTAACCAAATCTTCTTGAAACATATATGTCATGGATTGGAGAATTTAGGTGAAGTAGGACAACTATAAGTAAGTTTTTGTATTCTCCCAAAGGTAGAATGATAAGCATGTTTTACATGTTTATGTTCGATTGTAACACAACTAAGTAACCCCTCTAATAGGCTAGAAAGACATTTTGATCTTCTAAAAGGTCCTATGAGAATCCAAAATAAAACTTTTTAACCAAAACTTCTTGAAACATATATGTCATGAATTGGAGAATTTAGGTGAGGTAGTACAACTATAAGTAAATTTTTGTATTCTCCCAAAGGTAGAATGATAAGCATGTTTTACATGTTTATGTTCGTTTGTAACACAACTAAGTAACCCCTTTAAAAGACTAGAAAGATACTTTGATCTTCTAAGAGGTCCTATGAGAATCCTAAATAAAAAATTTTAACCAAAACTTCTTGAAACATACATGTCATGGATTGGAGAATTTAGGTGAGGTAGGACAACTATAAGTAAGTTTTTGTATTCTCCCAAAGGTAGAATGATAAGCATGTTTTACATGTTTATGTTCGTTTTTAACACAACTAAGTAACCCCTCTAAAAGACTAGAAAGACACTTTGATCTTCTAAAAGGTCCTATGAGAATCCTAAATAAAAAATTTCAACCAAAACTTCTTGAAACATACATGTCATGGATTGGAGAATTTAGGTGAGGTAGGACAACTATAAGTAAGTTTTTGTATTCTCCCAAAGGTAGAATGATAAGCATGTTTTACATGTTTATGTTCGTTTTTAAGACAACTAAGTAACCCCTCTAAAAGACTAGAAAGACACTTTGATCTTCTAAAAGGTCCTATGAGAATCCTAAATAAAACTTTTTAACCAAAACTTCTTGAAACATATATGTTATGGATGTTGGGATTTCAGAGACTTAGCTCTTATTCCATGATGGAAATGAAGAGACTAAGCTCATGAACAAGAAACAAGAAATGGACAGAAACAATTTAAGGGAGACTAAATCGAATCTGTTTAAAGAGAGACCAACTAGTTTGAGAGTGATTTAACTCTATTAGAGCTTTGTAGCCTAGAGAAGATCAAAACCAGTAAGCTAGTGGTTTATAGGAGCACTTAGCTATATGAAAACTAGTCCAGGAGCTTAACTACTCATCAAGAGTGTTTACTCATGAATCTGGACAGAATCAGTAATTAGCAAGTGTTATCCTTAAGAAGAAGAGCATAAGAGAACCGCACCAAGCTTGTCTTGGTGAGAACCGGTTCTACTTAGCTTTGACAAGATCACCAATCTATTTGAGACTTATCCAGGAGCCTAACATCACTTATGGAGTGTGTTTACTCATAAGGATTAAGATAATCAGTAAGTAGATGGTGTTGTTCTTGTAGATGTTCATGAAGAGTCGGTTTGTGTTAGCTCTTGATTTAGCTATGGAAGAACTAATCAAGAGCATAACCAGGAGCATTAAAGCATCCTTAGAACCAAGACTCATCATGTGTTTCATTGTGTTTGGAAGATAGACACAATGAGGAAGAAGAACAATGGTAAGAGCCGATTTGTTATCACACATGAACTAGCTATGGAAGAGCTAACCAAGTGTGTTATTAGGCTGCCTTAAGCAGCCTAAACCGTGCTCTTACCAAGCTACATTGTGTTTGAAAAAGACACAATGAACCAGAGAGAAGAAGAGAGAATAAGAGTGAATCAAATTGTTGTTCAATTGATTGAGTATTACAAGTGTTGTTACATCTCTTTATATAGAGAATCCTAACAAGAAGAAGCCCTAGTTCTTATTAGAATTCGAAATATCTAATGGAGGGAAGGTGGATTCATTTGAATTTGAATTCACATGAAGACAAAAGGCAGATATGTCCAAGAAGTGAAAGTGACAACTCCTTGTGGTCCATGCTTGAAAGTGACAGCTTGTCCTTGTGGTCCATGCTGTCCATACCTTCTCCAACAGCTCTTTCCCTCTCTATTTCGAACTCTTACAGACATGGCTCTTCTTTTGCACTTTGATAATCTCATCCTTGATAATTCAGACATCCGGACACCCCGGTTTTGCACATTATCAAGATACCCTTGTTTTGCACATTCTGAAGCTTGATCCGGATGTCCCTGATTTTGCACATCTCTTTTGTGCCTTGATAATGCACTTGGAGATGTCCCTGATTTTGCACATTGAGATGAAGTCCCTGATAATCCACTTTGATTGTGCACTTCTCGGGCTTCATCTCAATAGCTGCTCTTCTTCTTGACACACCAAAGATGATTTAGGAGGAGAGTCTTCGGCCTTCCTTAGCTTATGTCCAGCCTTGCCTCTCCATTCCTTCTTCCTCTCTAATAATGGATTGGAGAATTTAGGTGAAGTAGGACAACTATAAGTAAGTTTTTGTATTCTCCCAAAGGTAGAATGATAAGCATGTTTTACATGTTTATGTTCGTTTTTAACACAACTAAGTAACCCCTCTAAAAGACTAGAAAGACACTTTGATCTTCTAAAAGGAACTATGAGAATCCTAAATAAAAAATTTTAACCAAAACTTCTTGAAACATACATGTCATGGATTGGAGAATTTAGGTGAGGTAGGACAACTATAAGTAAGTTTTTGTATTCTCCCAAAGGTAGAATGATAAGCATGTTTTACATGTTTATGTTCGTTTTTAACACAACTAAGTAACCCCTCTAATAGGCTAGAAAGACACTTTGATCTTCTAAAAGGTCCTATGAGAATCCTAAATAAAACTTTTTAACCAAAACTTCTTGAAACATATATGTTATGGATTGGAGAATTTAGGTGAAGTAGGACAACTATAAGTAAGTTTTTGTATGCTCCTTAAGGTAGAATGAGAAGCATTTTATACAAGTTTATGTTCGTTTGTAACACCCCTAAGTAACCCTTCTAAATACTCGAAAGATACTATGATCTTCTAAAAGGTCCTATGAGAATCCAAAATAAAACTTTTTAACCAAAACTTCTTGAAACATATATGTCATGGATTGGAGAATTTAGGTGAAGTAGGACAACTATAAGTAAGTTTTTGTATTCTCCCAAAGGTAGAATGATAAGCATGTTTTACATGTTTATGTTCGATTGTAACACAACTAAGTAACCCCTCTAATAGGCTAGAAAGACATTTTGATCTTCTAAAAGGTCCTATGAGAATCCAAAATAAAACTTTTTAACCAAAACTTCTTGAAACATATATGTTATGGATTGGAGAATTTAGGTGAAGTAGGACAACTATAAGTAATTTTTTGTATTCTCCCAAAGGTAGAATGATAAGCATGTTTTACATGTTTATGTTCGTTTTTAACACAACTAAGTAACCCCTCTAAAAGACTAGAAAGACACTTTGATCTTCTAAAAGGTCCTATGAGAATCCTAAATAAAAAATTTTAACCAAAACTTCTTGAAATATACTTGTCATGGATTGGAGAATTTAGGTGAGGTAGGACAACTATAAGTAAGTTTTTGTATTCTCCCAAAGGTAGAATGATAAGCATGTTTTACATGTTTATGTTCGTTTTTAAGACAACTAAGTAACCCCTCTAAAAGACTAGAAAGACACTTTGATCTTGTAAAAGGTCCCATGAGAATCCTAAACAAAACTTTTTAAACAACAATTCTTGAAACATATGTGTCATGGATTGGAGATTTTAGGTGAGGTTAGACAACTATAAGTAAGATTTTGTATGCTCCTAAAGGTAGAATGAGAATAATTTTATACAAGTTTATGTTCATTTGTAACACCCCTAAATAACCCTTCTAAATAATAGAAAGACACTTTGACCTTCTACAAGTTCCAATGATAATCCTAAACAAAACTTTTTAAACAAAACTTCTTGAAACCTATGTGTCATGGATTGGAGAATTAAGGTGCAGTAAGACAACTATAAGTAAGTTTTTGTATGCTCCCAAAGGTAGAATGATAAGCATGTCTTACATGTTTATGTTCGTTTTTAACACAACTAAGTAACCCCTCTAAAAGACTAGAAAGACACTTTGATCTTCTAAAAGGTCCTATGAGAATCCTAAATAAAATTTTTTAACCAAAACTTCTTGAAATATACTTGTCATGGATTGGAGAATTTAGGTGAGGTAGGACAACTATAAGTAAGTTTTTGTATTCTCCCAAAGGTAGAATGATAAGCATGTTTTACATGTTTATGTTCGTTTTTAAGACAACTAAGTAACCCCTCTAAAAGACTAGAAAGACACTTTGATCTTCTAAAAGGTCCTATGAGAATCCTAAATAAAAATTTTTAACCAAAACTTCTTGAAACATACATGTCATGGATTGGAGAATTTAGGTGAGGTAGGACAACTATAAGTAAGTTTTTGTATGCTCCTTAAGGTAGAATGAGAAGCATTTTATACAAGTTTATGTTCGTTTGTAACACCCCTAAGTAACCCTTCTAAATACTCGAAAGATACTATGATCTTCTAAAAGGTCCTATGAGAATCCAAAATAAAACTTTTTAACCAAAACTTCTTGAAACATATATGTCATGGATTGGAGAATTTAGGTGAAGTAGGACAACTATAAGTAAGTTTTTGTATTCTCCCAAAGGTAGAATGATAAGCATGTTTTACATGTTTATGTTCGATTGTAACACAACTAAGTAACCCCTCTAATAGGCTAGAAAGACATTTTGATCTTCTAAAAGGTCCTATGAGAATCCAAAATAAAACTTTTTAACCAAAACTTCTTGAAACATATATGTTATGGATTGGAGAATTTAGGTGAAGTAGGACAACTATAAGTAATTTTTTGTATTCTCCCAAAGGTAGAATGATAAGCATGTTTTACATGTTTATGTTCGTTTTTAACACAACTAAGTAACCCCTCTAAAAGACTAGAAAGACACTTTGATCTTCTAAAAGGTCCTATGAGAATCCTAAATAAAAAATTTTAACCAAAACTTCTTGAAATATACTTGTCATGGATTGGAGAATTTAGGTGAGGTAGGACAACTATAAGTAAGTTTTTGTATTCTCCCAAAGGTAGAATGATAAGCATGTTTTACATGTTTATGTTCGTTTTTAAGACAACTAAGTAACCCCTCTAAAAGACTAGAAAGACACTTTGATCTTCTAAAAGGTCCTATGAGAATCCTAAATAAAAAATTTTAACCAAAACTTCTTGAAACATACATGTCATGGATTGGAGAATTTAGGTGAGGTAGGACAACTATAAGTAAGTTTTTGTATGCTCCTTAAGGTAGAATGAGAAGCATTTTATACAAGTTTATGTTCGTTTGTAACACCCCTAAGTAACCCTTCTAAATACTCGAAAGATACTATGATCTTCTAAAAGGTCCTATGAGAATCCAAAATAAAACTTTTTAACCAAATCTTCTTGAAACATATATGTCATGGATTGGAGAATTTAGGTGAAGTAGGACAACTATAAGTAAGTTTTTGTATTCTCCCAAAGGTAGAATGATAAGCATGTTTTACATGTTTATGTTCGATTGTAACACAACTAAGTAACCCCTCTAATAGGCTAGAAAGACATTTTGATCTTCTAAAAGGTCCTATGAGAATCCAAAATAAAACTTTTTAACCAAAACTTCTTGAAACATATATGTCATGAATTGGAGAATTTAGGTGAGGTAGTACAACTATAAGTAAATTTTTGTATTCTCCCAAAGGTAGAATGATAAGCATGTTTTACATGTTTATGTTCGTTTGTAACACAACTAAGTAACCCCTTTAAAAGACTAGAAAGATACTTTGATCTTCTAAGAGGTCCTATGAGAATCCTAAATAAAAAATTTTAACCAAAACTTCTTGAAACATACATGTCATGGATTGGAGAATTTAGGTGAGGTAGGACAACTATAAGTAAGTTTTTGTATTCTCCCAAAGGTAGAATGATAAGCATGTTTTACATGTTTATGTTCGTTTTTAACACAACTAAGTAACCCCTCTAAAAGACTAGAAAGACACTTTGATCTTCTAAAAGGTCCTATGAGAATCCTAAATAAAAAATTTCAACCAAAACTTCTTGAAACATACATGTCATGGATTGGAGAATTTAGGTGAGGTAGGACAACTATAAGTAAGTTTTTGTATTCTCCCAAAGGTAGAATGATAAGCATGTTTTACATGTTTATGTTCGTTTTTAAGACAACTAAGTAACCCCTCTAAAAGACTAGAAAGACACTTTGATCTTCTAAAAGGTCCTATGAGAATCCTAAATAAAACTTTTTAACCAAAACTTCTTGAAACATATATGTTATGGATGTTGGGATTTCAGAGACTTAGCTCTTATTCCATGATGGAAATGAAGAGACTAAGCTCATGAACAAGAAACAAGAAATGGACAGAAACAATTTAAGGGAGACTAAATCGAATCTGTTTAAAGAGAGACCAACTAGTTTGAGAGTGATTTAACTCTATTAGAGCTTTGTAGCCTAGAGAAGATCAAAACCAGTAAGCTAGTGGTTTATAGGAGCACTTAGCTATATGAAAACTAGTCCAGGAGCTTAACTACTCATCAAGAGTGTTTACTCATGAATCTGGACAGAATCAGTAATTAGCAAGTGTTATCCTTAAGAAGAAGAGCATAAGAGAACCGCACCAAGCTTGTCTTGGTGAGAACCGGTTCTACTTAGCTTTGACAAGAGCACCAATCTATTTGAGACTTATCCAGGAGCCTAACATCACTTATGGAGTGTGTTTACTCATAAGGATTAAGATAATCAGTAAGTAGATGGTGTTGTTCTTGTAGATGTTCATGAAGAGTCGGTTTGTGTTAGCTCTTGATTTAGCTATGGAAGAACTAATCAAGAGCATAACCAGGAGCATTAAAGCATCCTTAGAACCAAGACTCATCATGTGTTTCATTGTGTTTGGAAGATAGACACAATGAGGAAGAAGAACAATGGTAAGAGCCGATTTGTTATCACACATGAACTAGCTATGGAAGAGCTAACCAAGTGTGTTATTAGGCTGCCTTAAGCAGCCTAAACCGTGCTCTTACCAAGCTACATTGTGTTTGAAAAAGACACAATGAACCAGAGAGAAGAAGAGAGAATAAGAGTGAATCAAATTGTTGTTCAATTGATTGAGTATTACAAGTGTTGTTACATCTCTTTATATAGAGAATCCTAACAAGAAGAAGCCCTAGTTCTTATTAGAATTCGAAATATCTAATGGAGGGAAGGTGGATTCATTTGAATTTGAATTCACATGAAGACAAAAGGCAGATATGTCCAAGAAGTGAAAGTGACAACTCCTTGTGGTCCATGCTTGAAAGTGACAGCTTGTCCTTGTGGTCCATGCTGTCCATACCTTCTCCAACAGCTCTTTCCCTCTCTATTTCGAACTCTTACAGACATGGCTCTTCTTTTGCACTTTGATAATCTCATCCTTGATAATTCAGACATCCGGACACCCCGGTTTTGCACATTATCAAGATACCCTTGTTTTGCACATTCTGAAGCTTGATCCGGATGTCCCTGATTTTGCACATCTCTTTTGTGCCTTGATAATGCACTTGGAGATGTCCCTGATTTTGCACATTGAGATGAAGTCCCTGATAATCCACTTTGATTGTGCACTTCTCGGGCTTCATCTCAATAGCTGCTCTTCTTCTTGACACACCAAAGATGATTTAGGAGGAGAGTCTTCGGCCTTCCTTAGCTTATGTCCAGCCTTGCCTCTCCATTCCTTCTTCCTCTCTAATACTCCCCCGCAAGCTTGGGCGTCGGGACACTAAAGGACCAAAGGCCAAGCTTGGAGATGCGGGAGCTACCTCATTAAAAACCTCCTTAAGGAAAACCTCATGGGATATGATGCAAGATGGAAGCGTGTTTGACGTAGAACAGGGACTGAGGTCTCTCTATTCTAGATCGTGGGCGATATGGTGGTCAGATGGATTCAAACCTCGGGTCTCTAGACTCCTTAGAATGAACTGGAGATGATTGAATGGATAGAAGATGGATTGAGTGTCGCCACACAAGAGATGAAGATCTTGTGATAAGACTGAACCTAAGGTCGCTTGATATGACTCACAAGAAAGCTTAGAATTCGAAAGGTGTTTTCTCACGAAGAAGAAGAACTGCGTTATTGTATTGATACTTGGTGAATGATACACGGCTGCTAAGGATCCTTATAAAGGGGATCGTGCAGCTGTTGCCTTCTAGGGCAGAAAACCTAATTACAACGGCTACTAAATAAAATATCCTATGGTCCGACTTTAAAGTAATACAGGGAAACTTGACTCACTTAATGACTAATACAGACTCTGACTCAGACAACTAATATAAGACTTGGACCTGCAAAATGAACAAACACAATATATGAATTGAAATCATACCTTATTGAGCGCGTGTGGTCGTCCATGAACGGGCCTAAGTGGGCTGAATTGAGAAGATCATCATTGAGTCTTCAATTGTCTTCGTTTGGGCCTCTAGACGCTCCACTTGATAATCTTGAGCTAGGAGACTTTGAATGGATGTGTTGAACAGTGCTCTAAGTCTTCTAGTTCCTGATCTTGTCCTCGGAGGATCTCTCATGGTGGTCACGTCTTGAGCAGCAGGTACTTCTTCTAGGTCTTCTTGACGTATCTCTACGCTTGAGTCAACGCTTGAGTCAACGCTTGAGTCAACGCTTGAGTCAATGTCCTCATCATTCCCTCCCTCTTGAGAAGATTCTGACCTCAGAATTCCATCATCTGCATTATAAGGAAGCAAGTCAGCAACATTGAACACTGGTGAAATGGTCAACTCACCTGGAAGATCCAGCTTGTAGGCATTGTTGTTGACTCTCTCCAACACTCGGAATGGTCCAGCTCCTCTTGGTGCTAGCTTGGATTTCCTCTGATTTGGGAACCTCTCTGTACGCATGTGAACCCACACCCAATCTCCTGGATTGAAAATGAGCTCCTTTCTCCCTTTGTCGGCGGCCTTCTTGTACTTGGCCGTCTTTTCCTCTATGTTGGTCTTCACCTTCTGATGCAGCTTCTTGATTAACTCAGCCTTTGATTCTCCATCCTGATTAGTAACATCTAATGGCGGCAAAGGAACAAGATCTAAAGGGGTTTCTGGCTGAAATCCATAGACAATCTCAAAAGGTGACAACTTAGTAGTAGAATGGTTAGCATGATTATAAGCAAACTCAACATATGGAATACAATCTAACCAATTCCTTAAGTTCTTACCAACCGTGGCTCTTAAGAGAGTAGATAGAGTTCTGTTTACAACCTCAGTTTGTCCATCGGTTTGTGGATGACAAGTTGTTGAGAAGAGTAGCTTGGTTCCTAGCTTCCTCCAAAGAACTCTCCAGAAGTGACTCAGGAACTTCGTGTCTCGGTCAGAAACAATAGTTCTTGGAATCCCATGCAAGCGTACCACTTCTTTGAAGAATAGCTCAGCAGTTTGAGTGGCATCGTTTGTCTTGGCACAAGGAATGAAATGTGCCATCTTTGAGAACCTGTCCACTACAACAAAAATAGAATCCTTTCCTCGGATTTTGGGTAAGCCTAAAACAAAGTCCATTGATATATCAACCCAAGGCATACTAGGAATAGGAAGTGGCATATATAAACCATGTGGATGTGACCTGGATTTGGCTTTGAGGCAAGTTACACACTTGGAACAGAATCGTCCCACATCCTTCTTGAGGTGAGGCCAAAAGAAGTGTTCTACCAAAACGCTCAGAGTCTTATCCACTCCAAAATGTCCCATGAGTCCACCACCATGTGCTTCCTTGATCAACAAGTCTCGCATAGAACCCTGTGGAACACACAAACGCTTTTCCCTAAACAAATAACCATTATGTAAGTAGAAGGAACCTGTTGGGGCAATGGTACAATCTTGATAGGCTGAACCGAAGTCTGGATCATCCTTATATGCATCCTTAAGGTGTTCAAACCCTAAGACCTTAGCCTCCAAAGTTGTGATCAGCATGTGTCGCCTTGAAAGTGCGTCAGCCACAACATTCTCTTTGCCCTTCTTATACTTTATCACATATGGGAATGCTTCTACAAACTCCATCCACTTAGCATGTCTTCTCTTCAGTGTTGTTTGTCCTCTAAGGTGCTTCAAAGTCTCATGATCAGTATGTATGACAAACTCCTTGGACAGAAGATAGTGCTGCCATGTCTCCAACGACCTCACTAGCGCATAGAGTTCCTTGTCGTACGTTGGGTAGTTCAAGCTGGCTCCACTTAGTTTCTCACTGAAGTAGGCTACTGGGCGTCCTCCTTGAGTTAGCACGGCTCCAATACCTAAGCCTGAAGCATCACATTCAACCTCAAAAGTTTTGTTAAAATCAGGTAATACCAAAACTGGTGCATGCGTCAAGCGGTCCTTGAGTCTGTTGAACGCGTCCTCTTGAGCTGGTCCCCACTGAAATGCTACGTCCTTCTTGATCACAGCAGTGAGAGGGGCGGCTATAGTGCTGAAATCTTTGACAAAACGCCGGTAGAAGCTCGCCAATCCGTGGAAGCTCCTGACTTGCCCTATGTTGTTTGGTCTCGGCCATTCTTGGATTGCTTTGATCTTCTCTTGATCAACCTGTAAACCTTTGGAACTGACAACAAAACCTAAGAAAACCACTTCATTAGTACAAAAGGAGCACTTCTTAAGATTACCATATAGGCTTTCTTTTCGAAGTGTGTCAAGGACTAGCTCAAGATGCTTCTGGTGATCCTCAAACGATTTGCTATAAACCAATATATCATCAAAGTAAACTACTACAAATTTACTGATGTAAGCTCTTAGAACCTGGTTCATTAACCTCATGAAGGTGCTGGGTGCATTGGTTAGACCAAATGGCATGACTAACCACTCGTATAGCCCCTGCTTAGTCTTGAAAGCAGTCTTCCATTCGTCACCTTCTTTCATTCTTACTTGATGGTATCCACTCCTAAGATCAATCTTGGAAAACACATTAGATCCAGATAGTTCATCAAGCATATCATCTAACCTTGGAATTGGATGTCGGTATTTTATGGTGATGTTGTTGATTGCTCGGCAGTCTACACACATCCTCCAAGTTCCATCCTTCTTTGGCACTAAGAGAACTGGTACAGCACACGGACTCAAGCTCTCTCTGATGTAGCCTTTCTCCATTAAGTCTTGAATCTGCTTCTCCAACTCCTTAGTCTCTGTTGGGTTCATACGGTAAGCTGGACGGTTGGGCAATGGTACACCGGGAACTAGATCAATTTGATGCTCTATTCCTCTGATAGGTGGTAACCCAGCCGGTATCTCTTCAGGGAACACATCTTTGTATCTGTCAAGCAGTGATACAATCTCTGGTACAAGCACATTATCCTGTGATCCTGTAATCAACGCATCTCTAAACACCATTAGTAGCACCGTTTCTTTTCGCTCTAAAGCTTTATAGACAGTACTAGGCGTGATGTAAAGGTTAGTCTTACTTACCTTAGCCTCAGCAGCAAATTTGGATTGCATCTCATGTACCTCTTGAGGAGATAATGGAGCAAGCTGGAATTTGCGCTTGTCATGCGTGAAGGAATGAGTATTGGTGCGCCCATTGTGTATGACTTCTCTGTCAAATTGCCATGGTCTGCCTAGTAGCATATGGCCTACTTGCATTGGGACAACATCGCACAAAACTTCATCCTCATACTTTCCTATCTTGAACTGAATCAGGACTTGCTCATGTATCCTAATCTCTGTGCTTGAATCTAACCATCTCAGGCGGTATGGCCTCGGATGTTGGGTTGTCTTCAAACCTAGCTTTTCCACCATAATCTTGCTAGCAGCATTAGTACAAGATCCACCATCGATTATGAGACTACATACCTTGCTCTGAACTGAACATCGAGTGAAAAACAAGTTTTCTCGTTGAATGGTGTCTGGATCACTCAAGGCGCTCAATGCCCTGCATACAACTAACATCTCTCCTGTCTCGGGAAATGCTACTTCCTCTTCTGAATCCGCAGCTTCAAGGTGTTCCTCTTCATCTTGAGACTCGTATCCTCCCTCAGGTGTTAAAATCATAATTCGTTGATTTGGACAATCTCGCGCATAGTGACCTTTACCCTGGCACTTGAAACAAGTTATGTCTCGAGCTCTTGTATTAGCGGTTGAAGACTTACCTGAGTCAGTGCGGTTGTTCCTGGGTGCTTCATAAGCTGGCCTCTTATCTTGGGAACCTGAGGCAACAGTCTTGCCTTTGTCAAGGTTCTTAGCTTGCGGTGCACTCCATGAGTTAGGTCTTGAGCGACTCGTTGCCGCTGTCTTTCTTTTGATCCCTTGCTCAGCCTGCACGGCTGCATGTAACACATCATTAAGATCATGACAAGGTTGTCGTTCTACCTTTCTGGCGATCCGGTCATTGAGTCCATCAATGAAATGGCCCATGAGGACTTCTTCACTCTCGTCCAACGCCATCCGGTTCTTGAGTTGCTCAAACTCTTCATAGTACTCCTCAACACTCTTGCTCTTCTGTGACAGCTGCCTGAACTGCTTTTGCATATCTCTGTGGTAATGAGGTGGCACAAAGCGCCTCCTGAAGTTGTACTTCATGGCTGCCCAGGTTGTGATCCGCTCAAAGTTGTTTCGCCTACGGTCTTGGACTTCTCTGTCCCACCAAGTTAAGGCATGGTCCGTGAGTTGAGCCGAAGCTAGAGCTGTCTTCTTCTGGTCATTGTACTCGTAGTAGTCAAAGATGTACTCCATACGCCTCTCCCAATCAAGGTATGCTTCCGGATTAACCCTACCTGCAAAAGTTGGCACAGTTAGTTTCAAATCCTTTGCAAAGTTGCGGTTTACCTCTTGTTGTTGGCGATCACGGCGGTGATGTTGATGATCTCGGTTCCTCCCTCCTGCTCCTGCATTCAGAGTATTCTCACTCTCATCATCATCCGACTGCTCATCATTCCTTGGAAGTTCTAGTCGTCCAACCCTTTGATCAATCCGTCCGATCTGAGCCGACAAGTCGTTCTTCATGGCTTGTAGCGCTTCTAGTAGAGTCGCATTAGGGTCTACTTGTTCTCCTGCCATTGGGTTCCTGTTCCTACACACACTAGAGCAAGCGATCAAGTGACTAGGGAACAAAAGGCACAAAATAAGAAGAAAGATCCTAAGCAAACCTATGATAACTTGTGATACAAGCGATGCGTCAAGGACTGACACAAGAGAAGGCTCGGTTACAAGTAAAATAAATCACGCTCGGTAAGAGTTTGAAAAGTTGAAAACCGATTTGATTAAATATAGGAGATCTTTAGAAATTTGAAAAGATTTGGAAAACTTTCTTTTTTTTTTTTTTTTTTTTTTTTTGAAAGCGAGATTTTAGTAAAAATAGGAACTAGAAAATCTTAAAATATGGAAAATATTTTCGAAATCTTTGGAAAAGGAAATGAACACTTTGAACCAAAATTCAAATGGAGAAATCGGATCAAAAGGCCACACTTCTTCTTCAAAAAAAAAAATCTTTTTTTTTTTTTTGAATGCAAAAATCAAGAACACAAAACAAATTTTTTTTTTTTTTTGAAAGTTGAAAACGAGTGCAAGAAAAGAAAAGGTTTTGAATCTAGAACCTTAAGATTGACAAGAGAATTCGCTTATTGGCTCAAGCACAAAGAAGCGATTCCTAACTTGATTCAAGGATGTAGATCAACAATGAAACTAGATGAAACAAAAGACTTTTTATGGTTTTTTTTTTTTTGAAGGTAAAAATCGAAAGCTATAAACTAGATTGCAAAGAAACCGAAAGGAAAAAGGATAGATACACCTGATCTAGGAACCTTTCGGCTCTGATACCAGATGATGCAAGATGGAAGCGTGTTTGACGTAGAACAGGGACTGAGGTCTCTCTATTCTAGATCGTGGGCGATATGGTGGTCAGATGGATTCAAACCTCGGGTCTCTAGACTCCTTAGAATGAACTGGAGATGATTGAATGGATAGAAGATGGATTGAGTGTCGCCACACAAGAGATGAAGATCTTGTGATAAGACTGAACCTAAGGTCGCTTGATATGACTCACAAGAAAGCTTAGAATTCGAAAGGTGTTTTCTCACGAAGAAGAAGAACTGCGTTATTGTATTGATACTTGGTGAATGATACACGGCTGCTAAGGATCCTTATAAAGGGGATCGTGCAGCTGTTGCCTTCTAGGGCAGAAAACCTAATTACAACGGCTACTAAATAAAATATCCTATGGTCCGACTTTAAAGTAATACAGGGAAACTTGACTCACTTAATGACTAATACAGACTCTGACTCAGACAACTAATATAAGACTTGGACCTGCAAAATGAACAAACACAATATATGAATTGAAATCATACCTTATTGAGCGCGTGTGGTCGTCCATGAACGGGCCTAAGTGGGCTGAATTGAGAAGATCATCATTGAGTCTTCAATTGTCTTCGTTTGGGCCTCTAGACGCTCCACTTGATAATCTTGAGCTAGGAGACTTTGAATGGATGTGTTGAACAGTGCTCTAAGTCTTCTAGTTCCTGATCTTGTCCTCGGAGGATCTCTCATGGTGGTCACGTCTTGAGCAGCAGGTACTTCTTCTAGGTCTTCTTGACGTATCTCTACGCTTGAGTCAACGCTTGAGTCAACGCTTGAGTCAACGCTTGAGTCAATGTCCTCATCAGGATAAAACCCTAAGGAGGGAAAAAGAGTATAGCTACCACATGCCCTTGATGTAAGCTTTGACCATTGTTCCTTTGTGTATGATTTGGCCGGTTCTTTAGATTGCCTTCTCCATCTTGGATCAAGCTTCTCCATTGGACCTTCCATGACCTTGCCTCAAGTCTTAGCCTTCCTTTATGCCATTCCTTGAATCCTTTCCTTGTCACCCAATCTGCCCACGGTCTTACTCCTCCTTTAGGTCTCCTAATGAACCTTCACATCAAAGATTCAAAGAAGACTTGTTAAAGTAAAATGCCATGAGTTTTAAGTATATGATTAAGCAATGGATAAGTAACTCAAGGGATTTAAGTGACTGAATGAAGACATAAAAAAACAGTGAGAGTTTAGGAGGTTAGCCTTTTCAATCTTTGGTTGTGCTTTGAGAAGAGTCTGATTTTAGGAGTTCCTCTTCGGTTTACTCCATTTCTTTGAGGTTTTACACCTCCCCCGGACTGTTAAGCTTTCTCCAAGCTTGTTGGCTTTAGACCTGGACATGAGCCACGCCTTTAAACCTTCCCTTAAGCCATCTTGAAGTTGGAAGCACCATTTGTGAGTTGATTCATCAGTTGCATAACCGGTTCTAACTCCTCTTATTTGGCTGCTTCTTAATAACTTTTCTGTGACCTTTGGAGCTATGTGAAGCCTTAAAAGCCTTGATGGGTTGTTCAACTTGTAGCCTCCCTTAAGTATGGACACCTTTTGGTCTGCTCCTTTGTTAGCTTCAGATTAACCACACCATGCTAAGAGCCAATCCTCCATCACTACTCCATCTTAGAGCAGCTTCAAGACTGATCTTCCTAACCATGATGCACACTGAGCCTTGAATCCAAGCTTCCATCACTGCCTCTTCTTGAAACAGCTTCTAGACTTGATTATCGAAGAAATCAGTGTTGCTTCTCTTGACTAACTATGTTGTAGCAGCCTCTGGACGCCTCTTCTTCTTAGGTAAGCTCAAGACCAGTGGGTACAGCCACTTAGAAACTGAACTCCAGCCCTTTTGTAAACTGTCCTCACTAGTTGGTTCATCATTCCACCTAAAAACACCAAGAAACACACAATAATCCTCAAAATAACACAGCCTTGATCAGGAGCTATGCACTCTGATTTTTAAGTCATTGTGAGCTAAGGAGCTTCAAGGACAGAACTCAGAGAGAATATGTGAAGTATAAGTAACCAGAGAATAAAAGAAAAATGCAGAGAATGAGAGAATGAATGCTAGAGACTGAGAGTATAAATGAATGAGAGAATAAATGAGAGAATGAATGGGAGAATGAAAGGGAAGTTCAGGGACTGAGTTTTGCTCAGTTTGAGCTTTTGGTTTTGAGAACATTGACTGAGTTTTGCTCAGTATACTCTCTGAAATTTGCGGAAGCTTTGAATGAGAAAGGGACAGAGTTTTGCTCTGTTTTTCTCTGGTTTTTGAGCTTGATTCAATCCTAGAATCTTATGCTCTGATACCATGTTGGGATTTCAGAGACTTAGCTCTTATTCCATGATGGAAATGAAGAGACTAAGCTCATGAACAAGAAACAAGAAATGGACAGAAACAATTTAAGGGAGACTAAATCGAATCTGTTTAAAGAGAGACCAACTAGTTTGAGAGTGATTTAACTCTATTAGAGCTTTGTAGCCTAGAGAAGATCAAAACCAGTAAGCTAGTGGTTTATAGGAGCACTTAGCTATATGAAAACTAGTCCAGGAGCTTAACTACTCATCAAGAGTGTTTACTCATGAATCTGGACAGAATCAGTAATTAGCAAGTGTTATCCTTAAGAAGAAGAGCATAAGAGAACCGCACCAAGCTTGTCTTGGTGAGAACCGGTTCTACTTAGCTTTGACAAGAGCACCAATCTATTTGAGACTTATCCAGGAGCCTAACATCACTTATGGAGTGTGTTTACTCATAAGGATTAAGATAATCAGTAAGTAGATGGTGTTGTTCTTGTAGATGTTCATGAAGAGTCGGTTTGTGTTAGCTCTTGATTTAGCTATGGAAGAACTAATCAAGAGCATAACCAGGAGCATTAAAGCATCCTTAGAACCAAGACTCATCATGTGTTTCATTGTGTTTGGAAGATAGACACAATGAGGAAGAAGAACAATGGTAAGAGCCGATTTGTTATCACACATGAACTAGCTATGGAAGAGCTAACCAAGTGTGTTATTAGGCTGCCTTAAGCAGCCTAAACCGTGCTCTTACCAAGCTACATTGTGTTTGAAAAAGACACAATAAACCAGAGAGAAGAAGAGAGAATAAGAGTGAATCAAATTGTTGTTCAATTGATTGAGTATTACAAGTGTTGTTACATCTCTTTATATAGAGAATCCTAACAAGAAGAAGCCCTAGTTCTTATTAGAATTCGAAATATCTAATGGAGGGAAGGTGGATTCATTTGAATTTGAATTCACATGAAGACAAAAGGCAGATATGTCCAAGAAGTGAAAGTGACAACTCCTTGTGGTCCATGCTTGAAAGTGACAGCTTGTCCTTGTGGTCCATGCTGTCCATACCTTCTCCAACAGCTCTTTCCCTCTCTATTTCGAACTCTTACAGACATGGCTCTTCTTTTGCACTTTGATAATCTCATCCTTGATAATTCAGACATCCGGACACCCCGGTTTTGCACATTATCAAGATACCCTTGTTTTGCACATTCTGAAGCTTGATCCGGATGTCCCTGATTTTGCACATCTCTTTTGTGCCTTGATAATGCACTTGGAGATGTCCCTGATTTTGCACATTGAGATGAAGTCCCTGATAATCCACTTTGATTGTGCACTTCTCGGGCTTCATCTCAATAGCTGCTCTTCTTCTTGACACACCAAAGATGATTTAGGAGGAGAGTCTTCGGCCTTCCTTAGCTTATGTCCAGCCTTGCCTCTCCATTCCTTCTTCCTCTCTAATAATGGATTGGAGAATTTAGGTGAAGTAGGACAACTATAAGTAAGTTTTTGTATTCTCCCAAAGGTAGAATGATAAGCATGTTTTACATGTTTATGTTCGTTTTTAACACAACTAAGTAACCCCTCTAAAAGACTAGAAAGACACTTTGATCTTCTAAAAGGAACTATGAGAATCCTAAATAAAAAATTTTAACCAAAACTTCTTGAAACATACATGTCATGGATTGGAGAATTTAGGTGAGGTAGGACAACTATAAGTAAGTTTTTGTATTCTCCCAAAGGTAGAATGATAAGCATGTTTTACATGTTTATGTTCGTTTTTAACACAACTAAGTAACCCCTCTAATAGGCTAGAAAGACACTTTGATCTTCTAAAAGGTCCTATGAGAATCCTAAATAAAACTTTTTAACCAAAACTTCTTGAAACATATATGTTATGGATTGGAGAATTTAGGTGAAGTAGGACAACTATAAGTTTTTGTATTCTCCCAAAGGTAGAATGATAAGCATGTTTTACATGTTTATGTTCGTTTTTAACACAACTAAGTAACCCCTCTAAAAGACTAGAAAGACACTTTGATCTTCTAAAAGGTCATATGAGAATCCTAAATAAAAAATTTTAACCAAAACTTCTTGAAACATACATGTCATGGATTGGAGAATTTAGGTGAGGTAGGACAACTATAAGTAAGTTTTTGTATTCTCCCAAAGGTAGAATGATAAGCATGTTTTACATGTTTATGTTCGTTTTTAACACAACTAAGTAACCCCTCTAAAAGACTAGAAAGACACTTTGATCTTCTAAAAGGTCCTATGAGAATCCTAAATAAAATTTTTTAACCAAAACTTCTTAAAACATACATGTCATGGATTGGAGAATTTAGGTGAGGTAGGACAACTATAAGTAAGTTTTTGTATGCTCCTTAAGGTAGAATGAGAAGCATTTTATACAAGTTTATGTTCGTTTGTAACACCCCTAAGTAACCCTTCTAAATACTCGAAAGACACTATGATCTTGTAAAAGGTCCTATGAGAATCCTAAACAAAACTTTTTAAACAAAAATTCTTGAAACATATGTGTCATGGATCGGGGGTTTTAGGTGAGGTTAAACAACTATAAGTAAGTTTTTGTATGTTGCTTAAGGTAGAATGAGGAGCATTTTATACAAGTTTATGTTCGTTTGTAACACCCCTAAGTAACCCGTCTAAATACTAGAAAGACACTTTGATCTTGTAAAAGGTCCCATGAGATCCTAAACAAAACTTTTTAAACAACAATTCTTGAAACATATGTGTCATGGATTGGAGATTTTAGGTGAGGCTAGACAACTATAAGTAAGATTTTGTATGCTCCTAAAGGTAGAATGAGAATCATTTTATACAAGTTTATGTTCATTTGTAACACCCCTAAATAACCCTTCTAAATAATAGAAAGACACTTTGACCTTCTACAAGTTCCTATGATAATCCTAAACAAAACTTTTTAAACAAAACTTCTTGAAACCTATGTGTCATGGATTGGAGAATTTAGGTGCAGTAAGACAACTATAAGTAAGTTTTTGTATGCTCCCAAAGGTAGAATGAGAAGCATGTTGTACATGTTTATGTTCGTTTATAACACAACTAAGTAACCCCTCCAAAAGACTAGAAAGACATTTTGATCTTCTAAAAGGTCCTATGAGAATCAAAAATAAAATTTTTTAACCAAAACTTCTTGAAACATATATGTCATGGATTGGAGAATTTAGGTGAAGTAGGACAACTATAAGTAAGTTTTTGTATTCTCCCAAAGGTAGAATGATAAGCATGTTTTACATGTTTATGTTCGTTTTTAACACAACTAAGTAACCCCTCTAATAGGCTAGAAAGACACTTTGATCTTCTAAAAGGTCCTATGAGAATCCTAAATAAAACTTTTTAACCAAAACTTCTTGAAACATATATGTTATGGATTGGAGAATTTAGGTGAAGTAGGACAACTATAAGTAAGTTTTTGTATTCTCCCAAAGGTAGAATGATAAGCATGTTTTACATGTTTATGTTCGTTTTTAACACAACTAAGTAACCCCTCTAAAAGACTAGAAAGACACTTTGATCTTCTAAAAGGTCCTATGAGAATCCTAAATAAAAAAATTTTAACCAAAACTTCTTGAAACATATATGTCATGGATTGGAGAATTTAGGTGAAGTAGGACAACTATAAGTAAGTTTTTGTATTCTCCCAAAGGTAGAATGATAAGCATGTTTTACATGTTTATGTTCGATTGTAACACAACTAAGTAACCCCTCTAATAGGCTAGAAAGACATTTTGATCTTCTAAAAGGTCCTATGAGAATCCAAAATAAAACTTTTTAACCAAAACTTCTTGAAACATATATGTCATGAATTGGAGAATTTAGGTGAGGTAGGACAACTATAAGTAAATTTTTGTATTCTTCCAAAGGTAGAATGATAAGCATGTTTTACATGTTTATGTTCGTTTGTAACACAACTAAGTAACCCCTTTAAGAGACTAGAAAGACACTTTGGTCTTCTAAAAGGTCCTATGAGAATCCTAAATAAAAAATTTTAACCAAAACTTCTTGAAACATACATGTCATGGATTGGAGAATTTAGGTGAGGTAGGACAACTATAAGTAAGTTTTTGTATTCTCCCAAAGGTAGAATGATAAGCATGTTTTACATGTTTATGTTCGTTTTTAACACAACTAAGTAACCCCTCTAAAAGACTAGAAAGACACTTTGATCTTCTAAAAGGTCCTATGAGAATCCTAAATAAAAAATTTCAACCAAAACTTCTTGAAACATACATGTCATGGATTGGAGAATTTAGGTGAGGTAGGACAACTATAAGTAAGTTTTTGTATTCTCCCAAAGGGAATGATAAGCATGTTTTACATGTTTATGTTCGTTTTTAACACAACTAAGTAACCCCTCTAAAAGACTAGAAAGACACTTTGATCTTCTAAAAGGTCCTATGAGAATCCTAAATAAAACTTTTTAACCAAAACTTCTTGAAACATATATGTTATGGATTGGAGAATTTAGGTGAAGTAGGACAACTATAAGTAAGTTTTTGTATTCTCCCAAAGGTAGAATGATAAGCATGTTTTACATGTTTATGTTCGATTGTAACACAACTAAGTAACCCCTCTAATAGGCTAGAAAGACATTTTGATCTTCTAAAAGGTCCTATGAGAATCCAAAATAAAACTTTTTAACCAAAACTTCTTGAAACATATATGTCATGAATTGGAGAATTTAGGTGAGGTAGGACAACTATAAGTAAATTTTTGTATTCTTCCAAAGGTAGAATGATAAGCATGTTTTACATGTTTATGTTCGTTTGTAACACAACTAAGTAACCCCTTTAAAAGACTAGAAAGACACTTTGATCTTCTAAAAGGTCCTATGAGAATCCTAAATAAAAAATTTTAACCAAAACTTCTTGAAACATACATGTCATGGATTGGAGAATTTAGGTGAGGTAGGACAACTATAAGTAAGTTTTTGTATTCTCCCAAAGGTAGAATGATAAGCATGTTTTACATGTTTATGTTCGTTTTTAACACAACTAAGTAACCCCTCTAAAAGACTAGAAAGACACTTTGATCTTCTAAAAGGTCCTATGAGAATCCTAAATAAAAATTTTCAACCAAAACTTCTTGAAACATACATGTCATGGATTGGAGAATTTAGGTGAGGTAGGACAACTATAAGTAAGTTTTTGTATTCTCCCAAAGGGAATGATAAGCATGTTTTACATGTTTATGTTCGTTTTTAACACAACTAAGTAACCCCTCTAAAAGACTAGAAAGACACTTTGATCTTCTAAAAGGTCCTATGAGAATCCTAAATAAAACTTTTTAACCAAAACTTCTTGAAACATATATGTTATGGATTGGAGAATTTAGGTGAAGTAGGACAACTATAAGTAAGTTTTTGTATTCTCCCAAAGGTAGAATGATAAGCATGTTTTACATGTTTATGTTCGATTGTAACACAACTAAGTAACCCCTCTAATAGGCTAGAAAGACATTTTGATCTTCTAAAAGGTCCTATGAGAATCCAAAATAAAACTTTTTAACCAAAACTTCTTGAAACATATATGTCATGAATTGGAGAATTTAGGTGAGGTAGGACAACTATAAGTAAATTTTTGTATTCTTCCAAAGGTAGAATGATAAGCATGTTTTACATGTTTATGTTCGTTTGTAACACAACTAAGTAACCCCTTTAAAAGACTAGAAAGACACTTTGATCATCTAAAATGTCCTATGAGAATCCTAAATAAAAAAATTTAACCAAAACTTCTTGAAACATACATGTCATGGATTGGAGAATTTAGGTGAGGTAGGACAACTATAAGTAAGTTTTTGTATTCTCCCAAAGGTAGAATGATAAGCATGTTTTACATGTTTATGTTCGTTTTTAACACAACTAAGTAACCCCTCTAAAAGACTAGAAAGACACTTTGATCTTCTAAAAGGTCCTATGAGAATCCTAAATAAAAATTTTCAACCAAAACTTCTTGAAACATACATGTCATGGATTGGAGAATTTAGGTGAGGTAGGACAACTATAAGTAAGTTTTTGTATTCTCCCAAAGGGAATGATAAGAATGTTTTACATGTTTATGTTCGTTTTTAACACAACTAAGTAACCCCTCTAAAAGACTAGAAAGACACTTTGATCTTCTAAAAGGTCCTATGAGAATCCTAAATAAAACTTTTTAACCAAAACTTCTTGAAACATATATGTTATGGATTGGAGAATTTAGGTGAAGTAGGACAACTATAAGTAAGTTTTTGTATTCTCCCAAAGGTAGAATGATAAGCATGTTTTACATGTTTATGTTCGTTTTTAACACAACTAAGTAACCCCTCTAAAAGACTAGAAAGACACTTTGATCTTCTAAAAGGAACTAAGAGAATCCTAAATAAAAAATTTTAACCAAAACTTCTTGAAACATACATGTCATGGATTGGAGAATTTAGGTGAGGTAGGACAACTATAAGTAAGTTTTTGTATTCTCCCAAAGGTAGAATGATAAGCATGTTTTACATGTTTATGTTCGTTTTTAACACAACTAAGTAACCCCTCTAATAGGCTAGAAAGACACTTTGATCTTCTAAAAGGTCCTATGAGAATCCTAAATAAAACTTTTTAACCAAAACTTCTTGAAACATATATGTTATGGATTGGAGAATTTAGGTGAAGTAGGACAACTATAAGTAAGTTTTTGTATTCTCCCAAAGGTAGAATGATAAGCATGTTTTACATGTTTATGTTCGTTTTTAACACAACTAAGTAACCCCTCTAAAAGACTAGAAAGACACTTTGATCTTCTAAAAGGTCCTATGAGAATCCTAAATAAAAAATTTTAACCAAAACTTCTTGAAACATACATGTCATGGATTGGAGAATTTAGGTGAGGTAGGACAACTATAAGTAAGTTTTTGTATTCTCCCAAAGGTAGAATGATAAGCATGTTTTACATGTTTATGTTCGTTTTTAACACAACTAAGTAACCCCTCTAAAAGACTAGAAAGACACTTTGATCTTCTAAAAGGTCCTATGAGAATCCCAAATAAAAATTTTTAACCAAAACTTCTTGAAACATACATGTCATGGATTGGAGAATTTAGGTGAGGTAGGACAACTATAAGTAAGTTTTTGTATGCTCCTTAAGGTAGAATGAGAAGCATTTTATACAAGTTTATGTTCGTTTGTAACACCCCTAAGTAACCCTTCTAAATACTCGAAAGACACTATGATCTTGTAAAAGGTCCTATGAGAATCCTAAACAAAACTTTTTAAACAAAAATTCTTGAAACATATGTGTCATGGATCGGGGGTTTTAGGTGAGGTTAAACAACTATAAGTAAGTTTTTGTATGTTGCTTAAGGTAGAATGAGGAGCATTTTATACAAGTTTATGTTCGTTTGTAACACCCCTAAGTAACCCGTCTAAATACTAGAAAGACACTTTGATCTTGTAAAAGGTCCCATGAGATCCTAAACAAAACTTTTTAAACAACAATTCTTGAAACATATGTGTCATGGATTGGAGATTTTAGGTGAGGCTAGACAACTATAAGTAAGATTTTGTATGCTCCTAAAGGTAGAATGAGAATCATTTTATACAAGTTTATGTTCATTTGTAACACCCCTAAATAACCCTTCTAAATAATAGAAAGACACTTTGACCTTCTACAAGTTCCTATGATAATCCTAAACAAAACTTTTTAAACAAAACTTCTTGAAACCTATGTTGTTAGAATATGAGATTAGAAATGGAGAATTAAGAGAGAGAGAGAGGCGCAGACCCTGTTAGGGTTCATACACCCGAGAGAGAGAGAGAGAGTTTAGAGAAGGAGAATGTGAGAAGAATAATTCTCATTAATTATCAAGTGGGAACTTTACAAGAGTTATATATGCATAAAACTAGGGCTACACAACTTTAAACAAAAAACAGAGAAGGCTCCAACGGTCACAAGAGTGTGACAGGATTTTGTCTTACAAGACACTAGTGTTCTGATATAGTCAACTATGTAGTCTCACGTCCAGTATAGTTCACGTCCAGTATAGTTCACGTCCAGTGTAGTTCAATATGAGATCTCTTCTTCAATATAGTGCACTATGTGATCTCCTACTTCAATACTCCTCCTCAAGCTTGAATTCAAGAGATGAATCAAGCTTGGAATAGCAAAGGAGATCTACCTCATTAAAAACCTTCATGAAGAAAACCACTTGGGAAAAACTTCATGAAGGGAAAAAGAGTGTAGTCTCCAAGGCTTTAGGGAATTTCGGCAGCTCCACAAGTCCGAGCTTGGTGTGAATGGACTCACACACCTTTAAACTAGCTGCCTTGGTAAACACATCAGCCAATTGTTCTTCACTTCTTGTATAGCATGGTAACACCACTCCTTGCTCAATCATCTGCCTCACTTTGTGACAATCCACTTCTATGTGCTTGGTCCTTTCATGGAAGACTGAGTTTGATGCAATATGAATGGCTGCTTGATTATCATAGTGCATAGTGATAGGCTTGGCTGTTACAATCCCCAAATCTACAAGAAGACCTTTTATCCATGCTAACTCGGTCACCAACTTCCTCATTGCTCTATACTCAGCTTCAGCACTTGAACATGATATTATCTTCTACTTCTTGCTCTTCCAAGTAACAAGGTTTCCTCCAATGAAAGTACAATATCCAGTAGTAGACCTCCTGTCCATTCTATCTCCTGCCCAATCAGCATCACAATACCCAACTATCTCTGTACTTTGATTGCAACCCATCCAAATGCCTTGCCCGGGAGTACCAATTAGATATCTGAGTGTCCTCTCAACCATGTCCCAATGATGCATCTTTGGTGCTTGCATATGTTGACTAATCTGGTTCACAGCAAAGCACAAATCAGGTCTAGTTATGGTTAAGTAGATTAGCTTTCCAACCATCCTTCTATAGAGCGTGGTGTCCTCAAATGGTCTGTCTTCAAGCTCCCCCTTTCTTATGACTTTGTAGCTATCCTCCAATGGTGTCTTAGCTGGTTTTGATCCAATCTTTCCTGCTTCAGACAATAAATCAAGTGTGTACTTCCTTTGAGATAAGAAAAGTCCATCTTTAGATCGACAAACTTCTATCCCAAGGAAGTACTTTAGAGTACCAAGATCCTTAATGTCAAAAACAGATTTGAGATAAGCTTTAGTTTCTTGGATACCTGACTAGTTACTCCCTGATATGATAATGTCATCAACATAAACAAGGATGACAATGATACCTTCCTGATCTTGAAGAATAAACAGGGTATGATCTCCTTCAGACCTTTTGAATCCTCTTTGCATAAGGGTTGAGCTCAGTTTATGGTACCAAGCTCTAGGAGATTGCTTGAGTCCATAGATAGCCTTCTTGAGCCTTAACACCTTCCCTGGTTTCACAATACTTTCAAGACCAGAAGGTGGTCTCATGTATACCTCATCCTCAAGCTCTCCTTGAAGGAATGCATTCTTGACATCCATTTGCCATAGCTCCCAATCAAGGTTTGTTGCTAGAGACAAGATGATCCTAACTGTGTGAAGCTTAGCCACTGGTGCAAATGTATCCAAGTAATCCTTTCCATAAGTTTGAGTAAATCCTCTTGCGACCAGTCTTGCTTTGTATCTCTCAACTTCTCCATCACTTCTATACTTGATGGTGAAAACCCACTTAGAAGTCACTGCCTTCTTTCCTCTTGGAAGTTCAGATTCATACCAAGTCTCATTGTTCTCCATTGCTTTGATCTCTTCATCCACAGCCTGCATCCATCTCTTATCTCCCTTTGCTTCTTCATAGGTTGTTGGTACTTCTTCTTGATCCAATTTTCCAATGAACACTTGATGCTCCAACGGTACATGAGCCAAACTGCAAACGGCTTGAATGGGATGAGCTACTGCATTGCTGTTGAAGAACACTCTAGTCTTCATCCATTCTGATGGATCCTTTTTCTCCCTTGTACTCCTCCTTAGTGCTTGAATTGGTTGGTGTTGGTTCATTGGTTGCACAGTCTCCTCATTCTGATTACCCACTCCCTCAAGTTCTAACTCATGTTCTTCATGCTCATGTTCTTCATGCTCATGTTCTTCATGCTCCTGTTCTTCATGCTCTTCAACACCAGCTTGATTGTGTGTAGCAGAATCAGTTTGCTGCGGTTCTTCTTGCCCTGATTCTGATTCTGATGTGTCCCCCTCATGATCAAGATGGGGTTGTTGTGAGTTTTCCACAGGTGCATCCGAGACTGGAGTAGGTTGTGTGTTTGTTTTAACCGGTTCTTGTGGTACACTAATGCCAAGACTCTCCATGATTCTTCTTAAGTTAGCAGCTCTATCTGATTGGGAAGTAGGAAGATCCTTCAAGCTGTCCCAATTCTTCTCATCATAGAAGTTCTTTGTCTCCATGAATTTCACATCTCTGGAGATTAAAACCTTCCTTGTTTCAGGTACATAGCACTTGTATCCTCTTTGTGTTGTGGAGTAACCAATGAACATAGCTTTGGTACTCTTAGCGTCCAACTTATCTCTCTGTTCCCCTGGTATTAATACAAAGCAAATACACCCAAACACACGTAAGTGATTAACTAATGGATTGGTCTTGTTGAGTACCTGAAATGGAGATTGATCCTTAAGAACTCTTGTGGGAGTTCTGTTGATCAAATAACAAGCCGTCATGACTGCATCTCCCCAAAACTTCTTAGGAACATTCTTGTAGAACATCATGGACCTTGCAACCTCCATTAAATGTCTATTCTTCCTCTCAGCCACTCCATTTTGTTGTGGAGTATAAGGACAGCTAGTTTGGTGAAGAATTCCATACTTTGACAAGTGTTGTTTGAAGGCATTGCTTGTGTACTCACCACCATTGTCTGATCTAAAAATTTTGATCTTAGCATTGAAATGGTTAGTAACATGACTTTGGAAGTTCATAAACGCTTCTAGCACCCTATCCTTAGTTTGCATCAGAGTTATCCAAGTATATTTAGATTTTTCATCAATGAATGTGACAAAGTACTTATGGTTTTCTCTAGACACACACGGAGCAGTCCATACATCAGAGTGAACAAGGTCAAAGCAGTTTTCATAAGCAGTTTTAGAAGCTGGAAAAACAGATTTGCAATGTTTACCAAGGATACAAGCCTCACAATCATCATTTTTAAAAGAAACAGAAGGTAATAAGAGTCCTAAAGCCCTAGAGTGTGGATGTCCTAATCTAGCATGCCAAATAGAATCATCCACACGGACACAAGTAGATAAAGCAGTAGATAAAGCAGCAGATAGTTCAGACGTAGGATTGGTGTCTTCAACCATGTAGAGCTCATCCTTTGTCACACCTTTCCCAATCAACTTACTGGTTTTAATATCCTGAAACACAACATCATTAGGACTGAAAATAACATTGCAGTTCAAGTCAGTGGCTATCCTTTTTACAGAAACTAAGTTGGATGTGAAACTGGGCATAAAGAAGGCTTTAGATTCTTTGTTAAACATTTTCAGATTTCCTATGCCTTGTATTGGAATTTTATCACCATTTGCAATCACAACGCTTCCTAAGGCAGGTTCAACATTGTTTATCAACTTAGAATCACTTATCATATGATGAGAGGCTCCTGAATCAATAATCAAAGGTTTCAGTTTGTTTGATGCAAAAAGAGAAGTACCAAGGGTCATACCAGAGTTCTCCTTGAGAGCTTTGATGAGAGCCTCAAGGTCTGACCTCCTTACCACATCATTCTGAGTAGTCACAGCTGGTGCTTGATGAACCATCATTGCTCTTCCTTCATCACATTGCTGCACTGAAGAAGAACCTGGTCCAGCTGCACCATATGAGTAGTTTGCCCTTTGATCTTTGAACCTATTGTTGTGAAAAGGTAGTCTGAGGTTAGGGTGAAGGCGCCAGCATCTGTCCTTCAAATGTCCACTCTTTTTGCAAAAATCACACATCAAGACTCCTCTCTAGTCACCTCCATAGTTTTTCCTCTCATAAACCTTGTACAGCCCCTTGTTTGCGGTTACCAGCTCTCCTTTTCCTTTGAACAACCCAAATGAGCCTTGTTCCTTCTGAATTTGCCCACACACATCATCAATGTCAGGTAGAGTCTCTGCCCTTAGGATATGCTTGATCAAGGAATTATAGGATGAGTTCAAGGTGAGCAGAAGAGCAAATACTTTATCTTGCTCTCTCCTTTCTTGCAGCACCAAAGGATCACTGCTTGGTGGCCTCAGCATCTCCAACTCTGACCACAGTGAACTAAACTTCCCAAAATGAGCTTTAAACTCCATATCTCCTTGCTGGAGATTGTTAATGGCCAGCTTTACTTCAAAGACTCTTGTTAAATTTGATTTATTCCCATAAACTTTCTCAAGAGTATCCCACAGCTGCTTAGAGGTTACACAGTAAGAGTAGGCTTCCAATAGGTGCTGGTCCAGTGAGCTTTGGAGTATAGAGAGCACATTCTGGTCCCCTTGCATCCACGCCTCTTCTTCTGCTTCAGCCACTTCTTCAAGAGACTCATCAATGCCTTTAGTCTCTGCCTCAGCTCCTTTCTTGGCTTCAGCTTGTTAGAATATAAGATTGAGATTGAGAGAATAAGGTAGAATGGAGTAAAATTGTGAAGAACACACCAAGAACCAAATTAGGGTTCTTGTACACTAGAGAGATAAAAGAAGCGGCTGTAAGAGAAGAATAATTCTCTGTATTAATTAAACAGGTTACAACAAATATATATATACTAGCTACTCCAGGGTTTACAAAGAATTAAAGACGAGTGAGTTTCAACGGTCATAAAAGTGTGACTGTTTTTGTCTTCTTATGAATATAGTTCACTATATTCAATATAGCTCACGTCCAGTATAGTTCACTATATTCAATATAGTTCACGTCCAATATAGTTCACTGTGTGATCTCCACTTCAATATGATCTTCATTTCAATACAGCTTCGGACCTGGCCTTAAACACCTTCTGTGGAGCAGTTTCACTCAGGATATACTTCCACAGACCTCTGCCTCCAAGTGCAGATTTTACCATCCTAGCCCAAACAATATAGTTTGAGCCCTTCAAAATCACAGGAATCACAACTCTTGAGTTCTCCATTGCTGAAACTGATATGAAGCAAGGAGGGAGTATTCAAGATGAAATAGAGATTTCTCAACTCACAGAGAACACAAGAAGCAAACGAAATGAGCTTCAACCTTAGAAAAGCTTATAAGATCTGAGAAATGAACTTAACAGCTTAAGAGCTCAAGAATAGGATTTTATAAGATTCAGCGGAAGTAAATGAGGTACAGAAGCTTATAGCTCTGATACCATGTTAGAATATGAGATTAGAAATGGAGAATTAAGAGAGAGAGAGGCGCAGACCCTGTTAGGGTTCATACACCCGAGAGAGAGAGAGAGTTTAGAGAAGGAGAATGTGAGAAGAATAATTCTCATTAATTATCAAGTGGGAACTTTACAAGAGTTATATATGCATAAAACTAGGGCTACACAACTTTAAACAAAAAACAGAGAAGGCTCCAACGGTCACAAGAGTGTGACAGGATTTTGTCTTACAAGACACTAGTGTTCTGATATAGTCAACTATGTAGTCTCACGTCCAGTATAGTTCACGTCCAGTATAGTTCACGTCCAGTGTAGTTCAATATGAGATCTCTTCTTCAATATAGTGCACTATGTGATCTCCTACTTCAATATATGTGTCATGGATTGGAGAATTTAGGTGCAGTAAGACAACTATAAGTAAGTTTTTGTATGCTCCCAAAGGTAGAATGAGAAGCATGTTGTACATATTTATGTTCGTTTGTAACACAACTAAGTAACCCCTCCAAAAGACTAGAAAGACATTTTGATCTTCTAAAAGGTCCTATGAGAATCCAAAATAAAATTTTTTAACCAAAACTTCTTGAAACATATATGTCATGGATTGGAGAATTTAGGTGAAGTAGGACAACTATAAGTAAGTTTTTGTATTCTCCCAAAGGTAGAATGATAAGCATGTTTTACATGTTTATGTTCGATTGTAACACAACTAAGTAACCCCTCTAATAGGCTAGAAAGACACTTTGATCTTCTAAAAGGTCCTATGAGAATCCTAAATAAAACTTTTTAACCAAAACATCTTGAAACATATATGTTATGGATTGGAGAATTTAGGTGAAGTAGGACAACTATAAGTAAGTTTTTGTATTCTCCCAAAGGTAGAATGATAAGCATGTTTTACATGTTTATGTTCGTTTTTAACACAACTAAGTAACCCCTCTAAAAGACTAGAAAGACACTTTGATCTTCTAAAAGGTCCTATGAGAATCCTAAATAAAATTTTTTAACCAAAACTTCTTGAAATATACTTGTCATGGATTGGAGAATTTAGGTGACGTAGGACAACTATAAGTAAGTTTTTGTATTCTCCCAAAGGTAGAATGATAAGCATGTTTTACATGTTTATGTTCGTTTTTAAGACAACTAAGTAACCCCTCTAAAAGACTAGAAAGACACTTTGATCTTCTAAAAGGTCCTATGAGAATCCTAAATAAAAATTTTTAACCAAAACTTCTTGAAACATACATGTCATGGATTGGAGAATTTAGGTGAGGTAGGACAACTATAAGTAAGTTTTTGTATGCTCCTTAAGGTAGAATGAGAAGCATTTTATACAAGTTTATGTTCGTTTGTAACACCCCTAAGTAACCCTTCTAAATACTCGAAAGATACTATGATCTTCTAAAAGGTCCTATGAGAATCCAAAATAAAACTTTTTAACCAAAACTTCTTGAAACATATATGTCATGGATTGGAGAATTTAGGTGAAGTAGGACAACTATAAGTAAGTTTTTGTATGCTCCCAAAGGTAGAATGAGAAGCATGTTGTACATGTTTATGTTCGTTTGTAACACAACTAAGTAACCCCTCCAAAAGACTAGAAAGACATTTTGATCTTCTAAAAGGTCCTATGAGAATCCAAAATAAAAATTTTTAACCAAAACTTCTTGAAACATATATGTCATGGATTGGAGAATTTAGGTGAAGTAGGACAACTATAAGTAAGTTTTTGTATTCTCCCAAAGGTAGAATGATAAGCATGTTTTACATGTCTATGTTCGATTGTAACACAACTAAGTAACCTCTCTAATAGGCTAGAAAGACACTTTGATCTTCTAAAAGGTCCTATGAGAATCCTAAATAAAACTTTTTAACCAAAACTTCTTGAAACATATATGTTATGGATTGGAGAATTTAGGTGAAGTAGGACAACTATAAGTAAGTTTTTGTATTCCCTCAAAGGTAGAATGATAAGCATGTTTTACATGTTTATGTTCGTTTTTAACACAACTAAGTAACCCCTCTAAAAGACTAGAAAGACACTTTGATCTTCTAAAAGGTCCTATGAGAATCCTAAATAAAAAATTTTAACCAAAACTTCTTGAAATATATATGTCATGGATTGGAGAATTTAGGTGAAGTAGGACAACTATAAGTAAGTTTTTGTATTCTCCCAAAGGTAGAATGATAAGCATGTTTTACATGTTTATGTTCGATTGTAACACAACTAAGTAACCCCTCTAATAGGCTAGAAAGACACTTTGATCTTCTAAAAGGTCCTATGAGAATCCTAAATAAAACTTTTTAACCAAAACTTCTTGAAACATATATGTTATGGATTGGAGAATTTAGGTGAAGTAGGACAACTATAAGTAAGTTTTTGTATTCTCCCAAAGGTAGAATGATAAGCATGTTTTACATGTTTATGTTCGTTTTTAACACAACTAAGTGATGAGGTCATCAGAACCAAACCAAACCAGGCGCTGACTGACTCAATCACTGACTCAACCACTACGTCAAGCAGCGCAAGGAGACTTAGAGAAATCAAAGCCACGATGAGTTCTAATCCAATACAAGGCATAGGATTGGTTATACATCCAACAATCAATCCTAAGAAGACATATGACCCAGGAGGAATCATAACACATGGAGAAGAGATTATGGAGCCAAGAAGATCCAACAAGGCGTATGAGCTTATCTTAGCTCAAGTGGAGGCCAAGGTCAAGACATCTAGCTCAGCTCATCATCAGCATGCCCCTAAGGAGAGTCATCCCCAAAAGATGACACAAGAAGAATATACCGAAGAGGAGCCAACTATATGTAGCATCACAGCTAGCTCAGGAAGTAGCATCGGCACTAGCTCAGCAGACTTGCCATATATGGAAGCATTCACATTTGGAAGGTCAATTCAGCACCAAACGTTTACCTATCAAAGCTACAGTGTTTTGAGGTCCTTTCCATCAAGTCCAGACGTCCTCAGCTGCACAAGACCACACAAGATTCTCCATAACTCCAAGAAGTCATACTTACCATTTTTGGAGAAGAAAGAGATCAAACACCAACGGCTTCTTTCCAAGAATAAAAGCTGCGACTTCTATGGCCATAAAGATGTTCCAGAGATCCTCACTTATCCCTTGAAACCATCCAGATACAAAGGGGACAATCAAGAGCATGGATCCTTGCCAAAATCGGCCTAACGGCTAGTTTCCTCTAAAATAGCGATTTCTTGTTCAAGGTCAATATGACCGTTAGTTTAAGTCCTATAAAGTCTCATTGTATTGTTCATTTGTAAATTACCTTTCAATCAACTAAGTTTATACAAAAGAATTCAGTTTCTTTTTTCAAAGAGTGTCTTTGAAGTTTCGTGTCTTAGGATTCATTTGTGTGATTCAAGTGTCTCCAAAGATTATTGGATTAGGATTTTTTGTGTGATTCAAGCAGAACTGATTCAACCACCGATTGAGAGAGTCAATCAGCCCATCGAACAAGCGAGTTGTTCATCATCATCCATTCATCTTTCCATTTAATCATCTCAACGTCCTTCCTAAGGAGTCTAGAGACCCACGGTTGGATCCATCTCACCACATCATCACCCACGATCTAGAAGAGAGAGACTTCAGTCCCTGTTCTACGTCAAACACGCTTCCATCTTGCATCATCTGGTATCAGAGCCGAAAGGTTCCTAATCAGGTGTTATCTATCCTTATCCTTTCGGTTTTTATTGCATTTATATTTCTGTTTTCATTGCATCTTCAAAACAAAAACTCATAAAAATTGTCTATTTCATTCTTTGCTTTGTTTTGCATCTTAAATCAAAAAAAAAAAGTTTGTTTTGAGTTCTTGTTTTTTTGTTTTATAAAACCAGAAAAAGTTCTAAAAAGAAAGAGGAGAAGTTTTCATTGTTTGATTCGATTTCTTAAACCAAAAGCCAAAAAAAAATTGTTATTTCCATATTAGTTTTTTTGTTTTCAAATTTAAAAAAAAAAAGGGATTTCGAAATATTTAGATCTTTAAAAAGATATTCTTGTTTCTAATTTTGTTTAAATCTCGTTTTCAAAAAAAAAAAAAAAAAAACCTTTCTAAATCTTTTCAAATTTTCCTACATCTTCTTAAGTCGGTTTTCAAACCCCTAAAAGCCTGTTTAAAACCGTGTGCTAAGTTTTGTGTATAGTTGCTTGAGTTTGAACAATTGCAACTACTTGTTCAGCGCTTAAAATAAATAACTTCAGAACATATTGATACACTATAAGCTTATTGTTTCAGGTATTGAATCAGTGACATGAAGGATAGAGAAGATTCAGAAGCAGACATGTATGGAGAGCACCACCCACCTAGGCGCAAGACTGGATTCAAGAACCATGGAGTTACTTCATACCATGTACCAGCTCAACGACAGCTCACTGGTACAAGGAATGCGACAGTCCAACGAACCAGCACAAGGCAGCCAACAAACCCAGGAAGAAGTTCCTTAATGTTTTCAGGAAGAAGCAGTAACCCTGAAGCATACTTACAATGGGAAAGCAACATGGAGCAATGGTTACAAGTTAACAAAATTCCAGAAGAAAGGAGGTTAGCACTAGCTGTCTCAGCCTTCACAGGAAAGGCTTTATTGATCATGATAGGATCAATGTGTCAAGACTTGTTCATTATCATAAAATGCACAAGACTTGCACATTAATAAAAGTACAAAGTTGGGGACATCAGATTGTGAGGCGCCAACTAGTTGAGACCTAAAGTAGAAGAAGAGAGCCGTTGGGGAGGAGTGAGAGCCGTTAGGGTTAAGGTGTGTTTTGGATCACAAGGGGGGACCACTCTCCTTCTCTCACCTCCTGCCACGGTTCAGACATCTCAGACCTTTGTCTCTACTCATTTTGTCTTGTTTCTACTTTAGGTTAAGCATCTTATGTGTTGTAACTCCTATAAGTATGTTGTAACACCAAAGAAACAAGTTAAGGGTTTATGAACCTCATTCTCTCTCTCTTTACTTCTGCGCATACTCTCTCTTCTTTAGCATGAACCCTAATGTTCTAACACTCTAAATCTATCATGGTATCAGAGCAAGATCTCTACTTTCTTTGATTCTCTCTTCATTTCACCATTCTCTCACTCTTAAGATCATTAATCTTCAGCTCATCATTCTCTGTCCGAAAATTCTCTGTCCTAAATCTCTCACGGTTCCTTCTAAATCTCTCACGGTTCCTCACCTGTTCATCACTCTTACTCTCTGTCCTAAACCCTAAGTCTTGCACCAAGCATCAGTCTCTCGGTCATTAGTTGCTTCTCGGTCTTAAAACCCTAGAAGCTTCTCACTCTTCTCGGTTACTCAAGATTCCAACTCTTCTCGGTTACTCAAGTCCTCACTCACTCTCTTCAGTCACTCTCCATGGAAGACTCTACTCATCTTAGCTCCAGCTTGAGGCCTACTGTTGTCCCTGTTATGCTCAAAGGTATCAACTATAGGACATGGCAAAGGACCATCAAGACTGCTATTTGTGGAAGAGGTTTGTGGGAACACATCTTGGAGGATAAAACACCAACTGAAGAAGATGAAGCCAAGAAGAAGGATGAGGAAACTAAGAAGGCAGAAGCTAAATGGTTTCAAGAAGATCAGCTTGTGCTTGGCTTTCTCCAAAACTCTCTTGACCCATCCATCCTTGAAGCTTACTCTCATTGTGAGACAGCCAAGTCACTGTGGGATACTCTCAAGAAGATTTATGGAGATGTTTCAAATCTGAGCAGAGTATATGAGGTGAAGAAGGCCATAAATGAGCTGAAACAAGAAGACCATGACTTTACCAAGTATCTTGGGAAGTTCTCTTCAGCATGGTCTGAACTTGAGATGCTAAGGCCAAGCACTTTAAACCCCAAGGTTCTCATTGAGAGAAAGGAGCAAGACAAGATCTTTGGCCTTCTACTCAACTTGAATCCGGTTTACAATGATGCTATCATGAAGATCCTAAGGGAGACTACACTTCCTGATTTTGAAGAGGTGTGCTCAAGGCTCCAAAAGGAAGAAGGAAACATTGGTTTGTTTGGAGGAAAGGGGGAGTTGGTGACTGCCAACAAAGCCGGCTTCAAAACTGAGGAGAAGAAGGCGCCATTTTGTGATCATTGCAAGAGGAAAGGCCACTCCAAGGATAAGTGTTGGGTCCTTCATCCCCACCTCAAACCAGACAAGTTCAAGAACTCAAGGGCAAATGCAAACATCTCACAAGAAGCTGTGAATGAACCAGCTGTGAGATTTTGAGAGTATGAACATGAGTGTTCTTGAGAGAATAAGAGTGGTGGCGCAGCTAGAGAGAAAATGGGATTCAAAACCCTTAACTTGTTTCATTTGTGGTTACAACACATATATAGTTCTTACAACACATGAATGGTTTAACCTAAAGGAGAAACAAGACAAAATAGGAGGAGACAAGGTCAGAGCAGGTCTGAGAATGCGCCAGGAGGTGAGAGAAAGGGTGTGGACCACTTGTGGTCCCCACCAGACAAAACCCTCCTTAAACCCTAACGGCTATCTCTCTACCCCAACGGCTCTCTCTCCTTCTTGTTTCTGAATTATGTTGGCGCCTTATCACTTGTGTTGTCCCCAACTTTGCACTTTGATATTGTGCAAGACTTGTGCATTCCACAAACTTAACATATTGATAATGTCATGATCAATACTCCCCCTCAAGTTCAGACTTTGGAATCACCCTAAAGACTGAACTTGGAATGATCATGGCAACACCTCATTAAAAACCTTGATGTGGAAAACCACTTGGGACAAAACCACATCAAGGGAAAAAGAGTATGCTGCTCATGAATCAGGGGAGTTCTAATCATGAATAGCCACCAGCCCTAGTTTGCCAAAGACATGAGTGCAAACCTTAAGACTAGCAGCCTTGGTGAAGATGTCTGCAAGCTGATCTTCACTCTTTGTGTAACAAGGCAGAATGGTTCCATCTTCAATCTTCTCCCTCACCTTGTGACAATCAATCTCAATGTGTTTTGTCCTCTCATGAAACACTGAATTGGTTGCAATGTGAATAGCAGCCTGGTTGTCACAATGAAAGGTGATTGGACTTGATTGCTCTATGCCAAAGTCCTTAAGCAGAGCCTTCAGCCATGTTAGCTCGGTTGCAAGCTTCCTCATTGCCCTATACTCAGCTTCAGCACTAGAACAGGATACCACCTTCTGCTTCTTTGTCTTCCAAGTCACCAAGTTGCCTCCAATGAAGGTGCAGTAGCCGGTTGTTGATCTTCTATCACTCTTATCACCAGCCCAATCTGCATCACAATAGCCAACAATCTCTGTGCTCTCATTCTTACCCATCCAAATACCTTGTTCAGTTGATCCTTTGAGATATCTGAGTATCCTCTCAATCAAACTCCAATGATACACTGTGGGTGATTGCATATGTTGGCTAACTTGATTCACAGCAAAGCATAAGTCTGGTCTTGTGAGAGTGAGGTAGATAAGCTTCCCAACCAGCCTCCTATACAATGAGACATCCTTGAACTTGACTTCATCTGATTTCTCCCCCTTTCTATTGACTTGGTAGCCATCTTCAAGAGGAGTCTTTGCAATCTTACAATCAAGCATACTTGTTTCTGTCAACAAGTCCTTAACATACTTCCTTTGGGACAGAAACAATCCATCATTGAATCTGCAAACTTCAATGCCCAAGAAGTACTTCAACTCTCCAAGGTCTTTAATATCAAAGGAACTCTTGAGGAAAGCCTTTGTGGATTGAATTCCATCATTATCACTTCCTGTGATAATCAAGTCATCCACATAAATCAGAACCACCACAACTCCTTGAGCACTTTGAAGCGTGAACAAAGTGTGATCAGATTGAGACTTCTTGAAGCCATGGTCCATGAGAGTATGACTAAGCTTATGGTACCATGCCCTTGGTGATTGCTTCAGACCATAAATTGCCCTTCTCAGCCTCAACACTTCACCATCTTTACACAAGTGCTTCAAACCTGGTGGTGGAGTCATATACACTTCCTCTTCAAGTTCACCTTGTAGAAAAGCATTCTTCACATCCATTTGCCACAGATTCCATGAGAGGTTTGTGGCTAAGCTCAATGTGACTCTTACAGTGTGAAGTTTAGCCACTGGTGCAAAGGTGTCTGTATAGTCTTCTCCATAGGTTTGAGTGAAACCCCTTGCCACTAGCCTTGCCTTGTACCTCTCTATGTCTCCATTGCTTTTATACTTGATTGTGAAGACCCATTTAGAGCTGACTGTTTTCTTCCTCTTTGGCAGCTTCTCCACAATCCAAGTGTGGTTCCTCTCCATAGCCTCTTTCTCATCCTCTACTGCATCCATCCAAACCTTGATCCCTTCAGCCTCTTCATAAGTCTTAGGAACATGATTTAACTCAATCTTCCCAAGAAAAGCCTTGTGACTAGATGGGAGCAAGTCAATAGAACAAGTAGATTGACTAGGATGAGCTACTACTTGGTTGTTGTAGTAGACTCTTGTCTTCATCCATTCTGATGGATCTTTCTTTTCCCTTGTGCTTCTCCTGAGTTGCTGAGCCTGTTGATCAACCACTTCCTCATTACCCACTGCCTCTTGATAAACCATCTCATCCTCATCCATATCCAAGTCCACTTGGGTCTGATCTTGAGGTAGAGTGTCTTCTTGAGCTTGAGCCGGTTCCTGAGTGTGTGTTGCTGGTTCAGTATCCTCTTGTTGAGCTTCCTGGGTAGGTGTCTCAGGCTTTTCTGGCCGTGGGGTGTCATTGCCCAAGTGATCCAAAAAGTACTTCAAACTTGTAGCCAAATCAGAAGGTGATCTTGAGAGATCTTTCAAACCTTCCCAATCCTTCTTCTCATAGTAACTCTGTCCCTCAATGAACTTAACATCCCTTGAAACATAGGTCCTGTTGTTGCTTGGATCAAAACACTTGTAGCCCTTCTGAGTTGTGGAGTATCCAAGAAACATACACTTTGTGCTCTTAGCATCTAGCTTGTTCCTTTGATCTCCTGAGATATATACAAAACAAACACAACCAAACACACGTAAGTGTTCAATAAATGGTTTGGCTTTGTTCAATACCTCATATGGTGAAATGTCTTGAAGAACTCTAGTTGGGATCCTGTTGATGAGATAGCATGCTGCTAACACAGCATCTCCCCAAAATCTCTTAGGAACATTGGTGTGAAACATCATGGACCTAGCAGCTTCCATGAGGTGTCTGTTCTTCCTTTCAGCCACACCATTTTGTTGGGGAGTATGGGGACAGCTTGTTTGATGAAGGATCCCACATTTGTTCAAGTGAGCTTTGAATCTTTGGCTTGTATACTCTCCTCCATTATCTGACCTAAACACTTTGATCTTGGCATTAAACTGATTAGTAACATAGTTTTGGAAATTTAGAAATGCATCAAACACCCTATCTTTAGATGGAAGCAAAGTTACCCAAGTATATTTTGATTTTTCATCTATGAAGGTCACAAAATACTTGTTTCTATCTCTAGACAGACAAGGTGAAGTCCAAACATCAGAGTGCACAAGATCAAAACAATGTTCATAGAGAGTAGTTGATTTAGGAAAGACAGTTCTACAATGTTTGCCAAGAATACAAGCTTCACAAGTTGAATGATCAAAGCTAACATTAGGCAACATTAAGTTCAAAGCACGAGCATGAGGATGTCCTAGTCTAGCATGCCATAGGACATTTTGATTGAAAGAAAAACAGGATTTAAAAGCTAATGAATCCGAGTTGCTTGGAGAAGTGTCTTCAAGGAGGTAAAGCTCATCTTGTGTACCACCTCTTCCAATAACCTTTCCATTCTTAATATCCTGAAAACAAACATCATTAGGCCCAAAGATAACATTGCAATTCAAGTCTTTAGTGATCCTCTTAACCGACAGCAAGTTAGACTTAAACTTAGGAACATAGAATGCATCACTTTCCTTGTTAAATAATCTCAACTTTCCTGTACCAATTATAGGGATCCCTTGACCATCAGCTATAGTTACTCTTCCTAGGGCAGGTTTAATGTTCTCCAACAACTTAGCATTACTAATCATATGGTGAGAAGCTCCTGAATCTACTACCAACTTATGATCAGTTTTACTAAGCAATTTATGTGAAAATAAAGAGATACCAGAGAGTTTAGAGGCATAAGCCTTGATGAGGTCCTCAAGGTCACTCTTCTTGACATACTCAGTGGCTGTGTAGAGTGCAAGCTCCCCTCCTTGAGCTGAAGTGGAGGCTGGTTCATTCACAGCTTCTTGTGAGATGTTTGCATTTGCCCTTGAGTTCTTGAACTTGTCTGGTTTGAGGTGGGGATGAAGTACCCAACACTTCTCCTTGGAGTGGCCTTTCCTCTTGCAATGTTCACAAAATGGCGCCTTCTTCTCCTCAGGTTTGAAGCCGGCTTTGTTGGCAGTCACCAACTCCCCCTTACCTCCAAACAAACCAATGTTTCCTTCTTCCTTTTGGAGCCTTGAGCACACCTCTTCAAAATCAGGAAGTGTAGTCTCCCTTAGGATCTTCATGATGGCATCATTGTAAACCGGATTCAAGTTGAGTAGAAGGCCAAAGATCTTGTCTTGCTCCTTTCTCTCAATGAGAACCTTAGGGTTTAAAGTGCTTGGCCTTAGCATCTCAAGTTCAGACCATGCTGAAGAGAACTTCCCAAGATACTTGGTAAAGTCATGGTCTTCTTGTTTCAGCTCACTTATGGCCTTCTTAACTTCATACACCCTGCTGAGATTAGACACATCTCCATAAATCTTCTTGAGAGTATCCCACAGTGATTTTGCTGTCTCACAATGAGAATAAGCTTCAAGGATGGATGAGTCAAGAGAGTTTTGGAGAAAGCCAAGCACAAGCTGATCTTCTTGAAACCATTTAGCTTCTGCCTTTTTGGTTTCCTCATCCTTCTTCTTGGCTTCATCTTCTTCAGTTGGTGTTTTATCCTCCAAGATGTGATCCCACAATCCTCTTCCACAAATGGCAGTCTTGATGGTCCTTTGCCATGTCCTATAGTTGATACCTTTGAGCACAACAGGGACAGCAGTAGGCCTCAAGCTTGAGCTGAGATGAGAAGAGTCTTCCATGGTGAACAGCTGATGGAGAGCGGTTGTAACTTTGAAGGACCGAGAGTGAACAAACTTTGGACCGAGAAACCTAGGGTTTTATGTGGACCGAGAGTGTGAGTAAACTGAGTGAATGAGAGCTTAGGATAAGAATAAGAGTTTTAGAGCAGAGAGGATGAAGAACTTAGAGAGTAGTAGCTTAGGAACCGAGAGAATAAAGATAGAGAGAATTAGGGTTTTGGACCGAGAGTAGCTGCAGCCGAGAGAGAGTGAAGGATTAAAGAGAGAGAATCAAGAGAATGAGGAGCATTGCTCTGATACCATGTGAGATTTTGAGAGTATGAACATGAGTGTTCTTGAGAGAATAAGAGTGGTGGCGCAGCTAGAGAGAAAATGGGATTCAAAACCCTTAACTTGTTTCATTTGTGGTTACAACACATATATAGTTCTTACAACACATGAATGGTTTAACCTAAAGGAGAAACAAGACAAAATAGGAGGAGACAAGGTCAGAGCAGGTCTGAGAATGCGCCAGGAGGTGAGAGAAAGGGTGTGGACCACTTGTGGTCCCCACCAGACAAAACCCTCCTTAAACCCTAACGGCTATCTCTCTACCCCAACGGCTCTCTCTCCTTCTTGTTTCTGAATTATGTTGGCGCCTTATCACTTGTGTTGTCCCCAACTTTGCACTTTGATATTGTGCAAGACTTGTGCATTCCACAAACTTAACATATTGATAATGTCATGATCAATACCAGCCTCCACTTCAGCTCAAGGAGGGGAGCTTGCACTTTACACAGCCACTGAGTATGTCAAGAAGAGTGACCTTGAGGATCTCATCAAGGCTTATGCCTCTAAACTCTCTGGTATCTCTTTATTCTCACATAAATTGCTTAGTAAAACTGATCATAAGTTGGTAGTAGATTCAGGAGCTTCTCATCATATGATTAGTAATGCTAAGTTGTTGGAGAACATTAAACCTGCCCTAGGAAGAGTAACTATAGCTGATGGTCAAGGGATTCCAATAATAGGTACAGGAAAGTTGAGATTATTTAACAAGGAAAGTGATGCATTCTATGTTCCTAAGTTTAAGTCTAACTTGCTGTCGGTTAAGAGGATCACTAAAGACTTGAATTGCAATGTTATCTTTGGGCCTAATGATGTTTGCTTTCAGGATATTAAGAATGGAAAGGTTATTGGAAGAGGTGGTACACAAGATGAGCTTTACCTCCTTGAAGACACTTCTCCAAGCAACTCGGATTCATTAGCTTTTAAATCCTGTTTTTCTTTCAATCAAAATGTCCTATGGCATGCTAGACTAGGACATCCTCATGCTCGTGCTTTGAACTTAATGTTGCCTAATGTTAGCTTTGATCATTCAACTTGTGAAGCTTGTATCCTTGGCAAACATTGTAGAACTATCTTTCCTAAATCAACTGCTATCTATGAACATTGTTTTGATCTTGTGCACTCTGATGTTTGGACCTCACCTTGTCTGTCTAGAGATAGAAACAAGTACTTTGTGACCTTCATAGATGAAAAATCAAAATATACTTGGGTAACATTGCTGCCATCTAAAGATAGGGTGTTTGATGCATTTTTGAATTTCCAAAACTATGTTACTAATCAGTTTAATGCCAAGATCAAAGTGTTTAGGTCAGATAATGGAGGAGAGTATACAAGCCAAAGATTCAAAGCTCACTTGAACAAATGTGGGATCCTTCATCAAACAAGCTGTCCCCATACTCCTCAACAAAATGGTGTGGCTGAAAGGAAGAATAGACATCTCATGGAAGTTGCTAGGTCTACGATGTTCCACACCAATGTTCCTAAGAGGTTTTGGGGAGATGCAGTGTTAGCAGCATGCTATCTTATCAACAGGATCCCAACTAGAATCCTTCAAGACATTTCACCATATGAGGTATTGAACAAAGCCAAACCATTTATTGAACACTTACGTGTGTTTGGTTGTGTTTGTTTTGTATATATCTCAGGAGATCAAAGGGATAAGCTAGATGCTAAGAGCATAAGGTGTATGTTCCTTGGATACTCCACAACTCAGAAGGGCTACAAGTGTTTTGATCCAAGCAACAACAGGACCTATGTTTCAAGGGATGTTAAGTTCATTGAGGGGCAGAGATACTATGAGAAGAAGGATTGGGAAGGTTTGAAGGACCTCTCAAGATCACCTTCAGATTTGGCAACAAGTTTGAAGTACTTGTTGGATCACTTGGGTAATGATACCCCACGGCCAGAGAAGCATGACACAACTACCCAAGAAGCTCAACAAGAGGATACTGAACCAGCAACACACACACATGAACCGGCTGAAACTCAAGAAGACATTCCACCTCAAGATCAGAACCAAGTGGACTTGGATATGAATGAGGATGAGATGGTTTATCAAGAGGCAGTGGGTAATGAGGAGGTGGTTGATCAACAGGTTCAGCAACTCAGGAGAAGCACAAGGGAAAAGAAAGATCCATCAGAATGGATGAAGACAAGAGTCTACTACAACAACCAAGCAGTAGCTCATCCTAGTCAGTCTACTTGTTCTATTGACTGGCTGCCATCTAGTCACAAGGCCTTTCTTGGGAAGATTGAGCTAAACCAGGTTCCTAAGACTTATGAAGAGGCTGAGGGTATCAAGGTTTGGATGGATGCAGTCAAGGATGAGAAAGAAGCTATGGAGAGGAACCACACTTGGATTGTGGAGAAGCTGCCAAAAAGAAAGAAGACTGTCAGCTCTAAATGGGTCTTCACAATCAAGTATAAAAGCAATGGAGACATAGAGAGGTACAAGGCAAGGCTAGTGGCAAGGGGCTTTACTCAAACCTATGGAGAAGACTATACAGACACCTTTGCACCAGTGGCTAAACTCCATACAGTAAGAGTCACATTGAGCCTAGCCACAAACCTCTCATGGAATCTATGGCAAATGGATGTGAAGAATGCCTTTCTACAAGGTGAACTTGAAGAGGAAGTGTATATGACTCCACCACCAGGTTTGAAGCACTTGTGTAAAGATGGTGAAGTATTGAGGCTGAGAAGGGCAATTTATGGTCTGAAGCAATCACCAAGGGCATGGTACCATAAGCTCAGTCACACTCTCATGGACCATGGTTTCAAGAAGTCTCAATCTGATCACACATTGTTCACACTTCAAAGTGCTCAAGGAGTGGTGGTAGTTCTGATATATGTGGATGATTTGATCATCACAGGAAGTGATAATGATGGGATTCAATCCACAAAGGCGTTTCTCAACAGTTCCTTTGATATCAAGGACCTTGGTGAGTTGAAGTACTTCTTGGGCATTGAAGTTTGCAGATTCAATGATGGATTGTTTCTGTCCCAAAGGAAGTATGTTAAGGACTTGTTGACAGAAACAAGTATGCTTGATTGCAAGATTGCAAAGACTCCTCTTGAAGATGGCTACCAAGTCAATAGAAAGGGGGAGAAATCAGATGAAGTCAAGTTCAAGGATGTCTCATTGTATAGGAGGCTGGTTGGGAAGCTTATCTACCTCACTCTCACAAGACCAGACTTGTGTTTTGCTGTAAATCAAGTTAGCCAACATATGCAATCACCCACAGTGTATCATTGGAGTTTGATTGAGAGGATACTCAGATATCTCAAAGGATCAACTGAACAAGGTATTTGGATGGGTAAGAATGAGAGCACAGAGATTGTTGGCTATTGTGATGCAGATTGGGCTGGAGATAAGAGTGATAGGAGATCAACAACCGGCTATTGTACCTTCATTGGAGGCAACTTGGTAACTTGGAAGACAAAGAAGCAGAAGGTGGTATCTTGTTCTAGTGCTGAAGCTGAGTATAGGGCAATGAGGAAGCTTGCAACCGAGTTAACATGGCTGAAAGCTTTGCTCAAGGACTTTGGCATAGAGCAAACAAGTCCAATCACCTTCCATTGTGACAACCAGGCTGCTATTCACATTGCAACCAACTCAGTGTTTCATGAGAGGACAAAACACATTGAGATTGATTGTCACAAGGTAAGGGAGAAGATTGAAGATGGGACCATTCTGCCTTGTTACACAAAGAGTGAAGATCAACTTGCAGACATCTTCACTAAGGCTGCTAGTCTTAAGGTTTGCACTCATGTCTTTGGCAAACTAGGGCTAGTAGCTATTCATGATTAGAACTCTCCTGATTCATGCGCAGCATACTCTTTTTCCCTTGATGTGGTTTTGTCCCAAGTGGTTTTCCACATCAAGGTTTTTAATGAGGTGTTGCCATGATCATTCCAAGTTCAGCCTTTAGGGTGATTCCAAAGTCTGAACTTGAGGGGGAGTATTGATCATGATAGGATCAATGTGTCAAGACTTGTTCATTATCATAAAATGCACAAGACTTGCACATTAATAAAAGTACAAAGTTGGGGACATCAGATTGTGAGGCGCCAACTAGTTGAGACCTAAAGTAGAAGAAGAGAGCCGTTGGGGAGGAGTGAGAGCCGTTAGGGTTAAGGTGTGTTTTGGATCACAAGGGGGGACCACTCTCCTTCTCTCACCTCCTGCCACGGTTCAGACATCTCAGACCTTTGTCTCTACTCATTTTGTCTTGTTTCTACTTTAGGTTAAGCATCTTATGTGTTGTAACTCCTATAAGTATGTTGTAACACCAAAGAAACAAGTTAAGGGTTTATGAACCTCATTCTCTCTCTCTTTACTTCTGCGCATACTCTCTCTTCTTTAGCATGAACCCTAATGTTCTAACACTCTAAATCTATCAGGCTTATGAATGGTGGCTAAAGGAGAACACACCAACCATCCTTAAGAAGCCAGTACTGGATTGGAGAGATCTCAAGTCAAGGATGAAAAAGGAATTTGTGGAGAAGCTTCAAACCACAACCAAGAGAGTGAAGATTGCATCCGAAGCACAAGCTGCTCCTAAGCCCAAGTCTGATTGCCATCAAGAATCTATGGCGACTCTTCAAGCAAGGCTGGATCAGCAATGGCAGAAGATCATGGATATGTTACGCCCAAAGAAGCCAGAGAAGAAGCAGAGTCACAAACCCTCACCCAATGCAACCGGACACAGTTTTGATGCCTCACTCAAGTTGCGAGACACGCCAACACAAGGTATGTTAGAATAGTTGATTTAGATAGAGAGAATAGGGTAGATTGCTTTGGAGAATTGAAGAAGAAGGCTGAAACCCAATTAGGGTTTTCAGCTGCGGTAGAGAGAGAGAGTGGTATAAGAGTGAAAGAGATGTATATTTCTCTTGTGTATAAACCAAATGAGTTACAACAATATATATAGAGCTACTGCTAGGGTTAATGAACAATAAACAAATGATAAACCAGAAGAAAACAAATGGGAAATTCGTTGGAGAGAGAGAGGAAAAACAGTCACAAGATGGTGACCTTCCTTTGTCTTGTTCTGGTGAAAGTGACAGGACCTTAGGTGCCTCTGATCCTGGTCCTTACTGTTCTGATCTTTTCAGACTTCCCAAAATAGTAATAAGCCAAGATACTTGAAGGTTAACCTTAGGAGAGAGTGTAGACCCTTAATATGATTTACATCCGAGACACATTATCACAAACTGCCCCAACTTTGCACATTGTTGAATTATGCATAGTATGATCTCCAATTCAATACTCCCCCTCAAGCTTGAATTCAAGGGTTGAATCAAGCTTGGAATGACAATGGAGATCCTCCTCATTAAAAACCTTCATGAAGAAAACCACTTGGGATAAAACTTCATGAAGGGAAAAAGAGTGAAGATTCCATAGTCTTAGGGGATTCCGGAAGCTCCATGAGTCCAAGCTTGGTGTGAATGGACTCACAAACCTTTAAGCTAGCTGCCTTGGTGAACACATCAGCTAGTTGTTCTTCACTCCTTGTGAAGCAAGGTAACACAACTCCTTGCTCAATCATCTGCCTCACTTTGTGACAATCCACCTCTATATGTTTGGTCCTCTCATGGAAGACTGAGTTTGAAGCAATATGAATGGCAGCTTGATTATCACAATGCATGGTGATAGGCTTGTTTGTTACAATCCCCAAATCTGCAAGAAGACCTTTGATCCATGCTAACTCGGTCACCAACTTCCTCATGGCTCTATACTCAGCTTCAGCACTTGAACAAGATACTATCTTCTGCTTCTTACTCTTCCAAGTAACCAGATTGCCTCCAATGAATGTGCAATATCCAGTTGTTGACCTCCTGTCCACTCTATCTCCTGCCCAATCAGCATCACAATACCCAACTATCTCTGTGCTTTGATTGCAGCCCATCCAAATGCCTTGACCCGGAGTGCCACTTAGATATCTGAGTATCCTTTCCACCATGTTCCAGTGATGCATCTTTGGTGCTTGCATATGTTGACTTATCTGGTTCACAGCAAAGCACAAATCAGGTCTGGTTATGGTTAAGTAGATTAGCTTACCAACCATCCTTCTATAGTGAGTGATGTCCTCAAATGGTCTGTCTTCAAGCTCCCCCTCTTTTATGACTTTGTAGCCTTCCTCCAATGGTGTCTTGGCTGGTTTTGATCCAATCTTTCCTGCTTCATTCAACAAATCAAGTGTGTACTTCCTTTGAGATAAGAAGAGTCCTTCATCAGACCGACAAACTTCTATCCCAAGGAAGTACTTTAGAGTACCAAGATCCTTAATATCAAACACAGATTTAAGATAAGCTTTAGTTTCTTGAATACCTGACTTGTTACTCCCTGAAATGATAATGTCATCTACATAAACAAGGATGACAATGATACCTTCCTGATCTTGTAGAGTGAACAAAGTGTGATCTCCCTCAGACCTCTTAAATCCTCTTTGCATAAGGGTTGAGCTCAACTTATGGTACCAAGCTCTAGGTGATTGCTTGAGTCCATAGATAGCTTTCTTGAGCCTTAGAACCTTCCCTGGTTTCACAATGCTCTCAAGACCAGAAGGTGGTCTCATGTATACCTCATCTTCAAGCTCTCCTTGAAGGAATGCATTCTTGACATCCATTTGCCAAAGTTCCCAATCAAGGTTTGTTGCTAAAGACAAGATGATCCTAACTGTGTGAAGCTTAGCCACTGGTGCAAAGGTATCCAAGTAATCCTTTCCATAGGTTTGAGTAAAGCCTCTTGCAACCAGCCTTGCTTTGTATCTCTCCACTTCTCCATCACTTCTATACTTGATAGTGAACACCCATTTAGAAGTTACTGCCTTCTTTCCTCTAGGGAGTTCAGATTCATACCAAGTCTCATTGTTCTCCATTGCTTTGATTTCCTCATCCACAGCCTGCATCCATCTCTTATCTCCCTTTGCTTCTTCATAGGTTGTTGGTACTTCTTCTTGATCCAACTTTCCAATAAACACTTGATGCTCCAAAGGTACATGAGCTAAACTGCACACAGCTTGAATAGGGTGAGCTACTGCATTGCTGTTGAAGAACACTCTAGTCTTCATCCATTCTGATGGATCCTTTTTCTCCCTTGTACTCCTCCTTAGTGCTTGAATCTGTTGGTCCATTGGCTGAACAATCTCCTCATTCTGATTACCCACTCCCTCAGGTTCTATCTCATGTTCTTCATGCACTTCAACGCCAGCTTGATCATGTATAGCAGAATCAGTTTGCTGCGGTTCTTGCTCTGATTCTGATTCTGATGTGTCCCCCTCATGATCAAGATGGGGTTGTTGTGAATCTTCCACAGGTGCATCCGAGACTGGAGTAGGTTGTGTGCTTGTTCTGACCGGTTCTTGTGGTACACTAATGCCAAGACTCTCCATGATTCTTCTTAAGTTTGCAGCTCTATCTGATTGGGAAGTAGGAAGATCCTTCAAGCTGTCCCAATTCTTCTCATCATAGAAACTCTTTGTCTCCATGAATTTCACATCTCTGGAGATCAAGACCTTCCTTGTTTCAGGTACATAACACTTGTATCCTCTTTGTGTTGTGGAGTAACCAATGAACATAGCTTTGGTGCTCTTAGCATCCAACTTATCCCTTTGTTCCCCTGGTATTAACACAAAGCAAATACACCCAAACACACGTAAGTGATTAACTAATGGATTGGTCTTGTTTAGTACCTGAAATGGAGATTGATCCTTAAGCACTCTTGTGGGAGTTCTATTGATCAAATAACAAGCAGTCATGACTGCATCTCCCCAAAACTTCTTAGGAACATTCTTGTAGAACATCATGGACCTTGCAACCTCCATTAAATGTCTATTCTTCCTCTCAGCCACTCCATTTTGTTGTGGAGTGTAAGGACAGCTAGTTTGATGAAGAATTCCATACTTTGACAAATGTTGTTTGAAGGCATTGCTTGTGTACTCACCACCATTGTCTGATCTAAAAATTTTGATCTTAGCATTAAAGTGGTTAGTAACATGATTTTGGAAGTTCATAAAAGCTTCTAGCACCCTATCCTTAGTTTGCATCAGTGTTATCCAAGTGTATTTAGATTTTTCATCAATGAATGTAACAAAATACTTATGATTCTCTCTAGACACACAAGGAGCAGTCCATACATCAGAGTGAACAAGATCAAAGCAACTTTCATAAGTAGTTTTAGAGTTTGGAAAAACAGATTTGCAATGTTTACCAAGGATACAAGCCTCACAATCATCATTTTTAAAAGAAACAGAAGGTAATAAGAGTCCTAAAGCCCTAGAGTGTGGATGTCCTAATCTAGCATGCCAAATGAAATCATCCACACCAACACAAGTAGATAAAGCAGTAGATAAAGCAGCAGATAGTTCAGAAGAGGGATTGGTGTCTTCAACCATGTAGAGCTCATCCTTTGTCACACCTTTCCCAATCAACTTACTTGTTTTAATATCCTGAAACACAACATCATTAGGACTGAAAATAACATTGCAATTCAAATCAGTGGCTATCCTTTTTACAGAAACTAAGTTTGATGTGAAACTAGGCATAAAGAAGGCTTTAGATTCTTTGTTAAACATTTTCAGATTTCCTATGCCTTGTATTGGAATTTTATCACCATTTGCAATCACTACACTTCCTAAGGCAGGTTCAACATTGTTTATCAACTTAGAATCACTTATCATATGATGAGAGGCTCCTGAATCAATGATCAAAGGTTTCAGTTTGTTTGATGCAAAAAGTGAAGTACCAAGAGCCATACCAGAGTTCTCCTTGAGAGCTTTGATGAGAGCCTCAAGGTCTGACCTCCTTACCACATCATTCTGAGCAGTCACAGCTGGTGCTTGATGAACCACCATTGCTCTCCCTTCATCACATTGCTGCATTGAAGAAGAACCTGGTCCAGCTGCACCATATGAATAGTTTGCCCTTTGATCTTTGAACCTGTTGTTGTGAGATGAGGGTCTGAGGTTAGGGTGAAGGCGCCAGCATCTATCCTTCAAATGCCCACTCTTCTTGCAAAAATCACACATCAAGACTCCTCTCTGGTCACCTCCATAGTTCTTCCTCTCATCAGCCTTGTACAGCCCCTTGTTTGCGGTTACCAGCTCTCCTTTCCCTTTGAACAACCCAAATGAGCCTTGTTCCTTCTGAATTTGCCCACACACATCATCAATGTCAGGTAGAGTGTCTGCCCTTAGGATATGCTTGATCAAGGAATTATAGGATGAGTTCAAGGTGAGCAGAAGAGCAAAGACTTTATCTTGCTCTCTCCTTTCTTGCAACACCAAAGGATCACTGCTTGGTGGCCTCAGCATCTCCAACTCTGACCACAGTGAGCTAAACTTCCCAAAATGAGCTTTAAACTCCATGTCTTCTTGCTGGAGATTGTTAATGGCCAGCTTCACTTCAAAGACTCTTGTTAAGTTTGATTTATTCCCATAAACCTTCTCAAGAGTATCCCACAGCTGCTTAGAAGTCACACAATAAGAGTAGGCTTCCAATAGGTGCTGGTCCAGTGAGCTTTGGAGTATAGAAAGCACATTCTGGTCCCCTTGCATCCATGCCTCTTCTTCTGCTTCAGCTGCCTCTTCAAGAGACTCATCAATGCCTTTAGTCTCTGCCTCAGCTCCTTTCTTGGCTTCAGCTTCAGACCTGGCCTTAAACACCTTCTGTGGAGCAGTGTCACTCAGGATATACTTCCACAGACCTCTGCCTCCAAGTGCAGACTTCACCATCCTAGCCCAAACAATGTAGTTTGAGCCTTTCAAAATCACAGGAATAACAACTCTTGAGTTCTCCATTGCTAAGACTGATATAAAGCAAGGAGGGAGTATTCAAGATGAAATGGGGCGTTCTCAACTCACACAGAACACAAGAAGTAAAAGAAATGAGCTTAAGAACTTATTAAAGAACTGAGAAGTGAGCTTAAGAACTTAAGAGCTCAAGAACAGATTTTTGTGAGTTTCAGCGGAAGTAAATGAGGTACAGAAGCTTAAAGCTCTGATACCATGTTAGAATAGTTGATTTAGATAGAGAGAATAGGGTAGATTGCTTTGGAGAATTGAAGAAGAAGGCTGAAACCCAATTAGGGTTTTCAGCTGCGGTAGAGAGAGAGAGTGGTATAAGAGTGAAAGAGATGTATATTTCTCTTGTGTATAAACCAAATGAGTTACAACAATATATATAGAGCTACTGCTAGGGTTAATGAACAATAAACAAATGATAAACCAGAAGAAAACAAATGGGAAATTCGTTGGAGAGAGAGAGGAAAAACAGTCACAAGATGGTGACCTTCCTTTGTCTTGTTCTGGTGAAAGTGACAGGACCTTAGGTGCCTCTGATCCTGGTCCTTACTGTTCTGATCTTTTCAGACTTCCCAAAATAGTAATAAGCCAAGATACTTGAAGGTTAACCTTAGGAGAGAGTGTAGACCCTTAATATGATTTACATCCGAGACACATTATCACAAACTGCCCCAACTTTGTTGCACATTGTTGAATTATGCATAGTATGATCTCCAATTCAATAAGGTAAGTATTCTAACCTTGTAAATTCTAAAGAGCCAACATGTTATAGGTGCCATAGGAGAGGGCATTTTGCTGCAAATTGTCCATCTAAGAAGTTGCTCGATGATATAACATCAGAGTTGAAATTGGAAGTAACTGACATAAATGATAGCTTTGTGCAATCTAATATTTTAATTTCCAATTAAAGACTCATGCACTTGTCTTTGCCAAAGAGTTTTGATCCAGGAATAAGGAAAGAAGAAGAGCACACAAGTCAAAAGGACATCAACCGTGAGGTGCAAGCACACAAGGTTCATGAAATTTTAGGCGCCAAAGAAGAAGTGGAGCAACATCAATGTCATGATTCACAAGCAAGTAAAGGACAAGAGTACATTCAAGGTACCATCATGACTGTTGTACCAAGACATGAGCGAGACAAGGTAAGTCAATATCTTACTCAAAATTTTCATACTGATTCCAAGGATATGATAATGCATTTGTCTTGTCCAAAAGAACTTGGGAAAGATATAGGTCTTGAAGTCAAGTTTCGGGCAGAACCATCAACACAAAGGAATCAAGATGAGAAAGATCAGGGAGCTTCAACCAATGATGAACTAGAGCATGAAACTTCTAGTAGTACACGCACTAGGAGAGAGGAGACTCTGAACCAGCTTGTCACGTCCATAATGGTAAGCTTCAACCTTGTGCAACCTGTCTTTAAAGTCTCAAACTCAGATATAATTCACTTGGTCTTTCCCTTAAGAGTTGACTTAGGTACAGGTCTGATAAAGATCAAGAAGCCAAGGGCAGAAGGAGTCTTGAAAGAGAGACCAAAACCGAGCCATGTTTCCACACATGAGCCACAAGCGAATCAAAGGCTTGAGTTATATCATGCTTCAACAAAACATGAGGTTATTTCTGAACTTGGAATGAGTATTCTTGGCTATCCATCCACTGGTATGATGCACTTGTTTCTTGAGTCAAGTGTTGAGACAGGGAATAGCTCTAAAGATAAGGCCAAATGGGAGATCAAGGAAGAGCCACCGGACCAAAGCAAGGACACTACATCAAATAACATAGTAAGTCTTTCTTTGATCCACTTCATTTCCCATGACTCAAAAGGCTGTGTTAAAGGATTTGTTAAGCTTACAAGAGGATGAGATATCAGTAGCACATGAAGATGAATCTAAGGAAAATGATTCAAACCGATACTTATTTGATAAGAAGCCCATAATGCACTTGTCTCTTTGCCAAAGTGTCGAACATATTTCAGGTCTTAAAGAGAGAAGAAGCAAGATCAGCAAAGGAGATGTCACACCAGCTCAAAGAAGAGGAGCATTGCTATCCTATTTTCTCAAAGAAGAGCCACCGGATGCTACACAACTCAACCGGAATCAAAATGATTCCCAAGGTAATCTTCTAAACCCTCATTCACTTCACTGGACTAACTTGACTTATCTATGTGCAGGTTATCAAGTTTTGAGGTCAAAACTTCTTGAAGAGGGAGGGTATGATGAGGTCATCAGAACCAAACCAAACCAGGCGCTGACTGACTCAATCACTGACTCAACCACTACGTCAAGCAGCGCAAGGAGACTTAGAGAAATCAAAGCCACGATGAGTTCTGATCCAATACAAGGCATAGGATTGGTTATACATCCAACAATCAATCCTAAGAAGACATATGACCCAGGAGGAATCATAACACATGGAGAAGAGATTATGGAGCCAAGAAGATCCAACAAGGCGTATGAGCTTATCTTAGCTCAAGTGGAGGCCAAGGTCAAGACATCTAGCTCAGCTCATCATCAGCATGCCCCTAAGGAGAGTCATCCCCAAAAGATGACACAAGAAGAATATACCGAAGAGGAGCCAACTATATGTAGCATCACAGCTAGCTCAGGAAGTAGCATCGGCACTAGCTCAGCAGACTTGCCATATATGGAAGCATTCACATTTGGAAGGTCAATTCAGCACCAAACGTTTACCTATCAAAGCTACAGTGTTTTGAGGTCCTTTCCATCAAGTCCAGACGTCCTCAGCTGCACAAGACCACACAAGATTCTCCATAACTCCAAGAAGTCATACTTACCATTTTTGGAGAAGAAAGAGATCAAACACCAACGGCTTCTTTCCAAGAATAAAAGCTGCGACTTCTATGGCCATAAAGATGTTCCAGAGATCCTCACTTATCCCTTGAAACCATCCAGATACAAAGGGGACAATCAAGAGCATGGATCCTTGCCAAAATCGGCCTAACGGCTAGTTTCCTCTAAAATAGCGATTTCTTGTTCAAGGTCAATATGACCGTTAGTTTAAGTCCTATAAAGTCTCATTGTATTGTTCATTTGTAAATCACCTTTCAATCAACTAAGTTTATACAAAAGAATTCAGTTTCTTCTTTTCAAAGAGTGTCTTTGAAGTTTCGTGTCTTAGGATTCATTTGTGTGATTCAAGTGTCTCCAAAGATTATTGGATTAGGATTGTTTGTGTGATTCAAGCAGAACTGATTCAACCACCGATTGAGAGAGTCAATCAGCCCATCGAACAAGCGAGTTGTTCATCATCATCCATTCATCTTTCCATTTAATCATCTCAACGTCCTTCCTAAGGAGTCTAGAGACCCACGGTTGGATCCATCTCACCACATCATCACCCACGATCTAGAAGAGAGAGACTTCAGTCCCTGTTCTACGTCAAACACGCTTCCATCTTGCATCACTAAGTAACCCCTCTAAAAGACTAGAAAGACACTTTGATCTTCTAAAAGGTCCTATGAGAATCCTAAATAAAAAATTTTAACCAAAACTTCTTGAAATATACTTGTCATGGATTGGAGAATTTAGGTGACGTAGGACAACTATAAGTAAGTTTTTGTATTCTCCCAAAGGTAGAATGATAAGCATGTTTTACATGTTTATGTTCGTTTTTAAGACAACTAAGTAACCCCTCTAAAAGACTAGAAAGACACTTTGATCTTCTAAAAGGTCCTATGAGAATCCTAAATAAAAAATTTTAACCAAAACTTCTTGAAACATACATGTCATGGATTGGAGAATTTAGGTGAGGTAGGACAACTATAAGTAAGTTTTTGTATGCTCCTTAAGGTAGAATGAGAAGCATTTTATACAAGTTTATGTTCGTTTGTAACACCCCTAAGTAACCCTTCTAAATACTCGAAAGATACTATGATCTTCTAAAAGGTCCTATGAGAATCCAAAATAAAACTTTTTAACCAAAACTTCTTGAAACATATATTTCATGGATTGGAGAATTTAGGTGAAGTAGGACAACTATAAGTAAGTTTTTGTATGCTCCCAAAGGTAGAATGAGAAGCATGTTGTACATGTTTATGTTCGTTTGTAACACAACTAAGTAACCCCTCCAAAAGACTAGAAAGACATTTTGATCTTCTAAAAGGTCCTATGAGAATCCAAAATAAAATTTTTTAACCAAAACTTCTTGAAACATATATGTCATGGATTGGAGAATTTAGGTGAAGTAGGACAACTATAAGTAAGTTTTTGTATTCTCCCAAAGGTAGAATGATAAGCATGTTTTACATGTTTATGTTCGATTGTAACACAACTAAGTAACCCCTCTAATAGGCTAGAAAGACACTTTGATCTTCTAAAAGGTCCTATGAGAATCCTAAATAAAACTTTTTAACCAAAACTTCTTGAAACATATATGTTATGGATTGGAGAATTTAGGTGAAGTAGGACAACTATAAGTAAGTTTTTGTATTCTCCCAAAGGTAGAATGATAAGCATGTTTTACATGTTTATGTTTGTTTTTAACACAACTAAGTAACCCCTCTAAAAGACTAGAAAGACACTTTGATCTTCTAAAAGGTCCTATGAGAATCCTAAATAAAATTTTTTAACCAAAACTTCTTGAAATATACTTGTCATGGATTGGAGAATTTAGGTGAGGTAGGACAACTATAAGTAAGTTTTTGTATTCTCCCAAAGGTAGAATGATAAGCATGTTTTACATGTTTATGTTTGTTTTTAAGACAACTAAGTAACCCCTCTAAAAGACTAGAAAGACACTTTGATCTTCTAAAAGGTCCTATGAGAATCCTAAATAAAAATTTTTAACCAAAACTTCTTGAAACATACATGTCATGGATTGGAGAATTTAGGTGAGGTAGGACAACTATAAGTAAGTTTTTGTATGCTCCTTAAGGTAGAATGAGAAGCATTTTATACAAGTTTATGTTCGTTTGTAACACCCCTAAGTAACCCTTCTAAATACTCGAAAGATACTATGATCTTCTAAAAGGTCCTATGAGAATCCAAAATAAAACTTTTTAACCAAAACTTCTTGAAACATATATGTCATGGATTGGAGAATTTAGGTGAAGTAGGACAACTATAAGTAAGTTTTTGTATTCTCCCAAAGGTAGAATGATAAGCATGTTTTACATGTTTATGTTCGATTGTAACACAACTAAGTAACCCCTCTAATAGGCTAGAAAGACATTTTGATCTTCTAAAAGGTCCTATGAGAATCCAAAATAAAACTTTTTAACCAAAACTTCTTGAAACATATATGTCATGAATTGGAGAATTTAGGTGAGGTAGGACAACTATAAGTAAATTTTTGTATTCTCCCAAAGGTAGAATGATAAGCATGTATTACATGTTTATGTTCGTTTGTAACACAACTCTTTAAAAGACTAGAAAGACACTTTGATCTTCTAAAAGGTCCTATGAGAATCCTAAATAAAAAATTTTAACCAAAACTTCTTGAAACATACATGTCATGGATTGGAGAATATAGGTGAGGTAGGACAACTATAAGTAAGTTTTTGTATTCTCCCAAAGGTAGAATGATAAGCATGTTTTACATGTTTATGTTCGTTTTTAACACAACTAAGTAACCCCTCTAAAAGACTAGAAAGACACTTTGATCTTCTAAAAGGTCCTATGAGAATCCTAAATAAAAATTTTCAACCAAAACTTCTTGAAACATACATGTCATGGATTGGAGAATTTAGGTGAGGTAGGACAACTATAAGTAAGTTTTTGTATTCTCCCAAAGGTAGAATGATAAGCATGTTTTACATGTTTATGTTCGTTTTTAACACAACTAAGTAACCCCTCTAAAAGACTAGAAAGACACTTTGATCTTCTAAAAGGTCCTATGAGAATCCTAAATAAAACTTTTTAACCAAAACTTCTTGAAACATATATGTTATGGATTGGAGAATTTAGGTGAAGTAGGACAACTATAAGTAAGTTTTTGTATTCTCCCAAAGGTAGAATGATAAGCATGTTTTACATGTTTATGTTCGTTTTTAACACAACTAAGTAACCCCTCTATAAGACTAGAAAGACACTTTGATCTTCTAAAAGGAACTATGAGAATCCTAAATAAAAAAATTTTAACCAAAACTTCTTGAAACATACATGTCATGGATTGGAGAATTTAGGTGAGGTAGGACAACTATAAGTAAGTTTTTGTATTCTCCCAAAGGTAGAATGATAAGCATGTTTTACATGTTTATGTTCGTTTTTAACACAACTAAGTAACCCCTCTAATAGGCTAGAAAGACACTTTGATCTTCTAAAAGGTCCTATGAGAATCCTAAATAAAACTTTTTAACCAAAACTTCTTGAAACATATATGTTATGGATTGGAGAATTTAGGTGAAGTAGGACAACTATAAGTAAGTTTTTGTATTCTCCCAAAGGTAGAATGATAAGCATGTTTTACATGTTTATGTTCGTTTTTAACACAACTAAGTAACCCCTCTAAAAGACTAGAAAGACACTTTGATCTTCTAAAAGGTCCTATGAGAATCCTAAATAAAAAATTTTAACCAAAACTTCTTGAAACATACATGTCATGGATTGGAGAATTTAGGTGAGGTAGGACAACTATAAGTAAGTTTTTGTATTCTCCCAAAGGTAGAATGATAAGCATGTTTTACATGTTTATGTTCGTTTTTAACACAACTAAGTAACCCCTCTAAAAGACTAGAAAGACACTTTGATCTTCTAAAAGGTCCTATGAGAATCCTAAATAAAAAATTTTAACCAAAACTTCTTGAAACATACATGTCATGGATTGGAGAATTTAGGTGAGGTAGGACAACTATAAGTAAGTTTTTGTATGCTCCTTAAGGTAGAATGAGAAGCATTTTATACAAGTTTATGTTCGTTTGTAACACCCCTATGTAACCCTTCTAAATACTCGAAAGACACTATGATCTTGTAAAAGGTCCTATGAGAACCCTAAACAAAACTTTTTAAACAAAAATTCTTGAAACATATGTGTCATGGATCGGGGGTTTTAGGTGAGGTTAAACAACTATAAGTAAGTTTTTGTATGTTGCTTAAGGTAGAATGAGGAGCATTTTATACAAGTTTATGTTCGTTTGTAACACCCCTAAGTAACCCGTCTAAATACTAGAAAGACACTTTGATCTTGTAAAAGGTCCCATGAGATCCTAAACAAAACTTTTTAAACAACAATTCTTGAAACATATGTGTCATGGATTGGAGATTTTAGGTGAGGCTAGACAACTATAAGTAAGATTTTGTATGCTCCTAAAGGTAGAATGAGAATCATTTTATACAAGTTTATGTTCATTTGTAACACCCCTAAATAACCCTTCTAAATAATAGAAAGACACTTTGACCTTCTACAAGTTCCTATGATAATCCTAACAAAACTTTTTAAACAAAACTTCTTGAAACCTATGTGTCATGGATTGGAGAATTTAGGTGCAGTAAGACAACAACTATAAGTAAGTTTTTGTATGCTCCCAAAGGTAGAATGAGAAGCATGTTGTACATGTTTATGTTCGTTTGTAACACAACTAAGTAACCCCTCCAAAAGACTAGAAAGACATTTTGATCTTCTAAAAGGTCCTATGAGAATCCAAAATAAAATTTTTTAACCAAAACTTCTTGAAACATATATGTCATGGATTGGAGAATTTAGGTGAAGTAGGACAACTAAAAGTAAGTTTTTGTATTCTCCCAAAGGTAGAATGATAAGCATGTTTTACATGTTTATGTTCGTTTTTAACACAACTAAGTAACCCCTCTAATAGGCTAGAAAGACACTTTGATCTTCTAAAAGGTCCTATGAGAATCCTAAATAAAACTTTTTAACCAAAACTTCTTGAAACATATATGTTATGGATTGGAGAATTTAGGTGAAGTAGGACAACTATAAGTAAGTTTTTGTATTCTCCCAAAGGTAGAATGATAAGCATGTTTTACGTGTTTATGTTCGTTTTTAACACAACTAAGTAACCCCTCTAAAAGACTAGAAAGACACTTTGATCTTCTAAAAGGTCCTATGAGAATCCTAAATAAAAAATTTTAACCAAAACTTCTTGAAACATACATGTCATGGATTGGAGAATTTAGGTGAGGTAGGACAACTATAAGTAAGTTTTTGTATTCTCCCAAAGGTAGAATGATAAGCATGTTTTACATGTTTATGTTCGTTTTTAACACAACTAAGTAACCCCTCTAAAAGACTAGAAAGACACTTTGATCTTCTAAAAGGTCCTATGAGAATCCTAAATAAAATTTTTTAACCAAAACTTCTTGAAACATACATGTCATGGATTGGAGAATTTAGGTGAGGTAGGACAACTATAAGTAAGTTTTTGTATGCTCCTTAAGGTAGAATGAGAAGCATTTTATACAAGTTTATGTTCGTTTGTAACACCCCTAAGTAACCCTTCTAAATACTCGAAAGACACTATGATCTTGAAAAAGGTCCTATGAGAATCCTAAACAAAACTTTTTAAACAAAAATTCTTGAAACATATGTGTCATGGATCGGGGGTTTTAGGTGAGGTTAAACAACTATAAGTAAGTTTTTGTATGTTGCTTAAGGTAGAATGAGGAGCATTTTATACAAGTTTATGTTCGTTTGTAACACCCCTAAGTAACCCGTCTAAATACTAGAAAGACACTTTGATCTTGTAAAAGGTCCCATGAGATCCTAAACAAAACTTTTTAAACAACAATTCTTGAAACATATGTGTCATGAATTGGAGATTTTAGGTGAGGCTAGACAACTATAAATAAGATTTTGTATGCTCCTAAAGGTAGAATGATAAGCATGTTTTACATGTTTATGTTCGTTTTTATCACAACTAAGTAACCCCTCTAAAAGACTAGAAAGACACTTTGATCTTCTAAAAGGTCCTATGAGAATCCTAAATAAAAATTTTAACCAAAACTTCTTGAAACATACATGTCATGGATTGGAGAATTTAGGTGAGGTAGGACAACTATAAGTAAGTTTTTGTATGCTCCTTAAGGTAGAATGAGAAGCATTTTATACAAGTTTATGTTCGTTTGTAACACCCCTAAGTAACCCTTCTAAATACTCGAAAGACACTATGATCTTGTAAAAGGTCCTATGAGAATCCTAAACAAAACTTTTTAAACAAAAATTCTTGAAACATATGTGTCATGGATCGGGGGTTTTAGGTGAGGTTAAACAACTATAAGTAAGTGTTTGTATGTTGCTTAAGGTAGAATGAGAAGCATTTTATACAAGTTTATGTTCGTTTGTAACACCCCTAAGTAACCCGTCTAAATACTAGAAAGACACTTTGATCTTGTAAAAGGTCCCATGAGAATCCTAAACAAAACTTTTTAAACAACAATTCTTGAAACATATGTGTCATGGATTGGAGATTTTAGGTGAGGTTAGACAACTATAAGTAAGATTTTGTATGCTCCTAAAGGTAGAATGAGAATCATTTTATACAAGTTTATGTTCAATTGTAACACCCCTAAATAACCCTTCTAAATAATAGAAAGACACTTTGACCTTCTACAAGTTCCTATGATAATCCTAAACAAAACTTTTTAAACAAAACTTCTTGAAACCTATGTGTCATGGATTGGAGAATTTAGGTGCAGTAAGACAACTATAAGTAAGTTTTTGTATGCTCCCAAAGGTAGAATGAGAAGCATGTTGTACATGTTTATGTTCGTTTGTAACACAACTAAGTAACCCCTCCAAAAGACTAGAAAGACATTTTGATCTTCTAAAAGGTCCTATGAGAATCCAAAATAAAATTTTTTAACCAAAACTTCTTGAAACATATATGTCATGGATTGGAGAATTTAGGTGAAGTAGGACAACTATAAGTAAGTTTTTGTATTCTCCCAAAGGTAGAATGATAAGCATGTTTTACATGTTTATGTTCGATTGTAACACAACTAAGTAACCCCTCTAATAGGCTAGAAAGACACTTTGATCTTCTAAAAGGTTCTATGAGAATCCTAAATGAAACTTTTTAACCAAAACTTCTTGAAACATATATGTCATGGATTGGAGAATTTAGGTGAAGTAGGACAACTATATGTAAGTTTTTATATTCTCCCAAAGGTAGAATGATAAGCATGTTTTACATGTTTATGTTCGTTTTTAACACAACTAAGTAACCCCTCTAAAAGACTAGAAAGACAGTTTGATCTTCTAAAAGGTCCTATGAGAATCCTAAATAAAAAATTTTAACCAAAACTTCTTGAAACATACATGTCATGGATTGGAGAATTTAGGTGAGGTAGGACAACTATAAGTAAGTTTTTGTATTCTCCCAAAGGTAGAATGATAAGCATGTTTTACATGTTTATGTTCGTTTTTAACACAACTAAGTAACCCCTCTAAAAGACTAGAAAGACACTTTGATCTTCTAAAAGGTCCTATGAGAATCCTAAATAAAAATTTTAACCAAAACTTCTTGAAACATACATGTCATGGATTGGAGAATTTAGGTGAGGTAGGACAACTATAAGTAAGTTTTTGTATGCTCCTTAAGGTAGAATTAGAAGCATTTTATACAAGTTTATGTTCGTTTGTAACACCCCTAAGTAACCCTTCTAAATACTCGAAAGACACTATGATCTTGTAAAAGGTCCTATGAGAATCCTAAACAAAACTTTTTAAACAAAAATTCTTGAAACATATGTGTCATGGATCGGGGGTTTTAGGTGAGGTTAAACAACTATAAGTAAGTGTTTGTATGTTGCTTAAGGTAGAATGAGAAGCATTTTATACAAGTTTATGTTCGTTTGTAACACCCCTAAGTAACCCGTCTAAATACTAGAAAGACACTTTGATCTTCTAAAAGGTCCTATGAGAATCCAAAATAAAAATTTTTAACCAAAACTTCTTGAAACATATATGTCATGGATTGGAGAATTTAGGTGAAGTAGGACAACTATAAGTAAGTTTTTGTATTCTCCCAAAGGTAGAATGATAAGCATGTTTTACATGTTTATGTTCGATTGTAACACAACTAAGTAACCCCTCTAATAGGCTAGAAAGACACTTTGATCTTCTAAAAGGTTCTATGAGAATCCTAAATGAAACTTTTTAACCAAAACTTCTTGAAACATATATGTCATGGATTGGAGAATTTAGGTGAAGTAGGACAACTATATGTAAGTTTTTATATTCTCCCAAAGGTAGAATGATAAGCATGTTTTACATGTTTATGTTCGTTTTTAACACAACTAAGTAACCCCTCTAAAAGACTAGAAAGACACTTTGATCTTCTAAAAGGTCCTATGAGAATCCTAAATAAAAAATTTTAACCAAAACTTCTTGAAACATACATGTCATGGATTGGAGAATTTAGGTGAGGTAGGACAACTATAAGTAAGTTTTTGTATTCTCCCAAAGGTAGAATGATAAGCATGTTTTACATGTTTATGTTCGTTTTTAACACAACTAAGTAACCCCTCTAAAAGACTAGAAAGACACTTTGATCTTCTAAAAGGTCCTATGAGAATCCTAAATAAAAATTTTAACCAAAACTTCTTGAAACATACATGTCATGGATTGGAGAATTTAGGTGAGGTAGGACAACTATAAGTAAGTTTTTGTATGCTCCTTAAGGTAGAATTAGAAGCATTTTATACAAGTTTATGTTCGTTTGTAACACCCCTAAGTAACCCTTCTAAATACTCGAAAGACACTATGATCTTGTAAAAGGTCCTATGAGAATCCTAAACAAAACTTTTTAAACAAAAATTCTTGAAACATATGTGTCATGGATCGGGGGTTTTAGGTGAGGTTAAACAACTATAAGTAAGTTTTTGTATGTTGCTTAAGGTAGAATGAGAAGCATTTTATACAAGTTTATGTTCGTTTGTAACACCCCTAAGTAACCCGTCTAAATACTAGAAAGACACTTTGATCTTGTAAAAGGTCCCATGAGAATCCTAAACAAAACTTTTTAAACAACAATTCTTGAAACATATGTGTCATGGATTGGAGATTTTAGGTGAGGTTAGACAACTATAAGTAAGATTTTGTATGCTCCTAAAGGTAGAATGAGAATCATTTTATACAAGTTTATGTTCATTTGTAACACCCCTAAATAACCCTTCTAAATAATAGAAAGACACTTTAACCTTCTACAAGTTCCTATGATAATCCTAAACAAAACTTTTTAAACAAAACTTCTTGAAACCTATGTGTCATGGATTGGAGAATTTAGGTGCAGTAAGACAACTATAAGTAAGTTTTTGTATGCTCCCAAAGGTAGAATGAGAAGCATGTTGTACATGTTTATGTTCGTTTGTAACACAACTAAGTAACCCCTCCAAAAGACTAGAAAGACATTTTGATCTTCTAAAAGGTCCTATGAGAATCCAAAATAAAATTTTTTAACCAAAACTTCTTGAAACATATATGTCATGGATTGGAGAATTTAGGTGAAGTAGGACAACTAAAAGTAAGTTTTTGTATTCTCCCAAAGGTAGAATGATAAGCATGTTTTACATGTTTATGTTCGTTTTTAACACAACTAAGTAACCCCTCTAATAGGCTAGAAAGACACTTTGATCTTCTAAAAGGTCCTATGAGAATCCTAAATAAAACTTTTTAACCAAAACTTCTTGAAACATATATGTTATGGATTGGAGAATTTAGGTGAAGTAGGACAACTATAAGTAAGTTTTTGTATTCTCCCAAAGGTAGAATGATAAGCATGTTTTACGTGTTTATGTTCGTTTTTAACACAACTAAGTAACCCCTCTAAAAGACTAGAAAGACACTTTGATCTTCTAAAAGGTCCTATGAGAATCCTAAATAAAAAATTTTAACCAAAACTTCTTGAAACATACATGTCATGGATTGGAGAATTTAGGTGAGGTAGGACAACTATAAGTAAGTTTTTGTATTCTCCCAAAGGTAGAATGATAAGCATGTTTTACATGTTTATGTTCGTTTTTAATACAACTAAGTAACCCCTCTAAAAGACTAGAAAGACACTTTGATCTTCTAAAAGGTCCTATGAGAATCCTAAATAAAAATTTTTAACCAAAACTTCTTGAAACATACATGTCATGGATTGGAGAATTTAGGTGAGGTAGGACAACTATAAGTAAGTTTTTGTATGCTCCTTAAGGTAGAATGAGAAGCATTTTATACAAGTTTATGTTCGTTTGTAACACCCCTAAGTAACCCTTCTAAATACTCGAAAGACACTATGATCTTGAAAAAGGTCCTATGAGAATCCTAAACAAAACTTTTTAAACAAAAATTCTTGAAACATATGTGTCAAGGATCGGGGGTTTTAGGTGAGGTTAAACAACTATAAGTAAGTTTTTGTATGTTGCTTAAGGTAGAATGAGGAGCATTTTATACAAGTTTATGTTCGTTTGTAACACCCCTAAGTAACCCGTCTAAATACTAGAAAGACACTTTGATCTTGTAAAAGGTCCCATGAGATCCTAAACAAAATTTTTAAACAACAATTCTTGAAACATATGTGTCATGAATTGGAGATTTTAGGTGAGGCTAGACAACTATAAATAAGATTTTGTATGCTCCTAAAGGTAGAATGATAAGCATGTTTTACATGTTTATGTTCGTTTTTAACACAACTAAGTAACCCCTCTAAAAGACTAGAAAGACACTTTGATCTTCTAAAAGGTCCTATGAGAATCCTAAATAAAAATTTTAACCAAAACTTCTTGAAACATACATGTCATGGATTGGAGAATTTAGGTGAGGTAGGACAACTATAAGTAAGTTTTTGTATGCTCCTTAAGGTAGAATGAGAAGCATTTTATACAAGTTTATGTTCGTTTGTAACACCCCTAAGTAACCCTTCTAAATACTCGAAAGACACTATGATCTTGTAAAAGGTCCTATGAGAATCCTAAACAAAACTTTTTAAACAAAAATTCTTGAAACATATGTGTCATGGATCGGGGGTTTTAGGTGAGGTTAAACAACTATAAGTAAGTGTTTGTATGTTGCTTAAGGTAGAATGAGAAGCATTTTATACAAGTTTATGTTCGTTTGTAACACCCCTAAGTAACCCGTCTAAATACTAGAAAGACACTTTGATCTTGTAAAAGGTCCCATGAGAATCCTAAACAAAACTTTTTAAACAACAATTCTTGAAACATATGTGTCATGGATTGGAGATTTTAGGTGAGGTTAGACAACTATAAGTAAGATTTTGTATGCTCCTAAAGGTAGAATGAGAATCATTTTATACAAGTTTATGTTCAATTGTAACACCCCTAAATAACCCTTCTAAATAATAGAAAGACACTTTGACCTTCTACAAGTTCCTATGATAATCCTAAACAAAACTTTTTAAACAAAACTTCTTGAAACCTATGTGTCATGGATTGGAGAATTTAGGTGCAGTAAGACAACTATAAGTAAGTTTTTGTATGCTCCCAAAGGTAGAATGAGAAGCATGTTGTACATGTTTATGTTCGTTTGTAACACAACTAAGTAACCCCTCCAAAAGACTAGAAAGACATTTTGATCTTCTAAAAGGTCCTATGAGAATCCAAAATAAAATTTTTTAACCAAAACTTCTTGAAACATATATGTCATGGATTGGAGAATTTAGGTGAAGTAGGACAACTATAAGTAAGTTTTTGTATTCTCCCAAAGGTAGAATGATAAGCATGTTTTACATGTTTATGTTCGATTGTAACACAACTAAGTAACCCCTCTAATAGGCTAGAAAGACACTTTGATCTTCTAAAAGGTTCTATGAGAATCCTAAATAAAACTTTTTAACCAAAACTTCTTGAAACATATATGTCATGGATTGGAGAATTTAGGTGAAGTAGGACAACTATATGTAAGTTTTTATATTCTCCCAAAGGTAGAATGATAAGCATGTTTTACATGTTTATGTTCGTTTTTAACACAACTAAGTAACCCCTCTAAAAGACTAGAAAGACACTTTGATCTTCTAAAAGGTCCTATGAGAATCCTAAATAAAAAATTTTAACCAAAACTTCTTGAAACATACATGTCATGGATTGGAGAATTTAGGTGAGGTAGGACAACTATAAGTAAGTTTTTGTATTCTCCCAAAGGTAGAATGATAAGCATGTTTTACATGTTTATGTTCGTTTTTAACACAACTAAGTTATTGATCATGTTAAGATCAATGTGTTAAGATTGTGCATTATCATAAAATGCACAAGACTTGCACATTGATGAAGTGCAAAGTTGGGGACTTAATATCATGAGGCGCCAACAACAATTCAAATGTACAAGTCTCGGATGAAAAGAAGAAAGAAGGGCTTTAGGGTTTAAGAGAGAGAGCCGTTAGGTTATGTGGTCCACACCCTCTCTCTCTCCTCTGCCACGCTTCAGAACTCCTTGGCATCTTGTGCATTTGTCTTTTACTTAGTTAGGTTAAACATTTTGGCTGAATGTATCCCTATAAAAGCTGATGTAAACCGCAAATGAATGTTAAGGGTTGTGAACCTCATTCTCTCTCTTTTCTGCTGCGCATTCTCTCTAAAGTTCATCAAGAACCCTAATGTTCACATACTCTAAATCTCACATGGTATCAGAGCAATGATCTTCATTCTCTTGATTTCCACTCTTTGATTCACCATTCTTCTAGTTCTAAGTTACTCTCGGTCCAAAACCCTACTCTTCTCTCACTTCATTCTCTCGGTTCTAAAGCTCTCATTCTTCAAGTTCTCCCATTTCTCTCTGGTCTAAAGCTCTCTTACTTGTTCTTAAGCCCTCAATCCCTTAGCTTTCCATACTCTCGGTCCAGATTGAAACCCTCATCTTCTCGGACCTAAAACCCTAACTTCTCGGTCCTAAATCTGTTTCTCTCCGGTTCTTTAAACCTTCAACCAAACCTTCTCAGTTTCTCACCATGGAAGACTCCTCTCATCTCAGCTCTAGCTTGAGGCCTACTGCTGTTCCTGTTGTGCTCAAAGGAATCAACTATAGGACATGGCAAAGGACCATCAAGACAGCCATTTGTGGAAGAGGATTGTGGGATCACATCTTGGAGGATAAAACACCAACTGAAGAAGATGAAGCCAAGAAGAAGGATGAGGAAACCAAGAAGGCAGAAGCTAAATGGTTTCAAGAAGATCAGCTTGTGCTTGGGTTTCTCCAAAACTCTCTTGACCCATCCATCCTTGAAGCTTATTCCCATTGTGAGACAGCCAAGTCACTGTGGGATACTCTCAAGAAGATTTATGGGGATGTCTCCAATCTCAGTAGGGTTTATGAGGTTAAGAAAGCCATTAGTGAGCTGAAACAAGAAGACCATGACTTTACCAAGTATCTTGGGAAGTTCTCTTCAGCATGGTCTGAACTTGAGATGCTAAGGCCAAGCACTTTAAACCCCAAGGTTCTCATTGAGAGAAAGGAGCAAGACAAGATCTTTGGCCTTCTACTCAACTTGAATCCGGTTTACAATGATGCCATCATGAAGATCCTAAGGGAGACAACACTTCCTGATTTTGAAGAGGTGTGCTCAAGGCTCCAAAAGGAAGAAGGAAACATTGGTTTGTTTGGAGGAAAGGGGGAGTTGGTGACTGCCAACAAAGCCGGCTTCAAACCTGAGGAGAAGAAGGCGCCATTTTGTGAGCATTGCAAGAGGAAAGGCCACTCCAAGGAGAAGTGTTGGGTCCTCCATCCTCACCTCAAACCAGACAAGTTCAAGAACTCAAGGGCAAATGCAAACATCTCACAAGAAGCTGTGAATGAACCAGCCTCCACTTCAGCTCAAGGAGGGGAGCTTGCACTCTACACAGCCACTGAGTATGTCAAGAGGAGTGACCTTGAGGACCTCATCAAGGCTTATGCCTCTAAACTTTCTGGTATCTCTTTATTCTCACATAAATTGCTTAGTAAAACTGATCATAAGTTGGTAGTAGATTCAGGAGCTTCTCACCATATGATTAGTAATGCTAAGTTGTTGGAGAACATTAAACCTGCCCTAGGAAGAGTAACTATAGCTGATGGTCAAGGGATTCCTATAATTGGTACAGGAAAGTTGAGATTATTTAACAAGGAAAGTGATGCATTCTATGTTCCTAAGTTTAAGTCTAACTTGCTGTCAGTTAAGAGGATCACTAAAGACTTGAATTGCAATGTTATCTTTGGGCCTAATGATGTTTGTTTTCAGGATATTAAGAATGGAAAGGTTATTGGAAGAGGTGGTACACAAGATGAGCTTTACCTCCTTGAAGACACTTCCCCAAGCAACTCTGATTCATTAGCTTTTAAATCCTGTTTTTCTTTCAATCAAAATGTCCTATGGCATGCTAGACTAGGACATCCTCATGCTCGTGCTTTGAACTTAATGTTGCCTAATGTTAGCTTTGATCATTCAACTTGTGAAGCTTGTATTCTTGGCAAACATTGTAGAACTGTCTTTCCTAAATCAACTACTATCTATGAACATTGTTTTGATCTTGTGCACTCTGATGTTTGGACTTCACCTTGTCTGTCTAGAGATAGAAACAAGTATTTTGTGACCTTCATAGATGAAAAATCAAAATATACTTGGGTAACTTTGCTTCCATCTAAAGATAGGGTGTTTGATGCATTTTTAAATTTCCAAAACTATGTTACTAATCAGTTTAATGCCAAGATCAAAGTGTTTAGGTCAGATAATGGAGGAGAGTATACAAGCCAAAGATTCAAAGCTCACTTGAACAAATGTGGGATCCTTCATCAAACAAGCTGTCCCCATACTCCCCAACAAAATGGTGTGGCTGAAAGGAAGAACAGACATCTCATGGAAGCTGCTAGGTCCATGATGTTCCACACCAATGTTCCTAAGAGATTTTGGGGAGATGCTGTGTTGGCAGCATGCTATCTCATCAACAGGATCCCAACTAGAGTTCTTCAAGACATTTCACCATATGAGGTATTGAACAAAGCCAAACCATTTATTGAACACTTACGTGTGTTTGGTTGTGTTTGTTTTGTATATATCTCAGGAGATCAAAGGAACAAGCTAGATGCTAAGAGCACAAGGTGTATGTTTCTTGGATACTCCACAACTCAGAAGGGCTACAAGTGTTTTGATCCAAGCAACAACAGGACCTATGTTTCAAGGGATGTTAAGTTCATTGAGGGACAGAGTTACTATGAGAAGAAGGATTGGGAAGGTTTGAAAGATCTCTCAAGATCACCTTCTGATTTGGCTACAAGTTTGAAGTACTTGTTGGATCACTTGGGCAATGACACCCCACGGCCAGAAAAGGCTGAGACACCTACCCAGGAAGCTCAACAAGAGGATACTGAACCAGCAACACAAACTCAGGAACCGGCTCAAGCTCAAGAAGACACTCTACCTCAAGATCAGAACCAAGTGGACTTGGATATGGATGAGGATGAGATGGTTTATCAAGAGGCAGTGGGTAATGAGGAAGTGGTTGATCAACAGGTTCAGCAACTCAGGAGAAGCACAAGGGAAAAGAAAGATCCATCAGAATGGATGAAGACAAGAGTCTACTACAACAACCAAGCAGTAGCTCATCCTAGTCAGTCTACTTGTTCTATTGACTTGCTACCATCTAGTCACAAGGCCTTTCTTGGAAAGATTGAGCTAAACCAGGTCCCTAAGACTTATGAAGAGGCTGAGGGTATAAAGGTTTGGATGGATGCAGTAAAGGATGAGAAAGAAGCTATGGAGAGGAACCATACTTGGATTGTAGAGAAGCTGCCGAAAAAGAAGAAGACTGTTAGCTCTAAATGGGTCTTCACAATCAAGTATAAAAGCAATGGAGACATAGAGAGGTACAAGGCAAGGCTAGTAGCAAGGGGATTCACTCAAACCTATGGAGAAGACTATACAGATACCTTTGCACCAGTGGCTAAACTTCACACAGTGAGAGTCACATTGAGCTTAGCCACCAACCTCTCATGGAATCTATGGCAAATGGATGTGAAGAATGCTTTTCTACAAGGTGAACTTGAAGAAGAAGTGTATATGACTCCACCACCAGGATTGAAGCACTTGTGTGAAGATGGTGAGGTATTGAGGCTGAGAAGGGCAATTTATGGCTTGAAGCAATCACCAAGGGCATGGTACCATAAGCTTAGTCACACTCTTATGGACCACGGCTTCAAGAAGTCTCAATCTGATCATACATTGTTCACGCTTCAAAGTGCTCAAGGAATTGTGGTGGTTCTGATTTATGTGGATGATTTGATTATCACAGGAAGTGATAATGATGGGATTCAATCCACAAAGGATTTCCTCAAGAGTTCCTTTGATATTAAAGACCTTGGAGAGTTGAAGTACTTCTTGGGCATTGAAGTTTGCAGATTCAATGATGGATTGTTTCTGTCCCAAAGGAAGTATGTTAAGGACTTGTTGACAGAAACAAGTATGCTTGATTGCAAGATTGCAAAGACTCCTCTTGAAGATGGCTACCAAGTCAATAGAAAGGGGGAGAAATCAGATGAAGTCAAGTTCAAGGATGTCTCATTGTATAGGAGGCTGGTTGGGAAGCTTATCTACCTCACTCTCACAAGACCAGACTTGTGTTTTGCTGTGAATCAAGTTAGCCAACATATGCAATCACCCACAGTGTATCATTGGAGTTTGATTGAGAGGATACTCAGATATCTCAAAGGATCAACTGAACAAGGTATTTGGATGGGTAAGAATGAGAGCACAGAGATTGTTGGCTATTGTGATGCAGATTGGGCTGGAGATAAGAGTGATAGGAGATCAACAACCGGCTATTGTACCTTCATTGGAGGCAACTTGGTAACTTGGAAGACAAAGAAGCAGAAGGTGGTATCTTGTTCTAGTGCTGAAGCTGAGTATAGGGCAATGAGGAAGCTTGCAACCGAGTTAACATGGCTGAAAGCTTTGCTCAAGGACTTTGGCATAGAACAAACAAGTCCAATCACCTTCCATTGTGACAACCAGGCTGCTATTCACATTGCAACCAACTCAGTGTTTCATGAGAGGACCAAACACATTGAGATTGATTGTCACAAAGTAAGGGAGAAGATTGAAGATGGAACCATTCTGCCTTGTTACACAAAGAGTGAAGATCAGCTTGCGGATATCTTCACCAAGGCTGCTAGTCTCAAAGTTTGCACTCATGTCTTTGGCAAACTAGGGCTAGTAGCTGTTCATGATTAGAACTCTCCTGATTCATGAGCAGCATACTCTTTTTCCCTTGATGTGGTTTTGTCCCAAGTGGTTTTCCACATCAAGGTTTTTAATGAGGTGTTGCCATGATCATTCCAAGTTCAGTCTTTAGGGTGATTCCAAAGTCTGAACTTGAGGGGGAGTATTGATCATGTTAAGATCAATGTGTTAAGATTGTGCATTATCATAAAATGCACAAGACTTGCACATTGATGAAGTGCAAAGTTGGGGACTTAATATCATGAGGCGCCAACAACAATTCAAATGTACAAGTCTCGGATGAAAAGAAGAAAGAAGGGCTTTAGGGTTTAAGAGAGAGAGCCGTTAGGTTATGTGGTCCACACCCTCTCTCTCTCCTCTGCCACGCTTCAGAACTCCTTGGCATCTTGTGCATTTGTCTTTTACTTAGTTAGGTTAAACATTTTGGCTGAATGTATCCCTATAAAAGCTGATGTAAACCGCAAATGAATGTTAAGGGTTGTGAACCTCATTCTCTCTCTTTTCTGCTGCGCATTCTCTCTAAAGTTCATCAAGAACCCTAATGTTCACATACTCTAAATCTCACATAAGTAACCCCTCTAAAAGACTAGAAAGACACTTTGATCTTCTAAAAGGTCCTATGAGAATCCTAAATAAAAATTTTAACCAAAACTTCTTGAAACATACATGTCATGGATTGGAGAATTTAGGTGAGGTAGGACAACTATAAGTAAGTTTTTGTATGCTCCTTAAGGTAGAATGAGAAGCATTTTATACAAGTTTATGTTCGTTTGTAACACCCCTAAGTAACCCTTCTAAATACTCGAAAGACACTATGATCTTGTAAAAGGTCCTATGAGAATCCTAAACAAAACTTTTTAAACAAAAATTCTTGAAACATATGTGTCATGGATCGGGGGTTTTAGGTGAGGTTAAACAACTATAAGTAAGTTTTTGTTTGTTGCTTAAGGTAGAATGAGAAGCATTTTATACAAGTTTATGTTCGTTTGTAACACCCCTAAGTAACCCGTCTAAATACTAGAAAGACACTTTGATCTTGTAAAAGGTCCCATGAGAATCCTAAACAAAACTTTTTAAACAACAATTCTTGAAACATATGTGTCATGGATTGGAGATTTTAGGTGAGGTTAGACAACTATAAGTAAGATTTTGTATGCTCCTAAAGGTAGAATGAGAATCATTTTATACAAGTTTATGTTCATTTGTAACACCCCTAAATAACCCTTCTAAATAATAGAAAGACACTTTAACCTTCTACAAGTTCCTATGATAATCCTAAACAAAACTTTTTAAACAAAACTTCTTGAAACCTATGTGTCATGGATTGGAGAATTTAGGTGCAGTAAGACAACTATAAGTAAGTTTTTGTATGCTCCCAAAGGTAGAATGAGAAGCATGTTGTACATGTTTATGTTCGTTTGTAACACAACTAAGTAACCCCTCCAAAAGACTAGAAAGACATTTTGATCTTCTAAAAGGTCCTATGAGAATCCAAAATAAAATTTTTTAACCAAAACTTCTTGAAACATATATGTCATGGATTGGAGAATTTAGGTGAAGTAGGACAACTAAAAGTAAGTTTTTGTATTCTCCCAAAGGTAGAATGATAAGCATGTTTTACATGTTTATGTTCGTTTTTAACACAACTAAGTAACCCCTCTAATAGGCTAGAAAGACACTTTGATCTTCTAAAAGGTCCTATGAGAATCCTAAATAAAACTTTTTAACCAAAACTTCTTGAAACATATATGTTATGGATTGGAGAATTTAGGTGAAGTAGGACAACTATAAGTAAGTTTTTGTATTCTCCCAAAGGTAGAATGATAAGCATGTTTTACGTGTTTATGTTCGTTTTTAACACAACTAAGTAACCCCTCTAAAAGACTAGAAAGACACTTTGATCTTCTAAAAGGTCCTATGAGAATCCTAAATAAAAAATTTTAACCAAAACTTCTTGAAACATACATGTCATGGATTGGAGAATTTAGGTGAGGTAGGACAACTATAAGTAAGTTTTTGTATTCTCCCAAAGGTAGAATGATAAGCATGTTTTACATGTTTATGTTCGTTTTTAACACAACTAAGTAACCCCTCTAAAAGACTAGAAAGACACTTTGATCTTCTAAAAGGTCCTATGAGAATCCTAAATAAAAATTTTTAACCAAAACTTCTTGAAACATACATGTCATGGATTGGAGAATTTAGGTGAGGTAGGACAACTATAAGTAAGTTTTTGTATGCTCCTTAAGGTAGAATGAGAAGCATTTTATACAAGTTTATGTTCGTTTGTAACACCCCTAAGTAACCCTTCTAAATACTCGAAAGACACTATGATCTTGAAAAAGGTCCTATGAGAATCCTAAACAAAACTTTTTAAACAAAAATTCTTGAAACATATGTGTCATGGATCGGGGGTTTTAGGTGAGGTTAAACAACTATAAGTAAGTTTTTGTATGTTGCTTAAGGTAGAATGAGGAGCATTTTATACAAGTTTATGTTCGTTTGTAACACCCCTAAGTAACCCGTCTAAATACTAGAAAGACACTTTGATCTTGTAAAAGGTCCCATGAGATCCTAAACAAAACTTTTTAAACAACAATTCTTGAAACATATGTGTCATGAATTGGAGATTTTAGGTGAGGCTAGACAACTATAAATAAGATTTTGTATGCTCCTAAAGGTAGAATGATAAGCATGTTTTACATGTTTATGTTCGTTTTTAACACAACTAAGTAACCCCTCTAAAAGACTAGAAAGACACTTTGATCTTCTAAAAGGTCCTATGAGAATCCTAAATAAAAATTTTAACCAAAACTTCTTGAAACATACATGTCATGGATTGGAGAATTTAGGTGAGGTAGGACAACTATAAGTAAGTTTTTGTATGCTCCTTAAGGTAGAATGAGAAGCATTTTATACAAGTTTATGTTCGTTTGTAACACCCCTAAGTAACCCTTCTAAATACTCGAAAGACACTATGATCTTGTAAAAGGTCCTATGAGAATCCTAAACAAAACTTTTTAAACAAAAATTCTTGAAACATATGTGTCATGGATCGGGGGTTTTAGGTGAGGTTAAACAACTATAAGTAAGTGTTTGTATGTTGCTTAAGGTAGAATGAGAAGCATTTTATACAAGTTTATGTTCGTTTGTAACACCCCTAAGTAACCCGTCTAAATACTAGAAAGACACTTTGATCTTGTAAAAGGTCCCATGAGAATCCTAAACAAAACTTTTTAAACAACAATTCTTGAAACATATGTGTCATGGATTGGAAATTTTAGGTGAGGTTAGACAACTATAAGTAAGATTTTGTATGCTCCTAAAGGTAGAATGAGAATCATTTTATACAAGTTTATGTTCAATTGTAACACCCCTAAATAACCCTTCTAAATAATAGAAAGACACTTTGACCTTCTACAAGTTCCTATGATAATCCTAAACAAAACTTTTTAAACAAAACTTCTTGAAACCTATGTGTCATGGATTGGAGAATTTAGGTGCAGTAAGACAACTATAAGTAAGTTTTTGTATGCTCCCAAAGGTAGAATGAGAAGCATGTTGTACATGTTTATGTTCGTTTGTAACACAACTAAGTAACCCCTCCAAAAGACTAGAAAGACATTTTGATCTTCTAAAAGGTCCTATGAGAATCCAAAATAAAATTTTTTAACCAAAACTTCTTGAAACATATATGTCATGGATTGGAGAATTTAGGTGAAGTAGGACAACTATAAGTAAGTTTTTGTATTCTCCCAAAGGTAGAATGATAAGCATGTTTTACATGTTTATGTTCGATTGTAACACAACTAAGTAACCCCTCTAATAGGCTAGAAAGACACTTTGATCTTCTAAAAGGTTCTATGAGAATCCTAAATAAAACTTTTTAACCAAAACTTCATGAAACATATATGTCATGGATTGGAGAATTTAGGTGAAGTAGGACAACTATATGTAAGTTTTTATATTCTCCCAAAGGTAGAATGATAAGCATGTTTTACATGTTTATGTTCGTTTTTAACACAACTAAGTTATTAGAGAGGAAGAAGAAATGGGATGAGGAGAGGCTGAAGAAGCCGAGACTCAGTCCTAAACAAAGCAAGAGAAGAGTTCCACAAGTAAAGAGAGGTGGTTCTACAAGCAAGAAGAGAGTGTTACACAAGCAACACTCATAGATGAAGATGTGCAAAGTTGGGGCACACAGACACAGACACAAATGATCAATGTGCAAAGTTGGGGCAAGATCATCATGTGCAAAGTCAGGGCCAAACTTATGAAGTGCAAAGTTGGGGCACTCATACATTCAGACAATCAAGAATGTGCAAAGTTGGGGCCAAACAGATGTCTGTACAGAAACAGACTCAAGAAGAGTCACATGTGGAGTTATGGTCTGAACAAGAGTGAAGACCAGTCACTATCAGCCTTGGGAGCGTGATTCCCTCTCTCTCCAGACCTGCAACACGCCAAACAAGAGAGAGGAGAAGTCACTTTCAGCACAAGAAGACACAAGAGTTCAAATGAAAGAAGAAGATCCAACCATTGATTCAAATTCGGATTTCCCTCCTAAAGAATCAATGGCTGAGATTAAATGTCTTTGTTTATGAGTGTGTGACCTAATTGTATCTCTATTTAAAGGGCTCCCACGCCTCTTGTATCAATTTGCTAATTCACATACAATTGAAAGACTTATTGTTACAAACAAAGTCTCTCTTCTTCTCTCTTTCCCTTTAGTTTTGTTCTTGCGGTTCCATTACTTAACTCTCATTGTGCTCTTCAATAAGACACAATGTAGACTCATGTAAGAGCATTGGTTGGCTGCTTAGACAGTCCAAAACCACACTTGGATAGTTCTTCCATAACTAATCCAAGTGTGAGAAGCTCTCGGTTTTCATTAAAGCTCTTACATAGTTTTCCTTTTCTTCTTTAGAACACCTCTTAGCTAATTACTGATTTGGATCCATTCTCATGAGTAAACTCTCCTAATGAGATGTTAAGCTCTTGGATACATTTTCATATAGCTTAAGTGTTCATTGTCTTGAGGTAGAATAGCTTTCTTCTCTTTTAGAACCGCAAACCCTAGTTTTCTCTCTCTAAGCGGCTTAAGAACCCTAACCGTGTCTTAAGCCTCTTTCTTCATTCTACCTCATTCTCTAGAACCAGACTTGATATTAAGAGCTTCCTCATGGATGTCTCTTGAAATTCTAACATGGTATCAGAGCCACAAGTTCTTGGCTCAAAGTTGTTTCAAGATAGAGAGCAAAATCTGTCTTGTTTAGTCTTTTGCTTCCGCAATGTTTTTGATGGACCAAGCTTCTGTTTTTACTTGGTTTCATGTTCTTAATACTTGTAGCTCTCTGTTTTGAAGAGATGACAAGTTGGACTTAATTTGGTTAAGAAATCAGAGAGGAACAAGAGCATATAGTTATGTCTTTACTTGTTGCTTCTCTGGTTTGTTTATTGCTTGTTTCAAACTGAGCAAACTCAGTCCCTGAAATGTTGAAATGTTTATGAGTTAAACTGAGCAAGAAACTCAGTCCCTGAACCTTAAACATGTGTTGGTTTCTAAGTTAAACTAAGCTATCTTAGTCCCTGAACTAGAAACCTATTCTCTAACTTTTTATTTTCTGTGTTTCAGGTTCATTCTCCCATACTCCCATTCTACTATACTCTGAGTTTGGTTTACATGCTCTTAAATCTGAGTTTATGCATTCCAAACTCACATACTCTCTATACTCTCATTCTCTGGTGCACACTCTCTTAAATCTGAGTTGTGTGTCATCCCATTCTCCTTATACTCTCTGGTTACTTCTATTTTACTATAATGTTTACTCCTAAAGAACTATCTTATTATTGCACAGAAACTTAAAGCTCATTAGTCATGATCAAACTTGTGTTGCTTGAGTGTTATCTTGTGTTTAGGTGTTCTTAGGAGGAATGAAGAGATGTTGGCAGTGAGGATCAGTCACAAAAAGAGGATGCATACTCTAAGTGGCGGTTCAAGCTGATGATGTTGGAGTTGTGTGGTTGAGGAGCTGAAGAAGTCTCCAACAAAACCAGTGAACTCAAGGAGTTGTGGATAAACTGAAATCCTCATTTGGTTGTGGGTGAACCCAAATCCTCATGGAGTTGTGGATGAACTGAAATCCTCATTTTGTTGGAGTCATCACCGAGTTGGGAATCAGCTGGTGGATGAGCTTATGGTTCAAGGATCTTCCCAAAGAAGAAGGCGGTTTACAAGCTGTCCATTCAAAGGAGGAAGAGGCCTTGTTCAAGAAGTTGTACAAGGAGTTGTACAAGTCATGTATTGGCATGGTGAAGAGCCATTCAAGGGTGCGGGGGAGCTTGTTGGATCAGTCATGGTTATGTTCCAACAAGACAAAGAAATCACTCCCAACCGCAACAATAAATCAGGCTACTTCTAAACCCTCTCATTTCATTTCCATTAAGCTTCCATCTTATGAGTTCTCATGATTATGATTGTTTTTCAAAGTCAAAATGTTTTAAACCTAATTCTCAAAACGTTTTAGACTTGTTTTCTCTTAAGTATCTTGTTGTGATCATGTGTTTCAATTCAAAAACGTTTTAAAACTAATACTCAAAACGTTTCTAAACAAGAAGGTTAATGCTTAGCTAATGTTCTAAATGTCTTGCACACACTTAACATGTTTTCTTTAAACCTTTGTGTTGAAGGAAAAGATAAAGACATGCTTGAGGAGCATTAGAAAGTAAAGGAGCTATGAGGAGCATCCGCAAGTCTTGAAGTCTTTCCAAGAGGAAGATGAGACCAACTTGAAGTTCAACTCAGGAAGAGAAGGATTATCAATGTTGGGGTTAAAGGCCGGAGCACTATAGAGTCCAAGTTTCAAAAGACACAACAAAGATCAAAGAAGTTCATATCAAGAAGAATCAAATCAAGGAATGCTAAGGAAAGAAAGAGATGGGAAAAGGAGTGAGCCGTGAGCTCTAGATGATGATACCAAGGTCAAGTTACATCTTGAGTAGGTGACTATACTCTTTTTGTCCTCCTTAAGGTTTTATCCCAAGAGGTTTTACTTAAGGAGGTTTTTAATGAGGTAGTTCAACCGCTCCAAGCTTGGCCTTTGGTCCTCTTCTCCCTTTGGTCTTTTGGAGTCCCAACGACCAAGCTTGCGGGGGAGTATTAGAGAGGAAGAAGAAATGGGATGAGGAGAGGCTGAAGAAGCCGAGACTCAGTCCTAAACAAAGCAAGAGAAGAGTTCCACAAGTAAAGAGAGGTGGTTCTACAAGCAAGAAGAGAGTGTTACACAAGCAACACTCATAGATGAAGATGTGCAAAGTTGGGGCACACAGACACAGACACAAATGATCAATGTGCAAAGTTGGGGCAAGATCATCATGTGCAAAGTCAGGGCCAAACTTATGAAGTGCAAAGTTGGGGCACTCATACATTCAGACAATCAAGAATGTGCAAAGTTGGGGCCAAACAGATGTCTGTACAGAAACAGACTCAAGAAGAGTCACATGTGGAGTTATGGTCTGAACAAGAGTGAAGACCAGTCACTATCAGCCTTGGGAGCGTGATTCCCTCTCTCTCCAGACCTGCAACACGCCAAACAAGAGAGAGGAGAAGTCACTTTCAGCACAAGAAGACACAAGAGTTCAAATGAAAGAAGAAGATCCAACCATTGATTCAAATTCGGATTTCCCTCCTAAAGAATCAATGGCTGAGATTAAATGTCTTTGTTTATGAGTGTGTGACCTAATTGTATCTCTATTTAAAGGGCTCCCACGCCTCTTGTATCAATTTGCTAATTCACATACAATTGAAAGACTTATTGTTACAAACAAAGTCTCTCTTCTTCTCTCTTTCCCTTTAGTTTTGTTCTTGCGGTTCCATTACTTAACTCTCATTGTGCTCTTCAATAAGACACAATGTAGACTCATGTAAGAGCATTGGTTGGCTGCTTAGACAGTCCAAAACCACACTTGGATAGTTCTTCCATAACTAATCCAAGTGTGAGAAGCTCTCGGTTTTCATTAAAGCTCTTACATAGTTTTCCTTTTCTTCTTTAGAACACCTCTTAGCTAATTACTGATTTGGATCCATTCTCATGAGTAAACTCTCCTAATGAGATGTTAAGCTTTTGGATACATTTTCATATAGCTTAAGTGTTCATTGTCTTGAGGTAGAATAGCTTTCTTCTCTTTTAGAACCGCAAACCCTAGTTTTCTCTCTCTAAGCGGCTTAAGAACCCTAACCGTGTCTTAAGCCTCTTTCTTCATTCTACCTCATTCTCTAGAACCAGACTTGATATTAAGAGCTTCCTCATGGATGTCTCTTGAAATTCTAACATAAGTAACCCCTCTAAAAGACTAGAAAGACACTTTGATCTTCTAAAAGGTCCTATGAGAATCCTAAATAAAAAAATTTAACCAAAACTTCTTGAAACATACATGTCATGGATTGGAGAATTTAGGTGAGGTAGGACAACTATAAGTAAGTTTTTGTATTCTCCCAAAGGTAGAATGATAAGCATGTTTTACATGTTTATGTTCGTTTTTAACACAACTAAGTAACCCCTCTACAAGACTAGAAAGACACTTTGATCTTCTAAAAGGTCCTATGAGAATCCTAAATAAAAATTTTAACCAAAACTTCTTGAAACATACATGTCATGGATTGGAGAATTTAGGTGAGGTAGGACAACTATAAGTAAGTTTTTGTATGCTCCTTAAGGTAGAATGAGAAGCATTTTATACAAGTTTATGTTCGTTTGTAACACCCCTAAGTAACCCTTCTAAATACTCGAAAGACACTATGATCTTGTAAAAGGTCCTATGAGAATCCTAAACAAAACTTTTTAAACAAAAATTCTTGAAACATATGTGTCATGGATCGGGGGTTTTAGGTGAGGTTAAACAACTATAAGTAAGTTTTTGTATGTTGCTTAAGGTAGAATGAGAAGCATTTTATACAAGTTTATGTTCGTTTGTAACACCCCTAAGTAACCCGTCTAAATACTAGAAAGACACTTTGATCTTGTAAAAGGTCCCATGAGAATCCTAAACAAAACTTTTTAAACAACAATTCTTGAAACATATGTGTCATGGATTGGAGATTTTAGGTGAGGTTAGACAACTATAAGTAAGATTTTGTATGCTCCTAAAGGTAGAATGAGAATCATTTTATACAAGTTTATGTTCATTTGTAACACCCCTAAATAACCCTTCTAAATAATAGAAAGACACTTTAACCTTCTACAAGTTCCTATGATAATCCTAAACAAAACTTTTTAAACAAAACTTCTTGAAACCTATGTGTCATGGATTGGAGAATTTAGGTGCAGTAAGACAATCTATAAGTAAGTTTTTGTATGCTCCCAAAGGTAGAATGAGAAGCATGTTGTACATGTTTATGTTCGTTTGTAACACAACTAAGTAACCCCTCCAAAAGACTAGAAAGACATTTTGATCTTCTAAAAGGTCCTATGAGAATCCAAAATAAAACTTTTTAACCAAAACTTCTTGAAACATATATGTCATGGATTGGAGAATTTAGGTGAAGTAGGACAACTATAAGTATTGATCATGATGAGATCAAATGTGCAAAGGTTGTGTATTATCAAAATATGCACAAGTCTTGCACATTTGATAATGTACAAAGTTGGGGACTTCTTGTTAAGAGGATGGCGCCAACATTCAAAAACAATTCAGATCAAACAATTGAAGAAGGAGCCGTTGGAGACTTAAGGGTTTAAGGGTTTAAGAAAGGAATCTTTGTGGTCCACACTCCCTCTCTCTCTCTCCTCTGCCCACGGTTCAGAGTTGTTTTGTCTGATTGTGCTTTTGTCTCTTACTCATTTTAGGTTAAACACTCTTCTTTGTATCCCATATAAAAGGGGAATGTAACACTAAAATGAATCTAAGGGTTTGAGACTCTCTTTCTCTTATTCTCTCCAGCGCATTCTCTCTCTTTGTTCTCTCATTATTCTCTCAAGAACACTCATGTTTAATCACAAAATCTCTCATGGTATCAGAGCATAGATCTCTATTCTCTTGATTCTCTCCTTGTTTCATCATTCTCTCACTCTTAATCTTATCAATCTCTTGGTTATCTACTCTCTGTCCGAAAAAAAAAACCTAATCTTCTCTGTCCTAAATCACTCTCGGTTCATCACTCTCTCTTGGTCCTTCACTTGCTCATCACTCTACTACTCTCTGTCCAAGACCAGTTCTAAGCCTCAGCCTCTCCATTTTCTCGGTCCAAAACCCTAGAAGCTTAACCACTTCTCTCGGTCTTCAGCCCTTACTCACTCTCTTCAGTCATTCACCATGGAAGACTCTACACATCTCAGCTCCAGCTTAAGGCCTACTGTGGTTCCATCAAGACTGCCATTTGTGGAAGAGGATTGTGGGATCACATTTTGGAGGATAAAATTCCAACTGAAGAAGATGAAGCTAATAAGAAGGATGAGGAAACCAAGAAGGCAGAGGCTAAATGGTTTCAAGAAGATCAGCTAGTGCTTGGCTTTCTCCAAAACTCTCTTGACCCATCCATCCTTGAAGCTTATTCTCATTGTGAGACAGCCAAGTCACTGTGGGATACTCTCAAGAAGATTTATGGAGATGTTTCAAATCTGAGCAGAGTGTATGAGGTGAAGAAGGCCATAATATTGAGAAGAAGATCCAAAGTGTGCAATATGATCAGTGTATTGAGTATTGAGATGAACACCTTAAGTGTTCAGATCAATGTGAAGTCCTTTGATCCGATCAGAAGAAGAAGAGGTAAATAAGTAAAAGGGAGAGAGTTTAATCTTATGGTTAAGTGGTAAAAGGATAAGTTACCATTAACCAAGTCAAAGATCTTCTAGAAGCTTGACTCCACGGATGAACAGTACCAGGAGACAAGATTCAAATTCAAATGGAGATTCCCTTCCCTACTTGCTTCACCCTTTTGTCCAAAGGTGTCTTTAGAATTATTTTGTCATTAGAGTTTGAATATGAAAGTAGTAGCCACGAAATTGAGTTATTTTTTGTCTATATATTCATTGTGAAATCAATAAGAAAAAACAGACTTGGGAAAGCTTTTCCCTCATACTCCTCTTGTGCAATTCTTCTTCTTTCTTTCTCTCTTGCTAAATCTCTCATATAACTCTCTAATTCTAATATTCTTACATTCTTCACCATTCTACCTTATTCTCTCACTCTAAATCTCATATTCTAACACATAAGTGAGCTGAAACAAGAAGACCATGACTTTACCAAGTATCTTGGGAAGTTCTCTTCAGCATGGTCTGAACTTGAGATGCTAAGGCCAAGTACTATGAACCCCAAGGTTCTCATTGACAGAAAGGAGCAAGACAAGATCTTTGGCCTTCTACTCAACTTGAATCCGGTTTACAATGATGCCATCATGAAGATCCTAAGGGAGACTACACTTCCTGATTTTGAAGAGGTGTGCTCAAGGCTCCAAAAGGAAGAAGGAAACATTGGTTTGTTTGGAGGAAAGGGGGAGTTGGTGACTGCCAACAAAGCATGCTTTAAACCTGAGGAGAAGAAGGCGCCAGCTTGTGAGCATTGCAAGAGGAAAGGCCACTCCAAGGATAAGTGTTGGGTCCTTCATCCCCACCTCAAACCAGCCAAGTTCAAGGACTCAAGGGCAAATGCAAACATTTCTCAAGAAGCTGTGAATGAACCTGCCTCTACTTCAGCTCAAGGAGGGGAGCTTGCACTCTACACAGCCACTGAGTATGTCAAGAAGAGTGACCTTGAGGACCTCATCAAGGCTTATGCCTCTAAACTCTCTGGTATCTCTTTATTTTCACATAAATTGCTTAGTAAAACTGATCATAAGTTGGTAGTAGATTCAGGAGCTTCTCACCACATGATTAGTGATGCTAAGTTGTTAAAAGATATTAAACCTGCCCTAGGAAGAGTAACAATAGCTGATGGTCAAGGGATTCCTATAATTGGTACAGGAAAGTTAAGATTATTCAACAAGGAAAGTGATGCATTCTATGTTCCTAAGTTTAAATCTAACTTGCTGTCGGTTAAGAGGATCACTAAAGACTTGAATTGCAATGTTATCTTTGGGCCTAATGAAGTTTGTTTTCAGGATATTAAGAATGGAAAGGTTATTGGAAGAGGTGGTACACAAGATGAGCTTTACCTCCTTGAAGACACTTCTCCAAGCAACTCGGATTCATTAGCTTTTAAATCCTGTTTTTCTTTCAATCAAAATGTCCTATGGCATGCTAGACTAGGACATCCTCATGCTCGTGCTTTGAACTTAATGTTGCCTAATGTTAGCTTTGATCATTCAACTTGTGAAGCTTGTATTCTTGGCAAACATTGTAGAACTATCTTTCCTAAATCAACTACTATCTATGAACATTGTTTTGATCTTGTGCACTCTGATGTTTGGACTTCACCTTGTCTATCTAGAGATAGAAACAAGTATTTTGTGACCTTCATAGATGAAAAATCAAAATATACTTGGGTAACATTGCTGCCATCTAAGGATAGGGTGTTTGATGCATTTTTGAATTTCCAAAACTATGTTACTAATCAGTTTAATGCCAAGATCAAAGTGTTTAGGTCTGATAATGGAGGAGAGTATACAAGCCAAAGATTCAAAGCTCACTTGAACAAATGTGGGATTCTTCATCAAACAAGCTGTCCCCATACTCCTCAACAAAATGGTGTGGCTGAAAGGAAGAACATACATCTCATGGAAGTTGCTAGGTCTATGATGTTCCACACCAATGTTCCTAGTAGGTTTTGGGGAGATGCAGTCTTGGCAGCATGCTATCTTATCAACAGGATCCCAACTAGAGTTCTTCAAGATATTTCACCATATGAGGTATTGAACAAAGCCAAACCATATATTGAACACTTAAGTGTGTTTGGTTGTGTTTGTTTTGTTTATATCTCAGGAGATCAAAGGGATAAGCTAGATGCTAAGAGCATAAGGTGTATGTTCCTTGGATACTCCACAACTCAGAAGGGCTACAAGTGTTTTGATCCAAGCAACAACAGGACATATGTCTCAGGGAGGTTAAGTTCATGGAGGGGCAGAGATACTATGAGAAGAAGGATTGGGAAGGTTTGAAGGACCTCTCAAGATCACCTTCAGATTTGGCTACAAGTTTGAAGTACTTGTTGGATCACTTGGGTAATGATACCCCACGGCCAGAGAAGCATGACACAACTACCCAAGAAGCTCAACAAGAGGATACTGAACCAGCAACCCACACACATGAACCGGTTGAAGCTCAAGAAGACACTCTACCTCAAGATCAGAACCAAGTGGACTTGGAAATGAATGAGGATGAGATGGTTTATCAAGAGGCAGTGGGTAATGAGGATGTGGTTGATCAACAGGTTCAGCAACTCAGGAGAAGTACAAGGGAAAAGAAAGATCCATCAGAATGGATGAAGACAAGGGTCTTCTACAACAACCAAGCAGTAGCTCATCCTAGTCAGTCTACTTGTTCTATTGACTTACTGCCATCTAGTCACAAGGCCTTTCTTGGAAAGATTGAGCTAAACCAGGTTCCTAAGACTTATGAAGAGGCTGAGGGTATCAAGGTTTGGATGGATGCAGTAAAGGATGAGAAAGAAGCTAGGGAAAGGAACCACACTTGGATTGTGGAGAAGCTGCCAAAAAGGAAGAAGACAGTTAGCTCTAAATGGGTCTTCACCATCAAGTATAAAAGCAATGGAGACATAGAGAGGTACATGGCAAGGCTTGTAGCAAGAGGATTCACCCAAACCTATGGAGAAGACTATACAGACACATTTGCACCAGTGGCTAAACTTCATACAGTGAGAGTCACATTGAGCTTAGCCACAAACCTCTCATGGAATCTATGGCAAATGGATGTGAAGAATGCTTTTCTACAAGGTGAACTTGAAGAGGAAGTGTATATGACTCCACCACCAGGTTTGAAGCACTTGTGTCAAGATGGTGAAGTATTGAGGCTGAGAAGGGCAATTTATGGTCTGAAGCAATCACCAAGGGCATGGTACCATCAGCTTAGTCATACTCTCATGGACCATGGTTTCAAGAAGTCTCAATCTGATCACACATTGTTCACGCTTCAAAGTACTCAAGGAGTGGTGGTGGTTCTGATCTATGTGGATGATTTGATTATCACAGGAAGTGATAATGATGGGATTCAGTCTACAAAGGATTTTCTCAAGAGTTCCTTTGATATTAAAGACCTTGGAGAGTTGAAGTACTTCTTGGGCATTGAAGTTTGCAGATTTAATGATGGGTTGTTTCTGTCCCAAAGGAAGTATGTTAAGGACTTGTTGACAGAAACAAGTATGCTTGACTGCAAAATTGCAAAGACTCCTCTTGAAGATGGCTACCAAGTCAATAGAAAGGGGGAGAAATCAGATGATGTCAAGTTCAAGGATGTCTCATTGTATAGGAGACTGGTCGGGAAGCTTATCTACCTCACTCTCACAAGACCAGACTTGTGATTTGCTGTGAATCAAGTTAGTCAACATATGCAATCACCCACAGTGTATCATTGGAGTTTGATTGAGAGGATACTAAGATATCTCAAAGGATCAACTGGACAAGGCATTTGGATGGGTAAGAATGATAGCACAGAAATTGTTGGCTATTGTGATGCAGATTGGGCAGGTGATAAGAGTGATAGGAGATCAACAACCGGCTATTGCACCTTCATTGGAGGCAACTTGGTAACTTGGAAGACAAAGAAGCAGAAGGTGGTATCCTGTTCTAGTGCTGAAGCTTAGTATAGGGAAATGAGGAAGCTTGCAACCGAGCTAACATGGCTGAAGGCTTTGCTTAAAGACTTTGGCATAGAGCAATCAAGTCCTATCACCTTCCATTGTGACAATCAGGCTGCTATTCACATTGCAACCAACTCAGTGTTTCATGAAAGGACAAAACACCTTGAAATTGATTGTCACAAGGTGAGGGAGAAGATTGAAGATGGAACCATTCTGCCTTGTTACACAAAGAGTGAAGATCAGCTTGCAGACATCTTCACCAAGGCTGCTAGTCTTAAGGTTTGCACTCATGTCTTTGGCAAACTAGGGCTGGTGGCTATCCATGATTAGAACTCTCCTGATTCATGAGCAGCATACTCTTTTTCCCTTGATGTGGTTTTGTCCCAAGTGGTTTTCCACATCAAGGTTTTTAATGAGGTGTTGCCATGATCATTCCAAGTTCAGTCTTTAGGGTGATTCCAAAGTCTGAACTTGAGGGGGAGTATTGATCATGATGAGATCAAATGTGCAAAGGTTGTGTATTATCAAAATATGCACAAGTCTTGCACATTTGATAATGTACAAAGTTGGGGACTTCTTGTTAAGAGGATGGCGCCAACATTCAAACACAATTCAGATCAAACAATTGAAGAAGGAGCCGTTGGAGACTTAAGGGTTTAAGGGTTTAAGAAAGGAATCTTTGTGGTCCACACTCCCTCTCTCTCTCCTCTGCCCACCGTTCAGAGTTGTTTTGTCTGATTGTGCTTTTGTCTCTTACTCATTTTAGGTTAAACACTCTTCTTTGTATCCCATATAAAAGGGGAATGTAACACTAAAATGAATCTAAGGGTTTGAGACTCTCTTTCTCTTATTCTCTCCAGCGCATTCTCTCTCTTTGTTCTCTCATTATTCTCTCAAGAACACTCATGTTTAATCACAAAATCTCTCAATAAGTAAGTTTTTGTATTCTCCCAAAGGTAGAATGATAAGCATGTTTTACATGTTTATGTTCGATTGTAACACAACTAAGTAACCCCTCTAATAGGCTAGAAAGACACTTTGATCTTCTAAAAGGTCCTATGAGAATCCTAAATAAAACTTTTTAACCAAAACTTCTTGAAACATATATGTTATGGATTGGAGAATTTAGGTGAAGTATGACAACAATAAGTAAGTTTTTGTATTCTCCCAAAGGTAGAATGATAAGCATGTTTTACATGTTTATGTTCGTTTTTAACACAACTAAGTAACCCCTCTAAAAGACTAGAAAGACACTTTGATCTTCTAAAAGGTCCTATGAGAATCCTAAATAAAATTTTTTAACCAAAACATCTTGAAGCATACATGTCATGGATTGGAGAATTTAGGTGAGGTAGGACAACTATAAGTAAGTTTTTGTATTCTCCCAAAGGTAGAATGATAAGCATGTTTTACATGTTTATGTTCGTTTTTACCACAACTAAGTAACCCCTCTAAAAGACTAGAAAGACACTTTGATCTTCTAAAAGGTCCTATGAGAATCCTAAATAAATTTTTTTAACCAAAACTTCTTGAAACATACATGTCATGGATTGGAGAATTTAGGTGAGGTAGGACAACTATAAGTAAGTTTTTGTATGCTCCTTAAGGTAGAATGAGAAGCATTTTATACAAGTTTATGTTCGTTTGTAACACCCCTAAGTAACCCTTCTAAATACTCGAAAGACACTATGATCTTGTAAAAGGTCCTATGAGAATCCTAAACAAAACTTTTTAAACAAAAATTCTTGAAACATATGTGTCATGGATCGGGGGTTTTAGGTGAGGTTAAACAACTATAAGTAAGTTTTTGTATGTTGCTTAAGGTAGAATGAGAAGCATTTTATACAAGTTTATGTTCGTTTGTAACACCCCTAAGTAACCCGTCTAAATACTAGAAAGACACTTTGATCTTGTAAAAGGTCCCATGAGAATCCTAAACAAAACTTTTTAAACAACAATTTTTGAAACATATGTGTCATGGATTGGAGATTTTAGGTGAGGTTAGACAACTATAAGTAAGATTTTGTATGCTCCTAAAGGTAGAATGAGAATCATTTTATACAAGTTTATTGTTCATTTGTAACACCCCTAAATAACCCTTCTAAATAATAGAAAGACACTTTAACCTTCTACAAGTTCCTATGATAATCCTAAACAAAACTTTTTAAACAAAACTTCTTGAAACCTATGTGTCATGGATTGGAGAATTTAGGTGCAGTAAGACAACTATAAGTAAGTTTTTGTATGCTCCCAAAGGTAGAATGAGAAGCATGTAGTACATGTGTTATGTTCGTTTGTAACACAACTAAGTAACCCCTCCAAAAGACTAAAAAGACATTTTGATCTTCTAAATGGTCCTATGAGAATCCAAAATAAAACTTTTTAACCAAAACTTCTTGAAACATATATGTCATGGATTGGAGAATTTAGGTGAAGTAGGACAACTATAAGTAAGTTTTTGTATTCTCCCAAAGGTAGAATGATAAGCATGTTTTACATGTTTATGTTCGATTGTAACACAACTAAGTAACCCCTCTAATAGGCTAGAAAGATATTTTGATCTTCTAAAAGGTCCTATGAGAATCCAAAATAAAACTTTTTAACCAAAACTTCTTGAAACATATATGTCATGAATTGGAGAATTTAGGTGAGGTAGGACAACTATAAGTAAATTTTTGTATTCTCCCAAAGGTAGAATGATAAGCATGTTTTACATGTTTATGTTCGTTTGTAACACAACTAAGTAACCCCTTTAAAAGACTAGAAAGACACTTTGATCTTCTAAAAGGTCCTATGAGAATCCTAAATAAAAAATTTTAACCAAAACTTCTTGAAACATACATGTCATGGATTGGAGAATTTAGGTGAGGTAGGACAACTATAAGTAAGTTTTTGTATTCTCCCAAAGGTAGAATGATAAGCATGTTTTACATGTTTATGTTCGATTGTAACACAACTAAGTAACCCCTCTAATAGGCTAGAAAGACACTTTGATCTTCTAAAAGGTCCTATGAGAATCCTAAATAAAACTTTTTAACCAAAACTTCTTGAAACATATATGTTATGGATTGGAGAATTTAGGTGAAGTATGACAACAATAAGTAAGTTTTTGTATTCTCCCAAAGGTAGAATGATAAGCATGTTTTACATGTTTATGTTCGTTTTTAACACAACTAAGTAACCCCTCTAAAAGACTAGAAAGACACTTTGATCTTCTAAAAGGTCCTATGAGAATCCTAAATAAAATTTTTTAACCAAAACATCTTGAAACATACATGTCATGGATTGGAGAATTTAGGTGAGGTAGGACAACTATAAGTAAGTTTTTGTATTCTCCCAAAGGTAGAATGATAAGCATGTTTTACATGTTTATGTTCGTTTTTACCACAACTAAGTAACCCCTCTAAAAGACTAGAAAGACACTTTGATCTTCTAAAAGGTCCTATGAGAATCCTAAATAAATTTTTTTAACCAAAACTTCTTGAAACATACATGTCATGGATTGGAGAATTTAGGTGAGGTAGGACAACTATAAGTAAGTTTTTGTATGCTCCTTAAGGTAGAATGAGAAGCATTTTATACAAGTTTATGTTCGTTTGTAACACCCCTAAGTAACCCTTCTAAATACTCGAAAGACACTATGATCTTGTAAAAGGTCCTATGAGAATCCTAAACAAAACTTTTTAAACAAAAATTCTTGAAACATATGTGTCATGGATCGGGGGTTTTAGGTGAGGTTAAACAACTATAAGTAAGTTTTTGTATGTTGCTTAAGGTAGAATGAGAAGCATTTTATACAAGTTTATGTTCGTTTGTAACACCCCTAAGTAACCCGTCTAAATACTAGAAAGACACTTTGATCTTGTAAAAGGTCCCATGAGAATCCTAAACAAAACTTTTTAAACAACAATTTTTGAAACATATGTGTCATGGATTGGAGATTTTAGGTGAGGTTAGACAACTATAAGTAAGATTTTGTATGCTCCTAAAGGTAGAATGAGAATCATTTTATACAAGTTTATTGTTCATTTGTAACACCCCTAAATAACCCTTCTAAATAATAGAAAGACACTTTAACCTTCTACAAGTTCCTATGATAATCCTAAACAAAACTTTTTAAACAAAACTTCTTGAAACCTATGTGTCATGGATTGGAGAATTTAGGTGCAGTAAGACAACTATAAGTAAGTTTTTGTATGCTCCCAAAGGTAGAATGAGAAGCATGTAGTACATGTGTTATGTTCGTTTGTAACACAACTAAGTAACCCCTCCAAAAGACTAAAAAGACATTTTGATCTTCTAAATGGTCCTATGAGAATCCAAAATAAAACTTTTTAACCAAAACTTCTTGAAACATATATGTCATGGATTGGAGAATTTAGGTGAAGTAGGACAACTATAAGTAAGTTTTTGTATTCTCCCAAAGGTAGAATGATAAGCATGTTTTACATGTTTATGTTCGATTGTAACACAACTAAGTAACCCCTCTAATAGGCTAGAAAGATATTTTGATCTTCTAAAAGGTCCTATGAGAATCCAAAATAAAACTTTTTAACCAAAACTTCTTGAAACATATATGTTATGGATTGGAGAATTTAGGTGAAGTATGACAACAATAAGTAAGTTTTTGTATTCTCCCAAAGGTAGAATGATAAGCATGTTTTACATGTTTATGTTCGTTTTTAACACAACTAAGTAACCCCTCTAAAAGACTAGAAAGACACTTTGATCTTCTAAAAGGTCCTATGAGAATCCTAAATAAAATTTTTTAACCAAAACATCTTGAAACATACATGTCATGGATTGGAGAATTTAGGTGAGGTAGGACAACTATAAGTAAGTTTTTGTATTCTCCCAAAGGTAGAATGATAAGCATGTTTTACATGTTTATGTTCGTTTTTACCACAACTAAGTAACCCCTCTAAAAGACTAGAAAGACACTTTGATCTTCTAAAAGGTCCTATGAGAATCCAAAATAAAACTTTTTAACCAAAACTTCTTGAAACATATATGTCATGAATTGGAGAATTTAGGTGAGGTAGGACAACTATAAGTAAATTTTTGTATTCTCCCAAAGGTAGAATGATAAGCATGTTTTACATGTTTATGTTCGTTTGTAACACAACTAAGTAACCCCTCTAAAAGACTAGAAAGACACTTTGATCTTCTAAAAGGTCCTATGAGAATCCTAAATAAAAATTTTTAAACAAAACTTCTTGAAACATACATGTCATGGATTGGAGAATTTAGGTGAGGTAGGACAACTATAAGTAAGTTTTTGTATGCTCCTTAAGGTAGAATGAGAAGCATTTTATACAAGTTTATGTTCGTTTGTAACACCCCTAAGTAACCCTTCTAAATACTCGAAAGACACTATGATCTTGTAAAAGGTCCTATGAGAATCCTAAACAAAACTTTTTAAACAAAAATTCTTGAAACATATGTGTCATGGATCGGGGGTTTTAGGTGAGGTTAAACAACTATAAGTAAGTTTTTGTATGTTGCTTAAGGTAGAATGAGGAGCATTTTATACAAGTTTATGTTCGTTTGTAACACCCCTAAGTAACCCGTCTAAATACTAGAAAGACACTTTGATCTTGTAAAAGGTCCCATGAGAATCCTAAACAAAACTTTTTAAACAACAATTCTTGAAACATATGTGTCATGGATTGGAGATTTTAGGCGAGGTTAGACAACTATAAGTAAGATTTTGTATGCTCCTAAAGGTAGAATGAGAATCATTTTATACAAGTTTATGTTCATTTGTAACACCCCTAAATAACCCTTCTAAATAATAGAAAGACATTTTGATCTTCTAAAAGGTCCTATGAGAATCCAAAATAAAACTTTTTAACCAAAACTTCTTGAAACATATATGTCATGAATTGGAGAATTTAGGTGAGGTAGGACAACTATAAGTAAATTTTTGTATGCTCCCAAAGGTAGAATGATAAGCATGTTTTACATGTTTATGTTCGTTTGTAACACAACTAAGTAACCCCTTTAAAAGACTAGAAAGACACTTTGATCTTCTAAAAGGTCCTATGAGAATCCTAAATAAAAAATTTTAACCAAAACTTCTTGAAACATACATGTCATGGATTGGAGAATTTAGGTGAGGTAGGACAACTATAAGTAAGTTTTTGTATGCTCCCAAAGGTAGAATGATAAGCATGTTTTACATGTTTATGTTCGTTTGTAACACAACTAAGTAACCCCTCTAAAAGACTAGAAAGACACTTTGATCTTCTAAAAGGTCCTATGAGAATCCTAAATAAAAATTTTTAACCAAAACTTCTTGAAACATACATGTCATGGATTGGAGAATTTAGGTGAGGTAGGACAACTATAAGTAAGTTTTTGTATGCTCCTTAAGGTAGAATGAGAAGCATTTTATACAAGTTTATGTTCGTTTGTAACACCCCTAAGTAACCCTTCTAAATACTCGAAAGACACTATGATCTTGTAAAAAGTCCTATGAGAATCCTAAACAAAACTTTTTAAACAAAAATTCTTGAAACATATGTGTCATGGATCGGGGGTTTTAGGTGAGGTTAAACAACTATAAGTAAGTTTTTGTATGTTGCTTAAGGTAGAATGAGAAGCATTTTATACAAGTTTATGTTCGTTTGTAACACCCCAAAGTAACCCGTCTAAATACTAGAAAGACACTTTGATCTTGTAAAAGGTCCCATGAGAATCCTAAACAAAACTTTTTAAACAACAATTCTTGAAACATATGTGTCATGGATTGGAGATTTTAGGTGAGGTTAGACAACTATAAGTAAGATTTTGTATGCTCCTAAAGGTAGAATGAGAATCATTTTATACAAGTTTATGTTCATTTGTAACACCCCTAAATAACCCTTCTAAATAATAGAAAGACACTTTAACCTTCTACATGTTCCTATGATAATCCTAAACAAAACTTTTTAAACAAAACTTCTTGAAACCTATGTGTCATGGATTGGAGAATTTAGGTGCAGTAAGACAACTATAAGTAAGTTTTTGTATGCTCCCAAAGGTAGAATGAGAAGCATGTTGTACATGTTTATGTTCGTTTGTAACACAACTAAGTAACCCCTCCAAAAGACTAGAAAGACATTTTGATCTTCTAAAAGGTCCTATGAGAATCCAAAATAAAACTTTTTAACCAAAACTTCTTGAAACATATATGTCATGGATTGGAGAATTTAGGTGAAGTAGGACAACTATAAGTAAGTTTTTGTATTCTCCCAAAGGTAGAATGATAAGCATGTTTTACATGTTTATGTTCGATTGTAACACAACTAAGTAACCCCTCTAATAGGCTAGAAAGACATTTTGATCTTCTAAAAGGTCCTATGAGAATCCAAAATAAAACTTTTTAACCAAAACTTCTTGAAACATACATGTCATGGATTGGAGAATTTAGGTGAGGTAGGACAACTATAAGTAAATTTTTGTATTCTCCCAAAGGTAGAATGATAAGCATGTTTTACATGTTTATGTTCGTTTGTAACACAACTAAGTAACCCCTCTAAAAGACTAGAAAGACACTTTGATCTTCTAAAAGGTCCTATGAGAATCCTAAATAAATTTTTTTAAACAAAACTTCTTGAAACATACATGTCATGGATTGGAGAATTTAGGTGAGGTAGGACAACTATAAGTAAGTTTTTGTATGCTCCTTAAGGTAGAATGAGAAGCATTTTATACAAGTTTATGTTCGTTTGTAACACCCCTAAGTAACCCTTCTAAATACTCGAAAGACACTATGATCTTGTAAAAAGTCCTATGAGAATCCTAAACAAAACTTTTTAAACAAAAATTCTTGAAACATATGTGTCATGGATCGGGGGTTTTAGGTGAGGTTAAACAACTATAAGTAAGTTTTTGTATGTTGCTTAAGGTAGAATGAGGAGCATTTTATACAAGTTTATGTTCGTTTGTAACACCCCTAAGTAACCCGTCTAAATACTAGAAAGACACTTTGATCTTGTAAAAGGTCCCATGAGAATCCTAAACAAAACTTTTTAAACAACAATTCTTGAAACATATGTGTCATGGATTGGAGATTTTAGGCGAGGTTAGACAACTATAAGTAAGATTTTGTATGCTCCTAAAGGTAGAATGAGAATCATTTTATACAAGTTTATGTTCATTTGTAACACCCCTAAATAACCCTTCTAAATAATAGAAAGACATTTTGATCTTCTAAAAGGTCCTATGAGAATCCAAAATAAAACTTTTTAACCAAAACTTCTTGAAACATATATGTCATGAATTGGAGAATTTAGGTGAGGTAGGACAACTATAAGTAAATTTTTGTATGCTCCCAAAGGTAGAATGATAAGCATGTTTTACATGTTTATGTTCGTTTGTAACACAACTAAGTAACCCCTTTAAAAGACTAGAAAGACACTTTGATCTTCTAAAAGGTCCTATGAGAATCCTAAATAAAAAGTTTTAACCAAAACTTCTTGAAACATACATGTCATGGATTGGAGAATTTAGGTGAGGTAGGACAACTATAAGTAAGTTTTTGTATGCTCCCAAAGGTAGAATGATAAGCATGTTTTACATGTTTATGTTCGTTTGTAACACAACTAAGTAACCCCTCTAAAAGACTAGAAAGACACTTTGATCTTCTAAAAGGTCCTATGAGAATCCTAAATAAAAATTTTTAACCAAAACTTCTTGAAACATACATGTCATGGATTGGAGAATTTAGGTGAGGTAGGACAACTATAAGTAAGTTTTTGTATGCTCCTTAAGGTAGAATGAGAAGCATTTTATACAAGTTTATGTTCGTTTGTAACACCCCTAAGTAACCCTTCTAAATACTCGAAAGACACTATGATCTTGTAAAAAGTCCTATGAGAATCCTAAACAAAACTTTTTAAACAAAAATTCTTGAAACATATGTGTCATGGATCAGGGGTTTTAGGTGAGGTTAAACAACTATAAGTAAGTTTTTGTATGTTGCTTAAGGTAGAATGAGAAGCATTTTATACAAGTTTATGTTCGTTTGTAACACCCCAAAGTAACCCGTCTAAATACTAGAAAGACACTTTGATCTTGTAAAAGGTCCCATGAGAATCCTAAACAAAACTTTTTAAACAACAATTCTTGAAACATATGTGTCATGGATTGGAGATTTTAGGTGAGGTTAGACAACTATAAGTAAGATTTTGTATGCTCCTAAAGGTAGAATGAGAATCATTTTATACAAGTTTATGTTCATTTGTAACACCCCTAAATAACCCTTCTAAATAATAGAAAGACACTTTAACCTTCTACATGTTCCTATGATAATCCTAAACAAAACTTTTTAAACAAAACTTCTTGAAACCTATGTGTCATGGATTGGAGAATTTAGGTGCAGTAAGACAACTATAAGTAAGTTTTTGTATGCTCCCAAAGGTAGAATGAGAAGCATGTTGTACATGTTTATGTTCGTTTGTAACACAACTAAGTAACCCCTCCAAAAGACTAGAAAGACATTTTGATCTTCTAAAAGGTCCTATGAGAATCCAAAATAAAACTTTTTAACCAAAACTTCTTGAAACATATATGTCATGGATTGGAGAATTTAGGTGAAGTAGGACAACTATAAGTAAGTTTTTGTATTCTCCCAAAGGTAGAATGATAAGCATGTTTTACATGTTTATGTTCGATTGTAACACAACTAAGTAACCCCTCTAATAGGCTAGAAAGACATTTTGATCTTCTAAAAGGTCCTATGAGAATCCAAAATAAAACTTTTTAACCAAAACTTCTTGAAACATACATGTCATGGATTGGAGAATTTAGGTGAGGTAGGACAACTATAAGTAAATTTTTGTATTCTCCCAAAGGTAGAATGATAAGCATGTTTTACATGTTTATGTTCGTTTGTAACACAACTAAGTAACCCCTCTAAAAGACTAGAAAGACACTTTGATCTTCTAAAAGGTCCTATGAGAATCCTAAATAAATTTTTTTAAACAAAACTTCTTGAAACATACATGTCATGGATTGGAGAATTTAGGTGAGGTAGGACAACTATAAGTAAGTTTTTGTATGCTCCTTAAGGTAGAATGAGAAGCATTTTATACAAGTTTATGTTCGTTTGTAACACCCCTAAGTAACCCTTCTAAATACTCGAAAGACATTATGATCTTGTAAAAGGTCCTATGAGAATCCTAAACAAAACTTTTTAAACAAAAATTCTTGAAACATATGTGTCATGGATCGGGGGTTTTAGGTGAGGTTAAACAACTATAAGTAAGTTTTTGTATGTTGCTTAAGGTAGAATGAGGAGAATTTTATACAAGTTTATGTTCGTTTGTAACACCCCTAAGTAACCCGTCTAAATACTAGAAAGACACTTTGATCTTGTAAAAGGTCCCATGAGAATCCTAAACAAAACTTTTTAAACAACAATTCTTGAAACATATGTGTCATGGATTGGAGATTTTAGGTGAGGTTAGACAACTATAAGTAAGATTTTGTATGCTCCTAAAGGTAGAATGAGAATCATTTTATACAAGTTTATGTTCATTTGTAACACCCCTAAATAACCCTTCTAAATAATAGAAAGACATTTTGATCTTCTAAAAGGTCCTTTGAGAATCCAAAATAAAACTTTTTAACCAAAACTTCTTGAAACATATATGTCATGAATTGGAGAATTTAGGTGAGGTAAGACAACTATAAGTAAATTTTTGTATGCTCCCAAAGGTAGAATGATAAGCATGTTTTACATGTTTATGTTCGTTTGTAACACAACTAAGTAACCCCTTTAAAAGACTAGAAAGACACTTTGATCTTCTAAAAGGTCCTATGAGAATCCTAAATAAAAAGTTTTAACCAAAACTTCTTGAAACATACATGTCATGGATTGGAGAATTTAGGTGAGGTAGGACAACTATAAGTAAGTTTTTGTATGCTCCCAAAGGTAGAATGATAAGCATGTTTTACATGTTTATGTTCGTTTGTAACACAACTAAGTAACCCCTCTAAAAGACTAGAAAGACACTTTGATCTTCTAAAAGGTCCTATGAGAATCCTAAATAAAAATTTTTAACCAAAACTTCTTGAAACATACATGTCATGGATTGGAGAATTTAGGTGAGGTAGGACAACTATAAGTAAGTTTTTGTATGCTCCTTAAGGTAGAATGAGAAGCATTTTATACAAGTTTATGTTCGTTTGTAACACCCCTAAGTAACCCTTCTAAATACTCGAAAGACACTATGATCTTGTAAAAAGTCCTATGAGAATCCTAAACAAAACTTTTTAAACAAAAATTCTTGAAACATATGTGTCATGGATCGGGGGTTTTAGGTGAGGTTAAACAACTATAAGTAAGTTTTTGTATGTTGCTTAAGGTAGAATGAGAAGCATTTTATACAAGTTTATGTTCGTTTGTAACACCCCAAAGTAACCCGTCTAAATACTAGAAAGACACTTTGATCTTGTAAAAGGTCCCATGAGAATCCTAAACAAAACTTTTTAAACAACAATTCTTGAAACATATGTGTCATGGATTGGAGATTTTAGGTGAGGTTAGACAACTATAAGTAAGATTTTGTATGCTCCTAAAGGTAGAATGAGAATCATTTTATACAAGTTTATGTTCATTTGTAACACCCCTAAATAACCCTTCTAAATAATAGAAAGACACTTTAACCTTCTACATGTTCCTATGATAATCCTAAATAAAACTTTTTAAACAAAACTTCTTGAAACCTATGTGTCATGGATTGGAGAATTTAGGTGCAGTAAGACAACTATAAGTAAGTTTTTGTATGCTCCCAAAGGTAGAATGAGAAGCATGTTGTACATGTTTATGTTCGTTTGTAACACAACTAAGTAACCCCTCCAAAAGACTAGAAAGACATTTTGATCTTCTAAAAGGTCCTATGAGAATCCAAAATAAAACTTTTTAACCAAAACTTCTTGAAACATATATGTCATGGATTGGAGAATTTAGGTGAAGTAGGACAACTATAAGTAAGTTTTTGTATTCTCCCAAAGGTAGAATGATAAGCATGTTTTACATGTTTATGTTCGATTGTAACACAACTAAGTAACCCCTCTAATAGGCTAGAAAGACATTTTGATCTTCTAAAAGGTCCTATGAGAATCCAAAATAAAACTTTTTAACCAAAACTTTTTGAAACATATATGTCATGAATTGGAGAATTTAGGTGAGGTAGGACAACTATAAGTAAATTTTTGTATTCTCCCAAAGGTAGAATGATAAGCATGTTTTACATGTTTATGTTCGTTTGTAACACAACTAAGTAACCCCTCTAAAAGACTAGAAAGACACTTTGATCTTCTAAAAGGTCCTATGAGAATCCTAAATAAAATTTTTTAAACAAAACTTCTTGAAACATACATGTCATGGATTGGAGAATTTAGGTGAGGTAGGACAACTATAAGTAAGTTTTTGTATGCTCCTTAAGGTAGAATGAGAAGCATTTTATACAAGTTTATGTTCGTTTGTAACACCCCTAAGTAACCCTTCTAAATACTCGAAAGACACTATGATCTTGTAAAAGGTCCTATGAGAATCCTAAACAAAACTTTTTAAACAAAAATTCTTGAAACATATGTGTCATGGATCGGGGGTTTTAGGTGAGGTTAAACAACTATAAGTAAGTTTTTGTATGTTGCTTAAGGTAGAATGAGGAGCATTTTATACAAGTTTATGTTCGTTTGTAACACCCCTAAGTAACCCGTCTAAATACTAGAAAGACACTTTGATCTTGTAAAAGGTCCCATGAGAATCCTAAACAAAACTTTTTAAACAACAATTCTTGAAACATATGTGTCATGGATTGGAGATTTTAGGTGAGGTTAGACAACTATAAGTAAGATTTTGTATGCTCCTAAAGGTAGAATGAGAATCATTTTATACAAGTTTATGTTCATTTGTAACACCCCTAAATAACCCTTCTAAATAATAGAAAGACATTTTGATCTTCTAAAAGGTCCTTTGAGAATCCAAAATAAAACTTTTTAACCAAAACTTCTTGAAACATATATGTCATGAATTGGAGAATTTAGGTGAGGTAGGACAACTATAAGTAAATTTTTGTATGCTCCCAAAGGTAGAATGATAAGCATGTTTTACATGTTTATGTTCGTTTGTAACACAACTAAGTAACCCCTTTAAAAGACTAGAAAGACACTTTGATCTTCTAAAAGGTCCTATGAGAATCCTAAATAAAAAGTTTTAACCAAAACTTCTTGAAACATACATGTCATGGATTGGAGAATTTAGGTGAGGTAGGACAACTATAAGTAAGTTTTTGTATGCTCCCAAAGGTAGAATGATAAGCATGTTTTACATGTTTATGTTCGTTTGTAACACAACTAAGTAACCCCTCTAAAAGACTAGAAAGACACTTTGATCTTCTAAAAGGTCCTATGAGAATCCTAAATAAAAATTTTTAACCAAAACTTCTTGAAACATACATGTCATGGATTGGAGAATTTAGGTGAGGTAGGACAACTATAAGTAAGTTTTTGTATGCTCCTTAAGGTAGAATGAGAAGCATTTTATACAAGTTTATGTTCGTTTGTAACACCCCTAAGTAACCCTTCTAAATACTCGAAAGACACTATGATCTTGTAAAAAGTCCTATGAGAATCCTAAACAAAACTTTTTAAACAAAAATTCTTGAAACATATGTGTCATGGATCGGGGGTTTTAGGTGAGGTTAAACAACTATAAGTAAGTTTTTGTATGTTGCTTAAGGTAGAATGAGAAGCATTTTATACAAGTTTATGTTCGTTTGTAACACCCCAAAGTAACCCGTCTAAATACTAGAAAGACACTTTGATCTTGTAAAAGGTCCCATGAGAATCCTAAACAAAACTTTTTAAACAACAATTCTTGAAACATATGTGTCATGGATTGGAGATTTTAGGTGAGGTTAGACAACTATAAGTAAGATTTTGTATGCTCCTAAAGGTAGAATGAGAATCATTTTATACAAGTTTATGTTCATTTGTAACACCCCTAAATAACCCTTCTAAATAATAGAAAGACACTTTAACCTTCTACATGTTCCTATGATAATCCTAAACAAAACTTTTTAAACAAAACTTCTTGAAACCTATGTGTCATGGATTGGAGAATTTAGGTGCAGTAAGACAACTATAAGTAAGTTTTTGTATGCTCCCAAAGGTAGAATGAGAAGCATGTTGTACATGTTTATGTTCGTTTGTAACACAACTAAGTAACCCCTCCAAAAGACTAGAAAAACATTTTGATCTTCTAAAAGGTCCTATGAGAATCCAAAATAAAACTTTTTAACCAAAACTTATTGAAACATATATGTCATGGATTGGAGAATTTAGGTGAAGTAGGACAACTATAAGTAAGTTTTTGTATTCTCCCAAAGGTAGAATGATAAGCATGTTTTACATGTTTATGTTCGATTGTAACACAACTAAGTAACCCCTCTAATAGGCTAGAAAGACATTTTGATCTTCTAAAAGGTCCTATGAGAATCCAAAATAAAACTTTTTAACCAAAACTTTTTGAAACATATATGTCATGAATTGGAGAATTTAGGTGAGGTAGGACAACTATAAGTAAATTTTTGTATTCTCCCAAAGGTAGAATGATAAGCATGTTTTACATGTTTATGTTCGTTTGTAACACAACTAAGTAACCCCTCTAAAAGACTAGAAAGACACTTTGATCTTCTAAAAGGTCCTATGAGAATCCTAAATAAATTTTTTTAAACAAAACTTCTTGAAACATACATGTCATGGATTGGAGAATTTAGGTGAGGTAGGACAACTATAAGTAAGTTTTTGTATGCTCCTTAAGGTAGAATGAGAAGCATTTTATACAAGTTTATGTTCGTTTGTAACACCCCTAAGTAACCCTTCTAAATACTCGAAAGACACTATGATCTTGTAAAAAGTCCTATGAGAATCCTAAACAAAACTTTTTAAACAAAAATTCTTGAAACATATGTGTCATGGATCGGGGGTTTTAGGTGAGGTTAAACAACTATAAGTAAGTTTTTGTATGTTGCTTAAGGTAGAATGAGAAGCATTTTATACAAGTTTATGTTCGTTTGTAACACCCCAAAGTAACCCGTCTAAATACTAGAAAGACACTTTGATCTTGTAAAAGGTCCCATGAGAATCCTAAACAAAACTTTTTAAACAACAATTCTTGAAACATATGTGTCATGGATTGGAGATTTTAGGTGAGGTTAGACAACTATAAGTAAGATTTTGTATGCTCCTAAAGGTAGAATGAGAATCATTTTATACAAGTTTATGTTCATTTGTAACACCCCTAAATAACCCTTCTAAATAATAGAAAGACACTTTAACCTTCTACATGTTCCTATGATAATCCTAAACAAAACTTTTTAAACAAAACTTCTTGAAACCTATGTGTCATGGATTGGAGAATTTAGGTGCAGTAAGACAACTATAAGTAAGTTTTTGTATGCTCCCAAAGGTAGAATGAGAAGCATGTTGTACATGTTTATGTTCGTTTGTAACACAACTAAGTAACCCCTCCAAAAGACTAGAAAAACATTTTGATCTTCTAAAAGGTCCTATGAGAATCCAAAATAAAACTTTTTAACCAAAACTTCTTGAAACATATATGTCATGGATTGGAGAATTTAGGTGAAGTAGGACAACTATAAGTAAGTTTTTGTATTCTCCCAAAGGTAGAATGATAAGCATGTTTTACATGTTTATGTTCGATTGTAACACAACTAAGTAACCCCTCTAATAGGCTAGAAAGACATTTTGATCTTCTAAAAGGTCCTATGAGAATCCAAAATAAAACTTTTTAACCAAAACTTTTTGAAACATATATGTCATGAATTGGAGAATTTAGGTGAGGTAGGACAACTATAAGTAAATTTTTGTATTCTCCCAAAGGTAGAATGATAAGCATGTTTTACATGTTTATGTTCGTTTGTAACACAACTAAGTAACCCCTCTAAAAGACTAGAAAGACACTTTGATCTTCTAAAAGGTCCTATGAGAATCCTAAATAAATTTTTTTAAACAAAACTTCTTGAAACATACATGTCATGGATTGGAGAATTTAGGTGAGGTAGGACAACTATAAGTAAGTTTTTGTATGCTCCTTAAGGTAGAATGAGAAGCATTTTATACAAGTTTATGTTCGTTTGTAACACCCCTAAGTAACCCTTCTAAATACTCGAAAGACACTATGATCTTGTAAAAGGTCCTATGAGAATCCTAAACAAAACTTTTTAAACAAAAATTCTTGAAACATATGTGTCATGGATCGGGGGTTTTAGGTGAGGTTAAACAACTATAAGTAAGTTTTTGTATGTTGCTTAAGGTAGAATGAGGAGCATTTTATACAAGTTTATGTTCGTTTGTAACACCCCTAAGTAACCCGTCTAAATACTAGAAAGACACTTTGATCTTGTAAAAGGTCCCATGAGAATCCTAAACAAAACTTTTTAAACAACAATTCTTGAAACATATGTGTCATGGATTGGAGATTTTAGGTGAGGTTAGACAACTATAAGTAAGATTTTGTATGCTCCTAAAGGTAGAATGAGAATCATTTTATACAAGTTTATGTTCATTTGTAACACCCCTAAATAACCCTTCTAAATAATAGAAAGACATTTTGATCTTCTAAAGGTCCTATGAGAATCCAAAATAAAACTTTTTAACCAAAACTTCTTGAAACATATATGTCATGAATTGGAGAATTTAGGTGAGGTAGGACAACTATAAGTAAATTTTTGTATGCTCCCAAAGGTAGAATGATAAGCATGTTTTACATGTTTATGTTCGTTTGTAACACAACTAAGTAACCCCTTTAAAAGACTAGAAAGACACTTTGATCTTCTAAAAGGTCCTATGAGAATCCTAAATAAAAAGTTTTAACCAAAACTTCTTGAAACATACATGTCATGGATTGGAGAATTTAGGTGAGGTAGGACAACTATAAGTAAGTTTTTGTATGCTCCCAAAGGTAGAATGATAAGCATGTTTTACATGTTTATGTTCGTTTGTAACACAACTAAGTAACCCCTCTAAAAGACTAGAAAGACACTTTGATCTTCTAAAAGGTCCTATGAGAATCCTAAATAAAATTTTTTAACCAAAACTTCTTGAAACATACATGTCATGGATTGGAGAATTTAGGTGAGGTAGGACAACTATAAGTAAGTTTTTGTATGCTCCTTAAGGTAGAATGAGAAGCATTTTATACAAGTTTATGTTCATTTGTAACACCCCTAAGTAACCCTTCTAAATACTCGAAAGACACTATGATCTTGTAAAAAGTCCTATGAGAATCCTAAACAAAACTTTTTAAACAAAAATTCTTGAAACATATGTTATTGATCATGAGAAGATCAAATGTGCAAAGGCTGTGTAGTATCTAAAAATGCACAAGTCTTGCACATTTGATCATGTGCATAATTGGGGACTTCTTCCTAAGAGTAAGAAGCGCCTTAACCTTATCATAATTCAAGTTTGGTGTAACCTAATGAAGAGAGATGACCGTTGGAACATCCTAGAGAGAGAGAGATGACCGTTGGAGCATAAGAACAAGAAAGGAGGGGACCACATTCTCTCTCTCTTACCTGCGCATGTTCAGCAGGATCAGACCTTGTCCTATAGCTCATTTTGTCTTCATACTCCTTTAGGTTAAGCAACAATTGTATTGTCTCTCCTATATAAAGAATGTAACACCAAAGTAATAAGATAAGGGTTTTGGAATCTCTTATTCTCTCCTCTCTCTCTTTGCGGCTACAAAGCATCTCTAGAACCCTAATCTCTTTCAATGTTTATACTCTAAATCTATCATGGTATCAGAGCATTGATCTATAGCTCTATTCTTTTGATTCTCACTCTCATTCTCACGGTTTCACTAATCTCTCGGTTACAAAACCCTAATACTCTCACTCTTCATTCTCTCGGTTTCTACTGCTCATTCTCTCGGTTTCTACTGCTCTCATACTTCCATTCCTCTCTGTTCTAAACCTAAAGCTTGCTCTAAGCCTCAGTCTCTCGGTCCATTTAAGTTTCTTGGTCTTAAACCCTAGAAACTCATCTCTCCTCTCGGTAACTTAAGGCGCCAACTCTTCTCAGTTATTCAAGCCGTCTCTCACTCTCTTCAGTCATTCACAATGGAAGATTCTGCTCATCTTAGCTCAAGCTTGAGGCCTACTGTTGTCCCTGTTGTGCTCAAAGGTATCAACTATAGGACATGGCAAAGGACCATCAAGACTGCCATTTGTGGAAGAGGATTGTGGGATCACATCTTGGAGGATAAAACACCAACTGAAGAAGATGAAGCCAAGAAGAAGGATGAGGAAACCAAGAAGGCAGAAGCAAAATGGCTTCAAGAAGATCAGCTTGTGCTTGGCTTTCTCCAAAACTCTCTTGACCCATCCATCCTTGAAGCTTATTCTCATTGTGAGACAGCCAAGTCACTGTGGGATACTCTCAAGAAGATTTATGGAGATGTTTCAAATCTGAGCAGAGTTTATGAGGTGAAGAAGGCCATAAATGAGCTGAAACAAGAAGACCATGACTTTAACAAGTATCTTGGGAAGTTCTCTTCAGCATGGTCTGAACTTGAAATGCTAAGGCCAAGTACTTTAAACCCTAAGGTTCTCATTGAGAGAAAGGAGCAAGACAAGATCTTTGGCCTTCTACTCAACTTGAATCCGGTTTATAATGATGCCATCATGAAGATCCTAAGGGAGACTACACTTCCTGATTTTGAAGAGGTGTGCTCAAGGCTCCAAAAGGAAGAAGGAAACATTGGTTTGTTTGGAGGAAAGGGGGAGTTGGTGACTGCCAACAAAGCCGGCTTCAAACCTGAGGAGAAGAAGGCGCCATTTTGTGATCAATGCAAGAGGAAAGGCCACTCCAAGGATAAGTGTTGGATCCTCCATCCCCACCTCAAACCAGACAAGTTCAAGAACTCAAGGGCAAATGCAAACATCTCACAAGAAGCTGTGAATGAACCAGCCTCCACTTCAGCTCAAGGAGGGGAGCTTGCACTCTACACAGCCACTGAGTATGTTAAGAAGAGTGACCTTGAGGACCTCATCAAGGCTTATGCCTCTAAACTCTCTGGTATCTCTTTATTCTCACATAAATTGCTTAGTAAAACTGATCATAAGTTGGTAGTAGATTCAGGAGCTTCTCACCATATGATTAGTAATGCTAAGTTGTTGGAGAACATTAAACCTGCCCTAGGAAGAGTAACTATAGCTGATGGTCAAGGGATTCCAATAATAGGTACAGGAAAGTTGAGATTATTTAACAAGGAAAGTGATGCATTCTATGTTCCTAAGTTTAAGTCTAACTTGCTGTCGGTTAAAAGGATCACTAAAGACTTGAATTGCAATGTTATCTTTGGGCCTAATGAAGTTTGTTTTCAGGATATTAAGAATGGAAAGGTTATTGGAAGAGGTGGTACACAAGATGAGCTTTACCTCCTTGAAGACACTTCTCCAAACCACTCGGATACTTTAGCTTTTAAATCCTGTTTTTCTTTCAATCAAAATGTCCTATGGCATGCTAGACTAGGACATCCTCATGCTCGTGCTTTGAACTTAATGTTGCCTAATGTTAGCTTTGATCATTCAACTTGTGAAGCTTGTATTCTTGGCAAACATTGTAGAACTATCTTTCCTAAATCAACTACTATCTATGAACATTGTTTTGATCTTGTGCACTCTGATGTTTGGACTTCACCTTGCCTGTCTAGAGATAGAAACAAGTATTTTGTGACCTTCATAGATGAAAAATCAAAATATACTTGGGTAACTTTGCTTCCATCTAAAGATAGGGTGTTTGATGCATTTTTGAATTTCCAAAACTATGTTACTAATCAGTTTAATGCCAAGATCAAAGTGTTTAGGTCAGATAATGGAGGAGAGTATACAAGCCAAAGATTCAAAGCTCACTTGAACAAATGTGGGATCCTTCATCAAACAAGCTGTCCCCATACTCCCCAACAAAATGGTGTGGCTGAAAGGAAGAACAGACATCTCATGGAAGTTGCTAGGTCCATGATGTTCCACACCAATGTTCCTAAGAGGTTTTGGGGAGATGCAGTGTTGGCAGCATGCTATCTCATCAACAGGATCCCAACTAGAGTCCTTCAAGACATTTCACCATATGAGGTATTGAACAAAGCCAATCCATTTATTGAACACTTACGTGTGTTTGGTTGTGTTTGTTTTGTGTATATCTCAGGAGATCAAAGGAACAAGCTAGATGCTAAGAGCACAAAGTGTATGTTTCTTGGATACTCCACAACTCAGAAGGGCTACAAGTGTTTTGATCCAAGCAACAACAGGACCTATGTTTCAAGGGATGTTAAGTTCATTGAGGGGCAGAGTTACTATGAGAAGAAGGATTGGGAAGGTTTGAAGGATCTCTCAAGATCACCTTCTGATTTGGCTACAAGTTTGAAGTACCTATTGGACCACTTGGGAAATGATACCCCACGGCCAAAGGAACCTGAAACAGAAACCCAAGAAGCTCAACAAGAGGATACTGAACCAACAACACACACGCATGAACCGGCTGAAGCTCAAGAAGACACTCTACCTCAAGATCAGAACCAAGTGGACTTGGATATGAATGAGGATGAGATGGTTTATCAAGAGGCAGTGGGTAATGAAGAGGTGGTTGATCAACAGGTTCAGCAACTCAGGAGAAGCACAAGGGAAAAGAAAGATCCATCAGAATGGATGAAGACAAGAGTCTACTACAACAACCAAGCAGTAGCTCATCCTAGTCAGTCTACTTGTTCTATTGACTTGCTACCATCTAGTCACAAGGCCTTTCTTGGAAAGATTGAGCTAAACCAAGTTCCTAAGACTTATGAAGAGGCTGAAGGTATCAAGGTTTGGATGGATGCAGTAAAGGATGAGAAAGAAGCTATGGAGAGGAACCACACTTGGATTGTGGAGAAGCTGCCAAAAAGGAAGAAGACTGTTAGTTCTAAATGGGTCTTCACAATCAAGTATAAAAGCAATGGAGACATAGAGAGGTACAAGGCAAGGCTAGTAGCAAGGGGGTTCACTCAAACCTATGGAGAAGACTATACGGATACCTTTGCACCAGTGGCTAAACTTCATACAGTGAGAGTCACACTGAGCTTAGCCACAAACCTCTCATGGAATCTATGGCAAATGGATGTGAAGAATGCTTTTCTACAAGGTGAACTTGAAGAAGAAGTGTATATGACTCCACCACCAGGTTTGAAGCACTTGTGTAAAGATGGTGAAGTATTGAGGCTAAGAAGGGCAATTTATGGTCTGAAGCAATCACCAAGGGCATGGTACCATAAGCTCAGTCACACTCTCATGGACCATGGGTTCAAGAAGTCTCAATCTGATCACACATTGTTCACACTTCAAAGTGCTCAAGGAGTGGTGGTGGTTTTGATCTATGTGGATGATTTGATTATCACAGGAAGTGATAATGATGGGATTCAATCCACAAAGGCCTACCTCAAGAGTTCCTTTGATATCAAAGACCTTGGTGAATTGAAGTATTTCTTGGGCATTGAAGTATGCAGATTCAATGATGGGTTGTTTCTGTCCCAAAGGAAGTATGTTAAGGACTTGTTGGCAGAAACAAGTATGCTTGATTGCAAGATTGCAAAGACTCCTCTTGAAGATGGCTACCAAGTCAATAGAAAGGGGGAGAAATCAGATGAAGTCGAGTTCAAGGATGTCTCATTGTATAGGAGGCTGGTTGGGAAGCTTATCTACCTCACTCTCACAAGACCAGACTTGTGCTTTGCTGTGAATCAAGTTAGTCAACATATGCAATCACCCACAGTGTATCATTGGAGTTTGATTGAGAGGATACTCAGATATCTCAAAGGATCAACTGACCAAGGCATTTGGATGGGTAAGAATGATAGCACAGAAATTGTTGGCTATTGTGATGCAGATTGGGCTGGTGACAAGAGTGATAGGAGATCAACAACCGGCTATTGCACCTTCATTGGAGGCAACTTGGTGACTTGGAAGACAAAGAAGCAGAAGGTGGTATCTTGTTCTAGTGCTGAAGCTGAGTATAGGGCTATGAGGAAGCTTGCAACCGAGTTAACATGGTTGAAGGCTTTGCTTAAGGACTTTGGCATAGAGCAATCAAGTCCAATCACCTTCCATTGTGACAACCAGGCTGCTATTCACATTGCAACCAACTCAGTGTTTCATGAGAGGACAAAACACATTGAGATTGATTGTCACAAGGTAAGGGAAAAGATTGAAGATGGAACCATTCTGCCTTGCTACACAAAGAGTGAAGATCAGCTTGCGGATATCTTCACTAAGGCTGCTAGTCTTAAGGTTTGCACCCATGTCTTTGGCAAACTAGGGCTAGTAGCTATTCATGATTAGAACTCTCCTGATTCATGAGCAGCATACTCTTTTTCCCTTGATGTGGTTTTGTCCCAAGTGGTTTTCCACATCAAGGTTTTTAATGAGGTGTTGCCATGATCATTCCAAGTTCAGTCTTTAGGGTGATTCCAAAGTCTGAACTTGAGGGGGAGTATTGATCATGAGAAGATCAAATGTGCAAAGGCTGTGTAGTATCTAAAAATGCACAAGTCTTGCACATTTGATCATGTGCATAATTGGGGACTTCTTCCTAAGAGTAAGAAGCGCCTTAACCTTATCATAATTCAAGTTTGGTGTAACCTAATGAAGAGAGATGACCGTTGGAACATCCTAGAGAGAGAGATGACCGTTGGAGCATAAGAACAAGAAAGGAGGGGACCACATTCTCTCTCTCTTACCTGCGCATGTTCAGCAGGATCAGACCTTGTCCTATAGCTCATTTTGTCTTCATACTCCTTTAGGTTAAGCAACAATTGTATTGTCTCTCCTATATAAAGAATGTAACACCAAAGTAATAAGATAAGGGTTTTGGAATCTCTTATTCTCTCCTCTCTCTCTTTGCGGCTACAAAGCATCTCTAGAACCCTAATCTCTTTCAATGTTTATACTCTAAATCTATCATATGTGTCATGGATCGGGGGTTTTAGGTGAGGTTAAACAACTATAAGTAAGTTTTTGTATGTTGCTTAAGGTAGAATGAGAAGCATTTTATACAAGTTTATGTTCGTTTGTAACACCCCAAAGTAACCCGTCTAAATACTAGAAAGACACTTTGATCTTGTAAAAGGTCCCATGAGAATCCTAAACAAAACTTTTTAAACAACAATTCTTGAAACATATGTGTCATGGATTGGAGATTTTAGGTGAGGTTAGACAACTATAAGTAAGATTTTGTATGCTCCTAAAGGTAGAATGAGAATCATTTTATACAAGTTTATGTTCATTTGTAACACCCCTAAATAACCCTTCTAAATAATAGAAAGACACTTTAACCTTCTACATGTTCCTATGATAATCCTAAACAAAACTTTTTAAACAAAACTTCTTGAAACCTATGTGTCATGGATTGGAGAATTTAGGTGCAGTAAGACAACTATAAGTAAGTTTTTGTAGGCTCCCAAAGGTAGAATGAGAAGCATGTTGTACATGTTTATGTTCGTTTGTAACACAACTAAGTAACCCCTCCAAAAGACTAGAAAGACATTTTGATCTTCTAAAAGGTCCTATGAGAATCCAAAATAAAACTTTTTAACCAAAACTTCTTGAAACATATATGTCATGGATTGGAGAATTTAGGTGAAGTAGGACAACTATAAGTAAGTTTTTGTATTCTCCCAAAGGTAGAATGATAAACATGTTTTACATGTTTATGTTCGATTGTAACACAACTAAGTAACCCCTCTAATAGGCTAGAAAGACATTTTGATCTTCTAAAAGGTCCTATGAGAATCCAAAATAAAACTTTTTAACAAAAACTTCTTGAAACATATATGTCATGAATTGGAGAATTTAGGTGAGGTAGGACAACTATAAGTAAATTTTTGTATTCTCCCAAAGATAGAATGATAAGCATGTTTTACATGTTTATGTTCGTTTGTAACACAACTAAGTAACCCCTTTAAAAGACTAGAAAGACACTTTGATCTTCTAAAAGGTCCTATGAGAATCCTAAATAAAAAATTTTAACCAAAACTTCTTGAAACATACATGTCATGGATTGGAGAATTTAGGTGAGGTAGGACAACTATAAGTAAGTTTTTGTATGCTCCTTAAGGTAGAATGAGAAGCATTTTATACAAGTTTATGTTCGTTTGTAACACCCCTAAGTAACCCTTCTAAATACTCGAAAGACACTATGATCTTGTAAAAGGTCCTATGAGAATCCTAAACAAAACTTTTTAAACAAAAATTCTTGAAACATATGTGTCATGGATCGGGGGTTTTAGGTGAGGTTAAACAACTATAAGTAAGTTTTTGTATGTTGCTTAAGGTAGAATGAGAAGCATTTTATACAAGTTTATGTTCGTTTGTAACACCCCTAAGTAACCCGTCTAAATACTAGAAAGACACTTTGATCTTGTAAAAGGTCCCATGAGAATCCTAAACAAAACTTTTTAAACAACAATTTTTGAAACATATGTGTGTCATGGATTGGAGATTTTAGGTGAGGTTAGACAACTATAAGTAAGATTTTGTATGCTCCTAAAGGTAGAATGAGAATCATTTTATACAAGTTTATGTTCATTTGTAACACCCCTAAATAACCCTTCTAAATAATAGAAAGACACTTTAACCTTCTACAAGTTCCTATGATAATCCTAAACAAAACTTTTTAAACAAAACTTCTTGAAACCTATGTGTCATGGATTGGAGAATTTAGGTGCAGTAAGACAACTATAAGTAAGTTTTTGTATGCTCCCAAAGGTAGAATGAGAAGCATGTAGTACATGTGTTATGTTCGTTTGTAACACAACTAAGTAACCCCTCCAAAAGACTAAAAAGACATTTTGATCTTCTAAATGGTCCTATGAGAATCCAAAATAAAACTTTTTAACCAAAACTTCTTGAAACATATATGTCATGGATTGGAGAATTTAGGTGAAGTAGGACAACTATAAGTAAGTTTTTGTATTCTCCCAAAGGTAGAATGATAAGCATGTTTTACATGTTTATGTTCGATTGTAACACAACTAAGTAACCCCTCTAATAGGCTAGAAAGATATTTTGATCTTCTAAAAGGTCCTATGAGAATCCATGATGAGGACATCGACTCAAGCATTGACTCAAGCGTTGACTCAAGCGTAGAGATACGTCGAGAAGACCTAGAAGAAGTACCTGCTGCTCAAGACGTGACGACCATGAGAGATCCTCCAAGGACAAGATCAGGAACTAGAAGACTCAGAGCACTGTTCAACACGTCCATTCAGAGTCTCCTAGCTCAAGATTATCAAGTGGGGCGTGTAGAAGATCAAATGAAGACAATTGAAGACTCGATGATGATCTTCTCAATTCAGTCTACTGAGGCCCAACCATGGACAACCACACACGCTCAATAAGGTATGATTTCAATTATATATTGTGTTTGTTCATTTTGCAGGTCCAAGTATTACATTAGTTGTCTGAGTCAGAGTCTGTATTAGTCGTTAAGTGGGTCAAGTTTCCCTGTATTACTTTTAAGTCGGACCATAGGATATTTTAGTATTTAGTAGCCGTTGTAATTATGTTTTCTGCCCTAGAAGGCAACAGCTGCACGATCCCCTTTAAAAGGATCCTTAGCAGCCGTGTATCATTTACCAAGTATCAATACAATAACGCAGTTCTTCTTCTTTGAGAGAAAACACCTTTTCGATTCTAAGCTTTCTTGTGAGTCATATCAAGCGACCTTAGATTCAGTCTTATCACAAGATCCTTCATCTCTTGTGTGGCGACAATCAATCCATCTTCTATCCATTCAATCATCTCACGTTCATTCTAAGGAGTCTAGAGACCCGAGGATTGAATCCATCTTACCACAACATCACCCACGATCTAGAATAGAGAGACCTCAGTCCCTGTTCTAAGTCAACCCACGCTTCCATCTTGCATCATTCTGGTATCAGAGCCGAAAGGTTCCTAGATCAGGTGTATCTATCCCTTTTCCTTTCGGTTTCTTTGCAATCTAGTTCATAGCTTTCGATTTTTACATTCAAAAAAAAAAAAAAACCACAAAAAGTCTTTTGTTTCATCTAGTTTCATTGTTGATCTACATCCTTGATTCAAGTTAGGAATCGCTTCTTTGTGCTTGAGCCAATAAGCGAATTCTCTTATCAATCTTAGGGTTTTAGAATCAAAGCTTTTCTTTTCTTGCACTCGTTTTTCAACTTTCAAAAAAAAAAAAAAAATTGTTTTGTGTTCTTGATTCTTGCTTTCAAAAAAAAAAAAAAAAAAAGAGATTTACGAAGAAGAAGAAGTGTGATCTTTTGATCCGGTTTTCCCATTTGAATTTTGGTTCAAAGTGTTCATTTCCTTTTCCAAAGATTTCGAAAATATTTTCCATATTTTTAGATTTTCTAGTTCCTATTTTTACTAAATCTCGTTTTCAAAAAAAAAAAAAAAAGAAGAAAGTTTTCCAAATCTTTTCAAATTTCTAAAGATCTCCTATATTTAATCAAATCGGTTTACAACTTTCCAAAATCCTTTTGTCAAAACCGAGTGTGATTTATTTTACTTGTAACCGAGCCTTCTCTTGTGTCAATCCTTGACGCATCGCTTGTATCACAAGTTATCATAGGTTTGCTTAGGATCTTTCTCCTTATTTTGTGCCTTTTGTTCCCTAGTCACTTGATCGCTTGCTCTAGTGTGTATAGGAACAGGAAACCAATGGCAGGAGACCACGTCGACCCTAATGCAGCTCTACTAGAAGCGCTACAAGCCATGAAGAACGACTTGTCGGCTCAGATCGGACGGATTGATCAAAGGGTTGGACGACTAGAACTTCCAAGGAATGATGAGCAGTCGGATGATGATGAGAGTGAGAATACTCTGAATGCAGGGGCAGGAGGGAGGAACCGAGATCATCAACATCACCGCCGTGATCGCCAACCACAACATGAGGTAAACCGTAACTTTGCAAAAGATTTGAAACTAACTGTGCCAACTTTTGCAGGTAGGGTTAATCCGGAAGCATACCTTGATTGGGAGAGGCGTATGGAGTACATCTTTGACTACTACGAGTACAATGACCAGAAGAAGATAGCTCTAGCTTCGGCTCAACTCACGGACCATGCCTTAACTTGGTGGGACAGAGAAGTCCAAGACCGTAGGCGAAACAACTTTGAGCGGATCACAACCTGGGCAGCCATGAAGTACAACTTCAGGAGGCGATTTGTGCCACCTCATTACCACAGAGATATGCAAAAGCAGTTCAGGCTTCTGTCACAGAAGAACAAGAGTGTTGAGGAATACTATGAAGAGTTTGAGCAACTCAAGAACCGGATGGCGTTGGATGAGAGTGAAGAAGTTCTCATGGGCCATTTCATTGATGGACTCAATGACCGAATCGCCAGAAAGGTAGAACGTCAACCTTGTCATGATCTTAATGATTTATTGCATGCAGCCGTGCAGGCTGAACAAGGAATCAAGAGAAAGACAGCGGCAGCGAGTCGCTCAAGACCTAACTCATGGAGTGCACCGCAAGCTAAGAACCTTGACAAAGGCAAGACTGTTGCCTCAGGTTCCCAAGATAAGAGGTCAGCTTATGACGCTCCAAGGAACAACCGTACTGACTCAGGTAAGTCTTCAACCACTAATACAAGAGCGTGAGACATAACTTGTTTCAAGTGTCAGGGTAAAGGTCACTATGCACGAGATTGTCCAAATCAGCGAGTTATGATCTTAACACCTGATGGAGGATATGAGTCTCAAGATGAAGTGGAACACCTTGAAGCTGCGGATTCAGAAGAGGAAGTCGCATTTCCCGAGACAGGAGAGATGTTAGTTGTTTGCAGGGCATTGAGTGCCTTGAGTGACCCAGACACCATCCAGAGAGAAAACTTGTTTTTCACTCGATGTTCAGTTCAGAACAAGGTATGTAGTCTCATAATTGATGGTGGATCTTGTACTAATGCTGCTAGCAAGATTATGGTGGAAAAGCTAGGTTTGAAGACAACCCAACATCCGAGGCCATACCGCCTTAGATGGTTAGATTCAAGCACCGAGATCAGGATACATGAGCAAGTCCTGATTCAGTTCAAGATAGGGAAGTATGAGGATGAAGTCTTGTGCGATGTTGTCCCAATGCAAGTAGGCCATATGCTTCTCGGCAGACCATGGCAATTTGATAGAGAAGTCATACACAACGGACGCACCAATACTCATTCCTTCACGCACGACAAGCGCAAATTCCAGCTTGCTCCATTATCTCCTCAAGAGGTACATGAGATGCAATCCAAATTTGCTGCCGAGGCCAAGGTAAGTAAAACTAACCTTTACATCACTCCTAGTACTGTCTATAAGGCTTTAGAGCGAAAAGAAACGGTGCTACTAATGGTGTTTAGAGATGTGTTGATTACAGGTTCACAGGATAATGTACTTGTACCAGAGATTGTATCACTGCTTGACAGATACAAAGATGTGTTCCCTGAAGAGATACCGGCTGGGTTACCACCTATTAGAGGAATAGAGCATCAGATTGATCTAGTTCCCGGTGTACCATTGCCCAACCGTCCCGCTTACCGTATGAACCCAACAGAAACTAAGGAGCTGGAGAAGCAGATTCAAGACTTAATGGAGAAAGGTTACATTAGAGAAAGCTTGAGCCCGTGTGCTGTACCAGTTCTCTTAGTGCCAAAGAAAGATGGAACTTGGAGGATGTGTGTAGACTGCCGAGCAATCAACAACATCACCATAAAATATCGACATCCAATTCCAAGGTTAGATGATATGCTTGATGAACTATCTGGATCTAATGTGTTTTCCAAGATTGATCTTAGGAGTGGATACCATCAAGTGAGGATGAAAGAAGGTGACGAATGGAAGACTGCTTTCAAGACTAAGCAGGGGCTATACGAGTGGTTAGTCATGCCATTTGGTCTAACCAATGCACCCAGCACCTTCATGAGGTTAATGAACCAGGTTCTCAGAGCTTACATCAGTAAATTTGTAGTAGTTTACTTTGATGATATATTGGTTTATAGCAAATCGTTTGAGGATCACCAAAAGCATCTTGAGCTAGTCCTTGACACACTTCGAAAAGAAAGCCTATATGGTAATCTTAAGAAGTGCTCCTTTTGTACTAATGAAGTGGTTTTCTTAGGTTTTGTTGTCAGTTCCAAAGGTTTACAGGTTGATCAAGAGAAGATCAAAGCAATCCAAGAATGGCCGAGACCAAACAACATAGGACAAGTCAGGAGCTTCCACGGATTGGCAAGCTTCTACCGGCGTTTTGTCAAAGATTTCAGTACAATAGCCGCCCCTCTCACTGCTGTGATCAAGAAGGACGTAGCATTTCAGTGGGGATCAGCTCAAGAGGACGCGTTCAACAGACTCAAGGATCGCTTGACGCATGCACCAGTCTTGGTATTACCTGATTTTAATAAAACCTTTGAGGTTGAATGTGATGCTTCAGGCTTAGGTATTGGAGCCGTGCTAACTCAAGGAGGGCGTCCAGTAGCCTACTTCAGTGAGAAACTAAGTGGAGCCAGCTTGAACTACCCAACGTACGACAAGGAACTCTATGCGCTAGTGAGGTCGTTGGAGACATGGCAGCACTATCTTCTGTCCAAGGAGTTTGTCATACATACTGATCATGAGACTTTGAAGCATCTTAGAGGACAAATAACACTGAAGAGAAGACATGCTAAGTGGATGGAGTTTGTAGAAGCATTCCCATATGTGATAAAGTATAAGAAGGGCAAAGAGAATGTTGTGGCTGACGCACTCTCAAGGCGACACATGCTGATCACAACTTTGGAGGCTAAGGTCTTAGGGTTTGAACACCTTAAGGATGCATATAAGGATGATCCAGACTTCGGCTCAGTCTACCAAGATTGTACCACTGCCCCAACAGGTTCCTTCTACTTACATAATGGTTATTTGTTTAGGGAAAAACGTTTGTGTGTTCCACAGGGTTCTATGCGAGACTTGTTGATCAAGGAAGCACATGGTGGTGGACTCATGGGACATTTTGGAGTGGATAAGACTCTGAGCGTTTTGGTAGAACACTTCTTTTGGCCTCACCTCAAGAAGGATGTGGAACGATTCTGTTCCAAGTGTGTCACTTGCCTCAAAGCCAAATCCAGGTCACATCCACATGGTTTATATATGCCACTTCCTATTCCTAGTATGCCTTGGGTTGATATATCAATGGACTTTGTTTTAGGCTTACCCAAAATCCGAGGAAAGGATTCTATTTTTGTTGTAGTGGACAGGTTCTCAAAGATGGCACATTTCATTCCCTGTGCCAAGACTAATGATGCCACTCAAACTGCTGAGTTATTCTTTAAAGAAGTAGTACGCTTACATGGGATCCCGAGGACTATTGTTTCTGACCGAGACACGAAGTTTCTAAGTCACTTCTGGAGGGTTCTTTGGAGGAAACTAGGAACCAAGCTACTCTTCTCAACAACTTGTCATCCACAAACTGATGGACAAACTGAGGTTGTAAACAGGACTCTATCTACTCTCTTAAGAGCCACGGTTGGTAAGAACCTACGGAACTGGTTAGATTGTATTCCATATGTTGAGTTCGCTTATAATCATGCTAACCATTCTACTACTAAGTTGTCACCTTTTGAGATTGTCTATGGATTTCAGCCAGAAACCCCTTTAGATCTTGTTCCTTTGCCGCCATTAGATGTTACTAATCAGGATGGAGAATCAAAGGCTGAGTTAATTAAGAAGCTGCATCAGAAGGTGAAGACCAACATAGAGGAAAAGACGGCCAAGTACAAGAAGGCTGCTGACAAAGGGAGAAAGGAGCTCATCTTCAACCCAGGAGATTGGGTGTGGGTTCACATGCGTACAGAGAGGTTCCCAAATCAGAGGAAATCCAAGCTAGAACCAAGAGGAGCTGGACCATTCCGAGTGTTGGAGAGAGTCAACAACAATGCCTACAAGCTGGATCTGCCAGGTGAGTTGACCATTTCACCAGTGTTCAATGTTGCTGACTTGCTTCCTTATAATGCAGATGATGGAATTCTGAGGTCAGAATCTTCTCAAGAGGGAGGGAATGATGAGGACATCGACTCAAGCGTTGACTCAAGCGTTGACTCAAGCGTAGAGATACGTCGAGAAGACCTAGAAGAAGTACCTGCTGCTCAAGACGTGACGACCATGAGAGATCCTCCAAGGACAAGATCAGGAACTAGAAGACTCAGAGCACTGTTCAACACGTCCATTCAGAGTCTCCTAGCTCAAGATTATCAAGTGGGGCGTGTAGAAGATCAAATGAAGACAATTGAAGACTCGATGATGATCTTCTCAATTCAGTCTACTGAGGCCCAACCATGGACAACCACACACGCTCAATAAGGTATGATTTCAATTATATATTGTGTTTGTTCATTTTGCAGGTCCAAGTATTACATTAGTTGTCTGAGTCAGAGTCTGTATTAGTCGTTAAGTGGGTCAAGTTTCCCTGTATTACTTTTAAGTCGGACCATAGGATATTTTAGTATTTAGTAGCCGTTGTAATTATGTTTTCTGCCCTAGAAGGCAACAGCTGCACGATCCCCTTTATAAGGATCCTTAGCAGCCGTGTATCATTTACCAAGTATCAATACAATAACGCAGTTCTTCTTCTTTGAGAGAAAACACCTTTTCGATTCTAAGCTTTCTTGTGAGTCATATCAAGCGACCTTAGATTCAGTCTTATCACAAGATCCTTCATCTCTTGTGTGGCGACAATCAATCCATCTTCTATCCATTCAATCATCTCACGTTCATTCTAAGGAGTCTAGAGACCCGAGGATTGAATCCATCTTACCACAACATCACCCACGATCTAGAATAGAGAGACCTCAGTCCCTGTTCTAAGTCAACCCACGCTTCCATCTTGCATCATTCTGGTATCAGAGCCGAAAGGTTCCTAGATCAGGTGTATCTATCCCTTTTCCTTTCGGTTTCTTTGCAATCTAGTTCATAGCTTTCGATTTTTACATTCAAAAAAAAAAACCCCACAAAAAGTCTTTTGTTTCATCTAGTTTCATTGTTGATCTACATTCTTGATTCAAGTTAGGAATCGCTTCTTTGTGCTTGAGCCAATAAGCGAATTCTCTTGTCAATCTTAGGGTTTTAGAATCAAAGCTTTTCTTTTCTTGCACTCGTTTTTCAACTTTCAAAAAAAAAAAAAAATTGTTTTGTGTTCTTGATTCTTGCTTTCAAAAAAAAAAAAAAAAAAGAGATTTACGAAAAAGAGATTTGCTGTCTCACAATGAGAATAAGCTTCAAGGATGGATGGGTCAAGAGAGTTTTGGAGGAAGCCAAGCACAAGCTGATCTTCTTGAAACCATTTAGCTTCTGCCTTTTTGGTTTCCTCATCCTTCTTCTTGGCTTCATCTTCTTCAGTTGGTGTTTTATCCTCCAAGATGTGATCCCACAATCCTCTTCCACAAATGGCAGTCTTGATGGTCCTTTGCCATGTCCTATAGTTGATACCTTTGAGCACAACAGGGACAGCAGTAGGCCTCAAGCTTGAGCTGAGATGAGAAGAGTCTTCCATGGTGAACAGCTGATGGAGAGCGGTTGGAACTTTGAAGGACCGAGAGTGAACAATCTTTGGACCGAGAAACCTAGGGTTTTATGTGGACCGAGAGTGTGAGTAAACTGAGTGAATGAGAGCTTAGGATAAGAATAAGAGTTTTAGAGCAGAGAGGATGAAGAACTTAGAGAGTAGTAGCTTAGGAACCGAGAGAATAAAGATAGAGAGAATTAGGGTTTTGGACCGAGAGTAGCTGCAGCCGAGAGAGAGTGAAGGATTAAAGAGAGAGAATCAAGAGAATGAGGAGCATTGCTCTGATACCATGTGAGATTTTGAGAGTATGAACATGAGTGTTCTTGAGAGAATAAGAGTGGTGGCGCAGCTAGAGAGAAAATGGGATTCAAAACCCTTAACTTGTTTCATTTGTGGTTACAACACATATATAGTTCTTACAACACATGAATGGTTTAACCTAAAGGAGAAACAAGACAAAATAGGAGGAGACAAGGTCAGAGCAGGTCTGAGAATGCGCCAGGAGGTGAGAGAAAGGGTGTGGACCACTTGTGGTCCCCACCAGACAAAACCCTCCTTAAACCCTAACGGCTATCTCTCTATCCCAACGGCTCTCTCTCCTTCTTGTTTCTGAATTATGTTGGCGCCTTATCACTTGTGTTGTCCCCAACTTTGCACTTTGATATTGTGCAAGACTTGTGCATTCCACAAACTTAACATATTGATAGTGTCATGATCAATATAAGTAACCCTTCTAAATACTCGAAAGACACTATGATCTTGTAAAAAGTCCTATGAGAATCCTAAACAAAACTTTTTAAACAAAAATTCTTGAAACATATGTGTCATGGATCGGGGGTTTTAGGTGAGGTTAAACAACTATAAGTAAGTTTTTGTATGTTGCTTAAGGTAGAATGAGAAGCATTTTATACAAGTTTATGTTCGTTTGTAACACCCCAAAGTAACCCGTCTAAATACTAGAAAGACACTTTGATCTTGTAAAAGGTCCCATGAGAATCCTAAACAAAACTTTTTAAACAACAATTCTTGAAACATATGTGTCATGGATTGGAGATTTTAGGTGAGGTTAGACAACTATAAGTAAGATTTTGTATGCTCCTAAAGGTAGAATGAGAATCATTTTATACAAGTTTATGTTCATTTGTAACACCCCTAAATAACCCTTCTAAATAATAGAAAGACACTTTAACCTTCTACATGTTCCTATGATAATCCTAAACAAAACTTTTTAAACAAAACTTCTTGAAACCTATGTGTCATGGATTAGAGAATTTAGGTGCAGTAAGACAACTATAAGTAAGTTTTTGTATGCTCCCAAAGGTAGAATGAGAAGCATGTTGTACATGTTTATGTTCGTTTGTAACACAACTAAGTAACCCCTCCAAAAGACTAGAAAGACATTTTGATCTTCTAAAAGGTCCTATGAGAATCCAAAATAAAACTTTTTAACCAAAACTTCTTGAAACATATATGTCATGGATTGGAGAATTTAGGTGAAGTAGGACCACTATAAGTAAGTTTTTGTATTCTCCCAAAGGTAGAATGATAAGCATGTTTTACATGTTTATGTTCGATTGTAACACAACTAAGTAACCCCTCTAATAGGCTAGAAAGACATTTTGATCTTCTAAAAGGTCCTATGAGAATCCAAAATAAAACTTTTTTAACCAAAACTTCTTGTAACATATATGTCATGAATTGGAGAATTTAGGTGAGGTAGGACAACTATAAGTAAATTTTTGTATTCTCCCAAAGGTAGAATGATAAGCATGTTTTACATGTTTATGTTCGTTTGTAAAACAACTAAGTAACCCCTTTAAAAGACTAGAAAGACACTTTGATCTTCTAAAAGGTCATATGAGAATCCTAAATAAAAAATTTTAACCAAAACTTCTTGAAACATACATGTCATGGATTGGAGAATTTAGGTGAGGTAGGACAACTATAAGTAAGTTTTTGTATTCTCCCAAAGGTAGAATGATAAGCATGTTTTACATGTTTATGTTCGATTGTAACACAACTAAGTAACCCCTCTAATAGGCTAGAAAGACATTTTGATCTTCTAAAAGGTCCTATGAGAATCCAAAATAAAACTTTTTAACCAAAACTTCTTGAAACATATATGTCATGAATTGGAGAATTTAGGTGAGGTAGGACAACTATAAGTAAATTTTTGTATTCTCCCAAAGGTAGAATGATAAGCATGTTTTACATGTTTATGTTCGTTTGTAACACAACTAAGTAACCCCTCTAAAAGACTAGAAAGACACTTTGATCTTCTAAAAGGTCCTATGAGAATCCTAAATAAAAAATTTTAAACAAAACTTCTTGAAACATACATGTCATGGATTGGAGAATTTAGGTGAGGTAGGACAACTATAAGTAAGTTTTTGTATGCTCCTTAAGGTAGAATGAGAAGCATTTTATACAAGTTTATGTTCGTTTGTAACACCCCTAAGTAACCCTTCTAAATACTCGAAAGACACTATGATCTTGTAAAAGGTCCTATGAGAATCCTAAACAAAACTTTTTAAACAAAAATTCTTGAAACATATGTGTCATGGATCGGGGGTTTTAGGTGAGGTTAAACAACTATAAGTAAGTTTTTGTATGTTGCTTAAGGTAGAATGAGGAGCATTTTATACAAGTTTATGTTCGTTTGTAACACCCCTAAGTAACCCGTCTAAATACTAGAAAGACACTTTGATCTTGTAAAAGGTCCCATGAGAATCCTAAACAAAACTTTTTAAACAACAATTCTTGAAACATATGTGTCATGGATTGGAGATTTTAGGTGAGGTTAGACAACTATAAGTAAGATTTTGTATGCTCCTAAAGGTAGAATGAGAATCATTTTATACAAGTTTATGTTCATTTGTAACACCCCTAAATAACCCTTCTAAATAATAGAAAGACATTTTGATCTTCTAAAAGGTCCTATGAGAATCCAAAATAAAACTTTTTAACCAAAACTTCTTGAAACATATATGTCATGAATTGGAGAATTTAGGTGAGGTAGGACAACTATAAGTAAATTTTTGTATGCTCCCAAAGGTAGAATGATAAGCATGTTTTACATGTTTATGTTCGTTTGTAACACAACTAAGTAACCCCTTTAAAAGACTAGAAAGACACTTTGATCTTCTAAAAGGTCCTATGAGAATCCTAAATAAAAAGTTTTAACCAAAACTTCTTGAAACATACATGTCATGGATTGGAGAATTTAGGTGAGGTAGGACAACTATAAGTAAGTTTTTGTATGCTCCCAAAGGTAGAATGATAAGCATGTTTTACATGTTTATGTTCGTTTGTAACACAACTATGTAACCCCTCTAAAAGACTATCACTTGTGTTGTCCCCAACTTTGCACTTTGATATTGTGCAAGACTTGTGCATTCCACAAACTTAACATATTGATAGTGTCATGATCAATATAAGTAACCCTTCTAAATACTCGAAAGACACTATGATCTTGTAAAAAGTCCTATGAGAATCCTAAACAAAACTTTTTAAACAAAAATTCTTGAAACATATGTGTCATGGATCGGGGGTTTTAGGTGAGGTTAAACAACTATAAGTAAGTTTTTGTATGTTGCTTAAGGTAGAATGAGAAGCATTTTATACAAGTTTATGTTCGTTTGTAACACCCCAAAGTAACCCGTCTAAATACTAGAAAGACACTTTGATCTTGTAAAAGGTCCCATGAGAATCCTAAACAAAACTTTTTAAACAACAATTCTTGAAACATATGTGTCATGGATTGGAGATTTTAGGTGAGGTTAGACAACTATAAGTAAGATTTTGTATGCTCCTAAAGGTAGAATGAGAATCATTTTATACAAGTTTATGTTCATTTGTAACACCCCTAAATAACCCTTCTAAATAATAGAAAGACACTTTAACCTTCTACATGTTCCTATGATAATCCTAAACAAAACTTTTTAAACAAAACTTCTTGAAACCTATGTGTCATGGATTAGAGAATTTAGGTGCAGTAAGACAACTATAAGTAAGTTTTTGTATGCTCCCAAAGGTAGAATGAGAAGCATGTTGTACATGTTTATGTTCGTTTGTAACACAACTAAGTAACCCCTCCAAAAGACTAGAAAGACATTTTGATCTTCTAAAAGGTCCTATGAGAATCCAAAATAAAACTTTTTAACCAAAACTTCTTGAAACATATATGTCATGGATTGGAGAATTTAGGTGAAGTAGGACCACTATAAGTAAGTTTTTGTATTCTCCCAAAGGTAGAATGATAAGCATGTTTTACATGTTTATGTTCGATTGTAACACAACTAAGTAACCCCTCTAATAGGCTAGAAAGACATTTTGATCTTCTAAAAGGTCCTATGAGAATCCAAAATAAAACTTTTTTAACCAAAACTTCTTGTAACATATATGTCATGAATTGGAGAATTTAGGTGAGGTAGGACAACTATAAGTAAATTTTTGTATTCTCCCAAAGGTAGAATGATAAGCATGTTTTACATGTTTATGTTCGTTTGTAACACAACTAAGTAACCCCTTTAAAAGACTAGAAAGACACTTTGATCTTCTAAAAGGTCATATGAGAATCCTAAATAAAAAATTTTAACCAAAACTTCTTGAAACATACATGTCATGGATTGGAGAATTTAGGTGAGGTAGGACAACTATAAGTAAGTTTTTGTATTCTCCCAAAGGTAGAATGATAAGCATGTTTTACATGTTTATGTTCGATTGTAACACAACTAAGTAACCCCTCTAATAGGCTAGAAAGACATTTTGATCTTCTAAAAGGTCCTATGAGAATCCAAAATAAAACTTTTTAACCAAAACTTCTTGAAACATATATGTCATGAATTGGAGAATTTAGGTGAGGTAGGACAACTATAAGTAAATTTTTGTATTCTCCCAAAGGTAGAATGATAAGCATGTTTTACATGTTTATGTTCGTTTGTAACACAACTAAGTAACCCCTCTAAAAGACTAGAAAGACACTTTGATCTTCTAAAAGGTCCTATGAGAATCCTAAATAAAAAATTTTAAACAAAACTTCTTGAAACATACATGTCATGGATTGGAGAATTTAGGTGAGGTAGGACAACTATAAGTAAGTTTTTGTATGCTCCTTAAGGTAGAATGAGAAGCATTTTATACAAGTTTATGTTCGTTTGTAACACCCCTAAGTAACCCTTCTAAATACTCGAAAGACACTATGATCTTGTAAAAGGTCCTATGAGAATCCTAAACAAAACTTTTTAAACAAAAATTCTTGAAACATATGTGTCATGGATCGGGGGTTTTAGGTGAGGTTAAACAACTATAAGTAAGTTTTTGTATGTTGCTTAAGGTAGAATGAGGAGCATTTTATACAAGTTTATGTTCGTTTGTAACACCCCTAAGTAACCCGTCTAAATACTAGAAAGACACTTTGATCTTGTAAAAGGTCCCATGAGAATCCTAAACAAAACTTTTTAAACAACAATTCTTGAAACATATGTGTCATGGATTGGAGATTTTAGGTGAGGTTAGACAACTATAAGTAAGATTTTGTATGCTCCTAAAGGTAGAATGAGAATCATTTTATACAAGTTTATGTTCATTTGTAACACCCCTAAATAACCCTTCTAAATAATAGAAAGACATTTTGATCTTCTAAAAGGTCCTATGAGAATCCAAAATAAAACTTTTTAACCAAAACTTCTTGAAACATATATGTCATGAATTGGAGAATTTAGGTGAGGTAGGACAACTATAAGTAAATTTTTGTATGCTCCCAAAGGTAGAATGATAAGCATGTTTTACATGTTTATGTTCGTTTGTAACACAACTAAGTAACCCCTTTAAAAGACTAGAAAGACACTTTGATCTTCTAAAAGGTCCTATGAGAATCCTAAATAAAAAGTTTTAACCAAAACTTCTTGAAACATACATGTCATGGATTGGAGAATTTAGGTGAGGTAGGACAACTATAAGTAAGTTTTTGTATGCTCCCAAAGGTAGAATGATAAGCATGTTTTACATGTTTATGTTCGTTTGTAACACAACTATGTAACCCCTCTAAAAGACTATCACTTGTGTTGTCCCCAACTTTGCACTTTGATATTGTGCAAGACTTGTGCATTCCACAAACTTAACATATTGATAGTGTCATGATCAATATAAGTAACCCTTCTAAATACTCGAAAGACACTATGATCTTGTAAAAAGTCCTATGAGAATCCTAAACAAAACTTTTTAAACAAAAATTCTTGAAACATATGTGTCATGGATCGGGGGTTTTAGGTGAGGTTAAACAACTATAAGTAAGTTTTTGTATGTTGCTTAAGGTAGAATGAGAAGCATTTTATACAAGTTTATGTTCGTTTGTAACACCCCAAAGTAACCCGTCTAAATACTAGAAAGACACTTTGATCTTGTAAAAGGTCCCATGAGAATCCTAAACAAAACTTTTTAAACAACAATTCTTGAAACATATGTGTCATGGATTGGAGATTTTAGGTGAGGTTAGACAACTATAAGTAAGATTTTGTATGCTCCTAAAGGTAGAATGAGAATCATTTTATACAAGTTTATGTTCATTTGTAACACCCCTAAATAACCCTTCTAAATAATAGAAAGACACTTTAACCTTCTACATGTTCCTATGATAATCCTAAACAAAACTTTTTAAACAAAACTTCTTGAAACCTATGTGTCATGGATTAGAGAATTTAGGTGCAGTAAGACAACTATAAGTAAGTTTTTGTATGCTCCCAAAGGTAGAATGAGAAGCATGTTGTACATGTTTATGTTCGTTTGTAACACAACTAAGTAACCCCTCCAAAAGACTAGAAAGACATTTTGATCTTCTAAAAGGTCCTATGAGAATCCAAAATAAAACTTTTTAACCAAAACTTCTTGAAACATATATGTCATGGATTGGAGAATTTAGGTGAAGTAGGACCACTATAAGTAAGTTTTTGTATTCTCCCAAAGGTAGAATGATAAGCATGTTTTACATGTTTATGTTCGATTGTAACACAACTAAGTAACCCCTCTAATAGGCTAGAAAGACATTTTGATCTTCTAAAAGGTCCTATGAGAATCCAAAATAAAACTTTTTTAACCAAAACTTCTTGTAACATATATGTCATGAATTGGAGAATTTAGGTGAGGTAGGACAACTATAAGTAAATTTTTGTATTCTCCCAAAGGTAGAATGATAAGCATGTTTTACATGTTTATGTTCGTTTGTAACACAACTAAGTAACCCCTTTAAAAGACTAGAAAGACACTTTGATCTTCTAAAAGGTCCTATGAGAATCCTAAATAAAAAGTTTTAACCAAAACTTCTTGAAACATACATGTCATGGATTGGAGAATTTAGGTGAGGTAGGACAACTATAAGTAAGTTTTTGTATGCTCCCAAAGGTAGAATGATAAGCATGTTTTACATGTTTATGTTCGTTTGTAACACAACTATGTAACCCCTCTAAAAGACTATCACTTGTGTTGTCCCCAACTTTGCACTTTGATATTGTGCAAGACTTGTGCATTCCACAAACTTAACATATTGATAGTGTCATGATCAATATAAGTAACCCTTCTAAATACTCGAAAGACACTATGATCTTGTAAAAAGTCCTATGAGAATCCTAAACAAAACTTTTTAAACAAAAATTCTTGAAACATATGTGTCATGGATCGGGGGTTTTAGGTGAGGTTAAACAACTATAAGTAAGTTTTTGTATGTTGCTTAAGGTAGAATGAGAAGCATTTTATACAAGTTTATGTTCGTTTGTAACACCCCAAAGTAACCCGTCTAAATACTAGAAAGACACTTTGATCTTGTAAAAGGTCCCATGAGAATCCTAAACAAAACTTTTTAAACAACAATTCTTGAAACATATGTGTCATGGATTGGAGATTTTAGGTGAGGTTAGACAACTATAAGTAAGATTTTGTATGCTCCTAAAGGTAGAATGAGAATCATTTTATACAAGTTTATGTTCATTTGTAACACCCCTAAATAACCCTTCTAAATAATAGAAAGACACTTTAACCTTCTACATGTTCCTATGATAATCCTAAACAAAACTTTTTAAACAAAACTTCTTGAAACCTATGTGTCATGGATTAGAGAATTTAGGTGCAGTAAGACAACTATAAGTAAGTTTTTGTATGCTCCCAAAGGTAGAATGAGAAGCATGTTGTACATGTTTATGTTCGTTTGTAACACAACTAAGTAACCCCTCCAAAAGACTAGAAAGACATTTTGATCTTCTAAAAGGTCCTATGAGAATCCAAAATAAAACTTTTTAACCAAAACTTCTTGAAACATATATGTCATGGATTGGAGAATTTAGGTGAAGTAGGACCACTATAAGTAAGTTTTTGTATTCTCCCAAAGGTAGAATGATAAGCATGTTTTACATGTTTATGTTCGATTGTAACACAACTAAGTAACCCCTCTAATAGGCTAGAAAGACATTTTGATCTTCTAAAAGGTCCTATGAGAATCCAAAATAAAACTTTTTTAACCAAAACTTCTTGTAACATATATGTCATGAATTGGAGAATTTAGGTGAGGTAGGACAACTATAAGTAAATTTTTGTATTCTCCCAAAGGTAGAATGATAAGCATGTTTTACATGTTTATGTTCGTTTGTAACACAACTAAGTAACCCCTTTAAAAGACTAGAAAGACACTTTGATCTTCTAAAAGGTCATATGAGAATCCTAAATAAAAAATTTTAACCAAAACTTCTTGAAACATACATGTCATGGATTGGAGAATTTAGGTGAGGTAGGACAACTATAAGTAAGTTTTTGTATTCTCCCAAAGGTAGAATGATAAGCATGTTTTACATGTTTATGTTCGATTGTAACACAACTAAGTAACCCCTCTAATAGGCTAGAAAGACATTTTGATCTTCTAAAAGGTCCTATGAGAATCCAAAATAAAACTTTTTAACCAAAACTTCTTGAAACATATATGTCATGAATTGGAGAATTTAGGTGAGGTAGGACAACTATAAGTAAATTTTTGTATTCTCCCAAAGGTAGAATGATAAGCATGTTTTACATGTTTATGTTCGTTTGTAACACAACTAAGTAACCCCTCTAAAAGACTAGAAAGACACTTTGATCTTCTAAAAGGTCCTATGAGAATCCTAAATAAAAAATTTTAAACAAAACTTCTTGAAACATACATGTCATGGATTGGAGAATTTAGGTGAGGTAGGACAACTATAAGTAAGTTTTTGTATGCTCCTTAAGGTAGAATGAGAAGCATTTTATACAAGTTTATGTTCGTTTGTAACACCCCTAAGTAACCCTTCTAAATACTCGAAAGACACTATGATCTTGTAAAAGGTCCTATGAGAATCCTAAACAAAACTTTTTAAACAAAAATTCTTGAAACATATGTGTCATGGATCGGGGGTTTTAGGTGAGGTTAAACAACTATAAGTAAGTTTTTGTATGTTGCTTAAGGTAGAATGAGGAGCATTTTATACAAGTTTATGTTCGTTTGTAACACCCCTAAGTAACCCGTCTAAATACTAGAAAGACACTTTGATCTTGTAAAAGGTCCCATGAGAATCCTAAACAAAACTTTTTAAACAACAATTCTTGAAACATATGTGTCATGGATTGGAGATTTTAGGTGAGGTTAGACAACTATAAGTAAGATTTTGTATGCTCCTAAAGGTAGAATGAGAATCATTTTATACAAGTTTATGTTCATTTGTAACACCCCTAAATAACCCTTCTAAATAATAGAAAGACATTTTGATCTTCTAAAAGGTCCTATGAGAATCCAAAATAAAACTTTTTAACCAAAACTTCTTGAAACATATATGTCATGAATTGGAGAATTTAGGTGAGGTAGGACAACTATAAGTAAATTTTTGTATGCTCCCAAAGGTAGAATGATAAGCATGTTTTACATGTTTATGTTCGTTTGTAACACAACTAAGTAACCCCTTTAAAAGACTAGAAAGACACTTTGATCTTCTAAAAGGTCCTATGAGAATCCTAAATAAAAAGTTTTAACCAAAACTTCTTGAAACATACATGTCATGGATTGGAGAATTTAGGTGAGGTAGGACAACTATAAGTAAGTTTTTGTATGCTCCCAAAGGTAGAATGATAAGCATGTTTTACATGTTTATGTTCGTTTGTAACACAACTATGTAACCCCTCTAAAAGACTATCACTTGTGTTGTCCCCAACTTTGCACTTTGATATTGTGCAAGACTTGTGCATTCCACAAACTTAACATATTGATAGTGTCATGATCAATATAAGTAACCCTTCTAAATACTCGAAAGACACTATGATCTTGTAAAAAGTCCTATGAGAATCCTAAACAAAACTTTTTAAACAAAAATTCTTGAAACATATGTGTCATGGATCGGGGGTTTTAGGTGAGGTTAAACAACTATAAGTAAGTTTTTGTATGTTGCTTAAGGTAGAATGAGAAGCATTTTATACAAGTTTATGTTCGTTTGTAACACCCCAAAGTAACCCGTCTAAATACTAGAAAGACACTTTGATCTTGTAAAAGGTCCCATGAGAATCCTAAACAAAACTTTTTAAACAACAATTCTTGAAACATATGTGTCATGGATTGGAGATTTTAGGTGAGGTTAGACAACTATAAGTAAGATTTTGTATGCTCCTAAAGGTAGAATGAGAATCATTTTATACAAGTTTATGTTCATTTGTAACACCCCTAAATAACCCTTCTAAATAATAGAAAGACACTTTAACCTTCTACATGTTCCTATGATAATCCTAAACAAAACTTTTTAAACAAAACTTCTTGAAACCTATGTGTCATGGATTGGAGAATTTAGGTGCAGTAAGACAACTATAAGTAAGTTTTTGTATGCTTCCAAAGGTAGAATGAGAAGCATGTTGTACATGTTTATGTTCGTTTGTAACACAACTAAGTAACCCCTCCAAAAGACTAGAAAGACATTTTGATCTTCTAAAAGGTCCTATGAGAATCCAAAATAAAACTTTTTAACCAAAACTTCTTGAAACATATATGTCATGGATTGGAGAATTTAGGTGAAGTAGGACCACTATAAGTAAGTTTTTGTATTCTCCCAAAGGTAGAATGATAAGCATGTTTTACATGTTTATGTTCGATTGTAACACAACTAAGTAACCCCTCTAATAGGCTAGAAAGACATTTTGATCTTCTAAAAGGTCCTATGAGAATCCAAAATAAAACTTTTTTAACCAAAACTTCTTGTAACATATATGTCATGAATTGGAGAATTTAGGTGAGGTAGGACAACTATAAGTAAATTTTTGTATTCTCCCAAAGGTAGAATGATAAGCATGTTTTACATGTTTATGTTCGTTTGTAACACAACTAAGTAACCCCTTTAAAAGACTAGAAAGACACTTTGATCTTCTAAAAGGTCATATGAGAATCCTAAATAAAAAATTTTAACCAAAACTTCTTGAAACATACATGTCATGGATTGGAGAATTTAGGTGAGGTAGGACAACTATAAGTAAGTTTTTGTATTCTCCCAAAGGTAGAATGATAAGCATGTTTTACATGTTTATGTTCGATTGTAACACAACTAAGTAACCCCTCTAATAGGCTAGAAAGACATTTTGATCTTCTAAAAGGTCCTATGAGAATCCAAAATAAAACTTTTTAACCAAAACTTCTTGAAACATATATGTCATGAATTGGAGAATTTAGGTGAGGTAGGACAACTATAAGTAAATTTTTGTATTCTCCCAAAGGTAGAATGATAAGCATGTTTTACATGTTTATGTTCGTTTGTAACACAACTAAGTAACCCCTCTAAAAGACTAGAAAGACACTTTGATCTTCTAAAAGGTCCTATGAGAATCCTAAATAAAAAATTTTAAACAAAACTTCTTGAAACATACATGTCATGGATTGGAGAATTTAGGTGAGGTAGGACAACTATAAGTAAGTTTTTGTATGCTCCTTAAGGTAGAATGAGAAGCATTTTATACAAGTTTATGTTCGTTTGTAACACCCCTAAGTAACCCTTCTAAATACTCGAAAGACACTATGATCTTGTAAAAGGTCCTATGAGAATCCTAAACAAAACTTTTTAAACAAAAATTCTTGAAACATATGTGTCATGGATCGGGGGTTTTAGGTGAGGTTAAACAACTATAAGTAAGTTTTTGTATGTTGCTTAAGGTAGAATGAGGAGCATTTTATACAAGTTTATGTTCGTTTGTAACACCCCTAAGTAACCCGTCTAAATACTAGAAAGACACTTTGATCTTGTAAAAGGTCCCATGAGAATCCTAAACAAAACTTTTTAAACAACAATTCTTGAAACATATGTGTCATGGATTGGAGATTTTAGGTGAGGTTAGACAACTATAAGTAAGATTTTGTATGCTCCTAAAGGTAGAATGAGAATCATTTTATACAAGTTTATGTTCATTTGTAACACCCCTAAATAACCCTTCTAAATAATAGAAAGACATTTTGATCTTCTAAAAAGTCCTATGAGAATCCAAAATAAAACTTTTTAACCAAAACTTCTTGAAACATATATGTCATGAATTGGAGAATTTAGGTGAGGTAGGACAACTATAAGTAAATTTTTGTATGCTCCCAAAGGTAGAATGATAAGCATGTTTTACATGTTTATGTTCGTTTGTAACACAACTAAGTAACCCCTTTAAAAGACTAGAAAGACACTTTGATCTTCTAAAAGGTCCTATGAGAATCCTAAATAAAAAGTTTTAACCAAAACTTCTTGAAACATACATGTCATGGATTGGAGAATTTAGGTGAGGTAGGACAACTATAAGTAAGTTTTTGTATGCTCCCAAAGGTAGAATGATAAGCATGTTTTACATGTTTATGTTCGTTTGTAACACAACTATGTAACCCCTCTAAAAGACTAGAAAGACACTTTGATCTTCTAAAAGGTCCTATGAGAATCCTAAATAAAAATTTTTAACCAAAACTTCTTGAAACATACATGTCATGGATTGGAGAATTTAGGTGAGGTAGGACATGTTAGAATATGAGATTAGAAATGGAGAATTAAGAGAGAGAGAGGCGCAGACCCTATTAGGGTTCATACACCCGAGAGAGAGAGAGAGTTTAGAGAAAGAGAATGTGAGAAGAATAATTCTCATTAAAATTATCAAATGGGAACTTTACAAGAGTTATATATGCATAAAACTAGGGCTACACAACTTTAAACAAAAACAGAGAAGGCTCCAACGGTCACAAGAGTGTGACAGGATTTTGTCTTACAAGACACTAGTGTTCTGATATAGTCAACTATGTAGTCTCACGTCCAGTATAGTTCACGTCCAGTATAGTTCACGTCCAGTGTAGTTCAATATGAGATCTCTTCTTCAATATAGTGCACTATGTGATCTCCTACCTCAATACTCCCCCTCAAGCTTGAATTCAAGAGATGAATCAAGCTTGGAATAGCAAAGGAGATCTACCTCATTAAAAACCTTCATGAAGAAAACCACTTGGGAAAAACTTCATGAAGGGAAAAAGAGTGTAGTCTCCAAGGCTTTAGGGAATTTCGGCAGCTCCACAAGTCCGAGCTTGGTGTGAATGGACTCACACACCTTTAAACTAGCTGCCTTGGTAAACACATCAGCCAATTGTTCTTCACTTCTTGTATAGCATGGTAACACCACTCCTTGCTCAATCATCTGCCTCACTTTGTGACAATCCACTTCTATGTGCTTGGTCCTTTCATGGAAGACTGAGTTTGATGCAATATGAATGGCTGCTTGATTATCACAGTGCATAGTGATAGGCTTGGCTGTTACAATCCCCAAATTTGCAAGAAGACCTTTTATCCATGCTAACTCGGTCACCAACTTCCTCATTGCTCTATACTCAGCTTCAGCACTTGAACATGATACTATCTTCTGCTTCTTGCTCTTCCAAGTAACAAGGTTTCCTCCAATGAAAGTACAATATCCAGTAGTAGACCTCCTGTCCATTCTATCTCCTGCCCAATCAGCATCACAATACCCAACTATCTCTGTACTTTGATTGCAACCCATCCAAATGCCTTGCCCGGGAGTACCAATTAGATATCTGAGTGTCCTCTCAACCATGTCCCAATGATGCATCTTTGGTGCTTGCATATGTTGACTAATCTGGTTCACAGCAAAGCACAAATCAGGTCTAGTTATGGTTAAGTAGATTAGCTTACCAACCATCCTTCTATAGAGCGTGGTGTCCTCAAATGGTCTGTCTTCAAGCTCCCCCTTTCTTATGACTTTGTAGCTATCCTCCAATGGTGTCTTAGCTGGTTTTGATCCAATCTTTCCTGCTTCAGACAATAAATCAAGTGTGTACTTCCTTTGAGATAAGAAAAGTCCATCTTTAGATCGACAAACTTCTATCCCAAGGAAGTACTTTAGAGTACCAAGATCCTTAATGTCAAAAACAGATTTGAGATAAGCTTTAGTTTCTTGGATACCTGACTTGTTACTCCCTGATATGATAATGTCATCAACATAAACAAGGATGACAATGATACCTTCCTGATCTTGAAGAGTAAACAAGGTATGATCTCCTTCAGACCTTTTGAATCCTCTTTGCATAAGGGTTGAGCTCAGTTTATGGTACCAAGCTCTAGGAGATTGCTTGAGTCCATAGATAGCCTTCTTGAGCCTTAACACCTTCCCTGGTTTCACAATACTTTCAAGACCAGAAGGTGGTCTCATGTATACCTCATCCTCAAGCTCTCCTTGAAGGAATGCATTCTTGACATCCATTTGCCATAGCTCCCAATCAAGGTTTGTTGCTAGAGACAAGATGATCCTAACTGTGTGAAGCTTAGCCACTGGTGCAAATGTATCCAAGTAATCCTTTCCATAAGTTTGAGTAAATCCTCTTGCGACCAGTCTTACTTTGTATCTCTCAACTTCTCCATCACTTCTATACTTGATGGTGAAAACCCACTTAGAAGTCACTGCCTTCTTTCCTCTTGGAAGTTCAGATTCATACCAAGTCTCATTGTTCTCCATTGCTTTGATCTCTTCATCCACAGCCTGCATCCATCTCTTATCTCCCTTTGCTTCTTCATTGGTTGTTGGTACTTCTTCTTGATCCAATTTTCCAATGAACACTTGATGCTCCAATGGTACATGAGCCAAACTGCAAACGGCTTGAATGGGATGAGCTACTGCATTGCTGTTGAAGAACACTCTAGTCTTCATCCATTCTGATGGATCCTTTTTCTCCCTTGTACTCCTCCTTAGTGCTTGAATTGGTTGGTGTTGGTTCATTGGTTGCACAGTCTCCTCATTCTGATTACCCACTCCCTCAAGTTCTAACTCATGTTCTTCATGCTCATGTTCTTCATGCTCCTGTTCTTCATGCTCTTCAACACCAGCTTGATTGTGTGTAGCAGAATCAGTTTGCTGCGGTTCTTCTTGCCCTAATTCTGATTCTGATGTGTCCCCCTCATGATCAAGATGGGGTTGTTGTGAGTTTTCCACAGGTGCATCCGAGACTGGAGTAGGTTGTGTCTTTGTTTTAACCGGTTCTTGTGGTACACTAATGCCAAGACTCTCCATGATTCTTCTTAAGTTAGCAGCTCTATCTGATTGGGAAGTAGGAAGATCCTTCAAGCTGTCCCAATTCTTCTCATCATAGAAGCTCTTTGTCTCCATGAATTTCACATCTCTGGAGATTAAAACCTTCCTTGTTTCAGGTACATAGCACTTGTATCCTCTTTGTGTTGTGGAGTAACCAATGAACATAGCTTTGGTACTCTTAGCGTCCAACTTATCTCTTTGTTCCCCTGGTATTAATACAAAGCAAATACACCCAAACACACGTAAGTGATTAACTAATGGATTGGTCTTGTTGAGTACCTGAAATGGAGATTGATCCTTAAGAACTCTTGTGGGAGTTCTGTTGATCAAATAACAAGCCGTCATGACTGCATCTCCCCAAAACTTCTTAGGAACATTCTTGTAGAACATCATGGACCTTGCAACCTCCATTAAATGTCTATTCTTCCTCTCAGCCACTCCATTTTGTTGTGGAGTATAAGGACAGCTAGTTTGGTGAAGAATTCCATACTTTGACAAGTGTTGTTTGAAGGCATTGCTTGTGTACTCACCACCATTGTCTGATCTAAAAATTTTGATCTTAGCATTGAAATGGTTAGTAACATGACTTTGGAAGTTCATAAACGCTTCTAGCACCCTATCCTTAGTTTGCATCAGAGTTATCCAAGTATATTTAGATTTTTCATCAATGAATGTGACAAAGTACTTATGGTTTTCTCTAGACACACACGGAGCAGTCCATACATCAGAGTGCACAAGGTCAAAGCAGTTTTCATAAGCAGTTTTAGAAGCTGGAAAAACAGATTTGCAATGTTTACCAAGGATACAAGCCTCACAATCATCATTTTTAAAAGAAACAGAAGGTAATAAGAGTCCTAAAGCCCTAGAGTGTGGATGTCCTAATCTAGCATGCCAAATAGAATCATCCACACGGACACAAGTAGATAAAGCAGTAGATAAAGCAGCAGATAGTTCAGACGTAGGATTGGTGTCTTCAACCATGTAGAGCTCATCCTTTGTCACACCTTTCCCAATCAACTTACTGGTTTTAATATCCTGAAACACAACATCATTAGGACTGAAATAACATTGCAGTTCAAGTCAGTGGCTATCCTTTTTACAGAAACTAAGTTGGATGTGAAACTGGGCATAAAGAAGGCTTTAGATTCTTTGTTAAACATTTTCAGATTTCCTATGCCTTGTATTGGAATTTTATCAGCATTTGCAATCACAACGCTTCCTAAGGCAGGTTCAACATTGTTTATCAACTTAGAATCACTTATCATATGATGAGAGGCTCCTGAATCAATAATCAAAGGTTTCAGTTTGTTTGATGCAAAAAGAGAAGTACCAAGGGTCATACCAGAGTTCTCCTTGAGAGCTTTGATAAGAGCCTCAAGGTCTGACCTCCTTACCACATCATTCTGAGTAGTCACAGCTGGTGCTTGATGAACCATCATTGCTCTTCCTTCATCACATTGCTGCACTGAAGAAGAACCTGGTCCAGCTGCACCATATGAGTAGTTTGCCCTTTGATCTTTGAACCTATTGTTGTGAAAAGGTAGTCTGAGGTTAGGGTGAAGGCGCCAGCATCTGTCCTTCAAATGCCCACTCTTTTTGCAAAAATCACACATCAAGACTCCTCTCTGGTCACCTCCATAGTTTTTCCTCTCATCAACCTTGTACAGCCCCTTGTTTGCGGTTACCAGCTCTCCTTTTCCTTTGAACAACCCAAATGAGCCTTGTTCCTTCTGAATTTGCCCACACACATCATCAATGTCAGGTAGAATCTCTGCCCTTAGGATATGCTTGATCAAGGAATTATAGGATGAGTTCAAGGTGAGCAGAAGAGCAAATACTTTATCTTGCTCTCTCCTTTCTTGCAGCACCAAAGGATCACTGCTTGGTGGCCTCAGCATCTCCAACTCTGACCACAGTGAGCTAAACTTCCCAAAATGAGCTTTAAACTCCATATCTCCTTGCTGGAGATTGTTAATGGCCAGCTTTACTTCAAACACTCTTGTTAAATTTGATTTATTCCCATAAACCTTCTCAAGAGTATCCCACAGCTGCTTAGAGGTTACACAGTAAGAGTAGGCTTCCAATAGGTGCTGGTCCAGTGAGCTTTGGAGTATAGAGAGCACATTCTGGTCCCCTTGCATCCACGCCTCTTCTTCTGCTTCAGCCACTTCTTCAAGAGACTCATCAATGCCTTTAGTCTCTGCCTCAGCTCCTTTCTTGGCTTCAGCTTCGGACCTGGCCTTAAACACCTTCTGTGGAGCAGTTTCACTCAGGATATACTTCCACAGACCTCTGCCTCCAAGTGCAGATTTTACCATCCTAGCCCAAACAATATAGTTTGAGCCCTTCAAAATCACAGGAATCACAACTCTTGAGTTCTCCATTGCTGAAACTGATATGAAGCAAGGAGGGAGTATTCAAGATGAAATAGAGATTTCTCAACTCACAGAGAACACAAGAAGCAAACGAAATGAGCTTAAACCTTAGAAAAGCTTATAAGATCTGAGAAATGAACTTAACAGCTTAAGAGCTCAAGAACAGGATTTTATAAGATTCAGCGGAAGTAAATGAGGTACAGAAGCTTATAGCTCTGATACCATGTTAGAATATGAGATTAGAAATGGAGAATTAAGAGAGAGAGAGGCGCAGACCCTATTAGGGTTCATACACCCGAGAGAGAGAGAGAGAGTTTAGAGAAAGAGAATGTGAGAAGAATAATTCTCATTAAAATTATCAAATGGGAACTTTACAAGAGTTATATATGCATAAAACTAGGGCTACACAACTTTAAACAAAAACAGAGAAGGCTCCAACGGTCACAAGAGTGTGACAGGATTTTGTCTTACAAGACACTAGTGTTCTGATATAGTCAACTATGTAGTCTCACGTCCAGTATAGTTCACGTCCAGTATAGTTCACGTCCAGTGTAGTTCAATATGAGATCTCTTCTTCAATATAGTGCACTATGTGATCTCCTACCTCAATAGGACAACTATAAGTAAGTTTTTGTATGCTCCTTAAGGTAGAATGAGAAGCATTTTATACAAGTTTATGTTCGTTTGTAACACCCCAAAGTAACCCTTCTAAATACTCGAAAGACACTATGATCTTGTAAAAAGTCCTATGAGAATCCTAAACAAAACTTTTTAAACAAAAATTCTTGAAACATATGTGTCATGGATCGGGGGTTTTAGGTGAGGTTAAACAACTATAAGTAAGTTTTTGTATGTTGCTTAAGGTAGAATGAGAAGCATTTTATACAAGTTTATGTTCGTTTGTAACACCCCAAAGTAACCCGTCTAAATACTAGAAAGACACTTTGATCTTGTAAAAGGTCCCATGAGAATCCTAAACAAAACTTTTTAAACAACAATTCTTGAAACATATGTGTCATGGATTGGAGATTTTAGGTGAGGTTAGACAACTATAAGTAAGATTTTGTATGCTCCTAAAGGTAGAATGAGAATCATTTTATACAAGTTTATGTTCATTTGTAACACCCCTAAATAACCCTTCTAAATAATAGAAAGACACTTTAACCTTCTACATGTTCCTATGATAATCCTAAACAAAACTTTTTAAACAAAACTTCTTGAAACCTATGTGTCATGGATTGGAGAATTTAGGTGCAGTAAGACAACTATAAGTAAGTTTTTGTATGCTCCCAAAGGTAGAATGAGAAGCATGTTGTACATGTTTATGTTCGTTTGTAACACAACTAAGTAACCCCTCCAAAAGACTAGAAAGACATTTTGATCTTTGGTGGCTCCAAGCTTTGCCGTGACTCGGTCAATTCGATCAAAGCTCTTCAAAGAAGAGTTGAGACCGACAGAGGGGGGAAAACCCCAATGTTGGGTCCAGACCACGAAATCATTTTCTACGAGAGCGAGACAAGTAGTCTCGACAAACCACACGACGACGCCCTCCTCGTTTGTCTAGTAGTGGGAGATGTCGAACTCTCAAGGATAATGATTGACACAGGAAGTTCGGTAGATGTCCTCTTTTACGACGCGTTCAAAAAGATGGATTTCAACTAAGTTACAAAGAATGTGTTTACCCTAAAATGAGTAAGAGACAAGAACACAAGGAGACAAAGAAGTCTGCACCGTGGGCAGAGGAGAGAGAGAGAGAGTGTGGACCACTTTGTGGTCCTTACAAGATCCTCTCTTAAACCCTTAAACCCTTAAGTCCCCAACGGCTACATCTTCATTTGTTTGATCCGAAATGTGTTTGAATTGTTGGCGCCATTCTCTTAACAGGAAGTCCCCAACTTTGCACATTATCAAATGTGCAAGACTTGTGCATATTTTGATAATACACAGCCATTGCACATTTGACAATATCATGATCAATACTCCCCCTCAAGTTCAGACTTTGGAATCACCCTAAAGGCTGAACTTGGAATGATCATGGCAACACCTCATTAAAAACCTTGATGTGGAAAACCACTTGGGACAAAACCACATCAAGGGAAAAAGAGTATGCTGCTCATAAATCAGGAGAGTTCTAATCATGAATAGCTACTAGCCCTAGTTTGCCAAAGACATGGGTGCAAACCTTAAGACTAGCAGCCTTGGTGAAGATATCCGCAAGCTGATCTTCACTCTTTGTGTAACAAGGCAGGATGGTTCCATCTTCAATCTTCTCCCTTACTTTGTGACAATCAATCTCAATGTGCTTGGTCCTCTCATGAAACACTGAGTTGGTTGCAATGTGAATAGCAGCCTGGTTGTCACAATGGAAGGTGATTGGACTTGATTGCTCTATGCCAAAGTCCTTAAGCAAAGCCTTCAGCCATGTTAACTCAGTTGCAAGCTTCCTCATGGCCCTATACTCAGCTTCAGCACTAGAACAAGATACCACCTTCTGCTTCTTTGTCTTCCAAGTTACCAAGTTGCCTCCAATGAAGGTACAATAGCCGGTTGTTGATCTCCTATCACTCTTATCTCCAGCCCAATCTGCATCACAATAGCCAACAATCTCTGTGCTCTCATTCTTACCCATCCAAATACCTTGTTCAGTTGATCCTTTGAGATATCTGAGTATCCTCTCAATCAAACTCCAATGATACACTGTGGGTGATTGCATATGTTGGCTAACTTGATTCACAGCAAAGCATAAGTCTGGTCTTGTGAGAGTGAGGTAGATAAGCTTCCCAACCAGCCTCCTATACAATGAGACATCCTTGAACTTGACTTCTTCTGATTTCTCCCCCTTTCTATTGACTTGGTAGCCATCTTCAAGAGGAGTCTTTGCAGTCTTGCAATCAAGCATACTTGTTTCTGTCAACAAGTCCTTAACATACTTCCTTTGGGACAGAAACAACCCATCATTGAATCTGCAAACTTCAATGCCCAAGAAGTACTTCAACTCACCAAGGTCTTTAATATCAAAGGAACTCTTGAGATAGGCCTTTGTGGATTGAATCCCATCATTATCACTTCCTGTGATAATCAAGTCATCCACATAAATCAGAACCACCACCACTCCTTGAGCACTTTGAAGCGTGAACAAAGTGTGATCAGATTGAGACTTCTTGAAGCCATGGTCCATGAGAGTATGACTAAGCTTATGGTACCATGCCCTTGGTGATTGCTTCAGACCATAAATTGCCCTTCTCAGCCTCAACACTTCATCATCTTTACACAAGTGCTTCAAACCTGGTGGTGGAGTCATATACACTTCCTCTTCAAGTTCACCTTGTAGAAAAGCATTCTTCACATCCATTTGCCATAGATTCCATGAGAGGTTGGTGGCTAAGCTCAATGTGACTCTCACTGTGTGAAGTTTAGCCACTGGTGCAAAGGTATCTGTATAGTCTTCTCCATAGGTTTGAGTGAATCCCCTTGCTACTAGCCTTGCCTTGTACCTCTCTATGTCTCCATTGCTTTTATACTTGATTGTGAAGACCCATTTAGAGCTAACAGTCTTCTTCTTTTTCGGCAGCTTCTCTACAATCCAAGTATGGTTCCTCTCCATAGCTTCTTTCTCATCCTTTACTGCATCCATCCAAACCTTGATACCCTCAGCCTCTTCATAAGTCTTAGGAACTTGGTTTAGCTCAATCTTTCCAAGAAAGGCCTTGTGACTAGATGGTAGCAAGTCAATAGAACAAGTAGACTGACTAGGATGAGCTACTGCTTGGTTGTTGTAGTAGACTCTTGTCTTCATCCATTCTGATGGATCTTTCTTTTCCCTTGTGCTTCTCCTGAGTTGCTGAACCTGTTGATCAACCACTTCCTCATTACCCACTGCCTCTTGATAAACCATCTCATCCTCATCCATATCCAAGTCCACTTGGTTCTGATCTTGAGGTAGAGTGTCTTCTTGAGGTTGAGCCGGTTCCTGAGTGTGTGTTGCTGGTTCAGTATCCTCTTGTTGAGCTTCCTGGGTAGGTGTCTTAGCCTTTTCTGGCCGTGGGGTGTCATTGCCCAAGTGATCCAACAAGTACTTCAAACTTGTAGCCAAATCAGAAGGTGATCTTGAGAGGTCTTTCAAACCTTCCCAATCCTTCTTCTCATAGTAACTCTGCCCCTCAATGAACTTAACATCCCTTGAAACATAGGTCCTGTTGTTGCTTGGATCAAAACACTTGTAGCCCTTCTGAGTTGTGGAGTATCCAAGAAACATACACCTTGTGCTCTTAGCATCTAGCTTGTTCCTTTGATCTCCTGAGATATATACAAAACAAACACAACCAAACACACGTAAGTGTTCAATAAATGGTTTGGCTTTGTTCAATACCTCATATGGTGAAATGTCTTGAAGAACTCTAGTTGGGATCCTGTTGATGAGATAGCATGCTGCCAACACTGCATCTCCCCAAAATCTCTTAGGAACATTGGTGTGGAACATCATGGACCTAGCAGCTTCCATGAGGTGTCTATTCTTCCTTTCAGCCACACCATTTTGTTGGGGAGTATGGGGACAGCTTGTTTGATGAAGGATCCCACATTTGTTCAAGTGAGCTTTGAATCTTTGGCTTGTATACTCTCCTCCATTATCTGACCTAAACACTTTGATCTTGGCATTAAACTGATTAGTAACATAGTTTTGGAAATTTAAAAATGCATCAAACACCCTATCTTTAGATGGAAGCAATGTTACCCAAGTATATTTAGATTTTTCATCTATGAAGGTCACAAAATACTTGTTTCTATCTCTAGACAGACAAGGTGAAGTCCAAACATCAGAGTGCACAAGATCAAAACAATGTTCATAGAGAGTAGTTGATTTAGGAAAGACAGTTCTACAATGTTTGCCAAGAATACAAGCTTCACAAGTTGAATGATCAAAGCTAACATTAGGCAACATTAAGTTCAAAGCACGAGCATGAGGATGTCCTAGTCTAGCATGCCATAGGACATTTTGATTGAAAGAAAAACAGGATTTAAAAGCTAATGAATCTGAGTTGCTTGGAGAAGTGTCTTCAAGGAGGTAAAGCTCATCTTGTGTACCACCTCTTCCAATAACCTTTCCATTCTTAATATCCTGAAAACAAACATCATTAGGCCCAAAGATAACATTGCAATTCAAGTCTTTAGTGATCCTCTTAACCGACAGCAAGTTAGACTTAAACTTAGGAACATAGAATGCATCACTTTCCTTGTTAAATAATCTCAACTTTCCTGTACCAATTATAGGGATCCCTTGACCATCAGCTATAGTTACTCTTCCTAGGGCAGGTTTAATGTTCTCCAACAACTTAGCATTACTAATCATATGGTGAGAAGCTCCTGAATCTACTACCAACTTATGATCAGTTTTACTAAGCAATTTATGTGAAAATAAAGAGATACCAGAGAGTTTAGAGGCATAAGCCTTGATGAGGTCCTCAAGGTCACTCTTCTTGACATACTCAGTGGCTGTGTAGAGTGCAAGCTCCCCTCCTTGAGCTGAAGTGGAGGCTGGTTCATTCACAGCTTCTTGTGAGATGTTTGCATTTGCCCTTGAGTTCTTGAACTTGTCTGGTTTGAGGTGGGGATGAAGTACCCAACACTTCTCCTTGGAGTGGCCTTTCCTCTTGCAATGTTCACAAAATGGCGCCTTCTTCTCCTCAGGTTTGAAGCCGGCTTTGTTGGCAGTCACCAACTCCCCCTTACCTCCAAACAAACCAATGTTTCCTTCTTCCTTTTGGAGCCTTGAGCACACCTCTTCAAAATCAGGAAGTGTAGTCTCCCTTAGGATCTTCATGATGGCATCATTGTAAACCGGATTCAAGTTGAGTAGAAGGCCAAAGATCTTGTCTTGCTCCTTTCTCTCAATGAGAACCTTAGGGTTTAAAGTGCTTGGCCTTAGCATCTCAAGTTCAGACCATGCTGAAGAGAACTTCCCAAGATACTTGGTAAAGTCATGGTCTTCTTGTTTCAGCTCACTTATGGCCTTCTTAACTTCATACACCCTGCTGAGATTAGACACATCTCCATAAATCTTCTTGAGAGTATCCCACAGTGATTTTGCTGTCTCACAATGAGAATAAGCTTCAAGGATGGATGGGTCAAGAGAGTTTTGGAGAAACCCAAGCACAAGCTGATCTTCTTGAAACCATTTAGCTTCTGCCTTTTTGGTTTCCTCATCCTTCTTCTTGGCTTCATCTTCTTCAGTTGGTGTTTTATCCTCCAAGATGTGATCCCACAATCCTCTTCCACAAATGGCTGTCTTGATGGTCCTTTGCCATGTCCTGTAGTTGATTCCTTTGAGCATAACAGGGACCACAGTAGGCCTCAAGCTTGAGTTGATGTGAGCTGTATCTTCCATGGTAAGAGACTGAGAGAGAGTAGTTGAAGACTGAGAAGCCGAGACTGAACAAGATTAGGACCGAGAGACTTAGGGCTTTCTTTTGGACCGTGAGTTTAAAGAAACTGAGAGAATGAGAGCTTAAGAACAAGATTGAGGGTTTTAGACCAGAAAGAATGAGAGAACTTGAAGAATAGAAGCTTTAGAAACCGGAAGAATGAAGAGAGAGAGATTTAGGGTTTTGGACCGAGAGTGCTGCAGCCGAGATAGAGATGAATCAAAGAGAGAGAATCAAGAGAATGAGGAACATTGCTCTGATACCATGAGAGTTTTTTTAGAGTATAAACATTAGGGTTCTTAGTAAGAGTGAGAGATGGAGGCGCAGCACAAGAGAGAATAAGGTTTCAAAACCCTTAAATTCATTTTAGTGTTACACTTCCCTTTTATAAGGGTTACAAAGAATGTGTTTACCCTAAAATGAGTAAGAGACAAGAACACAAGGAGACAAAGAAGTCTGCACCGTGGGCAGAGGAGAGAGAGAGAGAGTGTGGACCACTTTGTGGTCCTTACAAGATCCTCTCTTAAACCCTTAAACCCTTAAGTCCCCAACGGCTACATCTTCATTTGTTTGATCCGAAATGTGTTTGAATTGTTGGCGCCATTCTCTTAACAGGAAGTCCCCAACTTTGCACATTATCAAATGTGCAAGACTTGTGCATATTTTGATAATACACAGCCATTGCACATTTGACAATATCATGATCAATAAATCCTAAACAAAACTTTTTAAACAAAAATTCTTGAAACATATGTGTCATGGATCGGGGGTTTTAGGTGAGGTTAAACAACTATAAGTAAGTTTTTGTATGTTGCTTAAGGTAGAATGAGAAGCATTTTATACAAGTTTATGTTCGTTTGTAACACCCCAAAGTAACCCGTCTAAATACTAGAAAGACACTTTGATCTTGTAAAAGGTCCCATGAGAATCCTAAACAAAACTTTTTAAACAACAATTCTTGAAACATATGTGTCATGGATTGGAGATTTTAGGTGAGGTTAGACAACTATAAGTAAGATTTTGTATGCTCCTAAAGGTAGAATGAGAATCATTTTATACAAGTTTATGTTCATTTGTAACACCCCTAAATAACCCTTCTAAATAATAGAAAGACACTTTAACCTTCTACATGTTCCTATGATAATCCTAAACAAAACTTTTTAAACAAAACTTCTTGAAACCTATGTGTCATGGATTGGAGAATTTAGGTGCAGTAAGACAACTATAAGTAAGTTTTTGTATGCTCCCAAAGGTAGAATGAGAAGCATGTTGTACATGTTAGAATTTCAGATGCATCCATGGGGATGCTCTGATTATCAAGTTTGGCTCAAGAGAATGAGGTAGAGTAGAAGAAACAAGCCTAAGACCCAATTAGGGTTCTTAAGGCGCTTAGAGAGAGAAACTAGGGTTGCGGTTTAAAAGAAGAGAAACAAAGCTACTCTACCTCAAAGAATGAACACTTAAGCTATATGAAAATGTATCCAAGAGCTTAACATCTCATCAGGAGAGTTTACTCATGAGAATGGATCAAAATCAGTAATTAGCTAAGAGGTGTTCTAAAGAAGAAAAGAAAACTATGTAAGAGCTTTAAAGGAAAACCGAGAGCTTCTCACACTTGGATTAGTTATGGAAGAACTATCCAAGTGTGGTTTTGGACTGCCTAAGCAGCCAACCAATGCTCTTACATGAGTCTACATTGTGTCTTATTGAAGAGCACAATGAGAGTTAAGTAATGGAACCGCAAGAGGAAACTAAAGGGAAAGAGAGAAGAAGAGAGACTTTGTTTGTAACAATAAGTCTTTCAAATGTTTGTGTATTAGCAAAGGTTACAAGAGGCGTGGGACTCTCTGATATAGAGATCCAACTAGGTCAAGACAACAATAAACAAAGATAAACAAATGAATACATCTCAGCCATTGATTAAGAGAGGGAGTTTCGGATTTGAATTGGATGGTTGGATCTTCTTCTTCCATCTCTCTTCTTGTGCTTTCTCAGACTGAAAGTGACATCTCCTCTCTCTTATTTGGCGTTTTGTAGGTCTGGAGAGAGAGAGAGAACACGCCCAAGGCTGATAGTGACATGTCTTCACAACTACTTTCTTGTTTAATCCCACATGTGACTTCTGAATATGTTGAACTCAACATGTGATCTTAGTAGCTTAACTTCAGACCTTAATCCACACATTTTAACCTCCTTTCTTGTTTAACACTTCAGCCTTGATCATTTGTCTTCATGGGCCGTGGTCTTCACTTTCTCTCCAAGACTCATCCCACGGCCTTATCCAATACTTAGACATCTTGAATTGATGCCTTGTTGCTCACTCTAGAACACACTCCTCTTGCTTGTTGAACCACCTTTCTTTACTTGTGGAACACACTTCTTGCTTTGTCTAGGATTGAGGCTCGGCTTCTTCAGCTTCTCCTCATCCCATTTCTTCTTCCTCTCTAATACTCCCCCGCAAGCTTGGTCGTCGGGACTCCAAAAGACCAAAGGGAGAAGAGGACCAAAGGCCAAGCTTGGAGCGGTTGAACTACCTCATTAAAAACCTCCTTAAGTAAAACCTCTTGGGATAAAACCTTAAGGAGGACAAAAAGAGTATAGTCACCTACTCAAGATGTAACTTGACCTTGGTATCATCATCTAAAACTCACGGCTCACTTCTTTTCCAACTCTTTCTTTCCTTAGCATTCATTGATTTGATTCTTCTTGATATGAACTTCTTTGATCTTTGTTGTGTCTTTTGAAACTTGGACTCTATAGTGCTCCGGCCTTTAACCCCAACATTGATAATCCTTCTCTTCCTGATTTGAACTTCAAGTTGGTCTCATCTTCCTCTTGGAAAGACTTCAAGACTTGCGGATGCTCCTCATAGCTCCTTCACTTTCTAATGCTCCTCAAGCATGTCTTTATCTTTTCCTTCAACACAAAGGTTTAAAGGAAACATGTTAAGTGTGTGCAAGACATTTAGAACATTAGCTAAGCATTAAACCTTAATGTTTTGAAACGTTTTGAGTATTAGTTTTAAAACGTTTTTGAATTGAAACACATGATCACAACAAGATACTTAAGAGAAAACAAGTCTAAAACGTTTTGAGAATTTAGTTTAAAACATTTTGACTTTGAAAACATCATCATAATCAAGAGAACTCATAAGATGGAAGCTTAATGAAAATGGAATGAGAGGGTTTAGAAGTAGCCTGATTTATTGCGGTTGGGAGTGATTGATTGTTTGCCTTGTTGGAACATAACCATGACTGATCCAACAAGCTCCCCCGCACCCTTGAATGGCCTTCACCAAGCATACACAGCTTGTACAACTCCTTGTACAGCTTCTTGAACAAGGCCTCTTCCTCCTTTGAATGGACAGCTTGTAAACCGCCTTCTTCTTTGGGAAGATCCTTGAACCATAAGCTCATCCACCAGCTGACTCCCAACTCGGTGATGGCTCCAACAAAATGAGGATTTCAGTTTATCCACAACTCCATGAGCTCACTGGTTTTGTTGGAGACTTCTTCAGCTCCTCAACCACACAACTCCAATAACACCATCAGCTTGAAATGAGGATTTCAGCTAATCCACAACTCCATGAGTTCACTGGTTTTGTTGGAGACTTCTTCAGCTCCTCAACCACACAACTCCAATAACATCAGTCTTGAACCGCCACTTAGAGTGTGCACCCTCTTTTTGTGACTGATCCTCACTGCCAACAGCTCTTTATTCCTCCTAAGAACACCTAAACACAAGATAACACTCAAGCAACACAAGTTTGATCAGGACTAATGAGCTTTAAGTTTCTGTGCAATAATAAGATAGTTCTTTAGGAGTAAACTTTAGAGTAAAATAGAAGTAACCAGAGAGTATAAGGAGAATGGGATGACACACAACTCAGATTTAAGAGAGTGTGCACCAGAGAATGAGAGTATAAAGAGTATGTGAGTTTGGAATGCATAAACTCAGATTTAAGAGCATGTAAACCAAACTCAGAGTATAGTAGAATGGGAGTATGGGAGAATGAACCTGTAACACAGAAAATAAAAAGTTAGAGAATATGTTTCTAGTTCAGGGACTAAGATAGCTTAGTTTAACTTAGAAATCAACACATGGTTAAGGTTCAGGGACTGAGTTTCTTGCTCAGTTTAACTCATAAACATTTCAAAATTTCAGGGACTGAGTTTGCTCAGTTTGAAACAAGCAACAAACAAACCAGAGAAGCAACAAGTAAAGACATAACTATATGCTCTTGTTCCTCTCTGATTTCTTAACCAAATTAAGTCCAACTTGTCATCTCTTCAAAACAGAGAGCTACAAGTATTAAGAACATGAAACCAAGTAAAAACAAAAGCTTGGTCCATCAAAAACATTGCGGAAGCAAAAGACTTAACAAGACAGATTTTGCTTTCTATCTTGAAACAACTTTGAGCCAAGAACTTGTGGCTCTGATACCATGTTAGAATTTCAGATGCATCCATGGGGATGCTCTGATTATCAAGTTTGGCTCAAGAGAATGAGGTAGAGTAGAAGAAACAAGCCTAAGACCCAATTAGGGTTCTTAAGGCGCTTAGAGAGAGAAACTAGGGTTGCGGTTTAAAAGAAGAGAAACAAAGCTACTCTACCTCAAAGAATGAACACTTAAGCTATATGAAAATGTATCCAAGAGCTTAACATCTCATCAGGAGAGTTTACTCATGAGAATGGATCCAAATCAGTAATTAGCTAAGAGGTGTTCTAAAGAAGAAAAGAAAACTATGTAAGAGCTTTAAAGGAAAACCGAGAGCTTCTCACACTTGGATTAGTTATGGAAGAACTATCCAAGTGTGGTTTTGGACTGCCTAAGCAGCCAACCAATGCTCTTACATGAGTCTACATTGTGTCTTATTGAAGAGCACAATGAGAGTTAAGTAATGGAACCGCAAGAGGAAACTAAAGGGAAAGAGAGAAGAAGAGAGACTTTGTTTGTAACAATAAGTCTTTCAAATGTTTGTGTATTAGCAAAGGTTACAAGAGGCGTGGGACTCTCTGATATAGAGATCCAACTAGGTCAAGACAACAATAAACAAAGATAAACAAATGAATACATCTCAGCCATTGATTAAGAGAGGGAGTTTCGGATTTGAATTGGATGGTTGGATCTTCTTCTTCCATCTCTCTTCTTGTGCTTTCTCAGACTGAAAGTGACATCTCCTCTCTCTTATTTGGCGTTTTGTAGGTCTGGAGAGAGAGAGAGAACACGCCCAAGGCTGATAGTGACATGTCTTCACAACTACTTTCTTGTTTAATCCCACATGTGACTTCTGAATATGTTGAACTCAACATGTGATCTTAGTAGCTTAACTTCAGACCTTAATCCACACATTTTAACCTCCTTTCTTGTTTAACACTTCAGCCTTGATCATTTGTCTTCATGGGCCGTAGTCTTCACTTTCTCTCCAAGACTCATCCCACGGCCTTATCCAATACTTAGACATCTTGAATTGATGCCTTGTTGCTCACTCTAGAACACACTCCTCTTGCTTGTTGAACCACCTTTCTTTACTTGTGGAACACACTTCTTGCTTTGTCTAGGATTGAGGCTCGGCTTCTTCAGCTTCTCCTCATCCCATTTCTTCTTCCTCTCTAATAGTACATGTTTATGTTCGTTTGTAACACAACTAAGTAACCCCTCCAAAAGACTAGAAAGACATTTTGATCTTCTAAAAGGTCCTATGAGAATCCAAAATAAAACTTTTTAACCAAAACTTCTTGAAACATATATGTCATGGATTGGAGAATTTAGGTGAAGTAGGACAACTATAAGTAAGTTTTTGTATTCTCCCAAAGGTAGAATGATAAGCATGTTTTACATGTTTATGTTCGATTGTAACACAACTAAGTAACCCCTCTAATAGGCTAGAAAGACATTTTGATCTTCTAAAAGGTCCTATGAGAATCCAAAATAAAACTTTTTAACCAAAACTTCTTGAAACATATATGTCATGGATTGGAGAATTTAGGTGAAGTAGGACAACTATAAGTAAGTTTTTGTATTCTCCCAAAGGTAGAATGATAAGCATGTCTTACATGTTTATGTTCGATTGTAACACAACTAAGTAACCCCTCTAATAGGCTAGAAAGACACTTTGATCTTCTAAAAGGTCCTATGAGAATCCTAAATAAAACTTTTTAACCAAAACTTCTTGAAACATATATGTCATGAATTGGAGAATTTAGGTGAGGTAGGACAACTATAAGTAAATTTTTGTATTCTCCCAAAGGTAGAATGATAAGCATGTCTTACATGTTTATGTTCGATTGTAACACAACTAAGTAACCCCTCTAATAGGCTAGAAAGACACTTTGATCTTCTAAAAGGTCCTATGAGAATCCTAAATAAAACTTTTTAACCAAAACTTCTTGAAACATATATGTTATGGATTGGAGAATTTAGGTGAAGTAGGACAACTATAAGTAAGTTTTTGTATTCTCCCAAAGGTAGAATGATAAGCATGTTTTACATGTTTATGTTCGTTTTTAACACAACTAAGTAACCCCTCTAAAAGACTAGAAAGACACTTTGATCTTCTAAAAGGTCCTATGAGAATCCTAAATAAAAAAATTTAACCAAAACTTCTTGAACCACACCATTTTGTTGGGGAGTATGGGGACAGCTTGTTTGATGAAGGATCCCACATTTGTTCAAGTGAGCTTTGAATCTTTGGCTTGTATACTCTCCTCCATTATCTGACCTAAACACTTTGATCTTGGCATTAAACTGGTTAGTAACATAGTTTTGGAAATTTAAAAATGCATCAAACACCCTATCTTTAGATGGAAGCAAAGTTACCCAAGTATATTTTGATTTTTCATCTATGAAGGTCACAAAATACTTGTTTCTATCTCTAGACAGACAAGGTGAAGTCCAAACATCAGAGTGCACAAGATCAAAACAATGTTCATAGATAGTAGTTGATTTAGGAAAGACAGTTCTACAATGTTTGCCAAGAATACAAGCTTCACAAGTTGAATGATCAAAGCTAACATTAGGCAACATTAAGTTCAAAGCACGAGCATGAGGATGTCCTAGTCTAGCATGCCATAGGACATTTTGATTGAAAGAAAAACAGGATTTAAAGGCTAATGAATCCGAGTTGCTTGGAGAAGTGTCTTCAAGGAGGTAAAGCTCATCTTGTGTACCACCTCTTCCAATAACCTTTCCATTCTTAATATCCTGAAAACAAACATCATTAGGCCCAAAGATAACATTGCAATTCAAGTCCTTAGTGATCCTCTTAACCGACAGCAAGTTAGATTTAAACTTAGGAACATAGAATGCATCACTTTCCTTGTTAAATAATCTCAACTTTCCTGTACCTATTATTGGAATCCCTTGACCATCAGCTATAGTTACTCTTCCTAGGGCAGGTTTAATGTTCTCCAACAACTTAGCATTACTAATCATATGGTGAGAAGCTCCTGAATCTACTACCAACTTATGATCAGTTTTACTAAGCAATTTATGTGAAAATAAAGAGATACCAGAGAGTTTAGAGGCATAAGCCTTGATGAGGTCCTCAAGGTCACTCTTCTTGACATACTCAGTGGCTGTGTAGAGTGCAAGCTCCCCTCCTTGAGCTGAAGTAGAGGCTGGTTCATTCACAGCTTCTTGTGAGATGTTTGCATTTGCCCTTGAGTTCTTGAACTTGTCTGGTTTGAGGTGGGGATGAAGGACCCAACACTTATCCTTGGAGTGGCCTTTCCTCTTGCAATGATCACAAAATGGCGCCTTCTTCTCCTCAGTTTTGAAGCCGGCTTTGTTGGCAGTCACCAACTCCCCCTTTCCTCCAAACAAACCAATGTTTCCTTCTTCCTTTTGGAGCCTTGAGCACACCTCTTCAAAATCAGGAAGTGTAGTCTCCCTTAGGATCTTCATGATGGCATCATTATAAACCGGATTCAAGTTGAGTAGAAGGCCAAAGATCTTGTCTTGCTCCTTTCTCTCAATGAGAACCTTAGGGTTTAAAGTGCTTGGCCTTAGCATCTCAAGTTCAGACCATGTTGAAGAGAACTTCCCAAGATACTTGGTAAAGTCATGGTCTTCTTGTTTCAGCTCACTTATGGCCTTCTTAACTTCATACACCCTGCTGAGATTAGACACATCTCCATAAATCTTCTTGAGAGTATCCCACAGTGATTTTGCTGTCTCACAATGAGAATAAGCTTCAAGGATGGATGGGTCAAGAGAGTTTTGGAGGAAGCCAAGCACAAGCTGATCTTCTTGAAACCATTTAGCTTCTGCCTTTTTGGTTTCCTCATCCTTCTTCTTGGCTTCATCTTCTTCAGTTGGTGTTTTATCCTCCAAGATGTGATCCCACAATCCTCTTCCACAAATGGCAGTCTTGATGGTCCTTTGCCATGTCCTATAGTTGATACCTTTGAGCACAACAGGGACAGCAGTAGGCCTCAAGCTTGAGCTGAGATGAGAAGAGTCTTCCATGGTGAACAGCTGATGGAGAGCGGTTGGAACTTTGAAGGACCGAGAGTGAACAATCTTTGGACCGAGAAACCTAGGGTTTTTATGTGGACCGAGAGTATGAGTAAACTGAGTGAATGAGAGCTTAGGACAAGAATAAGAGTTTTAGAGCAGAGAGGATGAAGAACTTAGAGAATAGTAGCTTAGGAACCGAGGGAATAAAGAGAGAGAGAGAATTAGGGTTTTGGACCGAGAGTAGCTGCAGCCGAGAGAGAGAAAAGAATTAAAGAGAGAGAATCAAGAGAATGAGGAGCATTGCTCTGATACCATGTGAGATTTTGAGAGTATGAACATGAGTGTTCTTGAGAGAATAAGAGTGGTGGCGCAGCTAGAGAGAAAATGGGATTCAAAACCCTTAACTTCTTTCATTTGTGGTTACAACACATATATAGTTCTTACAACACATGAATGGTTTAACCTAAAGGAGAAACAAGACAAAATGGGAGGAGACAAGGTCAGAGCAGGTCTGAGGATGCGCCAGGAGGTGAGAGAAAGGGTGTGGACCACTTGTGGTCCCCACCAGACAAAACCCTCCTTAAACCCTAACGGCTATCTCTCTATCCCAACGGCTCTCTCTCCTTCTTGTTTCTGAATTATGTTGGCGCCTTATCACTTGTGTTGTCCCCAACTTTGCACTTTGATATTGTGCAAGACTTGTGCATTCCACAAACTTAACATATTGATAGTGTCATGATCAATATAAGTAACCCTTCTAAATACTCGAAAGACACTATGATCTTGTAAAAAGTCCTATGAGAATCCTAAACAAAACTTTTTAAACAAAAATTCTTGAAACATATGTGTCATGGATCGGGGGTTTTAGGTGAGGTTAAACAACTATAAGTAAGTTTTTGTATGTTGCTTAAGGTAGAATGAGAAGCATTTTATACAAGTTTATGTTCGTTTGTAACACCCCAAAGTAACCCGTCTAAATACTAGAAAGACACTTTGATCTTGTAAAAGGTCCCATGAGAATCCTAAACAAAACTTTTTAAACAACAATTCTTGAAACATATGTGTCATGGATTGGAGATTTTAGGTGAGGTTAGACAACTATAAGTAAGATTTTGTATGCTCCTAAAGGTAGAATGAGAATCATTTTATACAAGTTTATGTTCATTTGTAACACCCCTAAATAACCCTTCTAAATAATAGAAAGACACTTTAACCTTCTACATGTTCCTATGATAATCCTAAACAAAACTTTTTAAACAAAACTTCTTGAAACCTATGTGTCATGGATTGGAGAATTTAGGTGCAGTAAGACAACTATAAGTAAGTTTTTGTATGCTCCCAAAGGTAGAATGAGAAGCATGTTGTACATGTTTATGTTCGTTTGTAACACAACTAAGTAACCCCTCCAAAAGACTAGAAAGACATTTTGATCTTCTAAAAGGTCCTATGAGAATCCAAAATAAAACTTTTTAACCAAAACTTCTTGAAACATATATGTCATGGATTGGAGAATTTAGGTGAAGTAGGACCACTATAAGTAAGTTTTTGTATTCTCCCAAAGGTAGAATGATAAGCATGTTTTACATGTTTATGTTCGATTGTAACACAACTAAGTAACCCCTCTAATAGGCTAGAAAGACATTTTGATCTTCTAAAAGGTCCTATGAGAATCCAAAATAAAACTTTTTTAACCAAAACTTCTTGTAACATATATGTCATGAATTGGAGAATTTAGGTGAGGTAGGACAACTATAAGTAAATTTTTGTATTCTCCCAAAGGTAGAATGATAAGCATGTTTTACATGTTTATGTTCGTTTGTAACACAACTAAGTAACCCCTTTAAAAGACTAGAAAGACACTTTGATCTTCTAAAAGGTCATATGAGAATCCTAAATAAAAAATTTTAACCAAAACTTCTTGAAACATACATGTCATGGATTGGAGAATTTAGGTGAGGTAGGACAACTATAAGTAAGTTTTTGTATTCTCCCAAAGGTAGAATGATAAGCATGTTTTACATGTTTATGTTCGATTGTAACACAACTAAGTAACCCCTCTAATAGGCTAGAAAGACATTTTGATCTTCTAAAAGGTCCTATGAGAATCCAAAATAAAACTTTTTAACCAAAACTTCTTGAAACATATATGTCATGAATTGGAGAATTTAGGTGAGGTAGGACAACTATAAGTAAATTTTTGTATTCTCCCAAAGGTAGAATGATAAGCATGTTTTACATGTTTATGTTCGTTTGTAACACAACTAAGTAACCCCTCTAAAAGACTAGAAAGACACTTTGATCTTCTAAAAGGTCCTATGAGAATCCTAAATAAAAAATTTTAAACAAAACTTCTGTAAACATACATGTCATGGATTGGAGAATTTAGGTGAGGTAGGACAACTATAAGTAAGTTTTTGTATGCTCCTTAAGGTAGAATGAGAAGCATTTTATACAAGTTTATGTTCGTTTGTAACACCCCTAAGTAACCCTTCTAAATACTCGAAAGACACTATGATCTTGTAAAAGGTCCTATGAGAATCCTAAACAAAACTTTTTAAACAAAAATTCTTGAAACATATGTGTCATGGATCGGGGGTTTTAGGTGAGGTTAAACAACTATAAGTAAGTTTTTGTATGTTGCTTAAGGTAGAATGAGGAGCATTTTATACAAGTTTATGTTCGTTTGTAACACCCCTAAGTAACCCGTCTAAATACTAGAAAGACACTTTGATCTTGTAAAAGGTCCCATGAGAATCCTAAACAAAACTTTTTAAACAACAATTCTTGAAACATATGTGTCATGGATTGGAGATTTTAGGTGAGGTTAGACAACTATAAGTAAGATTTTGTATGCTCCTAAAGGTAGAATGAGAATCATTTTATACAAGTTTATGTTCATTTGTAACACCCCTAAATAACCCTTCTAAATAATAGAAAGACACTTTAACCTTCTACATGTTCCTATGATAATCCTAAACAAAACTTTTTAAACAAAACTTCTTGAAACCTATGTGTCATGGATTGGAGAATTTAGGTGCAGTAAGACAACTATAAGTAAGTTTTTGTATGCTCCCAAAGGTAGAATGAGAAGCATGTTGTACATGTTTATGTTCGTTTGTAACACAACTAAGTAACCCCTCCAAAAGACTAGAAAGACATTTTGATCTTCTAAAAGGTCCTATGAGAATCCAAAATAAAACTTTTTAACCAAAACTTCTTGAAACATATATGTCATGGATTGGAGAATTTAGGTGAAGTAGGACCACTATAAGTAAGTTTTTGTATTCTCCCAAAGGTAGAATGATAAGCATGTTTTACATGTTTATGTTCGATTGTAACACAACTAAGTAACCCCTCTAATAGGCTAGAAAGACATTTTGATCTTCTAAAAGGTCCTATGAGAATCCAAAATAAAACTTTTTTAACCAAAACTTCTTGTAACATATATGTCATGAATTGGAGAATTTAGGTGAGGTAGGACAACTATAAGTAAATTTTTGTATTCTCCCAAAGGTAGAATGATAAGCATGTTTTACATGTTTATGTTCGTTTGTAACACAACTAAGTAACCCCTTTAAAAGACTAGAAAGACACTTTGATCTTCTAAAAGGTCATATGAGAATCCTAAATAAAAAATTTTAACCAAAACTTCTTGAAACATACATGTCATGGATTGGAGAATTTAGGTGAGGTAGGACAACTATAAGTAAGTTTTTGTATTCTCCCAAAGGTAGAATGATAAGCATGTTTTACATGTTTATGTTCGATTGTAACACAACTAAGTAACCCCTCTAATAGGCTAGAAAGACATTTTGATCTTCTAAAAGGTCCTATGAGAATCCAAAATAAAACTTTTTAACCAAAACTTCTTGAAACATATATGTCATGAATTGGAGAATTTAGGTGAGGTAGGACAACTATAAGTAAATTTTTGTATTCTCCCAAAGGTAGAATGATAAGCATGTTTTACATGTTTATGTTCGTTTGTAACACAACTAAGTAACCCCTCTAAAAGACTAGAAAGACACTTTGATCTTCTAAAAGGTCCTATGAGAATCCTAAATAAAAAATTTTAAACAAAACTTCTGTAAACATACATGTCATGGATTGGAGAATTTAGGTGAGGTAGGACAACTATAAGTAAGTTTTTGTATGCTCCTTAAGGTAGAATGAGAAGCATTTTATACAAGTTTATGTTCGTTTGTAACACCCCTAAGTAACCCTTCTAAATACTCGAAAGACACTATGATCTTGTAAAAGGTCCTATGAGAATCCTAAACAAAACTTTTTAAACAAAAATTCTTGAAACATATGTGTCATGGATCGGGGGTTTTAGGTGAGGTTAAACAACTATAAGTAAGTTTTTGTATGTTGCTTAAGGTAGAATGAGGAGCATTTTATACAAGTTTATGTTCGTTTGTAACACCCCTAAGTAACCCGTCTAAATACTAGAAAGACACTTTGATCTTGTAAAAGGTCCCATGAGAATCCTAAACAAAACTTTTTAAACAACAATTCTTGAAACATATGTGTCATGGATTGGAGATTTTAGGTGAGGTTAGACAACTATAAGTAAGATTTTGTATGCTCCTAAAGGTAGAATGAGAATCATTTTATACAAGTTTATGTTCATTTGTAACACCCCTAAATAACCCTTCTAAATAATAGAAAGACATTTTGATCTTCTAAAAGGTCCTATGAGAATCCAAAATAAAACTTTTTAACCAAAACTTCTTGAAACATATATGTCATGAATTGGAGAATTTAGGTGAGGTAGGACAACTATAAGTAAATTTTTGTATGCTCCCAAAGGTAGAATGATAAGCATGTTTTACATGTTTATGTTCGTTTGTAACACAACTAAGTAACCCCTTTAAAAGACTAGAAAGACACTTTGATCTTCTAAAAGGTCCTATGAGAATCCTAAATAAAAAGTTTTAACCAAAACTTCTTGAAACATACATGTCATGGATTGGAGAATTTAGGTGAGGTAGGACAACTATAAGTAAGTTTTTGTATGCTCCCAAAGGTAGAATGATAAGCATGTTTTACATGTTTATGTTCGTTTGTAACACAACTATGTAACCCCTCTAAAAGACTAGAAAGACACTTTGATCTTCTAAAAGGTCCTATGAGAATCCTAAATAAAAATTTTTAACCAAAACTTCTTGAAACATACATGTCATGGATTGGAGAATTTAGGTGAGGTAGGACATGTTAGAATATGAGATTAGAAATGGAGAATTAAGAGAGAGAGGCGCAGACCCTATTAGGGTTCATACACCCGAGAGAGAGAGAGAGTTTAGAGAAAGAGAATGTGAGAAGAATAATTCTCATTAAAATTATCAAATGGGAACTTTACAAGAGTTATATATGCATAAAACTAGGGCTACACAACTTTAAACAAAAACAGAGAAGGCTCCAACGGTCACAAGAGTGTGACAGGATTTTGTCTTACAAGACACTAGTGTTCTGATATAGTCAACTATGTAGTCTCACGTCCAGTATAGTTCACGTCCAGTATAGTTCACGTCCAGTGTAGTTCAATATGAGATCTCTTCTTCAATATAGTGCACTATGTGATCTCCTACCTCAATACTCCCCCTCAAGCTTGAATTCAAGAGATGAATCAAGCTTGGAATAGCAAAGGAGATCTACCTCATTAAAAACCTTCATGAAGAAAACCACTTGGGAAAAACTTCATGAAGGGAAAAAGAGTGTAGTCTCCAAGGCTTTAGGGAATTTCGGCAGCTCCACAAGTCCGAGCTTGGTGTGAATGGACTCACACACCTTTAAACTAGCTGCCTTGGTAAACACATCAGCCAATTGTTCTTCACTTCTTGTATAGCATGGTAACACCACTCCTTGCTCAATCATCTGCCTCACTTTGTGACAATCCACTTCTATGTGCTTGGTCCTTTCATGGAAGACTGAGTTTGATGCAATATGAATGGCTGCTTGATTATCACAGTGCATAGTGATAGGCTTGGCTGTTACAATCCCCAAATTTGCAAGAAGACCTTTTATCCATGCTAACTCGGTCACCAACTTCCTCATTGCTCTATACTCAGCTTCAGCACTTGAACATGATACTATCTTCTGCTTCTTGCTCTTCCAAGTAACAAGGTTTCCTCCAATGAAAGTACAATATCCAGTAGTAGACCTCCTGTCCATTCTATCTCCTGCCCAATCAGCATCACAATACCCAACTATCTCTGTACTTTGATTGCAACCCATCCAAATGCCTTGCCCGGGAGTACCAATTAGATATTTGAGTGTCCTCTCAACCATGTCCCAATGATGCATCTTTGGTGCTTGCATATGTTGACTAATCTGGTTCACAGCAAAGCACAAATCAGGTCTAGTTATGGTTAAGTAGATTAGCTTACCAACCATCCTTCTATAGAGCGTGGTGTCCTCAAATGGTCTGTCTTCAAGCTCCCCCTTTCTTATGACTTTGTAGCTATCCTCCAATGGTGTCTTAGCTGGTTTTGATCCAATCTTTCCTGCTTCAGACAATAAATCAAGTGTGTACTTCCTTTGAGATAAGAAAAGTCCATCTTTAGATCGACAAACTTCTATCCCAAGGAAGTACTTTAGAGTACCAAGATCCTTAATGTCAAAAACAGATTTGAGATAAGCTTTAGTTTCTTGGATACCTGACTTGTTACTCCCTGATATGATAATGTCATCAACATAAACAAGGATGACAATGATACCTTCCTGATCTTGAAGAGTAAACAAGGTATGATCTCCTTCAGACCTTTTGAATCCTCTTTGCATAAGGGTTGAGCTCAGTTTATGGTACCAAGCTCTAGGAGATTGCTTGAGTCCATAGATAGCCTTCTTGAGCCTTAACACCTTCCCTGGTTTCACAATACTTTCAAGACCAGAAGGTGGTCTCATGTATACCTCATCCTCAAGCTCTCCTTGAAGGAATGCATTCTTGACATCCATTTGCCATAGCTCCCAATCAAGGTTTGTTGCTAGAGACAAGATGATCCTAACTGTGTGAAGCTTAGCCACTGGTGCAAATGTATCCAAGTAATCCTTTCCATAAGTTTGAGTAAATCCTCTTGCGACCAGTCTTGCTTTGTATCTCTCAACTTCTCCATCACTTCTATACTTGATGGTGAAAACCCACTTAGAAGTCACTGCCTTCTTTCCTCTTGGAAGTTCAGATTCATACCAAGTCTCATTGTTCTCCATTGCTTTGATCTCTTCATCCACAGCCTGCATCCATCTCTTATCTCCCTTTGCTTCTTCATTGGTTGTTGGTACTTCTTCTTGATCCAATTTTCCAATGAACACTTGATGCTCCAATGGTACATGAGCCAAACTGCAAACGGCTTGAATGGGATGAGCTACTGCATTGCTGTTGAAGAACACTCTAGTCTTCATCCATTCTGATGGATCCTTTTTCTCCCTTGTACTCCTCCTTAGTGCTTGAATTGGTTGGTGTTGGTTCATTGGTTGCACAGTCTCCTCATTCTGATTACCCACTCCCTCAAGTTCTAACTCATGTTCTTCATGCTCATGTTCTTCATGCTCCTGTTCTTCATGCTCTTCAACACCAGCTTGATTGTGTGTAGCAGAATCAGTTTGCTGCGGTTCTTCTTGCCCTAATTCTGATTCTGATGTGTCCCCCTCATGATCAAGATGGGGTTGTTGTGAGTTTTCCACAGGTGCATCCGAGACTGGAGTAGGTTGTGTCTTTGTTTTAACCGGTTCTTGTGGTACACTAATGCCAAGACTCTCCATGATTCTTCTTAAGTTAGCAGCTCTATCTGATTGGGAAGTAGGAAGATCCTTCAAGCTGTCCCAATTCTTCTCATCATAGAAGCTCTTTGTCTCCATGAATTTCACATCTCTGGAGATTAAAACCTTCCTTGTTTCAGGTACATAGCACTTGTATCCTCTTTGTGTTGTGGAGTAACCAATGAACATAGCTTTGGTACTCTTAGCGTCCAACTTATCTCTCTGTTCCCCTGGTATTAATACAAAGCAAATACACCCAAACACACGTAAGTGATTAACTAATGGATTGGTCTTGTTGAGTACCTGAAATGGAGATTGATCCTTAAGAACTCTTGTGGGAGTTCTGTTGATCAAATAACAAGCCGTCATGACTGCATCTCCCCAAAACTTCTTAGGAACATTCTTGTAGAACATCATGGACCTTGCAACCTCCATTAAATGTCTATTCTTCCTCTCAGCCACTCCATTTTGTTGTGGAGTATAAGGACAGCTAGTTTGGTGAAGAATTCCATACTTTGACAAGTGTTGTTTGAAGGCATTGCTTGTGTACTCACCACCATTGTCTGATCTAAAAATTTTGATCTTAGCATTGAAATGGTTAGTAACATGACTTTGGAAGTTCATAAACGCTTCTAGCACCCTATCCTTAGTTTGCATCAGAGTTATCCAAGTATATTTAGATTTTTCATCAATGAATGTGACAAAGTACTTATGGTTTTCTCTAGACACACACGGAGCAGTCCATACATCAGAGTGCACAAGGTCAAAGCAGTTTTCATAAGCAGTTTTAGAAGCTGGAAAAACAGATTTGCAATGTTTACCAAGGATACAAGCCTCACAATCATCATTTTTAAAAGAAACAGAAGGTAATAAGAGTCCTAAAGCCCTAGAGTGTGGATGTCCTAATCTAGCATGCCAAATAGAATCATCCACACGGACACAAGTAGATAAAGCAGTAGATAAAGCAGCAGATAGTTCAGACGTAGGATTGGTGTCTTCAACCATGTAGAGCTCATCCTTTGTCACACCTTTCCCAATCAACTTACTGGTTTTAATATCCTGAAACACAAAGTCATTAGGACTGAAATAACATTGCAGTTCAAGTCAGTGGCTATCCTTTTTACAGAAACTAAGTTGGATGTGAAACTGGGCATAAAGAAGGCTTTAGATTCTTTGTTAAACATTTTCAGATTTCCTATGCCTTGTATTGGAATTTTATCAGCATTTGCAATCACAACGCTTCCTAAGGCAGGTTCAACATTGTTTATCAACTTAGAATCACTTATCATATGATGAGAGGCTCCTGAATCAATAATCAAAGGTTTCAGTTTGTTTGATGCAAAAAGAGAAGTACCAAGGGTCATACCAGAGTTCTCCTTGAGAGCTTTGATAAGAGCCTCAAGGTCTGACCTCCTTACCACATCATTCTGAGTAGTCACAGCTGGTGCTTGATGAACCATCATTGCTCTTCCTTCATCACATTGCTGCACTGAAGAAGAACCTGGTCCAGCTGCACCATATGAGTAGTTTGCCCTTTGATCTTTGAACCTATTGTTGTGAAAAGGTAGTCTGAGGTTAGGGTGAAGGCGCCAGCATCTGTCCTTCAAATGCCCACTCTTTTTGCAAAAATCACACATCAAGACTCCTCTCTGGTCACCTCCATAGTTTTTCCTCTCATCAACCTTGTACAGCCCCTTGTTTGCGGTTACCAGCTCTCCTTTTCCTTTGAACAACCCAAATGAGCCTTGTTCCTTCTGAATTTGCCCACACACATCATCAATGTCAGGTAGAGTCTCTGCCCTTAGGATATGCTTGATCAAGGAATTATAGGATGAGTTCAAGGTGAGCAGAAGAGCAAATACTTTATCTTGCTCTCTCCTTTCTTGCAGCACCAAAGGATCACTGCTTGGTGGCCTCAGCATCTCCAACTCTGACCACAGTGAGCTAAACTTCCCAAAATGAGCTTTAAACTCCATATCTCCTTGCTGGAGATTGTTAATGGCCAGCTTTACTTCAAACACTCTTGTTAAATTTGATTTATTCCCATAAACCTTCTCAAGAGTATCCCACAGCTGCTTAGAGGTTACACAGTATATTGATCATGATGAGATTCTATTGAAGTGAAGATCACTTAGTGAACTATATTGGACGTGAGCTATATTGAATATAGTGAACTATATTGGACGTGAGCTATATTCAATATAGTGAACTATACTGGATGTGAGATTACATAGTACACTATATCAGAACACTAGTGTTGTGTAAGCTTCTTTAGGTTAAGCATTTTAGTCTTATGTATCCCATATAAAAGCTTGTAATTGAGACAAAAATTAAGTAAGGGTTTGAAACCTCATTTTCTCTCTAGTTCTGCGCCTCCTCTCTCTTAAACTCTCAAGAACCCTAATATTGATTCTCTAAAATCTATCATGGTATCAGAGCAATGTTCCTCATTCTCTTGATTCTCTCTTGATTCATCATTCTCTAGGTTCTTGTTTACGCTCGGTCTAAAACCCTAACTCTCTCTCACTTCATTCTCTCGGTTTCTAAGCCTCATTCTCTAGGTTCTCTCTGTTCTAAAATCATCACACTCGTTCTTAAGCTTTCATTCTCTCAGTTTCTTCATACTCTCTGTCCTAAAACCCTAAGAACTGTTCTAAGATTCAGTCTCTCGGTCCTCTCAGTTTCTGTCCTAAACTTGTTCAGTCTCGGTTCTTTAGTCTTCAAATACTATCTCTCAGCTTCTTACCATGGAAGACATGACTCACATCAGCTCAAGCTTGAGGCCTACTGCCATACCAGTTGTACTCAAAGGTATCAACTATAGGACATGGCAAAGGACCATCAAGACTGCTATTTGTGGAAGAGGTTTGTGGGAACACATCTTGGAGGATAAAACACCAACTGAAGAAGATGAAGCCAAGAAGAAGGATGAGGAAACTAAGAAGGCAGAAGCTAAATGGTTTCAAGAAGATCAGCTTGTGCTTGGCTTTCTCCAGAACTCTCTTGACCCATCCATCCTTGAAGCTTATTCTCATTGTGAGACAGCCAAGTCACTGTGGGATACTCTCAAGAAGATTTATGGAGATGTTTCAAATCTGAGCAGAGTGTATGAGGTGAAGAAGGCCATAAATGAGCTGAAACAAGAAGACCATGACTTTACCAAGTATCTTGGGAAGTTCTCTTCAGCATGGTCTGAACTTGAGATGCTAAGGCCAAGCACTTTAAACCCCAAGGTTCTCATTGAGAGAAAGGAGCAAGACAAGATCTTTGGCCTTCTACTCAACTTGAATCCGGTTTACAATGATGCTATCATGAAGATCCTAAGGGAGACTACACTTCCTGATTTTGAAGAGGTGTGCTCAAGGCTCCAAAAGGAAGAAGGAAACATTGGTTTGTTTGGAGGAAAGGGGGAGTTGGTGACTGCCAACAAAGCCGGCTTCAAAACTGAGGAGAAGAAGGCGCCATTTTGTGATCATTGCAAGAGGAAAGGTCACTCCAAGGATAAGTGTTGGGTCCTTCATCCCCACCTCAAACCAGACAAGTTCAAGAACTCAAGGGCAAATGCAAACATCTCACAAGAAGCTGTGAATGAACCAGCCTCCACTTCAGCTCAAGGAGGGGAGCTTGCACTCTACACAGCCACTGAGTATGTCAAGAAGAGTGACCTTGAGGATCTCATCAAGGCTTATGCCTCTAAACTCTCTGTTTGTTTTCAGGATATTAAGAATGGAAAGGTTATTGGAAGAGGTGGTACACAAGATGAGCTTTACCTCCTTGAAGACACTTCTCCAAGCAACTCGGATACTTTAGCTTTTAAATCCTGTTTTTCTTTCAATCAAAATGTCCTATGGCATGCTAGACTAGGACATCCCCATGCTCGTGCTTTGAACTTAATGTTGCCTAATGTTAGCTTTGATCATTCAACTTGTGAAGCTTGTATTCTTGGCAAACATTGTAGAACTGTCTTTCCTAAATCAACTACTATCTATGAACATTGTTTTGATCTTGTGCACTCTGATGTTTGGACTTCACCTTGTCTGTCTAGAGATAGAAACAAGTATTTTGTGACCTTCATAGATGAAAAATCAAAATATACTTGGGTAACTTTGCTTCCATCTAAAGATAGGGTGTTTGATGCATTCTTAAATTTCCAAAACTATGTTACTAATCAGTTTAATGCCAAGATCAAAGTGTTTAGGTCAGATAATGGAGGAGAGTATACAAGCCAAAGATTCAAAGCCCACTTGAACAAATGTGGGATCCTTCATCAAACAAGTTGTCCCCATACTCCCCAACAAAATGGTGTGGCTGAAAGGAAAAACAGACACCTCATGGAAGCTGCTAGGTCCATGATGTTCCACACCAATGTTCCTAAGAGATTTTGGGGAGATGCAGTGTTGGCAGCATGCTATCTCATCAACAGGATCCCAACTAGAGTTCTTCAAGACATTTCACCATATGAGGTATTGAACAAAGCCAAACCATTTATTGAACACTTACGTGTGTTTGGTTGTGTTTGTTTTGTATATATCTCAGGAGATCAAAGGAACAAGCTAGATGCTAAGAGCACAAAGTGTATGTTTCTTGGATACTCCACAACTCAGAAGGGCTACAAGTGTTTTGATACAAGCAACAATAGGACCTATGTTTCAAGGGATGTTAAGTTCATTGAGGGGCAGAGTTACTATGAGAAGAAGGATTGGGAAGGTTTGAAAGATCTCTCAAGATCACCTTCTGATTTGGCTACAAGTTTGAAGTACTTGTTGGATCACTTGGGCAATGACACCCCACGGCCAGAAAAGGCTGAGACACCTACCCAGGAAGCTCAACAAGAGGATACTGAACCAGCAACACACACTCAGGAACCGGCTCAAGCTCAAGAAGACACTCTACCTCAAGATCAGAACCAAGGGAACTTGGATATGGATGAGGATGAGATGGTTTATCAAGAGGCAATGGGTAATGAGGAAGTGGTTGATCAACAGGTTCAGCAACTCAGGAGAAGCACAAGGGAAAAGAAAGATCCATCAGAATGGATGAAGACAAGAGTCTACTACAACAACCAAGCAGTAGCTCATCCTAATCAGTCTACTTGTTCTATTGGCTTGCTACCATCTAGTCACAAGGCCTTTCTTGGAAAGATTGAGCTAAACCAGGTTCCTAAGACTTATGAAGAAGCTGAGGGTATCAAGGTTTGGATGGATGCAGTAAAGGATGAGAAAGAAGCTATGGAGAGGAACCATACTTGGATTGTAGAGAAGCTGCCGAAAAAGAAGAAGACTGTTAGCTCTAAATGGGTCTTCACAATCAAGTATAAAAGCAATGGAGACATAGAGAGGTACAAGGCAAGGCTAGTAGCAAGGGGATTCACTCAAACCTATGGAGAAGACTATACAGATACCTTTGCACCAGTGGCTAAACTTCACACAGTGAGAGTCACATTGAGCTTAGCCACCAACCTCTCATGGAATCTATGGCAAATGGATGTGAAGAATGCTTTTCTACAAGGTGAACTTGAAGAGGAAGTGTATATGACTCCACCACCAGGATTGAAGCATTTGTGTAAAAATGATGAGGTATTGAGGTTGAGAAGGGCGATTTATGGCTTGAAACAATCACCAAGGGCATGGTACCATAAGCTTAGTCACACTCTCATGGACCATGGTTTCAAGAAGTCTCAATCTGATCACACATTGTTCACACTTCAAAGTGCCCAAGGAGTGGTGGTAGTTCTGATATATGTGGATGATTTGATTATCACAGGAAGTGATAATGATGGGATTCAGTCTACAAAGGATTTCCTCAAGAGTTCCTTTGATATTAAAGACCTTGGAGAGTTGAAGTATTTCTTGGGCATTGAAGTTTGCAGATTCAATGATGGGTTGTTTCTGTCCCAAAGGAAGTATGTTAAGGACTTGTTGACAGAAACAAGTATGCTTGATTGCAAGATTGCAAAGACTCCTCTTGAAGATGGCTACCAAGTCAATAGAAAGGGGGAGAAATCGGATGAAGTCAAGTTCAAGGATGTCTCATTGTATAGGAGGCTGGTTGGGAAGCTTATCTACCTCACTCTCACAAGACCAGACTTATGCTTTGCTGTGAATCAAGTTAGTCAACATATGCAATCACCCACAGTGTATCATTGGAGTTTGATTGAAAGGATACTCAGATATCTCAAAGGATCAACTGAACAAGGTATTTGGATGGGTAAGAATGAGAGCACAGAGATTGTTGGCTATTGTGATGCAGATTGGGCTGGAGATAAGAGTGATAGGAGATCAACAACCGGCTATTGTACCTTCATTGGAGGCAACTTGGTAACTTGGAAGACAAAGAAGCAGAAGGTGGTATCTTGTTCTAGTGCTGAAGCTGAGTATAGGGCAATGAGGAAGCTTGCAACCGAGTTAACATGGCTGAAGGCTCTGCTCAAGGACTTTGGCATAGATCAATCAAGTCCAATCACCTTCCATTGTGACAACCAGGCTGCCATTCATATTGCAACCAACTCAGTGTTTCATGAGAGGACAAAACACATTGAGATTGATTGTCACAAGGTAAGGGAGAAGATTGAAGATGGAACCATTCTGCCTTGTTACACAAAGAGTGAAGATCAGCTTGCAGACATCTTCACAAAGGCTGCTAGTCTTAAGGTTTGCACTCATGTTTTTGGCAAACTAGGACTGGTGGCTATCCATGATTAGAACTCTCCTGATTCATGAGCAGCATACTCTTTTTCCCTTGATGTGGTTTTGTCCCAAGTGGTTTTCCACATCAAGGTTTTTAATGAGGTGTTGCCATGATCATTCCAAGTTCAGTCTTTAGGGTGATTCCAAAGTCTGAACTTGAGGGGGAGTATTGATCATGATGAGATTCTATTGAAGTGAAGATCACTTAGTGAACTATATTGGACGTGAGCTATATTGAATATAGTGAACTATATTGGACGTGAGCTATATTCAATATAGTGAACTATACTGGATGTGAGATTACATAGTACACTATATCAGAACACTAGTGTTGTGTAAGCTTCTTTAGGTTAAGCATTTTAGTCTTATGTATCCCATATAAAAGCTTGTAATTGAGACAAAAATTAAGTAAGGGTTTGAAACCTCATTTTCTCTCTAGTTCTGCGCCTCCTCTCTCTTAAACTCTCAAGAACCCTAATATTGATTCTCTAAAATCTATCACAGTAAGAGTAGGCTTCCAATAGGTGCTGGTCCAGTGAGCTTTGGAGTATAGAGAGCACATTCTGGTCCCCTTGCATCCACGCCTCTTCTTCTGCTTCAGCCACTTCTTCAAGAGACTCATCAATGCCTTTAGTCTCTGCCTCAGCTCCTTTCTTGGCTTCAGCTTCGGACCTGGCCTTAAACACCTTCTGTGGAGCAGTTTCACTCAGGATATACTTCCACAGACCTCTGCCTCCAAGTGCAGATTTTACCATCCTAGCCCAAACAATATAGTTTGAGCCCTTCAAAATCACAGGAATCACAACTCTTGAGTTCTCCATTGCTGAAACTGATATGAAGCAAGGAGGGAGTATTCAAGATGAAATAGAGATTTCTCAACTCACAGAGAACACAAGAAGCAAACGAAATGAGCTTAAACCTTAGAAAAGCTTATAAGATCTGAGAAATGAACTTAACAGCTTAAGAGCTCAAGAACAGGATTTTATAAGATTCAGCGGAAGTAAATGAGGTACAGAAGCTTATAGCTCTGATACCATGTTAGAATATGAGATTAGAAATGGAGAATTAAGAGAGAGAGAGGCGCAGACCCTATTAGGGTTCATACACCCGAGAGAGAGAGAGAGAGTTTAGAGAAAGAGAATGTGAGAAGAATAATTCTCATTAAAATTATCAAATGGGAACTTTACAAGAGTTATATATGCATAAAACTAGGGCTACACAACTTTAAACAAAAACAGAGAAGGCTCCAACGGTCACAAGAGTGTGACAGGATTTTGTCTTACAAGACACTAGTGTTCTGATATAGTCAACTATGTAGTCTCACGTCCAGTATAGTTCACGTCCAGTATAGTTCACGTCCAGTGTAGTTCAATATGAGATCTCTTCTTCAATATAGTGCACTATGTGATCTCCTACCTCAATAGGACAACTATAAGTAAGTTTTTGTATGCTCCTTAAGGTAGAATGAGAAGCATTTTATACAAGTTTATGTTCGTTTGTAACACCCCAAAGTAACCCTTCTAAATACTCGAAAGACACTATGATCTTGTAAAAAGTCCTATGAGAATCCTAAACAAAACTTTTTAAACAAAAATTCTTGAAACATATGTGTCATGGATCGGGGGTTTTAGGTGAGGTTAAACAACTATAAGTAAGTTTTTGTATGTTGCTTAAGGTAGAATGAGAAGCATTTTATACAAGTTTATGTTCGTTTGTAACACCCCAAAGTAACCCGTCTAAATACTAGAAAGACACTTTGATCTTGTAAAAGGTCCCATGAGAATCCTTATTGATCATGATAGGATCAATGTGTTAAGATTGTGCATTATCACAAAATGCACAAGTCTTGCACATTGATGAAGTGCAAAGTTGGGGACATCTGATTATGATCAGAAAATGTTCTTTTAAATAATGTACAAAACATGGGACAAGAGGAGGCTTATGACCGTTGGGAGTTTGAAGGGAAGGCGCCAAAGATGCTGACCTAAGTGGTCCACACACGCTTTCTCCCTCCTGCAAATTGTTCAGACCTAGCTGTCCCCTTTGTTCTTTAGTGCGTTTGTATTTTACCTAGTTTAGGTAAGTTTTGAATTGTTATCTCCCATATAAACATTGTAACCGAGAGTAGATGAAGTTTAATGGGTTTTTGAGTCTTTTATTCTCCTCTCTCACTCTTGTGTCTCCATAAGCTCAAGAACCCTAATTCTCCTAATGTTCACACTCTAAAATTATCATGGTATCAGAGCATTGATCTCTATTCTCTTAATTTTCTCTTTGTTTCTCAAATCTCTCAGCTTTGAAACTCTTTAATCTCTCGGTTCCTAAATCTCTGTTCCAATAACTCTCAGTTCTCTTTACTCATACTCTTCCTCTTCTAAAGCCTGGATACTTGTTCTCTTCATCAACACCTATTCTCTGTCCTAAAATCTCTGGTTTTCCTCACGCTCTCTGCCCAAACCCTACTGTCATTCCGGTTGGTTTTCTTTCTCTCACGCTCTCTGCACAACAAAACCCTAGCTCGTGTTTCATCTACTCTCTCACACCATGGAAGACTCAGTTCACATCAGCTCAAGCTTGAGACCTAGTGTCATTCCTGTTGTGCTCAAAGGTATCAACTATAGGACATGGCAAAGGACCATCAAGACTGCCATTTGTGGAAGAGGTTTGTGGGATCACATCTTGGAGGACAAAACTCCAACTGAAGAAGATGTAACCAAGAAGAAGGATGAGGAAACCAAGAAGGAAGAGGCTAAATGGTTTCAGGAAGATCAGTTGGTCCTTGGCTTTCTCCAAAACTCTCTTGACCCATCCATCCTTGAAGCTTACTCTCATTGTGAGACAGCCAAGTCACTGTGGGATACTCTCAAGAGGATTTATGGGGATGTCTCCAATCTCAGCAGGGTTTATGAGGTTAAGAAAGCTATTAGTGAGCTGAAACAAGAAGACCATGACTTTACTAAGTATCTTGGGAAGTTCTCTTCAGCATGGTCTGAACTTGAGATGTTAAGGCCAAGTACTATGAACCCTAAGGTTCTTGTTGAGAGAAAGGAGCAAGACAAGATCTTTGGCCTTCTACTCAACTTGAATCCGGTTTACAATGATGCCATAATGAAGATCCTAAGGGAAACAACACTTCCTGATTTTGAAGAAGTGTGTTCAAGGATCCAAAAGGAGGAAGGAAACATTGGTTTGTTTGGAGGTAAGGGGGAGTTGTTGACTGCTAACAAAGCCGGCTTAAAATCTGAGGAGAAGAAGGCTGCAGCTTGTGATCATTGCAAGAGGAAAGGCCACTCCAAGGATAAGTGTTGGATCCTTCATCCCCATCTTCAACCAGCCAAGTTAAAGGACTCAAAGGCAAATGCAAACATCCCCAAGGAAGCTGTGAATGAGCAGGTCTCTAATTCAGCTCAAGGAGGGGAGCTTGCACTCTACACCAACACTGAGTTTGTTAGGAAGAGTGACCTTGAGGACCTCATCAAAGCTTATACTTCTAAGCTCTCTGGTATCTCTTTATTTTCTCATAAATTGCTTGCTAAAACTGATCATAAGTTGGTAGTAGATTCTGGAGCTTCTCACCATATGATTAGTAATGCTAAGTTGTTGGAGAACATTAAACCTGCCCTAGGAAGAGTAACTATAGCTGATGGTCAAGGGATTCCTATAATAGGTACAGGAAAGTTAAGATTGTTTAACAAGGAAAGTGATGCATTCTATGTTCCTAAGTTCAAATCTAACTTGCTGTCGGTTAAAAGGATCACTAAAGACTTGAATTGCAATGTTATCTTTGGGCCTAATGAAGTTTGTTTTCAGGATATTAAGAATGGACAGGTTATTGGAAGAGGTGGTACACAAGATGAGCTTTACCTCCTTGAAGATACTTCCTCAACCAACCCGGTTTCCTCAGCTTTTAAATCCTGTTTTGCTTTCAATCAAAATGTTCTATGGCATGCTAGACTAGGACATCCTCATGCTCGTGCTTTGAACTTAATGCTGCCTAATGTTAGCTTTGATCATTCAACTTGTGAAGCTTGTATTCTTGGCAAACATTGTAGGACTATCTTTCCTAAATCAACTACTATCTATGAACATTGCTTTGATCTTGTGCACTCTGATGTTTGGACCTCACCTTGTCTGTCTAGAGATAGGAATAAGTACTTTGTGACCTTCATAGATGAAAAATCAAAGTATACTTGGGTTACATTGCTTCCATCTAAGGATAGGGTGTTTGATGCTTTTCTGAACTTTCAAAACTATGTTACTAATCAGTTTAATGCCAAGATCAAAGTGTTCAGGTCAGATAATGGAGGAGAGTACACAAGCCAAAGATTCAAAGCTCACTTGAACAAGTATGGGATCCTACATCAAACAAGCTGCCCACATACTCCTCAACAAAATGGTGTGGCTGAAAGGAAGAACAGACATCTCATGGAGGTTGCTAGGTCTATGATGTTCCACACCAATGTTCCTAAGAGGTTTTGGGGAGATGCAGTGTTGGCAGCATGCTACCTTATCAACAGGATCCCAACTAGAGTCCTTCAAGACATTTCACCATATGAGGTATTGAACAAAGCCAAACCATTTATTGAACACTTACGTGTGTTTGGTTGTGTTTGTTTTGTGTATATCTCAGGAGATCAAAGGAATAAGCTAGATGCTAAGAGCACAAGGTGTATGTTCCTTGGATACTCCACAACTCAGAAGGGCTACAAGTGTTTTGATCCAAGCAACAACAGAACCTATGTTTCAAGGGATGTTAAGTTCATTGAGGGGCAGAGTTACTATGAGAAGAAGGATTGGGAAGGTTTGAAAGATCTCTCAAGATCACCTTCTGATTTGGCTACAAGTTTGAAGTACTTGTTGGATCACTTGGGAAATGATACCCCACGGCCAGAAAAGGCTGAGACACCTACCCAGGAAGCTCAACAAGAGGATACTGAACCAGCAACACACACTCAGGAACCGGCTCAAGCTCAAGAAGACACTCTACCTCAAGATCAGAACCAAGTGGACTTGGATATGGATGAGGATGAGATGGTTTATCAAGAGGCAGTGGGTAATGAGGAAGTGGTTGATCAACAGGTTCAGCAACTCAGGAGAAGCACAAGGGAAAAGAAAGATCCATCAGAATGGATGAAGACAAGAGTCTACTACAACAACCAAGCAGTAGCTCATCCTAGTCAGTCTACTTGTTCTATTGACTTGCTACCATCTAGTCACAAGGCCTTTCTTGGAAAGATTGAGCTAAACCAAGTTCCTAAGACTTATGAAGAGGCTGAGGGTATCAAGGTTTGGATGGATGCAGTAAAGGATGAGAAAGAAGCTATGGAGAGGAACCACACTTGGATTGTGGAGAAGCTGCCAAAAAGGAAGAAGACTGTTAGCTCTAAATGGGTCTTCACAATCAAGTATAAAAGCAATGGAGACATAGAGAGGTACAAGGCAAGGCTAGTGGCAAGGGGATTCACTCAAACCTATGGAGAAGACTATACAGACACATTTGCACCAGTGGCTAAACTTCATACAGTGAGAGTCACATTGAGCTTAGCCACAAACCTCTCATGGAATCTATGGCAGATGGATGTGAAGAATGCTTTTCTACAAGGTGAACTTGAAGAGGAAGTGTATATGACTCCACCACCAGGATTGAAGCACTTGTGTAAAGATGGTGAGGTATTGAGGCTGAGAAGGGCGATTTATGGCTTGAAGCAATCACCAAGGGCATGGTACCATAAGCTCAGTCACACTCTTATGGACCATGGTTTCAAGAAGTCTCAATCTGATCACACATTGTTCACGCTTCAAAGTGCTCAAGGAGTGGTGGTAGTTCTGATATATGTGGATGATTTGATTATCACAGGGAGTGATAATGATGGGATTCAATCCACAAAGGCTTTTCTCAAGAGTTCCTTTGATATCAAAGACCTTGGTGAGTTGAAGTACTTCTTGGGCATTGAAGTTTGCAGATTCAATGATGGATTGTTTCTGTCCCAAAGGAAGTATGTTAAGGACTTGTTGACAGAAACAAGTATGCTTGATTGCAAGATTGCAAAGACTCCTCTTGAAGATGGCTACCAAGTCAATAGAAAGGGGGAGAAATCAGATGAAGTCAAGTTCAAGGATGTCCCATTGTATAGGAGGCTGGTTGGGAAGCTTATCTACCTCACTCTCACAAGACCAGACTTGTGCTTTGCTGTGAATCAAGTTAGCCAACATATGCAATCACCCACAGTGTATCATTGGAGTTTGATTGAGAGAATACTCAGATATCTCAAAGGATCAACTGGACAAGGCATTTGGATGGGTAAGAATGATAGCACAGAGATTGTTGGCTATTGTGATGCAGATTGGGCTGGTGATAAGAGTGATAGGAGATCAACAACTGGCTATTGCACCTTCATTGGAGGCAACTTGGTAACTTGGAAGACAAAGAAGCAGAAGGTGGTATCTTGTTCTAGTGCTGAAGCTGAGTATAGGGCAATGAGGAAGCTTGCAACCGAGTTAACATGGCTGAAGGCTTTGCTTAAGGACTTTGGCATAGAGCAATCAAGTCCAATCACCTTCCATTGTGACAACCAGGCTGCTATTCACATTGCAACCAACTCAGTGTTTCATGAGAGGACAAAACACATTGAGATTGATTGTCACAAGGTAAGGGAGAAGATTGAAGATGGAACCATTCTGCCTTGTTACACAAAGAGTGAAGATCAGCTTGCAGACATCTTCACAAAGGCTGCTAGTCTTAAGGTTTGCACTCATGTCTTTGGCAAACTAGGGCTGGTGGCTGTCCATGATTAGAACTCTCCTGATTCATGAGCAGCATACTCTTTTTCCCTTGATGTGGTTTTGTCCCAAGTGGTTTTCCACATCAAGGTTTTTAATGAGGTGTTGCCTGATAGTTTTAGAGATTGAACATGTTTGGGTTAGGGTTCTTGAGCTTGTGGAGGCGCAAGAAAGAGAGAGAGATGGGAGAATAAACTCAGAAACCCTTGTATTCATTTCTGGTCATACATAGCCTTTTATATGGGATACATTCAGCAATTGTTTAACCTAAACAAGTAAAAGACAAATGCACTATGGGACAAGGAGGTCTGAACCATGGCAGAGGTGAGAGAAAGTGTGTGGACCACTTTGTGGTCCTAAACCCCAACGGCTCTCACTCTTCCCTCAAAACCCTAACGGCTCTCACTCCTTGTTTGATCCGAGACATGCTTTCAAATAGTTGGCGCCTTATTGTGAAATGAAGTCCCCAACTTTGCACTTCATCAATGTGCAAGACTTGTGCATTTTATGATAATGCACAATCTTAACACATTGGTCTTCTCATGATCAATACTCCCCCTCAAGTTCAGACTTTGGAATCACCCTAAAGACTGAACTTGGAATGATCATGGCAACACCTCATTAAAAACCTTGATGTGGAAAACCACTTGGGACAAAACCACATCAAGGGAAAAAGAGTATGCTGCTCATGAATCAGGAGAGTTCTAATCATGAATAGCCACTAGCCCTAGTTTGCCAAAGACATGAGTGCAAACCTTAAGACTAGCAGCCTTAGTGAAGATATCCGCAAGCTGATCTTCACTCTTTGTGTAACAAGGCAGAATGGTCCCATCTTCAATCTTCTCCCTTACCTTGTGACAATCAATCTCAATGTGCTTGGTCCTCTCATGAAACACTGAGTTGGTTGCAATGTGTATAGCAGCCTGGTTGTCACAATGGAAGGTGATTGGACTTGCTTGCTCTATGCCAAAGTCCTTAAGCAAAGCCTTCAACCATGTTAACTCGGTTGCAAGCTTCCTCATTGCCCTATACTCAGCTTCAGCACTAGAACAAGATACCACCTTCTGCTTCTTTGTCTTCCAAGTTACCAAGTTGCCTCCAATGAAGGTACAATAGCCGGTTGTTGATCTCCTATCACTCTTATCTCCAGCCCAATCTGCATCACAATAGCCAACAATCTCTGTGCTCTCATTCTTACCCATCCAAATACCTTGTTCAGTTGATCCTTTGAGATATCTGAGTATCCTCTCAATCAAACTCCAATGATACACTGTGGGTGATTGCATATGTTGGCTAACTTGATTCACAGCAAAGCATAAGTCTGGTCTTGTGAGAGTGAGGTAGATAAGCTTCCCAACCAGCCTCCTATACAATGAGACATCCTTGAACTTGACTTCATCTGATTTCTCCCCCTTTCTATTGACTTGGTAGCCATCTTCAAGAGGAGTCTTCGCAATCTTGCAATCAAGCATACTTGTTTCTGTCAACAAGTCCTTAACATACTTCCTTTGGGACAGAAACAGTCCATCATTGAATCTGCAAACTTCAATGCCCAAGAAGTACTTCAACTCACCAAGGTCTTTAATATCAAAGGAACTCTTGAGGAAAGCCTTTGTGGATTGAATCCCATCATTATCACTTCCTGTGATAATCAAATCATCCACATAAATCAGAACCACCACCACTCCTTGAGCACTTTGAAGTGTGAACAATGTGTGATCAGACTGAGACTTCTTGAAACCATGGTCCATGAGAGTGTGACTAAGCTTATGGTACCATGCCCTTGGTGATTGCTTCAGACCATAAATCGCCCTTCTCAACCTCAATACCTCACCATCTTTACACAAGTGCTTCAATCCTGGTGGTGGAGTCATATACACTTCCTCTTCAAGTTCACCTTGTAGAAAGGCATTCTTCACATCCATTTGCCATAGATTCCATGAGAGGTTGGTGGCTAAGCTCAATGTGACTCTCACTGTGTGGAGTTTAGCCACTGGTGCAAAGGTATCTGTATAGTCTTCTCCATATGTTTGAGTGAATCCCCTTGCTACTAGCCTTGCCTTGTACCTCTCTATGTCTCCATTGCTTGTATACTTGATTGTGAAGACCCATTTAGAGCTAACAGTCTTCTTCTTTTTCCGCAGCTTCTCTACAATCCAAGTATGGTTCCTCTCCATAGCTTCTTGCTCATCCTTTACTGCATCCATCCAAACCTTGATACCCTCAGCCTCTTCATAAGTCTTAGGAACCTGGTTTAGCTCAATCTTTCCAAGAAAGGCCTTGTGACTAGATGGTAGCAAGTCAATAGAACAAGTAGACTGACTAGGATGAGCTACTGCTTGGTTGTTGTAGTAGACTCTTGTCTTCATCCATTCAGATGGATCTTTCTTTTCCCTTGTGCTTCTTCTGAGTTGCTGAACCTGTTGCTCAACCACATCCTCATTACCCACTGCTTCTTGATAAACCATCTCATCCTCATTCATTTCCAAGTCCACTTGGTTCTGATCTTGAGGTAGAGTGTCTTCTTGAGCTTCAGCCGGTTCATGTGTGTGTGTTGCTGGTTCAGTATCCTCTTGTTGAGCTTCTTGGGTAGTTGTGTCATGCTTCTCTGGCCGTGGGGTATCATTACCCAAGTGATCCAACAAGTACTTCAAACTTGTAGCCAAATCTGAAGGTGATCTTGAGAGGTCCTTTAAACCTTCCCAATCCTTCTTCTCATAGTATCTCTGCCCCTCCATGAACTTAACATCCCTTGAGACATATGTCCTGTTGTTGCTTGGATCAAAACACTTGTAGCCCTTCTGAGTTGTGGAGTATCCAAGGAACATACACCTTATGCTCTTAGCATCTAGCTTATCCCTTTGATCTCCTGAGATATAAACAAAACAAACACAACCAAACACACGTAAGTGTTCAATAAATGGTTTGGCTTTGTTCAATACCTCATATGGTGAAATGTCTTGAAGAACTCTAGTTGGGATCCTGTTGATAAGATAGCATGCTGCCAAGACTGCATCTCCCCAAAACCTCTTAGGAACATTGGTGTGGAACATCATAGACCTAGCAACTTCCATGAGATGTCTATTCTTCCTTTCAGCCACACCATTTTGTTGAGGAGTATGAGGACAGCTTGTTTGATGAAGGATCCCACATTTGTTCAAGTGAGCTTTGAATCTTTGGCTTGTATACTCTCCTCCATTATCAGACCTAAACACTTTGATCTTGGCATTAAACTGATTAGTAACATAGTTTTGGAAATTCAAAAATGCATCAAACACCCTATCTTTAGATGGCAGCAATGTTACCCAAGTATATTTTGATTTTTCATCTATGAAAGTCACAAAATACTTGTTTCTATCTCTAGACAGACAAGGTGAAGTCCAAACATCAGAGTGCACAAGATCAAAGCAATGTTCATAGATAGTAGTTGATTTAGGAAAGATAGTTCTACAATGTTTGCCAAGAATACAAGCTTCACAAGTTGAATGATCAAAGCTAACATTAGGCAACATTAAGTTCAAAGCACGAGCATGAGGATGTCCTAGTCTAGCATGCCATAGGACATTTTGATTGAAAGAAAAACAGGATTTAAAAGCTAATGAATCCGAGTTGCTTGGAGAAGTGTCTTCAAGGAGGTAAAGCTCATCTTGTGTACCACCTCTTCCAATAACCTTTCCATTCTTAATATCCTGAAAACAAACATCATTAGGCCCAAAGATAACATTGCAATTCAAGTCTTTAGTGATCCTCTTAACCGACAGCAAGTTAGACTTAAACTTAGGAACATAGAATGCATCACTTTCCTTGTTAAATAATCTCAACTTTCCTGTACCAATTATAGGGATCCCTTGACCATCAGCTATAGTTACTCTTCCTAGGGCAGGTTTAATGTTCTCCAACAACTTAGCATTACTAATCATATGGTGAGAAGCTCCTGAATCTACTACCAACTTATGATCAGTTTTACTAAGCAATTTATGTGAAAATAAAGAGATACCAGAGAGTTTAGAGGCATAAGCCTTGATGAGGTCCTCAAGGTCACTCTTCTTGACATACTCAGTGGCTGTGTAGAGTGCAAGCTCCCCTCCTTGAGCTGAAGTGGAGGCTGGTTCATTCACAGCTTCTTGTGAGATGTTTGCATTTGCCCTTGAGTTCTTGAACTTGTCTGGTTTGAGGTGGGGATGAAGGACCCAACACTTATCCTTGGAGTGGCCTTTCCTCTTGCAATGGTCACAAAATGGCGCCTTCTTCTCCTCAGGTTTGAAGCCGGCTTTGTTGGCAGTCACCAACTCCCCCTTTCCTCCAAACAAACCAATGTTTCCTTCTTCCTTTTGGAGCCTTGAGCACACCTCTTCAAAATCAGGAAGTGTAGTCTCCCTTAGGATCTTCATGATGGCATCATTGTAAACCGGATTCAAGTTGAGTAGAAGGCCAAAGATCTTGTCTTGCTCCTTTCTCTCAATGAGAACCTTGGGGTTTAAAGTGCTTGGCCTTAGCATCTCAAGTTCAGACCATGCTGAAGAGAACTTCCCAAGATATTTGGTAAAGTCATGGTCTTCTTGTTTCAGCTCATTAATGGCCTTCTTCACCTCATATACTCTGCTCAGATTTGAAACATCTCCATAAATCTTCTTGAGAGTATCCCACAGTGACTTGGCTGTCTCACAATGAGAATAAGCTTCAAGGATGGATGGGTCAAGAGAGTTTTGGAGAAAGCCAAGCACAAGCTGATCTTCTTGAAACCATTTAGCTTCTGCCTTCTTGGTTTCCTCATCCTTCTTCTTGGCTTCATCTTCTTCAGTTGGTGTTTTATCCTCCAAGATGTGATCCCACAATCCTCTTCCACAAATGGCAGTCTTGATGGTCCTCTGCCATGTCCTATAGTTGATACCCTTGAGCACAACAGGGACAACAGTAGGCCTCAAGCTTGAGCTAAGATGAGAAGAGTCTTCCATGGTGAACAAACTGAAGAGAGTTGATGAAGAGAGAAGAGCCGTGAGAGATAACCAGTTTCTAGGGTTTTAGGACAGAGAAGCTGAGAGCTTAGAGCGAGTCTTGGGTTTAGGACAGAGATTAATGGAGTGAACAAGTGAGGAATCAGAAAGAAATGGGAGTATAAGAGCTTTGGAACCGAGAGAATGAGTGGAAGATTTCTAGGGTTTTGCAACCGTGAGATTAGTGTAAACAAGAGAGAATGTAGAATGGAGATAGAGAATTAGAAGAATAGAGATCAATGCTCTGATACCATGATAGTTTTAGAGATTGAACATGTTTGGGTTAGGGTTCTTGAGCTTGTGGAGGCGCAAGAAAGAGAGAGAGATGGGAGAATAAACTCAGAAACCCTTGTATTCATTTCTGGTCATACATAGCCTTTTATATGGGATACATTCAGCAATTGTTTAACCTAAACAAGTAAAAGACAAATGCACTATGGGACAAGGAGGTCTGAACCATGGCAGAGGTGAGAGAAAGTGTGTGGACCACTTTGTGGTCCTAAACCCCAACGGCTCTCACTCTTCCCTCAAAACCCTAACGGCTCTCACTCCTTGTTTGATCCGAGACATGCTTTCAAATAGTTGGCGCCTTATTGTGAAATGAAGTCCCCAACTTTGCACTTCATCAATGTGCAAGACTTGTGCATTTTATGATAATGCACAATCTTAACACATTGGTCTTCTCATGATCAATATTGCCATGATCATTCCAAGTTCAGTCTTTAGGGTGATTCCAAAGTCTGAACTTGAGGGGGAGTATTGATCATGATAGGATCAATGTGTTAAGATTGTGCATTATCACAAAATGCACAAGTCTTGCACATTGATGAAGTGCAAAGTTGGGGACATCTGATTATGATCAGAAAATGTTCTTTTAAATAATGTACAAAACATGGGACAAGAGGAGGCTTATGACCGTTGGGAGTTTGAAGGGAAGGCGCCAAAGATGCTGACCTAAGTGGTCCACACACGCTTTCTCCCTCCTGCAAATTGTTCAGACCTAGCTGTCCCCTTTGTTCTTTAGTGCGTTTGTATTTTACCTAGTTTAGGTAAGTTTTGAATTGTTATCTCCCATATAAACATTGTAACCGAGAGTAGATGAAGTTTAATGGGTTTTTGAGTCTTTTATTCTCCTCTCTCACTCTTGTGTCTCCATAAGCTCAAGAACCCTAATTCTCCTAATGTTCACACTCTAAAATTATCAATCCTAAACAAAACTTTTTAAACAACAATTCTTGAAACATATGTGTCATGGATTGGAGATTTTAGGTGAGGTTAGACAACTATAAGTAAGATTTTGTATGCTCCTAAAGGTAGAATGAGAATCATTTTATACAAGTTTATGTTCATTTGTAACACCCCTAAATAACCCTTCTAAATAATAGAAAGACACTTTAACCTTCTACATGTTCCTATGATAATCCTAAACAAAACTTTTTAAACAAAACTTCTTGAAACCTATGTGTCATGGATTGGAGAATTTAGGTGCAGTAAGACAACTATAAGTAAGTTTTTGTATGCTCCCAAAGGTAGAATGAGAAGCATGTTGTACATGTTTATGTTCGTTTGTAACACAACTAAGTAACCCCTCCAAAAGACTAGAAAGACATTTTGATCTTCTAAAAGGTCCTATGAGAATCCAAAATAAAACTTTTTAACCAAAACTTCTTGAAACATATATGTCATGGATTGGAGAATTTAGGTGAAGTAGGACCACTATAAGTAAGTTTTTGTATTCTCCCAAAGGTAGAATGATAAGCATGTTTTACATGTTTATGTTCGATTGTAACACAACTAAGTAACCCCTCTAATAGGCTAGAAAGACATTTTGATCTTCTAAAAGGTCCTATGAGAATCCAAAATAAAACTTTTTTAACCAAAACTTCTTGTAACATATATGTCATGAATTGGAGAATTTAGGTGAGGTAGGACAACTATAAGTAAATTTTTGTATTCTCCCAAAGGTAGAATGATAAGCATGTTTTACATGTTTATGTTCGTTTGTAACACAACTAAGTAACCCCTTTAAAAGACTAGAAAGACACTTTGATCTTCTAAAAGGTCATATGAGAATCCTAAATAAAAAATTTTAACCAAAACTTCTTGAAACATACATGTCATGGATTGGAGAATTTAGGTGAGGTAGGACAACTATAAGTAAGTTTTTGTATTCTCCCAAAGGTAGAATGATAAGCATGTTTTACATGTTTATGTTCGATTGTAACACAACTAAGTAACCCCTCTAATAGGCTAGAAAGACATTTTGATCTTCTAAAAGGTCCTATGAGAATCCAAAATAAAACTTTTTAACCAAAACTTCTTGAAACATATATGTCATGAATTGGAGAATTTAGGTGAGGTAGGACAACTATAAGTAAATTTTTGTATTCTCCCAAAGGTAGAATGATAAGCATGTTTTACATGTTTATGTTCGTTTGTAACACAACTAAGTAACCCCTCTAAAAGACTAGAAAGACACTTTGATCTTCTAAAAGGTCCTATGAGAATCCTAAATAAAAAATTTTAAACAAAACTTCTGTAAACATACATGTCATGGATTGGAGAATTTAGGTGAGGTAGGACAACTATAAGTAAGTTTTTGTATGCTCCTTAAGGTAGAATGAGAAGCATTTTATACAAGTTTATGTTCGTTTGTAACACCCCTAAGTAACCCTTCTAAATACTCGAAAGACACTATGATCTTGTAAAAGGTCCTATGAGAATCCTAAACAAAACTTTTTAAACAAAAATTCTTGAAACATATGTGTCATGGATCGGGGGTTTTAGGTGAGGTTAAACAACTATAAGTAAGTTTTTGTATGTTGCTTAAGGTAGAATGAGGAGCATTTTATACAAGTTTATGTTCGTTTGTAACACCCCTAAGTAACCCGTCTAAATACTAGAAAGACACTTTGATCTTGTAAAAGGTCCCATGAGAATCCTAAACAAAACTTTTTAAACAACAATTCTTGAAACATATGTGTCATGGATTGGAGATTTTAGGTGAGGTTAGACAACTATAAGTAAGATTTTGTATGCTCCTAAAGGTAGAATGAGAATCATTTTATGCAAGTTTATGTTCATTTGTAACACCCCTAAATAACCCTTCTAAATAATAGAAAGACATTTTGATCTTCTAAAAGGTCCTATGAGAATCCAAAATAAAACTTTTTAACCAAAACTTCTTGAAACATATATGTCATGAATTGGAGAATTTAGGTGAGGTAGGACAACTATAAGTAAATTTTTGTATGCTCCCAAAGGTAGAATGATAAGCATGTTTTACATGTTTATGTTCGTTTGTAACACAACTAAGTAACCCCTTTAAAAGACTAGAAAGACACTTTGATCTTCTAAAAGGTCCTATGAGAATCCTAAATAAAAAGTTTTAACCAAAACTTCTTGAAACATACATGTCATGGATTAGAGAATTTAGGTGAGGTAGGACAACTATAAGTAAGTTTTTGTATGCTCCCAAAGGTAGAATGATAAGCATGTTTTACATGTTTATGTTCGTTTGTAACACAACTATGTAACCCCTCTAAAAGACTAGAAAGACACTTTGATCTTCTAAAAGGTCCTATGAGAATCCTAAATAAAAATTTTTAACCAAAACTTCTTGAAACATACATGTCATGGATTGGAGAATTTAGGTGAGGTAGGACATGTTAGAATATGAGATTAGAAATGGAGAATTAAGAGAGAGAGGCGCAGACCCTATTAGGGTTCATACACCCGAGAGAGAGAGAGAGTTTAGAGAAAGAGAATGTGAGAAGAATAATTCTCATTAAAATTATCAAATGGGAACTTTACAAGAGTTATATATGCATAAAACTAGGGCTACACAACTTTAAACAAAAACAGAGAAGGCTCCAACGGTCACAAGAGTGTGACAGGATTTTGTCTTACAAGACACTAGTGTTCTGATATAGTCAACTATGTAGTCTCACGTCCAGTATAGTTCACGTCCAGTATAGTTCACGTCCAGTGTAGTTCAATATGAGATCTCTTCTTCAATATAGTGCACTATGTGATCTCCTACCTCAATACTCCCCCTCAAGCTTGAATTCAAGAGATGAATCAAGCTTGGAATAGCAAAGGAGATCTACCTCATTAAAAACCTTCATGAAGAAAACCACTTGGGAAAAACTTCATGAAGGGAAAAAGAGTGTAGTCTCCAAGGCTTTAGGGAATTTCGGCAGCTCCACAAGTCCGAGCTTGGTGTGAATGGACTCACACACCTTTAAACTAGCTGCCTTGGTAAACACATCAGCCAATTGTTCTTCACTTCTTGTATAGCATGGTAACACCACTCCTTGCTCAATCATCTGCCTCACTTTGTGACAATCCACTTCTATGTGCTTGGTCCTTTCATGGAAGACTGAGTTTGATGCAATATGAATGGCTGCTTGATTATCACAGTGCATAGTGATAGGCTTGGCTGTTACAATCCCCAAATTTGCAAGAAGACCTTTTATCCATGCTAACTCGGTCACCAACTTCCTCATTGCTCTATACTCAGCTTCAGCACTTGAACATGATACTATCTTCTGCTTCTTGCTCTTCCAAGTAACAAGGTTTCCTCCAATGAAAGTACAATATCCAGTAGTAGACCTCCTGTCCATTCTATCTCCTGCCCAATCAGCATCACAATACCCAACTATCTCTGTACTTTGATTGCAACCCATCCAAATGCCTTGCCCGGGAGTACCAATTAGATATCTGAGTGTCCTCTCAACCATGTCCCAATGATGCATCTTTGGTGCTTGCATATGTTGACTAATCTGGTTCACAGCAAAGCACAAATCAGGTCTAGTTATGGTTAAGTAGATTAGCTTACCAACCATCCTTCTATAGAGCGTGGTGTCCTCAAATGGTCTGTCTTCAAGCTCCCCCTTTCTTATGACTTTGTAGCTATCCTCCAATGGTGTCTTAGCTGGTTTTGATCCAATCTTTCCTGCTTCAGACAATAAATCAAGTGTGTACTTCCTTTGAGATAAGAAAAGTCCATCTTTAGATCGACAAACTTCTATCCCAAGGAAGTACTTTAGAGTACCAAGATCCTTAATGTCAAAAACAGATTTGAGATAAGCTTTAGTTTCTTGGATACCTGACTTGTTACTCCCTGATATGATAATGTCATCAACATAAACAAGGATGACAATGATACCTTCCTGATCTTGAAGAGTAAACAAGGTATGATCTCCTTCAGACCTTTTGAATCCTCTTTGCATAAGGGTTGAGCTCAGTTTATGGTACCAAGCTCTAGGAGATTGCTTGAGTCCATAGATAGCCTTCTTGAGCCTTAACACCTTCCCTGGTTTCACAATACTTTCAAGACCAGAAGGTGGTCTCATGTATACCTCATCCTCAAGCTCTCCTTGAAGGAATGCATTCTTGACATCCATTTGCCATAGCTCCCAATCAAGGTTTGTTGCTAGAGACAAGATGATCCTAACTGTGTGAAGCTTAGCCACTGGTGCAAATGTATCCAAGTAATCCTTTCCATAAGTTTGAGTAAATCCTCTTGCGACCAGTCTTGCTTTGTATCTCTCAACTTCTCCATCACTTCTATACTTGATGGTGAAAACCCACTTAGAAGTCACTGCCTTCTTTCCTCTTGGAAGTTCAGATTCATACCAAGTCTCATTGTTCTCCATTGCTTTGATCTCTTCATCCACAGCCTGCATCCATCTCTTATCTCCCTTTGCTTCTTCATTGGTTGTTGGTACTTCTTCTTGATCCAATTTTCCAATGAACACTTGATGCTCCAATGGTACATGAGCCAAACTGCAAACGGCTTGAATGGGATGAGCTACTGCATTGCTGTTGAAGAACACTCTAGTCTTCATCCATTCTGATGGATCCTTTTTCTCCCTTGTACTCCTCCTTAGTGCTTGAATTGGTTGGTGTTGGTTCATTGGTTGCACAGTCTCCTCATTCTGATTACCCACTCCCTCAAGTTCTAACTCATGTTCTTCATGCTCATGTTCTTCATGCTCCTGTTCTTCATGCTCTTCAACACCAGCTTGATTGTGTGTAGCAGAATCAGTTTGCTGCGGTTCTTCTTGCCCTAATTCTGATTCTGATGTGTCCCCCTCATGATCAAGATGGGGTTGTTGTGAGTTTTCCACAGGTGCATCCGAGACTGGAGTAGGTTGTGTCTTTGTTTTAACCGGTTCTTGTGGTACACTAATGCCAAGACTCTCCATGATTCTTCTTAAGTTAGCAGCTCTATCTGATTGGGAAGTAGGAAGATCCTTCAAGCTGTCCCAATTCTTCTCATCATAGAAGCTCTTTGTCTCCATGAATTTCACATCTCTGGAGATTAAAACCTTCCTTGTTTCAGGTACATAGCACTTGTATCCTCTTTGTGTTGTGGAGTAACCAATGAACATAGCTTTGGTACTCTTAGCGTCCAACTTATCTCTCTGTTCCCCTGGTATTAATACAAAGCAAATACACCCAAACACACGTAAGTGATTAACTAATGGATTGGTCTTGTTGAGTACCTGAAATGGAGATTGATCCTTAAGAACTCTTGTGGGAGTTCTGTTGATCAAATAACAAGCCGTCATGACTGCATCTCCCCAAAACTTCTTAGGAACATTCTTGTAGAACATCATGGACCTTGCAACCTCCATTAAATGTCTATTCTTCCTCTCAGCCACTCCATTTTGTTGTGGAGTATAAGGACATCTAGTTTGGTGAAGAATTCCATACTTTGACAAGTGTTGTTTGAAGGCATTGCTTGTGTACTCACCACCATTGTCTGATCTAAAAATTTTGATCTTAGCATTGAAATGGTTAGTAACATGACTTTGGAAGTTCATAAACGCTTCTAGCACCCTATCCTTAGTTTGCATCAGAGTTATCCAAGTATATTTAGATTTTTCATCAATGAATGTGACAAAGTACTTATGGTTTTCTCTAGACACACACGGAGCAGTCCATACATCAGAGTGCACAAGGTCAAAGCAGTTTTCATAAGCAGTTTTAGAAGCTGGAAAAACAGATTTGCAATGTTTACCAAGGATACAAGCCTCACAATCATCATTTTTAAAAGAAACAGAAGGTAATAAGAGTCCTAAAGCCCTAGAGTGTGGATGTCCTAATCTAGCATGCCAAATAGAATCATCCACACGGACACAAGTAGATAAAGCAGTAGATAAAGCAGCAGATAGTTCAGACGTAGGATTGGTGTCTTCAACCATGTAGAGCTCATCCTTTGTCACACCTTTCCCAATCAACTTACTGGTTTTAATATCCTGAAACACAACATCATTAGGACTGAAATAACATTGCAGTTCAAGTCAGTGGCTATCCTTTTTACAGAAACTAAGTTGGATGTGAAACTGGGCATAAAGAAGGCTTTAGATTCTTTGTTAAACATTTTCAGATTTCCTATGCCTTGTATTGGAATTTTATCAGCATTTGCAATCACAACGCTTCCTAAGGCAGGTTCAACATTGTTTATCAACTTAGAATCACTTATCATATGATGAGAGGCTCCTGAATCAATAATCAAAGGTTTCAGTTTGTTTGATGCAAAAAGAGAAGTACCAAGGGTCATACCAGAGTTCTCCTTGAGAGCTTTGATAAGAGCCTCAAGGTCTGACCTCCTTACCACATCATTCTGAGTAGTCACAGCTGGTGCTTGATGAACCATCATTGCTCTTCCTTCATCACATTGCTGCACTGAAGAAGAACCTGGTCCAGCTGCACCATATGAGTAGTTTGCCCTTTGATCTTTGAACCTATTGTTGTGAAAAGGTAGTCTGAGGTTAGGGTGAAGGCGCCAGCATCTGTCCTTCAAATGCCCACTCTTTTTGCAAAAATCACACATCAAGACTCCTCTCTGGTCACCTCCATAGTTTTTCCTCTCATCAACCTTGTACAGCCCCTTGTTTGCGGTCACCAGCTCTCCTTTTCCTTTGAACAACCCAAATGAGCCTTGTTCCTTCTGAATTTGCCCACACACATCATCAATGTCAGGTAGAGTCTCTGCCCTTAGGATATGCTTGATCAAGGAATTATAGGATGAGTTCAAGGTGAGCAGAAGAGCAAATACTTTATCTTGCTCTCTCCTTTCTTGCAGCACCAAAGGATCACTGCTTGGTGGCCTCAGCATCTCCAACTCTGACCACAGTGAGCTAAACTTCCCAAAATGAGCTTTAAACTCCATATCTCCTTGCTGGAGATTGTTAATGGCCAGCTTTACTTCAAACACTCTTGTTAAATTTGATTTATTCCCATAAACCTTCTCAAGAGTATCCCACAGCTGCTTAGAGGTTACACAGTAAGAGTAGGCTTCCAATAGGTGCTGGTCCAGTGAGCTTTGGAGTATAGAGAGCACATTCTGGTCCCCTTGCATCCACGCCTCTTCTTCTGCTTCAGCCACTTCTTCAAGAGACTCATCAATGCCTTTAGTCTCTGCCTCAGCTCCTTTCTTGGCTTCAGCTTCGGACCTGGCCTTAAACACCTTCTGTGGAGCAGTTTCACTCAGGATATACTTCCACAGACCTCTGCCTCCAAGTGCAGATTTTACCATCCTAGCCCAAACAATATAGTTTGAGCCCTTCAAAATCACAGGAATCACAACTCTTGAGTTCTCCATTGCTGAAACTGATATGAAGCAAGGAGGGAGTATTCAAGATGAAATAGAGATTTCTCAACTCACAGAGAACACAAGAAGCAAACGAAATGAGCTTAAACCTTAGAAAAGCTTATAAGATCTGAGAAATGAACTTAACAGCTTAAGAGCTCAAGAACAGGATTTTATAAGATTCAGCGGAAGTAAATGAGGTACAGAAGCTTATAGCTCTGATACCATGTTAGAATATGAGATTAGAAATGGAGAATTAAGAGAGAGAGAGGCGCAGACCCTATTAGGGTTCATACACCCGAGAGAGAGAGAGAGAGTTTAGAGAAAGAGAATGTGAGAAGAATAATTCTCATTAAAATTATCAAATGGGAACTTTACAAGAGTTATATATGCATAAAACTAGGGCTACACAACTTTAAACAAAAACAGAGAAGGCTCCAACGGTCACAAGAGTGTGACAGGATTTTGTCTTACAAGACACTAGTGTTCTGATATAGTCAACTATGTAGTCTCACGTCCAGTATAGTTCACGTCCAGTATAGTTCACGTCCAGTGTAGTTCAATATGAGATCTCTTCTTCAATATAGTGCACTATGTGATCTCCTACCTCAATAGGACAACTATAAGTAAGTTTTTGTATGCTCCTTAAGGTAGAATGAGAAGCATTTTATACAAGTTTATGTTCGTTTGTAACACCCCAAAGTAACCCTTCTAAATACTCGAAAGACACTATGATCTTGTAAAAAGTCCTATGAGAATCCTAAACAAAACTTTTTAAACAAAAATTCTTGAAACATATGTGTCATGGATCGGGGGTTTTAGGTGAGGTTAAACAACTATAAGTAAGTTTTTGTATGTTGCTTAAGGTAGAATGAGAAGCATTTTATACAAGTTTATGTTCGTTTGTAACACCCCAAAGTAACCCGTCTAAATACTAGAAATACACTTTGATCTTGTAAAAGGTCCCATGAGAATCCTAAACAAAACTTTTTAAACAACAATTCTTGAAACATATGTGTCATGGATTGGAGATTTTAGGTGAAGTTAGACAACTATAAGTAAGATTTTGTATGCTCCTAAAGGTAGAATGAGAATCATTTTATACAAGTTTATGTTCATTTGTAACACCCCTAAATAACCCTTCTAAATAATAGAAAGACACTTTAACCTTCTACATGTTCCTATGATAATCCTAAACAAAACTTTTTAAACAAAACTTCTTGAAACCTATGTGTCATGGATTGGAGAATTTAGGTGCAGTAAGACAACTATAAGTAAGTTTTTGTATGCTCCCAAAGGTAGAATGAGAAGCATGTTGTACATGTTTATGTTCGTTTGTAACACAACTAAGTAACCCCTCCAAAAGACTAGAAAGACATTTTGATCTTCTAAAAGGTCCTATGAGAATCCAAAATAAAACTTTTTAACCAAAACTTCTTGAAACATATATGTCATGGATTGGAGAATTTAGGTGAAGTAGGACAACTATAAGTAAGTTTTTGTATTCTCCCAAAGGTAGAATGATAAGCATGTTTTACATGTTTATGTTCGATTGTAACACAACTAAGTAACCCCTCTAATAGGCTAGAAAGACATTTTGATCTTCTAAAAGGTCCTATGAGAATCCAAAATAAAACTTTTTAACCAAAACTTCTTGAAACATATATGTCATGGATTGGAGAATTTAGGTGAAGTAGGACAACTATAAGTAAGTTTTTGTATTCTCCCAAAGGTAGAATGATAAGCATGTCTTACATGTTTATGTTCGATTGTAACACAACTAAGTAACCCCTCTAATAGGCTAGAAAGACACTTTGATCTTCTAAAAGGTCCTATGAGAATCCTAAATAAAACTTTTTAACCAAAACTTCTTGAAACATATATGTCATGAATTGGAGAATTTAGGTGAGGTAGGACAACTATAAGTAAATTTTTGTATTCTCCCAAAGGTAGAATGATAAGCATGTCTTACATGTTTAAGTTCGATTGTAACACAACTAAGTAACCCCTCTAATAGGCTAGAAAGACACTTTGATCTTCTAAAAGGTCCTATGAGAATCCTAAATAAAACTTTTTAACCAAAACTTCTTGAAACATATATGTTATGGATTGGAGAATTTAGGTGAAGTAGGACAACTATAAGTAAGTTTTTGTATTCTCCCAAAGGTAGAATGATAAGCATGTTTTACATGTTTATGTTCGTTTTTAACACAACTAAGTAACCCCTCTAAAAGACTAGAAAGACACTTTGATCTTCTAAAAGGTCCTATGAGAATCCTAAATAAAAAAATTTAACCAAAACTTCTTGAAACATACATGTCATGGATTGGAGAATTTAGGTGAGGTAGGACAACTATAAGTAAGTTTTTGTATTCTCCCAAAGGTAGAATGATAAGCATGTTTTACATGTTTATGTTCGTTTTTACCACAACTAAGTAACCCCTCTAAAAGACTAGAAAGACACTTTGATCTTCTAAAAGGTCCTATGAGAATCCTAAATAAAATTTTTTAACCAAAACTTCTTGAAACATACATGTCATGGATTGGAGAATTAGGTGAGGTAGGACAACTATAAGTAAGTTTTTGTATGGTCCTTAAGGTAGAATGAGAAGCATTTTATACAAGTTTATGTTCGTCTGTAACACCCCTAAGTAACCCTTCTAAATACTCGAAAGACACTATGATCTTGTAAAAGGTCCCATGAGAATCCTAAACAAAACTTTTTAAACAAAAATTCTTGAAACATATGTGTCATGGATCGGGGGTTTTAGGTGAGGTTAAACAACTATAAGTAAGTTTTTGTATGTTGCTTAAGGTAGAATGAGGAGCATTTTATACAAGTTTATGTTCGTTTGTAACACCCCTAAGTAACCCGTCTAAATACTAGAAAGACACTTTGATCTTGTAAAAGGTCCCATGAGAATCCTAAACAAAACTTTTTAAACAACAATTCTTGAAACATATGTGTCATGGATTGGAGATTTTAGGTGAGGTTAGACAACTATAAGTAAGATTTTGTATGCTCCTAAAGGTAGAATGAGAATCATTTTATACAAGTTTATGTTCATTTGTAACACCCCTAAATAACCCTTCTAAATAATAGAAAGACATTTTGATCTTCTAAAAGGTCCTATGAGAATCCAAAATAAAACTTTTTAACCAAAACTTCTTGAAACATATATGTCATGAATTGGAGAATTTAGGTGAGGTAGGACAACTATAAGTAAATTTTTGTATGCTCCCAAAGGTAGAATGATAAGCATGTTTTACATGTTTATGTTCGTTTGTAACACAACTAAGTAACCCCTTTAAAAGACTAGAAAGACACTTTGATCTTCTAAAAGGTCCTATGAGAATCCTAAATAAAAAGTTTTAACCAAACTTCTTGAAACATACATGTCATGGATTGGAGAATTTAGGTGAGGTAGGACAACTATAAGTAAGTTTTTGTATGCTCCCAAAGGTAGAATGATAAGCATGTTTTACATGTTTATGTTCGTTTGTAACACAACTAAGTAACCCCTTTAAAAGACTAGAAAGACACTTTGATCTTCTAAAAGGTCCTATGAGAATCCTAAATAAAACTTTTTAACCAAAACTTCTTGAAACATATATGTCATGAATTGGAGAATTTAGGTGAGGTAGGACAACTATAAGTAAATTTTTGTATGCTCCCATAGGTAGAATGATAAGCATGTTTTACATGTTTATGTTCGTTTTTACCACAACTAAGTAACCCCTTTAAAAGACTAGAAAGACACTTTGATCTTCTAAAAGGTCCTATGAGAATCCTAAATAAAAATTTTTAACCAAAACTTCTTGAAACATACATGTCATGGATTGGAGAATTTAGGTGAGGTAGGACAACTATAAGTAAGTTTTTGTATGCTCCTTAAGGTAGAATGAGAAGCATTTTATACAAGTTTATGTTCGTTTGTAACACCCCTAAGTAACCCTTCTAAATACTCGAAAGACACTATGATCTTGTAAAAAGTCCTATGAGAATCCTAAACAAAACTTTTTAAACAAAAATTCTTGAAACATATGTGTCATGGATCAGGGGTTTTAGGTGAGGTTAAACAACTATAAGTAAGTTTTTGTATGTTGCTTAAGGTAGAATGAGAAGCATTTTATACAAGTTTATGTTCGTTTGTAACACCCCAAAGTAACCCGTCTAAATACTAGAAAGATACTTTGATCTTGTAAAAGGTCCCATGAGAATCCTAAACAAAACTTTTTAAACAACAATTCTTGAAACATATGTGTCATGGATTGGAGATTTTAGGTGAGGTTAGACAACTATAAGTAAGATTTTGTATGCTCCTAAAGGTAGAATGAGAATCATTTTATACAAGTTTATGTTCATTTGTAACACCCCTAAATAACCCTTCTAAATAATAGAAAGACACTTTAACCTTCTACATGTTCCTATGATAATCCTAAACAAAACTTTTTAAACAAAACTTCTTGAAACCTATGTGTCATGGATTGGAGAATTTAGGTGCAGTAAGACAACTATAAGTAAGTTTTTGTATGCTCCCAAAGGTAGAATGAGAAGCATGTTGTACATGTTTATGTTCGTTTGTAACACAACTAAGTAACCCCTCCAAAAGACTAGAAAGACATTTTGATCTTCTAAAAGGTCCTATGAGAATCCAAAATAAAACTTTTTAACCAAAACTTCTTGAAACATATATGTCATGGATTGGAGAATTTAGGTGAAGTAGGACAACTATAAGTAAGTTTTTGTATTCTCCCAAAGGTAGAATGATAAGCATGTTTTACATGTTTATGTCCGATTGTAACACAACTAAGTAACCCCTCTAATAGGCTAGAAAGACATTTTGATCTTCTAAAAGGTCCTATGAGAATCCAAAATAAAACTTTTTAACCAAAACTTCTTGAAACATATATGTCATGGATTGGAGAATTTAGGTGAAGTAGGACAACTATAAGTAAGTTTTTGTATTCTCCCAAAGGTAGAATGATAATCATGTCTTACATGTTTATGTTCGATTGTAACACAACTAAGTAACCCCTCTAATAGGCTAGAAAGACACTTTGATCTTCTAAAAGGTCCTATGAGAATCCTAAATAAAACTTTTTAACCAAAACTTCTTGAAACATATATGTCATGAATTGGAGAATTTAGGTGAGGTAGGACAACTATAAGTAAATTTTTGTATTCTCCCAAAGGTAGAATGATAAGCATGTCTTACATGTTTATGTTCGATTGTAACACAACTAAGTAACCCCTCTAATAGGCTAGAAAGACACTTTGATCTTCTAAAAGGTCCTATGAGAATCCTAAATAAAACTTTTTAACCAAAACTTCTTGAAACATATATGTTATGGATTGGAGAATTTAGGTGAAGTAGGACAACTATAAGTAAGTTTTTGTATTCTCCCAAAGGTAGAATGATAAGCATGTTTTACATGTTTATGTTCGTTTTTAACACAACTAAGTAACCCCTCTAAAAGACTAGAAAGACACTTTGATCTTCTAAAAGGTCCTATGAGAATCCTAAATAAAAAATTTTAACCAAAACTTCTTGAAACATACATGTCATGGATTGGAGAATTTAGGTGAGGTAGGACAACTATAAGTAAGTTTTTGTATTCTCCCAAAGGTAGAATGATAAGCATGTTTTACATGTTTATGTTCGTTTTTACCACAACTAAGTAACCCCTCTAAAAGACTAGAAAGAAACTTTGATCTTCTAAAAGGTCCTATGAGAATCCTAAATAAATTTTTTTAACCAAAACTTCTTGAAACATACATGTCATGGATTGGAGAATTTAGGTGAGGTAGGACAACTATAAGTAAGTTTTTGTATTCTCCCAAAGGTAGAATGATAAGCATGTTTTACATGTTTATGTTCGTTTTTAACACAACTAAGTAACCCCTCTAAAAGACTAGAAAGACACTTTGATCTTCTAAAAGGTCCTATGAGAATCCTAAATAAAAAATTTTAACCAAAACTTCTTGAAACATACATGTCATGGATTGGAGAATTTAGGTGAGGTAGGACAACTATAAGTAAGTTTTTGTATTCTCCCAAAGGTAGAATGATAAGCATGTTTTACATGTTTATGTTCGTTTTTACCACAACTAAGTAACCCCTCTAAAAGACTAGAAAGACACTTTGATCTTCTAAAAGGTCCTATGAGAATCCTAAATAATTTTTTTTAACCAAAACTTCTTGAAACATACATGTCATGGATTGGAGAATTTAGGTGAGGTAGGACAACTATAAGTAAGTTTTTGTATGCTCCTTAAGGTAGAATGAGAAGCATTTTATACAAGTTTATGTTCGTTTGTAACACCCCTAAGTAACCCTTCTAAATACTCGAAAGACACTATGATCTTGTAAAAGGTCCCATGAGAATCCTAAACAAAACTTTTTAAACAAAAATTCTTGAAACATATGTGTCATGGATCGGGGGTTTTAGGTGAGGTTAAACAACTATAAGTAAGTTTTTGTATGTTGCTTAAGGTAGAATGAGGAGCATTTTATACAAGTTTATGTTCGTTTGTAACACCCCTAAGTAACCCGTCTAAATACTAGAAAGACACTTTGATCTTGTAAAAGGTCCCATGAGAATCCTAAACAAAACTTTTTAAACAACAATTCTTGAAACATATGTGTCATGGATTGGAGATTTTAGGTGAGGTTAGACAACTATAAGTAAGATTTTGTATGCTCCTAAAGGTAGAATGAGAATCATTTTATACAAGTTTATGTTCATTTGTAACACCCCTAAATAACCCTTCTAAATAATAGAAAGACATTTTGATCTTCTAAAAGGTCCTATGAGAATCCAAAATAAAACTTTTTAACCAAAACTTCTTGAAACATATATGTCATGAATTGGAGAATTTAGGTGAGGTAGGACAACTATAAGTAAATTTTTGTATGCTCCCAAAGGTAGAATGATAAGCATGTTTTACATGTTTATGTTCGTTTGTAACACAACTAAGTAACCCCTTTAAAAGACTAGAAAGACACTTTGATCTTCTAAAAGGTCCTATGAGAATCCTAAATAAAAAGTTTTAACCAAACTTCTTGAAACATACATGTCATGGATTGGAGAATTTAGGTGAGGTAGGACAACTATAAGTAAATTTTTGTATGCTCCCAAAGGTAGAATGATAAGCATGTTTTACATGTTTATGTTCGTTTGTAACACAACTAAGTAACCCCTCTAAAAGACTAGAAAGACACTTTGATCTTCTAAAAGGTCCTATGAGAATCCTAAATAAAAAATTTTAACCAAAACTTCTTGAAACATACATGTCATGGATTGGAGAATTTAGGTGAGGTAGGACAACTATAAGTAAGTTTTTGTATGCTCCTTAAGGTAGAATGAGAAGCATTTTATACAAGTTTATGTTCGTTTGTAACACCCCTAAGTAACCCTTCTAAATACTCGAAAGACACTATGATCTTGTAAAAAGTCCTATGAGAATCCTAAACAAAACTTTTTAAACAAAAATTCTTGAAACATATGTGTCATGGATCGGGGGTTTTAGGTGAGGTTAAACAACTATAAGTAAGTTTTTGTATGTTGCTTAAGGTAGAATTGTTGGAATGAAGGAGAAAGAATAACAAGAGTGTGTGACAAGTAAAGGTAGCCGGTTAGGGTTTATGAGGAAATGAAGAGCCGGGTGATGTCTTATGGAAGTGTTGGGATTTGGGGACTAAACAAACATGTGACTTTGTTTGTTTATAGTTTGGTTAAGTCCCCAACATAGTACCAACATGTCTGGAATGAATCAGAAGCGCAGGAAGACTGATCTCAAGGCTGAACACACCACTCTCTCTCCTCAGTGAGCTGTCGCTATCTACATTTGGAGCCGTTACTACTCTCTTGTCTTCTTCTTCTTTGTTTATTGTTTTATCTATCCAGAACCCTAGTTTCATCTCTATATAAGCATTGTAACACATAAACATTAAGATAAGTTAAGGGAATCATTTCCTAAACTCTCAATCTCTCTTCACTCTCTCGGTTACACACTTTCTCGCTCATAAACCCTAATCGGGTACATGAGCTTCTCTCTTCAAGAACTCACCAAGAACTCTTCCTAATCTCAAATTCTCACATGGTATCAGAGCCTTAAAGCTTCTGTACCTAATCTCTCTTCCGCAAATACTCTGAATCTCTCTCTTTTGTTCTCAATACTCATTTGAATCTCTTGTACTCTCGGTTAACTTCATCCCATACTACCCGGTTACTTCTTTCTTGTTCAACTTCTCTTTTGAAACCTGTTCTCTTGAATCTCTATCATTACTCAGTCATGGAAAACTCAAGGGTGATTATCCCAGTGACTCTTAAGGGAGCCAACTACTTGGTGTGGGCTAGAATGGCCAAAAGCGCTCTTGGTGGAAGAGGCTTGTGGAAGCATGTTTTAAGCGACTCTGCTCCAGTCAAGATGATGAAAGCTGAGCCCAAAGGTGAAGCTGCTAAAGGAGGAACCGAGGCTGAGGCTAAGGTTGATGAAGAGGCTGTTGAAGAAGCAGTCCTTGAAGAAGAAGAAGCATGGATCCAAGGAGATCAACATGTACTGTCCATTCTTCAAAGCTCCCTTGAACCGTCTCTGTTGGAAGCTTACTCCTACTGTGAGAGCTCCAAAAGCTTATGGGACACCTTGTACAAGGTATATGGCAACATGTCTAACCTCAGTAGGGTGTTTGAAGTGAAGATGGCCATCAACAATCTGAGCCAAGAAGATATGGAGTTCAAGCAACACTTTGGGAAGTTTAGATCATTGTGGGCAGAGTTGGAAATGCTGAGGCCACCAACAGTTGATCCACAGGTTCTAAATGAGAGAAGGGAGCAAGACAAGGTGTTTGCTCTCCTGCTAACCCTAAACCCAGCTTACAATGGCTTGATCACACACATGTTAAGGGCAGAAACTCTCCCAAATCTTGATGAAGTGTGTGCTCAAATCCAAAAGGAGCAGGGATCTTTTGGGCTGTTTGGAAGGAAAGGTGAGCTTGCTACTGCTCACAAAGGTGCCTACAAACCTGAGGAAAGAAGAGTCCCGGGTGTGTGTGACCATTGCAAGAGAAAGGGGCATTTCAAGGACAAATGCTGGCTGCTTCATCCCCACCTCAAACCGGCCTTCAACAACAACAAGTTCAAGGACCAGAGAGCTCATTACTCAAGTGAATCAACCCTAGCTGGTCCTGCTGCGCCTGGTGCTTCTACTTCATCAAACCGTGGTGGGAATGATTGTAGAGAGATGGTACCAGCCTTTGCTCCTGCTCCTAATGTGGCGCCTCAAAATGACTTGGTGAGGAGGTCTGATCTTGATGCTCTCATCAAAGCCTTCAAGGAAGGTTCTGGTAATGTTCTTGGTAGCTCCTTTCATGCTTTAATCAATCACAAACATTCAATATCTGATCATAAGCCATTGATAGTAGATTCAGGTGCTTCACATCACATGATTAGTGATTTAAACTTGATAAAGAATGTTGAACCTGCTCTTGGTAATGTTGTGATTGCTAATGGTGAAAGGATTCCAATTAAAGGCATAGGAAATGTTAGGTTGTTTGACAGAGAATCAAAAGCTTTTTACATGCCTAGTTTTACATCAAACTTGTTAAGTGTTAAGAGAGTAGCTACTGATCTTAAATGCAATGTTATCTTCAGTCCTAATGATGTGATTTTTCAGGATATTAAGACAAGTAAGTTGCTTGGAAAGGGTGTGACAAAGGATGAGTTATACATGCTTGAAGACACCAACCTTGCATCTGAATTATCTGCTTCTGTTTTTAGTTCTACTCTAGTTAATGATTCTGTATGGCATGCTAGACTTGGTCACCCTCACTCTCGTGCCTTAGGTTTAATGTTGCCCTTTGTTTCTTTTAAAAATGATGATTGTGAAGCATGTATCCTTGGAAAACATTGCAAATCAGTCTTCCCTAGGACTAAAACCGTGTATGCAAACTGCTTTGATCTTGTTCACTCTGATGTTTGGACTGCTCCATGTGTTTCTAGAGAGAATCATAAGTACTTTGTGACATTCATTGATGAGAAATCCAAGTATACTTGGTTAACTTTGATTCAATCTAAAGATAGGGTGTTAGAAGCATTCATGAACTTTCAAACCTATGTATCTAACAATTTCAATGCCAAGATTAAGATATTTAGGTCAGATAATGGTGGGGAATACACAAGCAATGCATTCAAGCATCATCTTGCAAAACATGGGATCATTCACCAAACAAGCTGTCCATACACTCCACAACAGAATGGTGTGGCTGAGAGGAAGAATAGACACTTGATGGAGGTGGCCAGATCAATTATGTTTCATACAAACGTTCCCAAAAGGTTTTGGAGTGATGCTGTGATGTCTGCTTGCTATCTAATCAATAGGACACCCACAAGAGTTCTACAAGATGCTTCACCATATCAGGTATTGAACAAAACTAAACCTTCAATTCATCACTTACGTGTGTTTGGATGTTTGTGTTTTGTTTTAAAACCAGGAGAGCAGAGAGATAAGCTTGATCATAAGAGTGTCAAAGCAATGTTCATTGGGTATTCTACAAACCAGAGAGGGTACAAGTGCTATGTACCTGAGACTAGAAGGGTATTAGTCTCTAGAGATGTTAAGTTTGTGGAGTCAAAGGGTTTCTATGAAGAGAAGAGTTGGGAGAGCCTTAAGGACCTTCCTAATAACCCTTCTGACCGTGCCAATAACCTAAGGAGGATCTTAGAGAGCCTGGGAATTGCTCAGCCAAAGAAGAGTGAGGCGACTCAAGTGGATAAACCGGCTGAGGAAACTAACATTATGGATGAGCCTACTCATCTTGATCATGAGGAGGGCAATGGAGAATCACAAGAGGAACCACAAACTGATGGTTCTGCCACACATGATCAAGATGATAGAGAAGAGATTGTTGGCCAACAAATGGAACCTGAAGCTATGCAAGAGGAACCTGAAGTAGTACAACATCAACAGCCGGTTCAAGTGCTTAGAAGAAGTACTAGAGAGAGAAAGGACCCGTCTGAATGGATGAAGACTAGGGTTTACTACAATTGCAAGGCAGTAGCTCATCCAACACAAGCTGTTTGCACACTTGCTCACTTCCCAACTGAGCACAAGGTGTTTATGGGTGCTATTGATGCTGAATGGGTTCCTAAAACCTATGAAGAAGCTAAGGAGCACAAGAAGTGGACTGATGCAGTTGGAGAAGAGATCAAGGCAATGGAAAACAACAACACTTGGTATGAAACAGATTTACCAAGGAAGAAGAGGGCAGTGAGTTCCAAATGGGTTTTCACTATCAAATACAAGAGCAATGGAGAGATAGAGAGGTACAAGGCCAGATTAGTTGCAAGAGGGTTTACACAAACCTATGGAGAGGATTATAGAGACACTTTTGCACCAGTAGCCAAGCTTCATACAGTGAGAGTGATTCTGTCCTTAGCAACAAACTTGGAGTGGGATTTGCATCAAATGGATGTCAAGAATGCATTCCTCCAAGGAGAGCTAGAGGATGAGGTTTACATGACTCCACCACCTGGTCTTGAAGGCATGGTAACACAAGGAAAGGTTCTGAGGTTGAAGAAGGCAATCTATGGTCTCAAACAATCTCCTAGAGCTTGGTACCACAAGCTAAGCACAACGCTCATGGAAAAGGGTTTTAGTAGATCAGAAGCTGATCATACTCTCTTCACTCAATCAAGCCAAGAAGGTATTGTTGTCATTCTCATTTATGTAGATGATATCATCATCTCAGGGAGTGACAAGGTAGGAATTCAAGCTTGCAAAGATCATTTGAAATCTGTGTTTGATATCAAGGATCTTGGTGAACTAAAGTACTTCCTAGGGATAGAAGTGTGCCGGTCTAAAGAAGGCCTCTTCTTATCACAAAGGAAGTACACTCTTGATTTGTTGAGTGAAGCAGGTAAGCTAAATGGAAAGACAGCCAAGACACCTCTTGAAGAAGGCTACAAAGTCACAAGAGAGGGGGAGATTGCAAAGGAGCCATTTGGAGACATTACACTCTATAGAAGGATGGTTGGTAAGCTGATTTATCTTACCATTACACGGCCTGATTTGTGTTTTGCTGTGAACCAGGTGAGCCAGCACATGCAAGCTCCATTGATGCATCATTGGAACATGGTGGACCGGATCCTAAGGTACCTCAATGGATCTCCTGGCCAAGGGATATGGATGGGGTGCAACCAAAGCACAGAGATTGTAGGATATTGTGATGCAGATTGGGCAGGAGATAGACAGGATAGGAGGTCCACTTCAGGCTATTGTACATTCATTGGAGGCAATCTTGTGACTTGGAAAACAAAGAAGCAGAAGGTAGTGTCTTGCTCAAGTGCAGAGGCAGAGTATAGAGCAATGAGGAAGCTTACCAATGAGTTGACATGGCTGAAGGCTTTACTTGAAGATTTGGGCATTGATCAACCAACTCCAATCACAATGCATTGTGATAATCAAGCTGCAATCCACATAGCTTCCAACTCAGTGTTTCATGAGAGAACAAAGCACATTGAGGTGGATTGTCACAAGGTGAGGCAGAAGGTTCAAGAAGGTGTGATCTTACCTTGTTACACAAGAAGCTCGGATCAACTAGCAGACATTTTCACCAAGGCTGCTAGCTTGAAGGTTTGTGAGTTCATTCTTCCTAAGCTTGGACTCATTGACCTTTCCCAAGCTTGAAGATCCCTAGGCCGTAGAACTTATACTCTTTTTCCCTTGATATAGTTTTTATCCCAAGTGGTTTTTCTATATCAAGGTTTTTAATGAGGTAAGTATCTACGGTTCCAAGCTTGATCATTTCATCTCCATGATCAAGCTTGAGGGGGAGTGTTGGAATGAAGGAGAAAGAAGTAACAAGAATGTGTGACAAGTAAAGGTAGCCGGTTAGGGTTTATGAGGAAATGAAGAGCCGGGTGATGTCTTATGGAAGTGTTGGGATTTGGGGACTAAACAAACATGTGACTTTGTTTGTTTATAGTTTGGTTAAGTCCCCAACATAGTACCAACATGTCTGGAATGAATCAGAAGCGCAGGAAGACTGATCTCAAGGCTGAACACACCACTCTCTCTCCTCAGTGAGCTGTCGCTATCTACATTTGGAGCCGTTACTACTCTCTTGTCTTCTTCTTCTTTGTTTATTGTTTTATCTATCCAGAACCCTAGTTTCATCTCTATATAAGCATTGTAACACATAAACATTAAGATAAGTTAAGGGAATCATTTCCTAAACTCTCAATCTCTCTTCACTCTCTCGGTTACACACTTTCTCGCTCATAAACCCTAATCGGGTACATGAGCTTCTCTCTTCAAGAACTCACCAAGAACTCTTCCTAATCTCAAATTCTCACAAGAATGAGGAGCATTTTATACAAGTTTATGTTCGTTTGTAACACCCCTAAGTAACCCGTCTAAATACTAGAAAGACACTTTGATCTTGTAAAAGGTCCCATGAGAATCCTAAACAAAACTTTTTAAACAACAATTCTTGAAACATATGTGTCATGGATTGGAGATTTTAGGTGAGGTTAGACAACTATAAGTAAGATTTTGTATGCTCCTAAAGGTAGAATGAGAATCATTTTATACAAGTTTATGTTCTTTTGTAACACCCCTAAATAACCCTTCTAAATAATAGAAAGACATTTTGATCTTCTAAAAGGTCCTATGAGAATCCAAAATAAAACTTTTTAACCAAAACTTCTTGAAACATATATGTCATGAATTGGAGAATTTAGGTGAGGTAGGACAACTATAAGTAAATTTTTGTATGCTCCCAAAGGTAGAATGATAAGCATGTTTTACATGTTTATGTTCGTTTGTAACACAACTAAGTAACCCCTTTAAAAGACTAGAAAGACACTTTGATCTTCTAAAAGGTCCTATGAGAATCCTAAATAAAAATTTTTAACCAAAACTTCTTGAAACATACATGTCATGGATTGGAGAATTTAGGTGAGGTAGGACAACTATAAGTAAGTTTTTGTATGCTCCTTAAGGTAGAATGAGAAGCATTTTATACAAGTTTATGTTCGTTTGTAACACCCCTAAGTAACCCTTCTAAATACTCGAAAGACACTATGATCTTGTAAAAAGTCCTATGAGAATCCTAAACAAAACTTTTTAAACAAAAATTCTTGAAACATATGTGTCATGGATCAGGGGTTTTAGGTGAGGTTAAACAACTATAAGTAAGTTTTTGTATGTTGCTTAAGGTAGAATGAGAAGCATTTTATACAAGTTTATGTTCGTTTGTAACACCCCAAAGTAACCCGTCTAAATACTAGAAAGACACTTTGATCTTGTAAAAGGTCCCATGAGAATCCTAAACAAAACTTTTTAAACAACAATTCTTGAAACATATGTGTCATGGATTGGAGATTTTAGGTGAGGTTAGACAACTATAAGTAAGATTTTGTATGCTCCTAAAGGTAGAATGAGAATCATTTTATACAAGTTTATGTTCATTTGTAACACCCCTAAATAACCCTTCTAAATAATAGAAAGACACTTTAACCTTCTACATGTTCCTATGATAATCCTAAACAAAACTTTTTAAACAAAACTTCTTGAAACCTATGTGTCATGGATCAGGGGTTTTAGGTGAGGTTAAACAACTATAAGTAAGTTTTTGTATGTTGCTTAAGGTAGAATGAGAAGCATTTTATACAAGTTTATGTTCGTTTGTAACACCCCAAAGTAACCCGTCTAAATACTAGAAAGACACTTTGATCTTGTAAAAGGTCCCATGAGAATCCTAAACAAAACTTTTTAAACAACAATTCTTGAAACATATGTGTCATGGATTGGAGATTTTAGGTGAGGTTAGACAACTATAAGTAAGATTTTGTATGCTCCTAAAGGTAGAATGAGAATCATTTTATACAAGTTTATGTTCATTTGTAACACCCCTAAATAACCCTTCTAAATAATAGAAAGACACTTTAACCTTCTACATGTTCCTATGATAATCCTAAACAAAACTTTTTAAACAAAACTTCTTGAAACCTATGTGTCATGGATTGGAGAATTTAGGTGCAGTAAGACAACTATAAGTAAGTTTTTGTATGCTCCCAAAGGTAGAATGAGAAGCATGTTGTACATGTTTATGTTCGTTTGTAACACAACTAAGTAACCCCTCCAAAAGACTAGAAAGACATTTTGATCTTCTAAAAGGTCCTATGAGAATCCAAAATAAAACTTTTTAACCAAAACTTCTTGAAACATATATGTCATGGATTGGAGAATTTAGGTGAAGTAGGACAACTATAAGTAAGTTTTTGTATTCTCCCAAAGGTAGAATGATAAGCATGTTTTACATGTTTATGTCCGATTGTAACACAACTAAGTAACCCCTCTAATAGGCTAGAAAGACATTTTGATCTTCTAAAAGGTCCTATGAGAATCCAAAATAAAACTTTTTAACCAAAACTTCTTGAAACATATATGTCATGGATTGGAGAATTTAGGTGAGGTAGGACAACTATAAGTAAGTTTTTGTATGCTCCTTAAGGTAGAATGAGAAGCATTTTATACAAGTTTATGTTCGTTTGTAACACCCCTAAGTAACCCTTCTAAATACTCGAAAGACACTATGATCTTGTAAAAAGTCCTATGAGAATCCTAAACAAAACTTTTTAAACAAAAATTCTTGAAACATATGTGTCATGGATCAGGGGTTTTAGGTGAGGTTAAACAACTATAAGTAAGTTTTTGTATGTTGCTTAAGGTAGAATGAGAAGCATTTTATACAAGTTTATGTTCGTTTGTAACACCCCAAAGTAACCCGTCTAAATACTAGAAAGACACTTTGATCTTGTAAAAGGTCCCATGAGAATCCTAAACAAAACTTTTTAAACAACAATTCTTGAAACATATGTGTCATGGATTGGAGATTTTAGGTGAGGTTAGACAACTATAAGTAAGATTTTGTATGCTCCTAAAGGTAGAATGAGAATCATTTTATACAAGTTTATGTTCATTTGTAACACCCCTAAATAACCCTTCTAAATAATAGAAAGACACTTTAACCTTCTACATGTTCCTATGATAATCCTAAACAAAACTTTTTAAACAAAAATTCTTGAAACATATGTGTCATGGATCAGGGGTTTTAGGTGAGGTTAAACAACTATAAGTAAGTTTTTGTATGTTGCTTAAGGTAGAATGAGAAGCATTTTATACAAGTTTATGTTCGTTTGTAACACCCCAAAGTAACCCGTCTAAATACTAGAAAGACACTTTGATCTTGTAAAAGGTCCCATGAGAATCCTAAACAAAACTTTTTAAACAACAATTCTTGAAACATATGTGTCATGGATTGGAGATTTTAGGTGAGGTTAGACAACTATAAGTAAGATTTTGTATGCTCCTAAAGGTAGAATGAGAATCATTTTATACAAGTTTATGTTCATTTGTAACACCCCTAAATAACCCTTCTAAATAAAAGAAAGACACTTTAACCTTCTACATGTTCCTATGATAATCCTAAACAAAACTTTTTAAACAAAACTTCTTGAAACCTATGTGTCATGGATTGGAGAATTTAGGTGCAGTAAGACAACTATAAGTAAGTTTTTGTATGCTCCCAAAGGTAGAATGAGAAGCATGTTGTACATGTTTATGTTCGTTTGTAACACAACTAAGTAACCCCTCCAAAAGACTAGAAAGACATTTTGATCTTCTAAAAGGTCCTATGAGAATCCAAAATAAAACTTTTTAACCAAAACTTCTTGAAACATATATGTCATGGATTGGAGAATTTAGGTGAAGTAGGACAACTATAAGTAAGTTTTTGTATTCTCCCAAAGGTAGAATGATAAGCATGTTTTACATGTTTATGTCCGATTGTAACACAACTAAGTAACCCCTCTAATAGGCTAGAAAGACATTTTGATCTTCTAAAAGGTCCTATGAGAATCCAAAATAAAACTTTTTAACCAAAACTTCTTGAAACATATATGTCATGGATTGGAGAATTTAGGTGAAGTAGGACAACTATAAGTAAGTTTTTGTATTCTCCCAAAGGTAGAATGATAATCATGTCTTACATGTTTATGTTCGATTGTAACACAACTAAGTAACCCCTCTAATAGGCTAGAAAGACACTTTGATCTTCTAAAAGGTCCTATGAGAATCCTAAATAAAACTTTTTAACCAAAACTTCTTGAAACATATATGTTATGGATTGGAGAATTTAGGTGAAGTAGGACAACTATAAGTAAGTTTTTGTATTCTCCCAAAGGTAGAATGATAAGCATGTTTTACATGTTTATGTTCGTTTTTAACACAACTAAGTAACCCCTCTAAAAGACTAGAAAGACACTTTGATCTTCTAAAAGGTCCTATGAGAATCCTAAATAAAAAAATTTAACCAAAACTTCTTGAAACATACATGTCATGGATTGGAGAATTTAGGTGAGGTAGGACAACTATAAGTAAGTTTTTGTATTCTCCCAAAGGTAGAATGATAAGCATGTTTTACATGTTTATGTTCGTTTTTACCACAACTAAGTAACCCCTCTAAAAGACTAGAAAGACACTTTGATCTTCTAAAAGGTCCTATGAGAATCCTAAATAAATTTTTTTAACCAAAACTTCTTGAAACATACATGTCATGGATTGGAGAATTTAGGTGAGGTAGGACAACTATAAATAAGTTTTTGTATGCTCCTTAAGGTAGAATGAAAAGCATTTTATACAAGTTTATGTTCGTTTGTAACACCCCTAAGTAACCCTTCTAAATACTCGAAAGACACTATGATCTTGTAAAAGGTCCCATGAGAATCCTAAACAAAACTTTTTAAACAAAAATTCTTGAAACATATGTGTCATGGATCGGGGGTTTTAGGTGAGGTTAAACAACTATAAGTAAGTTTTTGTATGTTGCTTAAGGTAGAATGAGGAGCATTTTATACAAGTTTATGTTCGTTTGTAACACCCCTAAGTAACCCGTCTAAATACTAGAAAGACACTTTGATCTTGTAAAAGGTCCCATGAGAATCCTAAACAAAACTTTTTAAACAACAATTCTTGAAACATATGTGTCATGGATTGGAGATTTTAGGTGAGGTTAGACAACTATAAGTAAGATTTTGTATGCTCCTAAAGGTAGAATGAGAATCATTTTATACAAGTTTATGTTCATTTGTAACACCCCTAAATAACCCTTCTAAATAATAGAAAGACATTTTGATCTTCTAAAAGGTCCTATGAGAATCCAAAATAAAACTTTTTAACCAAAACTTCTTGAAACATATATGTCATGAATTGGAGAATTTAGGTGAGGTAGGACAACTATAAGTAAATTTTTGTATGCTCCCAAAGGTAGAATGATAAGCATGTTTTACATGTTTATGTTCGTTTGTAACACAACTAAGTAACCCCTTTAAAAGACTAGAAAGACACTTTGATCTTCTAAAAGGTCCTATGAGAATCCTAAATAAAAAGTTTTAACCAAACTTCTTGAAACATACATGTCATGGATTGGAGAATTTAGGTGAGGTAGGACAACTATAAGTAAGTTTTTGTATGCTCCCAAAGGTAGAATGATAAGCATGTTTTACATGTTTATGTTCGTTTGTAACACAACTAAGTAACCCCTTTAAAAGACTAGAAAGACACTTTGATCTTCTAAAAGGTCCTATGAGAATCCTAAATAAAAAGTTTTAACCAAACTTCTTGAAACATACATGTCATGGATTGGAGAATTTAGGTGAGGTAGGACAACTATAAGTAAGTTTTTGTATGCTCCCAAAGGTAGAATGAGAAGCATGTTTTACATGTTTATGTTCGTTTGTAACACAACTAAGTAACCCCTCTAAAAGACTAGAAAGACACTTTGATCTTCTAAAAGGTCCTATGAGAATCCTAAATAAAAAATTTTAACCAAAACTTCTTGAAACATACATGTCATGGATTGGAGAATTTAGGTGAGGTAGGACAACTATAAGTAAGTTTTTGTATGCTCCTTAAGGTAGAATGAGAAGCATTTTATACAAGTTTATGTTCGTTTGTAACACCCCTAAGTAACCCTTCTAAATACTCGAAAGACACTATGATCTTGTAAAAAGTCCTATGAGAATCCTAAACAAAACTTTTTAAACAAAAATTCTTGAAACATATGTGTCATGGATCGGGGGTTTTAGGTGAGGTTAAACAACTATAAGTAAGTTTTTGTATGCTGCTTAAGGTAGAATGAGGAGCATTTTATACAAGTTTATGTTCGTTTGTAACACCCCTAAGTAACCCGTGTAAATACTAGAAAGACACTTTGATCTTGTAAAAGGTCCCATGAGAATCCTAAACAAAACTTTTTAAACAACAATTCTTGAAACATATGTGTCATGGATTGGAGATTTTAGGTGAGGTTAGACAACTATAAGTAAGATTTTGTATGCTCCTAAAGGTAGAATGAGAATCATTTTATACAAGTTTATGTTCATTTGTAACACCCCTAAATAACCCTTCTAAATAATAGAAAGACATTTTGATCTTCTAAAAGGTCCTATGAGAATCCAAAATAAAACTTTTTAACCAAAACTTCTTGAAACATATATGTCATGAATTGGAGAATTTAGGTGAGGTAGGACAACTATAAGTAAATTTTTGTATGCTCCCAAAGGTAGAATGATAAGCATGTTTTACATGTTTATGTTCGTTTGTAACACAACTAAGTAACCCCTTTAAAAGACTAGAAAGACACTTTGATCTTCTAAAAGGTCCTATGAGAATCCTAAATAAAAATTTTTAACCAAAACTTCTTGAAACATACATGTCATGGATTGGAGAATTTAGGTGAGGTAGGACAACTATAAGTAAGTTTTTGTATGCTCCTTAAGGTAGAATGAGAAGCATTTTATACAAGTTTATGTTCGTTTGTAACACCCCTAAGTAACCCTTCTAAATACTCGAAAGACACTATGATCTTGTAAAAGGTCCCATGAGAATCCTAAACAAAACTTTTTAAACAAAAATTCTTGAAACATATGTGTCATGGATCGGGGGTTTTAGGTGAGGTTAAACAACTATAAGTAAGTTTTTGTATGTTGCTTAAGGTAGAATGAGGAGCATTTTATACAAGTTTATGTTCGTTTGTAACACCCCTAAGTAACCCGTCTAAATACTAGAAAGACACTTTGATCTTGTAAAAGGTCCCATGAGAATCCTAAACAAAACTTTTTAAACAACAATTCTTGAAACATATGTGTCATGGATTGGAGATTTTAGGTGAGGTTAGACAACTATAAGTAAGATTTTGTATGCTCCTAAAGGTAGAATGAGAATCATTTTATACAAGTTTATGTTCATTTGTAACACCCCTAAATAACCCTTCTAAATAATAGAAAGACATTTTGATCTTCTAAAAGGTCCTATGAGAATCCAAAATAAAACTTTTTAACCAAAACTTCTTGAAACATATATGTCATGAATTGGAGAATTTAGGTGAGGTAGGACAACTATAAGTAAATTTTTGTATGCTCCCAAAGGTAGAATGATAAGCATGTTTTACATGTTTATGTTCGTTTGTAACACAACTAAGTAACCCCTTTAAAAGACTAGAAAGACACTTTGATCTTCTAAAAGGTCCTATGAGAATCCTAAATAAAAAGTTTTAACCAAACTTCTTGAAACATACATGTCATGGATTGGAGAATTTAGGTGAGGTAGGACAACTATAAGTAAGTTTTTGTATGCTCCCAAAGGTAGAATGATAAGCATGTTTTACATGTTTATGTTCGTTTGTAACACAACTAAGTAACCCCTCTAAAAGACTAGAAAGACACTTTGATCTTCTAAAAGGTCCTATGAGAATCCTAAATAAAAAATTTTAACCAAAACTTCTTGAAACATACATGTCATGGATTGGAGAATTTAGGTGAGGTAGGACAACTATAAGTAAGTTTTTGTATGCTCCTTAAGGTAGAATGAGAAGCATTTTATACAAGTTTATGTTCGTTTGTAACACCCCTAAGTAACCCTTCTAAATACTCGAAAGACACTATGATCTTGTAAAAAGTCCTATGAGAATCCTAAACAAAACTTTTTAAACAAAAATTCTTGAAACATATGTGTCATGGATCGGGGGTTTTAGGTGAGGTTAAACAACTATAAGTAAGTTTTTGTATGTTGCTTAAGGTAGAATGAGGAGCATTTTATACAAGTTTATGTTCGTTTGTAACACCCCTAAGTAACCCGTCTAAATACTAGAAAGACACTTTGATCTTGTAAAAGGTCCCATGAGAATCCTAAACAAAACTTTTTAAACAACAATTCTTGAAACATATGTGTCATGGATTGGAGATTTTAGGTGAGGTTAGACAACTATAAGTAAGATTTTGTATGCTCCTAAAGGTAGAATGAGAATCATTTTATACAAGTTTATGTTCATTTGTAACACCCCTAAATAACCCTTCTAAATAATAGAAAGACATTTTGATCTTCTAAAAGGTCCTATGAGAATCCAAAATAAAACTTTTTAACCAAAACTTCTTGAAACATATATGTCATGAATTGGAGAATTTAGGTGAGGTAGGACAACTATAAGTAAATTTTTGTATGCTCCCAAAGGTAGAATGATAAGCATGTTTTACATGTTTATGTTCGTTTGTAACACAACTAAGTAACCCCTTTAAAAGACTAGAAAGACACTTTGATCTTCTAAAAGGTCCTATGAGAATCCTAAATAAAATTTTTTAACCAAAACTTCTTGAAACATACATGTCATGGATTGGAGAATTTAGGTGAGGTAGGACAACTATAAGTAAGTTTTTGTATGCTCCTTAAGGTAGAATGAGAAGCATTTTATACAAGTTTATGTTCGTTTGTAACACCCCTAAGTAACCCTTCTAAATACTCGAAAGACACTATGATCTTGTAAAAAGTCCTATGAGAATCCTAAACAAAACTTTTTAAACAAAAATTCTTGAAACATATGTGTCATGGATCAGGGGTTTTAGGTGAGGTTAAACAACTATAAGTAAGTTTTTGTATGTTGCTTAAGGTAGAATGAGAAGCATTTTATACAAGTTTATGTTCGTTTGTAACACCCCAAAGTAACCCGTCTAAATACTAGAAAGACACTTTGATCTTGTAAAAGGTCCCATGAGAATCCTAAACAAAACTTTTTAAACAACAATTCTTGAAACATATGTGTCATGGATTGGAGATTTTAGGTGAGCTTAGACAACTATAAGTAAGATTTTGTATGCTCCTAAAGGTAGAATGAGAATCATTTTATACAAGTTTATGTTCATTTGTAACACCCCTAAATAACCCTTCTAAATAATAGAAAGACACTTTAACCTTCTACATGTTCCTATGATAATCCTAAACAAAACTTTTTAAACAAAACTTCTTGAAACCTATGTGTCATGGATTGGAGAATTTAGGTGCAGTAAGACAACTATAAGTAAGTTTTTGTATGCTCCCAAAGGTAGAATGAGAAGCATGTTGTACATGTTTATGTTCGTTTGTAACACAACTAAGTAACCCCTCCAAAAGACTAGAAAGACATTTTGATCTTCTAAAAGGTCCTATGAGAATCCAAAATAAAACTTTTTAACCAAAACTTCTTGAAACATATATGTCATGGATTGGAGAATTTAGGTGAAGTAGGACAACTATAAGTAAGTTTTTGTATTCTCCCAAAGGTAGAATGATAAGCATGTTTTACATGTTTATGTCCGATTGTAACACAACTAAGTAACCCCTCTAATAGGCTAGAAAGACATTTTGATCTTCTAAAAGGTCCTATGAGAATCCAAAATAAAACTTTTTAACCAAAACTTCTTGAAACATATATGTCATGGATTGGAGAATTTAGGTGAAGTAGGACAACTATAAGTAAGTTTTTGTATTCTCCCAAAGGTAGAATGATAATCATGTCTTACATGTTTATGTTCGATTGTAACACAACTAAGTAACCCCTCTAATAGGCTAGAAAGACACTTTGATCTTCTAAAAGGTCCTATGAGAATCCTAAATAAAACTTTTTAACCAAAACTTCTTGAAACATATATGTCATGAATTGGAGAATTTAGGTGAGGTAGGACAACTATAAGTAAATTTTTGTATTCTCCCAAAGGTAGAATGATAAGCATGTCTTACATGTTTATGTTCAATTGTAACACAACTAAGTAACCCCTCTAATAGGCTAGAAAGACACTTTGATCTTCTAAAAGGTCCTATTAGAATCCTAAATAAAACTTTTTAACCAAAACTTCTTGAAACATATATGTTATGGATTGGAGAATTTAGGTGAAGTAGGACAACTATAAGTAAGTTTTTGTATTCTCCCAAAGGTAGAATGATAAGCATGTTTTACATGTTTATGTTCGTTTTTAACACAACTAAGTAACCCCTCTAAAAGACTAGAAAGACACTTTGATCTTCTAAAAGGTCCTATGAGAATCCTAAATAAAAAATATTAACCAAAACTTCTTGAAACATACATGTCATGGATTGGAGAATTTAGGTGAGGTAGGACAACTATAAGTAAGTTTTTGTATTCTCCCAAAGGTAGAATGATAAGCATGTTTTACATGTTTATGTTCGTTTTTACCACAACTAAGTAACCCCTCTAAAAGACTAGAAAGACACTTTGATCTTCTAAAAGGTCCTATGAGAATCCTAAATAAATTTTTTTAACCAAAACTTCTTGAAACATACATGTCATGGATTGGAGAATTTAGGTGAGGTAGGACAACTATAAGTAAGTTTTTGTATGCTCCTTAAGGTAGAATGAGAAGCATTTTATACAAGTTTATGTTCGTTTGTAACACCCCTAAGTAACCCTTCTAAATACTCGAAAGACACTATGATCTTGTAAAAGGTCCCATGAGAATCCTAAACAAAACTTTTTAAACAAAAATTCTTGAAACATATGTGTCATGGATCGGGGGTTTTAGGTGAGGTTAAACAACTATAAGTAAGTTTTTGTATGTTGCTTAAGGTAGAATGAGGAGCATTTTATACAAGTTTATGTTCGTTTGTAACACCCCTAAGTAACCCGTCTAAATACTAGAAAGATACTTTGATCTTGTAAAAGGTCCCATGAGAATCCTAAACAAAACTTTTTAAACAACAATTCTTGAAACATATGTGTCATGGATTGGAGATTTTAGGTGAGGTTAGACAACTATAAGTAAGATTTTGTATGCTCCTAAAGGTAGAATGAGAATCATTTATACAAGTTTATGTTCATTTGTAACACCCCTAAATAACCCTTCTAAATAATAGAAAGACACTTTGACCTTCTACAAGTTCCTATGATAATCCTAAATAAAAAGTTTTAACCAAACTTCTTGAAACATACATGTCATGGATTGGAGAATTTAGGTGAGGTAGGACAACTATAAGTAAGTTTTTGTATGCTCCCAAAGGTAGAATGATAAGCATGTTTTACATGTTTATGTTCGTTTGTAACACAACTAAGTAACCCCTCTAAAAGACTAGAAAGACACTTTGATCTTCTAAAAGGTCCTATGAGAATCCTAAATAAAAAATTTTAACCAAAACTTCTTGAAACATACATGTCATGGATTGGAGAATTTAGGTGAGGTAGGACAACTATAAGTAAGTTTTTGTATGCTCCTTAAGGTAGAATGAGAAGCATTTTATACAAGTTTATGTTCGTTTGTAACACCCCTAAGTAACCCTTCTAAATACTCGAAAGACACTATGATCTTGTAAAACGTCCTATGAGAATCCTAAACAAAACTTTTTAAACAAAAATTCTTGAAACATATGTGTCATGGATCGGGGGTTTTAGGTGAGGTTAAACAACTATAAGTAAGTTTTTGTATGTTGCTTAAGGTAGAATGAGGAGCATTTTATACAAGTTTATGTTCGTTTGTAACACCCCTAAGTAACCCGTCTAAATACTAGAAAGACACTTTGATCTTGTAAAAGGTCCCATGAGAATCCTAGACAAAACTTTTTAAACAACAATTCTTGAAACATATGTGTCATGGATTGGAGATTTTAGGTGAGGTTAGACAACTATAAGTAAGATTTTGTATGCTCCTAAAGGTAGAATGAGAATCATTTTATACAAGTTTATGTTCATTTGTAACACCCCTAAATAACCCTTCTAAATAATAGAAAGACATTTTGATCTTCTAAAAGGTCCTATGAGAATCCAAAATAAAACTTTTTAACCAAAACTTCTTGAAACATATATGTCATGAATTGGAGAATTTAGGTGAGGTAGGACAACTATAAGTAAATTTTTGTATGCTCCCAAAGGTAGAATGATAAGCATGTTTTACATGTTTATGTTCGTTTGTAACACAACTAAGTAACCCCTTTAAAAGACTAGAAAGACACTTTGATCTTCTAAAAGGTCCTATGAGAATCCTAAATAAAAATTTTTAACCAAAACTTCTTGAAACATACATGTCATGGATTGGAGAATTTAGGTGAGGTAGGACAACTATAAGTAAGTTTTTGTATGCTCCTTAAGGTGGAATGAGAAGCATTTTATACAAGTTTATGTTCGTTTGTAACACCCCTAAGTAACCCTTCTAAATACTCGAAAGACACTATGATCTTGTAAAAAGTCCTATGAGAATCCTAAACAAAACTTTTTAAACAAAAATTCTTGAAACATATGTGTCATGGATCAGGGGTTTTAGGTGAGGTTAAACAACTATAAGTAAGTTTTTGTATGTTGCTTAAGGTAGAATGAGAAGCATTTTATACAAGTTTATGTTCGTTTGTAACACCCCAAAGTAACCCGTCTAAATACTAGAAAGACACTTTGATCTTGTAAAAGGTCCCATGAGAATCCTAAACAAAACTTTTTAAACAACAATTCTTGAAACATATGTGTCATGGATTGGAGATTTTAGGTGAGGTTAGACAACTATAAGTAAGATTTTGTATGCTCCTAAAGGTAGAATGAGAATCATTTTATACAAGTTTATGTTCATTTGTAACACCCCTAAATAACCCTTCTAAATAATAGAAAGACACTTTGACCTTCTACAAGTTCCTATGATAATCCTAAATAAAAAGTTTTAACCAAACTTCTTGAAACATACATGTCATGGATTGGAGAATTTAGGTGAGGTAGGACAACTATAAGTAAGTTTTTGTATGCTCCCAAAGGTAGAATGATAAGCATGTTTTACATGTTTATGTTCGTTTGTAACACAACTAAGTAACCCCTCTAAAAGACTAGAAAGACACTTTGATCTTCTAAAAGGTCCTATGAGAATCCTAAATAAAAAATTTTAACCAAAACTTCTTGAAACATACATGTCATGGATTGGAGAATTTAGGTGAGGTAGGACAACTATAAGTAAGTTTTTGTATGCTCCTTAAGGTAGAATGAGAAGCATTTTATACAAGTTTATGTTCGTTTGTAACACCCCTAAGTAACCCTTCTAAATACTCGAAAGACACTATGATCTTGTAAAACGTCCTATGAGAATCCTAAACAAAACTTTTTAAACAAAAATTCTTGAAACATATGTGTCATGGATCGGGGGTTTTAGGTGAGGTTAAACAACTATAAGTAAGTTTTTGTATGTTGCTTAAGGTAGAATGAGGAGCATTTTATACAAGTTTATGTTCGTTTGTAACACCCCTAAGTAACCAGTCTAAATACTAGAAAGACACTTTGATCTTGTAAAAGGTCCCATGAGAATCCTAAACAAAACTTTTTAAACAACAATTCTTGAAACATATGTGTCATGGATTGGAGATTTTAGGTGAGGTTAGACAACTATAAGTAAGATTTTGTATGCTCCTAAAGGTAGAATGAGAATCATTTTATACAAGTTTATGTTCATTTGTAACACCCCTAAATAACCCTTCTAAATAATAGAAAGACATTTTGATCTTCTAAAAGGTCCTATGAGAATCCAAAATAAAACTTTTTAACCAAAACTTCTTGAAACATATATGTCATGGATTGGAGAATTTAGGTGAAGTAGGACAACTATAAGTAAGTTTTTGTATTCTCCCAAAGGTAGAATGATAAGCATGTTTTACATGTTTATGTTCGATTGTAACACAACTAAGTAACCCCTCTAATAGGCTAGAAAGACATTTTGATCTTCTAAAAGGTCCTATGAGAATCCAAAATAAAACTTTTTAACCAAAACTTCTTGAAACATATATGTCATGGATTGGAGAATTTAGGTGAAGTAGGACAACTATAAGTAAGTTTTTGTATTCTCCCAAAGGTAGAATGATAAGCATGTTTTACATGTTTATGTCCGATTGTAACACAACTAAGTAACCCCTCTAATAGGCTAGAAAGACATTTTGATCTTCTAAAAGGTCCTATGAGAATCCAAAATAAAACTTTTTAACCAAAACTTCTTGAAACATATATGTCATGGATTGGAGAATTTAGGTGAAGTAGGACAACTATAAGTAAGTTTTTGTATTCTCCCAAAGGTAGAATGATAATCATGTCTTACATGTTTATGTTCGATTGTAACACAACTAAGTAACCCCTCTAATAGGCTAGAAAGACACTTTGATCTTCTAAAAGGTCCTATGAGAATCCTAAATAAAACTTTTTAACCAAAACTTCTTGAAACATATATGTCATGAATTGGAGAATTTAGGTGAGGTAGGACAACTATAAGTAAATTTTTGTATTCTCCCAAAGGTAGAATGATAAGCATGTCTTACATGTTTATGTTCGATTGTAACACAACTAAGTAACCCCTCTAATAGGCTAGAAAGACACTTTGATCTTCTAAAAGGTCCTATGAGAATCCTAAATAAAACTTTTTAACCAAAACTTCTTGAAACATATATGTTATGGATTGGAGAATTTAGGTGAAGTAGGACAACTATAAGTAAGTTTTTGTATTCTCCCAAAGGTAGAATGATAAGCATGTTTTACATGTTTATGTTCGTTTTTAACACAACTAAGTAACCCCTCTAAAAGACTAGAAAGACACTTTGATCTTCTAAAAGGTCCTATGAGAATCCTAAATAAAAAATATTAACCAAAACTTCTTGAAACATACATGTCATGGATTGGAGAATTTAGGTGAGGTAGGACAACTATAAGTAAGTTTTTGTATTCTCCCAAAGGTAGAATGATAAGCATGTTTTACATGTTTATGTTCGTTTTTACCACAACTAAGTAACCCCTCTAAAAGACTAGAAAGACACTTTGATCTTCTAAAAGGTCCTATGAGAATCCTAAATAAATTTTTTTAACCAAAACTTCTTGAAACATACATGTCATGGATTGGAGAATTTAGGTGAGGTAGGACAACTATAAGTAAGTTTTTGTATGTTCCTTAAGGTAGAATGAGAAGCATTTTATACAAGTTTATGTTCGTTTGTAACACCCCTAAGTAACCCTTCTAAATACTCGAAAGACACTATGATCTTGTAAAAGGTCCCATGAGAATCCTAAACAAAACTTTTTAAACAAAAATTCTTGAAACATATGTGTCATGGATCGGGGGTTTTAGGTGAGGTTAAACAACTATAAGTAAGTTTTTGTATGTTGCTTAAGGTAGAATGATGAGCATTTTATACAAGTTTATGTTCGTTTGTAACACCCCTAAGTAACCCGTCTAAATACTAGAAAGACACTTTGATCTTGTAAAAGGTCCCATGAGAATCCTAAACAAAACTTTTTAAACAACAATTCTTGAAACATATGTGTCATGGATTGGAGATTTTAGGTGAGGTTAGACAACTATAAGTAAGATTTTGTATGCTCCTAAAGGTAGAATGAGAATCATTTTATACAAGTTTATGTTCATTTGTAACACCCCTAAATAACCCTTCTAAATAATAGAAAGACATTTTGATCTTCTAAAAAGTCCTATGAGAATCCAAAATAAAACTTTTTAACCAAAACTTCTTGAAACATATATGTCATGAATTGGAGAATTTAGGTGAGGTAGGACAACTATAAGTAAATTTTTGTATGCTCCCAAAGGTAGAATGATAAGCATGTTTTACATGTTTATGTTCGTTTGTAACACAACTAAGTAACCCCTTTAAAAGACTAGAAAGACACTTTGATCTTCTAAAAGGTCCTATGAGAATCCTAAATAAAAAGTTTTAACCAAACTTCTTGAAACATACATGTCATGGATTGGAGAATTTAGGTGAGGTAGGACAACTATAAGTAAGTTTTTGTATGCTCCCAAAGGTAGAATGATAAGCATGTTTTACATGTTTATGTTCGTTTTTAACACAACTAAGTAACCCCTCTAAAAGACTAGAAAGACACTTTGATCTTCTAAAAGGTCCTATGAGAATCCTAAATAAAAATTTTTAACCAAAACTTCTTGAAACATACATGTCATGGATTGGAGAATTTAGGTGAGGTAGGACAACTATAAGTAAGTTTTTGTATGCTCCTTAAGGTAGAATGAGAAGCATTTTATACAAGTTTATGTTCGTTTGTAACACCCCTAAGTAACCCTTCTAAATACTCGAAAGACACTATGATCTTGTAAAAAGTCCTATGAGAATCCTAAACAAAACTTTTTAAACAAAAATTCTTGAAACATATGTGTCATGGATCAGGGGTTTTAGGTGAGGTTAAACAACTATAAGTAAGTTTTTGTATGTTGCTTAAGGTAGAATGAGAAGCATTTTATACAAGTTTATGTTCGTTTGTAACACCCCAAAGTAACCCGTCTAAATACTAGAAAGACACTTTGATCTTGTAAAAGGTCCCATGAGAATCCTAAACAAAACTTTTTAAACAACAATTCTTGAAACATATGTGTCATGGATTGGAGATTTTAGGTGAGGTTAGACAACTATAAGTAAGATTTTGTATGCTCCTAAAGGTAGAATGAGAATCATTTTATACAAGTTTATGTTCATTTGTAACACCCCTAAATAACCCTTCTAAATAATAGAAAGACACTTTAACCTTCTACATGTTCCTATGATAATCCTAAACAAAACTTTTTAAACAAAACTTCTTGAAACCTATGTGTCATGGATTGGAGAATTTAGGTGCAGTAAGACAACTATAAGTAAGTTTTTGTATGCTCCCAAAGGTAGAATGAGAAGCATGTTGTACATGTTTATGTTCGTTTGTAACACAACTAAGTAACCCCTCCAAAAGACTAGAAAGACATTTTGATCTTCTAAAAGGTCCTATGAGAATCCAAAATAAAACTTTTTAACCAAAACTTCTTGAAACATATATGTCATGGATTGGAGAATTTAGGTGAAGTAGGACAACTATAAGTAAGTTTTTGTATTCTCCCAAAGGTAGAATGATAAGCATGTTTTACATGTTTATGTCCGATTGTAACACAACTAAGTAACCCCTCTAATAGGCTAGAAAGACATTTTGATCTTCTAAAAGGTCCTATGAGAATCCAAAATAAAACTTTTTAACCAAAACTTCTTGAAACATATATGTCATGGATTGGAGAATTTAGGTGAAGTAGGACAACTATAAGTAAGTTTTTGTATTCTCCCAAAGGTAGAATGATAATCATGTCTTACATGTTTATGTTCGATTGTAACACAACTAAGTAACCCCTCTAATAGGCTAGAAAGACACTTTGATCTTCTAAAAGGTCCTATGAGAATCCTAAATAAAACTTTTTAACCAAAACTTCTTGAAACATATATGTCATGAATTGGAGAATTTAGGTGAGGTAGGACAACTATAAGTAAATTTTTGTATTCTCCCAAAGGTAGAATGATAAGCATGTCTTACATGTTTATGTTCGATTGTAACACAACTAAGTAACCCCTCTAATAGGCTAGAAAGACACTTTGATCTTCTAAAAGGTCCTATGAGAATCCTAAATAAAACTTTTTAACCAAAACTTCTTGAAACATATATGTTATGGATTGGAGAATTTAGGTGAAGTAGGACAACTATAAGTAAGTTTTTGTATTCTCCCAAAGGTAGAATGATAAGCATGTTTTACATGTTTATGTTCGTTTTTAACACAACTAAGTAACCCCTCTAAAAGACTAGAAAGACACTTTGATCTTCTAAAAGGTCCTATGAGAATCCTAAATAAAAAATATTAACCAAAACTTCTTGAAACATACATGTCATGGATTGGAGAATTTAGGTGAGGTAGGACAACTATAAGTAAGTTTTTGTATTCTCCCAAAGGTAGAATGATAAGCATGTTTTACATGTTTATGTTCGTTTTTACCACAACTAAGTAACCCCTCTAAAAGACTAGAAAGACACTTTGATCTTCTAAAAGGTCCTATGAGAATCCTAAATAAATTTTTTTAACCAAAACTTCTTGAAACATACATGTCATGGATTGGAGAATTTAGGTGAGGTAGGACAACTATAAGTAAGTTTTTGTATGTTCCTTAAGGTAGAATGAGAAGCATTTTATACAAGTTTATGTTCGTTTGTAACACCCCTAAGTAACCCTTCTAAATACTCGAAAGACACTATGATCTTGTAAAAGGTCCCATGAGAATCCTAAACAAAACTTTTTAAACAAAAATTCTTGAAACATATGTGTCATGGATCGGGGGTTTTAGGTGAGGTTAAACAACTATAAGTAAGTTTTTGTATGTTGCTTAAGGTAGAATGAGAGCATTTTATACAAGTTTATGTTCGTTTGTAACACCCCTAAGTAACCCGTCTAAATACTAGAAAGACACTTTGATCTTGTAAAAGGTCCCATGAGAATCCTAAACAAAACTTTTTAAACAACAATTCTTGAAACATATGTGTCATGGATTGGAGATTTTAGGTGAGGTTAGACAACTATAAGTAAGATTTTGTATGCTCCTAAAGGTAGAATGAGAATCATTTTATACAAGTTTATGTTCATTTGTAACACCCCTAAATAACCCTTCTAAATAATAGAAAGACATTTTGATCTTCTAAAAGGTCCTATGAGAATCCAAAATAAAACTTTTTAACCAAAACTTCTTGAAACATATATGTCATGAATTGGAGAATTTAGGTGAGGTAGGACAACTATAAGTAAATTTTTGTATGCTCCCAAAGGTAGAATGATAAGCATGTTTTACATGTTTATGTTCGTTTGTAACACAACTAAGTAACCCCTTTAAAAGACTAGAAAGACACTTTGATCTTCTAAAAGGTCCTATGAGAATCCTAAATAAAAAGTTTTAACCAAACTTCTTGAAACATACATGTCATGGATTGGAGAATTTAGGTGAGGTAGGACAACTATAAGTAAGTTTTTGTATGCTCCCAAAGGTAGAATGATAAGCATGTTTTACATGTTTATGTTCGTTTTTAACACAACTAAGTAACCCCTCTAAAAGACTAGAAAGACACTTTGATCTTCTAAAAGGTCCTATGAGAATCCTAAATAAATTTTTTTAACCAAAACTTCTTGAAACATACATGTCATGGATTGGAGAATTTAGGTGAGGTAGGACAACTATAAGTAAGTTTTTGTATGCTCCCAAAGGTAGAATGATAAGCATGTTTTACATGTTTATGTTCGTTTGTAACACAACTAAGTAACCCCTCTAAAAGACTAGAAAGACACTTTGATCTTCTAAAAGGTCCTATGAGAATCCTAAATAAAAAATTTTAACCAAAACTTCTTGAAACATACATATCATGGATTGGAGAATTTAGGTGAGGTAGGACAACTATAAGTAAGTTTTTGTATGCTCCTTAAGGTAGAATGAGAAGCATTTTATACAAGTTTATGTTCGTTTGTAACACCCCTAAGTAACCCTTCTAAATACTCGAAAGACACTATGATCTTGTAAAAAGTCCTATGAGAATCCTAAACAAAACTTTTTAAACAAAAATTCTTGAAACATATGTGTCATGGATCGGGGGTTTTAGGTGAGGTTAAACAACTATAAGTAAGTTTTTGTATGTTGCTTAAGGTAGAATGAGAAGCATTTTATACAAGTTTATGTTCGTTTGTAACACCCCAAAGTAACCCGTCTAAATACTAGAAAGACACTTTGATCTTGTAAAAGGTCCCATGAGAATCCTAAACAAAACTTTTTAAACAACAATTCTTGAAACATATGTGTCATGGATTGGAGATTTTAGGTGAGGTTAGACAACTATAAGTAAGATTTTGTATGCTCCTAAAGGTAGAATGAGAATCATTTTATACAAGTTTATGTTCATTTGTAACACCCCTAAATAACCCTTCTAAATAATAGAAATACACTTTAACCTTCTACATGTTCCTATGATAATCCTAAACAAAACTTTTTAAACAAAACTTCTTGAAACCTATGTGTCATGGATTGGAGAATTTAGGTGCAGTAAGACAACTATAAGTAAGTTTTTGTATGCTCCCAAAGGTAGAATGAGAAGCATGTTGTACATGTTTATGTTCGTTTGTAACACAACTAAGTAACCCCTCCAAAAGACTAGAAAGACATTTTGATCTTCTAAAAGGTCCTATGAGAATCGAAAATAAAACTTTTTAACTAAAACTTCTTGAAACATATATGTCATGGATTGGAGAATTTAGGTGAAGTAGGACAACTATAAGTAAGTTTTTGTATTCTCCCAAAGGTAGAATGATAAGCATGTTTTACATGTTTATGTTCGATTGTAACACAACTAAGTAACCCCTCTAATAGGCTAGAAAGACATTTTGATCTTCTAAAAGGTCCTATGAGAATCCAAAATAAAACTTTTTAACCAAAACTTCTTGAAACATATATGTCATGGATTGGAGAATTTAGGTGAAGTAGGACAACTATAAGTAAGTTTTTGTATTCTCCCAAAGGTAGAATGATAAGCATGTCTTACATGTTTATGTTCGATTGTAACACAACTAAGTAACCCCTCTAATAGGCTAGAAAGACACTTTGATCTTCTAAAAGGTCCTATGAGAATCCTAAATAAAACTTTTTAACCAAAACTTCTTGAAACATATATGTTATGGATTGGAGAATTTAGGTGAAGTAGGACAACTATAAGTAAGTTTTTGTATTCTCCCAAAGGTAGAATGATAAGCATGTTTTACATGTTTATGTTCGTTTTTAACACAACTAAGTAACCCCTCTAAAAGACTAGAAAGACACTTTGATCTTCTAAAAGGTCCTATGAGAATCCTAAATAAAACTTTTTAACCAAAACTTCTTGAAACATACATGTCATGGATTGGAGAATTTAGGTGAGGTAGGACAACTATAAGTAAGTTTTTGTATTCTCCCAAAGGTAGAATGATAAGCATGTTTTACATGTTTATGTTCGTTTGTAACACCCCTAAGTAACCCTTCTAAATACTCGAAAGACACTATGATCTTGTAAAAAGTCCTATGAGAATCCTAAACAAAACTTTTTAAACAAAAATTCTTGAAACATATGTGTCATGGATCGGGGGTTTTAGGTGAGGTTAAACAACTATAAGTAAGTTTTTGTATGTTGCTTAAGGTAGAATGAGAAGCATTTTATACAAGTTTATGTTCGTTTGTAACACCCCAAAGTAACCCGTCTAAATACTAGAAAGACACTTTGATCTTGTAAAAGGTCCCATGAGAATCCTAAACAAAACTTTTTAAACAACAATTCTTGAAACATATGTGTCATGGATTGGAGATTTTAGGTGAGGTTAGACAACTATAAGTAAGATTTTGTATGCTCCTAAAGGTAGAATGAGAATCATTTTATACAAGTTTATGTTCATTTGTAACACCCCTAAATAACCCTTCTAAATAATAGAAAGACACTTTAACCTTCTACAAGTTCCTATGATAATCCTAAACAAAAATTTTTAAACAAAACTTCTTGAAACCTATGTGTCATGGATTGGAGAATTTAGGTGCAGTAAGACAACTATAAGTAAGTTTTTGTATGCTCCCAAAGGTAGAATGAGAAGCATGTTGTACATGTTTATGTTCGTTTGTAACACAACTAAGTAACCCCTCCAAAAGACTAGAAAGACATTTTGATCTTCTAAAAGGTCCTATGAGAATCCAAAATAAAACTTTTTAACCAAAACTTCTTGAAACATATATGTCATGGATTGGAGAATTTAGGTGAAGTAGGACAACTATAAGTAAGTTTTTGTATTCTCCCAAAGGTAGAATGATAAGCATGTTTTACATGTTTATGTTCGATTGTAACACAACTAAGTAACCCCTCTAATAGGCTAGAAAGACATTTTGATCTTCTAAAAGGTCCTATGAGAATCCAAAATAAAACTTTTTAACCAAAACTTCTTGAAACATATATGTCATGAATTGGAGAATTTTGGTGAGGTAGGACAACTATAAGTAAATTTTTGTATTCTCCCAAAGGTAGAATGATAAGCATGTTTTACATGTTTATGTTCGTTTGTAACACAACTAAGTAACCCCTTTAAAAGACTAGAAAGACACTTTGATCTTCTAAAAGGTCCTATGAGAATCCTAAAAAAAAAAATTTTAACCAAAACTTCTTGAAACATACATGTCATGGATTGGAGAATTTAGGTCAGGTAGGACAACTATAAGTAAGTTTTTGTATGCTCCTTAAGGTAGAATGAGAAGCATTTTATACAAGTTTATGTTTGTTTGTAACACCCCTAAGTAACCCTTCTAAATACTCGAAAGACACTATGATCTTGTAAAAGGTCCTATGAGAATCCTAATCAAAACTTTTTAAACAAAAATTCTTGAAACATATGTGTCATGGATTGGAGATTTTAGGTGAGGTTAGACAACTATAAGTAAGATTTTGTATGCTCCTAAAGGTAGAATGAGAATCATTTTATACAAGTTTATGTTCATTTGTAACACCCCTAAATAACCCTTCTAAATAATAGAAAGACACTTTGACCTTCTACAAGTTCCTATGATAATCCTAAACAAAACTTTTTAAACAAAACTTCTTGAAACCTATGTGTCATGGATTGGAGAATTTAGGTGCAGTAAGACAACTATAAGTAAGTTTTTGTATGCTCCCAAAGGTAAAATGAGAAGCATGTTGTACATGTTTATGTTCGTTTGTAACACAACTAAGTAACCCCTCCAAAAGACTAGAAAGACATTTTGATCTTCTAAAAGGTCCTATGAGAATCGAAAATAAAACTTTTTAACTAAAACTTCTTGAAACATATATGTCATGGATTGGAGAATTTAGGTGAAGTAGGACAACTATAAGTAAGTTTTTGTATTCTCCCAAAGGTAGAATGATAAGCATGTTTTACATGTTTATGTTCGATTGTAACACAACTAAGTAACCCCTCTAATAGGCTAGAAAGACATTTTGATCTCTAAAAGGTCCTATGAGAATCCAAAATAAAACTTTTTAACCAAAACTTCTTGAAACATATATGTCATGGATTGGAGAATTTAGGTGAAGTAGGACAACTATAAGTAAGTTTTTGTATTCTCCCAAAGGTAGAATGATAAGCATGTTTTACATGTTTATGTTCGTTTTTAACACAACTAAGTAACCCCTCTAAAAGACTAGAAAGACACTTTGATCTTCTAAAAGGTCCTATGAGAATCCTAAATAAAACTTTTTAACCAAAACTTCTTGAAACATACATGTCATGGATTGGAGAATTTAGGTGAGGTAGGACAACTATAAGTAAGTTTTTGTATTCTCCCAAAGGTAGAATGATAAGCTTGTTTTACATGTTTATGTTCGTTTTTAACACAACTAAGTAACCCCTCTAAAAGACTAGAAAGACACTATGATCTTGTAAAAGGTCCTATGAGAATCCTAAACAAAACTTTTTAAACAAAAATTCTTGAAACATATGTGTCATGGATCGGGGGTTTTAGGTGAGGTTAAACAACTATAAGTAAGTTTTTGTATGTTGCTTAAGGTAGAATGAGAAGCATTTTATACAAGTTTATGTTCGTTTGTAACACCCCTAAGTAACCCGTCTAAATACTAGAAAGACACTTTGATCTTGTAAAAGGTCCCATGAGAATCCTAAACAAAACTTTTTAAACAACAATTCTTGAAACATATGTGTCATGGATTGGAGATTTTAGGTGAGGTTAGACAACTATAAGTAAGATTTTGTATGCTCCTAAAGGTAGAATGAGAATCATTTTATACAAGTTTATGTTCATTTGTAACACCCCTAAATAACCCTTCTAAATAATAGAAAGACACTTTAACCTTCTACAAGTTCCTATGATAATCCTAAACAAAAATTTTTAAACAAAACTTCTTGAAACCTATGTGTCATGGATTGGAGAATTTAGGTGCAGTAAGACAACTATAAGTAAGTTTTGTATGCTCCCAAAGGTAGAATGAGAAGCATGTTGTACATGTTTATGTTCGTTTGTAACACAACTAAGTAACCCCTCCAAAAGACTAGAAAGACATTTTGATCTTCTAAAAGGTCCTATGAGAATCCAAAATAAAACTTTTTAACCAAAACTTCTTGAAACATATATGTCATGGATTGGAGAATTTAGGTGAAGTAGGACAACTATAAGTAAGTTTTTGTATTCTCCCAAAGGTAGAATGATAAGCATGTTTTACATGTTTATGTTCGATTGTAACACAACTAAGTAACCCCTCTAATAGGCTAGAAAGACATTTTGATCTTCTAAAAGGTCCTATGAGAATCCAAAATAAAACTTTTTAACCAAAACTTCTTGAAACATATATGTCATGGATTGGAGAATTTAGGTGAAGTAGGACAACTATAAGTAAGTTTTTGTATTCTCCCAAAGGTAGAATGATAAGCATGTTTTACATGTTTATGTTCGATTGTAACACAACTAAGTAACCCCTCTAATAGGCTAGAAAGACACTTTGATCTTCTAAAAGGTCCTATGAGAATCCAAAATAAAACTTTTTAACCAAAACTTCTTGAAACATATATGTCATGAATTGGAGAATTTTGGTGAGGTAGGACAACTATAAGTAAATTTTTGTATTCTCCCAAAGGTAGAATGATAAGCATGTTTTACATGTTTATGTTCGTTTGTAACACAACTAAGTAACCCCTTTAAAAGACTAGAAAGACACTTTGATCTTCTAAAAGGTCCTATGAGAATCCTAAAAAAAAAATTTTAACCAAAACTTCTTGAAACATACATGTCATGGATTGGAGAATTTAGGTCAGGTAGGACAACTATAAGTAAGTTTTTGTATGCTCCTTAAGGTAGAATGAGAAGCATTTTATACAAGTTTATGTTTGTTTGTAACACCCCTAAGTAACCCTTCTAAATACTCGAAAGACACTATGATCTTGTAAAAGGTCCTATGAGAATCCTAATCAAAACTTTTTAAACAAAAATTCTTGAAACATATGTGTCATGGATTGGAGATTTTAGGTGAGGTTAGACAACTATAAGTAAGATTTTGTATGCTCCTAAAGGTAGAATGAGAATCATTTTATACAAGTTTATGTTCATTTGTAACACCCCTAAATAACCCTTCTAAATAATAGAAAGACACTTTGACCTTCTACAAGTTCCTATGATAATCCTAAACAAAACTTTTTAAACAAAACTTCTTGAAACCTATGTGTCATGGATTGGAGAATTTAGGTGCAGTAAGACAACTATAAGTAAGTTTTTGTATGCTCCCAAAGGTAAAATGAGAAGCATGTTGTACATGTTTATGTTCGTTTGTAACACAACTAAGTAACCCCTCCAAAAGACTAGAAAGACATTTTGATCTTCTAAAAGGTCCTATGAGAATCCAAAATAAAACTTTTTAACTAAAACTTCTTGAAACATATATGTCATGGATTGGAGAATTTAGGTGAAGTAGGACAACTATAAGTAAGTTTTTGTATTCTCCCAAAGGTAGAATGATAAGCATGTTTTACATGTTTATGTTCGATTGTAACACAACTAAGTAACCCCTCTAATAGGCTAGAAAGACATTTTGATCTTCTAAAAGGTCCTATGAGAATCCAAAATAAAACTTTTTAACCAAAACTTCTTGAAACATATATGTCATGGATTGGAGAATTTAGGTGAAGTAGGACAACTATAAGTAAGTTTTTGTATTCTCCCAAAGGTAGAATGATAAGCATGTTTTACATGTTTATGTTCGTTTTTAACACAACTAAGTAACCCCTCTAAAAGACTAGAAAGACACTTTGATCTTCTAAAAGGTCCTATGAGAATCCTAAATAAAACTTTTTAACCAAAACTTCTTGAAACATACATGTCATGGATTGGAGAATTTAGGTGAGGTAGGACAACTATAAGTAAGTTTTTGTATTCTCCCAAAGGTAGAATGATAAGCATGTTTTACATGTTTATGTTCGTTTTTAACACAACTAAGTAATCCCTCTAAAAGACTAGAAAGACACTATGATCTTGTAAAAGGTCCTATGAGAATCCTAAACAAAACTTTTTAAACAAAAATTCTTGAAACATATGTGTCATGGATCGGGGGTTTTAGGTGAGGTTAAACAACTATAAGTAAGTTTTTGTATGTTGCTTAAGGTAGAATGAGAAGCATTTTATACAAGTTTATGTTCGTTTGTAACACCCCTAAGTAACCCGTCTAAATACTAGAAAGACACTTTGATCTTGTAAAAGGTCCCATGAGAATCCTAAACAAAACTTTTTAAACAACAATTCTTGAAACATATGTGTCATGGATTGGAGATTTTAGGTGAGGTTAGACAACTATAAGTAAGATTTTGTATGCTCCTAAAGGTAGAATGAGAATCATATTATACAAGTTTATGTTCATTTGTAACACCCCTAAATAACCCTTCTAAATAATAGAAAGACACTTTAACCTTCTACAAGTTCCTATGATAATCCTAAACAAAAATTTTTAAACAAAACTTCTTGAAACCTATGTGTCATGGATTGGAGAATTTAGGTGCAGTAAGACAACTATAAGTAAGTTTTGTATGCTCCCAAAGGTAGAATGAGAAGCATGTTGTACATGTTTATGTTCGTTTGTAACACAACTAAGTAACCCCTCCAAAAGACTAGAAAGACATTTTGATCTTCTAAAAGGTCCTATGAGAATCCAAAATAAAACTTTTTAACCAAAACTTCTTGAAACATATATGTCATGGATTGGAGAATTTAGGTGAAGTAGGACAACTATAAGTAAGTTTTTGTATTCTCCCAAAGGTAGAATGATAAGCATGTTTTACATGTTTATGTTCGATTGTAACACAACTAAGTAACCCCTCTAATAGGCTAGAAAGACATTTTGATCTTCTAAAAGGTCCTATGAGAATCCAAAATAAAACTTTTTAACCAAAACTTCTTGAAACATATATGTCATGAATTGGAGAATTTTGGTGAGGTAGGACAACTATAAGTAAATTTTTGTATTCTCCCAAAGGTAGAATGATAAGCATGTTTTACATGTTTATGTTCGTTTGTAACACAACTAAGTAACCCCTTTAAAAGACTAGAAAGACACTTTGATCTTCTAAAAGGTCCTATGAGAATCCTAAATAAAAAATTTTAACCAAAACTTCTTGAAACATACATGTCATGGATTGGAGAATTTAGGTCAGGTAGGACAACTATAAGTAAGTTTTTGTATGCTCCTTAAGGTAGAATGAGAAGCATTTTATACAAGTTTATGTTCGTTTGTAACACCCCTAAGTAACCCTTCTAAATACTCGAAAGACACTATGATCTTGTAAAAGGTCCTATGAGAATCCTAATCAAAACTTTTTAAACAAAAATTCTTGAAACATATGTGTCATGGATTGGAGATTTTAGGTGAGGTTAGACAACTATAAGTAAGATTTTGTATGCTCCTAAAGGTAGAATGAGAATCATTTTATACAAGTTTATGTTCATTTGTAACACCCCTAAATAACCCTTCTAAATAATAGAAAGACACTTTGACCTTCTACAAGTTCCTATGATAATCCTAAACAAAACTTTTTAAACAAAACTTCTTGAAACCTATGTGTCATGGATTGGAGAATTTAGGTGCAGTAAGACAACTATAAGTAAGTTTTTGTATGCTCCCAAAGGTAGAATGAGAAGCATGTTGTACATGTTTATGTTCGTTTGTAACACAACTAAGTAACCCCTCCAAAAGACTAGAAAGACATTTTGATCTTCTAAAAGGTCCTATGAGAATCGAAAATAAAACTTTTTAACTAAAACTTCTTGAAACATATATGTCATGGATTGGAGAATTTAGGTGAAGTAGGATAACTATAAGTAAGTTTTTGTATTCTCCCAAAGGTAGAATGATAAGCATGTTTTACATGTTTATGTTCGATTGTAACACAACTAAGTAACCCCTCTAATAGGCTAGAAAGACATTTTGATCTTCTAAAAGGTCCTATGAGAATCCAAAATAAAACTTTTTAACCAAAACTTCTTGAAACATATATAACATGGATTGGAGAATTTAGGTGAAGTAGGACAACTATAAGTAAGTTTTTGTATTCTCCCAAAGGTAGAATGATAAGCATGTCTTACATGTTTATGTTCGATTGTAACACAACTAAGTAACCCCTCTAATAGGCTAGAAAGACACTTTGATCTTCTAAAAGGTCCTATGAGAATCCTAAATAAAACTTTTTAACCAAAACTTCTTGAAACATATATGTTATGGATTGGAGAATTTAGGTGAAGTAGGACAACTATAAGTAAGTTTTTGTATTCTCCCAAAGGTAGAATGATAAGCATGTTTTACATGTTTATGTTCGTTTTTAACACAACTAAGTAACCCCTCTAAAAGACTAGAAAGACACTTTGATCTTCTAAAAGGTCCTATGAGAATCCTAAATAAAACTTTTTAACCAAAACTTCTTGAAACATACATGTCATGGATTGGAGAATTTAGGTGAGGTAGGACAACTATAAGTAAGTTTTTGTATTCTCCCAAAGGTAGAATGATAAGCATGTTTTACATGTTTATGTTCGTTTTTAACACAACTAAGTAATCCCTCTAAAAGACTAGAAAGACACTATGATCTTGTAAAAGGTCCTATGAGAATCCTAAACAAAACTTTTTAAACAAAAATTCTTGAAACATATGTGTCATGGATCGGGGGTTTTAGGTGAGGTTAAACAACTATAAGTAAGTTTTTGTATGTTGCTTAAGGTAGAATGAGAAGCATTTTATACAAGTTTATGTTCGTTTGTAACACCCCTAAGTAACCCGTCTAAATACTAGAAAGACACTTTGATCTTGTAAAAGGTCCCATGAGAATCCTAAACAAAACTTTTTAAACAACAATTCTTGAAACATATGTGTCATGGATTGGAGATTTTAGGTGAGGTTAGACAACTATAAGTAAGATTTTGTATGCTCCTAAAGGTAGAATGAGAATCATATTATACAAGTTTATGTTCATTTGTAACACCCCTAAATAACCCTTCTAAATAATAGAAAGACACTTTAACCTTCTACAAGTTCCTATGATAATCCTAAACAAAAATTTTTAAACAAAACTTCTTGAAACCTATGTGTCATGGATTGGAGAATTTAGGTGCAGTAAGACAACTATAAGTAAGTTTTGTATGCTCCCAAAGGTAGAATGAGAAGCATGTTGTACATGTTTATGTTCGTTTGTAACACAACTAAGTAACCCCTCCAAAAGACTAGAAAGACATTTTGATCTTCTAAAAGGTCCTATGAGAATCCAAAATAAAACTTTTTAACCAAAACTTCTTGAAACATATATGTCATGGATTGGAGAATTTAGGTGAAGTAGGACAACTATAAGTAAGTTTTTGTATTCTCCCAAAGGTAGAATGATAAGCATGTTTTACATGTTTATGTTCGATTGTAACACAACTAAGTAACCCCTCTAATAGGCTAGAAAGACATTTTGATCTTCTAAAAGGTCCTATGAGAATCCAAAATAAAACTTTTTAACCAAAACTTCTTAAAACATATATGTCATGAATTGGAGAATTTTGGTGAGGTAGGACAACTATAAGTAAATTTTTGTATTCTCCCAAAGGTAGAATGATAAGCATGTTTTACATGTTTATGTTCGTTTGTAACACAACTAAGTAACCCCTTTAAAAGACTAGAAAGACACTTTGATCTTCTAAAAGGTCCTATGAGAATCCTAAATAAAAAATTTTAACCAAAACTTCTTGAAACATACATGTCATGGATTGGAGAATTTAGGTCAGGTAGGACAACTATAAGTAAGTTTTTGTATGCTCCTTAAGGTAGAATGAGAAGCATTTTATACAAGTTTATGTTCGTTTGTAACACCCCTAAGTAACCCTTCTAAATACTCGAAAGACACTATGATCTTGTAAAAGGTCCTATGAGAATCCTAATCAAAACTTTTTAAACAAAAATTCTTGAAACATATGTGTCATGGATTGGAGATTTTAGGTGAGGTTAGACAACTATAAGTAAGATTTTGTATGCTCCTAAAGGTAGAATGAGAATCATTTTATACAAGTTTATGTTCATTTGTAACACCCCTAAATAACCCTTCTAAATAATAGAAAGACACTTTGACCTTCTACAAGTTCCTATGATAATCCTAAACAAAACTTTTTAAACAAAACTTCTTGAAACCTATGTGTCATGGATTGGAGAATTTAGGTGCAGTAAGACAACTATAAGTAAGTTTTTGTATGCTCCCAAAGGTAGAATGAGAAGCATGTTGTACATGTTTATGTTCGTTTGTAACACAACTAAGTAACCCCTCCAAAAGACTAGAAAGACATTTTGATCTTCTAAAAGGTCCTATGAGAATCCAAAATAAATTTTTTTAACCAAAACTTCTTGAAACATATATGTCATGGATTGGAGAATTTAGGTGAAGTAGGACAACTATAACTAAGTTTTTGTATTCTCCCAAAGGTAGAATGATAAGCATGTTTTACATGTTTATGTTCGATTGTAACACAACTAAGTAACCCCTCTAATAGGCTAGAAAGACATTTTGATCTTCTAAAAGGTCCTATGAGAATCCAAAATAAAACTTTTTAACCAAAACTTCTTGAAACATATATGTCATGAATTGGAGAATTTAGGTGAGGTAGGACAACTATAAGTAAATTTTTGTATTCTCCCAAAGGTAGAATGATAAGCATGTTTTACATGTTTATGTTCGTTTGTAACACAACTAAGTAACCCCTTTAAAAGACTAGAAAGACACTTTGATCTTCTAAAAGGTCCTATGAGAATCCTAAATAAAAAATTTTAACCAAAACTTCTTGAAACATACATGTCATGGATTGGAGAATTTAGGTGAGGTAGGACAACTATAAGTAAGTTTTTGTATTCTCCCAAAGGTAGAATGATAAGCATGTTTTACATCTTTATGTTCGTTTTTAACACAACTAAGTAACCCCTCTAAAAGACTAGAAAGACACTTTGATCTTCTAAAAGGTCCTATGAGTATCCTAAATAAAATTTTTTAACCAAAACTTCTTGAAACATACATGTCATGGATTGGAGAATTTAGGTGAGGTAGGACAACTATAAGTAAGTTTTTGTATGCTCCTTAAGGTAGAATGAGAAGCATTTTATACAAGTTTATGTTCGTTTGTAACACCCCTAAGTAACCCTTCTAAATACTCGAAAGACACTATGATCTTGTAAAAGGTCCTATGAGAATCCTAAACAAAACTTTTTAAACAAAAATTCTTGAAACATATGTGTCATGGATCGGGGGTTTTAGGTGAGGTTAAACAACTATAAGTAAGTTTTTGTATGTTGCTTAAGGTAGAATGATAAGCATTTTATACAAGTTTATGTTCGTTTGTAACACCCCTAAGTAACCCGTCTAAATACTAGAAAGACACTTTGATCTTGTAAAAGGTCCCATGAGAATCCTAAACAAAACTTTTTAAACAACAATTCTTGAAACATATGTGTCATGGATTGGAGATTTTAGGTGAGGTTAGACAACTATAAGTAAGATTTTGTATGCTCCTAAAGGTAGAATGAGAATCATTTTATACAAGTTTATGTTCATTTGTAACACCCCTAAATAACCCTTCTAAATAATAGAAAGACACTTTAACCTTCTACAAGTTCCTATGATAATCCTAAACAAAATTTTTAAACAAAACTTCTTGAAACATATGTGTCATGGATTGGAGAATTTAGGTGCAGTAAGACAACTATAAGTAAGTTTTGTATGCTCCCAAAGGTAGAATGAGAAGCATGTTGTACATGTTTATGTTCGTTTGTAACACAACTAAGTAACCCCTCCAAAAGACTAGAAAGACATTTTGATCTTCTAAAAGGTCCTATGAGAATCCAAAATAAAACTTTTTAACCAAAACTTCTTGAAACATATATGTCATGGATTGGAGAATTTAGGTGAAGTAGGACAACTATAAGTAAGTTTTTGTATTCTCCCAAAGGTAGAATTATAAGCATGTTTTACATGTTTATGTTCGTTTGTAACACTACTAAGTAACCCCTTTACAAGACTAGAAAGACAATTTGATCTTCTAAAAGGTCCTATGAGAATCCTAAATAAAAATTTTTAACCAAAACTTCTTGAAACATACATGTCATGGATTGGAGAATTTAGGTGAGGTAGGACAACTATAAGTAAGTTTTTGTATGCTCCTTAAGGTAGAATGAGAAGCATTTTATACAAGTTTATGTTCGTTTGTAACACCCCTAAGTAACCCTTCTAAATACTCGAAAGACACTATGATCTTGTAAAAGGTCCTATGAGAATCCTAATCAAAACTTTTTAAACAAAAATTCTTGAAACATATGTGTCATGGATTGGAGATTTTAGGTGAGGTTAGACAACTATAAGTAAGATTTTGTATGCTCCTAAAGGTAGAATGAGAATCATTTTATACAAGTTTATGTTCATTTGTAACACCCCTAAATAACCCTTCTAAATAATAGAAAGACACTTTGACCTTCTACAAGTTCCTATGATAATCCTAAACAAAACTTTTTAAACAAAACTTCTTGAAACCTATGTGTCATGGATTGGAGAATTTAGGTGCAGTAAGACAACTATAAGTAAGTTTTTGTATGCTCCCAAAGGTAGAATGAGAAGCATGTTGTACATGTTTATGTTCGTTTGTAACACAACTAAGTAACCCGTCCAAAAGACTAGAAAGACATTTTGATCTTCTAAAAGGTCCTATGAGAATCCAAAATAAAACTTTTTAACCAAAACTTCTTGAAACATATATGTCATGGATTGGAGAATTTAGGTGAAGTAGGACAACTATAAGTAAGTTTTTGTATCCTCCCAAAGGTAGAATGATAAGCATGTTTTACATGTTTATGTTCGATTGTAACACAACTAAGTAACCCCTCTAATAGGCTAGAAAGACATTTTGATCTTCTAAAAGGTCCTATGAGAATCCAAAATAAAACTTTTTAACCAAAACTTCTTGAAACATATATGTCATGAATTGGAGAATTTAGGTGAGGTAGGACAACTATAAGTAAATTTTTGTATTCTCCCAAAGGTAGAATGATAAGCATGTTTTACATGTTTATGTTCGTTTGTAACACAACTAAGTAACCCCTTTAAAAGACTAGAAAGACACTTTGATCTTCTAAAAGGTCCTATGAGAATCCTAAATAAAAAATTTTAACCAAAACTTCTTGAAACATACATGTCATGGATTGGAGAATTTAGGTGAGGTAGGACAACTATAAGTAAGTTTTTGTATTCTCCCAAAGGTAGAATGATAAGCATGTTTTACATGTTTATGTTCGTTTTTAACACAACTAAGTAACCCCTCTAAAAGACTAGAAAGACACTTTGATCTTCTAAAAGGTCCTATGAGAATCCTAAATAAAAATTTTTAACCAAAACTTCTTGAAACATACATGTCATGGATTGGAGAATTTAGGTGAGGTAGGACAACTATAAGTAAGTTTTTGTATGCTCCTTAAGGTAGAATGAGAAGCATTTTATACAAGTTTATGTTCGTTTGTAACACCCCTAAGTAACCCTTCTAAATACTCGAAAGACACTATGATCTTGTAAAAGGTCCTATGAGAATCCTAAACAAAACTTTTTAAACAAAAATTCTTGAAACATATGTGTCATGGATCGGGGGTTTTAGGTGAGGTTAAACAACTATAAGTAAGTTTTTGTATGTTGCTTAAGGTAGAATGAGAAGCATTTTATACAAGTTTATGTTCGTTTGTAACACCCCTAAGTAACCCGTCTAAATACTAGAAAGACACTTTGATCTTGTAAAAGGTCCCATGAGAATCCTAAACAAAACTTTTTAAACAACAATTCTTGAAACATATGTGTCATGGATTGGAGATTTTAGGTGAGGTTAGACAACTATAAGTAAGATTTTGTATGCTCCTAAAGGTAGAATGAGAATCATTTTATACAAGTTTATGTTCATTTGTAACCCCCCTAAATAACCCTTCTAAATAATAGAAAGACACTTTAACCTTCTACAAGTTCCTATGATAATCCTAAACAAAACTTTTTAAACAAAACTTCTTGAAACAAATGTGTCATGGATTGGAGAATTTAGGTGCAGTAAGACAACTATAAGTAAGTTTTTGTATGCTCCCAAAGGTAGAATGAGAAGCATGTTGTACATGTTTATGTTCGTTTGTAACACAACTAAGTAACCCCTCCAAAAGACTAGAAAGACATTTTGATCTTCTAAAAGGTCCTATGAGAATCCAAAATAAAACTTTTTAACCAAAACTTCTTGAAACATATATGTCATGGATTGGAGAATTTAGGTGAAGTAGGACAACTATAAGTAAGTTTTTGTATTCTCCCAAAGGTAGAATGATAAGCATGTTTTACATGTTTATGTTCGATTGTAACACAACTAAGTAACCCCTCTAATAGCCTAGAAAGACACTTTTTGATCTTCTAAAAGGTCCTATGAGAATCCTAAATAAAACTTTTTAACCAAAACTTCTTGAAACATATATGTTATGGATTGGAGAATTTAGGTGAAGTAGGACAACTATAAGTAAGTTTTTGTATTCTCCCAAAGGTAGAATGATAAGCATGTTTTACATCTTTATGTTCGTTTTTAACACAACTAAGTAACCCCTCTAAAAGACTAGAAAGACACTTTGATCTTCTAAAAGGTCCTATGAGTATCCTAAATAAAATTTTTTAACCAAAACTTCTTGAAACATACATGTCATGGATTGGAGATTTTAGGTGAGGTTAGACAACTATAAGTAAGTTTTTGTATGCTCCTTAAGGTAGAATGAGAAGCATTTTATACAAGTTTATGTTCGTTTGTAACACCCCTAAGTAACCCTTCTAAATACTCGAAAGACACTATGATCTTGTAAAAGGTCCTATGAGAATCCTAAACAAAACTTTTTAAACAAAAATTCTTGAAACATATGTGTCATGGATCGGGGGTTTTAGGTGAGGTTAAACAACTATAAGTAAGTTTTTGTATGTTGCTTAAAGTAGAATGATAAGCATTTTATACAAGTTTATGTTCGTTTGTAACACCCCTAAGTAACCCGTCTAAATACTAGAAAGACACTTTGATCTTGTAAAAGGTCCCATGAGAATCCTAAACAAAACTTTTTAAACAACAATTCTTGAAACATATGTGTCATGGATTGGAGATTTTAGGTGAGGTTAGACAACTATAAGTAAGATTTTGTATGCTCCTAAAGGTAGAATGAGAATCATTTTATACAAGTTTATGTTCATTTGTAACACCCCTAAATAACCCTTCTAAATAATAGAAATACACTTTAACCTTCTACAAGTTCCTATGATAATCCTAAACAAAATTTTTAAACAAAACTTCTTGAAACCTATGTGTCATGGATTGGAGAATTTAGGTGCAGTAAGACAACTATAAGTAAGTTTTGTATGCTCCCAAAGGTAGAATGAGAAGCATGTTGTACATGTTTATGTTCGTTTGTAACACAACTAAGTAACCCCTCCAAAAGACTAGAAAGACATTTTGATCTTCTAAAAGGTCCTATGAGAATCCAAAATAAAACTTTTCAACCAAAACTTCTTGAAACATATATGTCATGGATTGGAGAATTTAGGTGAAGTAGGACAACTATAAGTAAGTTTTTGTATTCTCCCAAAGGTAGAATTATAAGCATGTTTTACATGTTTATGTTCGTTTGTAACACTACTAAGTAACCCCTTTACAAGACTAGAAAGACAATTTGATCTTCTAAAAGGTCCTATGAGAATCCTAAATAAAAATTTTTAACCAAAACTTCTTGAAACATACATGTCATGGATTGGAGAATTTAGGTGAGGTAGGACAACTATAAGTAAGTTTTTGTATGCTCCTTAAGGTAGAATGAGAAGCATTTTATACAAGTTTATGTTCGTTTGTAACACCCCTAAGTAACCCTTCTAAATACTCGAAAGACACTATGATCTTGTAAAAGGTCCTATGAGAATCCTAATCAAAACTTTTTAAACAAAAATTCTTGAAACATATGTGTCATGGATTGGAGATTTTAGGTGAGGTTAGACAACTATAAGTAAGATTTTGTATGCTCCTAAAGGTAGAATGAGAATCATTTTATACAAGTTTATGTTCATTTGTAACACCCCTAAATAACCCTTCTAAATAATAGAAAGACACTTTGACCTTCTACAAGTTCCTATGATAATCCTAAACAAAACTTTTTAAACAAAACTTCTTGAAACCTATGTGTCATGGATTGGAGAATTTAGGTGCAGTAAGACAACTATAAGTAAGTTTTTGTATGCTCCCAAAGGTAGAATGAGAAGCATGTTGTACATGTTTATGTTCGTTTGTAACACAACTAAGTAACCCCTCCAAAAGACTAGAAAGACATTTTGATCTTCTAAAAGGTCCTATGAGAATCCAAAATAAATTTTTTTAACCAAAACTTCTTGAAACATATATGTCATGGATTGGAGAATTTAGGTGAAGTAGGACAACTATAACTAAGTTTTTGTATTCTCCCAAAGGTAAAATGATAAGCATGTTTTACATGTTTATGTTCGATTGTAACACAACTAAGTAACCCCTCTAATAGGCTAGAAAGACATTTTGATCTTCTAAAAGGTCCTATGAGAATCCAAAATAAAACTTTTTAACCAAAACTTCTTGAAACATATATGTCATGAATTGGAGAATTTAGGTGAGGTAGGACAACTATAAGTAAATTTTTGTATTCTCCCAAAGGTAGAATGATAAGCATGTTTTACATGTTTATGTTCGTTTGTAACACAACTAAGTAACCCCTTTAAAAGACTAGAAAGACACTTTGATCTTCTAAAAGGTCCTATGAGAATCCTAAATAAAAAATTTTAACCAAAACTTCTTGAAACATACATGTCATGGATTGGAGAATTTAGGTGAGGTAGGACAACTATAAGTAAGTTTTTGTATTCTCCCAAAGGTAGAATGATAAGCATGTTTTACATCTTTATGTTCGTTTTTAACACAACTAAGTAACCCCTCTAAAAGACTAGAAAGACACTTTGATCTTCTAAAAGGTCCTATGAGTATCCTAAATAAAATTTTTTAACCAAAACTTCTTGAAACATACATGTCATGGATTGGAGAATTTAGGTGAGGTAGGACAACTATAAGTAAGTTTTTGTATGCTCCTTAAGGTAGAATGAGAAGCATTTTATACAAGTTTATGTTCGTTTGTAACACCCCTAAGTAACCCTTCTAAATACTCGAAAGACACTATGATCTTGTAAAAGGTCCTATGAGAATCCTAAACAAAACTTTTTAAACAAAAATTCTTGAAACATATGTGTCATGGATCGGGGGTTTTAGGTGAGGTTAAACAACTATAAGTAAGTTTTTGTATGTTGCTTAAGGTAGAATGATAAGCATTTTATACAAGTTTATGTTCGTTTGTAACACCCCTAAGTAACCCGTCTAAATACTAGAAAGACACTTTGATCTTGTAAAAGGTCCCATGAGAATCCTAAACAAAACTTTTTAAACAACAATTCTTGAAACATATGTGTCATGGATTGGAGATTTTGGGTGAGGTTAGACAACTATAAGTAAGATTTTGTATGCTCCTAAAGGTAGAATGAGAATCATTTTATACAAGTTTATGTTCATTTGTAACACCCCTAAATAACCCTTCTAAATAATAGAAAGACACTTTAACCTTCTACAAGTTCCTATGATAATCCTAAACAAAATTTTTAAACAAAACTTCTTGAAACCTATGTGTCATGGATTGGAGAATTTAGGTGCAGTAAGACAACTATAAGTAAGTTTTGTATGCTCCCAAAGGTAGAATGAGAAGCATGTTGTACATGTTTATGTTCGTTTGTAACACAACTAAGTAACCCCTCCAAAAGACTAGAAAGACATTTTGATCTTCTAAAAGGTCCTATGAGAATCCAAAATAAAACTTTTTAACCAAAACTTCTTGAAACATATATGTCATGGATTGGAGAATTTAGGTGAAGTAGGACAACTATAAGTAAGTTTTTGTATTCTCCCAAAGGTAGAATTATAAGCATGTTTTACATGTTTATGTTCGTTTGTAACACTACTAAGTAACCCCTTTACAAGACTAGAAAGACAATTTGATCTTCTAAAAGGTCCTATGAGAATCCTAAATAAAAATTTTTAACCAAAACTTCTTGAAACATACATGTCATGGATTGGAGAATTTAGGTGAGGTAGGACAACTATAAGTAAGTTTTTGTATGCTCCTTAAGGTAGAATGAGAAGCATTTTATACAAGTTTATGTTCGTTTGTAACACCCCTAAGTAACCCTTCTAAATACTCGAAAGACACTATGATCTTGTAAAAGGTCCTATGAGAATCCTAATCAAAACTTTTTAAACAAAAATTCTTGAAACATATGTGTCATGGATTGGAGATTTTAGGTGAGGTTAGACAACTATAAGTAAGATTTTGTATGCTCCTAAAGGTAGAATGAGAATCATTTTATACAAGTTTATGTTCATTTGTAACACCCCTAAATAACCCTTCTAAATAATAGAAAGACACTTTGACCTTCTACAAGTTCCTATGATAATCCTAAACAAAACTTTTTAAACAAAACTTCTTGAAACCTATGTGTCATGGATTGGAGAATTTAGGTGCAGTAAGACAACTATAAGTAAGTTTTTGTATGCTCCCAAAGGTAGAATGAGAAGCATGTTGTACATGTTTATGTTCGTTTGTAACACAACTAAGTAACCCCTCCAAAAGACTAGAAAGACATTTTGATCTTCTAAAAGGTCCTATGAGAATCCAAAATAAAACTTTTTAACCAAAACTTCTTGAAACATATATGTCATGGATTGGAGAATTTAGGTGAAGTAGGACAACTATAAGTAAGTTTTTGTATCCTCCCAAAGGTAGAATGATAAGCATGTTTTACATGTTTATGTTCGATTGTAACACAACTAAGTAACCCCTCTAATAGGCTAGAAAGACATTTTGATCTTCTAAAAGGTCCTATGAGAATCCAAAATAAAACTTTTTAACCAAAACTTCTTGAAACATATATGTCATGAATTGGAGAATTTAGGTGAGGTAGGACAACTATAAGTAAATTTTTGTATTCTCCCAAAGGTAGAATGATAAGCATGTTTTACATGTTTATGTTCGTTTGTAACACAACTAAGTAACCCCTTTAAAAGACTAGAAAGACACTTTGATCTTCTAAAAGGTCCTATGAGAATCCTAAATAAAAAATTTTAACCAAAACTTCTTGAAACATACATGTCATGGATTGGAGAATTTAGGTGAGGTAGGACAACTATAAGTAAGTTTTTGTATTCTCCCAAAGGTAGAATGATAAGCATGTTTTACATGTTTATGTTCGTTTTTAACACAACTAAGTAACCCCTCTAAAAGACTAGAAAGACACTTTGATCTTCTAAAAGGTCCTATGAGAATCCTAAATAAAAATTTTTAACCAAAACTTCTTGAAACATACATGTCATGGATTGGAGAATTTAGGTGAGGTAGGACAACTATAAGTAAGTTTTTGTATGCTCCTTAAGGTAGAATGAGAAGCATTTTATACAAGTTTATGTTCGTTTGTAACACCCCTAAGTAACCCTTCTAAATACTCGAAAGACACTATGATCTTGTAAAAGGTCCTATGAGAATCCTAAACAAAACTTTTTAAACAAAAATTCTTGAAACATATGTGTCATGGATCGGGGGTTTTAGGTGAGGTTAAACAACTATAAGTAAGTTTTTGTATGTTGCTTAAGGTAGAATGAGAAGCATTTTATACAAGTTTATGTTCGTTTGTAACACCCCTAAGTAACCCGTCTAAATACTAGAAAGACACTTTGATCTTGTAAAAGGTCCCATGAGAATCCTAAACAAAACTTTTTAAACAACAATTCTTGAAACATATGTGTCATGGATTGGAGATTTTAGGTGAGGTTAGACAACTATAAGTAAGATTTTGTATGCTCCTAAAGGTAGAATGAGAATCATTTTATACAAGTTTATGTTCATTTGTAACCCCCCTAAATAACCCTTCTAAATAATAGAAAGACACTTTAACCTTCTACAAGTTCCTATGATAATCCTAAACAAAACTTTTTAAACAAAACTTCTTGAAACAAATGTGTCATGGATTGGAGAATTTAGGTGCAGTAAGACAACTATAAGTAAGTTTTTGTATGCTCCCAAAGGTAGAATGAGAAGCATGTTGTACATGTTTATGTTCGTTTGTAACACAACTAAGTAACCCCTCCAAAAGACTAGAAAGACATTTTGATCTTCTAAAAGGTCCTATGAGAATCCAAAATAAAACTTTTTAACCAAAACTTCTTGAAACATATATGTCATGGATTGGAGAATTTAGGTGAAGTAGGACAACTATAAGTAAGTTTTTGTATTCTCCCAAAGGTAGAATGATAAGCATGTTTTACATGTTTATGTTCGATTGTAACACAACTAAGTAACCCCTCTAATAGCCTAGAAAGACACTTTTTGATCTTCTAAAAGGTCCTATGAGAATCCTAAATAAAACTTTTTAACCAAAACTTCTTGAAACATATATGTTATGGATTGGAGAATTTAGGTGAAGTAGGACAACTATAAGTAAGTTTTTGTATTCTCCCAAAGGTAGAATGATAAGCATGTTTTACATGTTTATGTTCGTTTTTAACACAACTAAGTAACCCCTCTAAAAGACTAGAAAGACACTTTGATCTTCTAAATGGTCCTATGAGAATCCTAAATAAAAAAATTTTAACCAAAACTTCTTGAAACATACATGTCATGGATTGGAGAATTTAGGTGAGGTAGGACAACTATAAGTAAGTTTTTGTATTCTCCCAAAGGTAGAATTATAAGCTTGGTTTACATGTTTATGTTCGTTTTTAACACAACTAAGTAACCCCTCTAAAAGACTAGAAAGACACTTTGATCTTCTAAAAGGTCCTATGAGAATCCTAAATAAAAAATTTTAACCAAAACTTCTTGAAACATACATGTCATGGATTGGAGAATTTAGGTGAGGTAGGACAACTATAAGTAAGTTTTTGTATGCTCCTTAAGGTAGAATGAGAAGCATTTTATACAAGTTTATGTTCGTTTGTAACACCCCTAAGTAACCCTTCTAAATACTCGAAAGACACTATGATCTTGTAAAAGGTCCTATGAGAATCCTAAACAAAACTTTTTAAACAAAAATTCTTGAAACATATGTGTCATGGATCGGGGGTTTTAGGTGAGGTTAAACAACTATAAGTAAGTTTTTGTATGTTGCTTAAGGTAGAATGAGAAGCATTTTATACAAGTTTATGTTCGTTTGTAACACCCCTAAGTAACCCGTCTAAATACTAGAAAGACACTTTGATCTTGTAAAAGGTCCCATGAGAATCCTAAACAAAACTTTTTAAACAACAATTCTTGAAACATATGTGTCATGGATTGGAGATTTTAGGTGAGGTTAGACAACTATAAGTAAGATTTTGTATGCTCCTAAAGGTAGAATGAGAATCATTTTATACAAGTTTATGTTCATTTGTAACCCCCCTAAATAACCCTTCTAAATAATAGAAAGACACTTTAACCTTCTACAAGTTCCTATGATAATCCTAAACAAAACTTTTTAAACAAAACTTCTTGAAACAAATGTGTCATGGATTGGAGAATTTAGGTGCAGTAAGACAACTATAAGTATGTTTTTGTATGCTCCCAAAGGTAGAATGAGAAGCATGTTGTACATGTTTATGTTCGTTTGTAACACAACTAAGTAACCCCTCCAAAAGACTAGAAAGACATTTTGATCTTCTAAAAGGTCCTATGAGAATTTGATCTTCTAAAAGGTCCTATGAGAATCCAAAATAAAACTTTTTAACCAAAACTTCTTGAAACATATATGTCATGGATTGGAGAATTTAGGTGAAGTAGGACAACTATAAGTAAGTTTTTGTATTCTCCCAAAGGTAGAATGATAAGCATGTTTTACATGTTTATGTTCGATTGTAACACAACTAAGTAATCCCTCTAATAGGCTAGAAAGACATTTTGATCTTCTAAAAGGTCCTATGAGAATCCAAAATAAAACTTTATAACCAAAACTTCTTGAAACATATATGTTGAATTGGAGAATTTAGGTGAGGTAGGACAACTATAAGTAAATTTTTGTATTCTCCCAAAGGTAGAATGATAAGCATGTTTTACATGTTTATGTTCGTTTGTAACACAACTAAGTAACCCCTTTAAAAGACTAGAAAGACACTTTGATCTTCTAAAAGGTCCTATGAGAATCCTAAATAAAAAATTTTAACCAAAACTTCTTGAAACATACATGTCATGGATTGGAGAATTTAGGTGAGGTAGGACAACTATAAGTAAGTTTTTGTATTCTCCCAAAGGTAGAATGATAAGCATGTTTTACATGTTTATGTTCGTTTTTAACACAACTAAGTAACCCCTCTAAAAGACTAGAAAGACACTTTGATCTTCTAAAAGGTCCTATGAGAATCCTAAATAAAAATTTTTAACCAAAACTTCTTGAAACATACATGTCATGGATTGGAGAATTTAGGTGAGGTAGGACAACTATAAGTAAGTTTTTGTATGCTCCTTAAGGTAGAATGAGAAGCATTTTATACAAGTTTATGTTCGTTTGTAACACCCCTAAGTAACCCTTCTAAATACTCGAAAGACACTATGATCTTGTAAAAGGTCCTATGAGAATCCTAAACAAAACTTTTTAAACAAAAATTCTTGAAACATATGTGTCATGGATCGGGGGTTTTAGGTGAGGTTAAACAACTATAAGTAAGTTTTTGTATGTTGCTTAAGGTAGAATGAGAAGCATTTTATACAAGTTTATGTTCGTTTGTAACACCCCTAAGTAACCCGTCTAAATACTAGAAAGACACTTTGATCTTGTAAAAGGTCCCATGAGAATCCTAAACAAAACTTTTTAAACAACAATTCTTGAAACATATGTGTCATGGATTGGAGATTTTAGGTGAGGTTAGACAACTATAAGTAAGATTTTGTATGCTCCTAAAGGTAGAATGAGAATCATTTTATACAAGTTTATGTTCATTTGTAACCCCCCTAAATAACCCTTCTAAATAATAGAAAGACACTTTAACCTTCTACAAGTTCCTATGATAATCCTAAACAAAACTTTTTAAACAAAACTTCTTGAAACAAATGTGTCTGTACATGTTTATGTTCGTTTGTAACACAACTAAGTAACCCCTCCATGGATTGGAGAATTTAGGTGCAGTAAGACAACTATAAGTAAGTTTTTGTATGCTCCCAAAGGTAGAATGAGAAGCATGTTGTACATGTTTATGTTCGTTTGTAACACAACTAAGTAACCCCTCCAAAAGACTAGAAAGACATTTTGATCTTCTAAAAGGTCCTATGAGAATTTGATCTTCTAAAAGGTCCTATGAGAATCCAAAATAAAACTTTTTAACCAAAACTTCTTGAAACATATATGTCATGGATTGGAGAATTTAGGTGAAGTAGGACAACTATAAGTAAGTTTTTGTATTCTCCCAAAGGTAGAATGATAAGCATGTTTTACATGTTTATGTTCGATTGTAACACAACTAAGTAATCCCTCTAATAGGCTAGAAAGACATTTTGATCTTCTAAAAGGTCCTATGAGAATCCAAAATAAAACTTTATAACCAAAACTTCTTGAAACATATATGTTGAATTGGAGAATTTAGGTGAGGTAGGACAACTATAAGTAAATTTTTGTATTCTCCCAAAGGTAGAATGATAAGCATGTTTTACATGTTTATGTTCGTTTGTAACACAACTAAGTAACCCCTTTAAAAGACTAGAAAGACACTTTGATCTTCTAAAAGGTCCTATGAGAATCCTAAATAAAAAATTTTAACCAAAACTTCTTGAAACATACATGTCATGGATTGGAGAATTTAGGTGAGGTAGGACAACTATAAGTAAGTTTTTGTATTCTCCCAAAGGTAGAATGATAAGCATGTTTTACATGTTTATGTTCGTTTTTAACACAACTAAGTAACCCCTCTAAAAGACTAGAAAGACACTTTGATCTTCTAAAAGGTCCTATGAGAATCCTAAATAAAAATTTTTAACCAAAACTTCTTGAAACATACATGTCATGGATTGGAGAATTTAGGTGAGGTAGGACAACTATAAGTAAGTTTTTGTATGCTCCTTAAGGTAGAATGAGAAGCATTTTATACAAGTTTATGTTCGTTTGTAACACCCCTAAGTAACCCTTCTAAATACTCGAAAGACACTATGATCTTGTAAAAGGTCCTATGAGAATCCTAAACAAAACTTTTTAAACAAAAATTCTTGAAACATATGTGTCATGGATCGGGGGTTTTAGGTGAGGTTAAACAACTATAAGTAAGTTTTTGTATGTTGCTTAAGGTAGAATGAGAAGCATTTTATACAAGTTTATGTTCGTTTGTAACACCCCTAAGTAACCCGTCTAAATACTAGAAAGACACTTTGATCTTGTAAAAGGTCCCATGAGAATCCTAAACAAAACTTTTTAAACAACAATTCTTGAAACATATGTGTCATGGATTGGAGATTTTAGGTGAGGTTAGACAACTATAAGTAAGATTTTGTATGCTCCTAAAGGTAGAATGAGAATCATTTTATACAAGTTTATGTTCATTTGTAACACCCCTAAATAACCCTTCTAAATAATAGAAAGACACTTTAACCTTCTACAAGTTCCTATGATAATCCTAAACAAAAATTTTTAAACAAAACTTCTTGAAACCTATGTGTCATGGATTGGAGAATTTAGGTGCAGTAAGACAACTATAAGTACGTTTTGTATGCTCCCAAAGGTAGAATGAGAAGCATGTTGTACATGTTTATGTTCGTTTGTAACACAACTAAGTAACCCCTCCAAAAGACTAGAAAGACATTTTGATCTTCTAAAAGGTCCTATGAGAATCCAAAATAAAACTTTTTAACCAAAACTTCTTGAAACATATATGTCATGGATTGGAGAATTTAGGTGAAGTAGGACAACTATAGGTAAGTTTTTGTATTCTCCCAAAGGTAGAATGATAAGCATGTTTTACATGTTTATGTTCGATTGTAACACAACTAAGTAACCCCTCTAATAGGCTAGAAAGACATTTTGATCTTCTAAAAGGTCCTATGAGAATCCAAAATAAAACTTTTTAACCAAAACTTCTTGAAACATATATGTCATGGATTGGAGAATTTAGGTGAAGTAGGACAACTATAAGTAAGTTTTTGTATTCTCCCAAAGGTAGAATGATAAGCATGTTTTACATGTTTATGTTCGATTGTAACACAACTAAGTAATCCCTCTAATAGGCTAGAAAGACATTTTGATCTTCTAAAAGGTCCTATGAGAATCCAAAATAAAACTTTATAACCAAAACTTCTTGAAACATATATGTCATGAATTGGAGAATTTAGGTGAGGTAGGACAACTATAAGTAAATTTTTGTATTCTCCCAAAGGTAGAATGATAAGCATGTTTTACATGTTTATGTTCGTTTGTAACACAACTAAGTAACCCCTTTAAAAGACTAGAAAGACACTTTGATCTTCTAAAAGGTCCTATGAGAATCCTAAATAAAAAATTTTAACCAAAACTTCTTGAAACATACATGTCATGGATTGGAGAATTTAGGTAAGGTAGGACAACTATAAGTAAGTTTTTGTATTCTCCCAAAGGTAGAATGATAAGCATGTTTTACATGTTTATGTTCGTTTTTAACACAACTAAGTAACCCCTCTAAAAGACTAGAAAGACACTTTGATCTTCTAAAAGGTCCTATGAGAATCCTAAATAAAAAATTTTAACCAAAACTTCTTGAAACATACATGTCATGGATTGGAGAATTTAGGTGAGGTAGGACAACTATAAGTAAGTTTTTGTATGCTCCTTAAGGTAGAATGAGAAGCATTTTATACAAGTTTATGTTCGTTTGTAACACCCCTAAGTAACCCTTCTAAATACTCGAAAGACACTATGATCTTGTAAAAGGTCCTATGAGAATCCTAAACAAAACTTTTTAAACAAAAATTCTTGAAACATATGTGTCATGGATCGGGGGTTTTAGGTGAGGTTAAACAACTATAAGTAAGTTTTTGTATGTTGCTTAAGGTAGAATGAGAAGCATTTTATACAAGTTTATGTTCGTTTGTAACACCCCTAAGTAACCCGTCTAAATACTAGAAAGACACTTTGATCTTGTAAAAGGTCCCATGAGAATCCTAAACAAAACTTTTTAAACAACAATTCTTGAAACATATGTGTCATGGATTGGAGATTTTAGGTGAGGTTAGACAACTATAAGTAAGATTTTGTATGCTCCTAAAGGTAGAATGAGAATCATTTTATACAAGTTTATGTTCATTTGTAACACCCCTAAATAACCCTTCTAAATAATAGAAAGACACTTTAACCTTCTACAAGTTCCTATGATAATCCTAAACAAAAATTTTTAAACAAAACTTCTTGAAACCTATGTGTCATGGATTGGAGAATTTAGGTGCAGTAAGACAACTATAAGTAAGTTTTGTATGCTCCCAAAGGTAGAATGAGAAGCATGTTGTACATGTTTATGTTCGTTTGTAACACAACTAAGTAACCCCTCCAAAAGACTAGAAAGACATTTTGATCTTCTAAAAGGTCCTATGAGAATCCAAAATAAAACTTTTTAACCAAAACTTCTTGAAACATATATGTCATGGATTGGAGAATTTAGGTGAAGTAGGACAACTATAGGTAAGTTTTTGTATTCTCCCAAAGGTAGAATGATAAGCATGTTTTACATGTTTATGTTCGATTGTAACACAACTAAGTAACCCCTCTAATAGGCTAGAAAGACATTTTGATCTTCTAAAAGGTCCTATGAGAATCCAAAATAAAACTTTTTAACCAAAACTTCTTGAAACATATATGTCATGAATTGGAGAATTTTGGTGAGGTAGGACAACTATAAGTAAATTTTTGTATTCTCCCAAAGGTAGAATGATAAGCATGTTTTACATGTTTATGTTCGTTTGTAACACAACTAAGTACCCCTTTAAAAGACTAGAAAGACACTTTGATCTTCTAAAAGGTCCTATGAGAATCCTAAATAAAAATTTTTAACCAAAACTTCTTGAAACATACATGTCATGGATATTGATCATGATGAGATCAAATGTGCAAAGGTTGTGTATTATCAAAATATGCACAAGTCTTGCACATTTGATAATGTGCAAAGTTGGGGACTTCTTGTTAAGAGGATGGCGCCAACAATTCAAACACAATTCGGATCAAACAAAGGAGGATGGAGCCGTTGGGACTTAAGGGTTTAAGGGTTTAAGAGAGGAAGGACCACAAAGTGGTCCACACTCTCTCTCTCTCTCCTCTGCCCACGGTTCAGACTTGTTTGTCTCCTTGTGGATTTGTCTCTTACCATTTTAGGTTAAACATTTGTCTTAGCTCTCATATATAAAGAGCATGTAAACACCAAAATGAATTCAAGGGTTTTGAAACCTCATTCTCTCTCAAGCTGCGCCACTAATCTCTAATTCTGATGTTCATACTCTAAAATCTCACATGGTATCAGAGCTATGCTCCTCATTCTCTTGATTCTCTCTCCTTGATTCATCACTCTCCGGCTGCAGCTTGTTCTCGGTCTAAAAACTCTAACTCTCTCTCACCTAATTCTCTTTGTTCCTAAGCTTCCATTCTCTAATTTCTTTCATCATCTCTGCTCTAAAACCCTCATACTTGCTTCTCAGCTCTCATTCTCTCAGCTTCCTCATACTCTCGGTCCACAGAAAAACCCTAAAGTTCTCGGTCTAAACTTGTTCACTCTCGGTCCTTCAAAGTTTCAACTACTCTCACTCAGATTTTAGCCATGGAAGACTCTGCTCACCTTAGCTCCAGCTTGAGGCCTACTGTTGTCCCTGTTGTGCTCAAAGGTATCAACTATAGGACATGGCAAAGGACCATCAAGACTGCCATTTGTGGAAGAGGATTATGGGATCACATCTTGGAGGATAAAACACCAACTGAAGAAGATGAAGCCAAGAAGAAGGATGAGGAAACTAAGAAGGCAGAAGCTAAATGGTTTCAAGAAGATCAGCTTGTGCTTGGCTTTCTCCAAAACTCTCTTGACCCATCCATCCTTGAAGCTTATTCTCATTGTGAGACAGCCAAGTCACTGTGGGACACTCTCAAGAAGATTTATGGAGATGTTTCAAATCTGAGCAGAGTATATGAGGTGAAGAAGGCTATAAATGAGCTGAAACAAGAAGACCATGACTTTACCAAGTATCTTGGGAAGTTCTCTTCAGCATGGTCTGAACTTGAGATGCTAAGGCCAAGTACTTTAAACCCTAAGGTTCTCATTGAGAGAAAGGAGCAAGACAAGATCTTTGGCCTTCTACTCAACTTGAATCCGGTTTACAATGATGCCATCATGAAGATCCTAAGGGAGTCTACACTTCCTGATTTTGAAGAAGTGTGCTCAAGGCTCCAAAAGGAAGAAGGAAACATTGGCTTGTTTGGAGGAAAGGGGGAGTTGGTGACTGCCAACAAAGCCGGCTTCAAACCTGAGGAGAAGAAGGCGCCATTTTGTGATCATTGCAAGAGGAAAGGCCACTCCAAGGATAAGTGTTGGGTCCTTCATCCCCACCTCAAACCAGACAAGTTCAAGAACTCAAGGGCAAATGCAAACATCTCACAAGAAGCTGTGAATGAACCAGCCTCCACTTCAGCTCAAGGAGGGGAGCTTGCACTCTACACAGCCACTGAGTATGTCAAGAAGAGTGACCTTGAGGACCTCATCAAGGCTTATGCCTCTAAACTCTCTGGTATCTCTTTATTTTCACATAAATTGCTTAGTAAAACTGATCATAAGTTGGTAGTAGATTCAGGAGCTTCTCACCATATGATTAGTAATGCTAAGTTGTTGGAGAACATTAAACCTGCCCTAGGAAGAGTAACTATAGCTGATGGTCAAGGGATCCCTATAATTGGTACAGGAAAGTTGAGATTATTTAACAAGGAAAGTGATGCATTCTATGTTCCTAAGTTTAAGTCTAGCTTGCTGTCGGTTAAGAGGATCACTAAAGACTTGAATTGCAATGTTATCTTTGGGCCTAATGATGTTTGTTTTCAGGATATTAAGAATGGAAAGGTTATTGGAAGAGGTGGTACACAAGATGAGCTTTACCTCCTTGAAGACACTTCTCCAAGCAACTCGGATTTATTAGCTTTTAAATCCTGTTTTTCTTTCAATCAAAATGTCCTATGGCATGCTAGACTAGGACATCCTCATGCTCGTGCTTTGAACTTAATGTTGCCTAATGTTAGCTTTGATCATTCAACTTGTGAAGCTTGTATTCTTGGCAAACATTGTAGAACTATCTTTCCTAAATCAACTACTATCTATGAACATTGCTTTGATCTTGTGCACTCTGATGTTTGGACTTCACCTTGTCTGTCTAGAGATAGAAACAAGTATTTTGTGACTTTCATAGATGAAAAATCAAAATATACTTGGGTAACATTGCTGCCATCTAAAGATAGGGTGTTCGATGCATTTTTGAATTTCCAAAACTATGTTACTAATCAGTTTAATGCCAAGATCAAAGTGTTTAGGTAAGATAATGGAGGAGAGTATACAAGCCAAAGATTCAAAGCTCACTTGAACAAATGTGGGATCCTTCATCAAACAAGCTGTCCCCATACTCCTCAACAAAACGGTGTGGCTGAAAGGAAGAACAGACATCTCATGGAGGTTGCTAGGTCTATGATGTTCCACACCAATGTTCCTAAGAGGTTTTGGGGAGATGCAGTCTTGGCAGCTTGTTATCTCATCAATAGGATCCCAACTAGAGTCCTTCAAGACATTTCACCATATGAGGTATTGAACAAAGCCAAACCATTTATTGAACACTTACGTGTGTTTGGTTGTGTTTGTTTTGTGTATATCTCAGGAGATCAAAGGAATAAGCTAGATGCTAAGAGCACAAGGTGTATGTTCCTTGGATACTCCACAACTCAGAAGGGCTACAAGTGTTTTGATCCAAGCAACAACAGGACCTATGTTTCAAGGGATGTTAAGTTCATTGAGGGGCAGAGATACTATGAGAAGAGGGAAGGTTTGAAGGATCTCTCAAGATCACCCTCAGATTTGGCTATCAGTTTGAAGTACTTGCTGGACCACTTGGGTAATGATACCCCACGGCCAGAAAAGTCTGAGACACCTACCCAGGAAGCTCAACAAGAGGATACTGAACCAGCAACACACACTCAGGAACCGGCTCAAGCTCAAGAAGACACTCTACCTCAAGATCAGAACCAAGTGGACTTGGATATGGATGAGGATGAGATGGTTTATCAAGAGGCAGTGGGTAATGAGGAAGTGGTTGATCAACAGGTTCAGCAACTCAGGAGAAGCACAAGGGAAAAGAAAGATCCATCAGAATGGATGAAGACAAGAGTCTACTACAACAATCAAGCAGTAGCTCATCCTAGTCAGTCTACTTGTTCTATTGACTTGCTACCATCTAGTCACAAGGCCTTTCTTGGAAAGATTGAGCTAAACCAGGTTCCTAAGACTTATGAAGAGGCTGAGGGTATCAAGGTTTGGATGGATGCAGTAAAGGATGAGAAAGAAGCTATGGAGAGGAACCATACTTGGATTGTAGAGAAGCTGCCGAAAAAGAAGAAGACTGTTAGCTCTAAATGGGTCTTCACAATCAAGTATAAAAGCAATGGAGACATAGAGAGGTACAAGGCAAGGCTAGTAGCAAGGGGATTCACTCAAACCTATGGAGAAGACTATACAGATACCTTTGCACCAGTGGCTAAACTTCACACAGTGAGAGTCAGATTGAGCTTAGCCACCAACCTCTCATGGAATCTATGGCAAATGGATGTGAAGAATGCTTTTCTACAAGGTGAACTTGAAGAGGAAGTGTATATGACTCCACCACCAGGATTGAAGCACTTGTGTAAAGATGGTGAGGTATTGAGGCTGAGAAGGGCAATTTATGGCTTGAAGCAATCACCAAGGGCATGGTACCATAAGCTTAGTCACACTCTCATGGACCATGGCTTCAAGAAGTCTCAATCTGATCATACATTGTTCACGCTTCAAAGTGCTCAAGGAATTGTGGTGGTTCTGATTTATGTGGATGATTTGATTATCACAGGAAGTGATAATGATGGGATTCAATCCACAAAGGCTTTCCTCAAGAGTTCCTTTGATATTAAAGACCTTGGAGAGTTGAAGTACTTCTTCGGCATTGAAGTTTGCAGATTCAATGATGGATTGTTTCTGTCCCAAAGGAAGTATGTTAAGGACTTGTTGACAGAAACAAGTATGCTTGATTGCAAGATTGCAAAGACCCCTCTTGAAGATGGCTACCAAGTCAATAGAAAGGGGGAGAAATCAGATGAAGTCAAGTTCAAGGATGTCTCATTGTATAGGAGGCTGGTTGGAAAGCTTATCTACCTCACTCTCACAAGACCAGACTTATGCTTTGCTGTGAATCAAGTGAGCCAACATATGAGAGATTTTGAGTGTAACATTAGGGTTCTTGAGTGAAAAATAGAGAGAGTATGCGCTTGGAACAAAGAGAGAGAATGAGGGTCAAAAACCTTGCATTCATTTTCGGTTACAAGGAACATTTATAGGGGATACAATAAGCTTAATGTTTAACCTAAAGGAGTAAAAGACAAATGCACAAGGAGCCAAGAAGGTCTGAAGTGTGGCAGAGGAGAGAGAGAGGGTTTTGGGACCACAACACAACGGCTCTCTCTCCCTTAAACCCTAGCGGCTCCTTCCTTCATGTTTGAACCGAGTCTTGTACATTTGAATGTTGGCGCCTTAGGTCTTCATCAAATGTCCCCAACTTTGCACATTATCAAATGTGCAAAACTTGTGCATTTTGTGATAATGCACAAGCTTAACACATTTGTCTAATCATGATCAATACTCCCCCTCAAGTTCAGACTTTGGAATCACCCTAAAGACTGAACTTGGAATGATCATGGCAACACCTCATTAAAAACCTTGATGTGGAAAACCACTTGGGACAAAACCACATCAAGGGAAAAAGAGTATGCTGCTCATGAATCAGGAGAGTTCTAATCATGAATGGCTACTAGCCCTAGTTTGCCAAAGACATGAGTGCAAACTTTAAGACTAGCAGCCTTGGTGAAGATATCCGCAAGCTGATCTTCACTCTTTGTGTAACAAGGCAGAATGGTCCCATCTTCAATCTTCTCCCTTACCTTGTGACAATCAATCTCAATGTGTTTTGTCCTCTCATGAAACACTGAGTTGGTTGCAATGTGAATAGCAGCCTGGTTGTCACAATGGAAGGTGATTGGATTTGTTTGCTCTATGCCAAAGTCCTTGAGCAAAGCTTTCAGCCATGTTAACTCGGTTGCAAGCTTCCTCATTGCCCTATACTCAGCTTCAGCACTAGAACAAGATACCACCTTCTGCTTCTTTGTCTTCCAAGTTACCAAGTTGCCTCCAATGAAGGTACAATAGCCGGTTGTTGATCTCCTATCACTCTTATCTCCAGCCCAATCTGCATCACAATAGCCAACAATCTCTGTGCTCTCATTCTTACCCATCCAAATACCTTGTTCAGTTGATCCTTTGAGATATCTGAGTATCCTCTCAATCAAACTCCAATGATACACTGTGGGTGATTGCATATGTTGGCTAACTTGATTCACAGCAAAACACAAGTCTGGTCTTGTGAGAGTGAGGTAGATAAGCTTCCCAACCAGCCTCCTATACAATGAGACATCCTTGAACTTGACTTCATCTGATTTCTCCCCCTTTCTATTGACTTGGTAGCCATCTTCAAGAGGAGTCTTTGCAATCTTGCAATCAAGCATACTTGTTTCTGTCAACAAGTCCTTAACATACTTCCTTTGGGACAGAAACAATCCATCATTGAATCTGCAAACTTCAATGCCCAAGAAGTACTTCAACTCTCCAAGGTCTTTAATATCAAAGGAACTCTTGAGGAAATCCTTTGTAGACTGAATCCCATCATTATCACTTCCTGTGATAATCAAATCATCCACATAAATCAGAACTACCACCACTCCTTGGGCACTTTGAAGTGTGAATAATGTGTGATCAGATTGAGACTTCTTGAAACCATGGTCCATGAGAGTGTGACTAAGCTTATGGTACCATGCCCTTGGTGATTGCTTCAGACCATAAATTGCCCTTCTCAGCCTCAATACTTCACCATCTTTACACAAGTGCTTCAATCCTGGTGGTGGAGTCATATACACTTCCTCTTCAAGTTCACCTTGTAGAAAAGCATTCTTCACATCCATTTGCCATAGATTCCATGAGAGGTTGGTGGCTAAGCTCAATGTGACTCTCACTGTGTGAAGTTTAGCCACTGGTGCAAAGGTATCTGTATAGTCTTCTCCATAGGTTTGAGTGAATCCCCTTGCTACTAGCCTTGCCTTGTACCTCTCTATGTCTCCATTGCTTTTATACTTGATTGTGAAGACCCATTTAGAGCTAACAGTCTTCTTCTTTTTCGGCAGCTTCTCTACAATCCAAGTATGGTTCCTCTCCATAGCTTCTTTCTCATCCTTTACTGCATCCATCCAAACCTTGGTACCCTCAGCCTCTTCATAAGTCTTAGGAACTTGGTTTAGCTCAATCTTTCCAAGAAAGGCCTTGTGACTAGATGGTAGCAAGTCAATAGAACAAGTAGACTGACTAGGATGAGCTACTGCTTGGTTGTTGTAGTAGACTCTTGTCTTCATCCATTCTGATGGATCTTTCTTTTCCCTTGTGCTTCTCCTGAGTTGCTGAACCTGTTGATCAACCACTTCCTCATTACCCACTGCCTCTTGATAAACCATCTCATCCTCATCCATATCCAAGTCCACTTGGTTCTGATCTTGAGGTAGAGTGTCTTCTTGAGCTTGAGCCGGTTCCTGAGTGTGTGTTGCTGGTTCAGTATCCTCTTGTTGAGCTTCCTGGGTAGGTGTCTCAGCCTTTTCTGGCCGTGGGGTGTCATTGCCCAAGTGATCCAACAAGTACTTCAAACTCGTAGCCAAATCAGAAGGTGATCTTGAGAGATCTTTCAAACCTTCCCAATCCTTCTTCTCATAGTAACTCTGCCCCTCAATGAACTTAACATCCCTTGAAACATAGGTCCTGTTGTTGCTTGGATCAAAACACTTGTAGCCCTTCTGAGTTGTGGAGTATCCAAGAAACATACACTTTGTGCTCTTAGCATCTAGCTTGTTCCTTTGATCTCCTGAGATATATACAAAACAAACACAACCAAACACACGTAAGTGTTCAATGAATGGTTTGGCTTTGTTCAATACCTCATATGGTGAAATGTCTTGAAGAACTCTAGTTGGGATCCTGTTGATGAGATAGCATGCTGCCAACACTGCATCTCCCCAAAATCTCTTAGGAACATTGGTGTGGAACATCATGGACCTAGCAGCTTCCATGAGGTGTCTGTTCTTCCTTTCAGCCACACCATTTTGTTGGGGAGTATGGGGACAGCTTGTTTGATGAAGGATCCCACATTTGTTCAAGTGAGCTTTGAATCTTTGGCTTGTATACTCTCCTCCATTATCTGACCTAAACACTTTGATCTTGGCATTAAACTGATTAGTAACATAGTTTTGGAAATTTAAAAATGCATCAAACACCCTATCTTTAGATGGAAGCAAAGTTACCCAAGTATATTTTGATTTTTCATCTATGAAGGTCACAAAATACTTGTTTCTATCTCTAGACAGACAAGGTGAAGTCCAAACATCAGAGTGCACAAGATCAAAACAATGTTCATAGATAGTAGTTGATTTAGGAAAGACAGTTCTACAATGTTTGCCAAGAATACAAGCTTCACAAGTTGAATGATCAAAGCTAACATTAGGCAACATTAAGTTCAAAGCACGAGCATGAGGATGTCCTAGTCTAGCATGCCATAGGACATTTTGATTGAAAGAAAAACAGGATTTAAAAGCTAATGAATCCGAGTTGCTTGGAGAAGTGTCTTCAAGGAGGTAAAGCTCATCTTGTGTACCACCTCTTCCAATAACCTTTCCATTCTTAATATCCTGAAAACAAACATCATTAGGCCCAAAGATAACATTGCAATTCAAGTCTTTAGTGATCCTCTTAACCGACAGCAAGTTAGACTTAAACTTAGGAACATAGAATGCATCACTTTCCTTGTTAAATAATCTCAACTTTCCTGTACCAATTATAGGGATCCCTTGACCATCAGCTATAGTTACTCTTCCTAGGGCAGGTTTAATGTTCTCCAACAACTTAGCATTACTAATCATATGGTGAGAAGCTCCTGAATCTACTACCAACTTATGATCAGTTTTACTAAGCAATTTATGTGAAAATAAAGAGATACCAGAGAGTTTAGAGGCATAAGCCTTTATGAGGTCCTCAAGGTCACTCTTCTTGACATACTCAGTGGCTGTGTAGAGTGCAAGCTCCCCTCCTTGAGCTGAAGTGGAGGCTGGTTCATTCACAGATTCTTGTGAGATGTTTGCATTTGCCCTTGAGTTCTTGAACTTGTCTGGTTTGAGGTGGGGATGAAGGACCCAACACTTCTCCTTGGAGTGGCCTTTCCTCTTGCAATGTTCACAAAATGGCGCCTTCTTCTCCTCAGGTTTGAAGCCGGCTTTGTTGGCAGTCACCAACTCCCCCTTTCCTCCAAACAAACCAATGTTTCCTTCTTCCTTTTGGAGCCTTGAGCACACCTCTTCAAAATCAGGAAGTGTAGTCTCCCTTAGGATCTTCATGATGGCATCATTGTAAACCGGATTCAAGTTGAGTAGAAGGCCAAAGATCTTGTCTTGCTCCTTTCTCTCAATGAGAACCTTAGGGTTTAAAGTACTTGGCCTTAGCATCTCAAGTTCAGACCATGCTGAAGAGAACTTCCCAAGATACTTGGTAAAGTCATGGTCTTCTTGTTTCAGCTCACTTATGGCCTTCTTCACCTCATACACTCTGCTCAGATTTGAAACATCTCCATAAATCTTCTTGAGAGTATCCCACAGTGACTTAGCTGTCTCACAATGAGAATAAGCTTCAAGGATGGATGGGTCAAGAGAGTTTTGGAGAAAGCCAAGCACCAGCTGATCTTCTTGGAACCATTTAGCTTCTGCCTTCTTGGTTTCTTCATCCTTCTTCTTAGCTTCATCTTCTTCAGTTGGGGTTTTGTCCTCCAAAATGTGCTCCCACAAACCTCTTCCACAAATGGCAGTCTTGATGGTCCTTTGCCATGTCCTGTAGTTGATTCCTTTGAGCACAACAGGAACAGCAGTAGGCCTCAAGTTAGAGCTGAGATGAGAGGAGTCTTCCATGGTGAGAAACTGAGAAGGTTTGGTTGAGGATTAAAGACCCGGGTAGAAACAGGTTTTAGGACCGAGAAGATTAGGGCTTTACTTTAGGACCGAGAGTATGAGGAACTAAGAGATTGAGGACTTAAGAACAAGTATGAGGGCTTTAGACCAGAGAGAAATGGAAGAGCTTGAAGAATGAGGGCTTTAGAACCGAGAGAATCAGGTGTGAGAGAGTTAGGGTTTTTAGACCGAGAATGAGATAGAACTAGGAGAATAATGATTCAAAGAGCGGAAATTCAGAGAATGAAGATCATTGCTCTGATACCATGAGAGATTTTGAGTGTAACATTAGGGTTCTTGATTGAAAAATAGAGAGAGTATGCGCTTGGAACAAAGAGAGAGAATGAGGGTCAAAAACCTTGCATTCATTTTCGGTTACAAGGAACATTTATAGGGGATACAATAAGCTTAATGTTTAACCTAAAGGAGTAAAAGACAAATGCACAAGGAGCCAAGAAGGTCTGAAGTGTGGCAGAGGAGAGAGAGAGGGTTTTGGGACCACAACACAACGGCTCTCTCTCCCTTAAACCCTAGCGGCTCCTTCCTTCATGTTTGAACCGAGTCTTGTACATTTGAATGTTGGCGCCTTAGGTCTTCATCAAATGTCCCCAACTTTGCACATTATCAAATGTGCAAAACTTGTGCATTTTGTGATAATGCACAAGCTTAACACATTTGTCTAATCATGATCAATAACATATGCAATCACCCACAGTGTATCATTGGAGTTTGATTGAGAGGATCCTCAGATATCTCAAAGGATCAACTAAACAAGGCATTTGGATGGGTAAGAATGAGAGCACAGAGATTGTTGGCTATTGTGATGCAGATTGGGCTGGTGATAAGAGTGATAGGAGATCAACAACCGGCTATTGCACCTTCATTGGAGGCAACTTGGTGACTTGGAAGACAAAGAAGCAGAAAGTGGTATCTTGTTCTAGTGCTGAAGCTGAGTATAGAGCCATGAGGAAGCTTGCAACTGAGTTAACATGGCTGAAGGCTTTGCTTAAGGACTTTGGCAGTGTTTCATGAGAGGACCAAACACATTGAGATTGATTGTCACAAGGTAAGGGAGAAGATTGAAGATGGAACCATTCTGCCTTGCTACACAAAGAGTGAAGATCAGCTTGCGGATATCTTCACCAAGGCTGCTAGTCTTAAGGTTTGCACTCATGTCTTTGGCAAACTAGGACTAGTAGTTATTCATGATTAGAACTCTCCTGATTCATGAGCAGCATACTCTTTTTCCCTTGATGTGGTTTTGTCCCAAGTGGTTTTCCACATCAAGGTTTTTAATGAGGTGTTGCCATGATCATTCCAAGTTCAGTCTTTAGGGTGATTCCAAAGTCTGAACTTGAGGGGGAGTATTGATCATGATGAGATCAAATGTGCAAAGGTTGTGTATTATCAAAATATGCACAAGTCTTGCACATTTGATAATGTGCAAAGTTGGGGACTTCTTGTTAAGAGGATGGCGCCAACAATTCAAACACAATTCGGATCAAACAAAGGAGGATGGAACCGTTGGGACTTAAGGGTTTAAGGGTTTAAGAGAGGAATCTTGTAAGGACCACAAAGTGGTCCACACTCTCTCTCTCTCTCCTTATTGATCATGAGAGTATCATTGTGTTAAGATTGTGTAATGCACAAGTCTTGCACAAGTCTTGCACATTATCAAAGTGCAAAGTTGGGGACAACACATTTGATGAGGCGCCAACATTATTCAGACACAAGAAGGAGAGAGAGCCGTTGGGACAGAAGGAGAGAGAGCCGTTAGGGTTTAAGGGGGGTTTTGTCTGGTGGGGACCACAAGTGGTCCACACCCTTTCTCTCACCTCTTGGCGCATCCTCAGACCTGCTCTGACCTTGTCTCCTCTCATTTTGTCTTGTTTCTCCTTTAGGTTAAACCATCCATGTGTTGTAAGACCTATATATATGTTGTAACCACAAATGAAACAAGTTAAGGGTTTTGAAACCTCATTCTCTCTTGTGCTGCGCCTCCATCTCTCACTCTTACTAAGAACCCTAATGCTTATACTCTAAAAACTCTCATGGTATCAGAGCAATGTTCCTCATTCTCTTGATTCTCTCTCTTTGATTCATCTCTATCTCGGCTGCAGCACTCTCGGTCCAAAACCCTAAATCTCTCTCTCTTCATTCTCCTGGTGTCTAAAGCTTCTATTCTTCAAGTTCTTTCATTCTCTCTGGTCTAAAACCCTCAATCTGGTTCTTAAGCTCTCATTCTCTCAGTTTCTTTAAACTCTCGGTCCAAAAGAAAACCCTAAGTCTCTCGGTCCGAATCTTGTTCAATCTCGGCTTCTCAGTCTTCAACTACTCTCTCTCAGCCTCTTACCATGGAAGATACAGCTCACATCAACTCAAGCTTGAGGCCTACTGTTGTTCCTGTTATGCTCAAAGGAATCAACTACAGGACATGGCAAAGGACCATCAAGACAGCCATTTGTGGAAGAGGATTGTGGGATCACATCTTGGAGGATAAAACACCAACTGAAGAAGATGAAGCCAAGAAGAAGGATGAGGAAACCAAGAAGGCAGAAGCTAAATGGTTTCAAGAAGATCAGCTTGTGCTTGGGTTTCTCCAAAACTCTCTTGACCCATCCATCCTTGAAGCTTATTCTCATTGTGAGACAGCAAAGTCATTGTGGGATACTCTCAAGAAGATTTATGGAGATGTTTCAAATCTGAGCAGAGTATATGAGGTGAAGAAGGCCATAAATGAGCTGAAACAAGAAGACCATGACTTTACCAAGTATCTTGGGAAGTTCTCTTCAGCATGGTCTGAACTTGAGATGCTAAGGCCAAGCACTCTAAACCCCAAGGTTCTCATTGAGAGAAAGGAGCAAGACAAGATCTTTGGCCTTCTACTCAACTTGAATCCGGTTTACAATGATGCCATCATGAAGATCCTAAGGGAGACTACTCTTCCTGATTTTGAAGAGGTGTGCTCAAGGCTCCAAAAGGAAGAAGGAAACATTGGTTTGTTTGGAGGAAAGGGGGAGTTGGTGACTGCCAACAAAGCCGGCTTCAAAACTGAGGAGAAGAAGGCGCCATTTTGTGATCATTGCAAGAGGAAAGGCCACTCCAAGGATAAGTGTTGGGTCCTTCATCCCCACCTCAAACCAGACAAGTTCAAGAACTCAAGGGCAAATGCAAACATCTCACAAGAAGCTGTGAATGAACCAGCCTCTACTTCAGCTCAAGGAGGGGAGCTTGCACTCTACACAGCCACTGAGTATGTCAAGAAGAGTGACCTTGAGGATCTCATCAAGGCTTATGCCTCTAAACTCTCTGGTATCTCTTTATTTTCACATAAATTGCTTAGTAAAACTGATCATAAGTTGGTAGTAGATTCAGGAGCTTCTCACCATATGATTAGTAATGCTAAGTTGTTGGAGAACATTAAACCTGCCCTAGGAAGAGTAACTATAGCTGATGGTCAAGGGATTCCAATAATAGGTACAGGAAAGTTGAGATTATTTAACAAGGAAAGTGATGCATTCTATGTTCCTAAGTTTAAATCTAACTTGCTGTCGGTTAAGAGGATCACTAAAGACTTGAATTGCAATGTTATCTTTGGGCCTAATGATGTTTGTTTTCAGGATATTAAGAATGGAAAGGTTATTGGAAGAGGTGGTACACAAGATGAGCTTTACCTCCTTGAAGACACTTCTCCAAGCAACTCGGATTCATTAGCTTTTAAATCCTGTTTTTCTTTCAATCAAAATGTCCTATGGCATGCTAGACTAGGACATCCTCATGCTCGTGCTTTGAACTTAATGTTGCCTAATGTTAGCTTTGATCATTCAACTTGTGAAGCTTGTATTCTTGGCAAACATTGTAGAACTGTCTTTCCTAAATCAACTACTATCTATGAACATTGTTTTGATCTTGTGCACTCTGATGTTTGGACTTCACCTTGTCTGTCTAGAGATAGAAACAAGTATTTTGTGACCTTCATAGATGAAAAATCAAAATATACTTGGGTAACTTTGCTTCCATCTAAAGATAGGGTGTTTGATGCATTTTTAAATTTCCAAAACTATGTTACTAATCAGTTTAATGCCAAGATCAAAGTGTTTAGGTCAGATAATGGAGGAGAGTATACAAGCCAAAGATTCAAAGCTCACTTGAACAAATGTGGGATCCTTCATCAAACAAGCTGTCCCCATACTCCCCAACAAAATGGTGTGGCTGAAAGGAAGAACAGACACCTCATGGAAGCTGCTAGGTCCATGATGTTCCACACCAATGTTCCTAAGAGATTTTGGGGAGATGCAGTGTTGGCAGCATGCTATCTCATCAACAGGATCCCAACTAGAGTTCTTCAAGACATTTCACCATATGAGGTATTGAACAAAGCCAAACCATTTATTGAACACTTACGTGTGTTTGGTTGTGTTTGTTTTGTATATATCTCAGGAGATCAAAGGAACAAGCTAGATGCTAAGAGCACAAGGTGTATGTTTCTTGGATACTCCACAACTCAGAAGGGCTACAAGTGTTTTGATCCAAGCAACAACAGGACCTATGTTTCAAGGGATGTTAAGTTCATTGAGGGGCAGAGTTACTATGAGAAGAAGGATTGGGAAGGTTTGAAAGATCTCTCAAGATCACCTTCTGATTTGGCTACAAGTTTGAAGTACTTGTTGGATCACTTGGGCAATGACACCCCACGGCCAGAAAAGGCTGATACACCTACCCAGGAAGCTCAACAAGAGGATACTGAACCAGCAACACACACTCAGGAACCGGCTCAAGCTCAAGAAGACACTCTACCTCAAGATCAGAACCAAGTGGACTTGGATGTGGATGAGGATGAGATGGTTTATCAAGAGGCAGTGGGTAATGAGGAAGTGGTTGATCAACAGGTTCAGCAACTCAGGAGAAGCACAAGGGAAAAGAAAGATCCATCAGAATGGATGAAGACAAGAGTCTACTACAACAACCAAGCAGTAGCTCATCCTAGTCAGTCTACTTGTTCTATTGACTTGCTACCATCTAGTCACAAGGCCTTTCTTGGAAAGATTGAGCTAAACCAAGTTCCTAATACTTATGAAGAGGCTGAGGGTACCAAGGTTTGGATGGATGCAGTAAAGGATGAGAAAGAAGCTATGGAGAGGAACCATACTTGGATTGTAGAGAAGCTGCCGAAAAAGAAGAAGACTGTTAGCTCTAAATGGGTCTTCACAATCAAGTATAAAAGCAATGGAGACATAGAGAGGTACAAGGCAAGGCTAGTAGCAAGGGGATTCACTCAAACCTATGGAGAAGACTATACAGATACCTTTGCACCAGTGGCTAAACTTCACACAGTGAGAGTCACATTGAGCTTAGCCACCAACCTCTCATGGAATCTATGGCAAATGGATGTGAAGAATGCTTTTCTACAAGGTGAACTTGAAGAGGAAGTATATATGACTCCACCACAAGGTTTGAAGCACTTGTGTAAAGATGGTGAAGTATTGAGGCTGAGAAGGGCAATTTATGGTCTGAAGCAATCACCAAGGGCATGGTACCATAAGCTCAGTCACACTCTCATGGACCATGGTTTCAAGAAGTCTCAATCTGATCACACATTGTTCACACTTCAAAGTGCCCAAGGAGTGGTGGTAGTTCTGATATATGTGGATGATTTGATTATCACAGGAAGTGATAATGATGGGATCCAGTCTACAAAGGATTTCCTCAAGAGTTCCTTTGATATTAAAGACCTTGGAGAGTTGAAGTACTTCTTGGGCATTGAAGTTTGCAGATTCAATGATGGGTTGTTTCTGTCCCAAAGGAAGTATGTTAAGGACTTGTTGACAGAAACAAGTATGCTTGATTGCAAGATTGCAAAGACTCCTCTTGAAGATGGCTACCAAGTCAATAGAAAGGGGGAGAAATCAGATGAAGTCAAGTTCAAGGATGTCTCATTGTATAGGAGGCTGGTTGGGAAGCTTATCTACCTCACTCTCACAAGACCAGACTTGTGCTTTGCTGTGAATCAAGTTAGCCAACATATGCAATCACCCACAGTATATCATTGGAGTTTGATTGAGAGGATACTCAGATATCTCAAAGGATCAATAGAACAAGGTATTTGGATGGGTAAGAATGAGAGCACAGAGATTGTTGGCTATTGTGATGCAGATTGGGCTGGAGATAAGAGTGATAGGAGATCAACAACCGGCTATTGTACCTTCATTGGAGGCAACTTGGTAACTTGGAAGACAAAGAAGCAGAAGGTGGTATCTTGTTCTAGTGCTGAAGCTGAGTATAGGGCCATGAGGAAGCTTGCAACCGAGTTAACATGGCTGAAGGCTTTGCTTAAGGACTTTGGCATAGAGCAATCAAGCCCAATCACCTTCCATTGTGACAACCAGGCTGCTATTCACATTGCAACCAACTCAGTGTTTCATGAGAGGACAAAGCACATTGAGATTGATTGTCACAAGGTAAGGGAGAAGATTGAAGATGGAACCATTCTGCCTTGTTACACAAAGAGTGAAGATCAGCTTGCGGACATCTTCACTAAGGCTGCTAGTCTTAAGGTTTGCACTCATGTTTTTGGCAAACTAGGGCTGGTGGCTATCCATGATTAGAACTCTCCTGATTCATGAGCAGCATACTCTTTTTCCCTTGATGTGGTTTTGTCCCAAGTGGTTTTCCACATCAAGGTTTTTAATGAGGTGTTGCCATGATCATTCCAAGTTCAGTCTTTAGGGTGATTCCAAAGTCTGAACGTGAGGGGGAGTATTGATCATGAGAGTATCATTGTGTTAAGATTGAATAATGCACAAGTCTTGCACAAGTCTTGCACATTATCAAAGTGCAAAGTTGGGGACAACACATTTGATGAGGCGCCAACATTATTCAGACACAAGAAGGAGAGAGAGCCGTTGGGACAGAAGGAGAGAGAGCCGTTAGGGTTTAAGGGGGGTTTTGTCTGGTGGGGACCACAAGTGGTCCACACCCTTTCTCTCACCTCCTGGCGCATCCTCAGACCTGCTCTGACCTTGTCTCCTCACATTTTTTCTTGTTTCTCCTTTAGGTTAAACCATCCATGTGTTGTAAGACCTATATATATGTTGTAACCACAAATGAAACAAGTTAAGGGTTTTGAAACCTCATTCTCTCTTGTGCTGCGCCTCCATCTCTCACTCTTACTAAGAACCCTAATGCTTATACTCTAAAAACTCTCACTCCTCTGCCCACGGTTCAGACTTGTTTGTCTCCTTGTGGATTTGTCTCTTACCATTTTAGGTTAAACATTTGTCTTAGCTCTCATATATAAAGAGCATGTAAACACCAAAATGAATTCAAGGGTTTTGAAACCTCATTCTCTCTCAAGCTGCGCCACTAATCTCTAATTCTGATGTTCATACTCTAAAATCTCACAATGGATTGGAGAATTTAGGTGAGGTAGGACAACTATAAGTAAGTTTTTGTATGCTCCTTAAGGTAGAATGAGAAGCATTTTATACAAGTTTATTTTCGTTTGTAACACCCCTAAGTAACCCTTCTAAATACTCGAAAGACACTATGATCTTGTAAAAGGTCCTATGAGAATCCTAATCAAAACTTTTTAAACAAAAATTCTTGAAACATATGTGTCATGGATTGGAGATTTTAGGTGAGGTTAGACAACTATAAGTAAGATTTTGTATGCTCCTAAAGGTAGAATGAGAATCATTTTATACAAGTTTATGTTCATTTGTAACACCCCTAAATAACCCTTCTAAATAATAGAAAGACACTTTGACCTTCTACAAGTTCCTATGATAATCCTAAACAAAACTTTTAAAACAAAACTTCTTGAAACCTATGTGTTATGGATTGGAGAATTTAGGTGCAGTAAGACAACTATAAGTAAGTTTTTGTATGCTCCCAAAGGTAGAATGAGAAGCATGTTGTACATGTTTATGTTCGTTTGTAACACAACTAAGTAACCCCTCCAAAAGACTAGAAAGACATTTTGATCTTCTAAAAGGTCCTATGAGAATCCAAAATAAAACTTTTTAACCAAAACTTCTTGAAACATATATGTCATGGATTGGAGAATTTAGGTGAAGTAGGACAACTATAAGTAAGTTTTTGTATTCTCCCAAAGGTAGAATGATAAGCATGTTTTACATGTTTATGTTCGATTGTAACACAACTAAGTAACCCCTCTAATAGGCTAGAAAGACACTTTGATCTTCTAAAAGGTCCTATGAGAATCCTAAATAAAACTTTTTAACCAAAACTTCTTGAAACATATATGTTATGGATTGGAGAATTTAGGTGAAGTAGGACAACTATAAGTAAGTTTTTGTATTCTCCCAAAGGTAGAATGATAAGCATGTTTTACATGTTTATGTTCGTTTTTAACACAACTAAGTAACCCCTCTAAAAGACTAGAAAGACACTTTGATCTTCTAAATGGTCCTATGAGAATCCTAAATAAAAAATTTTAACCAAAACTTCTTGAAACATACATGTCATGGATTGGAGAATTTAGGTGAGGTAGGACAACTATAAGTAAGTTTTTGTATTCTCCCAAAGGTAGAATGATAAGCTTGGTTTACATGTTTATGTTCGTTTTTAACACAACTAAGTAACCCTTCTAAAAGACTAGAAAGACACTTTGATATTCTAAAAGGTCCTATGAGAATCCTAAATAAAAAAATTTAACCAAAACTTCTTGAAACATACATGTCATGGATTGGAGAATTTAGGTGAGGTAGGACAACTATAAGTAAGTTTTTGTATGCTCCTTAAGGTAGAATGAGAAGCATTTTATACAAGTTTATGTTCGTTTGTAACACCCCTAAGTAACCCTTCTAAATACTCGAAAGACACTATGATCTTGTAAAAGGTCCTATGAGAATCCTAAACAAAACTTTTTAAACAAAAATTCTTGAAACATATGTGTCATGGATCGGGGGTTTTAGGTGAGGTTAAACAACTATAAGTAAGTTTTTGTATGTTGCTTAAGGTAGAATGAGAAGCATTTTATACAAGTTTATGTTCGTTTGTAACACCCCTAATTAACCCGTCTAAATACTAGAAAGACACTTTGATCTTGTAAAAGGTCCCATGAGAATCCTAAACAAAACTTTTTAAACAACAATTCTTGAAACATATGTGTCATGGATTGGAGATTTTAGGTGAGGTTAGACAACTATAAGTAAGATTTTGTATGCTCCTAAAGGTAGAATGAGAATCATTTTATACAAGTTTATGTTCATTTGTAACCCCCCTAAATAACCCTTCTAAATAATAGAAAGACACTTTAACCTTCTACAAGTTCCTATGATAATCCTAAACAAAACTTTTTAAACAAAACTTCTTGAAACAAATGTGTCATGGATTGGAGAATTTAGGTGCAGTAAGACAACTATAAGTAAGTTTTTGTATGCTCCCAAAGGTAGAATGAGAAGCATGTTGTACATGTTTATGTTCGTTTGTAACACAACTAAGTAACCCCTCCAAAAGACTAGAAAGACATTTTGATCTTCTAAAAGGTCCTATGAGAATCCAAAATAAAACTTTTTAACCAAAACTTCTTGAAACATATATGTCATGGATTGGAGAATTTAGGTGAAGTAGGACAACTATAAGTAAGTTTTTGTATTCTCCCAAAGGTAGAATGATAAGCATGTTTTACATGTTTATGTTCGATTGTAACACAACTAAGTAACCCCTCTAATAGCCTAGAAAGACACTTTGATCTTCTAAAAGGTCCTATGAGAATCCTAAATAAAACTTTTTAACCAAAACTTCTTGATGCGATCTTAATGGAGAAGATCCTTGTCCTTTGATGCACTTTGTGAGTCTGGTTGTTTGATGGATGAAGAACAGAATGGATGGACTGATTGTATGATTTCGAAACAGGGAAATGAAGGAAACTTCCTGAAGTTTGCGGAATGACTTCAAGACTTTCAAACTCGGTTCTTCTAGGAGATAAACACCAAAAGAAGAATACAAGACGAATGGATAGTACACACCATTCAGATCAAACACTTTCAGAAGTTTTAGAATAAAAAGAAGTTTGATAAAAGTTCAGAAATGGGTACAAAGAGTTTTAAATAGGAAAAAGCAACAAGGCTGCATGAACAGCAATTAAGACACCTAGGAAATAACACAAGACTAATTAAACACCAAATTTAGAAATCCCCTTATTAGAATGAGTTATGGGCCTTATGGATCAGTAATGGGCAAGGATAATAGCATGTGGGCTTGCCTCATTAAAAACCTCTCTTGGAAAACCCATTGGGACAAAACCAAGAGGAGGGAAAAAAGAGTACAAGTCCACACACCTCCATTACTGATGACTTAAGTGGCTTGAATCACAACCAAAGTGGCTGGATTAGCACACTCAAGTTGGCCCTGGACGTGGTGTAGAAGTGTGTAGAAGGCTTGCTTGAATTGCTTTGCCTTAGCTCTGGTCATTGGTCCAATTGGTATGTGCAAAGCTTCTGATCCTTGTTCTCCATTCTCCTCAGGTTCAAGCTGCTCCTTAGCTCCATTCTCTTCAGCTACAAGCTTATCCTTAGCTCCATTCTCCTCTGGTTCAAGCTGCTCAATGTCTTCAGGTTCCAAGCTACCCATGATCACATCATCCCCTCCCTCTTGAAAAGGATTTGACCTCAAATCTGGTTCATCTGCAATAAAAGGAACCAAGTCAGAAACGTTGAAGCTTGAACTCACATTATACTTACCTTGCAAGTCAATTTGGTAGGCATTGTCATTGATCCGTTTGATGATCTTGAATGGTCCATCAATGCGTGGCATCAACTTGGACTTTCTCTCATTAGGAAACCGCTCTTTCCTCAGATGTATCCAGACCATGTCTCCTTCTTTGAAGATCATCTCCTTCCTGCCCTTGTTGGCATACTTAGCATAAAGCTTTGTCTTCTCCTCAATGTTGATCCTAGCTTTCTCATGAATCTGCTTGATGTAATCTGCCTTTTTCTTTCCATCCATACTAGCTCTTTCACTCAAAGGTAAAGGCATTAGATCCAAAGGTAATAAAGGATTGAAACCATAAACAATTTCAAATGGAGAAAACTTAGATGCAGAATGTCTAGCATGATTATAAGCAAATTCAACATGTGGCAAACATTCTTCCCATGACCTAAGGTTCTTTTTGATCAATGCACGCAGAAGAGTAGACAATGTTCTATTAACTACTTCAGTTTGCCCATCAGATTGTGGATGACAAGTAGTAGAGAACAATAACTTAGTACCTGGCTTAGACCAAAGTGTCTTCCAAAAGTAACTAAGAAACTTAGTATCTCTATCAGAAACAATAGTCTTAGGCATGCCATGTAATCTCACAATATCCTTAAAGAATAGGTTAGCTACATGCATAGCATCATCAGTTTTGTGGCAGGGAATGAAATGAGCCATTTTAGAGAACCTATCTACCACAACAAATATGGAATCCTTCCCTGTTTTAGTCCTAGGCAATCCAACAACAAAATCCATAGAAATATCATTCCAAGGATGCAAAGGAATAGGTAAGGGAGTATACAAACCGTGAGGCTGGACTTTGGACTTAGCTAGTTTGCAAGTAGAACACCTTTCACAAGCTTTCTCAACGTCCCTTTTCATGTGTGGCCAATGGAAGTGTTCTTGCATCACCTTAAGTGTCTTAGCAACACCAAAATGTCCCATTAATCCTCCACCATGTGCTTCCTTAACAAACAAATCTCTCAAAGAAGAATTAGGAACACACAAACGGTTTTCATAGAACAAGAACCCATCATGCCTATAGTACTTTTCAAATGCAAATTTCTCACAAGATGAATAAATCTGTCCAAAATCAGAATCATTTGCATAAAGAGACTTCATATGTTCAAAACCAAGTAACTTAGTCTCAAGAGAAGTCAGTAAGACATACCTTCTTGATAATGCATCAGCAACTACATTATCCTTACCTTTCTTGTATTTGATCACGTATGGGAACGTCTCAATGAATTCAACCCACCTGGCGTGTCTCTTGTTGAGTTTCTGCTGACCTTTTAGATGCTTAAGGGACTCATGATCAGTGTGTATGACAAACTCCTTTGGCCATAAGTAGTGCTGCCATGTCTGCAATGCTCTCACCAATTGATGTAGCCCCGGGAGCGGAAGCTTGAGTTATGGATTGATGGAGGGCAAGCACTGGCTTAAAAGCTCTCTTACTTGACCGAGATGGATGGAATGGAATGAATGAAATGATTGACTCTCTCAACCGGTGGGTTTGATTGACTCTCTCAATCGGTGGTGAACTAGTTCTGCTTGAGTCACACAAGCAATACTAATCCAACAATCTTCGGAAACAATTGAATCACTCAATGAATCCTAAGACACGAAAGATCTTTACAAAGAACACTCTTTGAAGAACTGAATAATACTTTGATTGAAGGTTGAAAGGTGAATATTACAATGAACTATGCTAAGCTTATATAAGCTATACACAACGGTCATATTGACCTTGAACAAGAAACAAATCGACACTTAATGAAAACTAGCCGTTAGGCTGAATATGGCAAGGCTTCAATGGCTTGGATGATTTCTTTGTATCTGGATGGCTTTAGTGGATATGTTAGGATCTCTGGAACATCTTGACAGGCAAAGAATTCGCAGCTCTCATTCTTGGAAAGAAGCCGTTGGATGATCTTCTCCTTGAATGTGCTTGTGTCGGAATAAGGAAAGTTGAACAAGCTGAACCTCCAATTGATTCTGAGCATGCTGGATGAATTGTGGACGTCTTCTATCTTCTTGGGCTCGTGGTAAATGTCTCCTGGTCGCCAAATCTTGGTTTGAGAGGTGGTAAACCAATTGGTCTTCATAGCTTCCATAAATAGCTCCGGTTGAGTTGGTTTATGTTCCAATAGGATCCGCCTGATCCTGTGTGGGCTGGTGCTTCTGAAGGTGTTGTAGAGTCCTTCTAGAGGTAGTAATAAGTCTCCTGGGCGCCAAGTTCGAGTTTGGCAATATTTGAACTCATGATCTTCCAAATAAGGCAAGTGTAGCATCTCCTGATTTGGAAGTTGAATATCTTTCAAACCATTACTCCTTTTTGTTTGAATCCAATTCTCCTTGGTCCTCTGATGAGATGGGAATCCAGAACAATTGGATTTGTTGATTGGTTCCTCCTGGATTGGTCGGAGTGCTTCATTTTCTGACTGTTGGTCTCCATCGGGTCTGGTTGCGCTGACTGACGTAGTGGTTGAGTTAGTCAGTGTGCTGACTGACGTAGTGACTGACGTAGTGGTTGAGCTAGCGATTGAGTCAGCGAGTGTCTGGTCTAGTCTGGTTCTGATGGCCGCATCATACCCTCCCTCTTCAAGAGGTTTTGTCCTCAAAACTTGATAACCTGCACATAGATAAGTCAAGTTAGTCCAGTGAAGTGAATGAGGGCTTAGAAGATTACCTTGGGAATCATTTTGATTTCGGTTGGGTTGTGGAGCATCCGGTGGTTCTTCTTTGAGTAGATAGGACAGCAATGCTCCTCTTCTTTGAGCTGGTGTGACGCCTCCTTTGCTTATCTTGCTTCTGCTCTCTTTAAGACCTGAAATATTCTCAACACTTTGGCAAAGAAACAAGTGCATTATAGGCTTCTTTTCACATAAATAACGGTTTGAATCATTGTTCTTAGAGTCATCTTCATGTGCTACTGATATCTCATCCTCTCGTAAGCTCAACAAATCTTTTAACACAGCTGTTGAGTCATGGGAAATGAAGTGGATCAAAGAAAGACTTACCATGCAAATAGATGTAGTGTGCTGGCTTCGGTCTGGTGGATTTTCCTTAATCTCCCATTTGGCTTTATCTTTAGATCTAATCCCTGTCTCAACAATTGACTCAAGAAACAAGTGCATTATACCAGTGGATTGATAGTCAAGAATACTCATTCTAAGTTCAGAAATAACCTCATGTTTGGTTGAAGCATGATATACTTCAAGCCCTTGATTTTCTTGTGGCTTATGTGTGGAAAGATGGCTCGGTTTTGGCCTCTCTTTCAAGACGCCTTCTGCCCTTGGCTTCTTGATCTTTATCAGTCCTGTACCTAAGTCAACTCTTAAGGAAAAGAGCAAGTGGATTATATCTGAGTTTGGGACTTTAAAAACAGGTTGCACAAGGTTGGATCTTACCATTATGGCTTTGACAAGCTGGTTCAGAGTCTCCTCTCTCCTCGTGCGTGTACTACTAGATGTCTTAGGCTCTAGTTCATCATTGGTTGAAGCTCCCTGATCTTTCTCATCTTGATTCTCTTGTGTTGATGGTTCTTCTTGAAACTTGACTTCAAGACCTATATCTTTCTCAAGTTCTTTTGGACAAGACAAATGCATTATCATATCCTTGGAATCAGTATGAACATTTTGAGTTAGATATTGACTTACCTTGTCTCGCTCATGTCTTGGTACAACAGTCATGATGGTACCTTGAATGTACTCTCGTCTTTTACTCGCTTGTGTATCATGACATTGATGTTGCTCCACTTCTTCTTTGGCACCTAAACTTTTATGAACCTTTTGGTCCAGACACAAGTGCATCATAACAGTGGTTGGACAAACAAGTTTATTCACTCTAAGTTCAGAATTCACCTTGTTTGCTTGCACCTCACGGTTGTTGTCCTTTTGACTTGTGTGCTCTTGAGCTACTTGGCTGTGACTCTCCTTTACTCTAGAGATGACCATAGCTCTCTTAGGGCAGTCACTATGGGATGTAGTCTGGTGTGTGACATCTATGGATGCTGGTAGCATCACTTGATCAGGTTGTGATGTTGGTGCATCGGTCCACTTGACTTTTTCATTCTCCTTTGAACAAATCAGGTTTGGTAGTGTACTCTGACCTCCATGCTCTTCTTCTGATCTTGTTCCTGATTCAAAATCCTTGGGCAAAGACAAGTGCATGAGTCTTGAATTGGAAATTAAAATATCAGATTGCACAAAATTATCATTTGTGTCAGTTACTTCCAATTTCAACTCGGATGTTATATCATTGAACAACTTCTTAGATGGACAATTTGCAGCAAAATGCCCTCTTCTATGGCACCTATAACATATTGGCTCTTTGGAATTTACAAGGTTGAAACACTTACCTTGTGTTGGCGTGTCTCGCAACTTGAGTGATGCATCAAAGATGGGTCCGATTGCATTGGGTGAAGCTTTGTGGCTCCGCTTCTGCTCTTGCTTCTTTGGGTACAAAATCTCCATGATCTCCTGCCATTGTTGATCCTGCTTTGCTTGAAGAGTCTTCTTAGATTCTGGATAGCAATCAAACTTGGGCTTAGGATCAGCTTGTGATTTGGATGCAATCTTCACTCTCTTGGTTGTGGTTTGAAGCTTCTCCACAAATTCCTTTTTCATCCTGGACTTGAGATCTCTCCAATCCAGTATTGGCTTCTTAAGGATGGTTGGTGTGCTCTCCTTTAGCCACCATTCATAAGCCTTTTCTGTGAAGGCTGAGACAGCTTGTACTAGCCTCCTTTCCTTTGGAACTTTGTTAACTTGTAACCACTGCTCCATGTTGCTTTCCCACTGCAAGTATACTTCAGGGTCTTTGCTAGTTCCTGAGAAGATTAGGGAACCTCTTGTTCTGGTGGTTGGCTGCCTTGTGCTTGCTTGTTGGGCTGTAGCTTTCCTTGTATCAGTGAGCTGACGTTGAGCTAGTACATGGTATGAAGTAACTCCATGGTTTTTGAATGCACTCTTGTGCCTAGGTGGGTGATACTCTCCATACATGTTTGCTACTGAATCTTCACGATCCTCCATGTCACTGACTCAGTACCTGAAACAATTAGCTTAAAGTGTATCAATATGTTCTGAAGTTATTTATCTTAAGCGCTGAACAAGTAGTTGCAATTGTTCAAACTCAAGCAACTATACACAAAACTTAACACACGGTTTTAAACAGGTTTTAGGGGTTTGAAAACCGGTTTAGGAGCTGGTTGGTTTGAAAAATATCAACTTTTCCTTTTGTTGATTGTTGCACACGTTTTTGGAAGGTTTAGAAAAGGAAAACAAATTTTCTTTGAATCAAAAGGAGCCTCTTTTCAAACTTTCGAAAACTAAAAGTGACAAAAATGGAAAGAACACTTTTTTTTGGCTTTTGGTTTAAAGGAATTCAAATCAAACAATGAAAACTTTTTTTTTTTTTTTTAACTTTTTGGAAACAACTAAAAACAAAGAAATAGAAAGAAACACAAAACAAACTTTTTTTTTTTTTGAACTTTTGAAACTAAACTTGAAAGATCAAATAGCAAACGATTTTTTTTTTTTTAATATAAAATATGCAAACAAAATCAGAAACTAAGTAATATGATAAAACAAACAATTTTTATGGGTTTTTGATTTAAGATGAAATGAAAACAAAAACTAGATGCAATAAACCGAAAGGTAAAGGATAGGATACACCTGATGTAGGAACCTTTCGGCTCTGATACCAGATGATGTAGCCCCAGAATCAAAGTGATGCTCTGATACCAGATGATGTAGCCCCGGGAGCGGAAGATTGAGTTATGGATTGATGGAGGGCAAGCACTGGCTTAAAAGCTCTCTTACTTGACCGAGATGGATGGAATGGAATGAATGAAATGATTGACTCTCTCAACCGGTGGGTTTGATTGACTCTCTCAATCGGTGGTGAACTAGTTCTGCTTGAGTCACACAAGCAATACTAATCCAACAATCTTCGGAAACAATTGAATCACTCAATGAATCCTAAGACACGAAAGATCTTTACAAAGAACACTCTTTGAAGAACTGAATAATACTTTGATTGAAGGTTGAAAGGTGAATATTACAATGAACTATGCTAAGCTTATATAAGCTATACACAACGGTCATATTGACCTTGAACAAGAAACAAATCGACACTTAATGAAAACTAGCCGTTAGGCTGAATATGGCAAGGCTTCAATAGCTTGGATGATTTCTTTGTATCTGGATGGCTTTAGTGGATATGTTAGGATCTATGGAACATCTTGACAGGCAAAGAATTCGCAGGTCTCATTCTTGGAAAGAAGCCGTTGGATGATCTTCTCCTTGAATGTGCTTGTGTCGGAATAAGGAAAGTTGAACAAGCTGAACCTCCAATTGATTCTGAGCATGCTGGATGAATTGTGGACGTCTTCTATCTTCTTGGGCTCGTGGTAAATGTCTCCTGGTCGCCAAATCTTGGTTTGAGAGGTGGTAAACCAATTGGTCTTCATAGCTTCCATAAATAGCTCCGGTTGAGTTGGTTTATGTTCCAATAGGATCCGCCTGATCCTGTGTGGGCTGGTGCTTCTGAAGGTGTTGTAGAGTCCTTCTAGAGGTAGTAATAAGTCTCCTGGGTGCCAAGTTCGAGTTTGGCAATATTTGAACTCATGATCTTCCAAATAAGGCAAGTGTAGCATCTCCTGATTTGGAAGTTGAATATCTTTCAAACCATTACTCCTTTTTGTTTGAATCCAATTCTCCTTGGTCCTCTGATGAGATGGGAATCCAGAACAATTGGATTTGTTGATTGGTTCCTCCTGGATTGGTCGGAGTGCTTCATTTTCTGACTGTTGGTCTCCATCGGGTCTGGTTGCGCTGACTGACGTAGTGGTTGAGTTAGTCAGTGTGCTGACTGACGTAGTGACTGACGTAGTGGTTGAGCTAGCGATTGAGTCAGCGAGTGTCTGGTCTAGTCTGGTTCTGATGGCCGCATCACCAATGCATAGAGTTCCTTGTCATAAGTTGGATAGTTCAGTGTTGATCCTCCAAGCTTCTCACTGAAGTAAGCAATTGGTTTCTTTTCCTGCATAAGCACAGCACCTATACCAATACCAGAAGCATCACATTCGATTTCAAAAGTCTTAGAAAAATCAGGAAGTGAAAGAACAGGTGAATGAGTAAGCTTCTCTTTCAAGGTTTGGAATGCTTGTTCTTGAGCTTGCTCCCACTTAAAACCCACGTTTTTCTTGATAACCTCAGTGAGTGGAGCTGCTAGAGTGCTAAAATCCTTCACAAATCTCCTATAGAAACCAGCTAGGCCATGGAAACTTCTCACTTCTCCAACTGTCTTTGGGCTTGGCCATTCTTTGATAGCTTTCACTTTCTCTTCATCAACCTTGATTCCATCTGTACTCACAACAAAACCTAAGAACACAAGGTTATCTGTTCCAAAAGTACATTTCTTATAGTTGGCATAAAGACTTTCTTTCCTTAACACTTCAAAAACCAACCTAAGATGCCTAACATGCTCTTGTAGGTTCTGACTATACACTAGGATGTCATCAAAGTACACAACAACGAAATGCCCAATGAATGATCTAAGAACATGATTCATCAGTTTCATGAATGTACTAGGTGCATTAGTTAATCCAAATGGCATCACTAACCATTCATATAGCCCTTGTTTAGTTTTAAATGCAGTTTTCCATTCATCACCCTCTTTCATTCTAATCTGATGATATCCACTTTTAAGATCAACCTTAGAAAAGATGCTAGAACCATGCAATTCATCTAACATATCATCTAATCTAGGTATAGGGTGGCGATACTTCACTGTTATGTTGTTGATGGCTCTGCAATCTACACTCATCCTCCAGCTACCATCTTTCTTTGGCACCAATAAGACAGGAACAGCACTAGGACTCATGCTCTCACGGATATGACCTTTCTCCATAAGCTCAGTGACTTGCTTCTCTAGTTCTTTGGTCTCCACTGGATTGGTTCTGTATGCAGGTCTATTTGGCAAGGAAGCTCCTGGGATGAAGTCTATTTGATGCTCAATGCCTCTAATGGGAGGTAGACCTTCTGGATTTTCCTCAGGAAATACATCCTGGAACTCCTGCAAAAGTAATTCAATCTCGCTAGGCACAGCCTGCTTTGGGGCAGTTAAGTTCATATAACAACCTTTAAAAACAAGAAGTAAAGTTGTAGAATAACTTCCCTTTGGTTTCTGAAGCATGAGGTTGTTTGTTTGTTTTGTGGCAGGGGTTGATTGAGCTTTGGATGACTGAGCTTTGCTTTTCTTCATGCTAATCTGATCTTGATGCACTTCACTAGGAGTTAAGGGTACCAAGATTGTCTTTCTTCCCTTGAACTCAAAGGAATGGCGATTGGTGTAGCCATCATGAGTTGCTTTCCTATCAGATTGCCATGGTCTTCCAAGTAGTATATGACTTGCATCCATTGGTAGCACATCACACAAAACCTCATCTTCATATTTTCCAATAGATAATGGAACCAGAACTTGGCTGTCCACTTCAAGTTTTCCTTCATCATTCAGCCACTGAAGTTTATAAGGCTTAGGACGCTTCATCACTTGTAGCCCAAGCTTCTTAACCATTGATTCACTGGCTACATTGGTGCAACTACCTCCATCAATGATGAGACTGCATACTTTCTCTTGTACAATGCACCGAGTGTGAAACAGATTCTCTCTTTGTTCATTTCCTTCAGTCTTGGCTTGCACATTCAAAGATCTTCTAGTGACCAGTAGCTCTCCTTTGGCTGCCATTTCCAGTTCTACTTCCAATGGTTCAGATTCTGATTTCTCTTCTTCTGATTCAACCTCACCATTGTCTCGGATAATCATGATCTTTTTGTTGGTGCATTCATTGGAGTAATGTCCAAAACCTTGGCATTTGAAGCACCTGATCTCCCTGGTCCTTGTAGAAGTCACTTTAGCCTTTCCTTTTGGATCATGCTCCTCACTCTTAACCTTTGGAAAAGGCTTGTAGTCTCTGCTGAATCCAGACTTCTCTTCCTTGTGATAGTTTGATTTTCCAGAAACATAACTTGGTCTAGAACTCTTCCTTTTGAGTTGCTTCTCAAACATGACTGCCTTGTGCAACAACTCTTCTAATTCCACATAATGCTGAGTCTCCAGCCGGTCCAAGATGTCTCTGTTGAGGCCTCCCATGAATCTGGACATTGTAGCCTCAGTATCCTCTTGAATATCAGCTCTGAGCATCAAGGTTTCCAGCTCCTTGTAATACTCTTATACAGTTCTGCTCCCTTGGGTACAGTTTCTCAGTTTAAAGTGCAGCTCTCTGTGGTAGTGGCTGGGAACGAACCTCTTCCTCATGATTGTCTTCATTTGGGTCCAAGTTTCCACTGGATAGTCTCCTGCACGTCTCCTAGCAGTAACCAGTTGATCCCACCAACTCAGAGCATACTCTTTGAATTCTGTTGGTGCAACCTTCACTTTACTTTCAGAAGTGTATTCTCTGCAGTTGAACACAAGTTCAATCTTCTTTTCCCACTCCAGGTACTCTTCAGGATCATTAGTTCCTAGGAAGGTAGGAATCTTAATCTTCAAGCCTGCTAAAGGATCTTTGGATGGAGTTCTTTCTTCCTGATCACGCCTTCTCCTTCTGCGGTGATTTGAATTTGATGAATGGCTATAATAGCTTGATGTTGCATCATTCTCTGGTTGTTGGCTGCGTTCCTTCCTTGATTTATCAGTTCCAGAGATATGAAGCTCTTCTCTAAATGCTGCAAGACTATCACTCAACATCTTAGCCAAATTTGCAGTGACAGCTTCAACCAAGGCTTTATTTTCTCTGACCCGGCTGTGTTCTTCCTGATCATCAGTGTTCACCATGTTTCCTGTCCACAAAGAAATCACAGAACAAGTAAGGAGTTCTTTGACACAAGAAAACAGATCAGAATACCAAAAGACAAAAGTTGCAGAAAATTCCTGAAAAGTTGCGAATTTTGATCTTCCTAGAAATCGCGTTTCTACTCTGATTCTAATGATTTCAAAGCCTAAACTGGATAGATCAGACTCTAAACTTCAAGTTCCTATAAATATTTATCTCTCAAATCGCTTCTAATTAATCGGAATACCAAGAGACAAATCGATCAGAAAAAGTTACGAATTTGCAAAGAAGTTTTGGGGCTTGAAACAACACAACCTTTCACAAAGTGGCTCTGATACCACATGATGCGATCTTAATGGAGAAGATCCTTGTCCTTTGATGCACTTTGTGTTAGAATATGAAGATTAAGTTGAGAGAATAGAGCAGAATAAGGTAGAATGGCTGAGAGAGGCACAGAAACCTTCTCAGGGTTTGTGTGGCGCAGAGAGAGAGAGAGAGAGAATGAGAGAGAGAGGATAAGTTTCAGAGAAGAATAATTCTCTCATTAGACAAAATGGAACTTTACAAGAGTTATATATGCATAAGACTAGGGCTACACAACTTTAAACCAAAGCAATAAAGTCTCCAACGGTCACAAGGGTGTGACAGATTTTTATCTTCCAAGACACTAATATTTTGATATAGTGAACTATGTAATCTCACGTCCAGTATAGTTCATGTCCAGTATAGTTCACGTCCAGTAGTTCACTATGTGATCTCTTTTCCAATATAGTTCGCGTCCAATATAGTTCACTATGTGATCTCCTTTCCAATACTCCCCCTCAAGCTTGAATTCAAGAGATGAATCAAGCTTGGAACAGCAAAGGAGATCTACCTCATTAAAAACCTTCATGAAGAAAACCACTTGGGATAAAACTTCATGAAGGGAAAAAGAGTGTAGTCTCCAAGGCTTTAGAGGATTCCGGCAGCTCCACAAGTCCGAGCTTGGTGTGAATGGACTCACACACCTTCAAACTAGCTGCCTTGGTAAACACATCAGCCAATTGTTCTTCACTTCTTGTATAGCATGGTAACACCACTCCTTGCTCAATCATCTGCCTCACTTTGTGACAATCCACTTCTATGTGCTTGGTCCTTTCATGGAAGACTGAATTTGATGCAATATGAATGGCTGCTTGATTATCACAATGCATGGTGATAGGCTTGGCTGTTACAATCCCCAAATCTGCAAGAAGGCCTTTGATCCATGCTAACTCGGTCACCAACTTTCTCATGGCTCGATACTCAGCTTCAGCACTTGAACAAGATACAATCTTCTGCTTCTTACTCTTCCAAGTAACCAGATTTCCTCCAATGAATGTGCAATATCCAGTTGTTGACCTCCTGTCCACTCTATCTCCTGCCCAATCAGCATCACAATACCCAACTATCTCTGTGCTTCTATTGCATCCCATCCAAATGCCTTGACCCGGAGTGCCACTTAGATATCTGAGTACCCTTTCCACCATGTTCCAATGATGTATCTTTGGTGCTTGCATATGTTGACTTATCTGGTTCACAGCAAAGCACAAATCAGGTCTGGTTATGGTTAAATAGATTAGCTTACCAACCATCCTTCTATAGTGAGTGATGTCCTCAAATGGTCTGTCTTCAAGCTCCCCCTCTCTTATGACTTTGTAGCCTTCTTCCAATGGTGTCTTAGCTGGTTTTGATCCAATCTTTCCTGCTTCAGACAACAAATCAAGTGTGTACTTCCTTTGAGATAAGAAGAGTCCTTCATCGGACCGACAAACTTCTATCCCAAGGAAGTACTTTAGAGTACCAAGATCTTTAATGTCAAACACAGATTTAAGATAGGCTTTAGTTTCTTGAATACCTGACTTGTTACTCCCTGAAATGATAACGTCATCCACATAAATAAGGATCACAATGATACCTTCCTGATCTTGTAGAGTGAACAATGTATGATCTCCTTCAGACCTCTTAAATCCTCTTTGCATAAGGGTTGAGCTCAACTTATGGTACCACGCTCTAGGTGATTGCTTGAGTCCATAGATAGCTTTCTTGAGCCTTAGAACCTTCCCTGGTTTCACAATGCTCTCAAGACCAGAAGGTGTGTGAGATTTTGAGAGTATGAACATGAGTGTTCTTGAGAGAATAAGAGTGGAGGCGCAGCTAGAGAGAAAATGGGATTCAAAACCCTTAACTTGTTTCATTTGTGGTTACAACATATATATAGGTCTTACAACACATGGATGGTTTAACCTAAAGTAGAAACAAGACAAAATGAGAGGAGACAAGGTCAGAGCAGGTCTGAGGATGCGCCAGGAGGTGAGAGAAAGGGTGTGGACCACTTGTGGTCCCCAACAGACAAAACCCCCCTTAAACCCTAACGGCTCTCTCTCCTTCTGTCCCAACGGCTCTCTCTCCTTCTTGTGTCTGAATAATGTTGGCGCCTCATCAAATGTGTTGTCCCCAACTTTGCACTTTGATAATGTGCAAGACTTGTGCAAGACTTGTGCATTACACAATCTTAACACAATGATACTTTCATGATCAATACTCCCCCTCAAGTTCAGACTTTGGAATCACCCTAAAGACTGAACTTGGAATGATCATGGCAACACCTCATTAAAAACCTTGATGTGGAAAACCACTTGGGACAAAACCACATCAAGGGAAAAAGAGTATGCTGCTCATGAATCAGGAGAGTTCTAATCATGGATAGCCACCAGCCCTAGTTTGCCAAAAACATGAGTGCAAACCTTAAGACTAGCAGCCTTAGTGAAGATGTCCGCAAGCTGATCTTCACTCTTTGTGTAACAAGGCAGAATGGTTCCATCTTCAATCTTCTCCCTTACCTTGTGACAATCAATCTCAATGTGCTTTGTCCTCTCATGAAACACTGAGTTGGTTGCAATGTGAATAGCAGCCTGGTTGTCACAATGGAAGGTGATTGGGCTTGATTGCTCTATGCCAAAGTCCTTAAGCAAAGCCTTCAGCCATGTTAACTCGGTTGCAAGCTTCCTCATGGCCCTATACTCAGCTTCAGCACTAGAACAAGATACCACCTTCTGCTTCTTTGTCTTCCAAGTCACCAAGTTGCCTCCAATGAAGGTACAATAGCCGGTTGTTGATCTCCTATCACTCTTATCTCCAGCCCAATCTGCATCACAATAGCCAACAATCTCTGTGCTCTCATTCTTACCCCTCCAAATACCTTGTTCCATTGATCCTTTGAGATATCTGAGTATCCTCTCAATCAAACTCCAATGATATACTGTGGGTGATTGCATATGTTGGCTAACTTGATTCACAGCAAAGCACAAGTCTGGTCTTGTGAGAGTGAGGTAGATAAGCTTCCCAACCAGCCTCCTATACAATGAGACATCCTTGAACTTGACTTCATCTGATTTCTCCCCCTTTCTATTGACTTGGTAGCCATCTTCAAGAGGAGTCTTTGCAATCTTGCAATCAAGCATACTTGTTTCTGTCAACAAGTCCTTAACATACTTCCTTTGGGACAGAAACAACCCATCATTGAATCTGCAAACTTCAATGCCCAAGAAGTACTTCAACTCTCCAAGGTCTTTAATATCAAAGGAACTCTTGAGGAAATCCTTTGTAGACTGGATCCCATCATTATCACTTCCTGTGATAATCAAATCATCCACATATATCAGAACTACCACCACTCCTTGGGCACTTGGAAGTGTGAACAATGTGTGATCAGATTGAGACTTCTTGAAACCATGGTCCATGAGAGTGTGACTGAGCTTATGGTACCATGCCCTTGGTGATTGCTTCAAGCCATAAATTGCCCTTCTCAGCCTCAATACCTCACCATCTTTACACAAGTGCTTCAATCCTGGTGGTGGAGTCATATACACTTCCTCTTCAAGTTCACCTTGTAGAAAAGCATTCTTCACATCCATTTGCCATAGATTCCATGAGAGGTTGGTAGCTAAGCTCAATGTGACTCTCACTGTGTGAAGTTTAGCCACTGGTGCAAAGGTATCTGTATAGTCTTCTCCATAGGTTTGAGTGAATCCCCTTGCTACTAGCCTTGCCTTGTACCTCTCTATGTCTCCATTGCTTTTATACTTGATTGTGAAGACCCATTTAGAGCTAACAGTCTTCTTCTTTTTCGGCAGCTTCTCTACAATCCAAGTATGGTTTCTCTCCATAGCTTCTTTCTCATCCTTTACTGCATCCATCCAAACCTTGATACCCTCAGCCTCTTCATAAGTCTTAGGGACTTGGTTTAGCTCAATCTTTCCAAGAAAGGCCTTGTGACTGGATGGTAGCAAGTCAATAGAACAAGTAGACTGACTAGGATGAGCTACTGCTTGGTTGTTGTAGTAGACTCTTGTCTTCATCCATTCTGATGGATCTTTCTTTTCCCTTGTGCTTCTCCTGAGTTGCTGAACCTGTTGATCAACCACTTCCTCATTACCCACTGCCTCTTGATAAACCATCTCATCCTCATCCATATCCAAGTCCACTTGGTTCTGATCTTGAGGTAGAGTGTCTTCTTGAGCTTGAGCCGGTTCCTGAGTGTGTGTTGCTGGTTCAGTATCCTCTTGTTGAGCTTCCTGGGTAGGTGTATCAGCCTTTTCTGGCCGTGGGGTGTCATTGCCCAAGTGATCCAACAAGTACTTCAAACTTGTAGCCAAATCAGAAGGTGATCTTGAGAGATCTTTCAAACCTTCCCAATCCTTCTTCTCATAGTAACTCTGCCCCTCAATGAACTTAACATCCCTTGAAACATAGGTCCTGTTGTTGCTTGGATCAAAACACTTGTAGCCCTTCTGAGTTGTGGAGTATCCAAGAAACATACACCTTGTGCTCTTAGCATCTAGCTTGTTCCTTTGATCTCCTGAGATATATACAAAACAAACACAACCAAACACACGTAAGTGTTCAATAAATGGTTTGGCTTTGTTCAATACCTCATATGGTGAAATGTCTTGAAGAACTCTAGTTGGGATCCTGTTGATGAGATAGCATGCTGCCAACACTGCATCTCCCCAAAATCTCTTAGGAACATTGGTGTGGAACATCATGGACCTAGCAGCTTCCATGAGGTGTCTGTTCTTCCTTTCAGCCACACCATTTTGTTGGGGAGTATGGGGACAGCTTGTTTGATGAAGGATCCCACATTTGTTCAAGTGAGCTTTGAATCTTTGGCTTGTATACTCTCCTCCATTATCTGACCTAAACACTTTGATCTTGGCATTAAACTGATTAGTAACATAGTTTTGGAAATTCAAAAATGCATCAAACACCCTATCTTTAGATGGAAGCAAAGTTACCCAAGTATATTTTGATTTTTCATCTATGAAGGTCACAAAATACTTGTTTCTATCTCTAGACAGACAAGGTGAAGTCCAAACATCAGAGTGCACAAGATCAAAACAATGTTCATAGATAGTAGTTGATTTAGGAAAGACAGTTCTACAATGTTTGCCAAGAATACAAGCTTCACAAGATGAATGATCAAAGCTAACATTAGGCAACATTAAGTTCAAAGCACGAGCATGAGGATGTCCTAGTCTAGCATGCCATAGGACATTTTGATTGAAAGAAAAACAGGATTTAAAAGCTAATGAATCCGAGTTGCTTGGAGAAGTGTCTTCAAGGAGGTAAAGCTCATCTTGTGTACCACCTCTTCCAATAACCTTTCCATTCTTAATATCCTGAAAACAAACATCATTAGGCCCAAAGATAACATTGCAATTCAAGTCTTTAGTGATCCTCTTAACCGACAGCAAGTTAGATTTAAACTTAGGAACATAGAAAGCATCACTTTCCTTGTTAAATAATCTCAACTTTCCTGTACCTATTATTGGAATCCCTTGACCATCAGCTATAGTTACTCTTCCTAGGGCAGGTTTAATGTTCTCCAACAACTTAGCATTACTAATCATATGATGAGAAGCTCCTGAATCTACTACCAACTTATGATCAGTTTTACTAAGCAATTTATGTGAAAATAAAGAGATACCAGAGAGTTTAGAGGTATAAGCCTTGATGAGGTCCTCAAGGTCACTCTTCTTGACATACTCAGTGGCTGTGTAGAGTGCAAGCTCCCCTCCTTGAGCTGAAGTAGAGGCTGGTTCATTCACAGCTTCTTGTGAGATGTTTGCATTTGCCCTTGAGTTCTTGAACTTGTCTGGTTTGAGGTGAGGATGGAGGACCCAACACTTCTCCTTGGAGTGGCCTTTCCTCTTGCAATGATCACAAAATGGCGCCTTCTTCTCCTCAGGTTTGAAGCCAGCTTTGTTGGCAGTCACCAACTCCCCCTTTCCTCCAAACAAACCAATGTTTCCTTCTTCCTTTTGGAGCCTTGAACACACCTCTTCAAAATCAGGAAGTGTAGTCTCCCTTAGGATCTTCATGATGGCATCATTGTAAACCGGATTCAAGTTGAGTAGAAGGCCAAAGATCTTGTCTTGCTCCTTTCTCTCAATGAGAACCTTAGGGTTTAAAGTGCTTGGCCTTAGCATCTCAAGTTCAGACCATGCTGAAGAGAACTTCCCAAGATACTTGGTAAAGTCATGGTCTTCTTGTTTCAGCTCATTTATGGCCTTCTTAACTTCATACACCCTGCTGAGATTAGACACATCTCCATAAATCTTCTTGAGAGTATCCCACAGTGATTTTGCTGTCTCACAATGAGAATAAGCTTCAAGGATGGATGGGTCAAGAGAGTTTTGGAGGAATCCAAGCACAAGCTGATCTTCTTGAAACCATTTAGCTTCTGCCTTTTTGGTTTCCTCATCCTTCTTCTTGGCTTCATCTTCTTCAGTTGGTGTTTTATCCTCCAAGATGTGATCCCACAATCCTCTTCCACAAATGGCAGTCTTTGTTGGAATGAAGGAGAAAGAAGTAACAAGAGTGTGTGACAAGTAAAGGTAGCCGGTTAGGGTTTATGAGGAAATGAAGAGCCGGGTGATGTCTTATGGAAGTGTTGGGATTTGGGGACTAAACAAACATGTGACTTTGTTTGTTTATAGTTTGGTTAAGTCCCCAACATAGTACCAACATGTCTGGAATGAATCAGAAGCGCAGGAAGACTGATCTCAAGGCTGAACACACCACTCTCTCTCCTCAGTGAGCTGTCGCTATCTACATTTGGAGCCGTTACTACTCTCTTGTCTTCTTCTTCTTTGTTTATTGTTTTATCTATCCAGAACCCTAGTTTCATCTCTATATAAGCATTGTAACACATAAACATTAAGATAAGTTAAGGGAATCATTTCCTAAACTCTCAATCTCTCTTCACTCTCTCGGTTACACACTTTCTCGCTCATAAACCCTAATCGGGTACATGAGCTTCTCTCTTCAAGAACTCACCAAGAACTCTTCCTAATCTCAAATTCTCACATGGTATCAGAGCCTTAAAGCTTCTGTACCTAATCTCTCTTCCGCAAATACTCTGAATCTCTCTCTTTTGTTCTCAATACTCATTTGAATCTCTTGTACTCTCGGTTAACTTCATCCCATACTACCCGGTTACTTCTTTCTTGTTCAACTTCTCTTTTGAAACCTGTTCTCTTGAATCTCTATCATTACTCAGTCATGGAAAACTCAAGGGTGATTATCCCAGTGACTCTTAAGGGAGCCAACTACTTGGTGTGGGCTAGAATGGCCAAAAGCGCTCTTGGTGGAAGAGGCTTGTGGAAGCATGTTTTAAGCGACTCTGCTCCAGTCAAGATGATGAAAGCTGAGCCCAAAGGTGAAGCTGCTAAAGGAGGAACCGAGGCTGAGGCTAAGGTTGATGAAGAGGCTGTTGAAGAAGCAGTCCTTGAAGAAGAAGAAGCATGGATCCAAGGAGATCAACATGTACTGTCCATTCTTCAAAGCTCCCTTGAACCGTCTCTGTTGGAAGCTTACTCCTACTGTGAGAGCTCCAAAAGCTTATGGGACACCTTGTACAAGGTATATGGCAACATGTCTAACCTCAGTAGGGTGTTTGAAGTGAAGATGGCCATCAACAATCTGAGCCAAGAAGATATGGAGTTCAAGCAACACTTTGGGAAGTTTAGATCATTGTGGGCAGAGTTGGAAATGCTGAGGCCACCAACAGTTGATCCACAGGTTCTAAATGAGAGAAGGGAGCAAGACAAGGTGTTTGCTCTCCTGCTAACCCTAAACCCAGCTTACAATGGCTTGATCACACACATGTTAAGGGCAGAAACTCTCCCAAATCTTGATGAAGTGTGTGCTCAAATCCAAAAGGAGCAGGGATCTTTTGGGCTGTTTGGAAGGAAAGGTGAGCTTGCTACTGCTCACAAAGGTGCCTACAAACCTGAGGAAAGAAGAGTCCCGGGTGTGTGTGACCATTGCAAGAGAAAGGGGCATTTCAAGGACAAATGCTGGCTGCTTCATCCCCACCTCAAACCGGCCTTCAACAACAACAAGTTCAAGGACCAGAGAGCTCATTACTCAAGTGAATCAACCCTAGCTGGTCCTGCTGCGCCTGGTGCTTCTACTTCATCAAACCGTGGTGGGAATGATTGTAGAGAGATGGTACCAGCCTTTGCTCCTGCTCCTAATGTGGCGCCTCAAAATGACTTGGTGAGGAGGTCTGATCTTGATGCTCTCATCAAAGCCTTCAAGGAAGGTTCTGGTAATGTTCTTGGTAGCTCCTTTCATGCTTTAATCAATCACAAACATTCAATATCTGATCATAAGCCATTGATAGTAGATTCAGGTGCTTCACATCACATGATTAGTGATTTAAACTTGATAAAGAATGTTGAACCTGCTCTTGGTAATGTTGTGATTGCTAATGGTGAAAGGATTCCAATTAAAGGCATAGGAAATGTTAGGTTGTTTGACAGAGAATCAAAAGCTTTTTACATGCCTAGTTTTACATCAAACTTGTTAAGTGTTAAGAGAGTAGCTACTGATCTTAAATGCAATGTTATCTTCAGTCCTAATGATGTGATTTTTCAGGATATTAAGACAAGTAAGTTGCTTGGAAAGGGTGTGACAAAGGATGAGTTATACATGCTTGAAGACACCAACCTTGCATCTGAATTATCTGCTTCTGTTTTTAGTTCTACTCTAGTTAATGATTCTGTATGGCATGCTAGACTTGGTCACCCTCACTCTCGTGCCTTAGGTTTAATGTTGCCCTTTGTTTCTTTTAAAAATGATGATTGTGAAGCATGTATCCTTGGAAAACATTGCAAATCAGTCTTCCCTAGGACTAAAACCGTGTATGCAAACTGCTTTGATCTTGTTCACTCTGATGTTTGGACTGCTCCATGTGTTTCTAGAGAGAATCATAAGTACTTTGTGACATTCATTGATGAGAAATCCAAGTATACTTGGTTAACTTTGATTCAATCTAAAGATAGGGTGTTAGAAGCATTCATGAACTTTCAAACCTATGTATCTAACAATTTCAATGCCAAGATTAAGATATTTAGGTCAGATAATGGTGGGGAATACACAAGCAATGCATTCAAGCATCATCTTGCAAAACATGGGATCATTCACCAAACAAGCTGTCCATACACTCCACAACAGAATGGTGTGGCTGAGAGGAAGAATAGACACTTGATGGAGGTGGCCAGATCAATTATTGATAGATTTAGAGTATGAAGATTGATAGAATTAGGGTTCTTGAGTCCATTTGTGGCGGAAGTAAAGAGGAGAGAATGAGAGACTCAAAAACTTGTTATCTTTCATTTTGGTGTTACAATCCCTTTTATAGGTGAGACTCTACAGCAAATGCTTAACCTAAAAGGGAAAGAGACAAATGAACTACAAGCCAAAACAATTCTGAGCGTGGCAGGAATGAGAGAGAGAGTGTGGTCCACACCAGTCCATTCCTTCTTTGTGTCCAACGGCTCATTTCTTCTTCAACCTTGGTCTTGTTCTTTGAATAGTGTTTGGCGCCTCTTGTTCATTCAAATAAGTCCCCAACTTTGCACATTATCAAATGTGCAAGACTTGTGCATATTTTGATAATACACAAGCTTGACACATTTGTCTAATCATGATCAATACTCCCCCTCAAGTTCAGACTTTGGAATCACCCTAAAGACTGAACTTGGAATGATCATGGCAACACCTCATTAAAAACCTTGATGTGGAAAACCACTTGGGACAAAACCACATCAAGGGAAAAAGAGTATGCTGCTCATGAATCAGGAGAGTTCTAATCATGAATCGCCACTAGCCCTAGTTTGCCAAAAACATGAGTGCAAACCTTAAGGCTAGCAGCCTTGGTGAAGATGTCTGCAAGCTGATCTTCACTCTTTGTGTAACAAGGCAGAATGGTTCCATCTTCAATCTTCTCCCTTACCTTGTGACAATCAATCTCAATGTGTTTTGTCCTCTCATGAAACACTGAGTTGGTTGCAATGTGAATAGCAGCCTGGTTGTCACAATGGAAGGTGATTGGACTTGATTGCTCTATGCCAAAGTCCTTGAGCAGAGCCTTCAGCCATGTTAACTCGGTTGCAAGCTTCCTCATTGCCCTATACTCAGCTTCAGCACTAGAACAAGATACCACCTTCTGCTTCTTTGTCTTCCAAGTTACCAAGTTGCCTCCAATGAAGGTACAATAGCCGGTTGTTGATCTCCTATCACTCTTATCTCCTGCCCAATCTGCATCACAATAGCCAACAATCTCTGTGCTATCATTCTTACCCATCCAAATACCTTGTTCAGTTGATCCTTTGAGATATCTGAGTATCCTCTCAATCAAACTCCAATGATACACTGTGGGTGATTGCATATGTTGGCTAACTTGATTCACAGCAAAACACAAGTCTGGTCTTGTGAGAGTGAGGTAGATAAGCTTCCCAACCAGCCTCCTATACAATGAGACATCCTTGAACTTGACTTCATCTGATTTCTCCCCCTTTCTATTGACTTGGTAGCCATCTTCAAGAGGAGTCTTTGCAATCTTGCAATCAAGCATACTTGTTTCTGTCAACAAGTCCTTAACATACTTCCTTTGGGACAGAAACAATCCATCATTGAATCTGCAAACTTCAATGCCCAAGAAGTACTTCAACTCTCCAAGGTCTTTAATATCAAAGGAATTCTTGAGGAAAGCCTTTGTGGATTGAATCCCATCATTATCACTTCCTGTGATAATCAAATCATCCACATAAATCAGAACCACCACAATTCCTTGAGCACTTTGAACCGTGAACAATGTATGATCAGATTGAGACTTCTTGAAGCCATGGTCCATAAGAGTGTGACTAAGCTTATGGTACCATGCCCTTGGTGATTGCTTCAAGCCATAAATTGCCCTTCTCAGCCTCAATACCTCACCATCTTTACACAAGTGCTTCAAACCTGGTGGTGGAGTCATATACACTTCCTCTTCAAGTTCACCTTGTAGAAAAGCATTCTTCACATCCATTTGCCATAGATTCCATGAGAGGTTTGTGGCTAAGCTCAATGTGACTCTCACTGTGTGAAGTTTAGCCACTGGTGCAAAGGTATCTGTATAGTCCTCTCCATAGGTTTGAGTGAATCCCCTTGCTACTAGCCTTGCCTTGTACCTCTCTATGTCTCCATTGCTTTTATACTTGATTGTGAAGACCCATTTAGAGCTAACAGTCTTCTTCTTTTTCGGCAGCTTCTCTACAATCCAAGTGTGGTTCCTCTCCATAGCTTCTTTCTCATCCTTTACTGCATCCATCCAAACCTTGATACCCTCAGCCTCTTCATAAGTCTTAGGCACTTGGTTTAGCTCAATCTTTCCAAGAAAGGCCTTGTGACTAGATGGTAGCAAGTCAATAGAACAAGTAGACTGACTAGGATGAGCTACTGCTTGGTTGTTGTAGTAGACTCTTGTCTTCATCCATTCTGATGGATCTTTCTTTTCCCTTGTGCTTCTCCTGAGTTGCTGAACCTGTTGATTAACCACCTCCTCATTACCCACTGCTTCTTGATAAACTATCTCATCCTCATCCATATCCAAGTCCACTTGGTTTTGATCTTGAGGTAGAGTGTCTTCTTGAGCTTCAGCCGGTTCATGTGTGTGTGTTTCTGGTTCAGTATCCTCTTGTTGAGCTTCTTGGGTAGTTGTTTCATGCTTTTCTGGCCGTGGGGTGTCATTACCCAAGTGATCCAACAAGTACTTCAAACTTGTAGCCAAATCAGAAGGTGATCTTGAGAGATCTTTCAAACCTTCCCAATCCTTCTTCTCATAGTAACTCTGCCCCTCAATGAACTTAACATCCCTTGAAACATAGGTCCTGTTGTTACTTGGATCAAAACATTTGTAGCCCTTCTGAGTTGTGGAGTATCCAAGAAACATACACCTTGTGCTTTTAGCATCTAGCTTGTTCCTTTGATCCCCTGAGATATATACAAAACAAACACAACCAAACACACGTAAGTGTTCAATAAATGGTTTGGCTTTGTTCAATACCTCATATGGTGAAATGTCTTGAAGGACTCTAGTTGGGATCCTGTTGATAAGATAACATGCTGCCAACACTGCATCTCCCCAAAACCTCTTAGGAACATTGGTGTGGAACATCATAGACCTAGCAACCTCCATGAGATGTCTGTTCTTCCTTTCAGCCACACCATTTTGTTGAGGAGTATGTGGGCAACTTGTTTGATGTAGGATCCCATACTTGTTCAAGTGAGCTTTGAATCTTTGGCTTGTGTACTCTCCTCCATTATCTGACCTGAACACTTTGATCTTGGCATTAAACTGATTAGTAACATAGTTTTGAAAGTTCAGAAAAGCATCAAACACCCTATCCTTAGATGGAAGCAATGTAACCCAAGTATACTTTGATTTTTCATCTATGAAGGTCACAAAGTACTTATTCCTATCTCTAGACAGACAAGGTGAGGTCCAAACATCAGAGTGCACAAGATCAAAGCAATGTTCATAGATAGTAGTTGATTTAGGAAAGATAGTCCTACAATGTTTGCCAAGAATACAAGCTTCACAAGTTGAATGATCAAAGCTAACATTAGGCAGCATTAAGTTCAAAGCACGAGCATGAGGATGTCCTAGTCTAGCATGCCATAGAACATTTTGATTGAAAGCAAAACAGGATTTAAAAGCTGAGGAAACCGGGTTGGTTGAGGAAGTATCTTCAAGGAGGTAAAGCTCATCTTGTGTACCACCTCTTCCAATAACCTGTCCATTCTTAATATCCTGAAAACAAACTTCATTAGGCCCAAAGATAACATTGCAATTCAAGTCTTTAGTGATCCTTTTAACCGACAGCAAGTTAGATTTGAACTTAGGAACATAGAATGCATCACTTTCCTTGTTAAACAATCTTAACTTTCCTGTACCTATTATAGGAATCCCTTGACCATCAGCTATAGTTACTCTTCCTAGGGCAGGTTTAATGTTCTCCAACAACTTAGCATTACTAATCATATGGTGAGAAGCTCCAGAATCTACTACCAACTTATGATCAGTTTTAGCAAGCAATTTATGAGAAAATAAAGAGATACCAGAGAGCTTAGAAGTATAAGCTTTGATGAGGTCCTCAAGGTCACTCTTCCTAACAAACTCAGTGTTGGTGTAGAGTGCAAGCTCCCCTCCTTGAGCTGAATTAGAGACCTGCTCATTCACAGCTTCCTTGGGGATGTTTGCATTTGCCTTTGAGTCCTTTAACTTGGCTGGTTGAAGATGGGGATGAAGGACCCAACACTTATCCTTGGAGTGGCCTTTCCTCTTGCAATGATCACAAAATGGCGCCTTCTTCTCCTCAGTTTTGAAGCCGGCTTTGTTGGCAGTCACCAACTCCCCCTTTCCTCCAAACAAACCAATGTTTCCTTCTTCCTTTTGGAGCCTTGAGCACACCTCTTCAAAATCAGGAAGTGTAGTCTCCCTTAGGATCTTCATGATAGCATCATTGTAAACCGGATTCAAGTTGAGTAGAAGGCCATATTGGAAAGGAGATCACATAGTGAACTCTATTGGACGCGAACTATATTGGAAAAGAGATCACATAGTGAACTACTGGACGTGAACTATACTGGACGTGAACTATACTGGACGAGAGATTACATAGTTCACTATATCAAAATATTAGTGTCTTGGAAGATAAAAATCTGTCACACCCTTGTGACCGTTGGAGACTTTATTGCTTTGGTTTAAAGTTGTGTAGCCCTAGTCTTATGCATATATAACTCTTGTAAAGTTCCATTTTGTCTAATAAGAGAATTATTCTTCTCTGAAACTTATCCTCTCTCTCATTCTCTCTCTCTCTGCGCCACACAAACCCTGAGAAGGTTTATGTGCCTCTCTCAGCCATTCTACCTTATTCTGCTCTATTCTCTCAACTTAATCTTCATATTCTAACATGGTATCAGAGCTATAAGCTCCTAGACCTATTTATTCCGCATACTCTGATTCATAAACTCTGTTTTTCTAGATCTGTTTTCTAGATCTTGTTCTTCTGGTTCTTAAAAGTTCTAAGATTCTCAAGCATTCTTTCTTGGTTTATTCTCTCTGGTTTGTGTTCTCTGTGAATTGAGAACTTGTTTATTCAGAAGCTTACCTTGAATAATCCCTCCTTGCAACAACTCAGTCTTAGCAATGGAGAACTCAAGAGTAATTATTCCTGTGATTCTTAAAGGTGCCAACTACATTATTTGGGCCAGGATGGTTAAATCTGCTCTTGGAGGCAGAGGTTTATGGAAGTACATCATGAGGAGCACAGCTCCAGAGAAGGTGGTAAAGGCTAAAGATAAGGGTGGACCAGAAACTGAAGCTAAAGAAGATGTTGAGCATGAAGACACATCTGAAGCTGATAAAGAAGCGTGGGTTCAAGGGGATCAAAATGTCCTCTCCATACTTCAAAGCTCACTGGACCAGCACCTATTGGAGGCTTATTCCTACTGTGTGACTTCCAAGCAGTTATGGGATACCATTGAAAAGGTTTATGGAAACAAAACAAATCTCATCCGAGTCTTTGAAGTTAAGCTGGCTATTAACAATCTCCAGCAAGAAGATATGGAGTTTAAAGCTCACTTTGGCAAGTTTAGCTCACTGTGGTCAGAGATGGAGATGTTAAGGCCACCAAGCAATGACCCTTTGGTGTTGCAAGAAAGGAGAGAGCAAGATAAAGTCTTTGCTCTTCTACTCACTTTAAACTCATCCTACAATGGGCTGATAAAGCATATCCTAAGGGCAGACACTCTCCCAGACATTGATGATGTGTGTGGACAGATTCAAAAAGAGCAAGGTTCACTTGGGCTGTTCAAAGGGAAAGGAGAGTTGGTAGCTGCCAACAAAGGAGTGTTTAAGGCTGAGGAAAGACAGAACTATGGAGGTGACAAGAAAGGAGTCCTGATATGTGATTTTTGCAAACAGAGTGGGCACTTGAAAGATAGATGCTGGCGCCTCCATCCCAACCTCAGACCTTCATTTAACAACAGCAAGTTCAAAAATCAAAGGGCAAATTATTCATATGGTGCAGCTGGACCAGGTTCTTCTTCAATGCAGCAATGTGATGAAGGACGAGCAATGGTGGTCCATCAGACACCAGCTGTAACAGCTCAGAATGATGTGGTAAGGAGATCAGACCTTGAGGCTCTCATCAAAGCCCTCAAGGAGAACTCTGGTATGGCTCTTGGTACCTCTCTCTTTGCTGAAAATAAAATCAGACCCTTAATTATTGATTCTGGAGCCTCTCATCACATGATCAGTGATCCTAAGTTGATAGAAAATGTGAAACCAGCATTAGGATGTGTAGTGATTGCAAATGGTGATAAAATCCCAATTCAAGGCATAGGAAATCTGAAATTGTTTGATAAAGAATCTAAGGCTTTCTTTATGCCTAGCTTTACATCCAACTTAGTTTCTGTTAAAAAGATAGCCACTGATTTAAATTGCAATGTTGTTTTTAGTCCTAATGATGTTGTGTTTCAGGATATTAAGACAAGTAAGTTGATTGGGAAAGGTGTGACAAAGGATGAGCTCTACATGATTGAAGACATCAATCCCTCTACTGAATTATCTACTGCTCTATCTACTTGTGTTGGTGTGGATGATTCCATTTGGCATGCTAGATTAGGACATCCACACTCTAGGGCTTTAGGACTCTTATTACCTTCTGTTTCGTTTAAAAATGATGATTGTGAGGCTTGTATCCTTGGTAAACATTGCAAATCTGTTTTTCCAGCTTCTAAAACTACTTATGAAAATTGCTTTGATCTTGTTCACTCTGATGTATGGACTGCTCCTTGTGTGTCTAGAGAAAACCATAAGTACTTTGTCACATTCATTGATGAAAAGTCTAAATATACTTGGATAACACTGATGCAAACTAAGGATAGGGTGCTAGAAGCTTTTATGAACTTCCAAAGTCATGTCACTAACCATTTCAATGCTAAGATCAAAATTTTTAGATCAGACAATGGTGGTGAGTACACAAGCAATGCCTTCAAACAACATTTGTCAAAATATGGAATTCTTCATCAAACTAGCTGTCCTTATACTCCACAACAGAATGGAGTGGCTGAGAGGAAGAATAGACATTTAATGGAGGTTGCAAGGTCCATGATGTTCTACAAGAATGTTCCTAAGAAGTTTTGGGGAGATGCAGTCATGACGGCTTGTTATTTGATCAACAGAACTCCCACAAGAATTCTTAAGGATCAATCTCCATTTCAGGTACTCAACAAAACCAATCCATTAGTTAATCACTTACGTGTGTTTGGGTGTATTTGCTTTGTGTTAATACCAGGGGAACAGAGAGATAAGTTGGATGCTAAGAGCACCAAAGCCATGTTCATTGGTTACTCCACAACACAAAGAGGATACAAGTGTTATGTACCCGAAACAAGGAAGGTTTTAATCTCCAGAGATGTGAAATTCATGGAGACAAAGAGCTTCTATGATGAGAAGAATTGGGACAGCTTAAAGGATCTTCCTACTTCCCAATCAGATAGAGCTGCTAACTTAAGAAGAATCATGGAGAGTCTTGGCATTAGTGTGCCACAAGAAACGGTTGTAACAAGCACACCACCTACTCCAGTCTCGGATGCACCTGTGGAAGACTCACAACAACCCCATCTTGATCATGAGGGGGACACATCAGAATCAGAATCAGGGCAAGAAGAATCGCAGCAAACCGATCCTGCTATAGAACCGCAGCAAACTGATTCTGCTACACATAATCAACCTGGTGTTGAAGAGCATGAAGAACATGAGTTAGAACTTGAGGGAGTGGGTAATCAGAATGAGGAGATTGTGCAGCCAGTGAACCAACAAATTCAAGCACTAAGAAGGAGTACAAGGGAGAAAAAGGATCCATCAGAATGGATGAAGACTAGAGTGTTCTTCAACAGCAATGCAGTAGCTCATCCCATTCAAGCCGTTTGCAGTTTAGCTCATGTACCTTTGGAACATCAAGTGTTCCTTGGAAAGTTGGATCAAGAAGAAGTACCAACAACCTATGAAGAAGCACAGGGAGATAAGAGATGGATGCAGGCTGTGGATGAAGAGATCAAAGCAATGGAGAACAATGAGACTTGGTATGAATCTGAACTCCCTAGAGGAAAGAAGGCAGTAACTTCTAAATGGGTTTTCACTATCAAGTATAGAAGTGATGGAGAAGTGGAGAGATACAAAGCAAGGCTGGTTGCTAGAGGCTTCACTCAAACCTATGGAAAGGATTACTTGGACACCTTTGCACCAGTGGCTAAGCTTCACACAGTTAGGATCATCTTGTCTTTAGCAACAAACCTTGATTGGGAACTTTGGCAAATGGATGTCAAGAATGCTTTCCTTCAAGGAGAGCTTGAAGATGAGGTATACATGAGACCACCTTCTGGTCTTGAGAGCATTGTGAAACCAGGGAAGGTTCTAAGGCTCAAGAAAGCTATCTATGGACTCAAGCAATCACCTAGAGCGTGGTACCATAAGTTGAGCTCAACCCTTATGCAAAGAGGATTTAAGAGGTCTGAAGGAGATCATACATTGTTCACTCTACAAGATCAGGAAGGTATCATTGTGATCCTTATTTATGTGGATGACGTTATCATTTCAGGGAGTAACAAGTCAGGTATTCAAGAAACTAAAGCCTATCTTAAATCTGTGTTTGACATTAAAGATCTTGGTACTCTAAAGTACTTCCTTGGGATAGAAGTTTGTCGGTCCGATGAAGGACTCTTCTTATCTCAAAGGAAGTACACACTTGATTTGTTGTCTGAAGCAGGAAAGATTGGATCAAAACCAGCTAAGACACCATTGGAAGAAGGCTACAAAGTCATAAGAGAGGGGGAGCTTGAAGACAGACCATTTGAGGACATCACTCACTATAGAAGGATGGTTGGTAAGCTAATCTATTTAACCATAACCAGACCTGATTTGTGCTTTGCTGTGAACCAGATAAGTCAACATATGCAAGCACCAAAGATACATCATTGGAACATGGTGGAAAGGGTACTCAGATATCTAAGTGGCACTCCGGGTCAAGGCATTTGGATGGGATGCAATAGAAACACAGAGATAGTTGGGTATTGTGATGCTGATTGGGCAGGAGATAGAGTGGATAGGAGGTCAACAACTGGATATTGCACATTCATTGGAGGAAATCTGGTTACTTGGAAGAGTAAGAAGCAGAAGATTGTATCTTGTTCAAGTGCTGAAGCTGAGTATCGAGCTATGAGAAAGTTGGTGACCGAGTTAGCATGGATCAAAGGCCTTCTTGCAGATTTGGGGATTGTAACAACCAAGCCTATCACCATGCATTGTGATAATCAAGCAGCCATTCATATTGCATCAAATTCAGTCTTCCATGAAAGGACCAAGCACATAGAAGTGGATTGTCACAAAGTGAGGCAGATGATTGAGCAAGGAGTGGTGTTACCATGCTATACAAGAAGTGAAGAACAATTGGCTGATGTGTTTACCAAGGCAGCTAGTTTGAAGGTGTGTGAGTCCATTCACACCAAGCTTGGACTTGTGGAGCTGCCGGAATCCTCTAAAGCCTTGGAGACTACACTCTTTTTCCCTTCATGAAGTTTTATCCCAAGTGGTTTTCTTCATGAAGGTTTTTAATGAGGTAGATCTCCTTTGCTGTTCCAAGCTTGATTCATCTCTTGAATTCAAGCTTGAGGGGGAGTATTGGAAAGGAGATCACATAGTGAACTCTATTGGACGCGAACTATATTGGAAAAGAGATCACATAGTGAACTACTGGACGTGAACTATACTGGACGTGAACTATACTGGACGAGAGATTACATAGTTCACTATATCAAAATATTAGTGTCTTGGAAGATAAAAATCTGTCACACCCTTGTGACCGTTGGAGACTTTATTGCTTTGGTTTAAAGTTGTGTAGCCCTAGTCTTATGCATATATAACTCTTGTAAAGTTCCATTTTGTCTAATAAGAGAATTATTCTTCTCTGAAACTTATCCTCTCTCTCATTCTCTCTCTCTCTGCGCCACACAAACCCTGAGAAGGTTTATGTGCCTCTCTCAGCCATTCTACCTTATTCTGCTCTATTCTCTCAACTTAATCTTCATATTCTAACAGGCCAAAGATCTTGTCTTGCTCCTTTCTCTCAATGAGAACCTTAGGGTTTAAAGTACTTGGCCTTAGCATCTCAAGTTCAGACCATGCTGAAGAGAACTTCCCAAGATACTTGGTAAAGTCATGGTCTTCTTGTTTCAGCCCATTTATGGCCTTCTTCACCTCATAAACTCTGCTCAGATTTGAAACATCTCCATAAATCTTCTTGAGAGTATCCCACAGTGACTTGGCTGTCTCACAATGAGAATAAGCTTCAAGGATGGATGGGTCAAGAGAATTTTGAAGAAACCCAAGCACAAGCTGATCTTCTTGAAACCATTTAGCTTCTGCCTTCTTAGTTTCCTCATCCTTCTTCTTGGCTTCATCTTCTTCAGTTGGTGTTTTATCCTCCAAGATGTGATCCCACAATCCTCTCCCACAAATGGCAGTCTTGATGGTTCTCTGCCATGTCCTATAGTTGGTGCCTTTAAGCATCACAGGAACAGCAGTAGGCCTCAAGCTTGAGTTAAGATGAGAAGAGTCTTCCATGGAGAGTGACTGAAGAGAGTGAGTGAGGACTTGAATGACCGAGAAGAGTTGAAAAGCTTTTAGGTTTTAAGACCGAGAAGTAAATGAGGTCCGAGAGTTCTGAGCAAGCTTTTAGTTCTTGGAGCAGAGAGTATGAAGTGCACAAGTGAAGAACAGAGAAAGATTGAAGTAGAACCGAGAGAATTAAGAGAGAGAGAGTTAGGGTTTTGTAGCCGGATGATTGAGTAACCGAGAAAGATTGAAGAATAAGAGAGAGATTTGAGAGTGTAGAGATCAATGCTCTGATACCATGATAGATTTAGAGTATGAAGATTGATAGAATTAGGGTTCTTGAGTCCATTTGTGGCGGAAGTAAAGAGGAGAGAATGAGAGACTCAAAAACTTGTTATCTTTCATTTTGGTGTTACAATCCCTTTTATAGGTGAGACTCTACAGCAAATGCTTAACCTAAAAGGGAAAGAGACAAATGAACTACAAGCCAAAACAATTCTGAGCGTGGCAGGAATGAGAGAGAGAGTGTGGTCCACACCAGTCCATTCCTTCTTTGTGTCCAACGGCTCATTTCTTCTTCAACCTTGGTCTTGTTCTTTGAATAGTGTTTGGCGCCTCTTGTTCATTCAAATAAGTCCCCAACTTTGCACATTATCAAATGTGCAAGACTTGTGCATATTTTGATAATACACAAGCTTGACACATTTGTCTAATCATGATCAATACTCCCCCTTATTAATATCCCACATTGGTTGGGAGTAGTGTCCTTGGGCAATATATAAGTGTGTGGCAATCCTCCACTCTTGAGCTAGCTTTTGGGTGTGAGTTAGGCCCACACTAATATGGTATCAGAGCCCATGGTTAAGCCCAACAGATGATTTCCCACAAAAACACTACCTATGTAGTTTGTATAAGTAGACCATCTTGTTGTGGTATGTTCAAGATGTTGGGCTTTCTCACCCACATCTTGAGAGGGCCTATTAATATCCCACATTGGTTGGGAGTAGTGTCCTTGGGCAATATATAAGTGTGTGGCAATCCTCCACTCTTGAGCTAGCTTTTGGGTGTGAGTTAGGCCCACACTAATAATTATGTTTCATACAAACGTTCCCAAAAGGTTTTGGAGTGATGCTGTGATGTCTGCTTGCTATCTAATCAATAGGACACCCACAAGAGTTCTACAAGATGCTTCACCATATCAGGTATTGAACAAAACTAAACCTTCAATTCATCACTTACGTGTGTTTGGATGTTTGTGTTTTGTTTTAAAACCAGGAGAGCAGAGAGATAAGCTTGATCATAAGAGTGTCAAAGCAATGTTCATTGGGTATTCTACAAACCAGAGAGGGTACAAGTGCTATGTACCTGAGACTAGAAGGGTATTAGTGCATTGTGGAGTCAAAGGGTTTCTATGAAGAGAAGAGTTGGGAGAGCCTTAAGGACCTTCCTAATAACCCTTCTGACCGTGCCAATAACCTAAGGAGGATCTTAGAGAGCCTGGGAATTGCTCAGCCAAAGAAGAGTGAGGCGACTCAAGTGGATAAACCGGCTGAGGAAACTAACATTATGGATGAGCCTACTCATCTTGATCATGAGGAGGGCAATGGAGAATCACAAGAGGAACCACAAACTGATGGTTCTGCCACACATGATCAAGATGATAGAGAAGAGATTGTTGGCCAACAAATGGAACCTGAAGCTATGCAAGAGGAACCTGAAGTAGTACAACATCAACAGCCGGTTCAAGTGCTTAGAAGAAGTACTAGAGAGAGAAAGGACCCGTCTGAATGGATGAAGACTAGGGTTTACTACAATTGCAAGGCAGTAGCTCATCCAACACAAGCTGTTTGCACACTTGCTCACTTCCCAACTGAGCACAAGGTGTTTATGGGTGCTATTGATGCTGAATGGGTTCCTAAAACCTATGAAGAAGCTAAGGAGCACAAGAAGTGGACTGATGCAGTTGGAGAAGAGATCAAGGCAATGGAAAACAACAACACTTGGTATGAAACAGATTTACCAAGGAAGAAGAGGGCAGTGAGTTCCAAATGGGTTTTCACTATCAAATACAAGAGCAATGGAGAGATAGAGAGGTACAAGGCCAGATTAGTTGCAAGAGGGTTTACACAAACCTATGGAGAGGATTATAGAGACACTTTTGCACCAGTAGCCAAGCTTCATACAGTGAGAGTGATTCTGTCCTTAGCAACAAACTTGGAGTGGGATTTGCATCAAATGGATGTCAAGAATGCATTCCTCCAAGGAGAGCTAGAGGATGAGGTTTACATGACTCCACCACCTGGTCTTGAAGGCATGGTAACACAAGGAAAGGTTCTGAGGTTGAAGAAGGCAATCTATGGTCTCAAACAATCTCCTAGAGCTTGGTACCACAAGCTAAGCACAACGCTCATGGAAAAGGGTTTTAGTAGATCAGAAGCTGATCATACTCTCTTCACTCAATCAAGCCAAGAAGGTATTGTTGTCATTCTCATTTATGTAGATGATATCATCATCTCAGGGAGTGACAAGGTAGGAATTCAAGCTTGCAAAGATCATTTGAAATCTGTGTTTGATATCAAGGATCTTGGTGAACTAAAGTACTTCCTAGGGATAGAAGTGTGCCGGTCTAAAGAAGGCCTCTTCTTATCACAAAGGAAGTACACTCTTGATTTGTTGAGTGAAGCAGGTAAGCTAAATGGAAAGACAGCCAAGACACCTCTTGAAGAAGGCTACAAAGTCACAAGAGAGGGGGAGATTGCAAAGGAGCCATTTGGAGACATTACACTCTATAGAAGGATGGTTGGTAAGCTGATTTATCTTACCATTACACGGCCTGATTTGTGTTTTGATGTGAACCAGGTGAGCCAGCACATGCAAGCTCCATTGATGCATCATTGGAACATGGTGGACCGGATCCTAAGGTACCTCAATGGATCTCCTGGCCAAGGGATATGGATGGGGTGCAACCAAAGCACAGAGATTGTAGGATATTGTGATGCAGATTGGGCAGGAGATAGACAGGATAGGAGGTCCACTTCAGGCTATTGTACATTCATTGGAGGCAATCTTGTGACTTGGAAAACAAAGAAGCAGAAGGTAGTGTCTTGCTCAAGTGCAGAGGCAGAGTATAGAGCAATGAGGAAGCTTACCAATGAGTTGACATGGCTGAAGGCTTTACTTGAAGATTTGGGCATTGATCAACCAACTCCAATCACAATGCATTGTGATAATCAAGCTGCAATCCACATAGCTTCCAACTCAGTGTTTCATGAGAGAACAAAGCACATTGAGGTGGATTGTCACAAGGTGAGGCAGAAGGTTCAAGAAGGTGTGATCTTACCTTGTTACACAAGAAGCTCGGATCAACTAGCAGACATTTTCACCAAGGCTGCTAGCTTGAAGGTTTGTGAGTTCATTCTTCCTAAGCTTGGACTCATTGACCTTTCCCAAGCTTGAAGATCCCTAGGCCGTAGAACTTATACTCTTTTTCCCTTGATATAGTTTTTATCCCAAGTGGTTTTTCTATATCAAGGTTTTTTTAATGAGGTAAGTATCTACGGTTCCAAGCTTGATCATTTCATCTCCATGATCAAGCTTGAGGGGGAGTGTTGGAATGAAGGAGAAAGAAGTAACAAGAGTGTGTGACAAGTAAAGGTAGCCGGTTAGGGTTTATGAGGAAATGAAGAGCCGGGTGATGTCTTATGGAAGTGTTGGGATTTGGGGACTAAACAAACATGTGACTTTGTTTGTTTATAGTTTGGTTAAGTCCCCAACATAGTACCAACATGTCTGGAATGAATCAGAAGCGCAGGAAGACTGATCTCAAGGCTGAACACACCACTCTCTCTCCTCAGTGAGCTGTCGCTATCTACATTTGGAGCCGTTACTACTCTCTTGTCTTCTTCTTCTTTGTTTATTGTTTTATCTATCCAGAACCCTAGTTTCATCTCTATATAAGCATTGTAACACATAAACATTAAGATAAGTTAAGGGAATCATTTCCTAAACTCTCAATCTCTCTTCACTCTCGGTTACACACTTTCTCGCTCATAAACCCTAATCGGGTACATGAGCTTCTCTCTTCAAGAACTCACCAAGAACTCTTCCTAATCTCAAATTCTCACAGTCTTGATGGTCCTTTGCCATGTCCTATAGTTGATACCTTTGAGCACAACAGGGACAGCAGTAGGCCTCAAGCTTGAGCTGAGATGAGAAGAGTCTTCCATGGTGAACAGCTGATGGAGAGCGGTTGGAACTTTGAAGGACCGAGAGTGAACAATCTTTGGACCGAGAAACCTAGGGTTTTATGTGGACCGAGAGTGTGAGTAAACTGAGTGAATGAGAGCTTAGGACAAGAATAAGAGTTAATGAGCAGAGAGGATGAAGAACTTAGAGAGTAGTAGCTTAGGAACCGAGAGAATAAAGATAGAGAGAATTAGGGTTTTGGACCGAGAGTAGCTGCAGCCGAGAGAGAGTGAAGAATTAAAGAGAGAGAATCAAAAGAATGAGGAGCATTGCTCTGATACCATGTGAGATTTTGAGAGTATGAACATGAGTGTTCTTGAGAGAATAAGAGTGGAGGCGCAGCTAGAGAGAAAATGGGATTCAAAACCCTTAACTTGTTTCATTTGTGGTTACAACATATATATAGGTCTTACAACACATGGATGGTTTAACCTAAAGTAGAAACAAGACAAAATGAGAGGAGACAAGGTCAGAGCAGGTCTGAGGATGCGCCAGGAGGTGAGAGAAAGGGTGTGGACCACTTGTGGTCCCCAACAGACAAAACCCCCCTTAAACCCTAACGGCTCTCTCTCCTTCTGTCCCAACGGCTCTCTCTCCTTCTTGTGTCTGAATAATGTTGGCGCCTCATCAAATGTGTTGTCCCCAACTTTGCACTTTGATAATGTGCAAGACTTGTGCAAGACTTGTGCATTACACAATCTTAACACAATGATACTTTCATGATCAATAAGGTGGTCTCATGTATACCTCATCTTCAAGCTCTCCTTGAAGGAAAGCATTCTTGACATCCATTTGCCAAAGTTCCCAATCAAGGTTTGTTGCTAAAGACAAGATGATCCTAACTGTGTGAAGCTTAGCCACTGGTGCAAAAGTGTCCAAGTAATCCTTTCCATAGGTTTGAGTGAAGCCTCTAGCAACCAGCCTTGCTTTGTATCTCTCCACTTCTCCATCACTTCTATACTTGATAGTGAAAACCCATTTAGAAGTTACTGCCTTCTTTCCTCTAGGGAGTTCAGATTCATACCAAGTCTCATTGTTCTCCATTGCTTTGATCTCTTCATCCACAGCCTGCATCCATCTCTTATCTCCCTGTGCTTCTTCATAGGTTGTTGGTACTTCTTCTTGATCCAACTTTCCAAGGAACACTTGATGTTCCAAAGGTACATGAGCTAAACTGGAAACGGCTTGAATGGGATGAGCTACTGCATTGCTGTTGAAGAACACTCTAGTCTTCATCCATTCTGATGGATCCTTTTTCTCCCTTGTACTCCTTCTTAGTGCTTGAATTTGTTGGTTCACTGGCTGCACAATCTCCTCATTCTGATTACCCACTCCCTCAAGTTCTAACTCATGTTCTTCATGCTCTTCAACACCAGGTTGATTATGTGTAGCAGAATCAGTTTGCTGCGGTTCTATAGCAGGATCGGTTTGCTGCGATTCTTCTTGCCCTGATTCTGATTCTGATGTGTCCCCCTCATGATCAAGATGGGGTTGTTGTGAGTCTTCCATAGGTGCATCCGAGACTGGAGTAGGTGGTGTGCTTGTTACAACCGTTTCTTGTGGTACACTAATGCCAAGACTCTCCATGATTCTTCTTAAGTTAGCAGCTCTATCTGATTGGGAAGTAGGAAGATCCTTTAAGCTGTCCCAATTCTTCTCATCATAGAAGCTCTTTGTCTCCATGAATTTCACATCTCTGGAGATTAAAACCTTCCTTGTTTCAGGTACATAACACTTGTATCCTCTTTGTGTTGTGGAGTAACCAATGAACATGGCTTTGGTGCTCTTAGCATCCAACTTATCTCTTTGTTCCCCTGGTATTAACACAAAGCAAATACATCCAAACACACGTAAGTGATTAACTAATGGATTGGTCTTGTTGAGTACCTGAAATGGAGATTGATCCTTAAGAATTCTTGTGGGAGTTCTGTTGATCAAATAACAAGCCGTCATGACTGCATCTCCCCAAAACTTCTTAGGAACATTCTTGTAGAACATCATGGACCTTGCAACCTCCATTAAATGTCTATTCTTCCTCTCAGCCACTCCATTCTGTTGTGGAGTATAAGGACAGCTAGTTTGATGAAGAATTCCATATTTTGACAAATGTTGTTTGATTGCATTGCTTGTGTACTCACCACCATTGTCTGATCTAAAAATTTTGATCTTAGCATTGAAATGGTTAGTGACATGACTTTGGAAGTTCATAAAAGCTTCTAGCACCCTATCCTTAGTTTGCATCAGTGTTATCCAAGTATATTTAGACTTTTCATCAATGAATGTGACAAAGTACTTATGGTTTTCTCTAGACACACAAGGAGCAGTCCATACATCAGAGTGAACAAGATCAAAGCAATTTTCATAAGTAGTTTTAGAAGCTGGAAAAACAGATTTGCAATGTTTACCAAGGATACAAGCCTCACAATCATCATTTTTAAACGAAACAGAAGGTAATAAGAGTCCTAAAGCCCTAGAGTGTGGATGTCCTAATCTAGCATGCCAAATGGAATCATCCACACCAACACAAGTAGATAGAGCAGTAGATAATTCAGTAGAGGGATTGATGTCTTCAATCATGTAGAGCTCATCCTTTGTCACACCTTTCCCAATCAACTTACTTGTCTTAATATCCTGAAACACAACATCATTAGGACTAAAAACAACATTGCAATTTAAATCAGTGGCTATCTTTTTAACAGAAACTAAGTTGGATGTAAAGCTAGGCATAAAGAAAGCCTTAGATTCTTTATCAAACAATTTCAGATTTCCTATGCCTTGAATTGGGATTTTATCACCATTTGCAATCACTACACATCCTAATGCTGGTTTCACATTTTCTATCAACTTAGGATCACTGATCATGTGATGAGAGGCTCCAGAATCAATAATCAAGGGTCTGATTTTATTTTCAGCAAAGAGAGAGGTACCAAGAGCCATACCAGAGTTCTCCTTGAGAGCTTTGATGAGAGCCTCAAGGTCTGATCTCCTTACCACATCATTCTGAGCTGTTACAGCTGGTGTCTGATGGACCACCATTGCTCGTCCTTCATCACATTGCTGCATTGAAGAAGAACCTGGTCCAGCTGCACCATATGAATAGTTTGCCCTTTGATTTTTGAACCTGCTGTTGTTAAATGAAGGTCTGAGGTTGGGATGGAGGCGCCAGCATCTATCTTTCAAGTGCCCATTCTGTTTGCAAAAATCACATATCAAGACTCCTTTCTTGTCACCTCCATAGTTCTGTCTTTCCTCAGCCTTAAACACTCCTTTGTTGGCAGTTACCAACTCTCCTTTCCCTTTGAACAGCCCAAGTGAACCTTGCTCTTTTTGAATCTGTCCACACACATCATCAATGTCTGGGAGAGTGTCTGCCCTTAGGATATGCTTTATCAGCCCATTGTAGGATGAGTTTAAAGTGAGTAGAAGAGCAAAGACTTTATCTTGCTCTCTCCTTTCTTGCAACACCAAAGGGTCATTGCTTGGTGGCCTTAACATCTCCATCTCTGACCACAGTGAGCTAAACTTGCCAAAGTGAGCTTTAAACTCCATATCTTCTTGCTGGAGATTGTTAATAGCCAGCTTAACTTCAAAGACTCGGATGAGATTTGTTTTGTTTCCATAAACCTTTTCAATGGTATCCCATAATTGCTTGGAAGTCACACAGTAGGAATAAGCCTCCAATAGGTGCTGGTCCAGTGAGCTCTGAAGTATGGAGAGGACATTTTGATCCCCTTGAACCCACGCTTCTTTATCAGCTTCAGATGTGTCTTCATGCTCAACATCTTCTTTAGCTTCAGTTTCTGGTCCACCCTTATCTTTAGCCTTTACCACCTTCTCTGGAGCTGTGCTCCTCATGATGTACTTCCATAAACCTCTGCCTCCAAGAGCAGATTTAACCATCCTGGCCCAAACAATGTAGTTGGCACCTTTAAGAATCACAGGAATAATTACTCTTGAGTTCTCCATTGCTAAGACTGAGTTGTTGCAAGGAGGGAGTATTCAAGGTAAGCTTGTGAATAAACAAGTTCTCAATTCACAGAGAACACAAACCAGAGAGAATAAACCAAGAAAGAATGCTTGAGAATCTTAGAACTTTTAAGAACCAGAAGAACAAGATCTAGAAAACAGATCTAGAAAAACAGAGTTTATGAATCAGAGTATGCGGAATAAATAGGTCTAGGAGCTTATAGCTCTGATACCATGTTAGAATATGAAGATTAAGTTGAGAGAATAGAGCAGAATAAGGTAGAATGGCTGAGAGAGGCACAGAAACCTTCTCAGGGTTTGTGTGGCGCAGAGAGAGAGAGAGAGAATGAGAGAGAGAGGATAAGTTTCAGAGAAGAATAATTCTCTCATTAGACAAAATGGAACTTTACAAGAGTTATATATGCATAAGACTAGGGCTACACAACTTTAAACCAAAGCAATAAAGTCTCCAACGGTCACAAGGGTGTGACAGATTTTTATCTTCCAAGACACTAATATTTTGATATAGTGAACTATGTAATCTCACGTCCAGTATAGTTCATGTCCAGTATAGTTCACGTCCAGTAGTTCACTATGTGATCTCTTTTCCAATATAGTTCGCGTCCAATATAGTTCACTATGTGATCTCCTTTCCAATACTTTGTGAGTCTGGTTGTTTGATGGATGAAGAACATAATGGATGGACTGATTGTATGATTTCGAAACAGGGAAATGAAGGAAACTTCCTGAAGTTTGCGGAATGACTTCAAGACTTTCAAACTCGGTTCTTCTAGGAGATAAACACCAAAAGAAGAATCCAAGACGAATGGATATTACACACCATTCAGATCAAACACTTTCAGAAGTTTTAGAATAAAAAGAAGTTTGATAAAAGTTCAGAAATGGGTACAAAGAGTTTTAAATAGGAAAAAGCAACAAGGCTGCATGAACAGCAATTAAGTCACCTAGGAAATAACACAAGACTAATTAAACACCAAATTTCGAAATCCCCTTATTAGAATGAGTTATGGGCCTTATGGATCAGTAATGGGCAAGGATAATAGCATGTGGGCTTGCCTCATTAAAAACCTCTCTTGGAAAACCCATTGGGACAAAACCAAGAGGAGGGAAAAAAGAGTACCAGTCCACACACCTCCATTACTGATGACTTAAGTGGCTTGAATCACAACCAAAGTGGCTGGATTAGCACACTCAATTTGGCCCTGGACGTGGTGTAGAAGTGTGTAGAAGGCTTGCTTGAATTGCTTTGCCTTAGCTCTGGTCATTGGTCCAATTGGTATGTGTAAAGCTTCTGATCCTTGTTCTCCATTCTCCTCAGGTTCAAGCTGCTCCTTAGCTCCATTCTCCTCAGCTACAAGCTTATCCTTAGCTCCATTCTCCTCTGGTTCAAGCTGCTCAATGTCTTCAGGTTCCAAGCTACCCATGATCACATCACTTCTTGAAACATATATGTTATGGATTGGAGAATTTAGGTGAAGTAGGACAACTATAAGTAAGTTTTTGTATTCTCCCAAAGGTAGAATGATAAGCATGTTTTACATGTTTATGTTCGTTTTTAACACAACTAAGTAACCCCTCTAAAAGACTAGAAAGACACTTTGATCTTCTAAATGGTCCTATGAGAATCCTAAATAAAACATTTTAACCAAAACTTCTTGAAACATACATGTCATGGATTGGAGAATTTAGGTGAGGTAGGACAACTATAAGTAAGTTTTTGTATTCTCCCAAAGGTAGAATGATAAGCTTGGTTTACATGTTTATGTTCGTTTTTAACACAACTAAGTAACCCCTCTAAAAGACTAGAAAGACACTTTGATCTTCTAAAAGGTCCTATGAGAATCCTAAATAAAAAATTTTAACCAAAACTTCTTGAAACATACATGTCATGGATTGGAGAATTTAGGTGAGGTAGGACAACTATAAGTAAGTTTTTGTATGCTCCTTAAGGTAGAATGAGAAGCATTTTATACAAGTTTATGTTCGTTTGTAACACCCCTAAGTAACCCTTCTAAATACTCGAAAGACACTATGATCTTGTAAAAGGTCCTATGAGAATCCTAAACAAAACTTTATAAACAAAAATTCTTGAAACATATGTGTCATGGATCGGGGGTTTTAGGTGAGGTTAAACAACTATAAGTAAGTTTTTGTATGTTGCTTAAGGTAGAATGAGAAGCATTTTATACAAGTTTATGTTCGTTTGTAACACCCCTAAGTAACCCGTCTAAATACTAGAAAGACACTTTGATCTTGTAAAAGGTCCCATGAGAATCCTAAACAAAACTTTTTAAACAACAATTCTTGAAACATATGTGTCATGGATTGGAGATTTTAGGTGAGGTTAGACAACTATAAGTAAGATTTTGTATGCTCCTAAAGGTAGAATGAGAATCATTTTATACAAGTTTATGTTCATTTGTAACCCCCCTAAATAACCCTTCTAAATAATAGAAAGACACTTTAACCTTCTACAAGTTCCTATGATAATCCTAAACAAAACTTTTTAAACAAAACTTCTTGAAACAAATGTGTCATGGATTGGAGAATTTAGGTGCAGTAAGACAACTATAAGTAAGTTTTTGTATGCTCCCAAAGGTAGAATGAGAAGCATGTTGTACATGTTTATGTTCGTTTGTAACACAACTAAGTAACCCCTCCAAAAGACTAGAAAGACATTTTGATCTTCTAAAAGGTCCTATGAGAATCCAAAATAAAACTTTTTAACCAAAACTTCTTGAAACATATATGTCATGGATTGGAGAATTTAGGTGAAGTAGGACAACTATAAGTAAGTTTTTGTATTCTCCCAAAAGTAGAATGATAAGCATGTTTTACATGTTTATGTTCGATTGTAACACAACTAAGTAACCCCTCTAATAGGCTGGAAAGACATTTTGATCTTCTAAAAGGTCCTATGAGAATCCAAAATAAAACTTTTTAACCAAAACTTCTTGAAACATATATGTCATGAATTGGAGAATTTAGGTGAGGTAGGACAACTATAAGTAAATTTTTGTATTCTCCCAAAGGTAGAATGATAAGCATGTTTTACATGTTTATGTTCGTTTGTAACACAACTAAGTAACCCCTTTAAAAGACTAGAAAGACACTTTTATCTTCTAAAAGGTCCTATGAGAATCCTAAATAAAAATTTTTAACCAAAACTTCTTGAAACATATATGTCATGGATTGGAGAATTTAGGTCAGGTAGGACAACTATGAGTAAGTTTTTGTATGCTCCTTAAGGTAAAATGAGAAGAATTTTATACAAGTTTATGTTCGTTTGTAACACCCCTAAGTAACCCTTCTAAATACTCGAAAGACACTATGATCTTGTAAAAAGTCCTATGAGAATCCTAATCTAAACTTTTTAAACAAAAATTCTTGAAACATATGTGTCATGGATTGGAGGTTTTAGGTGAGGTTAAACAACTATAAGTAAGTTTTTGTATCTTGCTTAAGGTAGAATGAGAAGCATTTTATACAAGTTTTTGTTCGTTTGTAACACCCCTAAGTAACTCGTCTAAATACTAGAAAGACACTTTGATCTTGTAAAAGGTCATATGAGAATCCTAAACAAAACTTTTTAAACAACAATTCTTGAAACATATGTGTCATGGATTGGAGATTTTAGGTGAGGTTAGACAACTATAAGTAAGATTTTGTATGTTCCTAAAGGTAGAATGATAATCATTTTATACAAGTTTATGTTCATTTGTAACACCCCTAAATAACCCTTCTAAAAGAAAGACACTTTGACCTTCTACAAGTTCCTATGATAATCCTAAACAAAACTTTTTAAACAAAACTTCTTGAAACCTATGTGTCATGGATTGGAGAATTTAGGTGCAGTAAGACAACTATAAGTAAGTTTTTGTATGCTCCCAAAGGTAGAATGAGAAGCATATTGTACATGTTTATGTTCGTTTGTAACACAACTAAGTAACCCCTCCAAACGACTAGAAAGACACTTTGACCTTCTACAAGTTCCTATGATAATCCTAAACAAAACCTTTTAAACAAAACTTCTTGAAACCTATGTGTCATGGATTGGAGAATTTAGGTGCAGTAAGACAACTATAAGTAAGTTTTTGTATGCTCCCAAAGGTAGAATGAGAAGCATGTTGTACATGTTTATGTTCGTTTGTAACACAACTAAGTAACCCCTCCAAAAGACTAGAAAGACATTTTGATCTTCTAAAAGGTCCTATGAGAATCCAAAATAAAACTTTTTAACCAAAACTTCTTGAAACATATATGTCATGGATTGGAGAATTTAGGTGAAGTAGGACAACTATAAGTAAGTTTTTGTATTCTCCCAAAGGTAGAATGATAAGCATGTCTTACATGTTTATGTTCGATTGTAACACAACTAAGTAACCCCTCTAATAGGCTAGAAAGACACTTTGATCTTCTAAAAGGTCCTATGAGAATCCTAAATAAAACTTTTTAACCAAAACTTCTTGAAACATATATGTTATGGATTGGAGAATTTAGGTGAGGTAGGACAACTATAAGTAAATTTTTGTATTCTCCCTAAGGTAGAATGATAAGCATGTTTTACATGTTTATGTTCGTTTGTAACACAACTAAGTAACCCCTTTAAAAGACTAGAAAGACACTTTTATCTTCTAAAAGGTCCTATGAGAATCCTAAATAAAAAAATTTAACCAAAACTACTTGAAACATACATGTCATGGATTGGAGAATTTAGGTCAGGTAGGACAACTATAAGTAAGTTTTTGTATGCTCCTTAAGGTAGAATGAGAAGAATTTTATACAAGTTTATGTTCGTTTGTAACACCCCTAAGTAACCCTTCTAAATACTCGAAAGACACTATGATCTTGTAAAAGGTCCTATGAGAATCCTAATCAAAACTTTTTAAACAAAAATTCTTGAAACATATGTGTCATGGATTGGAGGTTTTAGGTGAGGTTAAACAACTATAAGTAAGTTTTTGTATGTTGCTTAAGGTAGAATGAGAAGCATTTTATACAAGTTTTTGTTCGTTTGTAACACCCCTAAGTAACTCGTCTAAATACTAGAAAGACACTTTGATCTTGTAAAACGTCATATGAGAATCCTAAACAAAACTTTTTAAACAACAATTCTTGAAACATATGTGTCATGGATTGGAGATTTTAGGTGAGGTTAGACAACTATAAGTAAGATTTTGTATGTTCCTAAAGGTAGAATGAGAATCATTTTATACAAGTTTATGTTCATTTGTAACACCCCTAAATAACCCTTCTAAAAGAAAGACACTTTGACCTTCTACAAGTTCCTATGATAATCCTAAACAAAACTTTTTAAACAAAACTTCTTGAAACCTATGTGTCATGGATTGGAGAATTTAGGTGCAGTAAGACAACTATAAGTATGTTTTTGTATGCTCCCAAAGGTAGAATGAGAAGCATGTTGTACATGTTTATGTTCGTTTGTAACACAACTAAGTAACCCCTCCAAACGACTAGAAAGACACTTTGACCTTCTACAAGTTCCTATGATAATCCTAAACAAAACCTTTTAAACAAAACTTCTTGAAACCTATGTGTCATGGATTGGAGAATTTAGGTGCAGTAAGACAACTATAAGTAAGTTTTTGTATGCTCCCAAAGGTAGAATGAGAAGCATGTTGTACATGTTTATGTTCGTTTGTAACACAACTAAGTAACCCCTCCAAAAGACTAGAAAGACATTTTGATCTTCTAAAAGGTCCTATGAGAATCCAAAATAAAACTTTTTAACCAAAACTTCTTGAAACATATATGTCATGGATTGGAGAATTTAGGTGAAGTAGGACAACTATAAGTAAGTTTTTGTATTCTCCCAAAGGTAGAATGATAAGCATGTTTTACATGTTTATGTTCGATTGTAACACAACTAAGTAACCCCTCTAATAGGCTAGAAAGACACTTTGATCTTCTAAAAGGTCCTATGAGAATCCAAAATAAAATTTTTTAACCAAAACTTCTTGAAACATATATGTCATGGATTGGAGAATTTAGGTGAGGTAGGACAACTATAAGTAAGTTTTTGTATTCTCCCAAAGGTAGAATGATAAGCATGTTTTACATGTTTATGTTCGATTGTAACAAAACTAAGTAACCCCTCTAATAGGCTAGAAAGACACTTTGATCTTCTAAAAGGTCCTATGTGAATCCTAAATAAAACTTTTTAACCAAAACTTCTTGAAACATATATGTTATGGATTGGAGAATTTAGGTGAAGTAGGACAACTATAAGTAAGTTTTTGTATTCTCCCAAAGGTAGAATGATAAGCATGTTTTACATGTTTATGTTCGTTTTTAACACAACTAAGTAACCCCTCTAAAAGACTAGAAAGACACTTTGATCTTCTAAAAGGTCCTATGAGAATCCTAAATAAAAACTTTTTAACCAAAACTTCTTGAAACATATATGTCATGGATTGGAGAATTTAGGTGAAGTAGGACAACTATAAGTAAGTTTTTGTATTCTCCCAAAGGTATAATGATAAGCATGTTTTACATGTTTATGTTCGTTTTTAACACAACTAAGTAACCCCTCTAAAAGACTAGAAAGACACTTTGATCTTCTAAAAGGTCCTATGAGAATCCTAAATAAAACTTTTTAACCAAAACTTCTTGAAACATATATGTTATGGATTGGAGAATTTAGGTGAAGTAGGACAACTAGAAGTAAGTTTTTGTATTCTGCCAAAGGTAGAATGATAAGCATGTTTTACATGTTTATGTTCGTTTTTAACACAACTAAGTAACCCCTCTAAAAGACTAGAAAGACACTTTGATCTTCTTAAAGGTCCTATGAGAATCCTAAATAAAATCTTTTTAACCAAAACTTCTTGAAACATATATGTCATGGATTGGAGAATTTAGGTGAAGTAGGACAACTATAAGTAAGTTTTTGTATTCTTCCAAAGGTAGAATGATAAGCATGTTTTACATGTTTATGTTCGTTTTTAACACAACTAAGTAACCCCTCTAAAAGACTAGAAAGACACTTTGATCTTCTAAAAGGTCCTATGAGAATCCTAAATAAAACATTTTAAGGTAGAATGAGAAGCATTTTATACAAGTTTATGTTCGTTTGTAACACCCCTAAGTAACCCTTCTAAATACTCGAAAGACACTATGATCTTGTAAAAGGTCCTATGAGAATCCTAAACAAAACTTTTTAAACAAAAATTCTTGAAACATATGTGTCATGGATCGGGGGTTTTAGGTGAGGTTAAACAACTATAAGTAAGTTTTTGTATGTTGCTTAAGGTAGAATGAGAAGCATTTTATACAAGTTTATGTTCGTTTGTAACACCCCTAAGTAACCCGTCTAAATACTAGAAAGACACTTTGATCTTCTAAAAGGTCCCATGAGAATCCTAAACAAAACTTTTTAAACAACAATTCTTGAAACATATGTGTCATGGATTGGAGATTTTAGGTGAGGTTAGACAACTATAAGTAAGATTTTGTATGCTCCTAAAGGTAGAATGAGAATCATTTTATACAAGTTTATGTTCATTTGTAACACCCCTAAATAAGCCTTCTAAATAATAGAAAGACACTTTGACCTTCTACAAGTTCCTATGATAATCCTAAACAAAACTTTTTAAACAAAACTTCTTGAAACCTATGTGTCATGGATTGGAGAATTTAGGTGCAGTAAGACAACTATAAGTAAGTTTTTGTATGCTCCCAAAGGTAGAATTATTGAAGTGGAGATCATTATTGAGATGAAGACTTGATATGGCTCAGCTCATATTTGAATGCATATGACCGTTGGAAGAAACTACAAAGAGGCGCCACTTTGTTGCCTTACCCGGATGGAGAATCTCTTTTCTAAAGGGGATATTCATCTTTCCATGTTTGTATAGCTGATTTTATTACTTACCCTAGTTGTATTCTCTTATATATATGCTCTGTAAATCCTGTTGATGAATATACAAGAGAGTTACTCTTCTCTAGTAGCCGCAAACCTCCCTCTCTCTCTCTCTCTAAGTCGCTAAGAACCCTAATCGGGTCTCCTAGCTTCTCTCATCATTTTCTCTTCATTCTCTCTTCAATCTAAACAATACTCTCAGTCTAAACTCATATTCTTACATGGTATCAGAGCCATAAGCTCCTATACCTATTCAATTCCGCATAAACTCTGATTTTTTCCTAGTTCTTGTTCATCTTCTCTGAAACTTGTTCTTAAAGAGATCCGACTGTTGTTCTTGAGAGTAATAAAACTTTCAAGCATTCCTCCTCGTTTTTTTTTCTCTAGTGTGTGTTCTCTGTGAGTTGAGAACCTGTTTATTCAGAAGTATTCCTTTAAAACTCCCTCCTTGCATCAAATCTGTTTTAGCAATGGAGAACTCAAGGGTAATCATTTCTGTGACTCTCAAAGGTGCCAACTACATTGTTTGGGCCAGGATGGTGAAGTCTGCTCTTGGAGGCAGAGGTTTATGGAAGTACATCATGAGGAGCACAGCTCCAGAGAAAGTGATGAAGGCAAAAGAAGGTAAAGAAGATGTTGAGCATGAGGACACATCTGAAGCTGATGAAGAAGCGTGGGTTCAAGGGGATCAACATGTCCTCTCCATACTTCAAAGCTCACTGGACCAACATCTCTTGGAGGCTTACTCCTACTGTGTGACTTCAAAGCAGCTATGGGACACCATTGAGAAGGTTTATGGAAACAAAACAAATCTCACCCGAGTCTTTGAAGTTAAGCTAGCCATTAACAACCTCCAGTAAGAAGATATGGAGTTTAAGGCTCACTTTGGCAAGTTTAGCTCACTGTGGTCAGAGCTGGAGATGTTAAGGCCACCAAGCAGTGACCCTTTGGTGTTACAAGAAAGGAGAGAGCAAGATAAAGTCTTTGCTCTTTTGCTCACCTTGAACTCATCCTACAATGGGATGATTAAGCACATCCTGAGGGCAGACACTCTACCTGATATTGATGATGTGTGTGGACAGATTCAAAAAGAGCAAGGTTCATTTGGGTTGTTCAAAGGGAAAGGAGAGTTGGTAATCGCCAATAAAGGTGTGTTTCATGCTGAGGAAAGGCAGAACCATGGAGGTGACAAGAGAGGAGTCTTGATGTGTGATTTTTGCAAGAAGAGTGGGCACTTGAAGGATAGATGCTGGCGCCTTCACCCTAACCTCAGGCCATCATCCCACAACAACCGGTTCAAAGATCAAAGGGCAAACTACTCATATGGTGCAGCTGGACCAGGTTCTTCTTCAATGCAGCAATGTGATGAAGGGAGAGCAATGGTGGTCTATCAAGCACCAGCTGTGACTGCTCAGAATGATGTGGTAAGGAGGTCAGACCTTGAGGCTCTCATTAAAGCTCTCAAGGAGAACTCTGGTATGATCCTTGGCACTTCACTCTTTGCTTCAAACAAACTGAAACCTTTGATCATTGATTCAGGAGCCTCTCATCATATGATAAGTGATTCTAGGTTGATAAATAGTGTTGAACCTGCCTTAGGAAGTGTAGTAATTGCAAATGGCGATAAGATTCCAATACAAGGCATAGGAAATCTGAAACTATTTGACAAAGAATCTAAAGCTTTTTATATGCCTAGTTTCACTTCCAACTTAGTCTCTGTTAAAAGAATAGCCACTGATTTAAATTGCAATGTTGTTTTTAGTCCTAATGATGTGGTGTTTCAGGATATTAAGACAAGTAAGTTGATTGGGAAAGGTGTGACAAAGGATGAGCTCTATATGGTTGAAGACACCAACCCTCCTTCTGAATTATCTACTGTTTTATCTACTGCTTTATCTACTTGTGTTGGTGTGGATGATTCTATTTGGCATGCTAGACTAGGACATCCACACTCTAGGGCTTTAGGACTATTATTACCTACTGTTTCTTTTAAGAATGATGAGTGTGAGGCTTGTATTCTTGGAAAACATTGCAAATCTGTTTTTTCAGTTTCTAAAACCACTTATGAAAGTTGCTTTGATCTTGTTCATTCTGATGTGTGGACTGCTCCTTGTATGTCTAGAAAAAATCATAAGTACTTTGTCACCTTCATTGATGAAAAATCTAAATATACTTGGATAACATTGATGCAAACTAAGGATAGAGTGTTAGATGCTTTTATGAACTTTCAAAGTCATGTTACTAACCATTTCAATGCTAAGATCAAAATTTTTAGATCAAACAATGGGATTCTTCATCAAACAAGCTGTCCATACACTCCACAACAAAATGGAGTGGCTGAGAGGAAGAACAGACATCTGATGGAAGTGGCAAGATCCATGATGTTCTACAAGAATGTGCCTAAGAGGTTTTGGGGAGATGCAGTCATGACTGCTTGTTACTTGATCAACAGAACTCCCACAAAAGTTCTCAAGGATCAATCTCCATTTCAGGTATTAAACAAAACAAATCCATTAGTTGATCACTTACGTGTGTTTGGGTGTCTTTGCTTTGTGTTAATACCAGGAGAACAAAGGGATAAGTTGGATGCTAAGAGCACCAAAGCCATGTTCATTGGATATTCTACAACACAGAAAGGATACAAGTGTTATGTGCCTGAAACAAGGAAGGTGTTGATTTCAAGAGATGTAAAATTTATGGAGACAAGAGGCTTCTATGATGAAAGGAATTGGGATAGTTTGAAGGACCTTCCAACATCTCAATCAGACCGGGCTGAGAACTTGAGAAGAATTATGGAAAGCCTTGGAATTGGTATACCTTCCCAACCGGCTGCAACAAGCCCTACTCCTACAGTACCAGTAGTGACTTCAGAAGCTCCACAAGAATCAGTCCATCTTGATCCTGAGGGGGACACTCAAGAATCAGCTCCAGAACCGCAAGAATCTGATTCATCTACACATGATCAAGCTGAGACTGAGGAGCATGAAGAACATGAGGTAGAACCTGAGGAGTTGGATCATCATAATGAAGAGGAGTTGGATCATCATAATGAAGAGATGGAACATCACAATGAAGAAGTTGAACAGGAACAGCCGGTCCAGGTCCAGGTAAATGAGCAACAAGTTCAGGTGTTAAGAAGGAGTACAAGGGAGAAAAAGGATCCATCAGAATGGAAGAAGATTAGAGTTTACTTCAACAGCAATGCAGTAGCTCATCCCACTCAAGCAGTTTGCAGTTTAGCTTATGTACCTTTGGAACATCAGGTGTTCATTGGGAAGTTGGATCAAGAAGTTGTACCAACAACCTATGAAGAGGCCAAAGGAGATAAGAGATGGATGCAGGCTGTTGATGAAGAGACCAAAGCTATGGAGAACAATGAGACTTGGTATGAAGCTGATCTTCCTAAGGGCAAGAAGGCAGTGACTTCTAAGTGGGTTTTCACTATCAAGTATCAAAGCAATGGAGAGATTGAAAGGTACAAAGCAAGGCTGGTTGCAAGAGGCTTCACTCAAACCTATGGAAAGGACTACTTGGATACCTTTGCACCAGTAGCTAAGCTTCACACAATTAGGATCATCTTGTCACTAGCAACAAACCTTGGTTGGGAACTTTGGCAAATGGATGTCAAGAATGCATTCCTTCAAGGAGAGCTTGAAGATGAGGTATACATGAGACCACCTTCTGGTCTTGAAAGCATTGTGAAACCAGGGAAGGTGCTAAGGCTCAAGAAGGCGATCTATGGACTCAAGCAATCACCTAGAGCTTGGTACCACAAGTTGAGCTCAACCCTTATGCAAAAAGGATTCAAGAGATCGGAGGGAGACCATACCTTGTTTACTCTTCAAGATCAGGAAGGTATCATTGTCATCCTTGTTTATGTTGATGACATTATCATTTCAGGGAGTAACAAGTCAGGTATTCAAGAAACCAAAGCTTATCTTAAATCTGTGTTTGATATTAAGGATCTTGGTACTCTAAAGTACTTCCTTGGGATAGAAGTTTGTCGGTCTGATGAAGGACTCTTCTTATCTCAAAGGAAGTACACACTTGATTTATTGTCTGAAGCAGGAAAGATTGGATCAAGACCAGCTAAGACACCACTGGAGGAAGGCTACAAAGTCATAAGAGAGGGGGAGCTTGAAGACAGACCATTTGAGGACATCACTCAATACAGAAGACTTGTCGGTAAGCTAATCTATTTAACTATAACCAGACCTGACTTGTGCTTTGCTGTGAACCAGATAAGCCAATATATGCAAGCACCAAAGGTGCATCATTGGGACATGGTTCAGAGGATACTCAGATACCTAAGTGGTACTTCCGGGCAAGGCATTTGGATGGGCTGCAATCAAAGCACAGAGATAGTTGGGTATTGTGATGCTGATTGGGCAGGAGATAGAGTGGACAGGAGGTCCACTACAGGATATTGTACCTTCATTGGAGGAAACCTTGTTACTTGGAAGAGCAAGAAACAGAAGATAGTGTCATGTTCTAGTGCTGAAGCAGAGTATAGAGCAATGAGGAAGCTAGCAACAGAATTGGCATGGATCAAAGGCCTTCTTGTGGATTTGGGGATTGAGACTTCAAAGCCAATCACTATGCATTGTGACAACCAAGCTGCTATTCACATTGCATCAAACTCAGTTTTCCATGAGAGGACCAAGCATATAGAAGTGGATTGTCACAAGGTGAGACATATGATTGAACAAGGAGTGGTGTTACCATGCTTTACAAGGAGTGAAGAACAACTAGCTGATGTGTTTACTAAGGCAGCAAGCTTGAAGGTGTGTGAGTCCATTCATCCAAAGATGGGACTCATGGACCTTCCAGAATCCCCTAAGGCTATGGAGTCTATACTCTTTTTCCCTTCATGAAGTTTTATCCCATGTGGTTTTCTTCATGGAGGTTTTTAATGAGGTAGATCTCCAAGGACATTCCAAGCTTGATTCAACTCTTGAATTCAAGCTTGAGGGGGAGTATTGAAGTGGAGATCATTACTGAGATGAAGACTTGATATGGCTCAGCTCATATTTGAATGCATATGACCGTTGGAAGAAACTACAAAGAGGCGCCACTTTGTTGCCTTACCCGGATGGAGAATCTCTTTCCTAAAGGGGATATTCATCTTTCCATGTTTGTATAGCTGATTTTATTACTTACCCTAGTTGTATTCTCTTATATATATGCTCTGTAAATTCTCTTATACAAGAGAGTTACTCTTCTCTAGTAGCCGCAAACCTCCCTCTCTCTCTCTCTCTCTAAGTCGCTAAGAACCCTAATCGGGTCTCCTAGCTTCTCTCATCATTTTCTCTTCATTCTCTCTTCAATCTAAACAATACTCTCAGTCTAAACTCATATTCTTACAAGAATGAGAAGCATGTTGTACATGTTTATGTTCGTTTGTAACACAACTAAGTAACCCCTCCAAAAGACTAGAAAGACATTTTGATCTTCTAAAAGGTCCTATGAGAATCCAAAATAAAACATTTTAACCAAAACTTCTTGAAACATATATGTCATGGATTGGAGAATTTAGGTGAAGTAGGACAACTATAAGTAAGTTTTTGTATTCTCCCAAAGGTAGAATGATAAGCATGTTTTACATGTTTATGTTCGATTGTAACACAACTAAGTAACCCCTCTAATAGGCTAGAAAGACATTTTGATCTTCTAAAAGGTCCTATGAGAATCCAAAATAAAACTTTTTAACCAAAACTTCTTGAAACATATATGTCATGAATTGGAGAATTTAGGTGAGGTAGGACAACTATAAGTAAATTTTTGTATTCTCCCAAAGGTAGAATGATAAGCATGTTTTACATGTTTATGTTCGTTTGTAACACAACTAAGTAACCCCTTTAAAAGACTAGAAAGACACTTTGATCTTCTAAAAGGTCCTGTGAGAATCCTAAATAAAAAATTTTAACCAAAACTTTTTGAAACATACATGTCATGGATTGGAGAATTTTGGTCAGGTAGGACAACTATAAGTAAGTTTTTGTATGCTCCTTAAGGTAGAATGAGAAGCATTTTATACAAGTTTATGTTCGTTTGTAACACCCCTAAGTAACCCTTCTAAATACTCGAAAGACACTATGATCTTGTAAAAGGTCCTATGAGAATCCTAATCAAAACTTTTTAAGCAAAAATTCTTGAAACATATGTGTCATGGATTGGAGGGTTTAGGTGAGGTTAAACAACTATAAGTAAGTTTTTGTATGTTGCTTAAGGTAGAATGAGAAGCATTTTATACAAGTTTTTGTTCGTTTGTAACACCCCTAAGTAACTCTTCTAAATACTAGAAAGACACTTTGATCTTGTAAAAGTTCCTATGAGAATCCTAAACAAAACTTTTTAAACAACAATTCTTGAAACATATGTGTCATGGATTGGAGATTTTAGGTGAGGTTAGACAACTATAAGTAAGATTTTGTATGCTCCTAAAGGTAGAATGAGAATCATTTTATACAAGTTTATGTTCATTTGTAACACCCCTAAATAACCCTTCTAAATAATAGAAAGACACTTTGACCTTCTACAAGTTCCTATGATAATCCTAAACAAAACTTTTTAAACAAAACTTCTTGAAACCTATGTGTCATGGATTGGAGAATTTAGGTGCAGTAAGACAACTATAAGTAAGTTTTTGTATGCTCCCAAAGGTAGAATGAGAAGCATGTTGTACATGTTTATGTTCATTTGTAACACAACTAAGTAACCCCTCCAAAAGACTAGAAAGACATTTTGATCTTCAAAAGTTCCTATGAGAATCCAAAATAAAACTTTTTAACCAAAACTTCTTGAAACATATATGTCATGGATTGGAGAATTTAGGTGAGGTAGGACAACTATAAGTAAGTTTTTGTATTCTCCCAAAGGTAGAATGATAAGCATGTTTTACATGTTTATGTTCGATTGTAACACAACTAAGTAACCCCTCTAATAGGCTAGAAAGACACTTTGATCTTCTAAAAGATCCTTTGAGAATCCTAAATAAAACTTTTTAACCAAAACTTCTTGAAACATATATGTCATGGATTGGAGAATTTAGGTGAAGTAGGACAGCTATAAGTAAGTTTTTGTATTCTCCCAAAGGTAGAATGATAAGCATGTTTTACATGTTTATGTCCGTTTGTAACACAACTAAGTAACCCCTCTAATAGGCTAGAAAGACACTTTGATCTTCTAAAAGGTCCTATGAGAATCCTAAATAAAACTTTTTAACCAAAACTTCTTGAAGCATATATGTTATGGATTGGAGAATTTAGGTGAAGTAGGACAACTATAAGTAAGTTTTTGTATTCTCCCAAAGGTAGAATGATAAGCATGTTTTACATGTTTATGTCCGTTTGTAACACAACTAAGTTAACCCCTCTAAAGGCTAGAAAGACACTTTGATCTTCTAAAATGCCTATGAGAATCCTAAATAAAACTTTTTAACCAAAACTTCTTAAAATATATGTCATGGATTGGAGAATTTAAGTGAGGTTAGACAACTATAAGTAAGTTTTTGTATGCTCCTAAACGTAGAATGAGAAGCATTTTATACAATTTTTTGTTCGTTTGTAACACCCCTTAATAACCCTTCTAAATGACTAGAAAGACACTTTTATCTTCTAAGAGGACCTATGAGAATCCTAAACAAAACTTTTTAAACAAAACTTCTTGAAACATATATGTCATGGATTGGAGAATTTAGGTGAGGTAAGACAACTATAAGTAAGTTTTTGTGTTCTCCTTAAGGTAGAATGAGAAGTATTTTATACAAAATGTTCGTTTGTAACACCCCTAAGTAACCCGTCTAAATACTAGAAAGACACTTTGATCTTCTAAAAGGTCCTATGAGAATCCTAAATAAAAAACTAAAGCTAGAATGATAATCATGTTTTACATGTTTATGTTCGTTTGTAACACAACTAAGTAACCCCTCTAAAAGACTAGAAAGAGACTTTGATCTTCTAAAAGGTCCTATGAGAATCCTAAATAAAAAATTTTAACCAAAACTTCTTGAAACATACATGTCCTGGATTGGAGAATTTAGGTCAGGTAGGACAACTATAAGTAAGTTTTTGTATGCTCCTTAAGGTAGAATGAGAAGCATTTTATACAAGTTTATGTTCGTTTGTAACACCCCTAAGTAACCCTTCTAAATACTCGAAAGACACTATGATCTTGTAAAAGGTCCTATGAGAATCCTAATCAAAACTTTTTAAACAAAAATTCTTGAAACATATGTGTCATGAATTGGAGGTTTTAGGTGAGGTTAAACAACTATAAGTAAGTTTTTGTATGTTGCTTAAGGTAGAATGAGAAGCATTTTATACAAGTTTTTGTTCGTTTGTAACACCCCTAAGTAACTCGTCTAAATACTAGAAAGACACTTTGATCTTGTAAAAGGTCTTATGAGAATCCTAAACAAAACTTTTTAAACAACAATTTTTGAAACATATGTGTCATGGATTGGAGATTTTAGGTGAGGTTAGACAACTATAAGTAAGATTTTGTATGCTCCTAAAGGTAGAATGAGAATCATTTTATACAAGTTTATGTTCATTTGTAACACCCCTAAAGAACCCTTCTAAATAATTGAAAGACACTTTGACCTTCTACAAGTTCCTATGATAATCCTAAACAAAACTTTTTAAACAAAACTTCTTGAAACCTATGTGTCATGGATTGGAGAATTTAGGTGCAGTAAGACAACTATAAGTAAGTTTTTGTATGCTCCCAAAGGTAGAATGAGAAGCATGTTGTACATGTTTATGTTCGTTTGTAACACAACTAAGTAACCCCTCCAAAAGACTAGAAAGACATTTTGATCTTCAAAAGGTCCTATGAGAATCCAAAATAAAACTTTTTAACCAAAACTTCTTGAAACATATATGTCATGGATTGGAGAATTTAGGTGAGGTAGGACAACTATAAGTAAGTTTTTGTATTCTTCCAAAGGTAGAATGATAAGCATGTTTAACATGTTTATGTAAGATTGTAACACAACTAAGTAACCCCTCTAATAGGCTAGAAAGACACTTTGATCTTCTAAAAGATCCTATGAGAATCCTAAATAAAACTTTTTAACCAAAACTTCTTGAAACATATATGTCATGGATTGGAGAATTTAGGTGAAGTAGGACAACTATAAGTAAGTTTTTGTATTCTCCCAAAGGTAGAATGATAAGCATGTTTTACATGTTTATGTCCGTTTGTAACACAACTAAGTAACCCCTCTAATAGGCTAGAAAGACACTTTGATCTTCTAAAAGGTCCTATGAGAATCCTAAATAAAACTTTTTAACCAAAACTTCTTGTAACATATATGTTATGGATTGGAGAATTTAGGTGAAGTAGGACAACTATAAGTAAGTTTTTGTATTCTCCCAAAGGTAGAATGATAAGCATGTTTTACATGTTTATGTCCGTTTGTAACACAACTAAGTTAACCCCTCTAAAGGCTAGAAAGACACTTTGATCTTCTAAAATGCCTATGAGAATCCTAAATAAAACTTTTTAACCAAAACTTCTTAAAATATATGTCATGGATTGGAGAATTTAAGTGAGGTAAGACAACTATAAGTAAGTTTTTGTATGCTCCTAAACGTAGAATGAGAAGCATTTTATACAATTTTTTGTTCGTTTGTAACACCCCTAAATAACCCTTCTAAATGACTAGAAAGACACTTTTATCTTCTAAGAGGTCCTATGAGAATCCTAAACAAAACTTTTTAAACAAAACTTCTTGAAACATATATGTCATGGATTGGAGAATTTAGGTGAGGTAAGACAACTATAAGTAAGTTTTTGTGTTCTCCTTAAGGTAGAATGAGAAGTATTTTATAGAAAATGTTCGTTTGTAACACCCCTAAGTAACCCGTCTAAATACTAGAAAGACACTTTGATCTTCTAAAAGGTCCTATGAGAATCCTAAATAAAAAACTAAAGCTAGAATGATAATCATGTTTTACATGTTTATGTTCGTTTGTAACACAACTAAGTAACCCCTCTAAAAGACTAGAAAGACACTTTGATCTTCTAAAAGGTCCTATGAGAATCCTAAATAAAAAATTTTAACCAAAACTTCTTGAAACATACATGTCCAGGATTGGAGAATTTAGGTCAGGTAGGACAACTATAAGTAAGTTTTTGTATGCTCCTTAAGGTAGAATGAGAAGCATTTTATACAAGTTTATGTTCGTTTGTAACACCCCTAAGTAACCCTTCTAAATACTCGAAAGACACTATGATCTTGTAAAAGGTCCTATGAGAATCCTAATCAAAACTTTTTAAACAAAAATTCTTGAAACATATGTGTCATGGATTGGAGGTTTTAGGTGAGGTTAAACAACTATAAGTAAGTTTTTGTATGTTGCTTAAGGTAGAATGAGAAGCATTTTATACAAGTTTTTGTTCGTTTGTAACACCCCTAAGTAACTCGTCTAAATACTAGAAAGACACTTTGATCTTGTAAAAGGTCCTATGAGAATCCTAAACAAAACTTTTTAAACAACAATTCTTGAAACATATGTGTCATGGATTGGAGATTTTAGGTGAGGTTAGACAACTATAAGTAAGATTTTGTATGCTCCTAAAGGTAGAATGAGAATCATTTTATACAAGTTTATGTTCATTTGTAACACCCCTAAACAACCCTTCTAAATAATAGAAAGACACTTTGACCTTCTACAAGTTCCTATGATAATCCTAAACAAAACTTTTTAAACAAAACTTTTTGAAACCTATGTGTCATGGATTGGAGAATTTAGGTGCAGTAAGACAACTATAAGTAAGTTTTTGTATGCTCCCAAAGGTAGAATGAGAAGCATGTTGTACATGTTTATGTTCGTTTGTAACACAACTAAGTAACCCCTCCAAAAGACTAGAAAGACATTTTGATCTTCAAAAGGTCCTTTGAGAATCCAAAATAAAACTTTTTAACCAAAACTTCTTGAAACATATATGTCATGGATTGGAGAATTTAGGTAAGGTAGGACAACTATAAGTAAGTTTTTGTATTCTCCCAAAGGTAGAATGATAAGCATGTTTTACATGTTTATGTTCGATTGTAACACAACTAAGTAACCCCTCTAATAAGCTAGAAAGACACTTTGATCTTCTAAAAGGTCCTATGAGAATCCTAAATAAAACTTTTTAACCAAAACTTCTTGAAACATATATGTCATGGATTGGAGAATTTAGGTGAAGTAGGACAACTATAAGTAAGTTTTTGTATTCTCCCAAAGGTAGAATGATAAGCATGTTTTACATGTTTATGTCCGTTTGTAACACAACTAAGTTATGTTAGAATAAGAGATTTAGGTTGAGAGATTAGGTAGATTGAAGAGAGAGTGAAGAAAGAAGCTAAGGAACCCGATTAGGGTTCTTAGCGGCTTAGAGAGAGAGAATAAGAGTTGCAGAATAAAGAGAAGAATAATTCTCTATATATGAATCTAAAGAGTTTACAAGGCTTATATAGCTGCTAGAGTTAGGGTTACACACAATAAACAAAGGAATAAAATGATACAAAGACAAATAAATTCGTATGTAGAGAGAGAGCAGATTCCAACGGTCACAAAAGATAGTGACTGGTCTTTGTCTTGTTATGTACACCTTATGCACATAGTGCACTATGTGATCTCCAATTTAATATAGTACACTATGTGATCTCCAGTCCAATATAGTGCACTATGTGCGTTTCATGATCTCCATTCCAATACATCTCAATACTCCCCCTCAAGCTTGAATTTAAGGATTGAATCAATCTTGGAATGACCATGGAGATCTACCTCATTAAAAACCTTCATGAAGAAAACCTCTTGGGATAAAACTTCATGTAGGGAAAAAGAGTGTAGACTCCACAGCCTTAGAGGGTTCCGGAAGCTCCATGAGTCCAAGCTTAGTGTGAATGGACTCACACACCTTCAAGCTAGCTGCCTTGGTGAACACATCAGCTAGTTGTTCTTCACTCCTTGTGAAGCAAGGCAAAACAACTCCTTGCTCAATCATCTGCCTCACTTTGTGACAATCCACCTCTATATGCTTGGTCCTTTCATGGAAGACCGAGTTGGATGCAATGTGAATGGCTGCTTGGTTATCACAATGCATAGTGATTGGTTTTGAAGTCTTAATCCCCAAATCTCCAAGAAGACCTTTGATCCACGCTAATTCTGTTGCCAGCTTCCTCATTGCTCTGTATTTAGCTTCAGCACTTGAACATGATACTATCTTCTGCTTCTTGCTCTTCCAAGTAACAAGGTTACCTCCAATGAAAGTACAATACCCAGTAGTAGACCTCCTGTCTACTCTATCTCCTGCCCAATCAACATCACAATATCCAACTATCTCTGTACTTTGATTGCAACCCATCCAAATTCCTTGCCCGGGAGTACCACTAAGGTATCTGAGAATCCTCTCAACCATGTCTCAATGATGCATCTTTGGTGCTTGCATATGTTGGCTTATCTGGTTCACAGCAAAGCACAAATCAGGTCTGTTATAGTTAAGTAAATCAGCTTACCAACCATCCTCCTATAGTGAGTGATGTCCTCAAATTGTCTGTCCTCAAGCTCCCCCTCTCTTATGACTTTGTAGCCTTCCTCCAGTGGTGTCTTAGTAGGTTTTGATCCAATCTTTCCTGCTTCAGACAACAAATCAAGTGTGTACTTCCTTTGAGATAAGAAGAGTCCTTCATCAGACCGACAAACTTCTATCCCAAGGAAGTACTTTAGAGTACCAAGATCCTTGATATCAAATACAGATTTGAGGTAAGCTTTAGTTTCTTGAATACCTGATTTGTTACTTCCTGAAATGATAATGTCATCAACATAGACAAGGATGACAATGATACCTTCCTGATCTTGAAGAGTAAACAGGGTATGATCTCCTTCAGACCTCTTGAATCCTCTTTGCATAAGGGTTGAGCTCAACTTGTGGTACCAAGCTCTCGGTGACTGCTTGAGTCCATAGATAGCCTTCTTGAGTCTTAGCACCTTCCCTGGTTTCACAGTACCTTCAAGACCAGCAGGTGGTGTCATGTATACTTCATCTTCAAGTTCACCTTGAAGGAATGCATTCTTGACATCCATTTGCCAAAGTTCCCAATCAAGGTTTGTTGCTAAAGACATAATGATCCTCACTGTGTGGAGCTTAGCTACTGGTGCAAAGGTGTCCAAATAATCCTTCCCATAGGTTTGAGTAAAGCCTCTTGCAACCAGTCTTGCTTTGTATCTCTCAACTTCTCCATCACTTCTATACTTGATAGTGAAAACCCATTTAGAAGTCACTGCCTTCTTTCCTCTTGGAAGTTCAGCTTCATACCAAGTCTCATTGTTCTCCATTGCTTTAGTCTCTTCATCCACAGCCTGAATCCACCTCTTATCTCCCTTTGCTTCTTCATAGGTTGTTGGTACATGTTCTTGATCCAACTTTCCAATGAACACTTGATGCTCCAAAGGTACATGAGCTAAACTGCAAACAGCTTGAATGGGATGGGCTACTGCATTACTGTTGAAGTAGACCCTAGTCTTCTTCCATTCTGATGGATCCTTTTTCTCCCTTGTACTCCTTCTTAACACTTGAACTTGTTGTTGCTCATTCACAGCCGGCTGATCCACCTCTTCATTTTGATGATCCAATTCTTCATTTTGATGATCCAACTCTTCATTTTGATGATCTAACTCTTCATTTTGATGATCTAACTCTTCTGGTTCTTCCTCATGCTCCTCATTTTCAGCTTGATCGTGTGTAGAAGGATCAGCTGCTTGCGATTCTGGTGCTGATCTATAAGTGTCCCCCGCATGATCAAGGTGGGAATGTGGAGGAGTTTCTGAAGTTGAAGCTGGAACTGATGGAGAGGTACTAGTCTTAACCGGTTGTTGATGCATATTGATGCCAAGATTTTCCAAAATCGTCCTTAGGTTAGCTGCCCTATCTGATTGAGAAGCTGGAAGATCTTTCAAGCTATCCCAATTCTGCTCGTCATAGAAGCTCCTTGTCTCCATGAATTTCACATCTCTTGAAACTAAAACCTTTCTTGTTTCAGGTACATAACACTTGTATCCTCTTTGTGTTGTAGAGTAACCAATGAACATAGCTTTGGTGCTCTTTGCATCCAACTTATCCCTTTGTTCTCCTGGTATTAACACAAAGCAAAGACACCCAAACACACGTAAGTGATCAACTAATGGATTGGTTTTGTTTAATACCTGAAATGGAGATTGATCCTTGAGAACTTTTGTTGGAGTTTTGTTGATTAAGTAACAAGCAGTCATGACTGCATCTCCCCAAAACCTCTTAGGCACATTCTTGTAGAACATCATGGACCTTGCTACTTCCATTAGGTGTCTGTTTTTCCTCGCAGCCACTCCATTTTGTTGTGGAGTGTAGGGACAGCTTGTTTGATGAAGAATCCCATGCTTGGATAAGTGTTGTTTGAAGGCATTGCTTGTATATTCACCACCATTATCTGATCTAAAAAATTTGATCTTAGCATTGAAATGGTTAGTAACATGGCTTTGAAAGTTCATAAAAGCTTCTAACACTCTATCCTTAGTTTGCATAAATGTTATCCAAGTATACTTAGATTTTTCATTAATGAAAGTGACAAAATACTTATGATTCTCTCTAGATAAACAAGGAGCAGTCCAGACATCTGAGTGAACAAGATCAAAGCAACTTTCATAAGTAGTTTTAGATTTTGGAAAAACAGATTTGCAATGTTTACCAAGGATACAAGCCTCACAATCATCATTCTTAAACGAAACAGAGGGTAATAAAAGTCCTAAAGCCCTAGAGTGTGGATGTCCTAATCTAGCATGCCAGATAGAATCATCCACACCAACACTAGTAGATAGAGCAATAGATAAAGCAGTAGATAAATCAGAAGAAGGGTTGGTGTCTTCAATCATGTAGAGCTCATCCTTTGTCACACCTTTCCCAATCAACTTACTTGTCTTAATATCCTGAAACACAACATCATTAGGACTAAAAACAACATTGCAGTTTAAATCAGTGGCTATTCTTTTAACAGAGACTAAGTTGGATGTAAAGCTAGGCATAAAGAAGGCTTTGGATTCTTTATCAAACAATTTCAGATTTCCTATGCCTTGAATTGGAATTTTATCACCATTTGCAATAGCTACACACCCTAAGGCTGGTTTAACTTTCTCAATCAACTTAGGATCACTAATCATGTGATGAGAGGCTCCAGAATCAATGATCAAGGGTCTGATTTTATTTGAAGCAAAAAGTGAAGTACCAAGAGCCATACCAGAGTTCTCCTTGAGAGCTTTGATCAGAGCCTCAAGGTCTGACCTCCTTACCACATCATTCTGAGCAGTCACAGCTGGTGTTTGATAAACCATCATTGCTCTCCCTTCATCACATTGCTGCATTGAAGAAGAACCTGGTCCAGCTGCACCATTTGAGTAGTTTGCCCTTTGATCTTTGAACCGGCTGTTGTTAAATGAAGGTCTGAGGTTGGGGTGGAGGCGCCAGCATCTATTCTTCAAGTGCCCACTCTTTTTGCAAAAATCACATATCAAGACTCATCTCTTGTCACCTCCATAGTTCTGCCTCTCCTCAGCCTTAAACACTCCTTTGTTGGCAGTTACCAACTCTCCTTTTCCTTTGAACAACCCAAATGAACCTTGCTCCTTTTGAATCTGTCCACACACATCATCAATGTCTGGGAGAGTGTCTGCTCTTAGGATATGCTTTATCAGCCCATTGTAGGATGAGTTTAAAGTGAGCAGGAGAGCAAAGACTTTATCTTGCTCTCTCCTTTCTTGCAACACCAAAGGATCATTGCTTGGTGGCCTTAACATCTCCATCTCTGACCACAGTGAGCTAAACTTGCCAAAGTGAGCTTTAAACTCCATATCTTCTTGCTGGAGATTGTTAATAGCCAGCTTAACTTCAAAGACTCGGGTGAGATTTGTTTTGTTTCCATAAAACTTCTCAATGGTATCCCATAGCTGCTTGGAAGTCACACAGTAGGAATAAGCCTCCAATAGGTGCTGGTCCAGTGAGCTTTGAAGTATGGAGAGGACATTTTGATCCCCTTGAACCCACGCTTCTTCATCAGCTTCAGATGTGTCTTCATGCTCAACATCTTCCTTAGCTTCAGTTTCTGGTCCACCCTTATCTTTAGCCTTCACCACCTTCTCTGGAGCTGTGCTCCTCATGATGTACTTCCATAAACCTCTGCCTCCAAGAGCAGATTTAACCATCCTGGCCCAAACAATGTAGTTGGCACCTTTAAGAATCACAGGAATAATTACTTTTGAGTTCTCCATTGCTAAGACTGAGTTGTTGCAAGGAGGGAGTATTCAAGGTAAGCTTCTGAATAAACAATTTCTCAACTCACAGAGAACACAAACCAGAGAGAATAAGAGTATGCGGAATGAATAGGTATAGGAGCTTATGGCTCTGATACCATGTTAGAATAAGAGATTTAGGTTGAGAGATTAGGTAGATTGAAGAGAGAGTGAAGAAAGAAGCTAAGAAACCCGATTAGGGTTCTTAGCGGCTTAGAGAGAGAGAATAAGAGTTGCAGAATAAAGAGAAGAATAATTCTCTATATATGAATCTAAAGAGTTTACAAGGCTTATATAGCTGCTAGAGTTAGGGTTACACACAATAAACAAAGGAATAAAATGATACAAAGACAAATAAATTCGTATGTAGAGAGAGAGCAGATTCCAACGGTCACAAAAGATAGTGACTGGTCTTTGTCTTGTTCTGTACACCTTATGCACATAGTGCACTATGTGATCTCCAATTTAATATAGTACACTATGTGATCTCCAGTCCAATATAGTGCACTATGTGCGTTTCATGATCTCCATTCCATACATATAAGTTAACCCCTCTAAAGGCTAGAAAGACACTTTGATCTTCTAAAATGCCTATGAGAATCCTAAATAAAACTTTTTAACCAAAACTTCTTAAAATATATGTCATGGATTGGAGAATTTAAGCGAGGTAAGACAACTATAAGTAAGTTTTTGTATGCTCCTAAACGTAGAATGAGAAGCATTTTATACAATTTTTTGTTCGTTTGTAACACCGCTAAGTAACCCTTCTAAATGACTAGAAAGACACTTTCATCTTCTAAGAGGTCCTATGAGAATCCTAAACAAAACTTTTTAAACAAAACTTCTTGAAACATATATGTCATGGATTGGAGAATTTAGGTGAGGTAAGACAACTATAAGTAAGTTTTTGTGTGCTCCTTAAGGTAGAATGAGAAGTATTTTATACAAGTTTATGTTCGTTTGTAACACCCCTAAGTAACCCGTCTAAATACTAGAAAGACACTTTGATCTTCTAAAAGGTCCTATGAGAATCCTAAATAAAAAAACTAAAGCTAGAATGATAATCATGTTTTACATGTTTATGTTCGTTTGTAACACAACTAAGTAACCCCTCTAAAAGACTAGAAAGAGACTTTGATCTTCTAAAAGGTCCTATGAGAATCCTAAATAAAAAATTTTAACCAAAACTTCTTGAAACATACATGTCCTGGATTGGAGAATTTAGGTCAGGTAGGACAACTATAAGTAAGTTTTTGTATGCTCCTTAAGGTAGAATGAGAAGCATTTTATACAAGTTTATGTTCGTTTGTAACACCCCTAAGTAACCCTTCTAAATACTCGAAAGACACTATGATCTTGTAAAAGGTCCTATGAGAATCCTAATCAAAACTTTTTAAACAAAAATTCTTGAAACATATGTGTCATGAATTGGAGGTTTTAGGTGAGGTTAAACAACTATAAGTAAGTTTTTGTATGTTGCTTAAGGTAGAATGAGAAGCATTTTATACAAGTTTTTGTTCATTTGTAACACCCCTAAGTAACTCGTCTAAATACTAGAAAGACACTTTGATCTTGTAAAAGGTCCTATGAGAATCCTAAACAAAACTTTTTAAACAACAATTCTTGAAACATATGTGTCATGGATTGGAGATTTTAGGTGAGGTTAGACAACTATAAGTAAGATTTTGTATGCTCCTAAAGGTAGAATGAGAATCATTTTATACAAGTTTATGTTCATTTGTAACACCCCTAAAGAACCCTTCTAAATAATAGAAAGACACTTTGACCTTCTACAAGTTCCTATGATAATCCTAAACAAAACTTTTTAAACAAAACTTCTTGAAACCTATGTGTCATGGATTGGAGAATTTAGGTGCAGTAAGACAACTATAAGTAAGTTTTTGTATGCTCCCAAAGGTAGAATGAGAAGCAGGTTGTACATGTTTATGTTCGTTTGTAACACAACTAAGTAACCCCTCCAAAAGACTAGAAAGACATTTTGATCTTCAAAAGGTCCTATGGGAATCCAAAATAAAACTTTTTAACCAAAACTTCTTGAAACATATATGTCATGGATTGGAGAATTTAGGTGAGGTAGGACAACTATAAGTAAGTTTTTGTATTCTTCCAAAGGTAGAATGATAAGCATGTTTTACATGTTTATGTAAGATTGTAACACAACTAAGTAACCCCTCTAATAGGCTAGAAAGACACTTTGATCTTTTAAAAGATCCTATGAGAATCCTAAATAAAACTTTTTAACCAAAACTTCTTGAAACATATATGTCATGGATTGGAGAATTTAGGTGAAGTAGGACAACTATAAGTAAGTTTTTGTATTCTCCCAAAGGTAGAATGATAAGCATGTTTTACATGTTTATGTCCGTTTGTAACACAACTAAGTAACCCCTCTAATAGGCTAGAAAGACACTTTGATCTTCTAAAAGGTCCTATGAGAATCCTAAATAAAACTTTTTAACCAAAACTTCTTGAAACATATATGTTATGGATTGGAGAATTTAGGTGAAGTAGGACAACTATAAGTAAGTTTTTGTATTCTCCCAAAGGTAGAATGATAAGCATGTTTTACATGTTTATGTCCGTTTGTAACACAACTAAGTTAACCCCTCTAAAGGCTAGAAAGACACTTTGATCTTCTAAAATGCCTATGAGAATCCTAAATAAAACTTTTTAACCAAAACTTCTTAAAATATATGTCATGGATTGGAGAATTTAAGTGAGGTAAGACAACTATAAGTAAGTTTTTGTATGCTCCTAAACGTAGAATGAGAAGCATTTTATACAATTTTTTGTTCGTTTGTAACACCCCTAAATAACCCTTCTAAATGACTAGAAAGACACTTTTATCTTCTAAGAGGTCCTATGAGAATCCTAAACAAAACTTTTTAAACAAAACTTCTTGAAACATATATGTCATGGATTGGAGAATTTAGGTGAGGTAAGACAACTATAAGTAAGTTTTTGTGTTCTCCTTAAGGTAGAATGAGAAGTATTTTATAGAAAATGTTCGTTTGTAACACCCCTAAGTAACCCGTCTAAATACTAGAAAGACACTTTGATCTTCTAAAAGGTCCTATGAGAATCCTAAATAAAAAACTAAAGCTAGAATGATAATCATGTTTTACATGTTTATGTTCGTTTGTAACACAACTAAGTAACCCCTCTAAAAGACTAGAAAGACACTTTGATCTTCTAAAAGGTCCTATGAGAATCCTAAATAAAAAATTTTAACCAAAACTTCTTGAAACATACATGTCCAGGATTGGAGAATTTAGGTCAGGTAGGATAACTATAAGTAAGTTTTTGTATGCTCCTTAAGGTAGAATGAGAAGCATTTTATACAAGTTTATGTTCGTTTGTAACACCCCTAAGTAACCCTTCTAAATACTCGAAAGACACTATGATCTTGTAAAAGGTCCTATGAGAATCCTAATCAAAACTTTTTAAACAAAAATTCTTGAAACATATGTGTCATGGATTGGAGGTTTTAGGTGAGGTTAAACAACTATAAGTAAGTTTTTGTATGTTGCTTAAGGTAGAATGAGAAGCATTTTATACAAGTTTTTGTTCGTTTGTAACACCCCTAAGTAACTCGTCTAAATACTAGAAAGACACTTTGATCTTGTAAAAGGTCCTATGAGAATCCTAAACAAAACTTTTTAAACAACAATTCTTGAAACATATGTGTCATGGATTGGAGATTTTAGGTGAGGTTAGACAACTATAAGTAAGATTTTGTATGCTCCTAAAGGTAGAATGAGAATCATTTTATACAAGTTTATGTTCATTTGTAACACCCCTAAACAACCCTTCTAAATAATAGAAAGACACTTTGACCTTCTACAAGTTCCTATGATAATCCTAAACAAAACTTTTTAAACAAAACTTCTTGAAACCTATGTGTCATGGATTGGAGAATTTAGGTGCAGTAAGACAACTATAGGTAAGTTTTTGTATGCTCCCAAAGGTAGAATGAGAAGCATGTTGTACATGTTTATGTTCGTTTGTAACACAACTAAGTAACCCCTCCAAAAGACTAGAAAGACATTTTGATCTTCAAAAGGTCCTATGAGAATCCAAAATAAAACTTTTTAACCAAAACTTCTTGAAACATATATGTCATGGATTGGAGAATTTAGGTAAGGTAGGACAACTATAAGTAAGTTTTTGTATTCTCCCAAAGGTAGAATGATAAGCATGTTTTACATGTTTATGTTCGATTGTAACACAACTAAGTAACCCCTCTAATAAGCTAGAAAGACACTTTGATCTTCTAAAAGGTCCTATGAGAATCCTAAATAAAACTTTTTAACCAAAACTTCTTGAAACATATATGTCATGGATTGGAGAATTTAGGTGAAGTAGGACAACTATAAGTAAGTTTTGGTATTCTCCCAAAGGTAGAATGATAAGCATGTTTTACATGTTTATGTCCGTTTGTAACACAACTAAGTTATGTTAGAATAAGAGATTTAGGTTGAGAGATTAGGTAGATTGAAGAGAGAGTGAAGAAAGAAGCTAAGGAACCCGATTAGGGTTCTTAGCGGCTTAGAGAGAGAGAATAAGAGTTGCAGAATAAAGAGAAGAATAATTCTCTATATATGAATCTAAAGAGTTTACAAGGCTTATATAGCTGCTAGAGTTAGGGTTACACACAATAAACAAAGGAATAAAATGATACAAAGACAAATAAATTCGTATGTAGAGAGAGAGCAGATTCCAACGGTCACAAAAGATAGTGACTGGTCTTTGTCTTGTTCTGTACACCTTATGCACATAGTGCACTATGTGATCTCCAATTTAATATAGTACACTATGTGATCTCCAGTCCAATATAGTGCACTATGTGCGTTTCATGATCTCCATTCCAATACATCTCAATACTCCCCCTCAAGCTTGAATTTAAGGATTGAATCAATCTTGGAATGACCATGGAGATCTACCTCATTAAAAACCTTCATGAAGAAAACCTCTTGGGATAAAACTTCATGTAGGGAAAAAGAGTGTAGACTCCACAGCCTTAGAGGGTTCCGGAAGCTCCATGAGTCCAAGCTTAGTGTGAATGGACTCACACACCTTCAAGCTAGCTGCCTTGGTGAACACATCAGCTAGTTGTTCTTCACTCCTTGTGAAGGAAGGCAAAACAACTCCTTGCTCAATCATCTGCCTCACTTTGTGACAATCCACCTCTATATGCTTGGTCCTTTCATGGAAGACCGAGTTGGATGCAATGTGAATGGCTGCTTGGTTATCACAATGCATAGTGATTGGTTTTGAAGTCTTAATCCCCAAATCTCCAAGAAGACCTTTGATCCACGCTAATTCTGTTGCCAGCTTCCTCATTGCTCTGTATTCAGCTTCAGCACTTGAACATGATACTATCTTCTGCTTCTTGCTCTTCCAAGTAACAAGGTTACCTCCAATGAAAGTACAATACCCAGTAGTAGACCTCCTGTCTACTCTATCTCCTGCCCAATCAACATCACAATATCCAACTATCTCTGTACTTTGATTGCAACCCATCCAAATTCCTTGCCCGGGAGTACCACTAAGGTATCTGAGAATCCTCTCAACCATGTCTCAATGATGCATCTTTGGTGCTTGCATATGTTGGCTTATCTGGTTCACAGCAAAGCACAAATCAGGTCTGGTTATAGTTAAGTAAATCAGCTTACCAACCATCCTCCTATAGTGAGTGATGTCCTCAAATTGTCTGTCCTCAAGCTCCCCCTCTCTTATGACTTTGTAGCCTTTCTCCAGTGGTGTCTTAGCAGGTTTTGATCCAATCTTTCCTGCTTCAGACAACAAATCAAGTGTGTACTTCCTTTGAGATAAGAAGAGTCCTTCATCAGACCGACAAACTTCTATCCCAAGGAAGTACTTTAGAGTACCAAGATCCTTGATATCAAATACAGATTTGAGGTAAGCTTTAGTTTCTTGAATACCTGATTTGTTACTTCCTGAAATGATAATGTCATCAACATAGACAAGGATGACAATGATACCTTCCTGATCTTGAAGAGTAAACAGGGTATGATCTCCTTCAGACCTCTTGAATCCTCTTTGCATAAGGGTTGAGCTCAACTTGTGGTACCAAGCTCTCGGTGACTGCTTGAGTCCATAGATAGCCTTCTTGAGTCTTAGCACCTTCCCTGGTTTCACAGTACCTTCAAGACCAGCAGGTGGTGTCATGTATACTTCATCTTCAAGTTCACCTTGAAGGAATGCATTCTTGACATCCATTTGCCAAAGTTCCCAATCAAGGTTTGTTGCTAAAGATATAATGATCCTCACTGTGTGGAGCTTAGCTACTGGTGCAAAGGTGTCCAAATAATCCTTCCCATAGGTTTGAGTAAAGCCTCTTGCAACCAGTCTTGCTTTGTATCTCTCAACTTCTCCATCACTTCTATACTTGATAGTGAAAACCCATTTAGAAGTCACTGCCTTCTTTCCTCTTGGAAGTTCAGCTTCATACCAAGTCTCATTGTTCTCCATTGCTTTAGTCTCTTCATCCACAACCTGAATCCACCTCTTATCTCCCTTTGCTTCTTCATAGGTTGTTGGTACATGTTCTTGATCCAACTTTCCAATGAACACTTGATGCTCCAAAGGTACATGAGCTAAACTGCAAACAGCTTGAATGGGATGGGCTACTGCATTACTGTTGAAGTAGACCCTAGTCTTCTTCCATTCTGATGGATCCTTTTTCTCCCTTGTACTCCTTCTTAACACTTGAACTTGTTGTTGCTCATTCACAGCCGGCTGATCCACCTCTTCATTTTGATGATCCAATTCTTCATTTTGATGATCCAACTCTTCATTTTGATGATCTAACTCTTCATTTTGATGATCTAACTCTTCTGGTTCTTCCTCATGCTCCTCATTTTCAGCTTGATCGTGTGTAGAAGGATCAGCTGCTTGCGATTCTGGTGCTGATCTATAAGTGTCCCCCGCATGATCAAGGTGGGAATGTGGAGGAGTTTCTGAAGTTGAAGCTGGAACTGATGGAGAGGTACTAGTCTTAACCGGTTGTTGATGCATATTGATGCCAAGATTTTCCAAAATCGTCCTTAGGTTAGCTGCCCTATCTGATTGAGAAGTTGGAAGATCTTTCAAGCTATCCCAATTCTGCTCGTCATAGAAGCTCCTTGTCTCCATGAATTTCACATCTCTTGAAACTAAAACCTTTCTTGTTTCAGGTACATAACACTTGTATCCTCTTTGTGTTGTAGAGTAACCAATGAACATAGCTTTGGTGCTCTTTGCATCCAACTTATCCCTTTGTTCTCCTGGTATTAACACAAAGCAAAGACACCCAAACACACGTAAGTGATCAACTAATGGATTGGTTTTGTTTAATACCTGAAATGGAGATTGATCCTTGAGAACTTTTGTTGGAGTTTTGTTGATTAAGTAACAAGCAGTCATGACTGCATCTCCCCAAAACCTCTTAGGCACATTCTTGTAGAACATCATGGACCTTGCTACTTCCATTAGGTGTCTGTTTTTCCTCTCAGCCACTCCATTTTGTTGTGGAGTGTAGGGACATCTTGTTTGATGAAGAATCCCATGCTTGGATAAGTGTTGTTTGAAGGCATTGCTTGTATATTCACCACCATTATCTGATCTAAAAATTTTGATCTTAGCATTGAAATGGTTAGTAACATGGCTTTGAAAGTTCATAAAAGCTTCTAACACTCTATCCTTAGTTTGCATAAATGTTATACAAGTATACTTAGATTTTTCATTAATGAAAGTGACAAAATACTTATGATTCTCTCTAGATAAACAAGGAGCAGTCCAGACATCTGAGTGAACAAGATCAAAGCAACTTTCATAAGTAGTTTTAGATTTTGGAAAAACAGATTTGCAATGTTTACCAAGGATACAAGCCTCACAATCACCATTCTTAAACGAAACAGAGGGTAATAAAAGTCCTAAAGCCCTAGAGTGTGGATGTCCTAATCTAGCATGCCAGATAGAATCATCCACACCAACACTAGTAGATAGAGCAATAGATAAAGCAGTAGATAAATCAGAAGAAGGGTTGGTGTCTTCAATCATGTAGAGCTCATCCTTTGTCACACCTTTCCCAATCAACTTACTTGTCTTAATATCCTGAAACACAACATCATTAGGACTAAAAACAACATTGCAATTTAAATCAGTGGCTATTCTTTTAACAGAGACTAAGTTGGATGTAAATCTAGGCATAAAGAAGGCTTTGGATTCTTTATCAAACAATTTCAGATTTCCTATGCCTTGAATTGGAATTTTATCACCATTTGCAATAGCTACACACCCTAAGGCTGGTTTAACATTCTCAATCAACTTAGGATCACTAATCATGTGATGAGAGGCTCCAGAATCAATGATCAAGGGTCTGATTTTATTTGAAGCAAAAAGTGAAGTACCAAGAGCCATACCAGAGTTCTCCTTGAGAGCTTTGATCAGAGCCTCAAGGTCTGACCTCCTTACCACATCATTCTGAGCAGTCACAGCTGGTGTTTGATAAACCATCATTGCTCTCCCTTCATCACATTGCTGCATTGAAGAAGAACCTGGTCCAGCTGCACCATTTGAGTAGTTTGCCCTTTGATCTTTGAACCGGCTGTTGTTAAATGAAGGTCTGAGGTTGGGGTGGAGGCGCCAGCATCTATCCTTCAAGTGCCCACTCTTTTTGCAAAAATCACATATCAAGACTCATCTCTTGTCACCTCCATAGTTCTGCCTCTCCTCAGCCTTAAACACTCCTTTGTTGGCAGTTACCAACTCTCCTTTTCCTTTGAACAACCCAAATGAACCTTGCTCCTTTTGAATCTGTCCACACACATCATCAATGTCTGGGAGAGTGTCTGCTCTTAGGATATGCTTTATCAGCCCATTGTAGGATGAGTTTAAAGTGAGCAGGAGAGCAAAGACTTTATCTTGCTCTCTCCTTTCTTGCAACACCAAAGGATCATTGCTTGGTGGCCTTAACATCTCCATCTCTGACCACAGTGAGCTAAACTTGCCAAAGTGAGCTTTAAACTCCATATCTTCTTGCTGGAGATTGTTAATAGCCAGCTTAACTTCAAAGACTCGGGTGAGATTTGTTTTGTTTCCATAAAACTTCTCAATGGTATCCCATAGCTGCTTGGAAGTCACACAGTAGGAATAAGCCTCCAATAGGTGCTGGTCCAGTGAGCTTTGAAGTATGGAGAGGACATTTTGATCCCCTTGAACCCACGCTTCTTCATCAGCTTCAGATGTGTCTTCATGCTCAACATCTTCCTTAGCTTCAGTTTCTGGTCCACCCTTATCTTTAGCCTTCACCACCTTCTCTGGAGCTGTGCTCCTCATGATGTACTTCCATAAACCTCTGCCTCCAAGAGCAGATTTAACCATCCTGGCCCAAACAATGTAGTTGGCACCTTTAAGAATCACAGGAATAATTACTTTTGAGTTCTCCATTGCTAAGACTGAGTTGTTGCAAGGAGGGAGTATTCAAGGTAAGCTTCTGAATAAACAATTTCTCAACTCACAGAGAACACAAACCAGAGAGAATAAGAGTATGCGGAATGAATAGGTATAGGAGCTTATGCCTCTGATACCATGTTAGAATAAGAGATTTAGGTTGAGAGATTAGGTAGATTGAAGAGAGAGTGAAGAAAGAAGCTAAGAAACCCGATTAGGGTTCTTAGCGGCTTAGAGAGAGAGAATAAGAGTTGCAGAATAAAGAGAAGAATAATTCTCTATATATGAATCTAAAGAGTTTACAAGGCTTATATAGCTGCTAGAGTTAGGGTTACACACAATAAACAAAGGAATAAAATGATACAAAGACAAATAAATTCGTATGTAGAGAGAGAGCAGATTCCAACGGTCACAAAAGATAGTGACTGGTCTTTGTCTTGTTCTGTACACCTTATGCACATAGTGCACTATGTGATCTCCAATTTAATATAGTACACTATGTGATCTCCAGTCCAATATAGTGCACTATGTGCGTTTCATGATCTCCATTCCAATACATATAAGTTAACCCCTCTAAAGGCTAGAAAGACACTTTGATCTTCTAAAATGCCTATGAGAATCCTAAATAAAACTTTTTAACCAAAACTTCTTAAAATATATGTCATGGATTGGAGAATTTAAGCGAGGTAAGACAACTATAAGTAAGTTTTTGTATGCTCCTAAACGTAGAATGAGAAGCATTTTATACAATTTTTTGTTCGTTTGTAACACCGCTAAGTAACCCTTCTAAATGACTAGAAAGACACTTTCATCTTCTAAGAGGTCCTATGAGAATCCTAAACAAAACTTTTTAAACAAAACTTCTTGAAACATATATGTCATGGATTGGAGAATTTAGGTGAGGTAAGACAACTATAAGTAAGTTTTTGTGTGCTCCTTAAGGTAGAATGAGAAGTATTTTATACAAGTTTATGTTCGTTTGTAACACCCCTAAGTAACCCGTCTAAATACTAGAAAGACACTTTGATCTTCTTGATAGTTTTTAGAGTATGAACATTGAGAGAATTAGGGTTCTTGAGCAGAAAGTGGCGCAAGAGAGAGGAGAGAATAAGATACCAAAAACCCTTAATTCATTTCTGGTTGTTTTACACATATATATGGGGAACATTAGAGACTTGTTTAACCTAAAGAAGCAAAGAGACAAACTGAGCTACAAGACAAGCTTCTGATCCGCTGAAGAGGAGAGAGAGAGTGGTCCCATTTGTGGTCCACACCCTTTGATTCTTCTCTTAAGCTCCAACGGTCCTCTGCTTGTTTAAACCGAGTCTTGCACTCCTTAGGTGAGTTTGGCGCCTCTTAACATCACATAATGTCCCTTAGTTTGCACATTATCAAATGTGCAAGACTTGTGCATTTTGTGATAATACACAAGCTTAACACATTTGTCTTCATCATGATCAATACTCCCCCTCAAGTTCAGACTTTGGAATCACCCTAAAGACTGAACTTGGAATGATCATGGCAACACCTCATTAAAAACCTTGATGTGGAAAACCACTTGGGACAAAACCACATCAAGGGAAAAAGAGTATGCTGCTCATGAATCAGGAGAGTTCTAATCATGAATAGCCACCAGCCCTAGTTTGCCAAAGACATGAGTGCAAACCTTGAGACTAGCAGCCTTTGTGAAGATATCTGCAAGTTGATCTTCACTCTTTGTGTAACAAGGCAGAATGGTTCCATCTTCAATCTTCTCCCTTACCTTGTGACAATCAATCTCAATGTGTTTTGTTCTCTCATGAAACACTGAGTTGGTTGCAATGTGAATAGCAGCCTGGTTGTCACAATGGAAGGTGATTGGACTTGATTGCTCTATGCCAAAGTCCTTAAGCAAAGCTTTCAGCCATGTCAACTCGGTTGCAAGCTTCCTCATTGCCCTATACTCAGCTTCAGCACTAGAACAAGATACCACCTTCTGCTTCTTCGTCTTCCAAGTTACCAAGTTGCCTCCAATGAAGGTACAATAGCCGGTTGTTGATCTCCTATCACTCTTATCTCCAGCCCAATCTGCATCACAATAGCCAACAATCTCTGTGCTCTCATTCTTACCCATCCAAATACCTTGTTCAGTTGATCCTTTGAGATATCTGAGTATCCTCTCAATCAAACTCCAATGATACACTGTGGGTGATTGCATATGTTGGCTAACTTGGTTCACAGCAAAGCACAAATCTGGTCTTGTGAGAGTAAGGTAGATAAGCTTCCCAACCAGCCTCCTATACAATGAGACATCCTTGAACTTGACTTCATCTGATTTCTCCCCCTTTCTATTGACTTGGTAGCCATCTTCAAGAGGAGTCTTTGCAATCTTGCAATCAAGCATACTTGTTTCTGTCAACAAGTCCTTAACATACTTCCTTTGGGACAGAAACAATCCATCATTGAATCTGCAAACTTCAATGCCCAAGAAGTACTTCAACTCTCCAAGGTCTTTAATATCAAAGGAACTCTTGAGGAAAGCCTTTGTGGATTGAATCCCATCATTATCACTTCCTGTGATAATCAAATCATCCACATAAATCAGAACCACCACAATTCCTTGAGCACTTTGAAGCGTGAACAATGTATGATCAGATTGAGACTTCTTGAAGCCATGGTCCATAAGAGTGTGACTAAGCTTGTGGTACCATGCCCTTGGTGATTGCTTCAAGCCATAAATTGCCCTTCTCAGCCTCAATACCTCACCATCTTTACACAAGTGCTTCAATCCTGGTGGTGGAGTCATATACACTTCCTCTTCAAGTTCACCTTGTAGAAAAGCATTCTTCACATCCATTTGCCATAGATTCCATGAGAGGTTGGTGGCTAAGCTCAATGTGACTCTCACTGTGTGAAGTTTAGCCACTGGTGCAAAGGTATCTGTATAGTCTTCTCCATAGGTTTGAGTGAATCCCCTTGCTACTAGCCTTGCCTTGTACCTCTCTATGTCTCCATTGCTTTTATACTTGATTGTGAAGACCCATTTAGAGCTAACAGTCTTCTTCTTTTTCGGCAGCTTCTCTACAATCCAAGTATGGTTCCTCTCCATAGCTTCTTTCTCATCCTTTACTGCATCCATCCAAACCTTGATACCCTCAGCCTCTTCATAAGTCTTAGGGACCTGGTTTAGCTCAATCTGTCCAAGAAAGGCCTTGTGACTAGATGGTAGCAAGTCAATAGAACAAGTAGACTGACTAGGATGAGCTACTGCTTGGTTGTTGTAGTAGACTCTTGTCTTCATCCATTCTGATGGATCTTTCTTTTCCCTTGTGCTTCTCCTGAGTTGCTGAACCTGTTGATCAACCACTTCCTCATTACCCACTGCCTCTTGATAAGCCATCTCATCCTCATCCATATCCAAGTCCACTTGGTTCTGATCTTGAGGTAGAGTGTCTTCTTGAGCTTGAGCCGGTTCCTGAGTGTGTGTTGCTGGTTCAGTATCCTCTTGTTGAGCTTCCTGGGTAGGTGTCTCAGCCTTTTCTGGCCGTGGGGTGTCATTGCCCAAGTGATCCAACAAGTACTTCAAACTTGTAGCCAAATCAGAAGGTGATCTTGAGAGATCTTTCAAACCTTCCCAATCCTTCTTCTCATAGTAACTCTGTCCCTCAATGAACTTAACATCCCTTGAAACATAGGTCCTGTTGTTGCTTGGATCGAAACACTTGTAGCCCTTCTGAGTTGTGGAGTATCCAAGAAACATACACCTTGTGCTCTTAGCATCTAGCTTGTTCCTTTGATCTCCTGAGATATATACAAAACAAACACAACCAAACACACGTAAGTGTTCAATAAATGGTTTGGCTTTGTTCAATACCTCATATGGTGAAATGTCTTGAAGAACTCTAGTTGGGATCCTGTTGATGAGGTAGCATGCTGCCAATACAGCATCTCCCCAAAATCTCTTAGGAACATTGGTGTGGAACATCATAGACCTAGCAACCTCCATGAGATGCCTGTTCTTCCTTTCAGCCACACCATTTTGTTGAGGAGTATGTGGGCAGCTTGTTTGATGCAGGATCCCATACTTGTTCAAGTGAGCTTTGAATCTTTGGCTTGTGTACTCTCCTCCATTATCTGACCTGAACACTTTGATCTTGGCATTAAACTGATTAGTAACATAGTTTTTAAAATTCAGAAATGCATCAAACACCCTATCTTTAGATGGAAGCAATGTAACCCAAGTATACTTTGATTTTTCATCTATGAAAGTCACAAAGTACTTATTCCTATCTCTAGACAGACAAGGTGAAGTCCAAACATCAGAGTGCACAAGATCAAAGCAATGTTCATAGATAGTAGTTGATTTAGGAAAGATAGTCCTACAATGTTTGCCAAGAATACAAGCTTCACAAGTTGAATGATCAAAGTTAACATTAGGCAGCACTAAGTTCAAAGCACGAGCATGAGGATGTCCTAGTCTAGCATGCCATAGAACATTTTGATTGAAAGCAAAACAGGATTTAAAAGCTGTGGAAACCGGGTTGGTGGAGGATGTGTCTTCAAGGAGGTAAAGCTCATCTTGTGTACCACCTCTTCCAATAACCTGTTCATTCTTAATATCCTGAAAACAAACTTCATTAGGCCCAAAGATAACATTGCAATTCAAGTCTTTAGTGATCCTTTTAACCGACAGCAAGTTAGATTTGAACTTAGGAACATAGAATGCATCACTTTCCTTGTTAAACAATCTTAACTTTCCTGTACCTATTATAGGAATCCCTTGACCATCAGCTATAGTTACTCTTCCTAGGGCAGGTTTAATGTTCTCCAACAACTTAGCATTACTAATCATATGGTGAGAAGCTCCAGAATCTACTACCAACTTATGATCAGTTTTAGCAAGTAATTTATGAGAAAATAAAGAGATACCAGAGAGCTTAGAAGTATAAGCTTTGATGAGGTCCTCAAGGTCACTCTTCCTAACATACTCAGTGTTGGTGTAGAGTGCAAACTCCCCTCCTTGAGCTGAAGTAGAGACCTGCTCATTCACAGCTTCCTTGGAGATATTTGCATTTGCCTTTGAGTACTTTAACTTGGCTGGTTGAAGATGGGGATGAAGGATCCAACACTTATCCTTGGAGTGGCCTTTCCTCTTGCAATGATCACAAGCTGCAGCCTTCTTCTCCTCAGATTTTAAGCCGGCTTTGTTAGCAGTCAACAACTCCCCCTTACCTCCAAACAAACCAATGTTTCCTTCCTCCTTTTGGATCCTTGAACACACTTCTTCAAAATCAGGAAGTGTTGTTTCCCTTAGGATCTTCATTATGACATCATTGTAAACCGGATTCAAATTGAGTAGAAGGCCAAAGATCTTGTCTTGCTCCTTTCTCTCAATAAGAACCTTAGGGTTCATAGTACTTGGCCTTAGCATCTCAAGTTCAGACCATGCTGAGGAGAACTTCCCAAGATACTTAGTAAAGTCATGGTCTTCTTGTTTCAGCTCACTAATAGCTCTCTTAACCTCATAAACCCTGCTGAGATTGGAGACATCCCCATAAATCTTCTTGAGAGTATCCCACAGTGACTTGGCTGTCTCACAATGAGAGTAAGCTTCAAGAATGGATGGGTCAAGAGAGTTTTGGAGAAAGCCAAGCACCAGCTGATCTTCTTGAAACCATTTAGCCTCTGCCTTCTTGTTTTCCTCATCCTTCTTCTTGGTTTCATCTTCTTCAGTTGGTGTTTTATCCTCCAAGATGTGATCCCACAAACCTCTTCCACAAATGGCAGTCTTGATGGTCCTTTGCCATGTCCTATAGTTGATGCCTTTGAGCACAACAGGGATGACAGTAGGCCTCAAGCTTGAACTGATGTGAACTGAGTCTTCCATGGTGAGAGATTAGAGAGAGTTGTTAAGGACTTGAACAACCGAGAGTAACAAGCTCCTAGGGTTTAAGACCGAGAGTAACAAGCTCTTAGGGTTTAAGACCGAGAAACTTAGTAGGACTGAGAGACTGAGGCGTAGGGCAAGGTTTTAGGTTTTAGGACAGAAAGTAATGAAGAGAACAAATGAAGAACAGAAAGAGATTGGAGTATAAGAGTTGTAAAACCAAGAGAATGCAGATAGAGACTTTTAGAACCGAGAGTATATGGAACTGTGAGAATGGAGTAACAAAGAGAGAGAATTAAGAGAATGGAGAATAGAGATCAATGCTCTGATACCATGATAGTTTTTAGAGTATGAACATTGAGAGAATTAGGGTTCTTGAGCAGAAAGTGGCGCAAGAGAGAGGAGAGAATAAGATACCAAAAACCCTTAATTCATTTCTGGTTGTTTTACACATATATATGGGGAACATTAGAGACTTGTTTAACCTAAAGAAGCAAAGAGACAAACTGAGCTACAAGACAAGCTTCTGATCCGCTGAAGAGGAGAGAGAGAGTGGTCCCATTTGTGGTCCACACCCTTTGATTCTTCTCTTAAGCTCCAACGGTCCTCTGCTTGTTTAAACCGAGTCTTGCACTCCTTAGGTGAGTTTGGCGCCTCTTAACATCACATAATGTCCCTTAGTTTGCACATTATCAAATGTGCAAGACTTGTGCATTTTGTGATAATACACAAGCTTAACACATTTGTCTTCATCATGATCAATACTTCTAAAAGGTCCTATGAGAATCCTAAATAAAAAACTAAAGGTAGAATGATAATCATGTTTTACATGTTTATGTTCGTTTGTAACACAACTAAGTAACCCCTCTAAAAGACTAGAAAGACACTTTGATCTTCTAAAAGGTCCTATGAGAATCCTAAATAAAAAAATTTAACCAAAACTTCTTGAAACATACATGTCATGGATTGGAGAATTTAGGTGAGGTAGGACAACTATAAGTAAGTTTTTGTATGCTCCTTAAGGTAGAATGAGAAGCATTTTATACAAGTTTATGTTCGTTTGTAACACCCCTAAGTAACCCTTCTAAATACTCGAAAGACACTATGATCTTGTAAAAGGTCCTATGAGAATCCTAAACAAAACTTTTTAAACAAAATTTTTTGAAACATATGTGTCATGGATCGGGGGTTTTAGGTGAGGTTAAACAACTATAAGTAAGTTTTTGTATGTTGCTTAAGGTAGAATGAGAAGCATTTTATACAAGTTTATGTTCGTTTGTAACACCCCTAAGTAACCCGTCTAAATACTAGAAAGACACTTTGATCTTGTAAAAGGTCATATGAGAATCCTAAACAAAACTTTTTAAACAACAATTCTTGAAACATATGTGTCATGTATTGGAGATTTTATGTGAGGTTAGACAACTATAAGTAAGATTTTGTACGCTCCTAAAGGTAGAATGAGAATCATTTTATACAATTTTTTGTTCGTTTGTAACACCCCTAAGTAACCCTTCTAAATGACTAGAAAGACACTTTTATCTTCTAAGAGGTCCTATGAGAATCCTAAACAAAACTTTTTAAACAAAACTTCTTGAAACATATATGTCATGGATTGGAGAATTTAGGTGAGGTAAGAAAACTATACGTAAGTTTTTGTGTGCTCCTTAAGGTAGAATGAGAAGTATTTTATACAAGTTTATGTTCGTTTGTAACACCCATAAGTAACCCGTCTAAATACTAGAAAGACACTTTGATTTTCTAAAAGGTCCTATGAGAATCCTAAATAAAAAACTAAAGGTAGAATGATAATCATGTTTTACATGTTTATGTTCGTTTGTAACACAACTAAGTAACCCCTCTAAAAGACTAGAAAGACACTTTGATCTTCTAAAAGGTCCTATGAGAATCCTAAATAAAAAAATTTAACCAAAACTTCTTGAAACATACATGTCATGGATTGGAGAATTTAGGTGAGGTAGGACAACTATAAGTAAGTTTTTGTATGCTCCTTAAGGTAGAATGAGAAGCATTTTATACAAGTTTATGTTCGTTTGTAACACCCCTAAGTAACCCTTCTAAATACTCGAAAGACACTATGATCTTGTAAAAGGTCCTATGAGAATCCTAAACAAAACTTTTTAAACAAAATTTTTTGAAACATATGTGTCATGGATCGGGGGTTTTAGGTGAGGTTAAACAACTATAAGTAAGTTTTTGTATGTTGCTTAAGGTAGAATGAAAAGCATTTTATACAAGTTTATATTCGTTTGTAACACCCCTAAGTAACCCGTCTAAATACTAGAAAGACACTTTGATCTTGTAAAAGGTCCTATGAGAATCCTAAACAAAACTTTTTAAACAACAATTCTTGAAACATATGTGTCATGTATTGGAGATTTTAGGTGAGGTTAGACAACTATAAGTAAGATTTTGTACGCTCCTAAAGGTAGAATGAGAATCATTTTATACAATTTTTTGTTCGTTTGTAACACCCCTAAGTAACCCTTCTAAATGACTAGAAAGACACTTTTATCTTCTAAGAGGTCCTATGAGAATCCTAAACAAAACTTTTTAAACAAAACTTCTTGAAACATATATGTCATGGATTGGAGAATTTAGGTGAGGTAAGAAAACTATACGTAAGTTTTTGTGTGCTCCTTAAGGTAGAATGAGAAGTATTTTATACAAGTTTATGTTCGTTTGTAACACCCCTAAGTAACCCGTCTAAATATTAGAAAGACACTTTGATCTTCTAAAAGGTCCTATGAGAATCCTAAATAAAAAACTAAAGGTAGAATGATAATCATGTTTTACATGTTTATGTTCGTTTGTAACACAACTAAGTAACCCCTCTAAAAGACTAGAAAGACACTTTGATCTTCTAAAAGGTCCTATGAGAATCCTAAATAAAAAAATTTAACCAAAACTTCTTGAAACATACATGTCATGGATTGGAGAATTTAGGTGAGGTAGGACAACTATAAGTAAGTTTTTGTATGCTCCTTAAAGTAAAATGAGAAGCATTTTATACAAGTTTATGTTCGTTTGTAACACCCCTAAGTAACCCTTCTAAATACTCGAAAGACACTATGATCTTGTAAAAGGTCCTATGAGAATCCTAAACTAAACTTTTAAACAAAAATTCTTGAAACATATGTGTCATGGATCGGGGGTTTTAGGTGAGGTTAAACAACTATAAGTAAGTTTTTGTATGTTGCTTAAGGTAGAATGAGAAGCATTTTATACAAGTTTATGTTCGTTTGTAACACCCCTAAGTAACCCGTCTAAATACTAGAAAGACACTTTGATCTTGTAAAAGGTCCTATGAGAATCCTAAACAAAACTTTTTAAACAACAATTCTTGAAACATATGTGTCATGGATTGGAGATTTTAGGTGAGGTTAGACAATTATAAGTAAGATTTTGTATGCTCCTAAAGGTAGAATGAAAATCATTTTATATAAGTTTATGTTCGTTTGTAACACCCCTAAATAACCCTTCTAAATACTAGAAAGACACTTTGACCTTCTAAAAGTTCCTACGATAATCCTAAACAAAACCTTTTAAACAAAACTTCTTGAAACCTATGTGTCATGGATTGGATTGGAGAATTTAGGTGCGGTAAGACAACTATAAGTAAGTTTTTGTATGCTTCCAAAGGTAGAATGAGAAGCATGTTGTACATGTTTATGTTCGTTTGTAACACAACTAAGTAACCCCTCCAAAATACTAGAAAGACATTTTGATCTTCTAAAAGGTCCTATGAGAATCCAAAATAAAACTTTTTAACCAAAACTTCTTGAAACATATATGTCATGAATTGGAGAATTTAGGTGAGGTAGGACATATTAGAGAGGAGGTTGAAGAAGCTTCTCATCCGTACATAAGTGATTGACCTTGGATTACACAAGCAAGTATGATTGTGCCTTGGATGAGAAGCTAGTGTGGACGTGACATGAAGTGCATGAAATGAGGAGCACGTAAGTGGCATGCAATATGGAGACTTCACATGCAAGCAATGGATACGTGCATTGTGTTACCTTGGAGCAGAAGCCATTATGGAGTCCTTATGAGTGCATGAGGAGCGTGTACAAGGTCACGCATAAGAAATGTGGATTATGAACGTTAGAGGAGCGTGCAATAAAGCAACATGAGGAGCGTGGGTACAATAAACAAGTATGTGCTAGTGGGAGACACACGCTTGTGCTAGTGGGAGACACACGCTTGGGCTAGTGGGAGACACGCTCATGGTCTTGTTAAGAGAATATTATGGGCTTGTATCATTGTTTTATGTGTAGTGTTCTTTATTCCTTTATGACTGTCCATAAAAGGACTTGTACGCTCATTGTAATAAACTTAAGAGAGAGAGTTATTCTCTCTACTCTCCATTCTCCTATTCTCGACATACTTTTATTCTCTTATTCTCTCAAGCGTCCTTATTCTCTCAATACTTCTCGAACCATTATTCTCCAATACTCATACTTCATTCTTAAACCTTGTTCTCATTCTCCAATCTAGTTCTTGATTCTACTCTAAGCAAACTCCTAATTCTCTCCTTCTAATCTCAATATTCTTACATGGTATCAGAGCTTAAGATTCTAGGATTGAATCAAGCTCAAAAACTTCCGCAAATTCAAGTAAAACAGAGCCAAACTCTGTCCTATTTCTCTTATCACTTACGCTCAAGTTCACTTAAACATGTGTAAGCTCTTGCTCAAGCTATCACGCTCAAGACCAAACATGTTTTTTTTTTGCTTGGCTCCCGTTCCAAAAGAAAGAAAGAAAAAAAAAAAAAATTCAGAGAGAGAAAGAACCAGATTTAGTCCCTGCCTTGAATCCGGCTCATGAAGAATGGTACAGAAGCTCAAGAGCAGAGCTGGAATCTCTTTTGTGTGTTTCCTTCGTTACTTATACTCCTCATTATATTGGTGTGACTCCATCACAGATTGATTGGTGTGATACTTCGTGACTCTCACGGCTTCGAAAGCAAAGCTGAAGATGTACCAGTCGATGAGTTCACTGCCTTGGGACGTAAGCTTTACAAGGCATCTCCCTGGAAAACGTGATAAGCTGACTCCCAATGAAGCACGTGACTCTCACCGTCCACCTTACTTGATTCAGAGCTTTGGTTGTTGGTAATAGCTGAAGGGGAAGCCGGAGGAGCTACGGTGCCATTTGCTTCTTCATTGCAACCATAGCCTTGGTTGCACCTTTTATACCAGAAGAGAATGAAGTGCTGGCATACAAAGCCTAGGTGTGAGTCGTTGTGCCCCTAAGTCGTTGTTCTTCAGCTGGATGAGAAGGGACTTGTTGCAGAAATCAAGACAACCATCAAGAAGGGAAGCCGTACTCAAATGTTATGCATAAAACAAGGATATGTGCCAAAGGTGTAGTGCGGGTTATTCAACGTTAATCAGATATGGGAACGATAACAACTTGGAATGGCGACGTGACTCACGTTCAACTAGAGTGTTTCTCAAGTCTGGCGGTTGATTGAATATTCGAAGTGTGAAGTTGTCAAAGGCAAGAGACAAGTGCAGGGGAGCCTCCAAGTTGTATCAAGACAGATACTGAATAAGGTGCTGAAAAAAAAAAAAAAAAAAAAAAAAAAAAAAAAAAAAACCAGTGTCAAGGGAGCAGTGAAGATGGACCGTGAAGTTCACAGCTGGAAAGTTGCTCAAGTGATATAAAACTAAGAAGAGTAGTTCAGGGACTTCTAGAAGATGCAGGAAACTACAAGGAGCTGCAGAAGATGAGCATGTATGAGTGTTCAAGTATCACCTGAGGGAAAGTTCAAGATGGTAGGAAGAAGATCGATGACAGGGTGGAGAGTGTTAGAGATGGTGTCATTCGATCTACCTCCATACACCCTCAGGCGTGGCTTGATGATAATTACTGCCATCAATGTCTTTCCATTGTTCCTTCCGTACGTCATAAGAGTATTGATCATGATTAGATCAAATGTGCAAAGGCTGTGTATTATCAAAATGTGCACAAGTCTTGCACATTTGATAATGTACAAAGTTGGGGACATCATATTTGATAAGGCGCCTAATTCAGACCTAAGAAGAAGAAGAGAGCCGTTGGTGTTAGAGAGAGAGCCGTTAGGGTTTAGGAGGAAAGCTTTGTCTGGTGGGGACCACAAGTGGTCCACACCCTTTCTCTCACCTCCTGCCACGGTTCAGAGCATCTCAGACCTGGTCCCTCTTCATTTTGTCTTGTATCTTCTTTAGGTTAAACAACATGTGTGTTGGAAGTCTTATATAAAGGATGTAACCACAAATGAATGAAGTTAAGGGTTTTGAATCCCATTTTCTCTCTAGCTGCGCCTCCACTCTTATTCTCTCAAGAACACTCATGTTCATACTCTCAAAAACTCACATGGTATCAGAGCAATGCTCCTCATTCTCTTGATTCTCTCTCTTTAATTCTTCACTCTCTCTCGGCTGCAGCTACTCTCGGTCCAAAACCCTAATTCTCTCTATCTTTATTCTCTCGGTTCCTAAGCTACTACTCTCTAAGTTCTTCATCCTCTCTGCTCATTAACTCTTATTCTTGTCCTAAGCTCTCATTCACTCAGTTTACTCACACTCTCGGTCCACATAAAACCCTAGGTTTCTCGGTCCAAAGATTGTTCACTCTCGGTCCTTCAAAGTTCCAACCGCTCTCCATCAGCTGTTCACCATGGAAGACTCTTCTCATCTCAGCTCAAGCTTGAGGCCTACTGCTGTCCCTGTTGTGCTCAAAGGTATCAACTATAGGACATGGCAAAGGACCATCAAGACTGCCATTTGTGGAAGAGGATTGTGGGATCACATCTTGGAGGATAAAACACCAACTGAAGAAGATGAAGCCAAGAAGAAGGATGAGGAAACCAAAAAGGCAGAAGCTAAATGGTTTCAAGAAGATCAGCTTGTGCTTGGCTTCCTCCAAAACTCTCTTGACCCATCCATCCTTGAAGCTTATTCTCATTGTGAGACAGCAAAATCACTGTGGGATACTCTCAAGAAGATTTATGGAGATGTGTCTAATCTCAGCAGGGTGTATGAAGTTAAGAAGGCCATAAATGAGCTGAAACAAGAAGACCATGACTTTACCAAGTATCTTGGGAAGTTCTCTTCAGCATGGTCTGAACTTGAGATGCTAAGGCCAAGCACTTTAAACCCTAAGGTTCTCATTGAGAGAAAGGAGCAAGACAAGATCTTTGGCCTTCTACTCAACTTGAATCCGGTTTACAATGATGCCATCATGAAGATCCTAAGGGAGACTACACTTCCTGATTTTGAAGAGGTGTGCTCAAGGCTCCAAAAGGAAGAAGGAAACATTGGTTTGTTTGGAGGTAAGGGGGAGTTGGTGACTGCCAACAAAGCCGGCTTCAAACCTGAGGAGAAGAAGGCGCCATTTTGTGAACATTGCAAGAGGAAAGGCCACTCCAAGGAGAAGTGTTGGGTACTTCATCCCCACCTCAAACCAGACAAGTTCAAGAACTCAAGGGCAAATGCAAACATCTCACAAGAAGCTGTGAATGAACCAGCCTCCACTTCAGCTCAAGGAGGGGAGCTTGCACTCTACACAGCCACTGAGTATGTCAAGAAGAGTGACCTTGAGGACCTCATCAAGGCTTATGCCTCTAAACTCTCTGGTATCTCTTTATTTTCACATAAATTGCTTAGTAAAACTGATCATAAGTTGGTAGTAGATTCAGGAGCTTCTCACCATATGATTAGTAATGCTAAGTTGTTGGAGAACATTAAACCTGCCCTAGGAAGAGTAACTATAGCTGATGGTCAAGGGATCCCTATAATTGGTACAGGAAAGTTGAGATTATTTAACAAGGAAAGTGATGCATTCTATGTTCCTAAGTTTAAGTCTAACTTGCTGTCGGTTAAGAGGATCACTAAAGACTTGAATTGCAATGTTATCTTTGGGCCTAATGATGTTTGTTTTCAGGATATTAAGAATGGAAAGGTTATTGGAAGAGGTGGTACACAAGATGAGCTTTACCTCCTTGAAGACACTTCTCCAAGCAACTCGGATTCATTAGCTTTTAAATCCTGTTTTTCTTTCAATCAAAATGTCCTATGGCATGCTAGACTAGGACATCCTCATGCTCGTGCTTTGAACTTAATGTTGCCTAATGTTAGCTTTGATCATTCAACTTGTGAAGCTTGTATTCTTGGCAAACATTGTAGAACTGTCTTTCCTAAATCAACTACTCTCTATGAACATTGTTTTGATCTTGTGCACTCTGATGTTTGGACTTCACCTTGTCTGTCTAGAGATAGAAACAAGTATTTTGTGACCTTCATAGATGAAAAATCTAAATATACTTGGGTAACATTGCTTCCATCTAAAGATAGGGTGTTTGATGCATTTTTAAATTTCCAAAACTATGTTACTAATCAGTTTAATGCCAAGATCAAAGTGTTTAGGTCAGATAATGGAGGAGAGTATACAAGCCAAAGATTCAAAGCTCACTTGAACAAATGTGGGATCCTTCATCAAACAAGCTGTCCCCATACTCCCCAACAAAATGGTGTGGCTGAAAGGAAGAATAGACACCTCATGGAAGCTGCTAGGTCCATGATGTTCCACACCAATGTTCCTAAGAGATTTTGGGGAGATGCAGTGTTGGCAGCATGCTATCTCATCAACAGGATCCCAACTAGAGTTCTTCAAGACATTTCACCATATGAGGTATTGAACAAAGCCAAACCATTTATTGAACACTTACGTGTGTTTGGTTGTGTTTGTTTTGTATATATCTCAGGAGATCAAAGGAACAAGCTAGATGCTAAGAGCACAAGGTGTATGTTTCTTGGATACTCCACAACTCAGAAGGGCTACAAGTGTTTTGATCCAAGCAACAACAGGACCTATGTTTCAAGGGATGTTAAGTTCATTGAGGGGCAGAGTTACTATGAGAAGAAGGATTGGGAAGGTTTGAAAGACCTCTCAAGATCACCTTCTGATTTGGCTACAAGTTTGAAGTACTTGTTGGATCACTTGGGCAATGACACCCCACGGCCAGAAAAGGCTAAGACACCTACCCAGGAAGCTCAACAAGAGGATACTGAACCAGCAACACACACTCAAGAACCGGCTCAACCTCAAGAAGACACTCTACCTCAAGATCAGAACCAAGTGGACTTGGATATGGATGAGGATGAGATGGTTTATCAAGAGGCAGTGGGTAATGAGGAAGTGGTTGATCAACAGGTTCAGCAACTCAGGAGAAGCACAAGGGAAAAGAAAGATCCATCAGAATGGATGAAGACAAGAGTCTACTACAACAACCAAGCAGTAGCTCATCCTAGTCAGTCTACTTGTTCTATTGACTTGCTACCATCTAGTCACAAGGCCTTTCTTGGAAAGATTGAGCTAAACCAAGTTCCTAAGACTTATGAAGAGGCTGAGGGTATCAAGGTTTGGATGGATGCAGTAAAGGATGAGAAAGAAGCTATGGAGAGGAACCATACTTGGATTGTAGAGAAGCTGCCGAAAAAGAAGAAGACTGTTAGCTCTAAATGGGTCTTCACAATCAAGTATAAAAGCAATGGAGACATAGAGAGGTACAAGGCAAGGCTAGTAGCAAGGGGATTCACTCAAACCTATGGAGAAGACTATACAGATACCTTTGCACCAGTGGCTAAACTTCACACAGTGAGAGTCACATTGAGCTTAGCCACCAACCTCTCATGGAATCTATGGCAAATGGATGTGAAGAATGCTTTTCTACAAGGTGAACTTGAAGAGGAAGTGTATATGACTCCACCACCAGGTTTGAAGCACTTGTGTAAAGATGATGAAGTGTTGAGGCTGAGAAGGGCAATTTATGGTCTGAAGCAATCACCAAGGGCATGGTACCATAAGCTCAGTCATACTCTCATGGACCATGGCTTCAAGAAGTCTCAATCTGATCACACTTTGTTCACGCTTCAAAGTGCTCAAGGAGTGGTGGTGGTTCTGATTTATGTGGATGACTTGATTATCACAGGAAGTGATAATGATGGGATTCAATCCACAAAGGCCTATCTCAAGAGTTCCTTTGATATTAAAGACCTTGGTGAGTTGAAGTACTTCTTGGGCATTGAAGTTTGCAGATTCAATGATGGGTTGTTTCTGTCCCAAAGAAAGTATGTTAAGGACTTGTTGACAGAAACAAGTATGCTTGATTGCAAGATTGCAAAGACTCCTCTTGAAGATGGCTACCAAGTCAATAGAAAGGGGGAGAAATCAGATGAAGTCAAGTTCAAGGATGTCTCATTGTATAGGAGGCTGGTTGGGAAGCTTATCTACCTCACTCTCACAAGACCAGACTTGTGCTTTGCTGTGAATCAAATTAGTCAACATATGCAATCACCCACAGTGTATCATTGGAGTTTGATTGAGAGGATACTCAGATATCTCAAAGGATCAACTGAACAAGGTATTTGGATGGGTAAGAATGAGAGCACAGAGATTGTTGGCTATTGTGATGCAGATTGGGCTGGAGATAAGAGTGATAGGAGATCAACCACCGGCTATTGTACCTTCATTGGAGGCAACTTGGTAACTTGGAAGACAAAGAAGCAGAAGGTGGTATCTTGTTCTAGTGCTGAAGCTGAGTATAGGGCAATGAGGAAGCTTGCAACCGAGTTGACATGGCTGAAAGCTTTGCTTAAGGACTTTGGCATAGAGCAATCAAGTCCAATCACCTTCCATTGTGACAACCAGGCTGCTATTCACATTGCAACCAACTCAGTGTTTCATGAGAGGACAAAACACATTGAGATTGATTGTCACAAGGTAAGGGAGAAGATTGAAGATGGAACCATTCTGCCTTGTTACACAAAGAGTGAAGATCAGCTTGCAGACATCTTCACAAAGGCTGCTAGTCTCAAGGTTTGCACTCATGTCTTTGGCAAACTAGGACTAGTGGCTATCCATGATTAGAACTCTCCTGATTCATGAGCAGCATACTCTTTTTCCCTTGGTGTGGTTTTGTCCCAAGTGGTTTTCCACATCAAGGTTTTTAATGAGGTGTTGCCATGATCATTCCAAGTTCAGTCTTTAGGGTGATTCCAAAGTCTGAACTTGAGGGGGAGTATTGATCATGATTAGATCAAATGTGCAAAGGCTGTGTATTATCAAAATGTGCACAAGTCTTGCACATTTGATAATGTACAAAGTTGGGGACATCATATTTGATAAGGCGCCTAATTCAGACCTAAGAAGAAGAAGAGAGCCGTTGGTGTTAGAGAGAGAGCCGTTAGGGTTTAGGAGGAAAGCTTTGTCTGGTGGGGACCACAAGTGGTCCACACCCTTTCTCTCACCTCCTGCCACGGTTCAGAGCATCTCAGACCTGGTCCCTCTTCATTTTGTCTTGTATCTTCTTTAGGTTAAACAACATGTGTGTTGGAAGTCTTATATAAAGGATGTAACCACAAATGAATGAAGTTAAGGGTTTTGAATCCCATTTTCTCTCTAGCTGCGCCTCCACTCTTATTCTCTCAAGAACACTCATGTTCATACTCTCAAAAACTCACAAAGAGAGCTTGATGTCGCATTGTCTCACATTGTTGAGAGACTCACAAGCTTATGAGTATCTGCCGGCTGTGTGTGGGACAAAGGAAGCCGGTGGTGTTTCCAACAAAATCAGAGACAGTAAAGAAGAAGTGAAGACAGACCAGAAGGGTTCATACTCGCGATTGAAGACCCTCCAAAGAAGAAATGGTGTTGTGTTTCTGACAAACGCAGACTTATGATGTCCAAGAGTTCACAAACCATAAGTCTGTGAAGACCAGTTCTGAAGAGGGAATAATCAGGAGGATTGGGTTCAAGATGTGGTGTATTGCTTTGGAGTCATCAAGGAGCGGTGAATTATGTCCAGAGAAGAAGTAAGGTCTTGAGTCTATCCTATAAATGTTGCTGAGCCTCACACTGCTCTAAAGGAATAAAGATAGTCTCAAGGAGCAGCAAAACGTTTGATAATAGCTTCAGGTGTGGAGGAAGCTCAAAAGTCCGGGGGAATACTTCACCAATACGTTCGTATTCACAACATATAAAGAGTGCAGAAGATGGTGGCATTGTAACATGAGTTAGCTTGATGAAGAAGTAACAAGTATAATGGACGTATGAGGAGTGTGTCGCATGCGTTCCAAGCGTGTGTCGTTAGTCTCCCTTAAGTATGACACACGAGTATGTAGCTGGCGTTCCAAGGAGTGAAGATGCTGTCATGATGGTTGTCACATATTAAAATAAGGCAAAGGTCCATGAGGAGAGGCGTGATGATCATGCTACTTTTCAGCATTGTTGCGGTGTATAGTTGGAACATGAAGTAGCGTGGTGAGAAATGTTGCTACACAAGGTGAAACATGATGTCACACCGAGGAGACACCAAGTGGTATGGTTGTCATTAGTGAAACCGTGAAGAGCTGATAGAGAGAGACCGAAGTCATCAACTATCAAGAAAAAGGATAACTTCTTAAACTCTCTTCTTTATTATATTTTCTTGTTAAGCTCTATTCCGTCCAATTATTCTCTCATGGCAGATGTCTTTAACATCTTGTTTTTGAATCTTGATTGAAGGTTCAAAGGAGAGTTAAAGGAAGAGTAAGACCGTGAGCATTGTTTGGGTTGTGGATAAGCCAAAAATCCTCATGGATAGTTGTGGGTTATCTGAAATCCTCATGGAGCATTCACCAAGATGGTGGGTGTGCTTATTGTTGAAGGATCTTCCCAAGGGAGAATGGCGGTTTATACTCTGTCCATTCAAGAAGGGAGAGGTCTCGTTTGTTGTTTGTTGGTGTTAGAACCGTGGTTTAACCAAGTGGAGTAAGACCACAAGACAAGCCCAACATAGTTCAAACCAAAGAGATGGCTATGGTGGAAGATCTAGTGGATATGCAAGCTGGTGACACGATGAATCAGCCCAACTTGTTTCTTGAATACTCCCTCCATAATAATGGAGAACTCAAGAGTGATAGATTCGGGAATCACCAAGTGGAGCAGACCAAGAATGGTATGCATGCTGGTGATAGATTTGTGGTGCAAAAGTCAGATTGCACAAGTGGTAAAGCCATGGACAATTTAAGAGTGCGGGGGAGTTCGAATTCAAATCCAAACCGCAACTCACATTACTATGATCAGGCTACTTCTAAAACTCTTACTCTTTTCATTCTTTTCATGTCATTGATCATTACCTTAGATTGCCTAAAGACTTGATAGTGTTTGATAGAGTTTGAAGTGTTGAAAACGTTTCCCAATTCTCAAAACGTTTTCAATCGATCCTTAAAAGGTTTTGAAACCTATTGAAGTTTAAACTCTTGTGATTCTCTTGATTATGATGCTGTTATGTTTCATTTCAAAGATCAAAATGTTTTAAAACTAATTCTCAAAACGTTTTCAGACTTGAGTTTTCATTTGTATCTTGTTGTGATCATGTGTTTCAAAGATAAAACGTTTTAAAATCTATTCTCTAAAACGTTCCAAACATAAAGGTTTTATTCATAACTAATGTTTGAGATGCCATTTCATATACTTTAACATGTTTCCTTTAAACCTTTGTGTTGAAGGTTTATAAGGAGAGGAGAAAGGCATGGTTAAGAAGCATTAGGACGTAAAGGAGCCATGAGGAGCATCCGTAAGTCTTGAAGTCTTTCCAAGAGGAAGATGAGACTGACTTGAAGTCCTTCCAAGATGAGAAGGATGATGGAAGTTGGGGTTAAAGGCCGGAGCACTATGGATTCCAATTCTCAAACGACACAACAAGATCAAGAAGCTCATATCAAGAGAAGTCAAGTCATGGAATGCTAAGGAATGAACGAGTTGTGGAAAGGAGTAGCCATGGATCAAGATGTTCATATACCAAGGTCAAGTTACATCTTGAGTATGTGGACTATACTCTTTTTGTCCTCCTTAAGGTTTTATCCCAAAGAGGTTTTACTTAAGGAGGTTTTTAATGAGGTAGTTCCACAGCTCCAAGCTTGGCCTTTGGTCCTCTTCTCCCGTTGGTCCTTTGGAGTCCCGCCGACCAAGCTTGCGGGGGAGTATTAGAGAGGAGGTTGAAGAAGCTTCTCATCCGTACATAAGTGATTGACCTTGGATTACACAAGCAAGTATGATTGTGCCTTGGATGAGAAGCTAGTGTGGACGTGACATGAAGTGCATGAAATGAGGAGCACGTAAGTGGCATGCAATATGGAGACTTCACATGCAAGCAATGGATACGTGCATTGTGTTACCTTGGAGCAGAAGCCATTATGGAGTCCTTATGAGTGCATGAGGAGCGTGTACAAGGTCACGCATAAGAAATGTGGATTATGAACGTTAGAGGAGCGTGCAATAAAGCAACATGAGGAGCGTGGGTACAATAAACAAGTATGTGCTAGTGGGAGACACACGCTTGTGCTAGTGGGAGACACACGCTTGGGCTAGTGGGAGACACGCTCATGGTCTTGTTAAGAGAATATTATGGGCTTGTATCATTGTTTTATGTGTAGTGTTCTTTATTCCTTTATGACTGTCCATAAAAGGACTTGTACGCTCATTGTAATAAACTTAAGAGAGAGAGTTATTCTCTCTACTCTCCATTCTCCTATTCTCGACATACTTTTATTCTCTTATTCTCTCAAGCGTCCTTATTCTCTCAATACTTCTCGAACCATTATTCTCCAATACTCATACTTCATTCTTAAACCTTGTTCTCATTCTCCAATCTAGTTCTTGATTCTACTCTAAGCAAACTCCTAATTCTCTCCTTCTAATCTCAATATTCTTACAGGACAACTATAAGTAAATTTTTGTATTCTCCCAAAGGTAGAATGATAAGCATGTTTTACATGTTTATGTTTGTTTGTAACACAACTAAGTAACCCCTCTAAAAGACTAGAAAGACACTTTCATCTTCTAAAAGGTCCTATGAGAATCCTAAATAAAACTTTTTAACCAAAACTTCTTGAAACATATATGTCATGGATTGGAGAATTTAGGTGAAGTAGGACAACTATAAGTAAGTTTTTGTATTCTCCCAAAGGTAGAATGATAAGCATGTTTTACATGTTTATGTCCGTTTGTAACACAACTAAGTTAACCCCTCTAAAGGCTAGAAAGACACTTTGATCTTCTAAAATGCCTATGAGAATCCTAAATAAAACTTTTTAACCAAAACTTCTTAAAATATAAGTCATGGATTGGAGAATTTAAGTGAGGTAAGACAACTATAAGTAAGTTTTTGTATGCTCCTAAACGTAGAATGAGAAGCATTTTATACAATTTTTTGTTCGTTTGTAACACCCCTAAGTAACCCTTCTAAATGACTAGAAAGACACTTTTATCTTCTAAGAGGTCCTATGAGAATCCTAAACAAAACTTTTTAAACAAAACTTCTTGAAACATATATGTCATGGATTGGAGAATTTAGGTGAGGTAAGACAACTATAAGTAAGTTTTTGTGTGCTCCTTAAGGTAGAATGAGAAGTATTTTATACAAGTTTATGTTCGTTTGTAACACCCATAAGTAACCCGTCTAAATACTAGAAAGACACTTTGATTTTCTAAAAGGTCCTATGAGAATCCTAAATAAAAAACTAAAGGTAGAATGATAATCATGTTTTACATGTTTATGTTCGTTTGTAACACAACTAAGTAACCCCTCTAAAAGACTAGAAAGACACTTTGATCTTCTAAAAGGTCCTATGAGAATCCTAAATAAAAAAATTTAACCAAAACTTCTTGAAACATACATGTCATGGATTGGAGAATTTAGGTGAGGTAGGACAACTATAAGTAAGTTTTTGTATGCTCCTTAAGGTAGAATGAGAAGCATTTTATACAAGTTTATGTTCGTTTGTAACACCCCTAAGTAACCCTTCTAAATACTCGAAAGACACTATGATCTTGTAAAAGGTCCTATGAGAATCCTAAACAAAACTTTTTAAACAAAATTTTTTGAAACATATGTGTCATGGATCGGGGGTTTTAGGTGAGGTTAAACAACTATAAGTAAGTTTTTGTATGTTGCTTAAGGTAGAATGAAAAGCATTTTATACAAGTTTATATTCGTTTGTAACACCCCTAAGTAACCCGTCTAAATACTAGAAAGACACTTTGATCTTGTAAAAGGTCCTATGAGAATCCTAAACAAAACTTTTTAAACAACAATTCTTGAAACATATGTGTCATGTATTGGAGATTTTAGGTGAGGTTAGACAACTATAAGTAAGATTTTGTACGCTCCTAAAGGTAGAATGAGAATCATTTTATACAATTTTTTGTTCGTTTGTAACACCCCTAAGTAACCCTTCTAAATGACTAGAAAGACACTTTTATCTTCTAAGAGGTCCTATGAGAATCCTAAACAAAACTTTTTAAACAAAACTTCTTGAAACATATATGTCATGGATTGGAGAATTTAGGTGAGGTAAGAAAACTATACGTAAGTTTTTGTGTGCTCCTTAAGGTAGAATGAGAAGTATTTTATACAAGTTTATGTTCGTTTGTAACACCCCTAAGTAACCCGTCTAAATATTAGAAAGACACTTTGATCTTCTAAAAGGTCCTATGAGAATCCTAAATAAAAAACTAAAGGTAGAATGATAATCATGTTTTACATGTTTATGTTCGTTTGTAACACAACTAAGTAACCCCTCTAAAAGACTAGAAAGACACTTTGATCTTCTAAAAGGTCCTATGAGAATCCTAAATAAAAAAATTTAACCAAAACTTCTTGAAACATACATGTCATGGATTGGAGAATTTAGGTGAGGTAGGACAACTATAAGTAAGTTTTTGTATGCTCCTTAAAGTAAAATGAGAAGCATTTTATACAAGTTTATGTTCGTTTGTAACACCCCTAAGTAACCCTTCTAAATACTCGAAAGACACTATGATCTTGTAAAAGGTCCTATGAGAATCCTAAACTAAACTTTTAAACAAAAATTCTTGAAACATATGTGTCATGGATCGGGGGTTTTAGGTGAGGTTAAACAACTATAAGTAAGTTTTTGTATGTTGCTTAAGGTAGAATGAGAAGCATTTTATACAAGTTTATGTTCGTTTGTAACACCCCTAAGTAACCCGTCTAAATACTAGAAAGACACTTTGATCTTGTAAAAGGTCCTATGAGAATCCTAAACAAAACTTTTTAAACAACAATTCTTGAAACATATGTGTCATGGATTGGAGATTTTAGGTGAGGTTAGACAATTATAAGTAAGATTTTGTATGCTCCTAAAGGTAGAATGAAAATCATTTTATATAAGTTTATGTTCGTTTGTAACACCCCTAAATAACCCTTCTAAATACTAGAAAGACACTTTGACCTTCTAAAAGTTCCTACGATAATCCTAAACAAAACCTTTTAAACAAAACTTCTTGAAACCTATGTGTCATGGATTGGATTGGAGAATTTAGGTGCGGTAAGACAACTATAAGTAAGTTTTTGTATGCTTCCAAAGGTAGAATGAGAAGCATGTTGTACATGTTTATGTTCGTTTGTAACACAACTAAGTAACCCCTCCAAAATACTAGAAAGACATTTTGATCTTCTAAAAGGTCCTATGAGAATCCAAAATAAAACTTTTTAACCAAAACTTCTTGAAACATATATGTCATGAATTGGAGAATTTAGGTGAGGTAGGACAACTATAAGTAAATTTTTGTATTCTCCCAAAGGTAGAATGATAAGCATGTTTTACATGTTTATGTTTGTTTGTAACACAACTAAGTAACCCCTCTAAAAGACTAGAAAGACACTTTCATCTTCTAAAAGGTCCTATGAGAATCCTAAATAAAACTTTTTAACCAAAACTTCTTGAAACATATATGTCATGGATTGGAGAATTTAGGTGAAGTAGGACAACTATAAGTAAGTTTTTGTATTCTCCCAAAGGTAGAATGATAAGCATGTTTTACATGTTTATGTCCGTTTGTAACACAACTAAGTTAACCCCTCTAAAGGCTAGAAAGACACTTTGATCTTCTAAAATGCCTATGAGAATCCTAAATAAAACTTTTTAACCAAAACTTCTTAAAATATAAGTCATGGATTGGAGAATTTAAGTGAGGTAAGACAACTATAAGTAAGTTTTTGTATGCTCCTAAACGTAGAATGAGAAGCATTTTATACAATTTTTTGTTCGTTTGTAACACCCCTAAGTAACCCTTCTAAATGACTAGAAAGACACTTTTATCTTCTAAGAGGTCCTATGAGAATCCTAAACAAAACTTTTTAAACAAAACTTCTTGAAACATATATGTCATGGATTGGAGAATTTAGGTGAGGTAAGACAACTATAAGTAAGTTTTTGTGTGCTCCTTAAGGTAGAATGAGAAGTATTTTATACAAGTTTATGTTCGTTTGTAACACCCCTAAGTAACCCGTTTAAATACTAGAAAGACACTTTGATCTTCTAAAAGGTCCTATGAGAATCCTAAATAAAAAACTAAAGGTAGAATGATAATCATGTTTTACATGTTTATGTTCGTTTGTAACACAACTAAGTAACCCCTCTAAAAGACTAGAAAGACACTTTGATCTTCTAAAAGGTCCTATGAGAATCCTAAATAAAAAAATTTAACCAAAACTTCTTGAAACATACATGTCATGGATTGGAGAATTTAGGTGAGGTAGGACAACTATAAGTAAGTTTTTGTATGCTCCTTAAGTTAGAATGAGAAGCATTTTATACAAGTTTATGTTCGTTTGTAACACCCCTAAGTAACCCTTCTAAATACTCGAAAGACACTATGATCTTGTAAAAGGTCCTATGAGAATCCTAAACAAAACTTTTTAAACAAAAATTCTTGAAACATATGTGTCATGGATCGGGGGTTTTAGGTGAGGTTAAACAACTATAAGTAAGTTTTTGTATGTTGCTTAAGGTAGAATGAGAAGAATTTTATACAAGTTTATGTTCGTTTGTAACACCCCTAAGTAACCCGTCTAAATACTAGAAAGACACTTTGATCTTGTAAAAGGTCCTATGAGAATCCTAAACAAAACTTTTTAAACAACAATTCTTGAAACATATGTGTCATGGATTGGAGATTTTAGGTGAGGTTAGACAACTATAAGTAAGTTTTTGTATGTTCCTTAAGGTAGAATGAGAAGCATTTTATACAAGTTTATGTTCGTTTGTAACACCCCTAAGTAACCCGTCTAAATACTAGAAAGACACTTTGATCTTGTAAAAGGTCCTATGAGAATCCTAAACAAAACTTTTTAAACAACAATTCTTGAAACATATGTGTCATGTATTGGAGATTTTAGGTGAGGTTAGACAACTATAAGTAAGATTTTGTACGCTCCTAAAGGTAGAATGAGAATCATTTTATACAATTTTTTGTTCGTTTGTAACACCCCTAAGTAACCCTTCTAAATGACTAGAAAGACACTTTTATCTTCTAAGAGGTCCTATGAGAATCCTAAACAAAACTTTTTAAACAAAACTTCTTGAAACATATATGTCATGGATTGGAGAATTTAGGTGAGGTAAGAAAACTATACGTAAGTTTTTGTGTGATCCTTAAGGTAGAATGAGAAGTATTTTATACAAGTTTATGTTCGTTTGTAACACCCCTAAGTAACCCGTCTAAATACTAGAAAGACACTTTGATCTTGTAAAAGGTCCTATGAGAATCCTAAACAAAACTTTTTAAACAACAATTCTTGAAACATATGTGTCATGGATTGGAGATTTTAGGTGAGGTTAGACAACTATAAGTAAGTTTTTGTATGTTCCTTAAGGTAGAATGAGAAGCATTTTATACAAGTTTATGTTCGTTTGTAACACCCCTAAGTAACCCTTCTAAATACTCGAAAGACACTATGATCTTGTAAAAGGTCCTATGAGAATCCTAAACAAAACTTTTTAAACAAAAATTCTTGAAACATATGTGTCATGGATCGGGGGTTTTAGGTGAGGTTAAACAATTATAAGTAAGTTTTTGTATGTTGCTTAAGGTAGAATGAGAAGAATTTTATACAAGTTTATGTTCGTTTGTAACACCCCTAAGTAACCCGTCTAAATACTAGAAAGACACTTTGATCTTGTAAAAGGTCCTATGAGAATCCTAAACAAAACTTTTTAAACAACAATTCTTGAAACATATGTGTCATGGATTGGAGATTTTAGGTGAGGTTAGACAACTATAAGTAAGATTTTGTATGTTGCTTAAGGTAGAATGAGAAGCATTTTATACAAGTTTATGTTCGTTTGTAACACCCCTAAGTAACCCGTCTAAATACTAGAAAGACACTTTGATCTAGTAAAAGGTCCTATGAGAATCCTAAACAAAACTTTTTAAACAACAATTCTTGAAACATATGTGTCATGTATTGGAGATTTTAGGTGAGGTTAGACAACTATAAGTAAGATTTTGTACGCTCCTAAAGGTAGAATGAGAATCATTTTATACAATTTTTTGTTCGTTTGTAACACCCCTAAGTAACCCTTCTAAATGACTAGAAAGACACTTTTATCTTCTAAGAGGTCCTATGAGAATCCTAAACAAAACTTTTTAAACAAAACTTCTTGAAACATATATGTCATGGATTGGAGAATTTAGGTGAGGTAAGAAAACTATACGTAAGTTTTTGTGTGATCCTTAAGGTAGAATGAGAAGTATTTTATACAAGTTTATGTTCGTTTGTAACACCCCTAAGTAACCCGTCTAAATACTAGAAAGACACTTTCATCTTCTAAAAGGTCCTATGAGAATCCTAAATAAAAAACTAAAGGTAGAATGATAATCATGTTTTACATGTTTATGTTCGTTTGTAACACAACTAAGTAACCCCTCTAAAAGACTAGAAAGACACTTTGATCTTCTAAAAGGTCCTATGAGAATCCTAAATAAAAAAATTTAACCAAAACTTCTTGAAACATACATGTCATGGATTGGAGAATTTAGGTGAGGTAGGACAACTATAAGTAAGTTTTTGTATGCTCCTTAAGGTAGAATGAGAAGCATTTTATACAAGTTTATGTTCGTTTGTAACACCCCTAAGTAACCCTTCTAAATACTCGAAAGACACTATGATCTTGTAAAAGGTCCTATGAGAATCCTAAACTAAACTTTTAAACAAAAATTCTTGAAACATATGTGTCATGGATCGGGGGTTTTAGGTGAGGTTAAACAACTATAAGTAAGTTTTTGTATGTTGCTTAAGGTAGAATGAGAAGCATTTTATACAAGTTTATGTTCGTTTGTAACACCCCTAAGTAACCCGTCTAAATACTAGAAAGACACTTTGATCTTGTAAAAGGTCCTATGAGAATCCTAAACAAAACTTTTTAAACAACAATTCTTGAAACATATGTGTCATGGATTGGAGATTTTAGGTGAGGTTAGACAACTATAAGTAAGATTTTGTATGCTCCTAAAGGTAGAATGAAAATCATTTTATATAAGTTTATGTTCGTTTGTAACACCCCTAAATAACCCTTCTAAATACTAGAAAGACATTTTGACCTTCTAAAAGTTCCTACGATAATCCTAAACAAAACCTTTTAAACAAAACTTCTTGAAACCTATGTGTCATGGATTGGAGATTTTAGGTGAGGTTAGACAACTATAAGTAAGTTTTTGTATGTTCCTTAAGGTAGAATGAGAAGCATTTTATACAAGTTTATGTTCGTTTGTAACACCCCTAAGTAACCCGTCTAAATACTAGAAAGACACTTTGATCTTGTAAAAGGTCCTATGAGAATCCTAAACAAAACTTTTTAAACAACAATTCTTGAAACATATGTGTCATGTATTGGAGATTTTAGGTGAGGTTAGACAACTATAAGTAAGATTTTGTACGCTCCTAAAGGTAGAATGAGAATCATTTTATACAATTTTTTGTTCGTTTGTAACACCCCTAAGTAACCCTTCTAAATGACTAGAAAGACACTTTTATCTTCTAAGAGGTCCTATGAGAATCCTAAACAAAACTTTTTAAACAAAACTTCTTGAAACATATATGTCATGGATTGGAGAATTTAGGTGAGGTAAGAAAACTATACGTAAGTTTTTGTGTGATCCTTAAGGTAGAATGAGAAGTATTTTATACAAGTTTATGTTCGTTTGTAACACCCCTAAGTAACCCGTCTAAATACTAGAAAGACACTTTGATCTTGTAAAAGGTCCTATGAGAATCCTAAACAAAACTTTTTAAACAACAATTCTTGAAACATATGTGTCATGGATTGGAGATTTTAGGTGAGGTTAGACAACTATAAGTAAGTTTTTGTATGTTCCTTAAGGTAGAATGAGAAGCATTTTATACAAGTTTATGTTCGTTTGTAACACCCCTAAGTAACCCTTCTAAATACTCGAAAGACACTATGATCTTGTAAAAGGTCCTATGAGAATCCTAAACAAAACTTTTTAAACAAAAATTCTTGAAACATATGTGTCATGGATCGGGGGTTTTAGGTGAGGTTAAACAATTATAAGTAAGTTTTTGTATGTTGCTTAAGGTAGAATGAGAAGAATTTTATACAAGTTTATGTTCGTTTGTAACACCCCTAAGTAACCCGTCTAAATACTAGAAAGACACTTTGATCTTGTAAAAGGTCCTATGAGAATCCTAAACAAAACTTTTTAAACAACAATTCTTGAAACATATGTGTCATGGATTGGAGATTTTAGGTGAGGTTAGACAACTATAAGTAAGATTTTGTATGTTGCTTAAGGTAGAATGAGAAGCATTTTATACAAGTTTATGTTCGTTTGTAACACCCCTAAGTAACCCGTCTAAATACTAGAAAGACACTTTGATCTTGTAAAAGGTCCTAGGAGAATCCTAAACAAAACTTTTTAAACAACAATTCTTGAAACATATGTGTCATGTATTGGAGATTTTAGGTGAGGTTAGACAACTATAAGTAAGATTTTGTACGCTCCTAAAGGTAGAATGAGAATCATTTTATACAATTTTTTGTTCGTTTGTAACACCCCTAAGTAACCCTTCTAAATGACTAGAAAGACACTTTTATCTTCTAAGAGGTCCTATGAGAATCCTAAACAAAACTTTTTAAACAAAACTTCTTGAAACATATATGTCATGGATTGGAGAATTTAGGTGAGGTAAGAAAACTATACGTAAGTTTTTGTGTGATCCTTAAGGTAGAATGAGAAGTATTTTATACAAGTTTATGTTCGTTTGTAACACCCCTAAGTAACCCGTCTAAATACTAGAAAGACACTTTCATCTTCTAAAAGGTCCTATGAGAATCCTAAATAAAAAACTAAAGGTAGAATGATAATCATGTTTTACATGTTTATGTTCGTTTGTAACACAACTAAGTAACCCCTCTAAAAGACTAGAAAGACACTTTGATCTTCTAAAAGGTCCTATGAGAATCCTAAATAAAAAAATTTAACCAAAACTTCTTGAAACATACATGTCATGGATTGGAGAATTTAGGTGAGGTAGGACAACTATAAGTAAGTTTTTGTATGCTCCTTAAGGTAGAATGAGAAGCATTTTATACAAGTTTATGTTCGTTTGTAACACCCCTAAGTAACCCTTCTAAATACTCGAAAGACACTATGATCTTGTAAAAGGTCCTATGAGAATCCTAAACTAAACTTTTAAACAAAAATTCTTGAAACATATGTGTCATGGATCGGGGGTTTTAGGTGAGGTTAAACAACTATAAGTAAGTTTTTGTATGTTGCTTAAGGTAGAATGAGAAGCATTTTATACAAGTTTATGTTCGTTTGTAACACCCCTAAGTAACCCGTCTAAATACTAGAAAGACACTTTGATCTTGTAAAAGGTCCTATGAGAATCCTAAACAAAACTTTTTAAACAACAATTCTTGAAACATATGTGTCATGGATTGGAGATTTTAGGTGAGGTTAGACAACTATAAGTAAGATTTTGTATGCTCCTAAAGGTAGAATGAAAATCATTTTATATAAGTTTATGTTCGTTTGTAACACCCCTAAATAACCCTTCTAAATACTAGAAAGACACTTTGACCTTCTAAAAGTTCCTACGATAATCCTAAACAAAACCTTTTAAACAAAACTTCTTGAAACCTATGTGTCATGGATTGGATTGGAGAATTTAGGTGCGGTAAGACAACTATAAGTAAGTTTTTGTATGCTTCCAAAGGTAGAATGAGAAGCATGTTGTACATGTTTATGTTTGTTTGTAACACAACTAAGTAACCCCTCCAAAATACTAGAAAGACATTTTGATCTTCTAAAAGGTCCTATGAGAATCCAAAATAAAACTTTTTAACCAAAACTTCTTGAAACATATATGTCATGAATTGGAGAATTTAGGTGAGGTAGGACAACTATAAGTAAATTTTTGTATTCTCCCAAAGGTAGAATGATAAGCATGTTTTACATGTTTATGTTTGTTTGTAACACAACTAAGTAACCCCTCTAAAAGACTAGAAAGACACTTTCATCTTCTAAAAGGTCCTATGAGAATCCTAAATAAAACTTTTTAACCAAAACTTCTTGAAACATATATGTCATGGATTGGAGAATTTAGGTGAAGTAGGACAACTATAAGTAAGTTTTTGTATTCTCCCAAAGGTAGAATGATAAGCATGTTTTACATGTTTATGTCCGTTTGTAACACAACTAAGTTAACCCCTCTAAAGGCTAGAAAGACACTTTGATCTTCTAAAATGCCTATGAGAATCCTAAATAAAACTTTTTAACCAAAACTTCTTAAAATATAAGTCATGGATTGGAGAATTTAAGTGAGGTAAGACAACTATAAGTAAGTTTTTGTATGCTCCTAAACGTAGAATGAGAAGCATTTTATACAATTTTTTGTTCGTTTGTAACACCCCTAAGTAACCCTTCTAAATGACTAGAAAGACACTTTTATCTTCTAAGAGGTCCTATGAGAATCCTAAACAAAACTTTTTAAACAAAACTTCTTGAAACATATATGTCATGGATTGGAGAATTTAGGTGAGGTAAGACAACTATAAGTAAGTTTTTGTGTGCTCCTTAAGGTAGAATGAGAAGTATTTTATACAAGTTTATGTTCGTTTGTAACACCCCTAAGTAACCCGTTTAAATACTAGAAAGACACTTTGATCTTCTAAAAGGTCCTATGAGAATCCTAAATAAAAAACTAAAGGTAGAATGATAATCATGTTTTACATGTTTATGTTCGTTTGTAACACAACTAAGTAACCCCTCTAAAAGACTAGAAAGACACTTTGATCTTCTAAAAGGTCCTATGAGAATCCTAAATAAAAAATTTTAACCAAAACTTCTTGAAACATACATGTCATGGATTGGAGAATTTAGGTGAGGTAGGACAACTATAAGTAAGTTTTTGTATGCTCCTTAAGGTAGAATGAGAAGCATTTTATACAAGTTATGTTCGTTTGTAACACCCCTAAGTAACCCTTCTAAATACTCGAAAGACACTATGGTCTTGTAAAAGGTCCTATGAGAATCCTAAACAAAAATTCTTGAAACATATGTGTCATGGATCGGGGGTTTTAGGTGAGGTTAAACAACTATAAGTAAGTTTTTGTATGTTGCTTAAGGTAGAATGAGAAGCATTTTATACAAGTTTATGTTCGTTTGTAACACCCCTAAGTAACCCGTCTAAATACTAGAAAGACACTTTGATCTTGTAAAAGGTCCAATGAGAATCCTAAACAAAACTTTTTGAACAACAATTCTTGAAACATATGTGTCATGGATTGGAGATTTTAGGTGAGGTTAGACAACTATAAGTATGATTTTGTATGCTCCTAAAGGTAGAATGAGAATCATTTTATACAAGTTTATGTTCATTTGTAACACCCCTAAATAACCCTTCTAAATAATAGAAAGACACTTTGACCTTCTACAAGTTCCTATGATAATCCTAAACAAAACTTTTTAAACAAAACTTCTTGAAACCTATGTGTCATGGATTGGAGAATTTAGGTGCAGTAAGACAACTATAAGTAAGTTTTTGTATGCTCCCAAAGGTAGAATGAGAAGCATGTTGTACATGTTTATGTTCGTTTGTAACACAACTAAGTAACCCCTCCAAAAGACTAGAAAGACATTTTGATCTTCTAAAAGGTCCTATGAGAATCCAAAATAAAACTTTTTAACCAAAACTTCTTGAAACTTATATGTCATGGATTGGAGAATTTAGGTGAGGTAGGACAACTATAAGTAAGTTTTTTTATTCTCCCAAAGGTAGAATGATAAGCATGTTTTACATGTTTATGTTCGATTGTAACACAACTAAGTAACCCCTCTAATAGGCTTGAAAGACACTTTGATCTTCTAAAAGGTCCTATGAGAATCCTAAATAAAACTTTTTAACCAAAACTTCTTGAAACATATATGTCATGGATTGGAGAATTTAGGTGAAGTAGGACAACTATAAGTAAGTTTTTGTATTCTCCCAAAGGTAGAATGATAAGCATGTTTTACATGTTTATGTTCGTTTTTAACACATCTAAGTAACCCCTCTAAAAGACTAGAAAGACACTTTGATCTTCTAAAAGGTCCTATGAGAATCCTAAATAAAAACTTTTTAACCAAAACTTCTTGAAACATATATGTCATGGATTGGAGAATTTAGGTGAGGTAGGACAACTATAAGTAAGTTTTTGTATTCTCCCAAAGGTAGAATGATAAGCATGTTTTACATGTTTATGTTCGTTTTTAACACAACTAAGTAACCCCTCTAAAAGACTAGAAAGACACTTTGATCTTCTAAAAGGTCCTATGAGAATCCTAAATAAAAAATTTTAACCAAAACTTCTTGAAACATACATGTCATGGATTGGAGAATTTAGGTGAGGTAGGACAACTATAAGTAAGTTTTTGTATGCTCCTTAAGGTAGAATGAGAAGCATTTTATACAAGTTATGTTCGTTTGTAACACCCCTAAGTAACCCTTCTAAATACTCGAAAGACACTATGATCTTGTAAAAGGTCCTATGAGAATCCTAAACAAAACTTTTTAAACAAAAATTCTTGAAACATATGTGTCATGGATCGGGGGTTTTAGGTGAGGTTAAACAACTATAAGTAAGTTTTTGTATGTTGCTTAAGGTAGAATGAGAAGCATTTTATACAAGTTTATGTTCGTTTGTAACACCCCTAAGTAACCCGTCTAAATACTAGAAAGACACTTTGATCTTGTAAAAGGTCCTATGAGAATCCTAAACAAAACTTTTTAAACAACAATTCTTGAAACATATGTGTCATGTATTGGAGATTTTATGTGAGGTTAGACAACTATAAGTAAGATTTTGTATGCTCCTAAAGGTAGAATGAGAATCATTTTATACAAGTTTATGTTCGTTTGTAACACCCCTAAATAACCCTTCTAAATACTAGAAAGACACTTTGACCTTCTAAAAGTTCCTATGATAATCCTAAACAAAACTTTTTAAACAAAACTTCTTGAAACCTATGTGTCATGGATTGGAGAATTTAGGTGCGGTAAGACAACTATAAGTAAGTTTTTGTATGCTCCCAAAGGTAGAATGAGAAGCATGTTGTACATGTTTATGTTCGTTTGTAACACAACTAAGTAACCCCTCCAAAATACTAGAAAGACATTTTGATCTTCTAAAAGGTCCTATGAGAATCCAAAATAAAACTTTTTAACCAAAACTTCTTGAAACATATATGTCATGGATTGGAGAATTTAGGTGAGGTAGGACAACTATAAGTAAATTTTTGTATTCTCCCAAAGGTAGAATGATAAGCATGTTTTACATGTTTATGTTCGTTTGTAACACAACTAAGTAACCCCTCTAAAAGACTAGAAAGACACTTTCATCTTCTAAAAGGTCCTATGAGAATCCTAAATAAAACTTTTTAACCAAAACTTCTTGAAACATATATGTCATGGATTGGAGAATTTAGGTGAAGTAGGACAACTATAAGTAAGTTTTTGTATTCTCCCAAAGGTAGAATGATAAGCATGTTTTACATGTTTATGTTCGTTTGTAACACAACTAAGTAACCCCTCTAAAAGACTAGAAAGACACTTTGATCTTCTAAAAGGTCCTATGAGAATCCTAAATAAAAAATTTTAACCAAAACTTCTTGAAACATACATGTCATGGATTGGAGAATTTAGGTGAGGTAGGACAACTATAAGTAAGTTTTTGTATGCTCCTTAAGGTAGAATGAGAAGCATTTTATACAAGTTTATGTTCGTTTGTAACACCCCTAAGTAACCCTTCTAAATACTCGAAAGACACTATGATCTTGTAAAAGGTCCTATGAGAATCCTAAACAAAACTTTTTAAACAAAAATTCTTGAAACATATGTGTCATGGATCGGGGGTTTTAGGTGAGGTTAAACAACTATAAGTAAGTTTTTGTATGTTGCTTAAGGTAGAATGAGAAGCATTTTATACAAGTTTATGTTCGTTTGTAACACCCCTAAGTAACCCGTCTAAATACTAGAAAGACACTTTGATCTTGTAAAAGGTCCTATGAGAATCCTAAACAAAACTTTTTAAACAACAATTCTTGAAACATATGTGTCATGGATTGGAGATTTTAGGTGAGGTTAGACAACTATAAGTAAGATTTTGTATGCTCCTAAAGGTAGAATGAGAATCATTTTATACAAGTTTATGTTCGTTTGTAACACCCCTAAATAACCCTTCTAAATAATAGAAAGACACTTTGACCTTCTACAAGTTCCTATGATAATCCTAAACAAAACTTTTTAAACAAAACTTCTTGAAACCTATGTGTCATGGATTGGAGAATTTAGGTGCAGTAAGACAACTATAAGTAAGTTTTTGTATGCTCCCAAAGGTAGAATGAGAAGCATGTTGTACATGTTTATGTTCGTTTGTAACACAACTAAGTAACCCCTCCAAAAGACTAGAAAGACATTTTGATCTTCTAAAAGGTCCTATGAGAATCCAAAATAAAACTTTTTAACCAAAACTTCTTGAAACATATATGTCATGGATTGGAGAATTTAGGTGAGGTAGGACAACTATAAGTAAGTTTTTGTATTCTCCCAAAGGTAGAATGATAAGCATGTTTTACATGTTTATGTTCGTTTGTAACACAACTAAGTAACCCCTCTAATAGGCTAGAAAGACACTTTGATCTTCTAAAAGGTCCTATGAGAATCCTAAATAAAACTTTTTAACCAAAACTTCTTGAAACATATATGTCATGGATTGGAGAATTTAGGTGAAGTAGGACAACTATAAGTAAGTTTTTGTATTCTCCCAAAGGTAGAATGATAAGCATGTTTTACATGTTTATGTTCGTTTTTAACACATCTAAGTAACCCCTCTAAAAGACTAGAAAGACACTTTGATCTTCTAAAAGGTCCTATGAGAATCCTAAATAAAAACTTTTTAACCAAAACTTCTTGAAACATATATGTCATGGATTGGAGAATTTAGGTGAAGTAGGACAACTATAAGTAAGTTTTTGTATTCTCCCAAAGGTAGAATGATAAGCATGTTTTACATGTTTATGTTCGTTTGTAACACAACTAAGTAACCCCTCTAAAAGACTAGAAAGACACTTTGATCTTCTAAAAGGTCCTATGAGAATCCTAAATAAAAAATTTTAACCAAAACTTCTTGAAACATACATGTCATGGATTGGAGAATTTAGGTGAGGTAGGACAACTATAAGTAAGTTTTTGTATGCTCCTTAAGGTAGAATGAGAAGCATTTTATACAAGTTATGTTCGTTTGTAACACCCCTAAGTAACCCTTCTAAATACTCGAAAGACACTATGATCTTGTAAAAGGTCCTATGAGAATCCTAAACAAAACTTTTTAAACAAAAATTCTTGAAACATATGTGTCATGGATCGGGGGTTTTAGGTGAGGTTAAACAACTATAAGTAAGTTTTTGTATGTTGCTTAAGGTAGAATGAGAAGCATTTTATACAAGTTTATGTTCGTTTGTAACACCCCTAAGTAACCCGTCTAAATACTAGAAAGACACTTTGATCTTGTAAAAGGTCCTATGAGAATCCTAAACAAAACTTTTTAAACAACAATTCTTGAAACATATGTGTCATGGATTGGAGATTTTAGGTGAGGTTAGACAACTATAAGTAAGATTTTGTATGCTCCTAAAGGTAGAATGATAAGCATTTTATACAAGTTTATGTTCGTTTGTAACACCCCTAAGTAACCCTTCTAAATACTAGAAAGACACTTTGACCTTCTAAAAGGTCCTATGAGAATCCTAAACAAAACTTTTTAAACAAAACTTCTTGAAACCTATGTGTCATGGATTGGAGGTTTTAGGTGAGGTAAGACAACTATAAGTAAGTTTTTGTATGCTGCCAAAGGTAGAATGAGAAGCATTTTATACATGTTTATGTTCGTTTGTAACACCCCTAAGTAACCCGTCTAAATACTAGAAAGACACTTTGATCTTCTAAAAGGTCCTATGAGAATCCTAAACAAAACTTTTTAAACAAAACTTCTTGAAACATATATGTCATGGATTGGAGAATTTAGGTGAGGTAGGACAACTATAAGTAAGTTTTTGTATGCTCCTAAAGGTAGAATGAGAAGCATTTTATACAAGTTTATGTTCATTTGTAACACCCCTAAGTAACCCCTCTAAATAATAGAAAGACACTTTGATCTTCTAAAAGGTCCTATGAGAATCCTAAACAAAACTTTTTAAACAAAACTTCTTGAAACATATGTGTCATGGATTGGAGAATTTAGGTGCAGTAAGACAACTATAAGTAAGTTTTTGTATGCTCCCAAAGGTAGAATGATAAGCATGTTTTACATGTTTATGTTCGTTTGTAACACAACTAAGTAACCCCTCTAAAAGACTAGAAAGACACTTTGATCTTCTAAAAGGTCCTATGAGAATCCTAAATAAAAAATTTTAACCAAAACTTCTTGAAACATACATGTCATGGATTGGAGAATTTAGGTGAGGTAGGACAACTATAAGTAAGTTTTTGTATGCTCCTTAAGGTAGAATGAGAAGCATTTTATACAAGTTTATGTTCGTTTGTAACACCCCTAAGTAACCCTTCTAAATACTCGAAAGACACTATGATCTTGTAAAAGGTCCTATGAGAATCCTAAACAAAACTTTTTAAACAAAAATTCTTGAAACATATGTGTCATGGATCGGGGGTTTTAGGTGAGGTTAAACAACTATAAGTAAGTTTTTGTATGTTGCTTAAGGTAGAATGAGAAGCATTTTATACAAGTTTATGTTCGTTTGTAACACCCCTAAGTAACCCGTCTAAATACTAGAAAGACACTTTGATCTTGTAAAAGGTCCTATGAGAATCCTAAACAAAACTTTTTAAACAACAATTCTTGAAACATATGTGTCATGGATTGGAGATTTTAGGTGAGGTTAGACAACTATAAGTAAGATTTTGTATGCTCCTAAAGGTAGAATGAGAATCATTTTATACAAGTTTATGTTCGTTTGTAACACCCCTAAATAACCCTTCTAAATACTAGAAAGACACTTTGACCTTCTAAAAGTTCCTATGATAATCCTAAACAAAACTTTTTAAACAAAACTTCTTGAAACCTATGTGTCATGGATTGGAGAATTTAGGTGCAGTAAGACAACTATAAGTAAGTTTTTGTATGCTCCCAAAGGTAGAATGAGAAGCATGTTGTACATGTTTATGTTCGTTTGTAACACAACTAAGTAACCCCTCCAAAAGACTAGAAAGACATTTTGATCTTCTAAAAGGTCCTATGAGAATCCAAAATAAAACTTTTTAACCAAAACTTCTTGAAACATATATGTCATGGATTGGAGAATTTAGGTGAGGTAGGACAACTATAAGTAAGTTTTTGTATTCTCCCAAAGGTAGAATGATAAGCATGTTTTACATGTTTATGTTCGTTTGTAACACAACTAAGTAACCCCTCTAAAAGGCTAGAAAGACACTTTGATCTTCTAAAAGGTCCTATGAGAATCCTAAATAAAACTTTTTAACCAAAACTTCTTGAAACATATATGTCATGGATTGGAGAATTTAGGTGAAGTAGGACAACTATAAGTAAGTTTTTGTATTCTCCCAAAGGTAGAATGATAAGCATGTTTTACATGTTTATGTTCGTTTGTAACACATCTAAGTAACCCCTCTAAAAGACTAGAAAGACACTTTGATCTTCTAAAAGGTCCTATGAGAATCCTAAATAAAAACTTTTTAACCAAAACTTCTTGAAACATATATGTCATGGATTGGAGAATTTAGGTGAAGTAGGACAACTATAAGTAAGTTTTTGTATTCTCCCAAAGGTAGAATGATAAGCATGTTTTACATGTTTATGTTCGTTTGTAACACAACTAAGTAACCCCTCTAAAAGACTAGAAAGACACTTTGATCTTCTAAAAGGTCCTATGAGAATCCTAAATAAAAAATTTTAACCAAAACTTCTTGAAACATACATGTCATGGATTGGAGAATTTAGGTGAGGTAGGACAACTATAAGTAAGTTTTTGTATGCTCCTTAAGGTAGAATGAGAAGCATTTTATACAAGTTTATGTTCGTTTGTAACACCCCTAAGTAACCCTTCTAAATACTCGAAAGACACTATGATCTTGTAAAAGGTCCTATGAGAATCCTAAACAAAACTTTTTAAACAAAAATTCTTGAAACATATGTGTCATGGATCGGGGGTTTTAGGTGAGGTTAAACAACTATAAGTAAGTTTTTGTATGTTGCTTAAGGTAGAATGAGAAGCATTTTATACAAGTTTATGTTCGTTTGTAACACCCCTAAGTAACCCGTCTAAATACTAGAAAGACACTTTGATCTTGTAAAAGGTCCTATGAGAATCCTAAACAAAACTTTTTAACAACAATTCTTGAAACATAGGTGTCATGGATTGGAGAATTTAGGTGAGGTAGACAACTATAAGTAAGTTTTTGTATGCTCCTAAAGGTAGAATGAGAATCATTTTATACAAGTTTATGTTCATTTGTAACACCCCTAAATAACCCTTCTAAATAATAGAAAGACACTTTGACCTTCTACAAGTTCCTATGAGAATCCTAAACAAAACTTTTTAAACAAAACTTCTTGAAACCTATGTGTCATGGATTGGAGAATTTAGGTGCAGTAAGACAACTATAAGTAAGTTTTTGTATGCTCCCAAAGGTAGAATGAGAAGCATGTTGTACATGTTTATGTTCGTTTGTAACACAACTAAGTAACCCCTCTAAAAGACTAGAAAGACATTTTGATCTTCTAAAAGGTCCTATGAGAATCCAAAATAAAACTTTTTAACCAAAACTTCTTGAAACTTATATGTCATGGATTGGAGAATTTAGGTGAGGTAGGACAACTATAAGTAAGTTTTTGTATGCTCCTTAAGGTAGAATGAGAAGCATTTTATACAAGTTTATGTTCGTTTGTAACACCCCTAAGTAACCCTTCTAAATACTCGAAAGACACTATGGTCTTGTAAAAGGTCCTATGAGAATCCTAAACAAAAAATTCTTGAAACATATGTGTCATGGATCGGGGGTTTTAGGTGAGGTTAAACAACTATAAGTAAGTTTTTGTATGTTGCTTAAGGTAGAATGAGAAGCATTTTATACAAGTTTATGTTCGTTTGTAACACCCCTAAGTAACCCGTCTAAATACTAGAAAGACACTTTGATCTTGTAAAAGGTCCAATGAGAATCCTAAACAAAACTTTTTAAACAACAATTCTTGAAACATATGTGTCATGGATTGGAGATTTTAGGTGAGGTTAGACAACTATAAGTAAGATTTTGTATGCTCCTAAAGGTAGAATGAGAATCATTTTATACAAGTTTATGTTCATTTGTAACACCCCTAAATAACCCTTCTAAATAATAGAAAGACACTTTGACCTTCTACAAGTTCCTATGATAATCCTAAACAAAACTTTTTAAACAAAACTTCTTGAAACCTATGTGTCATGGATTGGAGAATTTAGGTGCAGTAAGACAACTATAAGTAAGTTTTTGTATGCTCCCAAAGGTAGAATGAGAAGCATGTTGTACATGTTTATGTTCGTTTGTAACACAACTAAGTAACCCCTCCAAAAGACTAGAAAGACATTTTGATCTTCTAAAAGGTCCTATGAGAATCCAAAATAAAACTTTTTAACCAAAACTTCTTGAAACATATATGTCATGGATTGGAGAATTTAGGTGAGGTAGGACAACTATAAGTAAGTTTTTGTATTCTCCCAAAGGTAGAATGATAAGCATGTTTTACATGTTTATGTTCGATTGTAACACAACTAAGTAACCCCTCTAAAAGACTAGAAAGACACTTTGATCTTCTAAAAGGTCCTATGAGAATCCTAAATAAAACTTTTTAACCAAAACTTCTTGAAACATATATGTCATGGATTGGAGAATTTAGGTGAAGTAGGACAACTATAAGTAAGTTTTTGTATTCTCCCAAAGGTAGAATGATAAGCATGTTTTACATGTTTATGTTCGTTTGTAACACATCTAAGTAACCCCTCTAAAAGACTAGAAAGACACTTTGATCTTCTAAAAGGTCCTATGAGAATCCTAAATAAAAACTTTTTAACCAAAACTTCTTGAAACATATATGTCATGGATTGGAGAATTTAGGTGAAGTAGGACAACTATAAGTAAGTTTTTGTATTCTCCCAAAGGTAGAATGATAAGCATGTTTTACATGTTTATGTTCGTTTGTAACACAACTAAGTAACCCCTCTAAAAGACTAGAAAGACACTTTGATCTTCTAAAAGGTCCTATGAGAATCCTAAATAAAAAATTTTAACCAAAACTTCTTGAAACATACATGTCATGGATTGGAGAATTTAGGTGAGGTAGGACAACTATAAGTAAGTTTTTGTATGCTCCTTAAGGTAGAATGAGAAGCATTTTATACAAGTTTATGTTCGTTTGTAACACCCCTAAGTAACCCTTCTAAATACTCGAAAGACACTATGATCTTGTAAAAGGTCCTATGAGAATCCTAAACAAAACTTTTTAAACAAAAATTCTTGAAACATATGTGTCATGGATCGGGGGTTTTAGGTGAGGTTAAACAACTATAAGTAAGTTTTTGTATGTTGCTTAAGGTAGAATGAGAAGCATTTTATACAAGTTTATGTTCGTTTGTAACACCCCTAAGTAACCCGTCTAAATACTAGAAAGACACTTTGATCTTGTAAAAGGTCCAATGAGAATCCTAAACAAAACATTTGAACAACAATTCTTGAAACATAGGTGTCATGGATTGGAGATTTTAGGTGAGGTTAGACAACTATAAGTAAGATTTTGTATGCTCCTAAAGGTAGAATGAGAATCATTTTATACAAGTTTATGTTCATTTGTAACACCCCTAAATAACCCTTCTAAATAATAGAAAGACACTTTGACCTTCTACAAGTTCCTATGATAATCCTAAACAAAACTTTTTAAACAAAACTTCTTGAAACCTATGTGTCATGGATTGGAGAATTTAGGTGCAGTAAGACAACTATAAGTAAGTTTTTGTATGCTCCCAAAGGTAGAATGAGAAGCATGTTGTACATGTTTATGTTCGTTTGTAACACAACTAAGTAACCCCTCCAAAAGACTAGAAAGACATTTTGATCTTCTAAAAGGTCCTATGAGAATCCAAAATAAAACTTTTTAACCAAAACTTCTTGAAACTTATATGTCATGGATTGGAGAATTTAGGTGAGGTAGGACAACTATAAGTAAGTTTTTTTATTCTCCCAAAGGTAGAATGATAAGCATGTTTTACATGTTTATGTTCGATTGTAACACAACTAAGTAACCCCTCTAATAGGCTAGAAAGACACTTTGATCTTCTAAAAGGTCCTATGAGAATCCTAAATAAAACTTTTTAACCAAAACTTCTTGAAACATATATGTCATGGATTGGAGAATTTAGGTGAAGTAGGACAACTATAAGTAAGTTTTTGTATTCTCCCAAAGGTAGAATGATAAGCATGTTTTACATGTTTATGTTCGTTTTTAACACAACTAAGTAACCCCTCTAAAAGACTAGAAAGACACTTTGATCTTCTAAAAGGTCCTATGAGAATCCTAAATAAAAAATTTTAACCAAAACTTCTTGAAACATACATGTCATGGATTGGAGAATTTAGGTGAGGTAGGACAACTATAAGTAAGTTTTTGTATGCTCCTTAAGGTAGAATGAGAAGCATTTTATACAAGTTATGTTCGTTTGTAACACCCCTAAGTAACCCTTCTAAATACTCGAAAGACACTATGGTCTTGTAAAAGGTCCTATGAGAATCCTTAAACAAAAATTCTTGAAACATATGTGTCATGGATCGGGGGTTTTAGGTGAGGTTAAACAACTATAAGTAAGTTTTTGTATGTTGCTTAAGGTAGAATGAGAAGCATTTTATACAAGTTTATGTTCGTTTGTAACACCCCTAAGTAACCCGTCTAAATACTAGAAAGACACTTTGATCTTGTAAAAGGTCCAATGAGAATCCTAAACAAAACTTTTTGAACAACAATTCTTGAAACATATGTGTCATGGATTGGAGATTTTAGGTGAGGTTAGACAACTATAAGTAAGATTTTGTATGCTCCTAAAGGTAGAATGAGAATCATTTTATACAAGTTTATGTTCATTTGTAACACCCCTAAATAACCCTTCTAAATAATAGAAAGACACTTTGACCTTCTACAAGTTCCTATGATAATCCTAAACAAAACTTTTTAAACAAAACTTCTTGAAACCTATGTGTCATGGATTGGAGAATTTAGGTGCAGTAAGACAACTATAAGTAAGTTTTTGTATGCTCCCAAAGGTAGAATGAGAAGCATGTTGTACATGTTTATGTTCGTTTGTAACACAACTAAGTAACCCCTCCAAAAGACTAGAAAGACATTTTGATCTTCTAAAAGGTCCTATGAGAATCCAAAATAAAACTTTTTAACCAAAACTTCTTGAAACTTATATGTCATGGATTGGAGAATTTAGGTGAGGTAGGACAACTATAAGTAAGTTTTTTTATTCTCCCAAAGGTAGAATGATAAGCATGTTTTACATGTTTATGTTCGATTGTAACACAACTAAGTAACCCCTCTAATAGGCTTGAAAGACACTTTGATCTTCTAAAAGGTCCTATGAGAATCCTAAATAAAACTTTTTAACCAAAACTTCTTGAAACATATATGTCATGGATTGGAGAATTTAGGTGAAGTAGGACAACTATAAGTAAGTTTTTGTATTCTCCCAAAGGTAGAATGATAAGCATGTTTTACATGTTTATGTTCGTTTTTAACACATCTAAGTAACCCCTCTAAAAGACTAGAAAGACACTTTGATCTTCTAAAAGGTCCTATGAGAATCCTAAATAAAAACTTTTTAACCAAAACTTCTTGAAACATATATGTCATGGATTGGAGAATTTAGGTGAAGTAGGACAACTATAAGTAAGTTTTTGTATTCTCCCAAAGGTAGAATGATAAGCATGTTTTACATGTTTATGTTCGTTTTTAACACAACTAAGTAACCCCTCTAAAAGACTAGAAAGACACTTTGATCTTCTAAAAGGTCCTATGAGAATCCTAAATAAAAAATTTTAACCAAAACTTCTTGAAACATACATGTCATGGATTGGAGAATTTAGGTGAGGTAGGACAACTATAAGTAAGTTTTTGTATGCTCCTTAAGGTAGAATGAGAAGCATTTTATACAAGTTATGTTCGTTTGTAACACCCCTAAGTAACCCTTCTAAATACTCGAAAGACACTATGATCTTGTAAAAGGTCCTATGAGAATCCTAAACAAAACTTTTTAAACAAAAATTCTTGAAACATATGTGTCATGGATCGGGGGTTTTAGGTGAGGTTAAACAACTATAAGTAAGTTTTTGTATGTTGCTTAAGGTAGAATGAGAAGCATTTTATACAAGTTTATGTTCGTTTGTAACACCCCTAAGTAACCCGTCTAAATACTAGAAAGACACTTTGATCTTGTAAAAGGTCCAATGAGAATCCTAAACAAAACTTTTGAACAACAATTCTTGAAACATAGGTGTCATGGATTGGAGAATTTAGGTGAGGTTAGACAACTATAAGTAAGATTTTGTATGCTCCTAAAGGTAGAATGAGAATCATTTTATACAAGTTTATGTTCATTTGTAACACCCCTAAATAACCCTTCTAAATAATAGAAAGACACTTTGACTTCTAAGTAAGTTCCTATGATAATCCTAAACAAAACTTTTTAAACAAAACTTCTTGAAACCTATGTGTCATGGATTGGAGAATTTAGGTGCAGTAAGACAACTATAAGTAAGTTTTTGTATGCTCCCAAAGGTAGAATGAGAAGCATGTTGTACATGTTTATGTTCGTTTGTAACACAACTAAGTAACCCCTCCAAAAGACTAGAAAGACATTTTGATCTTCTAAAAGGTCCTATGAGAATCCAAAATAAAACTTTTTAACCAAAACTTCTTGAAACTTATATGTCATGGATTGGAGAATTTAGGTGAGGTAGGACAACTATAAGTAAGTTTTTGTATGCTCCTTAAGGTAGAATGAGAAGCATTTTATACAAGTTATGTTCGTTTGTAACACCCCTAAGTAACCCTTCTAAATACTCGAAAGACACTATGGTCTTGTAAAAGGTCCTATGAGAATCTTAAACAAAAATTCTTGAAACATATGTGTCATGGATCGGGGGTTTTAGGTGAGGTTAAACAACTATAAGTAAGTTTTTGTATGTTGCTTAAGGTAGAATGAGAAGCATTTTATACAAGTTTATGTTCGTTTGTAACACCCCTAAGTAACCCGTCTAAATACTAGATAGACACTTTGATCTTGTAAAAGGTCCAATGAGAATCCTAAACAAAACTTTTCGAACAACAATTCTTGAAACATATGTGTCATGGATTGGAGATTTTAGGTGAGGTTAGACAACTATAAGTAAGATTTTGTATGCTCCTAAAGGTAGAATGAGAATCATTTTATACAAGTTTATGTTCATTTGTAACACCCCTAAATAACCCTTCTAAATAATAGAAAGACACTTTGACCTTCTACAAGTTCCTATGATAATCCTAAACAAAACTTTTTAAACAAAACTTCTTGAAACCTATGTGTCATGGATTGGAGAATTTAGGTGCAGTAAGACAACTATAAGTAAGTTTTTGTATGCTCCCAAAGGTAGAATGAGAAGCATGTTGTACATGTTTATGTTCGTTTGTAACACAACTAAGTAACCCCTCCAAAAGACTAGAAAGACATTTTGATCTTCTAAAAGGTCCTATGAGAATCCAAAATAAAACTTTTTAACCAAAACTTCTTGAAACTTATATGTCATGGATTGGAGAATTTAGGTGAGGTAGGACAACTATAAGTAAGTTTTTTTATTCTCCCAAAGGTAGAATGATAAGCATGTTTTACATGTTTATGTTCGATTGTAACACAACTAAGTAACCCCTCTAATAGGCTAGAAAGACACTTTGATCTTCTAAAAGGCCTATGAGAATCCTAAATAAAACTTTTTAACCAAAACTTCTTGAAACATATATGTCATGGATTGGAGAATTTAGGTGAAGTAGGACAACTATAAGTAAGTTTTTGTATTCTCCCAAAGGTAGAATGATAAGCATGTTTTACATGTTTATGTTCGTTTTTAACACATCTAAGTAACCCCTCTAAAAGACTAGAAAGACACTTTGATCTTCTAAAAGGTCCTATGAGAATCCTAAATAAAAACTTTTTAACCAAAACTTCTTGAAACATATATGTCATGGATTGGAGAATTTAGGTGAAGTAGGACAACTATAAGTAAGTTTTTGTATTCTCCCAAAGGTAGAATGATAAGCATGTTTTACATGTTTATGTTCGTTTGTAACACAACTAAGTAACCCCTCTAAAAGACTAGAAAGACACTTTGATCTTCTAAAAGGTCCTATGAGAATCCTAAATAAAAAATTTTAACCAAAACTTCTTGAAACATACATGTCATGGATTGGAGAATTTAGGTGAGGTAGGACAACTATAAGTAAGTTTTTGTATGCTCCTTAAGGTAGAATGAGAAGCATTTTATACAAGTTATGTTCGTTTGTAACACCCCTAAGTAACCCTTCTAAATACTCGAAAGACACTATGATCTTGTAAAAGGTCCTATGAGAATCCTAAACAAAACTTTTTAAACAAAAATTCTTGAAACATATGTGTCATGGATCGGGGGTTTTAGGTGAGGTTAAACAACTATAAGTAAGTTTTTGTATGTTGCTTAAGGTAGAATGAGAAGCATTTTATACAAGTTTATGTTCGTTTGTAACACCCCTAAGTAACCCGTCTAAATACTAGAAAGACACTTTGATCTTGTAAAAGGTCCAATGAGAATCCTAAACAAAACTTTTGAACAACAATTCTTGAAACATAGGTGTCATGGATTGGAGATTTTAGGTGAGGTTAGACAACTATAAGTAAGATTTTGTATGCTCCTAAAGGTAGAATGAGAATCATTTTATACAAGTTTATGTTCATTTGTAACACCCCTAAATAACCCTTCTAAATAATAGAAAGACACTTTGACCTTCTACAAGTTCCTATGATAATCCTAAACAAAACTTTTTAAACAAAACTTCTTGAAACCTATGTGTCATGGATTGGAGAATTTAGGTGCAGTAAGACAACTATAAGTAAGTTTTTGTATGCTCCCAAAGGTAGAATGAGAAGCATGTTGTACATGTTTATGTTCGTTTGTAACACAACTAAGTAACCCCTCCAAAAGACTAGAAAGACATTTTGATCTTCTAAAAGGTCCTATGAGAATCCAAAATAAAACTTTTTAACCAAAACTTCTTGAAACTTATATGTCATGGATTGGAGAATTTAGGTGAGGTAGGACAACTATAAGTAAGTTTTTTTATTCTCCCAAAGGTAGAATGATAAGCATGTTTTACATGTTTATGTTCGATTGTAACACAACTAAGTAACCCCTCTAATAGGCTTGAAAGACACTTTGATCTTCTAAAAGGTCCTATGAGAATCCTAAATAAAACTTTTTAACCAAAACTTCTTGAAACATATATGTCATGGATTGGAGAATTTAGGTGAAGTAGGACAACTATAAGTAAGTTTTTGTATTCTCCCAAAGGTAGAATGATAAGCATGTTTTACATGTTTATGTTCGTTTTTAACACATCTAAGTAACCCCTCTAAAAGACTAGAAAGACACTTTGATCTTCTAAAAGGTCCTATGAGAATCCTAAATAAAAAATTTTAACCAAAACTTCTTGAAACATACATGTCATGGATTGGAGAATTTAGGTGAGGTAGGACAACTATAAGTAAGTTTTTGTATGCTCCTTAAGGTAGAATGAGAAGCATTTTATACAAGTTATGTTCGTTTGTAACACCCCTAAGTAACCCTTCTAAATACTCGAAAGACACTATGGTCTTGTAAAAGGTCCTATGAGAATCCTAAACAAAAATTCTTGAAACATATGTGTCATGGATCGGGGGTTTTAGGTGAGGTTAAGCAACTATAAGTAAGTTTTTGTATGTTGCTTAAGGTAGAATGAGAAGCATTTTATACAAGTTTATGTTCGTTTGTAACACCCCTAAGTAACCCGTCTAAATACTAGAAAGACACTTTGATCTTGTAAAAGGTCCAATGAGAATCCTAAACAAAACTTTTTGAACAACAATTCTTGAAACAAATGTGTCATGGATTGGAGATTTTAGGTGAGGTTAGACAATTATAAGTAAGATTTTGTATGCTCCTAAAGGTAGAATGAGAATCATTTTATACAAGTTTATGTTCATTTGTAACACCCCTAAATAACCCTTCTAAATAATAGAAAGACACTTTGACCTTCTACAAGTTCCTATGATAATCCTAAACAAAACTTTTTAAACAAAACTTCTTGAAACCTATGTGTCATGGATTGGAGAATTTAGGTGCAGTAAGACAACTATAAGTAAGTTTTTGTATGTTCCCAAAGGTAGAATGAGAAGCATGTTGTACATGTTTATGTTCGTTTGTAACACAACTAAGTAACCCCTCCAAAAGACTAGAAAGACATTTTGATCTTCTAAAAGGTCCTATGAGAATCCAAAATAAAACTTTTTAACCAAAACTTCTTGAAACTTATATGTCATGGATTGGAGAATTTAGGCGAGGTAGGACAACTATAAGTAAGTTTTTTTATTCATTGATAATATGATCATGAAGTATCATTGTGTTAAGATTGTGTAATGCACAAGTCTTGCACAAGTCTTGCACATTATCAAAGTGCAAAGTTGGGGACAACACATTTGATAAGGCGCCAACATTATTCAGAACAAGAAGGAGAGAGAGCCGTTGGGATAGAGGAGAGAGAGCCGTTAGGGTTTAAGGGGGGTTTTGTCTGGTGGGGACCACAAGTGGTCCACACCCTTTCTCTCACCTCCTGGCGCATCCTCAGACCTGCTCTGACCTTGTCTCCTCTCATTTTGTCTTGTTTCTCCTTTAGGTTAAACCATTCATGTGTTGTAAGAACTATATATGTGTTGTAACCACAAATGAAACAAGTTAAGGGTTTTGAATCCCATTTTCTCTCTAGCTGCGCCTCCACTCTTACTCTCTCAAGAACACTCATGTTCATACTCTCAAAATCTCACATGGTATCAGAGCAATGCTCCTCATTCTTTTGATTCTCTCTCTTTAATTCTTCACTCTCTCTACTCTAATTATCGGCTGCAGCTACTCTCGGTCCAAAACCCTAATTCTCTCTATCTTTATTCTCTCGGTTCCTAAGCTACTACTCTCTAAATTCTTCATCCTCTCTGCTCATAAACTCTTATTCTTGTCCTAAGCTCTCATTCACTCAGTTTACTCACACTCTCGGTCCACATAAAACCCTAGGTTTCTCGGTCCAAAGATTGTTCACTCTCGGTCCTTCAAAGTTCCAACCGCTCTCCATCAGCTGTTCACCATGGAAGACTCTTCTCATCTCAGCTCAAGCTTGAGGCCTACTGCTGTCCCTGTTGTGCTCAAAGGTATCAACTATAGGACATGGCAAAGGACCATCAAGACTGCCATTTGTGGAAGAGGATTGTGGGATCACATCTTGGAGGATAAAACACCAACTGAAGAAGATGAAGCCAAGAAGAAGGATGAGGAAACCAAAAAGGCAGAAGCTAAATGGTTTCAAGAAGATCAGCTTGTGCTTGGCTTTCTCCAAAACTCTCTTGACCCATCCATCCTTGAAGCTTATTCTCATTGTGAGACAGCAAAATCACTGTGGGATACTCTCAAGAAGATTTATGGAGATGTGTCTAATCTCAGCAGGGTGTATGAAGTTAAGAAGGCCATAAGTGAGCTGAAACAAGAAGACCATGACTTTACCAAGTATCTTGGGAAGTTCTCTTCAGCATGGTCTGAACTTGAGATGCTAAGGCCAAGCACTTTAAACCCTAAGGTTCTCATTGAGAGAAAGGAGCAAGACAAGATCTTTGGCCTTCTACTCAACTTGAATCCGGTTTACAATGATGCCATCATGAAGATCCTAAGGGAGACTACACTTCCTGATTTTGAAGAGGTGTGTTCAAGGCTCCAAAAGGAAGAAGGAAACATTGGTTTGTTTGGAGGAAAGGGGGAGTTGGTGACTGCCAACAAAGCCGGCTTCAAACCTGAGGAGAAGAAGGCGCCATTTTGTGATCATTGCAAGAGGAAAGGCCACTCCAAGGAGAAGTGTTGGGTCCTTCATCCTCACCTCAAACCAGACAAGTTCAAGAACTCAAGGGCAAATGCAAACATCTCACAAGAAGCTGTGAATGAACCAGCCTCTACTTCAGCTCAAGGAGGGGAGCTTGCACTCTACACAGCCACTGAGTATGTCAAGAAGAGTGACCTTGAGGACCTCATCAAGGCTTATGCCTCTAAACTCTCTGGTATCTCTTTATTTTCACATAAATTGCTTAGTAAAACTGATCATAAGTTGGTAGTAGATTCAGGAGCTTCTCACCATATGATTAGTAATGCTAAGTTGTTGGAGAACATTAAACCTGCCCTAGGAAGAGTAACTATAGCTGATGGTCAAGGGATTCCAATAATAGGTACAGGAAAGTTGAGATTATTTAACAAGGAAAGTGATGCATTCTATGTTCCTAAGTTTAAATCTAACTTGCTGTCGGTTAAGAGGATCACTAAAGACTTGAATTGCAATGTTATCTTTGGGCCTAATGATGTTTGTTTTCAGGATATTAAGAATGGAAAGGTTATTGGAAGAGGTGGTACACAAGATGAGCTTTACCTCCTTGAAGACACTTCCCCAAGCAACTCGGATTCATTAGCTTTTAAATCCTGTTTTTCTTTCAATCAAAATGTCCTATGGCATGCTAGACTAGGACATCCTCATGCTCGTGCTTTGAACTTAATGTTGCCTAATGTTAGCTTTGATCATTCAACTTGTGAAGCTTGTATTCTTGGCAAACATTGTAGAACTGTCTTTCCTAAATCAACTACTATCTATGAACATTGTTTTGATCTTGTGCACTCTGATGTTTGGACTTCACCTTGTCTGTCTAGAGATAGAAACAAGTATTTTGTGACCTTCATAGATGAAAAATCAAAATATACTTGGGTAACTTTGCTTCCATCTAAAGATAGGGTGTTTGATGCATTTTTGAATTTCCAAAACTATGTTACTAATCAGTTTAATGCCAAGATCAAAGTGTTTAGGTCAGATAATGGAGGAGAGTATACAAGCCAAAGATTCAAAGCTCACTTGAACAAATGTGGGATCCTTCATCAAACAAGCTGTCCCCATACTCCCCAACAAAATGGTGTGGCTGAAAGGAAGAACAGACACCTCATGGAAGCTGCTAGGTCCATGATGTTCCACACCAATGTTCCTAAGAGATTTTGGGGAGATGCAGTGTTGGCAGCATGCTATCTCATCAACAGGATCCCAACTAGAGTTCTTCAAGACATTTCACCATATGAGGTATTGAACAAAGCCAAACCATTTATTGAACACTTACGTGTGTTTGGTTGTGTTTGTTTTGTATATATCTCAGGAGATCAAAGGAACAAGCTAGATGCTAAGAGCACAAGGTGTATGTTTCTTGGATACTCCACAACTCAGAAGGGCTACAAGTGTTTTGATCCAAGCAACAACAGGACCTATGTTTCAAGGGATGTTAAGTTCATTGAGGGGCAGAGTTACTATGAGAAGAAGGATTGGGAAGGTTTGAAAGATCTCTCAAGATCACCTTCTGATTTGGCTACAAGTTTGAAGTACTTGTTGGATCACTTGGGCAATGACACCCCACGGCCAGAAAAGGCTGATACACCTACCCAGGAAGCTCAACAAGAGGATACTGAACCAGCAACACACACTCAGGAACCGGCTCAAGCTCAAGAAGACACTCTACCTCAAGATCAGAACCAAGTGGACTTGGATATGGATGAGGATGAGATGGTTTATCAAGAGGCAGTGGGTAATGAGGAAGTGGTTGATCAACAGGTTCAGCAACTCAGGAGAAGCACAAGGGAAAAGAAAGATCCATCAGAATGGATGAAGACAAGAGTCTACTACAACAACCAAGCAGTAGCTCATCCTAGTCAGTCTACTTGTTCTATTGACTTGCTACCATCTAGTCACAAGGCCTTTCTTGGAAAGATTGAGCTAAACCAAGTTCCTAAGACTTATGAAGAGGCTGAAGGTATCAAGGTTTGGATGGATGCAGTAAAGGATGAGAAAGAAGCTATGGAGAGGAACCATACTTGGATTGTGGAGAAGCTGCCAAAAAGGTAAGAAGACTGTTAGCTCTAAATGGGTCTTCACAATCAAGTATAAAAGCAATGGAGACATAGAGAGGTACAAGGCAAGGCTAGTAGCAAGGGGATTCACTCAAACCTATGGAGAAGACTATACAGATACCTTTGCACCAGTGGCTAAACTTCACACAGTGAGAGTCACATTGAGCTTAGCCACAAACCTCTCATGGAATCTATGGCAAATGGATGTGAAGAATGCTTTTCTACAAGGTGAACTTGAAGAGGAAGTGTATATGACTCCACCACCAGGATTGAAGCACTTGTGTAAAGATGGTGAGGTATTGAGGCTGAGAAGGGCAATTTATGGCTTGAAGCAATCACCAAGGGCATGGTACCATAAGCTCAGTCACACTCTCATGGACCATGGTTTCAAGAAGTCTCAATCTGATCACACATTGTTCACACTTCAAAGTGCTCAAGGAGTGGTGGTAGTTCTGATATATGTGGATGATTTGATTATCACAGGAAGTGATAATGATGGGATTCAATCCACAAAGGCTTTCCTCAAGAGTTCCTTTGATATTAAAGACCTTGGAGAGTTGAAGTACTTCTTGGGCATTGAAGTTTGCAGATTCAATGATGGATTGTTTCTGTCCCAAAGGAAGTATGTTAAGGACTTGTTGACAGAAACAAGTATGCTTGATTGCAAGATTGCAAAGACTCCTCTTGAAGATGGCTACCAAGTCAATAGAAAGGGGGAGAAATCAGATGAAGTCAAGTTCAAGGATGTCTCATTGTATAGGAGGCTGGTTGGGAAGCTTATCTACCTCACTCTCACAAGACCAGACTTGTGCTTTGCTGTGAATCAAGTTAGCCAACATATGCAATCACCCACAGTGTATCATTGGAGTTTGATTGAGAGGATACTCAGATATCTCAAAGGATCAACTGAACAAGGTATTTGGATGGGTAAGAATGAGAGCACAGAGATTGTTGGCTATTGTGATGCAGATTGGGCTGGTGATAAGAGTGATAGGAGATCAACAACCGGCTATTGTACCTTCATTGGAGGCAACTTGGTGACTTGGAAGACAAAGAAGCAGAAGGTGGTATCTTGTTCTAGTGCTGAAGCTGAGTATAGGGCCATGAGGAAGCTTGCAACCGAGTTAACATGGCTGAAGGCTTTGCTTAAGGACTTTGGCATAGAGCAATCAAGTCCAATCACCTTCCATTGTGACAACCAGGCTGCTATTCACATTGCAACCAACTCAGTGTTTCATGAGAGGACAAAGCACATTGAGATTGATTGTCACAAGGTAAGGGAGAAGATTGAAGATGGAACCATTCTGCCTTGTTACACAAAGAGTGAAGATCAGCTTGCGGATATCTTCACTAAGGCTGCTAGTCTTAAGGTTTGCACTCATGTCTTTGGCAAACTAGGGCTAGTGGCTATTCATGATTAGAACTCTCCTGATTCATGAGCAGCATACTCTTTTTCCCTTGATGTGGTTTTGTCCCAAGTGGTTTTCCACATCAAGGTTTTTAATGAGGTGTTGCCATGATCATTCCAAGTTCAGTCTTTAGGGTGATTCCAAAGTCTGAACTTGAGGGGGAGTATTGATCATGATTAGATCAAATGTGTTAAGATTGTGTATTATCACAAATATGCACAAGTCTTGCACATTTGATAATGTGCAAAGTTGGGGACAACATGAAAGGAGATGAGGCGCCAACATTATTCAGACACAAGAAGGAAGAGAGCCGTTGGGACAGAAGGAGAGAGAGCCGTTAGGGTTTAAGGAGGAGAGTTTTGTCTGTTGGGGACCACAAGTGGTCCACACCCTTTCTCTCACCTCCTGCCATCCTTCAGACCTTCTCTGACCTTGTCTCCTCTTATTTTGTCTTGTTTCTTCTTTAGGTTAAACATCTTAGTGTTGTAAGACCTATATATATGTTGTAACCACAAATGAATGAAGTTAAGGGTTTTGAATCCCATTCTCTCTCTTTATTGCGCCTCCACTCTTATCTCTCAAGAACCCTCATGTTCATACTCTCAAAATCTCACAGATAAGCATGTTTTACATGTTTATGTTCGATTGTAACACAACTAAGTAACCCCTCTAATAGGCTTGAAAGACACTTTGATCTTCTAAAAGGTCCTATGAGAATCCTAAATAAAACTTTTTAACCAAAACTTCTTGAAACATATATGTCATGGATTGGAGAATTTAGGTGAGGTAGGACAACTATAAGTAAGTTTTTGTATTCTCCTTAAGGTAGAATGAGAAGCATGTTTTACAAGTTTATGTTCGTTTGTAACACATCTAAGTAACCCCTCTAAATACTAGAAAGACACTTTGATCTTCTAAAAGGTCCTATGAGAATCCTAAATAAAAACTTTTTAACCAAAACTTCTTGAAACATATATGTCATGGATTGGAGAATTTAGGTGAAGTAGGACAACTATAAGTAAGTTTTTGTATTCTCCCAAAGGTAGAATGATAAGCATGTTTTACATGTTTATGTTCGTTTTTAACACAACTAAGTAACCCCTCTAAAAGACTAGAAAGACACTTTGATCTTCTAAAAGGTCCTATGAGAATCCTAAATAAAAAATTTTAACCAAAACTTCTTGAAACATACATGTCATGGATTGGAGAATTTAGGTGAGGTAGGACAACTATAAGTAAGTTTTTGTATGCTCCTTAAGGTAGAATGAGAAGCATTTTATACAAGTTTATGTTCGTTTGTAACACCCCTAAGTAACCCTTCTAAATACTCGAAAGACACTATGATCTTGTAAAAGGTCCTATGAGAATCCTAAACAAAACTTTTTAAACAAAAATTCTTGAAACATATGTGTCATGGATCGGGGGTTTTAGGTGAGGTTAAACAACTATAAGTAAGTTTTTGTATGTTGCTTAAGGTAGAATGAGAAGCATTTTATACAAGTTTATGTTCGTTTGTAACACCCCTAAGTAACCCGTCTAAATACTAGAAAGACACTTTGATCTTGTAAAAGGTCCAATGAGAATCCTAAACAAAACTTTTTGAACAACAATTCTTGAAACATATGTGTCATGGATTGGAGAATTTAGGTGAGGTAGGACAACTATAAGTAAGTTTTTGTATGCTCCTAAAGGTAGAATGAGAATCATTTTATACAAGTTTATGTTCATTTGTAACACCCCTAAATAACCCTTCTAAATAATAGAAAGACACTTTGACCTTCTACAAGTTCCTATGATAATCCTAAACAAAACTTTTTAAACAAAACTTCTTGAAACCTATGTGTCATGGATTGGAGAATTTAGGTGCAGTAAGACAACTATAAGTAAGTTTTTGTATGCTCCCAAAGGTAGAATGAGAAGCATGTTGTACATGTTTATGTTCGTTTGTAACACAACTAAGTAACCCCTCCAAAAGACTAGAAAGACATTTTGATCTTCTAAAAGGTCCTATGAGAATCCAAAATAAAACTTTTTAACCAAAACTTCTTGAAACTTATATGTCATGGATTGGAGAATTTAGGTGAGGTAGGACAACTATAAGTAAGTTTTTTTATTCTCCCAAAGGTAGAATGATAAGCATGTTTTACATGTTTATGTTCGATTGTAACACAACTAAGTAACCCCTCTAATAGGCTTGAAAGACACTTTGATCTTCTAAAAGGTCCTATGAGAATCCTAAATAAAACTTTTTAACCAAAACTTCTTGAAACATATATGTCATGGATTGGAGAATTTAGGTGAAGTAGGACAACTATAAGTAAGTTTTTGTATTCTCCCAAAGGTAGAATGATAAGCATGTTTTACATGTTTATGTTCGTTTTTAACACATCTAAGTAACCCCTCTAAAAGACTAGAAAGACACTTTGATCTTCTAAAAGGTCCTATGAGAATCCTAAATAAAAACTTTTTAACCAAAACTTCTTGAAACATATATGTCATGGATTGGAGAATTTAGGTGAAGTAGGACAACTATAAGTAAGTTTTTGTATTCTCCCAAAGGTAGAATGATAAGCATGTTTTACATGTTTATGTTCGTTTTTAACACAACTAAGTAACCCCTCTAAAAGACTAGAAAGACACTTTGATCTTCTAAAAGGTCCTATGAGAATCCTAAATAAAAAATTTTAACCAAAACTTCTTGAAACATACATGTCATGGATTGGAGAATTTAGGTGAGGTAGGACAACTATAAGTAAGTTTTTGTATGCTCCTTAAGGTAGAATGAGAAGCATTTTATACAAGTTATGTTCGTTTGTAACACCCCTAAGTAACCCGTCTAAATACTAGAAAGACACTTTGATCTTCTAAAAGGTCCTATGAGAATCCTAAACAAAACTTTTTAAACAAAAATTCTTGAAACATATGTGTCATGGATCGGGGGTTTTAGGTGAGGTTAAACAACTATAAGTAAGTTTTTGTATGTTGCTTAAGGTAGAATGAGAAGCATTTTATACAAGTTTATGTTCGTTTGTAACACCCCTAAGTAACCCGTCTAAATACTAGAAAGACACTTTGATCTTGTAAAAGGTCCTATGAGAATCCTAAACAAAACTTTTTAACAAAATTCTTGAAACATATGTGTCATGGATTGGAGATTTTAGGTGAGGTTAGACAACTATAAGTAAGTTTTTGTATGCTCCTAAAGGTAGAATGAGAAGCATTTTATACAAGTTTATGTTCGTTTGTAACACCCCTAAGTAACCCTTCTAAATACTAGAAAGACACTTTGATCTTCTAAAAGGTCCTATGAGAATCCTAAACAAAACTTTTTAAACAAAAATTCTTGAAACATATGTGTCATGGATTGGAGAATTTAGGTGAGTAAGACAACTATAAGTAAGTTTTTGTATGCTCCCAAAGGTAGAATGAGAAGCATGTTGTACATGTTTATGTTCGTTTGTAACACAACTAAGTAACCCCTCTAAAAGACTAGAAAGACACTTTGATCTTCTAAAAGGTCCTATGAGAATCCTAAATAAAACTTTTTAACCAAAACTTCTTGAAACATATATGTCATGGATTGGAGAATTTAGGTGAGGTAGGACAACTATAAGTAAGTTTTTGTATGCTCCCAAAGGTAGAATGAGAAGCATGTTTATACATGTTTATGTTCGATTGTAACACAACTAAGTAACCCCTCTAAATAGGCTAGAAAGACACTTTGATCTTCTAAAAGGTCCTATGAGAATCCTAAATAAAACATTTTAACCAAAACTTCTTGAAACTTATATGTCATGGATTGGAGAATTTAGGTGAGGTAGGACAACTATAAGTAAGTTTTTTTATTCTCCCAAAGGTAGAATGATAAGCATGTTTTACATGTTTATGTTCGATTGTAACACAACTAAGTAACCCCTCTAATAGGCTAGAAAGACACTTTGATCTTCTAAAAGGTCCTATGAGAATCCTAAATAAAACTTTTTAACCAAAACTTCTTGAAACATATATGTCATGGATTGGAGAATTTAGGTGAAGTAGGACAACTATAAGTAAGTTTTTGTATTCTCCCAAAGGTAGAATGATAAGCATGTTTTACATGTTTATGTTCGTTTTTAACACATCTAAGTAACCCCTCTAAAAGACTAGAAAGACACTTTGATCTTCTAAAAGGTCCTATGAGAATCCTAAATAAAAACTTTTTAACCAAAACTTCTTGAAACATATATGTCATGGATTGGAGAATTTAGGTGAAGTAGGACAACTATAAGTAAGTTTTTGTATTCTCCCAAAGGTAGAATGATAAGCATGTTTTACATGTTTATGTTCGTTTTTAACACAACTAAGTAACCCCTCTAAAAGACTAGAAAGACACTTTGATCTTCTAAAAGGTCCTATGAGAATCCTAAATAAAAAATTTTAACCAAAACTTCTTGAAACATACATGTCATGGATTGGAGAATTTAGGTGAGGTAGGACAACTATAAGTAAGTTTTTGTATGCTCCTTAAGGTAGAATGAGAAGCATTTTATACAAGTTTATGTTCGTTTGTAACACCCCTAAGTAACCCTTCTAAATACTCGAAAGACACTATGATCTTGTAAAAGGTCCTATGAGAATCCTAAACAAAACTTTTTAAACAAAAATTCTTGAAACATATGTGTCATGGATCGGGGGTTTTAGGTGAGGTTAAACAACTATAAGTAAGTTTTTGTATGTTGCTTAAGGTAGAATGAGAAGCATTTTATACAAGTTTATGTTCGTTTGTAACACCCCTAAGTAACCCGTCTAAATACTAGAAAGACACTTTGATCTTGTAAAAGGTCCAATGAGAATCCTAAACAAAACTTTTTAACAACAATTCTTGAAACATATATGTCATGGATTGGAGAATTTAGGTGAAGTAGGACAACTATAAGTAAGTTTTTGTATGCTCCTAAAGGTAGAATGAGAATCATTTTATACAAGTTTATGTTCATTTGTAACACCCCTAAATAACCCTTCTAAATAATAGAAAGACACTTTGACCTTCTACAAGTTCCTATGATAATCCTAAACAAAACTTTTTAAACAAAACTTCTTGAAACATATGTGTCATGGATTGGAGAATTTAGGTGCAGTAAGACAACTATAAGTAAGTTTTTGTATGCTCCCAAAGGTAGAATGAGAAGCATGTTGTACATGTTTATGTTCGTTTGTAACACAACTAAGTAACCCCTCCAAAAGACTAGAAAGACATTTTGATCTTCTAAAAGGTCCTATGAGAATCCAAAATAAAACTTTTTAACCAAAACTTCTTGAAACTTATATGTCATGGATTGGAGAATTTAGGTGAGGTAGGACAACTATAAGTAAGTTTTTTTATTCTCCCAAAGGTAGAATGATAAGCATGTTTTACATGTTTATGTTCGTTTGTAACACAACTAAGTAACCCCTCTAATAGGCTAGAAAGACACTTTGATCTTCTAAAAGGTCCTATGAGAATCCTAAATAAAACTTTTTAACCAAAACTTCTTGAAACATATATGTCATGGATTGGAGAATTTAGGTGAAGTAGGACAACTATAAGTAAGTTTTTGTATTCTCCCAAAGGTAGAATGATAAGCATGTTTTACATGTTTATGTTCGTTTTTAACACATCTAAGTAACCCCTCTAAAAGACTAGAAAGACACTTTGATCTTCTAAAAGGTCCTATGAGAATCCTAAATAAAAACTTTTTAACCAAAACTTCTTGAAACATATATGTCATGGATTGGAGAATTTAGGTGAAGTAGGACAACTATAAGTAAGTTTTTGTATTCTCCCAAAGGTAGAATGATAAGCATGTTTTACATGTTTATGTTCGTTTTTAACACAACTAAGTAACCCCTCTAAAAGACTAGAAAGACACTTTGATCTTCTAAAAGGTCCTATGAGAATCCTAAATAAAAAAATTTAACCAAAACTTCTTGAAACATACATGTCATGGATTGGAGAATTTAGGTGAGGTAGGACAACTATAAGTAAGTTTTTGTATGCTCCTTAAGGTAGAATGAGAAGCATTTTATACAAGTTATGTTCGTTTGTAACACCCCTAAGTAACCCTTCTAAATACTCGAAAGACACTATGATCTTGTAAAAGGTCCTATGAGAATCCTAAACAAAACTTTTTAAACAAAAATTCTTGAAACATATGTGTCATGGATCGGGGGTTTTAGGTGAGGTTAAACAACTATAAGTAAGTTTTTGTATGTTGCTTAAGGTAGAATGAGAAGCATTTTATACAAGTTTATGTTCGTTTGTAACACCCCTAAGTAACCCGTCTAAATACTAGAAAGACACTTTGATCTTGTAAAAGGTCCAATGAGAATCCTAAACAAAACTTTTTGAACAACAATTCTTGAAACATACATGTCATGGATTGGAGAATTTAGGTGAGGTAGGACAACTATAAGTAAGTTTTTGTATGCTCCTTAAGGTAGAATGAGAATCATTTTATACAAGTTTATGTTCATTTGTAACACCCCTAAATAACCCTTCTAAATAATAGAAAGACACTTTGACCTTCTACAAGTTCCTATGATAATCCTAAACAAAACTTTTTAAACAAAACTTCTTGAAACCTATGTGTCATGGATTGGAGAATTTAGGTGCAGTAAGACAACTATAAGTAAGTTTTTGTATGCTCCCAAAGGTAGAATGAGAAGCATGTTGTACATGTTTATGTTCGTTTGTAACACAACTAAGTAACCCCTCCAAAAGACTAGAAAGACATTTTGATCTTCTAAAAGGTCCTATGAGAATCCAAAATAAAACTTTTTAACCAAAACTTCTTGAAACTTATATGTCATGGATTGGAGAATTTAGGTGAGGTAGGACAACTATAAGTAAGTTTTTTTATTCTCCCAAAGGTAGAATGATAAGCATGTTTTACATGTTTATGTTCGATTGTAACACAACTAAGTAACCCCTCTAATAGGCTAGAAAGACACTTTGATCTTCTAAAAGGTCCTATGAGAATCCTAAATAAAACTTTTTAACCAAAACTTCTTGAAACATATATGTCATGGATTGGAGAATTTAGGTGAGGTAGGACAACTATAAGTAAGTTTTTGTATTCTCCCAAAGGTAGAATGATAAGCATGTTTTACATGTTTATGTTCGTTTGTAACACAGCTAAGTAACCCCTCTAAAAGACTAGAAAGACACTTTGATCTTCTAAAAGGTCCTATGAGAATCCTAAATAAAACTTTTTAACCAAAACTTCTTGAAACATATATGTCATGGATTGGAGAATTTAGGTGAAGTAGGACAACTATAAGTAAGTTTTTGTATTCTCCCAAAGGTAGAATGATAAGCATGTTTTACATGTTTATGTTCGTTTTTAACACAACTAAGTAACCCCTCTAAAAGACTAGAAAGACACTTTGATCTTCTAAAAGGTCCTATGAGAATCCTAAATAAAAACTTTTTAACCAAAACTTCTTGAAACATATATGTCATGGATTGGAGAATTTAGGTGAGTAGGACAACTATAAGTAAGTTTTTGTATGCTCTCCCAAAGGTAGAATGATCTTCTAAGCATGTTTAAAAAACTACATGTTTATGTTCGTTTGTAACACAACTAAGTAACCCCTCTAAAAGACTAGAAAGACACTTTGATCTTCTAAAAGGTCCTATGAGAATCCTAAATAAAAAATTTTAACCAAAACTTCTTGAAACATACATGTCATGGATTGGAGAATTTAGGTGAGGTAGGACAACTATAAGTAAGTTTTTGTATGCTCCTTAAGGTAGAATGAGAAGCATTTTATACAAGTTTATGTTCGTTTGTAACACCCCTAAGTAACCCTTCTAAATACTCGAAAGACACTATGATCTTGTAAAAGGTCCTATGAGAATCCTAAACAAAACTTTTTAAACAAAAATTCTTGAAACATATGTGTCATGGATCGGGGGTTTTAGGTGAGGTTAAACAACTATAAGTAAGTTTTTGTATGTTGCTTAAGGTAGAATGAGAAGCATTTTATACAAGTTTATGTTCGTTTGTAACACCCCTAAGTAACCCGTCTAAATACTAGAAAGACACTTTGATCTTGTAAAAGGTCCAATGAGAATCCTAAACAAAACTTTTTGAACAACAATTCTTGAAACATAGGTGTCATGGATTGGAGATTTTAGGTGAGGTTAGACAACTATAAGTAAGATTTTGTATGCTCCTAAAGGTAGAATGAGAATCATTTTATACAAGTTTATGTTCATTTGTAACACCCCTAAATAACCCTTCTAAATAATAGAAAGACACTTTGACCTTCTACAAGTTCCTATGATAATCCTAAACAAAACTTTTTAAACAAAACTTCTTGAAACCTATGTGTCATGGATTGGAGAATTTAGGTGCAGTAAGACAACTATAAGTAAGTTTTTGTATGCTCCCAAAGGTAGAATGAGAAGCATGTTGTACATGTTTATGTTCGTTTGTAACACAACTAAGTAACCCCTCCAAAAGACTAGAAAGACATTTTGATCTTCTAAAAGGTCCTATGAGAATCCAAAATAAAACTTTTTAACCAAAACTTCTTGAAACTTATATGTCATGGATTGGAGAATTTAGGTGAGGTAGGACAACTATAAGTAAGTTTTTTTATTCTCCCAAAGGTAGAATGATAAGCATGTTTTACATGTTTATGTTCGATTGTAACACAACTAAGTAACCCCTCTAATAGGCTAGAAAGACACTTTGATCTTCTAAAAGGTCCTATGAGAATCCTAAATAAAACTTTTTAACCAAAACTTCTTGAAACATATATGTCATGGATTGGAGAATTTAGGTGAAGTAGGACAACTATAAGTAAGTTTTTGTATTCTCCCAAAGGTAGAATGATAAGCATGTTTTACATGTTTATGTTCGTTTTTAACACATCTAAGTAACCCCTCTAAAAGACTAGAAAGACACTTTGATCTTCTAAAAGGTCCTATGAGAATCCTAAATAAAAACTTTTTAACCAAAACTTCTTGAAACATATATGTCATGGATTGGAGAATTTAGGTGAAGTAGGACAACTATAAGTAAGTTTTTGTATTCTCCCAAAGGTAGAATGATAAGCATGTTTTACATGTTTATGTTCGTTTTTAACACAACTAAGTAACCCCTCTAAAAGACTAGAAAGACACTTTGATCTTCTAAAAGGTCCTATGAGAATCCTAAATAAAAAATTTTAACCAAAACTTCTTGAAACATACATGTCATGGATTGGAGAATTTAGGTGAGGTAGGACAACTATAAGTAAGTTTTTGTATGCTCCTTAAGGTAGAATGAGAAGCATTTTATACAAGTTATGTTCGTTTGTAACACCCCTAAGTAACCCTTCTAAATACTCGAAAGACACTATGATCTTGTAAAAGGTCCTATGAGAATCCTAAACAAAACTTTTTAAACAAAAATTCTTGAAACATATGTGTCATGGATCGGGGGTTTTAGGTGAGGTTAAACAACTATAAGTAAGTTTTTGTATGTTGCTTAAGGTAGAATGAGAAGCATTTTATACAAGTTTATGTTCGTTTGTAACACCCCTAAGTAACCCGTCTAAATACTAGAAAGACACTTTGATCTTGTAAAAGGTCCTATGAGAATCCTAAACAAAACTTTTTGAACAACAATTCTTGAAACATATGTGTCATGGATTGGAGATTTTAGGTGAGGTTAGACAACTATAAGTAAGATTTTGTATGCTCCTAAAGGTAGAATGAGAATCATTTTATACAAGTTTATGTTCATTTGTAACACCCCTAAATAACCCTTCTAAATAATAGAAAGACACTTTGACCTTCTACAAGTTCCTATGATAATCCTAAACAAAACTTTTTAAACAAAACTTCTTGAAACCTATGTGTCATGGATTGGAGAATTTAGGTGCAGTAAGACAACTATAAGTAAGTTTTTGTATGCTCCCAAAGGTAGAATGAGAAGCATGTTGTACATGTTTATGTTCGTTTGTAACACAACTAAGTAACCCCTCCAAAAGACTAGAAAGACATTTTGATCTTCTAAAAGGTCCTATGAGAATCCAAAATAAAACTTTTTAACCAAAACTTCTTGAAACTTATATGTCATGGATTGGAGAATTTAGGTGAGGTAGGACAACTATAAGTAAGTTTTTTTATTCTCCCAAAGGTAGAATGATAAGCATGTTTTACATGTTTATGTTCGATTGTAACACAACTAAGTAACCCCTCTAATAGGCTAGAAAGACACTTTGATCTTCTAAAAGGTCCTATGAGAATCCTAAATAAAACTTTTTAACCAAAACTTCTTGAAACATATATGTCATGGATTGGAGAATTTAGGTGAAGTAGGACAACTATAAGTAAGTTTTTGTATTCTCCCAAAGGTAGAATGATAAGCATGTTTTACATGTTTATGTTCGTTTTTAACACAACTAAGTAACCCCTCTAAAAGACTAGAAAGACACTTTGATCTTCTAAAAGGTCCTATGAGAATCCTAAATAAAACTTTTTAACCAAAACTTCTTGAAACATATATGTCATGGATTGGAGAATTTAGGTGAAGTAGGACAACTATAAGTAAGTTTTTGTATTCTCCCAAAGGTAGAATGATAAGCATGTTTTACATGTTTATGTTCGTTTTTAACACATCTAAGTAACCCCTCTAAAAGACTAGAAAGACACTTTGATCTTCTAAAAGGTCCTATGAGAATCCTAAATAAAAACTTTTTAACCAAAACTTCTTGAAACATATATGTCATGGATTGGAGAATTTAGGTGAAGTAGGACAACTATAAGTAAGTTTTTGTATTCTCCCAAAGGTAGAATGATAAGCATGTTTTACATGTTTATGTTCGTTTTTAACACAACTAAGTAACCCCTCTAAAAGACTAGAAAGACACTTTGATCTTCTAAAAGGTCCTATGAGAATCCTAAATAAAAAATTTTAACCAAAACTTCTTGAAACATACATGTCATGGATTGGAGAATTTAGGTGAGGTAGGACAACTATAAGTAAGTTTTTGTATGCTCCTTAAGGTAGAATGAGAAGCATTTTATACAAGTTTATGTTCGTTTGTAACACCCCTAAGTAACCCTTCTAAATACTCGAAAGACACTATGATCTTGTAAAAGGTCCTATGAGAATCCTAAACAAAACTTTTTAAACAAAAATTCTTGAAACATATGTGTCATGGATCGGGGGTTTTAGGTGAGGTTAAACAACTATAAGTAAGTTTTTGTATGTTGCTTAAGGTAGAATGAGAAGCATTTTATACAAGTTTATGTTCGTTTGTAACACCCCTAAGTAACCCGTCTAAATACTAGAAAGACACTTTGATCTTGTAAAAGGTCCAATGAGAATCCTAAACAAAACTTTTTGAACAACAATTCTTGAAACATATGTGTCATGGATTGGAGATTTTAGGTGAGGTTAGACAACTATAAGTAAGATTTTGTATGCTCCTAAAGGTAGAATGAGAATCATTTTATACAAGTTTATGTTCATTTGTAACACCCCTAAATAACCCTTCTAAATAATAGAAAGACACTTTGACCTTCTACAAGTTCCTATGATAATCCTAAACAAAACTTTTTAAACAAAACTTCTTGAAACCTATGTGTCATGGATTGGAGAATTTAGGTGCAGTAAGACAACTATAAGTAAGTTTTTGTATGCTCCCAAAGGTAGAATGAGAAGCATGTTGTACATGTTTATGTTCGTTTGTAACACAACTAAGTAACCCCTCCAAAAGACTAGAAAGACATTTTGATCTTCTAAAAGGTCCTATGAGAATCCAAAATAAAACTTTTTAACCAAAACTTCTTGAAACTTATATGTCATGGATTGGAGAATTTAGGTGAGGTAGGACAACTATAAGTAAGTTTTTTTATTCTCCCAAAGGTAGAATGATAAGCATGTTTTACATGTTTATGTTCGATTGTAACACAACTAAGTAACCCCTCTAATAGGCTAGAAAGACACTTTGATCTTCTAAAAGGTCCTATGAGAATCCTAAATAAAACTTTTTAACCAAAACTTCTTGAAACATATATGTCATGGATTGGAGAATTTAGGTGAAGTAGGACAACTATAAGTAAGTTTTTGTATTCTCCCAAAGGTAGAATGATAAGCATGTTTTACATGTTTATGTTCGTTTTTAACACATCTAAGTAACCCCTCTAAAAGACTAGAAAGACACTTTGATCTTCTAAAAGGTCCTATGAGAATCCTAAATAAAAAATTTTAACCAAAACTTCTTGAAACATACATGTCATGGATTGGAGAATTTAGGTGAGGTAGGACAACTATAAGTAAGTTTTTGTATGCTCCTTAAGGTAGAATGAGAAGCATTTTATACAAGTTATGTTCGTTTGTAACACCCCTAAGTAACCCTTCTAAATACTCGAAAGACACTATGGTCTTGTAAAAGGTCCTATGAGAATCCTAAACAAAACTTTTTATTCTTGAAACATATGTGTCATGGATCGGGGGTTTTAGGTGAGGTTAAGCAACTATAAGTAAGTTTTTGTATGTTGCTTAAGGTAGAATGAGAAGCATTTTATACAAGTTTATGTTCGTTTGTAACACCCCTAAGTAACCCGTCTAAATACTAGAAAGACACTTTGATCTTGTAAAAGGTCCAATGAGAATCCTAAACAAAACTTTTTGAACAACAATTCTTGAAACAAATGTGTCATGGATTGGAGATTTTAGGTGAGGTTAGACAATTATAAGTAAGATTTTGTATGCTCCTAAAGGTAGAATGAGAATCATTTTATACAAGTTTATGTTCATTTGTAACACCCCTAAATAACCCTTCTAAATAATAGAAAGACACTTTGACCTTCTACAAGTTCCTATGATAATCCTAAACAAAACTTTTTAAACAAAACTTCTTGAAACCTATGTGTCATGGATTGGAGAATTTAGGTGCAGTAAGACAACTATAAGTAAGTTTTTGTATGTTCCCAAAGGTAGAATGAGAAGCATGTTGTACATGTTTATGTTCGTTTGTAACACAACTAAGTAACCCCTCCAAAAGACTAGAAAGACATTTTGATCTTCTAAAAGGTCCTATGAGAATCCAAAATAAAACTTTTTAACCAAAACTTCTTGAAACTTATATGTCATGGATTGGAGAATTTAGGTGAGGTAGGACAACTATAAGTAAGTTTTTTTATTCTCCCAAAGGTAGAATGATAAGCATGTTTTACATGTTTATGTTCGATTGTAACACAACTAAGTAACCCCTCTAATAGGCTTGAAAGACACTTTGATCTTCTAAAAGGTCCTATGAGAATCCTAAATAAAACTTTTTAACCAAAACTTCTTGAAACATATATGTCATGGATTGGAGAATTTAGGTGAAGTAGGACAACTATAAGTAAGTTTTTGTATTCTCCCAAAGGTAGAATGATAAGCATGTTTTACATGTTTATGTTCGTTTTTAACACATCTAAGTAACCCCTCTAAAAGACTAGAAAGACACTTTGATCTTCTAAAAGGTCCTATGAGAATCCTAAATAAAAACTTTTTAACCAAAACTTCTTGAAACATATATGTCATGGATGATAGATTTAGAGTGTTAGAACATTAGGGTTCATGCTAAAGAAGAGAGAGTATGCGCAAAAGTAAAGAGAGAGAGAATGAGGTTCATAAACCCTTATCATATATTTTTGTGTTACACATGCTTTTATAGGAGCTACAATCAGATAAGTGTTTAACCTAATTAGGTAAGAGACAAATGAGTATAAGACAAAGTTCTGAACCGCAGCAGACATGAGAGAGAGAGTGGTCCTACTTGCGGTTCACACCAGCCACTCTTCCTCTCTTAAGCTCCAACGGTCAAATGCATAATCAAACCAAGTCTTGCTCTTCTTAAACGTGTATAGCTCCTTTTAAGCATCACACAAAGTCCCATTGTTGCACATTATCAAATGTGCAAAGCTTGTGCACTCTTTGATAAAACACAGCCTTTGCACATTTGTTCTTGTCATGATCAATACTCCCCCTCAAGTTCAGACTTTGGAATCACCCTAAAGACTGAACTTGGAATGATCATGGCAACACCTCATTAAAAACCTTGATGTGGAAAACCACTTGGGACAAAACCACATCAAGGGAAAAAGAGTATGTTGCTCATGAATCAGGAGAGTTCTAATCATGAATGGCCACTAGCCCTAGTTTGCCAAAGACATGAGTGCAAACCTTAAGACTAGCAGCCTTAGTGAAGATATCCGCAAGCTGATCTTCACTCTTTGTGTAACAAGGCAGAATGGTTACATCTTCAATCTTCTCCCTTACCTTGTGACAATCAATCTCAATGTGTTTGGTCCTCTCATGAAACACTGAGTTGGTTGCAATGTGAATAGCAGCCTGGTTGTCACAATGGAAGGTAATTGGACTTGATTGCTCTATGCCAAAGTCCTTAAGCAAAGCCTTCAGCCATGTTAACTCAGTTGCAAGCTTCCTCATGGCCCTATACTCAGCTTCAGCACTAGAACAAGATACCACCTTCTGCTTCTTTGTCTTCCAAGTTACCAAGTTGCCTCCAATGAAGGTACAATAGCCGGTTGTTGATCTCCTATCACTCTTATCTCCAGCCCAATCTGCATCACAATAGCCAACAATCTCTGTGCTCTCATTCTTACCCATCCAAATACCTTGTTCATTTGATCCTTTGAGATATCTGAGTATCCTCTCAATCAAACTCCAATGATACACTGTGGGTGATTGCATATGTTGGCTAACTTGATTCACAGCAAAACACAAGTCTGGTCTTGTGAGAGTGAGGTAGATAAGCTTCCCAACCAGCCTCCTATACAATGAGACATCCTTGAATTTGACTTCATCTGATTTCTCCCCCTTTCTATTGACTTGGTAGCCATCTTCAAGAGGAGTCTTTGCAATCTTGCAATCAAGCATACTTGTTTCTGTCAACAAGTCCTTAACATACTTCCTTTGGGACAGAAACAATCCATCATTGAATCTGCAAACTTCAATGCCCAAGAAGTACTTCAACTCACCAAGGTCCTTGATATCAAAGGAACTGTTGAGAAACGCCTTTGTGGATTGAATCCCATCATTATCACTTCCTGTGATGATCAAATCATCCACATATATCAGAACTACCACCACTCCTTGAGCACTTTGAAGTGTGAACAATGTGATGCAAGATGGGAAGCGTGTGTGACGTAGAACAGGGACTGAGGTCTCTCTATTCTAGATCGTGGGTGATGTTGTGGTAAGATGGATCCAACCGTGGGTCTCTAGACTCCTTAGGAAGGACGTTGAGATGATTAAATGGAAAGAGGAATGGATGATGATGAACAACTCGCTTGTTCGATGGGCTGATTGACTCTCTCAATCTGTGGTTGAATCAGTACTACTTGAATCACACAAGCAATCCTAATCCAATAATCTTTGGAGACACTTGAATCACACAAATGAATCCTAAGACACGAAACTTCAAAGACACTCTTTGAAAAGAAGAAAATGAATTCTTTTGTATAAACTTAGTTGATTGAAAGGTGATTTACAAATGAACAATACAATGAGACTTTATAGGACTTAAGACTAACGGTCATATTGACCTTGAACAAGAAATCGCTATTTTAGAGGAAACTAGCCGTTAGGCCGATTTTGGTAAGGATCCATGCTATTGATTGCTCCTTTGTATCTGGATGGTTTTAAGGGATAAGTGAGGATCCTTGGGACAGCTTGATTGACAAACAATTCGTGCCTTTCATTCTTGGAAAGAAGCCGTTGGTGTTTGATCTCTTTCTTCTCCAAAAATGGTAAGTATGACTTCTTGAAGTTATTGAGAATCTTGTGTAGTCTTGTGCAGCTGAGGACGTCTGGTCTTGATGGAAAGGACCTCAAAACACTGTAGCTTTGATAGGTAAAGGTTTGGTGCTGAATTGACCTTCCAAATGTGAATGCTTCCATATATGGCAAGTCTGCTGAGCTAGTCGTGATGTCAGCCGTTGAGCTAGTTGTGATGCTACATATGGTTAGCTCCTTTTCGGTATATTCTTCTTGTGTCATCTTTTGGGGATGACTCTTCTTAGTGGCATGCTGATGATGAGCTGAGCTAGATGTCTTGACCTTGGTCTCCACTTGAGCTAAGATAAGCTCATAAGTCTTGTTAGATCTTCTCGGCTCCATAATCTCTTCCCCATGTGTTACACAAGAAAGGAAAGTGTATAATCTTTCCTTGGCGGCCAATCCTTGAGTTATAGGTGTGGGTGGGCCGACTTGCCTCATTAAAAACCTTGGGAGTAAAACCACTTTGGGATAAAACCAACCAAGGGAAAAAGAGTGCAAGAAAGTCCACCAACTCTCGGACTTAGCATGAACTGGACCGGATGGTACGGATTTAGCATTGTCCGGCCCATGGTTCTCCTGAACGTGTATGGTTCCTCCTGGGTCATATGTCTTCTTAGGATTGATTGTTGGATGTATAATCAGTCCTATGCCTTGTGTTGGATCAGAACTCATCGTGGCTTTGATTTCTCTTGATCTTCTTGCGCTGCTTGACGTAGTGGTTGAGTCAGTGATTGAGTCAGTCAGCGCCTGGTTTGGTTTGGTTCTGATGACCTCATCATACCCTCCCTCTTCAAGAAGTTTTGACCTCAAAACTTGATAACCTGCACATAGATAAGTCAAGTTAGTCCAGTGAAGTGAATGAGGGTTTAGAAGATTACCTTGGGAATCATTTTGATTCTGGTTGAGTTGTGGAGCATCCGGTGGCTCTTCTTTGAGCAAATAGGATTGCAATGCTCCTCTTCTTTGAGCTGGTGTGATGTCTCCTTTGCTGATCTTGCTTCTGCTCTCTTTAAGACCTGAAATATGTTCGACACTTTGGCAAAGAGACAAGTGCATTATGGGCTTCTTATCAAATAAATATCGGTTTGAATAATTTTCCTTAGAGTCATCTTCATGTGCTACTGATATCTCATTCTCTTGTAAACTTAACAAATCCTTTAACACAGCTGTTGAGTCATGAGAAATGAAGTGGATCAAAGAAAGACTTACTATGTTATTTGATGTAGTGTCCTTGCTTTGGTCCGGTGGCTCTTCTTTGATCTCCCATTTGGATTTATCTTTAGATCTAATCCCTGCCTCAACACTTGACTCAAGAAACAAGTGCATCATACCAGTGGATTGATAATCAGTGTTAGGTACTTTAAGTTCAGAAATAACCTCATGTTTGGTTGAAGCATGGTATGATTCAAGCCTTTGATTTGCTTGTGGCTCATGTGTGGAAACATGGCTCGGTTTTGGTCTCTCTTGCAAGACTCCTTCGGTCGTTGGCTTCTTGATCTTTATCAGACCTGTACCTAAATCAACTCTTAAGGGAAAGAGCAAGTGGATTATATCTGAATTTAGTATCATAGGAACAGATTTGATGAAACTTAAACTCACAGTGATTGCATTGGCGAGTTGGAATATGACGTTCTCCTTGTTTGCTTTCACCTCACGGTTGATGTCTTCTTGACTTGTGTGCTCTTCTTCTTGTCTTATTCCTGGATCAAAACTCTTTGACAAGGACAAGTGCATGAGTCTTGAATTGGAAATTAAAATATCAGATTGCACAAAGCTATCATTTGTGTCAGTTACTTCCAATTTCAACTCTGATGTTATATCATTGAGCAACTTCTTAGATGGACAATTTGCAGCAAAATGCCCTCTCCTATGGCACCTATAACATGTTGGCTCTTTGGAATTTACAAGGTTAGAACACTTACCTTGTGTTGGCGTGTCTCGCAACTTGAGTGAGGCATCAAAGCTAGGTCCGGTTGCATTGGGTGAAGCTTTGTGGCTCTCCTTCTTCTCTGGTTTCTTTGGGAGCAACATATCCATGATCTTCTGCCATTGCTGATCTTGCCTTGCTTGAAGAGTCGCCATAGATTCTTGATAACAATCAGACTTGGGCTTAGGAGCAGCTTGTGCTTCGGATGCAATCTTCACTCTCTTGGTTGTGGTTTGAAGCTTCTCCACAAATTCCCTTCTCATCCTGGACTTGAGATCTCTCCAATCCAGTACTGGCTTCTTAAGAGTGGTTGTTGTGCTCTCCTTTAGCCACCATTCATAAGCCTTTTCGGTGAAGGCCGAGACAGCTTGTACTAATCTCCTTTCTTCTGGAACTTTGTTAACTTGTAACCACTCCTCCATGTTGTTTTCCCATTGCAAGTATGCTTCAGGTTTGCGGCTTCTTCCTGAAAACATTAGGGAACCTCTTGTGCTGGTGGTTGGCTGCCTTATGCTTGCTTGTTGGGCTGTAGCTCTCCTTGTACCAGTGAGCTGACGTTGAGCTGGTACATGGTATGGGGTAACTCCATGGTTCTTGAATGCACTCTTGTGCCTAGGTGGATGGTACTCTCCATACATGCCTACTTCTGAATCTTCTCTATCCTTCATGTCAATGATTCAATACCTGAAACAATAAGCTAGAAGTGTATCAATATGTTCTGAAGTTAGTTATCTTAAGCTCTTGAACAAGTAGTTGCAATTGTTCAAATCGCAAGCAACGATACACTTGACAAACGGTTCTAAACAACTTGAAATCAATTTAGGATTCAAAACTTTTCGAAAAAGGTTGAAATTCTTTGAAACTTAAACTTTCCTTTTCTTAAGATATTGCACACGATTTTCCTTGTTTTGAAATAGGAAATATAATTTCTTTACAAATCAGATGGATCCTTGATCAAAACTTTTGAAATCTTTCCTTTTTTTTTTTTTTTGAAAACTAGATTTGAGGATGCAAAATGAAAACAATTTTTATGGGTTTTTGTTTAAGGATGCAAATGAAACAGGAAATTAAGAAACTAAATGAAAACCGAAAGGATAAGGATAGATAACACCTGATTAGGAACCTTTCGGCTCTGATACCAGATGATGCAAGATGGGAAGCGTGTGTGACGTAGAACAGGGACTGAGGTCTCTCTATTCTAGATCGTGGGTGATGTTGTGGTAAGATGGATCCAACCGTGGGTCTCTAGACTCCTTAGGAAGGACGTTGAGATGATTAAATGGAAAGAGGAATGGATGATGATGAACAACTCGCTTGTTCGATGGGCTGATTGACTCTCTCAATCTGTGGTTGAATCAGTACTACTTGAATCACACAAGCAATCCTAATCCAATAATCTTTGGAGACACTTGAATCACACAAATGAATCCTAAGACACGAAACTTCAAAGACACTCTTTGAAAAGAAGAAAATGAATTCTTTTGTATAAACTTAGTTGATTGAAAGGTGATTTACAAATGAACAATACAATGAGACTTTATAGGACTTAAGACTAACGGTCATATTGACCTTGAACAAGAAATCGCTATTTTAGAGGAAACTAGCCGTTAGGCCGATTTTGGTAAGGATCCATGCTATTGATTGCTCCTTTGTATCTGGATGGTTTTAAGGGATAAGTGAGGATCCTTGGGACAGCTTGATTGACAAACAATTCGTGCCTTTCATTCTTGGAAAGAAGCCGTTGGTGTTTGATCTCTTTCTTCTCCAAAAATGGTAAGTATGACTTCTTGAAGTTATTGAGAATCTTGTGTAGTCTTGTGCAGCTGAGGACGTCTGGTCTTGATGGAAAGGACCTCAAAACACTGTAGCTTTGATAGGTAAAGGTTTGGTGCTGAATTGACCTTCCAAATGTGAATGCTTCCATATATGGCAAGTCTGCTGAGCTAGTCGTGATGTCAGCCGTTGAGCTAGTTGTGATGCTACATATGGTTAGCTCCTTTTCGGTATATTCTTCTTGTGTCATCTTTTGGGGATGACTCTTCTTAGTGGCATGCTGATGATGAGCTGAGCTAGATGTCTTGACCTTGGTCTCCACTTGAGCTAAGATAAGCTCATAAGTCTTGTTAGATCTTCTCGGCTCCATAATCTCTTCCCCATGTGTTACACAAGAAAGGAAAGTGTATAATCTTTCCTTGGCGGCCAATCCTTGAGTTATAGGTGTGGGTGGGCCGACTTGCCTCATTAAAAACCTTGGGAGTAAAACCACTTTGGGATAAAACCAACCAAGGGAAAAAGAGTGCAAGAAAGTCCACCAACTCTCGGACTTAGCATGAACTGGACCGGATGGTACGGATTTAGCATTGTCCGGCCCATGGTTCTCCTGAACGTGTATGGTTCCTCCTGGGTCATATGTCTTCTTAGGATTGATTGTTGGATGTATAATCAGTCCTATGCCTTGTGTTGGATCAGAACTCATCGTGGCTTTGATTTCTCTTGATCTTCTTGCGCTGCTTGACGTAGTGGTTGAGTCAGTGATTGAGTCAGTCAGCGCCTGGTTTGGTTTGGTTCTGATGACCTCATCACAATGTGTGATCAGATTGAGACTTCTTGAAACCATGGTCCATGAGAGTGTGACTGAGCTTATGGTACCATGCCCTTGGTGATTGCTTCAGACCATAAATTGCCCTTCTCAGCCTCAACACTTCACCATCTTTACACAAGTGCTTCAAACCTGGTGGTGGAGTCATATACACTTCCTCTTCAAGTTCACCTTGTAGAAAGGCATTCTTCACATCCATTTGCCATAGATTCCATGAGAGGTTTGTGGCTAGGCTCAATGTGACTCTCACTGTATGGAGTTTAGCCACTGGTGCAAAGGTGTCTGTATAGTCTTCTCCATAGGTTTGAGTAAAGCCCCTTGCCACTAGCCTTGCCTTGTACCTCTCTATGTCTCCATTGCTTTTATACTTGATTGTGAAGACCCATTTAGAGCTGACAGTCTTCTTTCTTTTTGGCAGCTTCTCCACAATCCAAGTGTGGTTCCTCTCCATAGCTTCTTTCTCATCCTTGACTGCATCCATCCAAACCTTGATACCCTCAGCCTCTTCATAAGTCTTAGGAACCTGGTTTAGCTCAATCTTCCCAAGAAAGGCCTTGTGACTAGATGGCAGCAAGTCAATAGAACAAGTAAACTGACTAGGATGAGCTACTGCTTGGTTGTTGTAGTAGACTCTTGTCTTCATCCATTCTGATGGATCTTTCTTTTCCCTTGTGCTTCTCCTGAGTTGCTGAACCTGTTGATCAACCACCTCCTCATTACCCACTGCCTCTTGATAAATCATCTCATCCTCATTCATATCCAAGTCCACTTGGTTCTGATCTTGAGGTGGAATGTCTTTTTGAGTTTCAGCCGGTTCATGTGTGTGTGTTGCTGGTTCAGTATCCTCTTGTTGAGCTTCTTGGGTAGTTGTGTCATGCTTCTCTGGCCGTGGGGTATCATTACCCAAGTGATCCAACAAGTACTTCAAACTTGTTGCCAAATCTGAAGGTGATCTTGAGAGGTCCTTCAAACCTTCCCAATCCTTCTTCTCATAGTATCTCTGCCCCTCAATGAACTTAACATCCCTTGAAACATAGGTCCTGTTGTTGCTTGGATCAAAACACTTGTAGCCCTTCTGAGTTGTGGAGTATCCAAGGAACATACACCTTATGCTCTTAGCATCTAGCTTATCCCTTTGATCTCCTGAGATATATACAAAACAAACACAACCAAACACACGTAAGTGTTCAATAAATGGTTTGGCTTTGTTCAATACCTCATATGGTGAAATGTCTTGAAGGATTCTAGTTGGGATCCTGTTGATAAGATAGCATGCTGCCAACACTGCATCTCCCCAAAACCTCTTAGGAACATTGGTGTGGAACATCATAGACCTAGCAACTTCCATGAGATGTCTATTCTTCCTTTCAGCCACACCATTTTGTTGAGGAGTATGGGGACAGCTTGTTTGATGAAGGATCCCACATTTGTTCAAGTGAGCTTTGAATCTTTGGCTTGTATACTCCCCTCCATTATCTGACCTAAACACTTTGATCTTGGCATTAAACTGATTAGTAACATAGTTTTGGAAATTCAAAAATGCATCAAACACCCTATCTTTAGATGGCAGCAATGTTACCCAAGTATATTTTGATTTTTCATCTATGAAGGTCACAAAGTACTTGTTTCTATCTCTAGACAGACAAGGTGAGGTCCAAACATCAGAGTGCACAAGATCAAAACAATGTTCATAGATAGCAGTTGATTTAGGAAAGATAGTTCTACAATGTTTGCCAAGAATACAAGCTTCACAAGTTGAATGATCAAAGCTAACATTAGGCAACATTAAGTTCAAAGCACGAGCATGAGGATGTCCTAGTCTAGCATGCCATAGGACATTTTGATTGAAAGAAAAACAGGATTTAAAAGCTAATGAATCCGAGTTGCTTGGAGAAGTGTCTTCAAGGAGGTAAAGCTCATCTTGTGTACCACCTCTTCCAATAACCTTTCCATTCTTAATATCCTGAAAGCAAACATCATTAGGCCCAAAGATAACATTGCAATTCAAGTCTTTAGTGATCCTCTTAACCGACAGCAAGTTAGACTTAAACTTAGGAACATAGAATGCATCATTTTCCTTGTTAAATAATCTCAACTTTCCTGTACCTATTATTGGAATCCCTTGACCATCAGCTATAGTTACTCTTCCTAGGGCAGGTTTAATGTTCTCCAACAACTTAGCATTACTAATCATATGATGAGAAGCTCCTGAATCTACTACCAACTTATGATCAGTTTTACTAAGCAATTTATGTGAGAATAAAGAGATACCAGAGAGTTTAGAGGCATAAGCCTTGATGAGATCCTCAAGGTCACTCTTCTTGACATACTCAGTGGCTGTGTAAAGTGCAAGCTCCCCTCCTTGAGCTGAAGTGGAGGCTGGTTCATTCACAGCTTCTTGTGAGATGTTTGCATTTGCCCTTGAGTTCTTGAACTTGTCTGGTTTGAGGTGGGGATGAAGGACCCAACACTTATCCTTGGAGTGGCCTTTCCTCTTGCAATGATCACAAAATGGCGCCTTCTTCTCCTCAGTTTTGAAGCCGGCTTTGTTGGCAGTCACCAACTCCCCCTTTCCTCCAAACAAACCAATGTTTCCTTCTTCCTTTTGGAGCCTTGAGCACACCTCTTCAAAATCAGGAAGTGTAGTCTCCCTTAGGATCTTCATGATAGCATCATTGTAAACCGGATTCAAGTTGAGTAGAAGGCCAAAGATCTTGTCTTGCTCCTTTCTCTCAATGAGAACCTTGGGGTTTAAAGTGCTTGGCCTTAGCATCTCAAGTTCAGACCATGCTGAAGAGAACTTCCCAAGATACTTGGTAAAGTCATGGTTTTCTTGTTTCAGCTCATTTATGGCCTTCTTCACCTCATATACTCTGCTCAGATTTGAAACATCTCCATAAATCTTCTTGAGAGTATCCCACAGTGACTTAGCTGTCTCACAATGAGAATAAGCTTCAAGGATGGATGGGTCAAGAGAGTTTTGGAGAAAGCCAAGCACAAGCTGATCTTCTTGAAACCATTTAGCTTCTGCCTTCTTAGTTTCCTCATCCTTCTTCTTGGCTTCATCTTCTTCAGTTGGTGTTTTATCCTCCAAGATGTGTTCCCACAAACCTCTTCCACAAATAGCAGTCTTGATGGTCCTTTGCCATGTCCTATAGTTGATACCTTTGAGTATAACAGGGACAACAGTAGGCCTCAAGCTGGAGCTAAGATGAGTAGAGTCTTCCATGGAGAGTGACTGAAGAGAGTGAGTGAGGACTTGAGTAACCGAGAAGAGTTGGAATCTTGAGTAACCGAGAAGAGTGAGAGGCTTCTAGGGTTTTAAGACCGAGAAGCAACTAATGACCGAGAGACTGATGCTTGGTGCAAGACTTAGGGTTTAGGACAGAGAGTAAGAGTGATGAACAGGTGAGGAACCGTGAGAGATTTAGAAGGAACCGTGAGAAATTTAGGACAGAGAATTTTCGGACAGAGAATGATGAGCTGAAGATTAATGATCTTAAGAGTGAGAGAATGGTGAAATGAAGAGAGAATCAAAGAAAGTAGAGATCTTGCTCTGATACCATGATAGATTTAGAGTGTTAGAACATTAGGGTTCATGCTAAAGAAGAGAGAGTATGCGCAAAAGTAAAGAGAGAGAGAATGAGGTTCATAAACCCTTATCATATATTTTTGTGTTACACATGCTTTTATAGGAGCTACAATCAGATAAGTGTTTAACCTAATTAGGTAAGAGACAAATGAGTATAAGACAAAGTTCTGAACCGCAGCAGACATGAGAGAGAGAGTGGTCCTACTTGCGGTTCACACCAGCCACTCTTCCTCTCTTAAGCTCCAACGGTCAAATGCATAATCAAACCAAGTCTTGCTCTTCTTAAACGTGTATAGCTCCTTTTAAGCATCACACAAAGTCCCATTGTTGCACATTATCAAATGTGCAAAGCTTGTGCACTCTTTGATAAAACACAGCCTTTGCACATTTGTTCTTGTCATGATCAATAATGGATTGGAGAATTTAGGTGAAGTAGGACAACTATAAGTAAGTTTTTGTATTCTCCCAAAGGTAGAATGATAAGCATGTTTTACATGTTTATGTTCGTTTTTAACACAACTAAGTAACCCCTCTAAAAGACTAGAAAGACACTTTGATCTTCTAAAAGGTCCTATGAGAATCCTAAATAAAAAATTTTAACCAAAACTTCTTGAAACATACATGTCATGGATTGGAGAATTTAGGTGAGGTAGGACAACTATAAGTAAGTTTTTGTATGCTCCTTAAGGTAGAATGAGAAGCATTTTATACAAGTTATGTTCGTTTGTAACACCCCTAAGTAACCCTTCTAAATACTCGAAAGACACTATGATCTTGTAAAAGGTCCTATGAGAATCCTAAACAAAACTTTTTAAACAAAAATTCTTGAAACATATGTGTCATGGATCGGGGGTTTTAGGTGAGGTTAAACAACTATAAGTAAGTTTTTGTATGTTGCTTAAGGTAGAATGAGAAGCATTTTATACAAGTTTATGTTCGTTTGTAACACCCCTAAGTAACCCGTCTAAATACTAGAAAGACACTTTGATCTTGTAAAAGGTCCAATGAGAATCCTAAACAAAACATTTGAACAACAATTCTTGAAACATAGGTGTCATGGATTGGAGATTTTAGGTGAGGTTAGACAACTATAAGTAAGATTTTGTATGCTCCTAAAGGTAGAATGAGAATCATTTTATACAAGTTTATGTTCATTTGTAACACCCCTAAATAACCCTTCTAAATAATAGAAAGACACTTTGACCTTCTACAAGTTCCTATGATAATCCTAAACAAAACTTTTTAAACAAAACTTCTTGAAACCTATGTGTCATGGATTGGAGAATTTAGGTGCAATAAGACAACTATAAGTAAGTTTTTGTATGCTCCCAAAGGTAGAATGAGAAGCATGTTGTACATGTTTATGTTCGTTTGTAACACAACTAAGTAACCCCTCCAAAAGACTAGAAAGACATTTTGATCTTCTAAAAGGTCCTATGAGAATCCAAAATAAAACTTTTTAACCAAAACTTCTTGAAACTTATATGTCATGGATTGGAGAATTTAGGTGAGGTAGGACAACTATAAGTAAGTTTTTTTATTCTCCCAAAGGTAGAATGATAAGCATGTTTTACATGTTTATGTTCGATTGTAACACAACTAAGTAACCCCTCTAATAGGCTTGAAAGACACTTTGATCTTCTAAAAGGTCATATGAGAATCCTAAATAAAACTTTTTAACCAAAACTTCTTGAAACATATATGTCATGGATTGGAGAATTTAGGTGAAGTAGGACAACTATAAGTAAGTTTTTGTATTCTCCCAAAGGTAGAATGATAAGCATGTTTTACATGTTTATGTTCGTTTTTAACACATCTAAGTAACCCCTCTAAAAGACTAGAAAGACACTTTGATCTTCTAAAAGGTCCTATGAGAATCCTAAATAAAAACTTTTTAACCAAAACTTCTTGAAACATATATGTCATGGATTGGAGAATTTAGGTGAAGTAGGACAACTATAAGTAAGTTTTTGTATTCTCCCAAAGGTAGAATGATAAGCATGTTTTACATGTTTATGTTCGTTTTTAACACAACTAAGTAACCCCTCTAAAAGACTAGAAAGACACTTTGATCTTCTAAAAGGTCCTATGAGAATCCTAAATAAAAAATTTTAACCAAAACTTCTTGAAACATACATGTCATGGATTGGAGAATTTAGGTGAGGTAGGACAACTATAAGTAAGTTTTTGTATGCTCCTTAAAGTAGAATGAGAAGCATTTTATACAAGTTATGTTCGTTTGTAACACCCCTAAGTAACCCTTCTAAATACTCGAAAGACACTATGATCTTGTAAAAGGTCCTATGAGAATCCTAAACAAAACTTTTTAAACAAAAATTCTTGAAACATATGTGTCATGGATCGGGGGTTTTAGGTGAGGTTAAACAACTATAAGTAAGTTTTTGTATGTTGCTTAAGGTAGAATGAGAAGCATTTTATACAAGTTTATGTTCGTTTGTAACATCCCTAAGTAACCCGTCTAAATACTAGAAAGACACTTTGATCTTGTAAAAGGTCCAATGAGAATCCTAAACAAAACATTTGAACAACAATTCTTGAAACATAGGTGTCATGGATTGGAGATTTTAGGTGAGGTTAGACAACTATAAGTAAGATTTTGTATGCTCCTAAAGGTAGAATGAGAATCATTTTATACAAGTTTATGTTCATTTGTAACACCCCTAAATAACCCTTCTAAATAATAGAAAGACACTTTGACCTTCTACAAGTTCCTATGATAATCCTAAACAAAACTTTTTAAACAAAACTTCTTGAAACCTATGTGTCATGGATTGGAGAATTTAGGTGCAGTAAGACAACTATAAGTAAGTTTTTGTATGCTCCCAAAGGTAGAATGAGAAGCATGTTGTACATGTTTATGTTCGTTTGTAACACAACTAAGTAACCCCTCCAAAAGACTAGAAAGACATTTTGATCTTCTAAAAGGTCCTATGAGAATCCAAAATAAAACTTTTTAACCAAAACTTCTTGAAACTTATATGTCATGGATTGGAGAATTTAGGTGAGGTAGGACAACTATAAGTAAGTTTTTTTATTCTCCCAAAGGTAGAATGATAATCATGTTTTACATGTTTATGTTCGATTGTAACACAACTAAGTAACCCCTCTAATAGGCTTGAAAGACACTTTGATCTTCTAAAAGGTCCTATGAGAATCCAAAATAAAACTTTTTAACCAAAACTTCTTGAAACTTATATGTCATGGATTGGAGAATTTAGGTGAGGTAGGACAACTATAAGTAAGTTTTTTTATTCTCCCAAAGGTAGAATGATAAGCATGTTTTACATGTTTATGTTCGATTGTAACACAACTAAGTAACCCCTCTAATAGGCTTGAAAGACACTTTGATCTTCTAAAAGGTCATATGAGAATCCTAAATAAAACTTTTTAACCAAAACTTCTTGAAACATATATGTCATGGATTGGAGAATTTAGGTGAAGTAGGACAACTATAAGTAAGTTTTTGTATTCTCCCAAAGGTAGAATGATAAGCATGTTTTACATGTTTATGTTCGTTTTTAACACATCTAAGTAACCCCTCTAAAAGACTAGAAAGACACTTTGATCTTCTAAAAGGTCCTATGAGAATCCTAAATAAAAACTTTTTAACCAAAACTTCTTGAAACATATATGTCATGGATTGGAGAATTTAGGTGAAGTAGGACAACTATAAGTAAGTTTTTGTATTCTCCCAAAGGTAGAATGATAAGCATGTTTTACATGTTTATGTTCGTTTTTAACACAACTAAGTAACCCCTCTAAAAGACTAGAAAGACACTTTGATCTTCTAAAAGGTCCTATGAGAATCCTAAATAAAAAATTTTAACCAAAACTTCTTGAAACATACATGTCATGGATTGGAGAATTTAGGTGAGGTAGGACAACTATAAGTAAGTTTTTGTATGCTCCTTAAGGTAGAATGAGAAGCATTTTGTACAAGTTATGTTCGTTTGTAACACCCCTAAGTAACCCTTCTAAATACTCGAAAGACACTATGATCTTGTAAAAGGTCCTATGAGAATCCTAAACAAAACTTTTTAAACAAAAATTCTTGAAACATATGTGTCATGGATCGAGGGTTTTAGGTGAGGTTAAACAACTATAAGTAAGTTTTTGTATGTTGCTTAAGGTAGAATGAGAAGCATTTTATACAAGTTTATGTTCGTTTGTAACACCCCTAAGTAACCCGTCTAAATACTAGAAAGACACTTTGATCTTGTAAAAGGTCCAATGAGAATCCTAAACAAAACATTTGAACAACAATTCTTGAAACATAGTATTAGAGAGGAAGAAGAAATGGGATGAGGAGAAGCTGAAGAAGCCGAGCCTCAATCCTAGACAAAGCAAGAAGTGTGTTCCACAAGTAAAGAAAGGTGGTTCAACAAGCAAGAGGAGTGTGTTCTAGAGTGAGCAACAAGGCATCAATTCAAGATGTCTAAGTATTGGATAAGGCCGTGGGATGAGTCTTGGAGAGAAAGTGAAGACCACGGCCCATGAAGACAAATGATCAAGGCTGAAGTGTTAAACAAGAAAGGAGGTTAAAATGTGTGGATTAAGGTCTGAAGTTAAGCTACTAAGATCACATGTTGAGTTCAACATATTCAGAAGTCACATGTGGGATTAAACAAGAAAGTAGTTGTGAAGACATGTCACTATCAGCCTTGGGCGTGTTCTCTCTCTCTCTCCAGACCTACAAAACGCCAAATAAGAGAGAGGAGATGTCACTTTCAGTCTGAGAAAGCACAAGAAGCGAGATGGAAGAAGAAGATCCAACCATCCAATTCAAATCCGAAACTCCCTCTCTTAATCAATGGCTGAGATGTATTCATTTGTTTATCTTTGTTTATTGTTGTCTTGACCTAGTTGGATCTCTATATCAGAGAGTCCCACGCCTCTTGTAACCTTTGCTAATTCACAAACATTTGAAAGACTTATTGTTACAAACAAAGTCTCTCTTCTTCTCTCTTTCCCTTTAGTTTCCTCTTGCGGTTCCATTACTTAACTCTCATTGTGCTCTTCAATAAGACACAATGTAGACTCATGTAAGAGCATTGGTTGGCTGCTTAGGCAGTCCAAAACCACACTTGGATAGTTCTTCCATAACTAATCCAAGTGTGAGAAGCTCTCGGTTTTCCTTTAAAGCTCTTACATAGTTTTCTTTTCTTCTTTAGAACACCTCTTAGCTAATTACTGATTTGGATCCATTCTCATGAGTAAACTCTCCTGATGAGATGTTAAGCTCTTGGATACATTTTCATATAGCTTAAGTGTTCATTCTTTGAGGTAGAGTAGCTTTGTTTCTCTTCTTTTAAACCGCAACCCTAGTTTCTCTCTCTAAGCGCCTTAAGAACCCTAATTGGGTCTTAGGCTTGTTTCTTCTACTCTACCTCATTCTCTTGAGCCAAACTTGATAATCAGAGCATCCCCATGGATGCATCTGAAATTCTAACATGGTATCAGAGCCACAAGTTCTTGGCTCAAAGTTGTTTCAAGATAGAGAGCAAAATCTGTCTTGTTAAGTCTTTTGCTTCCGCAATGTTTTTGATGGACCAAGCTTTTGTTTTTACTTGGTTTCATGTTCTTAATACTTGTAGCTCTCTGTTTTGAAGAGATGACAAGTTGGACTTAATTTGGTTAAGAAATCAGGGAGGAACAAGAGCATATAGTTATGTCTTTACTTGTTGCTTCTCTGGTTTGTTTGTTGCTTGTTTCAAACTGAGCAAACTCAGTCCCTGAAATTTTGAAATGTTTATGAGTTAAACTGAGCAAGAAACTCAGTCCCTAAACCTTAACCATGTGTTGATTTCTAAGTTAAACTAAGCTATCTTAGTCCCTGAACTAGAAACATATTCTCTAACTTTTTATTTTCTGTGTTACAGGTTCATTCTCCCATACTCCCATTCTACTATACTCTGAGTTTGGTTTACATGCTCTTAAATCTGAGTTTATGCATTCCAAACTCACATACTCTTTATACTCTCATTCTCTGGTGCACACTCTCTTAAATCTGAGTTGTGTGTCATCCCATTCTCCTTATACTCTCTGGTTACTTCTATTTTACTCTAAAGTTTACTCCTAAAGAACTATCTTATTATTGCACAGAAACTTAAAGCTCATTAGTCCTGATCAAACTTGTGTTGCTTGAGTGTTATCTTGTGTTTAGGTGTTCTTAGGAGGAATAAAGAGCTGTTGGCAGTGAGGATCAGTCACAAAAAGAGGGTGCACACTCTAAGTGGCGGTTCAAGACTGATGTTATTGGAGTTGTGTGGTTGAGGAGCTGAAGAAGTCTCCAACAAAACCAGTGAACTCATGGAGTTGTGGATTAGCTGAAATCCTCATTTCAAGCTGATGGTGTTATTGGAGTTGTGTGGTTGAGGAGCTGAAGAAGTCTCCAACAAAACCAGTGAGCTCATGGAGTTGTGGATAAACTGAAATCCTCATTTTGTTGGAGCCATCACCGAGTTGGGAGTCAGCTGGTGGATGAGCTTATGGTTCAAGGATCTTCCCAAAGAAGTGTGAGATTTTGAGAATGAACATTATGAGAGATTAGGGTTTATGTGTTGTAGCCGCAAGAACAAGAGAGAATGAGAGACAAAATGTTCTTGTTATTGATCTTCTTGGTGTTACATCCTTTTTATAGGTAAGACAATACAAAATGTGCTTAACCTAAAGAAGAAAAGAGCCAAAATAGCTAGAGGACAAGGAGCTGAACCGCGGCAGTGAGAGAGAGAGTGTGGTCCCCTCCTTGTGGTCCACACCGTGACCTACTCTTCATCTCCAACGGTCATCTCTCCTTTAGTCTTCACTTATGTAACACCAAGTTATGAATAATAAGGGGATTAGGCGCCTCATTGATCATACTCATAAGTCCCATAAGTTGCACATTATCAAATGTGCAATACTTGTGCACATTTGTTCCTTATCATGATCAATACTCCCCCTCAAGTTCAGACTTTGGAATCACCCTAAAGACTGAACTTGGAATGATCATGGCAACACCTCATTAAAAACCTTGATGTGGAAAACCACTTGGGACAAAACCACATCAAGGGAAAAAGAGTATGCTGCTCATGAATCAGGAGAGTTCTAATCATGAATGGCTACTAGTCCTAGTTTGCCAAAGACATGAGTGCAAACCTTAAGACTAGCAGCCTTGGTGAAGATATCCGCAAGTTGATCTTCACTCTTTGTGTAGCAAGGCAGAATAGTTCCATCTTCAATCTTCTCCCTTACTTTGTGACAATCAATCTCAATGTGTTTGGTCCTCTCATGAAACACTGAGTTGGTTGCAATGTGAATAGCAGCCTGGTTGTCACAATGAAAGGTGATTGGACTTGATTGCTCTATGCCAAAGTCCTTAAGCAAAGCCTTCAGCCATGTTAACTCGGTTGCAAGCTTCCTCATGGCCCTATACTCAGCTTCAGCACTAGAACAAGATACCACCTTCTGCTTCTTTGTCTTCCAAGTCACCAAGTTGCCTCCAATGAAGGTGCAATAGCCGGTTGTTGATCTCCTATCACTCTTATCACCAGCCCAATCTGCATCACAATAGCCAACAATCTCTGTGCTCTCATTCTTACCCATCCAAATACCTTGTTCAGTTGATCCTTTGAGATATCTGAGTATCCTCTCAATCAAACTCCAATGATACACTGTGGGTGATTGCATATGTTGGCTAACTTGATTCACAGCAAAACACAAGTCTGGTCTTGTGAGAGTGAGGTAGATAAGCTTCCCAACCAGCCTCCTATACAATGAGACATCCTTGAACTTGACTTCATCTGATTTCTCCCCCTTTCTATTGACTTGGTAGCCATCTTCAAGAGGAGTCTTTGCAATCTTGCAATCAAGCATACTTGTTTCTGTCAACAAGTCCTTAACATACTTCCTTTGGGACAGAAACAATCCATCATTGAATCTGCAAACTTCAATGCCCAAGAAGTACTTCAACTCTCCAAGGTCTTTAATATCAAAGGAACTCTTGAGGAAAGCCATTGTGGATTGAATCCCATCATTATCACTTCCTGTGATAATCAAATCATCCACATAAATCAGAACCACCACAATTCCTTGAGCACTTTGAAGCGTGAACAATGTATGATCAGATTGAGACTTCTTGAAGCCATGGTCCATAAGAGTGTGACTAAGCTTATGGTACCATGCCCTTGGTGATTGCTTCAAGCCATAAATTGCCCTTCTCAGCCTCAATACCTCACCATCTTTACACAAGTGCTTCAAACCTGGTGGTGGAGTCATATACACTTCCTCTTCAAGCTCACCTTGTAGAAAAGCATTCTTCACATCCATTTGCCATAGATTCCATGAGAGGTTGGTGGCTAAGCTCAATGTGACTCTCACTGTGTGAAGTTTAGCCACTGGTGCAAAGGTATCTGTATAGTCTTCTCCATAGGTTTGAGTGAATCCCCTTGCTACTAGCCTTGCCTTGTACCTCTCTATGTCTCCATTGCTTTTATACTTGATTGTGAAGACCCATTTAGAGCTAACAGTCTTCTTCTTTTTCGGCAGCTTCTCTACAATCCAAGTATGGTTCCTCTCCATAGCTTCTTTCTCATCCTTTACTGCATCCATCCAAACCTTGATACCTTCAGCCTCTTCATAAGTTTTAGGAACCTGGTTTAGCTCAATCTTTCCAAGAAAGGCCTTGTGACTAGATGGTAGCAAGTCAATAGAACAAGTAGACTGACTAGGATGAGCCACTGCTTGGTTGTTGTAGTAGACTCTTGTTTTCATCCATTCTGATGGATCTTTCTTTTCCCTTGTGCTTCTCCTGAGTTGCTGAACCTGTTGATCAACCACATCCTCATTACCCACTGCCTCTTGATAAACCATCTCATCCTCATTCATGTCCAAGTCCACTTGGTTCTGATCTTGAGGTAGAGTGTCTTCTTGAGCTTCAGCCGGTTCATGTGTGTGTGTTGCTGGTTCAGTATCCTCTTGTTGAGCTTCTTGGGTAGTTGTGTCATGCTTCTCTGGCCGTGGGGTGTCATTGCCCAAGTGATCCAACAAGTACTTCAAACTTGTAGCCAAATCAGAAGGTGATCTTGAGAGGTCTTTCAAACCTTCCCAATCCTTCTTCTCATAGTAACTCTGCCCCTCAATGAACTTAACATCCCTTGAAACATAGGTCCTGTTGTTGCTTGGATCAAAACACTTGTAGCCCTTCTGAGTAGTGGAGTATCCAAGAAACATACACCTTGTGCTCTTAGCATCTAGCTTGTTCCTTTGATCTCCTGAGATATATACAAAGCAAACACAACCAAACACACGTAAGTGTTCAATAAATGGTTTGGCCTTGTTCAATACCTCATATGGTGAAATGTCTTGAAGGACTCTAGTTGGGATCCTGTTGATGAGATAGCATGCTGCCAACACTGCATCTCCCCAAAATCTCTTAGGAACATTGGTGTGGAACATCATGGACCTAGCAGCTTCCATGAGGTGTCTGTTCTTCCTTTCAGCCACACCATTTTGTTGGGGAGTATGGGGACAGCTTGTTTGATGAAGGATCCCACATTTGTTCAAGTGAGCTTTGAATCTTTGGCTTGTATACTCTCCTCCATTATCTGACCTAAACACTTTGATCTTGGCATTAAACTGATTAGTAACATAGTTTTGGAAATTTAAAAATGCATCAAACACCCTATCTTTAGATGGAAGCAAAGTTACCCAAGTATATTTTGATTTTTCATCTATGAAGGTCACAAAATACTTGTTTCTATCTCTAGACAGACAAGGTGAAGTCCAAACATCAGAGTGCACAAGATCAAAGCAATGTTCATAGATAGTAGTTGATTTAGGAAAGACAGTTCTACAATGTTTGCCAAGAATACAAGCTTCACAAGTTGAATGATCAAAGCTAACATTAGGCAACATTAAGTTCAAAGCACGAGCATGAGGATGTCCTAGTCTAGCATGCCATAGGACATTTTGATTGAAAGAAAAACAGGATTTAAAAGCTAAAGTATCCGAGTTGCTTGGAGAAGTGTCTTCAAGGAGGTAAAGCTCATCTTGTGTACCACCTCTTCCAATAACCTTTCCATTCTTAATATCCTGAAAACAAACTTCATTAGGCCCAAAGATAACATTGCAATTCAAGTCTTTAGTGATCCTTTTAACCGACAGCAAGTTAGATTTAAACTTAGGAACATAGAATGCATCACTTTCCTTGTTAAATAATCTCAACTTTCCTGTACCTATTATTGGAATCCCTTGACCATCAGCTATAGTTACTCTTCCTAGGGCAGGTTTAATGTTCTCCAACAACTTAGCATTACTAATCATATGGTGAGAAGCTCCTGAATCTACTACCAATTTATGATCAGTTTTACTAAGCAATTTATGTGAGAATAAAGAGATACCAGAGAGTTTAGAGGCATAAGCCTTGATGAGGTCCTCAAGGTCACTCTTCTTGACATACTCAGTGGCTGTGTAAAGTGCAAGCTCCCCTCCTTGAGCTGAAGTGGAGGCTGGTTCATTCACAGCTTCTTGTGAGATGTTTGCATTTGCCCTTGAGTTCTTGAACTTGTCTGGTTTGAGGTGGGGATGAAGGACCCAACACTTATCCTTGGAGTGGCCTTTCCTCTTGCAATGATCACAAAATGGCGCCTTCTTCTCCTCAGTTTTGAAGCCGGCTTTGTTGGCAGTCACCAACTCCCCCTTTCCTCCAAACAAACCAATGTTTCCTTCTTCCTTTTGGAGCCTTGAGCACACCTCTTCAAAATCAGGAAGTGTAGTCTCCCTTAGGATCTTCATGATGGCATCATTGTAAACCGGATTCAAGTTGAGTAGAAGGCCAAAGATCTTGTCTTGCTCCTTTCTCTCAATTAGAACCTTGGGGTTTAAAGTGCTTGGCCTTAGCATCTCAAGTTCAGACCATGCTGAAGAGAACTTCCCAAGATACTTGGTAAAGTCATGGTCTTCTTGTTTCAGCTCATTTATGGCCTTCTTCACCTCATATACTCTGCTCAGATTTGAAACATCTCCATAAATCTTCTTGAGAGTATCCCACAGTGACTTGGCTGTCTCACAATGAGAATAAGCTTCAAGGATGGATGGGTCAAGAGAGTTTTGGAGAAAGCCAAGCACAAGCTGATCTTCTTGAAACCATTTAGCTTCTGCCTTCTTGGTTTCCTCATCCTTCTTCTTAGCTTCATCTTCTTCAGTTGGTGTTTTATCCTCCAAGATGTGATCCCACAAACCTCTTCCACAAATGGCAGTCTTGATGGTCCTTTGCCATGTCCTGTAGTTGATCCCTTTGAGCATAACAGGAACAACAGTAGGCCTCAAGCTTGAGCTGATGTGAACTGAGTCTTCCATGGTGAGAGATGAAGAGACCGGATGAAAGATGTACCACCGAGAGAGAGAGAACAGCCGCTAGGGTTTTAGGACCGAGAGAGCAGAGAATGGAGCTTGAACTTTTCTGAGCTTAGGATGAGATATGAGAGCTTGAGATAGCAAGAGAATGATGAGACTTGATGTTGAACCGAGAGTATAATGTTGGACCGAGAGAATGGTGAAGAGTTATGGATTTAGAACAAGAGAGATGAAGTATCAAGAGATTGAAAGATTAAACACTTAGAGAATAGAGAATCAAGGTTAGAGAATCAAGAGAATAGAGATCTATGCTCTGATACCATGTGAGATTTTGAGAATGAACATTATGAGAGATTAGGGTTTATGTGTTGTAGCCGCAAGAACAAGAGAGAATGAGAGACAAAATGTTCTTGTTATTGATCTTCTTGGTGTTACATCCTTTTTATAGGTAAGACAATACAAAATGTGCTTAACCTAAAGAAGAAAAGAGCCAAAATAGCTAGAGGACAAGGAGCTGAACCGCGGCAGTGAGAGAGAGAGTGTGGTCCCCTCCTTGTGGTCCACACCGTGACCTACTCTTCATCTCCAACGGTCATCTCTCCTTTAGTCTTCACTTATGTAACACCAAGTTATGAATAATAAGGGGATTAGGCGCCTCATTGATCATACTCATAAGTCCCATAAGTTGCACATTATCAAATGTGCAATACTTGTGCACATTTGTTCCTTATCATGATCAATAAGAAGAAGGCGGTTTACAAGCTGTCCATTCAAAGGAGGAAGAGGCCTTGTTCAAGAAGCTGTACAAGGAGTTGTACAAGCTGTGTATGCTTGGTGAAGGCCATTCAAGGGTGCGGGGGAGCTTGTTGGATCAGTCATGGTTATGTTCCAACAAGGCAAACAATCAATCACTCCCAACCGCAATAAATCAGGCTACTTCTAAACCCTCTCATTCCATTTTCATTAAGCTTCCATCTTATGAGTTCTCTTGATTATGATGATGTTTTCAAAGTCAAAATGTTTTAAACTAAATTCTCAAAACGTTTTAGACTTGTTTTCTCTTAAGTATCTTGTTGTGATCATGTGTTTCAATTCAAAAACGTTTTAAAACTAATACTCAAAACGTTTCAAAACATTAAGGTTTAATGCTTAGCTAATGTTCTAAATGTCTTGCACACACTTAACATGTTTCCTTTAAACCTTTGTGTTGAAGGAAAAGATAAAGACATGCTTGAGGAGCATTAGAAAGTGAAGGAGCTATGAGGAGCATCCGCAAGTCTTGAAGTCTTTCCAAGAGGAAGATGAGACCAACTTGAAGTTCAAATCAGGAAGAGAAGGATTATCAATGTTGGGGTTAAAGGCCGGAGCACTATAGAGTCCAAGTTTCAAAAGACACAACAAAGATCAAAGAAGTTCATATCAAGAAGAATCAAATCAATGAATGCTAAGGAAAGAAAGAGTTGGAAAAGAAGTGAGCCGTGAGTTTTAGATGATGATACCAAGGTCAAGTTACATCTTGAGTAGGTGACTATACTCTTTTTGTCCTCCTTAAGGTTTTATCCCAAGAGGTTTTACTTAAGGAGGTTTTTAATGAGGTAGTTCAACCGCTCCAAGCTTGGCCTTTGGTCCTCTTCTCCCTTTGGTCTTTTGGAGTCCCGACGACCAAGCTTGCGGGGGAGTATTAGAGAGGAAGAAGAAATGGGATGAGGAGAAGCTGAAGAAGCCGAGCCTCAATCCTAGACAAAGCAAGAAGTGTGTTCCACAAGTAAAGAAAGGTGGTTCAACAAGCAAGAGGAGTGTGTTCTAGAGTGAGCAACAAGGCATCAATTCAAGATGTCTAAGTATTGGATAAGGCCGTGGGATGAGTCTTGGAGAGAAAGTGAAGACCACGGCCCATGAAGACAAATGATCAAGGCTGAAGTGTTAAACAAGAAAGGAGGTTAAAATGTGTGGATTAAGGTCTGAAGTTAAGCTACTAAGATCACATGTTGAGTTCAACATATTCAGAAGTCACATGTGGGATTAAACAAGAAAGTAGTTGTGAAGACATGTCACTATCAGCCTTGGGCGTGTTCTCTCTCTCTCTCCAGACCTACAAAACGCCAAATAAGAGAGAGGAGATGTCACTTTCAGTCTGAGAAAGCACAAGAAGCGAGATGGAAGAAGAAGATCCAACCATCCAATTCAAATCCGAAACTCCCTCTCTTAATCAATGGCTGAGATGTATTCATTTGTTTATCTTTGTTTATTGTTGTCTTGACCTAGTTGGATCTCTATATCAGAGAGTCCCACGCCTCTTGTAACCTTTGCTAATTCACAAACATTTGAAAGACTTATTGTTACAAACAAAGTCTCTCTTCTTCTCTCTTTCCCTTTAGTTTCCTCTTGCGGTTCCATTACTTAACTCTCATTGTGCTCTTCAATAAGACACAATGTAGACTCATGTAAGAGCATTGGTTGGCTGCTTAGGCAGTCCAAAACCACACTTGGATAGTTCTTCCATAACTAATCCAAGTGTGAGAAGCTCTCGGTTTTCCTTTAAAGCTCTTACATAGTTTTCTTTTCTTCTTTAGAACACCTCTTAGCTAATTACTGATTTGGATCCATTCTCATGAGTAAACTCTCCTGATGAGATGTTAAGCTCTTGGATACATTTTCATATAGCTTAAGTGTTCATTCTTTGAGGTAGAGTAGCTTTGTTTCTCTTCTTTTAAACCGCAACCCTAGTTTCTCTCTCTAAGCGCCTTAAGAACCCTAATTGGGTCTTAGGCTTGTTTCTTCTACTCTACCTCATTCTCTTGAGCTAAACTTGATAATCAGAGCATCCCCATGGATGCATCTGAAATTCTAACACATAGGTGTCATGGATTGGAGATTTTAGGTGAGGTTAGACAACTATAAGTAAGATTTTGTATGCTCCTAAAGGTAGAATGAGAATCATTTTATACAAGTTTATGTTCATTTGTAACACCCCTAAATAACCCTTCTAAATAATAGAAAGACACTTTGACCTTCTACAAGTTCCTATGATAATCCTAAACAAAACTTTTTAAACAAAACTTCTTGAAACCTATGTGTCATGGATTGGAGAATTTAGGTGCAGTAAGACAACTATAAGTAAGTTTTTGTATGCTCCCAAAGGTAGAATGAGAAGCATGTTGTACATGTTTATGTTCGTTTGTAACACAACTATGTAACCCCTCCAAAAGACTAGAAAGACATTTTGATCTTCTAAAAGGTCCTATGAGAATCCAAAATAAAACTTTTTAACCAAAACTTCTTGAAACTTATATGTCATGGATTGGAGAATTTAGGTGAGGTAGGACAACTATAAGTAAGTTTTTTTATTCTCCCAAAGGTAGAATGATAAGCATGTTTTACATGTTTATGTTCGATTGTAACACAACTAAGTAACCCCTCTAATAGGCTTGAAAGACACTTTGATCTTCTAAAAGGTCCTATGAGAATCCTAAATAAAACTTTTTAACCCAAACTTCTTGAAACATATATGTCATGGATTGGAGAATTTAGGTGAAGTAGGACAACTATAAGTAAGTTTTTGTATTCTCCCAAAGGTAGAATGATAAGCATGTTTTACATGTTTATGTTCGTTTTTAACACATCTAAGTAACCCCTCTAAAAGACTAGAAAGACACTTTGATCTTCTAAAAGGTCCTATGAGAATCCTAAATAAAAAATTTTAACCAAAACTTCTTGAAACATACATGTCATGGATTGGAGAATTTAGGTGAGGTAGGACAACTATAAGTAAGTTTTTGTATGCTCCTTAAGGTAGAATGAGAAGCATTTTATACAAGTTATGTTCGTTTGTAACACCCCTAAGTAACCCTTCTAAATACTCGAAAGACACTATGGTCTTGTAAAAGGTCCTATGAGAATCCTAAACAAAAATTCTTGAAACATATGTGTCATGGATCGGGGGTTTTAGGTGAGGTTAAGCAACTATAAGTAAGTTTTTGTATGTTGCTTAAGGTAGAATGAGAAGCATTTTATACAAGTTTATGTTCGTTTGTAACACCCCTAAGTAACCCGTCTAAATACTAGAAAGACACTTTGATCTTGTAAAAGGTCCAATGAGAATCCTAAACAAAACTTTTTGAACAACAATTCTTGAAACAAATGTGTCATGGATTGGAGATTTTAGGTGAGGTTAGACAATTATAAGTAAGATTTTGTATGCTCCTAAAGGTAGAATGAGAATCATTTTATACAAGTTTATGTTCATTTGTAACACCCCTAAATAACCCTTCTAAATAATAGAAAGACACTTTGACCTTCTACAAGTTCCTATGATAATCCTAAACAAAACTTTTTAAACAAAACTTCTTGAAACCTATGTGTCATGGATTGGAGAATTTAGGTGCAGTAAGACAACTATAAGTAAGTTTTTGTATGTTCCCAAAGGTAGAATGAGAAGCATGTTGTACATGTTTATGTTCGTTTGTAACACAACTAAGTAACCCCTCCAAAAGACTAGAAAGACATTTTGATCTTCTAAAAGGTCCTATGAGAATCCAAAATAAAACTTTTTAACCAAAACTTCTTGAAACTTATATGTCATGGATTGGAGAATTTAGGTGAGGTAGGACAACTATAAGTAAGTTTTTTTATTCTCCCAAAGGTAGAATGATAAGCATGTTTTACATGTTTATGTTCGATTGTAACACAACTAAGTAACCCCTCTAATAGGCTTGAAAGACACTTTGATCTTCTAAAAGGTCCTATGAGAATCCTAAATAAAACTTTTTAACCAAAACTTCTTGAAACATATATGTCATGGATTGGAGAATTTAGGTGAAGTAGGACAACTATAAGTAAGTTTTTGTATTCTCCCAAAGGTAGAATGATAAGCATGTTTTACATGTTTATGTTCGTTTTTAACACATCTAAGTAACCCCTCTAAAAGACTAGAAAGACACTTTGATCTTCTAAAAGGTCCTATGAGAATCCTAAATAAAAACTTTTTAACCAAAACTTCTTTAAACATATATGTCATGGATTGGAGAATTTAGGTGAGGTAGGACAACTATAAGTAAGTTTTTTTATTCTCCCAAAGGTAGAATGATAAGCATGTTTTACATGTTTATGTTCGATTGTAACACAACTAAGTAACCCCTCTAATAGGCTTGAAAGACACTTTGATCTTCTAAAAGGTCCTATGAGAATCCTAAATAAAACTTTTTAACCAAAACTTCTTGAAACATATATGTCATGGATTGGAGAATTTAGGTGAAGTAGGACAACTATAAGTAAGTTTTTGTATTCTCCCAAAGGTAGAATGATAAGCATGTTTTACATGTTTATGTTCGTTTTTAACACATCTAAGTAACCCCTCTAAAAGACTAGAAAGACACTTTGATCTTCTAAAAGGTCCTATGAGAATCCTAAATAAAAAATTTTAACCAAAACTTCTTGAAACATACATGTCATGGATTGGAGAATTTAGGTGAGGTAGGACAACTATAAGTAAGTTTTTGTATGCTCCTTAAGGTAGAATGAGAAGCATTTTATACAAGTTATGTTCGTTTGTAACACCCCTAAGTAACCCTTCTAAATACTCGAAAGACACTATGGTCTTGTAAAAGGTCCTATGAGAATCCTAAACAAAAATTCTTGAAACATATGTGTCATGGATCGGGGGTTTTAGGTGAGGTTAAGCAACTATAAGTAAGTTTTTGTATGTTGCTTAAGGTAGAATGAGAAGCATTTTATACAAGTTTATGTTCGTTTGTAACACCCCTAAGTAACCCGTCTAAATACTAGAAAGACACTTTGATCTTGTAAAAGGTCCAATGAGAATCCTAAACAAAACTTTTTGAACAACAATTCTTGAAACAAATGTGTCATGGATTGGAGATTTTAGGTGAGGTTAGACAATTATAAGTAAGATTTTGTATGCTCCTAAAGGTAGAATGAGAATCATTTTATACAAGTTTATGTTCATTTGTAACACCCCTAAATAACCCTTCTAAATAATAGAAAGACACTTTGACCTTCTACAAGTTCCTATGATAATCCTAAACAAAACTTTTTAAACAAAACTTCTTGAAACCTATGTGTCATGGATTGGAGAATTTAGGTGCAGTAAGACAACTATAAGTAAGTTTTTGTATGCTCCCAAAGGTAGAATGAGAAGCATGTTGTACATGTTTATGTTCGTTTGTAACACAACTAAGTAACCCCTCCAAAAGACTAGAAAGACATTTTGATCTTCTAAAAGGTCCTATGAGAATCCAAAATAAAACTTTTTAACCAAAACTTCTTGAAACTTATATGTCATGGATTGGAGAATTTAGGTGAGGTAGGACAACTATAAGTAAGTTTTTTTATTCTCCCAAAGGTAGAATGATAAGCATGTTTTACATGTTTATGTTCGATTGTAACACAACTAAGTAACCCCTCTAATAGGCTTGAAAGACACTTTGATCTTCTAAAAGGTCCTATGAGAATCCTAAATAAAACTTTTTAACCAAAACTTCTTGAAACATATATGTCATGGATTGGAGAATTTAGGTGAAGTAGGACAACTATAAGTAAGTTTTTGTATTCTCCCAAAGGTAGAATGATAAGCATGTTTTACATGTTTATGTTCGTTTTTAACACATCTAAGTAACCCCTCTAAAAGACTAGAAAGACACTTTGATCTTCTAAAAGGTCCTATGAGAATCCTAAATAAAAAATTTTAACCAAAACTTCTTGAAACATACATGTCATGGATTGGAGAATTTAGGTGAGGTAGGACAACTATAAGTAAGTTTTTGTATGCTCCTTAAGGTAGAATGAGAAGCATTTTATACAAGTTATGTTCGTTTGTAACACCCCTAAGTAACCCTTCTAAATACTCGAAAGACACTATGGTCTTGTAAAAGGTCCTATGAGAATCTTAAACAAAAATTCTTGAAACATATGTGTCATGGATCGGGGGTTTTAGGTGAGGTTAAACAACTATAAGTAAGTTTTTGTATGTTGCTTAAGGTAGAATGAGAAGCATTTTATACAAGTTTATGTTCGTTTGTAACACCCCTAAGTAACCCGTCTAAATACTAGAAAGACACTTTGATCTTGTAAAAGGTCCAATGAGAATCCTAAACAAAACTTTTTGAACAACAATTCTTGAAACATATGTGTCATGGATTGGAGATTTTAGGTGAGGTTAGACAACTATAAGTAAGATTTTGTATGCTCCTAAAGGTAGAATGAGAATCATTTTATACAAGTTTATGTTCATTTGTAACACCCCTAAATAACCCTTCTAAATAATAGAAAGACACTTTGACCTTCTACAAGTTCCTATGATAATCCTAAACAAAACTTTTTAAACAAAACTTCTTGAAACCTATATGTCATGGATTGGAGAATTTAGGTGCAGTAAGACAACTATAAGTAAGTTTTTGTATGCTCCCAAAGGTAGAATGAGAAGCATGTTGTACATGTTTATGTTCGTTTGTAACACAACTAAGTAACCCCTCCAAAAGACTAGAAAGACATTTTTATTGAGATGAAGACATTAATCGAAAATCCTTTCATCCGATCAGAAGAAGAAGAGGTGAATAAGTATAAGGCAAGAGAATTTAATCTTATGGTTAAGTGGTAAAAGGATAAGTTACCATGAATCAAGTCAAAGATCTTCTAGAAGGTTGACTCCACGGATGAATAGTGCCAGGAGACAAGATTCAAATTCAAATGGAGATTCCCTTCCCTACTTGCTTCACTCTTTTGTCTAAAGGTGTCCTTAGGATTATTTTGTGTCTAGAGTTTGAATTTGAATGTATAGGCCACGAAATGGACTTGTTTTATGTCTATATATTCATTGTAATATCAAGAAGAATAATACACTCTTTTGGGAGTTTATTTCCCATTTACTCTCAACACCTCTCTTGTTCTTATTCTCTCAAAGTCTCTTTAACCTTCTGATCTTATGATTCTCTGCTTAAATCTTCTATTCTTTGGTTTATACTCTTAAATTCTATCATGGTATCAGAGCAATAAGCTCCTAATCTCTGTTACTTCCTCAAAATCTCTGATTTAAAAGTTGTGAACTCTGTTCTTAAAATCTGTTCTTCAAACTCTTTGTTCTTCATTTCTGTCCTAATCTTTCTTTCTCTTTGAGTTATTCTTTTGCCTGATATTCCCTCCTAAGGTGTTAAATAATTGTAACCATGGAGAACTCAGAGCTGGTGTTTATTCCAGTGACCCTAAAGGGGTGTAATTACTTGCTATGGGCAAGAATGGTGAAATCTGCTCTTGGAGGTCGTGGGCTATGGAAGTATATCAGTGATGAAGCTTCAACCCAGCTGGTCCAAGATGAGGAGAAGAGGATTCAAGAAGACCAGAAGGTTCTGTCCATTCTCCAAAGTTCCCTTGAAGCCTCGATATTGGAGGCTTATTCATATTGTGAAACCGCAAAAGAGTTATGGATAACTCTTCAGAAGGTTTTTGGTAATCTTTCAAATCTCAGTAGAATCTTTGAATTGAAGCTGGCTATTAACAGTCTCAGTCAAGAAGATATGGAGTTTACTGAGCTGTTTGGCAAGTTCAGATCATTATGGGCTGAACTCGATATGTTGAGACCAAGTTCAGTTGATCCAATTGTTGTAAAGGAAAGAAGAGATCAAGACATGGTATTTGCTCTTCTGCTTGCATTAAACCCTACATACAATGGCATGATTAGACACGTCTTGAGGTCAGACAAGCTCCCAACACTAGAGGAGTTGTGTGCACAAATTCAAAAGGAGAAAGGTGCACAAGGATTGTTTGGGAAAAAGGAGCTTGTTACTGCCAACAAAGGGGTCTACAAGCGTGAAGAGAGAAGGTGGTTGGTGTGTTATCATTGTAAACAGCAAGGCCACACAAAGAAGGAGTGTTGGAATAAATGTGAAGAACCAAAGCCATCTTCATGTGAAGACAGAACCGGTTCATTCATAAGGAGTTATCATGCGAAGTTCGTTGAGGAACAAGGAAATGCTTTGGTGTCTTCTCAACATGATCTTCTGAGGAAATCAGATATACATGCCCTCATAGACGCCTTGAAAACATCTAAAAAGTCTGGTAACTCTCTTCATGCATCTAATATCTCTAAGCCATTGATTATAGACTCAGGAGCATCTCATCACATGATTAGTGATTCAAACCTGATTACTAATGTAGAACCGGCTCTAGGGAATGTTGTGATAGCAAATGGAGATAGAATACCAGTTAAAGGTGTAGGGAATCTTAGGTTATTTGACAAGGAATCAAAAGCCTTCTATATGCCTAGTTTTACATCAAATTTGCTATCTGTGAAAAAGGCAACCACTGATTTAAATTGCAATGTCATATTCAGTCCTAATGATGTCCATTTTCAGGACATTGAGACTAGCAAAGTACTTGGGAAAGGAGTAAGTAAAGATGGTCTTTATATTCTAGATAGCACTAAACCATCATCTGATTTATGTTCAGTTTCTCCTAACTCATTTCTTGCTACCGATGATAATGTTGTTTGGCATGCTAGACTAGGACATCCTCATTCAAGAGCTTTAAGTCTGTTATTACCTAATCTTTCATTTGCAAATGATAATTGTGAAGCTTGCATACTTGGTAAACATTGCAAGTCTGTTTTTCCTAAATCTGCAACAATTTATGAAAATTGTTTTGATCTTGTTCATTCTGACGTATGGACTGCTCCTTGTTTGTCTAGAGAGAGTCATAAGTATTTTGTGACATTTATTGATGAGAAATCAAAGTATACTTGGTTAACTTTGATCCAAACCAAAGATAGGGTCTTAGAGGCTTTCACCAACTTTCAAAACTATGTGACTAACCATTTTAATGCTAAGATAAAGATTTTCAGATCAGACAATGGTGGAGAGTACACTAGCCATGCATTCAAAAATCATCTAGCCAAGCATGGAATCCTTCATCAAACGAGCTGTCCCTACACTCCACAACAAAATGGAGTTGCTGAAAGGAAGAACAGACATCTAATGGAGGTGGCAAGGTCTATGATGTTCTACACAAATGTCCCAAAACGTTTTTGGGGAGATGCTGTCATGACAGCTTGCTATTTGATCAACAGAACACCTACCAAAGTTCTGCATGATCAATCACCGTTTCAGGTATTAAACAAAACCAAACCTTCAATTAACCACTTACGTGTGTTTGGGTGTATGTGTTTTGTGTTGGTTCCAGGAGAAAAAAGGGACAAGCTTGATGCAAAGAGTACGAAAGCAATGTTCATTGGTTACTCCACAACTCAGAAGGGCTATAAGTGTTATGTACCTGAAGCCAAGAAAGTCTTGGTATCCAGGGATGTTAGGTTTGTGGAATCAAAGGGCTATTATGTGGAGAAGAGTTGGGATAGTCTTAAGGATCTATCAAATAATCCATCTGACCGTGCCAACAACTTGAGAATCATCTTAGAAAACCTTGGGATTAGTCAACCACAACCAAAGGAGGATGCACAAAAGACTAGACCGGTTGCTCATGAGGCTCCAAATACTGATGATATACGCCACCTTGATCATGAGGGGGACAATGAAGAATCACCATCTGATCAACAAGAGGATTCTGTCACTCATGATCAAGGAGGAGAAGAAGATCAAGAAGCACATCAAATGGAGTCTGAACAGTCTGAAATGGAGGAGGAACAAGTAGAAAAGGATACTGATCCGGATGTGCAAGTCTTGAGGAGAAGTGAACAGTCTGAAATGGAGGAGGAACAAGTGGAAAAGGATAATTATCAGGATGTGCAAGTCTTAAGGAGAAGCACACGTGTGAAGAAGGACCCATCTGAATGGAAGAACACAAGAGTCTACTACAATAGTCAAGCAGTTGCTCATCCAAACCAAGCTGTTTGCACACTTGCTCACTTCCCAACTGAACATCAAGTCTTCATTGGTGCCCTTGATGCTGAATTTGTTCCTAAAACCTATGAAGAAGCCAAGGAGCATAAAAAGTGGAGAGATGCAGTGGGAGATGAAATCAAAGCAATGGAGAATAACAACACTTGGTATGAGACAGACTTGCCTAGGAAGAAGAAGGCAGTAAGTTCCAAATGGGTGTTCACTATCAAATACAAAAGTAATGGAGAGATAGAGCGGTACAAGGCTAGATTGGTTGCAAGAGGATTCACACAAACATATGGAGAGGATTACCGTGATACATTTGCACCAGTAGCCAAGCTTCATACAGTGAGAGTCATCTTATCCTTAGCAACAAACTTGGAATGGGACTTATGGCAGATGGATGTCAAGAATGCCTTTCTTCAAGGAGAGCTAGAGGATGAAGTGTACATGACTCCACCACCTGGTCTTGAAGGCATGGTTACACCAGGGAGAGTTTTGAGACTTAAGAAGGCTATCTATGGGCTGAAGCAATCTCCTAGAGCTTGGTATCACAAACTGAGCACCACTCTCATGGAAAGAGGTTTCAAGAGATCAGAAGCTGACCATACACTCTTCACTAAATCAAACCAGGAAGGTATTGTAGTCATTCTCATTTATGTTGATGATATTATCATCTCAGGGAATGACAAGGTGGGAATACAAGCTAGTAAAGATTATTTAAAGTCTGTGTTGGATATTAAAGATCTTGGAGAACTAAAATACTTTCTAGGGATAGAAGTGTGCCGTTCTAAGGAAGGCCTCTTCTTATCACAAAGGAAGTATACTCTTGATTTGTTGAGTGAAGCAGGTAAGCTAGAAGGAAAGGCAGCTAAGACACCTCTTGAAGATGGTTACAAAGTCATAAGAGAGGGGGAGATTGAAGATCAACCGTTTGAGGACATCACTCTATACAGAAGGATGGTTGGTAAGTTGATCTATCTCACCATTACACGGCCTGATTTGTGTTTTGCTGTGAATCAGATAAGTCAACATATGCAAGCTCCTAAGATGCATCATTGGAGTATGGTGGATCGGATCCTAAGATACCTCAATGGAGCTCCTGGTCAAGGAATATGGATGGGATGCAATCAAAGCACAGAGATTGTAGGCTATTGTGATGCTGACTGGGCTGGTGACCGAGTGGATAGAAGATCTACTACAGGCTATTGCACGTTCATTGGAGGCAATCTAGTCACTTGGAAAACAAAGAAGCAGAAGGTGGTTTCATGTTCTAGTGCTGAAGCAGAATATAGGGCAATGAGAAAGCTCACAAATGAACTCACCTGGCTCAAGGCTTTACTTGAAGACTTAGGCATTGAATCTCCAAATCCGATCACAATGCATTGTGACAATCAAGCAGCCATTCACATAGCATCCAATTCAGTGTTTCATGAGAGGACAAAGCATATTGAAGTAGACTGTCACAAGGTGCGACAGAAGGTGCAAGAGGGAGTAATCTTACCTTGCTACACAAGGAGTTCAGATCAGTTGGCAGACATATTCACCAAGGCTGCTAGTTTAAAGGTTTGTGAGTTCATTCATCCTAAGCTTGGACTCATAGACCTATCTTAAGCTTGAGTCCCTAGGCTGTGGATTCCATACTCTTTTTCCCTTGGTACAGTTTTTATCCCATGAGGTTTTTCTGTATCAAGGTTTTTTTAATGAGGTGGATATCCACAGTTCCAAGCTTAACCATTTACTATCTCCATGGTTAAGCTTGAGGGGGAGTATTGAGATGAAGACATTAATCGAAAATCCTTTCATCCGATCAGAAGAAGAAGAGGTGAATAAGTATAAGGCAAGAGAATTTAATCTTATGGTTAAGTGGTAAAAGGATAAGTTACCATGAATCAAGTCAAAGATCTTCTAGAAGGTTGACTCCACGGATGAATAGTGCCAGGAGACAAGATTCAAATTCAAATGGAGATTCCCTTCCCTACTTGCTTCACTCTTTTGTCTAAAGGTGTCCTTAGGATTATTTTGTGTCTAGAGTTTGAATTTGAATGTATAGGCCACGAAATGGACTTGTTTTATGTCTATATATTCATTGTAATATCAAGAAGAATAATACACTCTTTTGGGAGTTTATTTCCCATTTACTCTCAACACCTCTCTTGTTCTTATTCTCTCAAAGTCTCTTTAACCTTCTGATCTTATGATTCTCTGCTTAAATCTTCTATTCTTTGGTTTATACTCTTAAATTCTATCAATTTTGATCTTCTAAAAGGTCCTATGAGAATCCAAAATAAAACTTTTTAACCAAAACTTCTTGAAACTTATATGTCATGGATTGGAGAATTTAGGTGAGGTAGGACAACTATAAGTAAGTTTTTTTATTCTCCCAAAGGTAGAATGATAAGCATGTTTTACATGTTTATGTTCGATTGTAACACAACTAAGTAACCCCTCTAATAGGCTTGAAAGACACTTTGATCTTCTAAAAGGTCATATGAGAATCCTAAATAAAACTTTTTAACCAAAACTTCTTGAAACATATATGTCATGGATTGGAGAATTTAGGTGAAGTAGGACAACTATAAGTAAGTTTTTGTATTCTCCCAAAGGTAGAATGATAAGCATGTTTTACATGTTTATGTTCGTTTTTAACACATCTAAGTAACCCCTCTAAAAGACTAGAAAGACACTTTGATCTTCTAAAAGGTCCTATGAGAATCCTAAATAAAAACTTTTTAACCAAAATTTCTTGAAACATATATGTCATGGATTGGAGAATTTAGGTGAAGTAGGACAACTATTAGTAAGTTTTTGTATTCTCCCAAAGGTAGAATGATAAGCATGTTTTACATGTTTATGTTCGTTTTTAACACAACTAAGTAACCCCTCTAAAAGACTAGAAAGACACTTTGATCTTCTAAAAGGTCCTATGAGAATCCTAAATAAAAAATTTTAACCAAAACTTCTTGAAACATACATGTCATGGATTGGAGAATTTAGGTGAGGTAGGACAACTATAAGTAAGTTTTTGTATGCTCCTTAAGGTAGAATGAGAAGCATTTTATACAAGTTATGTTCGTTTGTAACACCCCTAAGTAACCCTTCTAAATACTCGAAAGACACTATGATCTTGTAAAAGGTCCTATGAGAATCCTAAACAAAACTTTTTAAACAAAAATTCTTGAAACATATGTGTCATGGATCGGGGGTTTTAGGTGATGTTAAACAACTATAAGTAAGTTTTTGTATGTTGCTTAAGGTAGAATGAGAAGCATTTTATACAAGTTTATGTTCGTTTGTAACACCCCTAAGTAACCCGTCTAAATACTAGAAAGACACTTTGATCTTGTAAAAGGTCCAATGAGAATCCTAAACAAAACTTTTGAACAACAATTCTTGAAACATAGGTGTCATGGATTGGAGATTTTAGGTGAGGTTAGACAACTATAAGTAAGATTTTGTATGCTCCTAAAGGTAGAATGAGAATCATTTTATACAAGTTTATGTTCATTTGTAACACCCCTAAATAACCCTTCTAAATAATAGAAAGACACTTTGACCTTCTACAAGTTCCTATGATAATCCTAAACAAAATTTTTAAACAAAACTTCTTGAAACCTATGTGTCATGGATTGGAGAATTTAGGTGCAGTAAGACAACTATAAGTAAGTTTTTGTATGCTCCCAAAGGTAGAATGAGAAGCATGTTGTACATGTTTATGTTCGTTTGTAACACAACTAAGTAACCCCTCCAAAAGACTAGAAAGACATTTTGATTTTCTAAAAGGTCCTATGAGAATCCAAAATAAAACTTTTTAACCAAAACTTCTTGAAACTTATATGTCATGGATTGGAGAATTTAGGTGAGGTAGGACAACTATAAGTAAGTTTTTTTATTCTCCCAAAGGTAGAATGATAAGCATGTTTTACATGTTTATGTTCGATTGTAACACAACTAAGTAACCCCTCTAATAGGCTTGAAAGACACTTTGATCTTCTAAAAGGTCCTATGAGAATCCTAAATAAAACTTTTTAACCAAAACTTCTTGAAACATATATGTCATGGATTGGAGAATTTAGGTGAAGTAGGACAACTATAAGTAAGTTTTTGTATTCTCCCAAAGGTAGAATGATAAGCATGTTTTACATGTTTATGTTCGTTTTTAACACATCTAAGTAACCCCTCTAAAAGACTAGAAAGACACTTTGATCTTCTAAAAGGTCCTATGAGAATCCTAAATAAAAAATTTTAACCAAAACTTCTTGAAACATACATGTCATGGATTGGAGAATTTAGGTGAGGTAGGACAACTATAAGTAAGTTTTTGTATGCTCCTTAAGGTAGAATGAGAAGCATTTTATACAAGTTATGTTCGTTTGTAACACCCCTAAGTAACCCTTCTAAATACTCGAAAGACACTATGGTCTTGTAAAAGGTCCTATGAGAATCCTAAACAAAAATTCTTGAAACATATGTGTCATGGATCGGGGGTTTTAGGTGAGGTTAAACAACTATAAGTAAGTTTTTGTATGTTGCTTAAGGTAGAATGAGAAGCATTTTATACAAGTTTATGTTCGTTTGTAACACCCCTAAGTAACCCGTCTAAATACTAGAAAGACACTTTGATCTTGTAAAAGGTCCAATGAGAATCCTAAACAAAACATTTGAACAACAATTCTTGAAACATAGGTGTCATGGATATTGGAATGGAGATCAGTACTTGCATCAGATTACAATTATTGAGTATTGAGATGAACACCTTAAGTGTTCAAATCAATGTGAAGTCATTTGATCCGATCAGAAGAAGAAGAGGTAAATAAGTAAAAGGGAGAGAGTTTAATCTTATGGTTAAGTGGTAAAAGGATAAGTTACCATTAACCAAGTCAAAGATCTTCTAGAAGCTTGATTCCACGGATGAACAGTACCAGGAGACAAGATTCAAATTCAAATGGAGATTCCCTTCCCTACTTGCTTCACCCTTTTGTCCAAAGGTGTCTTTAGAATTATTTTGTCATTAGAGTTTGAATTTGAATGTAGTAGCCACGAAATTAAGTTATTTTTTGTCTATATATTCATTGTAATATCAATAAGAAAGAGATACATTTGGGAAAGCTTTTCCCTCATACTCCTCTTGTGCAATTCATCTTCTTCTTTTCTCTCTTGCTAAATCTCTCATATAACTCTCTAATTCTAATATTCTTTCATGGTATCAGAGCTTTAAGCTCCTATACCTATTCATTTCCGCATACTCTGATTCATAAACTCTGATTTTCTAGTTCTTGTTCTTCTTGTTCTTGAAAGCGTTCTTGAAAGTTCCTGTCCTTGTTCTTGAAAGTTCTAAAGCTCTCAAGCATTCTTCTTTGGTTTATTTTATCTGGTGTGTGTTCTCTGTGAGTTGAGAACTTGCTTATTCATAAGCTTATCTTGAAAACTCCCTCCTTGCAACAAATCAGTCTTAGCAATGGAGAACTCAAGAGTAATCATTCCTGTGATTCTTAAAGGTGCCAACTACATTGTTTGGGCCAGGATGGTGAAGTCTGCTCTTGGAGGCAGAGGTTTATGGAAGTACATCATGAGGAGCACAGCTCCAGAGAAGGTGGTGAAGGCTAAAGCTAAGGTTGGAACTGAGGCTGAAGCTAAAGAAGATGTTGAGTCTCATGAGGACACATCTGAAGCTGATGAAGAAGCGTGGATTCAAGGGGATCAGAATGTCCTCTCCATACTTCAAAGCTCACTTGACCAGCACCTATTGGAAGCTTACTCATATTGTGTGACTTCCAAGCAGCTGTGGGATACCATTGAGAAGGTTTATGGGAATAAATCAAACCTAACCAGAGTCTTTGAAGTTAAGCTGGCCATTAACAATCTCCAGCAAGAAGATATGGAGTTCAAAGCTCACTTTGGAAAGTTTAGCTCAATGTGGTCAGAGTTGGAGATGTTGAGGCCACCAAGCAGTGATCCTTTGGTGTTACAAGAGAGGAGAGAGCAGGATAAAGTCTTTGCTCTTCTGCTCACCTTGAACTCATCATACAATGGGCTGATTAAGCACATCCTAAGGGCAGACACTCTACCTGACATTGATGATGTGTGTGGACAAATTCAGAAGGAACAAGGTTCATTTGGGTTGTTCAAAGGGAAAGGAGAGTTGGTAACCGCCAACAAGGGGATGTACAAGGCTGACGAGAGGCAGAGCTATGGAGGTGACAAGAGGGGAGTCTTGATGTGTGATTTCTGCAAGAAGAGTGGGCATTTGAAGGACAGATGCTGGCGCCTTCATCCTAACCTCAGACCCTCATCTCACAACAACAGATTCAAAGATCAAAGGGCAAACTACTCTTATGGTGCAGCTGGACCAGGCTCTTCTTCAATGCAACAATGTGATGAAGGGAGAGCAATGGTGGTCCATCAAGCTCCATCCATGACTGCTCAAAGTGATGTGGTAAGAAGGTCAGACCTTGAGGCTCTCATCAAAGCCCTCAAGGATAACTCTGGTATGGTTCTTGGTACTTCACTCTTTGCTTCAAACAAACTGAAACCTTTGATCATTGATTCAGGAGCCTCTCATCATATGATAAGTGATTCTAGGTTGATAAACAATGTTGAACCTGTCTTAGGAAGTGTAGTGATTGCAAATGGTGATAAAATTCCAATACAAGGCATAGGAAATCTGAAATTGTTTAACAAAGAATCTAAAGCCTTCTTTATGCCTAGTTTCACTTCAAACTTAGTTTCTGTAAAAAGGATAGCCACTGATTTGAATTGCAATGTTGTTTTCAGTCCTAATGATGTTGTGTTTCAGGATATTAAAACAAGTAAGTTGATTGGGAAAGGTGTGACAAAGGATCAGCTCTACATGGTTGAAGACACCAATCCCTCTTCTGAATTATCTACTGCTTTATCTACTTGTGTTGGTGTGGATGATTCTATTTGGCATGCTAGATTAGGACATCCACACTCTAGGGCCTTAGGACTTTTATTACCTTCTGTTTCGTTTAAGAATGATGATTGTGAGGCTTGTATCCTTGGTAAACATTGCAAATCTGTTTTTCCAAACTCTAAAACTACTTATGAAAGTTGCTTTGATCTTGTTCATTCTGATGTGTGGACTGCTCCTTGTTTGTCTAGAGAGAACCATAAGTATTTTGTCACTTTCATTGATGAAAAATCTAAGTATACTTGGATAACACTGATGCAAACTAAAGATAGAGTTTTAGAAGCTTTTATGAACTTTCAAAATCATGTTACTAACCATTTCAATGCTAAGATCAAAATTTTTAGATCAGATAATGGTGGTGAATATACAAGCAATGCCTTCAAACAACACTTATCCAAGCATGGGATTCTCCATCAAACAAGCTGTCCCTACACTCCCCAACAAAATGGAGTGGCTGAGAGAAAGAACAGACACTTGATGGAGGTGGCAAGGTCCATGATGTTCTATAGGAATGTTCCTAAGAGGTTTTGGGGAGATGCAGTGATGACAGCATGCTATTTGATCAACAGAACTCCCACAAAAGTTCTTAAGGATCAATCTCCATTTCAGGTATTAAACAACACAAATCCATTGGTTGATCACTTACGTGTGTTTGGGTGTATTTGCTTTGTGTTAATACCAGGAGAACAAAGAGATAAGCTGGATGCTAAGAGCACCAGAGCTATGTTCATTGGTTACTCCACAACACAAAGAGGATACAAGTGTTATGTACCTGAAACAAGGAAGGTTTTGATCTCAAGAGATGTGAAGTTTATGGAAACAAGGAGTTTCTATGATGAAAAGAATTGGGATAGCTTGAAGGATCTTCCCACTTCTCAATCAGATAGAGCAGCTAACCTAAGGATGATCATGGAAAACTTGGGTATTAGTATGCCCCAGCAACCGGCCAAGACAAGCCCTACCACTTCAGTCCCTGCTCCAACTTCAGAAACTCCTCAACATTCCCATCTTGATCATGAGGGGGACACTCATGAATCAGCATCAGAACCGCAAGTGGCTGATCCTTCAACACATGATCAAGCTGAAAATGAGGAGCATGAGGAACATGAGGAAGAACCTGAGGAGTTGGATCATCAAAATGAAGAGGTTGAACAGCCTGTTGTGAATGAGCAGCAACAAGTTCAAGTGTTAAGAAGGAGTACAAGGGAGAAAAAGGATCCATCAGAATGGAAGAAGACTAGGGTTTACTTCAACAGCAAGGCAGTAGCTCATCCCATTCAAGCTTTTTGTAGCTTAGCTCATGTACCTTTGGAGCATCAAGTGTTCATTGGGAAGTTGGATCAAGAACATGTACCAACAACCTATGAAGAAGCAAAGGGAGATAAGAGGTGGATGCAAGCTGTGGATGAAGAGACCAAAGCAATGGAGAACAATGAAACTTGGTATGAAGCTGAACTTCCTAGAGGAAAGAAGGCAGTGACTTCTAAATGGGTTTTCACCATCAAGTATAGAAGTAATGGAGAAGTGGAGAGATACAAGGCAAGGTTGGTTGCAAGAGGCTTCACTCAAACCTATGGAAAGGATTACTTGGACACCTTTGCACCAGTAGCTAAGCTTCACACAGTTAGGATCATCTTGTCTTTAGCAACAAACCTTGATTGGGAACTTTGGCAAATGGATGTCAAGAATGCATTCCTTCAAGGAGAGCTTGAAGATGAGGTATACATGAGACCACCTTCTGGTCTTGAAAGCATTGTGAAACCAGGGAAGGTGTTGAGACTCAAGAAGGCTATCTATGGATTAAAGCAATCACCTAGAGCTTGGTATCATAAACTGAGCTCAACACTTATGCAAAGAGGATTCAAGAGGTCTGAAGGAGATCACACCTTGTTTACTCTTCAAGATCAGGAAGGTATCATTGTCATCCTTGTTTATGTTGATGACATTATCATATCAGGGAGCAACAAGTCAGGTATACAAGACACTAAGGCTTATCTCAAATCTGTTTTTGACATTAAAGACCTTGGTGCTCTAAAGTACTTCCTTGGGATAGAAGTTTGTCGATCTAATGATGGACTCTTCTTATCTCAAAGGAAGTACACACTTGATTTGTTATCTGAAGCAGGAAAGATTGGATCAAAACCGGCTAAGACACCATTGGAAGAAGGTTACAAAGTCATAAGAGAGGGGGAGCTTGAGGAAAAACCATTTGAGGACATTACTCAGTATAGAAGAATGGTTGGTAAGCTCATTTACTTAACCATAACCAGACCTGATGTGTGTTATGCAGTGAACCAAGTGAGCCAGCATATGCAAGCACCCAAGATGCATCATTGGAACATGGTTGAAAGGATACTTAGATACCTAAGTGGTGCTCCTGGTCAAGGCATTTGGATGGGTTGCAACCAAAGCACAGAGATAGTTGGGTATTGTGATGCTGATTGGGCAGGAGATAGAGTGGACAGGAGATCTACTACTGGCTATTGCACATTCATTTGAGGCAACCTTGTTACTTGGAAGAGCAAGAAGCAGAAGATAGTGTCATGTTCAAGTGCTGAAGCTGAATATAGAGCAATGAGGAAGCTAGCAACAGAATTGGCGTGGATCAAAGGTCTTCTTGTGGATTTGGGGATTGAGACTTCAAAGCCAATCACCATGCATTGTGACAACCAAGCAGCCATACACATTGCTTCAAACTCAGTCTTCCATGAAAGAACCAAGCACATAGAAGTTGATTGTCACAAGGTTAGGCAGATGATTGAGCAAGGAGTGGTGTTGCCATGTTTCACAAGAAGTGAGGAACAACTAGCTGATGTGTTCACCAAGGCAGCTAGCTTGAAGGTGTGTGAGTCCATTCACACAAAGCTTGGACTCATGGAGCTTCCAGAATCCTCTAATGCTATGGAGTCTACACTCTTTTTCCCTTCATGAAGTTTTATCCCATGAGGTTTTCTTCATGAAGGTTTTTAATGAGGTAGATCTCCATTGCATTCCAAGCTTGATTCAACTCTTGAATTCAAGCTTGAGGGGGAGTATTGGAATGGAGATCAGTACTTGCATCAGATTACAATTATTGAGTATTGAGATGAACACCTTAAGTGTTCAAATCAATGTGAAGTCATTTGATCCGATCAGAAGAAGAAGAGGTAAATAAGTAAAAGGGAGAGAGTTTAATCTTATGGTTAAGTGGTAAAAGGATAAGTTACCATTAACCAAGTCAAAGATCTTCTAGAAGCTTGATTCCACGGATGAACAGTACCAGGAGACAAGATTCAAATTCAAATGGAGATTCCCTTCCCTACTTGCTTCACCCTTTTGTCCAAAGGTGTCTTTAGAATTATTTTGTCATTAGAGTTTGAATTTGAATGTAGTAGCCACGAAATTAAGTTATTTTTTGTCTATATATTCATTGTAATATCAATAAGAAAGAGATACATTTGGGAAAGCTTTTCCCTCATACTCCTCTTGTGCAATTCATCTTCTTCTTTTCTCTCTTGCTAAATCTCTCATATAACTCTCTAATTCTAATATTCTTTCAATGGATTGGAGATTTTAGGTGAGGTTAGACAACTATAAGTAAGATTTTGTATGCTCCTAAAGGTAGAATGAGAATCATTTTATACAAGTTTATGTTCATTTGTAACACCCCTAAATAACCCTTCTAAATAATAGAAAGACACTTTGACCTTCTACAAGTTCCTATGATAATCCTAAACAAAATTTTTAAACAAAACTTCTTGAAACCTATGTGTCATGGATTGGAGAATTTAGGTGCAGTAAGACAACTATAAGTAAGTTTTTGTATGCTCCCAAAGGTAGAATGAGAAGCATGTGTTGGAATGAAGGAGAAAGAAGTAACAAGAGTGTGTGACAAGTAAAGGTAGCCGGTTAGGGTTTATGAGGAAATGAAGAGCCGGGTGATGTCTTATGGAAGTGTTGGGATTTGGGGACTAAACAAACATGTGACTTTGTTTGTTTATAGTTTGGTTAAGTCCCCAACATAGTACCAACATGTCTGGAATGAATCAGAAGCGCAGGAAGACTGATCTCAAGGCTGAACACACCACTCTCTCTCCTCAGTGAGCTGTCGCTATCTACATTTGGAGCCGTTACTACTCTCTTGTCTTCTTCTTCTTTGTTTATTGTTTTATCTATCCAGAACCCTAGTTTCATCTCTATATAAGCATTGTAACACATAAACATTAAGATAAGTTAAGGGAATCATTTCCTAAACTCTCAATCTCTCTTCACTCTCTCGGTTACACACTTTCTCGCTCATAAACCCTAATCGGGTACATGAGCTTCTCTCTTCAAGAACTCACCAAGAACTCTTCCTAATCTCAAATTCTCACATGGTATCAGAGCCTTAAAGCTTCTGTACCTAATCTCTCTTCCGCAAATACTCTGAATCTCTCTCTTTTGTTCTCAATACTCATTTGAATTTCTTGTACTCTCGGTTAACTTCATCCCATACTACCCGGTTACTTCTTTCTTGTTCAACTTCTCTTTTGAAACCTGTTCTCTTGAATCTCTATCATTACTCAGTCATGGAAAACTCAAGGGTGATTATCCCAGTGACTCTTAAGGGAGCCAACTACTTGGTGTGGGCTAGAATGGCCAAAAGCGCTCTTGGTGGAAGAGGCTTGTGGAAGCATGTTTTAAGCGACTCTGCTCCAGTCAAGATGATGAAAGCTGAGCCCAAAGGTGAAGCTGCTAAAGGAGGAACCGAGGCTGAGGCTAAGGTTGATGAAGAGGCTGTTGAAGAAGCAGTCCTTGAAGAAGAAGAAGCATGGATCCAAGGAGATCAACATGTACTGTCCATTCTTCAAAGCTCCCTTGAACCGTCTCTGTTGGAAGCTTACTCCTACTGTGAGAGCTCCAAAAGCTTATGGGACACCTTGTACAAGGTATATGGCAACATGTCTAACCTCAGTAGGGTGTTTGAAGTGAAGATGGCCATCAACAATCTGAGCCAAGAAGATATGGAGTTCAAGCAACACTTTGGGAAGTTTAGATCATTGTGGGCAGAGTTGGAAATGCTGAGGCCACCAACAGTTGATCCACAGGTTCTAAATGAGAGAAGGGAGCAAGACAAGGTGTTTGCTCTCCTGCTAACCCTAAACCCAGCTTACAATGGCTTGATCACACACATGTTAAGGGCAGAAACTCTCCCAAATCTTGATGAAGTGTGTGCTCAAATCCAAAAGGAGCAGGGATCTTTTGGGCTGTTTGGAAGGAAAGGTGAGCTTGCTACTGCTCACAAAGGTGCCTACAAACCTGAGGAAAGAAGAGTCCCGGGTGTGTGTGACCATTGCAAGAGAAAGGGGCATTTCAAGGACAAATGCTGGCTGCTTCATCCCCACCTCAAACCTGCCTTCAACAACAACAAGTTCAAGGACCAGAGAGCTCATTACTCAAGTGAATCAACCCTAGCTGGTCCTGCTGCGCCTGGTGCTTCTACTTCATCAAACCGTGGTGGGAATGATTGTAGAGAGATGGTACCAGCCTTTGCTCCTGCTCCTAATGTGGCGCCTCAAAATGACTTGGTGAGGAGGTCTGATCTTGATGCTCTCATCAAAGCCTTCAAGGAAGGTTCTGGTAATGTTCTTGGTAGCTCCTTTCATGCTTTAATCAATCACAAACATTCAATATCTGATCATAAGCCATTGATAGTAGATTCAGGTGCTTCACATCACATGATTAGTGATTTAAACTTGATAAAGAATGTTGAACCTGCTCTTGGTAATGTTGTGATTGCTAATGGTGAAAGGATTCCAATTAAAGGCATAGGAAATGTTAGGTTGTTTGACAGAGAATCAAAAGCTTTTTACATGCCTAGTTTTACATCAAACTTGTTAAGTGTTAAGAGAGTAGCTACTGATCTTAAATGCAATGTTATCTTCAGTCCTAATGATGTGATTTTTCAGGATATTAAGACAAGTAAGTTGCTTGGAAAGGGTGTGACAAAGGATGAGTTATACATGCTTGAAGACACCAACCTTGCATCTGAATTATCTGCTTCTGTTTTTAGTTCTACTCTAGTTAATGATTCTGTATGGCATGCTAGACTTGGTCACCCTCACTCTCGTGCCTTAGGTTTAATGTTGCCCTTTGTTTCTTTTAAAAATGATGATTGTGAAGCATGTATCCTTGGAAAACATTGCAAATCAGTCTTCCCTAGGACTAAAACCGTGTATGCAAACTGCTTTGATCTTGTTCACTCTGATGTTTGGACTGCTCCATGTGTTTCTAGAGAGAATCATAAGTACTTTGTGACATTCATTGATGAGAAATCCAAGTATACTTGGTTAACTTTGATTCAATCTAAAGATAGGGTGTTAGAAGCATTCATGAACTTTCAAACCTATGTATCTAACAATTTCAATGCCAAGATTAAGATATTTAGGTCAGATAATGGTGGGGAATACACAAGCAATGCATTCAAGCATCATCTTGCAAAACATGGGATCATTCACCAAACAAGCTGTCCATACACTCCACAACAGAATGGTGTGGCTGAGAGGAAGAATAGACACTTGATGGAGGTGGCCAGATCAATTATGTTTCATACAAACGTTCCCAAAAGGTTTTGGAGTGATGCTGTGATGTCTGCTTGCTATCTAATCAATAGGACACCCACAAGAGTTCTACAAGATGCTTCACCATATCAGGTATTGAACAAAACTAAACCTTCAATTCATCAATTACGTGTGTTTGGATGTTTGTGTTTTGTTTTAAAACCAGGAGAGCAGAGAGATAAGCTTGATCATAAGAGTGTCAAAGCAATGTTCATTGGGTATTCTACAAACCAGAGAGGGTACAAGTGCTATGTACCTGAGACTAGAAGGGTATTAGTCTCTAGAGATGTTAAGTTTGTGGAGTCAAAGGGTTTCTATGAAGAGAAGAGTTGGGAGAGCCTTAAGGACCTTCCTAATAACCCTTCTGACCGTGCCAATAACCTAAGGAGGATCTTAGAGAGCCTGGGAATTGCTCAGCCAAAGAAGAGTGAGGCGACTCAAGTGGATAAACCGGCTGAGGAAACTAACATTATGGATGAGCCTACTCATCTTGATCATGAGGAGGGCAATGGAGAATCACAAGAGGAACCACAAACTGATGGTTCTGCCACACATGATCAAGATGATAGAGAAGAGATTGTTGGCCAACAAATGGAACCTGAAGCTATGCAAGAGGAACCTGAAGTAGTACAACATCAACAGTCGGTTCAAGTGCTTAGAAGAAGTACTAGAGAGAGAAAGGACCCGTCTGAATGGATGAAGACTAGGGTTTACTACAATTGCAAGGCAGTAGCTCATCCAACACAAGCTGTTTGCACACTTGCTCACTTCCCAACTGAGCACAAGGTGTTTATGGGTGCTATTGATGCTGAATGGGTTCCTAAAACCTATGAAGAAGCTAAGGAGCACAAGAAGTGGACTGATGCAGTTGGAGAAGAGATCAAGGCAATGGAAAACAACAACACTTGGTATGAAACAGATTTACCAAGGAAGAAGAGGGCAGTGAGTTCCAAATGGGTTTTCACTATCAAATACAAGAGCAATGGAGAGATAGAGAGGTACAAGGCCAGATTAGTTGCAAGAGGGTTTACACAAACCTATGGAGAGGATTATAGAGACACTTTTGCACCAGTAGCCAAGCTTCATACAGTGAGAGTGATTCTGTCCTTAGCAACAAACTTGGAGTGGGATTTGCATCAAATGGATGTCAAGAATGCATTCCTCCAAGGAGAGCTAGAGGATGAGGTTTACATGACTCCACCACCTGGTCTTGAAGGCATGGTAACACAAGGAAAGGTTCTGAGGTTGAAGAAGGCAATCTATGGTCTCAAACAATCTCCTAGAGCTTGGTACCACAAGCTAAGCACAACGCTCATGGAAAAGGGTTTTAGTAGATCAGAAGCTGATCATACTCTCTTCACTCAATCAAGCCAAGAAGGTATTGTTGTCATTCTCATTTATGTAGATGATATCATCATCTCAGGGAGTGACAAGGTAGGAATTCAAGCTTGCAAAGATCATTTGAAATCTGTGTTTGATATCAAGGATCTTGGTGAACTAAAGTACTTCCTAGGGATAGAAGTGTGCCGGTCTAAAGAAGGCCTCTTCTTATCACAAAGGAAGTACACTCTTGATTTGTTGAGTGAAGCAGGTGATGTAGGCACAGATAGAGATGGATCCAAAGCTGCTGGTTGTGTAACACTCTCAGCCTTGAACAGAAGGTGGATTCGAGATGGGTTGATGATGGAGATGAAGCAGCTGGTTGTGTAACACTCTCTGCTTAATCTAATGGATGGAATGGAAGTGAAATGGATCGATGGTCGCCACAAAGCTCTATGGACAGGAACTTTGATAAGACAAACAAGAGTTGCTCCTCACAAACTCTCAAGAATTCAGACTGGAATTCAAACAGGTTCATAATGCTCTCTGGACAAAAGGTTGTGTTTATTTCATCAAGGGTGAAGAATACACGCCTGATTTGGGACTTTATAAATAGTCCAAGCAGGTTTGCCCTTCTAGGGGTCTTTGAAGCAAAATACAATGTAATTAAAACAAACTCTGGGACTCTAAGACAAATAAAACGAAAACAGACTCTTATTCAAACAAAAACACACTAAACAAAAGAAAAGAGCCGTTAGAGACATAAGCAAAATAAATGTATTCAAAGACTTACCTTAGCTTGCTCTTTGGATGGTTTATTTGATGTTTTAGACCGTTGGGAGAATGGTAAACGTGGTAAGCTCCTTTGCACTCTCTTTGTTTGCTGAATGGGCCGTGAGCAGGCTTAGATTGATGCTTGGTCCATCTTGAATGTTGAATAGCTTGCCCTTGTTGCAATCTGCTTGTTCTTGATCAGAAGCTTCTAATATAGGCTGGTGCAAGTTGAGTAGATGTTCTACTGCCTTGTTAAACTCCTCTCTTAGCACTCTTGTTCCTGATCTTGTACTTGGTCCAGCTCTAACATATGGCACTTGTGGTGGTTCTGGTTCTATGGCCTCATCATTCCCTCCCCCTTGGAAAGGTTCTGTCCTCAGAACTTCTTCATCTGCATTGTAATGAGACAAATCAGTAACATTGAAAGTGGGAGATATTTGAAACTCACCTGGAAGTTCCAGCTTGTAGGCATTGTCATTAATCTTTTCTAGGACTTTGAATGGTCCATCTCCTCTTGGTGCAAGCTTGGACTTTCTCTGGTTTGGAAACCTCTCATGCCTCATGTGCAACCAAACCCAATCTCCTGGTTGGAACGTCACTTCTTTTCTGTGCTTGTCAGCTTGTTGTTTGTACTTCTCAGTCTTCTTCTCCAGGTTCTCCTTAACCTTCACATGAAGCTTCTTAACGAACTCAGCTTTAGTTTCTCCTTCTGGACTCGAATATATAGCCTGTGGCAGAGATATAAGATCTAGAGGGGTATTTGGTTTCAACCCATAGACAACTTCAAAAGGAGAATGGTTAGTAGCAGAGTGTGTGGCATGATTATAAGCAAACTCAATGTAGGGTAAGCATGATAACCAAGTCTTTAAATTCTTACCAACCGTGGCTCTCAATAAGGTTGAGAGTGTACGGTTTACTACCTCTGTTTGCCCATCAGTTTGAGGATGGCAAGTGGTTGAAAACAACAGCTTTGTTCCCAACTTCCGCCATAGTGTCTTCCAAAAATGGCTGAGAAATTTGGTATCACGATCAGACACAATGGTTCGTGGTATCCCATGTAGCCTCACCACTTCTTTAAAGAACAAATCAGCTATTTGCACAGCATCATTGGTCTTGTTGCATGGAATGAAGTGAGCCATCTTTGAGAACCTGTCCACAACTACAAAGATAGAATCTTTGTGGTTGATCTTTGGTAGCCCTAAAACAAAATCCATAGAGATATCCACCCAAGGTGCATTAGGAATAGGCAATGGTAAGTATAAACCGGGAGGATGTAACCTGGATTTAGCCTTTAGGCAAGTGATGCATTTGGCACAATGTCTCTCCACATCTCTTTTCATGTGTGGCCAGAAGAAGTGCTCCTTAAGAACACCCAACGTTTTGTCCCTGCCAAAATGACCCATTAAACCACCTCCATGAGCTTCTTTGGTCAGTAGCTCTCTCATGGATCCTTGAGGAATGCATAGCCTTCTGTCCTTAAAGAGGAACCCATCCTGTTGATAGAATGCTCCAAAGGCTGCCTTGGTGGTTTCTTTGTAGACTTCTTGAAAGTCTGGATCAGCTTCATACACACCTTTGATGTGTTCAAATCCCATGATCTTAGCCTCCATTGTAGATATAAGAGTATGCCTTCTGGACAATGCATCAGCTACAATATTTTCTTTGCCTTTCTTATACTTGATCATGTATGGAAATGTCTCCACAAACTCCAGCCACCTTGCGTGTCTCTTCTTGAGATTAGTTTGTCCTCTTAGGTGCTTAAGAGTCTCATGGTCTGTATGAATCACGAACTCTTTAGATAGTAAGTAGTGTTGCCAAGTTTCAAGCGACCTTACCAAAGCATAAAGCTCTTTGTCGTAAGTAGGGTAATTAAGTGTAGCACCACTGAGCTTTTCACTAAAGAAAGCTACTGGTCTTCCTCCTTGAGTTAGAACAGCTCCTATTCCTGTTCCAGAAGCATCACATTCAATCTCAAATGGAATGTCAAAGTTAGGAAGTACCAAAACAGGTGCATGGGTTAAGCATTGTTTGAGCTTATTGAAAGCTTCTTCCTGAGCTTGTCCCCACACAAAGGCTGTGTTCTTCTTGATCACAGAGGTTAATGGTGCTGCTATTGTGCTGAAATCCTTCACAAATCTTCTGTAAAAACTAGCCAGCCCATGAAAACTCCTTACATGACCAATTGTAGATGGTGTTGGCCATTCCTGAATAGCTTTGATCTTCTCCTCATCTACCTTTAATCCCTGTGAACTCACAACAAATCCTAAAAACACCAATTGATCAGTGCAGAAAGTACATTTCTTTAAGTTTGCATATAAGCCTTCTAGCCTAAGTGTGTCTAGAACCTGTTCTAGATGCTGGATATGATCAGACAAACATTGGCTATATATCAGTATGTCATCAAAATAGACAACAACAAACTTATAGATGTACTGCCTTAGGACGTGATTCATGAGTCTCATGAAGGTACTGGGAGCATTTGTAAGTCCAAATGGCATGACAAGCCATTCATAAAGCCCTTGCTTTGTTTTGAATGCTGTCTTCCATTCATCTCCTTCTTTCATCCTCACTTGGTGATAACCACTCTTAAGGTCTATCTTTGAGAAGATAGTGGCTCCACTTAGTTCATCTAGCATGTCATCCAGCCTTGGTATTGGATGCCTGTACTTGATTGTGATGTTGTTTATAGCCCTGCAATCAACACACATTCTCCAAGTTCCATCTTTCTTAGGCACCAACAAAACAGGCACGGCACATGGGCTAAGACTCTCCCTGATGTACCCCTTTGACATGAGCTCCTGAACTTGTTTTTCCAACTCCTTAGCTTCTTCAGGATTAACTCTGTAGGCTGGTCTGTTTGGCAGAGGTGCTCCTGGTACCAAATCTATCTGATGCTCAATGCCCCTTAGAGGTGGAAGACCTGAAGGTATATCTTCTGGAAAAACATCCTTATACTTGTCCAAGATAGTGTGCACTTCACTTGGTAGCTCCTGAGCTTCGATTCCTGAAAACAAGCTTTCTCTAAAGATCATGAGTAGCACCTGTTCTTTATGATCTAAAGACTTCAGAACACTCATTGGAGAAATGTATAAGTTGGTTTTACTTTCCTTAGCTCCTTTGTCCATGGCTATTTGCATGGCTTGAACTTGTTGTGGTGTGAGAGGAGCTAAATTGTGCTTCTTATTCTGATGTGTAAAGCTGTAGATGTTGGTACGTCCATTGTGTATGGTTTCTTTATCAAATTGCCATGGTCTTCCTAAGAGGATATGACCTGCTTGCATTGGCACAACATCACATTTTACTTCATCAGTGTACTTACCTATGCTGAATGGCACCATGACTTGCTCATTGATCCTTAGCTCAGTCTCATCATTCAGCCACTTGAGTCGGTATGGCTTTGGATGTTTGGTCTTCTTGAAACCTAGCTTATCAACAAGATACTTGCTAGCCACGTTAGTACAAGAACCACCATCAATAATCAAGCTACATACCTTTGATTCAATGCTGCATCTTGTATGGAAGATGTTTTCTCTCTGAATTGTCTCTGGTTCAAACATGACACTAAGAGCTCTCCTGGTCACTAAAACTTCCCCAACTTCTGGATAATTAGTGACTTCTTCTTCAGATTCAGCTTGCTCTTCTTCTGCCTCATCTTGTGACTCATATTCTCCATTGTCCTTGAGGATCATCACCCTCTGGTTTGGACAATCTCTTGCATAATGTCCCTTGCCTTGACATTTGAAACAGGTTATATCACGGCTTCTTTGGGTCTTATTTTGCTCTGCTTGAGGTGTCTTGGATGAGCTTGGAGCAGTCTTCTTGAACCGGTTGTCTACTTCTATAGACTTTCCTTTATCAAAACTCTTTGATGGCTGAGGATTCCAGTTAGACTTGTTTCTGTTGGTGGCAGTAGTCTTCCTCTTGATATGTTGCTCAGCTTGTATGGCATAGTGCAACAATTCCTCCAAATTCTCATAGTTCTGCCTTTCAACTTTTCTTGCAATTCTATCTTGCAAACCATCCAGAAACTGTGCCATGAGTGTTTCTTCTGAGTCTTGAACCTCCAAACGGTTCTTAAGTGTCTCATACTCTTCAAAGTACTCTTCCACAGTTTTGCTGCCTTGTGAAAGTTTCCTGAAACGTTTTTGCAAGTCTCTGTAATAGTAGGATGGTACATATCTCTTCTTGAGCTGAAACTTCATGTCATCCCAAGTATTGATCATCCCACGCCTAAGCCTTCTTCTTTCACACACTTCTCTGTCCCACCAAGTCAGTGCATTGTCTGTTAACTGAGCAGCAGCTAAAGACACCTTCCTTGCTTCTGAATGTTGGTAGTAGTCAAAGATGTAGTCCATTCTTCTTTCCCAATCAAGGTAGGCTTCTGGATTGACCTTTCCAGCAAAGGTAGGAGGTTTAAGCTTAAGGTCTTTGCCATAATTTCTATTCTCTTCTTGCTCTCTTTCTCTGCTTCTGTGTCTGACATTGCCTCTGTTTTGCTCTCTTTCTCTGCCTCTTTGGTGTTGTCTCCTAGGCTGAGGGTCTGATAAATCGTCCTCCAAGTCTGGTATGTCCTCATCAGTCTCTTCTTCAGCTTGTTGCCTTTGTTCTCTGTGGATATTTCGGATTGGGCCTCTAATAGGTGCAGTAGGTACTGGTCTCTGCTCAAGCTGTGTTAAGCGTTCACTGATGCCTCTTATGGCCTCCAGTAGTTGGTTCATGGTGATCTGAGCTTGTGCAGCTCCTTCCCCCATGTTTGATTCAGTTCCTGCTAGTTCACAACTCAAAAGGTATCAATGTATTCTTATGATCCTAGTTACAAGTGTAAACCAAGTTTGAATGTATTAATGCCCAAAAAAACGTTTTTTCTAAATCAAACAAAACTTTGGTTGGGCTTTAGACAATGGTTACACAATTTGTGGCTTAAAACAAGGTTTGGTTTGGTTTATTAATTTTGTAAGAACCCTTTTCAAAAGCTAAACAAAGTTGCTGGTTTTTGGGAACAAAATAATGAAACCCTTTTTTTGTAAAGTTTCTTTCTTAACTACTTTTTTTTTTTTTTTTTTTAAATTTCGAAATTAAATAGCACAAAAGGGGAAAAACAACTTTGTGGTGTTTGTGTTTTGGAAAAATCAGATCAAAATTCAAAAATCTCTTCTTTTTCTTTTCAACTTTTTCTGGTTTTTATGAAAAAAAAACAGGAAGAACACTAAGAATGAAAACTAATGCAAATACACTTTTCTTTTTGGTTTTGGTTTATGAAAACAAAACAGAAGGCTTTTCTTTTATGTTTTTGAATGCAAAGTTTTAAAACAGAATGAACTAAGCACAAGTGCAAACAAAATGATTTTTATGAGTTTTTGGATGAAGTATGCAATGGAAACAGAAAATATAATCTAGATGCAATGGAAACCTAAAGAAAAAGGAGTAGATACACCTGATTTAAGAATCTTTCAGCTCTGATACCAGATGATGTAGGCACAGATAGAGATGGATCCAAAGCTGCTGGTTGTGTAACACTCTCAGCCTTGAACAGAAGGTGGATTCGAGATGGGTTGATGATGGAGATGAAGCAGCTGGTTGTGTAACACTCTCTGCTTAATCTAATGGATGGAATGGAAGTGAAATGGATCGATGGTCGCCACAAAGCTCTATGGACAGGAACTTTGATAAGACAAACAAGAGTTGCTCCTCACAAACTCTCAAGAATTCAGACTGGAATTCAAACAGGTTCAGAATGCTCTCTGGACAAAAGGTTGTGTTTATTTCATCAAGGGTGAAGAATACACGCCTGATTTGGGACTTTATAAATAGTCCAAGCAGGTTTGCCCTTCTAGGGGTCTTTGAAGCAAAATACAATGTAATTAAAACAAACTCTGGGACTCTAAGACAAATAAAACGAAAACAGACTCTTATTCAAACAAAAACACACTAAACAAAAGAAAAGAGCCGTTAGAGACATAAGCAAAATAAATGTATTCAAAGACTTACCTTAGCTTGCTCTTTGGATGGTTTATTTGATGTTTTAGACCGTTGGGAGAATGGTAAACGTGGTAAGCTCCTTTGCACTCTCTTTGTTTGCTGAATGGGCCGTGAGCAGGCTTAGATTGATGCTTGGTCCATCTTGAATGTTGAATAGCTTGCCCTTGTTGCAATCTGCTTGTTCTTGATCAGAAGCTTCTAATATAGGCTGGTGCAAGTTGAGTAGATGTTCTACTGCCTTGTTAAACTCCTCTCTTAGCACTCTTGTTCCTGATCTTGTACTTGGTCCAGCTCTAACATATGGCACTTGTGGTGGTTCTGGTTCTATGGCCTCATCAGCAGGTAAGCTAAATGGAAAGACAGCCAAGACACCTCTTGAAGAAGGCTACAAAGTCACAAGAGAGGGGGAGATTGCAAAGGAGCCATTTGGAGACATTACACTCTATAGAAGGATGGTTGGTAAGCTGATTTATCTTACCATTACACGGCCTGATTTGTGTTTTGCTGTGAACCAGGTGAGCCAGCACATGCAAGCTCCATTGATGCATCATTGGAACATGGTGGACCGGATCCTAAGGTACCTCAATGGATCTCCTGGCCAAGGGATATGGATGGGGTGCAACCAAAGCACAGAGATTGTAGGATATTGTGATGCAGATTGGGCAGGAGATAGACAGGATAGGAGGTCCACTTCAGGCTATTGTACATTCATTGGAGGCAATCTTGTGACTTGGAAAACAAAGAAGCAGAAGGTAGTGTCTTGCTCAAGTGCAGAGGCAGAGTATAGAGCAATGAGGAAGCTTACCAATGAGTTGACATGGCTGAAGGCTTTACTTGAAGATTTGGGCATTGATCAACCAACTCCAATCACAATGCATTGTGATAATCAAGCTGCAATCCACATAGCTTCCAACTCAGTGTTTCATGAGAGAACAAAGCACATTGAGGTGGATTGTCACAAGGTGAGGCAGAAGGTTCAAGAAGGTGTGATCTTACCTTGTTACACAAGAAGCTCGGATCAACTAGCAGACATTTTCACCAAGGCTGCTAGCTTGAAGGTTTGTGAGTTCATTCTTCCTAAGCTTGGACTCATTGACCTTTCCCAAGCTTGAAGATCCCTAGGCCGTAGAACTTATACTCTTTTTCCCTTGATATAGTTTTTATCCCAAGTGGTTTTTCTATATCAAGGTTTTTTTAATGAGGTAAGTATCTACGGTTCCAAGCTTGATCATTTCATCTCCATGATCAAGCTTGAGGGGGAGTGTTGGAATGAAGGAGAAAGAAGTAACAAGAGTGTGTGACAAGTAAAGGTAGCCGGTTAGGGTTTATGAGGAAATGAAGAGCCGGGTGATGTCTTATGGAAGTGTTGGGATTTGGGGACTAAACAAACATGTGACTTTGTTTGTTTATAGTTTGGTTAAGTCCCCAACATAGTACCAACATGTCTGGAATGAATCAGAAGCGCAGGAAGACTGATCTCAAGGCTGAACACACCACTCTCTCTCCTCAGTGAGCTGTCGCTATCTACATTTGGAGCCGTTACTACTCTCTTGTCTTCTTCTTCTTTGTTTATTGTTTTATCTATCCAGAACCCTAGTTTCATCTCTATATAAGCATTGTAACACATAAACATTAAGATAAGTTAAGGGAATCATTTCCTAAACTCTCAATCTCTCTTCACTCTCTCGGTTACACACTTTCTCGCTCATAAACCCTAATCGGGTACATGAGCTTCTCTCTTCAAGAACTCACCAAGAACTCTTCCTAATCTCAAATTCTCACAGCATGTTGTACATGTTTATGTTCGTTTGTAACACAACTAAGTAACCCCTCCAAAAGACTAGAAAGACATTTTGATCTTCTAAAAGGTCCTATGAGAATCCAAAATAAAACTTTTTAACCAAAACTTCTTGAAACTTATATGTCATGGATTGGAGAATTTAGGTGAGGTAGGACAACTATAAGTAAGTTTTTTTATTCTCCCAAAGGTAGAATGATAAGCATGTTTTACATGTTTATGTTCGATTGTAACACAACTAAGTAACCCCTCTAATAGGCTTGAAAGACACTTTGATCTTCTAAAAGGTCCTATGAGAATCCTAAATAAAACTTTTTAACCAAAACTTCTTGAAACATATATGTCATGGATTGGAGAATTTAGGTGAAGTAGGACAACTATAAGTAAGTTTTTGTATTCTCCCAAAGGTAGAATGATAAGCATGTTTTACATGTTTATGTTCGTTTTTAACACATCTAAGTAACCCCTCTAAAAGACTAGAAAGACACTTTGATCTTCTAAAAGGTCCTATGAGAATCCTAAATAAAAAATTTTAACCAAAACTTCTTGAAACATACATGTCATGGATTGGAGAATTTAGGTGAGGTAGGACAACTATAAGTAAGTTTTTGTATGCTCCTTAAGGTAGAATGAGAAGCATTTTATACAAGTTATGTTCGTTTGTAACACCCCTAAGTAACCCTTCTAAATACTCGAAAGACACTATGGTCTTGTAAAAGGTCCTATGAGAATCTTAAACAAAAATTCTTGAAACATATGTGTCATGGATCGGGGGTTTTAGGTGAGGTTAAACAACTATAAGTAAGTTTTTGTATGTTGCTTAAGGTAGAATGAGAAGCATTTTATACAAGTTTATGTTCGTTTGTAACACCCCTAAGTAACCCGTCTAAATACTAGAAAGACACTTTGATCTTGTAAAAGGTCCAATGAGAATCCTAAACAAAACTTTTTGAACAACAATTCTTGAAACATATGTGTCATGGATTGGAGATTTTAGGTGAGGTTAGACAACTATAAGTAAGATTTTGTATGCTCCTAAAGGTAGAATGAGAATCATTTTATACAAGTTTATGTTCATTTGTAACACCCCTAAATAACCCTTCTAAATAATAGAAAGACACTTTGACCTTCTACAAGTTCCTATGATAATCCTAAACAAAACTTTTTAAACAAAACTTCTTGAAACCTATATGTCATGGATTGGAGAATTTAGGTGCAGTAAGACAACTATAAGTAAGTTTTTGTATGCTCCCAAAGGTAGAATGAGAAGCATGTTGTACATGTTTATGTTCGTTTGTAACACAACTAAGTAACCCCTCCAAAAGACTAGAAAGACATTTTGATCTTCTAAAAGGTCCTATGAGAATCCAAAATAAAACTTTTTAACCAAAACTTCTTGAAACTTATATGTCATGGATTGGAGAATTTAGGTGAGGTAGGACAACTATAAGTAAGTTTTTTTATTCTCCCAAAGGTAGAATGATAAGCATGTTTTACATGTTTATGTTCGATTGTAACACAACTAAGTAACCCCTCTAATAGGCTTGAAAGACACTTTGATCTTCTAAAAGGTCATATGAGAATCCTAAATAAAACTTTTTAACCAAAACTTCTTGAAACATATATGTCATGGATTGGAGAATTTAGGTGAAGTAGGACAACTATAAGTAAGTTTTTGTATTCTCCCAAAGGTAGAATGATAAGCATGTTTTACATGTTTATGTTCGTTTTTAACACATCTAAGTAACCCCTCTAAAAGACTAGAAAGACACTTTGATCTTCTAAAAGGTCCTATGAGAATCCTAAATAAAAACTTTTTAACCAAAATTTCTTGAAACATATATGTCATGGATTGGAGAATTTAGGTGAAGTAGGGCAACTATTAGTAAGTTTTTGTATTCTCCCAAAGGTAGAATGATAAGCATGTTTTACATGTTTATGTTCGTTTTTAACACAACTAAGTAACCCCTCTAAAAGACTAGAAAGACACTTTGATCTTCTAAAAGGTCCTATGAGAATCCTAAATAAAAAATTTTAACCAAAACTTCTTGAAACATACATGTCATGGATTGGAGAATTTAGGTGAGGTAGGACAACTATAAGTAAGTTTTTGTATGCTCCTTAAGGTAGAATGAGAAGCATTTTATACAAGTTATGTTCGTTTGTAACACCCCTAAGTAACCCTTCTAAATACTCGAAAGACACTATGATCTTGTAAAAGGTCCTATGAGAATCCTAAACAAAACTTTTTAAACAAAAATTCTTGAAACATATGTGTCATGGATCGGGGGTTTTAGGTGATGTTAAACAACTATAAGTAAGTTTTTGTATGTTGCTTAAGGTAGAATGAGAAGCATTTTATACAAGTTTATGTTCGTTTGTAACACCCCTAAGTAACCCGTCTAAATACTAGAAAGACACTTTGATCTTGTAAAAGGTCCAATGAGAATCCTAAACAAAACTTTTGAACAACAATTCTTGAAACATAGGTGTCATGGATTGGAGATTTTAGGTGAGGTTAGACAACTATAAGTAAGATTTTGTATGCTCCTAAAGGTAGAATGAGAATCATTTTATACAAGTTTATGTTCATTTGTAACACCCCTAAATAACCCTTCTAAATAATAGAAAGACACTTTGACCTTCTACAAGTTCCTATGATAATCCTAAACAAAATTTTTAAACAAAACTTGAAACCTATGTGTCATGGATTGGAGAATTTAGGTGCAGTAAGACAACTATAAGTAAGTTTTTGTATGCTCCCAAAGGTAGAATGAGAAGCATGTTGTACATGTTTATGTTCGTTTGTAACACAACTAAGTAACCCCTCCAAAAGACTAGAAAGACATTTTGATTTTCTAAAAGGTCCTATGAGAATCCAAAATAAAACTTTTTAACCAAAACTTCTTGAAACTTATATGTCATGGATTGGAGAATTTAGGTGAGGTAGGACAACTATAAGTAAGTTTTTTTATTCTCCCAAAGGTAGAATGATAAGCATGTTTTACATGTTTATGTTCGATTGTAACACAACTAAGTAACCCCTCTAATAGGCTTGAAAGACACTTTGATCTTCTAAAAGGTCCTATGAGAATCCTAAATAAAACTTTTTAACCAAAACTTCTTGAAACATATATGTCATGGATTGGAGAATTTAGGTGAAGTAGGACAACTATAAGTAAGTTTTTGTATTCTCCCAAAGGTAGAATGATAAGCATGTTTTACATGTTTATGTTCGTTTTTAACACATCTAAGTAACCCCTCTAAAAGACTAGAAAGACACTTTGATCTTCTAAAAGGTCCTATGAGAATCCTAAATAAAAAATTTTAACCAAAACTTCTTGAAACATACATGTCATGGATTGGAGAATTTAGGTGAGGTAGGACAACTATAAGTAAGTTTTTGTATGCTCCTTAAGGTAGAATGAGAAGCATTTTATACAAGTTATGTTCGTTTGTAACACCCCTAAGTAACCCTTCTAAATACTCGAAAGACACTATGGTCTTGTAAAAGGTCCTATGAGAATCCTAAACAAAAATTCTTGAAACATATGTGTCATGGATCGGGGGTTTTAGGTGAGGTTAAACAACTATAAGTAAGTTTTTGTATGTTGCTTAAGGTAGAATGAGAAGCATTTTATACAAGTTTATGTTCGTTTGTAACACCCCTAAGTAACCCGTCTAAATACTAGAAAGACACTTTGATCTTGTAAAAGGTCCAATGAGAATCCTAAACAAAACATTTGAACAACAATTCTTGAAACATAGGTGTCATGGATTGGAGATTTTAGGTGAGGTTAGACAACTATAAGTAAGATTTTGTATGCTCCTAAAGGTAGAATGAGAATCATTTTATACAAGTTTATGTTCATTTGTAACACCCCTAAATAACCCTTCTAAATAATAGAAAGACACTTTGACCTTCTACAAGTTCCTATGATAATCCTAAACAAAACTTTTTAAACAAAACTTCTTGAAACCTATGTGTCATGGATTGGAGAATTTAGGTGCAGTAAGACAACTATAAGTAAGTTTTTGTATGCTCCCAAAGGTAGAATGAGAAGCATGTTGTACATGTTTATGTTCGTTTGTAACACAACTAAGTAACCCCTCCAAAAGACTAGAAAGACATTTTGATCTTCTAAAAGGTCCTATGAGAATCCAAAATAAAACTTTTTAACCAAAACTTCTTGAAACTTATATGTCATGGATTGGAGAATTTAGGTGAGGTAGGACAACTATAAGTAAGTTTTTTTATTCTCCCAAAGGTAGAATGATAAGCATGTTTTACATGTTTATGTTCGATTGTAACACAACTAAGTAACCCCTCTAATAGGCTTGAAAGACACTTTGATCTTCTAAAAGGTCCTATGAGAATCCTAAATAAAACTTTTTAACCAAAACTTCTTGAAACATATATGTCATGGATTGGAGAATTTAGGTGAAGTAGGACAACTATAAGTAAGTTTTTGTATTCTCCCAAAGGTAGAATGATAAGCATGTTTTACATGTTTATGTTCGTTTTTAACACATCTAAGTAACCCCTCTAAAAGACTAGAAAGACACTTTGATCTTCTAAAAGGTCCTATGAGAATCCTAAATAAAAAATTTTAACCAAAACTTCTTGAAACATACATGTCATGGATTGGAGAATTTAGGTGAGGTAGGACAACTATAAGTAAGTTTTTGTATGCTCCTTAAGGTAGAATGAGAAGCATTTTATACAAGTTATGTTCGTTTGTAACACCCCTAAGTAACCCTTCTAAATACTCGAAAGACACTATGGTCTTGTAAAAGGTCCTATGAGAATCTTAAACAAAAATTCTTGAAACATATGTGTCATGGATCGGGGGTTTTAGGTGAGGTTAAACAACTATAAGTAAGTTTTTGTATGTTGCTTAAGGTAGAATGAGAAGCATTTTATACAAGTTTATGTTCGTTTGTAACACCCCTAAGTAACCCGTCTAAATACTAGAAAGACACTTTGATCTTGTAAAAGGTCCAATGAGAATCCTAAACAAAACTTTTTGAACAACAATTCTTGAAACATATGTGTCATGGATTGGAGATTTTAGGTGAGGTTAGACAACTATAAGTAAGATTTTGTATGCTCCTAAAGGTAGAATGAGAATCATTTTATACAAGTTTATGTTCTTTTGTAACACCCCTAAATAACCCTTCTAAATAATAGAAAGACACTTTGACCTTCTACAAGTTCCTATGATAATCCTAAACAAAACTTTTTAAACAAAACTTCTTGAAACCTATATGTCATGGATTGGAGAATTTAGGTGCAGTAAGACAACTATAAGTAAGTTTTTGTATGCTCCCAAAGGTAGAATGAGAAGCATGTTGTACATGTTTATGTTCGTTTGTAACACAACTAAGTAACCCCTCCAAAAGACTAGAAAGACATTTTGATCTTCTAAAAGGTCCTATGAGAATCCAAAATAAAACTTTTTAACCAAAACTTCTTGAAACTTATATGTCATGGATTGGAGAATTTAGGTGAGGTAGGACAACTATAAGTAAGTTTTTTTATTCTCCCAAAGGTAGAATGATAAGCATGTTTTACATGTTTATGTTCGATTGTAACACAACTAAGTAACCCCTCTAATAGGCTTGAAAGACACTTTGATCTTCTAAAAGGTCATATGAGAATCCTAAATAAAACTTTTTAACCAAAACTTCTTGAAACATATATGTCATGGATTGGAGAATTTAGGTGAAGTAGGACAACTATAAGTAAGTTTTTGTATTCTCCCAAAGGTAGAATGATAAGCATGTTTTACATGTTTATGTTCGTTTTTAACACATCTAAGTAACCCCTCTAAAAGACTAGAAAGACACTTTGATCTTCTAAAAGGTCCTATGAGAATCCTAAATAAAAACTTTTTAACCAAAATTTCTTGAAACATATATGTCATGGATTGGAGAATTTAGGTGAAGTAGGACAACTATTAGTAAGTTTTTGTATTCTCCCAAAGGTAGAATGATAAGCATGTTTTACATGTTTATGTTCGTTTTTAACACAACTAAGTAACCCCTCTAAAAGACTAGAAAGACACTTTGATCTTCTAAAAGGTCCTATGAGAATCCTAAATAAAAAATTTTAACCAAAACTTCTTGAAACATACATGTCATGGATTGGAGAATTTAGGTGAGGTAGGACAACTATAAGTAAGTTTTTGTATGCTCCTTAAGGTAGAATGAGAAGCATTTTATACAAGTTATGTTCGTTTGTAACACCCCTAAGTAACCCTTCTAAATACTCGAAAGACACTATGATCTTGTAAAAGGTCCTATGAGAATCCTAAACAAAACTTTTTAAACAAAAATTCTTGAAACATATGTGTCATGGATCGGGGGTTTTAGGTGATGTTAAACAACTATAAGTAAGTTTTTGTATGTTGCTTAAGGTAGAATGAGAAGCATTTTATACAAGTTTATGTTCGTTTGTAACACCCCTAAGTAACCCGTCTAAATACTAGAAAGACACTTTGATCTTGTAAAAGGTCCAATGAGAATCCTAAACAAAACTTTTGAACAACAATTCTTGAAACATAGGTGTCATGGATTGGAGATTTTAGGTGAGGTTAGACAACTATAAGTAAGATTTTGTATGCTCCTAAAGGTAGAATGAGAATCATTTTATACAAGTTTATGTTCATTTGTAACACCCCTAAATAACCCTTCTAAATAATAGAAAGACACTTTGACCTTCTACAAGTTCCTATGATAATCCTAAACAAAACTTTTTAAACAAAACTTCTTGAAACCTATGTGTCATGGATTGGAGAATTTAGGTGCAGTAAGACAACTATAAGTAAGTTTTTGTATGCTCCCAAAGGTAGAATGAGAAGCATGTTGTACATGTTTATGTTCGTTTGTAACACAACTAAGTAACCCCTCCAAAAGACTAGAAAGACATTTTGATCTTCTAAAAGGTCCTATGAGAATCCAAAATAAAACTTTTTAACCAAAACTTCTTGAAACTTATATGTCATGGATTGGAGAATTTAGGTGAGGTAGGACAACTATAAGTAAGTTTTTTTATTCTCCCAAAGGTAGAATGATAAGCATGTTTTACATGTTTATGTTCGATTGTAACACAACTAAGTAACCCCTCTAATAGGCTTGAAAGACACTTTGATCTTCTAAAAGGTCCTATGAGAATCCTAAATAAAACTTTTTAACCAAAACTTCTTGAAACATATATGTCATGGATTGGAGAATTTAGGTGAAGTAGGACAACTATAAGTAAGTTTTTGTATTCTCCCAAAGGTAGAATGATAAGCATGTTTTACATGTTTATGTTCGTTTTTAACACATCTAAGTAACCCCTCTAAAAGACTAGAAAGACACTTTGATCTTCTAAAAGGTCCTATGAGAATCCTAAATAAAAACTTTTTAACCAAAATTCTTGAAACATATATGTCATGGATTGGAGAATTTAGGTGAAGTAGGACAACTATTAGTAAGTTTTTGTATTCTCCCAAAGGTAGAATGATAAGCATGTTTTACATGTTTATGTTCGTTTTTAACACAACTAAGTAACCCCTCTAAAAGACTAGAAAGACACTTTGATCTTCTAAAAGGTCCTATGAGAATCCTAAATAAAAAATTTTAACCAAAACTTCTTGAAACATACATGTCATGGATTGGAGAATTTAGGTGAGGTAGGACAACTATAAGTAAGTTTTTGTATGCTCCTTAAGGTAGAATGAGAAGCATTTTATACAAGTTATGTTCGTTTGTAACACCCCTAAGTAACCCTTCTAAATACTCGAAAGACACTATGATCTTGTAAAAGGTCCTATGAGAATCCTAAACAAAACTTTTTAAACAAAAATTCTTGAAACATATGTGTCATGGATCGGGGGTTTTAGGTGATGTTAAACAACTATAAGTAAGTTTTTGTATGTTGCTTAAGGTAGAATGAGAAGCATTTTATACAAGTTTATGTTCGTTTGTAACACCCCTAAGTAACCCGTCTAAATACTAGAAAGACACTTTGATCTTGTAAAAGGTCCAATGAGAATCCTAAACAAAACTTTTGAACAACAATTCTTGAAACATAGGTGTCATGGATTGGAGATTTTAGGTGAGGTTAGACAACTATAAGTAAGATTTTGTATGCTCCTAAAGGTAGAATGAGAATCATTTTATACAAGTTTATGTTCATTTGTAACACCCCTAAATAACCCTTCTAAATAATAGAAAGACACTTTGACCTTCTACAAGTTCCTATGATAATCCTAAACAAAACTTTTTAAACAAAACTTCTTGAAACCTATGTGTCATGGATTGGAGAATTTAGGTGCAGTAAGACAACTATAAGTAAGTTTTTGTATGCTCCCAAAGGTAGAATGAGAAGCATGTTGTACATGTTTATGTTCGTTTGTAACACAACTAAGTAACCCCTCCAAAAGACTAGAAAGACATTTTGATCTTCTAAAAGGTCCTATGAGAATCCAAAATAAAACTTTTTAACCAAAACTTCTTGAAACTTATATGTCATGGATTGGAGAATTTAGGTGAGGTAGGACAACTATAAGTAAGTTTTTTTATTCTCCCAAAGGTAGAATGATAAGCATGTTTTACATGTTTATGTTCGATTGTAACACAACTAAGTAACCCCTCTAATAGGCTTGAAAGACACTTTGATCTTCTAAAAGGTCCTATGAGAATCCTAAATAAAACTTTTTAACCAAAACTTCTTGAAACATATATGTCATGGATTGGAGAATTTAGGTGAAGTAGGACAACTATAAGTAAGTTTTTGTATTCTCCCAAAGGTAGAATGATAAGCATGTTTTACATGTTTATGTTCGTTTTTAACACATCTAAGTAACCCCTCTAAAAGACTAGAAAGACACTTTGATCTTCTAAAAGGTCCTATGAGAATCCTAAATAAAAAATTTTAACCAAAACTTCTTGAAACATACATGTCATGGATTGGAGAATTTAGGTGAGGTAGGACAACTATAAGTAAGTTTTTGTATGCTCCTTAAGGTAGAATGAGAAGCATTTTATACAAGTTATGTTCGTTTGTAACACCCCTAAGTAACCCTTCTAAATACTCGAAAGACACTATGGTCTTGTAAAAGGTCCTATGAGAATCCTAAACAAAAATTCTTGAAACATATGTGTCATGGATCGGGGGTTTTAGGTGAGGTTAAACAACTATAAGTAAGTTTTTGTATGTTGCTTAAGGTAGAATGAGAAGCATTTTATACAAGTTTATGTTCGTTTGTAACACCCCTAAGTAACCCGTCTAAATACTAGAAAGACACTTTGATCTTGTAAAAGGTCCAATGAGAATCCTAAACAAAACTTTTGAACAACAATTCTTGAAACATAGGTGTCATGGATTGGAGATTTTAGGTGAGGTTAGACAACTATAAGTAAGATTTTGTATGCTCCTAAAGGTAGAATGAGAATCATTTTATACAAGTTTATGTTCATTTGTAACACCCCTAAATAACCCTTCTAAATAATAGAAAGACACTTTGACCTTCTACAAGTTCCTATGATAATCCTAAACAAAACTTTTTAAACAAAACTTCTTGAAACCTATGTGTCATGGATTGGAGAATTTAGGTGCAGTAAGACAACTATAAGTAAGTTTTTGTATGCTCCCAAAGGTAGAATGAGAAGCATGTTGTACATGTTTATGTTCGTTTGTAACACAACTAAGTAACCCCTCCAAAAGACTAGAAAGACATTTTGATCTTCTAAAAGGTCCTATGAGAATCCAAAATAAAACTTTTTAACCAAAACTTCTTGAAACTTATATGTCATGGATTGGAGAATTTAGGTGAGGTAGGACAACTATAAGTAAGTTTTTTTATTCTCCCAAAGGTAGAATGATAAGCATGTTTTACATGTTTATGTTCGATTGTAACACAACTAAGTAACCCCTCTAATAGGCTTGAAAGACACTTTGATCTTCTAAAAGGTCCTATGAGAATCCTAAATAAAACTTTTTAACCAAAACTTCTTGAAACATATATGTCATGGATTGGAGAATTTAGGTGAAGTAGGACAACTATAAGTAAGTTTTTGTATTCTCCCAAAGGTAGAATGATAAGCATGTTTTACATGTTTATGTTCGTTTTTAACACATCTAAGTAACCCCTCTAAAAGACTAGAAAGACACTTTGATCTTCTAAAAGGTCCTATGAGAATCCTAAATAAAAAATTTTAACCAAAACTTCTTGAAACATACATGTCATGGATTGGAGAATTTAGGTGAGGTAGGACAACTATAAGTAAGTTTTTGTATGCTCCTTAAGGTAGAATGAGAAGCATTTTATACAAGTTATGTTCGTTTGTAACACCCCTAAGTAACCCTTCTAAATACTCGAAAGACACTATGGTCTTGTAAAAGGTCCTATGAGAATCTTAAACAAAAATTCTTGAAACATATGTGTCATGGATCGGGGGTTTTAGGTGAGGTTAAACAACTATAAGTAAGTTTTTGTATGTTGCTTAAGGTAGAATGAGAAGCATTTTATACAAGTTTATGTTCGTTTGTAACACCCCTAAGTAACCCGTCTAAATACTAGAAAGACACTTTGATCTTGTAAAAGGTCCAATGAGAATCCTAAACAAAACTTTTTGAACAACAATTCTTGAAACATATGTGTCATGGATTGGAGATTTTAGGTGAGGTTAGACAACTATAAGTAAGATTTTGTATGCTCCTAAAGGTAGAATGAGAATCATTTTATACAAGTTTATGTTCATTTGTAACACCCCTAAATAACCCTTCTAAATAATAGAAAGACACTTTGACCTTCTACAAGTTCCTATGATAATCCTAAACAAAACTTTTTAAACAAAACTTCTTGAAACCTATGTGTCATGGATTGGAGAATTTAGGTGCAGTAAGACAACTATAAGTAAGTTTTTGTATGCTCCCAAAGGTAGAATGAGAAGCATGTTGTACATGTTTATGTTCGTTTGTAACACAACTAAGTAACCCCTCCAAAAGACTAGAAAGACATTTTGATCTTCTAAAAGGTCCTATGAGAATCCAAAATAAAACTTTTTAACCAAAACTTCTTGAAACTTATATGTCATGGATTGGAGAATTTAGGTGAGGTAGGACAACTATAAGTAAGTTTTTTTATTCTCCCAAAGGTAGAATGATAAGCATGTTTTACATGTTTATGTTCGATTGTAACACAACTAAGTAACCCCTCTAATAGGCTTGAAAGACACTTTGATCTTCTAAAAGGTCCTATGAGAATCCTAAATAAAACTTTTTAACCAAAACTTCTTGAAACATATATGTCATGGATTGGAGAATTTAGGTGAAGTAGGACAACTATAAGTAAGTTTTTGTATTCTCCCAAAGGTAGAATGATAAGCATGTTTTACATGTTTATGTTCGTTTTTAACACATCTAAGTAACCCCTCTAAAAGACTAGAAAGACACTTTGATCTTCTAAAAGGTCCTATGAGAATCCTAAATAAAAACTTTTTAACCAAAACTTCTTGAAACATATATGTCATGGATTGGAGAATTTAGGTGAAGTAGGACAACTATAAGTAAGTTTTTGTATTCTCCCAAAGGTAGAATGATAAGCATGTTTTACATGTTTATGTTCGTTTTTAACACAACTAAGTAACCCCTCTAAAAGACTAGAAAGACACTTTGATCTTCTAAAAGGTCCTATGAGAATCCTAAATAAAAAATTTTAACCAAAACTTCTTGAAACATACATGTCATGGATTGGAGAATTTAGGTGAGGTAGGACAACTATAAGTAAGTTTTTGTATGCTCCTTAAGGTAGAATGAGAAGCATTTTATACAAGTTATGTTCGTTTGTAACACCCCTAAGTAACCCTTCTAAATACTCGAAAGACACTATGATCTTGTAAAAGGTCCTATGAGAATCCTAAACAAAACTTTTTAAACAAAAATTCTTGAAACATATGTGTCATGGATCGGGGGTTTTAGGTGAGGTTAAACAACTATAAGTAAGTTTTTGTATGTTGCTTAAGGTAGAATGAGAAGCATTTTATACAAGTTTATGTTCGTTTGTAACACCCCTAAGTAACCCGTCTAAATACTAGAAAGACACTTTGATCTTGTAAAAGGTCCAATGAGAATCCTAAACAAAACTTTTGAACAACAATTCTTGAAACATAGGTGTCATGGATTGGAGATTTTAGGTGAGGTTAGACAACTATAAGTAAGATTTTGTATGCTCCTAAAGGTAGAATGAGAATCATTTTATACAAGTTTATGTTCATTTGTAACACCCCTAAATAACCCTTCTAAATAATAGAAAGACACTTTGACCTTCTACAAGTTCCTATGATAATCCTAAACAAAACTTTTTAAACAAAACTTCTTGAAACCTATGTGTCATGGATTGGAGAATTTAGGTGCAGTAAGACAACTATAAGTAAGTTTTTGTATGCTCCCAAAGGTAGAATGAGAAGCATGTTGTACATGTTTATGTTCGTTTGTAACACAACTAAGTAACCCCTCCAAAAGACTAGAAAGACATTTTGATCTTCTAAAAGGTCCTATGAGAATCCAAAATAAAACTTTTTAACCAAAACTTCTTGAAACTTATATGTCATGGATTGGAGAATTTAGGTGAGGTAGGACAACTATAAGTAAGTTTTTTTATTCTCCCAAAGGTAGAATGATAAGCATGTTTTACATGTTTATGTTCGATTGTAACACAACTAAGTAACCCCTCTAATAGGCTTGAAAGACACTTTGATCTTCTAAAAGGTCCTATGAGAATCCTAAATAAAACTTTTTAACCAAAACTTCTTGAAACATATATGTCATGGATTGGAGAATTTAGGTGAAGTAGGACAACTATAAGTAAGTTTTTGTATTCTCCCAAAGGTAGAATGATAAGCATGTTTTACATGTTTATGTTCGTTTTTAACACATCTAAGTAACCCCTCTAAAAGACTAGAAAGACACTTTGATCTTCTAAAAGGTCCTATGAGAATCCTAAATAAAAAATTTTAACCATAACTTCTTGAAACATACATGTCATGGATTGGAGAATTTAGGTGAGGTAGGACAACTATAAGTAAGTTTTTGTATGCTCCTTAAGGTAGAATGAGAAGCATTTTATACAAGTTATGTTCGTTTGTAACACCCCTAAGTAACCCTTCTAAATACTCGAAAGACACTATGGTCTTGTAAAAGGTCCTATGAGAATCCTAAACAAAAATTCTTGAAACATATGTGTCATGGATCGGGGGTTTTAGGTGAGGTTAAACAACTATAAGTAAGTTTTTGTATGTTGCTTAAGGTAGAATGAGAAGCATTTTATACAAGTTTATGTTCGTTTGTAACACCCCTAAGTAACCCGTCTAAATACTAGAAAGACACTTTGATCTTGTAAAAGGTCCAATGAGAATCCTAAACAAAACTTTTTGAACAACAATTCTTGAAACATATGTGTCATGGATTGGAGATTTTAGGTGAGGTTAGACAACTATAAGTAAGATTTTGTATGCTCCTAAAGGTAGAATGAGAATCATTTTATACAAGTTTATGTTCATTTGTAACACCCCTAAATAACCCTTCTAAATAATAGAAAGACACTTTGACCTTCTACAAGTTCCTATGATAATCCTAAACAAAACTTTTTAAACAAAACTTCTTGAAACCTATGTGTCATGGATTGGAGAATTTAGGTGCAGTAAGACAACTATAAGTAAGTTTTTGTATGCTCCCAAAGGTAGAATGAGAAGCATGTTGTACATGTTTATGTTCGTTTGTAACACAACTAAGTAACCCCTCCAAAAGACTAGAAAGACATTTTGATCTTCTAAAAGGTCCTATGAGAATCCAAAATAAAACTTTTTAACCAAAACTTCTTGAAACTTATATGTCATGGATTGGAGAATTTAGGTGAGGTAGGACAACTATAAGTAAGTTTTTTTATTCTCCCAAAGGTAGAATGATAAGCATGTTTTACATGTTTATGTTCGATTGTAACACAACTAAGTAACCCCTCTAATAGGCTTGAAAGACACTTTGATCTTCTAAAAGGTCATATGAGAATCCTAAATAAAACTTTTTAACCAAAACTTCTTGAAACATATATGTCATGGATTGGAGAATTTAGGTGAAGTAGGACAACTATAAGTAAGTTTTTGTATTCTCCCAAAGGTAGAATGATAAGCATGTTTTACATGTTTATGTTCGTTTTTAACACATCTAAGTAACCCCTCTAAAAGACTAGAAAGACACTTTGATCTTCTAAAAGGTCCTATGAGAATCCTAAATAAAAAACTTTTTAACCAAAACTTCTTGAAACATATATGTCATGGATTGGAGAATTTAGGTGAAGTAGGACAACTATATGTAAGTTTTTGTATTCTCCCAAAGGTAGAATGATAAGCATGTTTTACATGTTTATGTTCGTTTTTAACACAACTAAGTAACCCCTCTAAAAGACTAGAAAGACACTTTGATCTTCTAAAAGGTCCTATGAGAATCCTAAATAAAAAATTTTAACCAAAACTTCTTGAAACATACATGTCATGGATTGGAGAATTTAGGTGAGGTAGGACAACTATAAGTAAGTTTTTGTATGCTCCTTAAGGTAGAATGAGAAGCATTTTATACAAGTTATGTTCGTTTGTAACACCCCTAAGTAACCCTTCTAAATACTCGAAAGACACTATGATCTTGTAAAAGGTCCTATGAGAATCCTAAACAAAACTTTTTAAACAAAAATTCTTGAAACATATGTGTCATGGATCGGGGGTTTTAGGTGAGGTTAAACAACTATAAGTAAGTTTTTGTATGTTGCTTAAGGTAGAATGAGAAGCATTTTATACAAGTTTATGTTCGTTTGTAACACCCCTAAGTAACCCGTCTAAATACTAGAAAGACACTTTGATCTTGTAAAAGGTCCAATGAGAATCCTAAACAAAACTTTTGAACAACAATTCTTGAAACATAGGTGTCATGGATTGGAGATTTTAGGTGAGGTTAGACAACTATAAGTAAGATTTTGTATGCTCCTAAAGGTAGAATGAGAATCATTTTATACAAGTTTATGTTCATTTGTAACACCCCTAAATAACCCTTCTAAATAATAGAAAGACACTTTGACCTTCTACAAGTTCCTATGATAATCCTAAACAAAACTTCTTGAAACCTATGTGTCATGGATTGGAGAATTTAGGTGCAGTAAGACAACTATAAGTAAGTTTTTGTATGCTCCCAAAGGTAGAATGAGAAGCATGTTGTACATGTTTATGTTCGTTTGTAACACAACTAAGTAACCCCTCCAAAAGACTAGAAAGACATTTTGATCTTCTAAAAGGTCCTATGAGAATCCAAAATAAAACTTTTTAACCAAAACTTCTTGAAACTTATATGTCATGGATTGGAGAATTTAGGTGAGGTAGGACAACTATAAGTAAGTTTTTTTATTCTCCCAAAGGTAGAATGATAAGCATGTTTTACATGTTTATGTTCGATTGTAACACAACTAAGTAACCCCTCTAATAGGCTTGAAAGACACTTTGATCTTCTAAAAGGTCCTATGAGAATCCTAAATAAAACTTTTTAACCAAAACTTCTTGAAACATATATGTCATGGATTGGAGAATTTAGGTGAAGTAGGACAACTATAAGTAAGTTTTTGTATTCTCCCAAAGGTAGAATGATAAGCATGTTTTACATGTTTATGTTCGTTTTTAACACATCTAAGTAACCCCTCTAAAAGACTAGAAAGACACTTTGATCTTCTAAAAGGTCCTATGAGAATCCTAAATAAAAAATTTTAACCAAAACTTCTTGAAACATACATGTCATGGATTGGAGAATTTAGGTGAGGTAGGACAACTATAAGTAAGTTTTTGTATGCTCCTTAAGGTAGAATGAGAAGCATTTTATACAAGTTATGTTCGTTTGTAACACCCCTAAGTAACCCTTCTAAATACTCGAAAGACACTATGGTCTTGTAAAAGGTCCTATGAGAATCTTAAACAAAAATTCTTGAAACATATGTGTCATGGATCGGGGGTTTTAGGTGAGGTTAAACAACTATAAGTAAGTTTTTGTATGTTGCTTAAGGTAGGATGAGAAGCATTTTATACAAGTTTATGTTCGTTTGTAACACCCCTAAGTAACCCGCCTAAATACTAGAAAGACACTTTGATCTTTTAAAAGGTCCAATGAGAATCCTAAACAAAACTTTTTGAACAACAATTCTTGAAACATATGTGTCATGGATTGGAGATTTTAGGTGAGGTTAGACAACTATAAGTAAGATTTTGTATGCTCCTAAAGGTAGAATGAGAATCATTTTATACAAGTTTATGTTCATTTGTAACACCCCTAAATAACCCTTCTAAATAATAGAAAGACACTTTGACCTTCTACAAGTTCCTATGATAATCCTAAACAAAACTTTTTAAACAAAACTTCTTGAAACCTATGTGTCATGGATTGGAGAATTTAGGTGCAGTAAGACAACTATAAGTAAGTTTTTGTATGCTCCCAAAGGTAGAATGAGAAGCATGTTGTACATGTTTATGTTCGTTTGTAACACAACTAAGTAACCCCTCCAAAAGACTAGAAAGACATTTTGATCTTCTAAAAGGTCCTATGAGAATCCAAAATAAAACTTTTTAACCAAAACTTCTTGAAACTTATATGTCATGGATTGGAGAATTTAGGTGAGGTAGGACAACTATAAGTAAGTTTTTTTATTCTCCCAAAGGTAGAATGATAAGCATGTTTTACATGTTTATGTTCGATTGTAACACAACTAAGTAACCCCTCTAATAGGCTTGAAAGACACTTTGATCTTCTAAAAGGTCCTATGAGAATCCTAAATAAAACTTTTTAACCAAAACTTCTTGAAACATATATGTCATGGATTGGAGAATTTAGGTGAAGTAGGACAACTATAAGTAAGTTTTTGTATTCTCCCAAAGGTAGAATGATAAGCATGTTTTACATGTTTATGTTCGTTTTTAACACATCTAAGTAACCCCTCTAAAAGACTAGAAAGACACTTTGATCTTTTAAAAGGTCCTATGAGAATCCTAAATAAAAAATTTTAACCAAAACTTCTTGAAACATACATGTCATGGATTGGAGAATTTAGGTGAGGTAGGACAACTATAAGTAAGTTTTTGTATGCTCCTTAAGGTAGAATGAGAAGCATTTTATACAAGTTATGTTCGTTTGTAACACCCCTAAGTAACCCTTCTAAATACTCGAAAGACACTATGGTCTTGTAAAAGGTCCTATGAGAATCCTAAACAAAAATTCTTGAAACATATGTGTCATGGATCGGGGGTTTTAGGTGAGGTTAAACAACTATAAGTAAGTTTTTGTATGTTGCTTAAGGTAGAATGAGAAGCATTTTATGAGAGATTTAGAGTATGAACATTATAGAATTAGGGTTCTTGAGTCCCAATGGTGGCGCAAGAGAGAGGAGAGAATAAGAGACTCAAAAACTTGTTATTTCATTTCTGGTCATACATAGCCTTTTATATGGGATACATCAGCCAATGTTTAACCTAAACAAGTAAAAGACAAATGCACAAGAATACAAAGAGGACTGAGGCGTGGCAGAGGAGAGAGAGAGAGTGGGGGACCACAAAACCAACGGCTCTCTCTCTTAAACCCTAACGGCTCTCTTCCATCTTAGTTCATCCGAGACTTGTGCATTCACTTAGTTGGCGCCTTAGGTCTTGATCAGAAGTCCCCAACTTTGCACATTATCAAATGTGCAAGACTTGTGCATTTTGTGATAATACACAAGCTTAACACATTTGACTAATCATGATCAATACTCCCCCTCAAGTTCAGACTTTGGAATCACCCTAAAGACTGAACTTGGAATGATCATGGCAACACCTCATTAAAAACCTTGATGTGGAAAACCACTTGGGACAAAACCACATCAAGGGAAAAAGAGTATGCTGCTCATGAATCAGGAGAGTTCTAATCATGGATAGCCACCAGCCCTAGTTTGCCAAAGACATGAGTGCAAACCTTAAGACTAGCAGCCTTTGTGAAGATGTCTGCAAGTTGATCTTCACTCTTTGTGTAACAAGGCAGTATGGTTCCATCTTCAATCTTCTCCCTTACCTTGTGACAATCAATCTCAATGTGTTTGGTCCTTTCATGAAACACTGAGTTGGTTGCAATGTGAATAGCAGCCTGGTTGTCACAATGGAAGGTGATTGGACTTGATTGCTCTATGCCAAAGTCCTTAAGCAAAGCCTTTAGCCATGTTAACTCAGTTGCAAGCTTCCTCATGGCCCTATACTCAGCTTCAGCACTAGAACAAGATACCACCTTCTGCTTCTTTGTCTTCCAAGTTACCAAGTTGCCTCCAATGAAGGTACAATAGCCGGTTGTTGATCTCCTATCACTCTTATCTCCAGCCCAATCTGCATCACAATAGCCAACAATTTCTGTGCTCTCATTCTTACCCATCCAAATACCTTGTTCAGTTGATCCTTTGAGATATCTGAGTATCCTCTCAATCAAACTCCAATGATACACTGTGGGTGATTGCATATGTTGGCTAACTTGATTCACAGCAAAACACAAGTCTGGTCTTGTGAGAGTGAGGTAGATAAGCTTCCCAACCAGCCTCCTATACAATGAGACATCCTTGAACTTGACTTCATCTGATTTCTCCCCCTTTCTATTGACTTGGTAGCCATCTTCAAGTGGAGTCTTTGCAATCTTGCAGTCAAGCATACTTGTTTCTGTCAACAAGTCTTTAACATACTTCCTTTGGGACAGAAACAATCCATCATTGAATCTGCAAACTTCAATGCCTAAGAAGTACTTCAACTCACCAAGGTCTTTGATATCAAAGGAACTGTTGAGAAACGCCTTTGTGGATTGAATCCCATCATTATCACTTCCTGTGATGATCAAATCATCCACATATATCAGAACTACCACCACTCCTTGAGCACTTTGAAGTGTGAACAATGTGTGATCAGATTGAGACTTCTTGAACCCATGGTCCATGAGAGTGTGGCTGAGCTTATGGTACCATGCCCTTGGTGATTGCTTCAGACCATAAATTGCCCTTCTCAGTCTCAACACTTCACCATCTTTACACAAGTGCTTCAAACCTGGTGGAGGAGTCATATACACTTCTTCTTCAAGTTCACCTTGTAGAAAAGCATTCTTCACATCCATTTGCCATAGAGTCCATGAGAGGTTTGTGGCTAAGCTCAATGTGACTCTCACTGTGTGAAGTTTAGCCACTGGTGCAAAGGTATCCGTATAGTCTTCTCCATAGGTTTGAGTGAACCCTCTTGCTACTAGCCTTGCCTTGTACCTCTCTATGTCTCCATTGCTTTTATACTTGATTGTGAAGACCCATTTAGAGCTAACAGTCTTCTTCCTTTTTGGCAGCTTCTCCACAATCCAAGTGTGGTTCCTCTCCATAGCTTCTTTCTCATCCTTTACTGCATCCATCCAAACCTTGATACCTTCAGCCTCTTCATAAGTCTTAGGAACTTGGTTTAGCTCAATCTTTCCAAGAAAGGCCTTGTGACTAGATGGTAGCAAGTCAATAGAACAAGTAGACTGACTAGGATGAGCTACTGCTTGGTTGTTGTAGTAGACTCTTGTCTTCATCCATTCTGATGGATCTTTCTTTTCCCTTGTGCTTCTCCTGAGTTGCTGAACCTGTTGATCAACCACTTCCTCATTACCCACTGCCTCTTGATAAACCATCTCATCCTCATCCACATCCAAGTCCACTTGGTTCTGATCTTGAGGTAGAGTGTCTTCTTGAGCTTAAGCCGGTTCCTGAGTGTGTGTTGCTGGTTCAGTATCCTCTTGTTGAGCTTCCTGGGTAGGTGTATCAGCCTTTTCTGGCCGTGGGGTGTCATTGCCCAAGTGATCCAACAAGTACTTCAAACTTGTAGCCAAATCAGAAGGTGATCTTGAGAGATCTTTCAAACCTTCCCAATCCTTCTTCTCATAGTAACTCTGCCCCTCAATGAACTTAACATCCCTTGAAACATAGGTCCTGTTGTTGCTTGGATCAAAACACTTGTAGCCCTTCTGAGTTGTGGAGTATCCAAGAAACATACACCTTGTGCTCTTAGCATCTAGCTTGTTCCTTTGATCTCCTGAGATATATACAAAATAAACACAACCAAACACACGTAAGTGTTCAATAAATGGTTTGGCTTTGTTCAATACCTCATATGGTGAAATGTCTTGAAGAACTCTAGTTGGGATCCTGTTGATGAGGTAGCATGCTGCCAACACTGCATCTCCCCAAAATCTCTTAGGAACATTGGTGTGGAACATCATGGACCTAGCAGCTTCCATGAGGTGTCTGTTCTTCCTTTCAGCCACACCATTTTGTTGGGGAGTATGGGGACAGCTTGTTTGATGAAGGATCCCACATTTGTTCAAGTGAGCTTTGAATCTTTGGCTTGTATACTCTCCTCCATTATCTGACCTAAACACTTTGATCTTGGCATTAAACTGATTAGTAACATAGTTTTGGAAATTTAAAAATGCATCAAACACCCTATCTTTAGATGGAAGCAAAGTTACCCAAGTATATTTTGATTTTTCATCTATGAAGGTCACAAAATACTTGTTTCTATCTCTAGACAGACAAGGTGAAGTCCAAACATCAGAGTGCACAAGATCAAAACAATGTTCATAGATAGTAGTTGATTTAGGAAAGACAGTTCTACAATGTTTGCCAAGAATACAAGCTTCACAAGTTGAATGATCAAAGCTAACATTAGGCAACATTAAGTTCAAAGCACGAGCATGAGGATGTCCTAGTCTAGCATGCCATAGGACATTTTGATTGAAAGAAAAACAGGATTTAAAAGCTAATGAATCCGAGTTGCTTGGAGAAGTGTCTTCAAGGAGGTAAAGCTCATCTTGTGTACCACCTCTTCCAATAACCTTTCCATTCTTAATATCCTGAAAACAAACATCATTAGGCCCAAAGATAACATTGCAATTCAAGTCTTTGGTGATCCTCTTAACCGACAGCAAGTTAGACTTAAACTTAGGAACATAGAATGCATCACTTTCCTTGTTAAATAATCTCAACTTTCCTGTACCTATTATTGGAATCCCTTGACCATCAGCTATAGTTACTCTTCCTAGGGCAGGTTTAATGTTCTCCAACAACTTAGCATTACTAATCATATGATGAGAAGCTCCTGAATCTACTACCAACTTATGATCAGTTTTACTAAGCAATTTATGTGAGAATAAAGAGATACCAGAGAGTTTAGAGGCATAAGCCTTGATGAGATCCTCAAGGTCACTCTTCTTGACATACTCAGTGGCTGTGTAGAGTGCAAGCTCCCCTCCTTGAGCTGAAGTGGAGGCTGGTTCATTCACAGCTTCTTGTGAGATGTTTGCATTTGCCCTTGAGTTCTTGAACTTGTCTGGTTTGAGATGGGGATGAAGGACCCAACACTTATCCTTGGAGTGGCCTTTCCTCTTGCAATGATCACAAAATGGCGCCTTCTTCTCCTCAGGTTTGAAGCCGGCTTTGTTGGCAGTCACCAACTCCCCCTTTCCTCCAAACAAACCAATGTTTCCTTCTTCCTTTTGGAGCCTTGAGCACACCTCTTCAAAATCAGGAAGTGTAGTCTCCCTTAGGATCTTCATGATGGCATCATTGTAAACCGGATTCAAGTTGAGTAGAAGGCCAAAGATCTTGTCTTGCTCCTTTCTCTCAATGAGAACCTTGGGGTTTAAAGTGCTTGGCCTTAGCATCTCAAGTTCAGACCATGCTGAAGAGAACTTCCCAAAATACTTGGTAAAGTCATGGTCTTCTTGTTTCAGCTCATTTATGGCCTTCTTCACCTCATATACTGTGCTCAGATTTGAAACATCTCCATATATCTTCTTGAGAGTATCCCACAGTGACTTGGCTGTCTCACAATGAGAATAAGCTTCAAGGATTGATGGGTCAAGAGAGTTTTGGAGAAAACCAAGCACAAGCTGATCTTCTTGAAACCATTTAGCTTCTGCCTTCTTGGTTTCTTCATCCTTCTTCTTAGCTTCATCTTCTTCAGTTGGAGTTTTATCCTCCAAAATGTGATCCCACAAACCTCTTCCACAAATGGCAGTCTTGATGGTCCTTTGCCATGTCCTGTAGTTGATTCCTTTGAGCAAAACAGGAACAGCAGTAGGCCTCAAGATAGAGCTGAGATGAGAAGAGTCTTCCATTGTTTACAACCGGATAGAGAAGATGAGAGCCTTGGATGACCGAGAAGAGTAAGCAAGCGTCTAGGGTTTTGGACCGAGAAACAAAGGAGGTCTGAGCAAGTTTCCAGTTTTGGAACAGAGAGTAATGAGGAGAATGAGTGAAAAAACAGAGAAAGATTGAGGTTTAGAAGCTTGTAGAACCGGAAGAATGAAGAGAGAGAGGATTAGGGTTTGTAGCCGAGAGAATGTGTAACCAAGAGAATGAAGAATAAGATAGAGATTTGAGAGAGTAGAGATCAATGCTCTGATACCATGAGAGATTTAGAGTATGAACATTATAGAATTAGGGTTCTTGAGTCCCAATGGTGGCGCAAGAGAGAGGAGAGAATAAGAGACTCAAAAACTTGTTATTTCATTTCTGGTCATACATAGCCTTTTATATGGGATACATCAGCCAATGTTTAACCTAAACAAGTAAAAGACAAATGCACAAGAATACAAAGAGGACTGAGGCGTGGCAGAGGAGAGAGAGAGAGTGGGGGACCACAAAACCAACGGCTCTCTCTCTTAAACCCTAACGGCTCTCTTCCATCTTAGTTCATCCGAGACTTGTGCATTCACTTAGTTGGCGCCTTAGGTCTTGATCAGAAGTCCCCAACTTTGCACATTATCAAATGTGCAAGACTTGTGCATTTTGTGATAATACACAAGCTTAACACATTTGACTAATCATGATCAATATTTTATACAAGTTTATGTTCGTTTGTAACACCCCTAAGTAACCCGTCTAAATACTAGAAAGACACTTTGATCTTGTAAAAGGTCCAATGAGAATCCTAAACAAAACTTTTTGAACAACAATTCTTGAAACATATGTGTCATGGATTGGAGATTTTAGGTGAGGTTAGACAACTATAAGTAAGATTTTGTATGCTCTCCTAAAGGTAGAATGAGAATCATTTTATACAAGTTTATGTTCATTTGTAACACCCCTAAATAACCCTTCTAAATAATAGAAAGACACTTTGACCTTCTACAAGTTGATAGATTTTAGAGATTGAACATTGAGAAGAGTTTAGGGTTCTTGTTTACAGCCGCAGCTTTGAGAGAGAATGAGAGACAATAAACCCTTGTATTCATTTCTGGTCATACATAGCCTTTTATATGGGATACATTCAGCAAATGTTTAACCTAAACAAGTAAAAGACAAATGCACTATGGGACAAGGAGGTCTGAACCATGGCAGAGGTGAGAGAAAGTGTGTGGACCACTTTGTGGTCCTAAACCCCAACGGCTCTCACTCTTCCCTTAAACCCTAACGGCTCTCACTCCTTGTTTGATCCGAGACATGCTTTCAAATAGTTGGCGCCTTATTGTGAAATGAAGTCCCCAACTTTGCACTTCATCAATGTGCAAGACTTGTGCATTTTATGATAATGCACAATCTTAACACATTGGTCTTCTCATGATCAATACTCCCCCTCAAGTTCAGACTTTGGAATCACCCTAAAGACTGAACTTGGAATGATCATGGCAACACCTCATTAAAAACCTTGATGTGGAAAACCACTTGGGACAAAACCACATCAAGGGAAAAAGAGTATGCTGCTCATGAATCAGGAGAGTTCTAATCATGAATAGCTACTAGCCCTAGTTTGCCAAAGACATGAGTGCAAACCTTAAGACTAGCAGCCTTAGTGAAGATATCCGCAAGCTGATCTTCACTCTTTGTGTAACAAGGCAGAATGGTCCCATCTTCAATCTTCTCCCTTACCTTGTGACAATCAATCTCAATGTGCTTGGTCCTCTCATGAAACACTGAGTTGGTTGCAATGTGTATAGCAGCCTGGTTGTCACAATGGAAGGTGATTGGACTTGCTTGCTCTATGCCAAAGTCCTTAAGCAAAGCCTTCAACCATGTTAACTCGGTTGCAAGCTTCCTCATTGCCCTATACTCAGCTTCAGCACTAGAACAAGATACCACCTTCTGCTTCTTTGTCTTCCAAGTTACCAAGTTGCCTCCAATGAAGGTACAATAGCCGGTTGTTGATCTCCTATCACTCTTATCTCCAGCCCAATCTGCATCACAATAGCCAACAATCTCTGTGCTCTCATTCTTACCCATCCAAATACCTTGTTCAGTTGATCCTTTGAGATATCTGAGTATCCTCTCAATCAAACTCCAATGATACACTGTGGGTGATTGCATATGTTGGCTAACTTGATTCACAGCAAAACACAAGTCTGGTCTTGTGAGAGTGAGGTAGATAAGCTTCCCAACCAGCCTCCTATACAATGAGACATCCTTGAACTTGACTTCATCTGATTTCTCCCCCTTTCTATTGACTTGGTAGCCATCTTCAAGAGGAGTCTTTGCAATCTTGCAATCAAGCATACTTGTTTCTGTCAACAAGTCCTTAACATACTTCCTTTGGGACAGAAACAATCCATCATTGAATCTGCAAACTTCAATGCCCAAGAAGTACTTCAACTCACCAAGGTCTTTGATATCAAAGGAACTGTTGAGAAACGCCTTTGTGGATTGAATCCCATCATTATCACTTCCTGTGATGATCAAATCATCCACATATATCAGAACTACCACCACTCCTTGAGCACTTTGAAGTGTGAACAATGTGTGATCAGATTGAGACTTCTTGAAACCATGGTCCATGAGAGTATGACTGAGCTTATTGTACCATGCCCTTGGTGATTGCTTCAGACCATAAATTGCCCTTCTCAGCCTCAACACTTCACCATCTTTACACAAGTGCTTCAAACCTGGTGGTGGAGTCATATACACTTCCTCTTCAAGTTCACCTTGTAGAAAAGCATTCTTCACATCCATTTGCCATAGATTCCATGAGAGGTTGGTGGCTAAGCTCAATGTGACTCTCACTGTGTGAAGTTTAGCCACTGGTGCAAAGGTATCTGTATAGTCTTCTCCATAGGTTTGAGTGAATCCCCTTGCTACTAGCCTTGCCTTGTACCTCTCTATGTCTCCATTGCTTTTATACTTGATTGTGAAGACCCATTTAGAGCTAACAGTCTTCTTCTTTTTCGGCAGCTTCTCTACAATCCAAGTATGGTTCCTCTCCATAGCTTCTTTCTCATCCTTTACTGCATCCATCCAAACCTTGATACCCTCAGCCTCTTCATAAGTCTTAGGAACTTGGTTTAGCTCAATCTTTCCAAGAAAGGCCTTGTGACTAGATGGTAGCAAGTCAATAGAACAAGTAGACTGACTAGGATGAGCTACTGCTTGGTTGTTGTAGTAGACTCTTGTCTTCATCCATTCTGATGGATCTTTCTTTTCCCTTGTGCTTCTCCTGAGTTGCTGAACCTGTTGATCAACCACTTCCTCATTACCCACTGCCTCTTGATAAACCATCTCATCCTCATCCATATCCAAGTCCACTTGGTTCTGATCTTGAGGTAGAGTGTCTTCTTGAGCTTGAGCCGGTTCCTGAGTGTGTGTTGCTGGTTCAGTATCCTCTTGTTGAGCTTCCTGGGTAGGTGTCTCAGCCTTTTCTGGCCGTGGGGTGTCATTGCCCAAGTGATCCAACAAGTACTTCAAACTTGTAGCCAAATCAGAAGGTGATCTTGAGAGATCTTTCAAACCTTCCCAATCCTTCTTCTCATAGTAACTCTGCCCCTCAATGAACTTAACATCCCTTGAAACATAGGTCCTGTTGTTGCTTGGATCAAAACACTTGTAGCCCTTCTGAGTTGTGGAGTATCCAAGAAACATACACCTTGTGCTCTTAGCATCTAGCTTGTTCCTTTGATCTCCTGAGATATATACAAAACAAACACAACCAAACACACGTAAGTGTTCAATAAATGGTTTGGCTTTGTTCAATACCTCATATGGTGAAATGTCTTGAAGGACTCTAGTTGGGATCCTATTGATGAGATAACAAGCTGCCAAGACTGCATCTCCCCAAAACCTCTTAGGAACATTGGTGTGGAACATCATAGACCTAGCAACTTCCATGAGATGTCTGTTCTTCCTTTCAGCCACACCATTTTGTTGAGGAGTATGGGGACAGCTTGTTTGATGAAGGATCCCACATTTGTTCAAGTGAGCTTTGAATCTTTGGCTTGTATACTCTCCTCCATTATCTGACCTAAACACTTTGATCTTGGCATTAAACTGATTAGTAACATAGTTTTGGAAATTCAAAAATGCATCAAACACCCTATCTTTAGATGGCAGCAATGTTACCCAAGTATATTTTGATTTTTCATCTATGAAAGTCACAAAATACTTGTTTCTATCTCTAGACAGACAAGGTGAAGTCCAAACATCAGAGTGCACAAGATCAAAGCAATGTTCATAGATAGTAGTTGATTTAGGAAAGATAGTTCTACAATGTTTGCCAAGAATACAAGCTTCACAAGTTGAATGATCAAAGCTAACATTAGGCAACATTAAGTTCAAAGCACGAGCATGAGGATGTCCTAGTCTAGCATGCCATAGGACATTTTGATTGAAAGAAAAACAGGATTTAAAAGCTAATGAATCCGAGTTGCTTGGAGAAGTGTCTTCAAGGAGGTAAAGCTCATCTTGTGTACCACCTCTTCCAATAACCTTTCCATTCTTAATATCCTGAAAACAAACATCATTAGGCCCAAAGATAACATTGCAATTCAAGTCTTTAGTGATCCTCTTAACCGACAGCAAGTTAGATTTAAACTTAGGAACATAGAATGCATCACTTTCCTTGTTAAATAATCTCAACTTTCCTGTACCTATTATTGGAATCCCTTGACCATCAGCTATAGTTACTCTTCCTAGGGCAGGTTTAATGTTCTCCAACAACTTAGCATTACTAATCATATGGTGAGAAGCTCCTGAATCTACTACCAACTTATGATCAGTTTTACTAAGCAATTTATGTGAAAATAAAGAGATACCAGAGAGTTTAGAGGCATAAGCCTTGATGAGGTCCTCAAGGTCACTCTTCTTGACATACTCAGTGGCTGTGTAGAGTGCAAGCTCCCCTCCTTGAGCTGAAGTGGAGGCTGGTTCATTCACAGCTTCTTGTGAGATGTTTGCATTTGCCCTTGAGTTCTTGAACTTGTCTGGTTTGAGGTGGGGATGAAGGACCCAACACTTATCCTTGGAGTGGCCTTTCCTCTTGCAATGATCACAAAATGGCGCCTTCTTCTCCTCAGGTTTGAAGCCGGCTTTGTTGGCAGTCACCAACTCCCCCTTTCCTCCAAACAAACCAATGTTTCCTTCTTCCTTTTGGAGCCTTGAGCACACCTCTTCAAAATCAGGAAGTGTAGTCTCCCTTAGGATCTTCATGATGGCATCATTGTAAACCGGATTCAAGTTGAGTAGAAGGCCAAAGATCTTGTCTTGCTCCTTTCTCTCAATGAGAACCTTGGGGTTTAAAGTGCTTGGCCTTAGCATCTCAAGTTCAGACCATGCTGAAGAGAACTTCCCAAGATACTTGGTAAAGTCATGGTCTTCTTGTTTCAGCTCATTTATGGCCTTCTTCACCTCATATACTCTGCTCAGATTTGAAACATCTCCATAAATCTTCTTGAGAGTATCCCACAGTGACTTGGCTGTCTCACAATGAGAATAAGCTTCAAGGATGGATGGGTCAAGAGAGTTTTGGAGAAAGCCAAGCACAAGCTGATCTTCTTGAAACCATTTAGCTTCTGCCTTCTTGGTTTCCTCATCCTTCTTCTTGGCTTCATCTTCTTCAGTTGGTGTTTTATCCTCCAAGATGTGATCCCACAATCCTCTTCCACAAATGGCAGTCTTGATGGTCCTTTGCCATGTCCTATAGTTGATACCTTTGAGCACAACAGGGACAACAGTAGGCCTCAAGCTTGAGCTAAGATGAGCAGAGTCTTCCATGGTGAGAGCTGAGGAGAGCGGATGAAGGCTTTAAGGGTTAACCGAGAGAGAATGTAGCCGCAAGGGTTTTGGACCGAGAGGAGAATGGACCAAGAGAGAGAAGATTAGGGCTTAGACTTTTCTGAGCTTATGAGGTGAGATGAGAGCTGGAGAACCGAGATTTGTTGAAGAGAAAAATGGACAGAGAATCTGGTGAGGAACTAGGAGTTTTAGGACCGAGAGATTAGGGTTTAGAACCGAGAGAGTAAGAGATTAGCCGAGTGAGAGAATAGTAGAACAAGATAGAAACTTAAGAGAATTGAGATCAATGCTCTGATACCATGATAGATTTTAGAGATTGAACATTGAGAAGAATTAGGGTTCTTGAGTTACAGGCGCAGCTTTGAGAGAGAATGAGAGACAAAAACTTGTATTCATTTCTGGTCATACATGCCTTTTATATGGGATACATTCAGCAAATGTTTAACCTAAACAAGTAAAAGACAAATGCACTATGGGACAAGGAGGTCTGAACCATGGCAGAGGTGAGAGAAAGTGTGTGGACCACTTTGTGGTCCTAAACCCCAACGGCTCTCACTCTTCCCTTAAACCCTAACGGCTCTCACTCCTTGTTTGATCCGAGACATGCTTTCAAATAGTTGGCGCCTTATTGTGAAATGAAGTCCCCAACTTTGCACTTCATCAATGTGCAAGACTTGTGCATTTTATGATAATGCACAATCTTAACACATTGGTCTTCTCATGATCAATACAAGTTCCTATGATAATCCTAAACAAAACTTTTTAAACAAAACTTCTTGAAACCTATGTGTCATGGATTGGAGAATTTAGGTGCAGTAAGACAACTATAAGTAAGTTTTTGTATGCTCCCAAAGGTAGAATGAGAAGCATGTTGTACATGTTTATGTTCGTTTGTAACACAACTAAGTAACCCCTCCAAAAGACTAGAAAGACATTTTGATCTTCTAAAAGGTCCTATGAGAATCCAAAATAAAACTTTTTAACCAAAACTTCTTGAAACTTATATGTCATGGATTGGAGAATTTAGGTGAGGTAGGACAACTATAAGTAAGTTTTTTTATTCTCCCAAAGGTAGAATGATAAGCATGTTTTACATGTTTATGTTCGATTGTAACACAACTAAGTAACCCCTCTAATAGGCTTGAAAGACACTTTGATCTTCTAAAAGGTCATATGAGAATCCTAAATAAAACTTTTTAACCAAAACTTCTTGAAACATATATGTCATGGATTGGAGAATTTAGGTGAAGTAGGACAACTATAAGTAAGTTTTTGTATTCTCCCAAAGGTAGAATGATAAGCATGTTTTACATGTTTATGTTCGTTTTTAACACATCTAAGTAACCCCTCTAAAAGACTAGAAAGACACTTTGATCTTCTAAAAGGTCCTATGAGAATCCTAAATAAAAACTTTTTAACCAAAACTTCTTGAAACATATATGTCATGGATTGGAGAATTTAGGTGAAGTAGGACAACTATAAGTAAGTTTTTGTATTCTCCCAAAGGTAGAATGATAAGCATGTTTTACATGTTTATGTTCGTTTTTAACACAACTAAGTAACCCCTCTAAAAGACTAGAAAGACACTTTGATCTTCTAAAAGGTCCTATGAGAATCCTAAATAAAAAATTTTAACCAAAACTTCTTGAAACATACATGTCATGGATTGGAGAATTTAGGTGAGGTAGGACAACTATAAAGAAGTTTTTGTATGCTCCTTAAGGTAGAATGAGAAGCATTTTATACAAGTTATGTTCGTTTGTAACACCCCTAAGTAACCCTTCTAAATACTCGAAAGACACTATGATCTTGTAAAAGGTCCTATGAGAATCCTAAACAAAACTTTTTAAACAAAAATTCTTGAAACATATGTGTCATGGATCGGGGGTTTTAGGTGAGGTTAAACAACTATAAGTAAGTTTTTGTATGTTGCTTAAGGTAGAATGAGAAGCATTTTATACAAGTTTATGTTCGTTTGTAACACCCCTAAGTAACCCGTCTAAATACTAGAAATACACTTTGATCTTGTAAAAGGTCCAATGAGAATCCTAAACAAAACTTTTGAACAACAATTCTTGAAACATAGGTGTCATGGATTGGAGATTTTAGGTGAGGTTAGACAACTATAAGTAAGATTTTGTATGCTCCTAAAGGTAGAATGAGAATCATTTTATACAAGTTTATGTTCATTTGTAACACCCCTAAATAACCCTTCTAAATAATAGAAAGACACTTTGACCTTCTACAAGTTCCTATGATAATCCTAAACAAAACTTCTTGAAACCTATGTGTCATGGATTGGAGAATTTAGGTGCAGTAAGACAACTATAAGTAAGTTTTTGTATGCTCCCAAAGGTAGAATGAGAAGCATGTTGTACATGTTTATGTTCGTTTGTAACACAACTAAGTAACCCCTCCAAAAGACTAGAAAGACATTTTGATCTTCTAAAAGGTCCTATGAGAATCCAAAACTTTTTAAAACTTTTTAACCAAAAAGAAACATATATGTCATGGATTGGAGAATTTAGGTGAGGTAGGACAACTATAAGTAAGTTTTTGTATTCTCCCAAAGGTAGAATGATAAGCATGTTTTACATGTTTATGTTCGATTGTAACACAACTAAGTAACCCCTCTAATAGGCTTGAAAGACACTTTGATCTTCTAAAAGGTCCTATGAGAATCCTAAATAAAACTTTTTAACCAAAACTTCTTGAAACATATATGTCATGGATTGGAGAATTTAGGTGAAGTAGGACAACTATAAGTAAGTTTTTGTATTCTCCCAAAGGTAGAATGATAAGCATGTTTTACATGTTTATGTTCGTTTTTAACACATCTAAGTAACCCCTCTGAAAGACTAGAAAGACACTTTGATCTTCTAAAAGGTCCTATGAGAATCCTAAATAAAAAATTTTAACCAAAACTTCTTGAAACATACATGTCATGGATTGGAGAATTTAGGTGAGGTAGGACAACTATAAGTAAGTTTTTGTATGCTCCTTAAGGTAGAATGAGAAGCATTTTATACAAGTTATGTTCGTTTGTAACACCCCTAAGTAACCCTTCTAAATACTCGAAAGACACTATGGTCTTGTAAAAGGTCCTATAAGAATCTTAAACAAAAATTCTTGAAACATATGTGTCATGGATCGGGGGTTTTAGGTGAGGTTAAACAACTATAAGTAAGTTTTTGTATGTTGCTTAAGGTAGGATGAGAAGCATTTTATACAAGTTTATGTTCGTTTGTAACACCCCTAAGTAACCCGTCTAAATACTAGAAAGACACTTTGATCTTTTAAAAGGTCCAATGAGAATCCTAAACAAAACTTTTTGAACAACAATTCTTGAAACATATGTGTCATGGATTGGAGATTTTAGGTGAGGTTAGACAACTATAAGTAAGATTTTGTATGCTCCTAAAGGTAGAATGAGAATCATTTTATACAAGTTTATGTTCATTTGTAACACCCCTAAATAACCCTTCTAAATAATAGAAAGACACTTTGACCTTCTACAAGTTCCTATGATAATCCTAAACAAAACTTTTTAAACAAAACTTCTTGAAACCTATGTGTCATGGATTGGAGAATTTAGGTGCAGTAAGACAACTATAAGTAAGTTTTTGTATGCTCCCAAAGGTAGAATGAGAAGCATGTTGTACATGTTTATGTTCGTTTGTAACACAACTAAGTAACCCCTCCAAAAGACTAGAAAGACATTTTGATCTTCTAAAAGGTCCTATGAGAATCCAAAATAAAACTTTTTAACCAAAACTTCTTGAAACTTATATGTCATGGATTGGAGAATTTAGGTGAGGTAGGACAACTATAAGTAAGTTTTTTTATTCTCCCAAAGGTAGAATGATAAGCATGTTTTACATGTTTATGTTCGATTGTAACACAACTAAGTAACCCCTCTAATAGGCTTGAAAGACACTTTGATCTTCTAAAAGGTCCTATGAGAATCCTAAATAAAACTTTTTAACCAAAACTTCTTGAAACATATATGTCATGGATTGGAGAATTTAGGTGAAGTAGGACAACTATAAGTAAGTTTTTGTATTCTCCCAAAGGTAGAATGATAAGCATGTTTTACATGTTTATGTTCGTTTTTAACACATCTAAGTAACCCCTCTAAAAGACTAGAAAGACACTTTGATCTTCTAAAAGGTCCTATGAGAATCCTAAATAAAAATTTTTAACCAAAACTTCTTGAAACATACATGTCATGGATTGGAGAATTTAGGTGAGGTAGGACAACTATAAGTAAGTTTTTGTATGCTCCTTAAGGTAGAATGAGAAGCATTTTATACAAGTTATGTTCGTTTGTAACACCCCTAAGTAACCCTTCTAAATACTCGAAAGACACTATGGTCTTGTAAAAGGTCCTATGAGAATCCTAAACAAAAATTCTTGAAACATATGTGTCATGGATCGGGGGTTTTAGGTGAGGTTAAACAACTATAAGTAAGTTTTTGTATGTTGCTTAAGGTAGAATGAGAAGCATTTTATACAAGTTTATGTTCGTTTGTAACACCCCTAAGTAACCCGTCTAAATACTAGAAAGACACTTTGATCTTGTAAAAGGTCCAATGAGAATCCTAAACAAAACTTTTTGAACAACAATTCTTGAAACATATGTGTCATGGATTGGAGATTTTAGGTGAGGTTAGACAACTATAAGTAAGATTTTGTATGCTCCTAAAGGTAGAATGAGAATCATTTTATACAAGTTTATGTTCATTTGTAACACCCCTAAATAACCCTTCTAAATAATAGAAAGACACTTTGACCTTCTACAAGTTCCTATGATAATCCTAAACAAAACTTTTTAAACAAAACTTCTTGAAACCTATGTGTCATGGATTGGAGAATTTAGGTGCAGTAAGACAACTATAAGTAAGTTTTTGTATGCTCCCAAAGGTAGAATGAGAAGCATGTTGTACATGTTTATGTTCGTTTGTAACACAACTAAGTAACCCCTCCAAAAGACTAGAAAGACATTTTGATCTTCTAAAAGGTCCTATGAGAATCCAAAATAAAACTTTTTAACCAAAACTTCTTGAAACTTATATGTCATGGATTGGAGAATTTAGGTGAGGTAGGACAACTATAAGTAAGTTTTTTTATTCTCCCAAAGGTAGAATGATAAGCATGTTTTACATGTTTATGTTCGATTGTAACACAACTAAGTAACCCCTCTAATAGGCTTGAAAGACACTTTGATCTTCTAAAAGGTCATATGAGAATCCTAAATAAAACTTTTTAACCAAAACTTCTTGAAACATATATGTCATGGATTGGAGAATTTAGGTGAAGTAGGACAACTATAAGTAAGTTTTTGTATTCTCCCAAAGGTAGAATGATAAGCATGTTTTACATGTTTATGTTCGTTTTTAACACATCTAAGTAACCCCTCTAAAAGACTAGAAAGACACTTTGATCTTCTAAAAGGTCCTATGAGAATCCTAAATAAAAACTTTTTAACCAAAACTTCTTGAAACATATATGTCATGGATTGGAGAATTTAGGTGAAGTAGGACAACTATAAGTAAGTTTTTGTATTCTCCCAAAGGTAGAATGATAAGCATGTTTTACATGTTTATGTTCGTTTTTAACACAACTAAGTAACCCCTCTAAAAGACTAGAAAGACACTTTGATCTTCTAAAAGGTCCTATGAGAATCCTAAATAAAAAATTTTAACCAAAACTTCTTGAAACATACATGTCATGGATTGGAGAATTTAGGTGAGGTAGGACAACTATAAGTAAGTTTTTGTATGCTCCTTAAGGTAGAATGAGAAGCATTTTATACAAGTTATGTTCGTTTGTAACACCCCTAAGTAACCCTTCTAAATACTCGAAAGACACTATGATCTTGTAAAAGGTCCTATGAGAATCCTAAACAAAACTTTTTAAACAAAAATTCTTGAAACATATGTGTCATGGATCGGGGGTTTTAGGTGAGGTTAAACAACTATAAGTAAGTTTTTGTATGTTGCTTAAGGTAGAATGAGAAGCATTTTATACAAGTTTATGTTCGTTTGTAACACCCCTAAGTAACCCGTCTAAATACTAGAAAGACACTTTGATCTTGTAAAAGGTCCAATGAGAATCCTAAACAAAACTTTTGAACAACAATTCTTGAAACATAGGTGTCATGGATTGGAGATTTTAGGTGAGGTTAGACAACTATAAGTAAGATTTTGTATGCTCCTAAAGGTAGAATGAGAATCATTTTATACAAGTTTATGTTCATTTGTAACACCCCTAAATAACCCTTCTAAATAATAGAAAGACACTTTGACCTTCTACAAGTTCCTATGATAATCCTAAACAAAACTTTTTAAACAAAACTTCTTGAAACCTATGTGTCATGGATTGGAGAATTTAGGTGCAGTAAGACAACTATAAGTAAGTTTTTGTATGCTCCCAAAGGTAGAATGAGAAGCATGTTGTACATGTTTATGTTCGTTTGTAACACAACTAAGTAACCCCTCCAAAAGACTAGAAAGACATTTTGATCTTCTAAAAGGTCCTATGAGAATCCAAAATAAAACTTTTTAACCAAAACTTCTTGAAACTTATATGTCATGGATTGGAGAATTTAGGTGAGGTAGGACAACTATAAGTAAGTTTTTTTATTCTCCCAAAGGTAGAATGATAAGCATGTTTTACATGTTTATGTTCGATTGTAACACAACTAAGTAACCCCTCTAATAGGCTTGAAAGACACTTTGATCTTCTAAAAGGTCCTATGAGAATCCTAAATAAAACTTTTTAACCAAAACTTCTTGAAACATATATGTCATGGATTGGAGAATTTAGGTGAAGTAGGACAACTATAAGTAAGTTTTTGTATTCTCCCAAAGGTAGAATGATAAGCATGTTTTACATGTTTATGTTCGTTTTTAACACATCTAAGTAACCCCTCTAAAAGACTAGAAAGACACTTTGATCTTCTAAAAGGTCCTATGAGAATCCTAAATAAAAAATTTTAACCAAAACTTCTTGAAACATACATGTCATGGATTGGAGAATTTAGGTGAGGTAGGACAACTATAAGTAAGTTTTTGTATGCTCCTTAAGGTAGAATGAGAAGCATTTTATACAAGTTATGTTCGTTTGTAACACCCCTAAGTAACCCTTCTAAATACTCGAAAGACACTATGGTCTTGTAAAAGGTCCTATGAGAATCCTAAACAAAAAAACAAAAATTCTTGAAACATATGTGTCATGGATCGGGGGTTTTAGGTGAGGTTAAACAACTATAAGTAAGTTTTTGTATGTTGCTTAAGGTAGAATGAGAAGCATTTTATACAAGTTTATGTTCGTTTGTAACACCCCTAAGTAACCCGTCTAAATACTAGAAAGACACTTTGATCTTGTAAAAGGTCCAATGAGAATCCTAAACAAAACTTTTTGAACAACAATTCTTGAAACATATGTGTCATGGATTGGAGATTTTAGGTGAGGTTAGACAACTATAAGTAAGATTTTGTATGCTCCTAAAGGTAGAATGAGAATCATTTTATACAAGTTTATGTTCATTTGTAACACCCCTAAATAACCCTTCTAAATAATAGAAAGACACTTTGACCTTCTACAAGTTCCTATGATAATCCTAAACAAAACTTTTTAAACAAAACTTCTTGAAACCTATGTGTCATGGATTGGAGAATTTAGGTGCAGTAAGACAACTATAAGTAAGTTTTTGTATGCTCCCAAAGGTAGAATGAGAAGCATGTTGTACATGTTTATGTTCGTTTGTAACACAACTAAGTAACCCCTCCAAAAGACTAGAAAGACATTTTGATCTTCTAAAAGGTCCTATGAGAATCCAAAATAAAACTTTTTAACCAAAACTTCTTGAAACTTATATGTCATGGATTGGAGAATTTAGGTGAGGTAGGACAACTATAAGTAAGTTTTTTTATTCTCCCAAAGGTAGAATGATAAGCATGTTTTACATGTTTATGTTCGATTGTAACACAACTAAGTAACCCCTCTAATAGGCTTGAAAGACACTTTGATCTTCTAAAAGGTCCTATGAGAATCCTAAATAAAACTTTTTAACCAAAACTTCTTGAAACATATATGTCATGGATTGGAGAATTTAGGTGAAGTAGGACAACTATAAGTAAGTTTTTGTATTCTCCCAAAGGTAGAATGATAAGCATGTTTTACATGTTTATGTTCGTTTTTAACACATCTAAGTAACCCCTCTAAAAGACTAGAAAGACACTTTGATCTTCTAAAAGGTCCTATGAGAATCCTAAATAAAAACTTTTTAACCAAAACTTCTTGAAACATATATGTCATGGATTGGAGAATTTAGGTGAAGTAGGACAACTATAAGTAAGTTTTTGTATTCTCCCAAAGGTAGAATGATAAGCATGTTTTACATGTTTATGTTCGTTTTTAACACAACTAAGTAACCCCTCTAAAAGACTAGAAAGACACTTTGATCTTCTAAAAGGTCCTATGAGAATCCTAAATAAAAAATTTTAACCAAAACTTCTTGAAACATACATGTCATGGATTGGAGAATTTAGGTGAGGTAGGACAACTATAAGTAAGTTTTTGTATGCTCCTTAAGGTAGAATGAGAAGCATTTTATACAAGTTATGTTCGTTTGTAACACCCCTAAGTAACCCTTCTAAATACTCGAAAGACACTATGATCTTGTAAAAGGTCCTATGAGAATCCTAAACAAAACTTTTTAAACAAAAATTCTTGAAACATATGTGTCATGGATCGGGGGTTTTAGGTGAGGTTAAACAACTATAAGTAAGTTTTTGTATGTTGCTTAAGGTAGAATGAGAAGCATTTTATACAAGTTTATGTTCGTTTGTAACACCCCTAAGTAACCCGTCTAAATACTAGAAAGACACTTTGATCTTGTAAAAGGTCCAATGAGAATCCTAAACAAAACTTTTGAACAACAATTCTTGAAACATAGGTGTCATGGATTGGAGATTTTAGGTGAGGTTAGACAACTATAAGTAAGATTTTGTATGCTCCTAAAGGTAGAATGAGAATCATTTTATACAAGTTTATGTTCATTTGTAACACCCCTAAATAACCCTTCTAAATAATAGAAAGACACTTTGACCTTCTACAAGTTCCTATGATAATCCTAAACAAAACTTTTTAAACAAAACTTCTTGAAACCTATGTGTCATGGATTGGAGAATTTAGGTGCAGTAAGACAACTATAAGTAAGTTTTTGTATGCTCCCAAAGGTAGAATGAGAAGCATGTTGTACATGTTTATGTTCGTTTGTAACACAACTAAGTAACCCCTCCAAAAGACTAGAAAGACATTTTGATCTTCTAAAAGGTCCTATGAGAATCCAAAATAAAACTTTTTAACCAAAACTTCTTGAAACTTATATGTCATGGATTGGAGAATTTAGGTGAGGTAGGACAACTATAAGTAAGTTTTTTTATTCTCCCAAAGGTAGAATGATAAGCATGTTTTACATGTTTATGTTCGATTGTAACACAACTAAGTAACCCCTCTAATAGGCTTGAAAGACACTTTGATCTTCTAAAAGGTCCTATGAGAATCCTAAATAAAACTTTTTAACCAAAACTTCTTGAAACATATATGTCATGGATTGGAGAATTTAGGTGAAGTAGGACAACTATGGAGAATTTAGGTGATTCTCCCAGGACAACTATAAGTAAGTTTTTGTATTCTCCCAAAGGTAGAATGATAAGCATGTTTTACATGTTTATGTTCGTTTTTAACACATCTAAGTAACCCCTCTAAAAGACTAGAAAGACACTTTGATCTTCTAAAAGGTCCTATGAGAATCCTAAATAAAAAATTTTAACCAAAACTTCTTGAAACATACATGTCATGGATTGGAGAATTTAGGTGAGGTAGGACAACTATAAGTAAGTTTTTGTATGCTCCTTAAGGTAGAATGAGAAGCATTTTATACAAGTTATGTTCGTTTGTAACACCCCTAAGTAACCCTTCTAAATACTCGAAAGACACTATGGTCTTGTAAAAGGTCCTATGAGAATCCTAAACAAAAATTCTTGAAACATATGTGTCATGGATCGGGGGTTTTAGGTGAGGTTAAACAACTATAAGTAAGTTTTTGTATGTTGCTTAAGGTAGAATGAGAAGCATTTTATACAAGTTTATGTTCGTTTGTAACACCCCTAAGTAACCCGTCTAAATACTAGAAAGACACTTTGATCTTGTAAAAGGTCCAATGAGAATCCTAAACAAAACTTTTTGAACAACAATTCTTGAAACATATGTGTCATGGATTGGAGATTTTAGGTGAGGTTAGACAACTATAAGTAAGATTTTGTATGCTCCTAAAGGTAGAATGAGAATCATTTTATACAAGTTTATGTTCATTTGTAACACCCCTAAATAACCCTTCTAAATAATAGAAAGACACTTTGACCTTCTACAAGTTCCTATGATAATCCTAAACAAAACTTTTTAAACAAAACTTCTTGAAACCTATGTGTCATGGATTGGAGAATTTAGGTGCAGTAAGACAACTATAAGTAAGTTTTTGTATGCTCCCAAAGGTAGAATGAGAAGCATGTTGTACATGTTTATGTTCGTTTGTAACACAACTAAGTAACCCCTCCAAAAGACTAGAAAGACATTTTGATCTTCTAAAAGGTCCTATGAGAATCCAAAATAAAACTTTTTAACCAAAACTTCTTGAAACTTATATGTCATGGATTGGAGAATTTAGGTGAGGTAGGACAACTATAAGTAAGTTTTTTTATTCTCCCAAAGGTAGAATGATAAGCATGTTTTACATGTTTATGTTCGATTGTAACACAACTAAGTAACCCCTCTAATAGGCTTGAAAGACACTTTGATCTTCTAAAAGGTCCTATGAGAATCCTAAATAAAACTTTTTAACCAAAACTTCTTGAAACATATATGTCATGGATTGGAGAATTTAGGTGAAGTAGGACAACTATAAGTAAGTTTTTGTATTCTCCCAAAGGTAGAATGATAAGCATGTTTTACATGTTTATGTTCGTTTTTAACACATCTAAGTAACCCCTCTAAAAGACTAGAAAGACACTTTGATCTTCTAAAAGGTCCTATGAGAATCCTAAATAAAAACTTTTTAACCAAAACTTCTTGAAACATATATGTCATGGATTGGAGAATTTAGGTGAAGTAGGACAACTATAAGTAAGTTTTTGTATTCTCCCAAAGGTAGAATGATAAGCATGTTTTACATGTTTATGTTCGTTTTTAACACAACTAAGTAACCCCTCTAAAAGACTAGAAAGACACTTTGATCTTCTAAAAGGTCCTATGAGAATCCTAAATAAAAAATTTTAACCAAAACTTCTTGAAACATACATGTCATGGATTGGAGAATTTAGGTGAGGTAGGACAACTATAAGTAAGTTTTTGTATGCTCCTTAAGGTAGAATGAGAAGCATTTTATACAAGTTATGTTCGTTTGTAACACCCCTAAGTAACCCTTCTAAATACTCGAAAGACACTATGATCTTGTAAAAGGTCCTATGAGAATCCTAAACAAAACTTTTTAAACAAAAATTCTTGAAACATATGTGTCATGGATCGGGGGTTTTAGGTGAGGTTAAACAACTATAAGTAAGTTTTTGTATGTTGCTTAAGGTAGAATGAGAAGCATTTTATACAAGTTTATGTTCGTTTGTAACACCCCTAAGTAACCCGTCTAAATACTAGAAAGACACTTTGATCTTGTAAAAGGTCCAATGAGAATCCTAAACAAAACTTTTGAACAACAATTCTTGAAACATAGGTGTCATGGATTGGAGATTTTAGGTGAGGTTAGACAACTATAAGTAAGATTTTGTATGCTCCTAAAGGTAGAATGAGAATCATTTTATACAAGTTTATGTTCATTTGTAACACCCCTAAATAACCCTTCTAAATAATAGAAAGACACTTTGACCTTCTACAAGTTCCTATGATAATCCTAAACAAAACTTTTTAAACAAAACTTCTTGAAACCTATGTGTCATGGATTGGAGAATTTAGGTGCAGTAAGACAACTATAAGTAAGTTTTTGTATGCTCCCAAAGGTAGAATGAGAAGCATGTTGTACATGTTTATGTTCGTTTGTAACACAACTAAGTAACCCCTCCAAAAGACTAGAAAGACATTTTGATCTTCTAAAAGGTCCTATGAGAATCCAAAATAAAACTTTTTAACCAAAACTTCTTGAAACTTATATGTCATGGATTGGAGAATTTAGGTGAGGTAGGACAACTATAAGTAAGTTTTTTTATTCTCCCAAAGGTAGAATGATAAGCATGTTTTACATGTTTATGTTCGATTGTAACACAACTAAGTAACCCCTCTAATAGGCTTGAAAGACACTTTGATCTTCTAAAAGGTCCTATGAGAATCCTAAATAAAACTTTTTAACCAAAACTTCTTGAAACATATATGTCATGGATTGGAGAATTTAGGTGAAGTAGGACAACTATAAGTAAGTTTTTGTATTCTCCCAAAGGTAGAATGATAAGCATGTTTTACATGTTTATGTTCGTTTTTAACACATCTAAGTAACCCCTCTAAAAGACTAGAAAGACACTTTGATCTTCTAAAAGGTCCTATGAGAATCCTAAATAAAAAATTTTAACCAAAACTTCTTGAAACATACATGTCATGGATTGGAGAATTTAGGTGAGGTAGGACAACTATAAGTAAGTTTTTGTATGCTCCTTAAGGTAGAATGAGAAGCATTTTATACAAGTTATGTTCGTTTGTAACACCCCTAAGTAACCCTTCTAAATACTCGAAAGACACTATGATCTTGTAAAAGGTCCTATGAGAATCCTAAACAAAACTTTTTAAACAAAAATTCTTGAAACATATGTGTCATGGATCGGGGGTTTTAGGTGAGGTTAAACAACTATAAGTAAGTTTTTGTATGTTGCTTAAGGTAGAATGAGAAGCATTTTATACAAGTTTATGTTCGTTTGTAACACCCCTAAGTAACCCGTCTAAATACTAGAAAGACACTTTGATCTTGTAAAAGGTCCAATGAGAATCCTAAACAAAACTTTTTAAACAACAATTCTTGAAACATATGTGTCATGGATTGGAGATTTTAGGTGAGGTTAGACAACTATAAGTAAGATTTTGTATGCTCCTAAAGGTAGAATGAGAATCATTTTATACAAGTTTATGTTCATTTGTAACACCCCTAAATAACCCTTCTAAATAATAGAAAGACACTTTGACCTTCTACAAGTTCCTATGATAATCCTAAACAAAACTTTTTAAACAAAACTTCTTGAAACCTATGTGTCATGGATTGGAGAATTTAGGTGCAGTAAGACAACTATAAGTAAGTTTTTGTATGCTCCCAAAGGTAGAATGAGAAGCATGTTGTACATGTTTATGTTCGTTTGTAACACAACTAAGTAACCCCTCCAAAAGACTAGAAAGACATTTTGATCTTCTAAAAGGTCCTATGAGAATCCAAAATAAAACTTTTTAACCAAAACTTCTTGAAACTTATATGTCATGGATTGGAGAATTTAGGTGAGGTAGGACAACTATAAGTAAGTTTTTTTATTCTCCCAAAGGTAGAATGATAAGCATGTTTTACATGTTTATGTTCGATTGTAACACAACTAAGTAACCCCTCTAATAGGCTTGAAAGACACTTTGATCTTCTAAAAGGTCATATGAGAATCCTAAATAAAACTTTTTAACCAAAACTTCTTGAAACATATATGTCATGGATTGGAGAATTTAGGTGAAGTAGGACAACTATAAGTAAGTTTTTGTATTCTCCCAAAGGTAGAATGATAAGCATGTTTTACATGTTTATGTTCGTTTTTAACACATCTAAGTAACCCCTCTAAAAGACTAGAAAGACACTTTGATCTTCTAAAAGGTCCTATGAGAATCCTAAATAAAAACTTTTTAACCAAAACTTCTTGAAACATATATGTCATGGATTGGAGAATTTAGGTGAAGTAGGACAACTATAAGTAAGTTTTTGTATTCTCCCAAAGGTAGAATGATAAGCATGTTTTACATGTTTATGTTCGTTTTTAACACAACTAAGTAACCCCTCTAAAAGACTAGAAAGACACTTTGATCTTCTAAAAGGTCCTATGAGAATCCTAAATAAAAAATTTTAACCAAAACTTCTTGAAACATACATGTCATGGACTGGAGAATTTAGGTGAGGTAGGACAACTATAAGTAAGTTTTTGTATGCTCCTTAAGGTAGAATGAGAAGCATTTTATACAAGTTATGTTCGTTTGTAACACCCCTAAGCAACCCTTCTAAATACTCGAAAGACACTATGATCTTGTAAAAGGTCCAATGAGAATCCTAAACAAAACTTTTTGAACAACAATTCTTGAAACATATGTGTCATGGATTGGAGATTTTAGGTGAGGTTAGACAACTATAAGTAAGATTTTGTATGCTCCTAAAGGTAGAATGAGAATCATTTTATACAAGTTTATGTTCATTTGTAACACCCCTAAATAACCCTTCTAAATAATAGAAAGACACTTTGATCTTGTAAAAGGTCCAATGAGAATCCTAAACAAAACTTTTGAACAACAATTCTTGAAACATAGGTGTCATGGATTGGAGATTTTAGGTGAGGTTAGACAACTATAAGTAAGATTTTGTATGCTCCTAAAGGTAGAATGAGAATCATTTTATACAAGTTTATGTTCATTTGTAACACCCCTAAATAACCCTTCTAAATAATAGAAAGACACTTTGACCTTCTACAAGTTCCTATGATAATCCTAAACAAAACTTTTTAAACAAAACTTCTTGAAACCTATGTGTCATGGATTGGAGAATTTAGGTGCAGTAAGACAACTATAAGTAAGTTTTTGTATGCTCCCAAAGGTAGAATGAGAAGCATGTTGTACATGTTTATGTTCGTTTGTAACACAACTAAGTAACCCCTCCAAAAGACTAGAAAGACATTTTGATCTTCTAAAAGGTCCTATGAGAATCCAAAATAAAACTTTTTAACCAAAACTTCTTGAAACTTATATGTCATGGATTGGAGAATTTAGGTGAGGTAGGACAACTATAAGTAAGTTTTTTTATTCTCCCAAAGGTAGAATGATAAGCATGTTTTACATGTTTATGTTCGATTGTAACACAACTAAGTAACCCCTCTAATAGGCTTGAAAGACACTTTGATCTTCTAAAAGGTCATATGAGAATCCTAAATAAAACTTTTTAACCAAAACTTCTTGAAACATATATGTCATGGATTGGAGAATTTAGGTGAAGTAGGACAACTATAAGTAAGTTTTTGTATTCTCCCAAAGGTAGAATGATAAGCATGTTTTACATGTTTATGTTCGTTTTTAACACATCTAAGTAACCCCTCTAAAAGACTAGAAAGACACTTTGATCTTCTAAAAGGTCCTATGAGAATCCTAAATAAAAACTTTTTAACCAAAACTTCTTGAAACATATATGTCATGGATTGGAGAATTTAGGTGAAGTAGGACAACTATAAGTAAGTTTTTGTATTCTCCCAAAGGTAGAATGATAAGCATGTTTTACATGTTTATGTTCGTTTTTAACACAACTAAGTAACCCCTCTAAAAGACTAGAAAGACACTTTGATCTTCTAAAAGGTCCTATGAGAATCCTAAATAAAAAATTTTAACCAAAACTTCTTGAAACATACATGTCATGGACTGGAGAATTTAGGTGAGGTAGGACAACTATAAGTAAGTTTTTGTATGCTCCTTAAGGTAGAATGAGAAGCATTTTATACAAGTTATGTTCGTTTGTAACACCCCTAAGCAACCCTTCTAAATACTCGAAAGACACTATGATCTTGTAAAAGGTCCTATGAGAATCCTAAACAAAACTTTTTAAACAAAAATTCTTGAAACATATGTGTCATGGATCGGGGGTTTTAGGTGAGGTTAAACAACTATAAGTAAGTTTTTGTATGTTGCTTAAGGTAGAATGAGAAGCATTTTATACAAGTTTATGTTCGTTTGTAACATATTGGAATGGAGATCAAGAATGCATAATCTAGACAATGTACAAACATTGTGCATTCTTTGATAATGAGAGATGTGCAAAATCCGGGTTTTACCTTCATGGTGTTCAAAACATGGGTCACATGTTCAAGACTCCTTTGCACATTCTTAGGGAAGTCTGATGAAGATCAGAAGCTCAGAATGTTAATCCCAACAAGTCTGGGGCGTGTACAGACCTGTCACTATCCACTTGAAACAAGAGAAGGAGATGTCACCATCCTTGTGACTGTTTTTCACTCCTCTCTCTCCTACTAGCTGTTTTATTGTCTTATTCTTATATTCATTGTTTATTCTTCTTGTAGCCCTAGTAGCCTGAGTATATATGTCTTGTAAAGCCATTGTAACATTCAGATTGGGAATTATTCTTCCCTTTTACACCACAAACTACTCTCTCTCTAGCAGCTGAAAACCCTAGACGAATTTTAAGCTTTTTCTTGCACTCTCTCTTCATTCTCTCAACATTCTCTCAATCTAAAACTCATATTCTAACATGGTATCAGAGCTATAAGCTTCTGTACCTCTTTTACTTCCGCTGATTCTCACAAAAATCTGTTCTTGAGCTGTTAAAAGTTCTCTCGGTTCTTACAAGTTCTTAAGCTCTTAAGTTCATTTCTTTTGCTTCTTTATCTACTGTTTGTGTTCTCTGTGAGTTGAGAACTCTTCATTTCATCTTGAATACTCCCTCCTTGCTTCAAATCAGTCTTAGCAATGGAGAACTCAAGAGTTGTTATTCCTGTGATTTTGAAAGGCTCAAACTACATTGTTTGGGCTAGGATGGTGAAGTCTGCACTTGGAGGCAGAGGTCTGTGGAAGTATATCCTGAGTGACACTGCTCCACAGAAGGTGTTTAAGGCCAGGTCTGAAGCTGAAGCCAAGAAAGGAGCTGAGGCAGAGACTAAAGGCATTAATGAGTCTCTTGAAGAGGCGGCTGAAGCAGAAGAAGAAGCTTGGATGCAAGGGGACCAGAATGTGCTTTCTATACTCCAAAGCTCACTGGACCAGCACCTATTGGAAGCCTATTCTTATTGTGTTACTTCCAAGCAGCTGTGGGATACTATTGAGAAGGTTTATGGGAATAAATCAAACCTCACCAGAGTTTTTGAAGTTAAGCTGGCCATTAACAATCTCCAGCAAGAAGATATGGAGTTTAAAGCTCACTTTGGCAAGTTTAGCTCACTGTGGTCAGAGATGGAGATGTTAAGGCCACCAAGCAATGATCCTTTGGTGTTGCAAGAAAGGAGAGAGCAAGATAAAGTCTTTGCTCTTCTGCTCACTTTAAACTCATCCTACAATGGGCTGATAAAGCATATCCTAAGGGCAGACACTCTTCCAGACATTGATGATGTGTGTGGACAGATTCAAAAAGAGCAAGGTTCATTTGGGCTGTTCAAAGGGAAAGGAGAGTTGGTAACCGCCAACAAAGGAGTGTTTAAGGCTGAGGAGAGGCAGAACTATGGAGGTGACAAGAGAGGAGTCTTGATGTGTGATTTCTGCAAGAAGAGTGGGCACTTGAAGGATAGATGCTGGCGCCTTCACCCCAACCTCAGACCTTCATTTAACAACAGCCGGTTCAAAGATCAAAGGGCAAACTACTCAAATGGTGCAGCTGGACCAGGTTCTTCTTCAATGCAGCAATGTGATGAAGGAAGAGCAATGGTGGTTCATCAAGCACCAGCTGTGACTGCTCAGAATGATGTGGTAAGGAGGTCAGACCTTGAGGCTCTCATCAAAGCTCTCAAGGAGAACTCTGGTATGGCTCTTGGTACTTCTCTCTTTGCTGCAAATAAAATCAGACCCTTGATCATTGATTCTGGAGCCTCTCATCACATGATTAGTGATCCTAAGTTGATAGAAAATGTGAAACCAGCCTTAGGATGTGTAGTGATTGCAAATGGTGATAAAATCCCAATTCAAGGCATAGGAAATCTGAAATTGTTTGATAAAGAATCCAAGGCTTTCTTTATGCCTAGCTTTACATCCAACTTAGTTTCTGTTAAAAAGATAGCCACTGATTTAGATTGCAATGTTGTTTTTAGTCCTAATGATGTTGTGTTTCAGGATATTAAGACAAGTAAGTTGATTGGGAAAGGTGTGACAAAGGATGAGCTCTACATGATTGAAGACACCAATCCCTCTTCTGAATTATCTCCTGCTTTATCTACTGCTTTATCTACTTGTGTTGGTGTGGATGACTCTATTTGGCATGCTAGACTAGGACATCCACACTCTAGGGCTTTAGGACTTTTATTACCTTCTGTTGTGTTTAAGAATGATGAGTGTGAGGCTTGTATTCTTGGGAAACATTGCAAATCTGTTTTTCCAACTTCTAAAACTATTTATGAAAGTTGCTTTGATCTTGTTCACTCTGATGTATGGACTGCTCCTTGTTTGTCTAGAGAAAATCATAAGTATTTTGTCACCTTCATTGATGAAAAATCTAAATACACTTGGATAACCTTGATGCAAACTAAAGATAGAGTGTTAGAAGCTTTTATGAATTTTCAAAGCCATGTTACTAACCATTTCAATGCTAAGATCAAAATTTTTAGATCAGATAATGGTGGTGAGTACACAAGCAATGCTTTCAAACAACACTTGTCCAAACATGGGATTCTTCATCAAACAAGCTGTCCCTACACTCCACAACAAAATGGAGTGGCTGAGAGAAAGAACAGACATTTAATGGAGGTGGCAAGGTCCATGATGTTCTATAAGAATGTCCCTAAGAGGTTTTGGGGAGATGCAGTCATGACAGCATGCTACTTGATCAATAGAACTCCCACCAAAGTTCTTAAGGATCAATCTCCATTTCAGGTATTAAACAACACAAATCCATTGGTTGATCACTTACGTGTGTTTGGGTGTATTTGCTTTGTGTTAATACCAGGAGAACAAAGGGATAAGTTGGATGCTAAGAGCACCAAAGCCATGTTCATTGGGTATTCAACAACACAAAGAGGATACAAGTGTTATGTACCTGAAACAAGGAAGGTTTTGATATCAAGAGATGTGAAGTTTATGGAGACAAGGAGTTTCTATGATGAGAAAAATTGGGATAGCTTGAAGGATCTTCCCACTTCTCAATCAGATAGAGCTGCAAATCTAAGGATGATCATGGAAAACCTTGGTATTAGTATGCCTCCTCAACAACCGGCCAAGACAAGTGGTGCTCCTTCAGTTTCTGCTCCAACTTCAGTAGCTCATCCCCATCTTGATCATGAGGGGGACACTCATGAATCAGCTTCAGAACCGCAAGAACCTGATTCACTTACACATGATCAAGCTGAGGCTGAGGAGCATGAGGATCATGAGGTAGAACCTGAGGAGTTGGATCATCATGAAGAGGTTGAACAAGAACAACCGGTTCAGGTAAATGAGCAACAAGTTCAGGTGTTAAGAAGGAGTACAAGGGAGAAAAAGGATCCATCAGAATGGAAGAAGACTAGAGTGTATTTCAACAGCAATGCAGTAGCTCATCCTATTCAAGCGGTTTGCAGCTTAGCTCATGTCCCTTTGGAGCATCAAGTGTTCATTGGGAAGTTGGATCAAGAACATGTTCCAACAACCTATGAAGAAGCTAAGGGAGATAAGAGGTGGATGCAAGCTGTAGATGAAGAGACCAAAGCAATGGAGAACAATGAGACTTGGTATGAAGCTGAACTTCCTAGAGGAAAGAAGGCAGTGACATCTAAATGGGTTTTCACCATCAAGTATAGAAGTGATGGAGAAGTGGAGAGATACAAAGCAAGGCTGGTTGCAAGAGGTTTCACTCAAACCTATGGAAAGGATTACTTGGATACTTTTGCACCAGTAGCTAAGCTTCACACAGTTAGGATTATCTTATCTTTAGCAACAAACCTTGATTGGGAACTTTGGCAAATGGATGTCAAGAATGCATTCCTTCAAGGGGAGCTTGAAGATGAGGTATACATGAGACCACCTTCTGGTCTTGAAAGCATTGTGAAACCAGGGAAGGTGTTAAGGCTCAAGAAGGCTATCTATGGACTCAAGCAATCACCTAGAGCTTGGTATCATAAACTGAGCTCAACACTTATGCAAAGAGGATTCAAGAGGTCTGAAGGAGATCATACATTGTTCACTCTACAAGATCAGGAAGGTATCATTGTCATCCTTGTTTATGTAGATGACATTATCATTTCAGGGAGTAACAAGTCAGGTATTCAAGAAACTAAAGCTTATCTTAAATCTGTGTTTGATATTAAGGATCTTGGTACTCTAAAGTACTTCCTTGGGATAGAAGTTTGTCGGTCTGATGAAGGACTCTTCTTATCTCAAAGGAAGTACACACTTGATTTGTTGTCTGAAGCAGGAAAGATTGGATCAAAACCAGCTAAGACACCATTGGAGGAAGGTTACAAAGTCATAAGAGAGGGGGAGCTTGAAGACAAACCATTTGAGGACATCACTCACTATAGGAGGATGGTTGGTAAGCTAATCTACTTAACTATAACCAGACCTGATTTGTGCTTTGCTGTGAACCAGATAAGTCAACATATGCAAGCACCAAAGATGCATCATTGGGACATGGTTGAAAGGATACTCAGATACTTAAGTGGTACTCCCGGGCAAGGCATTTGGATGGGCTGTAATCAAAGTACAGAGATAGTTGGATATTGTGATGCTGATTGGGCAGGAGATAGAGTGGACAGGAGGTCTACTACTGGATATTGCACATTCATTGGAGGCAACCTTGTTACTTGGAAGAGCAAGAAGCAAAAGATAGTGTCATGTTCAAGTGCTGAAGCTGAGTATAGAGCAATGAGGAAGCTAGCAACAGAATTGGCGTGGATCAAAGGTCTCCTTGGGGATTTGGGGATTGAGACTTCAAGACCAATCACTATGCATTGTGATAATCAAGCAGCCATCCACATTGCATCAAACTCAGTCTTCCATGAAAGAACCAAGCATATAGAAGTGGATTGTCATAAAGTGAGGCAGATGATAGAACAAGGAGTTGTGTTGCCTTGCTTTACAAGGAGTGAGGAACAATTAGCTGATGTGTTTACCAAGGCAGCAAGCTTGAAGGTATGTGAGTCCATTCACTCCAAACTTGGACTCATGGAGCTGCCGGATTCCTCTAAAGCCTTGGAGACTACACTCTTTTTCCCTTCATGAAGTTTTATCCCAAGTGGTTTTCTTCATGAAGGTTTTTAATGAGGTAGATCTCCATTGCTATCCAAGCTTGATCTCAATCCTTGAATTCAAGCTTGAGGGGGAGTATTGGAATGGAGATCAAGAATGCATAATCTAGACAATGTACAAACATTGTGCATTCTTTGATAATGAGAGATGTGCAAAATCCGGGTTTTACCTTCATGGTGTTCAAAACATGGGTCACATGTTCAAGACTCCTTTGCACATTCTTAGGGAAGTCTGATGAAGATCAGAAGCTCAGAATGTTAATCTCCAACAAGTCTGGGGCGTGTATCAGACCTGTCACTATCCACTTGAAACAAGAGAAGGAGATGTCACCATCCTTGTGACTGTTTTTCACTCCTCTCTCTCCTACTAGCTGTTTTATTGTCTTATTCTTATATTCATTGTTTATTCTTCTTGTAGCCCTAGTAGCCTGAGTATATATGTCTTGTAAAGCCATTGTAACATTCAGATTGGGAATTATTCTTCCCTTTTACACCACAAACTACTCTCTCTCTAGCAGCTGAAAACCCTAGACGAATTTTAAGCTTTTTCTTGCACTCTCTCTTCATTCTCTCAACATTCTCTCAATCTAAAACTCATATTCTAACATAACACCCCTAAGTAACCCGTCTAAATACTAGAAAGACACTTTGATCTTGTAAAAGGTCCAATGAGAATCCTAAACAAAACTTTTGAACAACAATTCTTGAAACATAGGTGTCATGGATTGGAGATTTTAGGTGAGGTTAGACAACTATAAGTAAGATTTTGTATGCTCCTAAAGGTAGAATGAGAATCATTTTATACAAGTTTATGTTCATTTGTAACACCCCTAAATAACCCTTCTAAATAATAGAAAGACACTTTGACCTTCTACAAGTTCCTATGATAATCCTAAACAAAACTTTTTAAACAAAACTTCTTTAAACCTATGTGTCATGGATTGGAGAATTTAGGTGCAGTAAGACAACTATAAGTAAGTTTTTGTATGCTCCCAAAGGTAGAATGAGAAGCATGTTGTACATGTTTATGTTCGTTTGTAACACAACTAAGTAACCCCTCCAAAAGACTAGAAAGACATTTTGATCTTCTAAAAGGTCCTATGAGAATCCAAAATAAAACTTTTTAACCAAAACTTCTTGAAACTTATATGTCATGGATTGGAGAATTTAGGTGAGGTAGGACAACTATAAGTAAGTTTTTTTATTCTCCCAAAGGTAGAATGATAAGCATGTTTTACATGTTTATGTTTGATTGTAACACAACTAAGTAACCCCTCTAATAGGCTTGAAAGACACTTTGATCTTCTAAAAGGTCCTATGAGAAACCTAAATAAAACTTTTTAACCAAAACTTCTTGAAACATATATGTCATGGATTGGAGAATTTAGGTGAAGTAGGACAACTATAAGTAAGTTTTTGTATTCTCCCAAAGGTAGAATGATAAGCATGTTTTACATGTTTATGTTCGTTTTTAACACATCTAAGTAACCCCTCTAAAAGACTAGAAAGACACTTTGATCCTCTAAAAGGTCCTATGAGAATCCTAAATAAAAACTTTTTAACCAAAACTTCTTGAAACATATATGTCATGGATTGGAGAATTTAGGTGAAGTAGGACAACTATAAGTAAGTTTTTGTATTCTCCCAAAGGTAGAATGATAAGCATGTTTTACATGTTTATGTTCGTTTTTAACACAACTAAGTAACCCCTCTAAAAGACTAGAAAGACACTTTGATCTTCTAAAAGGTCCTATGAGAATCCTAAATAAAACTTTTTAACCAAAACTTCTTGAAACATATATGTCATGGATTGGAGAATTTAGGTGAAGTAGGACAACTATAAGTAAGTTTTTGTATTCTCCCAAAGGTAGAATGATAAGCATGTTTTACATGTTTATGTTCGTTTTTAACACATCTAAGTAACCCCTCTAAAAGACTAGAAAGACACTTTGATCTTCTAAAAGGTCCTATGAGAATCCTAAATAAAAAATTTTAACCAAAACTTCTTGAAACATACATGTCATGGATTGGAGAATTTAGGTGAGGTAGGACAACTATAAGTAAGTTTTTGTATGCTCCTTAAGGTAGAATGAGAAGCATTTTATACAAGTTATGTTCGTTTGTAACACCCCTAAGTAACCCTTCTAAATACTCGAAAGACACTATGGTCTTGTAAAAGGTCCTATGAGAATCCTAAACAAAAATTCTTGAAACATATGTGTCATGGATCGGGGGTTTTAGGTGAGGTTAAACAACTATAAGTAAGTTTTTGTATGTTGCTTAAGGTAGAATGAGAAGCATTTTATACAAGTTTATGTTCGTTTGTAACACCCCTAAGTAACCCGTCTAAATACTAGAAAGACACTTTGATCTTGTAAAAGGTCCAATGAGAATCCTAAACAAAACTTTTGAACAACAATTCTTGAAACATAGGTGTCATGGATTGGAGATTCTAGGTGAGGTTAGACAACTATAAGTAAGATTTTGTATGCTCCTAAAGGTAGAATGAGAATCATTTTATACAAGTTTATGTTCATTTGTAACACCCCTAAATAACCCTTCTAAATAATAGAAAGACACTTTGACCTTCTACAAGTTCCTATGATAATCCTAAACAAAACTTTTTAAACAAAACTTCTTGAAACCTATGTGTCATGGATTGGAGAATTTAGGTGCAGTAAGACAACTATAAGTAAGTTTTTGTATGCTCCCAAAGGTAGAATGAGAAGCATGTTGTACATGTTTATGTTCGTTTGTAACACAACTAAGTAACCCCTCCAAAAGACTAGAAAGACATTTTGATCTTCTAAAAGGTCCTATGAGAATCCAAAATAAAACTTTTTAACCAAAACTTCTTGAAACTTATATGTCATGGATTGGAGAATTTAGGTGAGGTAGGACAACTATAAGTAAGTTTTTTTATTCTCCCAAAGGTAGAATGATAAGCATGTTTTACATGTTTATGTTCGATTGTAACACAACTAAGTAACCCCTCTAATAGGCTTGAAAGACACTTTGATCTTCTAAAAGGTCATATGAGAATCCTAAATAAAACTTTTTAACCAAAACTTCTTGAAACATATATGTCATGGATTGGAGAATTTAGGTGAAGTAGGACAACTATAAGTAAGTTTTTGTATTCTCCCAAAGGTAGAATGATAAGCATGTTTTACATGTTTATGTTCGTTTTTAACACATCTAAGTAACCCCTCTAAAAGACTAGAAAGACACTTTGATCTTCTAAAAGGTCCTATGAGAATCCTAAATAAAAACTTTTTTAACCAAAACTTCTTGAAACATATATGTCATGGATTGGAGAATTTAGGTGAAGTAGGACAACTATAAGTAAGTTTTTGTATTCTCCCAAAGGTAGAATGATAAGCATGTTTTACATGTTTATGTTCGTTTTTAACACAACTAAGTAACCCCTCTAAAAGACTAGAAAGACACTTTGATCTTCTAAAAGGTCCTATGAGAATCCTAAATAAAAAATTTTAACCAAAACTTCTTGAAACATACATGTCATGGACTGGAGAATTTAGGTGAGGTAGGACAACTATAAGTAAGTTTTTGTATGCTCCTTAAGGTAGAATGAGAAGCATTTTATACAAGTTATGTTCGTTTGTAACACCCCTAAGCAACCCTTCTAAATACTCGAAAGACACTATGATCTTGTAAAAGGTCCTATGAGAATCCTAAACAAAACTTTTTAAACAAAAATTCTTGAAACATATGTGTCATGGATCGGGGGTTTTAGGTGAGGTTAAACAACTATAAGTAAGTTTTTGTATGTTGCTTAAGGTAGAATGAGAAGCATTTTATACAAGTTTATGTTCGTTTGTAACACCCCTAAGTAACCCGTCTAAATACTAGAAAGACACTTTGATCTTGTAAAAGGTCCTATGAGAATCCTAAACAAAACTTTTTAAACAACAATTCTTGAAACATATGTGTCATGGATTGGAGATTTTAGGTGAGGTTAGACAACTATAAGTAAGATTTTGTATGCTCCTAAAGGTAGAATGAGAATCATTTTATACAAGTTTATGTTCATTTGTAACACCCCTAAATAACCCTTCTAAATAATAGAAAGACACTTTGACCTTCTACAAGTTCCTATGATAATCCTAAACAAAACTTTTTAAACAAAACTTCTTGAAACCTATGTGTCATGGATTGGAGAATTTAGGTGCAGTAAGACAACTATAAGTAAGTTTTTGTATGCTCCCAAAGGTAGAATGAGAAGCATGTTGTACATGTTTATGTTCGTTTGTAACACAACTAAGTAACCCCTCCAAAAGACTAGAAAGACATTTTGATCTTCTAAAAGGTCCTATGAGAATCCAAAATAAAACTTTTTAACCAAAACTTCTTGAAACTTATATGTCATGGATTGGAGAATTTAGGTGAGGTAGGACAACTATAAGTAAGTTTTTGTATTCTCCCAAAGGTAGAATGATAAGCATGTTTTACATGTTTATGTTTGATTGTAACACAACTAAGTAACCCCTCTAATAGGCTTGAAAGACACTTTGATCTTCTAAAAGGTCCTATGAGAATCCTAAATAAAACTTTTTAACCAAAACTTCTTGAAACATATATGTCATGGATTGGAGAATTTAGGTGAAGTAGGACAACTATAAGTAAGTTTTTGTATTCTCCCAAAGGTAGAATGATAAGCATGTTTTACATGTTTATGTTCGTTTTTAACACATCTAAGTAACCCCTCTAAAAGACTAGAAAGACACTTTGATCTTCTAAAAGGTCCTATGAGAATCCTAAATAAAACTTTTTAACCAAAACTTCTTGAAACATATATGTCATGGATTGGAGAATTTAGGTGAAGTAGGACAACTATAAGTAAGTTTTTGTATTCTCCCAAAGGTAGAATGATAAGCATGTTTTACATGTTTATGTTCGTTTTTAACACATCTAAGTAACCCCTCTAAAAGACTAGAAAGACACTTTGATCTTCTAAAAGGTCCTATGAGAATCCTAAATAAAAAATTTTAACCAAAACTTCTTGAAACATACATGTCATGGATTGGAGAATTTAGGTGAGGTAGGACAACTATAAGTAAGTTTTTGTATGCTCCTTAAGGTAGAATGAGAAGCATTTTATACAAGTTATGTTCGTTTGTAACACCCCTAAGTAACCCTTCTAAATACTCGAAAGACACTATGGTCTTGTAAAAGGTCCTATGAGAATCCTAAACAAAAATTCTTGAAACATATGTGTCATGGATCGGGGGTTTTAGGTGAGGTTAAACAACTATAAGTAAGTTTTTGTATGTTGCTTAAGGTAGAATGAGAAGCATTTTATACAAGTTTATGTTCGTTTGTAACACCCCTAAGTAACCCGTCTAAATACTAGAAAGACACTTTGATCTTGTAAAAGGTCCAATGAGAATCCTAAACAAAACTTTTTGAACAACAATTCTTGAAACATATGTGTCATGGATTGGAGATTTTAGGTGAGGTTAGACAACTATAAGTAAGATTTTGTATGCTCCTAAAGGTAGAATGAGAATCATTTTATACAAGTTTATGTTCATTTGTAACACCCCTAAATAACCCTTCTAAATAATAGAAAGACACTTTGACCTTCTACAAGTTCCTATTATTGGAAAGGAGATCACATAGTGAACTATATTGGACGCGAACTATATTGGAAAAGAGATCACATAGTGAACTACTGGACGTGAACTATACTGGACGTGAACTATACTGGACGTGAGATTACATAGTTCACTATATCAAAATATTAGTGTCTTGGAAGATAAAAATCTGTCACACCCTTGTGACCGTTGGAGACTTTATTGCTTTGGTTTAAAGTTGTGTAGCCCTAGTCTTATGCATATATAACTCTTGTAAAGTTCCATTTTGTCTAGTGAGAGAATTATTCTTCTCTGAAACTTATCCTCTCTCTCATTCTCTCTCTCTCTCTGCGCCACACAAACCCTGAGAAGGTTTCTGTGCCTCTCTCAGCCATTCTACCTTATTCTGCTCTATTCTCTCAACTTAATCTTCATATTCTAACATGGTATTAGAGCTATAAGCTCCTAGACCTATTTATTCCGCATACTCTGATTCATAAACTCTGTTTTTTCTAGATCTGTTTTCTAGATCTTGTTCTTCTGGTTCTTAAAAGTTCTAAGATTCTCAAGCATTCTTTCTTGGTTTATTCTCTCTGGTTTGTGTTCTCTGTGAATTGAGAACTTGTTTATTCAGAAGCTTACCTTGAATACTCCCTCCTTGCAACAACTCAGTCTTAGCAATGGAGAACTCAAGAGTAATTATTCCTGTGATTCTTAAAGGTGCCAACTACATTGTTTGGGCCAGGATGGTTAAATCTGCTCTTGGAGGCAGAGGTTTATGGAAGTACATCATGAGGAGCACAGCTCCAGAGAAGGTGGTAAAGGCTAAAGATAAGGGTGGACCAGAAACTGAAGCTAAAGAAGATGTTGAGCATGAAGACACATCTGAAGCTGATAAAGAAGCGTGGGTTCAAGGGGATCAAAATGTCCTCTCCATACTTCAAAGCTCACTGGACCAGCACCTATTGGAGGCTTATTCCTACTGTGTGACTTCCAAGCAGTTATGGGATACCATTGAAAAGGTTTATGGAAACAAAACAAATCTCATCCGAGTCTTTGAAGTTAAGCTGGCTATTAACAATCTCCAGCAAGAAGATATGGAGTTTAAAGCTCACTTTGGCAAGTTTAGCTCACTGTGGTCAGAGATGGAGATGTTAAGGCCACCAAGCAATGACCCTTTGGTGTTGCAAGAAAGGAGAGAGCAAGATAAAGTCTTTGCTCTTCTACTCACTTTAAACTCATCCTACAATGGGCTGATAAAGCATATCCTAAGGGCAGACACTCTCCCAGACATTGATGATGTGTGTGGACAGATTCAAAAAGAGCAAGGTTCACTTGGGCTGTTCAAAGGGAAAGGAGAGTTGGTAACTGCCAACAAAGGAGTGTTTAAGGCTGAAGAAAGACAGAACTATGGAGGTGACAAGAAAGGAGTCTTGATATGTGATTTTTGCAAACAGAGTGGGCACTTGAAAGATAGATGCTGGCGCCTCCATCCCAACCTCAGACCTTCATTTAACAACAGCAGGTTCAAAAATCAAAGGGCAAACTATTCATATGGTGCAGCTGGACCAGGTTCTTCTTCAATGCAGCAATGTGATGAAGGACGAGCAATGGTGGTCCATCAGACACCAGCTGTAACAGCTCAGAATGATGTGGTAAGGAGATCAGACCTTGAGGCTCTCATCAAAGTTCTCAAGGAGAACTCTGGTATGGCTCTTGGTACCTCTCTCTTTGCTGAAAATAAAATCAGACCCTTGATTATTGATTCTGGAGCCTCTCATCACATGATCAGTGATCCTAAGTTGATAGAAAATGTGAAACCAGCATTAGGATGTGTAGTGATTGCAAATGGTGATAAAATCCCAATTCAAGGCATAGGAAATCTGAAATTGTTTGATAAAGAATCTAAGGCTTTCTTTATGCCTAGCTTTACATCCAACTTAGTTTCTATTAAAAAGATAGCCACTGATTTAAATTGCAATGTTGTTTTTAGTCCTAATGATGTTGTGTTTCAGGATATTAAGACAAGTAAGTTGATTGGGAAAGGTGTGACAAAGGATGAGCTCTACATGATTGAAGACATCAATCCCTCTACTGAATTATCTACTGCTCTATCTACTTGTGTTGGTGTGGATGATTCCATTTGGTATGCTAGATTAGGACATCCACACTCTAGGGCTTTAGGACTCTTATTACCTTCTGTTTCGTTTAAAAATGATGATTGTGAGGCTTGTATCCTTGGTAAACATTGCAAATCTGTTTTTCCAGCTTCTAAAACTACTTATGAAAATTGCTTTGATCTTGTTCACTCTGATGTATGGACTGCTCCTTGTGTGTCTAGAGAAAACCATAAGTACTTTGTCACATTCATTGATGAAAAGTCTAAATATACTTGGATAACACTGATGCAAACTAAGGATAGGGTGCTAGAAGCTTTTATGAACTTCCAAAGTCATGTCACTAACCATTTCAATGCTAAGATCAAAATTTTTAGATCAGACAATGGTGGTGAGTACACAAGCAATGCCTTCAAACAACATTTGTCAAAATATGGAATTCTTCATCAAACTAGCTATTAGAGAGGATGCATTCAAGGAGGAGGAAAGGCCGAAGTCACAATGACAAGGCCTAGAAGTCATTCCTTGGAAAAGCTTTGGTGTGTGACAAAGAAGACCAAAGATGGATCAATACTTAGCTAAGCTAAGGATGAGGGTATCAAGAGGCTATGAAGTCCACACTAGAAGCATGAAGAAGCACAAAATAAATGTGACTTGTGCAAGTGTATAACTAAGCCGTGAGAAGGAAGCAAGAAGAGCCAAAGTGATAATGAAGCGGATAAGAGGAGATGTTGGGATACTTGGGAGTGTGTAACACGACCAAGAAAGTGTGGAACAAAGGGAGAGGAGTGCGTGAGCTTATCATGGAGTATGCTCAGCTTATCACAAGAATAAAGTGTTGATAAGCTATCAAAGGAAGAGATAAGAGAGAAGTGAGCTGTGGACCGTTTAGGTCAGGTCACTATCAACCATAAGAAGCGTGCACTCTCTCTCCTCAGTGGGACACACAATACAGCCTGTCTCTCTCATAAGCACCACAAGAAATTCAAATAAAAGGAGAGGTGGTCCAGCGGTTCAGACCTGTCCCTATCCGAGTGTGAACACCTTAAACCACTCTCTCCTCACATGTGGTGAAATCGGACCGTTAAACACTCCTCTTCTTGTTATGGCCGAATCTCATTAGGTTTACACTTGTTTTATGTTTGTGTCAAGCATTGTAAGAGTCTATATAAGGACATGTCTTGTAACACATTCAAAAACACACAGAAATAAGAAGTAAGAGACATATACAAACGCTAGGGTTTTCATTCTCTCTCTAGCGATCTCTTCTTCTCCTTTCTCTCATTGTGTCTCTTTCCTAAACACAATGAAAGCATGTTGAGTCTCGGTCCTAAGGGAGCTTTAATGCTCCTGGTTGTGCTCTTGATTAGCTCTTCCATAGTTAATTCAAGAGACAACATCAAACCGGCTCTTCATGAACACATACAAGAACAACACCCTCTACTTACTGATTCTCTTAATCCTCATGAGTAAACACACTCTATAAGTGATGTTAGGCTCCTGGATAAGTCTCAAATAGAGTGGTGCTCTTGTTAAAGCTAAGTAGAATCACTAACTTCCAAGCTAAACTTGGTTGCGGTTCACTTATGCTCTTTCTCTCTAAACAAAGGTTTAGAGTAATCTCAAGGTTTCTCAACATGATTTCATGGTCATGCTTGTGAAATCCCAACATGGTATCAGAGCATAAGATTCTAGGATTGAATCAAGCTCAAAAACCAGAGAAAAACAGAGCAAAACTCTGTCCCTTTCTCCTCAAAGCTTCCGCAAAAGTCTGAGAGTAAACTGAGCAAAACTCAGTCAATGTTCTCAAAACCAAAAGCTCAAACTGAGCAAAACTCAGTCCCTGAACTTCCCTTTCATTCTCTCATTCATTCTCTCATTTATTCTCTCATTCATTTATACTCTCATTCTCAAGCATTCATTCTCTCATTTTCTGCATTTTTCTTTCATTCTCTGGTTCTTATACTTCATCTATTCTCTCTGAGTTCTGTCCTTGAAGCTCCTTAGCTCACAATGACTTAAAAATCAGAGTGCATAGCTCCTGATCAAGGCTGTGTTATTTTGAGGATTATTGTGTGTTTCTTGGTGTTTTTAGGTGGAATGATGAACCAACTAGTGAGGACAGTTTACAAAAGGGCTGGAGTTCAGTTTCTAAGTGGCTGTACCCACTGGTCTTGAGCTTACCTAAGGAGAAGAGGCGTCCAGAGGCTGCTACAACAAAGTTAGTCAAGAGAAGCAACACTGATTTCTTGGATAATCAAGTCTAGAAGCTGTTTCAAGAAGAGGCAGTGATGGAAGCTTGTATTCAAGGCTTAGTGTGCATCATGGTTAGGAAGATCAGTCTTGAAGTTGCTCTAAGATGGAGTAGTGATGGAGGATTGGCTCTTAGCAGGGTGTGGTTAATCTGAAGCTAACAATGGAGCAGACCAAAAGGTGTCCATACTTAAGGAAGGCTACAAGTTGAACAACCCATCAAGGCTGTTAAGGTCTCAAGAGAAGTCATCAAGGAGCAGCCAAAGGAGAGGAGCTAGAACCAGTTATGCAACTGATGAATCAACTCACATCTCAATGTTAGCTTCCGACTCCATGAAGGCTTAACAGTCCGGGGGAGGTTTAAACCTCAAAGAAACAGGAGTAAACCCTAGAGGAACTCCCAAAACCAGAAGCAACAACACCTTGTTTGATGTTAGAACCGGGAATCACTAAGTGGAGCAGACCAAGAAGGAGTTGCAAGCTAGGGATAGGCGCTGAATCAGCTCAAATCAAGAGTGTTGGTGTGAAGAAGAAGGGCTGAGATTGTATGTGCAAAAATCCAGAGAGATATGCACAAGGTTTCAAAGTCCCAAACATGTCCAAAGGAAGGCTAAACCTCAACTCCTAAAAGGCTAAACTCCTAAACTCTCACTGTTTTTATTAAGTCTTCATTAAGTCATGAAAAATCACTTGTGTTACATATCCATTGCTTAATCATATACTTAAACTCATGGCATTTTACTTTAACAAGTCTTCTTTGAATCTTTGATGTGAAGGTTCATTAGGAGGCCTAAAGGAGGAGTTAGACCATGGGCAGATTGAGTGACAAGGAAAGGACTCAAGGAGTGACAAGAAAGAAGGCTAAGTCTTGAGGCAAGGTCATGGAAGGTCCAATGGTGAAGCTTAGTCCAATGGAGAAGCTTGATCCAAGATGGAGAAGGCAATCTAAAGGAGAAGTCAACCTAATGAACCGGCTCATTCAAATGCACAAAGGAACAAGGTCAAAGCTTACATCTAGGGGATGTTGTGGCTATACTCTTTTTCCCTCCTTAAGGTTTTATCCCATGAGGTTTTACTTAGGGAGGTTTTTAATGAGGTAGCTCCCGCATCTCCAAGCTTGGCCTCTGGTCCTTTAGTGTCTCGGCGCCCAAGCTTGCGGGGGAGTATTAGAGAGGATGCATTCAAGGAGGAGGAAAGGCCGAAGTCACAATGACAAGGCCTAGAAGTCATTCCTTGGATAAGCTTTGGTGTGTGACAAAGAAGACCAAAGATGGATCAATACTTAGCTAAGCTAAGGATGAGGGTATCAAGAGGCTATGAAGTCCACACTAGAAGCATGAAGAAGCACAAAATAAATGTGACTTGTGCAAGTGTATAACTAAGCCGTGAGAAGGAAGCAAGAAGAACCAAAGTGATAATGAAGCGGATAAGAGGAGATGTTGGGATACTTGGGAGTGTGTAACACGACCAAGAAAGTGTGGAACAAAGGGAGAGGAGTGCGTGAGCTTATCATGGAGTATGCTCAGCTTATCACAAGAATAAAGTGTTGATAAGCTATCAAAGGAAGAGATAAGAGAGAAGTGAGCTGTGGACCGTTTAGGTCAGGTCACTATCAACCATAAGAAGCGTGCACTCTCTCTCCTCAGTGGGACACACAATACAGCCTGTCTCTCTCATAAGCACCACAAGAAATTCAAATAAAAGGAGAGGTGGTCCAGCGGTTCAGACCTGTCCCTATCCGAGTGTGAACACCTTAAACCACTCTCTCCTCACATGTGGTGAAATCGGACCGTTAAACACTCCTCTTCTTGTTATGGCCGAATCTCATTAGGTTTACACTTGTTTTATGTTTGTGTCAAGCATTGTAAGAGTCTATATAAGGACATGTCTTGTAACACATTCAAAAACACACAGAAATAAGAAGTAAGAGACATATACAAACGCTAGGGTTTTCATTCTCTCTCTAGCGATCTCTTCTTCTCCTTTCTCTCATTGTGTCTCTTTCCTAAACACAATGAAAGCATGTTGAGTCTCGGTCCTAAGGGAGCTTTAATGCTCCTGGTTGTGCTCTTGATTAGCTCTTCCATAGTTAATTCAAGAGACAACATCAAACCGGCTCTTCATGAACACATACAAGAACAACACCCTCTACTTACTGATTCTCTTAATCCTCATGAGTAAACACACTCTATAAGTGATGTTAGGCTCCTGGATAAGTCTCAAATAGAGTGGTGCTCTTGTTAAAGCTAAGTAGAATCACTAACTTCCAAGCTAAACTTGGTTGCGGTTCACTTATGCTCTTTCTCTCTAAACAAAGGTTTAGAGTAATCTCAAGGTTTCTCAACATGATTTCATGGTCATGCCAACACTAGCTGTCCTTATACTCCACAACAGAATGGAGTGGCTGAGAGGAAGAATAGACATTTAATGGAGGTTGCAAGGTCCATGATGTTCTACAAGAATGTTCCTAAGAAGTTTTGGGGAGATGCAGTCATGACGGCTTGTTATTTGATCAACAGAACTCCCACCAGAATTCTTAAGGATCAATCTCCCTTTCAGGTACTCAACAAGACCAATCCATTAGTTAATCACTTACGTGTGTTTGGGTGTATTTGCTTTGTGTTAATACCAGGGGAACAGAGAGATAAGTTGGATGCTAAGAGCACCAAAGCCATGTTCATTGGTTACTCCACAACACAAAGAGGATACAAGTGTTATGTACCTGAAACAAGGAAGGTTTTAATCTCCAGAGATGTGAAATTCATGGAGACAAAGAGCTTCTATGATGAGAAGAATTGGGACAGCTTAAAGGATCTTCCTACTTCCCAATCAGATAGAGCTGCTAACTTAAGAAGAATCATGGAGAGTCTTGGCATTAGTGTACCACAAGAAACGGTTGTAACAAGCACACCACCTACTCCAGTCTCGGATGCACCTGTGGAAGACTCACAACAACCCCATCTTGATCAGGAGGGGGACACATCAGAATCAGAATCAGGGCAAGAAGAATCGCAGCAAACCGATCCTGCTATAGAACCGCAGCAAACTGATTCTGCTACACATAATCAACCTGGTGTTGAAGAGCATGAAGAGCATGAGTTAGAACTTGAGGGAGTGGGTAATCAGAATGAGGAGATTGTGCAGCCAGTGAACCAACAAATTCAAGCACTAAGAAGGAGTACAAGGGAGAAAAAGGATCCATCAGAATGGATGAAGACTAGAGTGTTCTTCAACAGCAATGCAGTAGCTCATCCCATTCAAGCCGTTTGCAGTTTAGCTCATGTACCTTTGGAACATCAAGTGTTCCTTGGAAAGTTGGATCAAGAAGAAGTACCAACAACCTATGAAGAAGCACAGGGAGATAAGAGATGGATGCAGGCTGTGGATGAAGAGATCAAAGCAATGGAGAACAATGAGACTTGGTATGAATCTGAACTCCCTAGAGGAAAGAAGGCAGTAACTTCTAAATGGGTTTTCACTATCAAGTATAGAAGTGATGGAGAAGTGGAGAGATACAAAGCAAGGCTGGTTGCTAGAGGCTTCACTCAAACCTATGGAAAGGATTACTTGGACACCTTTGCACCAGTGGCTAAGCTTCACACAGTTAGGATCATCTTGTCTTTAGCAACAAACCTTGATTGGGAACTTTGGCAAATGGATGTCAAGAATGCTTTCCTTCAAGGAGAGCTTGAAGATGAGGTATACATGAGACCACCTTCTGGTCTTGAGAGCATTGTGAAACCAGGGAAGGTTCTAAGGCTCAAGAAAGCTATCTATGGACTCAAGCAATCACCTAGAGCGTGGTACCATAAGTTGAGCTCAACCCTTATGCAAAGAGGATTTAAGAGGTCTGAAGGAGATCATACATTGTTCACTCTACAAGATCAGGAAGGTATCATTGTGATCCTTATTTATGTGGATGACGTTATCATTTCAGGGAGTAACAAGTCAGGTATTCAAGAAACTAAAGCCTATCTTAAATCTGTGTTTGACATTAAAGATCTTGGTACTCTAAAGTACTTCCTTGGGATAGAAGTTTGTCGGTCCGATGAAGGACTCTTCTTATCTCAAAGGAAGTACACACTTGATTTGTTGTCTGAAGCAGGAAAGATTGGATCAAAACCAGCTAAGACACCATTGGAAGAAGGCTACAAAGTCATAAGAGAGGGGGAGCTTGAAGACAGACCATTTGAGGACATCACTCACTATAGAAGGATGGTTGGTAAGCTAATCTATTTAACCATAACCAGACCTGATTTGTGCTTTGCTGTGAACCAGATAAGTCAACATATGCAAGCACCAAAGATACATCATTGGAACATGGTGGAAAGGGTACTCAGATATCTAAGTGGCACTCCGGGTCAAGGCATTTGGATGGGATGCAATAGAAGCACAGAGATAGTTGGGTATTGTGATGCTGATTGGGCAGGAGATAGAGTGGACAGGAGGTCAACAACTGGATATTGCACATTCATTGGAGGAAATCTGGTTACTTGGAAGAGTAAGAAGCAGAAGATTGTATCTTGTTCAAGTGCTGAAGCTGAGTATCGAGCCATGAGAAAGTTGGTGACCGAGTTAGCATGGATCAAAGGCCTTCTTGTAGATTTGGGGATTGTAACAGCCAAGCCTATCACCATGCATTGTGATAATCAAGCAGCCATTCATATTGCATCAAATTCAGTCTTCCATGAAAGGACCAAGCACATAGAAGTGGATTGTCACAAAGTGAGGCAGATGATTGAGCAAGGAGTGGTGTTACCATGCTATACAAGAAGTGAAGAACAATTGGCTGATGTGTTTGATAGTTTTAGAGATTGAACATGTTTGGGTTAGGGTTCTTGAGCTTGTGGAGGCGCAAGAAAGAGAGAGAGATGGGAGAATAAACTCAGAAACCCTTGTATTCATTTCTGGTCATACATAGCCTTTTATATGGGATACATTCAGCAATTGTTTAACCTAAACAAGTAAAAGACAAATGCACTATGGGACAAGGAGGTCTGAACCATGGCAGAGGTGAGAGAAAGTGTGTGGACCACTTTGTGGTCCTAAACCCCAACGGCTCTCACTCTTCCCTCAAAACCCTAACGGCTCTCACTCCTTGTTTGATCCGAGACATGCTTTCAAATAGTTGGCGCCTTATTGTGAAATGAAGTCCCCAACTTTGCACTTCATCAATGTGCAAGACTTGTGCATTTTATGATAATGCACAATCTTAACACATTGGTCTTCTCATGATCAATACTCCCCCTCAAGTTCAGACTTTGGAATCACCCTAAAGACTGAACTTGGAATGATCATGGCAACACCTCATTAAAAACCTTGATGTGGAAAACCACTTGGGACAAAACCACATCAAGGGAAAAAGAGTATGCTGCTCATGAATCAGGAGAGTTCTAATCATGAATAGCCACTAGCCCTAGTTTGCCAAAGACATGAGTGCAAACCTTAAGACTAGCAGCCTTAGTGAAGATATCCGCAAGCTGATCTTCACTCTTTGTGTAACAAGGCAGAATGGTCCCATCTTCAATCTTCTCCCTTACCTTGTGACAATCAATCTCAATGTGCTTGGTCCTCTCATGAAACACTGAGTTGGTTGCAATGTGTATAGCAGCCTGGTTGTCACAATGGAAGGTGATTGGACTTGCTTGCTCTATGCCAAAGTCCTTAAGCAAAGCCTTCAACCATGTTAACTCGGTTGCAAGCTTCCTCATTGCCCTATACTCAGCTTCAGCACTAGAACAAGATACCACCTTCTGCTTCTTTGTCTTCCAAGTTACCAAGTTGCCTCCAATGAAGGTACAATAGCCGGTTGTTGATCTCCTATCACTCTTATCTCCAGCCCAATCTGCATCACAATAGCCAACAATCTCTGTGCTCTCATTCTTACCCATCCAAATACCTTGTTCAGTTGATCCTTTGAGATATCTGAGTATCCTCTCAATCAAACTCCAATGATACACTGTGGGTGATTGCATATGTTGGCTAACTTGATTCACAGCAAAGCATAAGTCTGGTCTTGTGAGAGTGAGGTAGATAAGCTTCCCAACCAGCCTCCTATACAATGAGACATCCTTGAACTTGACTTCATCTGATTTCTCCCCCTTTCTATTGACTTGGTAGCCATCTTCAAGAGGAGTCTTCGCAATCTTGCAATCAAGCATACTTGTTTCTGTCAACAAGTCCTTAACATACTTCCTTTGGGACAGAAACAGTCCATCATTGAATCTGCAAACTTCAATGCCCAAGAAGTACTTCAACTCACCAAGGTCTTTAATATCAAAGGAACTCTTGAGGAAAGCCTTTGTGGATTGAATCCCATCATTATCACTTCCTGTGATAATCAAATCATCCACATAAATCAGAACCACCACCACTCCTTGAGCACTTTGAAGTGTGAACAATGTGTGATCAGACTGAGACTTCTTGAAACCATGGTCCATGAGAGTGTGACTAAGCTTATGGTACCATGCCCTTGGTGATTGCTTCAGACCATAAATCGCCCTTCTCAACCTCAATACCTCACCATCTTTACACAAGTGCTTCAATCCTGGTGGTGGAGTCATATACACTTCCTCTTCAAGTTCACCTTGTAGAAAGGCATTCTTCACATCCATTTGCCATAGATTCCATGAGAGGTTGGTGGCTAAGCTCAATGTGACTCTCACTGTGTGGAGTTTAGCCACTGGTGCAAAGGTATCTGTATAGTCTTCTCCATATGTTTGAGTGAATCCCCTTGCTACTAGCCTTGCCTTGTACCTCTCTATGTCTCCATTGCTTTTATACTTGATTGTGAAGACCCATTTAGAGCTAACAGTCTTCTTCTTTTTCGGCAGCTTCTCTACAATCCAAGTATGGTTCCTCTCCATAGCTTCTTGCTCATCCTTTACTGCATCCATCCAAACCTTGATACCCTCAGCCTCTTCATAAGTCTTAGGAACCTGGTTTAGCTCAATCTTTCCAAGAAAGGCCTTGTGACTAGATGGTAGCAAGTCAATAGAACAAGTAGACTGACTAGGATGAGCTACTGCTTGGTTGTTGTAGTAGACTCTTGTCTTCATCCATTCAGATGGATCTTTCTTTTCCCTTGTGCTTCTTCTGAGTTGCTGAACCTGTTGCTCAACCACATCCTCATTACCCACTGCTTCTTGATAAACCATCTCATCCTCATTCATTTCCAAGTCCACTTGGTTCTGATCTTGAGGTAGAGTGTCTTCTTGAGCTTCAGCCGGTTCATGTGTGTGTGTTGCTGGTTCAGTATCCTCTTGTTGAGCTTCTTGGGTAGTTGTGTCATGCTTCTCTGGCCGTGGGGTATCATTACCCAAGTGATCCAACAAGTACTTCAAACTTGTAGCCAAATCTGAAGGTGATCTTGAGAGGTCCTTTAAACCTTCCCAATCCTTCTTCTCATAGTATCTCTGCCCCTCCATGAACTTAACATCCCTTGAGACATATGTCCTGTTGTTGCTTGGATCAAAACACTTGTAGCCCTTCTGAGTTGTGGAGTATCCAAGGAACATACACCTTATGCTCTTAGCATCTAGCTTATCCCTTGGATCTCCTGAGATATAAACAAAACAAACACAACCAAACACACGTAAGTGTTCAATAAATGGTTTGGCTTTGTTCAATACCTCATATGGTGAAATGTCTTGAAGAACTCTAGTTGGGATCCTGTTGATAAGATAGCATGCTGCCAAGACTGCATCTCCCCAAAACCTCTTAGGAACATTGGTGTGGAACATCATAGACCTAGCAACTTCCATGAGATGTCTATTCTTCCTTTCAGCCACACCATTTTGTTGAGGAGTATGAGGACAGCTTGTTTGATGAAGGATCCCACATTTGTTCAAGTGAGCTTTGAATCTTTGGCTTGTATACTCTCCTCCATTATCAGACCTAAACACTTTGATCTTGGCATTAAACTGATTAGTAACATAGTTTTGGAAATTCAAAAATGCATCAAACACCCTATCTTTAGATGGCAGCAATGTTACCCAAGTATATTTTGATTTCTCATCTATGAAAGTCACAAAATACTTGTTTCTATCTCTAGACAGACAAGGTGAAGTCCAAACATCAGAGTGCACAAGATCAAAGCAATGTTCATAGATAGTAGTTGATTTAGGAAAGATAGTTCTACAATGTTTGCCAAGAATACAAGCTTCACAAGTTGAATGATCAAAGCTAACATTAGGCAACATTAAGTTCAAAGCACGAGCATGAGGATGTCCTAGTCTAGCATGCCATAGGACATTTTGATTGAAAGAAAAACAGGATTTAAAAGCTAATGAATCCGAGTTGCTTGGAGAAGTGTCTTCAAGGAGGTAAAGCTCATCTTGTGTACCACCTCTTCCAATAACCTTTCCATTCTTAATATCCTGAAAACAAACATCATTAGGCCCAAAGATAACATTGCAATTCAAGTCTTTAGTGATCCTCTTAACCGACAGCAAGTTAGACTTAAACTTAGGAACATAGAATGCATCACTTTCCTTGTTAAATAATCTCAACTTTCCTGTACCAATTATAGGGATCCCTTGACCATCAGCTATAGTTACTCTTCCTAGGGCAGGTTTAATGTTCTCCAACAACTTAGCATTACTAATCATATGGTGAGAAGCTCCTGAATCTACTACCAACTTATGATCAGTTTTACTAAGCAATTTATGTGAAAATAAAGAGATACCAGAGAGTTTAGAGGCATAAGCCTTGATGAGGTCCTCAAGGTCACTCTTCTTGACATACTCAGTGGCTGTGTAGAGTGCAAGCTCCCCTCCTTGAGCTGAAGTGGAGGCTGGTTCATTCACAGCTTCTTGTGAGATGTTTGCATTTGCCCTTGAGTTCTTGAACTTGTCTGGTTTGAGGTGGGGATGAAGGACCCAACACTTATCCTTGGAGTGGCCTTTCCTCTTGCAATGGTCACAAAATGGCGCCTTCTTCTCCTCAGGTTTGAAGCCGGCTTTGTTGGCAGTCACCAACTCCCCCTTTCCTCCAAACAAACCAATGTTTCCTTCTTCCTTTTGGAGCCTTGAGCACACCTCTTCAAAATCAGGAAGTGTAGTCTCCCTTAGGATCTTCATGATGGCATCATTGTAAACCGGATTCAAGTTGAGTAGAAGGCCAAAGATCTTGTCTTGCTCCTTTCTCTCAATGAGAACCTTGGGGTTTAAAGTGCTTGGCCTTAGCATCTCAAGTTCAGACCATGCTGAAGAGAACTTCCCAAGATATTTGGTAAAGTCATGGTCTTCTTGTTTCAGCTCATTAATGGCCTTCTTCACCTCATATACTCTGCTCAGATTTGAAACATCTCCATAAATCTTCTTGAGAGTATCCCACAGTGACTTGGCTGTCTCACAATGAGAATAAGCTTCAAGGATGGATGGGTCAAGAGAGTTTTGGAGAAAGCCAAGCACAAGCTGATCTTCTTGAAACCATTTAGCTTCTGCCTTCTTGGTTTCCTCATCCTTCTTCTTGGCTTCATCTTCTTCAGTTGGTGTTTTATCCTCCAAGATGTGATCCCACAATCCTCTTCCACAAATGGCAGTCTTGATGGTCCTCTGCCATGTCCTATAGTTGATACCCTTGAGCACAACAGGGACAACAGTAGGCCTCAAGCTTGAGCTAAGATGAGAAGAGTCTTCCATGGTGAACAAACTGAAGAGAGTTGATGAAGAGAGAAGAGCCGTGAGAGATAACCAGTTTCTAGGGTTTTAGGACAGAGAAGCTGAGAGCTTAGAGCGAGTCTTGGGTTTAGGACAGAGATTAATGGAGTGAACAAGTGAGGAATCAGAAAGAAATGGGAGTATAAGAGCTTTGGAACCGAGAGAATGAGTGGAAGATTTCTAGGGTTTTGCAACCGTGAGATTAGTGTAAACAAGAGAGAATGTAGAATGGAGATAGAGAATTAGAAGAATAGAGATCAATGCTCTGATACCATGATAGTTTTAGAGATTGAACATGTTTGGGTTAGGGTTCTTGAGCTTGTGGAGGCGCAAGAAAGAGAGAGAGATGGGAGAATAAACTCAGAAACCCTTGTATTCATTTCTGGTCATACATAGCCTTTTATATGGGATACATTCAGCAATTGTTTAACCTAAACAAGTAAAAGACAAATGCACTATGGGACAAGGAGGTCTGAACCATGGCAGAGGTGAGAGAAAGTGTGTGGACCACTTTGTGGTCCTAAACCCCAACGGCTCTCACTCTTCCCTCAAAACCCTAACGGCTCTCACTCCTTGTTTGATCCGAGACATGCTTTCAAATAGTTGGCGCCTTATTGTGAAATGAAGTCCCCAACTTTGCACTTCATCAATGTGCAAGACTTGTGCATTTTATGATAATGCACAATCTTAACACATTGGTCTTCTCATGATCAATAGTGTTTACCAAGGCAGCTAGTTTGAAGGTGTGTGAGTCCATTCACACCAAGCTCGGACTTGTGGAGCTGCCGGAATCCTCTAAAGCCTTGGAGACTACACTCTTTTTCCCTTCATGAAGTTTTATCCCAAGTGGTTTTCTTCATGAAGGTTTTTAATGAGGTAGATCTCCTTTGCTGTTCCAAGCTTGATTCATCTCTTGAATTCAAGCTTGAGGGGGAGTATTGGAAAGGAGATCACATAGTGAACTATATTGGACGCGAACTATATTGGAAAAGAGATCACATAGTGAACTACTGGACGTGAACTATACTGGACGTGAACTATACTGGACGTGAGATTACATAGTTCACTATATCAAAATATTAGTGTCTTGGAAGATAAAAATCTGTCACACCCTTGTGACCGTTGGAGACTTTATTGCTTTGGTTTAAAGTTGTGTAGCCCTAGTCTTATGCATATATAACTCTTGTAAAGTTCCATTTTGTCTAATGAGAGAATTATTCTTCTCTGAAACTTATCCTCTCTCTCATTCTCTCTCTCTCTGCGCCACACAAACCCTGAGAAGGTTTCTGTGCCTCTCTCAGCCATTCTACCTTATTCTGCTCTATTCTCTCAACTTAATCTTCATATTCTAACATGGTATCAGAGCTATAAGCTCCTAGACCTATTTATTCCGCATACTCTGATTCATAAACTCTGTTTTTTCTAGATCTGTTTTCTAGATCTTGTTCTTCTGGTTCTTAAAAGTTCTAAGATTCTCAAGCATTCTTTCTTGGTTTATTCTCTCTGGTTTGTGTTCTCTGTGAATTGAGAACTTGTTTATTCAGAAGCTTACCTTGAATACTCCCTCCTTGCAACAACTCAGTCTTAGCAATGGAGAACTCAAGAGTAATTATTCCTGTGATTCTTAAAGGTGCCAACTACATTGTTTGGGCCAGGATGGTTAAATCTGCTCTTGGAGGCAGAGGTTTATGGAAGTACATCATGAGGAGCACAGCTCCAGAGAAGGTGGTAAAGGCTAAAGATAAGGGTGGACCAGAAACTTATCCTCTCTCTCATTCTCTCTCTCTCTGCGCCACACAAACCCTGAGAAGGTTTCTGTGCCTCTCTCAGCCATTCTACCTTATTCTGCTCTATTCTCTCAACTTAATCTTCATATTCTAACACCTATGATAATCCTAAACAAAACTTTTTAAACAAAACTTCTTGAAACCTATGTGTCATGGATTGGAGAATTTAGGTGCAGTAAGACAACTATAAGTAAGTTTTTGTATGCTCCCAAAGGTAGAATGAGAAGCATGTTGTACATGTTTATGTTCGTTTGTAACACAACTAAGTAACCCCTCCAAAAGATTAGAAAGACATTTTGATCTTCTAAAAGGTCCTATGAGAATCCAAAATAAAACTTTTTAACCAAAACTTCTTGAAACTTATATGTCATGGATTGGAGAATTTAGGTGAGGTAGGACAACTATAAGTAAGTTTTTTTATTCTCCCAAAGGTAGAATGATAAGCATGTTTTACATGTTTATGTTCGATTGTAACACAACTAAGTAACCCCTCTAATAGGCTTGAAAGACACTTTGATCTTCTAAAAGGTCATATGAGAATCCTAAATAAAACTTTTTAACCAAAACTTCTTGAAACATATATGTCATGGATTGGAGAATTTAGGTGAAGTAGGACAACTATAAGTAAGTTTTTGTATTCTCCCAAAGGTAGAATGATAAGCATGTTTTACATGTTTATGTTCGTTTTTAACACATCTAAGTAACCCCTCTAAAAGACTAGAAAGACACTTTGATCTTCTAAAAGGTCCTATGAGAATCCTAAATAAAAACTTTTTAACCAAAACTTCTTGAAACATATATGTCATGGATTGGAGAATTTAGGTGAAGTAGGACAACTATAAGTAAGTTTTTGTATTCTCCCAAAGGTAGAATGATAAGCATGTTTTACATGTTTATGTTCGTTTTTAACACAACTAAGTAACCCCTCTAAAAGACTAGAAAGACACTTTGATCTTCTAAAAGGTCCTATGAGAATCCTAAATAAAAAATTTTAACCAAAACTTCTTGAAACATACATGTCATGGATTGGAGAATTTAGGTGAGGTAGGACAACTATAAGTAAGTTTTTGTATGCTCCTTAAGGTAGAATGAGAAGCATTTTATACAAGTTATGTTCGTTTGTAACACCCCTAAGTAACCCTTCTAAATACTCGAAAGACACTATGATCTTGTAAAAGGTCCTATGAGAATCCTAAACAAAACTTTTTAAACAAAAATTCTTGAAACATATGTGTCATGGATCGGGGGTTTTAGGTGAGGTTAAACAACTATAAGTAAGTTTTTGTATGTTGCTTAAGGTAGAATGAGAAGCATTTTATACAAGTTTATGTTCGTTTGTAACACCCCTAAGTAACCCGTCTAAATACTAGAAAGACACTTTGATCTTTTAAAAGGTCCAATGAGAATCCTAAACAAAACTTTTGAACAACAATTCTTGAAACATAGGTGTCATGGATTGGAGATTTTAGGTGAGGTTAGACAACTATAAGTAAGATTTTGTATGCTCCTAAAGGTAGAATGAGAATCATTTTATACAAGTTTATGTTCATTTGTAACACCCCTAAATAACCCTTCTAAATAATAGAAAGACACTTTGACCTTCTACAAGTTCCTATGATAATCCTAAACAAAACTTTTTAAACAAAACTTCTTGAAACCTATGTGTCATGGATTGGAGAATTTAGGTGCAGTAAGACAACTATAAGTAAGTTTTTGTATGCTCCCAAAGGTAGAATGAGAAGCATGTTGTACATGTTTATGTTCGTTTGTAACACAACTAAGTAACCCCTCCAAAAGACTAGAAAGACATTTTGATCTTCTAAAAGGTCCTATGAGAATCCAAAATAAAACTTTTTAACCAAAACTTCTTGAAACTTATATGTCATGGATTGGAGAATTTAGGTGAGGTAGGACAACTATAAGTAAGTTTTTTTATTCTCCCAAAGGTAGAATGATAAGCATGTTTTACATGTTTATGTTCGATTGTAACACAACTAAGTAACCCCTCTAATAGGCTTGAAAGACACTTTGATCTTCTAAAAGGTCCTATGAGAATCCTAAATAAAACTTTTTAACCAAAACTTCTTGAAACATATATGTCATGGATTGGAGAATTTAGGTGAAGTAGGACAACTATAAGTAAGTTTTTGTATTCTCCCAAAGGTAGAATGATAAGCATGTTTTACATGTTTATGTTCGTTTTTAACACATCTAAGTAACCCCTCTAAAAGACTAGAAAGACACTTTGATCTTCTAAAAGGTCCTATGAGAATCCTAAATAAAAACTTTTTAACCAAAACTTCTTGAAACATATATGTCATGGATTGGAGAATTTAGGTGAAGTAGGACAACTATAAGTAAGTTTTTGTATTCTCCCAAAGGTAGAATGATAAGCATGTTTTACATGTTTATGTTCGTTTTTAACACAACTAAGTAACCCCTCTAAAAGACTAGAAAGACACTTTGATCTTCTAAAAGGTCCTATGAGAATCCTAAATAAAAAATTTTAACCAAAACTTCTTGAAACATACATGTCATGGATTGGAGAATTTAGGTGAGGTAGGACAACTATAAGTAAGTTTTTGTATGCTCCTTAAGGTAGAATGAGAAGCATTTTATGTTAGAATTTCAGATGCATCCATGAGGAGGTTCTGAGTATCATGTCTGGCTCAAGAGAATGAGGTAGAAAGAAGAAAGAAGCTTAAGACCCAATTAGGGTTCTTAAGGCGCTTAGAGAGAGAAAACTAGGGTTGCGGTTCTAAAAGTGAAAGAAAGCTATTCTACCTCAAGACAATGAACACTTAAGCTATATGAAAATGTATCCAAGAGCTTAACATCTCATCAGGAGAGTTTACTCATGAGAATGGATCCAAATCAGTAATTAGCTAAGAGGTGTTCTAAAAGAAGAAAAGAGTGTAAGAACCTTTAAAGGAACCGATTGTTCTCACACTTGGATTAGTTATGGAAGAACTATCCAAGTGTGATATTGGACTGCCTTAGCAGCCAAACAAGGCTCTTACATGAGTCTACATTGTGTCTTGTTGAAGAACACAATGAGAGAGTTGAAATGGAACCGCAAGAAGACTAAAGAGAAAGAGAGAAAGACTTTAAGAGTTTTGTATCAAGAATCTTGTTGATTTCCTGTTAAGTGACTTAGCAAAGGTTACAATGGGCGTGTAAGCCCTTTAAATAGAGTTACAATTAGGTCACACACTCATAAACTAAGACACTTAATCTCAGCCATTGATTCTCTTGGAGGGAAATCCGAATTTGAATCAATGGTTGGATCTTCTTCTTCCATTTGAACTCTTGTGTCTTCTTGTGCTGAAAGTGACATCTCTCTTCTCTTCCTTGGCGTGTTGTAGGTCTGGAGAGAGAGAGTTCACGCTTCCAAGAGTGATAGTGACTTGTCTTCACTCTTGTTCAGCCCTTAATCCAACATGTGACCTTCTTGTTTATTCTTTGAACATCCGAGTATGTTCCAACATGTTGTGTCCCCATTTTTGCACATTGTTCCAGCATCTTCTTATGATCATTTGGCCCTGACTTTGCACAGACCAACTTGTGCCCCAATTTTGCACATTCTTCTTCAAGGAGTGTTGCTTGGATAACACTCTTTTCTTGCTTGTGGAACCACCTCTTTTCTTGTGGAACCTTCTTCTCTTGCTTTGTTTAGGACTGAGGCTCGGCTTCTTCAGCCTCTCCTCATCCCATTTCTTCTTCCTCTCTAATACTCCCCCGCAAGCTTGGTCGTCGGGACTCCAAAAGACCAAAGGGAGAAGAGGACCAAAGGCCAAGCTTGGAGCGGTTGAACTACCTCATTAAAAACCTCCTTAAGTAAAACCTCTTGGGATAAAACCTTAAGGAGGACAAAAAGAGTATAGTCACCTACTCAAGATGTAACTTGACCTTGGCTTCATCATCTAAACTCACGGCTCACTCCTTTTCCCATCTCTTTCTTTCCTTAGCTTTCCTTGGTTTGATTCCTCTTGTTATGCACTTCTTGATCTTTGTTGTGTCTTTTGAAACTTGGACTCTATAGTGCTCCGGCCTTTAACCCCAACCTTGATCATCCTTCTCTTCCTGAGTTGAACTTCAAGTTGGTCTCATCTTCCTCTTGGAAAGACTTCAAGACTTGCGGATGCTCCTCATAGCTCCTTCACTTTCTAATGCCCTTTAAGTATGCCTTTCTCTTCTCCTTCAACACAAAGGTTAAAGGAAACATGTTAAGTATATGCAAAGACATTTAGAACATTAGCTAAGCATTAAACCTTTATGTTTTGAAACGTTTTCAGTATTAGTTTTAAAACGTTTTTACATTGAAACACATGATCACAACAAGATACTTAAGAGAAAACAAGTCTAAAACGTTTTGAGAATAAGGTTTAAAACATTTTGACTTTGAAAACATGATCATAATCAAGAGAACTCATAAGATGGAAGCTTAATGAAATAGAAATGAGAGGGGTTTAGAAGTAGCCTGATTTATTTTGCGGTTGGGAGTTTGATTCTTTGCCTTGTTGGAACATAACCATGACTGATCCAGCAAGCTCCCCCGCACCCTTGAATGGCTCTTCACCATGCATACACAGCTTGTACAACTCCTTGTACAGCTCCTTGAACAAGGCCTCTTCCTCCTTTGAATGGACAGCTTGTAAACCGCCTTCTTCTTTGGGAAGATCCTTGAACCATGAGCTCATCCACCAGCTGACTCCCAACTCGGTGATGGCTCCAACAAATGAGGATTTCAGTTAATCCACAACTCCATGAGGATTTCAGTTTATCCACAACTCCATGAGTTCACTGGTTTTGTTGGAGGCTTCTTCAGCTCCTCAACCACACAACTCCAATAACATCAGCTTGAACCGCCACTTAGAGTGTGCACCCTCTTTTGTGACTGATCCTCACTGCCAATAACTCTTCATTCCTCCTAAGAACACCAAGAACAAACACATAACAATTCTCAAGCAACACAAGTCTGGCCAGAACCATGAGCTTGATTAAGTTTCTGTGAAAGAAAGAATGGGCTCTTTAGGTGTGAACTTTGAGAGAGAATAAGTACAGGAAATAAAAAATGAAGAATGGGAGAATGGATGACACATGCTCAGATTAAGAGTGTGTGCATCAGAGTATAAAAGAGTATGAGAGTATGAGAGTAAATGATTTTGGAAAACAAAGCTCAGATTTAAGAGAATGTGAACCAAAATCAGAGTATAAGAGAGTATGGGAGAATGAAAGGGAAAGAAAAAATGTTTCAGGTTCAGGGACTAAGTTGTGCTTAGTTTAACTCAGAAACCAATTGTGTTTAAGGTTCAGGGACTGAGTGTTTTGCTCAGTTTAACTCATAAACAACCGGATACAAAAGGAAAAGAGAAGTCAAGAATGAAAGAAACAAGGATTTGTTCTCCTATTCTCTGATTTTTCTCAACAAGAACTTGTTGCCTCCCAAAGACAATGGAGCAACAAGCAAGAACATCAATGGTTCAGGGACTGAGTGTTTTCCTCAGTTTGACTCATGACAAAGAGAATGAAACCAAGTGAACTGAAGCTTGGTCCATATGAAAACAATGCGGAAGCAAGATGACAAAATCAGAGAGACAAGAGTGAAACAAGCAAAGATGTGCTCTTGCTCTTCTCTGGTTTTTCATCAACAACTTGTTAACTCTCAAGGAAGGTAGAGCAACAAGTATTAATGGACAGGAACCAAGAAAAACAGAAGCTTGGTCCTTTGAAAAACTTTGCGGAAGCAAAAGACTTCAAGACAGATTTTGCTCTCTATCTTGAAACAACTTTGAGCCAAGAACTTGTGGCTCTGATACCATGTTAGAATTTCAGATGCATCCATGAGGAGGTTCTGAGTATCATGTCTGGCTCAAGAGAATGAGGTAGAAAGAAGAAAGAAGCCTAAGACCCAATTAGGGTTCTTAAGGCGCTTAGAGAGAGAAAACTAGGGTTGCGGTTCTAAAAGTGAAAGAAAGCTATTCTACCTCAAGACAATGAACACTTAAGCTATATGAAAATGTATCCAAGAGCTTAACATCTCATCAGGAGAGTTTACTCATGAGAATGGATCCAAATCAGTAATTAGCTAAGAGGTGTTCTAAAAGAAGAAAAGAGTGTAAGAACCTTTAAAGGAACCGATTGTTCTCACACTTGGATTAGTTATGGAAGAACTATCCAAGTGTGATATTGGACTGCCTTAGCAGCCAAACAAGGCTCTTACATGAGTCTACATTGTGTCTTGTTGAAGAACACAATGAGAGAGTTGAAATGGAACCGCAAGAAGACTAAAGAGAAAGAGAGAAAGACTTTAAGAGTTTTGTATCAAGAATCTTGTTGATTTCCTGTTAAGTGACTTAGCAAAGGTTACAATGGGCGTGTAAGCCCTTTAAATAGAGTTACAATTAGGTCACACACTCATAAACTAAGACACTTAATCTCAGCCATTGATTCTCTTGGAGGGAAATCCGAATTTGAATCAATGGTTGGATCTTCTTCTTCCATTTGAACTCTTGTGTCTTCTTGTGCTGAAAGTGACATCTCTCTTCTCTTCCTTGGCGTGTTGTAGGTCTGGAGAGAGAGAGTTCACGCTTCCAAGAGTGATAGTGACTTGTCTTCACTCTTGTTCAGCCCTTAATCCAACATGTGACCTTCTTGTTTATTCTTTGAACATCCGAGTATGTTCCAACATGTTGTGTCCCCATTTTTGCACATTGTTCCAGCATCTTCTTATGATCATTTGGCCCTGACTTTGCACAGACCAACTTGTGCCCCAATTTTGCACATTCTTCTTCAAGGAGTGTTGCTTGGATAACACTCTTTTCTTGCTTGTGGAACCACCTCTTTTCTTGTGGAACCTTCTTCTCTTGCTTTGTTTAGGACTGAGGCTCGGCTTCTTCAGCCTCTCCTCATCCCATTTCTTCTTCCTCTCTAATATTTTATACAAGTTATGTTCGTTTGTAACACCCCTAAGTAACCCGTCTAAATACTAGAAAGACACTTTGATCTTCTAAAAGGTCCTATGAGAATCCTAAATAAAAAACTAAAGGTAGAATGATAATCATGTTTTACATGTTTATGTTCGTTTGTAACACAACTAGGTAACCCCTCTAAAAGACTAGAAAGACACTTTGATCTTCTAAAAGGTCCTATGAGAATCCTAAATAAAAAATTAAACCAAAACTTCTTGAAACATACATGTCATGGATTGGAGAATTTAGGTGAGGTAGGACAACTATAAGTAAGTTTTTGTAGCTCCTTAAGGTAGAATGAGAAGCATTTTATACAAGTTTATGTTTGTTTGTAACTATTGATCATGATTAGACAAATGTGTTAAGCTTGTGCATTATCACAAAATGCACAAGTCTTGCACATTTGATAATGTGCAAAGTTGGGGACATTTGATGAAGACCTAAGGCGTCAAATATTCAAATGTGCAAGACTTGGTTTAAATAAGAAGGAAGGAGCAGCTAGGGTTTAAGGAGAGAGAGCCGTTAACGGCTAGGGTTTAAGGGAGAGAGAGTCGTTGTGTTGTGGTCCCAAACTCTCTCTCTCTCTCTCCTCTGCCACACTTCAGACCTTCTTGGCTCCTTGTGCATTTGTCTTTTACTCCTTTAGGTTAAACATTAAGCTTATTGCATCCCCTATATATGTTCCTTGTAACCGAAAATGAATGCAAGGTTTTTGACCCTCATTCTCTCTCTTTGTTCCAAGCGCATACTCTCTCTATTTTTCACTCAAGAACCCTAATGTTACACTCAAAATCTCTCATGGTATCAGAGCAATGATCTTCATTCTCTGAATTTCCGCTCTTTGAATCATTATTCTCCTAGTTCTATCTCATTCTCGGTCTAAAAACCCTAACTCTCTCACACCTGATTCTCTCGGTTCTAAAGCTCTCATTCTTCAAGCTCTTCCATTTCTCTCTGGTCTAAAGCCCTCATACTTGTTCTTAAGTCCTCAATCTCTTAGTTCCTCATACTCTCGGTCCTAAAGTAAAGCCCTAATCTTCTCGGTCCTAAAACCTGTTTCTACCCGGTTCTTTAATCCTCAACCAAACCTTCTCAGTTTCTCACCATGGAAGACTCCTCTCATCTCAGCCCTAGCTTGAGGCCTACTGTTGTTCCTGTTGTGCTCAAAGGAATCAACTACAGGACATGGCAAAGGACCATCAAGACTGCCATTTGTGGAAGAGGTTTGTGGGAGCACATTTTGGAGGACAAAACTCCAACTGAAGAAGATGAAGCTAAGAAGAAGGATGAAGAAACCAAGAAGGCAGAAGCTAAATGGTTCCAAGAAGATCAGCTGGTGCTTGGCTTTCTCCAAAACTCTCTTGACCCATCTATCCTTGAAGCTTATTCTCATTGTGAGACAGCCAAGTCACTGTGGGATACTCTCAAGAAGATTTATTGAGATGTTTCAAATCTGAGCAGAGTGTATGAGGTGAAGAAGGCCATAAGTGAGCTGAAACAAGAAGACCATGACTTTACCAAGTATCTTGGGAAGTTCTCTTCAGCATGGTCTGAACTTGAGATGCTAAGGCCAAGTACTTTAAACCCTAAGGTTCTCATTGAGAGAAAGGAGCAAGACAAGATCTTTGGCCTTCTACTCAACTTGAATCCGGTTTACAATGATGCCATCATGAAGATCCTAAGGGAGACTACACTTCCTGATTTTGAAGAGGTGTGCTCAAGGCTCCAAAAGGAAGAAGGAAACATTGGTTTGTTTGGAGGAAAGGGGGAGTTGGTGACTGCCAACAAAGCCGGCTTCAAACCTGAGGAGAAGAAGGCGCCATTTTGTGAGCATTGCAAGAGGAAAGGCCACTCCAAGGAGAAGTGTTGGGTCCTCCATCCTCACCTCAAACCAGACAAGTTCAAGAACCCAAGGGCAAATGCAAACATCTCACAAGAAGCTGTGAAGGAACCAGCATCCACTTCAGCTCAAGGAGGGGAGCTTGCTCTCTACACAGCCACTGAGTATGTTAAGAAGAGTGACCTTGAGGACCTCATCAAGGCTTATGCCTCTAAACTCTCTGGTATCTCTTTATTCTCACATAAATTGCTTAGTAAAACTGATCATAAGTTGGTAGTAGATTCAGGAGCTTCTCACCATATGATTAGTAATGCTAAGTTGTTGGAGAACATTAAACCTGCCCTAGGAAGAGTAACTATAGCTGATGGTCAAGGGATTCCAATAATAGGTACAGGAAAGTTTAGATTATTTAACAAGGAAAGTGATGCATTCTATGTTCCTAAGTTTAAATCTAACTTGCTGTCGGTTAAAAGGATCACTAAAGACTTGAATTGCAATGTTATCTTTGGGCCTAATGAAGTTTGTTTTCAGGATATTAAGAATGGAAAGGTTATTGGAAGAGGTGGTACACAAGATGAGCTTTACCTCCTTGAAGACACTTCTCCAAGCAACTCGGATACTTTAGCTTTTAAATCCTGTTTTTCTTTCAATCAAAATGTCCTATGGCATGCTAGACTAGGACATCCTCATGCTCGTGCTTTGAACTTAATGTTGCCTAATGTTAGCTTTGATCATTCAACTTGTGAAGCTTGTATTCTTGGCAAACATTGTAGAACTGTCTTTCCTAAATCAACTACTATCTATGAACATTGTTTTGATCTTGTGCACTCTGATGTTTGGACTTCACCTTGTCTGTCTAGAGATAGAAACAAGTATTTTGTGACCTTCATAGATGAAAAATCAAAATATACTTGGGTAACTTTGCTTCCATCTAAAGATAGGGTGTTTGATGCTTTTTTAAATTTCCAAAACTATGTTACTAATCAGTTTAATGCCAAGATCAAAGTGTTTAGGTCAGATAATGGAGGAGAGTATACAAGCCAAAGATTCAAAGCTCACTTGAACAAATGTGGGATCCTTCATCAAACAAGCTGTCCCCATACTCCCCAACAAAATGGTGTGGTTGAAAGGAAGAACAGACACCTCATGGAAGCTGCTAGGTCCATGATGTTCCACACCAATGTTCCTAAGAGATTTTGGGGAGATGCTGTGTTGGCAGCATGCTATCTCATCAACAGGATCCCAACTAGAGTTCTTCAAGACATTTCACCATATGAGGTATTGAACAAAGCCAAACCATTTATTGAACACTTACGTGTGTTTGGTTGTGTTTGTTTTGTATATATCTCAGGAGATCAAAGGAACAAGCTAGATGCTAAGAGCACAAGGTGTATGTTTCTTGGATACTCCACAACTCAGAAGGGCTACAAGTGTTTTGATCCAAGCAACAACAGGACCTATGTTTCAAGGGATGTTAAGTTCATTGAGGGGCAGAGTTACTATGAGAAGAAGGATTGGGAAGGTTTGAAAGATCTCTCAAGATCACCTTCTGATTTGGCTACAAGTTTGAAGTACTTGTTGGATCACTTGGGCAATGACACCCCACGGCCAGAAAAGGCTGAGACACCTACCCAGGAAGCTCAACAAGAGGATACTGAACCAGCAACACACACTCAGGAACCGGCTCAAGCTCAAGAAAACACTCTACCTCAAGATCAGAACCAAGTGGACTTGGATATGGATGAGGATGAGATGGTTTATCAAGAGGCAGTGGGTAATGAGGAAGTGGTTGATCAACAGGTTCAGCAACTCAGGAGAAGCACAAGGGAAAAGAAAGATCCATCAGAATGGATGAAGACAAGAGTCTACTACAACAACCAAGCAGTAGCTCATCCTAGTCAGTCTACTTGTTCTATTGACTTGCTACCATCTAGTCACAAGGCCTTTCTTGGAAAGATTTAGCTAAACCAAGTTCCTAAGACTTATGAAGAGGCTGAGGGTGTCAAGGTTTGGATGGATGCAGTAAAGGATGAGAAAGAAGCTATGGAGAGGAACCATACTTGGATTGTAGAGAAGTTGCCGAAAAAGAAGAAGACTGTTAGCTCTAAATGGGTCTTCACAATCAAGTATAAAAGCAATGGAGACATAGAGAGGTACAAGGCAAGGCTAGTAGCAAGGGGATTCACTCAAACCTATGGAGAAGACTATACAGATACCTTTGCACCAGTGGCTAAACTTCACACAGTGAGAGTCACATTGAGCTTAGCCACCAACCTCTCATGGAATCTATGGCAAATGGATGTGAAGAATGCTTTTCTACAAGGTGAACTTGAAGAGGAAGTGTATATGACTCCACCACCAGGTTTGAAGCACTTGTGTAAAGATGGTGAAGTATTGAGGCTGAGAAGGGCAATTTATGGTCTGAAGCAATCACCAAGGGCATGGTACCATAAGCTCAGTCACACTCTCATGGACCATGGTTTCAAGAAGTCTCAATCTGATCACACATTGTTCACGCTTCAAAGTGCCCAAGGAGTGGTGGTAGTTCTGATATATGTGGATGATTTGATTATCACAGGAAGTGATAATGATGGGATTCAGTCTACAAAGGATTTCCTCAAGAGTTCCTTTGATATTAAAGACCTTGGAGAGTTGAAGTACTTCTTGGGCATTGAAGTTTGCAGATTCAATGATGGGTTGTTTCTGTCCCAAAGGAAGTATGTTAAGGACTTGTTGACAGAAACAAGTATGCTTGATTGCAAGATTGCAAAGACTCCTCTTGAAGATGGCTACCAAGTCAATAGAAAGGGGGAGAAATCAGATGAGGTCAAGTTCAAGGATGTCTCATTGTATAGGAGGCTGGTTGGGAAGCTTATCTACCTCACTCTCACAAGACCAGACTTGTGCTTTGCTGTGAATCAAGTTAGCCAACATATGCAATCACCCACAGTGTATCATTGGAGTTTGATTGAGAGGATCCTCAGATATCTCAAAGGATCAACTGGACAAGGTATTTGGATGGGTAAGAATAAGAGCACAGAGATTGTTGGCTATTGTGATGCAGATTGGGCTGGTGATAAGAGTGATAGGAGATCAACAACCGGCTATTGTACCTTCATTGGAGGCAACTTGGTGACTTGGAAGACAAAGAAGCAGAAGGTGGTATCTTGTTCTAGTGTTGAAGCTGAGTATAGGGCCATGAGGAAGCTTGCAACCGAGTTAACATGGCTGAAGGCTTTGCTTAGGGACTTTGGCATAGAGCAATCAAGTCCAATCACCTTCCATTGTGACAACCAGGCTGCTATTCACATTGCAACCAACTCAGTGTTTCATGAGAGGACCAAACACATTGAGATTGATTGTCACAAAGTAAGGGAGAAGATTGAAGATGGAACCATTCTGCCTTGCTACACCAAGAGTGAAGATCAGCTTGCGGATATCTTCACCAAGGCTGCTAGTCTCAAAGTTTGCACTCATGTCTTTGGCAAACTAGGTGTTAGAATTTCAGATGCATCCATGAGGAGGCTCTGAGAAACAAGTCTGGCTCAAGAGAATGAGGTAGAATAGGAAAAACAAGCCTTAGACCCAATTAGGGTTCTTAAGGCGCTAGAGAGAGAGAATTAGGGTTTGCGGTTATAAGAAGGAAACAAAAGCTATTCTACCTCAAGAAATGAACACTTAAGCTATATGAAAATGTTATCCAAGAGCTTAACATCACATTAGGATAGTTTACTCATGAGAATGGATACAAATCAGTAATTAGCTAAGAGGTGTTCTAAAAGAAGAAAAGAAGAAACTATGTAAGAGCTTAACAACCGAGAGCTTCTCACACTTGGATTAGTTATGGAAGAACTATCCAAGTGTGGTTTAGGACTGCCTTAGCAGCCCACCAATGCTCTTACATGAGTCTACATTGTGTCTTATTGTAGATCACAATGAGAGTTTAGAAGGGGAGGACCGCAATAAAAGAACTAAAGGGAAAGAGAGAAGAAGAGAGACTTTGTTTGTTACAAGAAGTCTTTTAAATGTTTGTGAATTAGCAAATGATACAAGAGGCGTGTAAGGCCTTTAAATAGAGATACAATTAGGTCACACACTCATAAACAAAGACACTTAATCTCAGCCATTGATTCTTTAGGAGGGAAATCCGAATTTGAATCAATGGTTGGATCTTCTTCTTCCATTTGAAGTCTTGTGTCTTCTTGTGCTGAAAGTGACTTCTCTCCTCTCTTCCTTGGCGTGTTGTAGGTCTGGAGAGAGAGAGATTCACGCTCCCAATGAGTGAAAGTGACTGGTCTTCACTCTTGTTCAGCCCTTAATCTCAACATGTGACCTTCTTGTTTATTGCTCATCCGAGACTTATCAAGTTGGAACATAACCAGACTTGTCCCCAACTTTGCACATTTATTCCAGCTTCTTCTCATGATTATTTTGGCCCTGACTTTGCACAGACCACTTTGTGCCCCAATTTTGCACATCTTCTATCAATGAGTGTTGCTTGGATAACACTCTTCTCATGCTTGTGGAACCACCTCTTCTACTTGTGGAACACTTCTTCTTGCTTCAATTAGGTATGAGGCTCGGCTTCTTCAGCCTCTCCTCATCCATTTACTCCTCCTCTCTAATACTCCCCCGCAAGCTTGGTCGTCGGGACTCCAAAAAGACCAAGGGGAGAAGAGGACCAAAGGCCAAGCTTGGAGCGGTTGAACTACCTCATTAAAAACCTCCTTAAGTAAAACCTCTTGGGATAAAACCTTAAGGAGGACAAAAAGAGTATAGTCACCTACTCAAGATGTAACTTGACCTTGGCTTCTAAACTCACGGCTCACTCCTTTTCCCATCTCATTCTTTCCTTAGCATTCCTTGGTTTGATCTCTCTTGTTATGCACTTCTTGATCTTTGTTGTGTCTCTTGAAACTTGGACTCTATAGTGCTCCGGCCTTTAACCCCAACCTTGATCATCCTTCTCTTCTTGAGTTGAACTTCAAGTTGGTCTCATCTTCCTCTTGGAAAGACTTCAAGACTTGCGGATGCTCCTCATAGCTCCTTCACTTTCTAATGCCCTTTAAGTATGCATTTCTCTTTTCCTTCAACACAAAGGTTTAAAGGAAACATGTTAAGTATATGCAAAGACATTTAGAACATTAGCTAAGCATTAAACCTTAATGTTTTGAAACGTTTTGAGAATTAGTTTTAAAACGTTTTTGAATTGAAACACATGATCACAACAAGATACTTAAGAGAAAACAAGTCTAAAACGTTTTGAGAATTGAGTTTAAAACATTTTGACTTTGAAAACATTCACATAATCAAGAGAACTCATAAGATGGAAGCTTAATGGAAATGAAATGAGAGGGTTTAGAAGTAGCCTGATTTCTTTTGCGGTTGGGAGTGATTGACACTTTGTATTGATCATGATTAGACAAATGTGTCAAGCTTGTGTATTATCAAAATATGCACAAGTCTTGCACATTTGATAATGTGCAAAGTTGGGGACTTATTTGAATGAACAAGAGGCGCCAAACACTATTCAAAGAACAAGACCAAGGTTGAAGAAGAAATGAGCCGTTGGACACAAAGAAGGAATGGACTGGTGTGGACCACACTCTCTCTCTCATTCCTGCCACGCTCAGAATTGTTTTGGCTTGTAGTTCATTTGTCTCTTTCCCTTTTAGGTTAAGCATTTGCTGTAGAGTCTCACCTATAAAAGGGATTGTAACACCAAAATGAAAGATAACAAGTTTTTGAGTCTCTCATTCTCTCCTCTTTACTTCCGCCACAAATGGACTCAAGAACCCTAATTCTATCAATCTTCATACTCTAAATCTCTCATGGTATCAGAGCATTGATCTCTACACTCTCAAATCTCTCTCTTATTCTTCAATCTTTCTCGGTTACTCAATCATCCGGCTACAAAACCCTAACTCTCTCTCTCTTAATTCTCTCGGTTCTACTTCAATCTTTCTCTGTTCTTCACTTGTGCACTTCATACTCTCTGCTCCAAGAACTAAAAGCTTGCTCAGAACTCTCGGACCTCATTTACTTCTCGGTCTTAAAACCTAAAAGCTTTTCAACTCTTCTCGGTCATTCAAGTCCTCACTCACTCTCTTCAGTCACTCTCCATGGAAGACTCTTCTCATCTTAACTCAAGCTTGAGGCCTACTGCTGTTCCTGTGATGCTTAAAGGCACCAACTATAGGACATGGCAGAGAACCATCAAGACTGCCATTTGTGGGAGAGGATTGTGGGATCACATCTTGGAGGATAAAACACCAACTGAAGAAGATGAAGCCAAGAAGAAGGATGAGGAAACTAAGAAGGCAGAAGCTAAATGGTTTCAAGAAGATCAGCTTGTGCTTGGGTTTCTTCAAAATTCTCTTGACCCATCCATCCTTGAAGCTTATTCTCATTGTGAGACAGCCAAGTCACTGTGGGATACTCTCAAGAAGATTTATGGAGATGTTTCAAATCTGAGCAGAGTTTATGAGGTGAAGAAGGCCATAAATGGGCTGAAACAAGAAGACCATGACTTTACCAAGTATCTTGGGAAGTTCTCTTCAGCATGGTCTGAACTTGAGATGCTAAGGCCAAGTACTTTAAACCCTAAGGTTCTCATTGAGAGAAAGGAGCAAGACAAGATCTTTGGCCTTCTACTCAACTTGAATCCGGTTTACAATGATGCTATCATGAAGATCCTAAGGGAGACTACACTTCCTGATTTTGAAGAGGTGTGCTCAAGGCTCCAAAAGGAAGAAGGAAACATTGGTTTGTTTGGAGGAAAGGGGGAGTTGGTGACTGCCAACAAAGCCGGCTTCAAAACTGAGGAGAAGAAGGCGCCATTTTGTGATCATTGCAAGAGGAAAGGCCACTCCAAGGATAAGTGTTGGGTCCTTCATCCCCATCTTCAACCAGCCAAGTTAAAGGACTCAAAGGCAAATGCAAACATCCCCAAGGAAGCTGTGAATGAGCAGGTCTCTAATTCAGCTCAAGGAGGGGAGCTTGCACTCTACACCAACACTGAGTTTGTTAGGAAGAGTGACCTTGAGGACCTCATCAAAGCTTATACTTCTAAGCTCTCTGGTATCTCTTTATTTTCTCATAAATTGCTTGCTAAAACTGATCATAAGTTGGTAGTAGACTCTGGAGCTTCTCACCATATGATTAGTAATGCTAAGTTGTTGGAGAACATTAAACCTGCCCTAGGAAGAGTAACTATAGCTGATGGTCAAGGGATTCCTATAATAGGTACAGGAAAGTTAAGATTGTTTAACAAGGAAAGTGATGCATTCTATGTTCCTAAGTTCAAATCTAACTTGCTGTCGGTTAAAAGGATCACTAAAGACTTGAATTGCAATGTTATCTTTGGGCCTAATGAAGTTTGTTTTCAGGATATTAAGAATGGACAGGTTATTGGAAGAGGTGGTACACAAGATGAGCTTTACCTCCTTGAAGATACTTCCTCAACCAACCCGGTTTCCTCAGCTTTTAAATCCTGTTTTGCTTTCAATCAAAATGTTCTATGGCATGCTAGACTAGGACATCCTCATGCTCGTGCTTTGAACTTAATGCTGCCTAATGTTAGCTTTGATCATTCAACTTGTGAAGCTTGTATTCTTGGCAAACATTGTAGGACTATCTTTCCTAAATCAACTACTATCTATGAACATTGCTTTGATCTTGTGCACTCTGATGTTTGGACCTCACCTTGTCTGTCTAGAGATAGGAATAAGTACTTTGTGACCTTCATAGATGAAAAATCAAAGTATACTTGGGTTACATTGCTTCCATCTAAGGATAGGGTGTTTGATGCTTTTCTGAACTTTCAAAACTATGTTACTAATCAGTTTAATGCCAAGATCAAAGTGTTCAGGTCAGATAATGGAGGAGAGTACACAAGCCAAAGATTCAAAGCTCACTTGAACAAGTATGGGATCCTACATCAAACAAGCTGCCCACATACTCCTCAACAAAATGGTGTGGCTGAAAGGAAGAACAGACATCTCATGGAGGTTGCTAGGTCTATGATGTTCCACACCAATGTTCCTAAGAGGTTTTGGGGAGATGCAGTGTTGGCAGCATGTTATCTTATCAACAGGATCCCAACTAGAGTCCTTCAAGACATTTCACCATATGAGGTATTGAACAAAGCCAAACCATTTATTGAACACTTACGTGTGTTTGGTTGTGTTTGTTTTGTATATATCTCAGGGGATCAAAGGAACAAGCTAGATGCTAAAAGCACAAGGTGTATGTTTCTTGGATACTCCACAACTCAGAAGGGCTACAAATGTTTTGATCCAAGTAACAACAGGACCTATGTTTCAAGGGATGTTAAGTTCATTGAGGGGCAGAGTTACTATGAGAAGAAGGATTGGGAAGGTTTGAAAGATCTCTCAAGGTCACCTTCTGATTTGGCTACAAGTTTGAAGTACTTGTTGGATCACTTGGGTAATGACACCCCACGGCCAGAAAAGCATGAAACAACTACCCAAGAAGCTCAACAAGAGGATACTGAACCAGAAACACACACACATGAACCGGCTGAAGCTCAAGAAGACACTCTACCTCAAGATCAAAACCAAGTGGACTTGGATATGGATGAGGATGAGATAGTTTATCAAGAAGCAGTGGGTAATGAGGAGGTGGTTAATCAACAGGTTCAGCAACTCAGGAGAAGCACAAGGGAAAAGAAAGATCCATCAGAATGGATGAAGACAAGAGTCTACTACAACAACCAAGCAGTAGCTCATCCTAGTCAGTCTACTTGTTCTATTGACTTGCTACCATCTAGTCACAAGGCCTTTCTTGGAAAGATTGAGCTAAACCAAGTGCCTAAGACTTATGAAGAGGCTGAGGGTATCAAGGTTTGGATGGATGCAGTAAAGGATGAGAAAGAAGCTATGGAGAGGAACCACACTTGGATTGTAGAGAAGCTGCCGAAAAAGAAGAAGACTGTTAGCTCTAAATGGGTCTTCACAATCAAGTATAAAAGCAATGGAGACATAGAGAGGTACAAGGCAAGGCTAGTAGCAAGGGGATTCACTCAAACCTATGGAGAGGACTATACAGATACCTTTGCACCAGTGGCTAAACTTCACACAGTGAGAGTCACATTGAGCTTAGCCACAAACCTCTCATGGAATCTATGGCAAATGGATGTGAAGAATGCTTTTCTACAAGGTGAACTTGAAGAGGAAGTGTATATGACTCCACCACCAGGTTTGAAGCACTTGTGTAAAGATGGTGAGGTATTGAGGCTGAGAAGGGCAATTTTTGGCTTGAAGCAATCACCAAGGGCATGGTACCATAAGCTTAGTCACACTCTTATGGACCATGGCTTCAAGAAGTCTCAATCTGATCATACATTGTTCACGGTTCAAAGTGCTCAAGGAATTGTGGTGGTTCTGATTTATGTGGATGATTTGATTATCACAGGAAGTGATAATGATGGGATTCAATCCACAAAGGCTTTCCTCAAGAATTCCTTTGATATTAAAGACCTTGGAGAGTTGAAGTACTTCTTGGGCATTGAAGTTTGCAGATTCAATGATGGATTGTTTCTGTCCCAAAGGAAGTATGTTAAGGACTTGTTGACAGAAACAAGTATGCTTGATTGCAAGATTGCAAAGACTCCTCTTGAAGATGGCTACCAAGTCAATAGAAAGGGGGAGAAATCAGATGAAGTCAAGTTCAAGGATGTCTCATTGTATAGGAGGCTGGTTGGGAAGCTTATCTACCTCACTCTCACAAGACCAGACTTGTGTTTTGCTGTGAATCAAGTTAGCCAACATATGCAATCACCCACAGTGTATCATTGGAGTTTGATTGAGAGGATACTCAGATATCTCAAAGGATCAACTGAACAAGGTATTTGGATGGGTAAGAATGATAGCACAGAGATTGTTGGCTATTGTGATGCAGATTGGGCAGGAGATAAGAGTGATAGGAGATCAACAACCGGCTATTGTACCTTCATTGGAGGCAACTTGGTAACTTGGAAGACAAAGAAGCAGAAGGTGGTATCTTGTTCTAGTGCTGAAGCTGAGTATAGGGCAATGAGGAAGCTTGCAACCGAGTTAACATGGCTGAAGGCTCTGCTCAAGGACTTTGGCATAGAGCAATCAAGTCCAATCACCTTCCATTGTGACAACCAGGCTGCTATTCACATTGCAACCAACTCAGTGTTTCATGAGAGGACAAAACACATTGAGATTGATTGTCACAAGGTAAGGGAGAAGATTGAAGATGGAACCATTCTGCCTTGTTACACAAAGAGTGAAGATCAGCTTGCAGACATCTTCACCAAGGCTGCTAGCCTTAAGGTTTGCACTCATGTTTTTGGCAAACTAGGGCTAGTGGCGATTCATGATTAGAACTCTCCTGATTCATGAGCAGCATACTCTTTTTCCCTTGATGTGGTTTTGTCCCAAGTGGTTTTCCACATCAAGGTTTTTAATGAGGTGTTGCCATGATCATTCCAAGTTCAGTCTTTAGGGTGATTCCAAAGTCTGAACTTGAGGGGGAGTATTGATCATGATTAGACAAATGTGTCAAGCTTGTGTATTATCAAAATATGCACAAGTCTTGCACATTTGATAATGTGCAAAGTTGGGGACTTATTTGAATGAACAAGAGGCGCCAAACACTATTCAAAGAACAAGACCAAGGTTGAAGAAGAAATGAGCCGTTGGACACAAAGAAGGAATGGACTGGTGTGGACCACACTCTCTCTCTCATTCCTGCCACGCTCAGAATTGTTTTGGCTTGTAGTTCATTTGTCTCTTTCCCTTTTAGGTTAAGCATTTGCTGTAGAGTCTCACCTATAAAAGGGATTGTAACACCAAAATGAAAGATAACAAGTTTTTGAGTCTCTCATTCTCTCCTCTTTACTTCCGCCACAAATGGACTCAAGAACCCTAATTCTATCAATCTTCATACTCTAAATCTCTCACTTTGTCTTGTTGGAACATAACCATGACTGATCCAACAAGCTCCCCCGCACCCTTGAATGGCTCTTCACCATGCACATACATGACTTGTACAACTCCTTGTACAACTTCTTGAACAAGGCCTCTTCCTCCTTTGAATGGACAGCTTGTAAACCGCCTTCTTCTTTGGGAAGATCCTTGAACCATAAGCTCATCAACCAGCTGACTCCCAACTCGGTGATTGCTCCAACAAATGAGGATTTCAGTTCATCCACAACTCCATGAGGATTTGGGTTCACCCACAACCAAATGAGGATTTCAGCTTATCCACAACTCCATGAGTTCACTGGTTTTGTTGGAGACTTCTTCAGCTCCTCAACCACACAACTCCAATAACATCATCAGCTTGAACCGCCACTTAGAGTGTGCACCCTCTTTTTGTGACTGATCCTCACTGCCAACACTTCTCCATTCCTCCTAAGAACACCAAAAAGCAAACACATAACAATTCTCAAGCAACACAAGTCTGGCCAGAACCATGAGCTTGATTAAGTTTCTGTGAAAGAAAAGAATGGGCTCTTTAGGAGTGAATTTTGAGAGAGAATAAGAACAGAAAAGAAAAATGAAGAATGAGAGAATGGATGACACCACTCAGATTTAAGAGTGTGTGCATCAGAGTATAAAAGAGTTTAAGAGTGTGAGAGTATGAGAGAATGTGATTTTGGAAGACAAAGCTCAGATTTAAGAGAATGTGAACCAAAATCAGAGTATAAGAGAGTATGGGAGAATGAAAAGAAAAGAATGAAAGGAAAAGAAAAATGTTTCAGGTTCAGGGACTAAGTTGTGCTTAGTTTAACTCAGAAACTTATGTGTTTAAGGTTCAGGACTGAGTGTTTTCCTCAGTTTAACTCATAAACAACCACATGAAAAATAACCAGAGAAGTCAAGAGTGAAAGAAGCAATGATGTGCTCTTGCACTTCTCTGATTTTTCTCAACAAGAACTTGTTGCCTCCCAAAGACAAATGGAGCAACAAGCAAGAAACGTCAATGGTTCAGGGACTGAGGGTTTTCTCTCAGTTTGACTCATGACAAAGAGAATGGCACCAAGTGAACTGAGCTTGGTCCATTTTAAAACAATGCGCAAGCAAGACAGAGAGATAAGAGTAAAAGAAGCAAAGATGTGCTCTTACTCTCTCTGGTTTTTCATCAACAGCTTGTTAACTCTCAAGGAAGGTAGAGCAACAAGTTTTGATGGACATGAACCAAGAAAAACAGTAGCTTGGTCCTTTGAAAAACATTTGCGGAAGCAAAGACTTAACAAGACAGATTTTGCTCTCTATCTTGAAACAACTTTGAGCCAAGCACTTGTGGCTCTGATACCATGTTAGAATTTCAGATGCATCCATGAGGAGGCTCTGAGAAACAAGTCTGGCTCAAGAGAATGAGGTAGAATAGGAAAAACAAGCCTTAGACCCAATTAGGGTTCTTAAGGCGCTAGAGAGAGAGAATTAGGGTTTGCGGTTATAAGAAGGAAACAAAAGCTATTCTACCTCAAGAAATGAACACTTAAGCTATATGAAAATGTTATCCAAGAGCTTAACATCACATTAGGATAGTTTACTCATGAGAATGGATACAAATCAGTAATTAGCTAAGAGGTGTTCTAAAAGAAGAAAAGAAGAAACTATGTAAGAGCTTAACAACCGAGAGCTTCTCACACTTGGATTAGTTATGGAAGAACTATCCAAGTGTGGTTTAGGACTGCCTTAGCAGCCCACCAATGCTCTTACATGAGTCTACATTGTGTCTTATTGTAGATCACAATGAGAGTTTAGAAGGGGAGGACCGCAATAAAAGAACTAAAGGGAAAGAGAGAAGAAGAGAGACTTTGTTTGTTACAAGAAGTCTTTTAAATGTTTGTGAATTAGCAAATGATACAAGAGGCGTGTAAGGCCTTTAAATAGAGATACAATTAGGTCACACACTCATAAACAAAGACACTTAATCTCAGCCATTGATTCTTTAGGAGGGAAATCCGAATTTGAATCAATGGTTGGATCTTCTTCTTCCATTTGAAGTCTTGTGTCTTCTTGTGCTGAAAGTGACTTCTCTCCTCTCTTCCTTGGCGTGTTGTAGGTCTGGAGAGAGAGAGATTCACGCTCCCAATGAGTGAAAGTGACTGGTCTTCACTCTTGTTCAGCCCTTAATCTCAACATGTGACCTTCTTGTTTATTGCTCATCCGAGACTTATCAAGTTGGAACATAACCAGACTTGTCCCCAACTTTGCACATTTATTCCAGCTTCTTCTCATGATTATTTTGGCCCTGACTTTGCACAGACCACTTTGTGCCCCAATTTTGCACATCTTCTATCAATGAGTGTTGCTTGGATAACACTCTTCTCATGCTTGTGGAACCACCTCTTCTACTTGTGGAACACTTCTTCTTGCTTCAATTAGGTATGAGGCTCGGCTTCTTCAGCCTCTCCTCATCCATTTACTCCTCAAAGTAAGGGAGAAGTAAGGGAGAAGATTGAAGATGGAACCATTCTCCTCATCCATTTACTCCTCATCCATTTGCTTCAATTGAGATTGATTGTCACAAAGTAAGGGAGAAGATTGAAGATGGAACCATTCTGCCTTGCTACACCAAGAGTGAAGATCAGCTTGCGGATATCTTCACCAAGGCTGCTAGTCTCAAAGTTTGCACTCATGTCTTTGGCAAACTAGGGCTAGTAGCCATTCATGATTAGAACTCTCCTGATTCATGAGCAGTATACTCTTTTTCCCTTGATGTGGTTTTGTCCCAAGTGGTTTTCCACATCAAGGTTTTTAATGAGGTGTTGCCATGATCATTCCAAGTTCAGTCTTTAGGGTGAATCCAAAGTCTGAACTTGAGGGGGAGTATTGATCATGATTAGACAAATGTGTTAAGCTTGTGCATTATCACAAAATGCACAAGTCTTGCACATTTGATAATGTGCAAAGTTGGGGACATTTGATGAAGACCTAAGGCGCCAAATATTCAAATGTGCAAGACTTGGTTTAAATAAGAAGGAAGGAGCAGCTAGGGTTTAAGGAGAGAGAGCCGTTAACGGCTAGGGTTTAAGGGAGAGAGAGCCGTTGTGTTGTGGTCCCAAACTCTCTCTCTCTCTCCTCTGCCACACTTCAGACCTTCTTGGCTCCTTGTGCATTTGTCTTTTACTCCTTTAGGTTAAACATTAAGCTTATTGTATCCCCTATATATGTTCCTTGTAACCGAAAATGAATGCAAGGTTTTTGACCCTCATTCTCTCTCTTTGTTCCAAGCGCATACTCTCTCTATTTTTCACTCAAGAACCCTAATGTTACACTCAAAATCTCTCAGTAACACCCCTAAGTAACCCTTCTAAATACTCGAAAGACACTATGATCTTGTAAAAGGTCCTATGAGAATCCTAAACAAAACTTTTTAAACAAAAATTCTTGAAACATATGTGTCATGGATCGGGGGTTTTAGGTGAGGTTAAACAACTATAAGTAAGTTTTTGTATGTTGCTTAAGGTAGAATGAGAAGCATTTTATACAAGTTTAAGTTCGTTTGTAACACCCCTAAGTAACCCGTCTAAATACTAGAAAGACACTTTGATCTTGTAAAAGGTCCAATGAGAATCCTAAACAAAACTTTTTGAACAACAATTCTTGAAACATATGTGTCATGGATTGGAGATTTTAGGTGAGGTTAGACAACTATAAGTAAGATTTTGTATGCTCCTAAAGGTAGAATGAGAATCATTTTATACAAGTTTATGTTCATTTGTAACACCCCTAAATAACCCTTCTAAATAATAGAAAGACACTTTGACCTTCTACAAGTTCCTATGATAATCCTAAACAAAACTTTTTAAACAAAACTTCTTGAAACCTATGTGTCATGGATTGGAGAATTTAGGTGCAGTAAGACAACTATAAGTAAGTTTTTGTATGCTCCCAAAGGTAGAATGAGAAGCATGTTGTACATGTTTATGTTCGTTTGTAACACAACTAAGTAACCCCTCCAAAAGACTAGAAAGACATTTTGATCTTCTAAAAGGTCCTATGAGAATCCAAAATAAAACTTTTTAACCAAAACTTCTTGAAACTTATATGTCATGGATTGGAGAATTTAGGTGAGGTAGGACAACTATAAGTAAGTTTTTTTATTCTCCCAAAGGTAGAATGATAAGCATGTTTTACATGTTTATGTTCGATTGTAACACAACTAAGTAACCCCTCTAATAGGCTAGAAAGACACTTTGATCTTTTAAAAGGTCCTATGAGAATCCTAAATAAAACTTTTTAACCAAAACTTCTTGAAACATATATGTCATGGATTGGAGAATTTAGGTGAAGTAGGACAACTATAAGTAAGTTTTTGTATTCTCCCAAAGGTAGAATGATAAGCATGTTTTACATGTTTATGTTCGTTTTTAACACATCTAAGTAACCCCTCTAAAAGACTAGAAAGACACTTTGATCTTCTAAAAGGTCCTATGAGAATCCTAAATAATAAACTAAAGGTAGAATGATAATCATGTTTTACATGTTTATGTTCGTTTGTAACACAACTAAGTAACCCCTCTAAAAGACTAGAAAGACACTTTGATCTTCTAAAAGGTCCTATGAGAATCCTAAATAAAAAATTAAACCAAAACTTCTTGAAACATACATGTCATGGATTGGAGAATTTAGGTGAGGTAGGACAACTATAAGTAAGTTTTTGTATGCTCCTTAAGGTAGAATGAGAAGCATTTTATACAAGTTTATGTTCGTTTGTAACACCCCTAAGTAACCCTTCTAAATACTCGAAAGACACTATGATCTTGTAAAAGGTCCTATGAGAATCCTAAACAAAACTTTTTAAACAAAAATTCTTGAAACATATGTGTCATGGATCGGGGGTTTTAGGTGAGGTTAAACAACTATAAGTAAGTTTTTGTATGTTGCTTAAGGTAGAATGAGAAGCATTTTATACAAGTTTATGTTCGTTTGTAACACCCCTAAGTAACCCGTCTAAATACTAGAAAGACACTTTGATCTTGTAAAAGGTCCAATGAGAATCCTAAACAAAACTTTTTGAACAACAATTCTTGAAACATATGTGTCATGGATTGGAGATTTTAGGTGAGGTTAGACAACTATAAGTAAGATTTTGTATGCTCCTAAAGGTAGAATGAGAATCATTTTATACAAGTTTATGTTCATTTGTAACACCCCTAAATAACCCTTCTAAATAATAGAAAGACACTTTGACCTTCTACAAGTTCCTATGATAATCGTAAACAAAACTTTTTAAACAAAACTTCTTGAAACCTATGTGTCATGGATTGGAGAATTTAAGTGCAGTAAGACAACTATAAGTAAGTTTTTGTATGCTCCCAAAGGTAGAATGAGAAGCATGTTGTACATGTTTATGTTCGTTTGTAACACAACTAAGTAACCCCTCCAAAAGACTAGAAAGACATTTTGATCTTCTAAAAGGTATTAGAGAGGAAGAAGGAATGGAGAGGCAAGGCTGGACATAAGCTAAGGAAGGCCGAAGACTCTCCTCCTAAATCATCTTTGGTGTGTCAAGAAGAAGAGCAGCTATTGAGATGAAGCCCGAGAAGTGCACAATCAAAGTGCATTATCAGGGACTTCATCTCAATGTGCAAAATCAGGGACATCTCCAAGTGCATTATCAAGGCACAAAAGAGATGTGCAAAATCAGGGACATCCGGATCAAGCTTCAGAATGTGCAAAACAAGGGTATCTTGATAATGTGCAAAGGCGTCCAGAGGCTGAGATTATCAAAGTGCAAAAGAAGAGCCATGTCTGTAAGAGTTCGAAATAGAGAGGGAAAGAGTTGTTGGAGAAGGTATGGACAGCATGGACCACAAGGACAAGCTGACACTTTCAAGCATGGACCACAAGGAGCTGTCACTTTCACCTCTTGGACATATCTGCCTTTTGTCTTCATGTGAATTCAAATTCAAATGAATCCACCTTCCCTCCATTAGATATTTCGAATTGTAATAAGAACTAGGGCTTCTTCTTGTTAGGATTCTCTATATAAAGGGATGTAACAACACTTGTAATACTGAATCAAATTGAACAACAATTTGATTCACTCTTATTCTCTCTTCTTCTCTCTTGTTCATTATGTCTTTTTCAAACACAATGTAGCTTGGTAAGAGCACGGTTTAGGCTGCTTAAGGCAGCCTAATAACACACTTGGTTAGCTCTTCCATAGCTAGTTCATGTGTGATAACAAATCGGCTCTTACCATTCTTCTTCTTCCTCATTGTGTCTATGTTCCAAACACAATGAAACACATGATGAGTCTTGGTTCTAAGGATGCTTTAATGCTCCTGGTTATGCTCTTGATTAGTTCTTCCATAGCTAAATCAAGAGCTAACACAAACCGACTCTTCATGAACATCTACAAGAACAACACCATCTACTTACTGATTCTCTTAATCCTTATGAGTAAACACACTCCATAAGTGATGTTAGGCTCCTGGATAAGTCTCAAATAGATTGGTGCTCTTGTCAAAGCTAAGTAGAACCGGTTCTCACCAAGACAAGCTTGGTGCGGTTCTCTTATGCTCTTCTTCTTAAGGATAACACTTGCTAATTACTGATTCTGTCCAGATTCATGAGTAAACACTCTTGATGAGTAGTTAAGCTCCTGGACTAGTTTTCATATAGCTAAGTGCTCCTATAAAACACTAGCTTACTGGTTTTGATCTTCTCTAGGCTACAAAGCTCTAATATAGTTGAATCACTCTCAAACTAGTTGGTCTCTCTTTAAACAGATTCGATTTAGTCTCCCTTAAATTGTTTCTGTCCATTTCTTGTTTCTTGTTCATGAACTTAGTCTCTTCATTTCCATCATGGAATAAGAGCTAAGTCTCTGAAATCCCAACATGGTATCAGAGCATAAGATTCTAGGATTGAATCAAGCTCAAAAACCAGAGAAAAACAGAGCAAAACTCTGTCCCTTTCTCATTCAAAGCTTCCGCAAATTTCAGAGAGTAAACTGAGCAAAACTCAGTCAATGTTCTCAAAACCAAAAGCTCAAACTGAGCAAAACTCAGTCCCTGAACTTCCCTTTCATTCTCCCATTCATTCTCTCATTTATTCTCTCATTCATTTATACTCTCATTCTCAAGCATTCATTCTCTCATTCTCTGCATTTTTCTTTTATTCTCTGGTTACTTATACTTCACATATTCTCTCTGAGTTCTGTCCTTGAAGCTCCTTAGCTCACAATGACTTAAAAATCAGAGTGCATAGCTCCTGATCAAAGCTGTGTTATTTTGAGGATTGTTGTGTGTTCTCTTGGTGTTTTTAGGTGGAATGATGAATCTGCTAGTGAGGACAGTTCATAAAAGGGGCTGGAGTTCAGTTTCTAAGTGGCTGTACCCACTGGTCTTGAGCTTACCTAAGAAGAAGAGGCGTCCAGTAGCTGCTGCAACAAGTTAGTCAAGGAAAGCAACACTGATTTCTTGAATGATCAAGTATTGAAGCTGTTTCAAGAAGAGGCAGTGATGGAAGCTTGGGTTCAAAGCTTGGTGTGCTTAATCTGAAGCTAACAAAGGGTGGTTAAGGTGTCCATACTAAAGGGAGGCTACAAGTTAAACAACCCATCAAGGCTGTTAAGGCTTCACATAGCTCCAAAGGTCACAGAAAAGTTATTAAGAAGCAGCCAAAGAAGAGGAGTTAGAACCGGTTATGCAACTGATGAATCAACTCACAAATGGTGCTTCCAACTTCAAGATGGCTTAAGGGAAGGTTTAAAGGCGTGGCTCATGTCCAGGTCTAAAGCCAACAAGCTTGGAGAAAGCTTAACAGTCCGGGGGAGGTGTAAAACCTCAAAGAAAAGGAGTAAACCGAAGAGGAACTCTCAAAATCAGACTCTTCTCAAACTACAACCAAAGATTGAAAAGGCTAAACTCCTAAACTCTCACTGTTTTTTTTAAGTCTTCATTCAGTCACTTAAATCCCTTGAGTTACTTATCCATTGCTTAATCATATACTTAAAACTCATGGCATTTTACTTTAACAAGTCTTCTTTGAATCTTTGATGTGAAGGTTCATTAGGAGACCTAAAGAAGGAGTAAGACCGTGGGCAGATTGGGTGACAAGGAAAGGATTCAAGGAATGGCATAAAGGAAGGCTAAGACTTGAGTCAAGGTCATGGAAGGTCCAATGGAGAAGCTTGATCCAAGATGGAGAAGGCAATCTAAAGAACCGGCCAAATCATATGCACAAAGGAACAATGGTCAAAGCTTACATCAAGGGCATGTGGAAGCTATACTCTTTTTCCCTCCTTAGGGTTTTATCCCATGAGGTTTTCCTTAAGGAGGTTTTTAATGAGGTAGCTCCCGCATCTCCAAGCTTGGCCTTTGGTCCTTTAGTGTCCCGACGCCCAAGCTTGCGGGGGAGTATTAGAGAGGAAGAAGGAATGGAGAGGCAAGGCTGGACATAAGCTAAGGAAGGCCGAAGACTCTCCTCCTAAATCATCTTTGGTGTGTCAAGAAGAAGAGCAGCTATTGAGATGAAGCCCGAGAAGTGCACAATCAAAGTGCATTATCAGGGACTTCATCTCAATGTGCAAAATCAGGGACATCTCCAAGTGCATTATCAAGGCACAAAAGAGATGTGCAAAATCAGGGACATCCGGATCAAGCTTCAGAATGTGCAAAACAAGGGTATCTTGATAATGTGCAAAACCGGGGTGTCCGGATGTCTGAATTATCAAGGATGAGATTATCAAAGTGCAAAAGAAGAGCCATGTCTGTAAGAGTTCGAAATAGAGAGGGAAAGAGTTGTTGGAGAAGGTATGGACAGCATGGACCACAAGGACAAGCTGACACTTTCAAGCATGGACCACAAGGAGCTGTCACTTTCACCTCTTGGACATATCTGCCTTTTGTCTTCATGTGAATTCAAATTCAAATGAATCCACCTTCCCTCCATTAGATATTTCGAATTGTAATAAGAACTAGGGCTTCTTCTTGTTAGGATTCTCTATATAAAGGGATGTAACAACACTTGTAATACTCAATCAATTGAACAACAATTTGATTCACTCTTATTCTCTCTTCTTCTCTCTTGTTCATTATGTCTTTTTCAAACACAATGTAGCTTGGTAAGAGCACGGTTTAGGCTGCTTAAGGCAGCCTAATAACACACTTGGTTAGCTCTTCCATAGCTAGTTCATGTGTGATAACAAATCGGCTCTTACCATTCTTCTTCTTCCTCATTGTGTCTATGTTCCAAACACAATGAAACACATGATGAGTCTTGGTTCTAAGGATGCTTTAATGCTCCTGGTTATGCTCTTGATTAGTTCTTCCATAGCTAAATCAAGAGCTAACACAAACCGACTCTTCATGAACATCTACAAGAACAACACCATCTACTTACTGATTCTCTTAATCCTTATGAGTAAACACACTCCATAAGTGATGTTAGGCTCCTGGATAAGTCTCAAATAGATTGGTGCTCTTGTCAAAGCTAAGTAGAACCGGTTCTCACCAAGACAAGCTTGGTGCGGTTCTCTTATGCTCTTCTTCTTAAGGATAACACTTGCTAATTACTGATTCTGCCCAGATTCATGAGTAAACACTCTTGATGAGTAGTTAAGCTCCTGGACTAGTTTTCATATAGCTAAGTTCTCCTATAAAACACTAGCTTACTGGTTTTGATCTTCTCTAGGCTACAAAGCTCTAATATAGTTGAATCACTCTCAAACTAGTTGGTCTCTCTTTAAACAGATTCGATTTAGTCTCCCTTAAATTGTTTCTGTCCATTTCTTGTTTCTTGTTCATGAACTTAGTCTCTTCATTTCCATCATGGAATAAGAGCTAAGTCTCTGAAATCCCAACAAAAGGTCCTATGAGAATCCAAAATAAAACTTTTTAACCAAAACTTCTTGAAACTTATATGTCATGGATTGGAGAATTTAGGTGAGGTAGGACAACTATAAGTAAGTTTTTTTATTCTCCCAAAGGTAGAATGATAAGCATGTTTTACATGTTTATGTTCGATTGTAACACAACTAAGTAACCCCTCTAATAGGCTTGAAAGACACTTTGATCTTCTAAAAGGTCCTATGAGAATCCTAAATAAAACTTTTTAACCAAAACTTCTTGAAACATATATGTCATGGATTGGAGAATTTAGGTGAAGTAGGACAACTATAAGTAAGTTTTTGTATTCTCCCAAAGGTAGAATGATAAGCATGTTTTACATGTTTATGTTCGCTTTTAACACATCTAAGTAACCCCTCTAAAAGACAAGAAAGACACTTTGATCTTCTAAAAGGTCCTATGAGAATCCTAAATAAAAATTTTTTAACCAAAACTTCTTGAAACATATATGTCATGGATTGGAGAATTTAGGTGAAGTAGGACAACTATAAGTAAGTTTTTGTATTCTCCCAAAGGTAGAATGATAAGCATGTTTTACATGTTTATGTTCGTTTTTAACACAACTAAGTAACCCCTCTAAAAGACTAGAAAGACACTTTGATCTTCTAAAAGGTCCTATGAGAATCCTAAATAAAAAATTTTAACCAAAACTTCTTGAAACATACATGTCATGGATTGGAGAATTTAGGTGAGGTAGGACAACTATAAGTAATTTTTTGTATGCTCCTTAAGGTAGAATGAGAAGCATTTTATACAAGTTATGTTCGTTTGTAACACCCCTAAGTAACCCGTCTAAATACTAGAAAGACACTTTGATCTTCTAAAAGGTCCTATGAGAATCCTAAATAAAAAACTAAAGGTAGAATGATAATCATGTTTTACATGTTTATGTTCATTTGTAACACAACTAAGTAACCCCTCTAAAAGACTAGAAAGACACTTTGATCTTCTAAAAGGTCCTATGAGAATCCTAAATAAAAAATTAAACCAAAACTTCTTGAAACATACATGTCATGGATTGGAGAATTTAGGTGAGGTAGGACAACTATAAGTAAGTTTTTGTATGCTCCTTAAGGTAGAATGAGAAGCATTTTATACAAGTTTATGTTCGTTTGTAACACCCCTAAGTAACCCTTCTAAATACTCGAAAGACACTATGATCTTGTAAAAGGTCCTATGAGAATCCTAAACAAAACTTTTTAAACAAAAATTCTTGAAACATATGTGTCATGGATCGGGGGTTTTAGGTGAGGTTAAACAACTATAAGTAAGTTTTTGTATGTTGCTTAAGGTAGAATGAGAAGCATTTTATACAAGTTTATGTTCGTTTGTAACACCCCTAAGTAACCCGTCTAAATACTAGAAAGACACTTTGATCTTGTAAAAGGTCCAATGAGAATCCTAAACAAAACTTTTTGAACAACAATTCTTGAAACATATGTGTCATGGATTGGAGATAAGTAAGATTTTGTATGCTCCTAAAGGTAGAATGAGAATCATTTTATACAAGTTTATGTTCATTTGTAACACCCCTAAATAACCCTTCTAAATAATAGAAAGACACTTTGACCTTCTACAAGTTCCTATGATAATCCTAAACAAAACTTTTTAAACAAAACTTCTTGAAACCTATGTGTCATGGATTGGAGAATTTAGGTGCAGTAAGACAACTATAAGTAAGTTTTTGTATGCTCCCAAAGGTAGAATGAGAAGCATGTTGTACATGTTTATGTTCGTTTGTAACACAACTAAGTAACCCCTCCAAAAGACTAGAAAGACATTTTGATCTTCTAAAAGGTCCTATGAGAATCCAAAATAAAACTTTTTAACCAAAACTTCTTGAAACTTATATGTCATGGATTGGAGAATTTAGGTGAGGTAGGACAACTATAAGTAAGTTTTTTTATTCTCCCAAAGGTAGAATGATAAGCATGTTTTACATGTTTATGTTCGATTGTAACACAACTAAGTAACCCCTCTAATAGGCTAGAAAGACACTTTGATCTTCTAAAAGGTCCTATGAGAATCCTAAATAAAACTTTTTAACCAAAACTTCTTGAAACATATATGTCATGGATTGGAGAATTTAGGTGAAGTAGGACAACTATAAGTAAGTTTTTGTATTCTCCCAAAGGTAGAATGATAAGCATGTTTTACATGTTTATGTTCGTTTTTAACACATCTAAGTAACCCCTCTAAAAGACTAGAAAGACACTTTGATCTTCTAAAAGGTCCTATGAGAATCCTAAATAAAAAACTAAAGGTAGAATGATAATCATGTTTTACATGTTTATGTTCGTTTGTAACACAACTAAGTAACCCCTCTAAAAGACTAGAAAGACACTTTGATCTTCTAAAAGGTCCTATGAGAATCCTAAATAAAAAATTAAACCAAAACTTCTTGAAACATACATGTCATGGATTGGAGAATTTAGGTGAGGTAGGACAACTATAAGTAAGTTTTTGTATGCTCCTTAAGGTAGAATGAGAAGCATTTTATACAAGTTTATGTTCGTTTGTAACACCCCTAAGTAACCCTTCTAAATACTCGAAAGACACTATGATCTTGTAAAAGGTCCTATGAGAATCCTAAACAAAACTTTTTAAACAAAAATTCTTGAAACATATGTGTCATGGATCGGGGGTTTTAGGTGAGGTTAAACAACTATAAGTAAGTTTTTGTATGTTGCTTAAGGTAGAATGAGAAGCATTTTATACAAGTTTATGTTCGTTTGTAACACCCCTAAGTAACCCGTCTAAATACTAGAAAGACACTTTGATCTTGTAAAAGGTCCAATGAGAATCCTAAACAAAACTTTTTGAACAACAATTCTTGAAACATATGTGTCATGGATTGGAGATTTTAGGTGAGGTTAGACAACTATAAGTAAGATTTTGTATGCTCCTAAAGGTAGAATGAGAATCATTTTATACAAGTTTATGTTCATTTGTAACACCCCTAAATAACCCTTCTAAATAATAGAAAGACACTTTGACCTTCTACAAGTTCCTATGATAATCCTAAACAAAACTTTTTAAACAAAACTTCTTGAAACCTATGTGTCATGGATTGGAGAATTTAGGTGCAGTAAGACAACTATAAGTAAGTTTTTGTATGCTCCCAAAGGTAGAATGAGAAGCATGTTGTACATGTTTATGTTCGTTTGTAACACAACTAAGTAACCCCTCCAAAAGACTAGAAAGACATTTTGATCTTCTAAAAGGTCCTATGAGAATCCAAAATAAAACTTTTTAACCAAAACTTCTTGAAACTTATATGTCATGGATTGGAGAATTTAGGTGAGGTAGGACAACTATAAGTAAGTTTTTTTATTCTCCCAAAGGTAGAATGATAAGCATGTTTTACATGTTTATGTTCGATTGTAACACAACTAAGTAACCCCTCTAATAGGCTAGAAAGACACTTTGATCTTCTAAAAGGTCCTATGAGAATCCTAAATAAAACTTTTTAACCAAAACTTCTTGAAACATATATGTCATGGATTGGAGAATTTAGGTGAAGTAGGACAACTATAAGTAAGTTTTTGTATTCTCCCAAAGGTAGAATGATAAGCATGTTTTACATGTTTATGTTCGTTTTTAACACATCTAAGTAACCCCTCTAAAAGACTAGAAAGACACTTTGATCTTCTAAAAGGTCCTATGAGAATCCTAAATAAAAACTTTTTAACCAAAACTTCTTGAAACATATATGTCATGGATTGGAGAATTTAGGTGAAGTAGGACAACTATAAGTAAGTTTTTGTATTCTCCCAAAGGTAGAATGATAAGCATGTTTTACATGTTTATGTTCGTTTTTAACACAACTAAGTAACCCCTCTAAAAGACTAGAAAGACACTTTGATCTTCTAAAAGGTCCTATGAGAATCCTAAATAAAAAATTTTAACCAAAACTTCTTGAAACATACATGTCATGGATTGGAGAATTTAGGTGAGGTAGGACAACTATAAGTAAGTTTTTGTATGCTCCTTAAGGTAGAATGAGAAGCATTTTATACAAGTTATGTTCGTTTGTAACACCCCTAAGTAACCCGTCTAAATACTAGAAAGACACTTTGATCTTCTAAAAGGTCCTATGAGAATCCTAAATAAAAAACTAAAGGTAGAATGATAATCATGTTTTACATGTTTATGTTCGTTTGTAACACAACTAAGTAACCCCTCTAAAAGACTAGAAAGACACTTTGATCTTCTAAAAGGTCCTATGAGAATCCTAAATAAAAAAATTAAACCAAAACTTCTTGAAACATACATGTCATGGATTGGAGAATTTAGGTGAGGTAGGACAACTATAAGTAAGTTTTTGTATGCTCCTTAAGGTAGAATGAGAAGCATTTTATACAAGTTTATGTTCGTTTGTAACACCCCTAAGTAACCCTTCTAAATACTCGAAAGACACTATGATCTTGTAAAAGGTCCTATGAGAATCCTAAACAAAACTTTTTAAACAAAAATTCTTGAAACATATGTGTCATGGATCGGGGGTTTTAGGTGAGGTTAAACAACTATAAGTAAGTTTTTGTATGTTGCTTAAGGTAGAATGAGAAGCATTTTATACAAGTTTATGTTCGTTTGTAACACCCCTAAGTAACCCGTCTAAATACTAGAAAGACACTTTGATCTTGTAAAAGGTCCAATGAGAATCCTAAACAAAACTTTTTGAACAACAATTCTTGAAACATATGTGTCATGGATTGGAGATTTTAGGTGAGGTTAGACAACTATAAGTAAGATTTTGTATGCTCCTAAAGGTAGAATGAGAATCATTTTATACAAGTTTATGTTCATTTGTAACACCCCTAAATAACCCTTCTAAATAATAGAAAGACACTTTGACCTTCTACAAGTTCCTATGATAATCCTAAACAAAACTTTTTAAACAAAACTTCTTGAAACCTATGTGTCATGGATTGGAGAATTTAGGTGCAGTAAGACAACTATAAGTAAGTTTTTGTATGCTCCCAAAGGTAGAATGAGAAGCATGTTGTACATGTTTATGTTCGTTTGTAACACAACTAAGTAACCCCTCCAAAAGACTAGAAAGACATTTTGATCTTCTAAAAGGTCCTATGAGAATCCAAAATAAAACTTTTTAACCAAAACTTCTTGAAACTTATATGTCATGGATTGGAGAATTTAGGTGAGGTAGGACAACTATAAGTAAGTTTTTTTATTCTCCCAAAGGTAGAATGATAAGCATGTTTTACATGTTTATGTTCGATTGTAACACAACTAAGTAACCCCTCTAATAGGCTAGAAAGACACTTTGATCTTCTAAAAGGTCCTATGAGAATCCTAAATAAAACTTTTTAACCAAAACTTCTTGAAACATATATGTCATGGATTGGAGAATTTAGGTGAAGTAGGACAACTATAAGTAAGTTTTTGTATTCTCCCAAAGGTAGAATGATAAGCATGTTTTACATGTTTATGTTCGTTTTTAACACATCTAAGTAACCCCTCTAAAAGACTAGAAAGACACTTTGATCTTCTAAAAGGTCCTATGAGAATCCTAAATAAAAACTTTTTAACCAAAACTTCTTGAAACATATATGTCATGGATTGGAGAATTTAGGTGAAGTAGGACAACTATAAGTAAGTTTTTGTATTCTCCCAAAGGTAGAATGATAAGCATGTTTTACATGTTTATGTTCGTTTTTAACACAACTAAGTAACCCCTCTAAAAGACTAGAAAGACACTTTGATCTTCTAAAAGGTCCTATGAGAATCCTAAATAAAAAATTTTAACCAAAACTTCTTGAAACATACATGTCATGGATTGGAGAATTTAGGTGAGGTAGGACAACTATAAGTAAGTTTTTGTATGCTCCTTAAGGTAGAATGAGAAGCATTTTATACAAGTTATGTTCGTTTGTAACACCCCTAAGTAACCCGTCTAAATACTAGAAAGACACTTTGAGCTTCTAAAAGGTCCTATGAGAATCCTAAATAAAAAACTAAAGGTAGAATGATAATCATGTTTTACATGTTTATGTTCGTTTGTAACACAACTAAGTAACCCCTCTAAAAGACTAGAAAGACACTTTGATCTTCTAAAAGGTCCTATGAGAATCCTAAATAAAAAAATTTAAACCAAAACTTCTTGAAACATACATGTCATGGATTGGAGAATTTAGGTGAGGTAGGACAACTATAAGTAAGTTTTTGTATGCTCCTTAAGGTAGAATGAGAAGCATTTTATACAAGTTTATGTTCGTTTGTAACACCCCTAAGTAACCCGTCTAAATACTAGAAAGACACTTTGATCTTGTAAAAGGTCCTATGAGAATCCTAAACAAAACTTTTTGAACAACAATTCTTGAAACATATGTGTCATGGATTGGAGAATTTAGGTGAGGTTAGGACAACTATAAGTAAGTTTTTGTATGCTCCTTAAGGTAGAATGAGAATCATTTTATACAAGTTTATGTTCATTTGTAACACCCCTAAATAACCCTTCTAAATAATAGAAAGACACTTTGACCTTCTACAAGTTCCTATGATAATCCTAAACAAAACTTTTTAAACAAAACTTCTTGAAACCTATGTGTCATGGATTGGAGAATTTAGGTGCAGTAAGACAACTATAAGTAAGTTTTTGTATGCTCCCAAAGGTAGAATGAGAAGCATGTTGTACATGTTTATGTTCGTTTGTAACACAACTAAGTAACCCCTCCAAAAGACTAGAAAGACATTTTGATCTTCTAAAAGGTCCTATGAGAATCCAAAATAAAACTTTTTAACCAAAACTTCTTGAAACTTATATGTCATGGATTGGAGAATTTAGGTGAGGTAGGACAACTATAAGTAAGTTTTTGTATTCTCCCAAAGGTAGAATGATAAGCATGTTTTACATGTTTATGTTCGATTGTAACACAACTAAGTAACCCCTCTAATAGGCTAGAAAGACACTTTGATCTTCTAAAAGGTCCTATGAGAATCCTAAATAAAACTTTTTAACCAAAACTTCTTGAAACATATATGTCATGGATTGGAGAATTTAGGTGAAGTAGGACAACTATAAGTAAGTTTTTGTATTCTCCCAAAGGTAGAATGATAAGCATGTTTTACATGTTTATGTTCGTTTGTAACACATCTAAGTAACCCCTCTAAAAGACTAGAAAGACACTTTGATCTTCTAAAAGGTCCTATGAGAATCCTAAATAAAACTTTTTAACCAAAACTTCTTGAAACATATATGTCATGGATTGGAGAATTTAGGTGAAGTAGGACAACTATAAGTAAGTTTTTGTATTCTCCCAAAGGTAGAATGATAAGCATGTTTTACATGTTTATGTTCGTTTTTAACACAACTAAGTAACCCCTCTAAAAGACTAGAAAGACACTTTGATCTTCTAAAAGGTCCTATGAGAATCCTAAATAAAAAATTTTAACCAAAACTTCTTGAAACATACATGTCATGGATTGGAGAATTTAGGTGAGGTAGGACAACTATAAGTAAGTTTTTGTATGCTCCTTAAGGTAGAATGAGAAGCATTTTATACAAGTTATGTTCGTTTGTAACACCCCTAAGTAACCCGTCTAAATACTAGAAAGACACTTTGATCTTCTAAAAGGTCCTATGAGAATCCTAAATAAAAAACTAAAGGTAGAATGATAATCATGTTTTACATGTTTATGTTCGTTTGTAACACAACTAAGTAACCCCTCTAAAAGACTAGAAAGACACTTTGATCTTCTAAAAGGTCCTATGAGAATCCTAAATAAAAAAATTTTAACCAAAACTTCTTGAAACATACATGTCATGGATTGGAGAATTTAGGTGAGGTAGGACAACTATAAGTAAGTTTTTGTATGCTCCTTAAGGTAGAATGAGAAGCATTTTATACAAGTTTATGTTCGTTTGTAACACCCCTAAGTAACCCTTCTAAATACTCGAAAGACACTATGATCTTGTAAAAGGTCCTATGAGAATCCTAAACAAAACTTTTTAAACAAAAATTCTTGAAACATATGTGTCATGGATCGGGGGTTTTAGGTGAGGTTAAACAACTATAAGTAAGTTTTTGTATGTTGCTTAAGGTAGAATGAGAAGCATTTTATACAAGTTTATGTTCGTTTGTAACACCCCTAAGTAACCCGTCTAAATACTAGAAAGACACTTTGATCTTGTAAAAGGTCCTATGAGAATCCTAAACAAAACTTTTTGAACAACAATTCTTGAAACATATGTGTCATGGATTGGAGATTTTAGGTGAGGTTAGACAACTATAAGTAAGATTTTGTATGCTCCTAAAGGTAGAATGAGAATCATTTTATACAAGTTTATGTTCATTTGTAACACCCCTAAATAACCCTTCTAAATAATAGAAAGACACTTTGACCTTCTACAAGTTCCTATGATAATCCTAAACAAAACTTTTTAAACAAAACTTCTTGAAACCTATGTGTCATGGATTGGAGAATTTAGGTGCAGTAAGACAACTATAAGTAAGTTTTTGTATGCTCCCAAAGGTAGAATGAGAAGCATGTTGTACATGTTTATGTTCGTTTGTAACACAACTAAGTAACCCCTCCAAAAGACTAGAAAGACATTTTGATCTTCTAAAAGGTCCTATGAGAATCCAAAATAAAACTTTTTAACCAAAACTTCTTGAAACTTATATGTCATGGATTGGAGAATTTAGGTGAGGTAGGACAACTATAAGTAAGTTTTTTTATTCTCCCAAAGGTAGAATGATAAGCATGTTTTACATGTTTATGTTCGATTGTAACACAACTAAGTAACCCCTCTAATAGGCTAGAAAGACACTTTGATCTTCTAAAAGGTCCTATGAGAATCCTAAATAAAACTTTTTAACCAAAACTTCTTGAAACATATATGTCATGGATTGGAGAATTTAGGTGAAGTAGGACAACTATAAGTAAGTTTTTGTATTCTCCCAAAGGTAGAATGATAAGCATGTTTTACATGTTTATGTTCGTTTTTAACACAACTAAGTAACCCCTCTAAAAGACTAGAAAGACACTTTGATCTTCTAAAAGGTCCTATGAGAATCCTAAATAAAAACTTTTTAACCAAAACTTCTTGAAACATATATGTCATGGATTGGAGAATTTAGGTGAAGTAGGACAACTATAAGTAAGTTTTTGTATTCTCCCAAAGGTAGAATGATAAGCATGTTTTACATGTTTATGTTCGTTTTTAACACAACTAAGTAACCCCTCTAAAAGACTAGAAAGACACTTTGATCTTCTAAAAGGTCCTATGAGAATCCTAAATAAAAAATTTTAACCAAAACTTCTTGAAACATATATGTCATGGATTGGAGAATTTAGGTGAGGTAGGACAACTATAAGTAAGTTTTTGTATGCTCCTTAAGGTAGAATGAGAAGCATTTTATACAAGTTATGTTCGTTTGTAACACCCCTAAGTAACCCGTCTAAATACTGAAAGACACTTTGATCTTCAAAAGTTTATGAGAATCCTAAATAAAAAACTTTGATTAACACAACACAACTAAGTAACCCCTCTAAAAGACTAGAAAGACACTTTGATCTTCTAAAAGGTCCTATGAGAATCCTAAATAAAAAAATTTTAACCAAAACTTCTTGAAACATACATGTCATGGATTGGAGAATTTAGGTGAGGTAGGACAACTATAAGTAAGTTTTTGTATGCTCCTTAAGGTAGAATGAGAAGCATTTTATACAAGTTTATGTTCGTTTGTAACACCCCTAAGTAACCCGTCTAAATACTAGAAAGACACTTTGATCTTGTAAAAGGTCCAATGAGAATCCTAAACAAAACTTTTTGAACAACAATTCTTGAAACATATGTGTCATGGATTGGAGAATTTAGGTGAGGTTAGACAACTATAAGTAAGTTTTTGTATGCTCCTAAAGGTAGAATGAGAATCATTTTATACAAGTTTATGTTCATTTGTAACACCCCTAAATAACCCTTCTAAATAATAGAAAGACACTTTGACCTTCTACAAGTTCCTATGATAATCCTAAACAAAACTTTTTAAACAAAACTTCTTGAAACCTATGTGTCATGGATTGGAGAATTTAGGTGCAGTAAGACAACTATAAGTAAGTTTTTGTATGCTCCCAAAGGTAGAATGAGAAGCATGTTGTACATGTTTATGTTCGTTTGTAACACAACTAAGTAACCCCTCCAAAAGACTAGAAAGACATTTTGATCTTCTAAAAGGTCCTATGAGAATCCAAAATAAAACTTTTTAACCAAAACTTCTTGAAACTTATATGTCATGGATTGGAGAATTTAGGTGAGGTAGGACAACTATAAGTAAGTTTTTTTATTCTCCCAAAGGTAGAATGATAAGCATGTTTTACATGTTTATGTTCGATTGTAACACAACTAAGTAACCCCTCTAATAGGCTAGAAAGACACTTTGATCTTCTAAAAGGTCCTATGAGAATCCTAAATAAAACTTTTTAACCAAAACTTCTTGAAACATATATGTCATGGATTGGAGAATTTAGGTGAAGTAGGACAACTATAAGTAAGTTTTTGTATTCTCCCAAAGGTAGAATGATAAGCATGTTTTACATGTTTATGTTCGTTTTTAACACATCTAAGTAACCCCTCTAAAAGACTAGAAAGACACTTTGATCTTCTAAAAGGTCCTATGAGAATCCTAAATAAAAACTTTTTAACCAAAACTTCTTGAAACATATATGTCATGGATTGGAGAATTTAGGTGAAGTAGGACAACTATAAGTAAGTTTTTGTATTCTCCCAAAGGTAGAATGATAAGCATGTTTTACATGTTTATGTTCGTTTTTAACACAACTAAGTAACCCCTCTAAAAGACTAGAAAGACACTTTGATCTTCTAAAAGGTCCTATGAGAATCCTAAATAAAAAATTTTAACCAAAACTTCTTGAAACATACATGTCATGGATTGGAGAATTTAGGTGAGGTAGGACAACTATAAGTAAGTTTTTGTATGCTCCTTAAGGTAGAATGAGAAGCATTTTATACAAGTTATGTTCGTTTGTAACACCCCTAAGTAACCCGTCTAAATACTAGAAAGACACTTTGATCTTCTAAAAGGTCCTATGAGAATCCTAAATAAAAAACTAAAGGTAGAATGATAATCATGTTTTACATGTTTATGTTCGTTTGTAACACAACTAAGTAACCCCTCTAAAAGACTAGAAAGACACTTTGATCTTCTAAAAGGTCCTATGAGAATCCTAAATAAAAAAATTTTAACCAAAACTTCTTGAAACATACATGTCATGGATTGGAGAATTTAGGTGAGGTAGGACAACTATAAGTAAGTTTTTGTATGCTCCTTAAGGTAGAATGAGAAGCATTTTATACAAGTTTATGTTCGTTTGTAACACCCCTAAGTAACCCTTCTAAATACTCGAAAGACACTATGATCTTGTAAAAGGTCCTATGAGAATCCTAAACAAAACTTTTTAAACAAAAATTCTTGAAACATATGTGTCATGGATCGGGGGTTTTAGGTGAGGTTAAACAACTATAAGTAAGTTTTTGTATGTTGCTTAAGGTAGAATGAGAAGCATTTTATACAAGTTTATGTTCGTTTGTAACACCCCTAAGTAACCCGTCTAAATACTAGAAAGACACTTTGATCTTGTAAAAGGTCCTATGAGAATCCTAAACAAAACTTTTTGAACAACAATTCTTGAAACATATGTGTCATGGATTGGAGATTTTAGGTGAGGTTAGACAACTATAAGTAAGATTTTGTATGCTCCTAAAGGTAGAATGAGAATCATTTTATACAAGTTTATGTTCATTTGTAACACCCCTAAATAACCCTTCTAAATAATAGAAAGACACTTTGACCTTCTACAAGTTCCTATGATAATCCTAAACAAAACTTTTTAAACAAAACTTCTTGAAACCTATGTGTCATGGATTGGAGAATTTAGGTGCAGTAAGACAACTATAAGTAAGTTTTTGTATGCTCCCAAAGGTAGAATGAGAAGCATGTTGTACATGTTTATGTTCGTTTGTAACACAACTAAGTAACCCCTCCAAAAGACTAGAAAGACATTTTGATCTTCTAAAAGGTCCTATGAGAATCCAAAATAAAACTTTTTAACCAAAACTTCTTGAAACTTATATGTCATGGATTGGAGAATTTAGGTGAGGTAGGACAACTATAAGTAAGTTTTTTTATTCTCCCAAAGGTAGAATGATAAGCATGTTTTACATGTTTATGTTCGATTGTAACACAACTAAGTAACCCCTCTAATAGGCTAGAAAGACACTTTGATCTTCTAAAAGGTCCTATGAGAATCCTAAATAAAACTTTTTAACCAAAACTTCTTGAAACATATATGTCATGGATTGGAGAATTTAGGTGAAGTAGGACAACTATAAGTAAGTTTTTGTATTCTCCCAAAGGTAGAATGATAAGCATGTTTTACATGTTTATGTTCGTTTTTAACACATCTAAGTAACCCCTCTAAAAGACTAGAAAGACACTTTGATCTTCTAAAAGGTCCTATGAGAATCCTAAATAAAAACTTTTTAACCAAAACTTCTTGAAACATATATGTCATGGATTGGAGAATTTAGGTGAAGTAGGACAACTATAAGTAAGTTTTTGTATTCTCCCAAAGGTAGAATGATAAGCATGTTTTACATGTTTATGTTCGTTTTTAACACAACTAAGTAACCCCTCTAAAAGACTAGAAAGACACTTTGATCTTCTAAAAGGTCCTATGAGAATCCTAAATAAAAAATTTTAACCAAAACTTCTTGAAACATACATGTCATGGATTGGAGAATTTAGGTGAGGTAGGACAACTATAAGTAAGTTTTTGTATGCTCCTTAAGGTAGAATGAGAAGCATTTTATACAAGTTATGTTCGTTTGTAACACCCCTAAGTAACCCGTCTAAATACTAGAAAGACACTTTGATCTTCTAAAAGGTCCTATGAGAATCCTAAATAAAAAACTAAAGGTAGAATGATAATCATGTTTTACATGTTTATGTTCGTTTGTAACACAACTAAGTAACCCCTCTAAAAGACTAGAAAGACACTTTGATCTTCTAAAAGGTCCTATGAGAATCCTAAATAAAAAAATTAACCAAAACTTCTTGAAACATACATGTCATGGATTGGAGAATTTAGGTGAGGTAGGACAACTATAAGTAAGTTTTTGTATGCTCCTTAAGGTAGAATGAGAAGCATTTTATACAAGTTTATGTTCGTTTGTAACACCCCTAAGTAACCCTTCTAAATACTCGAAAGACACTATGATCTTGTAAAAGGTCCTATGAGAATCCTAAACAAAACTTTTTAAACAAAAATTCTTGAAACATATGTGTCATGGATCGGGGGTTTTAGGTGAGGTTAAACAACTATAAGTAAGTTTTTGTATGTTGCTTAAGGTAGAATGAGAAGCATTTTATACAAGTTTATGTTCGTTTGTAACACCCCTAAGTAACCCGTCTAAATACTAGAAAGACACTTTGATCTTGTAAAAGGTCCAATGAGAATCCTAAACAAAACTTTTTGAACAACAATTCTTGAAACATATGTGTCATGGATTGGAGATTTTAGGTGAGGTTAGACAACTATAAGTAAGATTTTGTATGCTCCTAAAGGTAGAATGAGAATCATTTTATACAAGTTTATGTTCATTTGTAACACCCCTAAATAACCCTTCTAAATAATAGAAAGACACTTTGACCTTCTACAAGTTCCTATGATAATCCTAAACAAAACTTTTTAAACAAAACTTCTTGAAACCTATGTGTCATGGATTGGAGAATTTAGGTGCAGTAAGACAACTATAAGTAAGTTTTTGTATGCTCCCAAAGGTAGAATGAGAAGCATGTTGTACATGTTTATGTTCGTTTGTAACACAACTAAGTAACCCCTCCAAAAGACTAGAAAGACATTTTGATCTTCTAAAAGGTCCTATGAGAATCCAAAATAAAACTTTTTAACCAAAACTTCTTGAAACTTATATGTCATGGATTGGAGAATTTAGGTGAGGTAGGACAACTATAAGTAAGTTTTTTTATTCTCCCAAAGGTAGAATGATAAGCATGTTTTACATGTTTATGTTCGATTGTAACACAACTAAGTAACCCCTCTAATAGGCTAGAAAGACACTTTGATCTTCTAAAAGGTCCTATGAGAATCCTAAATAAAACTTTTTAACCAAAACTTCTTGAAACATATATGTCATGGATTGGAGAATTTAGGTGAAGTAGGACAACTATAAGTAAGTTTTTGTATTCTCCCAAAGGTAGAATGATAAGCATGTTTTACATGTTTATGTTCGTTTTTAACACATCTAAGTAACCCCTCTAAAAGACTAGAAAGACACTTTGATCTTCTAAAAGGTCCTATGAGAATCCTAAATAAAAACTTTTTAACCAAAACTTCTTGAAACATATATGTCATGGATTGGAGAATTTAGGTGAAGTAGGACAACTATAAGTAAGTTTTTGTATTCTCCCAAAGGTAGAATGATAAGCATGTTTTACATGTTTATGTTCGTTTTTAACACAACTAAGTAACCCCTCTAAAAGACTAGAAAGACACTTTGATCTTCTAAAAGGTCCTATGAGAATCCTAAATAAAAAATTTTAACCAAAACTTCTTGAAACATACATGTCATGGATTGGAGAATTTAGGTGAGGTAGGACAACTATAAGTAAGTTTTTGTATGCTCCTTAAGGTAGAATGAGAAGCATTTTATACAAGTTATGTTCGTTTGTAACACCCCTAAGTAACCCGTCTAAATACTAGAAAGACACTTTGATCTTCTAAAAGGTCCTATGAGAATCCTAAATAAAAAACTAAAGGTAGAATGATAATCATGTTTTACATGTTTATGTTCGTTTGTAACACAACTAAGTAACCCCTCTAAAAGACTAGAAAGACACTTTGATCTTCTAAAAGGTCCTATGAGAATCCTAAATAAAAAAATTAAACCAAAACTTCTTGAAACATACATGTCATGGATTGGAGAATTTAGGTGAGGTAGGACAACTATAAGTAAGTTTTTGTATGCTCCTTAAGGTAGAATGAGAAGCATTTTATACAAGTTTATGTTCGTTTGTAACACCCCTAAGTAACCCTTCTAAATACTCGAAAGACACTATGATCTTGTAAAAGGTCCTATGAGAATCCTAAACAAAACTTTTTAAACAAAAATTCTTGAAACATATGTGTCATGGATCGGGGGTTTTAGGTGAGGTTAAACAACTATAAGTAAGTTTTTGTATGTTGCTTAAGGTAGAATGAGAAGCATTTTATACAAGTTTATGTTCGTTTGTAACACCCCTAAGTAACCCGTCTAAATACTAGAAAGACACTTTGATCTTGTAAAAGGTCCTATGAGAATCCTAAACAAAACTTTTTAAACAACAATTCTTGAAACATATGTGTCATGGATTGGAGAATTTAGGTGAGGTAGGACAACTATAAGTAAGTTTTTGTATGCTCCTAAAGGTAGAATGAGAATCATTTTATACAAGTTTATGTTCATTTGTAACACCCCTAAATAACCCTTCTAAATAATAGAAAGACACTTTGACCTTCTACAAGTTCCTATGATAATCCTAAACAAAACTTTTTAAACAAAACTTCTTGAAACCTATGTGTCATGGATTGGAGAATTTAGGTGCAGTAAGACAACTATAAGTAAGTTTTTGTATGCTCCCAAAGGTAGAATGAGAAGCATGTTGTACATGTTTATGTTCGTTTGTAACACAACTAAGTAACCCCTCCAAAAGACTAGAAAGACATTTTGATCTTCTAAAAGGTCCTATGAGAATCCAAAATAAAACTTTTTAACCAAAACTTCTTGAAACATATATGTCATGGATTGGAGAATTTAGGTGAGGTAGGACAACTATAAGTAAGTTTTTGTATTCTCCCAAAGGTAGAATGATAAGCATGTTTTACATGTTTATGTTCGATTGTAACACAACTAAGTAACCCCTCTAATAGGCTAGAAAGACACTTTGATCTTCTAAAAGGTCCTATGAGAATCCTAAATAAAAAACTTTTTAACCAAAACTTCTTGAAACATATATGTCATGGATTGGAGAATTTAGGTGAAGTAGGACAACTATAAGTAAGTTTTTGTATTCTCCCAAAGGTAGAATGATAAGCATGTTTTACATGTTTATGTTCGTTTTTAACACAACTAAGTAACCCCTCTAAAAGACTAGAAAGACACTTTGATCTTCTAAAAGGTCCTATGAGAATCCTAAATAAAAAATTTTAACCAAAACTTCTTGAAACATACATGTCATGGATTGGAGAATTTAGGTGAGGTAGGACAACTATAAGTAAGTTTTTGTATGCTCCTTAAGGTAGAATGAGAAGCATTTTATACAAGTTATGTTCGTTTGTAACACCCCTAAGTAACCCGTCTAAATACTAGAAAGACACTTTGATCTTCTAAAAGGTCCTATGAGAATCCTAAATAAAAAACTAAAGGTAGAATGATAATCATGTTTTACATGTTTATGTTCGTTTGTAACACAACTAAGTAACCCCTCTAAAAGACTAGAAAGACACTTTGATCTTCTAAAAGGTCCTATGAGAATCCTAAATAAAAAAATTTAACCAAAACTTCTTGAAACATACATGTCATGGATTGGAGAATTTAGGTGAGGTAGGACAACTATAAGTAAGTTTTTGTATGCTCCTTAAGGTAGAATGAGAAGCATTTTATACAAGTTTATGTTCGTTTGTAACACCCCTAAGTAACCCTTCTAAATACTATTGATCATGAGAAGACCAATGTGTTAAGATTGTGCATTATCATAAAATGCACAAGTCTTGCACATTGATGAAGTGCAAAGTTGGGGACTTCATTTCACAATAAGGCGCCAACTATTTGAAAGCATGTCTCGGATCAAACAAGGAGTGAGAGCCGTTAGGGTTTTGAGGGAAGAGTGAGAGCCGTTGGGGTTTAGGACCACAAAGTGGTCCACACACTTTCTCTCACCTCTGCCATGGTTCAGACCTCCTTGTCCCATAGTGCATTTGTCTTTTACTTGTTTAGGTTAAACAATTGCTGAATGTATCCCATATAAAAGGCTATGTATGACCAGAAATGAATACAAGGGTTTCTGAGTTTATTCTCCCATCTCTCTCTCTTTCTTGCGCCTCCACAAGCTCAAGAACCCTAACCCAAACATGTTCAATCTCTAAAACTATCATGGTATCAGAGCATTGATCTCTATTCTTCTAATTCTCTATCTCCATTCTACATTCTCTCTTGTTTACACTAATCTCACGGTTGCAAAACCCTAGAAATCTTCCACTCATTCTCTCGGTTCCAAAGCTCTTATACTCCCATTTCTTTCTGATTCCTCACTTGTTCACTCCATTAATCTCTGTCCTAAACCCAAGACTCGCTCTAAGCTCTCAGCTTCTCTGTCCTAAAACCCTAGAAACTGGTTATCTCTCACGGCTCTTCTCTCTTCATCAACTCTCTTCAGTTTGTTCACCATGGAAGACTCTTCTCATCTTAGCTCAAGCTTGAGGCCTACTGTTGTCCCTGTTGTGCTCAAGGGTATCAACTATAGGACATGGCAGAGGACCATCAAGACTGCCATTTGTGGAAGAGGATTGTGGGATCACATCTTGGAGGATAAAACACCAACTGAAGAAGATGAAGCCAAGAAGAAGGATGAGGAAACCAAGAAGGCAGAAGCTAAATGGTTTCAAGAAGATCAGCTTGTGCTTGGCTTTCTCCAAAACTCTCTTGACCCATCCATCCTTGAAGCTTATTCTCATTGTGAGACAGCCAAGTCACTGTGGGATACTCTCAAGAAGATTTATGGAGATGTTTCTATTGATCATGATTAGACAAATGTGTCAAGCTTGTGTATTATCAAAATATGCACAAGTCTTGCACATTTGATAATGTGCAAAGTTGGGGACTTATTTGAATGAACAAGAGGCGCCAAACACTATTCAAAGAACAAGACCAAGGTTGAAGAAGAAATGAGCCGTTGGACACAAAGAAGGAATGGACTGGTGTGGACCACACTCTCTCTCTCATTCCTGCCACGCTCAGAATTGTTTTGGCTTGTAGTTCATTTGTCTCTTTCCCTTTTAGGTTAAGCATTTGCTGTAGAGTCTCACCTATAAAAGGGATTGTAACACCAAAATGAAAGATAACAAGTTTTTGAGTCTCTCATTCTCTCCTCTTTACTTCCGCCACAAATGGACTCAAGAACCCTAATTCTATCAATCTTCATACTCTAAATCTATCATGGTATCAGAGCATTGATCTCTACACTCTCAAATCTCTCTCTTATTCTTCAATCTTTCTCGGTTACTCAATCATCCGGCTACAAAACCCTAACTCTCTCTCTCTTAATTCTCTCGGTTCTACTTCAATCTTTCTCTGTTCTTCACTTGTGCACTTCATACTCTCTGCTCCAAGAACTAAAAGCTTGCTCAGAACTCTCGGACCTCATTTACTTCTCGGTCTTAAAACCTAAAAGCTTTTCAACTCTTCTCGGTCATTCAAGTCCTCACTCACTCTCTTCAGTCACTCTCCATGGAAGACTCTTCTCATCTTAACTCAAGCTTGAGGCCTACTGCTGTTCCTGTGATGCTTAAAGGCACCAACTATAGGACATGGCAGAGAACCATCAAGACTGCCATTTGTGGGAGAGGATTGTGGGATCACATCTTGGAGGATAAAACACCAACTGAAGAAGATGAAGCCAAGAAGAAGGATGAGGAAACTAAGAAGGCAGAAGCTAAATGGTTTCAAGAAGATCAGCTTGTGCTTGGGTTTCTTCAAAATTCTCTTGACCCATCCATCCTTGAAGCTTATTCTCATTGTGAGACAGCCAAGTCACTGTGGGATACTCTCAAGAAGATTTATGGAGATGTTTCAAATCTGAGCAGAGTTTATGAGGTGAAGAAGGCCATAAATGGGCTGAAACAAGAAGACCATGACTTTACCAAGTATCTTGGGAAGTTCTCTTCAGCATGGTCTGAACTTGAGATGCTAAGGCCAAGTACTTTAAACCCTAAGGTTCTCATTGAGAGAAAGGAGCAAGACAAGATCTTTGGCCTTCTACTCAACTTGAATCCGGTTTACAATGATGCTATCATGAAGATCCTAAGGGAGACTACACTTCCTGATTTTGAAGAGGTGTGCTCAAGGCTCCAAAAGGAAGAAGGAAACATTGGTTTGTTTGGAGGAAAGGGGGAGTTGGTGACTGCCAACAAAGCCGGCTTCAAAACTGAGGAGAAGAAGGCGCCATTTTGTGATCATTGCAAGAGGAAAGGCCACTCCAAGGATAAGTGTTGGGTCCTTCATCCCCATCTTCAACCAGCCAAGTTAAAGGACTCAAAGGCAAATGCAAACATCCCCAAGGAAGCTGTGAATGAGCAGGTCTCTAATTCAGCTCAAGGAGGGGAGCTTGCACTCTACACCAACACTGAGTTTGTTAGGAAGAGTGACCTTGAGGACCTCATCAAAGCTTATACTTCTAAGCTCTCTGGTATCTCTTTATTTTCTCATAAATTGCTTGCTAAAACTGATCATAAGTTGGTAGTAGATTCTGGAGCTTCTCACCATATGATTAGTAATGCTAAGTTGTTGGAGAACATTAAACCTGCCCTAGGAAGAGTAACTATAGCTGATGGTCAAGGGATTCCTATAATAGGTACAGGAAAGTTAAGATTGTTTAACAAGGAAAGTGATGCATTCTATGTTCCTAAGTTCAAATCTAACTTGCTGTCGGTTAAAAGGATCACTAAAGACTTGAATTGCAATGTTATCTTTGGGCCTAATGAAGTTTGTTTTCAGGATATTAAGAATGGACAGGTTATTGGAAGAGGTGGTACACAAGATGAGCTTTACCTCCTTGAAGATACTTCCTCAACCAACCCGGTTTCCTCAGCTTTTAAATCCTGTTTTGCTTTCAATCAAAATGTTCTATGGCATGCTAGACTAGGACATCCTCATGCTCGTGCTTTGAACTTAATGCTGCCTAATGTTAGCTTTGATCATTCAACTTGTGAAGCTTGTATTCTTGGCAAACATTGTAGGACTATCTTTCCTAAATCAACTACTATCTATGAACATTGCTTTGATCTTGTGCACTCTGATGTTTGGACCTCACCTTGTCTGTCTAGAGATAGGAATAAGTACTTTGTGACCTTCATAGATGAAAAATCAAAGTATACTTGGGTTACATTGCTTCCATCTAAGGATAGGGTGTTTGATGCTTTTCTGAACTTTCAAAACTATGTTACTAATCAGTTTAATGCCAAGATCAAAGTGTTCAGGTCAGATAATGGAGGAGAGTACACAAGCCAAAGATTCAAAGCTCACTTGAACAAGTATGGGATCCTACATCAAACAAGCTGCCCACATACTCCTCAACAAAATGGTGTGGCTGAAAGGAAGAACAGACATCTCATGGAGGTTGCTAGGTCTATGATGTTCCACACCAATGTTCCTAAGAGGTTTTGGGGAGATGCAGTGTTGGCAGCATGTTATCTTATCAACAGGATCCCAACTAGAGTCCTTCAAGACATTTCACCATATGAGGTATTGAACAAAGCCAAACCATTTATTGAACACTTACGTGTGTTTGGTTGTGTTTGTTTTGTATATATCTCAGGGGATCAAAGGAACAAGCTAGATGCTAAAAGCACAAGGTGTATGTTTCTTGGATACTCCACAACTCAGAAGGGCTACAAATGTTTTGATCCAAGTAACAACAGGACCTATGTTTCAAGGGATGTTAAGTTCATTGAGGGGCAGAGTTACTATGAGAAGAAGGATTGGGAAGGTTTGAAAGATCTCTCAAGATCACCTTCTGATTTGGCTACAAGTTTGAAGTACTTGTTGGATCACTTGGGTAATGACACCCCACGGCCAGAAAAGCATGAAACAACTACCCAAGAAGCTCAACAAGAGGATACTGAACCAGAAACACACACACATGAACCGGCTGAAGCTCAAGAAGACACTCTACCTCAAGATCAAAACCAAGTGGACTTGGATATGGATGAGGATGAGATAGTTTATCAAGAAGCAGTGGGTAATGAGGAGGTGGTTAATCAACAGGTTCAGCAACTCAGGAGAAGCACAAGGGAAAAGAAAGATCCATCAGAATGGATGAAGACAAGAGTCTACTACAACAACCAAGCAGTAGCTCATCCTAGTCAGTCTACTTGTTCTATTGACTTGCTACCATCTAGTCACAAGGCCTTTCTTGGAAAGATTGAGCTAAACCAAGTGCCTAAGACTTATGAAGAGGCTGAGGGTATCAAGGTTTGGATGGATGCAGTAAAGGATGAGAAAGAAGCTATGGAGAGGAACCACACTTGGATTGTAGAGAAGCTGCCGAAAAAGAAGAAGACTGTTAGCTCTAAATGGGTCTTCACAATCAAGTATAAAAGCAATGGAGACATAGAGAGGTACAAGGCAAGGCTAGTAGCAAGGGGATTCACTCAAACCTATGGAGAGGACTATACAGATACCTTTGCACCAGTGGCTAAACTTCACACAGTGAGAGTCACATTGAGCTTAGCCACAAACCTCTCATGGAATCTATGGCAAATGGATGTGAAGAATGCTTTTCTACAAGGTGAACTTGAAGAGGAAGTGTATATGACTCCACCACCAGGTTTGAAGCACTTGTGTAAAGATGGTGAGGTATTGAGGCTGAGAAGGGCAATTTATGGCTTGAAGCAATCACCAAGGGCATGGTACCATAAGCTTAGTCACACTCTTATGGACCATGGCTTCAAGAAGTCTCAATCTGATCATACATTGTTCACGGTTCAAAGTGCTCAAGGAATTGTGGTGGTTCTGATTTATGTGGATGATTTGATTATCACAGGAAGTGATAATGATGGGATTCAATCCACAAAGGCTTTCCTCAAGAATTCCTTTGATATTAAAGACCTTGGAGAGTTGAAGTACTTCTTGGGCATTGAAGTTTGCAGATTCAATGATGGATTGTTTCTGTCCCAAAGGAAGTATGTTAAGGACTTGTTGACAGAAACAAGTATGCTTGATTGCAAGATTGCAAAGACTCCTCTTGAAGATGGCTACCAAGTCAATAGAAAGGGGGAGAAATCAGATGAAGTCAAGTTCAAGGATGTCTCATTGTATAGGAGGCTGGTTGGGAAGCTTATCTACCTCACTCTCACAAGACCAGACTTGTGTTTTGCTGTGAATCAAGTTAGCCAACATATGCAATCACCCACAGTGTATCATTGGAGTTTGATTGAGAGGATACTCAGATATCTCAAAGGATCAACTGAACAAGGTATTTGGATGGGTAAGAATGATAGCACAGAGATTGTTGGCTATTGTGATGCAGATTGGGCAGGAGATAAGAGTGATAGGAGATCAACAACCGGCTATTGTACCTTCATTGGAGGCAACTTGGTAACTTGGAAGACAAAGAAGCAGAAGGTGGTATCTTGTTCTAGTGCTGAAGCTGAGTATAGGGCAATGAGGAAGCTTGCAACCGAGTTAACATGGCTGAAGGCTCTGCTCAAGGACTTTGGCATAGAGCAATCAAGTCCAATCACCTTCCATTGTGACAACCAGGCTGCTATTCACATTGCAACCAACTCAGTGTTTCATGAGAGGACAAAACACATTGAGATTGATTGTCACAAGGTAAGGGAGAAGATTGAAGATGGAACCATTCTGCCTTGTTACACAAAGAGTGAAGATCAGCTTGCAGACATCTTCACCAAGGCTGCTAGCCTTAAGGTTTGCACTCATGTTTTTGGCAAACTAGGGCTAGTGGCGATTCATGATTAGAACTCTCCTGATTCATGAGCAGCATACTCTTTTTCCCTTGATGTGGTTTTGTCCCAAGTGGTTTTCCACATCAAGGTTTTTAATGAGGTGTTGCCATGATCATTCCAAGTTCAGTCTTTAGGGTGATTCCAAAGTCTGAACTTGAGGGGGAGTATTGATCATGATTAGACAAATGTGTCAAGCTTGTGTATTATCAAAATATGCACAAGTCTTGCACATTTGATAATGTGCAAAGTTGGGGACTTATTTGAATGAACAAGAGGCGCCAAACACTATTCAAAGAACAAGACCAAGGTTGAAGAAGAAATGAGCCGTTGGACACAAAGAAGGAATGGACTGGTGTGGACCACACTCTCTCTCTCATTCCTGCCACGCTCAGAATTGTTTTGGCTTGTAGTTCATTTGTCTCTTTCCCTTTTAGGTTAAGCATTTGCTGTAGAGTCTCACCTATAAAAGGGATTGTAACACCAAAATGAAAGATAACAAGTTTTTGAGTCTCTCATTCTCTCCTCTTTACTTCCGCCACAAATGGACTCAAGAACCCTAATTCTATCAATCTTCATACTCTAAATCTATCAGTTTCAAATCTGAGCAGAGTATATGAGGTGAAGAAGGCCATTAATGAGCTGAAACAAGAAGACCATGACTTTACCAAATATCTTGGGAAGTTCTCTTCAGCATGGTCTGAACTTGAGATGCTAAGGCCAAGCACTTTAAACCCCAAGGTTCTCATTGAGAGAAAGGAGCAAGACAAGATCTTTGGCCTTCTACTCAACTTGAATCCGGTTTACAATGATGCCATCATGAAGATCCTAAGGGAGACTACACTTCCTGATTTTGAAGAGGTGTGCTCAAGGCTCCAAAAGGAAGAAGGAAACATTGGTTTGTTTGGAGGAAAGGGGGAGTTGGTGACTGCCAACAAAGCCGGCTTCAAACCTGAGGAGAAGAAGGCGCCATTTTGTGACCATTGCAAGAGGAAAGGCCACTCCAAGGATAAGTGTTGGGTCCTTCATCCCCACCTCAAACCAGACAAGTTCAAGAACTCAAGGGCAAATGCAAACATCTCACAAGAAGCTGTGAATGAACCAGCCTCCACTTCAGCTCAAGGAGGGGAGCTTGCACTCTACACAGCCACTGAGTATGTCAAGAAGAGTGACCTTGAGGACCTCATCAAGGCTTATGCCTCTAAACTCTCTGGTATCTCTTTATTTTCACATAAATTGCTTAGTAAAACTGATCATAAGTTGGTAGTAGATTCAGGAGCGTCTCACCATATGATTAGTAATGCTAAGTTGTTGGAGAACATTAAACCTGCCCTAGGAAGAGTAACTATAGCTGATGGTCAAGGGATCCCTATAATTGGTACAGGAAAGTTGAGATTATTTAACAAGGAAAGTGATGCATTCTATGTTCCTAAGTTTAAGTCTAACTTGCTGTCGGTTAAGAGGATCACTAAAGACTTGAATTGCAATGTTATCTTTGGGCCTAATGATGTTTGTTTTCAGGATATTAAGAATGGAAAGGTTATTGGAAGAGGTGGTACACAAGATGAGCTTTACCTCCTTGAAGACACTTCTCCAAGCAACTCGGATTCATTAGCTTTTAAATCCTGTTTTTCTTTCAATCAAAATGTCCTATGGCATGCTAGACTAGGACATCCTCATGCTCGTGCTTTGAACTTAATGTTGCCTAATGTTAGCTTTGATCATTCAACTTGTGAAGCTTGTATTCTTGGCAAACATTGTAGAACTATCTTTCCTAAATCAACTACTATCTATGAACATTGCTTTGATCTTGTGCACTCTGATGTTTGGACTTCACCTTGTCTGTCTAGAGATAGAAACAAGTATTTTGTGACTTTCATAGATGAGAAATCAAAATATACTTGGGTAACATTGCTGCCATCTAAAGATAGGGTGTTTGATGCATTTTTGAATTTCCAAAACTATGTTACTAATCAGTTTAATGCCAAGATCAAAGTGTTTAGGTCTGATAATGGAGGAGAGTATACAAGCCAAAGATTCAAAGCTCACTTGAACAAATGTGGGATCCTTCATCAAACAAGCTGTCCTCATACTCCTCAACAAAATGGTGTGGCTGAAAGGAAGAATAGACATCTCATGGAAGTTGCTAGGTCTATGATGTTCCACACCAATGTTCCTAAGAGGTTTTGGGGAGATGCAGTCTTGGCAGCATGCTATCTTATCAACAGGATCCCAACTAGAGTTCTTCAAGACATTTCACCATATGAGGTATTGAACAAAGCCAAACCATTTATTGAACACTTACGTGTGTTTGGTTGTGTTTGTTTTGTTTATATCTCAGGAGATCAAAGGGATAAGCTAGATGCTAAGAGCATAAGGTGTATGTTCCTTGGATACTCCACAACTCAGAAGGGCTACAAGTGTTTTGATCCAAGCAACAACAGGACATATGTCTCAAGGGATGTTAAGTTCATGGAGGGGCAGAGATACTATGAGAAGAAGGATTGGGAAGGTTTAAAGGACCTCTCAAGATCACCTTCAGATTTGGCTACAAGTTTGAAGTACTTGTTGGATCACTTGGGTAATGATACCCCTATTGATCATGAGAAGACCAATGTGTTAAGCTTGTGTATTATCACAAAATGCACAAGTCTTGCACATTGATGAAGTGCAAAATTGGGGACTTATGAAAGGACTAAAGAGGCGCCAAAGATTTGTCAAAGTATGAAGAGTAGTTTGAACAAATATCTAGCCGTTGGAAGCATGGGAGAGCTGGCGCCAAAAGTGGTCCCAAAGATGGTCCACGCTCTCTCTCTCCTGCTGTGGTTCAGATATGGCAGGCCGTTTGTCTTATAGCTGATTTGTCTCCTTTCTACTTTAGGTTAAACAATGCTTGTAAGGTTCCCAATATAAGAGCATGTAATCACCAAAATGATAGATAAGTTTTTGAGTCTCTCATTCTCTCCTCTTTACTTCCGCCACAAATGGACTCAAGAACCCTAATTCTATCAATCTTCATACTCTAAATCTATCATGGTATCAGAGCATTGATCTCTACACTCTCAAATCTCTCTCTTATTCTTCAATCTTTCTCGGTTACTCAATCATCCGGCTACAAAACCCTAACTCTCTCTCTCTTAATTCTCTCGGTTCTACTTCAATCTTTCTCTGTTCTTCACTTGTGCACTTCATACTCTCTGCTCCAAGAACTAAAAGCTTGCTCAGAACTCTCGGACCTCATTTACTTCTCGGTCTTAAAACCTAAAAGCTTTTCAACTCTTCTCGGTCATTCAAGTCCTCACTCACTCTCTTCAGTCACTCTCCATGGAAGACTCTTCTCATCTTAACTCAAGCTTGAGGCCTACTGCTGTTCCTGTGATGCTTAAAGGCACCAACTATAGGACATGGCAGAGAACCATCAAGACTGCCATTTGTGGGAGAGGATTGTGGGATCACATCTTGGAGGATAAAACACCAACTGAAGAAGATGAAGCCAAGAAGAAGGATGAGGAAACTAAGAAGGCAGAAGCTAAATGGTTTCAAGAAGATCAGCTTGTGCTTGGGTTTCTTCAAAATTCTCTTGACCCATCCATCCTTGAAGCTTATTCTCATTGTGAGACAGCCAAGTCACTGTGGGATACTCTCAAGAAGATTTATGGAGATGTTTCAAATCTGAGCAGAGTTTATGAGGTGAAGAAGGCCATAAATGAGCTGAAACAAGAAGACCATGACTTTACCAAGTATCTTGGGAAGTTCTCTTCAGCATGGTCTGAACTTGAGATGCTAAGGCCAAGTACTTTAAACCCTAAGGTTCTCATTGAGAGAAAGGAGCAAGACAAGATCTTTGGCCTTCTACTCAACTTGAATCCGGTTTACAATGATGCTATCATGAAGATCCTAAGGGAGACTACACTTCCTGATTTTGAAGAGGTGTGCTCAAGGCTCCAAAAGGAAGAAGGAAACATTGGTTTGTTTGGAGGAAAGGGGGAGTTGGTGACTGCCAACAAAGCCGGCTTCAAAACTGAGGAGAAGAAGGCGCCATTTTGTGATCATTGCAAGAGGAAAGGCCACTCCAAGGATAAGTGTTGGGTCCTTCATCCCCATCTTCAACCAGCCAAGTTAAAGGACTCAAAGGCAAATGCAAACATCCCCAAGGAAGCTGTGAATGAGCAGGTCTCTAATTCAGCTCAAGGAGGGGAGCTTGCACTCTACACCAACACTGAGTTTGTTAGGAAGAGTGACCTTGAGGACCTCATCAAAGCTTATACTTCTAAGCTCTCTGGTATCTCTTTATTTTCTCATAAATTGCTTGCTAAAACTGATCATAAGTTGGTAGTAGATTCTGGAGCTTCTCACCATATGATTAGTAATGCTAAGTTGTTGGAGAACATTAAACCTGCCCTAGGAAGAGTAACTATAGCTGATGGTCAAGGGATTCCTATAATAGGTACAGGAAAGTTAAGATTGTTTAACAAGGAAAGTGATGCATTCTATGTTCCTAAGTTCAAATCTAACTTGCTGTCGGTTAAAAGGATCACTAAAGACTTGAATTGCAATGTTATCTTTGGGCCTAATGAAGTTTGTTTTCAGGATATTAAGAATGGACAGGTTATTGGAAGAGGTGGTACACAAGATGAGCTTTACCTCCTTGAAGATACTTCCTCAACCAACCCGGTTTCCTCAGCTTTTAAATCCTGTTTTGCTTTCAATCAAAATGTTCTATGGCATGCTAGACTAGGACATCCTCATGCTCGTGCTTTGAACTTAATGCTGCCTAATGTTAGCTTTGATCATTCAACTTGTGAAGCTTGTATTCTTGGCAAACATTGTAGGACTATCTTTCCTAAATCAACTACTATCTATGAACATTGCTTTGATCTTGTGCACTCTGATGTTTGGACCTCACCTTGTCTGTCTAGAGATAGGAATAAGTACTTTGTGACCTTCATAGATGAAAAATCAAAGTATACTTGGGTTACATTGCTTCCATCTAAGGATAGGGTGTTTGATGCTTTTCTGAACTTTCAAAACTATGTTACTAATCAGTTTAATGCCAAGATCAAAGTGTTCAGGTCAGATAATGGAGGAGAGTACACAAGCCAAAGATTCAAAGCTCACTTGAACAAGTATGGGATCCTACATCAAACAAGCTGCCCACATACTCCTCAACAAAATGGTGTGGCTGAAAGGAAGAACAGACATCTCATGGAGGTTGCTAGGTCTATGATGTTCCACACCAATGTTCCTAAGAGGTTTTGGGGAGATGCAGTGTTGGCAGCATGTTATCTTATCAACAGGATCCCAACTAGAGTCCTTCAAGACATTTCACCATATGAGGTATTGAACAAAGCCAAACCATTTATTGAACACTTACGTGTGTTTGGTTGTGTTTGTTTTGTATATATCTCAGGGGATCAAAGGAACAAGCTAGATGCTAAAAGCACAAGGTGATAGATTTTAGAGAATCAATATTAGGGTTCTTGAGAGTTTAAGAGAGAGGAGGCGCAGAACTAGAGAGAAAATGAGGTTTCAAACCCTTACTTAATTTTTGTCTCAATTACAAGCTTTTATATGGGATACATAAGACTAAAATGCTTAACCTAAAGAAGCTTACACAACACTAGTGTTCTGATATAGTGTACTATGTAATCTCACATCCAGTATAGTTCACTATATTGAATATAGCTCACGTCCAATATAGTTCACTATATTCAATATAGCTCACGTCCAATATAGTTCACTAAGTGATCTTCACTTCAATAGAATCTCATCATGATCAATACTCCCCCTCAAGTTCAGACTTTGGAATCACCCTAAAGACTGAACTTGGAATGATCATGGCAACACCTCATTAAAAACCTTGATGTGGAAAACCACTTGGGACAAAACCACATCAAGGGAAAAAGAGTATGCTGCTCATGAATCAGGAGAGTTCTAATCATGGATAGCCACCAGTCCTAGTTTGCCAAAAACATGAGTGCAAACCTTAAGACTAGCAGCCTTTGTGAAGATGTCTGCAAGCTGATCTTCACTCTTTGTGTAACAAGGCAGAATGGTTCCATCTTCAATCTTCTCCCTTACCTTGTGACAATCAATCTCAATGTGTTTTGTCCTCTCATGAAACACTGAGTTGGTTGCAATATGAATGGCAGCCTGGTTGTCACAATGGAAGGTGATTGGACTTGATTGATCTATGCCAAAGTCCTTGAGCAGAGCCTTCAGCCATGTTAACTCGGTTGCAAGCTTCCTCATTGCCCTATACTCAGCTTCAGCACTAGAACAAGATACCACCTTCTGCTTCTTTGTCTTCCAAGTTACCAAGTTGCCTCCAATGAAGGTACAATAGCCGGTTGTTGATCTCCTATCACTCTTATCTCCAGCCCAATCTGCATCACAATAGCCAACAATCTCTGTGCTCTCATTCTTACCCATCCAAATACCTTGTTCAGTTGATCCTTTGAGATATCTGAGTATCCTTTCAATCAAACTCCAATGATACACTGTGGGTGATTGCATATGTTGACTAACTTGATTCACAGCAAAGCATAAGTCTGGTCTTGTGAGAGTGAGGTAGATAAGCTTCCCAACCAGCCTCCTATACAATGAGACATCCTTGAACTTGACTTCATCCGATTTCTCCCCCTTTCTATTGACTTGGTAGCCATCTTCAAGAGGAGTCTTTGCAATCTTGCAATCAAGCATACTTGTTTCTGTCAACAAGTCCTTAACATACTTCCTTTGGGACAGAAACAACCCATCATTGAATCTGCAAACTTCAATGCCCAAGAAATACTTCAACTCTCCAAGGTCTTTAATATCAAAGGAACTCTTGAGGAAATCCTTTGTAGACTGAATCCCATCATTATCACTTCCTGTGATAATCAAATCATCCACATATATCAGAACTACCACCACTCCTTGGGCACTTTGAAGCGTGAACAATGTGTGATCAGATTGAGACTTCTTGAAACCATGGTCCATGAGAGTGTGACTAAGCTTATGGTACCATGCCCTTGGTGATTGTTTCAAGCCATAAATCGCCCTTCTCAACCTCAATACCTCATCATTTTTACACAAATGCTTCAATCCTGGTGGTGGAGTCATATACACTTCCTCTTCAAGTTCACCTTGTAGAAAAGCATTCTTCACATCCATTTGCCATAGATTCCATGAGAGGTTGGTGGCTAAGCTCAATGTGACTCTCACTGTGTGAAGTTTAGCCACTGGTGCAAAGGTATCTGTATAGTCTTCTCCATAGGTTTGAGTGAATCCCCTTGCTACTAGCCTTGCCTTGTACCTCTCTATGTCTCCATTGCTTTTATACTTGATTGTGAAGACCCATTTAGAGCTAACAGTCTTCTTCTTTTTCGGCAGCTTCTCTACAATCCAAGTATGGTTCCTCTCCATAGCTTCTTTCTCATCCTTTACTGCATCCATCCAAACCTTGATACCCTCAGCTTCTTCATAAGTCTTAGGAACCTGGTTTAGCTCAATCTTTCCAAGAAAGGCCTTGTGACTAGATGGTAGCAAGCCAATAGAACAAGTAGACTGATTAGGATGAGCTACTGCTTGGTTGTTGTAGTAGACTCTTGTCTTCATCCATTCTGATGGATCTTTCTTTTCCCTTGTGCTTCTCCTGAGTTGCTGAACCTGTTGATCAACCACTTCCTCATTACCCATTGCCTCTTGATAAACCATCTCATCCTCATCCATATCCAAGTTCCCTTGGTTCTGATCTTGAGGTAGAGTGTCTTCTTGAGCTTGAGCCGGTTCCTGAGTGTGTGTTGCTGGTTCAGTATCCTCTTGTTGAGCTTCCTGGGTAGGTGTCTCAGCCTTTTCTGGCCGTGGGGTGTCATTGCCCAAGTGATCCAACAAGTACTTCAAACTTGTAGCCAAATCAGAAGGTGATCTTGAGAGATCTTTCAAACCTTCCCAATCCTTCTTCTCATAGTAACTCTGCCCCTCAATGAACTTAACATCCCTTGAAACATAGGTCCTATTGTTGCTTGTATCAAAACACTTGTAGCCCTTCTGAGTTGTGGAGTATCCAAGAAACATACACTTTGTGCTCTTAGCATCTAGCTTGTTCCTTTGATCTCCTGAGATATATACAAAACAAACACAACCAAACACACGTAAGTGTTCAATAAATGGTTTGGCTTTGTTCAATACCTCATATGGTGAAATGTCTTGAAGAACTCTAGTTGGGATCCTGTTGATGAGATAGCATGCTGCCAACACTGCATCTCCCCAAAATCTCTTAGGAACATTGGTGTGGAACATCATGGACCTAGCAGCTTCCATGAGGTGTCTGTTTTTCCTTTCAGCCACACCATTTTGTTGGGGAGTATGGGGACAACTTGTTTGATGAAGGATCCCACATTTGTTCAAGTGGGCTTTGAATCTTTGGCTTGTATACTCTCCTCCATTATCTGACCTAAACACTTTGATCTTGGCATTAAACTGATTAGTAACATAGTTTTGGAAATTTAAGAATGCATCAAACACCCTATCTTTAGATGGAAGCAAAGTTACCCAAGTATATTTTGATTTTTCATCTATGAAGGTCACAAAATACTTGTTTCTATCTCTAGACAGACAAGGTGAAGTCCAAACATCAGAGTGCACAAGATCAAAACAATGTTCATAGATAGTAGTTGATTTAGGAAAGACAGTTCTACAATGTTTGCCAAGAATACAAGCTTCACAAGTTGAATGATCAAAGCTAACATTAGGCAACATTAAGTTCAAAGCACGAGCATGGGGATGTCCTAGTCTAGCATGCCATAGGACATTTTGATTGAAAGAAAAACAGGATTTAAAAGCTAAAGTATCCGAGTTGCTTGGAGAAGTGTCTTCAAGGAGGTAAAGCTCATCTTGTGTACCACCTCTTCCAATAACCTTTCCATTCTTAATATCCTGAAAACAAACTTCATTAGGCCCAAAGATAACATTGCAATTCAAGTCTTTAGTGATCCTTTTAACCGACAGCAAGTTAGATTTAAACTTAGGAACATAGAATGCATCACTTTCCTTGTTAAATAATCTCAACTTTCCTGTACCTATTATTGGAATCCCTTGACCATCAGCTATAGTTACTCTTCCTAGGGCAGGTTTAATGTTCTCCAACAACTTAGCATTACTAATCATATGGTGAGAAGCTCCTGAATCTACTACCAACTTATGATCAGTTTTACTAAGCAATTTATGTGAAAATAAAGAGATACCAGAGAGTTTAGAGGCATAAGCCTTGATGAGATCCTCAAGGTCACTCTTCTTGACATACTCAGTGGCTGTGTAGAGTGCAAGCTCCCCTCCTTGAGCTGAAGTGGAGGCTGGTTCATTCACAGCTTCTTGTGAGATGTTTGCATTTGCCCTTGAGTTCTTGAACTTGTCTGGTTTGAGGTGGGGATGAAGGACCCAACACTTATCCTTGGAGTGACCTTTCCTCTTGCAATGATCACAAAATGGCGCCTTCTTCTCCTCAGTTTTGAAGCCGGCTTTGTTGGCAGTCACCAACTCCCCCTTTCCTCCAAACAAACCAATGTTTCCTTCTTCCTTTTGGAGCCTTGAGCACACCTCTTCAAAATCAGGAAGTGTAGTCTCCCTTAGGATCTTCATGATAGCATCATTGTAAACCGGATTCAAGTTGAGTAGAAGGCCAAAGATCTTGTCTTGCTCCTTTCTCTCAATGAGAACCTTGGGGTTTAAAGTGCTTGGCCTTAGCATCTCAAGTTCAGACCATGCTGAAGAGAACTTCCCAAGATACTTGGTAAAGTCATGGTCTTCTTGTTTCAGCTCATTTATGGCCTTCTTCACCTCATACACTCTGCTCAGATTTAAAACATCTCCATAAATCTTCTTGAGAGTATCCCACAGTGACTTGGCTGTCTCACAATGAGAATAAGCTTCAAGGATGGATGGGTCAAGAGAGTTCTGGAGAAAGCCAAGCACAAGCTGATCTTCTTGAAACCATTTAGCTTCTGCCTTCTTAGTTTCCTCATCCTTCTTCTTGGCTTCATCTTCTTCAGTTGGTGTTTTATCCTCCAAGATGTGTTCCCACAAACCTCTTCCACAAATAGCAGTCTTGATGGTCCTTTGCCATGTCCTATAGTTGATACCTTTGAGTACAACTGGTATGGCAGTAGGCCTCAAGCTTGAGCTGATGTGAGTCATGTCTTCCATGGTAAGAAGCTGAGAGATAGTATTTGAAGACTAAAGAACCGAGACTGAACAAGTTTAGGACAGAAACTGAGAGGACCGAGAGACTGAATCTTAGAACAGTTCTTAGGGTTTTAGGACAGAGAGTATGAAGAAACTGAGAGAATGAAAGCTTAAGAACGAGTGTGATGATTTTAGAACAGAGAGAACCTAGAGAATGAGGCTTAGAAACCGAGAGAATGAAGTGAGAGAGAGTTAGGGTTTTAGACCGAGCGTAAACAAGAACCTAGAGAATGATGAATCAAGAGAGAATCAAGAGAATGAGGAACATTGCTCTGATACCATGATAGATTTTAGAGAATCAATATTAGGGTTCTTGAGAGTTTAAGAGAGAGGAGGCGCAGAACTAGAGAGAAAATGAGGTTTCAAACCCTTACTTAATTTTTGTCTCAATTACAAGCTTTTATATGGGATACATAAGACTAAAATGCTTAACCTAAAGAAGCTTACACAACACTAGTGTTCTGATATAGTGTACTATGTAATCTCACATCCAGTATAGTTCACTATATTGAATATAGCTCACGTCCAATATAGTTCACTATATTCAATATAGCTCACGTCCAATATAGTTCACTAAGTGATCTTCACTTCAATAGAATCTCATCATGATCAATACAAGGTGTATGTTTCTTGGATACTCCACAACTCAGAAGGGCTACAAATGTTTTGATCCAAGTAACAACAGGACCTATGTTTCAAGGGATGTTAAGTTCATTGAGGGGCAGAGTTACTATGAGAAGAAGGATTGGGAAGGTTTGAAAGATCTCTCAAGCTCACCTTCTGATTTGGCTACAAGTTTGAAGTACTTGTTGGATCACTTGGGTAATGACACCCCACGGCCAGAAAAGCATGAAACAACTACCCAAGAAGCTCAACAAGAGGATACTGAACCAGAAACACACACACATGAACCGGCTGAAGCTCAAGAAGACACTCTACCTCAAGATCAAAACCAAGTGGACTTGGATATGGATGAGGATGAGATAGTTTATCAAGAAGCAGTGGGTAATGAGGAGGTGGTTAATCAACAGGTTCAGCAACTCAGGAGAAGCACAAGGGAAAAGAAAGATCCATCAGAATGGATGAAGACAAGAGTCTACTACAACAACCAAGCAGTAGCTCATCCTAGTCAGTCTACTTGTTCTATTGACTTGCTACCATCTAGTCACAAGGCCTTTCTTGGAAAGATTGAGCTAAACCAAGTGCCTAAGACTTATGAAGAGGCTGAGGGTATCAAGGTTTGGATGGATGCAGTAAAGGATGAGAAAGAAGCTATGGAGAGGAACCACACTTGGATTGTAGAGAAGCTGCCGAAAAAGAAAAAGACTGTTAGCTCTAAATGGGTCTTCACAATCAAGTATAAAAGCAATGGAGACATAGAGAGGTACAAGGCAAGGCTAGTAGCAAGGGGATTCACTCAAACCTATGGAGAGGACTATACAGATACCTTTGCACTATTGATCATGACATTATCAATATGTTAAGTTTATGGAATGCACAAGTCTTGCACAATATCAAAGTGCAAAGTTGGGGACAACAAAAGTGATAAGGCGCCAACATAATTCAGAAACAAGAAGGAGAGAGAGCCGTTGGGATAGAGAGATAGCCGTTAGGGTTTAAGGAGGGTTTTGTCTGGTGGGGACCACAAGTGGTCCACACCCTTTCTCTCACCTCCTGGCGCATCCTCAGACCTGCTCTGACCTTGTCTCCTCCTATTTTGTCTTGTTTCTCCTTTAGGTTAAACCATTCATGTGTTGTAAGAACTATATATGTGTTGTAACCACAAATGAAAGAAGTTAAGGGTTTTGAATCCCATTTTCTCTCTAGCTGCGCCACCACTCTTATTCTCTCAAGAACACTCATGTTCATACTCTCAAAATCTCACATGGTATCAGAGCAATGCTCCTCATTCTCTTGATTCTCTCTCTTTAATTCTTTACTCTCTCTCGGCTGCAGCTACTCTCGGTCCAAAACCCTAATTCTCTCTCTCTTTATTCCCTCGGTTCCTAAGCTACTATTCTCTAAGTTCTTCATCCTCTCTGCTCTAAAACTCTTATTCTTGTCCTAAGCTCTCATTCACTCAGTTTACTCATACTCTCGGTCCACATAAAAACCCTAGGTTTCTCGGTCCAAAGATTGTTCACTCTCGGTCCCTCAAAGTTCCAACCGCTCTCCATCAGCTGTTCACCATGGAAGACTCTTCTCATCTCAGCTCAAGCTTGAGGCCTACTGCTGTCCCTGTTGTGCTCAAAGGTATCAACTATAGGACATGGCAAAGGACCATCAAGACTGCCATTTGTGGAAGAGGATTGTGGGATCACATCTTGGAGGATAAAACACCAACTGAAGAAGATGAAGCCAAGAAGAAGGATGAGGAAACCAAAAAGGCAGAAGCTAAATGGTTTCAAGAAGACCAGCTTGTGCTTGGCTTCCTCCAAAACTCTCTTGACCCATCCATCCTTGAAGCTTATTCTCATTGTGAGACAGCAAAATCACTGTGGGATACTCTCAAGAAGATTTATGGAGATGTGTCTAATCTCAGCAGGGTGTATGAAGTTAAGAAGGCCATAAGTGAGCTGAAACAAGAAGACCATGACTTTACCAAGTATCTTGGGAAGTTCTCTTCAACATGGTCTGAACTTGAGATGCTAAGGCCAAGTACTTTAAACCCTAAGGTTCTCATTGAGAGAAAGGAGCAAGACAAGATCTTTGGCCTTCTACTCAACTTGAATCCGGTTTATAATGATGCCATCATGAAGATCCTAAGGGAGACTACACTTCCTGATTTTGAAGAGGTGTGCTCAAGGCTCCAAAAGGAAGAAGGAAACATTGGTTTGTTTGGAGGAAAGGGGGAGTTGGTGACTGCCAACAAAGCCGGCTTCAAAACTGAGGAGAAGAAGGCGCCATTTTGTGATCATTGCAAGAGGAAAGGCCACTCCAAGGATAAGTGTTGGGTCCTTCATCCCCACCTCAAACCAGACAAGTTCAAGAACTCAAGGGCAAATGCAAACATCTCACAAGAAGCTGTGAATGAACCAGCCTCTACTTCAGCTCAAGGAGGGGAGCTTGCACTCTACACAGCCACTGAGTATGTCAAGAAGAGTGACCTTGAGGACCTCATCAAGGCTTATGCCTCTAAACTCTCTGGTATCTCTTTATTTTCACATAAATTGCTTAGTAAAACTGATCATAAGTTGGTAGTAGATTCAGGAGCTTCTCACCATATGATTAGTAATGCTAAGTTGTTGGAGAACATTAAACCTGCCCTAGGAAGAGTAACTATAGCTGATGGTCAAGGGATTCCAATAATAGGTACAGGAAAGTTGAGATTATTTAACAAGGAAAGTGATGCATTCTATGTTCCTAAGTTTAAATCTAACTTGCTGTCGGTTAAGAGGATCACTAAGGACTTGAATTGCAATGTTATCTTTGGGCCTAATGATGTTTGTTTTCAGGATATTAAGAATGGAAAGGTTATTGGAAGAGGTGGTACACAAGATGAGCTTTACCTCCTTGAAGACACTTCTCCAAGCAACTCGGATTCATTAGCCTTTAAATCCTGTTTTTCTTTCAATCAAAATGTCCTATGGCATGCTAGACTAGGACATCCTCATGCTCGTGCTTTGAACTTAATGTTGCCTAATGTTAGCTTTGATCATTCAACTTGTGAAGCTTGTATTCTTGGCAAACATTGTAGAACTGTCTTTCCTAAATCAACTACTATCTATGAACATTGTTTTGATCTTGTGCACTCTGATGTTTGGACTTCACCTTGTCTGTCTAGAGATAGAAACAAGTATTTTGTGACCTTCATAGATGAAAAATCAAAATATACTTGGGTAACTTTGCTTCCATCTAAAGATAGGGTGTTTGATGCATTTTTAAATTTCCAAAACTATGTTACTAACCAGTTTAATGCCAAGATCAAAGTGTTTAGGTCAGATAATGGAGGAGAGTATACAAGCCAAAGATTCAAAGCTCACTTGAACAAATGTGGGATCCTTCATCAAACAAGCTGTCCCCATACTCCCCAACAAAATGGTGTGGCTGAAAGGAAGAACAGACACCTCATGGAAGCTGCTAGGTCCATGATGTTCCACACCAATGTTCCTAAGAGATTTTGGGGAGATGCTGTGTTGGCAGCATGCTATCTCATCAACAGGATCCCAACTAGAGTTCTTCAAGACATTTCACCATATGAGGTATTGAACAAAGCCAAACCATTTATTGAACACTTACGTGTGTTTGGTTGTGTTTGTTTTGTATATATCTCAGGAGATCAAAGGAACAAGCTAGATGCTAAGAGCACAAGGTGTATGTTTCTTGGATACTCCACAACTCAGAAGGGCTACAAGTGTTTTGATCCAAGCAACAACAGGACCTATGTTTCAAGGGATGTTAAGTTCATTGAGGGACAGAGTTACTATGAGAAGAAGGATTGGGAAGGTTTGAAAGATCTCTCAAGATCACCTTCTGATTTGGCTACAAGTTTGAAGTACTTGTTGGATCACTTGGGCAATGACACCCCACGGCCAGAAAAGGCTGAGACACCTACCCAGGAAGCTCAACAAGAGGATACTGAACCAGCAACACACACTCAGGAACCGGCTCAAGCTCAAGAAGACACTCTACCTCAAGATCAGAACCAAGTGGACTTGGATGTGGATGAGGATGAGATGGTTTATCAAGAGGCAGTGGGTAATGAGGAAGTGGTTGATCAACAGGTTCAGCAACTCAGGAGAAGCACAAGGGAAAAGAAAGATCCATCAGAATGGATGAAGACAAGGGTCTACTACAACAACCAAGCAGTAGCTCATCCTAGTCAATCTACTTGTTCTATTGACTTGCTCCCATCTAGTCACAAGGCTTTTCTTGGGAAGATTGAGTTAAATCATGTTCCTAAGACTTATGAAGAGGCTGAGGGGATCAAGGTTTGGATGGATGCAGTAGAGGATGAGAAAGAGGCTATGGAGAGGAACCACACTTGGATTGTGGAGAAGCTGCCAAAGAGGAAGAAAACAGTCAGCTCTAAATGGGTCTTCACAATCAAGTATAAAAGCAATGGAGACATAGAGAGGTACAAGGCAAGGCTAGTGGCAAGGGGTTTCACTCAAACCTATGGAGAAGACTATACAGACACCTTTGCACCAGTGGCTAAACTTCACACTGTAAGAGTCACATTGAGCTTAGCCACAAACCTCTCATGGAATCTGTGGCAAATGGATGTGAAGAATGCTTTTCTACAAGGTGAACTTGAAGAGGAAGTGTATATGACTCCACCACCAGGTTTGAAGCACTTGTGTAAAGATGGTGAAGTGTTGAGGCTGAGAAGGGCAATTTATGGTCTGAAGCAATCACCAAGGGCATGGTACCATAAGCTTAGTCATACTCTCATGGACCATGGCTTCAAGAAGTCTCAATCTGATCACACTTTGTTCACGCTTCAAAGTGCTCAAGGAGTTGTGGTGGTTCTGATTTATGTGGATGACTTGATTATCACAGGAAGTGATAATGATGGAATTCAATCCACAAAGGCATTTCTCAAGAGTTCCTTTGATATTAAAGACCTTGGAGAGTTGAAGTACTTCTTGGGCATTGAAGTTTGCAGATTCAATGATGGATTGTTTCTGTCCCAAAGGAAGTATGTTAAGGACTTGTTGACAGAAACAAGTATGCTTGATTGCAAGATTGCAAAGACTCCTCTTGAAGATGGCTACCAAGTCAATAGAAAGGGGGAGAAATCAGATGAAGTCAAGTTCAAGGATGTCTCATTGTATAGGAGGCTGGTTGGGAAGCTTATCTACCTCACTCTCACAAGACCAGACTTATGCTTTGCTGTGAATCAAGTTAGCCAACATATGCAATCACCCACAGTGTATCATTGGAGTTTGATTGAGAGGATACTCAGATATCTCAAAGGATCAACTGAACAAGGTATTTGGATGGGTAAGAATGAGAGCACAGAGATTGTTGGCTATTGTGATGCAGATTGGGCTGGTGATAAGAGTGATAGAAGATCAACAACCGGCTACTGCACCTTCATTGGAGGCAACTTGGTGACTTGGAAGACAAAGAAGCAGAAGGTGGTATCCTGTTCTAGTGCTGAAGCTGAGTATAGGGCAATGAGGAAGCTTGCAACCGAGCTAACATGGCTGAAGGCTCTGCTTAAGGACTTTGGCATAGAGCAATCAAGTCCAATCACCTTTCATTGTGACAACCAGGCTGCTATTCACATTGCAACCAATTCAGTGTTTCATGAGAGGACAAAACACATTGAGATTGATTGTCACAAAGTGAGGGAGAAGATTGAAGATGGAACCATTCTGCCTTGTTACACAAAGAGTGAAGATCAGCTTGCAGACATCTTCACCAAGGCTGCTAGTCTTAAGGTTTGCACTCATGTCTTTGGCAAACTAGGGCTGGTGGCTATTCATGATTAGAACTCCCCTGATTCATGAGCAGCATACTCTTTTTCCCTTGATGTGGTTTTGTCCCAAGTGGTTTTCCACATCAAGTTTTTTAATGAGGTGTTGCCATGATCATTCCAAGTTCAGTCTTTAGGGTGATTCCAAAGTCTGAACTTGAGGGGGAGTATTGATCATGACATTATCAATATGTTAAGTTTGTGGAATGCACAAGTCTTGCACAATATCAAAGTGCAAAGTTGGGGACAACAAAAGTGATAAGGCGCCAACATAATTCAGAAACAAGAAGGAGAGAGAGCCGTTGGGATAGAGAGATAGCCGTTAGGGTTTAAGGAGGGTTTTGTCTGGTGGGGACCACAAGTGGTCCACACCCTTTCTCTCACCTCCTGGCGCATCCTCAGACCTGCTCTGACCTTGTCTCCTCCTATTTTGTCTTGTTTCTCCTTTAGGTTAAACCATTCATGTGTTGTAAGAACTATATATGTGTTGTAACCACAAATGAAAGAAGTTAAGGGTTTTGAATCCCATTTTCTCTCTAGCTGCGCCACCACTCTTATTCTCTCAAGAACACTCATGTTCATACTCTCAAAATCTCACATGCACCAGTGGCTAAACTTCACACAGTGAGGGTCACATTGAGCTTAGCCACAAACCTCTCATGGAATCTATGGCAAATGGATGTGAAGAATGCTTTTCTACAAGGTGAACTTGAAGAGGAAGTGTATATGACTCCACCACCAGGTTTGAAGCACTTGTGTAAAGATGGTGAAGTTTTGAGGCTGAGAAGGGCAATTTATGGTTTGAAGCAATCACCAAGGGCATGGTACCATAAGCTTAGTCATACTCTCATGGACCATGGTTTCAAGAAGTCTCAATCTGATCACACATTGTTCACGCTTCAAAGTGCTCAAGGAGTGGTGGTGGTTCTGATCTATGTGGATGATCTGATTATCACAGGAAGTGATAATGATGGGATTCAGTCTACAAAGGATTATCTCAAGAGTTCCTTTGATATTAAAGACCTTGGAGAGTTGAAGTACTTCTTGGGCATTGAAGTTTGCAGATTCAATGATGGATTGTTTCTGTCCCAAAGGAAGTATGTTAAAGACTTGTTGACAGAAACAAGTATGCTTGATTGCAAGATTGCAAAGACTCCTCTTGAAGATGGCTACCAAGTCAATAGAAAGGGGGAGAAATCAGATGAAGTCAAGTTCAAGGATGTCTCATTGTATAGGAGGCTGGTTGGGAAGCTTATCTACCTCACTCTCACAAGACCAGACTTGTGCTTTGCTGTGAATCAAGTTAGCCAACATATGCAATCACCCACAGTGTATCATTGGAGTTTGATTGAGAGGATACTCAGATATCTCAAAGGATCAACTGAACAAGGCATTTGGATGGGTAAGAATGATAGCACAGAAATTGTTGGCTATTGTGATGCAGATTGGGCAGGTGATAAGAGTGATAGGAGATCAACAACCGGCTATTGCACCTTCATTGGAGGCAACTTGGTAACTTGGAAGACAAAGAAGCAGAAGGTGGTATCTTGTTCTAGTGCTGAAGCTGAGTATAGGGCAATGAGGAAGCTTGCAACCGAGCTAACATGGCTGAAGGCTTTGCTTAAGGACTTTGGCATAGAGCAATCAAGTCCAATCACCTTCCATTGTGACAACCAGGCTGCTATTCACATTGCAACCAACTCAGTGTTCCATGAAAGGACAAAACACATTGAGATTGATTGTCACAAGGTGAGGGAGAAGATTGAAGATGGAACCATTCTGCCTTGTTACACAAAGAGTGAAGATCAGCTTGCAGACATCTTCACCAAGGCTGCTAGTCTTAAGGTTTGCACTCATGTCTTTGGCAAACTAGGGCTGGTGGCTATCCATGATTAGAACTCTCCTGATTCATGAGCAGCATACTCTTTTTCCCTTGATGTGGTTTTGTCCCAAGTGGTTTTCCACATCAAGGTTTTTAATGAGGTGTTGCCATGATCATTCCAAGTTCAGTCTTTAGGGTGATTCCAAAGTCTGAACTTGAGGGGGAGTATTGATCATGAGAAGACCAATGTGTTAAGCTTGTGTATTATCACAAAATGCACAAGTCTTGCACATTGATGAAGTGCAAAATTGGGGACTTATGAAAGGACTAAAGAGGCGCCAAAGATTTGTCAAAGTATGAAGAGTAGTTTGAACAAATATCTAGCCGTTGGAAGCATGGAAGAGCTGGCGCCAAAAGTGGTCCCAAAGATGGTCCACGCTCTCTCTCTCCTGCTGTGGTTCAGATATGGCAGGCCGTTTGTCTTATAGCTGATTTGTCTCCTTTCTACTTTAGGTTAAACAATGCTTGTAAGGTTCCCAATATAAGAGCATGTAATCACCAAAATGATAGATAAGTTTTTGAGTCTCTCATTCTCTCCTCTTTACTTCCGCCACAAATGGACTCAAGAACCCTAATTCTATCAATCTTCATACTCTAAATCTATCAACCCCACGGCCAGAGAAGCATGACACAACTACCCAAGAAGCTCAACAAGAGGATACTGAACCAGCAACACACACACATGAACCGGCTGAAGCTCAAGAAGACACTCTACCTCAAGATCAGAACCAAGTGGACTTGGAAATGAATGAGGATGAGATGGTTTATCAAGAAGCAGTGGGTAATGAGGATGTGGTTGAGCAACAGGTTCAGCAACTCAGAAGAAGCACAAGGGAAAAGAAAGATCCATCTGAATGGATGAAGACAAGAGTCTACTACAACAACCAAGCAGTAGCTCATCCTAGTCAGTCTACTTGTTCTATTGACTTGCTACCATCTAGTCACAAGGCCTTTCTTGGAAAGATTGAGCTAAACCAGGTTCCTAAGACTTATGAAGAGGCTGAGGGTATCAAGGTTTGGATGGATGCAGTAAAGGATGAGCAAGAAGCTATGGAGAGGAACCATACTTGGATTGTAGAGAAGCTGCCGAAAAAGAAGAAGACTGTTAGCTCTAAATGGGTCTTCACAATCAAGTATAAAAGCAATGGAGACATAGAGAGGTACAAGGCAAGGCTAGTAGCAAGGGGATTCACTCAAACATATGGAGAAGACTATACAGATACCTTTGCACCAGTGGCTAAACTCCACACAGTGAGAGTCACATTGAGCTTAGCCACCAACCTCTCATGGAATCTATGGCAAATGGATGTGAAGAATGCCTTTCTACAAGGTGAACTTGAAGAGGAAGTGTATATGACTCCACCACCAGGATTGAAGCACTTGTGTAAAGATGGTGAGGTATTGAGGTTGAGAAGGGCGATTTATGGTCTGAAGCAATCACCAAGGGCATGGTACCATAAGCTTAGTCACACTCTCATGGACCATGGTTTCAAGAAGTCTCAGTCTGATCACACATTGTTCACACTTCAAAGTGCTCAAGGAGTGGTGGTGGTTCTGATTTATGTGGATGATTTGATTTATTGATCATGATAAGATCAAATGTGCAAAGGTTGTGTTTTATCTAAATATGCACAAGTCTTGCACATTTGATAATGTGCATTCTGTGGGACATTATGAGGAGATAAGAGAGGCGCCAATCTTATGAAGAAGTTCAAGACTAGGTTTGAATGTTTTGAACCGTTGGAGCCAAAGAGGAATCAGCTGGTGTGGACCACACTCTCTCTCTTCCTGCCGCGGTTCAGTCCTTGTCTTGTAGCTCCTTTTGTCTCTTTACTTCTTTAGGTTAAACAAGCTTGTAATGTTCCCATATAAGAGTGTAAAAACATCCAGAAATGAATTAAGGGGTTTTGAGACTCTCTTTCTATTATTCTCCAGCGCATTCTCTCTCTACTCTCTCTTTATTCTCTCAAGAACACTCAAGAACACTCATGCTTAATCTCAAAAACTATCATGGTATCAGAGCATAGATCTCTATTCTCTTGATTCTCTCTTTGTTTCATCATTCTCTCACTCTTAATCTTACCAATCTCTCGGTTACTCACTCTCTGTCCGGAAAAAAAACCCTAATCTTCTCTGTCCTAAATCACTCTCGGTCCATCACTCATTCTTGGTTCTTCACTTTCTCATCTCTCTCTTACTCTCTGTCCTAATCTTCAAGACCAGTTCTAAGTCTCAGCCTCTCCATTTTCTCGGTCCAAAACCCTAGAAACTTAGCCATTTCTCTCGGTCTTCAGCTCTCACTTACTCTCTTCAGTCATTCACCATGGAAGACTCTACTTATCTCAGCTCCAACCTAAGGCCTACTGTTGTTCCTGTTGTACTCAAAGGGATTAACTACAGGACATGGCAGAGGACTATCAAGACTACTATTTGTGGAAGAGGATTGTGGGATCACATTTTGGAGGATAAAACTCCAACTGAAGAAGATGAAGCTAAGAAGAAGGATGAGGAAACTAAGAAGGCAGAGGCTAAATGGTTTCAAGAAGATCAGCTGGTGCTTGGCTTTCTCCAAAACTCTCTTGACCCATCCATCCTTGAAGCTTACTCTCATTGTGAGACAGCCAAGTCACTGTGGGATACTCTCAAGAAGATTTATGGGGATGTCTCCAATCTCAGCAGGATTTATGAGGTTAAGAGAGCTATTAGTGAGCTGAAACAAGAAGACCATGACTTTACTAAGTATCTTGGGAAGTTCTCTTCAGCATGGTCTGAACTTGAGATGCTAAGGCCAAGTACTATGAACCCTAAGGTTCTTATTGAGAGAAAGGAGCAAGACAAGATCTTTGGCCTTCTACTCAACTTGAATCCGGTTTACAATGATGCCATAATGAAGATCCTAAGGGAAACAACACTTCCTGATTTTGAAGAAGTGTGTTCAAGGATCCAAAAGGAGGAAGGAAACATTGGTTTGTTTGGAGGTAAGGGGGAGTTGTTGACTGCTAACAAAGCCGGCTCAAGACCTGAGGAGAAGAAGGCTGCAGCTTGTGATCATTGCAAGAGGAAAGGCCACTCCAAGGATAAGTGTTGGATCCTTCATCCCCATCTTCAACCAACCAAGTTAAAGGACTCAAAGGCAAATGCAAACATCTCCAAGGAAGCTGTGAATGAGCAGGTCTCTACTTCAGCTCAAGGAGGGGAACTTGCACTCTACACCAACACTGAGTATGTTAGGAAGAGTGACCTTGAGGACCTCATCAAAGCTTATACTTCTAAGCTCTCTGGTATCTCTTTATTTTCTCATAAATTACTTGCTAAAACTGATCATAAGTTGGTAGTAGATTCTGGAGCTTCTCACCATATGATTAGTAATGCTAAGTTGTTGGAGAACATTAAACCTGCCCTAGGAAGAGTAACTATAGCTGATGGTCAAGGGATTCCTATAATAGGTACAGGAAAGTTAAGATTGTTTAACAAGGAAAGTGATGCATTCTATGTTCCTAAGTTCAAATCTAACTTGCTGTCGGTTAAAAGGATCACTAAAGACTTGAATTGCAATGTTATCTTTGGGCCTAATGAAGTTTGTTTTCAGGATATTAAGAATGGACAGGTTATTGGAAGAGGTGGTACACAAGATGAGCTTTACCTCCTTGAAGACACTTCCTCAACCAATCCGGTTTCCTCAGCTTTTAAATCCTGTTTTGCTTTCAATCAAAATGTTCTATGGCATGCTAGACTAGGACATCCTCATGCTCGTGCTTTGAACTTAATGCTGCCTAAGATTAACTTTGATCATTCAACTTGTGAAGCTTGTATTCTTGGCAAACATTGTAGGACTATCTTTCCTAAATCAACTACTATCTATGAACATTGCTTTGATCTTGTGCACTCTGATGTTTGGACTTCACCTTGTCTGTCTAGAGATAGAAACAAGTATTTTGTGACTTTCATAGATGAAAAATCAAAATATACTTGGGTAACATTGCTGCCATCTAAAGATAGGGTGTTTGATGCATTTTTGAATTTCCAAAACTATGTTACTAATCAGTTTAATGCCAAGATCAAAGTGTTTAGGTCAGATAATGGAGGAGAGTATACAAGCCAAAGATTCAAAGCTCACTTGAACAAATGTGGGATCCTTCATCAAACAAGCTGTCCCCATACTCCTCAACAAAATGGTGTGGCTGAAAGGAAGAACAGACATCTTATGGAAGTTGCTAGGTCTATGATGTTCCACACCAATGTTCCTAAGAGGTTTTGGGGAGATGCAGTCTTGGCAGCTTGTTATCTCATCAATAGGATCCCAACTAGAGTCCTTCAAGACATTTCACCATATGAGGTATTGAACAAAGCCAAACCATTTATTGAACACTTACGTGTGTTTGGTTGTGTTTGTTTTGTGTATATCTCAGGAGATCAAAGGAACAAGCTAGATGCTAAGAGCACAAGGTGTATGTTTCTTGGATACTCCACAACTCAGAAGGGCTACAAGTGTTTTGATCCAAGCAACAACAGAACATATGTTTCAAGGGATGTTAAGTTCATGGAGGGGCAGAGATACTATGAGAAGAAGGATTGGGAAGGTTTGAAGGATCTCTCAAGATCACCTTCTGATTTGGCCACAAGTTTGAAGTATTTGTTGGATCACTTGGGCAATGACACCCCACGGCCAGAAAAGGCTGAGACACCTACCCAGGAAGCTCAACAAGAGGATACTGAACCAGCAACACACACTCAGGAACCGGCTCAAGCTCAAGAAGACACTCTACCTCAAGATCAGAACCAAGTGGACTTGGATATGGATGAGGATGAGATGGTTTATCAAGAGGCAGTGGGTAATGAGGAAGTGGTTGATCAACAGGTTCAGCAACTCAGGAGAAGCACAAGGGAAAAGAAAGATCCATCAGAATGGATGAAGACAAGAGTCTACTACAACAACCAAGCAGTAGCTCATCCTAGTCAGTCTACTTGTTCTATTGACTTGCTACCATCTAGTCACAAGGCCTTTCTTGGAAAGATTGAGCTAAACCAAGTTCCTAAGACTTATGAAGAGGCTGAGGGTACCAAGGTTTGGATGGATGCAGTAAAGGATGAGAAAGAAGCTATGGAGAGGAACCATACTTGGATTGTAGAGAAGCTGCCGAAAAAGAAGAAGACTGTTAGCTCTAAATGGGTCTTCACAATCAAGTATAAAAGCAATGGAGACATAGAGAGGTACAAGGCAAGGCTAGTAGCAAGGGGATTCACTCAAACCTATGGAGAAGACTATACAGATACCTTTGCACCAGTGGCTAAACTTCACACAGTGAGAGTCACATTGAGCTTAGCCACCAACCTCTCATGGAATCTATGGCAAATGGATGTGAAGAATGCTTTTCTACAAGGTGAACTTGAAGAGGAAGTGTATATGAGTCCACCACCAGGTTTGAAGCACTTGTGTAAAGATGGTGAAGTGTTGAGGTTGAGAAGGGCAATTTATGGTCTGAAGCAATCACCAAGGGCATGGTACCATAAGCTCAGTCACAATCTCATGGACCATGGTTTCAAGAAGTCTCAATCTGATCACACATTGTTCACACTTCAAAGTGCTCAAGGAGTGGTGGTAGTTCTGATATATGTGGATGATTTGATCATCACAGGAAGTGATAATGATGGGATTCAATCCACAAAGGCGTTTCTCAACAGTTCCTTTGATATCAAAGACCTTGGTGAGTTGAAGTACTTCTTGGGCATTGAAGTTTGCAGATTCAATGATGGATTGTTTCTGTCCCAAAGGAAGTATGTTAAGGACTTGTTGACAGAAACAAGTATGCTTGATTGCAAGATTGCAAAGACTCCTCTTGAAGATGGCTACCAAGTCAATAGAAAGGGGGAGAAATCAGATGAAGTCAAGTTCAAGGATGTCTCATTGTATAGGAGGCTGGTTGGGAAGCTTATCTACCTCACTCTCACAAGACCAGACTTGTGTTTTGCCGTGAATCAAGTTAGCCAACATATGCAATCACCCACAGTGTATCATTGGAGTTTGATTGAGAGGATACTCAGATATCTCAAAGGATCAACTGAACAAGGTATTTGGATGGGTAAGAATGAGAGCACAGAGATTGTTGGCTATTGTGATGCAGATTGGGCTGGAGATAAGAGTGATAGGAGATCAACAACCGGCTATTGTACCTTCATTGGAGGCAACTTGGTAACTTGGAAGACAAAGAAGCAGAAGGTGGTATCCTGTTCTAGTGCTGAAGCTGAGTATAGGGCAATGAGGAAGCTTGCAACCGAGCTAACATGGCTGAAGGCTTTGCTTAAGGACTTTGGCATAGAGCAATCAAGTCCTATCACCTTCCATTGTGACAACCAGGCTGCTATTCACATTGCAACCAACTCAGTGTTTCATGAAAGGACAAAACACATTGAGATTGATTGTCACAAGGTGAGGGAGAAGATTGAAGATGGAACCATTCTGCCTTGTTACACAAAGAGTGAAGATCAGCTTGCAGACATCTTCACCAAGGCTGCTAGTCTTAAGGTTTGCACTCATGTCTTTGGCAAACTAGGGCTGGTGGCTATTCATGATTAGAACTCTCCTGATTCATGAGCAGCATACTCTTTTTCCCTTGATGTGGTTTTGTCCCAAGTGGTTTTCCACATCAAGGTTTTTAATGAGGTGTTGCCATGATCATTCCAAGTTCAGTCTTTAGGGTGATTCCAAAGTCTGAACTTGAGGGGGAGTATTGATCATGATAAGATCAAATGTGCAAAGGTTGTGTTTTATCTAAATATGCACAAGTCTTGCACATTTGATAATGTGCATTCTGTGGGACATTATGAGGAGATAAGAGAGGCGCCAATCTTATGAAGAAGTTCAAGACTAGGTTTGAATGTTTTGAACCGTTGGAGCCAAAGAGGAATCAGCTGGTGTGGACCACACTCTCTCTCTTCCTGCCGCGGTTCAGTCCTTGTCTTGTAGCTCCTTTTGTCTCTTTACTTCTTTAGGTTAAACAAGCTTGTAATGTTCCCATATAAGAGTGTAAAAACATCCAGAAATGAATTAAGGGGTTTTGAGACTCTCTTTCTATTATTCTCCAGCGCATTCTCTCTCTACTCTCTCTTTATTCTCTCAAGAACACTCAAGAACACTCATGCTTAATCTCAAAAACTATCATGATTATCACAGGAAGTGATAATGATGGGATTCAATCCACAAAGGCTTTCCTCAAGAGTTCCTTTGATATTAAAGACCTTGGTGAGTTGAAGTACTTCTTGGGCATTGAAGTTTGCAGATTCAATGATGGACTGTTTCTGTCCCAAAGGAAGTATGTTAAGGACTTGTTGACAGAAACAAGTATGCTTGATTGCAAGATTGCGAAGACTCCTCTTGAAGATGGCTACCAAGTCAATAGAAAGGGGGAGAAATCAGATGAAGTCAAGTTCAAGGATGTCTCATTGTATAGGAGGCTGGTTGGGAAGCTTATCTACCTCACTCTCACAAGACCAGACTTATGCTTTGCTGTGAATCAAGTTAGCCAACATATGCAATCACCCACAGTGTATCATTGGAGTTTGATTGAGAGGATACTCAGATATCTCAAAGGATCAACTGAACAAGGTATTTGGATGGGTAAGAATGAGAGCACAGAGATTGTTGGCTATTGTGATGCAGATTGGGCTGGAGATAAGAGTGATAGGAGATCAACAACCGGCTATTGTACCTTCATTGGAGGCAACTTGGTAACTTGGAAGACAAAGAAGCAGAAGGTGGTATCTTGTTCTAGTGCTGAAGCTGAGTATAGGGCAATGAGGAAGCTTGCAACCGAGTTAACATGGTTGAAGGCTTTGCTTAAGGACTTTGGCATAGAGCAAGCAAGTCCAATCACCTTCCATTGTGACAACCAGGCTGCTATACACATTGCAACCAACTCATTGTTTCATGAGAGGACCAAGCACATTGAGATTGATTGTCACAAGGTAAGGGAGAAGATTGAAGATGGGACCATTCTGCCTTGTTACACAAAGAGTGAAGATCAGCTTGCGGATATCTTCACTAAGGCTGCTAGTCTTAAGGTTTGCACTCATGTCTTTGGCAAACTAGGGCTAGTGGCTATTCATGATTAGAACTCTCCTGATTCATGAGCAGCATACTCTTTTTCCCTTGATGTGGTTTTGTCCCAAGTGGTTTTCCACATCAAGGTTTTTAATGAGGTGTTGCCATGATCATTCCAAGTTCAGTCTTTAGGGTGATTCCAAAGTCTGAACTTGAGGGGGAGTATTGATCATGAGAAGACCAATGTGTTAAGATTGTGCATTATCATAAAATGCACAAGTCTTGCACATTGATGAAGTGCAAAGTTGGGGACTTCATTTCACAATAAGGCGCCAACTATTTGAAAGCATGTCTCGGATCAAACAAGGAGTGAGAGCCGTTAGGGTTTTGAGGGAAGAGTGAGAGCCGTTGGGGTTTAGGACCACAAAGTGGTCCACACACTTTCTCTCACCTCTGCCATGGTTCAGACCTCCTTGTCCCATAGTGCATTTGTCTTTTACTTGTTTAGGTTAAACAATTGCTGAATGTATCCCATATAAAAGGCTATGTATGACCAGAAATGAATACAAGGGTTTCTGAGTTTATTCTCCCATCTCTCTCTCTTTCTTGCGCCTCCACAAGCTCAAGAACCCTAACCCAAACATGTTCAATCTCTAAAACTATCAATGAGAATCCTAAACAAAACTTTTTAAACAAAAATTCTTGAAACATATGTGTCATGGATCGGGGGTTTTAGGTGAGGTTAAACAACTATAAGTAAGTTTTTGTATGTTGCTTAAGGTAGAATGAGAAGCATTTTATACAAGTTTATGTTCGTTTGTAACACCCCTAAGTAACCCGTCTAAATACTAGAAAGACACTTTGATCTTGTAAAAGGTCCTATGAGAATCCTAAACAAAACTTTTTGAACAACAATTCTTGAAACATATGTGTCATGGATTGGAGATTTTAGGTGAGGTTAGACAACTATAAGTAAGATTTTGTATGCTCCTAAAGGTAGAATGAGAATCATTTTATACAAGTTTATGTTCATTTGTAACACCCCTAAATAACCCTTCTAAATAATAGAAAGACACTTTGACCTTCTACAAGTTCCTATGATAATCCTAAACAAAACTTTTTAAACAAAACTTCTTGAAACCTATGTGTCATGGATTGGAGAATTTAGGTGCAGTAAGACAACTATAAGTAAGTTTTTGTATGCTCCCAAAGGTAGAATGAGAAGCATGTTGTACATGTTTATGTTCGTTTGTAATACAACTAAGTAACCCCTCCAAAAGACTAAAAAGACATTTTGATCTTCTAAAAGGTCCTATGAGAATCCAAAATAAAACTTTTTAACCAAAACTTCTTGAAACTTATATGTCATGGATTGGAGAATTTAGGTGAGGTAGGACAACTATAAGTAAGTTTTTTTATTCTCCCAAAGGTAGAATGATAAGCATGTTTTACATGTTTATGTTCGATTGTAACACAACTAAGTAACCCCTCTAATAGGCTAGAAAGACACTTTGATCTTTTAAAAGGTCCTATGAGAATCCTAAATAAAACTTTTTAACCAAAACTTCTTGAAACATATATGTCATGGATTGGAGAATTTAGGTGAAGTAGGACAACTATAAGTAAGTTTTTGTATTCTCCCAAAGGTAGAATGATAAGCATGTTTTACATGTTTATGTTCGTTTTTAACACATCTAAGTAACCCCTCTAAAAGACTAGAAAGACACTTTGATCTTCTAAAAGGTCCTATGAGAATCCTAAATAAAAACTTTTTAACCAAAACTTCTTGAAACATATATGTCATGGATTGGAGAATTTAGGTGAAATAGGACAACTATAAGTAAGTTTTTGTATTCTCCCAAAGGTAGAATGATAAGCATGTTTTACATGTTTATGTTCGTTTTTAACACAACTAAGTAACCCCTCTAAAAGACTAGAAAGACACTTTGATCTTCTAAAAGGTCATATGAGAATCCTAAATAAAAAATTTTAACCAAAACTTCTTGAAACATACATGTCATGGATTGGAGAATTTAGGTGAGGTAGGACAACTATAAGTAAGTTTTTGTATGCTCCTTAAGGTAGAATGAGAAGCATTTTATACAAGTTATGTTCGTTTGTAACACCCCTAAGTAACCCGTCTAAATACTAGAAAGACACTTTGATCTTCTAAAAGGTCCTATGAGAATCCTAAATAAAAAACTAAAGGTAGAATGATAATCATGTTTTACATGTTTATGTTCGTTTGTAACACAACTAAGTAACCCCTCTAAAAGACTAGAAAGACACTTTGATCTTCTAAAAGGTCCTATGAGAATCCTAAATAAAAAAATTAAACCAAAACTTCTTGAAACATACATGTCATGGATTGGAGAATTTAGGTGAGGTAGGACAACTATAAGTAAGTTTTTGTATGCTCCTTAAGGTAGAATGAGAAGCATTTTATACAAGTTTATGTTCGTTTGTAACACCCCTAAGTAACCCTTCTAAATACTCGAAAGACACTATGATCTTGTAAAAGGTCCTATGAGAATCCTAAACAAAACTTTTTAAACAAAAATTCTTGAAACATATGTGTCATGGATCGGGGGTTTTAGGTGAGGTTAAACAACTATAAGTAAGTTTTTGTATGTTGCTTAAGGTAGAATGAGAAGCATTTTATACAAGTTTATGTTCGTTTGTAACACCCCTAAGTAACCCGACTAAATACTAGAAAGACACTTTGATCTTGTAAAAGGTCCAATGAGAATCCTAAACAAAACTTTTTGAACAACAATTCTTGAAACATACATGTCATGGATTGGAGAATTTAGGTGAGGTAGGACAACTATAAGTAAGTTTTTGTATGCTCCTTAAGGTAGAATGAGAATCATTTTATACAAGTTTATGTTCATTTGTAACACCCCTAAATAACCCTTCTAAATAATAGAAAGACACTTTGACCTTCTACAAGTTCCTATGATAATCCTAAACAAAACTTTTTAAACAAAACTTCTTGAAACCTATGTGTCATGGATTGGAGAATTTAGGTGCAGTAAGACAACTATAAGTAAGTTTTTGTATGCTCCCAAAGGTAGAATGAGAAGCATGTTGTACATGTTTATGTTCGTTTGTAACACAACTAAGTAACCCCTCCAAAAGACTAGAAAGACATTTTGATCTTCTAAAAGGTCCTATGAGAATCCAAAATAAAACTTTTTAACCAAAACTTCTTGAAACTTATATGTCATGGATTGGAGAATTTAGGTGAGGTAGGACAACTATAAGTAAGTTTTTTTATTCTCCCAAAGGTAGAATGATAAGCATGTTTTACATGTTTATGTTCGATTGTAACACAACTAAGTTGTAAGAATATTAGAATTAGAGAGTTATATGAGAGATTTAGCAAGAGAGAAAAGAAGAAGATGAATTGCACAAGAGGAGTATGAGGGAAAAGCTTTCCCAAATGTATAACTTTCTTATTGATATTACAATGAATATATAGACAAAAAATAACTTAATTTCGTGGCTAATACATTTAAATTCAAACTCTAATGACAAAATAATTCTAAAGACACCTTTGGACAAAAGGGTGAAGCAAGTAGGGAAGGGAATCTCCATTTGAATTTGAATCTTGTCTCCTGGTACTGTTCATCCGTGGAGTCAAGCTTCTTGAAGATCTTTGACTTGGTTAATGGTAACTTATCCTTTTACCACTTAACCATAAGATTAAACTCTCTCCCTTTTACTTATTTACCTCTTCTTCTTCTGATCGGATCAAAGGACTTCACATTGATTTGAACACTTAAGGTGTTCATCTCAATACTCAATAATTGTAATCTGATGCAAGTACTGATCTCCATTCCAATACTCCCCCTCAAGCTTGAATTCAAGAGTTGAATCAAGCTTGGAATGCAATGGAGATCTACCTCATTAAAAACCTTCATGAAGAAAACCTCATGGGATAAAACTTCATGAAGGGAAAAAGAGTGTAGACTCCATAGCATTAGAGGATTCTGGAAGCTCCATGAGTCCAAGCTTTGTGTGAATGGACTCACACACCTTCAAGCTAGCTGCCTTGGTGAACACATCAGCTAGTTGTTCCTCACTTCTTGTGAAACATGGCAACACCACTCCTTGCTCAATCATCTGCCTAACCTTGTGACAATCAACTTCTATGTGCTTGGTTCTTTCATGGAAGACTGAGTTTGAAGCAATGTGTATGGCTGCTTGGTTGTCACAATGCATGGTGATTGGCTTTGAAGTCTCAATCCCCAAATCCACAAGAAGACCTTTGATCCACGCCAATTCTGTTGCTAGCTTCCTCATTGCTCTATATTCAGCTTCAGCACTTGAACATGACACTATCTTCTGCTTCTTGCTCTTCCAAGTAACAAGGTTGCCTCCAATGAATGTGCAATAGCCAGTAGTAGATCTCCTGTCCACTCTATCTCCTGCCCAATCAGCATCACAATACCCAACTATCTCTGTGCTTTGGTTGCAACCCATCCAAATGCCTTGACCAGGAGCACCACTTAGGTATCTAAGTATCCTTTCAACCATGTTCCAATGATGCATCTTGGGTGCTTGCATATGCTGGCTCACTTGGTTCACTGCATAACACACATCAGGTCTGGTTATGGTTAAGTAAATGAGCTTACCAACCATTCTACTATACTGAGTAATGTCCTCAAATGGTTTGTCCTCAAGATCCCCCTCTCTTATGACTTTGTAACCTTCTTCCAATGGTGTCTTAGCCGGTTTTGATCCAATCTTTCCTGCTTCAGATAACAAATCAAGTGTGTACTTCCTTTGAGATAAGAAGAGTCCATCATTAGATCGACAAACTTCTATCCCAAGGAAGTACTTTAGAGCACCAAGGTCTTTAATGTCAAAAACAGATTTGAGATAAGCCTTAGTGTCTTGTATACCTGACTTGTTGCTCCCTGATATGATAATGTCATCAACATAAACAAGGATGACAATGATACCTTCCTGATCTTGAAGAGTAAACAAGGTGTGATCTCCTTCAGACCTCTTGAATCCTCTTTGCATAAGTGTTGAGCTCAGTTTATGATACCAAGCTCTAGGTGATTGCTTTAATCCATAGATAGCCTTCTTGAGTCTCAACACCTTCCCTGGTTTCACAATGCTTTCAAGACCAGAAGGTGGTCTCATGTATACCTCATCTTCAAGCTCTCCTTGAAGGAATGCATTCTTGACATCCATTTGCCAAAGTTCCCAATCAAGGTTTGTTGCTAAAGACAAGATGATCCTAACTGTGTGAAGCTTAGCTACTGGTGAAAAGGTGTCCAAGTAATCCTTTCCATAGGTTTGAGTGAAGCCTCTTGCAACCAACCTTGCCTTGTATCTCTCCACTTCTCCATTACTTCTATACTTGATGGTGAAAACCCATTTAGAAGTCACTGCCTTCTTTCCTCTAGGAAGTTCAGCTTCATACCAAGTCTCATTGTTCTCCATTGCTTTGGTCTCTTCATCCACAGCTTGCATCCACCTCTTATCTCCCTTTGCTTCTTCATAGGTTGTTGGTACATGTTCTTGATCCAACTTCCCAATGAACACTTGATGCTCCAAAGGTACATGAGCTAAGCTACAAACAGCTTGAATGGGATGAGCTACTGCCTTGCTGTTGAAGTAAACCCTAGTCTTCTTCCATTCTGATGGATCCTTTTTCTCCCTTGTACTCCTTCTTAACTCTTGAAATTGTTGCTGCTCATTCACAACAGGCTGTTCAACCTCTTCATTTTGATGATCCAACTCCTCAGGTTCTTCCTCATGTTCCTCATGCTCCTCATTTTCAGCTTGATCATGTGTTGAAGGATCAGCCACTTGCGGTTCTGATGCTGATTCATGAGTGTCCCCCTCATGATCAAGATGGGAATGTTGAGGAGTTTCTGAAGTTGGAGCAGGGACTGAAGTGGTAGGGCTTGTCTTGGCCGGTTGCTGGGGCATACTAATACCCAAGTTTTCCATGATCATCCTTAGGTTAGCTGCTCTATCTGATTGAGAAGTGGGAAGATCCTTCAAGCTATCCCAATTCTTTTCATCATAGAAACTTCTTGTTTCCATAAACTTCACATCTCTTGAGATCAAAACCTTCCTTGTTTCAGGTACATAACACTTGTATCCTCTTTGTGTTGTGGAGTAACCAATGAACATAGCTTTGGTGCTCTTAGCATCCAGCTTATCTCTTTGTTCTCCTGGTATTAACACAAAGCAAATACACCCAAACACACGTAAGTGATCAACCAATGGATTTGTGTTGTTTAATACCTGAAATGGAGATTGATCCTTAAGAACTTTTGTGGGAGTTCTGTTGATCAAATAGCATGCTGTCATCACTGCATCTCCCCAAAACCTCTTAGGAACATTCCTATAGAACATCATGGACCTTGCCACCTCCATCAAGTGTCTGTTCTTTCTCTCAGCCACTCCATTTTGTTGGGGAGTGTAGGGACAGCTTGTTTGATGGAGAATCCCATGCTTGGATAAGTGTTGTTTGAAGGCATTGCTTGTATATTCACCACCATTATCTGATCTAAAAATTTTGATCTTAGCATTGAAATGGTTAGTAACATGATTTTGAAAGTTCATAAAAGCTTCTAAAACTCTATCTTTAGTTTGCATCAGTGTTATCCAAGTATACTTAGATTTTTCATCAATGAAAGTGACAAAATACTTATGGTTCTCTCTAGACAAACAAGGAGCAGTCCACACATCAGAATGAACAAGATCAAAGCAACTTTCATAAGTAGTTTTAGAGTTTGGAAAAACAGATTTGCAATGTTTACCAAGGATACAAGCCTCACAATCATCATTCTTAAACGAAACAGAAGGTAATAAAAGTCCTAAGGCCCTAAAGTGTGGATGTCCTAATCTAGCATGCCAAATAGAATCATCCACACCAACACAAGTAGATAAAGCAGTAGATAATTCAGAAGAGGGATTGGTGTCTTCAACCATGTAGAGCTGATCCTTTGTCACACCTTTCCCAATCAACTTACTTGTTTTAATATCCTGAAACACAACATCATTAGGACTGAAAACAACATTGCAATTCAAATCAGTGGCTATCCTTTTTACAGAAACTAAGTTTGAAGTGAAACTAGGCATAAAGAAGGCTTTAGATTCTTTGTTAAACAATTTCAGATTTCCTATGCCTTGTATTGGAATTTTATCACCATTTGCAATCACTACACTTCCTAAGACAGGTTCAACATTGTTTATCAACCTAGAATCACTTATCATATGATGAGAGGCTCCTGAATCAATGATCAAAGGTTTCAGTTTGTTTGAAGCAAAGAGTGAAGTACCAAGAACCATACCAGAGTTATCCTTGAGGGCTTTGATGAGAGCCTCAAGGTCTGACCTTCTTACCACATCACTTTGAGCAGTCATGGATGGAGCTTGATGGACCACCATTGCTCTCCCTTCATCACATTGTTGCATTGAAGAAGAGCCTGGTCCAGCTGCACCATAAGAGTAGTTTGCCCTTTGATCTTTGAATCTGTTGTTGTGAGATGAGGGTCTGAGGTTAGGATGAAGGCGCCAGCATCTGTCCTTCAAATGCCCACTCTTCTTGCAGAAATCACACATCAAGACTCCCCTCTTGTCACCTCCATAACTCTGCCTCTCATCAGCCTTGTACATCCCCTTGTTGGCGGTTACCAACTCTCCTTTCCCTTTGAACAACCCAAATGAACCTTGTTCCTTCTGAATTTGTCCACACACATCATCAATGTCAGGTAGAGTGTCTGCCCTTAGGATGTGCTTAATCAGCCCATTGTATGATGAGTTCAAGGTGAGCAGAAGAGCAAAGACTTTATCCTGCTCTCTCCTCTCTTGTAACACCAAAGGATCACTGCTTGGTGGCCTCAACATCTCCAACTCTGACCACAGTGAGCTAAACTTTCCAAAGTGAGCTTTGAACTCCATATCTTCTTGCTGGAGATTGTTAATGGCCAGCTTAACTTCAAAGACTCTGGTTAGGTTTGATTTATTCCCATAAACCTTCTCAATGGTATCCCACAGCTGCTTGGAAGTCACACAATATGAGTAAGCTTCCAATAGGTGCTGGTCAAGTGAGCTTTGAAGTATGGAGAGGACATTCTGATCCCCTTGAATCCACGCTTCTTCATCAGCTTCAGATGTGTCCTCATGAGACTCAACATCTTCTTTAGCTTCAGCCTCAGTTCCAACCTTAGCTTTAGCCTTCACCACCTTCTCTGGAGCTGTGCTCCTCATGATGTACTTCCATAAACCTCTGCCTCCAAGAGCAGACTTCACCATCCTGGCCCAAACAATGTAGTTGGCACCTTTAAGAATCACAGGAATGATTACTCTTGAGTTCTCCATTGCTAAGACTGATTTGTTGCAAGGAGGGAGTTTTCAAGATAAGCTTCTGAATAAGCAAGTTCTCAACTCACAGAGAACACACACCAGATAAAATAAACCAAAGAAGAATGCTTGAGAGCTTTGGAACTTTCAAGAACAAGGACAGGAACTTTCAAGAACGCTTTCAAGAACAAGAAGAACAAGAACTAGAAAATCAGAGTTTATGAATCAGAGTATGCGGAAATGAATAGGTATAGGAGCTTAAAGCTCTGATACCATGTAAGAATATTAGAATTAGAGAGTTATATGAGAGATTTAGCAAGAGAGAAAAGAAGAAGATGAATTGCACAAGAGGAGTATGAGGGAAAAGCTTTCCCAAATGTATAACTTTCTTATTGATATTACAATGAATATATAGACAAAAAATAACTTAATTTCGTGGCTAATACATTTAAATTCAAACTCTAATGACAAAATAATTCTAAAGACACCTTTGGACAAAAGGGTGAAGCAAGTAGGGAAGGGAATCTCCATTTGAATTTGAATCTTGTCTCCTGGTACTGTTCATCCGTGGAGTCAAGCTTCTAGAAGATCTTTGACTTGGTTAATGGTAACTTATCCTTTTACCACTTAACCATAAGATTAAACTCTCTCCCTTTTACTTATTTACCTCTTCTTCTTCTGATCGGATCAAAGGACTTCACATTGATTTGAACACTTAAGGTGTTCATCTCAATACTCAATAATTGTAATCTGATGCAAGTACTGATCTCCATTCCAATATAAGTAACCCCTCTAATAGGCTAGAAAGACACTTTGATCTTCTAAAAGGTTCTATGAGAATCCTAAATAAAACTTTTTAACCAAAACTTCTTGAAACATATATGTCATGGATTGGAGAATTTAGGTGAAGTAGGACAACTATAAGTAAGTTTTTGTATTCTCCCAAAGGTAGAATGATAAGCATGTTTTACATGTTTATGTTCGTTTTTAACACATCTAAGTAACCCCTCTAAAAGACTAGAAAGACACTTTGATCTTCTAAAAGGTCCTATGAGAATCCTAAATAAAAACTTTTTAACCAAAACTTCTTGAAACATATATGTCATGGATTGGAGAATTTAGGTGAAGTAGGACAACTATAAGTAAGTTTTTGTATTCTCCCAAAGGTAGAATGATAAGCATGTTTTACATGTTTATGTTCGTTTTTAACACAACTAAGTAACCCCTCTAAAAGACTAGAAAGACACTTTGATTTTCTAAAAGGTCCTATGAGAATCCTAAATAAAAAATTTTAACCAAAACTTCTTGAAACATACATGTCATGGATTGGAGAATTTAGGTGAGGTAGGACAACTATAAGTAAGTTTTTGTATGCTCCTTAAGGTAGAATGAGAAGCATTTTATACAAGTTATGTTCGTTTGTAACACCCCTAAGTAACCCGTCTAAATACTAGAAAGACACTTTGATCTTCTAAAAGGTCCTATGAGAATCCTAAATAAAAAACTAAAGGTAGAATGATAATCATGTTTTACATGTTTATGTTCGTTTGTAACACAACTAAGTAACCCCTCTAAAAGACTAGAAAGACACTTTGATCTTCTAAAAGGTCCTATGAGAATCCTAAATAAAAAAATTTAACCAAAACTTCTTGAAACATACATGTCATGGATTGGAGAATTTAGGTGAGGTAGGACAACTATAAGTAAGTTTTTGTATGCTCCTTAAGGTAGAATGAGAAGCATTTTATACAAGTTTATGTTCGTTTGTAACACCCCTAAGTAACCCTTCTAAATACTCGAAAGACACTATGATCTTGTAAAAGGTCCTATGAGAATCCTAAACAAAACTTTTTAAACAAAAATTCTTGAAACATATGTGTCATGGATCGGGGGTTTTAGGTGAGGTTAAACAACTATAAGTAAGTTTTTGTATGTTGCTTAAGGTAGAATGAGAAGCATTTTATACAAGTTTATGTTCGTTTGTAACACCCCTAAGTAACCCGTCTAAATACTAGAAAGACACTTTGATCTTGTAAAAGGTCCTATGAGAATCCTAAACAAAACTTTTTGAACAACAATTCTTGAAACATATGTGTCATGGATTGGAGATTTTAGGTGAGGTTAGACAACTATAAGTAAGATTTTGTATGCTCCTAAAGGTAGAATGAGAATCATTTTATACAAGTTTATGTTCATTTGTAACACCCCTAAATAACCCTTCTAAATAATAGAAAGACACTTTGACCTTCTACAAGTTCCTATGATAATCCTAAACAAAACTTTTTAAACAAAACTTCTTGAAACCTATGTGTCATGGATTGGAGAATTTAGGTGCAGTAAGACAACTATAAGTAAGTTTTTGTATGCTCCCAAAGGTAGAATGAGAAGCATGTTGTACATGTTTATGTTCGTTTGTAACACAACTAAGTAACCCCTCCAAAAGACTAGAAAGACATTTTGATCTTCTAAAAGGTCCTATGAGAATCCAAAATAAAACTTTTTAACCAAAACTTCTTGAAACTTATATGTCATGGATTGGAGAATTTAGGTGAGGTAGGACAACTATAAGTAAGTTTTTTTATTCTCCCAAAGGTAGAATGATAAGCATGTTTTACATGTTTATGTTCGATTGTAACACAACTAAGTAACCCCTCTAATAGGCTAGAAAGACACTTTGATCTTTTAAAAGGTCCTATGAGAATCCTAAATAAAACTTTTTAACCAAAACTTCTTGAAACATATATGTCATGGATTGGAGAATTTAGGTGAAGTAGGACAACTATAAGTAAGTTTTTGTATTCTCCCAAAGGTAGAATGATAAGCATGTTTTACATGTTTATGTTCGTTTTTAACACATCTAAGTAACCCCTCTAAAAGACTAGAAAGACACTTTGATCTTCTAAAAGGTCCTATGAGAATCCTAAATAAAAACTTTTTAACCAAAACTTCTTGAAACATATATGTCATGGATTGGAGAATTTAGGTGAAGTAGGACAACTATAAGTAAGTTTTTGTATTCTCCCAAAGGTAGAATGATAAGCATGTTTTACATGTTTATGTTCGTTTTTAACACAACTAAGTAACCCCTCTAAAAGAATAGAAAGACACTTTGATCTTCTAAAAGGTCCTATGAGAATCCTAAATAAAAAATTTTAACCAAAACTTCTTGAAACATACATGTCATGGATTGGAGAATTTAGGTGAGGTAGGACAACTATAAGTAAGTTTTTGTATGCTCCTTAAGGTAGAATGAGAAGCATTTTATACAAGTTATGTTCGTTTGTAACACCCCTAAGTAACCCGTCTAAATACTAGAAAGACACTTTGATCTTCTAAAAGGTCCTATGAGAATCCTAAATAAAAAACTAAAGGTAGAATGATAATCATGTTTTACATGTTTATGTTCGTTTGTAACACAACTAAGTAACCCCTCTAAAAGACTAGAAAGACACTTTGATCTTCTAAAAGGTCCTATGAGAATCCTAAATAAAAAAATTAAACCAAAACTTCTTGAAACATACATGTCATGGATTGGAGAATTTAGGTGAGGTAGGACAACTATAAGTAAGTTTTTGTATGCTCCTTAAGGTAGAATGAGAAGCATTTTATACAAGTTTATGTTCGTTTGTAACACCCCTAAGTAACCCTTCTAAATACTCGAAAGACACTATGATCTTGTAAAAGGTCCTATGAGAATCCTAAACAAAACTTTTTAAACAAAAATTCTTGAAACATATGTGTCATGGATCGAGGGTTTTAGGTGAGGTTAAACAACTATAAGTAAGTTTTTGTATGTTGCTTAAGGTAGAATGAGAAGCATTTTATACAAGTTTATGTTCGTTTGTAACACCCCTAAGTAACCCGTCTAAATACTAGAAAGACACTTTGATCTTGTAAAAGGTCCAATGAGAATCCTAAACAAAACTTTTTGAACAACAATTCTTGAAACATACATGTCATGGATTGGAGAATTTAGGTGAGGTAGGACAACTATAAGTAAGTTTTTGTATGCTCCTTAAGGTAGAATGAGAATCATTTTATACAAGTTTATGTTCATTTGTAACACCCCTAAATAACCCTTCTAAATAATAGAAAGACACTTTGACCTTCTACAAGTTCCTATGATAATCCTAAACAAAACTTTTTAAACAAAACTTCTTGAAACCTATGTGTCATGGATTGGAGAATTTAGGTGCAGTAAGACAACTATAAGTATGTTTTTGTATGCTCCCAAAGGTAGAATGAGAAGCATGTTGTACATGTTTATGTTCGTTTGTAACACAACTAAGTAACCCCTCCAAAAGACTAGAAAGACATTTTTATCTTCTAAAAGGTCCTATGAGAATCCAAAATAAAACTTTTTAACCAAAACTTCTTGAAACTTATATGTCATGGATTGGAGAATTTAGGTGAGGTAGGACAACTATAAGTAAGTTTTTTTATTCTCCCAAAGGTAGAATGATAAGCATGTTTTACATGTTTATGTTCGATTGTAACACAAATAAGTAACCCCTCTAATAGGCTAGAAAGACACTTTGATCTTCTAAAAGGTTCTATGAGAATCCTAAATAAAACTTTTTAACCAAAACTTCTTGAAACATATATGTCATGGATTGGAGAATTTAGGTGAAGTAGGACAACTATAAGTAAGTTTTTGTATTCTCCCAAAGGTAGAATGATAAGCATGTTTTACATGTTTATGTTCGTTTTTAACACATCTAAGTAACCCCTCTAAAAGACTAGAAAGACACTTTGATCTTCTAAAAGGTCCTATGAGAATCCTAAATAAAAACTTTTTAACCAAAACTTCTTGAAACATATATGTCATGGATTGGAGAATTTAGGTGAAGTAGGACAACTATAAGTAAGTTTTTGTATTCTCCCAAAGGTAGAATGATAAGCATGTTTTACATGTTTATGTTCGTTTTTAACACAACTAAGTAACCCCTCTAAAAGACTAGAAAGACACTTTGATTTTCTAAAAGGTCCTATGAGAATCCTAAATAAAAATTTTTAACCAAAACTTCTTGAAACATACATGTCATGGATTGGAGAATTTAGGTGAGGTAGGACAACTATAAGTAAGTTTTTGTATGCTCCTTAAGGTAGAATGAGAAGCATTTTATACAAGTTATGTTCGTTTGTAACACCCCTAAGTAACCCGTCTAAATACTAGAAAGACACTTTGATCTTCTAAAAGGTCCTATGAGAATCCTAAATAAAAAACTAAAGGTAGAATGATAATCATGTTTTACATGTTTATGTTCGTTTGTAACACAACTAAGTAACCCCTCTAAAAGACTAGAAAGACACTTTGATCTTCTAAAAGGTCCTATGAGAATCCTAAATAAAAAAATTTAACCAAAACTTCTTGAAACATACATGCCATGGATTGGAGAATTTAGGTGAGGTAGGACAACTATAAGTAAGTTTTTGTATGCTCCTTAAGGTAGAATGAGAAGCATTTTATACAAGTTTATGTTCGTTTGTAACACCCCTAAGTAACCCTTCTAAATACTCGAAAGACACTATGATCTTGTAAAAGGTCCTATGAGAATCCTAAACAAAACTTTTTAAACAAAAATTCTTGAAACATATGTGTCATGGATCGGGGGTTTTAGGTGAGGTTAAACAACTATAAGTAAGTTTTTGTATGTTGCTTAAGGTAGAATGAGAAGCATTTTATACAAGTTTATGTTCGTTTGTAACACCCCTAAGTAACCCGTCTAAATACTAGAAAGACACTTTGATCTTGTAAAAGGTCCTATGAGAATCCTAAACAAAACTTTTTGAACAACAATGTTTGAAACATATGTGTCATGGATTGGAGATTTTAGGTGAGGTTAGACAACTATAAGTAAGATTTTGTATGCTCCTAAAGGTAGAATGAGAATCATTTTATACAAGTTTATGTTCATTTGTAACACCCCTAAATAACCCTTCTAAATAATAGAAAGACACTTTGACCTTCTACAAGTTCCTATGATAATCCTAAACAAAACTTTTTAAACAAAACTTCTTGAAACCTATGTGTCATGGATTGGAGAATTTAGGTGCAGTAAGACAACTATAAGTATGTTTTTGTATGCTCCCAAAGGTAGAATGAGAAGCATGTTGTACATGTTTATGTTCGTTTGTAACACAACTAAGTAACCCCTCCAAAAGACTAGAAAGACATTTTTATCTTCTAAAAGGTCCTATGAGAATCCAAAATAAAACTTTTTAACCAAAACTTCTTGAAACTTATATGTCATGGATTGGAGAATTTAGGTGAGGTAGGACAACTATAAGTAAGTTTTTTTATTCTCCCAAAGGTAGAATGATAAGCATGTTTTACATGTTTATGTTCGATTGTAACACAAATAAGTAACCCCTCTAATAGGCTAGAAAGACACTTTGATCTTCTAAAAGGTTCTATGAGAATCCTAAATAAAACTTTTTAACCAAAACTTCTTGAAACATATATGTCATGGATTGGAGAATTTAGGTGAAGTAGGACAACTATAAGTAAGTTTTTGTATTCTCCCAAAGGTAGAATGATAAGCATGTTTTACATGTTTATGTTCGTTTTTAACACATCTAAGTAACCCCTCTAAAAGACTAGAAAGACACTTTGATCTTCTAAAAGGTCCTATGAGAATCCTAAATAAAAACTTTTTAACCAAAACTTCTTGAAACATATATGTCATGGATTGGAGAATTTAGGTGAAGTAGGACAACTATAAGTAAGTTTTTGTATTCTCCCAAAGGTAGAATGATAAGCATGTTTTACATGTTTATGTTCGTTTTTAACACAACTAAGTAACCCCTCTAAAAGACTAGAAAGACACTTTGATTTTCTAAAAGGTCCTATGAGAATCCTAAATAAAAAATTTTAACCAAAACTTCTTGAAACATACATGTCATGGATTGGAGAATTTAGGTGAGGTAGGACAACTATAAGTAAGTTTTTGTATGCTCCTTAAGGTAGAATGAGAAGCATTTTATACAAGTTATGTTCGTTTGTAATATTAGAGAGGAGGAGTAAATGGGATGAGGAGAGGCTGAAGAAGCCGAGCCTCAGTCCTAAACAAAGCAAGAAGAAGTGTTCCACAAGAAGAGAGGTGGTTCCACAAGCAAGAAAAGAGTGTTATCCAAGCAACACTCCTTGAAGAAGATTGTGCAAAGTTGGGGCACAAGTTGGTCTGTGCAAAGTCAGGGCCAAATGATAATAAGAAGATGTTGAATACAATGTGCATAAGTGGGGCATAATCAGATGCATATCTCGGATGTGCAAGAAGAATAAACAAGGAGAGATCACATGTTGAGTTAAGGTCTGAACACAAGTGAAGACCAGTCACTATCAGCCTTTGGGAGCGTGTCTCTCTCTCTCTCCAGACCTACAACACGCCAAAGGAGCAAGAGGAGAAGTCACTTTCAGCACAAGAAGACACAAGACTTCAAATGGAAGAAGAAGATCCAACCGTTGAAGTTCAAATCCGAATCTCCCTCTCTTAATCAAGGGCTGTGATTTAATGCTTTGTTTATTGTGGTCTTGACCTAATTGTATCTCTATATAAGAGAGTCCCACGCCATTGTATCAAGTTGCTAATTCACAAACATTTATAAGACTTATTGTTATACACAAAGTCTCTCTTCTTCTCTCTTTCCCTTAGTTCTTTTCTTGCGGTTCTCTTTCAAACATCTCATTGTGTTCTTCAACAAGACACAATGTAGACTCATGTAAGAGCCTTGGTGGGCTGCTAAGGCAGTCCTAAACCACACTTGGATAGTTCTTCCATAACTAATCCAAGTGTGAGAGTCTCTCGGTTTATAATGCTCTTACATGTTTTTCCTTTTCTTTCTTCTTAGAACACCTCTTAGCTAATTACTGATTTGTCATCCATTATCATGAGTAAACAATCCTATGTGATGTTAAGCTCTTGGATAACATTTTCATATAGCTTAAGTGTTCATTTGTTTGAGGTAGAATAGCTTTTGTTTCCTTCTTTAACCGCAAACCCTAGTTTTCTCTCTCTAGCGCCTTAAGAACCCTAATTGGGTCTTAGGCTTGTTTTCCCTATTCTACCTCATTTCTCTTGAGCCAGACTTGTTTCTCAGAGCATCCCCATGGATACATCTGAAATTCCAACATGGTATCAGAGCCACACAAGTGGTTGGCTCATTTTTGTTTCAAGATAGAGAGCAAAATCTGTCTTGTTATGTTTTTGCTTCCACAAAGTTTTAAGAGGACCAAGCTTCTGTTTTTCTTGGATCCTAACCATCAAAAATTGTTGCTCTACCTTCCTTGAGATTTAACAAGCTGTTGATGAAAAATCAGAGAGAGTAAGAGCACATCTTTGCTTCTTTCACTCTTATCTCTCTGTTTTGCTTCCGCATTGTTTTAAATGGACCAAACTCAGTTCACTTGGTGCCATTCTCTTTGTCATGAGTCAAACTGAGAGAAAACCCTCAGTCCCTGAACCATAGACGTTTCTTGCTTGTTGCTTCATTTGTCTTTGGGAGACAACAAGTTCTTGTTGAGAAAAATCAGAGAAGTGTAAGAGCACATCATTGCTTCTTTCACTCTTAACTTCTCTGGTTATTTTTCATGTGATTGTTTATGAGTTAAACTGAGGAAAACACTCAGTCCCTGAACCTTAAACACATAAGTTTCTGAGTTAAACTAAGCTCAACTTAGTCCCTGAACCTGAAACATTTTCTTTTCTTTTCATTCTTTTCTTTCAATTCTCCCATACTCTCTAATACTCTGATTTTGGCTCACATACTCTTAAATCTGAGCTTTGTCTTCCAAAATCACATTCTCATTCTCTCTCACTCTCAAACTCCTTTATACTCTGATGCACACACTCTTAAATCTGAGTTGTGTCATCCATTCTCCCATTCTTCATTTTTCTTTTCTTTTCTTATTCTCTCTCTCAAAATTCACTCCTAAAGAGCCCATTCTTTTCTTTCACAGAAACTTAATCAAGCTCATGGTTCTGGCCAGACTTGTGTTGCTTGAGAATGTTATGTGTTTGTTCTTGGTGTTCTTAGGAGGAATGGAGAAGTGTTGGCAGTGAGGATCAGTCACAAAAGGAGGGTGCACACTCTAAGTGGCGGTTCAAGCTGATGTTATTGGAGTTGTGTGGTTGAGGAGCTGAAGAAGTCTCCAACAAAACCAGTGAACTCATGGAGTTGTGGATAAGCTGAAATCCTCATTCTGTTGGAGCCATAACCGAGTTGGGAGTCAGCTGGTGGATGAGCTCAAGGTTCAAGGATCTTCCCAAAGAAGAAGGCGGTTTACAAGCTGTCCATTCAAAGAAGGAAGAGGCCTTGTTCAAAGAAGCTGTACAAGGAGTTGTACAAGCTGTGTATACATGGTGAAGAGCCATTCAAGGGTGCGGGGGAGCTTGTTGGATCAGTCATGGTTATGTTCCAACAAGGCAAACATTCAATCACTCCCAACCGCAACAAGAAATCAGGCTACTTCTAAAACCTCCTTTTCATTTTCATTAAGCTTCCATCTTATGAGTTCTCTTGATTATGTGAAGTTTTCAAAGTCAAAATGTTTTAAACCTTATTCTCAAAACGTTTTAGACTTGTTTTTCTCTTAAGTATCTTGTTGTGATCATGTGTTTCAATTCAAAAACGTTTTAAAACTAATACTCAAAACGTTTCTAAACATAAAGGTTTAATGCTTAGCTAATGTTCTAAATGTCTTGCACACACTTAACATGTTTCCTTTAAACCTTTGTGTTGAAGGAAAAGATAAAGACATGCTTGAGGAGCATTAGAAAGTGAAGGAGCTATGAGGAGCATCCGCAAGTCTTGAAGTCTTTCCAAGAGGAAGATGAGACCAACTTGAAGTTCAACTCAGGAAGAGAAGGATTATAAATGTTGGGGTTAAAGGCCGGAGCACTATAGAGTCCAAGTTTCAAAAGACACAACAAAGATCAAAGAAGTTCATATCAAGAAGAGATCAAACCAAGGAATGCTAAGGAAAGGAAGAGTTGGAGAAAGAAGTGAGCCGTGAGTTAAGATGATGATACCAAGGTCAAGTTACATCTTGAGTAGGTGACTATACTCTTTTTGTCCTCCTTAAGGTTTTATCCCAAGAGGTTTTACTTAAGGAGGTTTTTAATGAGGTAGTTCAACTGCTCCAAGCTTGGCCTTTGGTCCTCTTCTCCCTTTGGTCTTATGGAGTCCCGGCGACCAAGCTTGCGGGGGAGTATTAGAGAGGAGGAGTAAATGGGATGAGGAGAGGCTGAAGAAGCCGAGCCTCAGTCCTAAACAAAGCAAGAAGAAGTGTTCCACAAGAAGAGAGGTGGTTCCACAAGCAAGAAAAGAGTGTTATCCAAGCAACACTCCTTGAAGAAGATTGTGCAAAGTTGGGGCACAAGTTGGTCTGTGCAAAGTCAGGGCCAAATGATAATAAGAAGATGTTGAATACAATGTGCATAAGTGGGGCATAATCAGATGCATATCTCGGATGTGCAAGAAGAATAAACAAGGAGAGATCACATGTTGAGTTAAGGTCTGAACACAAGTGAAGACCAGTCACTATCAGCCTTTGGGAGCGTGTCTCTCTCTCTCTCCAGACCTACAACACGCCAAAGGAGCAAGAGGAGAAGTCACTTTCAGCACAAGAAGACACAAGACTTCAAATGGAAGAAGAAGATCCAACCGTTGAAGTTCAAATCCGAATCTCCCTCTCTTAATCAAGGGCTGTGATTTAATGCTTTGTTTATTGTGGTCTTGACCTAATTGTATCTCTATATAAGAGAGTCCCACGCCATTGTATCAAGTTGCTAATTCACAAACATTTATAAGACTTATTGTTATACACAAAGTCTCTCTTCTTCTCTCTTTCCCTTAGTTCTTTTCTTGCGGTTCTCTTTCAAACATCTCATTGTGTTCTTCAACAAGACACAATGTAGACTCATGTAAGAGCCTTGGTGGGCTGCTAAGGCAGTCCTAAACCACACTTGGATAGTTCTTCCATAACTAATCCAAGTGTGAGAGTCTCTCGGTTTATAATGCTCTTACATGTTTTTCCTTTTCTTTCTTCTTAGAACACCTCTTAGCTAATTACTGATTTGTCATCCATTATCATGAGTAAACAATCCTATGTGATGTTAAGCTCTTGGATAACATTTTCATATAGCTTAAGTGTTCATTTGTTTGAGGTAGAATAGCTTTTGTTTCCTTCTTTAACCGCAAACCCTAGTTTTCTCTCTCTAGCGCCTTAAGAACCCTAATTGGGTCTTAGGCTTGTTTTCCCTATTCTACCTCATTTCTCTTGAGCCAGACTTGTTTCTCAGAGCATCCCCATGGATACATCTGAAATTCCAACATGTAACACCCCTAAGTAACCCGTCTAAATACTAGAAAGACACTTTGATCTTCTAAAAGGTCCTATGAGAATCCTAAATAAAAAACTAAAGGTAGAATGATAATCATGTTTTACATGTTTATGTTCGTTTGTAACACAACTAAGTAACCCCTCTAAAAGACTAGAAAGACACTTTGATCTTCTAAAAGGTCCTATGAGAATCCTAAATAAAAAAATTTAACCAAAACTTCTTGAAACATACATGTCATGGATTGGAGAATTTAGGTGAGGTAGGACAACTATAAGTAAGTTTTTGTATGCTCCTTAAGGTAGAATGAGAAGCATTTTATACAAGTTTATGTTCGTTTGTAACACCCCTAAGTAACCCTTCTAAATACTCGAAAGACACTATGATCTTGTAAAAGGTCCTATGAGAATCCTAAACAAAACTTTTTAAACAAAAATTCTTGAAACATATGTGTCATGGATCGGGGGTTTTAGGTGAGGTTAAACAACTATAAGTAAGTTTTTGTATGTTGCTTAAGGTAGAATGAGAAGCATTTTATACAAGTTTATGTTCGTTTGTAACACCCCTAAGTAACCCGTCTAAATACTAGAAAGACACTTTGATCTTGTAAAAGGTCCTATGAGAATCCTAAACAAAACTTTTTGAACAACAATTCTTGAAACATATGTGTCATGGATTGGAGATTTTAGGTGAGGTTAGACAACTATAAGTAAGATTTTGTATGCTCCTAAAGGTAGAATGAGAATCATTTTATACAAGTTTATGTTCATTTGTAACACCCCTAAATAACCCTTCTAAATAATAGAAAGACACTTTGACCTTCTACAAGTTCCTATGATAATCCTAAACAAAACTTTTTAAACAAAACTTCTTGAAACCTATGTGTCATGGATTGGAGAATTTAGGTGCAGTAAGACAACTATAAGTAAGTTTTTGTATGCTCCCAAAGGTAGAATGAGAAGCATGTTGTACATGTTTATGTTCGTTTGTAACACAACTAAGTAACCCCTCCAAAAGACTAGAAAGACATTTTGATCTTCTAAAAGGTCCTATGAGAATCCAAAATAAAACTTTTTAACCAAAACTTCTTGAAACTTATATGTCATGGATTGGAGAATTTAGGTGAGGTAGGACAACTATAAGTAAGTTTTTTTATTCTCCCAAAGGTAGAATGATAAGCATGTTTTACATGTTTATGTTCGATTGTAACACAACTAAGTAACCCCTCTAATAGGCTAGAAAGACACTTTGATCTTTTAAAAGATCCTATGAGAATCCTAAATAAAACTTTTTAACCAAAACTTCTTGAAACATATATGTCATGGATTGGAGAATTTAGGTGAAGTAGGACAACTATAAGTAAGTTTTTGTATTCTCCCAAAGGTAGAATGATAAGCATGTTTTACATGTTTATGTTCGTTTTTAACACATCTAAGTAACCCCTCTAAAAGACTAGAAAGACACTTTGATCTTCTAAAAGGTCCTATGAGAATCCTAAATAAAAACTTTTTAACCAAAACTTCTTGAAACATATATGTCATGGATTGGAGAATTTAGGTGAAGTAGGACAACTATAAGTAAGTTTTTGTATTCTCCCAAAGGTAGAATGATAAGCATGTTTTACATGTTTATGTTCGTTTTTAACACAACTAAGTAACCCCTCTAAAAGAATAGAAAGACACTTTGATCTTCTAAAAGGTCCTATGAGAATCCTAAATAAAAAATTTTAACCAAAACTTCTTGAAACATACATGTCATGGATTGGAGAATTTAGGTGAGGTAGGACAACTATAAGTAAGTTTTTGTATGCTCCTTAAGGTAGAATGAGAAGCATTTTATACAAGTTATGTTCGTTTGTAACACCCCTAAGTAACCCGTCTAAATACTAGAAAGACACTTTGATCTTCTAAAAGGTCCTATGAGAATCCTAAATAAAAAACTAAAGGTAGAATGATAATCATGTTTTACATGTTTATGTTCGTTTGTAACACAACTAAGTAACCCCTCTAAAAGACTAGAAAGACACTTTGATCTTCTAAAAGGTCCTATGAGAATCCTAAATAAAAAAATTAAACCAAAACTTCTTGAAACATACATGTCATGGATTGGAGAATTTAGGTGAGGTAGGACAACTATAAGTAAGTTTTTGTATGCTCCTTAAGGTAGAATGAGAAGCATTTTATACAAGTTTATGTTCGTTTGTAACACCCCTAAGTAACCCTTCTAAATACTCGAAAGACACTATGATCTTGTAAAAGGTCCTATGAGAATCCTAAACAAAACTTTTTAAACAAAAATTCTTGAAACATATGTGTCATGGATCGAGGGTTTTAGGTGAGGTTAAACAACTATAAGTAAGTTTTTGTATGTTGCTTAAGGTAGAATGAGAAGCATTTTATACAAGTTTATGTTCGTTTGTAACACCCCTAAGTAACCCGTCTAAATACTAGAAAGACACTTTGATCTTGTAAAAGGTCCAATGAGAATCCTAAACAAAACTTTTTGAACAACAATTCTTGAAACATACATGTCATGGATTGGAGAATTTAGGTGAGGTAGGACAACTATAAGTAAGTTTTTGTATGCTCCTTAAGGTAGAATGAGAATCATTTTATACAAGTTTATGTTCATTTGTAACACCCCTAAATAACCCTTCTAAATAATAGAAAGACACTTTGACCTTCTACAAGTTCCTATGATAATCCTAAACAAAACTTTTTAAACAAAACTTCTTGAAACCTATGTGTCATGGATTGGAGAATTTAGGTGCAGTAAGACAACTATAAGTATGTTTTTGTATGCTCCCAAAGGTAGAATGAGAAGCATGTTGTACATGTTTATGTTCGTTTGTAACACAACTAAGTAACCCCTCCAAAAGACTAGAAAGACATTTTTATCTTCTAAAAGGTCCTATGAGAATCCAAAATAAAACTTTTTAACCAAAACTTCTTGAAACTTATATGTCATGGATTGGAGAATTTAGGTGAGGTAGGACAACTATAAGTAAGTTTTTTTATTCTCCCAAAGGTAGAATGATAAGCATGTTTTACATGTTTATGTTCGATTGTAACACAAATAAGTAACCCCTCTAATAGGCTAGAAAGACACTTTGATCTTCTAAAAGGTTCTATGAGAATCCTAAATAAAACTTTTTAACCAAAACTTCTTGAAACATATATGTCATGGATTGGAGAATTTAGGTGAAGTAGGACAACTATAAGTAAGTTTTTGTATTCTCCCAAAGGTAGAATGATAAGCATGTTTTACATGTTTATGTTCGTTTTTAACACATCTAAGTAACCCCTCTAAAAGACTAGAAAGACACTTTGATCTTCTAAAAGGTCCTATGAGAATCCTAAATAAAAACTTTTTAACCAAAACTTCTTGAAACATATATGTCATGGATTGGAGAATTTAGGTGAAGTAGGACAACTATAAGTAAGTTTTTGTATTCTCCCAAAGGTAGAATGATAAGCATGTTTTACATGTTTATGTTCGTTTTTAACACAACTAAGTAACCCCTCTAAAAGACTAGAAAGACACTTTGATTTTCTAAAAGGTCCTATGAGAATCCTAAATAAAATTTTTTAACCAAAACTTCTTGAAACATACATGTCATGGATTGGAGAATTTAGGTGAGGTAGGACAACTATAAGTAAGTTTTTGTATGCTCCTTAAGGTAGAATGAGAAGCATTTTATACAAGTTATGTTCGTTTGTAACACCCCTAAGTAACCCGTCTAAATACTAGAAAGACACTTTGATCTTCTAAAAGGTCCTATGAGAATCCTAAATAAAAAACTAAAGGTAGAATGATAATCATGTTTTACATGTTTATGTTCGTTTGTAACACAACTAAGTAACCCCTCTAAAAGACTAGAAAGACACTTTGATCTTCTAAAAGGTCCTATGAGAATCCTAAATAAAAAAATTTAACCAAAACTTCTTGAAACATACATGCCATGGATTGGAGAATTTAGGTGAGGTAGGACAACTATAAGTAAGTTTTTGTATGCTCCTTAAGGTAGAATGAGAAGCATTTTATACAAGTTTATGTTCGTTTGTAACACCCCTAAGTAACCCTTCTAAATACTCGAAAGACACTATGATCTTGTAAAAGGTCCTATGAGAATCCTAAACAAAACTTTTTAAACAAAAATTCTTGAAACATATGTGTCATGGATCGGGGGTTTTAGGTGAGGTTAAACAACTATAAGTAAGTTTTTGTATGTTGCTTAAGGTAGAATGAGAAGCATTTTATACAAGTTTATGTTCGTTTGTAACACCCCTAAGTAACCCGTCTAAATACTAGAAAGACACTTTGATCTTGTAAAAGGTCCTATGAGAATCCTAAACAAAACTTTTTGAACAACAATGTTTGAAACATATGTGTCATGGATTGGAGATTTTAGGTGAGGTTAGACAACTATAAGTAAGATTTTGTATGCTCCTAAAGGTAGAATGAGAATCATTTTATACAAGTTTATGTTCATTTGTAACACCCCTAAATAACCCTTCTAAATAATAGAAAGACACTTTGACCTTCTACAAGTTCCTATGATAATCCTAAACAAAACTTTTTAAACAAAACTTCTTGAAACCTATGTGTCATGGATTGGAGAATTTAGGTGCAGTAAGACAACTATAAGTAAGTTTTTGTATGCTCCCAAAGGTAGAATGAGAAGCATGTTGTACATGTTTATGTTTGTTTGTAACACAACTAAGTAACCCCTCCAAAAGACTAGAAAGACATTTTGATCTTCTAAAAGGTCCTATGAGAATCCAAAATAAAACTTTTTAACCAAAACTTCTTGAAACATATATGTCATGGATTGGAGAATTTAGGTGAGGTAGGACAACTATAAGTAAGTTTTTTTATTCTCCCAAAGGTAGAATGATAAGCATGTTTTACATGTTTATGTTCGATTGTAACACAACTAAGTAACCCCTCTCATAGGCTAGAAAGACACTTTGATCTTCTAAAAGGTCCTATGAGAATCCTAAATAAAAATTTTTAACCAAAACTTCTTGAAACATATATGTCATGGATTGGAGAATTTAGGTGAAGTAGGACAACTATAAGTAAGTTTTTGTATTCTCCCAAAAGTAGAATGATAAGCATGTTTTACATGTTTATGTTCGTTTTTAACACATCTAAGTAACCCCTCTAAAAGACTAGAAAGACACTTTGATCTTCTAAAAGGTCATATGAGAATCCTAAATAAAAACTTTTTAACCAAAACTTCTTGAAACATATATGTCATGGATTGGAGAATTTAGGTGAAGTAGGACAACTATAAGTAAGTTTTTGTATTCTCCCAAAGGTAGAATGATAAGCATGTTTTACATGTTTATGTTCGATTGTAACACAACTAAGTAACCCCTCTAATAGGCTAGAAAGACACTTTTATCTTCTAAAAGGTCCTATGAGAATCCTAAATAAAACTTTTTAACCCAAACTTCTTGAAACATATATGTTATGGATTGGAGAATTTAGGTGAAGTAGGACAACTATAAGTAAGTTTTTGTATTCTCCCAAAGGTAGAATGATAAGCATGTTTTACATGTTTATGTTCGTTTTTAACACAACTAAGTGATAGATTTAGAGTATAAACATTGAAAGAGATTAGGGTTCTAGAGATGCTTTGTAGCCGCAAAGAGAGAGAGGAGAGAATAAGAGATTCCAAAACCCTTATCTTATTACTTTGGTGTTACATTCTTTATATAGGAGAGACAATACAATTGTTGCTTAACCTAAAGGAGTATGAAGACAAAATGAGCTATAGGACAAGGTCTGATCCTGCTGAACATGCGCAGGTAAGAGAGAGAGAATGTGGTCCCCTCCTTTCTTGTTCTTATGCTCCAACGGTCATCTCTCTCTCTAGGATGTTCCAACAGTCATCTCTCTTCATTAGGTTACACCAAACTTGAATTATGATAAGGTTAAGGCGCTTCTTACTCTTAGGAAGAAGTCCCCAATTATGCACATGATCAAATGTGCAAGACTTGTGCATTTTTAGATACTACACAGCCTTTGCACATTTGATCTTCTCATGATCAATACTCCCCCTCAAGTTCAGACTTTGGAATCACCCTAAAGACTGAACTTGGAATGATCATGGCAACACCTCATTAAAAACCTTGATGTGGAAAACCACTTGGGACAAAACCACATCAAGGGAAAAAGAGTATGCTGCTCATGAATCAGGAGAGTTCTAATCATGAATAGCTACTAGCCCTAGTTTGCCAAAGACATGGGTGCAAACCTTAAGACTAGCAGCCTTAGTGAAGATATCCGCAAGCTGATCTTCACTCTTTGTGTAGCAAGGCAGAATGGTTCCATCTTCAATCTTTTCCCTTACCTTGTGACAATCAATCTCAATGTGTTTTGTCCTCTCATGAAACACTGAGTTGGTTGCAATGTGAATAGCAGCCTGGTTGTCACAATGGAAGGTGATTGGACTTGATTGCTCTATGCCAAAGTCCTTAAGCAAAGCCTTCAACCATGTTAACTCGGTTGCAAGCTTCCTCATAGCCCTATACTCAGCTTCAGCACTAGAACAAGATACCACCTTCTGCTTCTTTGTCTTCCAAGTCACCAAGTTGCCTCCAATGAAGGTGCAATAGCCGGTTGTTGATCTCCTATCACTCTTGTCACCAGCCCAATCTGCATCACAATAGCCAACAATTTCTGTGCTATCATTCTTACCCATCCAAATGCCTTGGTCAGTTGATCCTTTGAGATATCTGAGTATCCTCTCAATCAAACTCCAATGATACACTGTGGGTGATTGCATATGTTGACTAACTTGATTCACAGCAAAGCACAAGTCTGGTCTTGTGAGAGTGAGGTAGATAAGCTTCCCAACCAGCCTCCTATACAATGAGACATCCTTGAACTCGACTTCATCTGATTTCTCCCCCTTTCTATTGACTTGGTAGCCATCTTCAAGAGGAGTCTTTGCAATCTTGCAATCAAGCATACTTGTTTCTGCAAACAAGTCCTTAACATACTTCCTTTGGGACAGAAACAACCCATCATTGAGACTTCTTGAACCCATGGTCCATGAGAGTGTGACTGAGCTTATGGTACCATGCCCTTGGTGATTGCTTCAGACCATAAATTGCCCTTCTTAGCCTCAATACTTCACCATCTTTACACAAGTGCTTCAAACCTGGTGGTGGAGTCATATACACTTCTTCTTCAAGTTCACCTTGTAGAAAAGCATTCTTCACATCCATTTGCCATAGATTCCATGAGAGGTTTGTGGCTAAGCTCAGTGTGACTCTCACTGTATGAAGTTTAGCCACTGGTGCAAAGGTATCCGTATAGTCTTCTCCATAGGTTTGAGTGAACCCCCTTGCTACTAGCCTTGCCTTGTACCTCTCTATGTCTCCATTGCTTTTATACTTGATTGTGAAGACCCATTTAGAACTAACAGTCTTCTTCCTTTTTGGCAGCTTCTCCACAATCCAAGTGTGGTTCCTCTCCATAGCTTCTTTCTCATCCTTTACTGCATCCATCCAAACCTTGATACCTTCAGCCTCTTCATAAGTCTTAGGAACTTGGTTTAGCTCAATCTTTCCAAGAAAGGCCTTGTGACTAGATGGTAGCAAGTCAATAGAACAAGTAGACTGACTAGGATGAGCTACTGCTTGGTTGTTGTAGTAGACTCTTGTCTTCATCCATTCTGATGGATCTTTCTTTTCCCTTGTGCTTCTCCTGAGTTGCTGAACCTGTTGATCAACCACCTCTTCATTACCCACTGCCTCTTGATAAACCATCTCATCCTCATTCATATCCAAGTCCACTTGGTTCTGATCTTGAGGTAGAGTGTCTTCTTGAGCTTCAGCCGGTTCATGCGTGTGTGTTGCTGGTTCAGTATCCTCTTGTTGAGCTTCTTGGGTTTCTGTTTCAGGTTCCTTTGGCCGTGGGGTATCATTTCCCAAGTGGTCCAATAGGTACTTCAAACTTGTAGCCAAATCAGAAGGTGATCTTGAGAGATCCTTCAAACCTTCCCAATCCTTCTTCTCATAGTAACTCTGCCCCTCAATGAACTTAACATCCCTTGAAACATAGGTCCTGTTGTTGCTTGGATCAAAACACTTGTAGCCCTTCTGAGTTGTGGAGTATCCAAGAAACATACACTTTGTGCTCTTAGCATCTAGCTTGTTCCTTTGATCTCCTGAGATATACACAAAACAAACACAACCAAACACACGTAAGTGTTCAATAAATGGATTGGCTTTGTTCAATACCTCATATGGTGAAATGTCTTGAAGGACTCTAGTTGGGATCCTGTTGATGAGATAGCATGCTGCCAACACTGCATCTCCCCAAAACCTCTTAGGAACATTGGTGTGGAACATCATGGACCTAGCAACTTCCATGAGATGTCTGTTCTTCCTTTCAGCCACACCATTTTGTTGGGGAGTATGGGGACAGCTTGTTTGATGAAGGATCCCACATTTGTTCAAGTGAGCTTTGAATCTTTGGCTTGTATACTCTCCTCCATTATCTGACCTAAACACTTTGATCTTGGCATTAAACTGATTAGTAACATAGTTTTGGAAATTCAAAAATGCATCAAACACCCTATCTTTAGATGGAAGCAAAGTTACCCAAGTATATTTTGATTTTTCATCTATGAAGGTCACAAAATACTTGTTTCTATCTCTAGACAGGCAAGGTGAAGTCCAAACATCAGAGTGCACAAGATCAAAACAATGTTCATAGATAGTAGTTGATTTAGGAAAGATAGTTCTACAATGTTTGCCAAGAATACAAGCTTCACAAGTTGAATGATCAAAGCTAACATTAGGCAACATTAAGTTCAAAGCACGAGCATGAGGATGTCCTAGTCTAGCATGCCATAGGACATTTTGATTGGAAGAAAAACAGGATTTAAAAGCTAAAGTATCCGAGTGGTTTGGAGAAGTGTCTTCAAGGAGGTAAAGCTCATCTTGTGTACCACCTCTTCCAATAACCTTTCCATTCTTAATATCCTGAAAACAAACTTCATTAGGCCCAAAGATAACATTGCAATTCAAGTCTTTAGTGATCCTTTTAACCGACAGCAAGTTAGACTTAAACTTAGGAACATAGAATGCATCACTTTCCTTGTTAAATAATCTCAACTTTCCTGTACCTATTATTGGAATCCCTTGACCATCAGCTATAGTTACTCTTCCTAGGGCAGGTTTAATGTTCTCCAACAACTTAGCATTACTAATCATATGGTGAGAAGCTCCTGAATCTACTACCAACTTATGATCAGTTTTACTAAGCAATTTATGTGAGAATAAAGAGATACCAGAGAGTTTAGAGGCATAAGCCTTGATGAGGTCCTCAAGGTCACTCTTCTTAACATACTCAGTGGCTGTGTAGAGTGCAAGCTCCCCTCCTTGAGCTGAAGTGGAGGCTGGTTCATTCACAGCTTCTTGTGAGATGTTTGCATTTGCCCTTGAGTTCTTGAACTTGTCTGGTTTGAGGTGGGGATGGAGGATCCAACACTTATCCTTGGAGTGGCCTTTCCTCTTGCATTGATCACAAAATCGCGCCTTCTTCTCCTCAGGTTTGAAGCCGGCTTTGTTGGCAGTCACCAACTCCCCCTTTCCTCCAAACAAACCAATGTTTCCTTCTTCCTTTTGGAGCCTTGAGCACACCTCTTCAAAATCAGGAAGTGTAGTCTCCCTTAGGATCTTCATGATGGCATCATTATAAACCGGATTCAAGTTGAGTAGAAGGCCAAAGATCTTGTCTTGCTCCTTTCTCTCAATGAGAACCTTAGGGTTTAAAGTACTTGGCCTTAGCATTTCAAGTTCAGACCATGCTGAAGAGAACTTCCCAAGATACTTGGTAAAGTCATGGTCTTCTTGTTTCAGCTCATTTATGGCCTTCTTCACCTCATAAACTCTGCTCAGATTTGAAACATCTCCATAAATCTTCTTGAGAGTATCCCACAGTGACTTGGCTGTCTCACAATGAGAATAAGCTTCAAGGATGGATGGGTCAAGAGAGTTTTGGAGAAAGCCAAGCACAAGCTGATCTTCTTGAAACCATTTTGCTTCTGCCTTCTTGGTTTCCTCATCCTTCTTCTTGGCTTCATCTTCTTCAGTTGGTGTTTTATCCTCCAAGATGTGATCCCACAATCCTCTTCCACAAATGGCAGTCTTGATGGTCCTTTGCCATGTCCTATAGTTGATACCTTTGAGCACAACAGGGACAACAGTAGGCCTCAAGCTTGAGCTAAGATGAGCAGAATCTTCCATTGTGAATGACTGAAGAGAGTGAGAGACGGCTTGAATAACTGAGAAGAGTTGGCGCCTTAAGTTACCGAGAGGAGAGATGAGTTTCTAGGGTTTAAGACCAAGAAACTTAAATGGACCGAGAGACTGAGGCTTAGAGCAAGCTTTAGGTTTAGAACAGAGAGGAATGGAAGTATGAGAGCAGTAGAAACCGAGAGAATGAGCAGTAGAAACCGAGAGAATGAAGAATGAGAGTATTAGGGTTTTGTAACCGAGAGATTAGTGAAACCGTGAGAATGAGAGTGAGAATCAAAAGAATAGAGCTATAGATCAATGCTCTGATACCATGATAGATTTAGAGTATAAACATTGAAAGAGATTAGGGTTCTAGAGATGCTTTGTAGCCGCAAAGAGAGAGAGGAGAGAATAAGAGATTCCAAAACCCTTATCTTATTACTTTGGTGTTACATTCTTTATATAGGAGAGACAATACAATTGTTGCTTAACCTAAAGGAGTATGAAGACAAAATGAGCTATAGGACAAGGTCTGATCCTGCTGAACATGCGCAGGTAAGAGAGAGAGAATGTGGTCCCCTCCTTTCTTGTTCTTATGCTCCAACGGTCATCTCTCTCTCTAGGATGTTCCAACAGTCATCTCTCTTCATTAGGTTACACCAAACTTGAATTATGATAAGGTTAAGGCGCTTCTTACTCTTAGGAAGAAGTCCCCAATTATGCACATGATCAAATGTGCAAGACTTGTGCATTTTTAGATACTACACAGCCTTTGCACATTTGATCTTCTCATGATCAATACTAAGTAACCCCTCTAAAAGACTAGAAAGTCACTTTGATCTTCTAAAAGGTCCTATGAGAATCCTAAATAAAAAATTTTAACCAAAACTTCTTGAAACATACATGTCATGGATTGGAGAATTTAGGTGAGGTAGGACAACTGTAAGTAAGTTTTTATATGCTCCTTAAGGTAGAATGAGAAGCATTTTATACAAGTTTATGTTCGTTTGTAACACCCCTAAGTAACCCTTCTAAATACTCGAAAGACACTATGATCTTGTAAAAGGTCCTATGAGAATCCTAAACAAAACTTTTTAAACAAAAATTCTTGAAACATATGTGTCATGGATCGGGGGTTTTAGGTGAGGTTAAACAACTATAAGTAAGTTTTTGTATGTTGCTTAAGGTAGAATGAGAAGCATTTTATACAAGTTTATGTTCGTTTGTAACACCCCTAAGTAACCCGTCTAAATACTAGAAAGACACTTTGATCTTGTAAAAGGTCCTATGAGAATCCTAAACAAAACTTTTTGAACAACAATGTTTGAAACATATGTGTCATGGATTGGAGATTTTAGGTGAGGTTAGACAACTATAAGTAAGATTTTGTATGCTCCTAAAGGTAGAATGAGAATCATTTTATACAAGTTTATGTTCATTTGTAACACCCCTAAATAACCCTTCTAAATAATAGAAAGACACTTTGACCTTCTACAAGTTCCTATGATAATCCTAAACAAAACTTTTTAAACAAAACTTCTTGAAACCTATGTGTCATGGATTGGAGAATTTAGGTGCAGTAAGACAACTATAAGTAAGTTTTTGTATGCTCCCAAAGGTAGAATGAGAAGCATGTTGTACATGTTTATGTTTGTTTGTAACACAACTAAGTAACCCCTCCAAAAGACTAGAAAGACATTTTGATCTTCTAAAAGGTCCTATGAGAATCCAAAATAAAACTTTTTAACCAAAACTTCTTGAAACATATATGTCATGGATTGGAGAATTTAGGTGAGGTAGGACAACTATAAGTAAGTTTTTTTATTCTCCCAAAGGTAGAATGATAAGCATGTTTTACATGTTTATGTTCGATTGTAACACAACTAAGTAACCCCTCTCATAGGCTAGAAAGACACTTTGATCTTCTAAAAGGTCCTATGAGAATCCTAAATAAAAATTTTTAACCAAAACTTCTTGAAACATATATGTCATGGATTGGAGAATTTAGGTGAAGTAGGACAACTATAAGTAAGTTTTTGTATTCTCCCAAAAGTAGAATGATAAGCATGTTTTACATGTTTATGTTCGTTTTTAACACATCTAAGTAACCCCTCTAAAAGACTAGAAAGACACTTTGATCTTCTAAAAGGTCATATGAGAATCCTAAATAAAAACTTTTTAACCAAAACTTCTTGAAACATATATGTCATGGATTGGAGAATTTAGGTGAAGTAGGACAACTATAAGTAAGTTTTTGTATTCTCCCAAAGGTAGAATGATAAGCATGTTTTACATGTTTATGTTCGATTGTAACACAACTAAGTAACCCCTCTAATAGGCTAGAAAGACACTTTTATCTTCTAAAAGGTCCTATGAGAATCCTAAATAAAACTTTTTAACCCAAACTTCTTGAAACATATATGTTATGGATTGGAGAATTTAGGTGAAGTAGGACAACTATAAGTAAGTTTTTGTATTCTCCCAAAGGTAGAATGATAAGCATGTTTTACATGTTTATGTTCGTTTTTAACACAACTAAGTAACCCCTCTAAAAGACTAGAAAGACACTTTGATCTTCTAAAAGGTCCTATGAGAATCCTAAATAAAAAATTTTAACCAAAACTTCTTGAAACATACATGTCATGGATTGGAGAATTTAGGTGAGGTAGGACAACTGTAAGTAAGTTTTTATATGCTCCTTAAGGTAGAATGAGAAGCATTTTATACAAGTTTATGTTCGTTTGTAACACCCCTAAGTAACCCTTCTAGATACTCGAAAGACACTATGATCTTGTAAAAGGTCCTATGAGAATCCTAAACAAAACTTTTTAAACAAAAATTCTTGAAACATATGTGTCATGGATCGGGGGTTTTAGGTGAGGTTAAACAACTATAAGTAAGTTTTTGTATGTTGCTTAAGGTAGAATGAGAAGCATTTTATACAAGTTTATGTTCGTTTGTAACACCCCTAAGTAACCCGTCTAAATACTAGAAAGACACTTTGATCTTGTAAAAGGTCCAATGAGAATCCTAAACAAAACTTTTTGAACAACAATTCTTGAAACATACATATCATGGATTGGAGAATTTAGGTGAGGTAGGACAACTATAAGTAAGTTTTTGTATGCTCCTTAAGGTAGAATGAGAATCATTTTATACAAGTTTATGTTCATTTGTAACACCCCTAAATAACCCTTCTAAATAATAGAAAGACACTTTGACCTTCTACAAGTTCCTATGATAATCCTAAACAAAACTTTTTAAACAAAACTTCTTGAAACCTATGTGTCATGGATTGGAGAATTTAGGTGCAGTAAGACAACTATAAGTATGTTTTTGTATGCTCCCAAAGGTAGAATGAGAAGCATGTTGTACATGTTTATGTTCGTTTGTAACACAACTAAGTAACCCCTCCAAAAGACTAGAAAGACATTTTTATCTTCTAAAAGGTCCTATGAGAATCCAAAATAAAACTTTTTAACCAAAACTTCTTGAAACTTATATGTCATGGATTGGAGAATTTAGGTGAGGTAGGACAACTATAAGTAAGTTTTTTTATTCTCCCAAAGGTAGAATGATAAGCATGTTTTACATGTTTATGTTCGATTGTAACACAAATAAGTAACCCCTCTAATAGGCTAGAAAGACACTTTGATCTTCTAAAAGGTTCTATGAGAATCCTAAATAAAACTTTTTAACCAAAACTTCTTGAAACATATATGTCATGGATTGGAGAATTTAGGTGAAGTAGGACAACTATAAGTAAGTTTTTGTATTCTCCCAAAGGTAGAATGATAAGCATGTTTTACATGTTTATGTTCGTTTTTAACACATCTAAGTAACCCCTCTAAAAGACTAGAAAGACACTTTGATCTTCTAAAAGGTCCTATGAGAATCCTAAATAAAAACTTTTTAACCAAAACTTCTTGAAACATATATGTCATGGATTGGAGAATTTAGGTGAAGTAGGACAACTATAAGTAAGTTTTTGTATTCTCCCAAAGGTAGAATGATAAGCATGTTTTACATGTTTATGTTCGTTTTTAACACAACTAAGTAACCCCTCTAAAAGACTAGAAAGACACTTTGATTTTCTAAAAGGTCCTATGAGAATCCTAAATAAAAATTTTTAACCAAAACTTCTTGAAACATACATGTCATGGATTGGAGAATTTAGGTGAGGTAGGACAACTATAAGTAAGTTTTTGTATGCTCCTTAAGGTAGAATGAGAAGCATTTTATACAAGTTATGTTCGTTTGTAACACCCCTAAGTAACCCGTCTAAATACTAGAAAGACACTTTGATCTTCTAAAAGGTCCTATGAGAATCCTAAATAAAAAACTAAAGGTAGAATGATAATCATGTTTTACATGTTTATGTTCGTTTGTAACACAACTAAGTAACCCCTCTAAAAGACTAGAAAGACACTTTGATCTTCTAAAAGGTCCTATGAGAATCCTAAATAAAAACTTTTTAACCAAAACTTCTTGAAACATATATGTCATGGATTGGAGAATTTAGGTGAAGTAGGACAACTATAAGTAAGTTTTTGTATTCTCCCAAAGGTAGAATGATAAGCATGTTTTACATGTTTATGTTCGATTGTAACACAACTAAGTAACCCCTCTAATAGGCTAGAAAGACACTTTTATCTTCTAAAAGGTCCTATGAGAATCCTAAATAAAACTTTTTAACCCAAACTTCTTGAAACATATATGTTATGGATTGGAGAATTTAGGTGAAGTAGGACAACTATAAGTAAGTTTTTGTATTCTCCCAAAGGTAGAATGATAAGCATGTTTTACATGTTTATGTTCGTTTTTAACACAACTAAGTAACCCCTCTAAAAGACTAGAAAGACACTTTGATCTTCTAAAAGGTCCTATGAGAATCCTAAATAAAAAATTTTAACCAAAACTTCTTGAAACATACATGTCATGGATTGGAGAATTTAGGTGAGGTAGGACAACTGTAAGTAAGTTTTTATATGCTCCTTAAGGTAGAATGAGAAGCATTTTATACAAGTTTATGTTCGTTTGTAACACCCCTAAGTAACCCTTCTAGATACTCGAAAGACACTATGATCTTGTAAAAGGTCCTATGAGAATCCTAAACAAAACTTTTTAAACAAAAATTCTTGAAACATATGTGTCATGGATCGGGGGTTTTAGGTGAGGTTAAACAACTATAAGTAAGTTTTTGTATGTTGCTTAAGGTAGAATGAGAAGCATTTTATACAAGTTTATGTTCGTTTGTAACACCCCTAAGTAACCCGTCTAAATACTAGAAAGACACTTTGATCTTGTAAAAGGTCCAATGAGAATCCTAAACAAAACTTTTTGAACAACAATTCTTGAAACATACATGTCATGGATTGGAGAATTTAGGTGAGGTAGGACAACTATAAGTAAGTTTTTGTATGCTCCTTAAGGTAGAATGAGAATCATTTTATACAAGTTTATGTTCATTTGTAACACCCCTAAATAACCCTTCTAAATAATAGAAAGACACTTTGACCTTCTACAAGTTCCTATGATAATCCTAAACAAAACTTTTTAAACAAAACTTCTTGAAACCTATGTGTCATGGATTGGAGAATTTAGGTGCAGTAAGACAACTATAAGTATGTTTTTGTATGCTCCCAAAGGTAGAATGAGAAGCATGTTGTACATGTTTATGTTCGTTTGTAACACAACTAAGTAACCCCTCCAAAAGACTAGAAAGACATTTTTATCTTCTAAAAGGTCCTATGAGAATCCAAAATAAAACTTTTTAACCAAAACTTCTTGAAACTTATATGTCATGGATTGGAGAATTTAGGTGAGGTAGGACAACTATAAGTAAGTTTTTTTATTCTCCCAAAGGTAGAATGATAAGCATGTTTTACATGTTTATGTTCGATTGTAACACAAATAAGTAACCCCTCTAATAGGCTAGAAAGACACTTTGATCTTCTAAAAGGTTCTATGAGAATCCTAAATAAAACTTTTTAACCAAAACTTCTTGAAACATATATGTCATGGATTGGAGAATTTAGGTGAAGTAGGACAACTATAAGTAAGTTTTTGTATTCTCCCAAAGGTAGAATGATAAGCATGTTTTACATGTTTATGTTCGTTTTTAACACATCTAAGTAACCCCTCTAAAAGACTAGAAAGACACTTTGATCTTCTAAAAGGTCCTATGAGAATCCTAAATAAAAACTTTTTAACCAAAACTTCTTGAAACATATATGTCATGGATTGGAGAATTTAGGTGAAGTAGGACAACTATAAGTAAGTTTTTGTATTCTCCCAAAGGTAGAATGATAAGCATGTTTTACATGTTTATGTTCGTTTTTAACACAACTAAGTAACCCCTCTAAAAGACTAGAAAGACACTTTGATTTTCTAAAAGGTCCTATGAGAATCCTAAATAAAAATTTTTAACCAAAACTTCTTGAAACATACATGTCATGGATTGGAGAATTTAGGTGAGGTAGGACAACTATAAGTAAGTTTTTGTATGCTCCTTAAGGTAGAATGAGAAGCATTTTATACAAGTTATGTTCGTTTGTAACACCCCTAAGTAACCCGTCTAAATACTAGAAAGACACTTTGATCTTCTAAAAGGTCCTATGAGAATCCTAAATAAAAAACTAAAGGTAGAATGATAATCATGTTTTACATGTTTATGTTCGTTTGTAACACAACTAAGTAACCCCTCTAAAAGACTAGAAAGACACTTTGATCTTCTAAAAGGTCCTATGAGAATCCTAAATAAAAACTTTTTAACCAAAACTTCTTGAAACATATATGTCATGGATTGGAGAATTTAGGTGAAGTAGGACAACTATAAGTAAGTTTTTGTATTCTCCCAAAGGTAGAATGATAAGCATGTTTTACATGTTTATGTTCGATTGTAACACAACTAAGTAACCCCTCTAATAGGCTAGAAAGACACTTTTATCTTCTAAAAGGTCCTATGAGAATCCTAAATAAAACTTTTTAACCCAAACTTCTTGAAACATATATGTTATGGATTGGAGAATTTAGGTGAAGTAGGACAACTATAAGTAAGTTTTTGTATTCTCCCAAAGGTAGAATGATAAGCATGTTTTACATGTTTATGTTCGTTTTTAACACAACTAAGTAACCCCTCTAAAAGACTAGAAAGACACTTTGATCTTCTAAAAGGTCCTATGAGAATCCTAAATAAAAAATTTTAACCAAAACTTCTTGAAACATACATGTCATGGATTGGAGAATTTAGGTGAGGTAGGACAACTGTAAGTAAGTTTTTATATGCTCCTTAAGGTAGAATGAGAAGCATTTTATACAAGTTTATGTTCGTTTGTAACACCCCTAAGTAACCCTTCTAGATACTCGAAAGACACTATGATCTTGTAAAAGGTCCTATGAGAATCCTAAACAAAACTTTTTAAACAAAAATTCTTGAAACATATGTGTCATGGATCGGGGGTTTTAGGTGAGGTTAAACAACTATAAGTAAGTTTTTGTATGTTGCTTAAGGTAGAATGAGAAGCATTTTATACAAGTTTATGTTCGTTTGTAACACCCCTAAGTAACCCGTCTAAATACTAGAAAGACACTTTGATCTTGTAAAAGGTCCAATGAGAATCCTAAACAAAACTTTTTGAACAACAATTCTTGAAACATATATGTCATGGATTGGAGAATTTAGGTGAGGTAGGACAACTATAAGTAAGTTTTTGTATGCTCCTTAAGGTAGAATGAGAATCATTTTATACAAGTTTATGTTCATTTGTAACACCCCTAAATAACCCTTCTAAATAATAGAAAGACACTTTGACCTTCTACAAGTTCCTATGATAATCCTAAACAAAACTTTTTAAACAAAACTTCTTGAAACCTATGTGTCATGGATTGGAGAATTTAGGTGCAGTAAGACAACTATAAGTATGTTTTTGTATGCTCCCAAAGGTAGAATGAGAAGCATGTTGTACATGTTTATGTTCGTTTGTAACACAACTAAGTAACCCCTCCAAAAGACTAGAAAGACATTTTTATCTTCTAAAAGGTCCTATGAGAATCCAAAATAAAACTTTTTAACCAAAACTTCTTGAAACTTATATGTCATGGATTGGAGAATTTAGGTGAGGTAGGACAACTATAAGTAAGTTTTTTTATTCTCCCAAAGGTAGAATGATAAGCATGTTTTACATGTTTATGTTCGATTGTAACACAAATAAGTAACCCCTCTAATAGGCTAGAAAGACACTTTGATCTTCTAAAAGGTTCTATGAGAATCCTAAATAAAACTTTTTAACCAAAACTTCTTGAAACATATATGTCATGGATTGGAGAATTTAGGTGAAGTAGGACAACTATAAGTAAGTTTTTGTATTCTCCCAAAGGTAGAATGATAAGCATGTTTTACATGTTTATGTTCGTTTTTAACACATCTAAGTAACCCCTCTAAAAGACTAGAAAGACACTTTGATCTTCTAAAAGGTCCTATGAGAATCCTAAATAAAAACTTTTTAACCAAAACTTCTTGAAACATATATGTCATGGATTGGAGAATTTAGGTGAAGTAGGACAACTATAAGTAAGTTTTTGTATTCTCCCAAAGGTAGAATGATAAGCATGTTTTACATGTTTATGTTCGTTTTTAACACAACTAAGTAACCCCTCTAAAAGACTAGAAAGACACTTTGATCTTGTAAAAGGTCCTATGAGAATCCTAAACAAAACTTTTTAAACAAAAATTCTTGAAACATATGTGTCATGGATCGGGGGTTTTAGGTGAGGTTAAACAACTATAAGTAAGTTTTTGTATGTTGCTTAAGGTAGAATGAGAAGCATTTTATACAAGTTTATGTTCGTTTGTAACACCCCTAAGTAACCCGTCTAAATACTAGAAAGACACTTTGATCTTGTAAAAGGTCCTATGAGAATCCTAAACAAAACTTTTTGAACAACAATGTTTGAAACATATGTGTCATGGATTGGAGATTTTAGGTGAGGTTAGACAACTATAAGTAAGATTTTGTATGTTGCTTAAGGTAGAATGAGAAGCATTTTATACAAGTTTATGTTCGTTTGTAACACCCCTAAGTAACCCGTCTAAATACTAGAAAGACACTTTGATCTTGTAAAAGGTCCAATGAGAATCCTAAACAAAACTTTTTGAACAACAATTCTTGAAACATACATGTCATGGATTGGAGAATTTAGGTGAGGTAGGACAACTATAAGTAAGTTTTTGTATGCTCCTTAAGGTAGAATGAGAATCATTTTATACAAGTTTATGTTCATTTGTAACACCCCTAAATAACCCTTCTAAATAATAGAAAGACACTTTGACCTTCTACAAGTTCCTATGATAATCCTAAACAAAACTTTTTAAACAAAACTTCTTGAAACCTATGTGTCATGGATTGGAGAATTTAGGTGCAGTAAGACAACTATAAGTAAGTTTTTGTATGCTCCCAAAGGTAGAATGAGAAGCATGTTGTACATGTTTATGTTTGTTTGTAACACAACTAAGTAACCCCTCCAAAAGACTAGAAAGACATTTTGATCTTCTAAAAGGTCCTATGAGAATCCAAAATAAAACTTTTTAACCAAAACTTCTTGAAACATATATGTCATGGATTGGAGAATTTAGGTGAAGTAGGACAACTATAAGTAAGTTTTTTTATTCTCCCAAAGGTAGAATGATAAGCATGTTTTACATGTTTATGTTCGATTGTAACACAACTAAGTAACCCCTCTCATAGGCTAGAAAGACACTTTGATCTTCTAAAAGGTCCTATGAGAATCCTAAATAAAAATTTTTAACCAAAACTTCTTGAAACATATATGTCATGGATTGGAGAATTTAGGTGAAGTAGGACAACTATAAGTAAGTTTTTGTATTCTCCCAAAAGTAGAATGATAAGCATGTTTTACATGTTTATGTTCGTTTTTAACACATCTAAGTAACCCCTCTAAAAGACTAGAAAGACACTTTGATCTTCTAAAAGGTCATATGAGAATCCTAAATAAAAACTTTTTAACCAAAACTTCTTGAAACATATATGTCATGGATTGGAGAATTTAGGTGAAGTAGGACAACTATAAGTAAGTTTTTGTATTCTCCCAAAGGTAGAATGATAAGCATGTTTTACATGTTTATGTTCGATTGTAACACAACTAAGTAACCCCTCTAATAGGCTAGAAAGACACTTTTATCTTCTAAAAGGTCCTATGAGAATCCTAAATAAAACTTTTTAACCCAAACTTCTTGAAACATATATGTTATGGATTGGAGAATTTAGGTGAAGTAGGACAACTATAAGTAAGTTTTTGTATTCTCCCAAAGGTAGAATGATAAGCATGTTTTACATGTTTATGTTCGTTTTTAACACAACTAAGTAACCCCTCTAAAAGACTAGAAAGACACTTTGATCTTCTAAAAGGTCCTATGAGAATCCTAAATAAAAAATTTTAACCAAAACTTCTTGAAACATACATGTCATGGATTGGAGAATTTAGGTGAGGTAGGACAACTGTAAGTAAGTTTTTATATGCTCCTTAAGGTAGAATGAGAAGCATTTTATACAAGTTTATGTTCGTTTGTAACACCCCCTAAGTAACCCTTCTAGATACTCGAAAGACACTATGATCTTGTAAAAGGTCCTATGAGAATCCTAAACAAAACTTTTTAAACAAAAATTCTTGAAACATATGTGTCATGGATCGGGGGTTTTAGGTGAGGTTAAACAACTATAAGTAAGTTTTTGTATGTTGCTTATGGTAGAATGAGAAGCATTTTATACAAGTTTATGTTCGTTTGTAACACCCCTAAGTAACCCGTCTAAATACTAGAAAGACACTTTGATCTTGTAAAAGGTCCAATGAGAATCCTAAACAAAACTTTTTGAACAACAATTCTTGAAACATATGTGTCATGGATTGGAGATTTCAGGTGAGGTTAGACAACTATAAGTAAGATTTTGTATGCTCCTAAAGGTAGAATGAGAATCATTTTATACAAGTTTATGTTCATTTGTAACACCCCTAAATAACCCTTCTAAATAATAGAAAGACACTTTGACCTTCTACAAGTTCCTATGATAATCCTAAACAAAACTTTTTAAACAAAACTTCTTGAAACCTATGTGTCATGGATTGGAGAATTTAGGTGCAGTAAGACAACTATAAGTAAGTTTTTGTATGCTCCCAAAGGTAGAATGAGAAGCATGTTGTACATGTTTATGTTCGTTTGTAACACAACTAAGTAACCCCTCCAAAAGACTAGAAAGACATTTTGATCTTCTAAAAGGTCCTATGAGAATCCAAAATAAAACTTTTTAACCAAAACTTCTTGAAACTTATATGTCATGGATTGGAGAATTTAGGTGAGGTAGGACAACTATAAGTAAGTTTTTTTATTCTCCCAAAGGTAGAATGATAAGCATGTTTTACATGTTTATGTTCGATTGTAACACAACTAAGTAACCCCTCTAATAGGCTAGAAAGACACTTTGATCTTCTAAAAGGTCCTATGAGAATCCTAAATAAAACTTTTTAACCAAAACTTCTTGAAACATATATGTCATGGATTGGAGAATTTAGGTGAAGTAGGACAACTATAAGTAAGTTTTTGTATTCTCCCAAAGGTAGAATGATAAGCATGTTTTACATGTTTATGTTCGTTTTTAACACATCTAAGTAACCCCTCTAAAAGACTAGAAAGACACTTTGATCTTCTAAAAGGTCCTATGAGAATCCTAAATAAAAACTTTTTAACCAAAACTTCTTGAAACATATATGTCATGGATTGGAGAATTTAGGTGAAGTAGGACAACTATAAGTAAGTTTTTGTATTCTCCCAAAGGTAGAATTATGGGAAAATCGCATTTTAAACCATCAAGGTGAGAAAAGGTAACACTTTAAACCTTCGAGTTTTGACACTAACACTTCAAACCTTCAAATAAATTATACTCACAGTTTAACTATCGAAATTAACTCTCGACTTTGCGCCGCCATTAAAGTTAACAGAGCATTGAATTTCGTTAACAGAATTATAAACCGCCGTTAATTTAAAACCACGTTTTTAATCGTGTTTAATTGCGTTTTAACTCGCGTTTTGGCCTTTAAATCAATCACGGCTCATATTTTCTATTCACACTAAAAATCCCCAAATCGATTTCTAGGGTTTGTGGAAGAGTTTGAGAAGATGTCTCAGAGTGCGACTTCACAGGCTGGTAATTCTCAGATAGCGATTTCTTCAACCATCGACAACAATGTTCTCTGTGACTGTAATCGAGCTGCAAAAGTCGTGAGAGCATGGACCCGAGAAAACCCTGGGTGAAGGTTTTTCAGCTGTAGAGGCCGTCGAGTTTCAAATGGGTATGAATCCTGCAACTTCTTTCGTTGGTTTGATGTGGAGAAGCCACAAGGATGGCAGCATCTTGCTTTGCTGGAAGCGAGAGATACCATTAAGGAACAAAAGGAGGAGATTGTGATGTTGAAGAATAAGGTAAGTTCTATATCTCATGAATCTGACAATCTAGGATATTCGAGTGGAGGAATGGAAAAATTCAATCAAATAAGTGAAGAATGTGAAGCTCTGAAGAGGGAAGTGTTGATACTTCGTGAGAGGAGCACGATTTTACGGAATGTGCTTGTATCTTCATCGATTGGATTTGCTGTCGTTATTGGAGGAGTAATGGCAATGTGGAAGTGTTCTTAATCGTATGGATCTTGCTGCGTAATGTCTTTGTTGAAGTGTATTTTCAATCTTTTTTGTTAACATTATGGAAGTTATGTCGGATTATGTTTATGTTTTAGACTATTTGTTGAAGTGTTTGTAAGACTTGTGTTAACGTTTATGCTTTTTAATCTATTTTTCAAAACTCAAATCAGTCTTAATGAATAAGAAGAAGATGATTAAGATTTATAGCAGCCGATAATGTATCACAAAACATCAAAATAACCACAATTGTACAACCAAAGAAGTTGAAAACAACAAAAGTTCAACCCTTAGACACGACAGTAAAAACAAATGTTGATAGCTTAATGATCCTCAGGCCGTTGCTCGTTTGCATCTGGCGGTTGTCTGTCTGGGACTTGTGCAGGCTGAGTGTTATGATCTTGTGGAGGCTGTGGGTTTAGGTCAGACCTATCATACACTCGATTTCCAAACACTTCGAAAGGGCGGTTAGTGAATGGACTCCAAATTGCTCCAATGCCATTCGGAATGTTAGCAGTCTTCCTTATTTTGAGTGGTCGACCTCTAGATGGTTTCTTCACATGAGGTTTCATGGCTGAGACTGAAGACTGAGGAGCACTAGAACTAACCTCGGATTCACCAAATGCACTTGAAGGTATAGGCTGAGAGCTACTTCCTGTGGCTGGAGTCTTTCTTTTTCCTCTTGGCTTTGGTGGTGGCCTTGGAGCATTCTGAATTATGAGCAAACAAATCCCACAAATATAAGAAACGACCATACCAAAAAAAAAAACAGAAGATCAAAGGCTAACATATTACATCAGTTGGATGCTTTCGAGGTCGACCGCGTCTGTTCTTTGGGCCTTCGATGACAACGGGTTCATTCTTGCAACCACTTTTTATATGTCCAGCCTGCTTACATTGACTGCAATGTGGGATTCTCCCATGTCTTGTTGACTTCCCTGCATTTTTGAGATCTTCAAAAGGTTCCTTTCTCCTATCCCTTGTCTTTGGTCGACCTCTTGGCTTGCGAAACTCGGGAATTCCTATGGGTGGCTTATATGTTTTCTTCCATAGCTTCTCCCCATTGACAGGTTTGATGTTATCTTCGTATGTTTTCTTCAACACGTCGGTATAGTAATACTCTGCCACATATCTAACCGGATCATCTTGGTTATCATTCAGAACACATACATCATGTTTACATGGGATGCCTGCAATAAAAGAATGATTACACTACAAGTAAGAAACAGAAAATATTGATTGAATAAGGCAAATTCAAACCTGTCAAATCCCACTTGCGACAAGCACATTGGTGCGTGGACAGATTCACAGTGTATCCACATTCAATCTCATTCACCTCATACACATTTTTGCTGCTGCGTATGGTTGAGCAGTATTTGGAAGCAACCCTTGCTTTCTCCAATAATCTCATTGTGATGGGTGTCACAATTGTGTCGCACTTGTCTGCTTTCAAAGACCTTCTAGAAATCCTTCTCATGGCCTGTCTTCTAATGTCTTCCAACAGATTGATAACAGGCTTTGATCTCGCAATCTTGATTGTCCGGTTAAAGCTCTCTGATAGGTTGTTGTGAACATCTGGGCAGTGTGATTCTTCCTTGAAAAAGGCACGACACCATCGCATTGGTTCAGTGTTGACTAACGCTTCATGGGCAGCAGGATCATACTCCTTAACTAATTTCAGCTTCTCTTCGTATTCTCCTTCAGTGTAACTATATGCAACCCCCCAAAACAGATTCTTGTACTCTGACCTCGTGAAGCCGCGTTTTCTCCAATTGGCATAGATATGCCTCGCACACATACGGTGTTCAGCAATAGGAAGCTCTGCTTCTATCGCAATAACAAGACCCTATAAACAACAAGTTTAACATGTCAGCATCTATTTACTTTGGCAATAAAACACAATCTACTTACCTTTTGCTTATCAGATATGATTGTGAGATTGTGGCCATTCCCTAAGTCGAGATCAATCTTTAGTTGCTTGACAAACCAACCCCATGTGTCTTTGTTCTCGCCTCGTACCACAGCCCACGCTATTGGGTACATCCTGTTGTCTGCATCTCGACCAACAGCTGCAAGCACATCACCAGTCAACTCCCACTTCAAAAAACATCCATCCAACCCAATAACTGGTCTACAACAGTTCTTCCATGTCTTGCGAAATTCCTCAAAGCATATATAGAAACAGTCAAACATATCCACACCGTTTTTTTAATAGTGCAAAGCTCGGTTCTGATTCCTCTGTGTGTGCGTCGTAATTCAGCTTCATAATCCCATAATTTACCAAACTGAGTTGTTTGAGCTTCTAAAATGATGTCCAATGCAATTCGCCTTCCCCTATAACACTTCGACAGTGGGACAACAATGTCATACCTCTATTTGATTGTGTCTTTGATCACTGCTGCTTTCAAAGAAATGTCCCTTCTAATCTCCTCTCTAAACAAACCTGCTATCACACCTTGCTTCAACATAGAGACTTTGCTTGATTTACCATGGTTATGTTTCATCTTACACACTTTGACCATCCACTTATTAATAGGTGGCTCGTAGGAACAATAAACTCTGAACTTGCACTCCTTACCGCAACAAACAACAGCTATACGATTTGCTTCAGACTTCGCCATCTTTACATCGTATTGAGTCTTCAAAGAATACCGTAATAACTGATCCTTAAACTCTAAGCCACTGTTAAACTTCTGAAATAACCATAAATATGGCTCCTTCTCCAAATCTCCATGATACTTTGATTTTCCCTTTTCTTTATTCTTCCCTTTTGGCACATCCCATTGATCCCACTCTTCATCTGAATTGAGTGGAGTGTCCGGATACTCAGCATCCTCCTCTATCACACATTCTTCATCACTTTCTTCTGCTTCACGGTCGGCTGCTGCTCTTTCTTCGTGATTTTGATAAGCTTCATTCCCTGGTTTAGCTGCAGTACCTTCCTCAAAAACAGACTTAAACCTGTCGTCATTACCACCATCACCCGCATCAACCACAACTTCATCACCATGATCATTCACCTCATTAGCACCATGCTCATTCACTTCATCAACCAACTCGTCATTCATATGTTCATCCATATCAGCATCAGACTGAACCTGATTATCCTCATCAGGAATCTCGTCTTCTCTTTCGTCTTCTGATCGATCCAGTTCATCATCTTCGTGTGGTCTATCAACCTCTTCATCACTTCCTTCATCAGGTATCTCATCTTCTCTTTCGGGATCTGTTACGTCGTGCTCCATGTATATTTCAGCCTCTCCAGCCTCCTTCACTAAGCATATCAGCAAGAACATGTCATCCTGATTTTCTTGGAAGACATATTCGACAGTCTTCATCTCTGCCTCGGTATTTCTGTACCAAACAAACCTAATCGGCGACATGATACGAGCTTCATACCTGGAGAATTGTACGAACTTAGCCCAAGAAATGTCATACAATTCCCAGCTCACTGTGTCAGCTCCGATTTCTCCAACATATTTGTAATTGTCACCATCTTTCTCCATAGATCCACCATAGTGGATTGTGAGTTTAATCAGACTGCAGAAAAAGGGAAAAGATTTAAATTAATCGAAAAACCCTCAATCCTTCGTTATTTCGCGAATCCGAACAGAGATTTAGGGTTTCACGAAATTCTAAAATTAAGTGTGAAAATCCTTACCTCATCGCGACGAGAGCAATCGATTATCAAACCGACAATCTCTCTGCTTCAGATTGTCTCGAATCCACCTTCGATCTCTCTCGCTCTCTCTTTCACCTCTGAGTTTTCTGTGTAGAACCCTAGATCCCCAAATCAATTTTGGCCAAAACGCGAGTTAAAACGCAACTAAACACGATTAACCACATGGTTTTAAATTAACGGCAGTTTAATGCTCTGTTAACTTTAATGGCGGCGCAAAGTCGAGAATTAATTTCGATAGTTAAACTGTGAGTATAATTTATTTGAAGGTTTGAAGTGTTAGTGTCAAAACTCGAAGGTTTAAAGTGTTACCTTTTCTCACCTTGATGGTTTAAAATGCGATTTTCCCGTAGAATTATTGAAGTAGGAGATCACATAGTGCACTATATTGAAGAAGAGATCTCATATTGAACTACACTGGACGTGAACTATACTGGACGTGAACTATATTGGACGTGAGACTACATAGTTGACTATATCAGAACACTAGTGTCTTGTAAGACAAAATCCTGTCACACTCTTGTGACCGTTGGAGCCTTCTCTGTTTTTTGTTTAAAGTTGTGTAACCCTAGTTTTATGCATATATAACTCTTGTAAAGTTCCCACTTGATAATTAATGAGAATTATTCTTCTCACATTCTCCTTCTCTAAACTCTCTCTCTCTCTCGAATGTATGAACCCTAACAGGGTCTGCGCCTCTCTCTCTCTTAATTCTCCATTTCTAATCTCATATTCTAACATGGTATCAGAGCTATAAGCTTCTGTACCTCATTTACTTCCGCTGAATCTTATAAAATCCTATTCTTGAGCTCTTAAGCTGTTAAGTTCATTTCTCAGATCTTATAAGCTTTTCTAAGGTTGAAGCTCATTTCGTTTGCTTCTTGTGTTCTCTGTGAGTTGAGAAATCTCTATTTCATCTTGAATACTCCCTCCTTGCTTCATATCAGTTTCAGCAATGGAGAACTCAAGAGTTGTGATTCCTGTGATTTTGAAGGGCTCAAACTATATTGTTTGGGCTAGGATGGTAAAATCTGCACTTGGAGGCAGAGGTCTGTGGAAGTATATCCTGAGTGAAACTGCTCCACAGAAGGTGTTTAAGGCCAGGTCCGAAGCTGAAGCCAAGAAAGGAGCTGAGGCAGAGACTAAAGGCATTGATGAGTCTCTTGAAGAAGTGGCTGAAGCAGAAGAAGAGGCGTGGATGCAAGGGGACCAGAATGTGCTCTCTATACTCCAAAGCTCACTGGACCAGCACCTATTGGAAGCCTACTCTTACTGTGTAACCTCTAAGCAGCTGTGGGATACTCTTGAGAAGGTTTTGTTAGAATATGAGATTAGAAATGGAGAATTAAGAGAGAGAGAGGCGCAGACCCTATTAGGGTTCATACACCCGAGAGAGAGAGAGAGTTTAGAGAAGGAGAATGTGAGAAGAATAATTCTCATTAATTATCAAATGGGAACTTTACAAGAGTTATATATGCGTAAAACTAGGGCTACACAACTTTAAACAAAAACAGAGAAGGCTCCAACGGTCACAAGAGTGTGACAGGATTTTGTCTTACAAGACACTAGTGTTCTGATATAGTCAACTATGTAGTCTCACGTCCAGTATAGTTCACGTCCAGTATAGTTCACGTCCAGTGTAGTTCAATATGAGATCTCTTCTTCAATATAGTGCACTATGTGATCTCCTACTTCAATACTCCCCCTCAAGCTTGAATTCAAGAGATGAATCAAGCTTGGAATAGCAAAGGAGATCTACCTCATTAAAAACCTTCATGAAGAAAACCACTTGGGAAAAACTTCATGAAGGGAAAAAGAGTGTAGTCTCCAAGGCTTTAGGGGATTTCGGCAGCTCCACAAGTCCGAGCTTGGTGTGAATGGACTCACACACCTTTAAACTAGCTGCCTTGGTAAACACATCAGCCAATTGTTCTTCACTTCTTGTATAGCATGGTAACACCACTCCTTGCTCAATCATCTGCCTCACTTTGTGACAATCCACTTCTATGTGCTTGGTCCTTTCATGGAAGACTGAGTTTGATGCAATATGAATGGCTGCTTGATTATCACAGTGCATAGTGATAGGCTTGGCTGTTACAATCCCCAAATCTGCAAGAAGACCTTTTATCCATGCTAACTCGGTCACCAACTTCCTCATTGCTCTATACTCAGCTTCAGCACTTGAACATGATACTATCTTCTGCTTCTTGCTCTTCCAAGTAACAAGGTTTCCTCCAATGAAAGTACAATATCCAGTAGTAGACCTCCTGTCCATTCTATCTCCTGCCCAATCAGCATCACAATACCCAACTATCTCTGTACTTTGATTGCAACCCATCCAAATGCCTTGCCCGGGAGTACCAATTAGATATCTGAGTGTCCTCTCAACCATGTCCCAATGATGCATCTTTGGTGCTTGCATATGTTGACTAATCTGGTTCACAGCAAAGCACAAATCAGGTCTAGTTATGGTTAAGTAGATTAGCTTACCAACCATCCTTCTATAGAGCGTGGTGTCCTCAAATGGTCTGTCTTCAAGCTCCCCCTTTCTTATGACTTTGTAGCTATCCTCCAATGGTGTCTTAGCTGATTTTGATCCAATCTTTCCTGCTTCAGACAATAAATCAAGTGTGTACTTCCTTTGAGATAAGAAAAGTCCATCTTTAGATCGACAAACTTCTATCCCAAGGAAGTACTTTAGAGTACCAAGATCCTTAATGTCAAAAACAGATTTGAGATAAGCTTTAGTTTCTTGGATACCTGACTTGTTACTCCCTGATATGATAATGTCATCAACATAAACAAGGATGACAATGATACCTTCCTGATCTTGAAGAGTAAACAAGGTATGATCTCCTTCAGACCTTTTGAATCCTCTTTGCATAAGGGTTGAGCTCAGTTTATGGTACCAAGCTCTAGGAGATTGCTTGAGTCCATAGATAGCCTTCTTGAGCCTTAACACCTTCCCTGGTTTCACAATACTTTCAAGACCAGAAGGTGGTCTCATGTATACCTCATCCTCAAGCTCTCCTTGAAGGAATGCATTCTTGACATCCATTTGCCATAGCTCCCAATCAAGGTTTGTTGCTAGAGACAAGATGATCCTAACTGTGTGAAGCTTAGCCACTGGTGCAAATGTATCCAAGTAATCCTGTCCATAAGTTTGAGTAAATCCTCTTGCGACCAGTCTTGCTTTGTATCTCTCAACTTCTCCATCACTTCTATACTTGATGGTGAAAACCCACTTAGAAGTCACTGCCTTCTTTCCTCTTGGAAGTTCAGATTCATACCAAGTCTCATTGTTCTCCATTGCTTTGATCTCTTTATCCACAGCCTGCATCCATCTCTTATCTCCCTTTGCTTCTTCATAGGTTGTTGGTACTTCTTCTTGATCCAATTTTCCAATGAACACTTGATGCTCCAACGGTACATGAGCCAAACTGCAAACGGCTTGAATGGGATGAGCTACTGCATTGCTGTTGAAGAACACTCTAGTCTTCATCCATTCTGATGGATCCTTTTTCTCCCTTGTACTCCTCCTTAGTGCTTGAATTGGTTGGTGTTGGTTCATTGGTTGCACAGTCTCCTCATTCTGATTACCCACTCCCTCAAGTTCTAACTCATGTTCTTCATGCTCAAGTTCTTCATGCTCATATTCTTCATGCTCATGTTCTTCATGCTCCTGTTCTTCATGCTCTTCAACACCAGCTTGATTGTGTGTAGCAGAATCAGTTTGCTGCGGTTCTTCTTGCCCTAATTCTGATTCTGATGTGTCCCCCTCATGATCAAGATGGGGTTGTTGTGAGTTTTCCACAGGTGCATCCGAGACTGGAGTAGGTTGTGTGTTTGTTTTAACCGGTTCTTGTGGTACACTAATGCCAAGACTCTCCATGATTCTTCTTAAGTTAGCAGCTCTATCTGATTGGGAAGTAGGAAGATCCTTCAAGCTGTCCCAATTCTTCTCATCATAGAAGCTCTTTGTCTCCATGAATTTCACATCTCTGGAGATTAAAACCTTCCTTGTTTCAGGTACATAGCACTTGTATCCTCTTTGTGTTGTGGAGTAACCAATGAACATAGCTTTGGTACTCTTAGCGTCCAACTTATCTCTCTGTTCCCCTGGTATTAATACAAAGCAAATACACCCAAACACACGTAAGTGATTAACTAATGGATTGGTCTTGTTGAGTACCTGAAATGGAGATTGATCCTTAAGAACTCTTGTGGGAGTTCTGTTGATCAAATAACAAGCCGTCATGACTGCATCTCCCCAAAACTTCTTAGGAACATTCTTGTAGAACATCATGGACCTTGCAACCTCCATTAAATGTCTATTCTTCCTCTCAGCCACTCCATTTTGTTGTGGAGTATAAGGACAGCTAGTTTGGTGAAGAATTCCATACTTTGATAAGTGTTGTTTGAAGGCATTGCTTGTGTACTCACCACCATTGTCTGATCTAAAAATTTTGATCTTAGCATTGAAATGGTTAGTAACATGACTTTGGAAGTTCATAAACGCTTCTAGCACCCTATCCTTAGTTTGCATCAGAGTTATCCAAGTATATTTAGACTTTTCATCAATGAATGTGACAAAGTACTTATGGTTTTCTCTAGACACACACAGAGCAGTCCATACATCAGAGTGAACAAGGTCAAAGCAGTTTTCATAAGCAGTTTTAGAAGCTGGAAAAACAGATTTGCAATGTTTACCAAGGATACAAGCCTCACAATCATCATTTTTAAAAGAAACAGAAGGTAATAAGAGTCCTAAAGCCCTAGAGTGTGGATGTCCTAATCTAGCATGCCAAATAGAATCATCTACACGGACACAAGTAGATAAAGCAGTAGATAAAGCAGCAGATAGTTCAGATGTAGGATTGGTGTCTTCAACCATGTAGAGCTCATCCTTTGTCACACCTTTCCCAATCAACTTACTGGTTTTAATATCCTGAAACACAACATCATTAGGACTGAAAATAACATTGCAGTTCAAGTCAGTGGCTATCCTTTTTACAGAAACTAAGTTGGATGTGAAACTGGGCATAAAGAAGGCTTTAGATTCTTTATTAAACATTTTCAGATTTCCTATGCCTTGTATTGGAATTTTATCACCATTTGCAATCACAACGCTTCCTAAGGCAGGTTCAACATTGTTTATCAACTTAGAATCACTTATCATATGATGAGAGGCTCCTGAGTCAATAATCAAAGGTTTCTGTTTGTTTGATGCAAAAAGAGAAGTACCAAGGGTCATACCAGAGTTCTCCTTGAGAGCTTTGATGAGAGCCTCAAGGTCTGACCTCCTTACCACATCATTCTGAGTAGTCACAGCTGGTGCTTGATGAACCATCATTGCTCTTCCTTCATCAGATTGCTGCACTGAAGAAGAACCTGGTCCAGCTGCACCATATGAGTAGTTTGCCCTTTGATCTTTGAACCTATTGTTGTGAAAAGGTAGTCTGAGGTTAGGGTGAAGGCGCCAGCATCTGTCCTTCAAATGCCCAATCTTTTTGCAAAAATCACACATCAAGACTCCTCTCTGGTCACCTCCATAGTTTTTCCTCTCATCAACCTTGTACAGCCCCTTGTTTGCGGTTACCAGCTCTCCTTTTCCTTTGAACAACCCAAATGAGCCTTGTTCCTTCTGAATTTGCCCACACACATCATCAATGTCAGGTAGAGTCTCTGCCCTTAGGATATGCTTGATCAAGGAATTATAGGATGAGTTCAAGGTGAGCAGAAGAGCAAATACTTTATCTTGCTCTCTCCTTTCTTGCAGCACCAAAGGATCACTGCTTGGTGGCCTCAGCATCTCCAACTCTGACCACAGTGAGCTAAACTTCCCAAAATGAGCTTTAAACTCCATATCTCCTTGCTGGAGATTGTTAATGGTCAGGTTTACTTCAAAGACTCTTGTTAAATTTGATTTATTCCCATAAACCTTCTCAAGAGTATCCCACAGCTGCTTAGAGGTTACACAGTAAGAGTAGGCTTCCAATAGGTGCTGGTCCAGTGAGCTTTGGAGTATAGAGAGCACATTCTGGTCCCCTTGCATCCACGCCTCTTCTTCTGCTTCAGCCACTTCTTCAAGAGACTCATCAATGCCTTTAGTCTCTGCCTCAGCTCCTTTCTTGGCTTCAGCTTTGGACCTGGCCTTAAACACCTTCTGTGGAGCAGTTTCACTCAGGATATACTTCCACAGACCTCTGCCTCCAAGAGCAGATTTTACCATCCTAGCCCAAACAATATAGTTTGAGCCCTTCAAAATCACAGGAATCACAACTCTTGAGTTCTCCATTGCTGAAACTGATATGAAGCAAGGAGGGAGTATTCAAGATGAAATAGAGATTTCTCAACTCACAGAGAACACAAGAAGCAAACGAAATAAGCTTAAACCTTAGAAAAGCTTATAAGATCTGAGAAATGAACTTAACAGCTTAAGAGCTCAAGAACAGGATTTTATAAGATTCAGCGGAAGTAAATGAGGTACAGAAGCTTATAGCTCTGATACCATGTTAGAATATGAGATTAGAAATGGAGAATTAAGAGAGAGAGAGAGGCGCATACACTATTAGGGTTCATACACCCGAGAGAGAGAGAGAGTTTAGAGAAGGAGAATGTGAGAAGAATAATTCTCATTAATTATCAAATGGGAACTTTACAAGAGTTATATATGCATAAAACTAGGGCTACACAACTTTAAACAAAAACAGAGAAGGCTCCAACGGTCACAAGAGTGTGACAGGATTTTGTCTTACAAGACACTAGTGTTCTGATATAGTCAACTATGTAGTCTCACGTCCAGTATAGTTCACGTCCAGTATAGTTCACGTCCAGTGTAGTTCAATATGAGATCTCTTCTTCAATATAGTGCACTATGTGATCTCCTACTTCAATAGGTTTATGGGAATAAATCAAATTTAACAAGAGTCTTTGAAGTAAAGCTGGCCATTAACAATCTCCAGCAAGGAGATATGGAGTTTAAAGCTCATTTTGGGAAGTTTAGTTCACTGTGGTCAGAGTTGGAGATGCTGAGGCCACCAAGCAGTGATCCTTTGGTGCTGCAAGAAAGGAGAGAGCAAGATAAAGTATTTGCTCTTCTGCTCACCTTGAACTCATCCTATAATTCCTTGATCAAGCATATCCTAAGGGCAGAGACTCTACCTGACATTGATGATGTGTGTGGGCAAATTCAGAAGGAACAAGGCTCATTTGGGTTGTTCAAAGGAAAAGGAGAGATGGTAACCGCAAACAAGGGGCTGTACAAGGTTGATGAGAGGAAAAACTATGGAGGTGACCAGAGAGGAGTCTTGATGTGTGATTTTTGTAAAAAGAGTGGGCATTTGAAGGACAGATGCTGGCGCCTTCACCCTAACCTCAGACTACCTTTTCACAACAATAGGTTCAAAGATCAAAGGGCAAACTACTCATATGGTGCAGCTGGACCAGGTTCTTCTTCAGTGCAGCAATGTGATGAAGGAAGAGCAATGATGGTTCATCAAGCACCAGCTGTGACTACTCAGAATGATGTGGTAAGGAGGTCAGACCTTGAGGCTCTCATCAAAGCTCTCAAGGAGAACTCTGGTATGACCCTTGGTACTTCTCTTTTTGCATCAAACAAACTGAAACCTTTGATTATTGATTCAGGAGCCTCTCATCATATGATTAGTGATTCTAAGTTGATAAACAATGTTGAACCTTCCTTAGGAAGCGTTGTGATTGCAAATGGTGATAAAATTCCAATACAAGGCATAGGAAATCTGAAAATGTTTAACAAAGAATCTAAAGCCTTCTTTATGCCCAGTTTCACATCCAACTTAGTTTCTGTAAAAAGGATAGCCACTGACTTGAACTGCAATGTTATTTTCAGTCCTAATGATGTTGTGTTTCAGGATATTAAAACCAGTAAGTTGATTGGGAAAGGTGTGACAAAGGATGAGCTCTACATGGTTGAAGACACCAATCCTACGTCTGAACTATCTGCTGCTTTATCTACTGCTTTATCTACTTGTGTCCGTGTGGATGATTCTATTTGGCATGCTAGATTAGGACATCCACACTCTAGGGCTTTAGGACTCTTATTACCTTCTGTTTCTTTTAAAAATGATGATTGTGAGGCTTGTATCCTTGGTAAACATTGCAAATCTGTTTTTCCAGCTTCTAAAACTGCTTATGAAAACTGCTTTGACCTTGTTCACTCTGATGTATGGACTGCTCCGTGTGTGTCTAGAGAAAACCATAAGTACTTTGTCACATTCATTGATGAAAAATCTAAATATACTTGGATAACTCTGATGCAAACTAAGGATAGGGTGCTAGAAGCGTTTATGAACTTCCAAAGTCATGTTACTAACCATTTCAATGCTAAGATCAAAATTTTTAGATCAGACAATGGTGGTGAGTACACAAGCAATGCCTTCAAACAACACTTGTCAAAGTATGGAATTCTTCACCAAACTAGCTGTCCTTATACTCCACAACAAAATGGAGTGGCTGAGAGGAAGAATAGACATTTAATGGAGGTTGCAAGGTCCATGATGTTCTACAAGAATGTTCCTAAGAAGTTTTGGGGAGATGCAGTCATGACGGCTTGTTATTTGATCAACAGAACTCCCACAAGAGTTCTTAAGGATCAATCTCCATTTCAGGTACTCAACAAGACCAATCCATTAGCTAACTTAAGAAGAATCATGGAGAGTCTTGGCATTAGTGTACCACAAGAACCGGTTAAAACAAACACACAACCTACTCCAGTCTCGGATGCACCTGTGGAAAACTCACAACAACCCCATCTTGATCATGAGGGGGACACATCAGAATCAGAATCAGGGCAAGAAGAACCGCAGCAAACTGATTCTGCTACACACAATCAAGCTGGTGTTGAAGAGCATGAAGAACAGGAGCATGAAGAACATGAGCATGAAGAACATGAGCATGACGAACATGAGTTAGAACTTGAGGGAGTGGGTAATCAGAATGAGGAGACTGTGCAACCAATGAACCAACACCAACCAATTCAAGCACTAAGGAGGAGTACAAGGGAGAAAAAGGATCCATCAGAATGGATGAAGACTAGAGTGTTCTTCAACAGCAATGCAGTAGCTCATCCCATTCAAGCCGTTTGCAGTTTGGCTCATGTACCGTTGGAGCATCAAGTGTTCATTGGAAAATTGGATCAAGAAGAAGTACCAACAACCTATGAAGAAGCAAAGGGAGATAAGAGATGGATGCAGGCTGTGGATGAAGAGATCAAAGCAATGGAGAACAATGAGACTTGGTATGAATCTGAACTTCCAAGAGGAAAGAAGGCAGTGACTTCTAAGTGGGTTTTCACCATCAAGTATAGAAGTGATGGAGAAGTTGAGAGATACAAAGCAAGACTGGTCGCAAGAGGATTTACTCAAACTTATGGAAAGGATTACTTGGATACATTTGCACCAGTGGCTAAGCTTCACACAGTTAGGATCATCTTGTCTCTAGCAACAAACCTTGATTGGGAGCTATGGCAAATGGATGTCAAGAATGCATTCCTTCAAGGAGAGCTTGAGGATGAGGTATACATGAGACCACCTTCTGGTCTTGAAAGTATTGTGAAACCAGGGAAGGTGTTAAGGCTCAAGAAGGCTATCTATGGACTCAAGCAATCTCCTAGAGCTTGGTACCATAAACTGAGCTCAACCCTTATGCAAAGAGGATTCAAAAGGTCTGAAGGAGATCATACCCTGTTTACTCTTCAAGATCGTGAAGGTATCATTGTCATCCTTGTTTATGTTGATGACATTATCATATCAGGGAGTAACAAGTCAGGTATCCAAGAAACTAAAGCTTATCTCAAATCTGTTTTTGACATTAAGGATCTTGGTACTCTAAAGTACTTCCTTGGGATAGAAGTTTGTCGATCTAAAGATGGACTTTTCTTATCTCAAAGGAAGTACACACTTGATTTATTGTCTGAAGCAGGAAAGATTGGATCAAAACCAGCTAAGACACCATTGGAGGATAGCTACAAAGTCATAAGAAAGGGGGAGCTTGAAGACAGACCATTTGAGGACACCACGCTCTATAGAAGGATGGTTGGTAAGCTAATCTACTTAACCATAACTAGACCTGATTTGTGCTTTGCTGTGAACCAGATTAGTCAACATATGCAAGCACCAAAGATGCATCATTGGGACATGGTTGAGAGGACACTCAGATATCTAATTGGTACTCCCGGGCAAGGCATTTGGATGGGTTGCAATCAAAGTACAGAGATAGTTGGGTATTGTGATGCTGATTGGGCAGGAGATAGAATGGACAGGAGGTCTACTACTGGATATTGTACTTTCATTGGAGGAAACCTTGTTACTTGGAAGAGCAAGAAGCAGAAGATAGTATCATGTTCAAGTGCTGAAGCTGAGTATAGAGCAATGAGGAAGTTGGTGACCGAGTTAGCATGGATAAAAGGTCTTCTTGCAGATTTGGGGATTGTAACAGCCAAGCCTATCACTATGCACTGTGATAATCAAGCAGCCATTCATATTGCATCAAACTCAGTCTTCCATGAAAGGACCAAGCACATAGAAGTGGATTGTCACAAAGTGAGGCAGATGATTGAGCAAGGAGTGGTGTTACCATGCTATACAAGAAGTGAAGAACAATTGGCTGATGTGTTTACCAAGGCAGCTAGTTTAAAGGTGTGTGAGTCCATTCACACCAAGCTCGGACTTGTGGAGCTGCCGAAATTCCCTAAAGCCTTGGAGACTACACTCTTTTTCCCTTCATGAAGTTTTTCCCAAGTGGTTTTCTTCATGAAGGTTTTTAATGAGGTAGATCTCCTTTTCTATTCCAAGCTTGATTCATCTCTTGAATTCAAGCTTGAGGGGGAGTATTGAAGTAGGAGATCACAAAGTGCACTATATTGAAGAAGAGATCTCATATTGAACTACACTGGACGTGAACTATACTGGACGTGAGACTACATAGTTGACTATATCAGAACACTAGTGTCTTGTAAGACAAAATCCTGTCACACTCTTGTGACCGTTGGAGCCTTCTCTGTTTTTTGTTTAAAGTTGTGTAGCCCTAGTTTTATGCATATATAACTCTTGTAAAGTTCCCACTTGATAATTAATGAGAATTATTCTTCTCACATTCTCCTTCTCTAAACTCTCTCTCTCTCTCGGGTGTATGAACCCTAACAGGGTCTGCGCCTCTCTCTCTCTTAATTCTCCATTTCTAATCTCATATTCTAACAAGAATGATAAGCATGTTTTACATGTTTATGTTCGTTTTTAACACAACTAAGTAACAACTAAGTTTTTGTATGCTCCTTAAGGTAGAATGAGAAGCATTTTATACAAGTTTATGTTCGTTTGTAACACGCCTAAGTAACCCTTCTAAATACTCGAAAGACACTATGATCTTGTAAAAGGTCCTATGAGAATCCTAAACAAAACTTTTTAAACAAAAATTCTTGAAACATATGTGTCATGGATCGGGGGTTTTAGGTGAGGTTAAACAACTATAAGTAAGTTTTTGTATGTTGCTTAAGGTAGAATGAGAAGCATTTTGTAAAAGTTGATGTTCGTTTGTAACACTCCTAAGTAACCCGTCTAAATACTAGAAAGACACTTTGATCTTGTAAAAGGTCCTATGAGAATCCTAAACAAAACTTTTTGAACAACAATTCTTGAAACATATGTGTCATGGATTGGAGATTTTAGGTGAGGTTAGACAACTATAAGTAAGATTTTGTATGCTCCTAAAGGTAGAATGAGAATCATTTTATACAAGTTTATGTTCATTTGTAACACCCCTAAATAACCCTTCTAAATAATAGAAAGACACTTTGACCTTCTACAAGTTCCTATGATAATCCTAAACAAAACTTTTTAAACAAAACTTCTTGAAACCTATGTGTCATGGATTGGAGAATTTAGGTGCAGTAAGACAACTATAAGTAAGTTTTTGTATGCTCCCAAAGGTAGAATGAGAAGCATGTTGTACATGTTTATGTTTGTTTGTAACACAACTAAGTAACCCCTCCAAAAGACTAGAAAGACATTTTGATCTTCTAAAAGGTCCTATGAGAATCCAAAATAAAACTTTTTAACCAAAACTTCTTGAAACTTATATGTCATGGATTGGAGAATTTAGGTGAGGTAGGACAACTATAAGTAAGTTTTTTTATTCTCCCAAAGGTAGAATGATAAGCATGTTTTACATGTTTATGTTTGATTGTAACACAACTAAGTAACCCCTCTAATAGGCTTGAAAGACACTTTGATCTTCTAAAAGGTCCTATGAGAATCCTAAATAAAACTTTTTAACCAAAACTTCTTGAAACATATATGTCATGGATTGGAGAATTTAGGTGAAGTAGGACAACTATAAGTAAGTTTTTGTATTCTCCCAAAGGTAGAATGATAAGCATGTTTTACGTGTTTATGTTCGTTTTTAACACATCTAAGTAACCCCTCTAAAAGACTAGAAAGACACTTTGATCTTCTAAAAGGTCCTATGAGAATCCTAAATAAAAACTTTTTAACCAAAACTTCTTGAAACATATATGTCATGGATTGGAGAATTTAGGTGAAGTAGGACAACTATAAGTAAGTTTTTGTATTCTCCCAAAGGTAGAATGATAAGCATGTTTTACATGTTTATGTTCGTTTTTAACACAACTAAGTAACCCCTCTAAAAGACTAGAAAGACACTTTGATCTTCTAAAAGGTCCTATGAGAATCCTAAATAAAAAATTTTAACCAAAACTTCTTGAAACATACATGTCATGGATTGGAGAATTTAGGTGAGGTAGGACAACTATAAGTAAGTTTTTGTATGCTCCTTAAGGTAGAATGAGAAGCATTTTATACAAGTTATGTTCGTTTGTAACACCCCTAAGTAACCCGTCTAAATACTAGAAAGACACTTTGATCTTCTAAAAGGTCCTATGAGAATCCTAAATAAAAAACTAAAGGTAGAATGATAATCATGTTTTACATGTTTATGTTCGTTTGTAACACAACTAAGTAACCCCTCTAAAAGACTAGAAAGACACTTTGATCTTCTAAAAGGTCCTATGAGAATCCTAAATAAAAAAAATTAACCAAAACTTCTTGAAACATACATGTCATGGATTGGAGAATTTAGGTGAGGTAGGACAACTATAAGTAAGTTTTTGTATGCTCCTTAAGGTAGAATGAGAAGCATTTTATACAAGTTTATGTTCGTTTGTAACACCCCTAAGTAACCCTTCTAAATACTCGAAAGACACTATGATCTTGTAAAAGGTCCTATGAGAATCCTAAACAAAACTTTTTAAACAAAAATTCTTGAAACATATGTGTCATGGATCGGGGGTTTTAGGTGAGGTTAAACAACTATAAGTAAGTTTTTGTATGTTGCTTAAGGTAGAATGAGAAGCATTTTATACAAGTTTATGTTCGTTTGTAACACCCCTAAGTAACCCGTCTAAATACTAGAAAGACACTTTGATCTTGTAAAAGGTCCAATGAGAATCCTAAACAAAACTTTATGAACAACAATTCTTGAAACATATGTGTCATGGACTGGAGATTTCAGGTGAGGTTAGACAACTATAAGTAAGATTTTGTATGCTCCTAAAGGTAGAATGAGAATCATTTTATACAAGTTTATGTTCATTTGTAACACCCCTAAATAACCCTTCTAAATGTTAGAATTAAGAGTCTAGAAGAGATTGAGTGTGTATAAGTGAGATTAGAGCTAAGAGAAGAAGAGAGAAGTGGAGAGTTCTCGCTAGGGCTTCCTAGAGAGAGATTATGAGCCGAGAGAGAGTTTAGAGTATATTGCTTGGGAAATGAATCCCTAAAAGTGTATATTCATGTTTCTGTGTTACAAGACTTAAATAGGAAGACATCTAGGGCTACACAACATTAAAATAGATTAAACAGGAGGTAGAGGACAAGAACAAAGCCCAACGGCTCTTAGTGAAAGCGACAGGACCTAATCTTGTTCCAAGGAGAGATAAGGTGGTCCAAGTCTTGGGATCAGTCCTGCTGCGCCTCTGCCTTGTTCCAGACAAGTGGGTACTACCTTAGGATCATAAACAAATCATTTACCAACTCATAACACATGATTGTTTATGTCCCAAAGTTCCCAACATCCATAAACCCTAACCGGCTGCGCCTCTCTCTCTAACTTGTGTAACACTCCTTGATGCTTCTTTTATTCTTCAAATCAATACTCCCCCTCAAGCTTGATCATGGAGATGGAGTGATCAAGCTTGGAACCGTAGATACTTACCTCATTAAAAACCTTGATATAGAAAAACCACTTGGGATAAAAACTATATCAAGGGAAAAAGAGTATAAGCTCTACGGCCTAGGGTTCTTCATGCTTGTGAGAGATCAATGAGTCCAAGTCTAGGAAGAATGAACTCACAAACCTTCAATGTAGCAGCCTTGGTGAAAATGTCTGCTAGTTGATCCGAGCTTCTTGTGTAACAAGGTAAGATCACACCCTCTTGAACCTTCTGCCTCACCTTGTGACAATCCACCTCTATGTGCTTTGTTCTCTCATGAAACACTGAGTTGGAAGCTATGTGTATTGCTGCTTGATTATCACAATGCATTGTGATTGGAGTTGGTTGATCAATGCCCAAATCTTCAAGTAAAGCCTTCAGCCATGTCAACTCATTGGTAAGCTTCCTCATTGCTCTATACTCTGCCTCTGCACTTGAACAAGACACCACCTTCTGCTTCTTTGTTTTCCAAGTCACAAGATTGCCTCCAATGAATGTACAATAGCCTGAAGTGGACCTCCTATCTTGTCTATCTCCTGCCCAATCTGCATCACAATATCCTACAATCTCTGTGCTTTGATTGCACCCCATCCATATCCCTTGGCCAGGAGATCCATTGAGGTACCTTAGGATCCGGTCCACCATGTTCCAATGATGCATCATTGGAGCTTGCATATGCTGGCTCACCTGGTTCACTGCAAAACACAAATCAGGCCTTGTAATGGTAAGATAAATCAGCTTACCAACCATCCTCCTATAGAGTGTAATGTCTCCAAACGGCTCCTTTGCAATCTCCCCCTCTCTTGTGACTTTGTAGCCTTCTTCAAGAGGTGTCTTGGCTGTCTTTCCATTGAGCTTACCTGCTTCACTCAACAAATCAAGAGTGTACTTCCTTTGTGATAAGAAGAGGCCTTCTTTAGAGCGGCACACTTCTATCCCTAGGAAGTACTTTAGTTCACCAAGATCTTTGATATCAAACACAGATTTCAAATGATCTTTGCAAGCTTGTATTCCTACCTTGTCACTCCCTGAGATGATGATATCATCTACATAAATGAGAATGACAACAATACCTTCTTGGCTTGATTGAGTGAAGAGAGTATGATCAGCTTCTGATCTACTAAAACCCTTTTCCATGAGAGTTGTGCTTAGCTTGTGGTACCAAGCTCTAGGAGATTGTTTGAGACCATAGATTGCCTTCTTCAACCTCAGAACCTTTCCTTGTGTAACCATGCCTTCAAGACCAGGTGGTGGAGTCATATAAACCTCATCCTCTAGTTCTCCTTGGAGGAATGCATTCTTGACATCCATTTGGTGCAAATCCCACTCCAAGTTTGTTGCTAAGGATAGAATCACTCTCACTGTATGAAGCTTGGCTACTGGTGCAAAGGTGTCTCTATAGTCCTCTCCATAGGTTTGTGTAAACCCTCTTGCAACTAATCTGGCCTTGTACCTTTCTATCTCTCCATTGCTCTTGTATTTGATAGTGAAAACCCATTTGGAACTCACTGCCCTCTTCTTCCTTGGTAAATCTGTTTCATACCAAGTGTTGTTGTTTTCCATTGCCTTGATCTCATCTTCAACTGCATCTGTCCACTTCTTGTGTTCCTTAGCTTCTTCATAGGTTTTAGGAACCCATTCAGCATCAATAGCACCCATAAACGCCTTGTGCTCAGTTGGGAAGTGAGCAAGTGTACAAACAGCTTGTGTTGGATGAGCTACTGCCTTGCAATTGTAGTAAACCCTAGTCTTCTTCCATTCAGATGGATCCTTTCTCTCTCTAGTACTCCTCCTGAGCACTTGAACCGGCTGTTGTTGTTGTACAACATCAGGTTCCTCTTGCACAGATTCATGTTCCTCTTGAACCGGCTGTTGTTGTTCCTCTTGTTGTTGTTGGCCAACTAACTCTTCTCTATCATCTTGATCATGTGTGGCAGAACCATCAACTTGTGGTTCTTCTTGTGATTCTCCATTGCCCTCCTCATGATCAAGGTGAGTAGAGTCATTCCCAATATGAGTCTCCTCAGCCGGTTTGTTTACTTGAGTCTCCTCACTCCTCTTGGGTTGAGTAATCCCTAAGCTCTCTAGGATCATCCTCAGGTTGTTGGCACGGTCAGAGGGGTTATTAGGAAGGTCCTTAAGGCTCTCCCAACTCTTTTCTTCATAGAAGCCCTTTGACTCCACAAACTTGACATCTCTAGATACCAATACCCTTCTAGTCTCAGGTACATAGCATTTGTATCCTCTCTGGTTTGTAGAATACCCAATGAACATTGCCTTGACACTCTTATGATCAAGCTTATCTCTTTGCTCTCCTGGTTTTAAAACAAAACACAAACATCCAAACACACGTAAGTGATGAATTGAAGGTTTAGTTTTGTTCAATACCTGATATGGTGAAGCATCTTGTAGAACTCTTGTGGGTGTCCTATTGATTAAGTAACAAGCAGACATCACAGCATCACTCCAAAACCTTTTGGGAACATTTGTGTGGAACATGATTGATCTAGCCACCTCCATCAAGTGTCTATTCTTCCTCTCAGCCACACCATTCTGTTGTGGAGTGTATGGACAGCTTGTTTGGTGAATGATCCCATGTTTTGCAAGATGATGTTTGAATGCATTGCTTGTGTATTCCCCACCATTATCTGACCTAAATATCTTAATCTTGGCATTGAAACTGTTAGATACATAGGTTTGAAAGTTTATGAATGCTTCTAACACCCTATCTTTAGATTGAATCAAAGTTAACCAAGTATACTTGGATTTCTCATCAATGAATGTCACAAAGTACTTATGATTCTCTCTAGAAACACATGGAGCAGTCCAAACATCAGAGTGAACAAGATCAAAGCAGTTTGCATACACGGTTTTAGAACTAGGGAAGACTGATTTGCAATGTTTTCCAAGGATACAAGCTTCACAATCATCATTTTTAAAAGAAACAAAGGGCAACATTAAGCCTAAAGCACGAGAGTGAGGGTGACCAAGTCTAGCATGCCATACAGAATCATTAACTAGAGTAGAACTAAAAACAGAAGCAGATAATTCAGATGCAAGGTTGGTGTCTTCAAGCATGTATAACTCATCCTTTGTCACACCCTTTCCAAGCAACTTACTTGTCTTAATATCCTGAAAAATCACATCATTAGGACTGAAGATAACATTGCATTTAAGATCAGTAGCTACTCTCTTAACACTTAACAAGTTTGATGTAAAACTAGGCATGTAAAAGGCTTTTGATTCTCTGTCAAACAACCTAACATTTCCTATGCCTTTAATTGGAATCCTTTCACCATTAGCAATCACAACATTACCAAGAGCAGGTTCAACATTCTTTATCAAGTTTAAATCACTAATCATGTGATGTGAAGCACCTGAATCTACTATCAATGGCTTATGATCAGATATGGAATGTTTGTGATTGATTAAAGCATGAAAGGAGCTACCAAGAACATTACCAGAACCTTCCTTGAAGGCTTTGATGAGAGCATCAAGATCAGACCTCCTCACTAGTTCATTTTGAGGCGCCACATTAGGAGCAGGGGCAAAGGCTGGTACCATCTCTCTACAATCATTTCCAAGCCGGTTTGAAGAAGTGGAAGCACCAGGAGCACCAGCAGCTTGAACATGGGTTGATTCACTTGAGTAATGAGCTCTCTGGTCCTTGAACTTGTTGGTGAAAGCCGGTTTGAGATGGGGATGAAGTAACCAACATTTGTCCTTGAAATGGCCCTTCCTCTTGCAATGATCACAAACACCATGAATCCTCCTTTCCTCAGACTTGTAAGCACCTTTGTGAGCAGTGGCTAGCTCACCCTTTCTTCCAAACAACCCAAAGGATCCTTGCTCCTTTTGGATTTGTGCACACACTTCATCTAGGTTGGGAAGAGTTTCTGCCCTCAACATGTGTGTGATAAGACCATTGTAAGCTGGATTGAGGGTTAGCAAGAGTGCAAACACCTTGTCTTGTTCCCTCCTCTCATTTAGAACCTGTGGATCAACAGTTGGCGGCCTCAGCATTTCCAACTCTGCCCACAGTGATCTAAACTTCCCAAAGTGTTGCTTGAACTCCATATCTTCTTGGCTCAGATTGTTGATGGCCATCTTCACTTCAAACACCCTACTGAGGTTAGACATGTTGCCATAGACCTTGTACAAGGTGTCCCATAAGTCTTTGGAGCTCTCACAGTAGGAGTAAGCTTCCAACAGAGACGGTTCAAGGGAGCTTTGAAGAATGGACAGCACATGTTGGTCTCCTTGGATCCATGCTTCTTCATCTTCAAGAGCTGCTTCTTCAACAGCTTCCTCATCAACCTTAGCCTCAGCCTCAGCTTCTCCTTTAGCAGCTTCACCTTTGGGCTCAGCTTTCTTCATCTTCATTGGAGCAGTGTCACATAAGACATGCTTCCACAAGCCTCTTCCTCCAAGAGCACTTTTGGCCATTCTAGCCCACACCAAGTAGTTGGCTCCTTTAAGAGTCACTGGAATAATCACCCTTGAGTTCTCCATGACTGAGCAAAGAGGGAGTATCAAGAGAAAATGATTTCAAAGGGTTTAGAACAAAGAAGAATAAGAACCGGGTAGAAAGAAGAGTAACCGAGAGTTTAAGAACAAGAAAGTTTCAAGAGTTTTGCGGAAGTAAGAGTGGTTCAGGAGCTTAGAGGCTCTGATACCATGTTAGAATTAAGAGTCTAGAAGAGATTGAGTGTGTATAAGTGAGATTAGAGCTAAGAGAAGAAGAGAGAAGTGGAGAGTTCTCGCTAGGGCTTCCTAGAGAGAGATTATGAGCCGAGAGAGAGTTTAGAGTATATTGCTTGGGAAATGAATCCCTAAAAGTGTATATTCATGTTTCTGTGTTACAAGACTTAAATAGGAAGACATCTAGGGCTACACAACATTAAAATAGATTAAACAGGAGGTAGAGGACAAGAACAAAGCCCAACGGCTCTTAGTGAAAGCGACAGGACCTAATCTTGTTCCAAGGAGAGATAAGGTGGTCCAAGTCTTGGGATCAGTCCTGCTGCGCCTCTGCCTTGTTCCAGACAAGTGGGTACTACCTTAGGATCATAAACAAATCATTTACCAACTCATAACACATGATTGTTTATGTCCCAAAGTTCCCAACATCCATAAACCCTAACCGGCTGCGCCTCTCTCTCTAACTTGTGTAACACTCCTTGATGCTTCTTTTATTCTTCAAATCAATACTAAATAATAGAAAGACACTTTGACCTTCTACAAGTTCCTATGATAATCCTAAACAAAACTTTTTAAACAAAACTTCTTGAAACCTATGTGTCATGGATTGGAGAATTTAGGTGCAGTAAGACAACTATAAGTAAGTTTTTGTATGCTCCCAAAGGTAGAATGAGAAGCATGTTGTACATGTTTATGTTCGTTTGTAACACAACTAAGTAACCCCTCCAAAAGACTAGAAAGACATTTTGATCTTCTAAAAGGTCCTATGAGAATCCAAAATAAAACTTTTTAACCAAAACTTCTTGAAACTTATATGTCATGGATTGGAGAATTTAGGTGGTAGGACAACTATAAGTAAGTTTTTTTATTCTCCCAAAGGTAGAATGATAAGCATGTTTTACATGTTTATGTTCGATTGTAACACAACTAAGTAACCCCTCTAATAGGCTAGAAAGACACTTTGATCTTCTAAAAGGTCCTATGAGAATCCTAAATAAAACTTTTTAACCAAAACTTCTTGAAACATATATGTCATGGATTGGAGAATTTAGGTGAAGTAGGACAACTATAAGTAAGTTTTTGTATTCTCCCAAAGGTAGAATGATAAGCATGTTTTACATGTTTATGTTCGATTGTAACACAACTAAGTAACCCCTCTAATAGGCTAGAAAGACACTTTGATCTTCTAAAAGGTCCTATGAGAATCCTAAATAAAACTTTTTAACCAAAACTTCTTGAAACATATATGTCATGGATTGGAGAATTTAGGTGAAGTAGGACAACTATAAGTAAGTTTTTGTATTCTCCCAAAGGTAGAATGATAAGCATGTTTTACATGTTTATGTTCGTTTTTAACACATCTAAGTAACCCCTCTAAAAGACTAGAAAGACACTTTGATCTTCTAAAAGGTCCTATGAGAATCCTAAATAAAATCTTTTTAACCAAAACTTCTTGAAACATATATGTCATGGATTGGAGAATTTAGGTGAAGTAGGACAACTATAAGTAAGTTTTTGTATTCTCCCAAAGGTAGAATGATAAGCATGTTTTACATGTTTATGTTCGTTTTTAACACAACTAAGTAACCCCTCTAAAAGACTAGAAAGACACTTTGATCTTCTAAAAGGTCCTATGAGAATCCTAAATAAAAAATTTTAACCAAAACTTCTTGAAACATACATGTCATGGATTGGAGAATTTAGGTGAGGTAGGACAACTATAAGTAAGTTTTTGTATGCTCCTTAAGGTAGAATGAGAAGCATTTTATACAAGTTTATGTTTGTTTGTAACACCCCTAAGTAACCCTTCTAAATACTCGAAAGACACTATGATCTTGTAAAAGGTCCTATGAGAATCCTAAACAAAACTTTTTAAACAAAAATTCTTGAAACATATGTGTCATGGATCGGGGGTTTTAGGTGAGGTTAAACAACTATAAGTAAGTTTTTGTATGTTGCTTATGGTAGAATGAGAAGCATTTTATACAAGTTTATGTTCGTTTGTAACACCCCTAAGTAACCCGTCTAAATACTAGAAAGACACTTTGATCTTGTAAAAGGTCCAATGAGAATCCTAAACAAAACTTTTTGAACAACAATTCTTGAAACATATGTGTCATGGATTGGAGATTTCAGGTGAGGTACTATAAGTAAGATTTTGTATGCTCCTAAAGGTAGAACGAGAATCATTTTATACAAGTTTATGTTCATTTGTAACACCCCTAAATAACCCTTCTAAATAATAGAAAGACATTTTGACCTTCTACAAGTTCCTATGATAATCCTAAACAAAACTTTTTAAACAAAACTTCTTGAAACCTATGTGTCATGGATTGGAGAATTTAGGTGCAGTAAGACAACTATAAGTAAGTTTTTGTATGCTCCCAAAGGTAGAATGAGAAGCATGTTGTACATGTTTATGTTCGTTTGTAACACAACTAAGTAACCCCTCCAAAAGACTAGAAAGACATTTTGATCTTCTAAAAGGTCCTATGAGAATCCAAAATAAAACTTTTTAACCAAAACTTCTTGAAACTTATATGTCATGGATTGGAGAATTTAGGTGAGGTGGACAACTATAAGTAAGTTTTTTTATTCTCCCAAAGGTAGAATGATAAGCATGTTTTACATGTTTATGTTCGATTGTAACACAACTAAGTAACCCCTCTAATAGGCTAGAAAGACACTTTGATCTTCTAAAAGGTCCTATGAGAATCCTAAATAAAACTTTTTAACCAAAACTTCTTGAAACATATATGTCATGGATTGGAGAATTTAGGTGAAGTAGGACAACTATAAGTAAGTTTTTGTATTCTCCCAAAGGTAGAATGATAAGCATGTTTTACATGTTTATGTTCGATTGTAACACAACTAAGTAACCCCTCTAATAGGCTAGAAAGACACTTTGATCTTCTAAAAGGTCCTATGAGAATCCTAAATAAAACTTTTTAACCAAAACTTCTTGAAACATATATGTCATGGATTGGAGAATTTAGGTGAAGTAGGACAACTATAAGTAAGTTTTTGTATTCTCCCAAAGGTAGAATGATAAGCATGTTATACATGTTTATGTTCGTTTTTAACACATCTAAGTAACCCCTCTAAAAGACTAGAAAGACACTTTGATCTTCTAAAAGGTCCTATGAGAATCCTAAATAAAAAATTTTAACCAAAACTTCTTGAAACATACATGTCATGGATTGGAGAATTTAGGTGAGGTAGGACAACTATAAGTAAGTTTTTGTATGCTCCTTAAGGTAGAATGAGAAGCATTTTATACAAGTTATGTTCGTTTGTAACACCCCTAAGTAACCCGTCTAAATACTAGAAAGACACTTTGATCTTCTAAAAGGTCCTATGAGAATCCTAAATAAAAAACTAAAGGTAGAATGATAATCATGTTTTACATGTTTATGTTCGTTTGTAACACAACTAAGTAACCCCTCTAAAAGACTAGAAAGACACTTTGATCTTCTAAAAGGTCCTATGAGAATCCTAAATAAAAAAAATTAACCAAAACTTCTTGAAACATACATGTCATGGATTGGAGAATTTAGGTGAGGTAGGACAACTATAAGTAAGTTTTTGTATGCTCCTTAAGGTAGAATGAGAAGCATTTTATACAAGTTTATGTTCGTTTGTAACACCCCTAAGTAACCCTTCTAAATACTCGAAAGACACTATGATCTTGTAAAAGGTCCTATGAGAATCCTAAACAAAACTTTTTAAACAAAAATTCTTGAAACATATGTGTCATGGATCGGGGGTTTTAGGTGAGGTTAAACAACTATAAGTAAGTTTTTGTATGTTGCTTAAGGTAGAATGAGAAGCATTTTATACAAGTTTATGTTCGTTTGTAACACCCCTAAGTAACCCGTCTAAATACTAGAAAGACACTTTGATCTTGTAAAAGGTCCAATGAGAATCCTAAACAAAACTTTATGAACAACAATTCTTGAAACATATGTGTCATGGACTGGAGATTTCAGGTGAGGTTAGACAACTATAAGTAAGATTTTGTATGCTCCTAAAGGTAGAATGAGAATCATTTTATACAAGTTTATGTTCATTTGTAACACCCCTAAATAACCCTTCTAAATAATAGAAAGACACTTTGACCTTCTACAAGTTCCTATGATAATCCTAAACAAAACTTTTTAAACAAAACTTCTTGAAACCTATGTGTCATGGATTGGAGAATTTAGGTGCAGTAAGACAACTATAAGTAAGTTTTTGTATGCTCCCAAAGGTAGAATGAGAAGCATGTTGTACATGTTTATGTTCGTTTGTAACACAATTAAGTAACCCCTCCAAAAGACTAGAAAGACATTTTGATCTTCTAAAAGGTCCTATGAGAATCCAAAATAAAACTTTTTAACCAAAACTTCTTGAAACTTATATGTCATGGATTGGAGAATTTAGGTGGTAGGACAACTATAAGTAAGTTTTTTTATTCTCCCAAAGGTAGAATGATAAGCATGTTTTACATGTTTATGTTCGATTGTAACACAACTAAGTAACCCCTCTAATAGGCTAGAAAGACACTTTGATCTTCTAAAAGGTCCTATGAGAATCCTAAATAAAACTTTTTAACCAAAACTTCTTGAAACATATATGTCATGGATTGGAGAATTTAGGTGAAGTAGGACAACTATAAGTAAGTTTTTGTATTCTCCCAAAGGTAGAATGATAAGCATGTTTTACATGTTTATGTTCGATTGTAACACAACTAAGTAACCCCTCTAATAGGCTAGAAAGACACTTTGATCTTCTAAAAGGTCCTATGAGAATCCTAAATAAAACTTTTTAACCAAAACTTCTTGAAACATATATGTCATGGATTGGAGAATTTAGGTGAAGTAGGACAACTATAAGTAAGTTTTTGTATTCTCCCAAAGGTAGAATGATAAGCATGTTTTACATGTTTATGTTCGTTTTTAACACATCTAAGTAACCCCTCTAAAAGACTAGAAAGACACTTTGATCTTCTAAAAGGTCCTATGAGAATCCTAAATAAAATCTTTTTAACCAAAACTTCTTGAAACATATATGTCATGGATTGGAGAATTTAGGTGAAGTAGGACAACTATAAGTAAGTTTTTGTATTCTCCCAAAGGTAGAATGATAAGCATGTTTTACATGTTTATGTTCGTTTTTAACACAACTAAGTAACCCCTCTAAAAGACTAGAAAGACACTTTGATCTTCTAAAAGGTCCTATGAGAATCCTAAATAAAAAATTTTAACCAAAACTTCTTGAAACATACATGTCATGGATTGGAGAATTTAGGTGAGGTAGGACAACTATAAGTAAGTTTTTGTATGCTCCTTAAGGTAGAATGAGAAGCATTTTATACAAGTTTATGTTTGTTTGTAACACCCCTAAGTAACCCTTCTAAATACTCGAAAGACACTATGATCTTGTAAAAGGTCCTATGAGAATCCTAAACAAAACTTTTTAAACAAAAATTCTTGAAACATATGTGTCATGGATCGGGGGTTTTAGGTGAGGTTAAACAACTATAAGTAAGTTTTTGTATGTTGCTTATGGTAGAATGAGAAGCATTTTATACAAGTTTATGTTCGTTTGTAACACCCCTAAGTAACCCGTCTAAATACTAGAAAGACACTTTGATCTTGTAAAAGGTCCAATGAGAATCCTAAACAAAACTTTTTGAACAACAATTCTTGAAACATATGTGTCATGGATTGGAGATTTCAGGTGAGGTTAGACAACTATAAGTAAGATTTTGTATGCTCCTAAAGGTAGAACGAGAATCATTTTATACAAGTTTATGTTCATTTGTAACACCCCTAAATAACCCTTCTAAATAATAGAAAGACATTTTGACCTTCTACAAGTTCCTATGATAATCCTAAACAAAACTTTTTAAACAAAACTTCTTGAAACCTATGTGTCATGGATTGGAGAATTTAGGTGCAGTAAGACAACTATAAGTAAGTTTTTGTATGCTCCCAAAGGTAGAATGAGAAGCATGTTGTACATGTTTATGTTCGTTTGTAACACAACTAAGTAACCCCTCCAAAAGACTAGAAAGACATTTTGATCTTCTAAAAGGTCCTATGAGAATCCAAAATAAAACTTTTTAACCAAAACTTCTTGAAATTATATGTCATGGATTGGAGAATTTAGGTGAGGTGGACAACTATAAGTAAGTTTTTTTATTCTCCCAAAGGTAGAATGATAAGCATGTTTTACATGTTTATGTTCGATTGTAACACAACTAAGTAACCCCTCTAATAGGCTAGAAAGACACTTTGATCTTCTAAAAGGTCCTATGAGAATCCTAAATAAAACTTTTTAACCAAAACTTCTTGAAACATATATGTCATGGATTGGAGAATTTAGGTGAAGTAGGACAACTATAAGTAAGTTTTTGTATTCTCCCAAAGGTAGAATGATAAGCATGTTTTACATGTTTATGTTCGATTGTAACACAACTAAGTAACCCCTCTAATAGGCTAGAAAGACACTTTGATCTTCTAAAAGGTCCTATGAGAATCCTAAATAAAACTTTTTAACCAAAACTTCTTGAAACATATATGTCATGGATTGGAGAATTTAGGTGAAGTAGGACAACTATAAGTAAGTTTTTGTATTCTCCCAAAGGTAGAATGATAAGCATGTTTTACATGTTTATGTTCGTTTTTAACACATCTAAGTAACCCCTCTAAAAGACTAGAAAGACACTTTGATCTTCTAAAAGGTCCTATGAGAATCCTAAATAAAATCTTTTTAACCAAAACTTCTTGAAACATATATGTCATGGATTGGAGAATTTAGGTGAAGTAGGACAACTATAAGTAAGTTTTTGTATTCTCCCAAAGGTAGAATGATAAGCATGTTTTACATGTTTATGTTCGTTTTTAACACAACTAAGTAACCCCTCTAAAAGACTAGAAAGACACTTTGATCTTCTAAAAGGTCCTATGAGAATCCTAAATAAAAAATTTTAACCAAAACTTCTTGAAACATACATGTCATGGATTGGAGAATTTAGGTGAGGTAGGACAACTATAAGTAAGTTTTTGTATGCTCCTTAAGGTAGAATGAGAAGCATTTTATACAAGTTTATGTTCGTTTGTAACACCCCTAAGTAACCCTTCTAAATACTCGAAAGACACTATGATCTTGTAAACGGCCCTATGAGAATCCTAAATAAAACTTTTTAAACAAAAATTCTTGAAACATATGTGTCATGGATCGGGGGTTTTAGGTGAGGTCAAACAACTATAAGTAAGTTTTTGTATGTTGCTTATGGTAGAATGAGAAGCATTTTATACAAGTTTATGTTCGTTTGTAACACCCCTAAGTAACCCGTCTAAATACTAGAAAGACACTTTGATCTTGTAAAAGGTCCAATGAGAATCCTAAACAAAACTTTTTGAACAACAATTCTTGAAACATATGTGTCATGGATTGGAGATTTCAGGTGAGGTTAGACAACTATAAGTAAGATTTTGTATGCTCCTAAAGGTAGAACGAGAATCATTTTATACAAGTTTATGTTCATTTGTAACACCCCTAAATAACCCTTCTAAATAATAGAAAGACACTTTGACCTTCTACAAGTTCCTATGATAATCCTAAACAAAACTTTTTAAACAAAACTTCTTGAAACCTATGTGTCATGGATTGGAGAATTTAGGTGCAGTAAGACAACTATAAGTAAGTTTTTGTATGCTCCCAAAGGTAGAATGAGAAGCATGTTGTACATGTTTATGTTCGTTTGTAACACAACTAAGTAACCCCTCCAAAAGACTAGAAAGACATTTTGATCTTCTAAAAGGTCCTATGAGAATCCAAAATAAAACTTTTTAACCAAAACTTCTTGAAACTTATATGTCATGGATTGGAGAATTTAGGTGAGGTAGGACAACTATAAGTAAGTTTTTTTATTCTCCCAAAGGTAGAATGATAAGCATGTTTTGCATGTTTATGTTCGATTGTAACACAACTAAGTAACCCCTCTAATAGGCTAGAAAGACACTTTGATCTTCTAAAAGGTCCTATGAGAATCCTAAATAAAACTTTTTAACCAAAACTTCTTGAAACATATATGTCATGGATTGGAGAATTTAGGTGAAGTAGGACAACTATAAGTAAGTTTTTGTATTCTCCCAAAGGTAGAATGATAAGCATGTTTTACATGTTTATGTTCGTTTTTAACACATCTAAGTAACCCCTCTAAAAGACTAGAAAGACACTTTGATCTTCTAAAAGGTCCTATGAGAATCCTAAATAAAATCTTTTTAACCAAAATTTCTTGAAACATATATGTCATGGATTGGAGAATTTAGGTGAAGTAGGACAACTATAAGTAAGTTTTTGTATTCTCCCAAAGGTAGAATGATAAGCATGTTTTACATGTTTATGTTCGTTTTTAACACAACTAAGTAACCCCTCTAAAAGACTAGAAAGACACTTTGATCTTCTAAAAGGTCCTATGAGAATCCTAAATAAAAAATTTTAACCAAAACTTCTTGAAACATACATGTCATGGATTGGAGAATTTAGGTGAGGTAGGACAACTATAAGTAAGTTTTTGTATGCTCCTTAAGGTAGAATGAGAAGCATTTTATACAAGTTATGTTCGTTTGTAACACCCCTAAGTAACCCGTCTAAATACTAGAAAGACACTTTGATCTTCTAAAAGGTCCTATGAGAATCCTAAATAAAAAACTAAAGGTAGAATGATAATCATGTTTTACATGTTTATGTTCGTTTGTAACACAACTAAGTAACCCCTCTAAAAGACTAGAAAGACACTTTGATCTTCTAAAAGGTCCTATGAGAATCCTAAATAAAAAATTTTAACCAAAACTTCTTGAAACATACATGTCATGGATTGGAGAATTTAGGTGAGGTAGGACAACTATAAGTAAGTTTTTGTATGCTCCTTAAGGTAGAATGAGAAGCATTTTATACAAGTTTATGTTCGTTTGTAACACCCCTAAGTAACCCTTCTAAATACTCGAAAGACACTATGATCTTGTAAAAGGTCCTATGAGAATCCTAAACAAAACTTTTTAAACAAAAATTCTTGAAACATATGTGTCATGGATCGGGGGTTTTAGGTGAGGTTAAACAACTATAAGTAAGTTTTTGTATGTTGCTTAAGGTAGAATGAGAAGCATTTTATACAAGTTTATGTTCGTTTGTAACACCCCTAAGTAACCCGTCTAAATACTAGAAAGACACTTTGATCTTGTAAAAGGTCCAATGAGAATCCTAAACAAAACTTTTTGAACAACAATTCTTGAAACATATGTGTCATGGATTGGAGATTTTAGGTGAGGTTAGACAACTATAAGTAAGATTTTGTATGCTCCTAAAGGTAGAATGAGAATCATTTTATACAAGTTTATGTTCATTTGTAACACCCCTAAATAACCCTTCTAAATAATAGAAAGACACTTTGACTGATGCAAGATGGAAGCGTGTTTGACGTAGAACAGGGACTGAAGTCTCTCTCTTCTAGATCGTGGGTGATGATGTGGTGAGATGGATCCAACCGTGGGTCTCTAGACTCCTTATGAAGGACGTTGAGATGATTAAATGGAAAGATGAATGGATGATGATGAACAACTCGCTTGTTCGATGGGCTGATTGACTCTCTCAATCGGTGGTTGAATCAGTTCTGCTTGAATCACACAAACAATCCTAATCCAATAATCTTTGGAGACACTTGAATCACACAAATGAATCCTAAGACACGAAACTTCAAAGACACTCTTTGAATAGAAGAAACTGAATTCTTTTGTATAAACTTAGTTGATTGAAAGGTGATTTACAAATGAACAATACAATGAGACTTTATAGGACTTAAACTAACGGTCATATTGACCTTGAACAAGAAATCGCTATTTTAGAGGAAACTAGCCGTTAGGCCGATTTTGGCAAGGATCCATGCTCTTGATTGTCCCCTTTGTATCTGGATGGTTTCAAGGGATAAGTGAGGATCTCTGGAACATCTTTATGGCCATAGAAGTCGCAGCTTTTATTCTTGGAAAGAAGCCGTTGGTGTTTGATCTCTTTCTTCTCCAAAAATGGTAAGTATGACTTCTTGGAGTTATGGAGAATCTTGTGTGGTCTTGTGCAGCTGAGGACGTCTGGACTTGATGGAAAGGACCTCAAAACACTGTAGCTTTGATAGGTAAACGTTTGGTGCTGAATTGACCTTCCAAATGTGAATGCTTCCATATATGGCAAGTCTGCTGAGCTAGTGCCGATGCTACTTCCTGAGCTAGCTGTGATGCTACATATAGTTGGCTCCTCTTCGGTATATTCTTCTTGTGTCATCTTTTGGGGATGACTCTCCTTAGGGGCATGCTGATGATGAGCTGAGCTAGATGTCTTGACCTTGGCCTCCACTTGAGCTAAGATAAGCTCATACGCCTTGTTGGATCTTCTTGGCTCCATAATCTCTTCTCCATGTGTTATGATTCCTCCTGGGTCATATGTCTTCTTAGGATTGATTGTTGGATGTATAACCAATCTTATGCCTTGTATTGGATCAGAACTCATCGTGGCTTTGATTTCTCTAAGTCTCCTTGCGCAGCTTGACGTAGTGGTTGAGTCAGTGATTGAGTCAGTCAGCGCCTGGTTTGGTTTGGTTCTGATGACCTCATCATACCCTCCCTCTTCAAGAAGTTTTGACCTCAAAACTTGATAACCTGCACATAGATAAGTCAAGTTAGTCCAGTGAAGTGAATGAGGGTTTAGAAGATTACCTTGGGAATCATTTTGATTCCGGTTGAGTTGTGTAGCATCCGGTGGCTCTTCTTTGAGAAAATAGGATAGCAATGCTCCTCTTCTTTGAGCTGGTGTGACGTCTCCTTTGCTGATCTTGCTTCTTCTCTCTTTAAGACCTGAAATATGTTCGACACTTTGGCAAAGAGACAAGTGCATTATGGGCTTCTTATCAAATAAGTATCGGTTTGAATCATTTTCCTTAGATTCATCTTCATGTGCTACTGATATCTCATCCTCTTGTAAGCCTAACAAATCCTTTAACACAGCTGTTGAGTCATGGGAAATGAAGTGGATCAAAGAAAGACTTACTATGTTATTTGATGTAGTGTCCTTGCTTTGGTCCGGTGGCTCTTCCTTGATCTCCCATTTGGCCTTATCTTTAGAGCTATTCCCTGTCTCAACACTTGACTCAAGAAACAAGTGCATCATACCAGTGGATGGATAGCCAAGAATACTCATTCCAAGTTCAGAAATAACCTCATGTTTTGTTGAAGCATGATATAACTCAAGCCTTTGATTCGCTTGTGGCTCATGTGTGGAAACATGGCTCGGTTTTGGTCTCTCTTTCAAGACTCCTTCTGCCCTTGGCTTCTTGATCTTTATCAGACCTGTACCTAAGTCAACTCTTAAGGGAAAGACCAAGTGAATTATATCTGAGTTTGAGACTTTAAAGACAGGTTGCACAAGGTTGAAGCTTACCATTATGGACGTGACAAGCTGGTTCAGAGTCTCCTCTCTCCTAGTGCGTGTACTACTAGAAGTTTCATGCTCTAGTTCATCATTGGTTGAAGCTCCCTGATCTTTCTCATCTTGATTCCTTTGTGTTGATGGTTCTGCCCGAAACTTGACTTCAAGACCTATATCTTTCCCAAGTTCTTTTGGACAAGACAAATGCATTATCATATCCTTGGAATCAGTATGAAAATTTTGAGTAAGATATTGACTTACCTTGTCTCGCTCATGTCTTGGTACAACAGTCATGATGGTACCTTGAATGTACTCTTGTCCTTTACTTGCTTGTGAATCATGACATTGATGTTGCTCCACTTCTTCTTTGGCGCCTAAAATTTCATGAACCTTGTGTGCTTGCACCTCACGGTTGATGTCCTTTTGACTTGTGTGCTCTTCTTCTTTCCTTATTCCTGGATCAAAACTCTTTGGCAAAGACAAGTGCATGAGTCTTGAATTGGAAATTAAAATATTAGATTGCACAAAGCTATCATTTATGTCAGTTACTTCCAATTTCAACTCTGATGTTATATAATCGAGCAACTTCTTAGATGGACAATTTGCAGCAAAATGCCCTCTCCTATGGCACCTATAACATGTTAGCTCTTTAGAATTTACAAGGTTAGAATACTTACCTTGTGTTGGCGTGTCTCGCAACTTGAGTGAGGCATCAAAACTGTGTCCGGTTGCATTGGGTGAGGGTTTGTGACTCTGCTTCTTCTCTGGCTTCTTTGGGCGTAACATATCCATGATCTTCTGCCATTGCTGATCCAGCCTTGCTTGAAGAGTCGCCATAGATTCTTGATGGCAATCAGACTTGGGCTTAGGAGCAGCTTGTGCTTCGGATGCAATCTTCACTCTCTTGGTTGTGGTTTGAAGCTTCACCACAAATTCCTTTTTCATCCTTGACTTGAGATCTCTCCAATCCAGTACTGGCTTCTTAAGGATGGTTGGTGTGTTCTCCTTTAGCCACCATTCATAAGCCTTTCCTGTGAAGGCTGAGACAGCTAGTGCTAACCTCCTTTCTTCTGGAATTTTGTTAACTTGTAACCATTGCTCCATGTTGCTTTCCCATTGTAAGTATGCTTCAGGGTTACTGCTTCTTCCTGAAAACATTAAGGAACTTCTTCCTGGGTTTGTTGGCTGCCTTGTGCTGGTTCGTTGGACTGTCGCATTCCTTGTACCAGTGAGCTGTCGTTGAGCTGGTACATGGTATGAAGTAACTCCATGGTTCTTGAATCCAGTCTTGCGCCTAGGTGGGTGGTGCTCTCCATACATGTCTGCTTCTGAATCTTCTCTATCCTTCATGTCACTGATTCAATACCTGAAACAATAAGCTTATAGTGTATCAATATGTTCTGAAGTTATTTATTTTAAGCGCTGAACAAGTAGTTGCAATTGTTCAAACTCAAGCAACTATACACAAAACTTAGCACACGGTTTTAAACAGGCTTTTAGGGGTTTGAAAACCGACTTAAGAAGATGTAGGAAAATTTGAAAAGATTTAGAAAGTTTCTTTTTTTTTTTTTGAAAACGAGATTTAAACAAAATTAGAAACAAGAATATCTTTTTAAAGATCTAAATATTTCGAAATCCCTTTTTTTTTTAAATTTGAAAACAAAAAAACTAATATGGAAATAACAATTTTTTTTGGCTTTTGGTTTAAGAAATCGAATCAAACAATGAAAACTTCTCCTCTTTCTTTTTAGAACTTTTTCTGGTTTTATAAAACAAAAAAACAAGAACTCAAAACAAACTTTTTTTTTTTTGATTTAAGATGCAAAACAAAGCAAAGAATGAAATAGACAATTTTTATGAGTTTTTGTTTTGAAGATGCAATGAAAACAGAAATATAAATGCAATAAAAACCGAAAGGATAAGGATAGATAACACCTGATTAGGAACCTTTCGGCTCTGATACCAGATGATGCAAGATGGAAGCGTGTTTGACGTAGAACAGGGACTGAAGTCTCTCTCTTCTAGATCGTGGGTGATGATGTGGTGAGATGGATCCAACCGTGGGTCTCTAGACTCCTTAGGAAGGACGTTGAGATGATTAAATGGAAAGATGAATGGATGATGATGAACAACTCGCTTGTTCGATGGGCTGATTGACTCTCTCAATCGGTGGTTGAATCAGTTCTGCTTGAATCACACAAACAATCCTAATCCAATAATCTTTGGAGACACTTGAATCACACAAATGAATCCTAAGACACGAAACTTCAAAGACACTCTTTGAAAAGAAGAAACTGAATTCTTTTGTATAAACTTAGTTGATTGAAAGGTGATTTACAAATGAACAATACAATGAGACTTTATAGGACTTAAACTAACGGTCATATTGACCTTGAACAAGAAATCGCTATTTTAGAGGAAACTAGCCGTTAGGCCGATTTTGGCAAGGATCCATGCTCTTGATTGTCCCCTTTGTATCTGGATGGTTTCAAGGGATAAGTGAGGATCTCTGGAACATCTTTATGGCCATAGAAGTCGCAGCTTTTATTCTTGGAAAGAAGCCGTTGGTGTTTGATCTCTTTCTTCTCCAAAAATGGTAAGTATGACTTCTTGGAGTTATGGAGAATCTTGTGTGGTCTTGTGCAGCTGAGGACGTCTGGACTTGATGGAAAGGACCTCAAAACACTGTAGCTTTGATAGGTAAACGTTTGGTGCTGAATTGACCTTCCAAATGTGAATGCTTCCATATATGGCAAGTCTGCTGAGCTAGTGCCGATGCTACTTCCTGAGCTAGCTGTGATGCTACATATAGTTGGCTCCTCTTCGGTATATTCTTCTTGTGTCATCTTTTGGGGATGACTCTCCTTAGGGGAATGCTAATGATGAGCTGAGCTAGATGTCTTGACCTTGGCCTCCACTTGAGCTAAGATAAGCTCATACGCCTTGTTGGATCTTCTTGGCTCCATAATCTCTTCTCCATGTGTTATGATTCCTCCTGGGTCATATGTCTTCTTAGGATTGATTGTTGGATGTATAACCAATCTTATGCCTTGTATTGGATCAGAACTCATCGTGGCTTTGATTTCTCTAAGTCTCCTTGCGCTGCTTGACGTAGTGGTTGAGTCAGTGATTGAGTCAGTCAGCGCCTGGTTTGGTTTGGTTCTGATGACCTCATCATTGACCTTCTACAAGTTCCTATGATAATCCTAAACAAAACTTGATAACCTGCACATCTTGATAACCTCAAGTTAGTCCATGTGATTGGAGAATTTAGGTTTAGTAAGATTACCTATGGGAATCATTTTGATTCCGGTTGAGTTGTGTATGCATCCGGTGGCTCTTCTTTGAGAAAATGAGGATAGCAATGCTCCTACTTCTTTGATGCTGGTGTGTAACGTCAACTTTGCTGATCTTGCTTCTTCTCTCTTTAAGACCTAGAAAGACATGTTCGACACTTCTGGCAAAGAGACAAGTGCATTATGAGCTTCTTATCAAATAAGTATCGGTTTGAATCAAAACTTCCTTGAGACTTCATCTGTCATGTGCTACTGATATCTCATCCTCTTGTAAGCTTAACAAATCCTTTAACACAGGTGAGGTAGGACAACTATAAGTAAGTTTTTTTATTCTCCCAAAGGTAGAATGATAAGCATGTTTTACATGTTTATGTTCGATTGTAACACAACTAAGTAACCCCTCCAAAAGACTAGAAAGACATTTTGATCTTCTAAAAGGTCCTATGAGAATCCAAAATAAAACTTTTTAACCAAAACTTCTTGAAACATATATGTCATGGATTGGAGAATTTAGGTGAGGTAGGACAACTATAAGTAAGTTTTTGTATTCTCCCAAAGGTAGAATGATAAGCATGTTTTACATGTTTATGTTCGATTGTAACACAACTAAGTAACCCCTCTAATAGGCTAGAAAGACACTTTGATCTTCTAAAAGGTCCTATGAGAATCCTAAATAAAACTTTTTAACCAAAACTTCTTGAAACATATATGTTATGGATTGGAGAATTTAGGTGAAGTAGGACAACTATAAGTAAGTTTTTGTATTCTCCCAAAGGTAGAATGATAAGCATGTTTTACATGTTTATGTTCGTTTTTAACACAACTAAGTAACCCCTCTAAAAGACTAGAAAGACACTTTGATCTTCTAAAAGGTCCTATGAGAATCCTAAATAAAAAATTATAACCAAAACTTCTTGAAACATACATGTCATGGATTGGAGAATTTAGGTGAGGTAGGACAACTATAAGTAAGTTTTTGTATGCTCCTTAAGGTAGAATGAGAAGCATTTTATACAAGTTTATGTTCGTTTGTAACACCCCTAAGTAACCCTTCTAAATACTCGAAAGACACTATGATCTTGTAAAAGGTCCTATGAGAATCCTAAACAAAACTTTTTAAACAAAAATTCTTGAAACATATGTGTCATGGATCGGGGGTTTTTGTTGGGATTTCAGAGACTTAGCTCTTATTCCATGATGGAAATGAAGAGACTAAGTTCATGAACAAGAAACAAGAAATGGACAGAAACAATTTAAGGGAGACTAAATCGAATCTGTTTAAAGAGAGACCAACTAGTTTGAGAGTGATTCAACTATATTAGAGCTTTGTAGCCTAGAGAAGATCAAAACCAGTAAGCTAGTGTTTTATAGGAGCACTTAGCTATATGAAAACTAGTCCAGGAGCTTAACTACTCATCAAGAGTGTTTACTCATGAATCTGGACAGAATCAGTAATTAGCAAGTGTTATCCTTAAGAAGAAGAGCATAAGAGAACCGCACCAAGCTTGTCTTGGTGAGAACCGGTTCTACTTAGCTTTGACAAGAGCACCAATCTATTTGAGACTTATCCAGGAGCCTAACATCACTTATGGAGTGTGTTTACTCATAAGGATTAAGAGAATCAGTAAGTAGATGGTGTTGTTCTTGTAGATGTTCATGAAGAGTCGGTTTGTGTTAGCTCTTGATTTAGCTATGGAAGAACTAATCAAGAGCATAACCAGGAGCATTAAAGCATCCTTAGAACCAAGACTCATCATGTGTTTCATTGTGTTTGGAAGATAGACACAATGAGGAAGAAGAAGAATGGTAAGAGCCGATTTGTTATCACACATGAACTAGCTATGGAAGAGCTAACCAAGTGTGTTATTAGGCTGCCTTAAGCAGCCTAAACCGTGCTCTTACCAAGCTACATTGTGTTTGAAAAAGACATAATGAACAAGAGAGAAGAAGAGAGAATAAGAGTGAATCAAATTGTTGTTCAATTGATTGAGTATTACAAGTGTTGTTACATCTCTTTATATAGAGAATCCTAACAAGAAGAAGCCCTAGTTCTTATTAGAATTCGAAATATCTAATGGAGGGAAGGTGGATTCATTTGAATTTGAATTCACATGAAGACAAAAGGCAGATATGTCCAAGAAGTGAAAGTGACAACTCCTTGTGGTCCATGCTTGAAAGTGACAGCTTGTCCTTGTGGTCCATGCTGTCCATACCTTCTCCAACAGCTCTTTCCCTCTCTATTTCGAACTCTTACAGACATGGCTCTTCTTTTGCACTTTGATAATCTCATCCTTGATAATTCAGACATCCGGACACCCCGGTTTTGCACATTATCAAGATACCCTTGTTTTGCACATTCTGAAGCTTGATCCGGATGTCCCTGATTTTGCACATCTCTTTTGTGCCTTGATAATGCACTTGGAGATGTCCCTGATTTTGCACATTGAGATGAAGTCCCTGATAATCCACTTTGATTGTGCACTTCTCGGGCTTCATCTCAATAGCTGCTCTTCTTCTTGACACACCAAAGATGATTTAGGAGGAGAGTCTTCGGCCTTCCTTAGCTTATGTCCAGCCTTGCCTCTCCATTCCTTCTTCCTCTCTAATACTCCCCCGCAAGCTTGGGCGTCGGGACACTAAAGGACCAAAGGCCAAGCTTGGAGATGCGGGAGCTACCTCATTAAAAACCTCCTTAAGGAAAACCTCATGGGATAAAACCCTAAGGAGGGAAAAAGAGTATAGCTACCACATGCCCTTGATGTAAGCTTTGACCATTGTTCCTTTGTGTATGATTTGGCCGGTTCTTTAGATTGCCTTCTCCATCTTGGATCAAGCTTCTCCATTGGACCTTCCATGACCTTGCCTCAAGTCTTAGCCTTCCTTTATGCCATTCCTTGAATCCTTTCCTTGTCACCCAATCTGCCCACGGTCTTACTCCTCCTTTAGGTCTCCTAATGAACCTTCACATCAAAGATTCAAAGAAGACTTGTTAAAGTAAAATGCCATGAGTTTTAAGTATATGATTAAGCAATGGATAAGTAACTCAAGGGATTTAAGTGACTGAATGAAGACATAAAAAAAACAGTGAGAGTTTAGGAGGTTAGCCTTTTCAATCTTTGGTTGTGCTTTGAGAAGAGTCTGATTTTAGAAGTTCCTCTTCGGTTTACTCCATTTCTTTGAGGTTTTACACCTCCCCCGGACTGTTAAGCTTTCTCCAAGCTTGTTGGCTTTAGACCTGGACATGAGCCACGCCTTTAAACCTTCCCTTAAGCCATCTTGAAGTTGGAAGCACCATTTGTGAGTTGATTCATCAGTTGCATAACCGGTTCTAACTCCTCTTATTTGGCTGCTTCTTAATAACTTTTCTGTGACCTTTGGAGCTATGTGAAGCCTTAAAAGCCTTGATGGGTTGTTCAACTTGTAGCCTCCCTTAAGTATGGACACCTTTTGGTCTGCTCCTTTGTTAGCTTCAGATTAACCACACCATGCTAAGAGCCAATCCTCCATCACTACTCCATCTTAGAGCAGCTTCAAGACTGATCTTCCTAACCATGATGCACACTGAGCCTTGAATCCAAGCTTCCATCACTGCCTCTTCTTGAAACAGCTTCTAGACTTGATTATCCAAGAAATCAGTGTTGCTTCTCTTGACTAACTATGTTGTAGCAGCCTCTGGACGCCTCTTCTTCTTAGGTAAGCTCAAGACCAGTGGGTACAGCCACTTAGAAACTGAACTCCAGCCCTTTTGTAAACTGTCCTCACTAGTTGGTTCATCATTCCACCTAAAAACACCAAGAAACACACAATAATCCTCAAAATAACACAGCCTTGATCAGGAGCTATGCACTCTGATTTTTAAGTCATTGTGAGCTAAGGAGCTTCAAGGACAGAACTCAGAGAGAATATGTGAAGTATAAGTAACCAGAGAATAAAACAAAAATGCAGAGAATGAGAGAATGAATGCTAGAGACTGAGAGTATAAATGAATGAGAGAATAAATGAGAGAATGAATGGGAGAATGAAAGGGAAGTTCAGGGACTGAGTTTTGCTCAGTTTGAGCTTTTGGTTTTGAGAACATTGACTGAGTTTTGCTCAGTTTACTCTCTGAAATTTGCGGAAGCTTTGAATGAGAAAGGGACAGAGTTTTGCTCTGTTTTTTCTCTGGTTTTTGAGCTTGATTCAATCCTAGAATCTTATGCTCTGATACCATGTTGGGATTTCAGAGACTTAGCTCTTATTCCATGATGGAAATGAAGAGACTAAGTTCATGAACAAGAAACAAGAAATGGACAGAAACAATTTAAGGGAGACTAAATCGAATCTGTTTAAAGAGAGACCAACTAGTTTGAGAGTGATTCAACTATATTAGAGCTTTGTAGCCTAGAGAAGATCAAAACCAGTAAGCTAGTGTTTTATAGGAGCACTTAGCTATATGAAAACTAGTCCAGGAGCTTAACTACTCATCAAGAGTGTTTACTCATGAATCTGGACAGAATCAGTAATTAGCAAGTGTTATCCTTAAGAAGAAGAGCATAAGAGAACCGCACCAAGCTTGTCTTGGTGAGAACCGGTTCTACTTAGCTTTGACAAGAGCACCAATTTATTTGAGACTTATCCAGGAGCCTAACATCACTTATGGAGTGTGTTTACTCATAAGGATTAAGAGAATCAGTAAGTAGATGGTGTTGTTCTTGTAGATGTTCATGAAGAGTCGGTTTGTGTTAGCTCTTGATTTAGCTATGGAAGAACTAATCAAGAGCATAACCAGGAGCATTAAAGCATCCTTAGAACCAAGACTCATCATGTGTTTCATTGTGTTTGGAACATAGACACAATGAGGAAGAAGAAGAATGGTAAGAGCCGATTTGTTATCACACATGAACTAGCTATGGAAGAGCTAACCAAGTGTGTTATTAGGCTGCCTTAAGCAGCCTAAACCGTGCTCTTACCAAGCTACATTGTGTTTGAAAAAGACATAATGAACAAGAGAGAAGAAGAGAGAATAAGAGTGAATCAAATTGTTGTTCAATTGATTGAGTATTACAAGTGTTGTTACATCTCTTTATATAGAGAATCCTAACAAGAAGAAGCCCTAGTTCTTATTAGAATTCGAAATATCTAATGGAGGGAAGGTGGATTCATTTGAATTTGAATTCACATGAAGACAAAAGGCAGATATGTCCAAGAAGTGAAAGTGACAACTCCTTGTGGTCCATGCTTGAAAGTGACAGCTTGTCCTTGTGGTCCATGCTCTCCTCCTAAATCATCTTTAATAGTTTTAGGTGAGGTTAAACAACTATAAGTAAGTTTTTGTATGTTGCTTAAGGTAGAATGAGAAGCATTTTATACAAGTTTATGTTCGTTTGTAACACCCCTAAGTAACCCGTCTAAATACTAGAAAGACACTTTGATCTTGTAAAAGGTCCAATGAGAATCCTAAACAAAACTTTTTGAACAACAATTCTTGAAACATATGTGTCATGGATTGGAGATTTCAGGTGAGGTTAGACAACTATAAGTAAGATTTTGTATGCTCCTAAAGGTAGAATGAGAATCATTTTATACAAGTTTATGTTCATTTGTAACACCCCTAAATAACCCTTCTAAATAATAGAAAGACACTTTGACCTTCTACAAGTTCCTATGATAATCCTAAACAAAACTTTTTAAACAAAACTTCTTGAAACCTATGTGTCATGGATTGGAGAATTTAGGTGCAGTAAGACAACTATAAGTAAGTTTTTGTATGCTCCCAAAGGTAGAATGAGAAGCATGTTGTACATGTTTATGTTCGTTTGTAACACAACTAAGTAACCACTCCAAAAGACTAGAAAGACATTTTGATCTTCTAAAAGGTCCTATGAGAATCCAAAATAAAACTTTTTAACCAAAACTTCTTGAAACTTATATGTCATGGATTGGAGTATTAGAGAGGAAGAAGAAATGGGATGAGGAGAGGCTGAAGAAGCCGAGCCTCAGTCCTAAACTAAGCAAGAGAAGAAGGTTCCATAAGAAAAGAGGTGGTTCCACAAGCAAGAAGAGAGTGTTACACAAGCAACACTCATAGATGAAGATGTGCAAAGTTGGGGCACACAGACGCAGACACAGATGATCAATGTGCAAAGTTGGGGCAAGATCATCATGTGCAAAGTCAGGGCCAAACTTATGAAGTACAAAGTTGGGGCACTTAGATAATCAGAAGATGAAGATGTGCAAAGTTGGGGCCAAACAGATGTCTTTACAGAAACAGACTCAAGAAGAGTCACATGTGGAGTTATGGTCTGAACACAAGTGAAGACCAGTCACTATCACACTTGGGAGCGTGATTCCCTCTCTCTCCAGACCTGCAACACGCCAAACAAGAGAGAGGAGAAGTCACTTTCAGCACAAGAAGACACAAGACTTCAAATGGAAGAAGAAGATCCAACCATTGATTCAAATTCGGATTTCCCTCCAAGAGAATCAATGGCTGAGATTAAGTGACTTTATTTATGAGTGTTTGCCCTAATTGTAACTCTATTTAAAGGCCTTACACGCCTCTTGTATCAGTTGCTAATTCACAAACAATTGAAAGACTTATTGTTACAAACAAAGTCTCTCTTCTTCTCTCTTTCCCTTTAGTTTTGTTCTTGCGGTTTCTTTCTTTAATTCTCATTGTAGACTCATGTAAGAGCTTTGATGGGCTGCTAAGGCAGTCCCAAATCCACACTTGGATAGTTCTTCCATAACTAATCCAAGTGTGAGAGTCTCTCGGTTTTATAAGCTCTTACATAGTTTTTCTTTCTTTCTTCTTTTAGAACACCTCTTAGCTAATTACTGATTTGTATCCATTCTCATGAGTAAACATTCCTATGTGATGTTAAGCTCTTGGATATCATTTTCATATAGCTTAAGTGTTCATTGTCTTGAGGTAGAATAGCTTTCTTCTCTTTTAGAACCGCAAACCCTAGTTTTCTCTCTCTAAGCGGCTTAAGAACCCTAACCGTATCTTAAGCCTCTTTCTTCATTCTACCTCATTCTCTTGAACCAGACTTGATATTAAGAGCTTCCTCATGGATGTCTCTTGAAATTCTAACATGGTATCAGAGCCACAAGTTCTTGGCTCAAAGTTGTTTCAAGATAGAGAGCAAAATCTGTCTTGTTTAGTCTTTTGCTTCCGCAATGTTTTTGATGGACCAAGCTTCTGTTTTTACTTGGTTTCATGTTCTTAATACTTGTAGCTCTCTGTTTTGAAGATATGACAAGTTGGACTTAATTTGGTTAAGAAATCAGAGAGGAACAAGAGCATATAGTTATGTCTTTACTTGTTGCTTCTCTGGTTTGTTTGTTGCTTGTTTCAAACTGAGCAAACTCAGTCCCTGAAATGTTGAGATGTTTATGAGTTAAACTGAGCAAGAAACTCAGTCCCTGAACCTTAAACATGTGTTGGTTTCTAAGTTAAACTAAGCTATCTTAGTCCCTGAACTAGAAACATATTCTCTAACTTTTTATTTTCTGTGTTTCAGGTTCATTCTCCCATACTCCCATTCTACTATACTCTGAGTTTGGTTTACATGCTCTTAAATCTGAGTTTATGCATTCCAAACTCACATACTCTCTATACTCTCATTCTCTGGTGCACACTCTCTTAAATCTGAGTTGTGTGTCATCCCATTCTCCTTATACTCTCTGGTTACTTCTATTTTACTCTAAAGTTTACTCCTAAAGAACTATCTTATTATTGCACAGAAACTTAAAGCTCATTAGTCCTGATCAAACTTGTGTTGCTTGAGTGTTATCTTGTGTTTAGGTGTTCTTAGGAGGAATGAAGAGATGTTGGCAGTGAGGATCAGTCACAAAAAGAGGATGCATACTCTAAGTGGCGGTTCAAGCTGATGATGTTGAAGTTGTGTGGTTGAGGAGCTGAAGAAGTCTCCAACAAAACCAGTGAACTCAAGGAGTTGTGGATAAACTGAAATCCTCATTTGGTTGTGGGTGAACCCAAATCCTCATGGAGTTGTGGATGAACTGAAATCCTCATTTTGTTGGAGCCATCACCGAGTTGGGAATCAGCTGGTGGATGAGCTTATGGTTCAAGGATCTTCCCAAAGAAGAAGGCGGTTTACAAGCTGTCCATTCAAAGGAGGAAGAGGCCTTGTTCAAGAAGTTGTACAAGTCATGTATGCGCATGGTGAAGAGCCATTCAAGGGTGCGGGGGAGCTTGTTGGATCAGTCATGGTTATGTTCCAACAAGACAAAGAAATCACTCCCAACTGCAACAATAAATCAGGCTACTTCTAAACCCTCTCATTTCATTTCCATTAAGCTTCCATCTTATGAGTTCTCTTGATTATGATTGTTTTTCAAAGTCAAAATGTTTTAAACCTAATTCTCAAAACGTTTTAGACTTGTTTTCTCTTAAGTATCTTGTTGTGATCATGTGTTTTTCAATTCAAAAACGTTTTAAAACTAATACTCAAAACGTTTCTAAACAAGAAGGTTAATGCTTAGCTAATGTTCTAAATGTCTTGCACACACTTAACATGTTTCCTTTAAACCTTTGTGTTGAAGGAAAAGATAAAGACATGCTTGAGGAGCATTAGAAAGTAAAGGAGCTATGAGGAGCATCCGCAAGTCTTGAAGTCTTTCCAAGAGGAAGATGAGACCAACTTGAAGTTCAACTCAGGAAGAGAAGGATTATCAGTGTTGGGGTTAAAGGCCGGAGCACTATAGAGTCCAAGTTTCAAAAGACATAACAAAGATCAAAGAAGTTCATATCAAGAAGAATCAAATCAAGGAATGCTAAGGAAAGAAAGAGATGGGAAAAGGAGTGAGCCGTGAGTTCTAGATGATGATACCAAGGTCAAGTTACATCTTGAGTAGGTGATGTTGGGATTTCAGAGACTTAGCTCTTATTCCATGATGGAAATGAAGAGACTAAGCTCATGAACAAGAAACAATAAATGGACAGAAACAATTTAAGGGAGACTAAATCGAATCTGTTTAAAGAGAGACCAACTAGTTTGAGACTGATTCAACTCTATTAGAGCTTTGTAGCCTAGAGAAGATCAAAACCAGTAAGCTAGTGGTTTATAGGAGCACTTAGCTATATGAAAACTAGACCAGGAGCTTAACTACTCATCAAGAGTGTTTACTCATGAATCTGGACAGAATCAGTAATTAGCAAGTGTTATCCTTAAGAAGAAGAGCATAAGAGAACCGCACCAAGCTTGTCTTGGTGAGAACCGGTTCTACTTAGCTTTGACAAGAGCACCTATCTATTTGAGACTTATCCAGGAGCTTAACATCACTTATAGAGTGTGTTTACTCATGAGGATTAAGAGAATCAGTAAGTAGAAGGTGTTGTTCTTGTAATATCCATGAAGAGCAGATTTGAGTTAGCTCTTGATTTAGCTATTGAAAAGCTAATCAAGAGCATAACAAGGGAGCATTGAAGCAACCCTAGATCATGTCTCTTCCTGGTTCTTATTGTGTTTGAGAGAGAGACACAATAAGGGAGAAGGATAGCATGAAAGAAAGACAAGAGAATAAGAGAATGAATCTAATTGTTGTTCAATTGATTAAGTATTACAAGTGTTGTTACATCTTTTTATATAGAGAATCCTAACAAGAAGGAGCCCTAGTTCATCTTACAATTCGAAATATATCATGGGGGGGAAGGTGAATTCATTTGAATTTGAATTCACAAGAAGACAAAAAAAACAGATTTGTCCAAGAAGTGAAAGTGACAACTCCTTGTGGTCCATGCTTGAAAGTGACAGCTTGTCCTTGTGGTCCATGCTGTCCATACCTTCTCCAACAGCTCTTTCCCTCTCTATTTCGAACTCTTACAGACATGGCTCTTCTTTTGCACTTTGATAATCTCATCCTTGATAATTCAGACATCCGGACACCCCGGTTTTGCACATTATCAAGATACCCTTGTTTTGCACATTCTGAAGTTTGATCCGGATGTCCCTGATTTTGCACATCTCTTTTGTGCCTTGATAATGCACTTGGAGATGTCCCTGATTTTGCACATTGAGATGAAGTCCCTGATAATGCACTTTGATTGTGCACTTCTCGGGCTTCATCTCAATAGCTGCTCTTCTTCTTGACACACCAAAGATGATTTAGGAGGAGAGTCTTCGGCCTTCCTTAGCTTATGTCCAGCCTTGCCTCTCCATTCCTTCTTCCTCTCTAATAGGTGACTATACTCTTTTTGTCCTCCTTAAGGTTTTATCCCAAGAGGTTTTACTTAAGGAGGTTTTTAATGAGGTAGTTCAACAGCTCCAAGCTTGGCCTTTGGTCCTCTTCTCCCTTTGGTCTTTTGGAGTCCCGACGACCAAGCTTGCGGGGGAGTATTAGAGAGGAAGAAGAAATGGGATGAGGAGAGGCTGAAGAAGCCGAGCCTCAGTCCTAAACAAAGCAAGAGAAGAAGGTTCCACAAGAAAAGAGGTGGTTCCACAAGCAAGAAGAGAGTGTTACACAAGCAACACTCATAGATGAAGATGTGCAAAGTTGGGGCACACAGACACAGACACAGATGATCAATGTGCAAAGTTGGGGCAAGATCATCATGTGCAAAGTCAGGGCCAAACTTATGAAGTACAAAGTTGGGGCACTTAGATAATCAGAAGATGAAGATGTGCAAAGTTGGGGCCAAACAGATGTCTGTACAGAAACAGACTCAAGAAGAGTCACATGTGGAGTTATGGTCTGAACACAAGTGAAGACCAGTCACTATCACACTTGGGAGCGTGATTCCCTCTCTCTCCAGACCTGCAACACGCCAAACAAGAGAGAGGAGAAGTCACTTTCAGCACAAGAAGACACAAGACTTCAAATGGAAGAAGAAGATCCAACCATTGATTCAAATTCGGATTTCCCTCCAAGAGAATCAATGGCTGAGATTAAGTGTCTTTATTTATGAGTGTTTGCCCTAATTGTAACTCTATTTAAAGGCCTTACACGCCTCTTGTATCAGTTGCTAATTCACAAACAATTGAAAGACTTATTGTTACAAACAAAGTCTATCTTCTTCTCTCTTTCCCTTTAGTTTTGTTCTTGCGGTTTCTTTCTTTAATTCTCATTGTGATCTTCAATAAGACACAATGTAGACTCATGTAAGAGCCTTGATGGGCTGCTAAGGCAGTCCCAAATCCACACTTGGATAGTTCTTCCATAACTAATCCAAGTGTGAGAGTCTCTCGGTTTTATAAGCTCTTACATAGTTTTTCTTTCTTTCTTCTTTTAGAACACCTCTTAGCTAATTACTGATTTGTATCCATTCTCATGAGTAAACATTCCTATGTGATGTTAAGCTCTTGGATATCATTTTCATATAGCTTAAGTGTTCATTGTCTTGAGGTAGAATAGCTTTCTTCTCTTTTAGAACCGCAAACCCTAGTTTTCTCTCTCTAAGCGGCTTAAGAATCCTAACCGTATCTTAAGCCTCTTTCTTCATTCTACCTCATTCTCTTGAACCAGACTTGATATTAAGAGCTTCCTCATGGATGTCTCTTGAAATTCTAACATGGAGAATTTAGGTGAGGTAGGACAACTATAAGTAAGTTTTTTATTCTCCCAAAGGTAGAATGATAAGCATGTTTTACATGTTTATGTTCGATTGTAACACAACTAAGTAACCCCTCTAATAGGCTAGAAAGACACTTTGATCTTCTAAAAGGTCCTATGAGAATCCTAAATAAAACTTTTTAACCAAAACTTCTTGAAACATATATGTCATGGATTAGAGAATTTAGGTGAAGTAGGACAACTATAAGTAAGTTTTTGTATTCTCCCAAAGGTAGAATGATAAGCATGTTTTACATGTTTATGTTCGTTTTTAACACATCTAAGTAACCCCTCTAAAAGACTAGAAAGACACTTTAATCTTCTAAAAGGTCCTATGAGAATCCTAAATAAAAACTTTTTAACCAAAACTTCTTGAAACATATATGTCATGGATTGGAGAATTTAGGTGAAGTAGGACAACTATAAGTAAGTTTTGGTATTCTCCCAAAGGTAGAATGATAAGCATGTTTTACATGTTTATGTTCGTTTTTAACACAACTAAGTAACCCCTCTAAAAGACTAGAAAGATACTTTGATCTTCTAAAAGGTCCTATGAGAATCCTAAATAAAAAATTTTAACCAAAACTTCTTGAAACATACATGTCATGGATTGGAGAATTTAGGTGAGGTAGGACAACTATAAGTAAGTTTTTGTATGCTCCGTAAGGTAGAATGAGAAGCATTTTATACAAGTTATGTTCGTTTGTAACACCCCTAAGTAACCCGTCTAAATACTAGAAAGACACTTTGATCTTCTAAAAGGTCCTATGAGAATCCTAAATAAAAAACTAAAGGTAGAATGATAATCATGTTTTACATGTTTATGTTCGTTTGTAACATAACTAAGTAACCCCTCTAAAAGACTAGAAAGACACTTTGATCTTCTAAAAGGTCCTATGAGAATCCTAAATAAAAAATTAAACCAAAACTTCTTGAAACATACATGTCATGGATTGGAGAATTTAGGTGAGGTAGGACAACTATAAGTAAGTTTTTGTATGCTCCTTAAGGTAGAATGAGAAGCATTTTATACAAGTTTATGTTCGTTTGTAACACCCCTAAGTAACCCTTCTAAATACTCGAAAGACACTATGATCTTGTAAAAGGTCCTATGAGAATCCTAAACAAAACTTTTTAAACAAAAATTCTTGAAACATATGTGTCATGGATCGGGGGTTTTAGGTGAGGTTAAACAACTATAAGTAAGTTTTTGTATGTTGCTTAAGGTAGAATGAGAAGCATTTTATACAAGTTTATGTTCGTTTGTAACACCCCTAAGTAACCCGTCTAAATACTAGAAAGACACTTTGATCTTGTAAAAGGTCCATTGAGAATCCTAAACAAAACTTTTTGAACAACAATTCTTGAAACATATGTGTCATGGATTGGAGATTTTAGGTGAGGTTAGACAACTATAAGTAAGATTTTGTATGCTCCTAAAGGTAGAATGAGAATCATTTTATACAAGTTTATGTTCATTTGTAACACCCCTAAATAACCCTTCTAAATAATAGAAAGACACTTTGACCTTCTACAAGTTCCTATGATAATCCTAAACAAAACTTTTTAAACAAAACTTCTTGAAACCTATGTGTCATGGATTGGAGAATTTAGGTGCAGTAAGACAACTATAAGTAAGTTTTTGTATGCTCCCAAAGGTAGAATGAGAAGCATGTTGTACATGTTTATGTTCGTTTGTAACACAACTAAGTAACCCCTCCAAAAGACTAGAAAGACATTTTGATCTTCTAAAAGGTCCTATGAGAATCCAAAATAAAACTTTTTAACCAAAACTTCTTGAAACTTATATGTCATGGATTGGAGAATTTAGGTGAGGTAGGACAACTATAAGTAAGTTTTTTTATTCTCCCAAAGGTAGAATGATAAGCATGTTTTACATGTTTATGTTCGATTGTAACACAACTAAGTAACCCCTCTAATAGGATAGAAAGACACTTTGATCTTCTAAAAGGTCCTATGAGAATCCTAAATAAAACTTTTTAACCAAAACTTCTTGAAACATATATGTCATGGATTGGAGAATTTAGGTGAAGTAGGACAACTATAAGTAAGTTTTTGTATTCTCCCAAAGGTAGAATGATAAGCATGTTTTACATGTTTATGTTCGTTTTTAACACATCTAAGTAACCCCTCTAAAAGACTAGAAAGACACTTTGATCTTCTAAAAGGTCCTATGAGAATCCTAAATAAAAACTTTTTAACCAAAACTTCTTGAAACATATATGTCATGGATTGGAGAATTTAGGTGAAGTAGGACAACTATAAGTAAGTTTTTGTATTCTCCCAAAGGTAGAATGATAAGCATGTTTTACATGTTTATGTTCGTTTTTAACACAACTAAGTAACCCCTCTAAAAGACTAGAAAGACACTTTGATCTTCTAAAAGGTCCTATGAGAATCCTAAATAAAAAATTTTAACCAAAACTTCTTGAAACATACATGTCATGGATTGGAGAATTTAGGTGAGGTAGTATTGAAATGAAGATCATATTGAAGTGGAGATCACACAGTGAACTATATTGGACGTGAACTATATTGAATATAGTGAACTATACTGGACGTGAGCTATATTGAATATAGTGAACTATATTCATAAGAAGACAAAAACAGTCACACTTTTATGACCGTTGAAACTCACTCGTCTTTAATTCTTTGTAAACCCTGGAGTAGCTAGTATATATATATTTGTTGTAACCTGTTTAATTAATACAGAGAATTATTCTTCTCTTACAGCCGCTTCTTTTATCTCTCTAGTGTACAAGAACCCTAATTTGGTTCTTGGTGTGTTCTTCACAATTTTACTCCATTCTACCTTATTCTCTCAATCTCAATCTTATATTCTAACATGGTATCAGAGCTATAAGCTTCTGTACCTCTTTTACTTCCGCTGATTCTCACAAAACTCTGTTCTTGAGCTGTTAAAATTTCTCTTGGTTCTCACAAGTTCTTAAGCTCTTCAGTTCATTTCTTTTGCTTCTTTATCTACTGTTGTGTTCTCTGTGAGCTGAGAACTCTTTCCCTCATCTTGAATACTCCCTCCTTGCTTCATTTCAGTCTTAGCAATGGAGAACTCAAGAGTTGTTATTCCTGTGATTTTAAAAGGCTCAAACTACATTGTTTGGGCTAGGATGGTGAAGTCTGCTCTTGGAGGCAGAGGTCTGTGGAAGTATATCCTGAGTGACACTGCTCCACAGAAGGTGTTTAAGGCCAGGTCTGAAGCTGAAGCCAAGAAAGGAGCTGAGGCAGAGAATAAAGAGAGTGATGAGTCTCTTGAAGAGGCAGCTGAAGCAGAAGAAGAGGCGTGGATGCAAGGGGACCAGAATGTGCTTTCTATACTCCAAAGCTCACTGGACCAGCACCTATTGGAAGCCTACTCTTACTGTGTTACTGCCAAGCAGCTGTGGGATACTCTTGAGAAGGTTTATGGGAATAAATCAAACCTAACAAGAGTCTTTGAAGTGAAGCTGGCCATTAACAATCTCCAGCAAGAAGATATGGAGTTTAAAGCTCATTTTGGCAAGTTTAGTTCACTGTGGTCAGAGATGGAAATGTTAAGGCCACCAAGCAATGATCCTTTGGTGTTGCAGGAAAGGAGAGAACAAGATAAAGTTTTTGCTCTTCTGCTCACATTAAACTCATCTTACAATGGGCTGATAAAGCATATCCTAAGGGCAGACACTCTCCCAGACATTGATGATGTGTGTGGACAGATTCAGAAGGAGCAAGGTTCATTTGGGCTGTTCGAAGGGAAATGAGAGTTGATAACTGCCAACAAAGGAGTGTTTAAGGCTGAGGAGAGGCAGAACTATGGAGGTGATAAGAGAGGAGTCTTGATATGTGATTTTTGCAAGAAGAGTGGGCACTTGAAGGATAGATGTTGGCGCCTCCACCCCAACCTCAGATCTTCATTTAACAACAGCCGGTTCAAAGATCAAAGGGCAAACTACTCTAATGGTGCAGTTGGACCAGGTTCTACCTCAATGCAGCAATGTGATGAAGGGAGAGCAATGATGGTTCATCAAACACCAGCTGTGATTGCTCAGAATGATGTGGTAAGGAGGTCAGACCTTGAGGCTCTCATCAAAGCTCTCAAGGAGAACTCTGGTATGAATCTTGGTACTTCACTCTTTGCTTCAAATAAAATCAGACCCTTGATCATTGATTCTGGAGCCTCTCATCACATGATTAGTGATCCTAAGTTGATTGAGAATGTTAAACCAACCTTAGGATATGTAGCTATTGCAAATGGTGATAAAATCCCAATTCAAGGCATAGGAAATCTGAAATTGTTTGATAAAGAATCCAAAGCCTTCTTTATGCCTAGCTTTACATCCAACTTAGTCTCTGTCAAAAGAATAGCCACTGATTTAAATTGCAATGTTGTTTTTAGTCCTAATGGTGTTGTGTTTCAGGATATTAAGACAAGTAAGTTGATTGGGAAAGGTGTGACAAAGGATGAGCTCTACATGATTGAAGACACCAACCCTTCTTCTGATTTATCTACTACTTTATCTATTGCTTTATCTACTAGTGTTGGTGTGGATGATTCTATTTGGCATGCTAGATTAGGACATCCACACTCTAGGGCTTTAGGACTTTTATTACCTTCTGTTTCGTTTAAGAATGATGATTGTGAGGCTTGTATCCTTGGTAAACATTGCAAATCTGTTTTTCCAAACTCTAAAACTACTTATGAAAGTTGCTTTGATCTTGTTCACTCAGATGTCTGGACTGCTCCTTGTTTGTCTAGAGAGAATCATAAGTATTTTGTCACTTTCATTGATGAAAAATCTAAGTATACTTGGATAACATTGATGCAAACTAAGGATAGAGTGTTAGAAGCTTTTATGAACTTTCAAAGCCATGTCACTAACCATTTCAATGCTAAGATCAAAATTTTTAGATCAGATAATGGTGGTGAATATACGAGCAATGCCTTCAAACAACACTTATCCAAGCATGGGATCCTTCATCAAACAAGTTGTCCCTACACTCCACAACAAAATGGAGTGGCTGAGAGGAAGAATAGACACCTAATGGAAGTAGCAAGGTCCATGATGTTCTACAAGAATGTGCCTAAGAGGTTTTGGGGAGATGCAGTCATGACTGCTTGTTACTTGATCAATAGAACTCCTACAAAAGTTCTCAAGGATAAATCTCCATTTCAGGTATTAAACAAAACCAATCCATTAATTGATCACTTACGTGTGTTTGGATGTCTTTGCTTTGTGTTAATACCAGGAGAACAAAGGGATAAATTGGATGCTAAAAGCACCAAAGCCATGTTCATTGGATATTCTACAACACAAAGGGGATACAAGTGCTATGTACCTGAAACAAGGAAGGTTTTGATTTCAAGAGATGTGAAATTTATGGAGACAAGAAGTTTCTATGATGAAAAGAATTGGGATAGTTTGAAGGATCTTCCAACATCTCAATCAGACCGGGCTGCTAACCTAAGGAGGATTATGGAAAGCCTGGGGATTAGTATACCTCAACAACCGGCTGCAACAAGTCATGCTCCTTCAGTACATGTCTTGCCTTCAGAAGCTCCACAACCTGCCCATCTTGATCATGAGGGGGACGCTCAAGAATCAGAAACACAAGAATCTGATTCCTCTACACATGATCAAGCTGGAGTTGAGGAGCATATGGAACACGAGGAAGAACCTGAGGAATTGGATCATCAAAATGAAGAGGAGCCGGTTATGAATGAGGTTATGGATGAGCAACAGCAACAACCAGTTCAGCAGCAAGTTCAGACTCTAAGGAGAAGCACAAGGGAGAAAAAGGACCCATCAGAATGGAAGAAGACTAGGGTTTACTTCAACAGCAATGCAGTAGCTCATCCCATTCAAGCTGTTTGTAGTTTAGCTCATGTACCTTTGGAACATCAAGTGTTCATTGGGAAGTTGGATCAAGAACATGTACCAACAACCTATGAAGAAGCAAAGGGAGATAAGAGGTGGATGCAAGTTGTGGATGAAGAGACCAAAGCAATGGAGAACAATGAGACTTGGTATGAAACTGAACTTCCTAGAGGAAAGAAGGCAGTGACTTCTAAATGGGTCTTCACCATCAAGTACAGAAGTGATGGAGAAGTGGAGAGATACAAAGCAAGGTTGGTTGCAAGAGGCTTCACCCAAACCTATGGAAAGGATTACTTGGATACCTTTGCACCAGTAGCTAAGCTTCACACAGTTAGGATCATCTTGTCTTTAGCAACAAATCTTGATTGGGAACTTTGGCAAATGGATGTCAAAAATGCATTCCTTCAAGGGGAGCTTGAAGATGAGGTATACATGACACCACCTTCTGGTCTGGAAAGCATTGTGAAACCAGGGAAGGTGTTGAGACTTAAGAAGGCCATCTATGGATTAAAGCAATCACCTAGAGCATGGTATCATAAGCTGAGCTCAACACTTATGCAAAGAGGCTTCAAGAGGTCTGAAGGAGATCATACATTATTCACTCTTCAAGATCAGGAAGGTATCATTGTCATCCTTGTTTATGTTGATGACATTATTATTTCAGGGAGTAACAAGTCAGGTATTCAAGAAACTAAAGCTTATCTTAAATCTGTATTTGATATTAAGGATCTTGGTACTCTAAAGTACTTCCTTGGGATAGAAGTTTGTCGGTTTAATGATGGACTATTCTTATCTCAAAGGAAGTACACACTTGATTTGTTGTCTGAAGCAGGAAAGATTGGATCAAAACCAGCTAAGACACCATTGGAGGAAGGCTACAAAGTCATAAGAGAGGGGGAGCTTGAAGACCGACCATTTGAGGACATCACTCACTATAGAAGGATGGTTGGTAATCTAATCTACTTAACCATAACCAGACCTGATTTGTGCTTTGTTGTGAACCAGATAAGCCAACATATGCAAGCACCAAAGATGCATCATTGGGATATGGTTGAGAGGATACTCAGATACCTAAGTGGTACTTCCGGACAAGGCATTTGGATGGGTTGTAATCAAAGTACAGAGATAGTTGGGTATTGTGATGCTGATTGGGCAGGAGATAGGGTGGACAGGAGGTCTACTACTGGATATTGTACATTCATTGGAGGCAACCTTGTTACTTGGAAGAGCAAGAAGCAGAAGATAGTGTCATGTTCAAGTGCTGAAGCTGAGTATAGAGCAATGAGGAAGCTAGCAACAGAATTGGCGTGGATCAAAGCTCTTCTTGAGGATTTGGGGATTGAGACTGCAAAGCCAATCACAATGCATTGTGATAACCAAGCAGCCATTCACATTGCTTCAAACTCAGTCTTCCATGAGAGGACCAAACATATAGAGGTGGATTGTCACAAAGTGAGGCAGATGATTGAACAAGGAGTTGTGTTACCTTGCTTCACAAGGAGTGAAGAACAACTAGCTGATGTGTTCACCAAGGCAGCTAGTTGGAAAGTGTGTGAATCGATTCACAACAAGCTTGGACTCATAGAGCTTCCGGAATCCCCTAAGGCTATGAAATCTACACTCTTTTTCCCTTCATGAAGTTTTATCCCAAGTGGTTTTCTTCATGAAGGTTTTTAATGAGGTAGATCTTCATTGTCACTCCAAGCTTGATTCAATCCTTGAATTCAAGCTTGAGGGGGAGTATTGAAATGAAGATCATATTGAAGTGGAGATCACACAGTGAACTATATTGGACGTGAACTATATTGAATATAGTGAACTATACTGGACGTGAGCTATATTGAATATAGTGAACTATATTCATAAGAAGACAAAAACAGTCACACTTTTATGACCGTTGAAACTCACTCGTCTTTAATTCTTTGTAAACCCTGGAGTAGCTAGTATATATATATTTGTTGTAACCTGTTTAATTAATACAGAGAATTATTCTTCTCTTACAGCCGCTTCTTTTATCTCTCTAGTGTACAAGAACCCTAATTTGGTTCTTGGTGTGTTCTTCACAATTTTACTCCATTCTACCTTATTCTCTCAATCTCAATCTTATATTCTAACAGGTAGGACAACTATAAGTAAGTTTTTGTATGCTCCTTAAGGTAGAATGAGAAGCATTTTATACAAGTTATGTTCGTTTGTAACACCCCTAAGTAACCCGTCTAAATACTAGAAAGACACTTTGATCTTCTAAAAGGTCCTATGAGAATCCTAAATAAAAAACTAAAGGTAGAATGATAATCATGTTTTACATGTTTATGTTCGTTTGTAACACAACTAAGTAACCCCTCTAAAAGACTAGAAAGACACTTTGATCTTCTAAAAGGTCCTATGAGAATCCTAAATAAAAAAATTAAACCAAAACTTCTTGAAACATACATGTCATGGATTGGAGAATTTAGGTGAGGTAGGACAACTATAAGTAAGTTTTTGTATGCTACTTAAGGTAGAATGAGAAGCATTTTATACAAGTTTATGTTCGTTTGTAACACCCCTAAGTAACCCTTCTAAATACTCGAAAGACACTATGATCTTGTAAAAGGTCCTATGAGAATCCTAAACAAAACTTTTTAAACAAAAATTCTTGAAACATATGTGTCATGGATCGGGGGTTTTAGGTGAGGTTAAACAACTATAAGTAAGTTTTTGTATGTTGCTTAAGGTAGAATGAGAAGAATTTTATACAAGTTTATGTTCGTTTGTAACACCCCTAAGTAACCCGTCTAAATACTAGAAAGACACTTTGATCTTCTAAAAGGTCCTATGAGAATCCTAAACAAAATTTTTAAACAACAATTCTTGAAACATATGTGTCATGGATTGGAGATTTTAGGTGAGGTTAGACAACTATAAGTAAGATTTTGTATGCTCCTAAAGGTAGAATGAGAATCATTTTATACAAGTTTATGTTCATTTGTAAAACCCCTAAATAACCCTTCTAAATAATAGAAAGACACTTTGACCTTCTACAAGTTCCTATGATAATCCTAAACAAAACTTTTTAAACAAAACTTCTTGAAACCTATGTGTCATGGATTGGAGAATTTAGGTGCAGTAAGTCAACTATAAGTAAGTTTTTGTATGCTCCCAAAGGTAGAATGAGAAGCATGTTGTACATGTTTATGTTCGTTTGTAACACAACTAAGTAACCCCTCCAAAAGACTAGAAAGACATTTTGATCTTCTAAAAGGTCCTATGAGAATCCAAAATAAAACTTTTTAACCAAAACTTCTTGAAACATATATGTCATGGATTGGAGAATTTAGGTGAGGTAGGACAACTATAAGTAAGTTTTTGTATTCTCCTAAAGGTAGAATGATAAGCATGTTTTACATGTTTATGTTCGTTTTTAACACATCTAAGTAACCCCTCTAAAAGACTAGAAAGACACTTTGATCTTCTAAAAGGTCCTATGAGAATCCTAAATAAAAACTTTTTAACCAAAACTTCTTGAAACATATATGTCATGGATTGGAGAATTTAGGTGAAGTAGGACAACTATAAGTAAGTTTTTGTATTCTCCCAAAAGTAGAATGATAAGCATGTTTTACATGTTTATGTTCGTTTTTAACACATCTAAGTAACCCCTCTAAAAGACTAGAAAGACACTTTGATCTTCTAAAAGGTCCTATGAGAATCCTAAATAAAAACTTTTTAACCAAAACTTCTTGAAACATATATGTCATGGATTGGAGAATTTAGGTGAAGTAGGACAACTATAAGTAAGTTTTTGTATTCTCCCAAAGGTAGAATGATAAGCATGTTTTACATGTTTATGTTCGTTTTTAACACAACTAAGTAACCCCTCTAAAAGACTAGAAAGACACTTTGATCTTCTAAAAGGTCCTATGAGAATCCTAAATAAAAACTTTTTAACCAAAACTTCTTGAAACATATATGTCATGGATTGGAGAATTTAGGTGAAGTAGGACAACTATAAGTAAGTTTTTGTATTCTCCCAAAGGTAGAATGATAAGCATGTTTTACATGTTTATGTTCGTTTTTAACACAACTAAGTAACCCCTCTAAAAGACTAGAAAGACACTTTGATCTTCTAAAAGGTCTTATGAGAATCCTAAATAAAAACTTTTTAACCAAAACTTCTTGAAACATATATGTCATGGATTGGAGAATTTAGGTGAAGTAGGACAACTATAAGTAAGTTTTTGTATTCTCCCAAAGGTAGAATGATAAGCATGTTTTACATGTTTATGTTCGTTTTTAACACATCTAAGTAACCCCTCTAAAAGACTAGAAAGACACTTTGATCTTCTAAAAGGTCCTATGAGAATCCTAAATAAAAACTTTTTAACCAAAACTTCTTGAAACATATATGTCATGGATTGGAGAATTTAGGTGAAGTAGGACAACTATAAGTAAGTTTTTGTATTCTCCCAAAGGTAGAATGATAAGCATGTTTTACATGTTTATGTTCGTTTTTAACACAACTAAGTAACCCCTCTAAAAGACTAGAAAGACACTTTGATGCAAGATGGAAGCGTGTTTGACGTAGAACAGGGACTGAGGTCTCTCTATTCTAGATCGTGGGCGATATGGTGGTCAGATGGATTCAAACCTCGGGTCTCTAGACTCCTTAGAATGAACTGGAGATGATTGAATGGATAGAAGATGGATTGAGTGTCGCCACACAAGAGATGAAGATCTTGTGATAAGACTGAACCTAAGGTCGCTTGATATGACTCACAAGAAAGCTTAGAATTCGAAAGGTGTTTTCTCACGAAGAAGAAGAACTGCGTTATTGTATTGATACTTGGTAAATGATACACGGCTGCTAAGAATCCTTATAAAGGGGATCGTGCAGCTGTTGCCTTCTAGGGCAGAAAACCTAATTACAACGGCTACTAAATAAAATATCCTATGGTCCGACTTTAAAGTAATACAGGGAAACTTGACTCACTTAATGACTAATACAGACTCTGACTCAGACAACTAATATAAGACTTGGACCTGCAAAATGAACAAACACAATATATGAATTGAAATCATACCTTATTGAGCGCGTGTGGTCGTCCATGAACGGGCCTAAGTGGGCTGAATTGAGAAGATCATCATTGAGTCTTCAATTGTCTTCGTTTGGGCCTCTAGACGCTCCACTTGATAATCTTGAGCTAGGAGACTTTGAATGGATGTGTTGAACAGTGCTCTAAGTCTTCTAGTTCCCGATCTTGTCCTCGGAGGATCTCTCATGGTGGTCACGTCTTGAGCAGCAGGTACTTCTTCTAGGTCTTCTTGACGTATCTCTACGCTTGAGTCAACGCTTGAGTCAACGCTTGAGTCAACGCTTGAGTCAATGTCCTCATCATTCCCTCCCTCTTGAGAAGATTCTGACCTCAGAATTCCATCATCTGCATTATAAGGAAGCAAGTCAGCAACATTGAACACTGGTGAAATGGTCAACTCACCTGGAAGATCCAGCTTGTAGGCATTGTTGTTGACTCTCTCCAACACTCGGAATGGTCCAGCTCCTCTTGGTGCTAGCTTGGATTTCCTCTGATTTGGGAACCTCTCTGTACGCATGTGAACCCACACCCAATCTCCTGGGTTGAAGATGAGCTCCTTTCTCCCTTTGTCAGCAGCCTTCTTGTACTTGGCCGTCTTTTCCTCTATGTTGGTCTTCACCTTCTGATGCAGCTTCTTGATCAACTCGGCCTTGGACTCTCCATCCTGATTAGTAACATCTAATGGCGGCAAAGGAACAAGATCTAAAGGGGTTTCTGGCTGAAATCCATAGACAATCTCAAAAGGTGACAACTTAGTAGTAGAATGGTTAGCATGATTATAAGCAAACTCAACATATGGAATACAATCTAACCAGTTCCGTAAGTTCTTACCAACCGTGGCTCTTAAGAGAGTAGATAGAGTTCTGTTTACAACCTCAGTTTGTCCGTCAGTTTGTGGATGACAAGTTGTTGAGAAGAGTAGCTTGGTTCCTAGCTTCCTCCAAAGAACTCTCCAGAAGTGACTCAGAAACTTCGTGTCTCGGTCAGAAACAATAGTTCTCGGTATCCCATGTAAGCGTACTACTTCTTTAAAGAATAACTCAGCGGTTTGAGTGGCATCATTAGTCTTGGCACAGGGAATGAAATGTGCCATCTTTGAGAACCTGTCCACTACAACAAAAATAGAATCCTTTCCTCGGATTTTGGGTAAGCCTAAAACAAAGTCCATTGATATATCAACCCAAGGCATACTAGGAATAGGAAGTGGCATATATAAACCATGTGGATGTGACCTGGATTTGGCTTTGAGGCAAGTTACACACTTGGAACAGAATCGTCCCACATCCTTCTTGAGGTGAGGCCAAAAGAAGTGTTCTACCAAAACGCTCAGAGTCTTATCCACTCCAAAATGTCCCATGAGTCCACCACCATGTGCTTCCTTGATCAACAAGTCTCGCATAGAACCCTGTGGAACACACAAACGCTTTTCCCTAAACAAATAACCATTATGTAAGTAGAAGGAACCTGTTGGGGCAATGGTACAATCTTGATAGGCTGAACCGAAGTCTGGATCATCCTTATATGCATCCTTAAGGTGTTCAAACCCTAAGACCTTAGCCTCCAAAGTTGTGATCAGCATGTGTCGCCTTGAGAGTGCGTCAGCCACAACATTCTCTTTGCCCTTCTTATACTTTATCACATATGGGAATGCTTCTACAAACTCCATCCACTTAGCATGTCTTCTCTTCAGTGTTGTTTGTCCTCTAAGGTGCTTCAAAGTCTCATGATCAGTATGTATGACAAACTCCTTGGACAGAAGATAGTGCTGCCATGTCTCCAACGACCTCACTAGCGCATAGAGTTCCTTGTCGTACGTTGGGTAGTTCAAGCTGGCTCCACTTAGTTTCTCACTGAAGTAGGCTACTGGGCGTCCTCCTTGAGTTAGCACGGCTCCAATACCTAAGCCTGAAGCATCACATTCAACCTCAAAAGTTTTGTTAAAATCAGGTAATACCAAAACTGGTGCATGCGTCAAGCGGTCCTTGAGTCTGTTGAACGCGTCCTCTTGAGCTGGTCCCCACTGAAATGCTACGTCCTTCTTGATCACAGCAGTGAGAGGGGCGGCTATAGTGCTGAAATCTTTGACAAAACGCCGGTAGAAGCTCGCCAATCCGTGGAAGCTCCTGACTTGCCCTATGTTGTTTGGTCTCGGCCATTCTTGGATTGCTTTGATCTTCTCTTGATCAACCTGTAAACCTTTGGAACTGACAACAAAACCTAAGAAAACCACTTCATTAGTACAAAAGGAGCACTTCTTAAGATTACCATATAGGCTTTCTTTTCGAAGTGTGTCAAGGACTAGCTCAAGATGCTTCTGGTGATCCTCAAACGATTTGCTATAAACCAATATATCATCAAAGTAAACTACTACAAATTTACTGATGTAAGCTCTTAGAACCTGGTTCATTAACCTCATGAAGGTGCTGGGTGCATTGGTTAGACCAAATGGCATGACTAACCACTCGTATAGCCCCTGCTTAGTCTTGAAAGCAGTCTTCCATTCGTCACCTTCTTTCATTCTTACTTGATGGTATCCACTCCTAAGATCAATCTTGGAAAACACATTAGATCCAGATAGTTCATCAAGCATATCATCTAACCTTGGAATTGGATGTCGGTATTTTATGGTGATGTTGTTGATTGCTCGGCAGTCTACACACATCCTCCAAGTTCCATCCTTCTTTGGCACTAAGAGAACTGGTACAGCACACGGACTCAAGCTCTCTCTGATGTAGCCTTTCTCCATTAAGTCTTGAATCTGCTTCTCCAACTCCTTAGTCTCTGTTGGGTTCATACGGTAAGCTGGACGGTTGGGCAATGGTACACCGGGAACTAGATCAATTTGATGCTCTGTTCCTCTGATAGGTGGTAACCCAGCCGGTATCTCTTCAGGGAACACATCTTTGTATCTGTCAAGCAGTGATACAATCTCTGGTACAAGCACATTATCCTGTGATCCTGTAATCAACACATCTCTAAACACCATTAGTAGCACCGTTTCTTTTCGCTCTAAAGCTTTATAGACAGTACTAGGCGTGATGTAAAGGTTAGTCTTACTTACCTTAGCCTCAGCAGCAAATTTGGATTGCATCTCATGTACCTCTTGAGGAGATAATGGAGCAAGCTGGAATTTGCGCTTGTCATGCGTGAAGGAATGAGTATTGGTGCGCCCATTGTGTATGACTTCTCTGTCAAATTGCCATGGTCTGCCTAGTAGCATATGGCCTACTTGCATTGGGACAACATCGCACAAAACTTCATCCTCATACTTTCCTATCTTGAACTGAATCAGGACTTGCTCATGTATCCTAATCTCTGTGCTTGAATCTAACCATCTCAGGCGGTATGGCCTCGGATGTTGGGTTGTCTTCAAACCTAGCTTTTCCACCATAATCTTGCTAGCAGCATTAGTACAAGATCCACCATCGATTATGAGACTACATACCTTGCTCTGAACTGAACATCGAGTGAAAAACAAGTTTTCTCGTTGAATGGTGTCTGGATCACTCAAGGCGCTCAATGCCCTGCATACAACTAACATCTCTCCTGTCTCGGGAAATGCTACTTCCTCTTCTGAATCCGCAGCTTCAAGGTGTTCCTCTTCATCTTGAGACTCGTATCCTCCCTCAGGTGTTAAAATCATAACTCGTTGATTTGGACAATCTCGCGCATAGTGACCTTTACCCTGGCACTTGAAACAAGTTATGTCTCGAGCTCTTGTATTAGCGGTTGAAGACTTACCTGAGTCAGTGCGGTTGTTCCTGGGTGCTTCATAAGCTGGCCTCTTATCTTGGGAACCTGAGGCAACAGTCTTGCCTTTGTCAAGGTTCTTAGCTTGCGGTGCACTCCATGAGTTAGGTCTTGAGCGACTCGTTGCCGCTGTCTTTCTTTTGATCCCTTGCTCAGCCTGCACGGCTGCATGTAACACATCATTAAGATCATGACAAGGTTGTCGTTCTACCTTTCTGGCGATCCGGTCATTGAGTCCATCAATGAAATGGCCCATGAGGACTTCTTCACTCTCGTCCAACGCCATCCGGTTCTTGAGTTGCTCAAACTCTTCATAGTACTCCTCAACACTCTTGCTCTTCTGTGACAGCTGCCTGAACTGCTTTTGCATATCTCTGTGGTAATGAGGTGGCACAAAGCGCCTCCTGAAGTTGTACTTCATGGCTGCCCAGGTTGTGATCCGCTCAAAGTTGTTTCGCCTACGGTCTTGGACTTCTCTGTCCCACCAAGTTAAGGCATGGTCCGTGAGTTGAGCCGAAGCTAGAGCTATCTTCTTCTGGTCATTGTACTCGTAGTAGTCAAAGATGTACTCCATACGCCTCTCCCAATCAAGGTATGCTTCCGGATTAACCCTACCTGCAAAAGTTGGCACAGTTAGTTTCAAATCCTTTGCAAAGTTGCGGTTTACCTCTTGTTGTGGTTGGCGATCACGGCGGTGATGTTGATGATCTCGGTTCCTCCCTCCTGCTCCTGCATTCAGAGTATTCTCACTCTCATCATCATCCGACTGCTCATCATTCCTTGGAAGTTCTAGTCGTCCAACCCTTTGATCAATCCGTCCGATCTGAGCCGACAAGTCGTTCTTCATGGCTTGTAGCGCTTCTAGTAGAGTCGCATTAGGGTCTACTTGTTCTCCTGCCATTGGGTTCCTGTTCCTACACACACTAGAGCAAGCGATCAAGTGACTAGGGAACAAAGGCACAAAATAAGAAGAAAGATCCTAAGCAAACCTATGATAACTTGTGATACAAGCGATGCGTCAAGGACTGACACAAGAGAAGGCTCGGTTACAAGTAAAATAAATCACGCTCGGTAAGAGTTTGAAAAGTTGAAAACCGATTTGATTAAATATAGGAGATCTTTAGAAATTTGAAAAGATTTGGAAAACTTTCTTTTTTTTTTTTTTTTTTTTTTTTGAAAGCGAGATTTTAGTAAAAATAGGAACTAGAAAATCTTAAAATATGGAAAATATTTTCGAAATCTTTGGAAAAGGAAATGAACACTTTGAACCAAAATTCAAATGGAGAAATCGGATCAAAAGGCCACACTTCTTCTTCTTCAAAAAAAAAAAAAAATCTTTTTTTTTTTTTTGAATGCAAAAATCAAGAACACAAAACAAATTTTTTTTTTTTTTTGAAAGTTGAAAACGAGTGCAAGAAAAGAAAAGGTTTTGAATCTAGAACCTTAAGATTGACAAGAGAATTCGCTTATTGGCTCAAGCACAAAGAAGCGATTCCTAACTTGATTCAAGGATGTAGATCAACAATGAAACTAGATGAAACAAAAGACTTTTTATGGTTTTTTTTTTTTTTTTTTTGAAGGTAAAAATCGAAAGCTATAAACTAGATTGCAAAGAAACCGAAAGGAAAAAGGATAGATACACCTGATCTAGGAACCTTTCGGCTCTGATACCAGATGATGCAAGATGGAAGCGTGTTTGACGTAGAACAGGGACTGAGGTCTCTCTATTCTAGATCGTGGGCGATATGGTGGTCAGATGGATTCAAACCTCGGGTCTCTAGACTCCTTAGAATGAACTGGAGATGATTGAATGGATAGAAGATGGATTGAGTGTCGCCACACAAGAGATGAAGATCTTGTGATAAGACTGAACCTAAGGTCGCTTGATATGACTCACAAGAAAGCTTAGAATTCGAAAGGTGTTTTCTCACGAAGAAGAAGAACTGCGTTATTGTATTGATACTTGGTAAATGATACACGGCTGCTAAGGATCCTTATAAAGGGGATCGTGCAGCTGTTGCCTTCTAGGGCAGAAAACCTAATTACAACGGCTACTAAATAAAATATCCTATGGTCCGACTTTAAAGTAATACAGGGAAACTTGACTCACTTAATGACTAATACAGACTCTGACTCAGACAACTAATATAAGACTTGGACCTGCAAAATGAACAAACACAATATATGAATTGAAATCATACCTTATTGAGCGCGTGTGGTCGTCCATGAACGGGCCTAAGTGGGCTGAATTGAGAAGATCATCATTGAGTCTTCAATTGTCTTCGTTTGGGCCTCTAGACGCTCCACTTGATAATCTTGAGCTAGGAGACTTTGAATGGATGTGTTGAACAGTGCTCTAAGTCTTCTAGTTCCTGATCTTGTCCTCGGAGGATCTCTCATGGTGGTCACGTCTTGAGCAGCAGGTACTTCTTCTAGGTCTTCTTGACGTATCTCTACGCTTGAGTCAACGCTTGAGTCAACGCTTGAGTCAACGCTTGAGTCAATGTCCTCATCACACTTTGATCTTCTAAAAGGTCCTATGAGAATCCTAAATAAAAACTTTTTAACCAAAACTTCTTGAAACATATATGTCATGGATTGGAGAATTTAGGTGAAGTAGGACAACTATAAGTAAGTTTTTGTATTCTCCCAAAAGTAGAATGATAAGCATGTTTTACATGTTTATGTTCGTTTTTAACACATCTAAGTAACCCCTCTAAAAGACTAGAAAGACACTTTGATCTTCTAAAAGGTCCTATGAGAATCCTAAATAAAAACTTTTTAACCAAAACTTCTTGAAACATATATGTCATGGATTGGAGAATTTAGGTGAAGTAGGACAACTATAAGTAAGTTTTTGTATTCTCCCAAAGGTAGAATGATAAGCATGTTTTACATGTTTATGTTCGTTTTTAACACAACTAAGTAACCCCTCTAAAAGACTAGAAAGACACTTTGATCTTCTAAAAGGTCCTATGAGAATCCTAAATAAAAACTTTTTAACCAAAACTTCTTGAAACATATATGTCATGGATTGGAGAATTTAGGTGAAGTAGGACAACTATAAGTAAGTTTTTGTATTCTCCCAAAGGTAGAATGATAAGCATGTTTTACATGTTTATGTTCGTTTTTAACACAACTAAGTAACCCCTCTAAAAGACTAGAAAGACACTTTGATCTTATAAAAGGTCCTATGAGAATCCTAAATAAAAACTTTTTAACCAAAACTTCTTGAAACATATATGTCATGGATTGGAGAATTTAGGTGAAGTAGGACAACTATAAGTAAGTTTTTGTATTCTCCCAAAAGTAGAATGATAAGCATGTTTTACATGTTTATGTTCGTTTTTAACACATCTAAGTAACCCCTCTAAAAGACTAGAAAGACACTTTGATCTTCTAAAAGGTCCTATGAGAATCCTAAATAAAAACTTTTTAACCAAAACTTCTTGAAACATATATGTCATGGATTGGAGAATTTAGGTGAAGTAGGACAACTATAAGTAAGTTTTTGTATTCTCCCAAAGGTAGAATGATAAGCATGTTTTACATGTTTATGTTCGTTTTTAACACAACTAAGTAACCCCTCTAAAAGACTAGAAAGACACTTTGATCTTCTAAAAGGTCCTATGAGAATCCTAAATAAAAACTTTTTAACCAAAACTTCTTGAAACATATATGTCATGGATTGGAGAATTTATGTGAAGTAGGACAACTATAAGTAAGTTTTTGTATTCTCCCAAAAGTAGAATGATAAGCATGTTTTACATGTTTATGTTCGTTTTTAACACATCTAAGTAACCCCTCTAAAAGACTAGAAAGACACTTTGATCTTCTAAAAGGTCCTATGAGAATCCTAAATAAAAACTTTTTAACCAAAACTTCTTGAAACATATATGTCATGGATTGGAGAATTTAGGTGAAGTAGGACAACTATAAGTAAGTTTTTGTATTCTCCCAAAGGTAGAATGATAAGCATGTTTTACATGTTTATGTTCGTTTTTAACACAACTAAGTAACCCCTCTAAAAGACTAAAAAGACACTTTGATCTTCTAAAAGGTCCTATGAGAATCCTAAATAAAAACTTTTTAACCAAAACTTCTTGAAACATATATGTCATGGATTGGAGAATTTAGGTGAAGTAGGACAACTATAAGTAAGTTTTTGTATTCTCCCAAAGGTAGAATGATAAGCATGTTTTACATGTTTATGTTCGTTTTTAACACAACTAAGTAACCCCTCTAAAAGACTAGAAAGACACTTTGATCTTCTAAAAGGTCCTATGAGAATCCTAAATAAAAAATTTTAACCAAAACTTCTTGAAACATACATGTCATGGATTGGAGAATTTAGGTGAGGTAGGACAACTATAAGTAAGTTTTTGTATGCTCCTTAAGGTAGAATGAGAAGCATTTTATACAAGTTATGTTCGTTTGTAACACCCCTAAGTAACCCGTCTAAATACTAGAAAGACACTTTGATCTTCTAAAAGGTCCTATGAGAATCCTAAATAAAAAACTAAAGGTAGAATGATAATCATGTTTTACATGTTTATGTTCGTTTGTAACACAACTAAGTAACCCCTCTAAAAGACTAGAAAGACACTTTGATCTTCTAAAAGGTCCTATGAGAATCCTAAATAAAAAAATTAAACCAAAACTTCTTGAAACATACATGTCATGGATTGGAGAATTTAGGTGAGGTAGGACAACTATAAGTAAGTTTTTGTATGCTCCTTAAGGTAGAATGAGAAGCATTTTATACAACTTTATGTTCTTTTGTAACACCCCTAAGTAACCCTTCTAAATACTCGAAAGACACTATGATCTTGTAAAAGGTCCTATGAGAATCCTAAACAAAACTTTTTAAACAAAAATTCTTGAAACATATGTGTCATGGATCGGGGGTTTTAGGTGAGGTTAAACAACTATAAGTAAGTTTTTGTATGTTGCTTAAGGTAGAATGAGAAGCATTTTATACAAGTTTATGTTCGTTTGTAACACCCCTAAGTAATCCGTCTAAATACTAGAAAGACACTTTGATTTGTAAAAGGTCCATTGAGAATCCTAAACAAAACTTTTTGAACAACAATTCTTGAAACATATGTGTCATGGATTGGAGATTTTAGGTGAGGTTAGACAACTATAAGTAAGATTTTGTATGCTCCTAAAGGTAGAATGAGAATCATTTTATACAAGTTTATGTTCATTTGTAACACCCCTAAATAACCCTTCTAAATAATAGAAAGACACTTTGACCTTCTACAAGTTCCTATGATAATCCTAAACAAAACTTTTTAAACAAAACTTCTTGAAACCTATGTGTCATGGATTGGAGAATTTAGGTGCAGTAAGACAACTATAAGTAAGTTTTTGTATGCTCCCAAAGGTAGAATGAGAAGCATGTTGTACATGTTTATGTTCGTTTGTAACACAACTAAGTAACCCCTCCAAAAGACTAGAAAGACATTTTGATCTTCTAAAAGGTCCTATGAGAATCCAAAATAAAACTTTTTAACCAAAACTTCTTGAAACTTATATGTCATGGATTGGAGAATTTAGGTGAGGTAGGACAACTATAAGTAAGTTTTTTTATTCTCCCAAAGGTAGAATGATAAGCATGTTTTACATGTTTATGTTCGATTGTAACACAACTAAGTAACCCCTCTAATAGGCTAGAAAGACACTTTGATCTTCTAAAAGGTCCTATGAGAATCCTAAATAAAACTTTTTAACCAAAACTTCTTGAAACATATATGTCATGGATTGGAGAATTTAGGTGAAGTTGGACAACTATAAGTAAGTTTTTGTATTCTCCCAAAGGTAGAATGATAAGCATGTTTTACATGTTTATGTTCGTTTTTAACACATCTAAGTAACCCCTCTAAAAGACTAGAAAGACACTTTGATCTTCTAAAAGGTCCTATGAGAATCCTAAATAAAAACTTTTTAACCAAAACTTCTTGAAACATATATGTCATGGATTGGAGAATTTAGGTGAAGTAGGACAACTATAAGTAAGTTTTTGTATTCTCCCAAAGGTAGAATGATAAGCATGTTTTACATGTTTATGTTCGTTTTTAACACAACTAAGTAACCCCTCTAAAAGACTAGAAAGACACTTTGATCTTCTAAAAGGTCCTATGAGAATCCTAAATAAAAAATTTTAACCAAAACTTCTTGAAACATACATGTCATGGATTGGAGAATTTAGGTGAGGTAGGACAACTATAAGTAAGTTTTTGTATGCTCCTTAAGGTAGAATGAGAAGCATTTTATACAAGTTATGTTCGTTTGTAACACCCCTAAGTAACCCGTCTAAATACTAGAAAGACACTTTGATCTTCTAAAAGGTCCTATGAGAATCCTAAATAAAAAACTAAAGGTAGAATGATAATCATGTTTTACATGTTTATGTTCGTTTGTAACACAACTAAGTAACCCCTCTAAAAGACTAGAAAGACACTTTGATATTCTAAAAGGTCCTATGAGAATCCTAAATAAAAAAATTAAACCAAAACTTCTTGAAACATACATGTCATGGATTGGAGAATTTAGGTGAGGTAGGACAACTATAAGTAAGTTTTTGTATGCTCCTTAAGGTAGAATGAGAAGCATTTTATACAAGTTTATGTTCGTTTGTAACACCCCTAAGTAACCCTTCTAAATACTCGAAAGACACTATGATCTTGTAAAAGGTCCTATGAGAATCCTAAACAAAACTTTTTAAACAAAAATTCTTGAAACATATGTGTCATGGATCGGGGGTTTTAGGTGAGGTTAAACAACTATAAGTAAGTTTTTGTATGTTGCTTAAGGTAGAATGAGAAGAATTTTATACAAGTTTATGTTCGTTTGTAACACCACTAAGTAACCCGTCTAAATACTAGAAAGACACTTTGATCTTGTAAAAGGTCCTATGAGAATCCTAAACAAAACTTTTTAAACAACAATTCTTGAAACATATGTGTCATGGATTGGAGATTTTAGGTGAGGTTAGACAACTGTAAGTAAGATTTTGTATGCTCCTAAAGGTAGAATGAGAATCATTTTATACAAGTTTATGTTCATTTGTAACACCCCTAAATAACCCTTCTAAATAATAGAAAGACACTTTGACCTTCTACAAGTTCCTATGATAATCCTAAACAAAACTTTTTAAACAAAACTTCTTGAAACCTATGTGTCATGGATTGGAGAATTTAGGTGCAGTAAGTCAACTATAAGTAAGTTTTTGTATGCTCCCAAAGGTAGAATGAGAAGCATGTTGTACATGTTTATGTTCGTTTGTAACACAACTAAGTAACCCCTCCAAAATACTAGAAAGACATTTTGATTTTCTAAAAGGTCCTATGAGAATCCAAAATAAAACTTTTTAACCAAAACTTCTTGAAACATATATGTCATGGATTGGAGAATTTAGGTGAGGTAGGACAACTATAAGTAAGTTTTTGTATTCTCCCAAAGGTTGAATGATAAGCATGTTTTACATGTTTATGTTCGATTGTAACACAACTAAGTAACCCCTCTAATAGGCTAGAAAGACACTTTGATCTTCTAAAAGGTCCTATGAGAATCCTAAATAAAACTTTTTAACCAAAACTTCTTGAAACATATATGTTATGGATTGGAGAATTTAGGTGAGGTAGGACAACTATAAGTAAGTTTTTGTATGCTCCTTAAGGTAAAATGAGAAGCATTTTATACAAGTTTATGTTCGTTTGTAACACAACTAAGTAACCCCTCTAAAAGACTAGAAAGACACTTTGATCTTCTAAAAGGTCCCATGAGAATCCTAAATAAAAACTTTTTAACCAAAACTTCTTGAAACATATATGTCATGGATTGGAGAATTTAGGTGAAGTAGGACAACTATAAGTAAGTTTTTGTATTCTCCCAAAGGTAGAATGATAAGCATGTTTTACATGTTTATGTTCGTTTTTAACACATCTAAGTAACCCCTCTAAAAGACTAGAAAGACACTTTGATCTTCTAAAAGGTCCTATGAGAATCCTAAATAAAAACTTTTTAACCAAAACTTCTTGAAACATATATGTCATGGATTGGAGAATTTAGGTCAAGTAGGACAACTATAAGTAAGTTTTTGTATTCTCCCAAAGGTAGAATGATAAGCATGTTTTACATGTTTATGTTCGTTTTTAACACAACTAAGTAACCCCTCTAAAAGACTGGAAAGACACTTTGATCTTCTAAAAGGTCCTATGAGAATCCTAAATAAAAAATTTTAACCAAAACTTCTTGAAACATACATGTCATGGATTGGAGAATTTAGGTGAGGTAGGACAACTATAAGTAAGTTTTTGTATGCTCCTTAAGGTAGAATGAGAAGCATTTTATACAAGTTATGTTCGTTTGTAACACCCCTAAGTAACCCGTCTAAATACTAGAAAGACACTTTGATCTTCTAAAAGGTCCTATGAGAATCCTAAATAAAAAACTAAAGATAGAATGATAATCATGTTTTACATGTTTATGTTCGTTTGTAACACAACTAAGTAACCCCTCTAAAAGACTAGAAAGACACTTTGATCTTCTAAAAGGTCCTATGAGAATCCTAAATAAAAAAATTAAACCAAAACTTCTTGAAACATACATGTCATGGATTGGAGAATTTAGGTGAGGTAGGACAACTATAAGTAAGTTTTTGTATGCTCCTTAAGGTAGAATGAGAAGCATTTTATACAAGTTTATGTTCGTTTGTAACACCCCTAAGTAACCCTTCTAAATACTCGAAAGACACTATGATCTTGTAAAAGGTCCTATGAGAATCCTAAACAAAAAACTAAAGGTAGAATGATAATCATGTTTTACATGTTTATGTTCGTTTGTAACACAACTAAGTAACCCCTCTAAAAGACTAGAAAGACACTTTGATATTCTAAAAGGTCCTATGAGAATCCTAAATAAAAAAATTAAACCAAAACTTCTTGAAACATACATGTCATGGATTGGAGAATTTAGGTGAGGTAGGACAACTATAAGTAAGTTTTTGTATGCTCCTTAAGGTAGAATGAGAAGCATTTTATACAAGTTTATGTTCGTTTGTAACACCCCTAAGTAACCCTTCTAAATACTCGAAAGACACTATGATCTTGTAAAAGGTCCTATGAGAATCCTAAACAAAACTTTTTAAACAAAAATTCTTGAAACATATGTGTCATGGATCGGGGGTTTTAGGTGAGGTTAAACAACTATAAGTAAGTTTTTTTATGTTGCTTAAGGTAGAATGAGAAGAATTTTATACAAGTTTATGTTCGTTTGTAACACCACTAAGTAACCCGTCTAAATACTAGAAAGACACTTTGATCTTGTAAAAGGTCCTATGAGAATCCTAAACAAAACTTTTTAAACAACAATTCTTGAAACATATGTGTCATGGATTGGAGATTTTAGGTGAGGTTAGACAACTGTAAGTAAGATTTTGTATGCTCCTAAAGGTAGAATGAGAATCATTTTATACAAGTTTATGTTCATTTGTAACACCCCTAAATAACCCTTCTAAATAATAGAAAGACACTTTGACCTTCTACAAGTTCCTATGATAATCCTAAACAAAACTTTTTAAACAAAACTTCTTGAAACCTATGTGTCATGGATTGGAGAATTTAGGTGCAGTAAGTCAACTATAAGTAAGTTTTTGTATGCTCCCAAAGGTAGAATGAGAAGCATGTTGTACATGTTTATGTTCGTTTGTAACACAACTAAGTAACCCCTCCAAAATACTAGAAAGACATTTTGATCTTCTAAAAGGTCCTATGAGAATCCAAAATAAAACTTTTTAACCAAAACTTCTTGAAACATATATGTCATGGATTGGAGAATTTAGGTGAGGTAGGACAACTATAAGTAAGTTTTTGTATTCTCCCAAAGGTAGAATGATAAGCATGTTTTACATGTTTATGTTCGATTGTAACACAACTAAGTAACCCCTCTAATAGGCTAGAAAGACACTTTGATCTTCTAAAAGGTCCTATGAGAATCCTAAATAAAACTTTTTAACCAAAACTTCTTGAAACATATATGTTATGGATTGGAGAATTTAGGTGAGGTAGGACAACTATAAGTAAGTTTTTGTATGCTCCTTAAGGTAAAATGAGAAGCATTTTATACAAGTTTATGTTCGTTTGTAACACAACTAAGTAACCCCTCTAAAAGACTAGAAAGACACTTTGATCTTCTAAAAGGTCCCATGAGAATCCTAAATAAAAACTTTTTAACCAAAACTTCTTGAAACATATATGTCATGGATTGGAGAATTTAGGTGAAGTAGGACAACTATAAGTAAGTTTTTGTATTCTCCCAAAGGTAGAATGATAAGCATGTTTTACATGTTTATGTTCGTTTTTAACACATCTAAGTAACCCCTCTAAAAGACTAGAAAGACACTTTGATCTTCTAAAAGGTCCTATGAGAATCCTAAATAAAAACTTTTTAACCAAAACTTCTTGAAACATATATGTCATGGATTGGAGAATTTAGGTCAAGTAGGACAACTATAAGTAAGTTTTTGTATTCTCCCAAAGGTAGAATGATAAGCATGTTTTACATGTTTATGTTCGTTTTTAACACAACTAAGTAACCCCTCTAAAAGACTGGAAAGACACTTTGATCTTCTAAAAGGTCCTATGAGAATCCTAAATAAAAAATTTTAACCAAAACTTCTTGAAACATACATGTCATGGATTGGAGAATTTAGGTGAGGTAGGACAACTATAAGTAAGTTTTTGTATGCTCCTTAAGGTAGAATGAGAAGCATTTTATACAAGTTATGTTCGTTTGTAACACCCCTAAGTAACCCGTCTAAATACTAGAAAGACACTTTGATCTTCTAAAAGGTCCTATGAGAATCCTAAATAAAAAACTAAAGATAGAATGATAATCATGTTTTACATGTTTATGTTCGTTTGTAACACAACTAAGTAACCCCTCTAAAAGACTAGAAAGACACTTTGATCTTCTAAAAGGTCCTATGAGAATCCTAAATAAAAAAATTAAACCAAAACTTCTTGAAACATACATGTCATGGATTGGAGAATTTAGGTGAGGTAGGACAACTATAAGTAAGTTTTTGTATGCTCCTTAAGGTAGAATGAGAAGCATTTTATACAAGTTTATGTTCGTTTGTAACACCCCTAAGTAACCCTTCTAAATACTCGAAAGACACTATGATCCTGTAAAAGGTCCTATGAGAATCCTAAACAAAACTTTTTAAACAAAAATTCTTGAAACATATGTGTCATGGATCGGGGGTTTTAGGTGAGGTTAAACAACTATAAGTAAGTTTTTGTATGTTGCTTAAGGTAGAATGAGAAGAATTTTATACAAGTTTATGTTCGTTTGTAACACCCCTAAGTAACCCGTCTAAATACTAGAAAGACACTTTGATCTTGTAAAAGGTCCTATGAGAATCCTAAACAAAACTTTTTAAACAACAATTCTTGAAACATATGTGTCATGGATTGGAGATTTTAGGTGAGGTTAGACAACTATAAGTAAGATTTTGTATGCTCCTAAAGGTAGAATGAGAATCATTTTATACAAGTTTATGTTCATTTGTAACACCCCTAAATAACCCTTCTAAATAATAGAAAGACACTTTGACCTTCTACAAGTTCCTATGATAATCCTAAACAAAACTTTTTAAACAAAACTTCTTGAAACCTATTTGTCATGGATTGGAGAATTTAGGTGCAGTAAGTCAACTATAAGTAAGTTTTTGTATGCTCCCAAAGGTAGAATGAGAAGCATGTTGTACATGTTTATGTTCGTTTGTAACACAACTAAGTAACCCCTCCAAAAGACTAGAAAGACATTTTGATCTTCTAAAAGGTCCTATGAGAATCCAAAATAAAACTTTTTAACCAAAACTTCTTGAAACATATATGTCATGGATTGGAGAATTTAAGTGAGGTAGGACAACTATAAGTAAGTTTTTGTATTCTCCCAAAGGTAGAATGATAAGCATGTTTTACATGTTTATGTTCGATTGTAACACAACTAAGTAACCCCTCTAATAGGCTAGAAAGACACTTTGATCTTCTAAAACGTCCTATGAGAATCCTAAATAAAACTTTTTAACCAAAACTTCTTGAAACATATATGTTATGGATTGGAGAATTTAGGTGAAGTAGGACAACTATAAGTAAGTTTTTGTATTCTCCCAAAGGTAGAATGATAAGCATGTTTTACATGTTTATGTTCGTTTTTAACACAACTAAGTAACCCCTCTAAAAGACTGGAAAGACACTTTGATCTTCTAAAAGGTCCAATGAGAATCCTAAATAAAAAATTTTAACCAAAACTTCTTGAAACATACATGTCATGGATATTAGAGAGGAAGAAGTAATGGAGAGGCAAGGCTGGACAGAACTAAGGAAGGCCGAAGACTCTCCTCCTCAACCTGCTTTGGTGTGTCAAGAAAGAAGAGCAGCCTTTGAGATGAAGCCTAAAGAAGTGCACAATCAATGTGCAAAATCAGGGACTTCATCTCAAAGTGCAAAAGTAGTGCACACAAGACTCATCCGTCAATGTGCAAAATCCGGGACATCTCAAAATGCATTATCAAGGCATAAAGGAGATGTGCAAAATCAGGGACATCCTGATCACTATCAAAGTGCAAAATCAGGGCACAAAAGAAGGGCGTCTAGTTATGTGCAAAATCAGGGACTTAAGGAGAAGAAGTGCAGAATAAAAGGATGTGCAAAACAAGGGCATAAGAGACAAAGAAGGCTGAGGAATTCGAATAAGGTCTTGGTAGAAGTCACAAGGAGTACTAGGAGGATCAGAAGAGTCAGAATGATGCTCCCCACACCTTGGAGACAAGACCAGACCTGTCCCTTTCCTTCATACCCGTTTGTACTCTTGCTCCAGCCTGTTTTTGGTTGTTTCCTAGCTACATTTCGAATTTCCCTTAGGGTTTCACACTGATTTGTGTCTATATAAGACTTGTATGACCCTTTGTAATAATTAGAGTGAATAAGAAACACTTTGAGAGAGTTTTATTCATCTTACAATTCAAAATCCTCTCTAGCTCTTCATTGTGTTCAAACTAATGAATACAATGTAGATATAATCTGAGGACGTGTTTAGGGTTTTATTTAGGCTTTCTAATTCTCCTAAGACTCCCTAAACATGGTTGTTAAGCTAACAATCCATCAAAGGATGTTAAGCTCTTTTATCTTCTCTCATTGATTCTTCTTCTTCCTCATTGTGTCTCTCTTCCAAACACAATGAAACACATGATGAGTCTTGGTTCAAGGATGCTTTAATGCTCCTGGTTATGCTCTTGATTAGCTCTTCCATAGCTAAATCAAGAGCTAACACAAACCGACTCTTCATGAACTTCTTAAGGATAACACTTGCTAATTACTGATTCTGTCCAGATTCATGAGTAAACACTCTTGATGAGTAGTTAAGCTCCTGGACTAGTTTTCATATAGCTAAGTGCTCCTATAAACCACTAGCTTACTGGTTTTGATCTTCTCTAGGCTACAAAGCTCTAATAGAGTTGAATCAGTCTCAAACTAGTTGGTCTCTCTTTAAACAGATTCAATTTAGTCTCCCTTAAATTGTTTCTGTCCATTTCTTGTTTCTTGTTCATGAGCTTAGTCTCTTCATTTCCATCATGGAATAAGAGATAAGTCTCTGAAATCCCAACATGGTATCAGAGCATAAGATTCTAGGATTGAATCAAGCTCAAAAACCAGAGAAAAACAGAGCAAAACTCTGTCCCTTTCTCATTCAAAGCTTCCGCAAATTCAGAGAGTAAACTGAGCAAAACTCAGTCAATGTTCTCAAAACCAAAAGCTCAAACTGAGCAAAACTCAGTCCCTGAACTTCCCCTTCATTCTCTCATTCATACTCTCATTCATTTATACTCTCATTCTCATGCATTCATTCTCTCATTCTCTGCATTTTTCTTTCATTCTCTGGTTACCTATACTTCACATATTCTCTCTGAGTTCTGTCCTTGAAGCTCCTTAGCTCACAATGACTTAAAAATCAGAGTGCATAGCTCCTGATCAAAGCTGTGTTATTTTGAGGATTGTTGTGTGTTTCTTGGTGTTTGTAGGTGGAATGAAGAACCAACTAGTGAGGACAGTTTACAAAAGGGCTGGAGTTCAGTTTCTAAGTGGCTGTACCCACTGGTCTTGAGCTTACCTAAGAAGAAGAGGCGTCCAGTAGCTGCCACAACAAGTTAGTCAAGAAAAGCATCACTGATTTCTTGGATAATCAAGTCTAGAAGTTGTCTCAAGAAGAGGCAGTGATGGAAGCTTGGATTCAAGGCTTGGTGTGCTTAATCTGAAGCTAACAAAAGGTGGTTAAGGTGTCCAGACTAAAGGGAGGCTACAAGTTAAACAACCCATCAAGGCTGTTAAAGCTTCACACAGCTCCAAAGGTCACATAAAAGTTATTAAGGAGCAGCCAAAGAAGAGGAGTTAGAACCGGTTATGCAACTGATGAATCAACTCACAAATGGTGCTTCCAACTTCAAGATGGCTTAAGGGAAGGTTTAAAGGCGTGGCTCATGTCCAGGTCTAAAGCCAACAAGCTTGGAGGAAGCTTAACAGTCCGGGGGAGGTGTAAAACCTCAAAGAAATGGAGTAAACCGAAGAGGAACTCCTAAAATCAGACTCTTCTCAAAGCACAACCAAAGATTGAAAAGGCTAAACTCCTAAACTCTCACTGTTTTTTTAAGTCTTCATTCAGTCACTTAAATTCCTTGAGTTACTTATCCATTGCTTAATCATATACTTAAAACTCATGGCATTTTACTTTAACAAGTCTTCCTTGAATCTTTGATGTGAAGGTTCATTAGGAGACCTAAAGGAGGAGTAAGACCGTTGGCAGACTGGGTGACAAGAAAAGGATTCAAGGAATGGCATGAAGGGAAGGCTAATACTTGAGTCAAGGTCATGGAAGGTCCAATGGAGAAGCTTGATCCAAGATGAAGAAGGCAATCTAAAGAACCGGCCAAATCAAATGCACAAAGGAACAATGGTCAAAGCTTACATCAAGGGCATGTGGAAGCTATACTCTTTTTCCCTCCTTAGGGTTTTATCCCATGAGGTTTTCCTTAAGGAGGTTTTTAATGAGGTAGCTCCCGCATCTCCAAGCTTGGCCTTTGGTCCTTTAGTGTCCCGACGCCCAAGCTTGCGGGGGAGTATTAGAGAGGAAGAAGTAATGGAGAGGCAAGGCTGGACAGAACTAAGGAAGGCCGAAGACTCTCCTCCTCAACCTGCTTTGGTGTGTCAAGAAAGAAGAGCAGCCTTTGAGATGAAGCCTAAAGAAGTGCACAATCAATGTGCAAAATCAGGGACTTCATCTCAAAGTGCAAAAGTAGTGCACACAAGACTCATCCGTCAATGTGCAAAATCCGGGACATCTCAAAATGCATTATCAAGGCATAAAGGAGATGTGCAAAATCAGGGACATCCTGATCACTATCAAAGTGCAAAATCAGGGCACAAAAGAAGGGCGTCTAGTTATGTGCAAAATCAGGGACTTAAGGAGAAGAAGTGCAGAATAAAAGGATGTGCAAAACAAGGGCATAAGAGACAAAGAAGGCTGAGGAATTCGAATAAGGTCTTGGTAGAAGTCACAAGGAGTACTAGGAGGATCAGAAGAGTCAGAATGATGCTCCCCACACCTTGGAGACAAGACCAGACCTGTCCCTTTCCTTCATACCCGTTTGTACTCTTGCTCCAGCCTGTTTTTGGTTGTTTCCTAGCTACATTTCGAATTTCCCTTAGGGTTTCACACTGATTTGTGTCTATATAAGACTTGTATGACCCTTTGTAATAATTAGAGTGAATAAGAAACACTTTGAGAGAGTTTTATTCATCTTACAATTCAAAATCCTCTCTAGCTCTTCATTGTGTTCAAACTAATGAATACAATGTAGATATAATCTGAGGACGTGTTTAGGGTTTTATTTAGGCTTTCTAATTCTCCTAAGACTCCCTAAACATGGTTGTTAAGCTAACAATCCATCAAAGGATGTTAAGCTCTTTTATCTTCTCTCATTGATTCTTCTTCTTCCTCATTGTGTCTCTCTTCCAAACACAATGAAACACATGATGAGTCTTGGTTCAAGGATGCTTTAATGCTCCTGGTTATGCTCTTGATTAGCTCTTCCATAGCTAAATCAAGAGCTAACACAAACCGACTCTTCATGAACTTCTTAAGGATAACACTTGCTAATTACTGATTCTGTCCAGATTCATGAGTAAACACTCTTGATGAGTAGTTAAGCTCCTGGACTAGTTTTCATATAGCTAAGTGCTCCTATAAACCACTAGCTTACTGGTTTTGATCTTCTCTAGGCTACAAAGCTCTAATAGAGTTGAATCAGTCTCAAACTAGTTGGTCTCTCTTTAAACAGATTCAATTTAGTCTCCCTTAAATTGTTTCTGTCCATTTCTTGTTTCTTGTTCATGAGCTTAGTCTCTTCATTTCCATCATGGAATAAGAGATAAGTCTCTGAAATCCCAACAATGGATTGGAGAATTTAGGTGAGGTAGGACAACTATAAGTAAGTTTTTGTATGCTCCTTAAGGTAGAATGAGAAGCATTTTATACATGTTATGTTCGTTTGTAACACCCCTAAGTAACCCGTCTAAATACTAGAAAGACACTTTGATCTTCTAAAAGGTCCTATGAGAATCCTAAATAAAAAACTAAAGATAGAATGATAATCATGTTTTACATGTTTATGTTCGTTTGTAACACAACTAAGTAACCCCTCTAAAAGACTAGAAAGACACTTTGATCTTCTAAAAGGTCCTATGAGAATCCTAAATAAAAAAATTAAACCAAAACTTCTTGAAACATACATGTCATGGATTGGAGAATTTAGGTGAGGTAGGACAACTATAAGTAAGTTTTTGTATGCTCCTTAAGGTAGAATGAGAAGCATTTTATACAAGTTTATGTTCGTTTGTAACACCCCTAAGTAACCCTTCTAAATACTCGAAAGACACTATGATCTTGTAAAAGGTCCTATGAGAATCCTAAACAAAACTTTTTAAACAAAAATTCTTGAAACATATGTGTCATGGATCGGGGGTTTTAGGTGAGGTTAAACAACTATAAGTAAGTTTTTGTATGTTGCTTAAGGTAGAATGAGAAGAATTTTATACAAGTTTATGTTCGTTTGTAACACCCCTAAGTAACCCGTCTAAATACTAGAAAGACACTTTGATCTTGTAAAAGGTCCTATGAGAATCCTAAACAAAACTTTTTAAACAACAATTCTTGAAACATATGTGTCATGGATTGGAGATTTTAGGTGAGGTTAGACAACTATAAGTAAGATTTTGTATGCTCCTAAAGGTAGAATGAGAATCATTTTATACAAGTTTATGTTCATTTGTAACACCCCTAAATAACCCTTCTAAATAATAGAAAGACACTTTGACCTTCTACAAGTTCCTATGATAATCCTAAACAAAACTTTTTAAACAAAACTTCTTGAAACCTATGTGTCATGGATTGGAGAATTTAGGTGCAGTAAGTCAACTATAAGTAAGTTTTTGTATGCTCCCAAAGGTAGAATGAGAAGCATGTTGTACATGTTTATGTTCGTTTGTAACACAACTAAGTAACCCCTCCAAAAGACTAGAAAGACATTTTGATCTTCTAAAAGGTCCTATGAGAATCCAAAATAAAACTTTTTAACCAAAACTTCTTGAAACATATATGTCATGGATTGGAGAATTTAAGTGAGGTAGGACAACTATAAGTAAGTTTTTGTATTCTCACAAAGGTAGAATGATAAGCATGTTTTACATGTTTATGTTCGATTGTAACACAACTAAGTAACCCCTCTAATAGGCTAGAAAGACACTTTGATCTTCTAAAACGTCCTATGAGAATCCTAAATAAAACTTTTTAACCAAAACTTCTTGAAACATATATGTTATGGATTGGAGAATTTAGGTGAAGTAGGACAACTATAAGTAAGTTTTTGTATTCTCCCAAAGGTAGAATGATAAGCATGTTTTACATGTTTATGTTCGTTTTTAACACAACTAAGTAACCCCTCTAAAAGACTAGAAAGACACTTTGATCTTCTAAAAGGTCCTATGAGAATCCTAAATAAAAACTTTTTAACCAAAACTTCTTGAAACATATATGTCATGGATTGGAGAATTTAGGTGAAGTAGGACAACTATAAGTAAGTTTTTGTATTCTCCCAAAGGTAGAATGATAAGCATGTTTTACATGTTTATGTTCGTTTTTAACACATCTAAGTAACCCCTCTAAAAGACTAGAAAGACACTTTGATCTTCTAAAAGGTCCTATGAGAATCCTAAATAAAAACTTTTTAACCAAAACTTCTTGAAACATATATGTCATGGATTGGAGAATTTAGGTGAAGTAGGACAACTATAAGTAAGTTTTTGTATTCTCCCAAAGGTAGAATGATAAGCATGTTTTACATGTTTATGTTCGTTTTTAACACAACTAAGTAACCCCTCTAAAAGACTAGAAAGACACTTTGATCTTCTAAAAGGTCCTATGAGAATCCTAAATAAAAAATTTTAACCAAAACTTCTTGAAACATACATGTCATGGATTGGAGAATTTAGGTGAGGTAGGACAACTATAAGTAAGTTTTTGTATGCTCCTTAAGGTAGAATGAGAAGCATTTTATACAAGTTTATGTTCGTTTGTAACACCCCTAAGTAACCCTTCTAAATACTCGAAAGACACTATGATCTTGTAAAAGGTCCTATGAGAATCCTAAACAAAACTTTTTAAACAAAAATTCTTGAAACATATGTGTCATGGATCGGGGGTTTTAGGTGAGGTTAAACAACTATAAGTAAGTTTTTGTATGTTGCTTAAGGTAGAATGAGAAGCATTTTATACAAGTTTATGTTCCTTTGTAACACCCCTAAGTAACCCGTCTAAATACTAGAAAGACACTTTGATCTTGTAAAAGGTCCTATGAGAATCCTAAGCAAAACTTTTTAAACAACAATTCTTGAAACATATGTGTCATAGATTGGAGATTTTAGGTGAGGTTAGACAACTATAAGTAAGATTTTGTATGCTCCTAAAGGTAGAATGAGAATCATTTTATACAAGTTTATGTTCATTTGTAACACCCCTAAATAACCCTTCTAAATAATAGAAAGACACTTTGACCTTCTACAAGTTCCTATGATAATCCTAAACAAAACTTTTTAAACAAAACTTCTTGAAACCTATGTGTCATGGATTGGAGAATTTAGGTGCAGTAAGTCAACTATAAGTAAGTTTTTGTATGCTCCCAAAGGTAGAATGAGAAGCATGTTGTACATGTTTATGTTCGTTTGTAACACAACTAAGTAACCCCTCCAAAAGACTAGAAAGACATTTTGATCTTCTAAAAGGTCCTATGAGAATCCAAAATAAAACTTTTTAACCAAAACTTCTTGAAACATATATGTCATGGATTGGAGAATTTAAGTGAGGTAGGACAACTATAAGTAAGTTTTTGTATTCTCACAAAGGTAGAATGATAAGCATGTTTTACATGTTTATGTTCGATTGTAACACAACTAAGTAACCCCTCTAATAGGCTAGAAAGACACTTTGATCTTCTAAAACGTCCTATGAGAATCCTAAATAAAACTTTTTAACCAAAACTTCTTGAAACATATATGTTATGGATTGGAGAATTTAGGTGAAGTAGGACAACTATAAGTAAGTTTTTGTATTCTCCCAAAGGTAGAATGATAAGCATGTTTTACATGTTTATGTTCGTTTTTAACACAACTAAGTAACCCCTCTAAAAGACTAGAAAGACACTTTGATCTTCTAAAAGGTCCTATGAGAATCCTAAATAAAAACTTTTTAACCAAAACTTCTTGAAACATATATGTCATGGATTGGAGAATTTAGGTGAAGTAGGACAACTATAAGTAAGTTTTTGTATTCTCCCAAAGGTAGAATGATAAGCATGTTTTACATGTTTATGTTCGTTTTTAACACATCTAAGTAACCCCTCTAAAAGACTAGAAAGACACTTTGATCTTCTAAAAGGTCCTATGAGAATCCTAAATAAAAACTTTTTAACCAAAACTTCTTGAAACATATATGTCATGGATTGGAGAATTTAGGTGAAGTAGGACAACTATAAGTAAGTTTTTGTATTCTCCCAAAGGTAGAATGATAAGCATGTTTTACATGTTTATGTTCGTTTTTAACACAACTAAGTAACCCCTCTAAAAGACTAGAAAGACACTTTGATCTTCTAAAAGGTCCTATGAGAATCCTAAATAAAAAATTTTAACCAAAACTTCTTGAAACATACATGTCATGGATTGGAGAATTTAGGTGAGGTAGGACAACTATAAGTAAGTTTTTGTATGCTCCTTAAGGTAGAATGAGAAGCATTTTATACAAGTTTATGTTCGTTTGTAACACCCCTAAGTAACCCTTCTAAATACTCGAAAGACACTATGATCTTGTAAAAGGTCCTATGAGAATCCTAAACAAAACTTTTTAAACAAAAATTCTTGAAACATATGTGTCATGGATCGGGGGTTTTAGGTGAGGTTAAACAACTATAAGTAAGTTTTTGTATGTTGCTTAAGGTAGAATGAGAAGCATTTTATACAAGTTTATGTTCCTTTGTAACACCCCTAAGTAACCCGTCTAAATACTAGAAAGACACTTTGATCTTGTAAAAGGTCCTATGAGAATCCTAAGCAAAACTTTTTAAACAACAATTCTTGAAACATATGTGTCATAGATTGGAGATTTAGGTGAGGTTAGACAACTATAAGTAAGATTTTGTATGCTCCTAAAGGTAGAATGAGAATCATTTTATACAAGTTTATGTTCATTTGTAACAACCCTAAATAACCCTTCTAAATAATAGAAAGACACTTTGACCTTCTACGAGTTCCTATGATAATCCTAAACAAAACTTTTTAAACAAAACTTCTTGAAACCTATGTGTCATGGATTGAAGAATTTAGGTGCAGTAAGACAACTATAAGTAAGTTTTTGTATGCTCCCAAAGGTAGAATGAGAAGCATGTTCTACATGTTTATGTTCGTTTGTAACACAACTAAGTAACCCCTCCAAAAGACTAGAAAGACATTTTGATCTTCTAAAAGGTCCTATGAGAATCCAAAATAAAACTTTTTAACCAAAACTTCTTGAAACATATATGTCATGGATTGGAGAATTTAGGTGAGGTAGGACAACTATAAGTAAGTTTTTGTATTCTCCCAAAGGTAGAATGATAAGCATGTTTTACATGTTTATGTTCGATTGTAACACAACTAAGTAACCCCTTTAATAGGCTAGAAAGACACTTTGATCTTCTAAAAGGTCCTATGAGAATCCTAAATAAAACTTTTTAACCAAAACTTCTTGAAACATATATGTTATGGATTGGAGAATTTAGGTGAAGTAGGACAACTATAAGTAAGTTTTTGTATTCTCCCAAAGGTAGAATGATAAGCATGTTTTACATGTTTATGTTCGTTTTTAACACAACTAAGTAACCCCTCTAAAAGACTAGAAAGACACTTTGATCTTCTAAAAGGTCCTATGAGAATCCTAAATAAAACTTTTTAACCAAAACTTCTTGAAACATACATGTCATGGATTGGAGAATTTAGGTGAGGTAGGACAACTATAAGTAAGTTTTTGTATTCTCCCAAAGGTAGAATGATAAGCATGTTTTACAGGTTTATGTTCGTTTTTAACACAACTAAGTAACCCCTCTAAAAGACTAGAAAGACACTTTGATCTTCTAAAAGGTCCTATGAGAATCCTAAATAAAAAATTTTAACCAAAACTTCTTGAAACATACATGTCATGGATTGGAGAATTTAGGTGAGGTAGGACAACTATAAGTAAGTTTTTGTATGCTCCTTAAGGTAGAATGAGAAGCATTTTATACAAGTTTATGTTCGTTTGTAACACCCCTAAGTAACCCTTTTAAATACTCGAAAGACACTATGATCTTGTAAAAGGTCCTATGAGAATCCTAAACAAAACTTTTTAAACAAACATTCTTGAAACATATGTGTCATGGATCGGGGGTTTTAGGTGAGGTTAAACAACTATAAGTGAGTTTTTTTATGTTGCTTAAGTTAGAATGAGAAGCATTTTATACAAGTTTATGTTCGTTTGTAACACCCCTAAGTAACCCGTCTAAATACTAGAAAGACACTTTGATTTTGTAAAAGGTCCTATGAGAATCCTAAACAAAACTTTTTAAACAACAATTCTTGAAACATATGTGTCATGGATTGGAGATTTTAGGTGAGGTTAGACAACTATAAGTAAGATTTTGTATGCTCCTAAAGGTAGAATGAGAATAATTTTATACAAGTTTATGTTCATTTGTAACACCCCTAAATAACCCTTCTAAATAATAGAAAGACACTTTGACCTTCTACAAGTTCCTATGATAATCCTAAACAAAACTTTTTAAACAAAACTTCTTGAAACCTATGTGTCATGGATTGGAGAATTTAAGTGCAGTAAGACAACTATAAGTAAGTTTTTGTATGCTCCCAAAGGTAGAATGAGAAGCATGTTGTACATGTTTATGTTCGTTTGTAACACAACTAAGTTATTGATCATGATAAGGAACAAATGTGCACAAGTATTGCACATTTGATAATGTGCAACTTATGGGACTTATGAGTATGATCAATGAGGCGCCTAATCCCCTTATTATTCATAACTTGGTGTTACATAAGTGAAGACTAAAGGAGAGATGACCGTTGGAGATGAAGAGTAGGTCACGGTGTGGACCACAAGGAGGGGACCACACTCTCTCTCTCACTGCCGCGGTTCAGCTCCTTGTCCTCTAGCTATTTTGGCTCTTTTCTTCTTTAGGTTAAGCACATTTTGTATTGTCTTACCTATAAAAAGGATGTAACACCAAGAAGATCAATAACAAGAACATTTTGTCTCTCATTCTCTCTTGTTCTTGCGGCTACAACACATAAACCCTAATCTCTCATAATGTTCATTCTCAAAATCTCACATGGTATCAGAGCATAGATCTCTATTCTCTTGATTCTCTAACCTTGATTCTCTATTCTCTAAGTGTTTAATCTTTCAATCTCTTGATACTTCATCTCTCTTGTTCTAAATCCATAACTCTTCACCATTCTCTCGGTCCAACATTATACTCTCGGTTCAACATCAAGTCTCATCATTCTCTTGCTATCTCAAGCTCTCATATCTCATCCTAAGCTCAGAAAAGTTCAAGCTCCATTCTCTGCTCTCTCGGTCCTAAAACCCTAGCGGCTGTTCTCTCTCTCTCGGTGGTACATCTTTCATCCGGTCTCTTCATCTCTCACCATGGAAGACTCAGTTCACATCAGCTCAAGCTTGAGGCCTACTGTTGTTCCTGTTATGCTCAAAGGGATCAACTACAGGACATGGCAAAGGACCATCAAGACTGCCATTTGTGGAAGAGGTTTGTGGGATCACATCTTGGAGGATAAAACACCAACTGAAGAAGATGAAGCTAAGAAGAAGGATGAGGAAACCAAGAAGGCAGAAGCTAAATGGTTTCAAGAAGATCAGCTTGTGCTTGGCTTTCTCCAAAACTCTCTTGACCCATCCATCCTTGAAGCTTATTCTCATTGTGAGACAGCCAAGTCACTGTGGGATACTCTCAAGAAGATTTATGGAGATGTTTCAAATCTGAGCAGAGTATATGAGGTGAAGAAGGCCATAAATGAGCTGAAACAAGAAGACCATGACTTTACCAAGTATCTTGGGAAGTTCTCTTCAGCATGGTCTGAACTTGAGATGCTAAGGCCAAGCACTTTAAACCCCAAGGTTCTAATTGAGAGAAAGGAGCAAGACAAGATCTTTGGCCTTCTACTCAACTTGAATCCGGTTTACAATGATGCCATCATGAAGATCCTAAGGGAGACTACACTTCCTGATTTTGAAGAGGTGTGCTCAAGGCTCCAAAAGGAAGAAGGAAACATTGGTTTGTTTGGAGGAAAGGGGGAGTTGGTGACTGCCAACAAAGCCGGCTTCAAAACTGAGGAGAAGAAGGCGCCATTTTGTGATCATTGCAAGAGGAAAGGCCACTCCAAGGATAAGTGTTGGGTCCTTCATCCCCACCTCAAACCAGACAAGTTCAAGAACTCAAGGGCAAATGCAAACATCTCACAAGAAGCTGTGAATGAACCAGCCTCCACTTCAGCTCAAGGAGGGGAGCTTGCACTTTACACAGCCACTGAGTATGTTAAGAAGAGTGACCTTGAGGACCTCATCAAGGCTTATGCCTCTAAACTCTCTGGTATCTCTTTATTCTCACATAAATTGCTTAGTAAAACTGATCATAAATTGGTAGTAGATTCAGGAGCTTCTCACCATATGATTAGTAATGCTAAGTTGTTGGAGAACATTAAACCTGCCCTAGGAAGAGTAACTATAGCTGATGGTCAAGGGATTCCAATAATAGGTACAGGAAAGTTGAGATTATTTAACAAGGAAAGTGATGCATTCTATGTTCCTAAGTTTAAATCTAACTTGCTGTCGGTTAAAAGGATCACTAAAGACTTGAATTGCAATGTTATCTTTGGGCCTAATGAAGTTTGTTTTCAGGATATTAAGAATGGAAAGGTTATTGGAAGAGGTGGTACACAAGATGAGCTTTACCTCCTTGAAGACACTTCTCCAAGCAACTCGGATACTTTAGCTTTTAAATCCTGTTTTTCTTTCAATCAAAATGTCCTATGGCATGCTAGACTAGGACATCCTCATGCTCGTGCTTTGAACTTAATGTTGCCTAATGTTAGCTTTGATCATTCAACTTGTGAAGCTTGTATTCTTGGCAAACATTGTAGAACTGTCTTTCCTAAATCAACTACTATCTATGAACATTGCTTTGATCTTGTGCACTCTGATGTTTGGACTTCACCTTGTCTGTCTAGAGATAGAAACAAGTATTTTGTGACCTTCATAGATGAAAAATCAAAATATACTTGGGTAACTTTGCTTCCATCTAAAGATAGGGTGTTTGATGCATTTTTAAATTTCCAAAACTATGTTACTAATCAGTTTAATGCCAAGATCAAAGTGTTTAGGTCAGATAATGGAGGAGAGTATACAAGCCAAAGATTCAAAGCTCACTTGAACAAATGTGGGATCCTTCATCAAACAAGCTGTCCCCATACTCCCCAACAAAATGGTGTGGCTGAAAGGAAGAACAGACACCTCATGGAAGCTGCTAGGTCCATGATGTTCCACACCAATGTTCCTAAGAGATTTTGGGGAGATGCAGTGTTGGCAGCATGCTATCTCATCAACAGGATCCCAACTAGAGTCCTTCAAGACATTTCACCATATGAGGTATTGAACAAGGCCAAACCATTTATTGAACACTTACGTGTGTTTGGTTGTGTTTGCTTTGTATATATCTCAGGAGATCAAAGGAACAAGCTAGATGCTAAGAGCACAAGGTGTATGTTTCTTGGATACTCCACTACTCAGAAGGGCTACAAGTGTTTTGATCCAAGCAACAACAGGACCTATGTTTCAAGGGATGTTAAGTTCATTGAGGGGCAGAGTTACTATGAGAAGAAGGATTGGGAAGGTTTGAAAGACCTCTCAAGATCACCTTCTGATTTGGCTACAAGTTTGAAGTACTTGTTGGATCACTTGGGCAATGACACCCCACGGCCAGAGAAGCATGACACAACTACCCAAGAAGCTCAACAAGAGGATACTGAACCAGCAACACACACACATGAACCGGCTGAAGCTCAAGAAGACACTCTACCTCAAGATCAGAACCAAGTGGACTTGGACATGAATGAGGATGAGATGGTTTATCAAGAGGCAGTGGGTAATGAGGATGTGGTTGATCAACAGGTTCAGCAACTCAGGAGAAGCACAAGGGAAAAGAAAGATCCATCAGAATGGATGAAAACAAGAGTCTACTACAACAACCAAGCAGTGGCTCATCCTAGTCAGTCTACTTGTTCTATTGACTTGCTACCATCTAGTCACAAGGCCTTTCTTGGAAAGATTGAGCTAAACCAGGTTCCTAAAACTTATGAAGAGGCTGAAGGTATCAAGGTTTGGATGGATGCAGTAAAGGATGAGAAAGAAGCTATGGAGAGGAACCATACTTGGATTGTAGAGAAGCTGCCGAAAAAGAAGAAGACTGTTAGCTCTAAATGGGTCTTCACAATCAAGTATAAAAGCAATGGAGACATAGAGAGGTACAAGGCAAGGCTAGTAGCAAGGGGATTCACTCAAACCTATGGAGAAGACTATACAGATACCTTTGCACCAGTGGCTAAACTTCACACAGTGAGAGTCACATTGAGCTTAGCCACCAACCTCTCATGGAATCTATGGCAAATGGATGTGAAGAATGCTTTTCTACAAGGTGAGCTTGAAGAGGAAGTGTATATGACTCCACCACCAGGTTTGAAGCACTTGTGTAAAGATGGTGAGGTATTGAGGCTGAGAAGGGCAATTTATGGCTTGAAGCAATCACCAAGGGCATATTGATCATGATAAGGAACAAATGTGCACAAGTATTGCACATTTGATAATGTGCAACTTAGGGGACTTATGAGTATGATCAATGAGGCGCCTAATCCCCTTATTATTCATATCTTGGTGTTACATAAGTGAAGACTAAAGGAGAGATGACCGTTGGAGATGAAGAGTAGGTCACGGTGTGGACCACAAGGAGGGGACCACACTCTCTCTCTCACTGCCGCGGTTCAGCTCCTTGTCCTCTAGCTATTTTGGCTCTTTTCTTCTTTAGGTTAAGCACATTTTGTATTGTCTTACCTATAAAAAGGATGTAACACCAAGAAGATCAATAACAAGAACATTTTGTCTCTCATTCTCTCTTGTTCTTGCGGCTACAACACATAAACCCTAATCTCTCATAATGTTCATTCTCAAAATCTCACATGGTATCAGAGCATAGATCTCTATTCTCTTGATTCTCTAACCTTGATTCTCTATTCTCTAAGTGTTTAATCTTTCAATCTCTTGATACTTCATCTCTCTTGTTCTAAATCCATAACTCTTCACCATTCTCTCGGTCCAATATTATACTCTCGGTTCAACATCAAGTCTCATCATTCTCTTGCTATCTCAAGCTCTCATATCTCATCCTAAGCTCAGAAAAGTTCAAGCTCCATTCTCTGCTCTCTCCGTCCTAAAACCCTAGCGGCTGTTCTCTCTCTCTCGGTGGTACATCTTTCATCCGGTCTCTTCATCTCTCACCATGGAAGACTCAGTTCACATCAGCTCAAGCTTGAGGCCTACTGTTGTTCCTGTTATGCTCAAAGGGATCAACTACAGGACATGGCAAAGGACCATCAAGACTGCCATTTGTGGAAGAGGTTTGTGGGATCACATCTTGGAGGATAAAACACCAACTGAAGAAGATGAAGCTAAGAAGAAGGATGAGGAAACCAAGAAGGTAGAAGCTAAATGGTTTCAAGAAGATCAGCTTGTGCTTGGCTTTCTCCAAAACTCTCTTGACCCATCCATCCTTGAAGCTTATTCTCATTGTGAGACAGCCAAGTCACTGTGGGATACTCTCAAGAAGATTTATGGAGATGTTTCAAATCTGAGCAGAGTATATGAGGTGAAGAAGGCCATAAATGAGCTGAAACAAGAAGACCATGACTTTACCAAGTATCTTGGGAAGTTCTCTTCAGCATGGTCTGAACTTGAGATGCTAAGGCCAAGCACTTTAAACCCCAAGGTTCTAATTGAGAGAAAGGAGCAAGACAAGATCTTTGGCCTTCTACTCAACTTGAATCCGGTTTACAATGATGCCATCATGAAGATCCTAAGGGAGACTACACTTCCTGATTTTGAAGAGGTGTGCTCAAGGCTCCAAAAGGAAGAAGGAAACATTGGTTTGTTTGGAGGAAAGGGGGAGTTGGTGACTGCCAACAAAGCCGGCTTCAAGACTGAGGAGAAGAAGGCGCCATTTTGTGATCATTGCAAGAGGAAAGGCCACTCCAAGGATAAGTGTTGGGTCCTTCATCCCCACCTCAAACCAGACAAGTTCAAGAACTCAAGGGCAAATGCAAACATCTCACAAGAAGCTGTGAATGAACCAGCCTCCACTTCAGCTCAAGGAGGGGAGCTTGCACTTTACACAGCCACTGAGTATGTCAAGAAGAGTGACCTTGAGGACCTCATCAAGGCTTATGCCTCTAAACTCTCTGGTATCTCTTTATTCTCACATAAATTGCTTAGTAAAACTGATCATAAATTGGTAGTAGATTCAGGAGCTTCTCACCATATGATTAGTAATGCTAAGTTGTTGGAGAACATTAAACCTGCCCTAGGAAGAGTAACTATAGCTGATGGTCAAGGGATTCCAATAATAGGTACAGGAAAGTTGAGATTATTTAACAAGGAAAGTGATGCATTCTATGTTCCTAAGTTTAAATCTAACTTGCTGTCGGTTAAAAGGATCACTAAAGACTTGAATTGCAATGTTATCTTTGGGCCTAATGAAGTTTGTTTTCAGGATATTAAGAATGGAAAGGTTATTGGAAGAGGTGGTACACAAGATGAGCTTTACCTCCTTGAAGACACTTCTCCAAGCAACTCGGATACTTTAGCTTTTAAATCCTGTTTTTCTTTCAATCAAAATGTCCTATGGCATGCTAGACTAGGACATCCTCATGCTCGTGCTTTGAACTTAATGTTGCCTAATGTTAGCTTTGATCATTCAACTTGTGAAGCTTGTATTCTTGGCAAACATTGTAGAACTGTCTTTCCTAAATCAACTACTATCTATGAACATTGCTTTGATCTTGTGCACTCTGATGTTTGGACTTCACCTTGTCTGTCTAGAGATAGAAACAAGTATTTTGTGACCTTCATAGATGAAAAATCAAAATATACTTGGGTAACTTTGCTTCCATCTAAAGATAGGGTGTTTGATGCATTTTTAAATTTCCAAAACTATGTTACTAATCAGTTTAATGCCAAGATCAAAGTGTTTAGGTCAGATAATGGAGGAGAGTATACAAGCCAAAGATTCAAAGCTCACTTGAACAAATGTGGGATCCTTCATCAAACAAGCTGTCCCCATACTCCCCAACAAAATGGTGTGGCTGAAAGGAAGAACAGACACCTCATGGAAGCTGCTAGGTCCATGATGTTCCACACCAATGTTCCTAAGAGATTTTGGGGAGATGCAGTGTTGGCAGCATGCTATCTCATCAACAGGATCCCAACTAGAGTCCTTCAAGACATTTCACCATATGAGGTATTGAACAAGGCCAAACCATTTATTGAACACTTACGTGTGTTTGGTTGTGTTTGTTTTGTATATATCTCAGGAGATCAAAGGAACAAGCTAGATGCTAAGAGCACAAGGTGTATGTTTCTTGGATACTCCACTACTCAGAAGGGCTACAAGTGTTTTGATCCAAGCAACAACAGGACCTATGTTTCAAGGGATGTTAAGTTCATTGAGGGGCAGAGTTACTATGAGAAGAAGGATTGGGAAGGTTTGAAAGACCTCTCAAGATCACCTTCTGATTTGGCTACAAGTTTGAAGTACTTGTTGGATCACTTGGGCAATGACACCCCACGGCCAGAGAAGCATGACACAACTACCCAAGAAGCTCAACAAGAGGATACTGAACCAGCAACACACACACATGAACCGGCTGAAGCTCAAGAAGACACTCTACCTCAAGATCAGAACCAAGTGGACTTGGACATGAATGAGGATGAGATGGTTTATCAAGAGGCAGTGGGTAATGAGGATGTGGTTGATCAAAAGGTTCAGCAACTCAGGAGAAGCACAAGGGAAAAGAAAGATCCATCAGAATGGATGAAAACAAGAGTCTACTACAACAACCAAGCAGTGGCTCATCCTAGTCAGTCTACTTGTTCTATTGACTTGCTACCATCTAGTCACAAGGCCTTTCTTGGAAAGATTGAGCTAAACCAGGTTCCTAAAACTTATGAAGAGGCTGAAGGTATCAAGGTTTGGATGGATGCAGTAAAGGATGAGAAAGAAGCTATGGAGAGGAACCATACTTGGATTGTAGAGAAGCTGCCGAAAAAGAAGAAGACTGTTAGCTCTAAATGGGTCTTCACAATCAAGTATAAAAGCAATGGAGACATAGAGAGGTACAAGGCAAGGCTAGTAGCAAGGGGATTCACTCAAACCTATGGAGAAGACTATACAGATACCTTTGCACCAGTGGCTAAACTTCACACAGTGAGAGTCACATTGAGCTTAGCCACCAACCTCTCATGGAATCTATGGCAAATGGATGTGAAGAATGCTTTTCTACAAGGTGAGCTTGAAGAGGAAGTGTATATGACTCCACCACCAGGTTTGAAGCACTTGTGTAAAGATGGTGAGGTATTGAGGCTGAGAAGGGCAATTTATGGCTTGAAGCAATCACCAAGGGCATGGTACCATAAGCTTAGTCACACTCTTATGGACCATGGCTTCAAGAAGTCTCAATCTGATCATACATTGTTCACGCTTCAAAGTGCTCAAGGAATTGTGGTGGTTCTGATTTATGTGGATGATTTGATTATCACAGGAAGTGATAATGATGGGATTCAATCCACAAAGGCTTTCCTCAAGAGTTCCTTTGATATTAAAGACCTTGGAGAGTTGAAGTACTTCTTGGGCATTGAAGTTTGCAGATTCAATGATGGATTGTTTCTGTCCCAAAGGAAGTATGTTAAGGACTTGTTGACAGAAACAAGTATGCTTGATTGCAAGATTGCAAAGACTCCTCTTGAAGATGGCTACCAAGTCAATAGAAAGGGGGAGAAATCAGATGAAGTCAAGTTCAAGGATGTCTCATTGTATAGGAGGCTGGTTGGGAAGCTTATCTACCTCACTCTCACAAGACCAGACTTGTGTTTTGCTGTGAATCAAGTTAGCCAACATATGCAATCACCCACAGTGTATCATTGGAGTTTGATTGAGAGGATACTCAGATATCTCAAAGGATCAACTGAACAAGGTATTTGGATGGGTAAGAATGAGAGCACAGAGATTGTTGGCTATTGTGATGCAGATTGGGCTGGTGATAAGAGTGATAGGAGATCAACAACCGGCTATTGCACCTTCATTGGAGGCAACTTGGTGACTTGGAAGACAAAGAAGCAGAAGGTGGTATCTTGTTCGAGTGCTGAAGCTGAGTATAGGGCCATGAGGAAGCTTGCAACCGAGTTAACATGGCTGAAGGCTTTGCTTAAGGACTTTGGCATAGAGCAATCAAGTCCAATCACCTTTCATTGTGACAACCAGGCTGCTATTCACATTGCAACCAACTCAGTGTTTCATGAGAGGACCAAACACATTGAGATTGATTGTCACAAAGTAAGGGAGAAGATTGAAGATGGAACCATTCTGCCTTGCTACACAAAGAGTGAAGATCAACTTGCGGATATCTTCACCAAGGCTGCTAGTCTTAAGGTTTGCACTCATGTCTTTGGCAAACTAGGACTAGTAGCCATTCATGATTAGAACTCTCCTGATTCATGAGCAGCATACTCTTTTTCCCTTGATGTGGTTTTGTCCCAAGTGGTTTTCCACATCAAGGTTTTTAATGAGGTGTTGCCATGATCATTCCAAGTTCAGTCTTTAGGGTGATTCCAAAGTCTGAACTTGAGGGGGAGTATTGATCATGATAAGGAACAAATGTGCACAAGTATTGCACATTTGATAATGTGCAACTTAGGGGACTTATGAGTATGATCAATGAGGCGCCTAATCCCCTTATTATTCATATCTTGGTGTTACATAAGTGAAGACTAAAGGAGAGATGACCGTTGGAGATGAAGAGTAGGTCACGGTGTGGACCACAAGGAGGGGACCACACTCTCTCTCTCACTGCCGCGGTTCAGCTCCTTGTCCTCTAGCTATTTTGGCTCTTTTCTTCTTTAGGTTAAGCACATTTTGTATTGTCTTACCTATAAAAAGGATGTAACACCAAGAAGATCAATAACAAGAACATTTTGTCTCTCATTCTCTCTTGTTCTTGCGGCTACAACACATAAACCCTAATCTCTCATAATGTTCATTCTCAAAATCTCACAGGGCATGGTACCATAAGCTTAGTCACACTCTTATGGACCATGGCTTCAAGAAGTCTCAATCTGATCATACATTGTTCACGCTTCAAAGTGCTCAAGGAATTGTGGTGGTTCTGATTTATGTGGATGATTTGATTATCACAGGAAGTGATAATGATGGGATTCAATCCACAAAGGCTTTCCTCAAGAGTTCCTTTGATATTAAAGACCTTGGAGAGTTGAAGTACTTCTTGGGCATTGAAGTTTGCAGATTCAATGATGGATTGTTTCTGTCCCAAAGGAAGTATGTTAAGGACTTGTTGACAGAAACAAGTATGCTTGATTGCAAGATTGCAAAGACTCCTCTTGAAGATGGCTACCAAGTCAATAGAAAGGGGGAGAAATCAGATGAAGTCAAGTTCAAGGATGTCTCATTGTATAGGAGGCTGGTTGGGAAGCTTATCTACCTCACTCTCACAAGACCAGACTTGTGTTTTGCTGTGAATCAAGTTAGCCAACATATGCAATCACCCACAGTGTATCATTGGAGTTTGATTGAGAGGATACTCAGATATCTCAAAGGATCAACTGAACAAGGTATTTGGATGGGTAAGAATGAGAGCACAGAGATTGTTGGCTATTGTGATGCAGATTGGGCTGGTGATAAGAGTGATAGGAGATCAACAACCGGCTATTGCACCTTCATTGGAGGCAACTTGGTGACTTGGAAGACAAAGAAGCAGAAGGTGGTATCTTGTTCTAGTGCTGAAGCTGAGTATAGGGCCATGAGGAAGCTTGCAACCGAGTTAACATGGCTGAAGGCTTTGCTTAAGGACTTTGGCATAGAGCAATCAAGTCCAATCACCTTTCATTGTGACAACCAGGCTGCTATTCACATTGCAACCAACTCAGTGTTTCATGAGAGGACCAAACACATTGAGATTGATTGTCACAAAGTAAGGGAGAAGATTGAAGATGGAACTATTCTGCCTTGCTACACAAAGAGTGAAGATCAACTTGCGGATATCTTCACCAAGGCTGCTAGTCTTAAGGTTTGCACTCATGTCTTTGGCAAACTAGGACTAGTAGCCATTCATGATTAGAACTCTCCTGATTCATGAGCAGCATACTCTTTTTCCCTTGATGTGGTTTTGTCCCAAGTGGTTTTCCACATCAAGGTTTTTAATGAGGTGTTGCCATGATCATTCCAAGTTCAGTCTTTAGGGTGATTCCAAAGTCTGAACTTGAGGGGGAGTATTGATCATGATAAGGAACAAATGTGCACAAGTATTGCACATTTGATAATGTGCAACTTATGGGACTTATGAGTATGATCAATGAGGCGCCTAATCCCCTTATTATTCATAACTTGGTGTTACATAAGTGAAGACTAAAGGAGAGATGACCGTTGGAGATGAAGAGTAGGTCACGGTGTGGACCACAAGGAGGGGACCACACTCTCTCTCTCACTGCCGCGGTTCAGCTCCTTGTCCTCTAGCTATTTTGGCTCTTTTCTTCTTTAGGTTAAGCACATTTTGTATTGTCTTACCTATAAAAAGGATGTAACACCAAGAAGATCAATAACAAGAACATTTTGTCTCTCATTCTCTCTTGTTCTTGCGGCTACAACACATAAACCCTAATCTCTCATAATGTTCATTCTCAAAATCTCACATAAGTAACCCCTCCAAAAGACTAGAAAGACATTTTGATCTTCTAAAAGGTCCTATGAGAATCCAAAATTAAACTTTTTAACCAAAACTTCTTGAAACATATATGTCATGGATTGGAGAATTTAGGTGAGGTAGGACAACTATAAGTAAGTTTTTGTATTCTCCCAAAGGTAGAATGATAAGCATGTTTTACATGTTTATGTTCGATTGTAACACAACTAAGTAACCCCTCTAATAGGCTAGAAAGACACTTTGATCATCTAAAAGGTCCTATGAGAATCCTAAATAAAACTTTTTAACCAAAACTTCTTGAAACATACATGTCATGGATTGGAGAATTTAGGTGAAGTAGGACAACTATAAGTAAGTTTTTGTATTCTCTCAAAGGTAGAATGATAAGCATGTTTTACATGTTTATGTTCGTTTTTAACACAACTAAGTAACCCCTCTAAAAGACTAGAAAGACACTTTGATCTTCTAAAAGGTCCTATGAGAATCCTAAATAAAAAATTTTAACCAAAACTTCTTGAAACATACATGTCATGGATTGGAGAATTTAGGTGAGGTATGACAACTATAAGTAAGTTTTTGTATGCTCCTTAAGGTAGAATGAGAAGCATTTTATACAAGTTTATGTTCGTTTGTAACACCCCTAAGTAACCCTTCTAAATACTCGAAAGACACTATGATCTTGTAAAAGGTCCTATGAGAATCCTAAACAAAACTTTTTAAACAAAAATTCTTGAAACATATGTGTCATGGATCTGGGGTTTTAGGTGAGGTTAAACAACTATAAGTAAGTTTTTGTATGTTGCTTAAGGTAGAATGAGAAGCATTTTATACAAGTTTATGTTCGTCTGTAACACCCCTAAGTAACCCGTCTAAATACTAGAAAGACACTTTGATCTTGTAAAAGGTCCTATGAGAATCCTAAACAAAACTTTTTAAACAACAATTCTTGAAACATATGTGTCATGGATTGGAGATTTTAGGTGAGGTTAGACAACTATAAGTAAGATTTTGTATGCTCCTAAAGGTAGAATGAGAATCATTTTATACAAGTTTATGTTCATTTGTAACACCCCTAAATAACCCTTCTAAATAATAGAAAGACACTTTGACCTTCTACAAGTTCCTATGATAATCCTAAACAAAAAATTTTAAACAAAACTTCTTGAAACCTATGTGTCATGGATTGGAGAATTTAGGTGCAGTAAGACAACTATAAGTAAGTTTTTGTATGCTCCCAAAGGTAGAATGAGAAGCATGTTGTACATGTTTATGTTCGTTTGTAACACAACTAAGTAACCCCTCCAAAAGACTAGAAAGACATTTTGATCTTCTAAAAGGTCCTATGAGAATCCAAAATAAAACTTTTTAACCAAAACTTCTTGAAACATATATGTCATGGATTGGAGAATTTAAGTGAGGTAGGACAACTATAAGTAAGTTTTTGTATTCTCCCAAAGGTAGAATGATAAGCATGTTTTACATGTTTATGTTCGATTGTAACACAACTAAGTAACCCCTCTAATAGGCTAGAAAGACACTTTGATCTTCTAAAAGGTCCTATGAGAATCCTAAATAAAACTTTTTAACCAAAACTTCTTGAAACATATATGTCATGGATTGGAGAATTTAGGTGAAGTAGGACAACTATAAGTAAGTTTTTGTATTCTCTCAAAGGTAGAATGATAAGCATGTTTTACATGTTTATGTTCGTTTTTAACACAACTAAGTAACCCCTCTAAAAGACTAGAAAGACACTTTGATCTTCTAAAAGGTCCTATGAGAATCCTAAATAAAAAATTTTAACCAAAACTTCTTGAAACATACATGTCATGGATTGGAGAATTTAGGTGAGGTATGACAACTATAAGTAAGTTTTTGTATGCTCCTTAAGGTAGAATGAGAAGCATTTTATACAAGTTTATGTTCGTTTGTAACACCCCTAAGTAACCCTTCTAAATACTCGAAAGACACTATGATCTTGTAAAAGGTCCTATGAGAATCCTAAACAAAACTTTTTAAACAAAAATTCTTGAAACATATGTGTCATGGATCTGGGGTTTTAGGTGAGGTTAAACAACTATAAGTAAGTTTTTGTATGTTGCTTAAGGTAGAATGAGAAGCATTTTATACAAGTTTATGTTCGTCTGTAACACCCCTAAGTAACCCGTCTAAATACTAGAAAGACACTTTGATCTTGTAAAAGGTCCTATGAGAATCCTAAACAAAACTTTTTAAACAACAATTCTTGAAACATATGTGTCATGGATTGGAGATTTTAGGTGAGGTTAGACAACTATAAGTAAGATTTTGTATGCTCCTAAAGGTAGAATGAGAATCATTTTATACAAGTTTATGTTCATTTGTAACACCCCTAAATAACCCTTCTAAATAATAGAAAGACACTTTGACCTTCTACAAGTTCCTATGATAATCCTAAACAAAAAATTTTAAACAAAACTTCTTGAAACCTATGTGTCATGGATTGGAGAATTTAGGTGCAGTAAGACAACTATAAGTAAGTTTTTGTATGCTCCCAAAGGTAGAATGAGAAGCATGTTCTACATGTTTATGTTCGTTTGTAACACAACTAAGTAACTCCTCCAAAAGACTAGAAAGACATTTTGATCTTCTAAAAGGTCCTATGAGAATCCAAAATAAAAATTTTTAACCAAAACTTCTTGAAACATATATGTCATGGATTGGAGAATTTAGGTGAGGTAGGACAACTATAAGTAAGTTTTTGTATTCTCCCAAAGGTAGAATGATAAGCATGTTTTACATGTTTATGTTCGTTTTTAACACAACTAAGTAACCCCTCTAAAAGACTAGAAAGACACTTTGATCTTCTAAAAGGTCCTATGAGAATCCTAAATAAAACTTTTTAACCAAAACTTCTTGAAACATACAGTCATGGATTGGAGAATTTAGGTGAGGTAGGACAACTATAAGTAAGTTTTTGTATTCTCCCAAAGGTAGAATGATAAGCATGTTTTACATGTTTATGTTCGTTTTTAACACAACTAAGTAACCCCTCTAAAAGACTAGAAAGACACTTTGATCTTCTAAAAGGTCCTATGAGAATCCTAAAAAAAAAATTTTAACCAAAACTTCTTGAAACATACATGTCATGGATTGGAGAATTTAGGTGAGGTAGGACAACTATAAGTAAGTTTTTGTATGCTCCTTAAGGTAGAATGAGTGATGTAGGCACAGATAGAGATGGATCCAAAGCTGCTGGTTGTGTAACACTCTCTGCCTTGAACAGAAGGTGGATTCGAGATGGGTTGATGATGGAGATGAAGCAGCTGGTTGTGTAACACTCTCTGCTTAATCTAATGGATGGAATGGAAGTGAAATGGATCGATGGTCGCCACAAAGCTCTATGGACAGGAACTTTGATAAGACAAACAAGAGTTGCTTCTCACAAACTCTCAAGAATTCAGACTGGAATTCAAACAGGTTCAGAATGCTCTCTGGACAAAAGGTTGTGTTTATTTCATCAAGGGTGAAGAATACACGCCTGATTTGGGACTTTATAAATAGTCCAAGCAGGTTTGCCCTTCTAGGGGTCTTTGAAGCAAAATACAATGTAATTAAAACAAACTCTGGGACTCTAAGACAAATAAAACGAAAACAGACTCTTATTCAAACAAAAACACACTAAACAAAAGAAAAGAGCCGTTAGAGACATAAGCAAAATAAATGTATTCAAAGACTTACCTTAGCTTGCTCTTTGGATGGTTTATTTGATGTTTTAGACCGTTGGGAGAATGGTAAACGTGGTAAGCTCCTTTGCACTCTCTTTGTTTGCTGAATGGGCCGTGAGCAGGCTTAGATTGATGCTTGGTCCATCTTGAATGTTGAATAGCTTGCCCTTGTTGCAATCTGCTTGTTCTTGATCAGAAGCTTCTAATATAGGCTGGTGCAAGTTGAGTAGATGTTCTACTGCCTTGTTAAACTCCTCTCTTAGCACTCTTGTTCCTGATCTTGTACTTGGTCCAGCTCTAACATATGGCACTTGTGGTGGTTCTGGTTCTATGGCCTCATCATTCCCTCCCCCTTGGAAAGGTTCTGTCCTCAGAACTTCTTCATCTGCATTGTAATGAGACAAATCAGTAACATTGAAAGTGGGAGATATTTGAAACTCACCTGGAAGTTCCAGCTTGTAGGCATTGTCATTAATCTTTTCTAGGACTTTGAATGGTCCATCTCCTCTTGGTGCAAGCTTGGACTTTCTCTGGTTTGGAAACCTCTCATGCCTCATGTGCAACCAAACCCAATCTCCTGGTTGGAACGTCACTTCTTTTCTGTGCTTGTCAGCTTGTTGTTTGTACTTCTCAGTCTTCTTCTCCAGGTTCTCCTTAACCTTCACATGAAGCTTCTTAACGAACTCAGCTTTAGTTTCTCCTTCTGGACTCGAATATATAGCCTGTGGCAGAGATATAAGATCTAGAGGGGTATTTGGTTTAAACCCATAGACAACTTCAAAAGGAGAATGGTTAGTAGCAGAGTGTGTGGCATGATTATAAGCAAACTCAATGTAGGGTAAGCATGATAACCAAGTCTTTAAATTCTTACCAACCGTGGCTCTCAATAAGGTTGAGAGTGTACGGTTTACTACCTCTGTTTGCCCATCAGTTTGAGGATGGCAAGTGGTTGAAAACAACAGCTTTGTTCCCAACTTCCGCCATAGTGTCTTCCAAAAATGGCTGAGAAATTTGGTATCACGATCAGACACAATGGTTCGTGGTATCCCATGTAGCCTCACCACTTCTTTAAAGAACAAATCAGCTATTTGCACAGCATCATTGGTCTTGTTGCATGGAATGAAGTGAGCCATCTTTGAGAACCTGTCCACAACTACAAAGATAGAATCTTTGTGGTTGATCTTTGGTAGCCCTAAAACAAAATCCATAGAGATATCCACCCAAGGTGCATTAGGAATAGGCAATGGTAAGTATAAACCGTGAGGATGTAACCTGGATTTAGCCTTTAGGCAAGTGATGCATTTGGCACAATGTCTCTCCACATCTCTTTTCATGTGTGGCCAGAAGAAGTGCTCCTTAAGAACACCCAACGTTTTGTCCCTGCCAAAATGACCCATTAAACCACCTCCATGAGCTTCTTTGGTCAGTAGCTCTCTCATGGATCCTTGAGGAATGCATAGCCTTCTGTCCTTAAAGAGGAACCCATCCTGTTGATAGAATGCTCCAAAGGCTGCCTTGGTGGTTTCTTTGTAGACTTCTTGAAAGTCTGGATCAGCTTCATACACACCTTTGATGTGTTCAAATCCCATGATCTTAGCCTCCATTGTAGATATAAGAGTATGCCTTCTGGACAATGCATCAGCTACAATATTTTCTTTGCCTTTCTTATACTTGATCATGTATGGAAATGTCTCCACAAACTCCAGCCACCTTGCGTGTCTCTTCTTGAGATTAGTTTGTCCTCTTAGGTGCTTAAGAGTCTCATGGTCTGTATGAATCACGAACTCTTTAGATAGTAAGTAGTGTTGCCAAGTTTCAAGCGACCTTACCAAAGCATAAAGCTCTTTGTCGTAAGTAGGGTAATTAAGTGTAGCACCACTGAGCTTTTCACTAAAGAAAGCTACTGGTCTTCCTCCTTGAGTTAGAACAGCTCCTATTCCTGTTCCAGAAGCATCACATTCAATCTCAAATGGAATGTCAAAGTTAGGAAGTACCAAAACAGGTGCATGGGTTAAGCATTGTTTGAGCTTATTGAAAGCTTCTTCCTGAGCTTGTCCCCACACAAAGGCTGTGTTCTTCTTGATCACAGAGGTTAATGGTGCTGCTATTGTGCTGAAATCCTTCACAAATCTTCTGTAAAAACTAGCCAGCCCATGAAAACTCCTTACATGACCAATTGTAGATGGTGTTGGCCATTCCTGAATAGCTTTGATCTTCTCCTCATCTACCTTTAATCCCTGTGAACTCACAACAAATCCTAAAAACACCAATTGATCAGTGCAGAAAGTACATTTCTTTAAGTTTGCATATAAGCCTTCTAGCCTAAGTGTGTCTAGAACCTGTTCTAGATGCTGGATATGATCAGACAAACATTGGCTATATATCAGTATGTCATCAAAATAGACAACAACAAACTTACAGATGTACTGCCTTAGGACGTGATTCATGAGTCTCATGAAGGTACTGGGAGCATTTGTAAGTCCAAATGGCATGACAAGCCATTCATAAAGCCCTTGCTTTGTTTTGAATGCTGTCTTCCATTCATCTCCTTCTTTCATCCTCACTTGGTGATAACCACTCTTAAGGTCTATCTTTGAGAAGATAGTGGCTCCACTTAGTTCATCTAGCATGTCATCCAGCCTTGGTATTGGATGCCTGTACTTGATTGTGATGTTGTTTATAGCCCTGCAATCAACACACATTCTCCAAGTTCCATCTTTCTTAGGCACCAACAAAACAGGCACGGCACATGGGCTAAGACTCTCCCTGATGTACCCCTTTGACATGAGCTCCTGAACTTGTTTTTCCAACTCCTTAGCTTCTTCAGGATTAACTCTGTAGGCTGGTCTGTTTGGCAGAGGTGCTCCTGGTACCAAATCTATCTGATGCTCAATGCCCCTTAGAGGTGGAAGACCTGAAGGTATATCTTCTGGAAAAACATCCTTATACTTGTCCAAGATAGTGTGCACTTCACTTGGTAGCTCCTGAGCTTCGATTCCTGAAAACAAGCTTTCTCTAAAGATCATGAGTAGCACATGTTCTTTATGATCTAAAGACTTCAGAACACTCATTGGAGAAATGTATAAGTTGGTTTTACTTTCCTTAGCTCCTTTGTCCATGGCTATTTGCATGGCTTGAACTTGTTGTGGTGTGAGAGGAGCTAAATTGTGCTTCTTATTCTGATGTGTAAAGCTGTAGATGTTGGTACGTCCATTGTGTATGGTTTCTTTATCAAATTGCCATGGTCTTCCTAAGAGGATATGACCTGCTTGCATTGGCACAACATCACATTTTACTTCATCAGTGTACTTACCTATGCTGAATGGCACCATGACTTGCTCATTGATCCTTAGCTCAGTCTCATCATTCAGCCACTTGAGTCGGTATGGCTTTGGATGTTTGGTCTTCTTGAAACCTAGCTTATCAACAAGATACTTGCTAGCCACGTTAGTACAAGAACCACCATCAATAATCAAGCTACATACCTTTGATTCAATGCTGCATCTTGTATGGAAGATGTTTTCTCTCTGAATTGTCTCTGGTTCAAACATGACACTAAGAGCTCTCCTGGTCACTAAAACTTCCCCAACTTCTGGATAATTAGTGACTTCTTCTTCAGATTCAGCTTGCTCTTCTTCTGCCTCATCTTGTGACTCATATTCTCCATTGTCCTTGAGGATCATCACCCTCTGGTTTGGACAATCTCTTGCATAATGTCCCTTGCCTTGACATTTGAAACAGGTTATATCACGGCTTCTTTTGGTCTTATTTTGCTCTGCTTGAGGTGTCTTGGATGAGCTTGGAGCAGTCTTCTTGAACCGGTTGTCTACTTCTATAGACTTTCCTTTATCAAAACTCTTTGATGGCTGAGGATTCCAGTTAGACTTGTTTCTGTTGGTGGCAGTAGTCTTCCTCTTGATATGTTGCTCAGCTTGTATGGCATAGTGCAACAATTCCTCCAAATTCTCATAGTTCTGCCTTTCAACTTTTCTTGCAATTCTATCTTGCAAACCATCCAGAAACTGTGCCATGAGTGTTTCTTCTGAGTCTTGAACCTCCAAACGGTTCTTAAGTGTCTCATACTCTTCAAAGTACTCTTCCACAGTTTTGCTGCCTTGTGAAAGTTTCCTGAAACGTTTTTGCAAGTCTCTGTAATAGTAGGATGGTACATATCTCTTCTTGAGCTGAAACTTCATGTCATCCCAAGTATTGATCATCCCACGCCTAAGCCTTCTTCTTTCACACACTTCTCTGTCCCACCAAGTCAGTGCATTGTCTGTTAACTGAGCAGCAGCTAAAGACACCTTCCTTGCTTCTGAATGTTGGTAGTAGTCAAAGATGTAGTCCATTCTTCTTTCCCAATCAAGGTAGGCTTCTGGATTGACCTTTCCAGCAAAGGTAGGAGGTTTAAGCTTAAGGTCTTTGCCATAATTTCTATTCTCTTCTTGCTCTCTTTCTCTGCTTCTGTGTCTGACATTGCCTCTGTTTTGCTCTCTTTCTCTGCCTCTTTGGTGTTGTCTCCTAGGCTGAGGGTCTGATAAATCGTCCTCCAAGTCTGGTATGTCCTCATCAGTCTCTTCTTCAGCTTGTTGCCTTTGTTCTCTGTGGAGATTTCGGATTGGGCCTCTAATAGGTGCAGTAGGTACTGGTCTCTGCTCAAGCTGTGTTAAGCGTTCACTGATGCCTCTTATGGCCTCCAGTAGTTGGTTCATGGTGATCTGAGCTTGTGCAGCTCCTTCCCCCATGTTTGATTCAGTTCCTGCTAGTTCACAACTCAAAAGGTATCAATGTATTCTTATGATCCTAGTTGCAAGTGTAAACCAAGTTTGAATGTATTAATGCCCAAAAAAAAACGTTTTTTCTAAATCAAACAAAACTTTGGTTGGGCTTTAGACAATGGTTACACAATTTGTGGCTTAAAACAAGGTTTGGTTTGGCTTATTAATTTTGTAAGAACCCTTTTCAAAAGCTAAACAAAGTTGCTGGTTTTTGGGAACAAAATAATGAAACCCTTTTTTGTAAAGTTTCTTTCTTAACTACTTTTTTTTTTTTTTTTTTTTTAAATTTCGAAATTAAATAGCACAAAAGGGGAAAAACAACTTTGTGGTGTTTGTGTTTTGGAAAAATCAGATCAAAATTCAAAAATCTCTTCTTTTTCTTTTCAACTTTTTCGGGTTTTTATAAAAAAAAACAGGAAGAACACTAAGAATGAAAACTAATGCAAATACACTTTTCTTTTTGGTTTTGGTTTATGAAAACAAAACAGAAGGCTTTTCTTTTATGTTTTTGAATGCAAAGTTTTAAAACAGAATGAACTAAGCACAAGTGCAAACAAAATGATTTTTATGAGTTTTTGGATGAAGTATGCAATGGAAACAGAAAATATAATCTAGATGCAATGGAAACCTAAAGAAAAAGGAGTAGATACACCTGATTTAAGAATCTTTCAGCTCTGATACCAGATGATGTAGGCACAGATAGAGATGGATCCAAAGCTGCTGGTTGTGTAACACTCTCAGCCTTGAACAGAAGGTGGATTCGAGATGGGTTGATGATGGAGATGAAGCAGCTGGTTGTGTAACACTCTCTGCTTAATCTAATGGATGGAATGGAAGTGAAATGGATCGATGGTCGCCACAAAGCTCTATGGACAGGAACTTTGATAAGACAAACAAGAGTTGCTTCTCACAAACTCTCAAGAATTCAGACTGGAATTCAAACAGGTTCAGAATGCTCTCTGGACAAAAGGTTGTGTTTATTTCATCAAGGGTGAAGAATACACGCCTGATTTGGGACTTTATAAATAGTCCAAGCAGGTTTGCCCTTCTAGGGGTCTTTGAAGCAAAATACAATGTAATTAAAACAAACTCTGGGACTCTAAGACAAATAAAACGAAAACAGACTCTTATTCAAACAAAAACACACTAAACAAAAGAAAAGAGCCGTTAGAGACATAAGCAAAATAAATGTATTCAAAGACTTACCTTAGCTTGCTCTTTGGATGGTTTATTTGATGTTTTAGACCGTTGGGAGAATGGTAAACGTGGTAAGCTCCTTTGCACTCTCTTTGTTTGCTGAATGGGCCGTGAGCAGGCTTAGATTGATGCTTGGTCCATCTTGAATGTTGAATAGCTTGCCCTTGTTGCAATCTGCTTGTTCTTGATCAGAAGCTTCTAATATAGGCTGGTGCAAGTTGAGTAGATGTTCTACTGCCTTGTTAAACTCCTCTCTTAGCACTCTTGTTCCTGATCTTGTACTTGGTCCAGCTCTAACATATGGCACTTGTGGTGGTTCTGGTTCTATGGCCTCATCAATGAGAAGCATTTTATACAAGTTTATGTTCGTTTGTAACACCCCTAAGTAACCCTTCTAAATACTCGAAAGACACTATGATCTTGTAAAAGGTCCTATGAGAATCCTAAACAAAACTTTTTAAACAAAAATTCTTGAAACATATGTGTCATGGATCGGGGGTTTTAGGTGAGGTTAAACAACTATAAGTGAGTTTTTGTATGTTGCTTAAGTTAGAATGAGAAGCATTTTATACAAGTTTATGTTCGTTTGTAACACCCCTAAGTAACCCGTCTAAATACTAGAAAGACACTTTGATCTTGTAAAAGGTCCTATGAGAATCCTAAACAAAACTTTTTAAACAACAATTCTTGAAACATATGTGTCATGGATTGGAGATTTTAGGTGAGGTTAGACAACTATAAGTAAGATTTTGTATGCTCCTAAAGGTAGAATGAGAATAATTTTATACAAGTTTATGTTCATTTGTAACACCCCTAAATAACCCTTCTAAATAATAGAAAGACACTCTGACCTTCAACAAGTTCCTATGATAATCCTAAACAAAACTTTTTAAACAAAACTTCTTGAAACCTATGTGTCATGGATTGGAGAATTTAAGTGCAGTAAGACAACTATAAGTAAGTTTTTGTATTCTCCCAAAGGTAGAATGATAATCATGTTTTACATGTTTATGTTCGTTTTTAACACATCTAAGTAACCCCTCTAAAAGACTAGAAAGACACTTTGATCTTCTAAAAGGTCCTATGAGAATCCTAAATAAAAACTTTTTAACCAAAACTTCTTGAAACATATATGTCATGGATTGGAGAATTTAGGTGAAGTAGGACAACTATAAGTAAGTTTTTGTATTCTCCCAAAGGTAGAATGATAAGCATGTTTTACATGTTTATGTTCGTTTTTAACACAACTAAGTAACCCCTCTAAAAGACTAGAAAGACCCTTTGATCTTCTAAAAGGTCCTATGAGAATCCTAAATAAAAAATTTTAACCAAAACTTCTTGAAACATATATGTCATGGATTGGAGAATTTAGGTGAGGTAGGACAACTATAAGTAAGTTTTTGTATTCTCCCAAAGGTAGAATGATAAGCATGTTTTACATGTTTATGTTCGTTTTTAACACAACTAAGTAACCCCTCTAAAAGACTAGAAAGACACTTTGATCTTCTAAAAGGTCCTATGAGAATCCTAAATAAAAAATTTTAACCAAAACTTCTTGAAACATACATGTCATGGATTGGAGAATTTAGGTGAGGTATGACAACTATAAGTAAGTTTTTGTATGCTCCTTAAGGTAGAATGAGAAGCATTTTATACAAGTTTATGTTCGTTTGTAACACCCCTAAGTAACCCTTCTAAATACTCGAAAGACACTATGATCTTGTAAAAGGTCCTATGAGAATCCTAAACAAAACTTTTTAAACAAAAATTCTTGAAACATATGTGTCATGGATCTGGGGTTTTAGGTGAGGTTAAACAACTATAAGTAAGTTTTTGTATGTTGCTTAAGGTAGAATGAGAAGCATTTTATACAAGTTTATGTTCGTCTGTAACACCCCTAAGTAACCCGTCTAAATACTAGAAAGACACTTTGATCTTGTAAAAGGTCCTATGAGAATCCTAAACAAAACTTTTTAAACAACAATTCTTGAAACATATGTGTCATGGATTGGAGATTTTAGGTGAGGTTAGACAACTATAAGTAAGATTTTGTATGCTCCTAAAGGTAGAATGAGAATCATTTTATACAAGTTTATGTTCATTTGTAACACCCCTAAATAACCCTTCTAAATAATAGAAAGACACTCTGACCTTCAACAAGTTCCTATGATAATCCTAAACAAAACTTTTTAAACAAAACTTCTTGAAACCTATGTGTCATGGATTGGAGAATTTAAGTGCAGTAAGACAACTATAAGTAAGTTTTTGTATTCTCCCAAAGGTAGAATGATAAGCATGTTTTACATGTTTATGTTCGTTTTTAACACATCTAAGTAACCCCTCTAAAAGACTAGAAAGACACTTTGATCTTCTAAAAGGTCCTATGAGAATCCTAAATAAAAACTTTTTAACCAAAACTTCTTGAAACATATATGTCATGGATTGGAGAATTTAGGTGAAGTAGGACAACTATAAGTAAGTTTTTGTATTCTCCCAAAGGTAGAATGATAAGCATGTTTTACATGTTTATGTTCGTTTTTAACACAACTAAGTAACCCCTCTAAACGACTAGAAAGACCCTTTGATCTTCTAAAAGGTCCTATGAGAATCCTAAATAAAAAATTTTAACCAAAACTTCTTGAAACATATATGTCATGGATTGGAGAATTTAGGTGAGGTAGGACAACTATAAGTAAGTTTTTGTATTCTCCCAAAGGTAGAATGATAAGCATGTTTTACATGTTTATGTTCGTTTTTAACACAACTAAGTAACCCCTCTAAAAGACTAGAAAGACACTTTGATCTTCTAAAAGGTCCTATGAGAATCCTAAATAAAAAATTTTAACCAAAACTTCTTGAAACATACATGTCATGGATTGGAGAATTTAGGTGAGGTATGACAACTATAAGTAAGTTTTTGTATGCTCCTTAAGGTAGAATGAGAAGCATTTTATACAAGTTTATGTTCGTTTGTAACACCCCTAAGTAACCCTTCTAAATACTCGAAAGACACTATGATCTTGTAAAAGGTCCTATGAGAATCCTAAACAAAACTTTTTAAACAAAAATTCTTGAAACATATGTGTCATGGATCTGGGGTTTTAGGTGAGGTTAAACAACTATAAGTAAGTTTTTGTATGTTGCTTAAGGTAGAATGAGAAGCATTTTATACAAGTTTATGTTCGTCTGTAACACCCCTAAGTAACCCGTCTAAATACTAGAAAGACACTTTGATCTTGTAAAAGGTCCTATGAGAATCCTAAACAAAACTTTTTAAACAACAATTCTTGAAACATATGTGTCATGGATTGGAGATTTTAGGTGAGGTTAGACAACTATAAGTAAGATTTTGTATGCTCCTAAAGGTAGAATGAGAATCATTTTATACAAGTTTATGTTCATTTGTAACACCCCTAAATAACCCTTCTAAATAATAGAAAGACACTTTGACCTTCTACAAGTTCCTATGATAATCCTAAACAAAAAATTTTAAACAAAACTTCTTGAAACCTATGTGTCATGGATTGGAGAATTTAGGTGCAGTAAGACAACTATAAGTAAGTTTTTGTATGCTCCCAAAGGTAGAATGAGAAGCATGTTCTACATGTTTATGTTCGTTTGTAACACAACTAAGTAACCCCTCCAAAAGACTAGAAAGACATTTTGATCTTCTAAAAGGTCCTATGAGAATCCAAAATAAAAATTTTTAACCAAAACTTCTTGAAACATATATGTCATGGATTGGAGAATTTAGGTGAGGTAGGACAACTATAAGTAAGTTTTTGTATTCTCCCAAAGGTAGAATGATAAGCATGTTTTACATGTTTATGTTCGTTTTTAACACAACTAAGTAACCCCTCTAAAAGACTAGAAAGACACTTTGATCTTCTAAAAGGTCCTATGAGAATCCTAAATAAAACTTTTTAACCAAAACTTCTTGAAACATACAGTCATGGATTGGAGAATTTAGGTGAGGTAGGACAACTATAAGTAAGTTTTTGTATTCTCCCAAAGGTAGAATGATAAGCATGTTTTACATGTTTATGTTCGTTTTTAACACAACTAAGTAACCCCTCTAAAAGACTAGAAAGACACTTTGATCTTCTAAAAGGTCCTATGAGAATCCTAAATAAAAAACTAAAGATAGAATGATAATCATGTTTTACATGTTTATGTTCGTTTGTAACACAACTAAGTAACCCCTCTAAAAGACTAGAAAGACACTTTGATCTTCTAAAAGGTCCTATGAGAATCCTAAATAAGAAAATTAAACCAAAACTTCTTGAAACATACATGTCATGGATTGGAGAATTTAGGTGAGGTAGGACAACTATAAGTAAGTTTTTGTATGCTCCTTAAGGTAGAATGAGAAGCATTTTATACAAGTTTATGTTCGTTTGTAACACCCCTAAGTAACCCTTCTAAATACTCGAAAGACACTATGATCTTGTAAAAGGTCCTATGAGAATCCTAAACAAAACTTTTTAAACAAAAATTCTTGAAACTTATGTGTCATGGATCGGGGGTTTTAGGTGAGGTTAAACAACTATAAGTAAGTTTTTGTATGTTGCTTAAGGTAGAATGAGAAGAATTTTATACAAGTTTATGTTCGTTTGTAACACCCCTAAGTAACCCGTCTAAATACTAGAAAGACACTTTGATCTTGTAAAAGGTCCTATGAGAATCCTAAACAAAACTTTTTAAACAACAATTCTTGAAACATATGTGTCATGGATTGGAGATTTTAGGTGAGGTTAGACAACTATAAGTAAGTTTTTGTATGCTCCTAAAGGTAGAATGAGAATCATTTTATACAAGTTTATGTTCATTTGTAACACCCCTAAATAACCCTTCTAAATAATAGAAAGACACTTTGACCTTCTACAAGTTCCTATGATAATCCTAAACAAAACTTTTTAAACAAAACTTCTTGAAACCTATGTGTCATGGATTGGAGAATTTAGGTGCAGTAAGTCAACTATAAGTAAGTTTTTGTATGCTCCCAAAGGTAGAATGAGAAGCATGTTGTACTTGTTTATGTTCGTTTGTAACACAACTAAGTAACCCCTCCAAAAGACTAGAAAGACATTTTGATCTTCTAAAAGGTCCTATGAGAATCCAAAATAAAACTTTTTAACCAAAACTTCTTGAAACATATATGTCATGGATTGGAGAATTTAGGTGAGGTAGGACAACTATAAGTAAGTTTTTGTATTCTCCCAAAGGTAGAATGATAAGCATGTTTTACATGTTTATGTTCGATTGTAACACAACTAAGTAACCCCTCTAATAGGCTAGAAAGACACTTTGATCTTCTAAAAGGTCCTATGAGAATCCTAAATAAAACTTTTTAACCAAAACTTCTTGAAACATATATGTTATGGATTGGAGAATTTAGGTGAAGTAGGACAACTATAAGTAAGTTTTTGTATTCTCCCAAAGGTAGAATGATAAGCATGTTTTACATGTTTATGTTCGTTTTTAACACAACTAAGTAACCCCTCTAAAAGACTAGAAAGACACTTTGATCTTCTAAAAGGTCCTATGAGAATCCTAAATAAAAACTTTTTAACCAAAACTTCTTGAAACATATATGTCATGGATTGGAGAATTTAGGTGAAGTAGGACAACTATAAGTAAGTTTTTGTATTCTCCCAAAGGTAGAATGATAAGCATGTTTTACATGTTTATGTTCGTTTTTAACACATCTAAGTAACCCCTCTAAAAGACTAGAAAGACACTTTGATCTTCTAAAAGGTCCTATGAGAATCCTAAATAAAAACTTTTTAACCAAAACTTCTTGAAACATATATGTCATGGATTGGAGAATTTAGGTGAAGTAGGACAACTATAAGTAAGTTTTTGTATTCTCCCAAAGGTAGAATGATAAGCATGTTTTACATGTTTATGTTCGTTTTTAACACAACTAAGTAACCCCTCTAAAAGACTAGAAAGACACTTTGATCTTCTAAAAGGTCCTATGAGAATCCTAAATAAAAAATTTTAACCAAAACTTCTTGAAACATACATGTCATGGATTGGAGAATTTAGGTGAGGTAGGACAACTATAAGTAAGTTTTTGTATGCTCCTTAAGGTAGAATGAGAAGCATTTTATACAAGTTATGTTCGTTTGTAACACCCCTAAGTAACCCGTCTAAATACTAGAAAGACACTTTGATCTTCTAAAAGGTCCTATGAGAATCCTAAATAAAAAACTAAAGGTAGAATGATAATCATGTTTTACATGTTTATGTTCGTTTGTAACACAACTAAGTAACCCCTCTAAAAGACTAGAAAGACACTTTGATCTTCTAAAAGGTCCTATGAGAATCCTAAATAAAAAAATTAAACCAAAACTTCTTGAAACATACATGTCATGGATTGGAGAATTTAGGTGAGGTAGGACAACTATAAGTAAGTTTTTGTATGCTCCTTTGTGAGATTTTGAGAATGAACATTATGAGAGATTAGGGTTTATGTGTTGTAGCCGCAAGAACAAGAGAGAATGAGAGACAAAATGTTCTTGTTATTGATCTTCTTGGTGTTACATCCTTTTTATAGGTAAGACAATACAAAATGTGCTTAACCTAAAGAAGAAAAGAGCCAAAATAGCTAGAGGACAAGGAGCTGAACCGCGGCAGTGAGAGAGAGAGTGTGGTCCCCTCCTTGTGGTCCACACCGTGACCTACTCTTCATCTCCAACGGTCATCTCTCCTTTAGTCTTCACTTATGTAACACCAAGTTATGAATAATAAGGGGATTAGGCGCCTCATTGATCATACTCATAAGTCCCATAAGTTGCACATTATCAAATGTGCAATACTTGTGCACATTTGTTCCTTATCATGATCAATACTCCCCCTCAAGTTCAGACTTTGGAATCACCCTAAAGACTGAACTTGGAATGATCATGGCAACACCTCATTAAAAACCTTGATGTGGAAAACCACTTGGGACAAAACCACATCAAGGGAAAAAGAGTATGCTGCTCATGAATCAGGAGAGTTCTAATCATGAATGGCTACTAGTCCTAGTTTGCCAAAGACATGAGTGCAAACCTTAAGACTAGCAGCCTTGGTGAAGATATCCGCAAGTTGATCTTCACTCTTTGTGTAGCAAGGCAGAATGGTTCCATCTTCAATCTTCTCCCTTACTTTGTGACAATCAATCTCAATGTGTTTGGTCCTCTCATGAAACACTGAGTTGGTTGCAATGTGAATAGCAGCCTGGTTGTCAAAATGAAAGGTGATTGGACTTGATTGCTCTATGCCAAAGTCCTTAAGCAAAGCCTTCAGCCATGTTAACTCGGTTGCAAGCTTCCTCATGGCCCTATACTCAGCTTCAGCACTAGAACAAGATACCACCTTCTGCTTCTTTGTCTTCCAAGTCACCAAGTTGCCTCCAATGAAGGTGCAATAGCCGGTTGTTGATCTCCTATCACTCTTATCACCAGCCCAATCTGCATCACAATAGCCAACAATCTCTGTGCTCTCATTCTTACCCATCCAAATACCTTGTTCAGTTGATCCTTTGAGATATCTGAGTATCCTCTCAATCAAACTCCAATGATACACTGTGGGTGATTGCATATGTTGGCTAACTTGATTCACAGCAAAACACAAGTCTGGTCTTGTGAGAGTGAGGTAGATAAGCTTCCCAACCAGCCTCCTATACAATGAGACATCCTTGAACTTGACTTCATCTGATTTCTCCCCCTTTCTATTGACTTGGTAGCCATCTTCAAGAGGAGTCTTTGCAATCTTGCAATCAAGCATACTTGTTTCTGTCAACAAGTCCTTAACATACTTCCTTTGGGACAGAAACAATCCATCATTGAATCTGCAAACTTCAATGCCCAAGAAGTACTTCAACTCTCCAAGGTCTTTAATATCAAAGGAACTCTTGAGGAAAGCCTTTGTGGATTGAATCCCATCATTATCACTTCCTGTGATAATCAAATCATCCACATAAATCAGAACCACCACAATTCCTTGAGCACTTTGAAGCGTGAACAATGTATGATCAGATTGAGACTTCTTGAAGCCATGGTCCATAAGAGTGTGACTAAGCTTATGGTACCATGCCCTTGGTGATTGCTTCAAGCCATAAATTGCCCTTCTCAGCCTCAATACCTCACCATCTTTACACAAGTGCTTCAAACCTGGTGGTGGAGTCATATACACTTCCTCTTCAAGCTCACCTTGTAGAAAAGCATTCTTCACATCCATTTGCCATAGATTCCATGAGAGGTTGGTGGCTAAGCTCAATGTGACTCTCACTGTGTGAAGTTTAGCCACTGGTGCAAAGGTATCTGTATAGTCTTCTCCATAGGTTTGAGTGAATCCCCTTGCTACTAGCCTTGCCTTGTACCTCTCTATGTCTCCATTGCTTTTATACTTGATTGTGAAGACCCATTTAGAGCTAACAGTCTTCTTCTTTTTCGGCAGCTTCTCTACAATCCAAGTATGGTTCCTCTCCATAGCTTCTTTCTCATCCTTTACTGCATCCATCCAAACCTTGATACCTTCAGCCTCTTCATAAGTTTTAGGAACCTGGTTTAGCTCAATCTTTCCAAGAAAGGCCTTGTGACTAGATGGTAGCAAGTCAATAGAACAAGTAGACTGACTAGGATGAGCCACTGCTTGGTTGTTGTAGTAGACTCTTGTTTTCATCCATTCTGATGGATCTTTCTTTTCCCTTGTGCTTCTCCTGAGTTGCTGAACCTGTTGATCAACCACATCCTCATTACCCACTGCCTCTTGATAAACCATCTCATCCTCATTCATGTCCAAGTCCACTTGGTTCTGATCTTGAGGTAGAGTGTCTTCTTGAGCTTCAGCCGGTTCATGTGTGTGTGTTGCTGGTTCAGTATCCTCTTGTTGAGCTTCTTGGGTAGTTGTGTCATGCTTCTCTGGCCGTGGGGTGTCATTGCCCAAGTGATCCAACAAGTACTTCAAACTTGTAGCCAAATCAGAAGGTGATCTTGAGAGGTCTTTCAAACCTTCCCAATCCTTCTTCTCATAGTAACTCTGCCCCTCAATGAACTTAACATCCCTTGAAACATAGGTCCTGTTGTTGCTTGGATCAAAACACTTGTAGCCCTTCTGAGTAGTGGAGTATCCAAGAAACATACACCTTGTGCTCTTAGCATCTAGCTTGTTCCTTTGATCTCCTGAGATATATACAAAACAAACACAACCAAACACACGTAAGTGTTCAATAAATGGTTTGGCCTTGTTCAATACCTCATATGGTGAAATGTCTTGAAGGACTCTAGTTGGGATCCTGTTGATGAGATAGCATGCTGCCAACACTGCATCTCCCCAAAATCTCTTAGGAACATTGGTGTGGAACATCATGGACCTAGCAGCTTCCATGAGGTGTCTGTTCTTCCTTTCAGCCACACCATTTTGTTGGGGAGTATGGGGACAGCTTGTTTGATGAAGGATCCCACATTTGTTCAAGTGAGCTTTGAATCTTTGGCTTGTATACTCTCCTCCATTATCTGACCTAAACACTTTGATCTTGGCATTAAACTGATTAGTAACATAGTTTTGGAAATTTAAAAATGCATCAAACACCCTATCTTTAGATGGAAGCAAAGTTACCCAAGTATATTTTGATTTTTCATCTATGAAGGTCACAAAATACTTGTTTCTATCTCTAGACAGACAAGGTGAAGTCCAAACATCAGAGTGCACAAGATCAAAGCAATGTTCATAGATAGTAGTTGATTTAGGAAAGACAGTTCTACAATGTTTGCCAAGAATACAAGCTTCACAAGTTGAATGATCAAAGCTAACATTAGGCAACATTAAGTTCAAAGCACGAGCATGAGGATGTCCTAGTCTAGCATGCCATAGGACATTTTGATTGAAAGAAAAACAGGATTTAAAAGCTAAAGTATCCGAGTTGCTTGGAGAAGTGTCTTCAAGGAGGTAAAGCTCATCTTGTGTACCACCTCTTCCAATAACCTTTCCATTCTTAATATCCTGAAAACAAACTTCATTAGGCCCAAAGATAACATTGCAATTCAAGTCTTTAGTGATCCTTTTAACCGACAGCAAGTTAGATTTAAACTTAGGAACATAGAATGCATCACTTTCCTTGTTAAATAATCTCAACTTTCCTGTACCTATTATTGGAATCCCTTGACCATCAGCTATAGTTACTCTTCCTAGGGCAGGTTTAATGTTCTCCAACAACTTAGCATTACTAATCATATGGTGAGAAGCTCCTGAATCTACTACCAATTTATGATCAGTTTTACTAAGCGATTTATGTGAGAATAAAGAGATACCAGAGAGTTTAGAGGCATAAGCCTTGATGAGGTCCTCAAGGTCACTCTTCTTGACATACTCAGTGGCTGTGTAAAGTGCAAGCTCCCCTCCTTGAGCTGAAGTGGAGGCTGGTTCATTCACAGCTTCTTGTGAGATGTTTGCATTTGCCCTTGAGTTCTTGAACTTGTCTGGTTTGAGGTGGGGATGAAGGACCCAACACTTATCCTTGGAGTGGCCTTTCCTCTTGCAATGATCACAAAATGGCGCCTTCTTCTCCTCAGTTTTGAAGCCGGCTTTGTTGGCAGTCACCAACTCCCCCTTTCCTCCAAACAAACCAATGTTTCCTTCTTCCTTTTGGAGCCTTGAGCACACCTCTTCAAAATCAGGAAGTGTAGTCTCCCTTAGGATCTTCATGATGGCATCATTGTAAACCGGATTCAAGTTGAGTAGAAGGCCAAAGATCTTGTCTTGCTCCTTTCTCTCAATTAGAACCTTGGGGTTTAAAGTGCTTGGCCTTAGCATCTCAAGTTCAGACCATGCTGAAGAGAACTTCCCAAGATACTTGGTAAAGTCATGGTCTTCTTGTTTCAGCTCATTTATGGCCTTCTTCACCTCATATACTCTGCTCAGATTTGAAACATCTCCATAAATCTTCTTGAGAGTATCCCACAGTGACTTGGCTGTCTCACAATGAGAATAAGCTTCAAGGATGGATGGGTCAAGAGAGTTTTGGAGAAAGCCAAGCACAAGCTGATCTTCTTGAAACCATTTAGCTTCTGCCTTCTTGGTTTCCTCATCCTTCTTCTTAGCTTCATCTTCTTCAGTTGGTGTTTTATCCTCCAAGATGTGATCCCACAAACCTCTTCCACAAATGGCAGTCTTGATGGTCCTTTGCCATGTCCTGTAGTTGATCCCTTTGAGCATAACAGGAACAACAGTAGGCCTCAAGCTTGAGCTGATGTGAACTGAGTCTTCCATGGTGAGAGATGAAGAGACCGGATGAAAGATGTACCACCGAGAGAGAGAGAACAGCCGCTAGGGTTTTAGGACCGAGAGAGCAGAGAATGGAGCTTGAACTTTTCTGAGCTTAGGATGAGATATGAGAGCTTGAGATAGCAAGAGAATGATGAGACTTGATGTTGAACCGAGAGTATAATGTTGGACCGAGAGAATGGTGAAGAGTTATGGATTTAGAACAAGAGAGATGAAGTATCAAGAGATTGAAAGATTAAACACTTAGAGAATAGAGAATCAAGGTTAGAGAATCAAGAGAATAGAGATCTATGCTCTGATACCATGTGAGATTTTGAGAATGAACATTATGAGAGATTAGGGTTTATGTGTTGTAGCCGCAAGAACAAGAGAGAATGAGAGACAAAATGTTCTTGTTATTGATCTTCTTGGTGTTACATCCTTTTTATAGGTAAGACAATACAAAATGTGCTTAACCTAAAGAAGAAAAGAGCCAAAATAGCTAGAGGACAAGGAGCTGAACCGCGGCAGTGAGAGAGAGAGTGTGGTCCCCTCCTTGTGGTCCACACCGTGACCTACTCTTCATCTCCAACGGTCATCTCTCCTTTAGTCTTCACTTATGTAACACCAAGTTATGAATAATAAGGGGATTAGGCGCCTCATTGATCATACTCATAAGTCCCATAAGTTGCACATTATCAAATGTGCAATACTTGTGCACATTTGTTCCTTATCATGATCAATATCCTTAAGGTAGAATGAGAAGCATTTTATACAAGTTTATGTTTGTTTGTAACACCCCTAAGTAACCCTTCTAAATACTCGAAAGACACTATGATCTTGTAAAAGGTCCTATGAGAATCCTAAACAAAACTTTTTAAACAAAAATTCTTGAAACATATGTGTCATGGATCGGGGGTTTTAGGTGAGGTTAAACAACTATAAGTAAGTTTTTGTATGTTGCTTAAGGTAGAATGAGAAGCATTTTATACAAGTTTATGTTCGTTTGTAACACCCCTAAGTAACCCGTCTAAATACTAGAAAGACACTTTGATCTTGTAAAAGGTCCAATGAGAATCCTAAACAAAACTTTTTGAACAACAATTCATGAAACATATGTGTCATGGATTGGAGATTTCAGGTGAGGTTAGACAACTATAAGTAAGATTTTGTATGCTCCTAAAGGTAGAATGAGAATCATTTTATACAAGTTTATGTTCATTTGTAACACCCCTAAATAACCCTTCTAAATAATAGAAAGACACTTTGACCTTCTACAAGTTCCTATGATAATCCTAAACAAAACTTTTTAAACAAAACTTCTTGAAACCTATGTGTCATGGATTGGAGAATTTAGGTGCAGTAAGACAACTATAAGTAAGTTTTTGTATGCTCCCAAAGGTAGAATGAGAAGCATGTTGTACATGTTTATGTTCGTTTGTAACACAACTAAGTAACCCCTCCAAAAGACTAGAAAGACATTTTGATCTTCTAAAAGGTCCTATGAGAATCCAAAATAAAACTTTTTAACCAAAACTTCTTGAAACTTATATGTCATGGATTGGAGAATTTAGGTGAAGTAGGACAACTATAAGTAAGTTTTTGTATTCTCCCAAAGGTAGAATGATAAGCATGTTTTACATGTTTATGTTCGTTTTTAACACATCTAAGTAACCCCTCTAAAAGACTAGAAAGACACTTTGATCTTCTAAAAGGTCCTATGAGAATCCTAAATAAAAACTTTTTAACCAAAACTTCTTGAAACATATATGTCATGGATTGGAGAATTTAGGTGAAGTAGGACAACTATAAGTAAGTTTTTGTATTCTCCCAAAGGTAGAATGATAAGCATGTTTTACATGTTTATGTTTGTTTTTAACACAACTAAGTAACCCCTCTAAAAGACTAGAAAGACACTTTGATCTTCTAAAAGGTCCTATGAGAATCCTAAATAAAAAATTTTAACCAAAACTTCTTGAAACATACATGTCATGGATTGGAGAATTTAGGTGAGGTAGGACAACTATAAGTAAGTTTTTGTATGCTCCTTAAGGTAGAATGAGAAGCATTTTATACAAGTTATGTTCGTTTGTAACACCCCTAAGTAACCCGTCTAAATACTAGAAAGACACTTTGATCTTCTAAAAGGTCCTATGAGAATCCTAAATAAAAAACTAAAGGTAGAATGATAATCATGTTTTACATGTTTATGTTCGTTTGTAACACAACTAAGTAACCCCTCTAAAAGACTAGAAAGACACTTTGATCTTCTAAAAGGTCCTATGAGAATCCTAAATAAAAAAATTAAACCAAAACTTCTTGAAACATACATGTCATGGATTGGAGAATTTAGGTGAGGTAGGACAACTATAAGTAAGTTTTTGTATGCTCCTTAAGGTAGAATGAGAAGCATTTTATACAAGTTTATGTTTGTTTGTAACACCCCTAAGTAACCCTTCTAAATACTCGAAAGACACTATGATCTTGTAAAAGGTCCTATGAGAATCCTAAACAAAACTTTTTAAACAAAAATTCTTGAAACATATGTGTCATGGATCGGGGGTTTTAGGTGAGGTTAAACAACTATAAGTAAGTTTTTGTATGTTGCTTAAGGTAGAATGAGAAGCATTTTATACAAGTTTATGTTCGTTTGTAACACCCCTAAGTAACCCGTCTAAATACTAGAAAGACACTTTGATCTTGTAAAAGGTCCAATGAGAATCCTAAACAAAACTTTTTGAACAACAATTCATGAAACATATGTGTCATGGATTGGAGATTTCAGGTGAGGTTAGACAACTATAAGTAAGATTTTGTATGCTCCTAAAGGTAGAATGAGAATCATTTTATACAAGTTTATGTTCATTTGTAACACCCCTAAATAACCCTTCTAAATAATAGAAAGACACTTTGACCTTCTACAAGTTCCTATGATAATCCTAAACAAAACTTTTTAAACAAAACTTCTTGAAACCTATGTGTCATGGATTGGAGAATTTAGGTGCAGTAAGACAACTATAAGTAAGTTTTTGTATGCTCCCAAAGGTAGAATGAGAAGCATGTTGTACATGTTTATGTTCGTTTGTAACACAACTAAGTAACCCCTCCAAAAGACTAGAAAGACATTTTGATCTTCTAAAAGGTCCTATGAGAATCCAAAATAAAACTTTTTAACCAAAACTTCTTGAAACTTATATGTCATGGATTGGAGAATTTAGGTGAAGTAGGACAACTATAAGTAAGTTTTTGTATTCTCCCAAAGGTAGAATGATAAGCATGTTTTACATGTTTATGTTCGTTTTTAACACATCTAAGTAACCCCTCTAAAAGACTAGAAAGACACTTTGATCTTCTAAAAGGTCCTATGAGAATCCTAAATAAAAACTTTTTAACCAAAACTTCTTGAAACATATATGTCATGGATTGGAGAATTTAGGTGAAGTAGGACAACTATAAGTAAGTTTTTGTATTCTCCCAAAGGTAGAATGATAAGCATGTTTTACATGTTTATGTTCGTTTTTAACACAACTAAGTAACCCCTCTAAAAGACTAGAAAGACACTTTGATCTTCTAAAAGGTCCTATGAGAATCCTAAATAAAAAAATTTAACCAAAACTTCCTGAAACATACATGTCATGGATTGGAGAATTTAGGTGAGGTAGGACAACTATAAGTAAGTTTTTGTATGCTCCTTAAGGTAGAATGAGAAGCATTTTATACAAGTTATGTTCGTTTGTAACACCCCTAAGTAACCCGTCTAAATACTAGAAAGACACTTTGATCTTCTAAAAGGTCCTATGAGAATCCTAAATAAAAAACTAAAGGTAGAATGATAATCATGTTTTACATGTTTATGTTCGTTTGTAACACAACTAAGTAACCCCTCTAAAAGACTAGAAAGACACTTTGATCTTCTAAAAGGTCCTATGAGAATCCTAAATAAAAAAATTAAACCAAAACTTCTTGAAACATACATGTCATGGATTGGAGAATTTAGGTGAGGTAGGACAACTATAAGTAAGTTTTTGTATGCTCCTTAAGGTAGAATGAGAAGCATTTTATACAAGTTTATGTTTGTTTGTAACACCCCTAAGTAACCCTTCTAAATACTCGAAAGACACTATGATCTTGTAAAAGGTCCTATGAGAATCCTAAACAAAACTTTTTAAACAAAAATTCTTGAAACATATGTGTCATGGATCGGGGGTTTTAGGTGAGGTTAAACAACTATAAGTAAGTTTTTGTATGTTGCTTAAGGTAGAATGAGAAGCATTTTATACAAGTTTATGTTCGTTTGTAACACCCCTAAGTAACCCGTCTAAATACTAGAAAGACACTTTGATCTTGTAAAAGGTCCAATGAGAATCCTAAACAAAACTTTTTGAACAACAATTCATGAAACATATGTGTCATGGATTGGAGATTTCAGGTGAGGTTAGACAACTATAAGTAAGATTTTGTATGCTCCTAAAGGTAGAATGAGAATCATTTTATACAAGTTTATGTTCATTTGTAACACCCCTAAATAACCCTTCTAAATAATAGAAAGACACTTTGACCTTCTACAAGTTCCTATGATAATCCTAAACAAAACTTTTTAAACAAAACTTCTTGAAACCTATGTGTCATGGATTGGAGAATTTAGGTGCAGTAAGACAACTATAAGTAAGTTTTTGTATGCTCCCAAAGGTAGAATGAGAAGCATGTTGTACATGTTTATGTTCGTTTGTAACACAACTAAGTAACCCCTCCAAAAGACTAGAAAGACATTTTGATCTTCTAAAAGGTCCTATGAGAATCCAAAATAAAACTTTTTAACCAAAACTTCTTGAAACTTATATGTCATGGATTGGAGAATTTAGGTGAAGTAGGACAACTATAAGTAAGTTTTTGTATTCTCCCAAAGGTAGAATGATAAGCATGTTTTACATGTTTATGTTCGTTTTTAACACATCTAAGTAACCCCTCTAAAAGACTAGAAAGACACTTTGATCTTCTAAAAGGTCCTATGAGAATCCTAAATAAAAACTTTTTAACCAAAACTTCTTGAAACATATATGTCATGGATTGGAGAATTTAGGTGAAGTAGGACAACTATAAGTAAGTTTTTGTATTCTCCCAAAGGTAGAATGATAAGCATGTTTTACATGTTTATGTTCGTTTTTAACACAACTAAGTAACCCCTCTAAAAGACTAGAAAGACACTTTGATCTTCTAAAAGGTCCTATGAGAATCCTAAATAAAAAATTTTAACCAAAACTTCCTGAAACATACATGTCATGGATTGGAGAATTTAGGTGAGGTAGGACAACTATAAGTAAGTTTTTGTATGCTCCTTAAGGTAGAATGAGAAGCATTTTATACAAGTTATGTTCGTTTGTAACACCCCTAAGTAACCCGTCTAAATACTAGAAAGACACTTTGATCTTCTAAAAGGTCCTATGAGAATCCTAAATAAAAAACTAAAGGTAGAATGATAATCATGTTTTACATGTTTATGTTCGTTTGTAACACAACTAAGTAACCCCTCTAAAAGACTAGAAAGACACTTTGATCTTCTAAAAGGTCCTATGAGAATCCTAAATAAAAAAATTAAACCAAAACTTCTTGAAACATACATGTCATGGATTGGAGAATTTAGGTGAGGTAGGACAACTATAAGTAAGTTTTTGTATGCTCCTTAAGGTAGAATGAGAAGCATTTTATACAAGTTTATGTTTGTTTGTAACACCCCTAAGTAACCCTTCTAAATACTCGAAAGACACTATGATCTTGTAAAAGGTCCTATGAGAATCCTAAACAAAACTTTTTAAACAAAAATTCTTGAAACATATGTGTCATGGATCGGGGGTTTTAGGTGAGGTTAAACAACTATAAGTAAGTTTTTGTATGTTGCTTAAGGTAGAATGAGAAGCATTTTATACAAGTTTATGTTCGTTTGTAACACCCCTAAGTAACCCGTCTAAATACTGGAAAGACACTTTGATCTTGTAAAAGGTCCAATGAGAATCCTAAACAAAACTTTTTGAACAACAATTCATGAAACATATGTGTCATGGATTGGAGATTTCAGGTGAGGTTAGACAACTATAAGTAAGATTTTGTATGCTCCTAAAGGTAGAATGAGAATCATTTTATACAAGTTTATGTTCATTTGTAACACCCCTAAATAACCCTTCTAAATAATAGAAAGACACTTTGACCTTCTACAAGTTCCTATGATAATCCTAAACAAAACTTTTTAAACAAAACTTCTTGAAACCTATGTGTCATGGATTGGAGAATTTAGGTGCAGTAAGACAACTATAAGTAAGTTTTTGTATGCTCCCAAAGGTAGAATGAGAAGCATGTTGTACATGTTTATGTTCGTTTGTAACACAACTAAGTAACCCCTCCAAAAGACTAGAAAGACATTTTGATCTTCTAAAAGGTCCTATGTGTTGGAATTTCAGATACATCCATGGGGATGCTCTGAGAAACAAGTCTGGCTCAAGAGAATGAGGTAGAGTAGAAGAAACAAGCCTAAGACCCAATTAGGGTTCTTAAGGCGCTAGAGAGAGAAAACTAGGGTTTGCGGTTAAAGAAGGAAACAAAAGCTATTCTACCTCAAACAAATGAACACTTAAGCTATATGAAAATGTTATCCAAGAGCTTAACATCACATAGGATTGTTTACTCATGATAATGGATGACAAATCAGTAATTAGCTAAGAGGTGTTCTAAGAAGAAAGAAAAGGAAAACATGTAAGAGCTTTATAAACCGAGAGACTCTCACACTTGGATTAGTTATGGAAGAACTATCCAAGTGTGGTTTAGGACTGCCTTAGCAGCCCATCAATGCTCTTACATGAGTCTACATTGTGTCTTGTTGAAGAACACAATGAGAGTTTAAGTGATAGAACCGCAAGAACAACTAAAGGAAAGAGAGAAAGACTTTAAGAGAGAATATCAAGAATCTTGTTGATTACTTGTGAAGTGAATTAGCTAAGCTCTACAATGGCGTGGGACTCTCTTTTATAGAGATACAATTAGGTTAAGACCACAATAAACAACTCATTAAATCACAGCCATTGAATAAGAGGAGGGAGATTCGGATTTGAATTGGATGGTTGGATCTTCTTCTTCCATTTGAAGTCTTGTGTCTTCTTGTGCTGAAAGTGACATCTCTCTTCCCTTCCTTGGCGTGTTGTAGGTCTGGAGAGAGAGAGTCCACGCTTCCAAGAGTGATAGTGACTTGTCTTCACTCTTGTTCAGCCCTTAACTCAACATGTGATCTCTCCTTGTTTATTCTTCTTGCACATCCGAGATATGCATCTGATTATGCCCCACTTATGCACATTGTATTCAACATCTTCTTATTATCATTTGGCCCTGACTTTGCACAGACCAACTTGTGCCCCAACTTTGCACAATCTTCTTCAAGGAGTGTTGCTTGGATAACACTCTTTTCTTGCTTGTGGAACCACCTCTCTTCTTGTGGAACACTTCTTCTTGCTTTGTTTAGGACTGAGGCTCGGCTTCTTCAGCCTCTCCTCATCCCATTTCTTCTTCCTCTCTAATACTCCCCCGCAAGCTTGGTCGCCGGGACTCCATAAGACCAAAGGGAGAAGAGGACCAAAGGCCAAGCTTGGAGCGGTTGAACTACCTCATTAAAAACCTCCTTAAGTAAAACCTCTTGGGATAAAACCTTAAGGAGGACAAAAAGAGTATAGTCACCTACTCAAGATGTAACTTGACCTTGGCTTCATCATCTAAACTCACGGCTCACTTCTTTCTCCAACTCTTCCTTTCCTTAGCATTCCTTGGTTTGATCTCTTCTTGATATGAACTTCTTTGATCTTTGTTGTGTCTTTTGAAACATGGACTCTATAGTGCTCCGGCCTTTAACCCCAACATTGATAATCCTTCTCTTCCTGAGTTGAACTTCAAGTTGGTCTCATCTTCCTCTTGGAAAGACTTCAAGACTTGCGGATGCTCCTCATAGCTCCTTCACTTTCTAATGCTCCTCAAGCATGTCTTTATCTTTTCCTTCAACACAAAGGTTTAAAGGAAACATGTTAAGTGTGTGCAAGACATTTAGAACATTAGCTAAGTATTAACCTTAATGTTTAGAAACGTTTTGAGAATTAGTTTTAAAACGTTTTTGCATTGAAACACATGATCACAACAAGATACTTAAGAGAAAACAAGTCTAAAACGTTTTGAGAATTGAGTTTAAAACATTTTGACTTTGAAAAACAATCATAATCAAGAGAACTCATAAGATGGAAGCTTAATGAAAATGAAAAAGAGGGTTTAGAAGTAGCCTGATTTCTTGTTGCGGTTGGGAGTGATTGAATGTTTGCCTTGTTTGAACATAACCATGACTGATCCAACAAGCTCCCCCGCACCCTTGAATGGCTCTTCACCATGCATACACAGCTTGTACAACTCCTTGTACAACTTCTTGAACAAGGCATCTTCCTCCTTTGAATGGACAGCTTCTAAACCGCCAATACTCCTTGGGAAGATCCTTGAATCATGAGCTCATCCACCAGCTGACTTCCAACTCGGTTATGGCTCCAACAAAATGAGGATTTCAGTTGATCCACAACTCCATGAGGATTTAGGTTAACCCACAACCAAATGAGGATTTCAGTTTATCCACAACTCCATGAGTTCACTGGTTTCGTTGGAGACTTCTTCAGCTCCTCAACCACACAACTCCAACATCATCAGTTTGAACCGCCACTTAGAGTATGCATCCTCTTTTTGTGACTGATCCTCACTGCCAACAGCTCTTCATTCCTCCTAAGAACACCAAGAACAAACACATAACAATTCTCAAGCAACACAAGTCTGGCCAGAACCATGAGCTTGATTAAGTTTCTGTGAAAGAAAAGAATGGGCTCTTTAGGAGTGAATTTTGAGAGAGAGAATAAGAAAAGAAAAGAAAAAATGAAGAATGGGAGAATGGATGACACAACTCAGATTTAAGAGTTTGTGCATCAGAGTATAAAAGAGTTTGAAAGTGAGAGAATGAGAGAATGTGATTTTGGAAGACAAAGCTCAGATTTAAGAGTATGTGAGCCAAAATCAGAGTATAAGAGAGTATGGGAGAATGAAAAGAAAAAAAAATGAAATGAAAAGAAAAAAATGTTTCAGGTTCAGGGACTAAGTTGTGCTTAGTTTAACTCAGAAACTTATGTGTTTAAGGTTCAGGGACTGAGTGTGTTTCTCAGTTTAACTCATAAACAACCACATGAAAAAGAACCAGAGAAGTTAAGAGTGAAAGAAGTAATGATATGCTCTTACACTTCTCTGATTTTTCTCAACAAGAACTTGTTGTCTCCCAAAGACAATGGAGCAACAAGCAGAACGTCAATGGTTCAGGGACTGAGGGTTTACTCTCAGTTTGACTCATGACAAAGAGAATGGCACCAAGTGAACTGGGCTTGGTCCATTTAAAACAATGCGGAAGCAAGACCGAGAGATAAGAGTGAAAGAAGCAAAGATGTGCTCTTACTCTCTCTGGTTTTTCATCAACAACTTGTTAACTCTCAAGGAAGGTAGAGCAACAAGTTTTGATGGTTAGGATCCAAGAAAAACAGAAGCTTGGTCCTCTTAAAACATTGCGGAAGCAAAACACTTAACAAGACAGATTTTGCTCTCTATCTTGAAACAACTTTGAGCCAACAACTTGTGTGGCTCTGATACCATGTTGGAATTTCAGATACATCCATGGGGATGCTCTGAGAAACAAGTCTGGCTCAAGAGAATGAGGTAGAGTAGAAGAAACAAGCCTAAGACCCAATTAGGGTTCTTAAGGCGCTAGAGAGAGAAAACTAGGGTTTGCGGTTAAAGAAGGAAACAAAAGCTATTCTACCTCAAACAAATGAACACTTAAGCTATATGAAAATGTTATCCAAGAGCTTAACATCACATAGGATTGTTTACTCATGATAATGGATGACAAATCAGTAATTAGCTAAGAGGTGTTCTAAGAAGAAAGAAAAGGAAAACATGTAAGAGCTTTATAAACCGAGAGACTCTCACACTTGGATTAGTTATGGAAGAACTATCCAAGTGTGGTTTAGGACTGCCTTAGCAGCCCATCAATGCTCTTACATGAGTCTACATTGTGTCTTGTTGAAGAACACAATGAGAGTTTAAGTGATAGAACCGCAAGAACAACTAAAGGAAAGAGAGAAAGACTTTAAGAGAGAATATCAAGAATCTTGTTGATTACTTGTGAAGTGAATTAGCTAAGCTCTACAATGGCGTGGGACTCTCTTTTATAGAGATACAATTAGGTTAAGACCACAATAAACAACTCATTAAATCACAGCCATTGAATAAGAGGAGGGAGATTCGGATTTGAATTGGATGGTTGGATCTTCTTCTTCCATTTGAAGTCTTGTGTCTTCTTGTGCTGAAAGTGACATCTCTCTTCCCTTCCTTGGCGTGTTGTAGGTCTGGAGAGAGAGAGTCCACGCTTCCAAGAGTGATAGTGACTTGTCTTCACTCTTGTTCAGCCCTTAACTCAACATGTGATCTCTCCTTGTTTATTCTTCTTGCACATCCGAGATATGCATCTGATTATGCCCCACTTATGCACATTGTATTCAACATCTTCTTATTATCATTTGGCCCTGACTTTGCACAGACCAACTTGTGCCCCAACTTTGCACAATCTTCTTCAAGGAGTGTTGCTTGGATAACACTCTTTTCTTGCTTGTGGAACCACCTCTCTTCTTGTGGAACACTTCTTCTTGCTTTGTTTAGGACTGAGGCTCGGCTTCTTCAGCCTCTCCTCATCCCATTTCTTCTTCCTCTCTAATACTATGAGAATCCAAAATAAAACTTTTTAACCAAAACTTCTTGAAACTTATATGTCATGGATTGGAGAATTTAGGTGAAGTAGGACAACTATAAGTAAGTTTTTGTATTCTCCCAAAGGTAGAATGATAAGCATGTTTTACATGTTTATGTTCGTTTTTAACACATCTAAGTAACCCCTCTAAAAGACTAGAAAGACACTTTGATCTTCTAAAAGGTCCTATGAGAATCCTAAATAAAAACTTTTTAACCAAAACTTCTTGAAACATATATGTCATGGATTGGAGAATTTAGGTGAAGTAGGACAACTATAAGTAAGTTTTTGTATTCTCCCAAAGGTAGAATGATAAGCATGTTTTACATGTTTATGTTTGTTTTTAACACAACTAAGTAACCCCTCTAAAAGACTAGAAAGACACTTTGATCTTCTAAAAGGTCCTATGAGAATCCTAAATAAAAAATTTTAACCAAAACTTCTTGAAACATACATGTCATGGATTGGAGAATTTAGGTGAGGTAGGACAACTATAAGTAAGTTTTTGTATGCTCCTTAAGGTAGAATGAGAAGCATTTTATACAAGTTATGTTCGTTTGTAACACCCCTAAGTAACCCGTCTAAATACTAGAAAGACACTTTGATCTTCTAAAAGGTCCTATGAGAATCCTAAATAAAAAACTAAAGGTAGAATGATAATCATGTTTTACATGTTTATGTTCGTTTGTAACACAACTAAGTAACCCCTCTAAAAGACTAGAAAGACACTTTGATCTTCTAAAAGGTCCTATGAGAATCCTGAATAAAAAAATTAAACCAAAACTTCTTGAAACATACATGTCATGGATTGGAGAATTTAGGTGAGGTAGGACAACTATAAGTAAGTTTTTGTATGCTCCTTAAGGTAGAATGAGAAGCATTTTATACAAGTTTATGTTTGTTTGTAACACCCCTAAGTAACCCTTCTAAATACTCGAAAGACACTATGATCTTGTAAAAGGTCCTATGAGAATCCTAAACAAAACTTTTTAAACAAAAATTCTTGAAACATATGTGTCATGGATCGGGGGTTTTAGGTGAGGTTAAACAACTATAAGTAAGTTTTTGTATGTTGCTTAAGGTAGAATGAGAAGCATTTTATACAAGTTTATGTTCGTTTGTAACACCCCTAAGTAACCCGTCTAAATACTAGAAAGACACTTTGATCTTGTAAAAGGTCCAATGAGAATCCTAAACAAAACTTTTTGAACAACAATTCATGAAACATATGTGTCATGGATTGGAGATTTCAGGTGAGGTTAGACAACTATAAGTAAGATTTTGTATGCTCCTAAAGGTAGAATGAGAATCATTTTATACAAGTTTATGTTCATTTGTAACACCCCTAAATAACCCTTCTAAATAATAGAAAGACACTTTGACCTTCTACAAGTTCCTATGATAATCCTAAACAAAACTTTTTAAACAAAACTTCTTGAAACCTATGTGTCATGGATTGGAGAATTTAGGTGCAGTAAGACAACTATAAGTAAGTTTTTGTATGCTCCCAAAGGTAGAATGAGAAGCATGTTGTACATGTTTATGTTCGTTTGTAACACAACTAAGTAACCCCTCCAAAAGACTAGAAAGACATTTTGATCTTCTAAAAGGTCCTATGAGAATCCAAAATAAAACTTTTTAACCAAAACTTCTTGAAACTTATATGTCATGGATTGGAGAATTTAGGTGAAGTAGGACAACTATAAGTAAGTTTTTGTATTCTCCCAAAGGTAGAATGATAAGCATGTTTTACATGTTTATGTTCGTTTTTAACACATCTAAGTAACCCCTCTAAAAGACTAGAAAGACATTTTGATCTTCTAAAAGGTCCTATGAGAATCCTAAATAAAAACTTTTTAACCAAAACTTCTTGAAACATATATGTCATGGATTGGAGAATTTAGGTGAAGTAGGACAACTATAAGTAAGTTTTTGTATTCTCCCAAAGGTAGAATGATAAGCATGTTTTACATGTTTATGTTCGTTTTTAACACAACTAAGTAACCCCTCTAAAAGACTAGAAAGACACTTTGATCTTCTAAAAGGTCCTATGAGAATCCTAAATAAAAAAATTTAACCAAAACTTCCTGAAACATACATGTCATGGATTGGAGAATTTAGGTGAGGTAGGACAACTATAAGTAAGTTTTTGTATGCTCCTTAAGGTAGAATGAGAAGCATTTTATACAAGTTATGTTCGTTTGTAACACCCCTAAGTAACCCGTCTAAATACTAGAAAGACACTTTGATCTTCTAAAAGGTCCTATGAGAATCCTAAATAAAAAACTAAAGGTAGAATGATAATCATGTTTTACATGTTTATGTTCGTTTGTAACACAACTAAGTAACCCCTCTAAAAGACTAGAAAGACACTTTGATCTTCTAAAAGGTCCTATGAGAATCCTAAATAAAAAAATTAAACCAAAACTTCTTGAAACATACATGTCATGGATTGGAGAATTTAGGTGAGGTAGGACAACTATAAGTAAGTTTTTGTATGCTCCTTAAGGTAAAATGAGAAGCATTTTATACAAGTTTATGTTCGTTTGTAACACCCCTAAGTAACCCTTCTAAATACTCGAAAGACACTATGATCTTGTAAAAGGTCCTATGAGAATCCTAAACAAAACTTTTTAAACAAAAATTCTTGAAACATATGTGTCATGGATTGTGGGTTTTAGGTGAGGTTAAACAACTATAAGTAAGTTTTTGTATGTTGCTTTAGGTAGAATGAGAAGAATTTTATACAAGTTTATGTTCGTTTGTAACACCCCTAAGTAACCCGTCTAAATACTAGAAAGACACTTTGATCTTGTAAAAGGTCCTATGAGAATCCTAAACAAAACTTTTTAAACAACAATTCTTGAAACATATGTGTCATGGATTGGAGATTTTAGGTGAGGTTAGACAACTATAAGTAAGATTTTGTATGCTCCTAAAGGTAGAATGAGAATCATTTTATACAAGTTTATGTTCATTTGTAACACCCCTAAATAACCCTTCTAAATAATAGAAAGACACTTTGACCTTCTACAAGTTCCTATGATAATCCTAAACAAAACTTTTTAAACAAAACTTCTTGAAACCTATGTATTGATCATGACATTATCAATATGTTAAGTTTGTGGAATGCACAAGTCTTGCACAATATCAAAGTGCAAAGTTGGGGACAACACAAGTGATAAGGCGCCAACATAATTCAGAAACAAGAAGGAGAGAGAGCCGTTGGGATAGAGAGATAGCCGTTAGGGTTTAAGGAGGGTTTTGTCTGGTGGGGACCACAAGTGGTCCACACCCTTTCTCTCACCTCCTGGCGCATCCTCAGACCTGCTCTGACCTTGTCTCCTCCTATTTTGTCTTGTTTCTCCTTTAGGTTAAACCATTCATGTGTTGTAAGAACTATATATGTGTTGTAACCACAAATGAAAGAAGTTAAGGGTTTTGAATCCCATTTTCTCTCTAGCTGCGCCACCACTCTTATTCTCTCAAGAACACTCATGTTCATACTCTCAAAATCTCACATGGTATCAGAGCAATGCTCCTCATTCTCTTGATTCTCTCTCTTTAATTCTTTACTCTCTCTCGGCTGCAGCTACTCTCGGTCCAAAACCCTAATTCTCTCTCTCTTTATTCCCTCGGTTCCTAAGCTACTATTCTCTAAGTTCTTCATCCTCTCTGCTCTAAAACTCTTATTCTTGTCCTAAGCTCTCATTCACTCAGTTTACTCATACTCTCGGTCCACATAAAAACCCTAGGTTTCTCGGTCCAAAGATTGTTCACTCTCGGTCCTTCAAAGTTCCAACCGCTCTCCATCAGCTGTTCACCATGGAAGACTCTTCTCATCTCAGCTCAAGCTTGAGGCCTACTGCTGTCCCTGTTGTGCTCAAAGGTATCAACTATAGGACATGGCAAAGGACCATCAAGACTGCCATTTGTGGAAGAGGATTGTGGGATCACATCTTGGAGGATAAAACACCAACTGAAGAAGATGAAGCCAAGAAGAAGGATGAGGAAACCAAAAAGGCAGAAGCTAAATGGTTTCAAGAAGACCAGCTTGTGCTTGGCTTCCTCCAAAACTCTCTTGACCCATCCATCCTTGAAGCTTATTCTCATTGTGAGACAGCAAAATCACTGTGGGATACTCTCAAGAAGATTTATGGAGATGTGTCTAATCTCAGCAGGGTGTATGAAGTTAAGAAGGCCATAAGTGAGCTGAAACAAGAAGACCATGACTTTACCAAGTATCTTGGGAAGTTCTCTTCAACATGGTCTGAACTTGAGATGCTAAGGCCAAGTACTTTAAACCCTAAGGTTCTCATTGAGAGAAAGGAGCAAGACAAGATCTTTGGCCTTCTACTCAACTTGAATCCGGTTTATAATGATGCCATCATGAAGATCCTAAGGGAGACTACACTTCCTGATTTTGAAGAGGTGTGCTCAAGGCTCCAAAAGGAAGAAGGAAACATTGGTTTGTTTGGAGGAAAGGGGGAGTTGGTGACTGCCAACAAAGCCGGCTTCAAAACTGAGGAGAAGAAGGCGCCATTTTGTGATCATTGCAAGAGGAAAGGCCACTCCAAGGATAAGTGTTGGGTCCTTCATCCCCACCTCAAACCAGACAAGTTCAAGAACTCAAGGGCAAATGCAAACATCTCACAAGAAGCTGTGAATGAACCAGCCTCTACTTCAGCTCAAGGAGGGGAGCTTGCACTCTACACAGCCACTGAGTATGTCAAGAAGAGTGACCTTGAGGACCTCATCAAGGCTTATGCCTCTAAACTCTCTGGTATCTCTTTATTTTCACATAAATTGCTTAGTAAAACTGATCATAAGTTGGTAGTAGATTCAGGAGCTTCTCACCATATGATTAGTAATGCTAAGTTGTTGGAGAACATTAAACCTACCCTAGGAAGAGTAACTATAGCTGATGGTCAAGGGATTCCAATAATAGGTACAGGAAAGTTGAGATTATTTAACAAGGAAAGTGATGCATTCTATGTTCCTAAGTTTAAATCTAACTTGCTGTCGGTTAAGAGGATCACTAAGGACTTGAATTGCAATGTTATCTTTGGGCCTAATGATGTTTGTTTTCAGGATATTAAGAATGGAAAGGTTATTGGAAGAGGTGGTACACAAGATGAGCTTTACCTCCTTGAAGACACTTCTCCAAGCAACTCGGACTCATTAGCCTTTAAATCCTGTTTTTCTTTCAATCAAAATGTCCTATGGCATGCTAGACTAGGACATCCTCATGCTCGTGCTTTGAACTTAATGTTGCCTAATGTTAGCTTTGATCATTCAACTTGTGAAGCTTGTATTCTTGGCAAACATTGTAGAACTGTCTTTCCTAAATCAACTACTATCTATGAACATTGTTTTGATCTTGTGCACTCTGATGTTTGGACTTCACCTTGTCTGTCTAGAGATAGAAACAAGTATTTTGTGACCTTCATAGATGAAAAATCAAAATATACTTGGGTAACTTTGCTTCCATCTAAAGATAGGGTGTTTGATGCATTTTTAAATTTCCAAAACTATGTTACTAACCAGTTTAATGCCAAGATCAAAGTGTTTAGGTCAGATAATGGAGGAGAGTATACAAGCCAAAGATTCAAAGCTCACTTGAACAAATGTGGGATCCTTCATCAAACAAGCTGTCCCCATACTCCCCAACAAAATGGTGTGGCTGAAAGGAAGAACAGACACCTCATGGAAGCTGCTAGGTCCATGATGTTCCACACCAATGTTCCTAAGAGATTTTGGGGAGATGCTGTGTTGGCAGCATGCTATCTCATCAACAGGATCCCAACTAGAGTTCTTCAAGACATTTCACCATATGAGGTATTGAACAAAGCCAAACCATTTATTGAACACTTACGTGTGTTTGGTTGTGTTTGTTTTGTATATATCTCAGGAGATCAAAGGAACAAGCTAGATGCTAAGAGCACAAGGTGTATGTTTCTTGGATACTCCACAACTCAGAAGGGCTACAAATGTTTTGATCCAAGCAACAACAGGACCTATGTTTCAAGGGATGTTAAGTTCATTGAGGGACAGAGTTACTATGAGAAGAAGGATTGGGAAGGTTTGAAAGATCTCTCAAGATCACCTTCTGATTTGGCTACAAGTTTGAAGTACTTGTTGGATCACTTGGGCAATGACACCCCACGGCCAGAAAAGGCTGAGACACCTACCCAGGAAGCTCAACAAGAGGATACTGAACCAGCAACACACACTCAGGAACCGGCTCAAGCTCAAGAAGACACTCTACCTCAAGATCAGAACCAAGTGGACTTGGATGTGGATGAGGATGAGATGGTTTATCAAGAGGCAGTGGGTAATGAGGAAGTGGTTGATCAACAGGTTCAGCAACTCAGGAGAAGCACAAGGGAAAAGAAAGATCCATCAGAATGGATGAAGACAAGGGTCTACTACAACAACCAAGCAGTAGCTCATCCTAGTCAATCTACTTGTTCTATTGACTTGCTCCCATCTAGTCACAAGGCTTTTCTTGGGAAGATTGAGTTAAATCATGTTCCTAAGACTTATGAAGAGGCTGAGGGGATCAAGGTTTGGATGGATGCAGTAGAGGATGAGAAAGAGGCTATGGAGAGGAACCACACTTGGATTGTGGAGAAGCTGCCAAAGAGGAAGAAAACAGTCAGCTCTAAATGGGTCTTCACAATCAAGTATAAAAGCAATGGAGACATAGAGAGGTACAAGGCAAGGCTAGTGGCAAGGGGTTTTGTTAGAATATGAGAATTAGAGAGTTATATGAGAGATTTAGCAAGAGAGAATGGAAGAAGAAGAATTGCACAAGAGAAGTATGAGGGAAAAGGTTTCCCAAGTATATATTTTTCTTGTTGATATTACAATGAATATATAGACAAAAAACAACTTAATTTCGTGGCTAAGACATTCAAATTCAAACTTAAATGACAAAATAATTTTATAGACACCTTTGGACAAAAGGGTGAAGCAAGTAGGGAAGGGAATCTCCATTTGAATTTGAATCTTGTCTCCTGGTACTGTTCATCCGTGGAGTCAAGCTTCTAGAAGATCTTTGACTTGATTAATGGTAACTTATCCTTTTACCACTTGACCATAAGATTAAACTCCCTTCCCTTTTACTTATTTACCTCTTCTTCTTCTGATCGGATCAAAGGACTTCTGGTTAATGTCTTCATCTCAATACTCAATAAATGTACTAATGATCTCCTTTGGATCTCCATGTCAATACTCCCCCTCAAGCTTGAATTCAAGGAATGAATCAAGCTTGGAGTGCCAAAGGAGAGCTACCTCATTAAAAACCTTCATGAAGAAAACCACATGGGATAAAACTTCATGAAGGGAAAAAGAGTATAGTCTCCTCAGCCTTAGGGGATTCCGGAAGCTCCATGAGTCCAAGCTTTGTGTGAATGGACTCACACACCTTCAAGCTAGCTCCCTTGGTGAACACATCAGCTAGCTGCTCTTCACTCCTTGTAAAACATGGTAACACCACTCCTTGCTCAATCATCTGCCTCACCTTGTGACAATCCACTTCTATATGCTTGGTTCTTTCATGGAAGACTGAATTTGATGCAATGTGAATGGCTGCTTGGTTATCACAATGCATTGTGATTGGTTTTGAAGTCTCAATCCCCAAATCAACAAGAAGACCTTTGATCCACGCCAATTCTGTTGCTAGCTTCCTCATTGCTCTATACTCAGCTTCAGCACTTGAACATGACACTATCTTCTGCTTCTTGCTCTTCCAAGTAACAAGGTTGCCTCCAATGAATGTGCAATATCCAGTAGTAGACCTCCTGTCCACTCTATCTCCTGCCCAATCAGCATCGCAATACCCAACTATCTCTGTGCTTTGATTGCAGCCCATCCAAATGCCTTGACCAGGAGCACCACTTAGGTATCTAAGTATCCTTTCAACCATGTTCCAATGATGCATCTTGGGTGCTTGCATATGCTGGCTTACTTGGTTCACTGCATAACACAAATCAGGTCTGGTTATGGTTAAGTAAATGAGCTTACCAACCATCCTTCTATACTGAGTAATGTCCTCAAATGGTCTATCCTCAAGCTCCCCCTCTCTTATGACTTTGTAGCCTTCCTCAAGAGGTGTCTTAGCCGGTTTTGCTCCTATCTTTCCTGCTTCAGATAACAAATCAAGTGTGTACTTCCTTTGAGATAAGAAGAGTCCATCATTAGATCGACACACTTCTATCCCAAGGAAGTACTTTAGAGTACCAAGGTCTTTAATATCAAAAACAGATTTGAGATAAGCCTTAGTGTCTTGTATACCTGACTTGTTACTCCCTGATATGATAATGTCATCAACATAAACAAGGATGACAATGATACCTTCCTGATCTTGAAGTGTGAACAAGGTGTGATCTCCTTCAGACCTCTTGAATCCTCTTTGCATAAGTGTTGAGCTCAGTTTATGGTACCAAGCTCTAGGTGATTGCTTTAATCCATAGATAGCCTTTTTGAGTCTTAACACTTTCCCTGGTTTCACAATGCTTTCAAGACCAGAAGGTGGTCTCATGTATACCTCATCTTCAAGCTCCCCTTGAAGGAATGCATTCTTGACATCCATTTGCCAAAGTTCCCAATCAAGATTTGTTGCTAAAGACAAGATGATCCTAACTGTGTGAAGCTTAGCTACTGGTGCAAAGGTATCCAAGTAATCCTTTCCATAGGTTTGGGTGAAGCCTCTTGCAACCAACCTTGCTTTGTATCTCTCCACTTCTCCATTACTTCTATACTTGATGGTGAAGACCCATTTAGAAGTCACTGCCTTCTTTCCTCTAGGAAGTTCAGCTTCATACCAAGTCTCATTGTTCTCCATTGCTTTGGTCTCTTCATCCACAGCTTGCATCCACCTCTTATCTCCCTTTGCTTCTTCATAGGTTGTTGGTACATGTTCTTGATCCAACTTCCCAATGAACACTTGATGCTCCAAAGGTACATGAGCTAAACTGCAAACAGCTTGAATGGGATGAGCTACTGCATTGCTGTTGAAGTAAACCCTAGTCTTCTTCCATTCTGATGGATCCTTTTTCTCCCTTGTGCTTCTCCTTAAGGTCTGAACTTGCTGCTGAACTTGATGCTGCTGCTGAACTTGATGCTGCTGCTGAACGTGCTGCTGATCCATAACCTCATTCATAACCGGCTCCTCTTCATTTTGATGATCCAATTCCTCAGGTTCTTCCTCATGTTCCACATGCTCCTCAACTTCAGCTTGATCATGTGTAGAAGAATCAGATTCTTGCGGTTCTTGTTCTGATTCTTGAGTGTCCCCCTCATGATCAAGATGGGCAGGTTGTGGAGCTTCTGAAGGCAAAACAGGTACTGAAGGAGCAGGACTTTTTGCAGCCGGTTGTTGAGGTATACTAATCCCAAGACTTTCCATAATCCTCCTTAGGTTAGCAGCCCGGTCTGATTGAGATGTTGGAAGATCCTTCAAACTATCCCAATTCTTTTCATCATAGAAACTTCTTGTCTCCATAAATTTCACATCTCTTGAAATTAAAACCTTCCTTGTTTCAGGCACATAACACTTGTATCCCCTCTGTGTTGTAGAATATCCAATGAACATGGCTTTGGTGCTCTTAGCATCCAATTTATCCCTTTGTTCTCCTGGTATTAACACAAAGCAAAGACACCCAAACACACGTAAGTGATTAACTAATGGATTGGTTTTGTTCAATACCTGAAATGGAGATTGATCCTTGAGAACTTTTGTGGGAGTTCTATTGATCAAGTAACAAGCAGTCATGACTGCATCTCCCCAAAACCTCTTAGGAACATTTTTGTAGAACATCATGGACCTTGCTACTTCCATTAGGTGTCTGTTCTTCCTCTCAGCCACTCCATTTTGTTGTGGAGTGTAGGGACAGCTTGTTTGATGAAGAATCCCATGCTTGGACAAGTGTTGCTTGAAGGCATTGCTTGTGTACTCACCACCATTGTCTGATCTAAAAATTTTGATCTTAGCATTGAAATGGTTAGTAACATGACTTTGAAAGTTCATAAAAGCCTCTAACACTCTATCCTTAGTTTGCATCAATGTTATCCAAGTGTATTTAGATTTTTCATCAATGAAAGTGACAAAGTACTTATGATTCTCTCTAGACACACAAGGAGCAGTCCACACATCAGAATGAACAAGATCAAAACAACTTTCATAAACAGTTTTAGAACTTGGAAAAACAGATTTGCAATGTTTCCCAAGAATGCAAGCCTCACAATCATCATTTTTAAATGAAACAGAAGGTAATAAGAGACCTAATGCCCTAGAGTGTGGATGTCCTAGTCTAGCATGCCAAATGGAATCATCAACACTCATGAAAGTAGAAAGAGCAGTAGATACACCAGAAGAAGATAGGTTAGTATCCTCAATCATATACAGCTCATTATTTGTCACACCTTTCCCAAGCAACTTGCTTGTCTTAATATCCTGAAACACAACATCATTAGGACTGAAAATAACATTGCAATTGAGATCAGTAGCTACTCTTTTCACAGATAACAGGTTTGATGTAAAACTAGGCATATAGAAAGCCTTTGATTCTTTACTAAACAACTTAAGATTTCCTATGCCTTGAATTGGAATCTTATCACCATTTGCAATCACAACATTACCAAGAGCAGGTTGAATGTTTTCTATCAACTTAGAGTCACTGATCATATGATGAGATGCACCTGAATCAATTATCAATGGTTTGATTCTATTGGATGCAAAGAGTGAGGTTCCAAAAGTTATACCAGAGTTTTCCTTGATGGCTTTAATAAGAGCCTCAAGGTCTGATTTTCTTACCACATTACACTGATCAGGAACATGAGGAACATGCTGAGCCACCATTGTTCTTCCTTCATCACAAGGCTGCATTGAAGATGAACCGGGTCCAGCTGCACCAAAAGAGAGGTTTGCCATTTGATCTTGAAACCGGCTGTGATGGGATGGTTTGAGGTGTGGATATAAGCGCCAGCACTTCTCCTTTAGGTGACCACTCTGCTTGCAATACACACACATCAAGCCTCCTCTTCTATCATTGCCATAGCTCTGCCTCTCCTCAGGTTTATAAGCCCCTTTGTTTGCAGTTACAAGCTCAGCTTTCCTACTGAACAGCCCACATGATCCTTGTTCTCTTTGAATCCGTCCACACACCTCATCCAAAGAAGGTAATGTGTCTGCCCTTAGAATATGTTTGATTAGGTCATTGTATGATGAGTTTAAGGTGAGCAGAAGCGCAAATACTCTATCCTGCTCTCTTCTTTCATTTAGCACAAGAGGATCAATGCTTGAAGGCCTTAACATCTCCAACTCTGCCCATAAAGACATAAACTTCCCAAAGTGAGCTTTGAACTCTCTATCTTCTTGTTGGAGATTGTTGATGGCCTGTTTAACTTCAAAGACCCTGCTTAGATTATGATTGTTGCCATAAACCTTCTCAAGGGTTTTCCACAGCTCTTTGGAGGTCACACAATAAGAATAAGCTTCCAACAGCTCCTGGTCAAGTGAACTTTGAAGTATGGACAGCACTCTTTGGTCTCCTTGTGTCCATGCTTCTTCAACAGTAGCATCCATCTTCATACCAGCTTCTCCTTGAGCTTGCTGAGATGATGCTTCACTGCCTAGTACATATTTCCATAGTCCACGCCCTCTTAGAGCTGACTTCACAATCCTTGCCCAAACTATATAGTTGGCGCCAATAAGAGTCACAGAAATGACTTCGCTTGAGTTCTCCATTGCTAAGTCTGATTTATAGCAAGGGAGGGAGTTTCAAGATGAGATATATGTAACAAAAAGTTTCTCAAACATAAGAGAACCCACGCAGGAGTAAAGAACCAAAGAAGACTGCCTTAAGAACTGAAACTCTCAAGGACAGAAATGTTTTATCAAGAACTCTCAAGAACAGATTTCAAAAACAGTGAAATGAGATTTTAGAATCAGAGATTGCGGAAGTAGAATAGGTATAGGAGCTTAGAGCTCTGATACCATGTTAGAATATGAGAATTAGAGAGTTATATGAGAGATTTAGCAAGAGAGAATGGAAGAAGAAGAATTGCACAAGAGAAGTATGAGGGAAAAGGTTTCCCAAGTATATATTTTTCTTGTTGATATTACAATGAATATATAGACAAAAAACAACTTAATTTCGTGGCTAAGACATTCAAATTCAAACTTAAATGACAAAATAATTTTATAGACACCTTTGGACAAAAGGGTGAAGCAAGTAGGGAAGGGAATCTCCATTTGAATTTGAATCTTGTCTCCTGGTACTGTTCATCCGTGGAGTCAAGCTTCTAGAAGATCTTTGACTTGATTAATGGTAACTTATCCTTTTACCACTTGACCATAAGATTAAACTCCCTTCCCTTTTACTTATTTACCTCTTCTTCTTCTGATCGGATCAAAGGACTTCTGGTTAATGTCTTCATCTCAATACTCAATAAATGTACTAATGATCTCCTTTGGATCTCCATGTCAATAGGTTTCACTCAAACCTATGGAGAAGACTATACAGACACCTTTGCACCAGTGGCTAAACTTCACACTGTAAGAGTCACATTGAGCTTAGCCACAAACCTCTCATGGAATCTGTGGCAAATGGATGTGAAGAATGCTTTTCTACAAGGTGAACTTGAAGAGGAAGTGTATATGACTCCACCACCAGGTTTGAAGCACTTGTGTAAAGATGGTGAAGTGTTGAGGCTGAGAAGGGCAATTTATGGTCTGAAGCAATCACCAAGGGCATGGTACCATAAGCTTAGTCATACTCTCATGGACCATGGCTTCAAGAAGTCTCAATCTGATCACACTTTGTTCACGCTTCAAAGTGCTCAAGGAGTTGTGGTGGTTCTGATTTATGTGGATGACTTGATTATCACAGGAAGTGATAATGATGGAATTCAATCCACAAAGGCATTTCTCAAGAGTTCCTTTGATATTAAAGACCTTGGAGAGTTGAAGTACTTCTTGGGCATTGAAGTTTGCAGATTCAATGATGGATTGTTTCTGTCCCAAAGGAAGTATGTTAAGGACTTGTTGACAGAAACAAGTATGCTTGATTGCAAGATTGCAAAGACTCCTCTTGAAGATGGCTACCAAGTCAATAGAAAGGGGGAGAAATCAGATGAAGTCAAGTTCAAGGATGTCTCATTGTATAGGAGGCTGGTTGGGAAGCTTATCTACCTCACTCTCACAAGACCAGACTTATGCTTTGCTGTGAATCAAGTTAGCCAACATATGCAATCACCCACAGTGTATCATTGGAGTTTGATTGAGAGGATACTCAGATATCTCAAAGGATCAACTGAACAAGGTATTTGGATGGGTAAGAATGAGAGCACAGAGATTGTTGGCTATTGTGATGCAGATTGGGCTGGTGATAAGAGTGATAGAAGATCAACAACCGGCTACTGCACCTTCATTGGAGGCAACTTGGTGACTTGGAAGACAAAGAAGCAGAAGGTGGTATCCTGTTCTAGTGCTGAAGCTGAGTATAGGGCAATGAGGAAGCTTGCAACCGAGCTAACATGGCTGAAGGCTCTGCTTAAGGACTTTGGCATAGAGCAATCAAGTCCAATCACCTTTCATTGTGACAACCAGGCTGCTATTCACATTGCAACCAATTCAGTGTTTCATGAGAGGACAAAACACATTGAGATTGATTGTCACAAAGTGAGGGAGAAGATTGAAGATGGAACCATTCTGCCTTGTTACACAAAGAGTGAAGATCAGCTTGCAGACATCTTCACCAAGGCTGCTAGTCTTAAGGTTTGCACTCATGTCTTTGGCAAACTAGGGCTGGTGGCTATTCATGATTAGAACTCCCCTGATTCATGAGCAGCATACTCTTTTTCCCTTGATGTGGTTTTGTCCCAAGTGGTTTTCCACATCAAGGTTTTTAATGAGGTGTTGCCATGATCATTCCAAGTTCAGTCTTTAGGGTGATTCCAAAGTCTGAACTTGAGGGGGAGTATTGATCATGACATTATCAATATGTTAAGTTTGTGGAATGCACAAGTCTTGCACAATATCAAAGTGCAAAGTTGGGGACAACACAAGTGATAAGGCGCCAACATAATTCAGAAACAAGAAGGAGAGAGAGCCGTTGGGATAGAGAGATAGCCGTTAGGGTTTAAGGAGGGTTTTGTCTGGTGGGGACCACAAGTGGTCCACACCCTTTCTCTCACCTCCTGGCGCATCCTCAGACCTGCTCTGACCTTGTCTCCTCCTATTTTGTCTTGTTTCTCCTTTAGGTTAAACCATTCATGTGTTGTAAGAACTATATATGTGTTGTAACCACAAATGAAAGAAGTTAAGGGTTTTGAATCCCATTTTCTCTCTAGCTGCGCCACCACTCTTATTCTCTCAAGAACACTCATGTTCATACTCTCAAAATCTCACACTATGTGTCATGGATTGGAGAATTTAGGTGCAGTAAGTCAACTATAAGTAAGTTTTTGTATGCTCCCAAAGGTAGAATGAGAAGCATGTTGTACATGTTTATGTTCGTTTGTAACACAACTAAGTAACCCCTCCAAAAGACTAGAAAGACATTTTGATCTTCTAAAAGGTCCTATGAGAATCCAAAATAAAACTTTTTAACCAAAACTTCTTGAAACATATATGTCATGGATTGGAGAATTTAGGTGAGGTAGGACAACTATAAGTAAGTTTTTGTATTCTCCCAAAGGTAGAATGATAAGCATGTTTTACATGTTTATGTTCGATTGTAACACAACTAAGTAACCCCTCTAATAGGCTAGAAAGACACTTTGATCTTCTAAAAGGTCCTATGAGAATCCTAAATAAAACTTTTAAACCAAAACTTCTTGAAACATATATGTTATGGATTGGAGAATTTAGGTGAAGTAGAACAACTATAAGTAAGTTTTTGTATTCTCCCAAAGGTAGAATGATAAGCATGTTTTACATGTTTATGTTCGTTTTTAACACAACTAAGTAACCCCTCTAAAAGACTAGAAAGACACTTTGATCTTCTAAAAGGTCCTATGAGAATCCTAAATAAAAACTTTTTAACCAAAACTTCTTGAAACATATATGTCATGGATTGGAGAATTTAGGTGAAGTAGGACAAGTATAAGTAAGTTTTTGTATTCTCCCAAGGTAGAATGATAAGCATGTTTTACATGTTTATGTTCATTTTTAACACAACTAAGTAACCCCTCTAAAAGACTAGAAAGACACTTTGATCTTCTAAAAGGTCCTATGAGAATCCTAAATAAAAAATTTTAACCAAAACTTCTTGAAACATACATGTCATGGATTGGAGAATTTAGGTGAGGTAGGACAACTATAAGTAAGTTTTTGTATGCTCCTTAAGGTAGAATGAGAAGCATTTTATACAAGTTATGTTCGTTTGTAACACCCTTAAGTAAGAAAGACACTTTGATCTTCTAAAAGGTCCTATGAGAATCCTAAATAAAAAACTAAAGGTAGAATGATAATCATGTTTTACATGTTTATGTTCGTTTGTAACACAACTAAGTAACCCCTCTAAAAGACTAGAAAGACACTTTGATCTTCTAAAAGGTCCTATGAGAATCCTAAATAAAAAAATTAAACCAAAACTTCTTGAAACATACATGTCATGGATTGGAGAATTTAGGTGAGGTAGGACAACTATAAGTAAGTTTTTGTATGCTCCTTAAGGTAGAATGAGAAGCATTTTATACAAGTTTATGTTCGTTTGTAACACCCCTAAGTAACCCTTCTAAATACTCGAAAGACACTATGATCTTGTAAAAGGTCCTATGAGAATCCTAAACAAAACTTTTTAAACAAAAATTCTTGAAACATATGTGTCATGGATCGGGGGTTTTAGGTGAGGTTAAACAACTATAAGTAAGTTTTTGTATGTTGCTTAAGGTAGAATGAGAAGAATTTTATACAAGTTTATGTTCGTTTGTAACACCCCTAAGTAACCCGTCTAAATACTAGAAAGACACTTTGATCTTGTAAAAGGTCCTATGAGAATCCTAAACAAAACTTTTTAAACAACAATTCTTGAAACATATGTGTCATGGATTGGAGATTTTAGGTGAGGTTAGACAACTATAAGTAAGATTTTGTATGCTCCTAAAGGTAGAATGAGAATCATTTTATACAAGTTTATGTTCATTTGTAACACCCCTAAATAACCCTTCTAAATAATAGAAAGACACTTTGACCTTCTACAAGTTCCTATGATAATCCTAAACAAAACTTTTTAAACAAAACTTCTTGAAACCTATGTGTCATGGATTGGAGAATTTAGGTGCAGTAAGTCAACTATAAGTAAGTTTTTGTATGCTCCCAAAGGTAGAATGAGAAGCATGTTGTACATGTTTATGTTCGTTTGTAACACAACTAAGTAACCTGATGAGGACATTGACTCAAGCGTTGACTCAAGCGTTGACTCAAGCGTTGACTCAAGCGTAGAGATACGTCAAGAAGACCTAGAAGAAGTACCTGCTGCTCAAGACGTGACCACCATGAGAGATCCTCCGAGGACAAGATCAGGAACTAGAAGACTTAGAGCACTGTTCAACACATCCATTCAAAGTCTCCTAGCTCAAGATTATCAAGTAGAGCGTCTAGAGGCCCAAACGAAGACAATTGAAGACTCAATGATGATCTTCTCAATTCAGCCCACTTAGGCCCGTTCATGGACGACCACACGCGCTCAATAAGGTATGATTTCAATTCATATATTGTGTTTGTTCATTTTGCAGGTCCAAGTCTTATATTAGTTGTCTGAGTCAGAGTCTGTATTAGTCATTAAGTGAGTCAAGTTTCCCTGTATTACTTTAAAGTCGGACCATAGGATATTTTATTTAGTAGCCGTTGTAATTAGGTTTTCTGCCCTAGAAGGCAACAGCTGCACGATCCCCTTTATAAGGATCCTTAGCAGCCGTGTATCATTTACCAAGTATCAATACAATAACGCAGTTCTTCTTCTTCGTGAGAAAACACCTTTCGAATTCTAAGCTTTCTTGTGAGTCATATCAAGCGACCTTAGGTTCAGTCTTATCACAAGATCTTCATCTCTTGTGTGGCGACACTCAATCCATCTTCTATCCATTCAATCATCTCAACGTTCTTCCTAAGGAGTCTAGAGACCCGAGGGTTGGATCCATCTCACCTCATCATAACCCACGATCTAGAAGAGAGCGACTTCAGTCCCTGTTCTACGTCAAACACGCTTCCATCTTGCATCATCTGGTATCAGAGCCGAAAGGTTCCTAGATCAGGTGTATCTATCCTTTTTCCTTTCGGTTTCTTTGCAATCTAGTTTATAGCTTTCGATTTTTACCTTCAAAAAAAAAAAAAAAAAAAAAAAAAAAAACCATAAAAAGTCTTTTGTTTCATCTAGTTTCATTGTTGATCTACATCCTTGAATCAAGTTAGGAATCGCTTCTTTGTGCTTGAGCCAATAAGCGAATTCTCTTGTCAATCTTAAGGTTCTAGATTCAAAACCTTTTCTTTTCTTGCACTCGTTTTCAACTTTCAAAAAAAAAAAAAAAATTTGTTTTGTGTTCTTGATTTTTGCATTCAAAAAAAAAAAAAAAAAGATTTTTTTTTTTTGAAGAAGAAGAAGTGTGGCCTTTTGATCCGATTTCTCCATTTGAATTTTGGTTCAAAGTGTTCATTTCCTTTTCCAAAGATTTCGAAAATATTTTCCATATTTTAAGATTTTCTAGTTCCTATTTTTACTAAAATCTCGCTTTCAAAAAAAAAAAAAAAAAAAAAAAAAAGAAAGTTTTCCAAATCTTTTCAAATTTCTAAAGATCTCCTATATTTAATCAAATCGGTTTTCAACTTTTCAAACTCTTACCGAGCGTGATTTATTTTACTTGTAACCGAGCCTTCTCTTGTGTCAGTCCTTGACGCATCGCTTGTATCACAAGTTATCATAGGTTTGCTTAGGATCTTTCTTCTTATTTTGTGCCTTTTGTTCCCTAGTCACTTGATCGCTTGCTCTAGTGTGTGTAGGAACAGGAACCCAATGGCAGGAGAACAAGTAGACCCTAATGCGACTCTACTAGAAGCGCTACAAGCCATGAAGAACGACTTGTCGGCTCAGATCGGACGGATTGATCAAAGGGTTGGACGACTAGAACTTCCAAGGAATGATGAGCAGTCGGATGATGATGAGAGTGAGAATACTCTGAATGCAGGAGCAGGAGGGAGGAACCGAGATCATCAACATCACCGCCGTGATCGCCAACCACAACAAGAGGTAAACCGCAACTTTGCAAAGGATTTGAAACTAACTGTGCCAACTTTTGCAGGTAGGGTTAATCCGGAAGCATACCTTGATTGGGAGAGGCGTATGGAGTACATCTTTGACTACTACGAGTACAATGACCAGAAGAAGATAGCTCTAGCTTCGGCTCAACTCACGGACCATGCCTTAACTTGGTGGGACAGAGAAGTCCAAGACCGTAGGCGAAACAACTTTGAGCGGATCACAACCTGGGCAGCCATGAAGTACAACTTCAGGAGGCGCTTTGTGCCACCTCATTACCACAGAGATATGCAAAAGCAGTTCAGGCAGCTGTCACAGAAGAGCAAGAGTGTTGAGGAGTACTATGAAGAGTTTGAGCAACTCAAGAACCGGATGGCGTTGGACGAGAGTGAAGAAGTCCTCATGGGCCATTTCATTGATGGACTCAATGACCGGATCGCCAGAAAGGTAGAACGACAACCTTGTCATGATCTTAATGATGTGTTACATGCAGCCGTGCAGGCTGAGCAAGGGATCAAAAGAAAGACAGCGGCAACGAGTCGCTCAAGACCTAACTCATGGAGTGCACCGCAAGCTAAGAACCTTGACAAAGGCAAGACTGTTGCCTCAGGTTCCCAAGATAAGAGGCCAGCTTATGAAGCACCCAGGAACAACCGCACTGACTCAGGTAAGTCTTCAACCGCTAATACAAGAGCTCGAGACATAACTTGTTTCAAGTGCCAGGGTAAAGGTCACTATGCGCGAGATTGTCCAAATCAACGAGTTATGATTTTAACACCTGAGGGAGGATACGAGTCTCAAGATGAAGAGGAACACCTTGAAGCTGCGGATTCAGAAGAGGAAGTAGCATTTCCCGAGACAGGAGAGATGTTAGTTGTATGCAGGGCATTGAGCGCCTTGAGTGATCCAGACACCATTCAACGAGAAAACTTGTTTTTCACTCGATGTTCAGTTCAGAGCAAGGTATGTAGTCTCATAATCGATGGTGGATCTTGTACTAATGCTGCTAGCAAGATTATGGTGGAAAAGCTAGGTTTGAAGACAACCCAACATCCGAGGCCATACCGCCTGAGATGGTTAGATTCAAGCACAGAGATTAGGATACATGAGCAAGTCCTGATTCAGTTCAAGATAGGAAAGTATGAGGATGAAGTTTTGTGCGATGTTGTCCCAATGCAAGTAGGCCATATGCTACTAGGCAGACCATGGCAATTTGACAGAGAAGTCATACACAATGGGCGCACCAATACTCATTCCTTCACGCATGACAAGCGCAAATTCCAGCTTGCTCCATTATCTCCTCAAGAGGTACATGAGATGCAATCCAAATTTGCTGCTGAGGCTAAGGTAAGTAAGACTAACCTTTACATCACGCCTAGTACTGTCTATAAAGCTTTAGAGCGAAAAGAAACGGTGCTACTAATGGTGTTTAGAGATGTGTTGATTACAGGATCACAGGATAATGTGCTTGTACCAGAGATTGTATCACTGCTTGACAGATACAAAGATGTGTTCCCTGAAGAGATACCGGCTGGGTTACCACCTATCAGAGGAATAGAGCATCAAATTGATCTAGTTCCCGGTGTACCATTGCCCAACCGTCCAGCTTACCGTATGAACCCAACAGAGACTAAGGAGTTGGAGAAGCAGATTCAAGACTTAATGGAGAAAGGCTACATCAGAGAGAGCTTGAGTCCGTGTGCTGTACCAGTTCTCTTAGTGCCAAAGAAGGATGGAACTTGGAGGATGTGTGTAGACTGCCGAGCAATCAACAACATCACCATAAAATACCGACATCCAATTCCAAGGTTAGATGATATGCTTGATGAACTATCTGGATCTAATGTGTTTTCCAAGATTGATCTTAGGAGTGGATACCATCAAGTAAGAATGAAAGAAGGTGACGAATGGAAGACTGCTTTCAAGACTAAGCAGGGGCTATACGAGTGGTTAGTCATGCCATTTGGTCTAACCAATGCACCCAGCACCTTCATGAGGTTAATGAACCAGGTTCTAAGAGCTTACATCAGTAAATTTGTAGTAGTTTACTTTGATGATATATTGGTTTATAGCAAATCGTTTGAGGATCACCAGAAGCATCTTGAGCTAGTCCTTGACACACTTCGAAAAGAAAGCCTATATGGTAATCTTAAGAAGTGCTCCTTTTGTACTAATGAAGTGGTTTTCTTAGGTTTTGTTGTCAGTTCCAAAGGTTTACAGGTTGATCAAGAGAAGATCAAAGCAATCCAAGAATGGCCGAGACCAAACAACATAGGGCAAGTCAGGAGCTTCCACGGATTGGCGAGCTTCTACCGGCGTTTTGTCAAAGATTTCAGCACTATAGCCGCCCCTCTCACTGCTGTGATCAAGAAGGACGTAGCATTTCAGTGGGGACCAGCTCAAGAGGACGCGTTCAACAGACTCAAGGACCGCTTGACGCATGCACCAGTTTTGGTATTACCTGATTTTAACAAAACTTTTGAGGTTGAATGTGATGCTTCAGGCTTAGGTATTGGAGCCGTGCTAACTCAAGGAGGACGCCCAGTAGCCTACTTCAGTGAGAAACTAAGTGGAGCCAGCTTGAACTACCCAACGTACGACAAGGAACTCTATGCGCTAGTGAGGTCGTTGGAGACATGGCAGCACTATCTTCTGTCCAAGGAGTTTGTCATACATACTGATCATGAGACTTTGAAGCACCTTAGAGGACAAACAACACTGAAGAGAAGACATGCTAAGTGGATGGAGTTTGTAGAAGCATTCCCATATGTGATAAAGTATAAGAAGGGCAAAGAGAATGTTGTGGCTGACGCACTCTCAAGGCGACACATGCTGATCACAACTTTGGAGGCTAAGGTCTTAGGGTTTGAACACCTTAAGGATGCATATAAGGATGATCCAGACTTCGGTTCAGCCTATCAAGATTGTACCATTGCCCCAACAGGTTCCTTCTACTTACATAATGGTTATTTGTTTAGGGAAAAGCGTTTGTGTGTTCCACAGGGTTCTATGCGAGACTTGTTGATCAAGGAAGCACATGGTGGTGGACTCATGGGACATTTTGGAGTGGATAAGACTCTGAGCGTTTTGGTAGAACACTTCTTTTGGCCTCACCTCAAGAAGGATGTGGGACGATTCTGTTCCAAGTGTGTAACTTGCCTCAAAGCCAAATCCAGGTCACATCCACATGGTTTATATATGCCACTTCCTATTCCTAGTATGCCTTGGGTTGATATATCAATGGACTTTGTTTTAGGCTTACCCAAAATCCGAGGAAAGGATTCTATTTTTGTTGTAGTGGACAGGTTCTCAAAGATGGCACATTTCATTCCCTGTGCCAAGACTAATGATGCCACTCAAACCGCTGAGTTATTCTTTAAAGAAGTAGTACGCTTACATGGGATACCGAGAACTATTGTTTCTGACCGAGACACGAAGTTTCTGAGTCACTTCTGGAGAGTTCTTTGGAGGAAGCTAGGAACCAAGCTACTCTTCTCAACAACTTGTCATCCACAAACTGACGGACAAACTGAGGTTGTAAACAGAACTCTATCTACTCTCTTAAGAGCCACGGTTGGTAAGAACTTACGGAACTGGTTAGATTGTATTCCATATGTTGAGTTTGCTTATAATCATGCTAACCATTCTACTACTAAGTTGTCACCTTTTGAGATTGTCTATGGATTTCAGCCAGAAACCCCTTTAGATCTTGTTCCTTTGCCGCCATTAGATGTTACTAATCAGGATGGAGAGTCCAAGGCCGAGTTGATCAAGAAGCTGCATCAGAAGGTGAAGACCAACATAGAGGAAAAGACGGCCAAGTACAAGAAGGCTGCTGACAAAGGGAGAAAGGAGCTCATCTTCAACCCAGGAGATTGGGTGTGGGTTCACATGCGTACAGAGAGGTTCCCAAATCAGAGGAAATCCAAGCTAGCACCAAGAGGAGCTGGACCATTCCGAGTGTTGGAGAGAGTCAACAACAATGCCTACAAGCTGGATCTTCCAGGTGAGTTGACCATTTCACCAGTGTTCAATGTTGCTGACTTGCTTCCTTATAATGCAGATGATGGAATTCTGAGGTCAGAATCTTCTCAAGAGGGAGGGAATGATGAGGACATTGACTCAAGCGTTGACTCAAGCGTTGACTCAAGCGTTGACTCAAGCGTAGAGATACGTCAAGAAGACCTAGAAGAAGTACCTGCTGCTCAAGACGTGACCACCATGAGAGATCCTCCGAGGACAAGATCAGGAACTAGAAGACTTAGAGCACTGTTCAACACATCCATTCAAAGTCTCCTAGCTCAAGATTATCAAGTGGAGCGTCTAGAGGCCCAAACGAAGACAATTGAAGACTCAATGATGATCTTCTCAATTCAGCCCACTTAGGCCCGTTCATGGACGACCACACGCGCTCAATAAGGTATGATTTCAATTCATATATTGTGTTTGTTCATTTTGCAGGTCCAAGTCTTATATTAGTTGTCTGAGTCAGAGTCTGTATTAGTCATTAAGTGAGTCAAGTTTCCCTGTATTACTTTAAAGTCGGACCATAGGATATTTTATTTAGTAGCCGTTGTAATTAGGTTTTCTGCCCTAGAAGGCAACAGCTGCACGATCCCCTTTATAAGGATCCTTAGCAGCCGTGTATCATTTACCAAGTATCAATACAATAACGCAGTTCTTCTTCTTCGTGAGAAAACACCTTTCGAATTCTAAGCTTTCTTGTGAGTCATATCAAGCGACCTTAGGTTCAGTCTTATCACAAGATCTTCATCTCTTGTGTGGCGACACTCAATCCATCTTCTATCCATTCAATCATCTCAACGTTCTTCCTAAGGAGTCTAGAGACCCGAGGGTTGGATCCATCTCACCTCATCATAACCCACGATCTAGAAGAGAGCGACTTCAGTCCCTGTTCTACGTCAAACACGCTTCCATCTTGCATCATAACCCCTCCAAAAGACTAGAAAGACATTTTGATCTTCTAAAAGGTCCTATGAGAATCCAAAATAAAACTTTTTAACCAAAACTTCTTGAAACATATATGTCATGGATTGGAGAATTTAGGTGAGGTAGGACAACTATAAGTAAGTTTTTGTATTCTCCCAAAGGTAGAATGATAAGCATGTTTTACATGTTTATGTTCGATTGTAACACAACTAAGTAACCCCTCTAATAGGCTAGAAAGACACTTTGATCTTCTAAAAGGTCCTATGAGAATCCTAAATAAAACTTTTTAACCAAAACTTCTTGAAACATATATGTTATGGATTGGAGAATTTAGGTGAAGTAGGACAACTATAAGTAAGTTTTTGTATTCTCCCAAAGGTAGAATGATAAGCATGTTTTACATGTTTATGTTCGTTTTTAACACAACTAAGTAACCCCTCTAAAAGACTAGAAAGACACTTTGATCTTCTAAAAGGTCCTATGAGAATCCTAAATAAAAAATTTTAACCAAAACTTCTTGAAACATACCTGTCATGGATTGGAGAATTTAGGTGAGGTAGGACAACTATAAGTAAGTTTTTGTATGCTCCTTAAGGTAGAATGAGAAGCATTTTATACAAGTTATGTTCGTTTGTAACACCCCTAAGTAACCCGTCTAAATACTAGAAAGACACTTTGATCTTCTAAAAGGTCCTATGAGAATCCTAAATAAAAAACTAAAGGTAGAATGATAATCATGTTTTACATGTTTATGTTCGTTTGTAACACAACTAAGTAACCCCTCTAAAAGACTAGAAAGACACTTTGATCTTCTAAAAGGTCCTATGAGAATCCTAAATAAAAAAATTAAACCAAAACTTCTTGAAACATACATGTCATGGATTGGAGAATTTAGGTGAGGTAGGACAACTATAAGTAAGTTTTTGTATGCTCCTTAAGGTAGAATGAGAAGCATTTTATACAAGTTTATGTTCGTTTGTAACACCCCTAAGTAACCCGTCTAAATACTAGAAAGACACTTTGATCTTGTAAAAGGTCCAATGAGAATCCTAAACAAAACTTTTTGAACAACAATTCATGAAACATATGTGTCATGGATTGGAGATTTCAGGTGAGGTTAGACAACTATAAGTAAGATTTTGTATGCTCCTAAAGGTAGAATGAGAATCATTTTATACAAGTTTATGTTCATTTGTAACACCCCTAAATAACCCTTCTAAATAATAGAAAGACACTTTGACCTTCTACAAGTTCCTATGATAATCCTAAACAAAACTTTTTAAACAAAACTTCTTGAAACCTATGTGTCATGGATTGGAGAATTTAGGTGCAGTAAGACAACTATAAGTAAGTTTTTGTATGCTCCCAAAGGTAGAATGAGAAGCATGTTGTACATGTTTATGTTCGTTTGTAACACAACTAAGTAACCCCTCCAAAAGACTAGAAAGACATTTTGATCTTCTAAAAGGTCCTATGAGAATCCAAAATAAAACTTTTTAACCAAAACTTCTTGAAACTTATATGTCATGGATTGGAGAATTTAGGTGAAGTAGGACAACTATAAGTAAGTTTTTGTATTCTCCCAAAGGTAGAATGATAAGCATGTTTTACATGTTTATGTTCGTTTTTAACACAACTAAGTAACCCCTCTAAAAGACTAGAAAGACACTTTGATCTTCTAAAAGGTCCTATGAGAATCCTAAATAAAAACTTTTTAACCAAAACTTCTTGAAACATATATGTCATGGATTGGAGAATTTAGGTGAAGTAGGACAACTATAAGTAAGTTTTTGTATTCTCCCAAAGGTAGAATGATAAGCATGTTTTACATGTTTATGTTCGTTTTTAACACAACTAAGTAACCCCTCTAAAAGACTAGAAAGACACTTTGATCTTCTAAAAGGTCCTATGAGAATCCTAAATAAAAAATTTTAACCAAAACTTCTTGAAACATACATGTCATGGATTGGAGAATTTAGGTGAGGTAGGACAACTATAAGTAAGTTTTTGTATGCTCCTTAAGGTAGAATGAGAAGCATTTTATACAAGTTATGTTCGTTTGTAACACCCCTAAGTAACCCGTCTAAATACTAGAAAGACACTTTGATCTTCTAAAAGGTCCTATGAGAATCCTAAATAAAAAACTAAAGGTAGAATGATAATCATGTTTTACATGTTTATGTTCGTTTGTAACACAACTAAGTAACCCCTCTAAAAGACTAGAAAGACACTTTGATCTTCTAAAAGGTCCTATGAGAATCCTAAATAAAAAAATTTAACCAAAACTTCTTGAAACATACATGTCATGGATTGGAGAATTTAGGTGAGGTAGGACAACTATAAGTAAGTTTTTGTATGCTCCTTAAGGTAGAATGAGAAGCATTTTATACAAGTTTATGTTCGTTTGTAACACCCCTAAGTAACCCTTCTAAATACTCGAAAGACACTATGATCTTGTAAAAGGTCCTATGAGAATCCTAAACAAAACTTTTTAAACAAAAATTCTTGAAACATATGTGTCATGGATCGGGGGTTTTAGGTGAGGTTAAACAACTATAAGTAAGTTTTTGTATGTTGCTTAAGGTAGAATGAGAAGAATTTTATACAAGTTTATGTTCGTTTGTAACACCCCTAAGTAACCCGTCTAAATACTAGAAAGACACTTTGATCTTGTAAAAGGTCCTATGAGAATCCTAAACAAAACTTTTTAAACAACAATTCTTGAAACATATGTGTCATGGATTGGAGATTTTAGGTGAGGTTAGACAACTATAAGTAAGATTTTGTATGCTCCTAAAGGTAGAATGAGAATCATTTTATACAAGTTTATGTTCATTTGTAACACCCCTAAATAACCCTTCTAAATAATAGAAAGACACTTTGACCTTCTACAAGTTCCTATGATAATCCTAAACAAAACTTTTTAAACAAAACTTCTTGAAACCTATGTGTCATGGATTGGAGAATTTAGGTGCAGTAAGACAACTATAAGTAAGTTTTTGTATGCTCCCAAAGGTAGAATGAGAAGCATGTTGTACATGTTTATGTTCGTTTGTAACACAACTAAGTAACCCCTCCAAAAGACTAGAAAGACATTTTGATCTTCTAAAAGGTCCTATGAGAATCCAAAATAAAACTTTTTAACCAAAACTTCTTGAAACATATATGTCATGGATTGGAGAATTTAGGTGAGGTAGGACAACTATAAGTAAGTTTTTGTATTCTCCCAAAGGTAGAATGATAAGCATGTTTTACATGTTTATGTTCGATTGTAACACAACTAAGTAACCCCTCTAATAGGCTAGAAAGACACTTTGATCTTCTAAAAGGTCCTATGAGAATCCTAAATAAAACTTTTTAACCAAAACTTCTTGAAACATATATGTCATGGATTGGAGAATTTAGGTGAAGTAGGACAACTATAAGTAAGTTTTTGTATTCTCCCAAAGGTAGAATGATAAGCATGTTTTACATGTTTATGTTCGTTTTTAACACAACTAAGTAACCCCTCTAAAAGACTAGAAAGACACTTTGATCTTCTAAAAGGTCCTATGAGAATCCTAAATAAAAAATTTTAACCAAAACTTCTTGAAACATACATGTCATGGATTGGAGAATTTAGGTGAGGTAGGACAACTATAAGTAAGTTTTTGTATGCTCCTTAAGGTAGAATGAGAAGCATTTTATACAAGTTTATGTTCGTTTGTAACACCCCTAAGTAACCCTTCTAAATACTCGAAAGACACTATGATCTTGTAAAAGGTCCTATGAGAATCCTAAACAAAACTTTTTAAACAAAAATTCTTGAAACATATGTGTCATGGATCGGGGGTTTTAGGTGAGGTTAAACAACTATAAGTAAGTTTTTGTATGTTGCTTAAGGTAGAATGAGAAGCATTTTATACAAGTTTATGTTCGTTTGTAACACCCCTAAGTAACCCGTCTAAATACTAGAAAGACACTTTGATCTTGTAAAAGGTCCTATGAGAATCCTAAACAAAACTTTTTAAACAACAATTCTTGAAACATATGTGTCATGGATTGGAGATTTAGGTGAGGTTAGACAACTATAAGTAAGATTTTGTATGCTCCTAAAGGTAGAATGAGAATCATTTTATACAAGTTTATGTTCATTTGTAACACCCCTAAATAACCCTTCTAAATAATAGAAAGACACTTTGACCTTCTACAAGTTCCTATGATAATCCTAAACAAAACTTTTTAAACAAAACTTCTTGAAACCTATGTGTCATGGATTGGAGAATTTAGGTGCAGTAAGACAACTATAAGTAAGTTTTTGTATGCTCCCAAAGGTAGAATGATAAGCATGTTTTACATGTTTATGTTCGTTTGTAACACAACTAAGTAACCCCTCTAAAGACTAGAAAGACACTTTGATCTTCTAAAAGGTCCTATGAGAATCCTAAATAAAACTTTTTAACCAAAACTTCTTGAAACATATATGTCATGGATTGGAGAATTTAGGTGAAGTAGGACAACTATAAGTAAGTTTTTGTATTCTCCCAAAGGTAGAATGATAAGCATGTTTTACATGTTTATGTTCGTTTTTAACACATCTAAGTAACCCCTCTAAAAGACTAGAAAGACACTTTGATCTTCTAAAAGGTCCTATGAGAATCCTAAATAAAAACTTTTTAACCAAAACTTCTTGAAACATATATGTCATGGATTGGAGAATTTAGGTGAAGTAGGACAACTATAAGTAAGTTTTTGTATTCTCCCAAAGGTAGAATGATAAGCATGTTTTACATGTTTATGTTCGTTTTTAACACAACTAAGTAACCCCTCTAAAAGACTAGAAAGACACTTTGATCTTCTAAAAGGTCCTATGAGAATCCTAAATAAAAAATTTTAACCAAAACTTCTTGAAACATACATGTCATGGATTGGAGAATTTAGGTGAGGTAGGACAACTATAAGTAAGTTTTTGTATGCTCCTTAAGGTAGAATGAGAAGCATTTTATACAAGTTATGTTCGTTTGTAACACCCCTAAGTAACCCGTCTAAATACTAGAAAGACACTTTGATCTTCTAAAAGGTCCTATGAGAATCCTAAATAAAAAACTAAAGGTAGAATGATAATCATGTTTTACATGTTTATGTTCGTTTGTAACACAACTAAGTAACCCCTCTAAAAGACTAGAAAGACACTTTGATCTTCTAAAAGGTCCTATGAGAATCCTAAATAAAAAAATTTAACCAAAACTTCTTGAAACATACATGTCATGGATTGGAGAATTTAGGTGAGGTAGGACAACTATAAGTAAGTTTTTGTATGCTCCTTAAGGTAGAATGAGAAGCATTTTATACAAGTTTATGTTCGTTTGTAACACCCCTAAGTAACCCTTCTAAATACTCGAAAGACACTATGATCTTGTAAAAGGTCCTATGAGAATCCTAAACAAAACTTTTTAAACAAAAATTCTTGAAACATATGTGTCATGGATCGGGGGTTTTAGGTGAGGTTAAACAACTATAAGTAAGTTTTTGTATGTTGCTTAAGGTAGAATGAGAAGCATTTTATACAAGTTTATGTTCGTTTGTAACACCCCTAAGTAACCCGTCTAAATACTAGAAAGACACTTTGATCTTGTAAAAGGTCCTATGAGAATCCTAAACAAAACTTTTTAAACAACAATTCTTGAAACATATGTGTCATGGATTGGAGATTTTAGGTGAGGTTAGACAACTATAAGTAAGATTTTGTATGCTCCTAAAGGTAGAATGAGAATCATTTTATACAAGTTTATGTTCATTTGTAACACCCCTAAATAACCCTTCTAAATAATAGAAAGACACTTTGACCTTCTACAAGTTCCTATGATAATCCTAAACAAAACTTTTTAAACAAAACTTCTTGAAACCTATGTGTCATGGATTGGAGAATTTAGGTGCAGTAAGACAACTATAAGTAAGTTTTTGTATGCTCCCAAAGGTAGAATGAGAAGCATGTTGTACATGTTTATGTTCGTTTGTAACACAACTAAGTAACCCCTCCAAAAGACTAGAAAGACATTTTGATCTTCTAAAAGGTCCTATGAGAATCCAAAATAAAACTTTTTAACCAAAACTTCTTGAAACTTATATGTCATGGATTGGAGAATTTAGGTGAGGTAGGACAACTATAAGTAAGTTTTTGTATTCTCCCAAAGGTAGAATGATAAGCATGTTTTACATGTTTATGTTCGATTGTAACACAACTAAGTAACCCCTCTAATAGGCTAGAAAGACACTTTGATCTTCTAAAAGGTCCTATGAGAATCCTAAATAAAACTTTTTAACCAAAACTTCTTGAAACATATATGTCATGGATTGGAGAATTTAGGTGAAGTAGGACAACTATAAGTAAGTTTTTGTATTCTCCCAAAGGTAGAATGATAAGCATGTTTTACATGTTTATGTTCGTTTTTAACACAACTAAGTAACCCCTCTAAAAGACTAGAAAGACACTTTGATCTTCTAAAAGGTCCTATGAGAATCCTAAATAAAAACTTTTTAACCAAAACTTCTTGAAACATATATGTCATGGATTGGAGAATTTAGGTGAAGTAGGACAACTATAAGTAAGTTTTTGTATTCTCCCAAAGGTAGAATGATAAGCATGTTTTACATGTTTATGTTCGTTTTTAACACAACTAAGTAACCCCTCTAAAAGACTAGAAAGACACTTTGATCTTCTAAAAGGTCCTATGAGAATCCTAAATAAAAAATTTTAACCAAAACTTCTTGAAACATACATGTCATGGATTGGAGAATTTAGGTGAGGTAGGACAACTATAAGTAAGTTTTTGTATGCTCCTTAAGGTAGAATGAGAAGCATTTTATACAAGTTATGTTCGTTTGTAACACCCCTAAGTAACCCGTCTAAATACTAGAAAGACACTTTGATCTTCTAAAAGGTCCTATGAGAATCCTAAATAAAAAACTAAAGGTAGAATGATAATCATGTTTTACATGTTTATGTTCGTTTGTAACACAACTAAGTAACCCCTCTAAAAGACTAGAAAGACACTTTGATCTTCTAAAAGGTCCTATGAGAATCCTAAATAAAAAATTTTAACCAAAACTTCTTGAAACATACTGTCATGGATTGGAGAATTTAGGTGAGGTAGGACAACTATAAGTAAGTTTTTGTATGCTCCTTAAGGTAGAATGAGAAGCATTTTATACAAGTTTATGTTCGTTTGTAACACCCCTAAGTAACCCTTCTAAATACTAGAAAGACACTGAGGTAGGACAACTATAAGTAAGTAAGTTTTGTATGCTCCTTAAGGTAGAATGAGAAGCATTTTATACAAGTTTATGTTCGTTTGTAACACCCCTAAGTAACCCTTCTAAATACTCGAAAGACACTATGATCTTGTAAAAGGTCCTATGAGAATCCTAAACAAAACTTTTTAAACAAAAATTCTTGAAACATATGTGTCATGGATCGGGGGTTTTAGGTGAGGTTAAACAACTATAAGTAAGTTTTTGTATGTTGCTTAAGGTAGAATGAGAAGCATTTTATACAAGTTTATGTTCGTTTGTAACACCCCTAAGTAACCCGTCTAAATACTAGAAAGACACTTTGATCTTGTAAAAGGTCCTATGAGAATCCTAAACAAAACTTTTTAAACAACAATTCTTGAAACATATGTGTCATGGATTGGAGATTTAGGTGAGGTTAGACAACTATAAGTAAGATTTTGTATGCTCCTAAAGGTAGAATGAGAATCATTTTATACAAGTTTATGTTCATTTGTAACACCCCTAAATAACCCTTCTAAATAATAGAAAGACACTTTGACCTTCTACAAGTTCCTATGATAATCCTAAACAAAACTTTTTAAACAAAACTTCTTGAAACCTATGTGTCATGGATTGGAGAATTTAGGTGCAGTAAGACAACTATAAGTAAGTTTTTGTATGCTCCCAAAGGTAGAATGAGAAGCATGTTGTACATGTTTATGTTCGTTTGTAACACAACTAAGTAACCCCTCCAAAAGACTAGAAAGACATTTTGATCTTCTAAAAGGTCCTATGAGAATCCAAAATAAAACTTTTTAACCAAAACTTCTTGAAACATATATGTCATGGATTGGAGAATTTAGGTGAGGTAGGACAACTATAAGTAAGTTTTTGTATTCTCCCAAAGGTAGAATGATAAGCATGTTTTACATGTTTATGTTCGATTGTAACACAACTAAGTAACCCCTCTAATAGGCTAGAAAGACACTTTGATCTTCTAAAAGGTCCTATGAGAATCCTAAATAAAACTTTTTAACCAAAACTTCTTGAAACATATATGTCATGGATTGGAGAATTTAGGTGAAGTAGGACAACTATAAGTAAGTTTTTGTATTCTCCCAAAGGTAGAATGATAAGCATGTTTTACATGTTTATGTTCGTTTTTAACACAACTAAGTAACCCCTCTAAAAGACTAGAAAGACACTTTGATCTTCTAAAAGGTCCTATGAGAATCCTAAATAAAAACTTTTTAACCAAAACTTCTTGAAACATATATGTCATGGATTGGAGAATTTAGGTGAAGTAGGACAACTATAAGTAAGTTTTTGTATTCTCCCAAAGGTAGAATGATAAGCATGTTTTACATGTTTATGTTCGTTTTTAACACAACTAAGTAACCCCTCTAAAAGACTAGAAAGACACTTTGATCTTCTAAAAGGTCCTATGAGAATCCTAAATAAAAAATTTTAACCAAAACTTCTTGAAACATACATGTCATGGATTGGAGAATTTAGGTGAGGTAGGACAACTATAAGTAAGTTTTTGTATGCTCCTTAAGGTAGAATGAGAAGCATTTTATACAAGTTTATGTTCGTTTGTAACACCCCTAAGTAACCCGTCTAAATACTAGAAAGACACTTTGATCTTCTAAAAGGTCCTATGAGAATCCTAAATAAAAAACTAAAGGTAGAATGATAATCATGTTTTACATGTTTATGTTCGTTTGTAACACAACTAAGTAACCCCTCTAAAAGACTAGAAAGACACTTTGATCTTCTAAAAGGTCCTATGAGAATCCTAAATAAAAAAATTTTTGAACCAAAACTTCTTGAAACATACATGTCATGGATTGGAGAATTTAGGTGAGGTAGGACAACTATAAGTAAGTTTTTGTATGCTCCTTAAGGTAGAATGAGAAGCATTTTATACAAGTTTATGTTCGTTTGTAACACCCCTAAGTAACCCTTCTAAATACTCGAAAGACACTATGATCTTGTAAAAGGTCCTATGAGAATCCTAAACAAAACTTTTTAAACAAAAATTCTTGAAACATATGTGTCATGGATCGGGGGTTTTAGGTGAGGTTAAACAACTATAAGTAAGTTTTTGTATGTTGCTTAAGGTAGAATGAGAAGCATTTTATACAAGTTTATGTTCGTTTGTAACACCCCTAAGTAACCCGTCTAAATACTAGAAAGACACTTTGATCTTGTAAAAGGTCCTATGAGAATCCTAAACAAAACTTTTTAAACAACAATTCTTGAAACATATGTGTCATGGATTGGAGATTTTAGGTGAGGTTAGACAACTATAAGTAAGATTTTGTATGCTCCTAAAGGTAGAATGAGAATCATTTTATACAAGTTTATGTTCATTTGTAACACCCCTAAATAACCCTTCTAAATAATAGAAAGACACTTTGACCTTCTACAAGTTCCTATGATAATCCTAAACAAAACTTTTTAAACAAAACTTCTTGAAACCTATGTGTCATGGATTGGAGAATTTAGGTGCAGTAAGACAACTATAAGTAAGTTTTTGTATGCTCCCAAAGGTAGAATGAGAAGCATGTTGTACATGTTTATGTTCGTTTGTAACACAACTAAGTAACCCCTCCAAAAGACTAGAAAGACATTTTGATCTTCTAAAAGGTCCTATGAGAATCCAAAATAAAACTTTTTAACCAAAACTTCTTGAAACATATATGTCATGGATTGGAGAATTTAGGTGAGGTAGGACAACTATAAGTAAGTTTTTGTATTCTCCCAAAGGTAGAATGATAAGCATGTTTTACATGTTTATGTTCGATTGTAACACAACTAAGTAACCCCTCTAATAGGCTAGAAAGACACTTTGATCTTCTAAAAGGTCCTATGAGAATCCTAAATAAAACTTTTTAACCAAAACTTCTTGAAACATATATGTCATGGATTGGAGAATTTAGGTGAAGTAGGACAACTATAAGTAAGTTTTTGTATTCTCCCAAAGGTAGAATGATAAGCATGTTTTACATGTTTATGTTCGTTTTTAACACAACTAAGTAACCCCTCTAAAAGACTAGAAAGACACTTTGATCTTCTAAAAGGTCCTATGAGAATCCTAAATAAAAACTTTTTAACCAAAACTTCTTGAAACATATATGTCATGGATTGGAGAATTTAGGTGAAGTAGGACAACTATAAGTAAGTTTTTGTATTCTCCCAAAGGTAGAATGATAAGCATGTTTTACATGTTTATGTTCGTTTTTAACACAACTAAGTAACCCCTCTAAAAGACTAGAAAGACACTTTGATCTTCTAAAAGGTCCTATGAGAATCCTAAATAAAAAATTTTAACCAAAACTTCTTGAAACATACATGTCATGGATTGGAGAATTTAGGTGAGGTAGGACAACTATAAGTAAGTTTTTGTATGCTCCTTAAGGTAGAATGAGAAGCATTTTATACAAGTTTATGTTCGTTTGTAACACCCCTAAGTAACCCTTCTAAATACTCGAAAGACACTATGATCTTGTAAAAGGTCCTATGAGAATCCTAAACAAAACTTTTTAAACAAAAATTCTTGAAACATATGTGTCATGGATCGGGGGTTTTAGGTGAGGTTAAACAACTATAAGTAAGTTTTTGTATGTTGCTTAAGGTAGAATGAGAAGCATTTTATACAAGTTTATGTTCGTTTGTAACACCCCTAAGTAACCCGTCTAAATACTAGAAAGACACTTTGATCTTGTAAAAGGTCCTATGAGAATCCTAAACAAAACTTTTTAAACAACAATTCTTGAAACATATGTGTCATGGATTGGAGATTTTAGGTGAGGTTAGACAACTATAAGTAAGATTTTGTATGCTCCTAAAGGTAGAATGAGAATCATTTTATACAAGTTTATGTTCATTTGTAACACCCCTAAATAACCCTTCTAAATAATAGAAAGACACTTTGACCTTCTAAAGTTCCTATGATAATCCTAAACAAAACTTTTTAAACAAAACTTCTTGAAACCTATGTGTCATGGATTGGAGAATTTAGGTGCAGTAAGACAACTATAAGTAAGTTTTTGTATGCTCCCAAAACTTTTTAAACAAAACTTCTTGAAACCTATGTGTCATGGATTGGAGAATTTAGGTGAGGTAGGACAACTATAAGTAAGTTTTTGTATGCTCCCAAAGGTAGAATGAGAAGCATGTTTTACATGTTTATGTTCGTTTGTAACACAACTAAGTAACCCCTCTAAAAGACTAGAAAGACACTTTGATCTTCTAAAAGGTCCTATGAGAATCCTAAATAAAACTTTTTAACCAAAACTTCTTGAAACATATATGTCATGGATTGGAGAATTTAGGTGAGGTAGGACAACTATAAGTAAGTTTTTGTATTCTCCCAAAGGTAGAATGATAAGCATGTTTTACATGTTTATGTTCGTTTGTAACACAACTAAGTAACCCCTCTAAAAGACTAGAAAGACACTTTGATCTTCTAAAAGGTCCTATGAGAATCCTAAATAAAACTTTTTAACCAAAACTTCTTGAAACATATATGTCATGGATGGAGAATTTAGGTGAAGTAGGACAACTATAAGTAAGTTTTTGTATTCTCCCAAAGGTAGAATGATAAGCATGTTTTACATGTTTATGTTCGTTTGTAACACAACTAAGTAACCCCTCTAAAAGACTAGAAAGACACTTTGATCTTCTAAAAGGTCCTATGAGAATCCTAAATAAAACTTTTTAACCAAAACTTCTTGAAACATATATGTCATGGATTGGAGAATTTAGGTGAAGTAGGACAACTATAAGTAAGTTTTTGTATTCTCCCAAAGGTAGAATGATAAGCATGTTTTACATGTTTATGTTTGTTTTTAACACAACTAAGTAACCCCTCTAAAAGACTAGAAAGACACTTTGATCTTCTAAAAGGTCCTATGAGAATCCTAAATAAAAAAATTTAACCAAAACTTCTTGAAACATACATGTCATGGATTGGAGAATTTAGGTGAGGTAGGACAACTATAAGTAAGTTTTTGTATGCTCCTTAAGGTAGAATGAGAGAAGCATTTTATACAAGTTTATGTTCGTTTGTAACACCCCTAAGTAACCCTTCTATATACTCGAAAGACACTATGATCTTGTAAAAGGTCCTATGAGAATCCTAAACAAAACTTTTTAAACAAAAATTCTTGAAACATATGTGTCATGGATCGGGGGTTTTAGGTGAGGTTAAACAACTATAAGTAAGTTTTTGTATGTTGCTTAAGGTAGAATGAGAAGCATTTTATACAAGTTTATGTTCGTTTGTAACACCCCTAAGTAACCCGTCTAAATACTAGAAAGACACTTTGATCTTGTAAAAGGTCCTATGAGAATCCTAAACAAAACTTTTTAAACAACAATTCTTGAAACATATGTGTCATGGATTGGAGATTTTAGGTGAGGTTAGACAACTATAAGTAAGATTTTGTATGCTCCTAAAGGTAGAATGAGAATCATTTTATACAAGTTTATGTTCATTTGTAACACCCCTAAATAACCCTTCTAAATAATAGAAAGACACTTTGACCTTCTACAAGTTCCTATGATAATCCTAAACAAAACTTTTTAAACAAAACTTCTTGAAACCTATGTGTCATGGATTGGAGAATTTAGGTGCAGTAAGACAACTATAAGTAAGTTTTTGTATGCTCCCAAAGGTAGAATGAGAAGCATGTTGTACATGTTTATGTTCGTTTGTAACACAACTAAGTAACCCCTCCAAAAGACTAGAAAGACATTTTGATCTTCTAAAAGGTCCTATGAGAACCCCTCCAAAATTTGAAAAAGGTCCTATGAGAATCTTTTTAACCAAAACTTCTTGAAACATATATGTCATGGATTGGAGAATTTAGGTGAGGTAGGACAACTATAAGTAAGTTTTTGTATTCTCCCAAAGGTAGAATGATAAGCATGTTTTACATGTTTATGTTCGATTGTAACACAACTAAGTAACCCCTCTAATAGGCTAGAAAGACACTTTGATCTTCTAAAAGGTCCTATGAGAATCCTAAATAAAACTTTTTAACCAAAACTTCTTGAAACATATATGTCATGGATTGGAGAATTTAGGTGAAGTAGGACAACTATAAGTAAGTTTTTGTATTCTCCCAAAGGTAGAATGATAAGCATGTTTTACATGTTTATGTTCGTTTTTAACACAACTAAGTAACCCCTCTAAAAGACTAGAAAGACACTTTGATCTTCTAAAAGGTCCTATGAGAATCCTAAATAAAAACTTTTTAACCAAAACTTCTTGAAACATATATGTCATGGATTGGAGAATTTAGGTGAAGTAGGACAACTATAAGTAAGTTTTTGTATTCTCCCAAAGGTAGAATGATAAGCATGTTTTACATGTTTATGTTCGTTTTTAACACAACTAAGTAACCCCTCTAAAAGACTAGAAAGACACTTTGATCTTCTAAAAGGTCCTATGAGAATCCTAAATAAAAAATTTTAACCAAAACTTCTTGAAACATACATGTCATGGATTGGAGAATTTAGGTGAGGTAGGACAACTATAAGTAAGTTTTTGTATGCTCCTTAAGGTAGAATGAGAAGCATTTTATACAAGTTATGTTCGTTTGTAACACCCCTAAGGTAGAATGATCTTCTAAGCATGAGAATTTAAAAAACTACATGTTTATGTTCGTTTTTAACACAACTAAGTAACCCCTCTAAAAGACTAGAAAGACACTTTGATCTTCTAAAAGGTCCTATGAGAATCCTAAATAAAAAAATTTAACCAAAACTTCTTGAAACATACATGTCATGGATTGGAGAATTTAGGTGAGGTAGGACAACTATAAGTAAGTTTTTGTATGCTCCTTAAGGTAGAATGAGAAGCATTTTATACAAGTTTATGTTCGTTTGTAACACCCCTAAGTAACCCTTCTAAATACTCGAAAGACACTATGATCTTGTAAAAGGTCCTATGAGAATCCTAAACAAAACTTTTTAAACAAAAATTCTTGAAACATATGTGTCATGGATCGGGGGTTTTAGGTGAGGTTAAACAACTATAAGTAAGTTTTTGTATGTTGCTTAAGGTAGAATGAGAAGCATTTTATACAAGTTTATGTTCGTTTGTAACACCCCTAAGTAACCCGTCTAAATACTAGAAAGACACTTTGATCTTGTAAAAGGTCCTATGAGAATCCTAAACAAAACTTTTTAAACAACAATTCTTGAAACATATGTGTCATGGATTGGAGATTTAGGTGAGGTTAGACAACTATAAGTAAGATTTTGTATGCTCCTAAAGGTAGAATGAGAATCATTTTATACAAGTTTATGTTCATTTGTAACACCCCTAAATAACCCTTCTAAATAATAGAAAGACACTTTGACCTTCTACAAGTTCCTATGATAATCCTAAACAAAACTTTTTAAACAAAACTTCTTGAAACCTATGTGTCATGGATTGGAGAATTTAGGTGCAGTAAGACAACTATAAGTAAGTTTTTGTATGCTCCCAAAGGTAGAATGAGAAGCATGTTGTACATGTTTATGTTCGTTTGTAACACAACTAAGTAACCCCTCCAAAAGACTAGAAAGACATTTTGATCTTCTAAAAGGTCCTATGAGAATCCAAAATAAAACTTTTTAACCAAAACTTCTTGAAACATATATGTCATGGATTGGAGAATTTAGGTGAGGTAGGACAACTATAAGTAAGTTTTTGTATTCTCCCAAAGGTAGAATGATAAGCATGTTTTACATGTTTATGTTCGATTGTAACACAACTAAGTAACCCCTCTAATAGGCTAGAAAGACACTTTGATCTTCTAAAAGGTCCTATGAGAATCCTAAATAAAACTTTTTAACCAAAACTTCTTGAAACATATATGTCATGGATTGGAGAATTTAGGTGAAGTAGGACAACTATAAGTAAGTTTTTGTATTCTCCCAAAGGTAGAATGATAAGCATGTTTTACATGTTTATGTTCGTTTTTAACACATCTAAGTAACCCCTCTAAAAGACTAGAAAGACACTTTGATCTTCTAAAAGGTCCTATGAGAATCCTAAATAAAAACTTTTTAACCAAAACTTCTTGAAACATATATGTCATGGATTGGAGAATTTAGGTGAAGTAGGACAACTATAAGTAAGTTTTTGTATTCTCCCAAAGGTAGAATGATAAGCATGTTTTACATGTTTATGTTCGTTTTTAACACAACTAAGTAACCCCTCTAAAAGACTAGAAAGACACTTTGATCTTCTAAAAGGTCCTATGAGAATCCTAAATAAAAAATTTTAACCAAAACTTCTTGAAACATACATGTCATGGATTGGAGAATTTAGGTGAGGTAGGACAACTATAAGTAAGTTTTTGTATGCTCCTTAAGGTAGAATGAGAAGCATTTTATACAAGTTATGTTCGTTTGTAACACCCCTAAGTAACCCGTCTAAATACTAGAAAGACACTTTGATCTTCTAAAAGGTCCTATGAGAATCCTAAATAAAAAACTAAAGGTAGAATGATAATCATGTTTTACATGTTTATGTTCGTTTGTAACACAACTAAGTAACCCCTCTAAAAGACTAGAAAGACACTTTGATCTTCTAAAAGGTCCTATGAGAATCCTAAATAAAAAAATTTTAACCAAAACTTCTTGAAACATACATGTCATGGATTGGAGAATTTAGGTGAGGTAGGACAACTATAAGTAAGTTTTTGTATGCTCCTTAAGGTAGAATGAGAAGCATTTTATACAAGTTTATGTTCGTTTGTAACACCCCTAAGTAACCCTTCTAAATACTCGAAAGACACTATGATCTTGTAAAAGGTCCTATGAGAATCCTAAACAAAACTTTTTAAACAAAAATTCTTGAAACATATGTGTCATGGATCGGGGGTTTTAGGTGAGGTTAAACAACTATAAGTAAGTTTTTGTATGTTGCTTAAGGTAGAATGAGAAGCATTTTATACAAGTTTATGTTCGTTTGTAACACCCCTAAGTAACCCGTCTAAATACTAGAAAGACACTTTGATCTTGTAAAAGGTCCTATGAGAATCCTAAACAAAACTTTTTAAACAACAATTCTTGAAACATATGTGTCATGGATTGGAGATTTTAGGTGAGGTTAGACAACTATAAGTAAGATTTTGTATGCTCCTAAAGGTAGAATGAGAATCATTTTATACAAGTTTATGTTCATTTGTAACACCCCTAAATAACCCTTCTAAATAATAGAAAGACACTTTGACCTTCTACAAGTTCCTATGATAATCCTAAACAAAACTTTTTAAACAAAACTTCTTGAAACCTATGTGTCATGGATTGGAGAATTTAGGTGCAGTAAGACAACTATAAGTAAGTTTTTGTATGCTCCCAAAGGTAGAATGAGAAGCATGTTGTACATGTTTATGTTCGTTTGTAACACAACTAAGTAACCCCTCCAAAAGACTAGAAAGACATTTTGATCTTCTAAAAGGTCCTATGAGAATCCAAAATAAAACTTTTTAACCAAAACTTCTTGAAACATATATGTCATGGATTGGAGAATTTAGGTGAGGTAGGACAACTATAAGTAAGTTTTTGTATTCTCCCAAAGGTAGAATGATAAGCATGTTTTACATGTTTATGTTCGATTGTAACACAACTAAGTAACCCCTCTAATAGGCTAGAAAGACACTTTGATCTTCTAAAAGGTCCTATGAGAATCCTAAATAAAACTTTTTAACCAAAACTTCTTGAAACATATATGTCATGGATTGGAGAATTTAGGTGAAGTAGGACAACTATAAGTAAGTTTTTGTATTCTCCCAAAGGTAGAATGATAAGCATGTTTTACATGTTTATGTTCGTTTTTAACACAACTAAGTAACCCCTCTAAAAGACTAGAAAGACACTTTGATCTTCTAAAAGGTCCTATGAGAATCCTAAATAAAAACCCAAAACTTCTTGAAACATATATGTCATGGATTGGAGAATTTAGGTGAAGTAGGACAACATATACAGTAAGTTTAAGTTTTTGTATTCTCCCAAAGGTAGAATGATAAGCATGTTTTACATGTTTATGTTCGTTTTTAACACAACTAAGTAACCCCTCTAAAAGACTAGAAAGACACTTTGATCTTCTAAAAGGTCCTATGAGAATCCTAAATAAAAAATTTTAACCAAAACTTCTTGAAACATACATGTCATGGATTGGAGAATTTAGGTGAGGTAGGACAACTATAAGTAAGTTTTTGTATGCTCCTTAAGGTAGAATGAGAAGCATTTTATACAAGTTTATGTTCGTTTGTAACACCCCTAAGTAACCCTTCTAAATACTCGAAAGACACTATGATCTTGTAAAAGGTCCTATGAGAATCCTAAACAAAACTTTTTAAACAAAAATTCTTGAAACATATGTGTCATGGATCGGGGGTTTTAGGTGAGGTTAAACAACTATAAGTAAGTTTTTGTATGTTGCTTAAGGTAGAATGAGAAGCATTTTATACAAGTTTATGTTCGTTTGTAACACCCCTAAGTAACCCGTCTAAATACTAGAAAGACACTTTGATCTTGTAAAAGGTCCTATGAGAATCCTAAACAAAACTTTTTAAACAACAATTCTTGAAACATATGTGTCATGGATTGGAGATTTTAGGTGAGGTTAGACAACTATAAGTAAGATTTTGTATGCTCCTAAAGGTAGAATGAGAATCATTTTATACAAGTTTATGTTCATTTGTAACACCCCTAAATAACCCTTCTAAATAATAGAAAGACACTTTGACCTTCTACAAGTTCCTATGATAATCCTAAACAAAACTTTTTAAACAAAACTTCTTGAAACCTATGTGTCATGGATTGGAGAATTTAGGTGCAGTAAGACAACTATAAGTAAGTTTTTGTATGCTCCCAAAGGTAGAATGAGAAGCATGTTGTACATGTTTATGTTCGTTTGTAACACAACTAAGTAACCCCTCCAAAAGACTAGAAAGACATTTTGATCTTCTAAAAGGTCCTATGAGAATCCAAAATAAAACTTTTTAACCAAAACTTCTTGAAACTTATATGTCATGGATTGGAGAATTTAGGTGAGGTAGGACAACTATAAGTAAGTTTTTGTATTCTCCCAAAGGTAGAATGATAAGCATGTTTTACATGTTTATGTTCGATTGTAACACAACTAAGTAACCCCTCTAATAGGCTAGAAAGACACTTTGATCTTCTAAAAGGTCCTATGAGAATCCTAAATAAAACTTTTTAACCAAAACTTCTTGAAACATATATGTCATGGATTGGAGAATTTAGGTGAAGTAGGACAACTATAAGTAAGTTTTTGTATTCTCCCAAAGGTAGAATGATAAGCATGTTTTACATGTTTATGTTCGTTTTTAACACAACTAAGTAACCCCTCTAAAAGACTAGAAAGACACTTTGATCTTCTAAAAGGTCCTATGAGAATCCTAAATAAAAACTTTTTAACCAAAACTTCTTGAAACATATATGTCATGGATTGGAGAATTTAGGTGAAGTAGGACAACTATAAGTAAGTTTTTGTATTCTCCCAAAGGTAGAATGATAAGCATGTTTTACATGTTTATGTTCGTTTTTAACACAACTAAGTAACCCCTCTAAAAGACTAGAAAGACACTTTGATCTTCTAAAAGGTCCTATGAGAATCCTAAATAAAAAATTTTAACCAAAACTTCTTGAAACATACATGTCATGGATTGGAGAATTTAGGTGAGGTAGGACAACTATAAGTAAGTTTTTGTATGCTCCTTAAGGTAGAATGAGAAGCATTTTATACAAGTTATGTTCGTTTGTAACACCCCTAAGTAACCCGTCTAAATACTAGAAAGACACTTTGATCTTCTAAAAGGTCCTATGAGAATCCTAAATAAAAAACTAAAGGTAGAATGATAATCATGTTTTACATGTTTATGTTCGTTTGTAACACAACTAAGTAACCCCTCTAAAAGACTAGAAAGACACTTTGATCTTCTAAAAGGTCCTATGAGAATCCTAAATAAAAAAATTAAACCAAAACTTCTTGAAACATACATGTCATGGATTGGAGAATTTAGGTGAGGTAGGACAACTATAAGTAAGTTTTTGTATGCTCCTTAAGGTAGAATGAGAAGCATTTTATACAAGTTTATGTTCGTTTGTAACACCCCTAAGTAACCCTTCTAAATACTCGAAAGACACTATGATCTTGTAAAAGGTCCTATGAGAATCCTAAACAAAACTTTTTAAACAAAAATTCTTGAAACATATGTGTCATGGATCGGGGGTTTTAGGTGAGGTTAAACAACTATAAGTAAGTTTTTGTATGTTGCTTAAGGTAGAATGAGAAGCATTTTATACAAGTTTATGTTCGTTTGTAACACCCCTAAGTAACCCGTCTAAATACTAGAAAGACACTTTGATCTTGTAAAAGGTCCTATGAGAATCCTAAACAAAACTTTTTAAACAACAATTCTTGAAACATATGTGTCATGGATTGGAGATTTTAGGTGAGGTTAGACAACTATAAGTAAGATTTTGTATGCTCCTAAAGGTAGAATGAGAATCATTTTATACAAGTTTATGTTCATTTGTAACACCCCTAAATAACCCTTCTAAATAATAGAAAGACACTTTGACCTTCTACAAGTTCCTATGATAATCCTAAACAAAACTTTTTAAACAAAACTTCTTGAAACCTATGTGTCATGGATTGGAGAATTTAGGTGCAGTAAGACAACTATAAGTAAGTTTTTGTATGCTCCCAAAGGTAGAATGAGAAGCATGTTGTACATGTTTATGTTCGTTTGTAACACAACTAAGTAACCCCTCCAAAAGACTAGAAAGACATTTTGATCTTCTAAAAGGTCCTATGAGAATCCAAAATAAAACTTTTTAACCAAAACTTCTTGAAACATATATGTCATGGATTGGAGAATTTAGGTGAGGTAGGACAACTATAAGTAAGTTTTTGTATTCTCCCAAAGGTAGAATGATAAGCATGTTTTACATGTTTATGTTCGATTGTAAACAACTAAGTAACCCCTCTAATAGGCTAGAAAGACACTTTGATCTTCTAAAAGGTCCTATGAGAATCCTAAATAAAACTTTTTAACCAAAACTTCTTGAAACATATATGTCATGGATTGGAGAATTTAGGTGAAGTAGGACAACTATAAGTAAGTTTTTGTATTCTCCCAAAGGTAGAATGATAAGCATGTTTTACATGTTTATGTTCGTTTTTAACACAACTAAGTAACCCCTCTAAAAGACTAGAAAGACACTTTGATCTTCTAAAAGGTCCTATGAGAATCCTAAATAAAAACTTTTTAACCAAAACTTCTTGAAACATATATGTCATGGATTGGAGAATTTAGGTGAAGTAGGACAACTATAAGTAAGTTTTTGTATTCTCCCAAAGGTAGAATGATAAGCATGTTTTACATGTTTATGTTCGTTTTTAACACAACTAAGTAACCCCTCTAAAAGACTAGAAAGACACTTTGATCTTCTAAAAGGTCCTATGAGAATCCTAAATAAAAAATTTTAACCAAAACTTCTTGAAACATACATGTCATGGATTGGAGAATTTAGGTGAGGTAGGACAACTATAAGTAAGTTTTTGTATGCTCCTTAAGGTAGAATGAGAAGCATTTTATACAAGTTTATGTTCGTTTGTAACACCCCTAAGTAACCCTTCTAAATACTCGAAAGACACTATGATCTTGTAAAAGGTCCTATGAGAATCCTAAACAAAACTTTTTAAACAAAAATTCTTGAAACATATGTGTCATGGATCGGGGGTTTTAGGTGAGGTTAAACAACTATAAGTAAGTTTTTGTATGTTGCTTAAGGTAGAATGAGAAGCATTTTATACAAGTTTATGTTCGTTTGTAACACCCCTAAGTAACCCGTCTAAATACTAGAAAGACACTTTGATCTTGTAAAAGGTCCTATGAGAATCCTAAACAAAACTTTTTAACAACAATTCTTGAAACATATGTGTCATGGATTGGAGATTTTAGGTGAGGTTAGACAACTATAAGTAAGATTTTGTATGCTCCTAAAGGTAGAATGAGAATCATTTTATACAAGTTTATGTTCATTTGTAACACCCCTAAATAACCCTTCTAAATAATAGAAAGACACTTTGACCTTCTACAAGTTCCTATGATAATCCTAAACAAAACTTTTTAAACAAAACTTCTTGAAACCTATGTGTCATGGATTGGAGAATTTAGGTGCAGTAAGACAACTATAAGTAAGTTTTTGTATGCTCCCAAAGGTAGAATGAGAAGCATGTTGTACATGTTTATGTTCGTTTGTAACACAACTAAGTAACCCCTCCAAAAGACTAGAAAGACATTTTGATCTTCTAAAAGGTCCTATGAGAATCCAAAATAAAACTTTTTAACCAAAACTTCTTGAAACATATATGTCATGGATTGGAGAATTTAGGTGAGGTAGGACAACTATAAGTAAGTTTTTGTATTCTCCCAAAGGTAGAATGATAAGCATGTTTTACATGTTTATGTTCGATTGTAACACAACTAAGTAACCCCTCTAATAGGCTAGAAAGACACTTTGATCTTCTAAAAGGTCCTATGAGAATCCTAAATAAAACTTTTTAACCAAAACTTCTTGAAACATATATGTCATGGATTGGAGAATTTAGGTGAAGTAGGACAACTATAAGTAAGTTTTTGTATTCTCCCAAAGGTAGAATGATAAGCATGTTTTACATGTTTATGTTCGTTTTTAACACAACTAAGTAACCCCTCTAAAAGACTAGAAAGACACTTTGATCTTCTAAAAGGTCCTATGAGAATCCTAAATAAAAACTTTTTAACCAAAACTTCTTGAAACATATATGTCATGGATTGGAGAATTTAGGTGAAGTAGGACAACTATAAGTAAGTTTTTGTATTCTCCCAAAGGTAGAATGATAAGCATGTTTTACATGTTTATGTTCGTTTTTAACACAACTAAGTAACCCCTCTAAAAGACTAGAAAGACACTTTGATCTTCTAAAAGGTCCTATGAGAATCCTAAATAAAAAATTTTAACCAAAACTTCTTGAAACATACATGTCATGGATTGGAGAATTTAGGTGAGGTAGGACAACTATAAGTAAGTTTTTGTATGCTCCTTAAGGTAGAATGAGAAGCATTTTATACAAGTTTATGTTCGTTTGTAACACCCCTAAGTAACCCTTCTAAATACTCGAAAGACACTATGATCTTGTAAAAGGTCCTATGAGAATCCTAAACAAAACTTTTTAAACAAAAATTCTTGAAACATATGTGTCATGGATCGGGGGTTTTAGGTGAGGTTAAACAACTATAAGTAAGTTTTTGTATGTTGCTTAAGGTAGAATGAGAAGCATTTTATACAAGTTTATGTTCGTTTGTAACACCCCTAAGTAACCCGTCTAAATACTAGAAAGACACTTTGATCTTGTAAAAGGTCCAATGAGAATCCTAAACAAAACTTTTTGAACAACAATTCTTGAAACATATGTGTCATGGATTGGAGATTTTAGGTGAGGTTAGACAACTATAAGTAAGATTTTGTATGCTCCTAAAGGTAGAATGAGAATCATTTTATACAAGTTTATGTTCATTTGTAACACCCCTAAATAACCCTTCTAAATAATAGAAAGACACTTTGACCTTCTACAAGTTCCTATGATAATCCTAAACAAAACTTTTTAAACAAAACTTCTTGAAACCTATGTGTCATGGATTGGAGAATTTAGGTGCAGTAAGACAACTATAAGTAAGTTTTTGTATGCTCCCAAAGGTAGAATGAGAAGCATGTTGTACATGTTTATGTTCGTTTGTAACACAACTAAGTAACCCCTCCAAAAGACTAGAAAGACATTTTGATCTTCTAAAAGGTCCTATGAGAATCCAAAATAAAACTTTTTAACCAAAACTTCTTGAAACTTATATGTCATGGATTGGAGAATTTAGGTGAGGTAGGACAACTATAAGTAAGTTTTTTTATTCTCCCAAAGGTAGAATGATAAGCATGTTTTACATGTTTATGTTCGATTGTAACACAACTAAGTAACCCCTCTAATAGGCTAGAAAGACACTTTGATCTTCTAAAAGGTCCTATGAGAATCCTAAATAAAACTTTTTAACCAAAACTTCTTGAAACATATATGTCATGGATTGGAGAATTTAGGTGAAGTAGGACAACTATAAGTAAGTTTTTGTATTCTCCCAAAGGTAGAATGATAAGCATGTTTTACATGTTTATGTTCGTTTTTAACACATCTAAGTAACCCCTCTAAAAGACTAGAAAGACACTTTGATCTTCTAAAAGGTCATATGAGAATCCTAAATAAAAACTTTTTAACCAAAACTTCTTGAAACATATATGTCATGGATTGGAGAATTTAGGTGAAGTAGGACAACTATAAGTAAGTTTTTGTATTCTCCCAAAGGTAGAATGATAAGCATGTTTTACATGTTTATGTTCGTTTTTAACACAACTAAGTAACCCCTCTAAAAGACTAGAAAGACACTTTGATCTTCTAAAAGGTCCTATGAGAATCCTAAATAAAAAAATTTAACCAAAACTTCTTGAAACATACATGTCATGGATTGGAGAATTTAGGTGAGGTAGGACAACTATAAGTAAGTTTTTGTTGATAGATTTAGTGTGTTAGAACATTAGGGTTCATGCTAAAGAAGAGAGAGTATGCGCAGAAGTAAAGAGAGAGAGAATGAGGTTCATAAACCCTTAACATGTTTCTTTGGTGTTACAACATACTTATAGGAGTTACAACACATAAGATGCTTAACCTAAAGTAGAAACAAGACAAAATGAGTAGAGACAAAGGTCTGAGATGTCTGAACCGTGGCAGGAGGTGAGAGAAGGAGAGTGGTCCCCCCTTGTGGTCCAAAACACACCTTAACCCTAACGGCTCTCACTCCTCCCCAACGGCTCTCTTCTTCTACTTTAGGTCTCAACTAGTTGGCGCCTCACAATCTGATGTCCCCAACTTTGTACTTTTATTAATGTGCAAGTCTTGTGCATTTTATGATAATGAACAAGTCTTGACACATTGATCCTATCATGATCAATACTCCCCCTCAAGTTCAGACTTTGGAATCACCCTAAAGGCTGAACTTGGAATGATCATGGCAACACCTCATTAAAAACCTTGATGTGGAAAACCACTTGGGACAAAACCACATCAAGGGAAAAAGAGTATGCTGCGCATGAATCAGGAGAGTTCTAATCATGAATAGCTACTAGCCCTAGTTTGCCAAAGACATGAGTGCAAACCTTAAGACTAGCAGCCTTAGTGAAGATGTCTGCAAGTTGATCTTCACTCTTTGTGTAACAAGGCAGAATGGTCCCATCTTCAATCTTCTCCCTTACCTTGTGACAATCAATCTCAATGTGTTTTGTCCTCTCATGAAACACTGAGTTGGTTGCAATGTGAATAGCAGCCTGGTTGTCACAATGGAAGGTGATTGGACTTGTTTGCTCTATGCCAAAGTCCTTGAGCAAAGCTTTCAGCCATGTTAACTCGGTTGCAAGCTTCCTCATTGCCCTATACTCAGCTTCAGCACTAGAACAAGATACCACCTTCTGCTTCTTTGTCTTCCAAGTTACCAAGTTTCCTCCAATGAAGGTACAATAGCCGGTTGTTGATCTCCTATCACTCTTATCTCCAGCCCAATCTGCATCACAATAGCCAACAATCTCTGTGCTCTCATTCTTACCCATCCAAATACCTTGTTCAGTTGATCCTTTGAGATATCTGAGTATCCTCTCAATCAAACTCCAATGATACACTGTGGGTGATTGCATATGTTGGCTAACTTGATTCACAGCAAAACACATGTCTGGTCTTGTGAGAGTGAGGTAGATAAGCTTCCCAACCAGCCTCCTATACAATGAGACATCCTTGAACTTGACTTCATCTGATTTCTCCCCCTTTCTATTGACTTGGTAGCCATCTTCAAGAGGAGTCTTTGCAATCTTGCAATCAAGCATACTTGTTTCTGTCAGCAAGTCCTTAACATACTTCCTTTGGGACAGAAACAATCCATCATTGAATCTGCAAACTTCAATGCCCAAGAAGTACTTCAACTCACCAAGGTCCTTGATATCAAAGGAACTGTTGAGAAACGCCTTTGTGGATTGAATCCCATCATTATCACTTCCTGTGATGATCAAATCATCCACATATATCAGAACTACCACCACTCCTTGAGCACTTTGGAGTGTGAACAATGTGTGATCAGATTGAGACTTCTTGAAACCATGGTCCATGAGAGTGTGACTGAGCTTATGGTACCATGCCCTTGGTGATTGCTTCAGACCATAAATTGCCCTTCTCAGCCTCAACACTTCACCATCTTTACACAAGTGCTTCAAACCTGGTGGTGGAGTCATATACACTTCCTCTTCAAGTTCACCTTGTAGAAAGGCATTCTTCACATCCATTTGCCATAGATTCCATGAGAGGTTTGTGGCTAGGCTCAATGTGACTCTTACTGTATGGAGTTTAGCCACTGGTGCAAAGGTGTCTGTATAGTCTTCTCCATAGGTTTGAGTAAAGCCCCTTGCCACTAGCCTTGCCTTGTACCTCTCTATGTCTCCATTGCTTTTATACTTGATTGTGAAGACCCATTTAGAGCTGACAGTCTTCTTTCTTTTTGGCGGCTTCTCCACAATCCAAGTGTGGTTCCTCTCCATAGCTTCTTTCTCATCCTTGACTGCATCCATCCAAACCTTGATACCCTCAGCCTCTTCATAAGTCTTAGGAACCTGGTTTAGCTCAATCTTCCCAAGAAAGGCCTTGTGACTAGATGGTAGCAAGTCAATAGAACAAGTAGACTGACTAGGATGAGCTACTGCTTGGTTGTTGTAGTAAACTCTTGTCTTCATCCATTCTGATGGATCTTTCTTTTCCCTTGTGCTTCTCCTGAGTTGCTGAACCTGTTGATCAACCACCTCCTCATTACCCACTGCCTCTTGATAAACCATCTCATCCTCATTCATATCCAAGTCCACTTGGTTCTGATCTTGAGGTGGAATGTCTTCTTGAGTTTCAGCCGGTTCATGTGTGTGTGTTGCTGGTTCAGTATCCTCTTGTTGAGCTTCTTGGGTAGTTGTGTCATGCTTCTCTGGCCGTGGGGTATCATTACCCAAGTGATCCAACAAGTACTTCAAACTTGTTGCCAAATCTGAAGGTGATCTTGAGAGGTCCTTCAAACCTTCCCAATCCTTCTTCTCATAGTATCTCTGCCCCTCAATGAACTTAACATCCCTTGAAACATACGTCCTGTTGTTGCTTGGATCAAAACACTTGTAGCCCTTCTGAGTTGTGGAGTATCCAAGGAACATACACCTTATGCTCTTAGCATCTAGCTTATCCCTTTGATCTCCTGAGATATATACAAAACAAACACAACCAAACACACGTAAGTGTTCAATATATGGTTTGGCTTTGTTCAATACCTCATATGGTGAAATGTCTTGAAGGATTCTAGTTGGGATCCTGTTGATAAGATAGCATGCTGCTAACACTGCATCTCCCCAAAACCTCTTAGGAACATTGGTGTGGAACATCATAGACCTAGCAACTTCCATGAGATGTCTATTCTTCCTTTCAGCCACACCATTTTGTTGAGGAGTATGGGGACAGCTTGTTTGATGAAGGATCCCACATTTGTTCAAGTGAGCTTTGAATCTTTGGCTTGTATACTCTCCTCCATTATCTGACCTAAACACTTTGATCTTGGCATTAAACTGATTAGTAACATAGTTTTGGAAATTCAAAAATGCATCAAACACCCTATCTTTAGATGGCAGCAATGTTACCCAAGTATATTTTGATTTTTCATCTATGAAGGTCACAAAGTACTTGTTTCTATCTCTAGACAGACAAGGTGAGGTCCAAACATCAGAGTGCACAAGATCAAAACAATGTTCATAGATAGCAGTTGATTTAGGAAAGATAGTTCTACAATGTTTGCCAAGGATACAAGCTTCACAAGTTGAATGATCAAAGCTAACATTAGGCAACATTAAGTTCAAAGCACGAGCATGAGGATGTCCTAGTCTAGCATGCCATAGGACATTTTGATTGAAAGAAAAACAGGATTTAAAAGCTAATGAATCCGAGTTGCTTGGAGAAGTGTCTTCAAGGAGGTAAAGCTCATCTTGTGTACCACCTCTTCCAATAACCTTTCCATTCTTAATATCCTGAAAGCAAACATCATTAGGCCCAAAGATAACATTGCAATTCAAGTCTTTAGTGATCCTCTTAACCGACAGCAAGTTAGACTTAAACTTAGGAACATAGAATGCATCACTTTCCTTGTTAAATAATCTCAACTTTCCTGTACCTATTATTGGAATCCCTTGACCATCAGCTATAGTTACTCTTCCTAGGGCAGGTTTAATGTTCTCCAACAACTTAGCATTACTAATCATATGATGAGAAGCTCCTGAATCTACTACCAACTTATGATCAGTTTTACTAAGCAATTTATGTGAGAATAAAGAGATACCAGAGAGTTTAGAGGCATAAGCCTTGATGAGATCCTCAAGGTCACTCTTCTTGACATACTCAGTGGCTGTGTAAAGTGCAAGCTCCCCTCCTTGAGCTGAAGTGGAGGCTGGTTCATTCACAGCTTCTTGTGAGATGTTTGCATTTGCCCTTGAGTTCTTGAACTTGTCTGGTTTGAGGTGGGGATGAAGGACCCAACACTTATCCTTGGAGTGGCCTTTCCTCTTGCAATGATCACAAAATGGCGCCTTCTTCTCCTCAGTTTTGAAGCCGGCTTTGTTGGCAGTCACCAACTCCCCCTTTCCTCCAAACAAACCAATGTTTCCTTCTTCCTTTTGGAGCCTTGAGCACACCTCTTCAAAATCAGGAAGTGTAGTCTCCCTTAGGATCTTCATGATAGCATCATTGTAAACCGGATTCAAGTTGAGTAGAAGGCCAAAGATCTTGTCTTGCTCCTTTCTCTCAATGAGAACCTTGGGGTTTAAAGTGCTTGGCCTTAGCATCTCAAGTTCAGACCATGCTGAAGAGAACTTCCCAAGATACTTGGTAAAGTCATGGTCTTCTTGTTTCAGCTCATTTATGGCCTTCTTCACCTCATATACTCTGCTCAGATTTGAAACATCTCCATAAATCTTCTTGAGAGTATCCCACAGTGACTTGGCTGTCTCACAATGAGAATAAGCTTCAAGGATGGATGGGTCAAGAGAGTTTTGGAGAAAGCCAAGCACAAGCTGATCTTCTTGAAACCATTTAGCTTCTGCCTTCTTAGTTTCCTCATCCTTCTTCTTGGCTTCATCTTCTTCAGTTGGTGTTTTATCCTCCAAGATGTGTTCCCACAAACCTCTTCCACAAATAGCAGTCTTGATGGTCCTTTGCCATGTCCTATAGTTGATACCTTTGAGCATAACAGGGACAACAGTAGGCCTCAAGCTGGAGCTAAGATGAGTAGAGTCTTCCATGGAGAGTGACTGAAGAGAGTGAGTGAGGACTTGAGTAACCGAGAAGAGTTGGAATCTTGAGTAACCGAGAAGAGTGAGAAGCTTCTAGGGTTTTAAGACCGAGAAGCAACTAATGACCGAGAGACTGATGCTTGGTGCAAGACTTAGGGTTTAGGACAGAGAGTAAGAGTGATGAACAGGTGAGGAACCGTGAGAGATTTAGAAGGAACCGTGAGAGATTTAGGACAGAGAATTTTCGGACAGAGAATGATGAGCTGAAGATTAATGATCTTAAGAGTGAGAGAATGGTGAAATGAAGAGAGAATCAAAGAAAGTAGAGATCTTGCTCTGATACCATGATAGATTTAGAGTGTTAGAACATTAGGGTTCATGCTAAAGAAGAGAGAGTATGCGCAGAAGTAAAGAGAGAGAGAATGAGGTTCATAAACCCTTAACATGTTTCTTTGGTGTTACAACATACTTATAGGAGTTACAACACATAAGATGCTTAACCTAAAGTAGAAACAAGACAAAATGAGTAGAGACAAAGGTCTGAGATGTCTGAACCGTGGCAGGAGGTGAGAGAAGGAGAGTGGTCCCCCCTTGTGGTCCAAAACACACCTTAACCCTAACGGCTCTCACTCCTCCCCAACGGCTCTCTTCTTCTACTTTAGGTCTCAACTAGTTGGCGCCTCACAATCTGATGTCCCCAACTTTGTACTTTTATTAATGTGCAAGTCTTGTGCATTTTATGATAATGAACAAGTCTTGACACATTGATCCTATCATGATCAATATTTGTATGCTCCTTAAGGTAGAATGAGAAGCATTTTATACAAGTTATGTTCGTTTGTAACACCCCTAAGTAACCCGTCTAAATACTAGAAAGACACTTTGATCTTCTAAAAGGTCCTATGAGAATCCTAAATAAAAAACTAAAGGTAGAATGATAAGCACGTTTTACATGTTTATGTTCGTTTTTAACACAACTAAGTAACCCCTCTAAAAGACTAGAAAGACACTTTGATCTTCTAAAAGGTCCTATGAGAATCCTAAATAAAAAATTTTAACCAAAACTTCTTGAAACATACATGTCATGGATTGGAGAATTTAGGTGAGGTAGGACAACTATAAGTAAGTTTTTGTATACTCCTTAAGGTAGAATGAGAAGCATTTTATACAAGTTTATGTTTGTTTGTAACACCCCTAAGTAACCCTTCTAAATACTCGAAAGACACTATGATCTTGTAAAAGGTCCTATGAGAATCCTAAACAAAACTTTTTAAACAAAAATTCTTGAAACATATGTGTCATGGATCGGGGGTTTTAGGTGAGGTTAAACAACTATAAGTAAGTTTTTGTATGTTGCTTAAGGTAGAATGAGAAGCATTTTATACAAGTTTATGTTCGTTTGTAACACCCCTAAGTAACCCGTCTAAATACTAGAAAGACACTTTGATCTTGTAAAAGGTCCAATGAGAATCCTAAACAAAACTTTTTGAACAACAATTCTTGAAACATATGTGTCATGGATTGGAGATTTTAGTTGAGGTTAGACAACTATAAGTAAGATTTTGTATGCTCCTAAAGGTAGAATGAGAATCATTTTATACAAGTTTATGTTCATTTGTAACACCCCTAAATAACCCTTCTAAATAATAGAAAGACACTTTGACCTTCTACAAGTTCCTATGATAATCCTAAACAAAACTTTTTAAACAAAACTTCTTGAAACCTATGTGTCATGGATTGGAGAATTTAGGTGCAGTAAGACAACTATAAGTAAGTTTTTGTATGCTCCCAAAGGTAGAATGAGAAGCATGTTGTACATGTTTATGTTCGTTTGAAACACAACTAAGTAACCCCTCCAAAAGACTAGAAAGACATTTTGATCTTCTAAAAGGTCCTATGAGAATCCAAAATAAAACTTTTTAACCAAAACTTCTTGAAACTTATATGTCATGGATTGGAGAATTTAGGTGAGGTAGGACAACTATAAGTAAGTTTTTTTATTCTCCCAAAGGTAGAATGATAAGCATGTTTTACATGTTTATGTTCGATTGTAACACAACTAAGTAACCCCTCTAATAGGCTAGAAAGACACTTTGATCTTCTAAAAGGTCCTATGAGAATCCTAAATAAAACTTTTTAACCAAAACTTCTTGAAACATATATGTCATGGATTGGAGAATTTAGGTGAAGTAGGACAACTATAAGTAAGTTTTTGTATTCTCCCAAAGGTAGAATGATAAGCATGTTTTACATGTTTATGTTCGTTTTTAACACATCTAAGTAACCCCTCTAAAAGACTAGAAAGACACTTTGATCTTCTAAAAGGTCCTATGAGAATCCTAAATAAAAACTTTTTAACCAAAACTTCTTGAAACATATATGTCATGGATTGGAGAATTTAGGTGAAGTAGGACAACTATAAGTAAGTTTTTGTATTCTCCCAAAGGTAGAATGATAAGCATGTTTTACATGTTTATGTTCGTTTTTAACACAACTAAGTAACCCCTCTAAAAGACTAGAAAGACACTTTGATCTTCTAAAAGGTCCTATGAGAATCCTAAATAAAAAAAATTTAACCAAAACTTCTTGAAACATACATGTCATGGATTGGAGAATTTAGGTGAGGTAGGACAACTATAAGTAAGTTTTTGTATGCTCCTTAAGGTAGAATGAGAAGCATTTTATACAAGTTATGTTCGTTTGTAACACCCCTAAGTAACCCGTCTAAATACTAGAAAGACACTTTGATCTTCTAAAAGGTCCTATGAGAATCCTAAATAAAAAACTAAAGGTAGAATGATAATCATGTTTTACATGTTTATGTTCGTTTGTAACACAACTAAGTAACCCCTCTAAAAGACTAGAAAGACACTTTGATCTTCTAAAAGGTCCTATGAGAATCCTAAATAAAAAAATTAAACCAAAACTTCTTGAAACATACATGTCATGGATTGGAGAATTTAGGGGAGGTAGGACAACTATAAGTAAGTTTTTGTATGCTCCTTAAGGTAGAATGAGAAGCATTTTATACAAGTTTATGTTCGTTTGTAACACCCCTAAGTAACCCTTCTAAATACTCGAAAGACACTATGATCTTGTAAAAGGTCCTATGAGAATCCTAAACAAAACTTTTTAAACAAAAATTCTTGAAACATATGTGTCATGGATCGGGGGTTTTAGGTGAGGTTAAACAACTATAAGTAAGTTTTTGTATGTTGCTTAAGGTAGAATGAGAAGCATTTTATACAAATTTATGTTCGTTTGTAACACCCCTAAATAACCCTTCTAAATAATAGAAAGACACTTTGACCTTCTACAAGTTCCTATGATAATCCTAAACAAAACTTTTTAAACAAAACTTCTTAAAACCTATGTGTCATGGATTGGAGAATTTAGGTGCAGTAAGACAACTATAAGTAAGTTTTTGTATGCTCCCAAAGGTAGAATGAGAAGCATGTTGTACATGTTTATGTTCGTTTGAAACACAACTAAGTAACCCCTCCAAAAGACTAGAAAGACATTTTGATCTTCTAAAAGGTCCTATGAGAATCCAAAATAAAACTTTTTAACCAAAACTTCTTGAAACTTATATGTCATGGATTGGAGAATTTAGGTGAGGTAGGACAACTATAAGTAAGTTTTTTTATTCTCCCAAAGGTAGAATGATAAGCATGTTTTACATGTTTATGTTCGATTGTAACACAACTAAGTAACCCCTCTAATAGGCTAGAAAGACACTTTGATCTTCTAAAAGGTCCTATGAGAATCCTAAATAAAACTTTTTAACCAAAACTTCTTGAAACATATATGTCATGGATTGGAGAATTTAGGTGAAGTAGGACAACTATAAGTAAGTTTTTGTATTCTCCCAAAGGTAGAATGATAAGCATGTTTTACATGTTTATGTTCGTTTTTAACACATCTAAGTAACCCCTCTAAAAGACTAGAAAGACACTTTGATCTTCTAAAAGGTCCTATGAGAATCCTAAATAAAAACTTTTTAACCAAAACTTCTTGAAACATATATGTCATGGATTGGAGAATTTAGGTGAAGTAGGACAACTATAAGTAAGTTTTTGTATTCTCCCAAAGGTAGAATGATAAGCATGTTTTACATGTTTATGTTCGTTTTTAACACAACTAAGTAACCCCTCTAAAAGACTAGAAAGACACTTTGATCTTCTAAAAGGTCCTATGAGAATCCTAAATAAAAAAAATTTAACCAAAACTTCTTGAAACATACATGTCATGGATTGGAGAATTTAGGTGAGGTAGGACAACTATAAGTAAGTTTTTGTATGCTCCTTAAGGTAGAATGAGAAGCATTTTATACAAGTTATGTTCGTTTGTAACACCCCTAAGTAACCCGTCTAAATACTAGAAAGACACTTTGATCTTCTAAAAGGTCCTATGAGAATCCTAAATAAAAAACTAAAGGTAGAATGATAATCATGTTTTACATGTTTATGTTCGTTTGTAACACAACTAAGTAACCCCTCTAAAAGACTAGAAAGACACTTTGATCTTCTAAAAGGTCCTATGAGAATCCTAAATAAAAAAATTAAACCAAAACTTCTTGAAACATACATGTCATGGATTGGAGAATTTAGGTGAGGTAGGACAACTATAAGTAAGTTTTTGTATGCTCCTTAAGGTAGAATGAGAAGCATTTTATACAAGTTTATGTTCGTTTGTAACACCCCTAAGTAACCCTTCTAAATACTCGAAAGACACTATGATCTTGTAAAAGGTCCTATGAGAATCCTAAACAAAACTTTTTAAACAAAAATTCTTGAAACATATGTGTCATGGATCGGGGGTTTTAGGTGAGGTTAAACAACTATAAGTAAGTTTTTGTATGTTGCTTAAGGTAGAATGAGAAGCATTTTATACAAATTTATGTTCGTTTGTAACACCCCTAAATAACCCTTCTAAATAATAGAAAGACACTTTGACCTTCTACAAGTTCCTATGATAATCCTAAACAAAACTTTTTAAACAAAACTTCTTGAAACCTATGTGTCATGGATTGGAGAATTTAGGTGCAGTAAGACAACTATAAGTAAGTTTTTGTATGCTCCCAAAGGTAGAATGAGAAGCATGTTGTACATGTTTATGTTCGTTTGTAACACAACTAAGTAACCCCTCCAAAAGACTAGAAAGACATTTTGATCTTCTAAAAGGTCCTATGAGAATCCAAAATAAAACTTTTTAACCAAAACTTCTTGAAACTTATATGTCATGGATTGGAGAATTTAGGTGAGGTAGGACAACTATAAGTAAGTTTTTTTATTCTCCCAAAGGTAGAATGATAAGCATGTTTTACATGTTTATGTTCGTTTTTAACACATCTAAGTAACCCCCTCTAAAAGACTAGAAAGACACTTTGATCTTCTAAAAGGTCCTATGAGAATCCTAAATAAAAACTTTTTAACCAAAACTTCTTGAAACATATATGTCATGGATTGGAGAATTTAGGTGAAGTAGGACAACTATAAGTAAGTTTTTGTATTCTCCCAAAGGTAGAATGATAAGCATGTTTTACATGTTTATGTTCGTTTTTAACACAACTAAGTAACCCCTCTAAAAGACTAGAAAGACACTTTGATCTTCTAAAAGGTCCTATGAGAATCCTAAATAAAAAAAATTTAACCAAAACTTCTTGAAACATACATGTCATGGATTGGAGAATTTAGGTGAGGTAGGACAACTATAAGTAAGTTTTTGTATGCTCCTTAAGGTAGAATGAGAAGCATTTTATACAAGTTATGTTCGTTTGTAACACCCCTAAGTAACCCGTCTAAATACTAGAAAGACACTTTGATCTTCTAAAAGGTCCTATGAGAATCCTAAATAAAAAACTAAAGGTAGAATGATAATCATGTTTTACATGTTTATGTTCGTTTGTAACACAACTAAGTAACCCCTCTAAAAGACTAGAAAGACACTTTGATCTTCTAAAAGGTCCTATGAGAATCCTAAATAAAAAAATTAAACCAAAACTTCTTGAAACATACATGTCATGGATTGGAGAATTTAGGTGAGGTAGGACAACTATAAGTAAGTTTTTGTATGCTCCTTAAGGTAGAATGAGAAGCATTTTATACAAGTTTATGTTCGTTTGTAACACCCCTAAGTAACCCTTCTAAATACTCGAAAGACACTATGATCTTGTAAAAGGTCCTATGAGAATCCTAAACAAAACTTTTTAAACAAAAATTCTTGAAACATATGTGTCATGGATCGGGGGTTTTAGGTGAGGTTAAACAACTATAAGTAAGTTTTTGTATGTTGCTTAAGGTAGAATGAGAAGAATTTTATACAAGTTTATGTTCGTTTGTAACACCCCTAAGTAACCCGTCTAAATACTAGAAAGACACTTTGATCTTGTAAAAGGTCCTATGAGAATCCTAAATAAAACTTTTTAAACAACAATTCTTGAAACATATGTGTCATGGATTGGAGATTTTAGGTGAGGTTAGACAACTATAAGTAAAATTTTGTATGCTCCTAAAGGTAGAATGAGAATCATTTTATACAAGTTTATGTTCATTTGTAACACCCCTAAATAACCCTTCTAAATAATAGAAAGACACTTTGACCTTCTACAAGTTCCTATGATAATCCTAAACAAAACTTTTTAAACAAAACTTCTTGAAACCTATGTGTCATGGATTGGAGAATTTAGGTGCAGTAAGTCAACTATAAGTAAGTTTTTGTATGCTCCCAAAGGTAGAATGAGAAGCATGTTGTACATGTTTATGTTCGTTTGTAACACAACTAAGTAACCCCTCCAAAAGACTAGAAAGACATTTTGATCTTCTAAAAGGTCCTATGAGAATCCAAAATAAAACTTTTTAACCAAAACTTCTTGAAACATATATGTCATGGATTGGAGAATTTAGGTGAGGTAGGACAACTATAAGTAAGTTTTTGTATTCTCCCAAAGGTAGAATGATAAGCATGTTTTACATGTTTATGTTCGATTGTAACACAACTAAGTAACCCCTCTAATAGGCTAGAAAGACACTTTGATCTTCTAAAAGGTCCTATGAGAATCCTAAATAAAACTTTTTAACCAAAACTTCTTGAAACATATATGTTATGGATTGGAGAATTTAGGTGAAGTAGGACAACTATAAGTAAGTTTTTGTATTCTCCCAAAGGTAGAATGATAAGCATGTTTTACATGTTTATGTTCGTTTTTAACACAACTAAGTAACCCCTCTAAAAGACTAGAAAGACACTTTGATCTTCTAAAAGGTCCTATGAGAATCCTAAATAAAAATTTTTAACCAAAACTTCTTGAAACATACATGTCATGGATTGGAGAATTTAGGTGAGGTAGGACAACTATAAGTAAGTTTTTGTATGCTCCTTAAGGTATAAAGAGAAGCATTTTATACAAGTTTATGTTCGTTTGTAACACCCCTAAGTAACCCTTCTAAATACTCGAAAGACACTATGATCTTGTAAAAGGTCCTATGAGAATCCTAAACAAAACTTTTGAAACAAAAATTCTTGAAACATATGTGTCATGGATCGGGGGTTTTAGGTGAGGTTAAACAACTATAAGTAAGTTTTTGTATGTTGCTTAAGGTAGAATGAGAAGCATTTTATACAAGTTTATGTTCGTTTGTAACACCCCTAAGTAACCCGTCTAAATACTAGGAAGACACTTTGATCTTGTAAAAGGTCCAATGAGAATCCTAAACAAAACTTTTTGAACAACAATTCTTGAAACATATGTGTCATGGATTGGAGATTTCAGGTGAGGTTAGACAACTATAAGTAAGATTTTGTATGCTCCTAAAGGTAGAATGAGAATCATTTTATACAAGTTTATGTTCATTTGTAACACCCCTAAATAACCCTTCTAAATAATAGAAAGACACTTTGACCTTCTACAAGTTCCTATGATAATCCTAAACAAAACTTTTTAAACAAAACTTCTTGAAACCTATGTGTCATGGATTGGAGAATTTAGGTGCAGTAAGACAACTATAAGTAAGTTTTTGTATGCTCCCAAAGGTAGAATGAGAAGCATGTTGTACATGTTTATGTTCGTTTGTAACACAACTAAGTAACCCCTCCAAAAGACTAGAAAGACATTTTGATCTTCTAAAAGGTCCTATGAGAATCCAAAATAAAACTTTTTAACCAAAACTTCTTGAAACTTATATGTCATGGATTGGAGAATTTAGGTGAGGTAGGACAACTATAAGTAAGTTTTTTTATTCTCCCAAAGGTAGAATGATAAGCATGTTTTACATGTTTATGTTCGATTGTAACACAACTAAGTAACCCCTCTAATAGGCTAGAAAGACACTTTGATCTTCTAAAAGGTCCTATGAGAATCCTAAATAAAACTTTTTAACCAAAACTTCTTGAAACATATATGTCATGGATTGGAGAATTTAGGTGAAGTAGGACAACTATAAGTAAGTTTTTGTATTCTCCCAAAGGTAGAATTGATGAGGACATCAAGTCATCATCAACCAAGGAGCATGGAGAGGACATAAATCAACCAACCAAGACCCTTGGAGAGAAACAGCTTGTATGCACCAGAGACATATGTGCATGTCTTGAATCATATCTTTCCCACTATGAGGAGTTAAGCTACAAATCAACCTGTTCCAGAAACTTAACTCATCAAGGAATCCTGGAGAGTTTGAATCATCATAAATGGAGTTCAGATGAAGAAGTTATACAACTTCTAAAACAGATGATTCTCAGCTTGCTTCATCTGGAGGCTCAAGGATTCAATCAGTTACAAACAAGACATTGGCGACCAGGAGAGATATCTAAGCATTCAGGAGACACATTTAATCATTCAGGAGAGTTATCTATCAAGTTCCCATGCACCAGCAGCCATATGATCAGGAGGATCCCATTATTACTCTTACACTTGCCTAATTTGGAGCCAATGGAGATCAATCACCAACAACTCTTTTCCCTGAAGTTTGGCCACGAATTGAAGCTCTCTAACATCATCCAGAATGTACCTAGACACTCCACATTCATGCCAAAGCTTTCAAGACTTAAGAAGATTCATCTTTCCATTTCTGGCCAAATATTCCAATAAATCCCAACGGCCATATTCCTTATATTTTTCGATTCTTTTCTTGTATTAGGCCTTTCAGACTGTTGTCTATGAGCCTATAAAAGCTCAGGTTCGAATTCATTGTAAATGACCCTTTTCAACCATTTTAAAGTAATAGAATTATTCTGTTTTTCTTCCAAAGTTTGTGTTCTTTGTGAAGTGTTCCTTCTTTGAATATTGTGAGTGATTCACCTTGTTCTTAGGAGTTTCAGATCAATCTATTTGAGTGATTCAGATAGCTTGTTCTTAGATTGAGAGAGTCAATAAAACCCATTGGTTGAGAGAGTCAATCACAAGTTCCACCACCACATCTACCTTCAATCCATCTTCCGCAAGCTTGGCTTAGGAATCATCTGATCATCAAGTGATCTTAGCATTGGAGTGATTCCAGGGCTGTATCATCTGGTATCAGAGCTTCAAAAGCTCCTATCCATCAGGTTGTGTTCATCCAACCCTTATCTTTTCTGTTTGTTTCATTAAAATCGAAAACCCATAAAAATTGTGTTTCTGTTCTAAATCTGTTTTTTGCATCCATTCTGTTGTTATCTAGATTTATTCATCTTGTCTTGTTTTCATCTAGTTTCATTGCATTCATAAAAAGAAAATCCAAAACAAAAGTGCCATCACTGCATCTAGTTTTTGTGTTCTTCATTTGTTCTTCACTAAGTTTAAGACTTTTAGTGCCTTTGATTCGTTTTTCCTATATAAAAACCCAGAAAAAGTTTCTTTACTTATTTAGAATTTGTTCATTTCGAAATTAAAAAAAAAAATCAAAAAAACTAGCAAGTTTACAAATCTGTGTTCTAGGAGGATCAAAAAAAGGAAGTTTACTTCTGTCCAGATTTAGCAGCCTTTGAATTCAGATTATATCTTTCCTAAACTCTTATCTTGTTGATTTGCCATAAGATTTCAAAAAAAAAAAAAAACACCATTGATACACTTTAATTTTCTGAATTTCAGAAATATAACCATGGAACAAGAAGATCAAGTCTATTCAAGAGAAGTAAACACCTATGAAGATGAGTACTGGTCTGGAACTGATTATGAAGAACCCCCATGGCCAGAAGGTTACTATGATTTTGAAGAAGAACAACATGAAGAGGAGATGGAACCAGAACCACCAGATTATACAAGAAGCTATATAAAGGAATCATGGTACCAATCAGAAGATTCATGGACAGAACGAGGTTATCTATCTTCAGATTATGATGAGACAGTTGATGAGAAGTACAACTACTACAGAACCTCACCAAGGAAGGGGGTGCAACAACACACTTTGATGACCAGTCAAGCACAACATTCCAAATCCTTAACATTTTCAGGTTCTAGCAATGATCCAGAGGATTATCTAAGATGGGAGAACAATATGAAGCAGTGGTTGCGTCTCCATAACATTCCCAAAGAAGAAAAGTTGTCATATGCTGTTGATTCTCTTGTTGGAGCAGCTTACAATTGGTGGCTGAAAGAAGGTGTCCCAACGTTCTACAACAATCCTGTGTCAGATTGGGGAGACCTTAAGGTGAGAATGTACAGAGAATTTGTGAAGAATCGCAGGAACATTCCTACCAAGCTCACCTGCCAAGCAACACCAAGTAAGGTGATTTCTACACCACAGCCTGCCCAAAGGAGCAAATGTGCCTACCTCCCCGAGCCTAAGTATGTGTTATCAAATGCTTTCACACGTCAATCAGAAGCTAAGAAGGCCACTCATGCGAAGAAAGATCAGAAAAGTACAGAATTGCAAAGCTTACAAAAGCAGTGGCAGAAGATAGAGGAGATGTTGCAACTAAAGGAGAAGAAAACAGAGCTGAAGCAGAGTCATAAGTCTTCTTCTATGAACATAGAAGAACCAGAAGTTGCAACCAAGGCAACCAAACCCAGCTCCAACACCTTGCACATTCAGTCAGAGATGCCAAGCTCAGGTAAGTCTACTAACTCTAAGAAACTCAAAGATCAGACATGTTATAGATGTCATAGGAGAGGACACTTTGCTGCAACCTGTCCATCTAAACAATTGTTGAAAGAAACATCACCAGGAAAGGAAACTGCATTAGCTAAAACCAGTGATAGTTTAGCTCATTCTGATTTGTTATTTCCCAATTCTAGTGTCATGCATTTGTCTTTGTCAAAAGGATTTGAAACAGGGAACGAAGAGCTGAGCAGGAAAGAGCATGAGAAAAACAAAGTCAGTAGGAAAGATCAAAGACCAGAGAAGCATGTTTTGGTGATAAAAAAAGAAGATGAACGTTTAATGGTCATTAGCTCACAAGAGCAGAAGGTCCAAAGCCTCATCCAACCTACTGAAGTTGGACATGTAAGTACAAGTATCATACAATCAGTTTTAAGTACTCCAAGAACAGATATGATGCACTTGTTCTTCCCAATGAGCATCTCTACAAATACAAAGCACAAGAGAGAAGAGAATGTAAGGAGAAACTCAGAAATAGTCCTTATACTAAGTGATCAGACTGATCAAGGCAGTAGAGAAAAGGAGAACATCAAGGAGAAACCACCAGACCCAAGCAAAGACACAACAACATCTATTAACAAGCTAAGTATTGAAGTGGAGATCACATAGTGCACTATATTGAAGAAGAGATCTCATATTGAACTAAACTGGACGTGAACTATACTGAACGCGAACTATACTGGACGTGAGACTACATAGTTGACTATATCAGAACACTAGTGTCTTGTAAGACAAAATCCTGTCACACTCTTGTGACCGTTGGAGCCTTCTCTGCTTTTGTTTAAAGTTGTGTAGCCCTAGTTTTATGCATATATAACTCTTGTAAAGTTCCCATTTGATAATTAAGAGAATTATTCTTCTCTGAAAACTTATTATCTCTCTCATTCTCTCTCTCACTCTCTGCGCCAGAAACCCTAAGAAAGGTTCTGTGTCTCTCTCACAAATCTCACAAATTCTACCTGTTCTACTACATTCTCTCAACTTAATCTTATTATTCTAACACTAAGTCTTTCTTTGATACATTTCATTTCCAATGATTCATTAGCTGTGTTAAAGAACTTGTTAACCTTGCAAGAAGATGAGATATCATTAGTACAGGAAATTGACTTTAAGGAGAATGATTCAAGTTGCTTATTCTGTGATAAAGAGCCCATAATGCACTTGTCTCTTTGCCAAAGTGTTGAACATTTTTCAGGTCATAATGAGAGCAGGAGCAAGGCAGACAAAGGAGACACTACACCAGACCAAAGAAGAGGAGTATTACTATCCTATCTGCTCAAAGGAGAACCACCAGACAATCCACTGACCTCCAGACCATATAAACATCAAGGTAAGACACTAAACTCCCAAAGCAGAATGAAAGCTAACTTGCTTTCTCTTGGTGCAGATTATTCAGTTTCGAGGTCAAAACCTTTTCAAGAGGGAGAGTATGATGAGGACATCAAGTCATCATCAACCAAGGAGCATGGAGAGGACATAAATCAACCAACCAAGACCCTTGGAGAGAAACAGCTTGTATGCACCAGAGACATATGTGCATGTCTTGGATCATATCTTTCCCACTATGAGGAGTTAAGCTACAAATCAACCTGTTCCAGAAACTTAACTCATCAAGGAATCCTGGAGAGTTTGAATCATCATAAATGGAGTTCAGATGAAGAAGTTATACAACTTCTAAAACAGATGATTCTCAGCTTGCTTCATCTGGAGGCTCAAGGATTCAATCAGTTACAAACAAGACATTGGCGACCAGGAGAGATATCTAAGCATTCAGGAGACACATTTAATCATTCAGGAGAGTTATCTATCAAGTTCCCATGCACCAGCAGCCATATGATCAGGAGGATCCCATTATTACTCTTACACTTGCCTAATTTGGAGCCAATGGAGATCAATCACCAACAACTCTTTTCCCTGAAGTTTGGCCACGAATTGAAGCTCTCTAACATCATCCAGAATGTACCTAGACACTCCACATTCATGCCAAAGCTTTCAAGACTTAAGAAGATTCATCTTTCCATTTCTGGCCAAATATTCCAATAAATCCCAACGGCCATATTCCTTATATTTTTCGATTCTTTTCTTGTATTAGGCCTTTCAGACTGTTGTCTATGAGCCTATAAAATCTCAGGTTCGAATTCATTGTAAATGACCCTTTTCAACCATTTTAAAGTAATATAATTATTCTGTTTTTCTTCCAAAGTTTGTGTTCTTTGTGAAGTGTTCCTTCTTTGAATATTGTGAGTGATTCACCTTGTTCTTAGGAGTTTCAGATCAATCTATTTGAGTGATTCAGATAGCTTGTTCTTAGATTGAGAGAGTCAATAAAACCCATTGGTTGAGAGAGTCAATCACAAGTTCCACCACCACATCTACCTTCAATCCATCTTCCGCAAGCTTGGCTTAGGAATCATCTGATCATCAAGTGATCTTAGCATTGGAGTGATTCCAGGGCTGTATCAAGAATGATAAGCATGTTTTACATGTTTATGTTCGTTTTTAACACATCTAAGTAACCCCTCTAAAAGACTAGAAAGACACTTTGATCTTCTAAAAGGTCCTATGAGAATCCTAAATAAAAACTTTTTAACCAAAACTTCTTGAAACATATATGTCATGGATTGGAGAATTTAGGTGAAGTAGGACAACTATAAGTAAGTTTTTGTATTCTCCCAAAGGTAGAATGATAAGCATGTTTTACATGTTTATGTTTGTTTTTAACACAACTAAGTAACCCCTCTAAAAGACTAGAAAGACACTTTGATCTTCTAAAAGGTCCTATGAGAATCCTATAAGTAAGTTTTTGTATGCTCCTTAAGGTAGAATGAGAAGCATTTTATACAAGTTATGTTCGTTTGTAACACCCCTAAGTAACCCGTCTAAATACTAGAAAGACACTTTGATCTTCTAAAAGGTCCTATGAGAATCCTAAATAAAAAACTAAAGGTAGAATGATAATCATGTTTTACATGTTTATGTTCGTTTGTAACACAACTAAGTAACCCCTCTAAAAGACTAGAAAGACACTTTGATCTTCTAAAAGGTCCTATGAGAATCCTAAATAAAAAATTAAACCAAAACTTCTTGAAACATACATGTCATGGATTGGAGAATTTATGTGAGGTAGGACAACTATAAGTAAGTTTTTGTATGCTCCTTAAGGTAGAATGAGAAGCATTTTATACAAGTTTATGTTCGTTTGTAACACCCCTAAGTAACCCTTCTAAATACTCGAAAGACACTATGATCTTGTAAAAGGTCCTATGAGAATCCTAAACAAAACTTTTTAAACAAAAATTCTTGAAACATATGTGTCATGGATCGGGGGTTTTAGGTGAGGTTAAACAACTATAAGTAAGTTTTTGTATGTTGGTAGAATGAGAAGCATTTTATACAAGTTTATGTTCGTTTGTAACACCCCTAAGTAACCCGTCTAAATACTAGAAAGACACTTTGATCTTGTAAAAGGTCCAATGAGAATCCTAAAAAAAACTTTTTGAACAACAATTCTTGAAACATATGTGTCATGGATTGGAGATTTTAGGTGAGGTTAGACAACTATAAGTAAGATTTTGTATGCTCCTAAAGGTAGAATGAGAATCATTTTATACAAGTTTATGTTCATTTGTAACACCCCTAAATAACCCTTCTAAATAATAGAAAGACACTTTGACCTTCTACAAGTTCCTATGATAATCCTAAACAAAACTTTTTAAACAAAACTTCTTGAAACCTATGTGTCATGGATTGGAGAATTTAGGTGCAGTAAGTCAACTATAAGTAAGTTTTTGTATGCTCCCAAAGGTAGAATGAGAAGCATGTTGTACATGTTTATGTTCGTTTGTAACACAACTAAGTAACCCCTCCAAAAGACTAGAAAGACATTTTGATCTTCTAAAAGGTCCTATGAGAATCCAAAATAAAACTTTTTAACCAAAACTTCTTGAAACATATATGTCATGGATTGGAGAATTTAGGTGAGGTAGGACAACTATAAGTAAGTTTTTGTATTCTCCCAAAGGTAGAATGATAAGCATGTTTTACATGTTTATGTTCGATTGTAACACAACTAAGTAACCCCTCTAATAGGCTAGAAAGACACTTTGATCTTCTAAAAGGTCCTATGAGAATCCTAAATAAAAAATTTTAACCAAAACTTCTTGAAACATATATGTCATGGATTGGAGAATTTAGGTGAAGTAGGACAACTATAAGTAAGTTTTTGTATACTCCCAAAGGTAGAATGATAAGCATGTTTTACATGTTTATGTTCGTTTTTAACACAACTAAGTAACCCCTCTAAAAGACTAGAAAGACACTTTGATCTTCTAAAAGGTCCTATGAGAATCCTAAATAAAAAATTTTAACCAAAACTTCTTGAAACATACATGTCATGGATTGGAGAATTTAGGTGAGGTAGGACAACTATAAGTAAGTTTTTGTATGCTCCTTAAGGTAGAATGAGAAGCATTTTATACAAGTTATGTTCGTTTGTAACACCCCTAAGTAACCCGTCTAAATACTAGAAAGACACTTTGATCTTCTAAAAGGTCCTATGTGATAGATTTAGAGTATAAACATTGAAAGAGATTAGGGTTCTAGAGATGCTTTGTAGCCGCAAAGAGAGAGAGGAGAGAATAAGAGATTCCAAAACCCTTATCTTATTACTTTGGTGTTACATTCTTTATATAGGAGAGACAATACAATTGTTGCTTAACCTAAAGGAGTATGAAGACAAAATGAGCTATAGGACAAGGTCTGATCCTGCTGAACATGCGCAGGTAAGAGAGAGAGAATGTGGTCCCCTCCTTTCTTGTTCTTATGCTCCAACGGTCATCTCTCTCTCTAGGATGTTCCAACGGTCATCTCTCTTCATTAGGTTACACCAAACTTGAATTATGATAAGGTTAAGGCGCTTCTTACTCTTAGGAAGAAGTCCCCAATTATGCACATGATCAAATGTGCAAGACTTGTGCATTTTTAGATACTACACAGCCTTTGCACATTTGATCTTCTCATGATCAATACTCCCCCTCAAGTTCAGACTTTGGAATCACCCTAAAGACTGAACTTGGAATGATCATGGCAACACCTCATTAAAAACCTTGATGTGGAAAACCACTTGGGACAAAACCACATCAAGGGAAAAAGAGTATGCTGCTCATGAATCAGGAGAGTTCTAATCATGAATAGCTACTAGCCCTAGTTTGCCAAAGACATGGGTGCAAACCTTAAGACTAGCAGCCTTAGTGAAGATATCCGCAAGCTGATCTTCACTCTTTGTGTAGCAAGGTAGAATGGTTCCATCTTCAATCTTTTCCCTTACCTTGTGACAATCAATCTCAATGTGTTTTGTCCTCTCATGAAACACTGAGTTGGTTGCAATGTGAATAGCAGCCTGGTTGTCACAATGGAAGGTGATTGGACTTGATTGCTCTATGCCAAAGTCCTTAAGCAAAGCCTTCAACCATGTTAACTCGGTTGCAAGCTTCCTCATAGCCCTATACTCAGCTTCAGCACTAGAACAAGATACCACCTTCTGCTTCTTTGTCTTCCAAGTCACCAAGTTGCCTCCAATGAAGGTGCAATAGCCGGTTGTTGATCTCCTATCACTCTTGTCACCAGCCCAATCTGCATCACAATAGCCAACAATTTCTGTGCTATCATTCTTACCCATCCAAATGCCTTGGTCAGTTGATCCTTTGAGATATCTGAGTATCCTCTCAATCAAACTCCAATGATACACTGTGGGTGATTGCATATGTTGACTAACTTGATTCACAGCAAAGCACAAGTCTGGTCTTGTGAGAGTGAGGTAGATAAGCTTCCCAACCAGCCTCCTATACAATGAGACATCCTTGAACTCGACTTCATCTGATTTCTCCCCCTTTCTATTGACTTGGTAGCCATCTTCAAGAGGAGTCTTTGCAATCTTGCAATCAAGCATACTTGTTTCTGCCAACAAGTCCTTAACATACTTCCTTTGGGACAGAAACAACCCATCATTGAATCTGCATACTTCAATGCCCAAGAAATACTTCAATTCACCAAGGTCTTTGATATCAAAGGAACTCTTGAGGTAGGCCTTTGTGGATTGAATCCCATCATTATCACTTCCTGTGATAATCAAATCATCCACATAGATCAAAACCACCACCACTCCTTGAGCACTTTGAAGTGTGAACAATGTGTGATCAGATTGAGACTTCTTGAACCCATGGTCCATGAGAGTGTGACTGAGCTTATGGTACCATGCCCTTGGTGATTGCTTCAGACCATAAATTGCCCTTCTTAGCCTCAATACTTCACCATCTTTACACAAGTGCTTCAAACCTGGTGGTGGAGTCATATACACTTCTTCTTCAAGTTCACCTTGTAGAAAAGCATTCTTCACATCCATTTGCCATAGATTCCATGAGAGGTTTGTGGCTAAGCTCAGTGTGACTCTCACTGTATGAAGTTTAGCCACTGGTGCAAAGGTATCCGTATAGTCTTCTCCATAGGTTTGAGTGAACCCCCTTGCTACTAGCCTTGCCTTGTACCTCTCTATGTCTCCATTGCTTTTATACTTGATTGTGAAGACCCATTTAGAACTAACAGTCTTCTTCCTTTTTGGCAGCTTCTCCACAATCCAAGTGTGGTTCCTCTCCATAGCTTCTTTCTCATCCTTTACTGCATCCATCCAAACCTTGATACCTTCAGCCTCTTCATAAGTCTTAGGAACTTGGTTTAGCTCAATCTTTCCAAGAAAGGCCTTGTGACTAGATGGTAGCAAGTCAATAGAACAAGTAGACTGACTAGGATGAGCTACTGCTTGGTTGTTGTAGTAGACTCTTGTCTTCATCCATTCTGATGGATCTTTCTTTTCCCTTGTGCTTCTCCTGAGTTGCTGAACCTGTTGATCAACCACCTCTTCATTACCCACTGCCTCTTGATAAACCATCTCATCCTCATTCATATCCAAGTCCACTTGGTTCTGATCTTGAGGTAGAGTGTCTTCTTGAGCTTCAGCCGGTTCATGCGTGTGTGTTGCTGGTTCAGTATCCTCTTGTTGAGCTTCTTGGGTTTCTGTTTCAGGTTCCTTTGGCCGTGGGGTATCATTTCCCAAGTGGTCCAATAGGTACTTCAAACTTGTAGCCAAATCAGAAGGTGATCTTGAGAGATCCTTCAAACCTTCCCAATCCTTCTTCTCATAGTAACTCTGCCCCTCAATGAACTTAACATCCCTTGAAACATAGGTCCTGTTGTTGCTTGGATCAAAACACTTGTAGCCCTTCTGAGTTGTGGAGTATCCAAGAAACATACACTTTGTGCTCTTAGCATCTAGCTTGTTCCTTTGATCTCCTGAGATATACACAAAACAAACACAACCAAACACACGTAAGTGTTCAATAAATGGATTGGCTTTGTTCAATACCTCATATGGTGAAATGTCTTGAAGGACTCTAGTTGGGATCCTGTTGATGAGATAGCATGCTGCCAACACTGCATCTCCCCAAAACCTCTTAGGAACATTGGTGTGGAACATCATGGACCTAGCAACTTCCATGAGATGTCTGTTCTTCCTTTCAGCCACACCATTTTGTTGGGGAGTATGGGGACAGCTTGTTTGATGAAGGATCCCACATTTGTTCAAGTGAGCTTTGAATCTTTGGCTTGTATACTCTCCTCCATTATCTGACCTAAACACTTTGATCTTGGCATTAAACTGATTAGTAACATAGTTTTGGAAATTCAAAAATGCATCAAACACCCTATCTTTAGATGGAAGCAAAGTTACCCAAGTATATTTTGATTTTTCATCTATGAAGGTCACAAAATACTTGTTTCTATCTCTAGACAGGCAAGGTGAAGTCCAAACATCAGAGTGCACAAGATCAAAACAATGTTCATAGATAGTAGTTGATTTAGGAAAGATAGTTCTACAATGTTTGCCAAGAATACAAGCTTCACAAGTTGAATGATCAAAGCTAACATTAGGCAACATTAAGTTCAAAGCACGAGCATGAGGATGTCCTAGTCTAGCATGCCATAGGACATTTTGATTGAAAGAAAAACAGGATTTAAAAGCTAAAGTATCCGAGTGGTTTGGAGAAGTGTCTTCAAGGAGGTAAAGCTCATCTTGTGTACCACCTCTTCCAATAACCTTTCCATTCTTAATATCCTGAAAACAAACTTCATTAGGCCCAAAGATAACATTGCAATTCAAGTCTTTAGTGATCCTTTTAACCGACAGCAAGTTAGACTTAAACTTAGGAACATAGAATGCATCACTTTCCTTGTTAAATAATCTCAACTTTCCTGTACCTATTATTGGAATCCCTTGACCATCAGCTATAGTTACTCTTCCTAGGGCAGGTTTAATGTTCTCCAACAACTTAGCATTACTAATCATATGGTGAGAAGCTCCTGAATCTACTACCAACTTATGATCAGTTTTACTAAGCAATTTATGTGAGAATAAAGAGATACCAGAGAGTTTAGAGGCATAAGCCTTGATGAGGTCCTCAAGGTCACTCTTCTTAACATACTCAGTGGCTGTGTAGAGTGCAAGCTCCCCTCCTTGAGCTGAAGTGGAGGCTGGTTCATTCACAGCTTCTTGTGAGATGTTTGCATTTGCCCTTGAGTTCTTGAACTTGTCTGGTTTGAGGTGGGGATGGAGGATCCAACACTTATCCTTGGAGTGGCCTTTCCTCTTGCATTGATCACAAAATGGCGCCTTCTTCTCCTCAGGTTTGAAGCCGGCTTTGTTGGCAGTCACCAACTCCCCCTTTCCTCCAAACAAACCAATGTTTCCTTCTTCCTTTTGGAGCCTTGAGCACACCTCTTCAAAATCAGGAAGTGTAGTCTCCCTTAGGATCTTCATGATGGCATCATTATAAACCGGATTCAAGTTGAGTAGAAGGCCAAAGATCTTGTCTTGCTCCTTTCTCTCAATGAGAACCTTAGGGTTTAAAGTACTTGGCCTTAGCATTTCAAGTTCAGACCATGCTGAAGAGAACTTCCCAAGATACTTGGTAAAGTCATGGTCTTCTTGTTTCAGCTCATTTATGGCCTTCTTCACCTCATAAACTCTGCTCAGATTTGAAACATCTCCATAAATCTTCTTGAGAGTATCCCACAGTGACTTGGCTGTCTCACAATGAGAATAAGCTTCAAGGATGGATGGGTCAAGAGAGTTTTGGAGAAAGCCAAGCACAAGCTGATCTTCTTGAAGCCATTTTGCTTCTGCCTTCTTGGTTTCCTCATCCTTCTTCTTGGCTTCATCTTCTTCAGTTGGTGTTTTATCCTCCAAGATGTGATCCCACAATCCTCTTCCACAAATGGCAGTCTTGATGGTCCTTTGCCATGTCCTATAGTTGATACCTTTGAGCACAACAGGGACAACAGTAGGCCTCAAGCTTGAGCTAAGATGAGCAGAATCTTCCATTGTGAATGACTGAAGAGAGTGAGAGACGGCTTGAATAACTGAGAAGAGTTGGCGCCTTAAGTTACCGAGAGGAGAGATGAGTTTCTAGGGTTTAAGACCAAGAAACTTAAATGGACCGAGAGACTGAGGCTTAGAGCAAGCTTTAGGTTTAGAACAGAGAGGAATGGAAGTATGAGAGCAGTAGAAACCGAGAGAATGAGCAGTAGAAACCGAGAGAATGAAGAGTGAGAGTATTAGGGTTTTGTAACCGAGAGATTAGTGAAACCGTGAGAATGAGAGTGAGAATCAAAAGAATAGAGCTATAGATCAATGCTCTGATACCATGATAGATTTAGAGTATAAACATTGAAAGAGATTAGGGTTCTAGAGATGCTTTGTAGCCGCAAAGAGAGAGAGGAGAGAATAAGAGATTCCAAAACCCTTATCTTATTACTTTGGTGTTACATTCTTTATATAGGAGAGACAATACAATTGTTGCTTAACCTAAAGGAGTATGAAGACAAAATGAGCTATAGGACAAGGTCTGATCCTGCTGAACATGCGCAGGTAAGAGAGAGAGAATGTGGTCCCCTCCTTTCTTGTTCTTATGCTCCAACGGTCATCTCTCTCTAGGATGTTCCAACGGTCATCTCTCTTCATTAGGTTACACCAAACTTGAATTATGATAAGGTTAAGGCGCTTCTTACTCTTAGGAAGAAGTCCCCAATTATGCACATGATCAAATGTGCAAGACTTGTGCATTTTTAGATACTACACAGCCTTTGCACATTTGATCTTCTCATGATCAATACTATGAGAATCCTAAATAAAAACTAAAGGTAGAATGATAATCATGTTTTACATGTTTATGTTCGTTTGTAACACAACTAAGTAACCCCTCTAAAAGACTAGAAAGACACTTTGATCTTTTAAAAGGTCCTATGAGAATCCTAAATAAAAAAATTTAACCAAAACTTCTTGAAACATACATGTCATGGATTGGAGAATTTAGGTCAGGTAGGACAACTATAAGTAAGTTTTTGTATGCTCCTTAAGGTAGAATGAGAAGCATTTTATACAAGTTTATGTTCGTTTGTAACACCCCTAAGTAACCCGTCTAAATACTAGAAAGACACTTTGATCTTGTAAAAGGTCCAATGAGAATCCTAAACAAAACTTTTTGAACAACAATTCTTGAAACATATGTGTCATGGATTGGAGATTTTAGGTGAGGTTAGACAACTATAAGTAAGATTTTGTATGCTCCTAAAGGTAGAATGAGAATCATTTTATACAAGTTTATGTTCATTTGTAACACCCCTAAATAACCCTTCTAAATAATAGAAAGACACTTTGACCTTCTACAAGTTCCTATGATAATCCTAAACAAAACTTTTTAAACAAAACTTCTTGAAACCTATGTGTCATGGATTGGAGAATTTAGTTGCAGTAAGACAACTATAAGTAAGTTTTTGTATGCTCCCAAAGGTAGAATGAGAAGCATGTTGTACATGTTTATGTTCGTTTGTAACACAACTAAGTAACCCCTCCAAAAGACTAACCATAACTCAACACAAGAAAGACATTTTGATCTTCTAAAAGGTCCTATGAGAATCCAAAATAAAACTTTTTAACCAAAACTTCTTGAAACTTATATGTCATGGATTGGAGAATTTAGGTGAGGTAGGACAACTATAAGTAAGTTTTTTTATTCTCCCAAAGGTAGAATGATAAGCATGTTTTACATGTTTATGTTCGATTGTAACACAACTAAGTAACCCCTCTAATAGGCTAGAAAGACACTTTGATCTTCTAAAAGGTCCTATGAGAATCCTAAATAAAACTTTTTAACCAAAACTTCTTGAAACATATATGTCATGGATTGGAGAATTTAGGTGAAGTAGGACAACTATAAGTAAGTTTTTGTATTCTCCCAAAGGTAGAATGATAAGCATGTTTTACATGTTTATGTTCGTTTTTAACACAACTAAGTAACCCCTCTAAAAGACTAGAAAGACACTTTGATCTTCTAAAAGGTCCTATGAGAATCCTAAATAAAAAATTTTAACCAAAACTTCTTGAAACATACATGTCATGGATTGGAGAATTTAGGTGAGGTAGGACAACTATAAGTAAGTTTTTGTATGCTCCTTAAGGTAGAAGGAGAAGCATTTTATACAAGTTATGTTCGTTTGTAACACCCCTAAGTAACCCGTCTAAATAGTAGAAAGACACTTTGATCTTCTAAAAGGTCCTATGAGAATCCTAAATAAAAAACTAAAGGTAGAATGATAATCATGTTTTACATGTTTATGTTCGTTTGTAACACAACTAAGTAACCCCTCTAAAAGACTAGAAAGACACTTTGATCTTCTAAAAGGTCCTATGAGAATCCTAAATAAAAAATTAAACCAAAACTTCTTGAAACATACATGTCATGGATTGGAGAATTTAGGTGAGGTAGGACAACTATAAGTAAGTTTTTGTATGCTCCTTAAGGTAGAATGAGAAGCATTTTATACAAGTTTATGTTCGTTTGTAACACCCCTAAGTAACCCTTCTAAATACTCGAAAGACACTATGATCTTGTAAAAGGTCCTATGAGAATCCTAAACAAAACTTTTTAAACAAAAATTCTTGAAACATATGTGTCATGGATCGGGGGTTTTAGGTGAGGTTAAACAACTATAAGTAAGTTTTTGTATGTTGCTTAAGGTAGAATGAGAAGCATTTTATACAAGTTTATGTTCGTTTGTAACACCCCTAAGTAACCCGTCTAAATACTAGAAAGACACTTTGATCTTGTAAAAGGTCCAATGAGAATCCTAAACAAAACTTTTTGAACAACAATTCTTGAAACATATGTGTCATGGATTGGAGATTTTAGGTGAGGTTAGAAAACTATAAGTAAGATTTTGTATGCTCCTAAAGGTAGAATGAGAATCATTTTATACAAGTTTATGTTCATTTGTAACACCCCTAAATAACCCTTCTAAATAATAGAAAGACACTTTGACCTTCTACAAGTTCCTATGATAATCCTAAGCAAAACTTTTTAAACAAAACTTCTTGAAACCTATGTGTCATGGATTGGAGAATTTAGGTGCAGTAAGTCAACTATAAGTAAGTTTTAGTATGCTCCCAAAGGTAGAATGAGAAGCATGTTGTACATGTTTATGTTCGTTTGTAACACAACTAAGTAACCCCTCCAAAAGACTAGAAAGACATTTTGATCTTCTAAAAGGTCCTATGAGAATCCAAAATAAAACTTTTTAACCAAAACTTCTTGAAACATATATGTCATGGATTGGAGAATTTAGGTGAGGTAGGACAACTATAAGTAAGTTTTTGTATTCTCCCAAAGGTAGAATGATAAGCATGTTTTACATGTTTATGTTCGATTGTAACACAACTAAGTAACCCCTCTAATAGGCTAGAAAGACACTTTGATCTTCTAAAAGGTCCTATGAGAATCCTAAATAAAAAATTTTAACCAAAACTTCTTGAAACATATATGTCATGGATTGGAGAATTTAGGTGAAGTAGGACAACTATAAGTAAGTTTTTGTATACTCCCAAAGGTAGAATGATAAGCATGTTTTACATGTTTATGTTCGTTTTTAACACAACTAAGTAACCCCTCTAAAAGACTAGAAAGACACTTTGATCTTCTAAAAGGTCCTATGAGAATCCTAAATAAAAAATTTTAACCAAAACTTCTTGAAACATACATGTCATGGATTGGAGAATTTAGGTGAGGTAGGACAACTATAAGTAAGTTTTTGTATGCTCCTTAAGGTAGAATGAGAAGCATTTTATACAAGTTATGTTCGTTTGTAACACCCCTAAGTAACCCGTCTAAATACTAGAAAGACACTTTGATCTTCTAAAAGGTCCTATGAGAATCCTAAATAAAAAACTAAAGGTAGAATGATAATCATGTTTTACATGTTTATGTTCGTTTGTAACACAACTAAGTAACCCCTCTAAAAGACTAGAAAGACACTTTGATCTTCTAAAAGGTCCTATGAGAATCTTAAATAAAAAAATTTAACCAAAACTTCTTGAAACATACATGTCATGGATTGGAGAATTTAGGTCAGGTAGGACAACTATAAGTAAGTTTTTGTATGCTCCTTAAGGTAGAATGAGAAGCATTTTATACAAGTTTATGTTCGTTTGTAACACCCCTAAGTAACCCTTCTTAATACTCGAAAGACACTATGATCTTGTAAAAGGTCCTATGAGAATCCTAATCAAAACTTTTTAAACAAAAATTCTTGAAACATATGTGTCATGGATTGGAGGTTTTAGGTGAAGTTAAACAACTATAAGTAAGTTTTTGTATGTTGCTTAAGGTAGAATGAGAAGCTAAGAGATCAAGGACAAGATCAGGAACAAGAGTGCTAAGAGAGGAGTTCAACAAGGCAGTGGAACATCTACTCAACTTGCACCAGCCTATCTTAGAAGCTTCTAATAAAGAACAAGCAGATTGCAACAAGATCAAGCTATTCAACATTCAAGATGGACCAAGCATCAATCTAAGCATGCTCACTGCTCATTCAACAAGCCAAGAGAGTACCAAGGAGCTTACCATGTTTACCATCATGCCAACGGTCTAAAACATCAACCAAGCCGTCCAAATAACAAGCTAAGGTAAGTCTTTGAATACATTGATTATGCTTGTGCCTCTAACGGCTCTTTTATTTGTTTGGTGTGTTTTAGCTTTCCATAAGAGTCTGTTTTCGTTTTATTTGTCTTAGAGTCCCAGAGTTTGTTTTAATTACATTGTATTTTGCTTCAAAGACCCCTAGAAGGGCAAACCTGCTTGGACTATTTATAAAGTCCCAAATCAGGCGTGTATTCTTTACCCTAGATGAAATAAACGCAACCTTTTGTCCAGAGAGTATTCTGAACCTGTTTGAATTCCAGTCTGAGTTCTTGAGAGATTGTGAGAAGCATCTCTTGTTTGTCTTATCAAAGTTCCTGTCCATAGAGCTTTGTGGCGACCATCGATCCATTTGCACTTCCATTTCATTCATTAGATCAAGCAGAGAGTGTTACACAACCAGCTGCTTCATCTCCATCATCAACCATCTCGCATCCATCTTCTGTTCAAGGCTGAGAGTGTTACACAACCAGCAGCTTTGGATCCATCTCTATTTGTGCCTGCATCATCTGGTATCAGAGCCGAAAGGTTCTTAGATCAGGTGTATCTACTCCTTTCCTTTCGGTTCCATTGCATCTAGATCATAGCTTTTGTTTTCATTGCATACTACATCCAAAAACTCATAAAAATTGCCTGTCTTATCATCTTGCCTAGTTGTAGTTTCTGATTTGTTTTCATACTCATAAGAAAAGCCATAAAAATCATTTTATTTGCACTTGCACTTAGCTCATTCTGTTTTAAAACTTTGCATCTAAAAACCAAAAAAAAAAAAAAAATCATTTTTGTTTCTGCCTTGTTATTTCAAGTCTTTGTAGTTCTTCCTGTTTTTCATAAAACCAGAAAAGTTTAAAAGAAAAAGAAGAGATTTTCGAATTTTGATCTGATTTTTCCTAAACAAACACCATAAAAAGTTGTTGTTTCCCTTTTTGTGATCTTTAATTTCGACAGTTTAAAAAAAAGGAAAAAAAGAGGCTCCTCATTGATTTGGACAAATATTACTTACCTTTTATTTGGCCAAAATGTGTGGAAGGTTTTCAAACAAAAGGAAAGCTTAATATCCTTGTTTTAAAGCAAATTCCATAGTTAATTTTCGAAATCCCTTTGACCAGCTTTCTAAAACTTGATTTCAAAACTTCCCAGAACCTTTTCAAAACGATTTTGACTCATATTTGCTTTGTCTAGAGGTTAAAAACGTGTGTAACATTGTTTTAACTCTCAAAACAGAAGCTTAAGACCTATTGATACCTTGGATTGTTGCTTTAACTTTCAGGTACAGAATCATGGGAGAAGAAGCTAACCAAGGACAGATCACCATGAACCAGCTGTTGGATGCTATGAGGAGTATCAGTGAACGCATGACAAGTCTGGAGCAAAGAGGCATACCTCCTAGACCACGTAGAGAGCCAATCAGGAACATCCAAAGAGAACAGAGGCTGCAAGCGGAAGAGGAGACTGATGAAGACATGCCAAACCTAGAAGATGATTTACATCCAGAACCAGACCCTCAGCCTAGGAGACAACATCAAAGAGGCAGGGACAGGGAGCAGCATAGAGGCCATGTCAGAAACAGAAGCAGAGATAGAGACCAAGAAGAGGATAGGAATTGGGGAAAAGATCTTAAGCTTAAGCCTCCTACCTTTGCTGGAAAGGTCAATCCAGAAGCTTACCTTGATTGGGAAAGAAGGATGGACTACATCTTTGATTACTACCAACATTCATAAGCAAGGAAAGTGACTGTAGCTGCTGCTCAATTAATAGACAATGCACTTGCTTGGTGGGACAGAGAAGTGTCTGAAAGAAGAAGGCTTAGGCGTGGGATGATCAATGATTGGGATGACATGAAGTTCCATCTCAAGAAGTGATATGTTCCAGCTTATTACTACAGAGACTTGCAAAAACGTTTCAGGAAGCTCTCACAAGGAAACAAGTCTGTAGAAGAGTATTTTGAAGAGTTTGAAACACTCAAGAACCGTTTGGAGGTTCAAGACTCAGAGGAGACACTTATGGCTCAGTTCCTAGATGGTTTACAAGATAGGATTGCAAGAAAAGTAGAGAGGCAGAACTATGAGAACTTGGAAGAATTGTTGCACCATGCCATACAAGGAGAGCAACATATCAAGAGGAAGACTACTGCCACTAATAGAAGCAAGCCTAGTTGGAATCCTCAGCCATCAAAGAGTGTTGACAAAGGCAAGTCTACAGAGGTAGACAACCGGTTCAAGAAGACTACTCCAAGCTCATCCAAGACACCTCAAACAGAACAGAATAGGACCCAAAGGAGCCGTGACATAACCTGTTTCAAATGTCAAGGCAAGGAACACTATGCAAGAGAGTGTCCAAACCAGAGGGTAATGGTTATAAGAGACAATGGGGAGTATGAGTCACAAGATGAGGAAGAGGAAGGGCATACTGAATCTGAAGAAGAAGTAACTGATTATCCAGAGACTGGAGAGATCTTAGTGACCAGGAGATCACTTAGTGCTATGTTTGAACCAGAGACAATTCAAAGGGAAAACATCTTTCATACAAGATGTAGCATTGAATCAAAGGTATGTAGCTTGATCATTGATGGTGGTTCTTGTACTAATGTGGCTAGCAAGTATCTTGTTGATAAGCTAGGTTTCAAGAAGACCAAGCATCCAAGGCCATACCGACTCAAATGGCTGAATGATGAGACTGAGCTGAAGATCAATGAGCAAGTCTTGGTGCCATTCAGCATATGCAAGTACACGGATGAGGTTAAGTGTGATGTTGTGCCAATGCAAGCAGGCCATATCCTCTTAGGAAGGCCATGGCAGTTTGACAAGGAGACCATACACAATGGGCGTACCAACATCTACAGCTTCACTCATCAGAACAAGAAGCACAACCTTGCTCCTCTTACACCACAGGAAGTTCACACCATGCAACTAGCCATGGACAAAGGAGCTAAGGCAAGTAAGACAAACTTGTATATTTCTCCAATGAGTATTCTGAAATCTTTAGATCATAAAGAGCAGGTGCTACTCATGATCTTTAGAGAAAGCTTGTTTTCAGGGATTGAATATCAGGAGCTACCAAAGGAGGTACACACGCTCTTGGATCAGTACAAGGATGTTTTTCCAGAAGACATACCTTCAGGCCTTCCACCTCTAAGGGGCATAGAGCATCAGATTGATTTGGTACCAGGAGCACCTCTACCAAATAGACCACCCTATAGAGTCAATCCTGAAGAAGCTAAGGAGCTGGAGAAACAAGTTCAGGAGCTCATGTCAAAGGGGTACATCAGGGAGAGTCTTAGCCCATGTGCCGTGCCTGTTTTGTTGGTGCCTAAGAAAGATGGTACTTGGAGAATGTGTGTTGATTGCAGGGCTATAAACAACATTACAATCAAGTATAGGCATCCAATACCAAGGCTGGATGACATGCTAGATGAGCTAAGTGGAGCCACTATCTTTTCAAAGATAGATCTTAAGAGTGGTTATCACCAAGTGAGGATGAAGGAGGGAGATGAATGGAAGACAGCATTCAAAACAAAGCAGGGGCTTTATGAATGGCTTGTCATGCCATTTGGACTTACCAATGCTCCAAGTACATTCATGAGACTCATGAATCACGTCCTAAGGCAGTACATCTGTAAGTTTGTTGTTGTCTACTTTGATGACATACTAATATATAGCCATAGCTTATCTGATCATATCCAACATCTAGAACAGGTTCTAGACACGCTTAGGTTAGAAGGCTTATATGCAAACTGTTAGAATAGTTGATTTAGATAGGGAGAATAAGGTAGAATGCTTAGTAGAGTTGAAGGAAGAAGCTTAGACCCGGTTGTTAGAATAGTTGATTTAGATAGAGAGAATAGGGTAGATTGCTTTGGAGAATTGAAGAAGAAGGCTGAAACCCAATTAGGGTTTTCAGCTGCGGTAGAGAGAGAGAGTGGTATAAGAGTGAAAGAGATGTATATTTCTCTTGTGTATAAACCAAATGAGTTACAACAATATATATAGAGCTACTGCTAGGGTTAATGAACAATAAACAAATGATAAACCAGAAGAAAACAAATGGGAAATTCGTTGGAGAGAGAGAGGAAAAACAGTCACAAGATGGTGACCTTCCTTTGTCTTGTTCTGGTGAAAGTGACAGGACCTTAGGTGCCTCTGATCCTGGTCCTTACTGTTCTGATCTTCATCAGACTTCCCAAAATAGTAATAAGCCAAGATACTTGAAGGTTAACCTTAGGAGAGAGTGTAGACCCTTAATATGATTTACATCCGAGACACATTATCACAAACTGCCCCAACTTTGCACATTGTTGAATTATGCATAGTATGATCTCCAATTCAATACTCCCCCTCAAGCTTGAATTCAAGGGTTGAATCAAGCTTGGAATGACAATGGAGATCCTCCTCATTAAAAACCTTCATGAAGAAAACCACTTGGGATAAAACTTCATGAAGGGAAAAAGAGTGAAGATTCCATAGTCTTAGGGGATTCCGGAAGCTCCATGAGTCCAAGCTTGGTGTGAATGGACTCACAAACCTTTAAGCTAGCTGCCTTGGTGAACACATCAGCTAGTTGTTCTTCACTCCTTGTGAAGCAAGGTAACACAACTCCTTGCTCAATCATCTGCCTCACTTTGTGACAATCCACCTCTATATGTTTGGTCCTCTCATGGAAGACTGAGTTTGAAGCAATATGAATGGCAGCTTGATTATCACAATGCATGGTGATAGGCTTGTCTGTTACAATCCCCAAATCTGCAAGAAGACCTTTGATCCATGCTAACTCGGTCACCAACTTCCTCATGGCTCTATACTCAGCTTCAGCACTTGAACAAGATACTATCTTCTGCTTCTTACTCTTCCAAGTAACCAGATTGCCTCCAATGAATGTGCAATATCCAGTTGTTGACCTCCTGTCCACTCTATCTCCTGCCCAATCAGCATCACAATACCCAACTATCTCTGTGCTTTGATTGCAGCCCATCCAAATGCCTTGACCCGGAGTGCCACTTAGATATCTGAGTATCCTTTCCACCATGTTCCAGTGATGCATCTTTGGTGCTTGCATATGTTGACTTATCTGGTTCACAGCAAAGCACAAATCAGGTCTGGTTATGGTTAAGTAGATTAGCTTACCAACCATCCTTCTATAGTGAGTGATGTCCTCAAATGGTCTGTCTTCAAGCTCCCCCTCTTTTATGACTTTGTAGCCTTCCTCCAATGGTGTCTTGGCTGGTTTTGATCCAATCTTTCCTGCTTCATTCAACAAATCAAGTGTGTACTTCCTTTGAGATAAGAAGAGTCCTTCATCAGACCGACAAACTTCTATCCCAAGGAAGTACTTTAGAGTACCAAGATCCTTAATATCAAACACAGATTTAAGATAAGCTTTAGTTTCTTGAATACCTGACTTGTTACTCCCTGAAATGATAATGTCATCTACATAAACAAGGATGACAATGATACCTTCCTGATCTTGTAGAGTGAACAAAGTGTGATCTCCCTCAGACCTCTTAAATCCTCTTTGCATAAGGGTTGAGCTCAACTTATGGTACCAAGCTCTAGGTGATTGCTTGAGTCCATAGATAGCTTTCTTGAGCCTTAGAACCTTCCCTGGTTTCACAATGCTCTCAAGACCAGAAGGTGGTCTCATATATACCTCATCTTCAAGCTCTCCTTGAAGGAATGCATTCTTGACATCCATTTGCCAAAGTTCCCAATCAAGGTTTGTTGCTAAAGACAAGATGATCCTAACTGTGTGAAGCTTAGCCACTGGTGCAAAGGTATCCAAGTAATCCTTTCCATAGGTTTGAGTAAAGCCTCTTGCAACCAGCCTTGCTTTGTATCTCTCCACTTCTCCATCACTTCTATACTTGATAGTGAACACCCATTTAGAAGTTACTGCCTTCTTTCCTCTAGGGAGTTCAGATTCATACCAAGTCTCATTGTTCTCCATTGCTTTGATTTCCTCATCCACAGCCTGCATCCATCTCTTATCTCCCTTTGCTTCTTCATAGGTTGTTGGTACTTCTTCTTGATCCAACTTTCCAATAAACACTTGATGCTCCAAAGGTACATGAGCTAAACTGCACACAGCTTGAATAGGGTGAGCTACTGCATTGCTGTTGAAGAACACTCTAGTCTTCATCCATTCTGATGGATCCTTTTTCTCCCTTGTACTCCTCCTTAGTGCTTGAATCTGTTGGTCCATTGGCTGAACAATCTCCTCATTCTGATTACCCACTCCCTCAGGTTCTATCTCATGTTCTTCATGCACTTCAACGCCAGCTTGATCATGTATAGCAGAATCAGTTTGCTGCGGTTCTTGCTCTGATTCTGATTCTGATGTGTCCCCCTCATGATCAAGATGGGGTTGTTGTGAATCTTCCACAGGTGCATCCGAGACTGGAGTAGGTTGTGTGCTTGTTCTGACCGGTTCTTGTGGTACACTAATGCCAAGACTCTCCATGATTCTTCTTAAGTTTGCAGCTCTATCTGATTGGGAAGTAGGAAGATCCTTCAAGCTGTCCCAATTCTTCTCATCATAGAAACTCTTTGTCTCCATGAATTTCACATCTCTGGAGATCAAGACCTTCCTTGTTTCAGGTACATAACACTTGTATCCTCTTTGTGTTGTGGAGTAACCAATGAACATAGCTTTGGTGCTCTTAGCATCCAACTTATCCCTTTGTTCCCCTGGTATTAACACAAAGCAAATACACCCAAACACACGTAAGTGATTAACTAATGGATTGGTCTTGTTTAGTACCTGAAATGGAGATTGATCCTTAAGCACTCTTGTGGGAGTTCTATTGATCAAATAACAAGCAGTCATGACTGCATCTCCCCAAAACTTCTTAGGAACATTCTTGTAGAACATCATGGACCTTGCAACCTCCATTAAATGTCTATTCTTCCTCTCAGCCACTCCATTTTGTTGTGGAGTGTAAGGACAGCTAGTTTGATGAAGAATTCCATACTTTGACAAATGTTGTTTGAAGGCATTGCTTGTGTACTCACCACCATTGTCTGATCTAAAAATTTTGATCTTAGCATTAAAGTGGTTAGTAACATGATTTTGGAAGTTCATAAAAGCTTCTAGCACCCTATCCTTAGTTTGCATCAGTGTTATCCAAGTGTATTTAGATTTTTCATCAATGAATGTAACAAAATACTTATGATTCTCTCTAGACACACAAGGAGCAGTCCATACATCAGAGTGAACAAGATCAAAGCAACTTTCATAAGTAGTTTTAGAGTTTGGAAAAACAGATTTGCAATGTTTACCAAGGATACAAGCCTCACAATCATCATTTTTAAAAGAAACAGAAGGTAATAAGAGTCCTAAAGCCCTAGAGTGTGGATGTCCTAATCTAGCATGCCAAATGGAATCATCCACACCAACACAAGTAGATAAAGCAGTAGATAAAGCAGCAGATAGTTCAGAAGAGGGATTGGTGTCTTCAACCATGTAGAGCTCATCCTTTGTCACACCTTTCCCAATCAACTTACTTGTTTTAATATCCTGAAACACAACATCATTAGGACTGAAAATAACATTGCAATTCAAATCAGTGGCTATCCTTTTTACAGAAACTAAGTTTGATGTGAAACTAGGCATAAAGAAGGCTTTAGATTCTTTGTTAAACATTTTCAGATTTCCTATGCCTTGTATTGGAATTTTATCACCATTTGCAATCACTACACTTCCTAAGGCAGGTTCAACATTGTTTATCAACTTAGAATCACTTATCATATGATGAGAGGCTCCTGAATCAATGATCAAAGGTTTCAGTTTGTTTGATGCAAAAAGTGAAGTACCAAGAGCCATACCAGAGTTCTCCTTGAGAGCTTTGATGAGAGCCTCAAGGTCTGACCTCCTTACCACATCATTCTGAGCAGTCACAGCTGGTGCTTGATGAACCACCATTGCTCTCCCTTCATCACATTGCTGCATTGAAGAAGAACCTGGTCCAGCTGCACCATATGAATAGTTTGCCCTTTGATCTTTGAACCTGTTGTTGTGAGATGAGGGTCTGAGGTTAGGGTGAAGGCGCCAGCATCTATCCTTCAAATGCCCACTCTTCTTGCAAAAATCACACATCAAGACTCCTCTCTGGTCACCTCCATAGTTCTTCCTCTCATCAGCCTTGTACAGCCCCTTGTTTGCGGTTACCAGCTCTCCTTTCCCTTTGAACAACCCAAATGAGCCTTGTTCCTTCTGAATTTGCCCACACACATCATCAATGTCAGGTAGAGTGTCTGCCCTTAGGATATGCTTGATCAAGGAATTATAGGATGAGTTCAAGGTGAGCAGAAGAGCAAAGACTTTATCTTGCTCTCTCCTTTCTTGCAACACCAAAGGATCACTGCTTGGTGGCCTCAGCATCTCCAACTCTGACCACAGTGAGCTAAACTTCCCAAAATGAGCTTTAAACTCCATGTCTTCTTGCTGGAGATTGTTAATGGCCAGCTTCACTTCAAAGACTCTTGTTAAGTTTGATTTATTCCCATAAACCTTCTCAAGAGTATCCCACAGCTGCTTAGAAGTCACACAATAAGAGTAGGCTTCCAATAGGTGCTGGTCCAGTGAGCTTTGGAGTATAGAAAGCACATTCTGGTCCCCTTGCATCCATGCCTCTTCTTCTGCTTCAGCTGCCTCTTCAAGAGACTCATCACTGCCTTTAGTCTCTGCCTCAGCTCCTTTCTTGGCTTCAGCTTCAGACCTGGCCTTAAACACCTTCTGTGGAGCAGTGTCACTCAGGATATACTTCCACAGACCTCTGCCTCCAAGTGCAGACTTCACCATCCTAGCCCAAACAATGTAGTTTGAGCCTTTCAAAATCACAGGAATAACAACTCTTGAGTTCTCCATTGCTAAGACTGATATAAAGCAAGGAGGGAGTATTCAAGATGAAATGGGGCGTTCTCAACTCACACAGAACACAAGAAGTAAAAGAAATGAGCTTAAGAACTTATAAGAACTGAGAAGTGAGCTTAAGAACTTAAGAGCTCAAGAACAGATTTTTGTGAGTTTCAGCGGAAGTAAATGAGGTACAGAAGCTTAAAGCTCTGATACCATGTTAGAATAGTTGATTTAGATAGAGAGAATAGGGTAGATTGCTTTGGAGAATTGAAGAAGAAGGCTGAAACCCAATTAGGGTTTTCAGCTGCGGTAGAGAGAGAGAGTGGTATAAGAGTGAAAGAGATGTATATTTCTCTTGTGTATAAACCAAATGAGTTACAACAATATATATAGAGCTACTGCTAGGGTTAATGAACAATAAACAAATGATAAACCAGAAGAAAACAAATGGGAAATTCGTTGGAGAGAGAGAGGAAAAACAGTCACAAGATGGTGACCTTCCTTTGTCTTGTTCTGGTGAAAGTGACAGGACCTTAGGTGCCTCTGATCCTGGTCCTTACTGTTCTGATCTTTTCAGACTTCCCAAAATAGTAATAAGCCAAGATACTTGAAGGTTAACCTTAGGAGAGAGTGTAGACCCTTAATATGATTTACATCCGAGACACATTATCACAAACTGCCCCAACTTTGCACATTGTTGAATTATGCATAGTATGATCTCCAATTCAATACCGGTTAGGGTTTTAGCTGCGGTAGAGAGAGAGAACTAGGTTTGAAGATTGTAGGAAGAATAATTCCTTAATCTGAATGTTACAATGGCTTTACAAGACATATATACTCAGGCTACTAGGGCTACAAGAAGAATAAACAATGAATATAAGAATAAGACAATAAAACAACTAGTAGGAGAGAGAGGAGTGAGAAACGGTCACAAGGATGGTGACATCTCCTTCTCTTGTTTCAAGTGGATAGTGACAGGTCTGTACACGCCCCAGACTTGTTGGGATTAACATTCTGAGCTTCTGATCTTCATCAGTCTTCCCTAAGAATGCGCAAAGGAGTCTTGAACATGTGACTCATGTTTAGAACACCATGAAGGTATAACCTGGATTTTGCACATCTCTCATTATCAAAGAATGCACAATGTTTGTACATTGTCCAGATTATGCATTCTTGATCTCCATTCCAATACTCCCCCTCAAGCTTGAATTCAAGGATTGAGATCAAGCTTGGATAGCAATGGAGATCTACCTCATTAAAAACCTTCATGAAGAAAACCACTTGGGATAAAACTTCATGAAGGGAAAAAGAGTGTAGTCTCCAAGGCTTTAGAGGAATCCGGCAGCTCCATGAGTCCAAGTTTGGAATGAATGGACTCACATACCTTCAAGCTTGCTGCCTTGGTGAACACATCAGCTAATTGTTCCTCACTCCTTGTAAAGCAAGGCAACACAACTCCTTGTTCTATCATCTGCCTCACTTTATGACAATCCACTTCTATATGCTTTGTTCTTTCATGGAAGACTGAGTTTGATGCAATGTGGATGGCTGCTTGATTATCACAATGCATAGTGATTGGTCTTGAAGTCTCAATCCCCAAATCCCCAAGGAGACCTTTGATCCACGCCAATTCTGTTGCTAGCTTCCTCATTGCTCTATACTCAGCTTCAGCACTTGAACATGACACTATCTTTTGCTTCTTGCTCTTCCAAGTAACAAGGTTGCCTCCAATGAATGTGCAATATCCAGTAGTAGACCTCCTGTCCACTCTATCTCCTGCCCAATCAGCATCACAATATCCAACTATCTCTGTACTTTGATTACAGCCCATCCAAATGCCTTGCCCGGGAGTACCACTTAAGTATCTGAGTATCCTTTCAACCATGTCCCAATGATGCATCTTTGGTGCTTGCATATGTTGACTTATCTGGTTCACAGCAAAGCACAAATCAGGTCTGGTTATAGTTAAGTAGATTAGCTTACCAACCATCCTCCTATAGTGAGTGATGTCCTCAAATGGTTTGTCTTCAAGCTCCCCCTCTCTTATGACTTTGTAACCTTCCTCCAATGGTGTCTTAGCCGGTTTTGATCCAATCTTTCCTACTTCAGACAACAAATCAAGTGTGTACTTCCTTTGAGATAAGAAGAGTCCTTCATCAGACCGACAAACTTCTATCCCAAGGAAGTACTTTAGAGTACCAAGATCCTTAATGTCAAAACAGATTTGAGATAAGCTTTAGTTTCTTGGATACCTGACTTGTTACTCCCTGATATGATAATGTCATCAACATAAACAAGGATGACAATGATACCTTCCTGATCTTGAAGAGTAAACAAGGTATGATCTCCTTCAGACCTTTTGAATCCTCTTTGCATAAGGGTTGAGCTCAGTTTATGGTACCAAGCTCTAGGAGATTGCTTGAGTCCATAGATAGCCTTCTTGAGCCTTAACACCTTCCCTGGTTTCACAATACTTTCAAGACCAGAAGGTGGTCTCATGTATACCTCATCCTCAAGCTCTCCTTGAAGGAATGCATTCTTGACATCCATTTGCCATAGCTCCCAATCAAGGTTTGTTGCTAGAGACAAGATGATCCTAACTGTGTGAAGCTTAGCCACTGGTGCAAATGTATCCAAGTAATCCTTTCCATAGGTTTGAGTGAAGCCTCTTGCAACCAGTTTTGCTTTGTATCTCTCAACTTCTCCATCACTTCTATACTTGATGGTGAAAACCCACTTAGAAGTCACTGCCTTCTTTCCTCTTGGAAGTTCAGCTTCATACCAAGTCTCATTGTTCTCCATTGCTTTAGTTTCTTCTTCCACAGCTTGCATCCACCTCTTATCTCCCTTTGCTTCTTCATAGGTTGTTGGTACATATTCTTGATCCAACTTCCCAATGAACACTTGATGCTCTAAAGGAACATGAGCCAAACTACAAACCGCTTGAATGGGATGAGCTACTGCATTGCTGTTGAAGTACACTCTAGTCTTCTTCCATTCTGATGGATCCTTTTTCTCCCTTGTACTCCTCCTTAACACCTGAACTTGTTGCTCATTTACCTGAACCGGTTGTTCTTGTTCAACTTCTTCATGGTGATCAAACTCCTCAGGTTCTACCTCATGATCCTCATGCTCCTCAGCCTCAGCTTGATCATGTGTAAGTGAATCAGGTTCTTGCGGTTCTGGAGCTGATTCATGAGTGTCCCCCTCATGATCAAGGGGGGGATGAGCTACTGAAGTTGGAGCAGAAACTGAAGGAGCAACACTTGTCTTGGCCGGTTGTTGAGGAGGCATACTAATACCAAGGTTCTCCATGATCATCCTTAGATTTTCAGCTCTATCTGATTGAGAAGTGGGAAGATCCTTCAAGCTATCCCAATTTTTCTCATCATAGAAGCTCCTTGTCTCCATAAACTTCACATCTCTTGATATCAAAACCTTCCTTGTTTCAGGTACATAACACTTGTATCCTCTTTGTGTTGTTGAATAACCAATGAACATAGCTTTGGTGCTCTTAGCATCCAACTTATCCCTTTGTTCTCCTGGTATTAACACAAAGCAAATACACCCAATCACACGTAAGTGATCAACTAATGGATTGGTCTTGTTTAGTACCTGAAATGGAGATTGATCCTTAAGAACTCTTGTGGGAGTTCTATTGATCAAATAGCATGCTGTCATGACTGCATCTCCCCAAAACCTTTTAGGGACATTCTTATAGAACATCATAGACCTTGCCACCTCCATTAAGTGTCTGTTCTTTCTCTCAGCCACTCCATTTTGTTGGGGAGTGTAGGGACAGCTTGTTTGATGGAGAATCCCATGCTTGGATAAGTGTTGTTTGAAGGCATTGCTTGTATATTCACCACCATTATCTGATCTAAAAATTTTGATCTTAGCATTGAAATGGTTAGTAACATGATTTTGAAAGTTCATAAAAGCTTCTAACACTCTATCTTTAGTTTGCATCAGTGTTATCCAAGTATACTTAGATTTTTCATCAATGAAAGTGACAAAATACTTATGATTTTCTCTAGACAAACAAGGAGCAGTCCATACATCAGAGTGAACAAGATCAAAGCAACTTTCATAAATGGTTTTAGAAGCTGGAAAAACAGATTTGCAATGTTTACCAAGAATACAAGCCTCACACTCATCATTCTTAAACACAACAGAAGGTAATAAAAGTCCTAAAGCCCTAGAGTGTGGATGTCCTAGTCTAGCATGCCAAATAGAGTCATCCACACCAACACAAGTAGATAAAGCAGTAGATAAAGCAGGGGATAATTCAGAAGAGGGATTGGTGTCTTCAATCATGTAGAGCTCATCCTTTGTCACACCTTTCCCAATCAACTTACTTGTCTTAATATCCTGAAACACAACATCATTAGGACTAAAAACAACATTGCAATTTAAATCAGTGGCTATCTTTTTAACAGAAACTAAGTTGGATGTAAAACTAGGCATAAAGAAAGCCTTAGATTCTTTATCAAACAATTTCAGATTTCCTATGCCTTGAATTGGGATTTTATCACCATTTGCAATCACTACACATCCTAAGGCTGGTTTAACATTTTCTATCAACTTAGGATCACTAATCATGTGATGAGAGGCTCCAGAATCAATAATCAAGGGTCTGATTTTATTTGCAGCAAAGAGAGAAGTACCAAGAGCCATACCAGAGTTCTCCTTGAGAGCTTTGATGAGAGCCTCAAGGTCTGACCTCCTTACCACATCATTCTGAGCAGTCACAGCTGGTGCTTGATGAACCACCATTGCTCTTCCTTCATCACATTGCTGCATTGAAGAGGAACCTGGTCCAGCTGCACCATTTGAGTAGTTTGCCCTTTGATCTTTGAACCGGCTGTTGTTAAATGAGGGTCTGAGGTTGGGGTGAAGGCGCCAGCATCTATCCTTCAAGTGCCCACTCTTCTTGCAAAAATCACACATCAAGACTCCTCTCTTGTCACCTCCATAGTTATGCCTCTCCTCAGCCTTAAACACACCTTTGTTGGCAGTTACCAACTCCCCTTTCCCTTTGAACAGCCCAAATGAACCTTGCTCTTTTTGAATCTGTCCACACACATCATCAATGTCTGGGAGAGTGTCTGCCCTTAGGATATGCTTTATCAGCCCATTGTAGGATGAGTTTAAAGTGAGCAGAAGTGCAAAGACTTTATCCTGCTCTCTCCTTTCTTGTAACACCAAAGGATCATTGCTTGGTGGCCTTAACATCTCCATCTCTGACCACAGTGAACTAAACTTCCCAAAATGAGCTTTAAATTCCATATCTTCTTGCTGGAGATTGTTAATGGCCAGCTTCACTTCAAAGACTCTTGTTAGGTTTGATTTATTTCCATAAACCTTCTCAAGAGTATCCCACAGCTGCTTGGAAGTAACACAGTAAGAGTAGGCTTCCAAAAGGTGCTGGTCCAGTGAGCTTTGGAGTATAGAAAGCACATTCTGGTCCCCTTGCATCCACGCCTCTTCTTCTGCTTCAGCTGCCTCTTCAAGAGACCCATCACTGCCCTTAGTCTCTGCCTCAGCTCCTTTCTTGGCTTCAGCTTCAGACCTGGCCTTAAACACCTTCTGTGGAGCAGTGTCACTCAGGATATACTTCCACAGACCTCTGCCTCCAAGAGCAGACTTCACCATTCTAGCCCAAACAATGTAGTTTGAGCCTTTCAAAATCACATGAATAACAACTCTTGAGTTCTCCATTGCTAAGACTGAAATGAAGCAAGGAGGGAGTATTCAAGATGAATGAAAGGGTTCTCAGCTCACAGAGAACACAACAGTAGATAAAGGAGCAAAAGAAATGAACTGAAGAGCTTAAGAGCTTGTGAGAACCGAGAGAATTTTTAACAGCTCAAGAACAGAGTTTTGTGAGAATCAGCGGAAGTAAAAGAGGTACAGAAGCTTATAGCTCTGATACCATGTTAGAATAGTTGATTTAGATAGGGAGAATAAGGTAGAATGCTTAGTAGAGTTGAAGGAAGAAGCTTAGACCCGGTTAGGGTTTTAGCTGCGGTAGAGAGAGAGAACTAGGTTTGAAGATTGTAGGAAGAATAATTCCTTAATCTGAATGTTACAATGGCTTTACAAGACATATATACTCAGGCTACTAGGGCTACAAGAAGAATAAACAATGAATATAAGAATAAGACAATAAAACAGCTAGTAGGAGAGAGAGGAGTGAGAAACGGTCACAAGGATGGTGACATCTCCTTCTCTTGTTTCAAGTGGATAGTGACAGGTCTGTACACGCCCCAGACTTGTTGGGATTAACATTCTGAGCTTCTGATCTTCATCAGTCTTCCCTAAGAATGCGCAAAGGAGTCTTGAACATGTGACTCATGTTTAGAACACCATGAAGGTATAACCCGGATTTTGCACATCTCTCATTATCAAAGAATGCACAATGTTTGTACATTGTCCAGATTATGCATTCTTGATCTCCATTCCAATACAAACTTAAAGAAATGTACCTTCTGCACTGATCAATTGGTGTTTTTAGGATTTGTTGTGAGTTCACAGGGATTAAAGGTAGATGAGGAGAAGATCAAAGTCATCCAAGAGTGGCCAACACCATCTACAATCGGTCATGTGAGGAGTTTCCATGGTCTGGCTAGTTTTTACAGGAGATTTGTGAAGGATTTCAGCACAATAGCAGCACCATTAACCTCTGTGATCAAGAAGAACACAGCCTTTGTATGGGGGCAAGCTCAGGAAGAAGCTTTCAACAAGCTCAAGCAATGCTTAACCCATTCACCTGTTTTGGTACTTCCTAACTTTGACATTCCATTTGAGATTGAATGTGATGCTTCTGGAACAGGAATAGGAGCTGTTCTAACTCAAGGAGGGAGACCAGTAGCTTTCTTTAGTGAAAAGCTCAGTGGTGCTACACTCAATTACCCAACTTATGACAAAGAGCTTTATGCTTTGGTGAGGTCACTTGAAACTTGGCAACACTACTTACTATCTAAAGAGTTTGTGATTCATACAGACCATGAGACTCTTAAGCACCTAAGAGGACAAACTAATCTCAAGAAGAGACACGCAAGGTGGCTGGAGTTTGTGGAGACATTTCCATACATGATCAAGTATAAGAAAGGCAAAGAAAACATTGTAGCTGATGCATTGTCCAGGAGGCATACTCTTATATCTACAATGGAGGCTAAGATCATGGGATTTGAACACATCAAAGGTGTGTATGAAGCTGATCCAGACTTTCAAGAAGTCTACAAAGAAACCACCAAGGCAGCCTTTGGAGCATTCTATCAACAGGATGGGTTCCTCTTCAAGGACCGAAGGCTATGCATTCCTCAAGGATCCATGAGAGAGCTACTGACCAAAGAAGCTCATGGAGGTGGTTTAATGGGTCATTTTGGCAGGGACAAAACGTTGGGTGTTCTTAAGGAGCACTTCTTCTGGCCACACATGAGAAGAGATGTGGAGAGGCATTGTGCCAAATGCATCACTTGCCTAAAGGCTAAATCCAGGTTACATCCAAACGGTTTATACTTACCATTGCCTATTCCTAATGCACCTTGGGTGGATATCTCTATGGATTTTGTTTTAGGGCTACCAAAGATCAACCACAAAGATTCTATCTTTGTAGTTGTGGACAGGTTCTCAAAGATGGCTCACTTCATTCCATGTAACAAGACCAATGATGCTGTGCAAATAGCTGATTTGTTCTTCAAAGAAGTGGTGAGGCTACATGGGATACCAAGAACCATTGTGTCTGATCGTGATACCAAGTTCCTTAGCCACTTTTGGAAGACACTTTGGAGGAAGTTGGGAACAAAGCTGTTGTTTTCAACCACTTGCCATCCTCAAACTGATGGCCAAACAGAGGTAGTGAACCGCACACTCTCAACTCTATTGAGAGCCACGGTTGGTAAGAATTTAAAGACTTGGTTATCTTGCTTACCCTACATTGAGTTTGCTTATAACCATGCTACACACTCTGCTACTAATCATTCTCCTTTTGAAGTTGTCTATGGGTTTAAACCCACTACTCCTTTAGATCTTACTGCACTGCCACAGGCTATCTATTCAAGTCCAGAAGGAGCAACCAAGGCTGAGTTTGTTAAAAAGCTTCATGAGAAGGTTAAACAGAACCTGGAGAAGAAGGCTGAACGAGTCAAGCAACAAGTTGATAAGCACAGGAAGGAAGTGATATTCCAACCAGGAGATTGGGTGTGGCTGCACATGAGGCATGAACGGTTCCCAAACCAGAGGAAGTCCAAGCTTGCACCAAGAGGAGATGGACCATTCAAAGTGCTAGAAAGGATCAATGACAATGCCTACAAGCTGGAGCTTCCAGGTGAGTTTCAGATATCTTCTACTTTCAATGTTACTGATTTGTCTCACTACAATGCAGAAGAAGAAGAAGAAGAAGTTCTGAGGACAGAACCTTTCCAAGGGGGAGGGAATGATGAGGTCATGGAACCAAACCAACCACAAGTACCACTTGTTAGAGCTGGACCAAGGACAAGATCAGGAACAAGAGTGCTAAGAGAGGAGTTCAACAAGGCAGTGGAACATCTACTCAACTTGCACCAGCCTATCTTAGAAGCTTCTAATCAAGAGCAAGCAGATTGCAACAAGATCAAGCTATTCAACATTCAAGATGGACCAAGCATCAATCTAAGCATGCTCACTGCTCATTCAACAAGCCAAGAGAGTACCAAGGAGCTTACCATGTTTACCATCATGCCAACGGTCCAAAACATCAACCAAGCCGTCCAAATAACAAGCTAAGGTAAGTCTTTGAATACATTGATTATGCTTGTGCCTCTAACGGCTCTTTTCTTTGTTTGGTGTGTTTTAGCTTTCCATAAGAGTCTGTTTTCGTTTTATTTGTCTTAGAGTCCCAGAGTTTGTTTTAATTACATTGTATTTTGCTTCAAAGACCCCTAGAAGGGCAAACCTGCTTGGACTATTTATAAAGTCCCAAATCAGGCGTGTATTCTTTACCCTAGATGAAATAAACGCAACCTTTTGTCCAGAGAGTATTCTGAACCTGTTTGAATTCCAGTCTGAGTTCTTTAGAGATTGTGAGAAGCATCTCTTGTTTGTCTTATCAAAGTTCCTGTCCATAGAGCTTTGTGGCGACCATCGATCCATTTGCACTTCCATTTCATTCATTATATCAAGCAGAGAGTGTTACACAACCAGCTGCTTCATCTCCATCATCAACCATCTCGCATCCATCTTCTGTTCAAGGCTGAGAGTGTTACACAACCAGCAGCTTTGGATCCATCTCTATTTGTGCCTGCATCAAATGAGAAGCATTTTATACAAGTTTTTGTTCGTTTGTAACACCCCTAAGTAACTCGTATAAATACTAGAAAGACACTTTGATCTTGTAAAAGGTCCTATGAGAATCCTAAACAAAACTTTTTAAACAACAATTCTTGAAACATATGTATCATGGATTGGATATTTAGGTGAGGTTAGACAACTATAAGTAAGATTTTGTATGTGTTAGAATATGAAGATTAAGTTGAGAGAATGGGGTAGAGCAGGTAGAATAAGTGAGAGAGAGGCGCAGAAACCTTCTTAGGGTTTGAGGCGCAGAGAGAGAGAGAGAATGAGAGAGATGATAAGTTTCAAAGAAGAATAATTCTCTTAATTAAAAAATGGGAACTTTACAGGAGTTATATATGCATAAAACTAGGGCTACACAACTTTAAACACAAGCAGATAAGTCTCCAACGGTCACAAGAGTGTGACAGACTTTTATCTTCCAAGACACTAATGTTTTTGATATAGTGTACTATGTAGTCTCACGTCCAGTATAGTTCACTATATTCAATATAGCTCACGTCCAGTATAGTTCACTATGTGATCTCCACTTCAATACTCCCCCTCAAGCTTGAATTCAAGAGATGAATCAAGCTTGGAACAGCAAAGGAGATCTACCTCATTAAAAACCTTCATAAAGAAAACCACTTGGGATAAAACTTCATGAAGGGAAAAAGAGTGTAGTCTCCAAGGCTTTAGAGGTTTCAGGCAGCTCCACAAGTCCGAGCTTGGTGTGAATGGACTCACACACCTTTAAACTAGCTGCCTTGGTAAACACATCAGCCAATTGTTCTTCACTTCTTGTATAGCATGGTAACACCACTCCTTGCTCAATCATCTGCCTCACTTTGTGACAATCCACTTCTATGTGCTTGGTCCTTTCATGGAAGACTGAATTTGATGCAATATGAATGGCTGCTTGATTATCACAATGCATGGTGATAGGCTTGGCTGTTACAATCCCCAAATCTGCAAGAAGGCCTTTTATCCATGCTAACTCGGTCACCAACTTTCTCATGGCTCGATACTCAGCTTCAGCACTTGAACAAGAGACTATCTTCTGCTTTTTACTCTTCCAAGTAACCAGATTGCCTCCGATGAATGTGCAATATCCAGTTGTTGACCTTCTGTCCACTCTATCTCCTGCCCAATCTGCATCACAATACCCAACTATCTCTGTGCTTTGATTGCAGCCCATCCAAATGCCTTGACCCGGAGTGCCACTTAGATATCTGAGTATCCTTTCAACCATGTTCCAATGATGCATCTTTGGTGCTTGCATATGTTGACTTATCTGGTTCACAGCAAAGCACAAATCAGGTCTGGTTATTGTTAAGTAGATTAGCTTACCAACCATCCTTCTATAGTGGGTGATGTCCTCAAATAGTCTGTCTTCAAGCTCCCCCTCTCTTATGACTTTGTAGCCTTCTTCCAATGGTGTCTTAGCTGGTTTTGATCCAATCTTTCCTGTTTCAGACAACAAATCAAGTGTGTACTTCCTTTGAGATAAGAAGAGTCCTTCATCAGACCGACAAACTTCTATCCCAAGGAAGTACTTTAGAGTACCAAGATCTTTAATGTCAAACACAGATTTAAGATATGCTTTAGTTTCTTGAATACCTGACTTGTTACTCCCTGAGATGATAATGTCATCCACATAAACAAGGATGACAATAATACCTTCCTGATCTTGTAAAGTAAATAAAGTATGATCTCCTTCAGACCTCTTAAATCCTCTTTGCATAAGGGTTGAGCTCAACTTATGGTACCACGCTCTAGGTGATTGCTTGAGTCCATAGATAGCTTTCTTGAGCCTTAGAACCTTCCCTGGTTTCACAATACTCTCAAGACCAGAAGGTGGTCTCATGTATACCTCATCTTCAAGCTCTCCTTGAAGGAAAGCATTCTTGACATCCATTTGCCAAAGTTCCCAATCAAGGTTTGTTGCTAAAGACAAGATGATCCTAACTGTGTGAAGCTTAGCCACTGGTGCAAAGGTGTCCAAATAATCCTTTCCATAGGTTTGAGTAAAGCCTCTTGCAACCAGCCTTGCTTTGTATCTCTCCACTTCTCCATCACTTCTATACTTGATAGTGAAGACCCATTTAGAAGTTACTGCCTTCTTTCCTCTAGGGAGTTCAGATTCATACCAAGTCTCATTGTTCTCCATTGCTTTGATCTCTTCATCCACAGCCTGCATCCATCTCTTATCTCCCTGTGCTTCTTCATAGGTTGTTGGTACTTCTTCTTGATCCAACTTTCCAAGGAACACTTGATGTTCCAAAGGTACATGAGCTAAACTGCAAACGGCTTGAATGGGATGAGCTACTGCATTGCTGTTGAAGAACACTCTAGTCTTCATCCATTCTGATGGATCCTTTTTCTCCCTTGTACTCCTTCTTAGTGCTTGAATCTGTTGGTTCATTGGCTGCACAATCTCCTCATGTTCTAACTCATGTTCTTCATGCTCTTCAACACCAGGTTGATTATGTGTAGCATAATCAGTTTGCTGCTCATGTTCTTCATGCTCTTCAACACCAGGTTGATTATGTGTAGCAGAATCAGTTTGCTGCTGTTCTTCTCGCCCTGATTCTGATTCTGATGTGTCCCCCTCATGATCAAGATGGGGTTGTTGTGAGTCTTCCACAGGTGCATCCGAGACTGGAGTAGGTGGTGTGCTTGTTACAACCGGTTCTTGTGGTACACTAATGCCAAGACTCTCCATGATTTTTCTTAAGTTAGCAGCTCTATCTGATTGGGAAGTAGGAAGATCTTTCAAGCTGTCCCAATTCTTCTCATCATAGAAGCTCTTTGTCTCCATGAATTTCACATCTCTGGATACTAAAACCTTCCTTGTTTCAGGTACATAACACTTGTATCCCCTTTGTGTTGTGGAGTAACCAATGAACATAGCTTTGGTGCTCTTAGCATCCAACTTATCCCTCTGTTCCCCTGGTATTAACACAAAGCAAATACACCCAAACACACGTAAGTGATTAACTAATGGATTGGTCTTGTTTAGTACCTGAAATGGAGATTGATCCTTAAGAACTCTTGTGGGAGTTCTGTTGATCAAATAACAAGCCGTCATGACTGCATCTCCCCAAAACTTCTTAGGAACATTCTTGTAGAACATCATGGACCTTGCAACCTCCATTAAATGTCTATTCTTCCTCTCAGCCACTCCATTTTGTTGTGGAGTATAGGGACAGCTAGTTTGATGAAGAATTCCATACTTTGACAAATGTTGTTTGAAGGCATTGCTTGTGTACTCACCACCATTGTCTGATCTAAAAATTTTAATCTTAGCATTGAAATGGTTAGTAACATGACTTTGGAAGTTCATAAAGGCTTCTAGCACCCTATCCTTCGTTTGCATCAGTGTTATCCAAGTATATTTAGATTTTTCATCAATGAATGTGACAAAGTACTTATGGTTCTCTCTAGACACACAAGGAGCAGTCCATACATCAGAGTGAACAAGATCAAAGCAACTTTCATAAGTCGTTTTAGAAGCTGGAAAAACAGATTTGCAATGTTTACCAAGGATACACGCCTCACAATCATCATTTTTAAAAGAAACAGAAGGTAATAAGAGTCCTAAAGCCCTAGAGTGTGGATGTCCTAATCTAGCATGCCAAATAGAATCATCCACACCAACACAAGTAGATAGAGCAGTAGATAAAGCAGCAGATAGTTCAGAAGAGGGATTAGTGTCTTCAACCATGTAGAGCTCATTCCTTGTCACACCTTTCCCAATCAACTTACTTGTTTTAATATCCTGAAATACAACATCATTAGGACTGAAAATAACATTGCAATTCAAATCAGTGGCTATTCTTTTTATAGAAACTAAGTTTGATGTGAAACTGGGCATGAAGAAGGCTTTAGATTCTTTGTTAAACATTTTCAAATTTCCTATGCCTTGTATTGGAATTTCATTTGCAATCACTACACTTCCTAAGGCAGGTTCAACATTGTTTATCAACCTAGAATCACTTATCATATGATGAGAGGCTCCTGAATCAACGATCAAAGGTTTCAGTTTGTTTGATGCAAAGAGAGAGGTACCAAGGACCATACCAGAGTTCTCCTTGAGAGCTTTGATGAGAGCCTCAAGGTCTGACCTCCTTACCACATCATTCTGAGCAGTCACAGCTGGTGCTTGATGAGCCACCATTGCTCTTCCTTCATCACATTGCTGCATTGAAGAAGACCCTGGTCCAGCTGCACCATACGAATAGTTTGCCCTTTGATCTTTGAACCTGTTGTTGTGATATGAGGTTCTGAGGTTGGGGTGAAGGCGCCAGCATCTATCCTTCAAATGCCCACTCTTCTTGCAAAAATCACACATCAAGACTCCTCTCTGGTCACCTCCATAGTTCTTCCTCTCATCAGCCTTATACAGCCCCTTGTTTGCGGTTACCAGCTCTCCTTTTCCTTTGAACAACCCAAATGAGCCTTGTTCCTTCTGAATTTGCCCACACACATCATCAATGTTAGGTAGAGTCTCTGCCCTTAGGATATGCTTGATCAAGGAATTATAGGATGAGTTCAAGGTGAGCAGAAGAGCAAAGACTTTATCTTGCTCTCTCCTTTCTTGCAACACCAAAGGATCACTGCTTGGTGGCCTCAGCATCTCCAACTCTGACCACAGTGAGCTAAACTTCCCAAAATGAGCTTTAAACTCTATATCTTCTTGCTGGAGATTGTTAATGGCCAGCTTAACTTCAAAGACTCTGGTGAGGTTTGATTTATTCCCATAAACCTTCTCAATAGTATCCCACAGCTGCTTGGAAGTAACACAATAAGAATAGGCTTCCAATAGGTGCTGGTCCAGTGAGCTTTGGAGTATAGAAAGCACATTCTGGTCCCCTTGCATCCAAGCTTCTTCTTTTGCTTCAGCCGCCTCTTCAAGAGACTCATCAATGCCTTTAGTCTCTGCCTCAGCTCCTTTCTTGGCTTCAGCTTCGGACCTGGCCTTAAACACCTTCTGTGGAGCAGTTTCACTCAGGATATACTTCCACAGACCTCTGCCTCCAAGTGCAGACTTTACCATCCTAGCCCAAACAATGTAGTTTGAGCCTTTTAAAATCACATGAATCACAACTCTTGAGTTCTCCATTGCTAAAACTGATATGAAGCAAGGAGGGAGTATTCAAGATGAAATAGAGATTTCTCAACTCACAGAGAACACAAGAAGCAAAAGAAATGAGCTTAACACCTTAGAAAAGCTTATAAGAACTGAGAAATAAACATAACAACTTAAGAGCTTAAGAACAGGATTTTGAAGATTCAGCGGAAGTAAATGAGGTACAGAAGCTTATAGCTCTGATACCATGTTAGAATATGAAGATTAAGTTGAGAGAATGGGGTAGAGCAGGTAGAATAAGTGAGAGAGAGGCGCAGAAACCTTCTTAGGGTTTGAGGCGCAGAGAAAGAGAGAGAATGAGAGAGATGATAAGTTTCAGAGAAGAATAATTCTCTTAATTAACAAATGGGAACTTTACAGGAGTTATATATGCATAAAACTAGGGCTACACAACTTTAAACACAAGCAGATAAGTCTCCAACGGTCACAAGAGTGTGACAGACTTTTATCTTCCAAGACACTAATGTTTTTGATATAGTGTACTATGTAGTCTCACGTCCAGTATAGTTCACTATATTCAATATAGCTCACGTCCAGTATAGTTCACTATATTCAATATAGCTCACGTCCAGTATAGTTCACTATGTGATCTCCACTTCAATAGTATGCTCCTAAAGGTAGAATGAGAATAATTTTATACAAGTTTTTGTTCATTTGTAACACCCCTAAATAACCCTTCTAAATAATAGAAAGACACTTTGACCTTCTACAAGTTCCTATGATAATCCTAAACAAAACTTTTTAAACAAAACTTCTTGAAACCTATGTGTCATGGATTGGAGAATTTAGGTGCAGTAAGACAACTATAAGTAAGTTTTTGTATGCTCCCAAAGGTAGAATGAGAAGCATGTTGTACATGTTTATGTTCGTTTGTAACACAACTAAGTAACCCCTCCAAAAGACTAGAAAGACACTTTGACCTTCTACAAGTTCCTATGATAATCCTAAACAAAACTTTTTAACCAAAACTTCTTGAAACTTATATGTCATGGATTGGAGAATTTAGGTGAGGTAGGACAACTATAAGTAAGTTTTTTTATTCTCCCAAAGGTAGAATGATAAGCATGTTTTACATGTTTATGTTCGATTGTAACACAACTAAGTAACCCCTCTAATAGGCTAGAAAGACACTTTGATCTTCTAAAAGGTCCTATGAGAATCCTAAATAAAACTTTTTAACCAAAACTTCTTGAAACATATATGTCATGGATTGGAGAATTTAGGTGAAGTAGGACAACTATAAGTAAGTTTTTGTATTCTCCCAAAGGTAGAATGATAAGCATGTTTTACATGTTTATGTTCGTTTTTAACACATCTAAGTAACCCCTCTAAAAGACTAGAAAGACACTTTGATCTTCTAAAAGGTCCTATGAGAATCCTAAATAAAAACTTTTTAACCAAAACTTCTTGAAACATATATGTCATGGATTGGAGAATTTAGGTGAAGTAGGACAACTATAAGTAAGTTTTTGTATTCTCCCAAAGGTAGAATGATAAGCATGTTTTACATGTTTATGTTCGTTTTTAACACAACTAAGTAACCCCTCTAAAAGACTAGAAAGACACTTTGATCTTCTAAAAGGTCCTATGAGAATCCTAAATAAAAAATTTTAACCAAAACTTCTTAAAACATACATGTCATGGATTGGAGAATTTAGGTGAGGTAGGACAACTATAAGTAAGTTTTTGTATGCTCCTTAAGGTAGAATGAGAAGCATTTTATACAAGTTTTGTTCGTTTGTAACACCCCTAAGTAACCCGTCTAAATACTAGAAAGACACTTTGATCTTCTAAAAGGTCCTATGAGAATCATAAATAAAAAACTAAAGGTAGAATGATAATCATGTTTTACATGTTTATGTTCGTTTGTAACACAGCTAAGTAACCCCTCTAAAAGACTAGAAAGACACTTTGATCTTCTAAAAGGTCCTATGAGAATCCTAAATAAAAAAAAATAAACCAAAACTTCTTGAAACATACATGTCATGGATTGGAGAATTTAGGTGAGGTAGGACAACTATAAGTAAGTTTTTGTATGCTCCTTAAGGTAGAATGAGAAGCATTTTATACAAGTTTATGTTCGTTTGTAACACCCCTAAGTAACCCTTCTAAATACTCGAAAGACACTATGATCTTGTAAAAGGTCCTATGAGAATCCTAAACAAAACTTTTTAAACAAAAATTCTTGAAACATATGTGTCATGGATCGGGGGTTTTAGGTGAGGTTAAACAACTATAAGTAAGTTTTTGTATGTTGCTTAAGGTAGAATGAGAAGAATGTTATACAAGTTTATGTTCGTTTGTAACACCCCTAAGTAACCCGTCTAAATACTAGAAAGACACTTTGATCTTGTAAAAGGTCCTATGAGAATCCTAAACAAAACTTTTTAAACAACAATTCTTGAAACATATGTGTCATGGATTGGAGATTTTAGGTGAGGTTAGACAACTATAAGTAAGATTTTGTATGCTCCTAAAGGTAGAATGAGAATCATTTTATACAAGTTTATGTTCATTTGTAACACCCCTAAATAACCCTTCTAAATAATAGAAAGACACTTTGAGCTTCTACAAGTTCCTATGATAATCCTAAACAAAACTTTTTAAACAAAACTTCTTGAAACCTATGTGTCATGGATTGGAGAATTTAGGTGCAGTAAGTCAATTATAAGTAAGTTTTTGTATGCTCCCAAAGGTAGAATGAGAAGCATGTTGTACATGTTTATGTTCGTTTGTAACACAACTAAGTAACCCCTCCAAAAGACTAGAAAGACATTTTGATCTTCTAAAAGGTCCTATGAGAATCCAAAATAAAACTTTTTAACCAAAACTTCTTGAAACATATATGTCATGGATTGGAGAATTTAGGTGAGGTAGGACAACTATAAGTAAGTTTTTGTATTCTCCCAAAGGTAGAATGATAAGCATGTTTTACATGTTTATGTTCGATTGTAACACAACTAAGTAACCCCTTTAATAGGCTAGAAAGACACTTTGATCTTCTAAAAGGTCCTATGAGAATCCTAAATAAAAAAATTTAACCAAAACTTCTTGAAACATATATGTCATGGATTGGAGAATTTAGGTGAAGTAGGACAACTATAAGTAAGTTTTTGTATACTCCCAAAGGTAGAATGATAAGCATGTTTTACATGTTTATGTTCGTTTTTAACACAACTAAGTAACCCCTCTAAAAGACTAGAAAGACACTTTGATCTTCTAAAAGGTCCTATGAGAATCCTAAATAAAAAATTTAACCAAAACTTCTTGAAACATACATATCATGGATTGGAGAATTTAGGTGAGGTAGGACAACTATAAGTAAGTTTTTGTATGCTCCTTAAGGTAGAATGAGAAGCATTTTATACAAGTTATGTTCGTTTGTAACACCCCTAAGTAACCCGTCTAAATACTAGAAAGACACTTTGATCTTCTAAAAGGTCCTATGAGAATCCTAAATAAAAAAATTAAACCAAAACTTCTTGAAACATACATGTCATGGATTGGAGAATTTAGGTGAGGTAGGACAACTATAAGTAAGTTTTTGTATGCTCCTTAAGGTAGAATGAGAAGCAGTTTATTTTCTCATAAATGGCTTGCTAAAACTGATCATAAGTTGGTAGTAGATTCAGGAGCTTCTCACCACATGATTAGTAATGCTAAGTTGTTAAAAGACATTAAACCTGCCCTAGGAAGAGTAACTATAGCTGATGGTCAAGGGATTCCTATAATTGGTACAGGAAAGTTAGGATTGTTTAACAAGGAAAGTGATGCTTTTTATGTTCCTAAGTTTAAATCTAACTTGCTGTCGGTTAAAAGGATCACCAAGGACTTGAATTGCAATGTTATCTTTGGGCCTAATGAAGTTTGTTTTCAGGATATTAAGAAGGGAAAGGTTATTGGAAGAGGTGGTACACAAGATGAACTTTACCTCCTTGAAGACACTTCTCCCAGCAACCCGGATACCTTAGCTTTTAAATCCTGTTTTTCTTTCAATCAAAATGTCCTATGGCATGCTAGACTAGGACATCCTCATGCTCGTGCTTTGAACTTAATGTTGCCTAATGTTAGCTTTGATCATTCAACTTGTGAAGCTTGTATTCCTGGCAAACATTGTAGAACTATATTTCCTAAGTCAACTACTATCTATGAACATTGCTTTGATCTTGTGCACTCTGATGTTTGGACTTCACCTTGTCTTTCTAGAGATAGGAACAAGTATTTTGTGACTTTCATAGATGAAAAATCAAAATATACTTGGATTACATTGCTGCCATCTAAAGATAGGGTGTTTGATGCATTTCTAAACTTTCAAAACTATGTTACTAACCAATTTAATGCCAAGATTAAAGTGTTTAGATCAGATAATGGAGGAGAGTACACAAGCCAAAGATTCAAAGCTCACTTGAACAAGTATGGGATCCTACATCAAACAAGCTGCCCACACACTCCTCAACAAAATGGTGTGGCTGAAAGGAAGAATAGACACCTGATGGAGGTTGCTAGGTCTATGATGTTCCACACCAATGTTCCTAAGAGATTTTGGGGAGATGCAGTGTTGGCAGCATGTTATCTTATCAACAGGATCCCAACTAGAGTCCTTCAAGACATTTCACCATATGAGGTATTGAACAAAACCAAACCTTTTATTGAACACTTACGTGTGTTTGGTTGTGTTTGTTTTGTGTATATCTCAGGAGATCAAAGGAAAAAGCTGGATGCTAAGAGCACAAGATGTATGTTCCTGGGATACTCCACAACTCAGAAGGGCTACAAGTGTTTTGATCCAAGCAACAACAGGACCTATGTGTCAAGGAATGTTAAGTTAATTGAGGGGCAGAGATACTATGAGAAGAGGGATTGGGAAGGTTTGAAGGATCTCTCAAGATCACCCTCTGATTTGGCTACAAGTTTGAAGTACTTGTTGGATCACTTGGGGAATGATATCCCACGGCCAGAGAAGCCTGAAACAGCTACCCAAGAAGCTCAACAAGAGGATACTGAATCAATGACTCACACACATGAACCGGCTGAAGAAAACATTCTACCTCAAGATCAGAACCAAGTGGACTTGAATATGAATGAGGATACTCAAGATCAGAACCAAGTGGACTTGGATATGAATGAGGATGAGATGGTTTATCAAGAGGCAGTGGGTAATGAGGAGGTGGTTGATCAACAGGTTCAGCAACTCAGGAGAAGCACAAGGGAAAAGAAAGATCCATCAGAATGGATGAAGACAAGGGTCTTTTACAACAACCAAGCAGTAGCTCATCCTAGTCAGTCTACTTGTTCTATTGACTTGCTACCATCTAGTCACAAGGCCTTTCTTGGAAAGATTGAGCTAAACCATGTCCCTAAGACTTATGAAGAGGCTGAGGGTATCAAGGTATGGATGGATGCAGTAAAGGATGAGAAAGAAGCTATGGAGAGGAACCACACTTGGATTGTGGAGAAGCTGCCAAAGAGGAAGAAGACTGTTAGTTCTAAATGGGTCTTCACAATCAAGTATAAAAGCAATGGAGAAATAGAGAGGTACAAGGCAAGGCTAGTGGCAAGAGGATTCACTCAAACCTATGGAGAAGACTATACAGACACTTTTGCACCAGTGGCTAACTTCAATGCCCAAAGACTCCTCTTGAAGATGGCTACCAAGTCAATAGAAAGGGGGAGAAATCAGATGAAGTCAAGTTCAAGGACGTCCCATTGTATAGGAGGCTGGTTGGGAAGCTTATCTACCTCACTCTCACAAGACCAGACTTGTGCTTTGCTGTGTATCAAATTAGCCAACATATGCAATCACCCACAGTGTATCATTGGAGTTTGATTGAGAGGATCCTCAGATATCTCAAAGGATCAACTGGACAGGGTATTTGGATGGGTAAGAATGAAAGCACAGAAATTGTTGGCTATTGTGATGCAGATTGGGCTGGTGATAAGAGTGATAGGAGATCAACAACCGGCTATTGCACCTTCATTGGAGGCAACTTGGTAACTTGGAAGACAAAGAAGCAGAAGGTGGTATCTTGTTCTAGTGCTGAAGCTGAGTATAGGGCAATGAGGAAGCTTGCAACCGAGTTAACATGGCTGAAGGCCTTGCTTAAGGATTTTGGCATAGAGCAATCAAGTCCAATCACCTTCCATTGTGACAACCAGGCTGCTATTCACATTGCAACCAACTCAGTGTTTCATGAGAGGACAAAACACATTGAGATTGATTGTCACAAGGTAAGGGAGAAGATTGAAGATGGAACCATTCTGCCTTGTTACACAAAGAGTGAAGATCAGCTAGCAGACATCTTCACAAAGGCTGCTAGTCTTAAGGTTTGCACTCATGTCTTTGGCAAACTAGGGCTGGTAAGCTATCCATGATTAGAACTCTCCTGATTCATGAGCAGCATACTCTTTTTCCCTTGATGTGGTTTTGTCCCAAGTGGTTTTCCACATCAAGGTTTTTAATGAGGTGTTGCCATGATCATTCCAAGTTCAGTCTTTAGGGTGATTCCAAAGTCTGAACTTGAGGGGGAGTATTGATCATGATAAGACCATGTATTGATCATGTTAAGACCTTTATGCTGCGGCTCAAGACTTGCCATATTTGGCTCTTAGGTTAAACACTTTGCAAAACCTATAAGAACATGTTGTATGGCCGCAAATGAATAACAAGTTTTGTGACTCTATTCTCTCTCTATACTTGCGCAATCTTACTCTTGTTCTAGCTATGTTCATTCTCTAAATCTCACATTCTTTTTACAGACACTAAGTTGGAGGTGAAACTAGGCATGTAAAAAGCTTTAGATTCTTTGTCAAATAGTTTCAGATTTCCTATGCCTTGTATTGGGATTTTATCACCATTTTCAATTACTACACTTCCTAAGGCAGGTTCAACACTATTTATCAACCTAGAATCACTTATCATATGATGAGAGGCTCCTGAATCAATGATCAAAGGTTTCAGTTTGTTTGAAGCAAAGAGTGAAGTGCCAAGGATCATACCAGAGTTCTCCTTGAGAGCTTTAATGAGAGCCTCAAGGTCTGATCTCCTTACCACATCATTCTGAGCCGTCACAGCTGGTGCTTGATGGACCACCATTGCTCTCCCTTCATCACACTGCTGCATTGAAGAAGAACCTGGTCCAGCTGCACCATATGAGTAGTTTGCCCTTTGATCTTTGAACCGGTTGTTGTGAGATGATGGTCTGAGGTTAGGATGAAGGTGCCAGCATCTATCCTTCAAGTGCCCACTCTTCTTGCAAAAATCACACATCAAGACTCCTCTCTTGTCACCTCCATGGTTCTGCCTTCCCTCAGCATGAAACACACCTTTATTGGCGGTTACCAACTCTCCTTTCCCTTTGAACAGCCCAAATGAACCTTGCTCCTTTTGAATCTGTCCACACACATCATCAATATCAGGTAGAGTGTCTGCCCTCAGGATGTGCTTAATCATCCCATTGTAGGATGAGGTCAAGGTGAGCAGAAGAGCAAAGACTTTATCTTGCTCTCTCCTTTCTTGCAACACCAAAGGGTCACTGCTTGGTGGCCTTAACATCTCCATCTCTGACCACAGTGAGCTAAACTTGCCAAAGTGAGCCTTAAAATCCATATCTTCTTGCTGGAGGTTGTTGATGGCTAGCTTAACTTCAAAGACCCGGGTGAGATTTGTTTTGTTTCCATAAACCTTCTCAATGGTATCCCATAGCTGCTTTGAAGTCACACAGTAGGTGTTGGGATTTCACAATCATGACCATGAAATCATGTTGAGAAACCTTGAGATTACTCTAAACCTATGTTTAGAGAGAGAGAGAGCTTAAGTGAATCCGCAACCAAGTTTAGCTTGGAAGTTAATGGTTCTACTTAGCTTTGACAAGAACACCTATCTATTTGAGACTTATCCAAGAGCCTAACATCACTTATAGAATGTGTTTACTCATGAGGATTAATAGAATCAGTAAATAGAAGGTGTTGAGAAAAGATTGGAACAAGTGAATTTAAGACTTGTTCTTAAGAGAGAAGATAACCATTTGTATCACTCTTGATTTAGTTATGGTAAGAGCTAATCAAGAGTGTGTTTAGGCTTCTTAAACAGCCCTAAAACGTGGCTAATTAATATCTACATTGTGCTTAATTAACTTAAGACAATGAAGAGAAAAGTAAGAATAAATGGGAGAAGAAACTTGTATATTTCGTGTGTTTTTGTGTTACATCTTGCAGCCTATTTATAGACTTTTACATGAATAAAATAATACATAATATGAGATAAAATATCTCCATATTCGTCCATAAAATAAGAGAAGGAGAGCTGGTTTGAATAGCAACGGTTGGATTCAAAACATGTGAGGAGAGAGGTTTGGCCATGTTCACACTATTGATAGTGACTTGTGCTGAACCGTAGGACCACTTCTACCTTGGTTGAATTCCGTGTGGTCCTGGAGAGAGAGACAGACTTGTCTTGTGTTACAAAGAAGAGAGAGGGACTGCGGGACCATGGACAATGACATGTCCTAATGATAAGTGGGAATCATCCCACATTGTCTAGTGTGCAGCGTCCCACTAGTTCACTGATCAGTATGGCTACTTATCCTTCTCCAACGGTCATATCTGGATCAGCAGCTCAAACTCTCATCTGATCACTATCAACGCTGCACACTCCCTTGGTTCCTTTGGGCGGGACCCCTTTGTTTTCTATCTTTTCCACACATAAGCTTTCAACGTCTTTCTTCTCTTCTTTCCTCCTTTCTTTTATTTTCCATCATTATTTATTCAAGCTTGTCACATGGGACCACTTCTTCCTTTCCCATGCTCTTAAACTCCTTTGGCTCTTGGAAACATTTAAGAACATGCTTAAATGTTTCTTCCTTCTCTTCTTGTTTATTCACTAAGTCTTGCTTCTATTAGACACAAGACTTTAGTTGACTTATATCCACTTCAAGTGTAGACTTTAGACTCCATAATGCCTTCATCCTTAGTTTTACTAAGTGTTGATCCCATCTTTGGTCTTCTTTGTCTAACACCAAAGTGCATCCAAGGAGAGACTTATAGGCCTTGTCATTGTGACTTCGGCCTATCCTCCTCCTTGATTGCTTCCTCTCTAATACTCCCCCGCAAGCTTGGGCGTCGGGACACTAAAGGACTAGAGGCCAAGCTTGGAGATGCGGGAGCTACCTCATTAAAAACCTCCCCAAGGAAAACCTCATGGGACAAAACCTTAAGGAGGGAAAAAGAGTATAGCCACAACATCCCCTTGATGTAAGCTTTGACATGTTCCTTTGTGCATTTGAATGAGCCGGTTCATTAGGTTGACTTCTCCTTTAGATTGCCTTCTCCATCTTGGATCAAGCTTCTCCATTGGACTAAGCTTCACCATTGGACCTTCCATGACCTTGCCTCAAGACTTAGCCTTCTTTCTTGTCACTCCTTGAGTCCTTTCCTTGTCACTCAATCTGCCCATGGTCTTACTCCTCCTTTAGGCCTCCTAATGAACCTTCACATCAAAGATTCAAAGAAGACTTGTTAAAGTAAAATGCCATGAGTTTAAGTATATGATTAAGCAATGGATAAGTAACACAAGTGATTTTTAATTGACTTATTGAAGACTTAATAAAAAAACAGTGAGAGTTTAGGAGTTTAGCCTTTTAGGAGTTGAGGTTTGATCTTCCTTTGGACATGTTTGGGACTTTGAAACCTTGTGCATATCTCTCTGGATTTTTGCACATACAATCTCAGCCCTTCTTTTCCACACCAACACTCTTGATTTGAGCTGATTCAACGCCTACCACTAGCTTGCATTTCCTTCTTGGTCTGCTCCACTTAGTGATTCCCGGTTCTAACATCAATCAAGGTGTTGTTGCTTCTGGTTTTGGGAGTTCCTCTAGGGTTTACTCCATTTCTTTGAGGTTTAAAACCTCCCCCGGACTGTTAAGCCTTTTATGGAGTCGGAAGCACCATTGAGATGTGAGTTGATTCATCAGTTGCATAACTGGTTCTAGCTCCTCTCCTTTGGCTGCTCCTTGATGACTTCTCTTGAGACCTTAACAGCCTTGATGGGTTGTTCAACTTGTAGCCTTCCTTAAGTATGGACACCTTTTGGTCTGCTCCATTGTTAGCTTCAGATTAACCACACCATTCTAAGAGCCAATCCTCCATCACTACTCCATCTTGGAGCAGCTTCAAGACTGATCTTCCTAACCATGATGCACACTGAGCCTTGAATCCAAGCTTCCATCACTGCCTCTTCTTGAAACAGCTTCTAGACTTGATTATCCAAGAAATCAGTGTTGCCTTTCTTGACTAACTTGTTGTAGCAACTTCTGGACGCCTCTTCTTCTTAGGTAAGCTCAAGACCAGTGGGTACAGCCACTTAGAAACTGAACTCCAGCCCTTTTGTAAACTGTCCTCACTAGTTGGTTCATCATTCCACCTAAAAACACCAAGAAACACACAATAATCCTCAAAATAACACAGCCTTGATCAGGAGCTATGCACTCTGATTTTTAAGTCATTGTGAGCTAAGGAGCTTCAAGGACAGAAATCAGAGAGAATAGATGAAGTATAAGTAACCAGAGAATGAAAGAAAAATGCAGAGGATGAGAGAATGAAAGAAAAATGCAGAGGATGAGAGAATGAATGCTTGAGAATGAGAGCATAAATGAATGAGAGAATAAATGAGAGAATGAATGGGAGAATGAAAGGGAAGTTCAGGGACTGAGTTTTGCTCAGTTTGAGCTTTTGGTTTTGAGAACATTGACTGAGTTTTGCTCAGTTTACTCTCTGAATTTGCGGAAGCTTAGAGTGAGAAAGGGACAGATTTTTGCTCTGTTTTTCTCTGGTTTTGAGCTTGGTTCAATCCTAGAACCTTATGCTCTGATACCATGTTGGGATTTCACAATCATGACCATGAAATCATGTTGAGAAACCTTGAGATTACTCTGAACCTATGTTTAGAGAGAGAGAGCTTAAGTGAATCCGCAACCAAGTTTAGCTTGGAAGTTAATGGTTCTACTTAGCTTTGACAAGAACACCTATCTATTTGAGACTTATCCAAGAGCCTAACATCACTTATAGAGTGTGTTTACTCATGAGGATTAATAGAATCAGTAAATAGAAGGTGTTGAGAAAAGATTGGAACAAGTGAATTTAAGACTTGTTCTTAAGAGAGAAGATAACCACTTGTATCACTCTTGATTTAGTTATGGTAAGAGCTAATCAAGAGTGTGTTTAGGCTTCTTAAACAGCCCTAAAACGTGGCTAATTAATATCTACATTGTGCTTAATTAACTTAAGACAATGAAGAGAAAAGTAAGAATAAATGGGAGAAGAAACTTGTATATTTCGTGTGTTTTTGTGTTACATCTTGCAGCCTATTTATAGACTTTTACATGAATAAAATAATACATAATATGAGATAAAATATCTCCATATTCGTCCATAAAATAAGAGAAGGAGAGCTGGTTTGAATAGCAACGGTTGGATTCAAAACATGTGAGGAGAGAGGTTTGGCCATGTTCACACTATTGATAGTGACTTGTGCTGAACCGTAGGACCACTTCTACCTTGGTTGAATTCCGTGTGGTCCTGGAGAGAGAGACAGACTTGTCTTGTGTTACAAAGAAGAGAGAGGGACTGCGGGACCATGGACAATGACATGTCCTAATGATAAGTGGGAATCATCCCACATTGTCTAGTGTGCAGCGTCCCACTAGTTCACTGATCAGTATGGCTACTTATCCTTCTCCAACGGTCATATCTGGATCAGCAGCTCAAACTCTCATCTGATCACTATCAACGCTGCACACTCCCTTGGTTCCTTTGGGCGGGACCCCTTTGTTTTCTATCTTTTCCACACATAAGCTTTCAACGTCTTTCTTCTCTTCTTTCCTCCTTTCTTTTATTTTCCATCATTATTTATTCAAGCTTGTCACATGGGACCACTTCTTCCTTTCCCATGCTCTTAAACTCCTTTGGCTCTTGGAAACATTTAAGAACATGCTTAAATGTTTCTTCCTTCTCTTCTTGTTTATTCACTAAGTCTTGCTTCTATTAGACACAAGACTTTAGTTGACTTATATCCACTTCAAGTGTAGACTTTAGACTCCATAATGCCTTCATCCTTAGTTTTACTAAGTGTTGATCCCATCTTTGGTCTTCTTTGTCTAACACCAAAGTGCATCCAAGGAGAGACTTCTAGGCCTTGTCATTGTGACTTCGGCCTATCCTCCTCCTTGATTGCTTCCTCTCTAATAGTAGGAGTAAGCCTCCAAGAGATGTTGGTCCAGTGAGCTTTGAAGTATGGAGAGGACATGTTGATCCCCTTGAACCCACGCTTCTTCATCAGCTTGAGATGTGTCCTCATGCTCAACATCTTCTTTACCTTCTTTTTCCTTCACCACCTTCTCTGGAGCTGTGCTCCTCATGATGTACTTCCATAAACCTCTGCCTCCAAGAGCAGACTTCACCATCCTGGCCCAAACAATGTAGTTGGCACCCTTAAGAGTCACAGGAATGATTACCCTTGAGTTCTCCATTGCTAAAGCAAATTTGATGCAAGGAGGGAGTTTTCAAGGAGTACTTCTGAATAAACAGGTTCTCAACTCACAGAGAACACACACTAGAGAGAGAAAAACGAGGAGGAATGCTTGAAAGTTTTAGTACTTTCAAGAACAAGAATCGGATCTGTTTAAGAACAAGTTTAAGAGAAGAAGAACAAGAACTAGAAAAAATCAGAGTTTATGCGGAATTAAATAGGTATAGGAGCTTATGGCTCTGATACCATGTTAGAATATGAGTTTAGGTTGAGAATGTTGTGTAGAATGAAGAGAGAATGAAGAGAGAAGCTAGGAGACCCGATTAGGGTTCTTAGCTGTTTAGAGAGAGAGAGAGTTTGCGGCTGCTTAGAGAAGAATAATTCTCTTTGTATATTCATCAACATGATTTACAGAGTATATATATGAGAATACAACTAGGGTAAGCAATAAAATCAGCTATACAAACATGGAAAGATGTAATATCCCCTTTAGGAAAGAGATTCTCCATCCGGGTAAGGCAACAAAGTGGCGCCTCCTTTGTAGTTTCTTCCAACGGTCATATGCATTCAAATATGAACCTGATCAAGTCTTCATCTCAATAGTAATCTGATGCAAGTGATGATCTCCACTTCAATAACAGACACAGACACAGATGATCAATGTGCAAAGTTGGGGCAAGATCATCATGTGCAAAGTCAGGGCCAAAGATATGAAGTGCAAAGTTGGGGCACTCATACATTCAGAAGATGAAGATGTGCAAAGTTGGGGCCAAACAGATGTCTGTACAGAAACAGACTCAAGAAGAGTCACATGTGGAGTGATGGTCTGAACACAAGTGAAGACCAGTCACTATCAGCCTTGGGAGCGTGATTCCCTCTCTCTCCAGACCTGCAACACGCCAAACAAGAGAGAGGAGAAGTCACTTTCAGCACAAGAAGACACAAGACTTCAAATGGAAGAAGAAGATCCAACCATTGATTCAAATTCGGATTTCCCTCCAAGAGAATCAATGGCTGAGATTAAATGTCTTTGTTTATGAGTGTTTGCCCTAATTGTATCTCTATTTAAAGGCCATACACGCCTCTTGTAACATTTGCTAATTCACCTTACAAGAAATCAACAAGATTCTTGATATTCTCTCTTAAGTCTTTCTCTCTTTCCTTTAGTTTTGTTCTTGCGGTTTTCCTTCTAAAACTCTCATTGTGATCTTCAAACAAGACACAATGTAGACTCATGTAAGAGCCTTGATGGGCTGCTAAGGCAGTCCCAAATCTACACTTGGATAGTTCTTCCATAACTAATCCAAGTGTGAGAAGCTATCGGTTATGTTAAGCTCTTACATGTTCTTCTTTTCTTTCTTTTAGAACACCTCTTAGCTAATTACTGATTTGTATCCATTCTCATGAGTAAACAATCCTATGTGATGTTAAGCTCTTGGATATCATTTTCATATAGCTTAAGTGTTCATTTATTGAGGTAGAGTAGCTTCTTTCTTCTTCTTGTAACCGCAAACCCTAGTTTCTCTCTCTAAGCGCCTTATGAACCCTAATAGGGTCTAAGGCTTGTTTCTTCTACTCTACCTCATTCTCTTGAGCCAGACTTGTTTCTCAGAGCATCCCCATGTATGCATCTGAAATTCTAACACATGGAAACTCCGGACATGTCCTATCGTTGTTGGTGTTGGCCAATCTTGTATTGCCTTGATCTTCTCATCATCCACCTTAAGTCCCTGTGAACTTACAACAAATCCTAGGAAAACCAATTGATCAGTGCAAAAGATGCATTTCTTTAAGTTTGCATAAAGGCCTTCTGATCTAAGTGTTTGCAGAACCTGTTCTAGATGCTTAACATGATCATCCAAGCAGTGGCTATAAATCAGTATGTCATCAAAGTATACTACCACAAACTTGCAAATAAAAGCTCTTAGAACCTGGTTCATTAGTCTCATGAATGTGCTGGGAGCATTGGTGAGACCAAATGGCATGACAAGCCATTCGTACAGTCCTTGCTTGGTTTTGAAGGCTGTTTTCCACTCATCTCCTTCTTTCATTCTGACTTGGTGATATCCACTCTTCAAGTCTATCTTTGAGAAGATAGTTGCTCCACTAAGCTCATCAAGCATGTCATCAAGTCTTGGGATAGGATGTCTGTACTTGATTGTGATGTTGTTGATGGCCCTGCAATCAACACACATTCTCCATGTACCATCTTTCTTTGGAACGAGCAGAACTGGTACTGCACATGGACTCAAGCTCTCCCTGATATATCCCTTTGACATAAGCTCTTGAACTTGCTTTTCCAGCTCCTTAGCTTCTTTTGGATTCACTCTATAAGCTGGTCTGTTTGGTAATGGAGCTCCTGGTACCAAATCAATTTGGTGTTCAATGCCTCTCAAAGGTGGAAGTCCAGCTGGTATGTCTTCTGGAAACAAATCTTTGAATCTGTCCAATAGCTCAGACACGGCCAAGGGATGCTCCTGCTCTTCTAAACCTGAAAAATACCCTTCTCTAAAGATCATGAGTAGTACATGTTCTTTATGCTCTAAAGATTTCAGAACATTAGAAGGTAAAACAAAAAGATTGGTCTTACTTACCTTTGAACCTTTGTCCATTGCTTTCTGCATTTGATACACTTCTTGTGGTGTTAATGGAGCTAGGTTGTGCTTCTTGTTCTGGTGTGTGAAGCTGTAGATGTTGGTCTTCCCATTGTGAATGGTCTCTTTGTCAAATTGCCAAGGCCTTCATAAGAGTAGATGACCTGCTTGCATTGGCACAACATCACATCTCACTTGATCATGGTAACATTTGTATGAAACATGATTGATCTGGCCACCTCCATCAAGTGTCTATTCTTCCTCTCAGCCACACCATTCTGTTGTGGAGTGTATGGACAGCTTGTTTGGTGAATGATCCCATGTTTTGCAAGATGATGTTTGAATGCATTGCTTGTGTATTCCCCACCATTATCTGACCTAAATATCTTAATCTTGGCATTGAAATTGTTAGATACATAGGTTTGAAAGTTTGTGAATGCTTCTAACACCCTATCTTTAGATTGAATCAAAGTTAACCAAGTATATTTGGATCTCTCATCTATGAATGTCACAAAGTACTTATGATTCTCTCTAGAAACACATGGAGCAGTCCAAACATCAGAGTGAACAAGATCAAAGCAGTTTGCATAAACAATTTTAAAACTAGAGAAGACTGATTTGCAATGTTTTCCAAGGATACAAGCTTCACAATCATCATTCTTAAAAGAAACAAAGGGCAACATTAAATCTAAGGCACGAGAGTGAGGGTGACCAAGTCTAGCATGCCAAACAGAATCATTAACTAGAGTAGAACTAAAAAAAGAAGCAGATAATTCAGATGCAAGGTTGGTGTCTTCAAGCATGTATAACTCATCCTTTGTCACACCCTTTCCAAGCAACTTACTTGTCTTAATATCCTGAAAAATCACATCATTAGGACTGAAGATAACATTGCATTTAAGATCAGTAGCTACTCTCTTAACACTTAACAAGTTTGATGTAAAACTAGGCATATAAAAAGCTTTTGATTCTCTATCAAACAACTTAACATTTCCTATGCCTTTAATTGGAATCCTTTCACCATTAGCAATCACAACATTCCCTAGAGCAGGTCTAATCATGTGATGTGAAGCTCCTGAATCTACTATTAATGGCTTATGATCAGAGATTAAAGACTTGTGATTGATTAAAGCATGAAAGGAGCTACCAGAACCTTCCTTGAAGGCTTTAATGAGAGCATCAAGATCATACCTCCTCACCAACTCATTCTGAGGCGCCACATTAGGAACATGAGCAAAGGCTGGTACCATCTCTCTACCTTCATTTCCAAACCGGTTTGAGGAGGTAGAAGCACCAGAAGCACCAGCAGCAGGAGCTAGGGTTGATTCACTTGAGTAATGAGCTCTCTGGTCCTTGAACTTGTTGGTGTTGAAGGCCGGTTTGAGGTGAGGATGGAGCAGCCAGCATTTGTCCTTGAAATATCCCTTTATTTTGCAATGGTCACAAACACCAGGGATCCTCCTCTCCTCTGGTTTGTAAGAGCCCTTGTGAGCAGTAGCAAGCTCACATTTCCTTCCAAACAATCCAAAAGATCCTTGCTCCTTCTGAATTTGTGCACACACTTCATCTAAGTTGGGAAGAGTCTCTGCCCTTAACATGTGTGTGATCAAGCCATTGTAAGCTGGGTTGAGGGTTAGCAAGAGTGAAAACACCTTGTCTTGTTCCCTCCTCTCATTTAGAACCTGTGGATCAACTATTGGTGGTCTCAGCATCTCCAACTCTGCCCACAATGATCTAAACTTCCCAAAATGCTGTTTGAACTCCATATCTTCTTGGCTCAGGTTGTTGATGGCCAACTTCACTTCAAACACCCTACTGAGGTTAGACATGTTGCCATAGACCTTACGTAGAGTGTCCCATAAGTCTTTAGAGCTCTCACAGTAAGAATAAACCTCCAACAGAGAAGGTTCAAGAGAGCTTTGAAGGATGGACAGAACATGTTGATCTCCTTGAGTCCATGCTTCTTCATCTTCAAGGTCTGCTTCTTCAACAGCCTCTTCATCAGCCTTAGCCTCAGCTTCAGCTTCACCTTTAGCAGCTTCACCTTTGGGCTCAGCCTTCTTCATCTTCATTGGAGCAGTGTCGCTTAGGACATGTTTCCACAAGCCTCTCCCACCGAGAGCACTTTTGGCCATTCTAGCCCACACCAAGTAGTTGGCTCCTTTAAGAGTCACTGGAATGATTACCCTTGAGTTCTCCATGACTGAGCAAAGAGGGAGTTTCAAGAGAAAGAGTCTTTAAAGAGTTAATAACAAGAAAGGTAAAACCGGGTAGATAGAGAAGCAGCAGTGAACAAAGAATAAGAGAGAGTAATAGAGTAATGCGGAAGAGAGAATAGGTTCAGGAGCTTGTAGGCTCTGATACCATGTTAGAATTTAGAGTCTAGGAGAGTTTGAGAGAGATTGAGTTGAGAGAAGAGAGATTAGAAGCTCTTAGAACCGCTAGGGTTCTTAGAGTGAGAGTGTAGCCGAGAGAGAGATATTGAGAGAGAATGGAGTGTAAAATTGGGAAGATGAATTCCCCAAAGTGTATATTGATCCTCATAAGTTACAAGACATATATAGTAAGAGAACTAGGGTTTTAGATACAAGAAACAATAAAAATAATGAGGAAGAAGCCAAAGGAGTGCAACGGCTACCAAGGTGAAAGCGACTGGTCATGGAGGAGAGAGAACCGCCTGCTCTGACCCTCTGCTCTTCTGATCAGCTCCAGACCTCTTTGTACTATGTTGGGGACATAAACAAATCATTTAACAACTGAGACACATGTTTGGTTATGTCCCCAAATCCCAAACTTTGCACAAACCTTAAACCGGCTCTTGTTGAAACATAACCGAGACTGTTCCAACAAGATCATGATGTTGGAACATAAACACACCTGTTCCAACATGTTCCAAACTGACTATATGCATCTTCACTCTTCATTTCAATATAAGTAACCCGTCTAAATACTAGAAAGACACTTTGATCTTGTAAAAGGTCCTATGAGAATCCTAAACAAAACTTTTTAAACAACAATTCTTGAAACATATGTGTCATGGATTTGAGATTGTTGGGATTTCAGAGACTTAGCTCTTATTCCATGATGGAAATGAAGAGACTAAGCTCATGAACAAGAAACAAGAAATGGACAGAAACAATTTAAGGGAGACTAAATCGAATCTGTTTAAAGAGAGACCAACTAGTTTGAGAGTGATTCAACTCTATTAGAGCTTTGTAGCCTAGAGAAGATCAAAACCAGTAAGCTAGTGGTTTATAGGAGTACTTAGCTATATGAAAACTAGTCCAGGAGCTTAACTACTCATCAAGAGTGTTTACTCATGAATCTGGACAGAATCAGTAATTAGCAAGTGTTATCCTTAAGAAGAAGAGCATAAGAGAACCGCACCAAGCTTGTCTTGGTGAGAACCGGTTCTACTTAGCTTTGACAAGAGCACCGATCTATTTGAGACTTATCCAGGAGCCTAACATCACTTATGGAGTGTGTTTACTCATAAGGATTAAGATAATCAGTAAGTAGATGGTGTTGTTCTTGTAGATGTTCATGAAGAGTCGGTTTGTGTTAGCTCTTGATTTAGCTATGGAAGAACTAATCAAGAGCATAACCAGGAGCATTAAAGCATCCTTAGAACCAAGACTCATCATGTGTTTCATTGTGTTTGGAAGATAGACACAATGAGGAAGAAGAACAATGGTAAGAGCCGATTTGTTATCACACATGAACTAGCTATGGAAGAGCTAACCAAGTGTGTTATTAGGCTGCCTTAAGCAGCCTAAACCGTGCTCTTACCAAGCTACATTGTGTTTGAAAAAGACACAATGAACCAGAGAGAAGAAGAGAGAATAAGAGTGAATCAAATTGTTGTTCAATTGATTGAGTATTACAAGTGTTGTTACATCTCTTTATATAGAGAATCCTAACAAGAAGAAGCCCTAGTTCTTATTAGAATTCGAAATATCTAATGGAGGGAAGGTGGATTCATTTGAATTTGAATTCACATGAAGACAAAAGGCAGATATGTCCAAGAAGTGAAAGTGACAACTCCTTGTGGTCCATGCTTGAAAGTGACAGCTTGTCCTTGTGGTCCATGCTGTCCATACCTTCTCCAACAGCTCTTTCCCTCTCTATTTCGAACTCTTACAGACATGGCTCTTCTTTTGCACTTTGATAATCTCATCCTTGATAATTCAGACATCCGGACACCCCGGTTTTGCACATTATCAAGATACCCTTGTTTTGCACATTCTGAAGCTTGATCCGGATGTCCCTGATTTTGCACATCTCTTTTGTGCCTTGATAATGCACTTGGAGATGTCCCTGATTTTGCACATTGAGATGAAGTCCCTGATAATCCACTTTGATTGTGCACTTCTCGGGCTTCATCTCAATAGCTGCTCTTCTTCTTGACACACCAAAGATGATTTAGGAGGAGAGTCTTCGGCCTTCCTTAGCTTATGTCCAGCCTTGCCTCTCCATTCCTTCTTCCTCTCTAATACTCCCCCGCAAGCTTGGGCGTCGGGACACTAAAGGACCAAAGGCCAAGCTTGGAGATGCGGGAGCTACCTCATTAAAAACCTCCTTAAGGAAAACCTCATGGGATAAAACCCTAAGGAGGGAAAAAGAGTATAGCTACCACATGCCCTTGATGTAAGCTTTGACCATTGTTCCTTTGTGTATGATTTGGCCGGTTCTTTAGATTGCCTTCTCCATCTTGGATCAAGCTTCTCCATTGGACCTTCCATGACCTTGCCTCAAGTCTTAGCCTTCCTTTATGCCATTCCTTGAATCCTTTCCTTGTCACCCAATCTGCCCACGGTCTTACTCCTCCTTTAGGTCTCCTAATGAACCTTCACATCAAAGATTCAAAGAAGACTTGTTAAAGTAAAATGCCATGAGTTTTAAGTATATGATTAAGCAATGGATAAGTAACTCAAGGGATTTAAGTGACTGAATGAAGACATAAAAAAACAGTGAGAGTTTAGGAGGTTAGCCTTTTCAATCTTTGGTTGTGCTTTGAGAAGAGTCTGATTTTAGGAGTTCCTCTTCGGTTTACTCCATTTCTTTGAGGTTTTACACCTCCCCCGGACTGTTAAGCTTTCTCCAAGCTTGTTGGCTTTAGACCTGGACATGAGCCACGCCTTTAAACCTTCCCTTAAGCCATCTTGAAGTTGGAAGCACCATTTGTGAGTTGATTCATCAGTTGCATAACCGGTTCTAACTCCTCTTATTTGGCTGCTTCTTAATAACTTTTCTGTGACCTTTGGAGCTATGTGAAGCCTTAAAAGCCTTGATGGGTTGTTCAACTTGTAGCCTCCCTTAAGTATGGACACCTTTTGGTCTGCTCCTTTGTTAGCTTCAGATTAACCACACCATGCTAAGAGCCAATCCTCCATCACTACTCCATCTTAGAGCAGCTTCAAGACTGATCTTCCTAACCATGATGCACACTGAGCCTTGAATCCAAGCTTCCATCACTGCCTCTTCTTGAAACAGCTTCTAGACTTGATTATCCAAGAAATCAGTGTTGCTTCTCTTGACTAACTATGTTGTAGCAGCCTCTGGACGCCTCTTCTTCTTAGGTAAGCTCAAGACCAGTGGGTACAGCCACTTAGAAACTGAACTCCAGCCCTTTTGTAAACTGTCCTCACTAGTTGGTTCATCATTCCACCTAAAAACACCAAGAAACACACAATAATCCTCAAAATAACACAGCCTTGATCAGGAGCTATGCACTCTGATTTTTAAGTCATTGTGAGCTAAGGAGCTTCAAGGACAGAACTCAGAGAGAATATGTGAAGTATAAGTAACCAGAGAATAAAAGAAAAATGCAGAGAATGAGAGAATGAATGCTAGAGACTGAGAGTATAAATGAATGAGAGAATAAATGAGAGAATGAATGGGAGAATGAAAGGGAAGTTCAGGGACTGAGTTTTGCTCAGTTTGAGCTTTTGGTTTTGAGAACATTGACTGAGTTTTGCTCAGTTTACTCTCTGAAATTTGCGGAAGCTTTGAATGAGAAAGGGACAGAGTTTTGCTCTGTTTTTCTCTGGTTTTTGAGCTTGATTCAATCCTAGAATCTTATGCTCTGATACCATGTTGGGATTTCAGAGACTTAGCTCTTATTCCATGATGGAAATGAAGAGACTAAGCTCATGAACAAGAAACAAGAAATGGACAGAAACAATTTAAGGGAGACTAAATCGAATCTGTTTAAAGAGAGACCAACTAGTTTGAGAGTGATTCAACTCTATTAGAGCTTTGTAGCCTAGAGAAGATCAAAACCAGTAAGCTAGTGGTTTATAGGAGTACTTAGCTATATGAAAACTAGTCCAGGAGCTTAACTACTCATCAAGAGTGTTTACTCATGAATCTGGACAGAATCAGTAATTAGCAAGTGTTATCCTTAAGAAGAAGAGCATAAGAGAACCGCACCAAGCTTGTCTTGGTGAGAACCGGTTCTACTTAGCTTTGACAAGAGCACCGATCTATTTGAGACTTATCCAGGAGCCTAACATCACTTATGGAGTGTGTTTACTCATAAGGATTAAGATAATCAGTAAGTAGATGGTGTTGTTCTTGTAGATGTTCATGAAGAGTCGGTTTGTGTTAGCTCTTGATTTAGCTATGGAAGAACTAATCAAGAGCATAACCAGGAGCATTAAAGCATCCTTAGAACCAAGACTCATCATGTGTTTCATTGTGTTTGGAAGATAGACACAATGAGGAAGAAGAACAATGGTAAGAGCCGATTTGTTATCACACATGAACTAGCTATGGAAGAGCTAACCAAGTGTGTTATTAGGCTGCCTTAAGCAGCCTAAACCGTGCTCTTACCAAGCTACATTGTGTTTGAAAAAGACACAATGAACCAGAGAGAAGAAGAGAGAATAAGAGTGAATCAAATTGTTGTTCAATTGATTGAGTATTACAAGTGTTGTTACATCTCTTTATATAGAGAATCCTAACAAGAAGAAGCCCTAGTTCTTATTAGAATTCGAAATATCTAATGGAGGGAAGGTGGATTCATTTGAATTTGAATTCACATGAAGACAAAAGGCAGATATGTCCAAGAAGTGAAAGTGACAACTCCTTGTGGTCCATGCTTGAAAGTGACAGCTTGTCCTTGTGGTCCATGCTGTCCATACCTTCTCCAACAGCTCTTTCCCTCTCTATTTCGAACTCTTACAGACATGGCTCTTCTTTTGCACTTTGATAATCTCATCCTTGATAATTCAGACATCCGGACACCCCGGTTTTGCACATTATCAAGATACCCTTGTTTTGCACATTCTGAAGCTTGATCCGGATGTCCCTGATTTTGCACATCTCTTTTGTGCCTTGATAATGCACTTGGAGATGTCCCTGATTTTGCACATTGAGATGAAGTCCCTGATAATCCACTTTGATTGTGCACTTCTCGGGCTTCATCTCAATAGCTGCTCTTCTTCTTGACACACCAAAGATGATTTAGGAGGAGAGTCTTCGGCCTTCCTTAGCTTATGTCCAGCCTTGCCTCTCCATTCCTTCTTCCTCTCTAATAGAGATTTTAGGTGAGGTTAGACAACTATAAGTAAGATTTTGTATGCTCCTAAAGGTAGAAAGAAAATCATTTTATATAAGTTTATGTTCGTTTGTAACACCCCTAAATAACCCTTCTAAATACTAGAAAGAAACTTTGACCTTCTAAAAGTTCCTATGATAATACTAAACAAAACTTTTTAAACAAAACTTCTTGAAACCTATGTGTCATGGATTGGAGAATTTAGGTGCGGTAAGACAACTATAAGTAAGTTTTTGTATGCTCCCAAAGGTAGAATGAGAAGCATGTTGTACATGTTTATGTTCGTTTGTAACACAACTAAGTAACCCCTCCAAAATACTAGAAAGACATTTTGATCTTCTAAAAGGTCCTATGAGAATCCAAAATAAAACTTTTTAACCAAAACTTCTTGAAACATATATGTCATGGATTGGAGAATTTAGGTGAGGTAAGACAACTATAAGTAAGTTTTTGTATTCTCCCAAAGGTAGAATGATAAGCATGTTTTACATGTTTATGTTCGTTTGTAACACAACTAAGTAACCCCTCTAAAAGACTAGAAAGACACTTTGATCTTGTAAAAGGTCCTATGAGAATCCTAAACAAAACTTTTTAAACAAAAATTCTTGAAACATATATGTCATGGATTGGAGGTTTTAGGTTAGGTTAAACAACTATAAGTAAGTTTTTGTATGTTGCTTAAGGTAGAATGAGAAGCATTTTATACAAGTTTATGTTCGTTTGTAACACCCCTAAGTAACCCGTCTAAATACTAGAAAGACACTTTGATCGTGTAAAAGGTCCTATGAGAATCCTAAACAAAACTTTTAAAACAACAATTCTTGAAAGGATATCTGCTACTATGTACCTGCTATAAGCAGAAATATTATTTCTATTCCTTGTTTGGATATGGAAGGATATCAAGTTTCAAATTAAGAATAAATGTTATTCATTTGATTACAATGATATGTTTTATGGTAGCGGTCCATTAGAGAATGGACTTTATGTTCTAAAACAAAACGTGCCTATCTATAACATTAGTACCAAGAGATTCAAGTCAAATGATATGAATCAAACTCTTTCTCTGGCATTGTCGTTTGGGCCACATAAATGAGAAGCAGATTCAGAAGCTCCATAGTGATGGGCTTTTGGGCTCATTTGATTATGAATCATGTGAGAAATGCGAATCTTGTTTATTGGGTAAAGTGACGTAGGCCCCCCCTTGCAACAAAAGGTAGTGTCGATCGACACAAAAAGGTGCGACGATAGACACAGGTCGCGAACGAACAAAATGAAAGGGCCAGTGATTTATTGGGCTTTATACATACGGATGTGTATGGCCCGATAAGCACAAGTGCTAGAGGAAACTTTCAGTATTTCATTACCTTTACTGATATTTTCAGTAGGTATGGTTATGTCTATTTGATGAGACATAAATCAGAATCTTTTGAAATAGGTCAAAGAGTTCCAGAATGAAGTACAGAATCAACTTGGCAAAAGTATTGAAGCTCTACGATAAGATCGTGGAGGTGGATACTTAAGCTAAGAATTCAGTGATCATCCGAGAGATTGTGGAATTGTTCCACAACTCACTCCTCCTGAATCAGACTTTATTAGATATGTTTCGATCAATGATGAGTCACTCAGATCTTCCATTATCCTTATAGGAATACGCTCTAGAAATGTCTGCGTTACACCAAATAGGGTTCCATCAAAATCAGTTACAAAGACACCACATGAGATGTGAGATGGAAATGTTCCTAATTTGTCTTTTATGAAGATTTGGGGTTGTGAGGCTTATATTAAACGTTAAATCTCTGATAAGCTCACACATAAATCCGATAAGTGCTACTTCGGTTGTTATCTTAACGAAACCAAGGCATATTACTTTTACAACCGGTCCGAGAACAAATTGCTTGTTGGTCGGAACTATGTTTTTCTTGAGAGAGATTTTCTTTCCAGGAAGAACAGTGGGAGTAAAGTACAACTCGAAGAAATTCGAGAATCACGGGAGACTGCTCAACCGGATGAGGAAGAGCATCAATTGGATCTACAAAGAGTTGTAGAACCTGCACCTATGGTGCCTGAAGTTTGCAAATGATCTAATGAATGTATATTCGATACACATTCAAATGGTGAGTTTCTGAGAAAGTGTCGATCAACACAAAGGTGTATCGATCGACACAGATCGCGGACCAAAATAGCGATTTTGGTTTATGACTTAATTAAATACGGTTTAAATCTTGGTTAATTAGGTCGTGGTAAAAGTCTATATATGAGATATGTGCACGAGTTTTACACAAACCTGAAGCTCACAGATCCGAAAGGATCCGTCACAAACCCAAGAAATGTGGATTTCTCGTGACCAATTGCCATGATCTGTTGATCATTGAAGGTGACGGGCCTGCGAATTTTGAAGAAGCATTAATGGGCCCTGACTCCGAAAATGGCTGAAAGCCGCTGAATCCGAAAAGGGATCCATGTCACGGAACCAAGTATTACTTGGGTTGATTTACCGGATGGTGTAAAAGCCATTGAGAGTAAATGGATTTTCAAGAAGAAAAGGTGACATGGATGGTAACATTCAGATATACAAAGCTAGGTTGGTGGAAAAAGGCTTCAAGCAAATTCATGGTATTGACCATGAAGAAACCTATTCCTCAGTCACTATGCTTAATGTCCATTCGGATTCTCCTAGCAACTGCCGCTCATTATGATTATAAGATCGAGCAGATGGATGTGAAAAACAGTTTTCCTTAATGGAATTCTAGAAAAGGATGTGTACATGACACAACCTGAGGTTTTCAGTGATCTTAAAGCTGCTAGGAAGGTATGCAAGCATCTTGGAGTTGGAATCTTTGTTTTGATGAAACGGTCAAAAGTTTGACCTCATCAGAAACGAAGGGGAACTGTGTGTTTACAAGAAGACTAGTGAGAGCGTAATTGCATTTCTTGTACTGTATGTAGATAACATACTACTTCTCGGAAATGACGTTCCATTGATTTAGTCTGTTAAGACTTGACTCGAAAGTTGTTTTTCGATGAAAAATATGGGAGAAGCCGTATAAATTCTTGGAATAAGAATCTATAGAGATAGATTGGACAAGCTAATTGGATTGTGTCAAGATACTTATATTGATAAGGTCTTGCACAGGTCCAGTATGCATGATTCCAAGAAGGGCTTGATGACATCATGATGAGGACATCAAGTCATCATCAACCAAGGAGCATGGAGAGGACATAAATCAACCAACCAAGACCCTTGGAGAGAAACAGCTTGTATGCACCAGAGACATATGTGCATGTCTTGGATCATATCTTTCCCACTATGAGGAATTAAGCTACAAATCAACATGTTCCAGAAACTTAACTCATCAAGGAATCCTGGAGAGTTTGAATCATCATAAATGGAGTTCAGATGAAGAAGTTATTCAACTTCTAAAACAGATGATTCTCAGCTTGCTTCATCTGGAGGCTCAAGGATTCAATCAGTTACAAACAAGACATTGGCGACCAGGAGAGATATCTAAGCATTCAGGAGACACATTTAATCATCCAGGAGAGTTATCTATCAAGTTCCCATGCACCAGCAGCCATATGATCAGGAGGATCCCATTATTACTCTTACACTTGCCTAATTTGGAGCCAATGGAGATCAATCACCAACAACTCTTTTCCCTGAAGTTTGGCCACGAATTTAAGCTCTCTAACATCATCCAGAATGTACCTAGACACTCCACATTCATGCCAAATCTTTCAAGACTTAAGAAGATTCATCTTTCCATTTCTGGCCAAATATTCCAATAAATCCTAACGGCCATATTCCTTATATTTTTCGATTCTTTTCTTGTATTAGGCCTTTCAGACTGTTGTCTATGAGCCTATGAAAGCTCAGGTTCGAATTCATTGTAAATCACCCTTTTCAACCATTTTAAAGTAATAGAATTATTCTGTTTTTCTTCCAAAGTTTGTGTTCTTTGTGAAGTGTTCCTTCTTTGAATATTGTGAGTGATTCACCTTGTTCTTAGGAGTTTCAGATCAATCTATTTGAGTGATTCAGATAGCTTGTTCTTAGATTGAGAGAGTCAATCAAACCCATTGGTTGAGAGAGTCAATCACAAGTTCCACCACCACATCTACCTTCAATCCATCTTCCGCAAGCTTAGCTTAGAAATCATCTGATCATCAAGTGATCTTAGCATTGGAGTGATTCCAGGGCTGCATCATCTGGTATCAGAGCTTCAAAAGCTCCTACCCCTCAGGTTGTATCAATCCAACCTTTATCTCTTTAAGTTTTTGTTGTTTCATTTCATTCAAATCGAAAACCCATAAAAATTGTGTTTCTGTTTTCAATCTGTTTTAGCATTCATATTTCTTTCATTTAGATCCATTCAGTTTTCTATTTTGATTCATTGCATCATTAATCAGAAAAGCCTAAAAACAAAGTTTCATTGCATACTAGTTTCTGCTATTTAGTCATTTATGCATCCAAAAACGAAAATCACAAAAATAGTCTCTGTTTTGCATTTGCTCTTTAGTTGTTTCTGATTTTCATTCATCTATTGCATCTTTAAACCCAAAAACCAAAAGATTTGCATCAGTTTTGTGTTTCTGTTTGAGTTTTAAGTTTTCCAGAAGTTGCATTGTTCTTAAGCATCATAAAAACCAAAAAGAAGAAGTTTATGTCTTTGAATTCGTTTTTCTCTTTGTCCAAGTCAAAAAAGTAGTTGTTTCCTTTTCTAGATGATCCAGTATCCTTTTTTAGTTTGCAAAATCAAAAATTCAAAAAAAAAGGTAAAGGTTTCATTAGTTTTCTTTGTCACAGATTTTAGTTTCCCATTTTACTTCCAGCATTCATTCAAAAAGACAAAAAAATAGTATTAGTTTCTTACCTTTTTGTTTAATTTCAACCAGACCCCAAAAGAACTGATAAGTTTTATTGTCTCTCTTGCTAGCAGCTAAGCACTAGAGGCAGCAACTATGGAAGATTCAGATGAAGAAGATTTCTACCAACAAAACCTTGAAGATCAATGGAGCCAAGGAAACAGTTCAGCATCATCTGATGTAGAAGCTAATTATGAAGAACCTCCATGGCCAGAAGACTATTCTAGTTTTGAAGAAGAACCACATGAGGAGGAAATTGAACCAGATCCACCAGACTGTACCATAAGCTATCTCAAGGAAGCATGTTATCAAGAAGAAGATTCATGGACAGAACTGATAGATTTAGAGTGTGTGAACATTAGGGTTCTTGATAAAGAAGAGAGAGTATGCGCAGAAGTAAAGAGAGAGAATGAGGTTCATAAACCCTTAACTTGTTTCTTTGGTGTTACAACATACTTATAGGAGTTACAACACATAAGATGCTTAACCTAAAGTAGAAACAAGACAAAATGAGAAGAGACAAAGGTCTGAGTAAGTCTGAACCGTGGCAGGAGGTGAGAGAAGGAGAGTGGTCCCCCCTTGTGGTCCAAAACACACCTTAACCCTAACGGCTCTCACTCCTCCCCAACGGCTCTCTTCTTCTACTTTAGGTCTCAAATAGTTGGCGCCTCATAATCTGATGTCCCCAACTTTGCACTTTTATTAATGTGCAAGTCTTGTGCATTTTATGATAATGAACAAGTCTTGACACATTGATCCTATCATGATCAATACTCCCCCTCAAGTTCAGACTTTGGAATCACCCTAAAGGCTGAACTTGGAATGATCATGGCAACACCTCATTAAAAACCTTGATGTGGAAAACCACTTGGGACAAAACCACATCAAGGGAAAAAGAGTATGCTGCTCATGAATCAGGAGAGTTCTAATCATGAATAGCTACTAGCCCTAGTTTGCCAAAGACATGAGTGCAAACCTTAAGACTAGCAGCCTTAGTGAAGATGTCTGCAAGTTGATCTTCACTCTTTGTGTAACAAGGCAGAATGGTCCCATCTTCAATCTTCTCCCTTACCTTGTGACAATCAATCTCAATGTGTTTTGTCCTCTCATGAAACACTGAGTTGGTTGCAATGTGAATAGCAGCCTGGTTGTCACAATGGAAGGTGATTGGACTTGTTTGCTCTATGCCAAAATCCTTGAGCAGAGCTTTCAGCCATGTTAACTCGGTTGCAAGCTTCCTCATTGCCCTATACTCAGCTTCAGCACTAGAACAAGATACCACCTTCTGCTTCTTTGTCTTCCAAGTTACCAAGTTGCCTCCAATGAAGGTACAATAGCCGGTTGTTGATCTCCTATCACTCTTATCTCCAGCCCAATCTGCATCACAATAGCCAACAATCTCTGTGCTCTCATTCTTACCCATCCAAATACCTTGTTCAGTTGATCCTTTGAGATATCTGAGTATCCTCTCAATCAAACTCCAATGATACACTGTGGGTGATTGCATATGTTGGCTAACTTGATTCACAGCAAAACACAAGTCTGGTCTTGTGAGAGTGAGGTAGATAAGCTTCCCAACCAGCCTCCTATACAATGAGACATCCTTGAACTTGACTTCATCTGATTTCTCCCCCTTTCTATTGACTTGGTAGCCATCTTCAAGAGGAGTCTTTGCAATCTTGCAATCAAGCATACTTGTTTCTGTCAACAAGTCCTTAACATACTATTGATCATGATTAGAACAAATGTGCAAACTTGTGTATTATCAAAATATGCACAAGGTTTGTACATTTGATAATGTGCAAACAATGGGACAATTATGAAAGGAGAATGAGGCGCCAATCTGGTCACAACATAAGAGTTTAGTTGTGAAGGGAATATGACCGTTGGAACATGAGGAGAGTTGGCGCCAATGTGGTCCCAAAAGTGGTCCACACTTTTGTCTCTCTCTCCTGCCATGGTTCAGACTTCATCAGACCTTGTCCCTTTGTTATTTTGTCTTTAAGCTTCTTTAGGTTAAGCATCTTAGTCATTGTATCACCTATAAGTTGTTGTAACCGAAAATGAATGAAGCTAAGGAGTTTTGAGCCTCCCATTCTCTCTCTTTATCCTCTCACAATCTACAAGCTCAAGAACCCTAATTTCTTATGTTCATACTCTAAATCTATCATGGTATCAGAGCATTGATCTCTATTCTTCTAATTCTCTATCTCCATTCTTCATTCTCTCTCGGTTACACTAATCTCACTGTTGCAAAACCCTAGAAATCTCTCACTTCATTCTCTCGGTTCCAAAGCTCTTATACTCCCATTTCTTTCTGATTCCTCACTTGTTCACTCCATTAATCTCTGTCCTAAACCTAAGACTCGCTCTAAGCTCTCAGCTTCTCTGTCCTAAAACCCTAGCGGCTGGTTATCTCTCACGGCTCTTCTCTCTTCATCAACTCTCTTCAGTTTATTCACCATGGAAGACTCTTCTCATCTTAGCTCAAGCTTGAGGCCTACTGTTGTCCCTGTTGTGCTCAAGGGTATCAACTATAGGACATGGCAAAGGACCATCAAGACTGCCATTTGTGGAAGAGGATTGTGGGATCACATCTTGGAGGATAAAACACCTACTGAAGAAGATGAAGCCAAGAAGAAGGATGAGGAAACTAAGAAGGCAGAAGCTAAATGGTTTCAAGAAGATCAGCTGGTGCTTGGCTTTCTCCAAAACTCTCTTGACCCATCCATCCTTGAAGCTTATTCTCATTGTGAGACAGCCAAGTCACTGTGGGATACTCTCAAGAAGATTTATGGAGATGTTTCAAATCTGAGCAGAGTATATGAGGTTAAGAGAGCTATTAGTGAGCTGAAACAAGAAGACCATGACTTTACTAAGTATCTTGGGAAGTTCTCTTCAGCATGGTCTGAACTTGAGATGCTAAGGCCAAGTACTATGAACCCTAAGGTTCTTATTGAGAGAAAGGAGCAAGACAAGATCTTTGGCCTTCTACTCAACTTGAATCCGGTTTACAATGATGCCATAATGAAGATCCTAAGGGAAACAACACTTCCTGATTTTGAAGAAGTGTGTTCTAGGATCCAAAAGGAGGAAGGAAACATTGGTTTGTTTGGAGGTAAGGGGGAGTTGTTGACTGCTAACAAAGCCGGCTTAAAATCTGAGGAGAAGAAGGCTGCAGCTTGTGATCATTGCAAGAGGAAAGGCCACTCCAAGGATAAGTGTTGGATCCTTCATCCCCATCTTCAACTAGCCAAGTTAAAGGACTCAAAGGCAAATGCAAATATCTCCAAGGAGGCTGTGAATGAGCAGGTCTCTACTTCAGCTCAAGGAGGGGAGTTTGCACTCTACACCAACATTGAGTATGTTAGGAAGAGTGACCTTGAGGACCTCATCAAAGCTTATACTTCTAAGCTCTCTGGTATCTCTTTATTTTCTCATAAATTGCTTGCTAAAACTGATCATAAGTTGGTAGTAGATTCTGGAGCTTCTCACCATATGATTAGTAATGCTAAGTTGTTGGAGAACATTAAACCTGCCCTAGGAAGAGTAACTATAGCTGATGGTCAAGGGATTCCTATAATAGGTACAGGAAAGTTAAGATTGTTTAACAAGGAAAGTGATGCATTCTATGTTCCTAAGTTCAAATCTAACTTGCTGTCGGTTAAAAGGATCACTAAAGACTTGAATTGCAATGTTATCTTTGGGCCTAATGAAGTTTGTTTTCAGGATATTAAGAATGGACAGGTTATTGGAAGAGGTGGTACACAAGATGAGCTTTACCTCCTTGAAGAAACTTCCTCAACCAACCCGGTTTCCTCAGCTTTTAAATCCTGTTTTGCTTTCAATCAAAATGTTCTATGGCATGCTAGACTAGGACATCCTCATGCTCGTGCTTTGAACTTAATACTGCCTAATGTTAACTTTGATCATTCAACTTGTGAAGCTTGTATTCTTGGTAAACATTGTAGGACTATCTTTCCTAAATCAACTACTATCTATGAACATTGCTTTGATCTTGTGCACTCTGATGTTTGGACTTCACCTTGTCTGTCTAGAGATAGGAATAAGTACTTTGTGACTTTCATAGATGAGAAATCAAAGTATACTTGGGTTACATTGCTTCCATCTAAAGATAGGGTGTTTGATGCATTTCTGAACTTTCAAAACTATGTTACTAATCAGTTTAATGCCAAGATTAAAGTGTTCAGGTCTGATAATGGAGGAGAGTACACAAGCCAAAGATTCAAAGCTCACTTGAACAAGTATGGGATCCTGCATCAAACAAGCTGCCCACATACTCCTCAACAAAATGGTGTGGCTGAAAGGAAGAACAGGCATCTCATGGAGGTTGCTAGGTCTATGATGTTCCACACCAATGTCCCTAAGAGGTTTTGGGGAGATGCAGTGTTGGCAGCATGCTACCTTATCAACAGGATCCCAACTAGAGTCCTTCAAGACATCTCACCATATGAGGTATTGAACAAAACCAAACCATTTATTGAACACTTACGTGTGTTTGGTTGTGTTTGTTTTGTATATATCTCAGGAGATCAAAGGAATAAGCTAGATGCTAAGAGCACAAGGTGTATGTTCCTTGGATACTCCACAACTCAGAAGGGCTACAAGTGTTTTGATCCAAGCAACAATAGGACCTATGTTTCAAGGGATGTTAAGTTCATTGAGGGGCAGAAATACTATGAGAAGAGGGATTGGGAAGGTTTAAAGGATCTCTCAAGATCACCCTCAGATTTGGCTACAAGTTTGAAGTACTTGTTGGATCACTTGGGTAATGATACCCCACGGCCAGAGAAGTCTGAAACAACTACCCAAGAAGCTCAACAAGAGGATACTGAACCAGCAACACACACACATGAACCGGCTGAAGAAGACACTCTACCTCAAGATCAGAACCAAGTGGACTTGGATATGAATGAGGATGAGATGGTTTATCAAGAGGCAGTGGGTAATGAGGAGGTGGTTGATCAACAGGTTCAGCAACTCAGGAGAAGCACAAGGGAAAGAAAGATCCATCAGAATGGATGAAGACAAGAGTCTACTACAACAACCAAGCAGTAGCTCATCCTAGTCAGTCTACTTGTTCTATTGACTTGCTACCATCTAGTCACAAGGCCTTTCTTGGGAAGATTGAGCTAAACCAGGTTCCTAAGACTTATGAAGAGGCTAAGGATATCAAGGAATGGATGGATGCAGTAAAGGATGAGAAAGAAGCTATGGAGAGGAACCATACTTGGAATGTGGAGAAGTTACCAAAGGGTAAGAAGACGGTTAGCTCAAAGTGGGTATAAAAGCAATGGAGACATAGAGAGGTACAAGGCAAGGCTAGTAGCAAGGGGATTCACTCAAACCTATGGAGAGGACTATACGGATACCTTTGCACCAGTGGCTAAACTTCATACAGTAAGAGTCACATTGAGCTTAGCCACAAACCTCTCTTGGAATCTATGGCAAATGGATGTGAAGAATGCCTTTCTACAAGGTGAACTTGAAGAGGAAGTGTACATGACTCCACCACCAGGATTGCAACACTTGTGTGAAGATGGTGAGGTATTGAGACTAAGAAGGGCGATTTATGGCTTGAAACAATCACCAAGGGCATGGTACCACAAGCTTAGTCATACACTTATGGACCATGGTTTCAAGAAGTCTCAATCTGATCACACATTGTTTACTCTTCAAAGTGATCAAGGCGTGGTGGTAGTACTGATCTATGTGGATGATTTGATCATCACAGGAAGTGATAATGATGGGATTCAATCCACAAAGGCTTATCTCAAGAGTTCCTTTGATATTAAAGACCTTGGTGAATTGAAGTACTTCTTGGGCATTGAAGTATGCAGATTCAATGATGGATTGTTTCTATCCCAAAGGAAGTATGTTAAGGACTTGTTGACAGAAACAAGTATGCAAGATTGCAAGATTGCAAAGACTCCTCTTGAAGATGGCTACCAAGTCAACAGAAAGGGGGAGAAATCAGAAGAAGTCAAGTTCAAGGATGTCTCTTTGTATAGGAGGCTGGTTGGGAAGCTCATCTATCTTACTCTCACAAGACCAGACTTGTGCTTTGCTGTGAATCAAGTTAGCCAACATATGCAATCACCCACAGTGTATCATTGGAGTTTGATTCAGAGGATACTCAGATATCTCAAAGGATCAACTGAACAAGGCATTTGGATGGGTAAGAATGATAGCACAGAGATTGTTGGCTATTGTGATGCAGATTGGGCTGGTGATAAGAGTGATAGGAGATCAACAACCGGCTATTGCACCTTTATTGGAGGCAACTTGGTGACTTGGAAGACAAAGAAGCAGAAGGTGGTATCTTGTTCTAGTGCTGAAGCTGAGTATAGGCCATGAGGAAGCTTGCAACCGAATTAACATGGCTGAAGGCTTTGCTTAAGGACTTTGGCATAGAGCAATCAAGTCCAATCACCTTCCATTGTGACAACCAGGCTGCTATTCACATTGCAACCAACTCAGTGTTTCATGAGAGGACTAAGCATATTGAGATTGATTGTCACAAGGTAAGGGAGAAGATTGAAGATGGAACCATTCTGCCTTGCTACACAAGGAGTGAAGATCAGCTTGCGGATATCTTCACTAAGGCTGCTAGTCTTAAGGTTTGCACCCATGTCTTTGGCAAACTAGGGCTAGTAGCTATTCATGATTAGAACTCTCCTGATTCATGAGCAGCATACTCTTTTTCCCTTGATGTGGTTTTGTCCCAAGTGGTTTTCCACATCAAGGTTTTTAATGAGGTGTTGCCATGATCATTCCAAGTTCAGTCTTTAGGGTGATTCCAAAGTCTGAACTTGAAGGGGAGTATTGATCATGATTAGAACAAATGTGCAAACTTGTGTATTATCAAAATATGCACAAGGTTTGTACATTTGATAATGTGCAAACAATGGGACAATTATGAAAGGAGAATGAGGCGCCAATCTGGTCACAACATAAGAGTTTAGTTGTGAAGGGAATATGACCGTTGGAACATGAGGAGAGTTGGCGCCAATGTGGTCCCAAAAGTGGTCCACACTTTTGTCTCTCTCTCCTGCCATGGTTCAGACTTCATCAGACCTTGTCCCTTTGTTATTTTGTCTTTAAGCTTCTTTAGGTTAAGCATCTTAGTCATTGTATCACCTATAAGTTGTTGTAACCGAAAATGAATGAAGCTAAGGAGTTTTGAGCCTCCCATTCTCTCTCTTTATCCTCTCACAATCTACAAGCTCAAGAACCCTAATTTCTTATGTTCATACTCTAAATCTATCACATACTTCCTTTGGGACAGAAACAATCCATCATTGAATCTGCAAACTTCAATGCCCAAGAAGTACTTCAACTCACCAAGGTATTTGATATCAAAGGAACTGTTGAGAAACGCCTTTGTGGATTGAATCCCATCATTATCACTTCCTGTGATGATCAAATCATCCACATATATCAGAACTACCACCACTCCTTGAGCACTTTGAAGTGTGAACAATGTGTGATCAGATTGAGACTTCTTGAAACCATGGTCCATGAGAGTGTGACTGAGCTTATGGTACCATGCCCTTGGTGATTGCTTCAGACCATAAATTGCCCTTCTCAGCCTCAACACTTCACCATCTTTACACAAGTGCTTCAAACCTGGTGGTGGAGTCATATACACTTCCTCTTCAAGTTCACCTTGTAGAAAGGCATTCTTCACATCCATTTGCCATAGATTCCATGAGAGGTTTGTGGCTAGGCTCAATGTGACTCTCACTGTATGGAGTTTAGCCACTGGTGCAAAGGTGTCTGTATAGTCTTCTCCATAGGTTTGAGTAAAGCCCCTTGCCACTAGCCTTGCCTTGTACCTCTCTATGTCTCCATTGCTTTTATACTTGATTGTGAAGACCCATTTAGAGCTGACAGTCTTCTTTCTTTTTGGCAGCTTCTCCACAATCCAAGTGTGGTTCCTCTCCATAGCTTCTTTCTTATCCTTGACTGCATCCATCCAAACCTTGATACCCTCAGCCTCTTCATAAGTCTTAGGAACCTGGTTTAGCTCAATCTTCCCAAGAAAGGCCTTGTGACTAGATGGCAGCAAGTCAATAGAACAAGTAGACTGACTAGGATGAGCTACTGCTTGGTTGTTGTAGTAGACTCTTGTCTTCATCCATTCTGATGGATCTTTCTTTTCCCTTGTGCTTCTCCTGAGTTGCTGAACCTGTTGATCAACCACCTCCTCATTACCCACTGCCTCTTGATAAACCATCTCATCCTCATTCATATCCAAGTCCACTTGGTTCTGATCTTGAGGTGGAGTGTCTTCTTGAGCTTCAGCCGGTTCATGTGTGTGTGTTGCTGGTTCAGTATCCTCTTGTTGAGCTTCTTGGGTAGTTGTGTCATGCTTCTATGGCCGTGGGGTATCATTACCCAAGTGATCCAACAAGTACTTCAAACTTGTTGCCAAATCTGAAGGTGATCTTGAGAGGTCCTTCAAACCTTCCCAATCCTTCTTCTCATAGTATCTCTGCCCCTCAATGAACTTAACATCCCTTGAAACATAGGTCCTGTTGTTGCTTGGATCAAAACACTTGTAGCCCTTCTGAGTTGTGGAGTATCCAAGGAACATACACCTTATGCTCTTAGCATCTAGCTTATCCCTTTGATCTCCTGAGATATATACAAAACAAACACAACCAAACACAAGTGTTCAATAAATGGTTTGGCTTTGTTCAATACCTCATATGGTGAAATGTCTTGAAGGATTCTAGTTGGGATCCGGTTGATAAGATAGCATGCTGCCAACACTGCATCTCCCCAAAACCTCTTAGGAACATTGGTGTGGAACATCATAGACCTAGCAACTTCCATGAGATGTCTATTCTTCCTTTCAGCCACACCATTTTGTTGAGGAGTATGGGGACAGCTTGTTTGATGAAGGATCCCACATTTGTTCAAGTGAGCTTTGAATCTTTGGCTTGTATACTCTCCTCCATTATCTGACCTAAACACTTTGATCTTGGCATTAAACTGATTAGTAACATAGTTTTGGAAATTCAAAAATGCATCAAACACCCTATCTTTAGATGGCAGCAATGTTACCCAAGTATATTTTGATTTTTCATCTATGAAGGTCACAAAGTACTTGTTTCTATCTCTAGACAGACAAGGTGAGGTCCAAACATCAGAGTGCACAAGATCAAAACAATGTTCATAGATAGCAGTTGATTTAGGAAAGATAGTTCTACAATGTTTGCCAAGAATACAAGCTTCACAAGTTGAATGATCAAAGCTAACATTAGGCAACATTAAGTTCAAAGCACGAGCATGAGGATGTCCTAGTCTAGCATGCCATAGGACATTTTGATTGAAAGAAAAACAGGATTTAAAAGCTAATGAATCCGAGTTGCTTGGAGAAGTGTCTTCAAGGAGGTAAAGCTCATCTTGTGTACCACCTCTTCCAATAACCTTTCCATTCTTAATATCCTGAAAACAAACATCATTAGGCCCAAAGATAACATTGCAATTCAAGTCTTTAGTGATCCTCTTAACCGACAGCAAGTTAGACTTAAACTTAGGAACATAGAATGCATCACTTTCCTTGTTAAATAATCTCAACTTTCCTGTACCTATTATTGGAATCCCTTGACCATCAGCTATAGTTACTCTTCCTAGGGCAGGTTTAATGTTCTCCAACAACTTAGCATTACTAATCATATGATGAGAAGCTCCTGAATCTACTACCAACTTATGATCAGTTTTACTAAGCAATTTATGTGAGAATAAAGAGATACCAGAGAGTTTAGAGGCATAAGCCTTGTTGAGATCCTCAAGGTCACTCTTCTTGACATACTCAGTGGCTGTGTAGAGTGCAAGCTCCCCTCCTTGAGCTGAAGTGGAGGCTGGTTCATTCACAGCTTCTTGTGAGATGTTTGCATTTGCCCTTGAGTTCTTGAACTTGTCTGGTTTGAGGTGGGGATGAAGGACCCAACACTTATCCTTGGAGTGGCCTTTCCTCTTGCATTGCTCACAATATGGCGCCTTCTTCTCCTCAGGTTTGAAGCCGGCCTTATTGGCAGTCACCAACTCCCCCTTTCCTCCAAACAAACCAATGTTTCCTTCTTCCTTTTGGAGCCTTGAGCACACCTCTTCAAAATCAGGAAGTGTAGTCTCCCTTAGGATCTTCATGATGGCATCATTGTAAACCGGATTCAAGTTGAGTAGAAGGCCAAAGATCTTGTCTTGCTCCTTTCTCTCAATGAGAACCTTAGGGTTTAAAGTACTTGGCCTTAGCATCTCAAGTTCAGACCATGCTGAAGAGAACTTCCCAAGATACTTGGTAAAGTCATGGTCTTCTTGTTTCAGCTCATTTATGGCCTTCTTCACCTCATACACTCTGCTCAGGTTTGAAACATCTCCATCAAACTTCAGATTATGATGAGGCAGTGGATGAGAAGTACCACTACTACAAAACCTCACCAAAGAAGAAAGAGCATCACCACACTTTGATGACCATTCAAGCACAACCAACTAGCACAAAGAAACCAGCCAACAAGAGGAGAGGATCCCTTGTCTTCTCAGGAACTAGCAATGATCCTGAAGTATACTTGCAATGGGAAAGCAACATGGAGCAGTGGTTACAAGATAACAAAATCACAAAGGATCAGAAGCTAACACAAGCTGTCTCAGCATTCACAGGAAGAGCTTATGAATGGTGGATAAAAGAAAGCACTTCAACCATCTACGAGAGACCAGTACTAGATTGGAGAGATCTCAAGTCCAGAATGCATAAGGAATTTGTAGAGAAGCTTCAGGCTACAACCAAGAGAGTGAAGCCTATATCCAAAATGAAGACTGCTCCTAAGCACAAGTCTGTTTGCTATCCAAAGGCCAAAGATGTGTTCTCAAACACTTACACCTACCAAGCAGAAGCTAAGAAGGCTCTTCAAGCAAAACAGGATCAGGAATGACAGAAGATCATGGAGATGTTGCACCCAAAGAAAACAGAACAGAAGCAAATCCACAAAGCTTCACCCAATGCAACCGGACCCAGCTTTGATGTCTCACTCAAACTTGTAAACCTGCCAACACAAGGTAAGTCTACTAACTCTAAGAGACTTAAAGATCAGACATGTTATAGATGTCATAAGAGAGGACATTTTGCTGCAACCTGTCCATCTAAACAATTGTTGAAAGAAACATCACTAGGATATAAAATCCCATTAGCTAAAACCATTGCTAGTTTAGCTCATTCTGATTTGTTATTTCCCAATTCTAGTGTCATGCATTTGTCTTTGTCAAAAGGATTTGATACAGGGAAAGAAGAACTGAGCAGTAAAGAGCATGAGAAAATAAAAGTCAGTAGGGAAGAAGATCAAAGACCAGAGAAACATGTTTTGGTGATCAGGAAAGAAGATGAATGTTTAATGATCACTAGCTCACAAGAGCAGAGGGTCCAAACCCTCACACAACCTACTGAAGCTGAACAAGTAAGTACAAGTATCATACAATCTGTTTTAAGTACTCCAAGAACAGATATAATGCACTTGTTCTTCCCAATGAGCATCTCTACAGATACAAAGCACAAGAGAGAAGAGAATGTGAAGAGAAACTCAGAAATAGTCCTTATACTAAGTGATCAGACTGATCAAGGCAGTAGAGAAAAGGAGAACATCAAGGAGAAACCACCAGACCCAAGCAAAGACACAACAACATCTATTAACAAGCTAAGTTTTTCTTTGATACATTTCATTTCCAATGATTCATTAGCTGTGTTAAAGAACTTGTTAACCTTGCAAGAAGATGAGATATCATTAGTACAGGAAATTGACTTTAAGGAGAATGATTCAAGTTGCTTATTCTGTGATAAAGAGCCCATAATGCACTTGTCTCTTTGCCAAAGTGTTGAACATTTTTCAGGTCATAATGAGAGCAGGAGCAAGGCAGACAAAGGAGACACTACACCAGACCAAAGAAGAGGAGTATTACTATCCTATCTGCTCAAAGGAGAACCACCAGACAATCCACTTATTGAAGTAGGAGATCACATAGTGCACTATATTGAAGAAGAGATCTCATATTGAACTACACTGGACGTGAACTATACTGGACGTGAGACTACATAGTTGACTATATCAGAACACTAGTGTCTTGTAAGACAAAATCCTGTCACACACTTGTGACCGTTGGAGCCTTCTCTGTTTTTGTTTAAAGTTGTGTAGCCCTAGTTTTATGCATATATAACTCTTGTAAAGTTCCCATTTGATAATTAATGAGAATTATTCTTCTCACATTCTCCTTCTCTAAACTCTCTCTCTCTCTCTCGGGTGTATGAACCCTAATAGGGTCTGCGCCTCTCTCTCTCTCTTAATTCTCCATTTCTAATCTCATATTCTAACATGGTATCAGAGCTATAAGCTTCTGTACCTCATTTACTTCCGCTGAATCTTATAAAATCCTGTTCTTGAGCTCTTAAGCTGTTAAGTTCATTTCTCAGATCTTATAAGCTTTTCTAAGGTTTAAGCTTATTTCGTTTGCTTCTTGTGTTCTCTGTGAGTTGAGAAATCTCTATTTCATCTTGAATACTCCCTCCTTGCTTCATATCAGTTTCAGCAATGGAGAACTCAAGAGTTGTGATTCCTGTGATTTTGAAGGGCTCAAACTATATTGTTTGGGCTAGGATGGTAAAATCTGCTCTTGGAGGCAGAGGTCTGTGGAAGTATATCCTGAGTGAAACTGCTCCACAGAAGGTGTTTAAGGCCAGGTCCGAAGCTGAAGCCAAGAAAGGAGCTGAGGCAGAGACTAAAGGCATTGATGAGTCTCTTGAAGAAGTTGATGAAGCAGAAGAAGAGGCGTGGATGCAAGGGGACCAGAATGTGCTCTCTATACTCCAAAGCTCACTGGACCAGCACCTATTGGAAGCCTACTCTTACTGTGTAACCTCTAAGCAGCTGTGGGATACTCTTGAGAAGGTTTATGGGAATAAATCAAATTTAACAAGAGTCTTTGAAGTAAAGCTGGCCATTAACAATCTCCAGCAAGGAGATATGGAGTTTAAAGCTCATTTTGGGAAGTTTAGCTCACTGTGGTCAGAGTTGGAGATGCTGAGGCCACCAAGCAGTGATCCTTTGGTGCTGCAAGAAAGGAGAGAGCAAGATAAAGTATTTGCTCTTCTGCTCACCTTGAACTCATCCTATAATTCCTTGATCAAGCATATCCTAAGGGCAGAGACTCTACCTGACATTGATGATGTGTGTGGGCAAATTCAGAAGGAACAAGGCTCATTTGGGTTGTTCAAAGGAAAAGGAGAGCTGGTAACCGCAAACAAGGGGCTGTACAAGGTTGATGAGAGGAAAAACTATGGAGGTGACCAGAGAGGAGTCTTGATGTGTGATTTTTGCAAAAAGAGTGGGCATTTGAAGGACAGATGCTGGCGCCTTCACCCTAACCTCAGACTACCTTTTCACAACAATAGGTTCAAAGATCAAAGGGCAAACTACTCATATGGTGCAGCTGGACCAGGTTCTTCTTCAGTGCAGCAATCTGATGAAGGAAGAGCAATGATGGTTCATCAAGCACCAGCTGTGACTACTCAGAATGATGTGGTAAGGAGGTCAGACCTTGAGGCTCTCATCAAAGCTCTCAAGGAGAACTCTGGTATGACCCTTGGTACTTCTCTTTTTGCATCAAACAAACAGAAACCTTTGATTATTGACTCAGGAGCCTCTCATCATATGATAAGTGATTCTAAGTTGATAAACAATGTTGAACCTGCCTTAGGAAGCGTTGTGATTGCAAATGGTGATAAAATTCCAATACAAGGCATAGGAAATCTGAAAATGTTTAACAAAGAATCTAAAGCCTTCTTTATGCCCAGTTTCACATCCAACTTAGTTTCTGTAAAAAGGATAGCCACTGACTTGAACTGCAATGTTATTTTCAGTCCTAATGATGTTGTGTTTCAGGATATTAAAACCAGTAAGTTGATTGGGAAAGGTGTGACAAAGGATGAGCTCTACATGGTTGAAGACACCAATCCTACATCTGAACTATCTGCTGCTTTATCTACTGCTTTATCTACTTGTGTCCGTGTGGATGATTCTATTTGGCATGCTAGATTAGGACATCCACACTCTAGGGCTTTAGGACTCTTATTACCTTCTGTTTCTTTTAAAAATGATGATTGTGAGGCTTGTATCCTTGGTAAACATTGCAAATCTGTTTTTCCAGCTTCTAAAACTGCTTATGAAAACTGCTTTGACCTTGTTCACTCTGATGTATGGACTGCTCCGTGTGTGTCTAGAGAAAACCATAAGTACTTTGTCACATTCATTGATGAAAAGTCTAAATATACTTGGATAACTCTGATGCAAACTAAGGATAGGGTGCTAGAAGCGTTTATGAACTTCCAAAGTCATGTTACTAACCATTTCAATGCTAAGATCAAAATTTTTAGATCAGACAATGGTGGTGAGTACACAAGCAATGCCTTCAAACAACACTTGTCAAAGTATGGAATTCTTCACCAAACTAGCTGTCCTTATACTCCACAACAAAATGGAGTGGCTGAGAGGAAGAATAGACATTTAATGGAGGTTGCAAGGTCCATGATGTTCTACAAGAATGTTCCTAAGAAGTTTTGGGGAGATGCAGTCATGACGGCTTGTTATTTGATCAACAGAACTCCCACAAGAGTTCTTAAGGATCAATCTCCATTTCAGGTACTCAACAAGACCAATCCATTAGTTAATCACTTACGTGTGTTTGGGTGTATTTGCTTTGTATTAATACCAGGGGAACAGAGAGATAAGTTGGACGCTAAGAGTACCAAAGCTATGTTCATTGGTTACTCCACAACACAAAGAGGATACAAGTGCTATGTACCTGAAACAAGGAAGGTTTTAATCTCCAGAGATGTGAAATTCATGGAGACAAAGAGCTTCTATGATGAGAAGAATTGGGACAGCTTGAAGGATCTTCCTACTTCCCAATCAGATAGAGCTGCTAACTTAAGAAGAATCATGGAGAGTCTTGGCATTAGTGTACCACAAGAACCGGTTAAAACAAACACACAACCTACTCCAGTCTCGGATGCACCTGTGGAAAACTCACAACAACCCCATCTTGATCATGAGGGGGACACATCAGAATCAGAATTAGGGCAAGAAGAACCGCAGCAAACTGATTCTGCTACACACAATCAAGCTGGTGTTGAAGAGCATGAAGAACAGGAGCATGAAGAACATGAGCATGAAGAACATGAGCATGAAGAACTTGAGCATGAAGAACATGAGTTAGAACTTGAGGGAGTGGGTAATCAGAATGAGGAGACTGTGCAACCAATGAACCAACACCAACCAATTCAAGCACTAAGGAGGAGTACAAGGGAGAAAAAGGATCCATCAGAATGGATGAAGACTAGAGTGTTCTTCAACAGCAATGCAGTAGCTCATCCCATTCAAGCCGTTTGCAGTTTGGCTCATGTACCGTTGGAGCATCAAGTGTTCATTGGAAAATTGGATCAAGAAGAAGTACCAACAACCTATGAAGAAGCAAAGGGAGATAAGAGATGGATGCAGGCTGTGGATGAAGAGATCAAAGCAATGGAGAACAATGAGACTTGGTATGAATCTGAACTTCCAAGAGGAAAGAAGGCAGTGACTTCTAAGTGAGTTTTCACCATCAAGTATAGAAGTGATGGAGAAGTTGAGAGATACAAAGCAAGACTGGTCGCAAGAGGATTTACTCAAACTTATGGACAGGATTACTTGGATACATTTGCACCAGTGGCTAAGCTTCACACAGTTAGGATCATCTTGTCTCTAGCAACAAACCTTGATTGGGAGCTATGGCAAATGGATGTCAAGAATGCATTCCTTCAAGGAGAGCTTGAGGATGAGGTATACATGAGACCACCTTCTGGTCTTGAAAGTATTGTGAAACCAGGGAAGGTGTTAAGGCTCAAGAAGGCTATCTATGGACTCAAGCAATCTCCTAGAGCTTGGTACCATAAACTGAGCTCAACCCTTATGCAAAGAGGATTCAAAAGGTCTGAAGGAGATCATACCTTGTTTACTCTTCAAGATCAGGAAGGTATCATTGTCATCCTTGTTTATGTTGATGACATTATCATATCAGGGAGTAACAAGTCAGGTATCCAAGAAACTAAAGCTTATCTCAAATCTGTTTTTGACATTAAGGATCTTGGTACTCTAAAGTACTTCCTTGGGATAGAAGTTTGTCGATCTAAAGATGGACTTTTCTTATCTCAAAGGAAGTACACACTTGATTTATTGTCTGAAGCAGGAAAGATTGGATCAAAATCAGCTAAGACACCATTGGAGGATAGCTACAAAGTCATAAGAAAGGGGGAGCTTGAAGACAGACCATTTGAGGACACCACGCTCTATAGAAGGATGGTTGGTAAGCTAATCTACTTAACCATAACTAGACCTGATTTGTGCTTTGCTGTGAACCAGATTAGTCAACATATGCAAGCACCAAAGATGCATCATTGGGACATGGTTGAGAGGACACTCAGATATCTAATTGGTACTCCCGGGCAAGGCATTTGGATGGGTTGCAATCAAAGTACAGAGATAGTTGGGTATTGTGATGCTGATTGGGCAGGAGATAGAATGCACAGGAGGTCTACTACTGGATATTGTACTTTCATTGGAGGAAACCTTGTTACTTGGAAGAGCAAGAAGCAGAAGATAGTATCATGTTCAAGTGCTGAAGCTGAGTATAGAGCAATGAGGAAGTTGGTGACCGAGTTAACATGGATAAAAGGTCTTCTTGCAGATTTGGGGATTGTAACAGCCAAGCCTATCACTATGCACTGTGATAATCAAGCAGCCATTCATATTGCATCAAACTCAGTCTTCCATGAAAGGACCAAGCACATAGAAGTGGATTGTCACAAAGTGAGGCAGATGATTGAGCAAGGAGTGGTGTTACCATGCTATACAAGAAGTGAAGAACAATTGGCTGATGTGTTTACCAAGGCAGCTAGTTTAAAGGTGTGTGAGTCCATTCACACCAAGCTCGGACTTGTGGAGCTGCCGAAATCCCCTAAAGCCTTGGAGACTACACTCTTTTTCCCTTCATGAAGTTTTTCCCAAGTGGTTTTCTTCATGAAGGTTTTTAATGAGGTAGATCTCCTTTGCTATTCCAAGCTTGATTCATCTCTTGAATTCAAGCTTGAGGGGGAGTATTGAAGTAGGAGATCACATAGTGCACTATATTGAAGAAGAGATCTCATATTGAACTACACTGGACGTGAACTATACTGGACGTGAACTATACTGGACGTGAGACTACATAGTTGACTATATCAGAACACTAGTGTCTTGTAAGACAAAATCCTGTCACACTCTTGTGACCGTTGGAGCCTTCTCTGTTTTTGTTTAAAGTTGTGTAGCCCTAGTTTTATGCATATATAACTCTTGTAAAGTTCCCATTTGATAATTAATGAGAATTATTCTTCTCACATTCTCCTTCTCTAAACTCTCTCTCTCTCTCGGGTGTATGAACCCTAATAGGGTCTGCGCCTCTCTCTCTCTTAATTCTCCATTTCTAATCTCATATTCTAACACCACTCACCTCCAGACCATATAAACATCAAGGTAAGACACTAAACTCCCAAAGCAGAATGAAAGCTAACTTGCTTTCTCTTGGTGCAGATTATTCAGTTTCGAGGTCGAAACCTTTTCAAGAGGGAGAGTATGATGAGGACATCAAGTCATCATCAACCAAGGAGCATGGAGAGGACATAAATCAACCAACCAAGACCCTTGGAGAGAAACAGCTTGTATGCACCAGAGACATATGTGCATGTCTTGGATCATATCTTTCCCACTATGAGGAGTTAAGCTACAAATCAACATGTTCCAGAAACTTAACTCATCAAGGAATCCTGGAGAGTTTGAATCATCATAAATGGAGTTCAGATGAAGAAGTTATTCAACTTCTAAAACAGATGATTCTCAGCTTGCTTCATCTGGAGGCTCAAGGATTCAATCAGTTACAAACAAGACATTGGCGACCAGGAGAGATATCTAAGCATTCAGGAGACACATTTAATCATCCAGGAGAGTTATCTATCAAGTTCCCATGCACCAGCAGCCATATGATCAGGAGGATCCCATTATTACTCTTACACTTGCCTAATTTGGAGCCAATGGAGATCAATCACCAACAACTCTTTTCCCTGAAGTTTGGTCACGAATTGAAGCTCTCTAACATCATCCAGAATGTACCTAGACACTCCACATTCATGCCAAAGCTTTCAAGACTTAAGAAGATTCATCTTTCCATTTCTGGCCAAATATTCCAATAAATCCCAACGGCCATATTCCTTATATTTTTCGATTCTTTTCTTGTATTAGGCCTTTCAGACTGTTGTCTATGAGCCTATGAAAGCTCAGGTTCGAATTCATTGTAAATCACCCTTTTCAACCATTTTAAAGTAATAGAATTATTCTGTTTTTCTTCCAAAGTTTGTGTTCTTTGTGAAGTGTTCCTTCTTTGAATATTGTGAGTGATTCACCTTGTTCTTAGGAGTTTCAGATCAATCTATTTGAGTGATTCAGATAGCTTTTTCTTAGATTGAGAGAGTCAATCAAACCCATTGGTTGAGAGAGTCAATCACAAGTTCCACCACCACATCTACCTTCAATCCATCTTCCGCAAGCTTAGTTTAGAAATCATCTGATCATCAAGTGATCTTAGCATTGGAGTGATTCCAGGGCTGCATCAGGGCTTCATGCCAATGACTCTTGGCATTACTCTTAGCAAGACGCAGTGTCCTTCGACGCATGCTGAGCGAGAACGCATGAGGTTAGATGTCTTAAGATGTGATCTTAATTTTAGTGGGAGTTGTTGTTGTTAATTTTAGTTGTGATATGATGTTCATGTTGTTAGATTTTCAGATGCATCCATGGGGATGCTCTGAGAAACAAGTCTGGCTCAACAGAATGAGGTAGAGTAGAAGAAATAAGCCTTAGACCCAATTAGGGTTCTTAAGGCGCTTAGAGAGAGAAACTAGGGTTTGCGGTTAAACGAAGAAACAAAAGCTATTCTACGTCAAACAAATGAACACTTAAGCTATATGAAAATGTCTCCAAGAGCTTAACATCTGATAGGATAGTTTACTCATGAGAATGGATGACAAATCAGTAATTAGCTAAGAGGTGTTCTAAAAGGAAGAAAAGGAAGAAAATCATGTAAGAGCTTTATACACCCGAGAGCTTCTCACACTTGGATTAGTTATGGAAGAACTATCCAAGTGTGGATTTGGGACTGCCTTAGCAGCCCATCAAGGCTCTTACATGAGTCTACATTGTGTCTTATTGAAGAACACAATGAGAGTTAAAGAAGGAAACCGCAAGTAAAGACTAAAGAGAAGAGAGAAAGACTTTTAAGAGAGAATATCAAGAATCTTGTTGATTTCTTGTAGAGTGAATTAGCAAAGGTTACAAGAGGCGTGGGACTCTCTTATATAGAGATCCAACTAGGTCAAGACAACAATAAACAAATATAAACAAATGAATACATCTCAGCCATTGATTAAGAGAGGGAGTTTTGGATTTGAATTGGATGGTTGGATCTTCTTCTTCCATCTTGCTTCTTGTGCTTTCTCAGACTGAAAGTGACACCTCCTCTCTCTTATTTGGCGTTTTGTAGGTCTGGAGAGAGAGAGGGAACACGCCCAAGAGTGATAGTGACAGGTCCTCTCTCTTGTTTAATCCCACATGTGACTTCTTCTTGTTTATTCTTGTTGAACATCCGAGTATTATCATGTTGGAACATAACCGAGCCTGTTCCAACATGTTGTGTCCCCACTTTTGCACATTTGATTCCAGCATCTTCTTATTATCATTTGGCCCTGACTTTGCACAGACCAACTTGTGCCCCAATTTTGCACATTCTTCTTCAAGGAGTGTTGCTTGGATAACACTCTTTTCTTGCTTGTGGAACCACCTCTTTTCTTGTGGAACACTTCTTCTTGCTTTGTTTAGGACTGAGGCTCGGCTTCTTCAGCCTCTCCTCATACCATTTCTTCTTCCTCTCTAATACTCCCCCGCAAGCTTGGTCGTCGGGACTCCAAAAGACCAAAGGGAGAAGAGGACCAAAGGCCAAGCTTGGAGCGGTTGAACTACCTCATTAAAAACCTCCTTAAGTAAAACCTCTTGGGATAAAACCTTAAGGAGGACAAAAAGAGTATAGTCACCTACTCAAGATGTAACTTGACCTTGGTATCATCATCTAGAACTCACGGCTCACTCCTTTTCCCATCTCTTTCTTTCCTTAGCATTCCTTGATTTGATTCTTCTTGATATGAACTTCTTTGATCTTTGTTGTGTCTTTTGAAACTTGGACTCTATAGTGCTCCGGCCTTTAACCCCAACATTGATAATCCTTCTCTTCCTGAGTTGAACTTCAAGTTGGTCTCATCTTCCTCTTGGAAAGACTTCAAGACTTGCGGATGCTCCTCATAGCTCCTTTACTTTCTAATGCTCCTCAAGCATGTCTTTATCTTTTCCTTCAACACAAAGGTTTAAAGGAAACATGTTAAGTGTGTGCAAGACATTTAGAACATTAGCTAAGCATTAACCTTCTTGTTTAGAAACGTTTTGAGTATTAGTTTTAAAATATTTTTGAATTGAAAACACATGATCACAACAAGATACTTAAGAGAAAACAAGTCTAAAACGTTTTGAGAATTAGGTTTAAAACATTTTGACTTTGAAAAACAATCATAATCAAGAGAACTCATAAGATGGAAGCTTAATGGAAATGAAATAAGAGGGTTTAGAAGTAGCCTGATTTATTTTGCGGTTGGGAGTTTGATTCTTTGTCTTGTTGGAACATAACCGTGACTGTTCCAGCAAGCTCCCCTGCACCCTTGAATGGCTCTTCACCATGCATACACAGCTTGTACAACTCCTTGTACCGCTTCTTGAACAAGGCCTCTTCCTCCTTTGAATGGACAGCTTGTAAACCGCCTTCTTCTTTGGAGAAGATCCTTGAACCATGAGCTCATCCACCAGCTGACTCCCAACTTGGTAATGACTCCAACAAAATGGGGATTTCAGTTGATCCACAACTCCATGAGGATTTAGGTTAACCCACAACCAAATGAGGATTTCAGCTTATCCACAACTTCATGAGCTCACTGGTTTTGTTGGAGACTTCTTCAGCTCCTCAACCACACAACTTCAATAACACAATCAGCTTGAACTGCCACTTAGAGTGTGCACCCTCTTTTTGTGACTGATCCTCACTGCCAACACTTCTCTATTCCTCCTAAGAACACCAAGAACAAACACATAACAATTCTCAAGCAACACAAGTTTGATCAGGACTAATGAGCTTGATTAAGTTTCTGTGCAAGAAAAAGAATGGGCTCTTTAGGAGTGAATTTTGAGAGAGAATAAGAAAGGAAAAAGAAAAATGAAGAGAATGGGAGAATGGATGACACAACTCAGATTTAAGAGTTTGTGCATCAGAGTATAAAAGAGTTTGAGAGTGAGAGAGTATAAGAGAATGTGATTTTGGAAGACAAAGCTCAGATTTAAGAGTATGTGAGCCAAAATCAGAGTATAAGAGAGTATGGGAGAATTGAAAAGAAAAGAATGAAAGGAAAAGAAAAATGTTTCAGGTTCAGGGACTAAGTTGTGCTTAGTTTAACTCAGAAACTTATGTGTTTAAAGTTCAGGGACTGAGTGTTTTCCTCAGTTTAACTCATAAACAACCACATGAAAAATAACCAGAGAAGTCAAGAGTGAAAGAAGCAATGATGTGCTCTTGCACTTCTCTGATTTTTCTCAACAAGAACTTGTTGCCTCCCAAAGACAAATGGAGCAACAAGCAAAACGTCTATGGTTCAGGGACTGAGGGTTTTCTCTCAGTTTGACTCATGACAAAGAGAATGGCACCAAGTGAAGTGTGCTTGGTCCATTTAAAACACTTGCGCCAGCAAGACAGAGAGATAAGAGTGAAAGAAACAAAGATGTGCTCTTACTCTCTTTGATTTTTCATCAACAACTTGTTAACTCTCAAGGAAGGTAGAGCAACAAGTTTTGATGGTCAGGATCCAAGAAAAACAGAAGCTTGGTCCTCTTAAAACATTGCGGAAGCAAAACTTAACAAGACAGATTTTGCTCTCTATCTTGAAACAAAAATGAGCCAACAACTTGTGTGGCTCTGATACCATGTTAGATTTTCAGATGCATCCATGGGGATGCTCTGAGAAACAAGTCTGGCTCAAGAGAAAGAGGTAGAGTAGAAGAAATAAGCCTTAGACCCAATTAGGGTTCTTAAGGCGCTTAGAGAGAGAAACTAGGGTTTGCGGTTAAAAGAAGAAACAAAAGCTATTCTACCTCAAACAAATGAACACTTAAGCTATATGAAAATGTCTCCAAGAGCTTAACATCTCATAGGATAGTTTACTCATGAGAATGGATGACAAATCAGTAATTAGCTAAGAGGTGTTCTAAAAGGAAGAAAATGAAGAAAATCATGTAAGAGCTTTATACACCCGAGAGCTTCTCACACTTGGATTAGTTATGGAAGAACTATCCAAGTGTGGATTTGGGACTGCCTTAGCAGCCCATCAAGGCTCTTACATGAGTCTACATTGTGTCTTATTGAAGAACACAATGAGAGTTAAAGAAGGAAACCGCAAGTAAAGACTAAAGAGAAGAGAGAAAGACTTTTAAGAGAGAATATCAAGAATCTTGTTGATTTCTTGTAGAGTGAATTAGCAAAGGTTACAAGAGGCGTGGTGATAGTTTTAGAGATTGAACATGACTGAATATTAGAGTTCTTGATGAGTATGGTGGCGGAAGAGAGAAGAGAGAATAGAGACTCAAAACCCTTACATTTCATTTGCGGTTTACACAGCTTTTATATGTGATACAATGAGCTAAATGTTTAACCTAAAGGAGTAAAAGACAAATGCACTAAGAGCCAAGAATGTCTGAAGCATAGCAGAGGAGAGAGAGAGTGTGTGGACCACAACTCCAACGGCTCCATTCCTTAAACCCTAGCGGCTCTCTCTCTTAAACCCTAACCGCTTTCCTTCTTCTTGAATGATCCAAAACTTGTGCATTCAAATGTTTGGCTCCTCATGATATTAAGTCCCCAATTTTGCACTTCCTCAATGTGCAAGACTTGTGCATTTTGTGATAATGCACAATCTAAACACATTGGTCTTAACATGATCAATACTTGCGGAAGATGGATTGAAGGTAGATGTGGTGGTGGAACTTGTGATTGACTCTCTCAACCAATGGGTTTGATTGACTCTCTCAATCTAAGAAAAAGCTATCTGAATCACTCAAATAGATTGATCTGAAACTCCTAAGAACAAGGTGAATCACTCACAATATTCAAAGAAGGAACACTTCACAAAGAACACAAACTTTGGAAGAAAAACAGAATAATTCTATTACTTTAAAATGGTTGAAAAGGGTGATTTACAATGAATTCGAACCTGAGCTTTCATAGGCTCATAGACAACAGTCTGAAAGGCCTAATACAAGAAAAGAATCGAAAAATATAAGGAATATGGCCGTTGGGATTTATTGGAATATTTGGCCAGAAATGGAAAGATGAATCTTCTTAAGTCTTGAAAGCTTTGGCATGAATGTGGAGTGTCTAGGTACATTCTGGATGATGTTAGAGAGCTTCAATTCGTGACCAAACTTCAGGGAAAAGAGTTGTTGGTGATTGATCTCCATTGGCTCCAAATTAGGCAAGTGTAAGAGTAATAATGGGATCCTCCTGATCATATGGCTGCTGGTGCATGGGAACTTGATAGATAACTCTCCTGGATGATTAAATGTGTCTCCTGAATGCTTAGATATCTCTCCTGGTCGCCAATGTCTTGTTTGTAACTGATTGAATCCTTGAGCCTCCAGATGAAGCAAGCTGAGAATCATCTGTTTTAGAAGTTGAATAACTTCTTCATCTGAACTCCATTTATGATGATTCAAACTCTCCAGGATTCCTTGATGAGTTAAGTTTCTGGAACATGTTGATTTGTAGCTTAACTCCTCATAGTGGGAAAGATATGATCCAAGACATGCACATATGTCTCTGGTGCATACAAGCTGTTTCTCTCCAAGGGTCTTGGTTGGTTGATTTATGTCCTCTCCATGCTCCTTGGTTGATGATGACTTGATGTCCTCATCATACTCTCCCTCTTGAAAAGGTTTCGACCTCGAAACTGAATAATCTGCACCAAGAGAAAGCAAGTTAGCTTTCATTCTGCTTTGGGAGTTTAGTGTCTTACCTTGATGTTTATATGGTCTGGAGGTGAGTGGTGTTAGAATATGAGATTAGAAATGGAGAATTAAGAGAGAGAGAGGCGCAGACCCTATTAGGGTTCATACACCCGAGAGAGAGAGAGAGTTTAGAGAAGGAGAATGTGAGAAGAATAATTCTCATTAATTATCAAATGGGAACTTTACAAGAGTTATATATGCATAAAACTAGGGCTACACAACTTTAAACAAAAACAGAGAAGGCTCCAACGGTCACAAGAGTGTGACAGGATTTTGTCTTACAAGACACTAGTGTTCTGATATAGTCAACTATGTAGTCTCACGTCCAGTATAGTTCACGTCCAGTATAGTTCACGTCCAGTGTAGTTCAATATGAGATCTCTTCTTCAATATAGTGCACTATGTGATCTCCTACTTAAATACTCCCCCTCAAGCTTGAATTCAAGAGATGAATCAAGCTTGGAATAGCAAAGGAGATCTACCTCATTAAAAACCTTCATGAAGAAAACCACTTGGGAAAAACTTCATGAAGGGAAAAAGAGTGTAGTCTCCAAGGCTTTAGGGGATTTCGGCAGCTCCACAAGTCCGAGCTTGGTGTGAATGGACTCACACACCTTTAAACTAGCTGCCTTGGTAAACACATCAGCCAATTGTTCTTCACTTCTTGTATAGCATGGTAACACCACTCCTTGCTCAATCATCTGCCTCACTTTGTGACAATCCACTTCTATGTGCTTGGTCCTTTCATGGAAGACTGAGTTTGATGCAATATGAATGGCTGCTTGATTATCACAGTGCATAGTGATAGGCTTGGCTGTTACAATCCCCAAATCTGCAAGAAGACCTTTTATCCATGCTAACTCGGTCACCAACTTCCTCATTGCTCTATACTCAGCTTCAGCACTTGAACATGATACTATCTTCTGCTTCTTGCTCTTCCAAGTAACAAGGTTTCCTCCAATGAAAGTACAATATCCAGTAGTAGACCTCCTATCCATTCTATCTCCTGCCCAATCAGCATCACAATACCCAACTATCTCTGTACTTTGATTGCAACCCATCCAAATGCCTTGCCCGGGAGTACCAATTAGATATCTGAGTGTCCTCTCAACCATGTCCCAATGATGCATCTTTGGTGCTTGCATATGTTGACTAATCTGGTTCACAGCAAAGCACAAATCAGGTCTAGTTATGGTTAAGTAGATTAGCTTACCAACCATCCTTCTATAGAGCGTGGTGTCCTCAAATGGTCTGTCTTCAAGCTCCCCCTTTCTTATGACTTTGTAGCTATCCTCCAATGGTGTCTTAGCTGATTTTGATCCAATCTTTCCTGCTTCAGACAATAAATCAAGTGTGTACTGTTGGAATGAAGGAGAAAGAAGTAACAAGAGTGTGTGACAAGTAAAGGTAGCCGGTTAGGGTTTATGAGGAAATGAAGAGCCGGGTGATGTCTTATGGAAGTGTTGGGATTTGGGGACTAAACAAACATGTGACTTTGTTTGTTTATAGTTTGGTTAAGTCCCCAACATAGTACCAACATGTCTGGAATGAATCAGAAGCGCAGGAAGACTGATCTCAAGGCTGAACACACCACTCTCTCTCCTCAGTGAGCTGTCGCTATCTACATTTGGAGCCGTTACTACTCTCTTGTCTTCTTCTTCTTTGTTTATTGTTTTATCTATCCAGAACCCTAGTTTCATCTCTATATAAGCATTGTAACACATAAACATTAAGATAAGTTAAGGGAATCATTTCCTAAACTCTCAATCTCTCTTCACTCTCTCGGTTACACACTTTCTCGCTCATAAACCCTAATCGGGTACATGAGCTTCTCTCTTCAAGAACTCACCAAGAACTCTTCCTAATCTCAAATTCTCACATGGTATCAGAGCCTTAAAGCTTCTGTACCTAATCTCTCTTCCGCAAATACTCTGAATCTCTCTCTTTTGTTCTCAATACTCATTTGAATCTCTTGTACTCTCGGTTAACTTCATCCCATACTACCCGGTTACTTCTTTCTTGTTCAACTTCTCTTTTGAAACCTGTTCTCTTGAATCTCTATCATTACTCAGTCATGGAAAACTCAAGGGTGATTATCCCAGTGACTCTTAAGGGAGCCAACTACTTGGTGTGGGCTAGAATGGCCAAAAGCGCTCTTGGTGGAAGAGGCTTGTGGAAGCATGTTTTAAGCGACTCTGCTCCAGTCAAGATGATGAAAGCTGAGCCCAAAGGTGAAGCTGCTAAAGGAGGAACCGAGGCTGAGGCTAAGGTTGATGAAGAGGCTGTTGAAGAAGCAGTCCTTGAAGAAGAAGAAGCATGGATCCAAGGAGATCAACATGTACTGTCCATTCTTCAAAGCTCCCTTGAACCGTCTCTGTTGGAAGCTTACTCCTACTGTGAGAGCTCCAAAAGCTTATGGGACACCTTGTACAAGGTATATGGCAACATGTCTAACCTCAGTAGGGTGTTTGAAGTGAAGATGGCCATCAACAATCTGAGCCAAGAAGATATGGAGTTCAAGCAACACTTTGGGAAGTTTAGATCATTGTGGGCAGAGTTGGAAATGCTGAGGCCACCAACAGTTGATCCACAGGTTCTAAATGAGAGAAGGGAGCAAGACAAGGTGTTTGCTCTCCTGCTAACCCTAAACCCAGCTTACAATGGCTTGATCACACACATGTTAAGGGCAGAAACTCTCCCAAATCTTGATGAAGTGTGTGCTCAAATCCAAAAGGAGCAGGGATCTTTTGGGCTGTTTGGAAGGAAAGGTGAGCTTGCTACTGCTCACAAAGGTGCCTACAAACCTGAGGAAAGAAGAGTCCCGGGTGTGTGTGACCATTGCAAGAGAAAGGGGCATTTCAAGGACAAATGCTGGCTGCTTCATCCCCACCTCAAACCGGCCTTCAACAACAACAAGTTCAAGGACCAGAGAGCTCATTACTCAAGTGAATCAACCCTAGCTGGTCCTGCTGCGCCTGGTGCTTCTACTTCATCAAACCGTGGTGGGAATGATTGTAGAGAGATGGTACCAGCCTTTGCTCCTGCTCCTAATGTGGCGCCTCAAAATGACTTGGTGAGGAGGTCTGATCTTGATGCTCTCATCAAAGCCTTCAAGGAAGGTTCTGGTAATGTTCTTGGTAGCTCCTTTCATGCTTTAATCAATCACAAACATTCAATATCTGATCATAAGCCATTGATAGTAGATTCAGGTGCTTCACATCACATGATTAGTGATTTAAACTTGATAAAGAATGTTGAACCTGCTCTTGGTAATGTTGTGATTGCTAATGGTGAAAGGATTCCAATTAAAGGCATAGGAAATGTTAGGTTGTTTGACAGAGAATCAAAAGCTTTTTACATGCCTAGTTTTACATCAAACTTGTTAAGTGTTAAGAGAGTAGCTACTGATCTTAAATGCAATGTTATCTTCAGTCCTAATGATGTGATTTTTCAGGATATTAAGACAAGTAAGTTGCTTGGAAAGGGTGTGACAAAGGATGAGTTATACATGCTTGAAGACACCAACCTTGCATCTGAATTATCTGCTTCTGTTTTTAGTTCTACTCTAGTTAATGATTCTGTATGGCATGCTAGACTTGGTCACCCTCACTCTCGTGCCTTAGGTTTAATGTTGCCCTTTGTTTCTTTTAAAAATGATGATTGTGAAGCATGTATCCTTGGAAAACATTGCAAATCAGTCTTCCCTAGGACTAAAACCGTGTATGCAAACTGCTTTGATCTTGTTCACTCTGATGTTTGGACTGCTCCATGTGTTTCTAGAGAGAATCATAAGTACTTTGTGACATTCATTGATGAGAAATCCAAGTATACTTGGTTAACTTTGATTCAATCTAAAGATAGGGTGTTAGAAGCATTCATGAACTTTCAAACCTATGTATCTAACAATTTCAATGCCAAGATTAAGATATTTAGGTCAGATAATGGTGGGGAATACACAAGCAATGCATTCAAGCATCATCTTGCAAAACATGGGATCATTCACCAAACAAGCTGTCCATACACTCCACAACAGAATGGTGTGGCTGAGAGGAAGAATAGACACTTGATGGAGGTGGCCAGATCAATTATGTTTCATACAAACGTTCCCAAAAGGTTTTGGAGTGATGCTGTGATGTCTGCTTGCTATCTAATCAATAGGACACCCACAAGAGTTCTACAAGATGCTTCACCATATCAGGTATTGAACAAAACTAAACCTTCAATTCATCACTTACGTGTGTTTGGATGTTTGTGTTTTGTTTTAAAACCAGGAGAGCAGAGAGATAAGCTTGATCATAAGAGTGTCAAAGCAATGTTCATTGGGTATTCTACAAACCAGAGAGGGTACAAGTGCTATGTACCTGAGACTAGAAGGGTATTAGTCTCTAGAGATGTTAAGTTTGTGGAGTCAAAGGGTTTCTATGAAGAGAAGAGTTGGGAGAGCCTTAAGGACCTTCCTAATAACCCTTCTGACCGTGCCAATAACCTAAGGAGGATCTTAGAGAGCCTGGGAATTGCTCAGCCAAAGAAGAGTGAGGCGACTCAAGTGGATAAACCGGCTGAGGAAACTAACATTATGGATGAGCCTACTCATCTTGATCATGAGGAGGGCAATGGAGAATCACAAGAGGAACCACAAACTGATGGTTCTGCCACACATGATCAAGATGATAGAGAAGAGATTGTTGGCCAACAAATGGAACCTGAAGCTATGCAAGAGGAACCTGAAGTAGTACAACATCAACAGCCGGTTCAAGTGCTTAGAAGAAGTACTAGAGAGAGAAAGGACCCGTCTGAATGGATGAAGACTAGGGTTTACTACAATTGCAAGGCAGTAGCTCATCCAACACAAGCTGTTTGCACACTTGCTCACTTCCCAACTGAGCACAAGGTGTTTATGGGTGCTATTGATGCTGAATGGGTTCCTAAAACCTATGAAGAAGCTAAGGAGCACAAGAAGTGGACTGATGCAGTTGGAGAAGAGATCAAGGCAATGGAAAACAACAACACTTGGTATGAAACAGATTTACCAAGGAAGAAGAGGGCAGTGAGTTCCAAATGGGTTTTCACTATCAAATACAAGAGCAATGGAGAGATAGAGAGGTACAAGGCCAGATTAGTTGCAAGAGGGTTTACACAAACCTATGGAGAGGATTATAGAGACACTTTTGCACCAGTAGCCAAGCTTCATACAGTGAGAGTGATTCTGTCCTTAGCAACAAACTTGGAGTGGGATTTGCATCAAATGGATGTCAAGAATGCATTCCTCCAAGGAGAGCTAGAGGATGAGGTTTACATGACTCCACCACCTGGTCTTGAAGGCATGGTAACACAAGGAAAGGTTCTGAGGTTGAAGAAGGCAATCTATGGTCTCAAACAATCTCCTAGAGCTTGGTACCACAAGCTAAGCACAACGCTCATGGAAAAGGGTTTTAGTAGATCAGAAGCTGATCATACTCTCTTCACTCAATCAAGCCAAGAAGGTATTGTTGTCATTCTCATTTATGTAGATGATATCATCATCTCAGGGAGTGACAAGGTAGGAATTCAAGCTTGCAAAGATCATTTGAAATCTGTGTTTGATATCAAGGATCTTGGTGAACTAAAGTACTTCCTAGGGATAGAAGTGTGCCGGTCTAAAGAAGGCCTCTTCTTATCACAAAGGAAGTACACTCTTGATTTGTTGAGTGAAGCAGGTAAGCTAAATGGAAAGACAGCCAAGACACCTCTTGAAGAAGGCTACAAAGTCACAAGAGAGGGGGAGATTGCAAAGGAGCCATTTGGAGACATTACACTCTATAGAAGGATGGTTGGTAAGCTGATTTATCTTACCATTACACGGCCTGATTTGTGTTTTGCTGTGAACCAGGTGAGCCAGCACATGCAAGCTCCATTGATGCATCATTGGAACATGGTGGACCGGATCCTAAGGTACCTCAATGGATCTCCTGGCCAAGGGATATGGATGGGGTGCAACCAAAGCACAGAGATTGTAGGATATTGTGATGCAGATTGGGCAGGAGATAGACAGGATAGGAGGTCCACTTCAGGCTATTGTACATTCATTGGAGGCAATCTTGTGACTTGGAAAACAAAGAAGCAGAAGGTAGTGTCTTGCTCAAGTGCAGAGGCAGAGTATAGAGCAATGAGGAAGCTTACCAATGAGTTGACATGGCTGAAGGCTTTACTTGAAGATTTGGGCATTGATCAACCAACTCCAATCACAATGCATTGTGATAATCAAGCTGCAATCCACATAGCTTCCAACTCAGTGTTTCATGAGAGAACAAAGCACATTGAGGTGGATTGTCACAAGGTGAGGCAGAAGGTTCAAGAAGGTGTGATCTTACCTTGTTACACAAGAAGCTCGGATCAACTAGCAGACATTTTCACCAAGGCTGCTAGCTTGAAGGTTTGTGAGTTCATTCTTCCTAAGCTTGGACTCATTGACCTTTCCCAAGCTTGAAGATCCCTAGGCCGTAGAACTTATACTCTTTTTCCCTTGATATAGTTTTTATCCCAAGTGGTTTTTCTATATCAAGGTTTTTTTAATGAGGTAAGTATCTACGGTTCCAAGCTTGATCATTTCATCTCCATGATCAAGCTTGAGGGGGAGTGTTGGAATGAAGGAGAAAGAAGTAACAAGAGTTTGTGACAAGTAAAGGTAGCCGGTTAGGGTTTATGAGGAAATGAAGAGCCGGGTGATGTCTTATGGAAGTGTTGGGATTTGGGGACTAAACAAACATGTGACTTTGTTTGTTTATAGTTTGGTTAAGTCCCCAACATAGTACCAACATGTCTGGAATGAATCAGAAGCGCAGGAAGACTGATCTCAAGGCTGAACACACCACTCTCTCTCCTCAGTGAGCTGTCGCTATCTACATTTGGAGCCGTTACTACTCTCTTGTCTTCTTCTTCTTTGTTTATTGTTTTATCTATCCAGAACCCTAGTTTCATCTCTATATAAGCATTGTAACACATAAACATTAAGATAAGTTAAGGGAATCATTTCCTAAACTCTCAATCTCTCTTCACTCTCTCGGTTACACACTTTCTCGCTCATAAACCCTAATCGGGTACATGAGCTTCTCTCTTCAAGAACTCACCAAGAACTCTTCCTAATCTCAAATTCTCACATGTACTTCCTTTGAGATAAGAAAAGTCCATCTTTAGATCGACAAACTTCTATCCCAAGGAAGTACTTTAGAGTACCAAGATCCTTAATGTCAAAAACAGATTTGAGATAAGCTTTAGTTTCTTGGATACCTGACTTGTTACTCCCTGATATGATAATGTCATCAACATAAACAAGGATGACAATGATACCTTCCTGATCTTGAAGAGTAAACAAGGTATGATCTCCTTCAGACCTTTTGAATCCTCTTTGCATAAGGGTTGAGCTCAGTTTATGGTACCAAGCTCTAGGAGATTGCTTGAGTCCATAGATAGCCTTCTTGAGCCTTAACACCTTCCCTGGTTTCACAATACTTTCAAGACCAGAAGGTGGTCTCATGTATACCTCATCCTCAAGCTCTCCTTGAAGGAATGCATTCTTGACATCCATTTGCCATAGCTCCCAATCAAGGTTTGTTGCTAGAGACAAGTATTGATCATGATAGGATCAATGTGTCAAGACTTGTTCATTATCATAAAATGCACAAGACTTGCACATTAATAAAAGTGCAAAGTTGGGGACATCAGATTATGAGGCGCCAACTATTTGAGACCTAAAGTAGAAGAAGAGAGCCGTTGGGGAGGAGTGAGAGCCGTTAGGGTTAAGGTGTGTTTTGGACCACAAGGGGGGACCACTCTCCTTCTCTCACCTCCTGCCACGGTTCAGACATACTCAGACCTTTGTCTCTTCTCATTTTGTCTTGTTTCTACTTTAGGTTAAGCATCTTATGTGTTGTAACTCCTATAAGTATGTTGTAACACCAAAGAAACAAGTTAAGGGTTTATGAACCTCATTCTCTCTCTCTTTACTTCTGCGCATACTCTCTCTTCTTTAGCATGAACCCTAATGTTCACACACTCTAAATCTATCATGGTATCAGAGCAAGATCTCTACTTTCTTTGATTATCTCTTCATTTCACCATTCTCTCACTCTTAAGATCATTAATCTTTAGCTCATCATTCTCTGTCCGAAAATTCTCTGTCCTAAATCTCTCACGGTTTCTTCTAAATCTCTCACGGTTCCTCACCTGTTCATCACTCTTACTCTCTGTCCTAAACCCTAAGTCTTGCACCAAGCATCAGTCTCTCGGTCATTAGTTGCTTCTCGGTCTTAAAACCCTAGAAGCTTCTCACTCTTCTCGGTTACTCAAGATTCCAACTCTTCTCGGTTATTCAAGTCCTCACTCACTCTCTTCAGTCACTCTCCATGGAAGACTCTACTCATCTTAGCTCCAGCTTGAGGCCTACTGTTGTCCCTGTTATGCTCAAAGGTATCAACTATAGGACATGGCAAAGGACCATCAAGACTGCTATTTGTGGAAGAGGATTGTGGGATCACATCTTGGAGGATAAAACACCAACTGAAGAAGATGAAGCCAAGAAGAAGGATGATGAAATCAAGAAGGCAGAAGCTAAATGGTTTCAAGAAGATCAGCTTGTGCTTGGTTTTCTCCAAAACTCTCTTGACCCATCAATCCTTGAAGCTTATTCTCATTGTGAGACAGCCAAGTCACTGTGGGATACTCTCAAGAAGATTTATGGAGATGTTTCAAACCTGAGCAGAGTGTATGAGGTGAAGAAGGCCATAAATGAGCTGAAACAAGAAGACCATGACTTTACCAAGTATCTTGGGAAGTTCTCTTCAGCATGGTCTGAACTTGAGATGCTAAGGCCAAGTACTTTAAACCCTAAGGTTCTCATTGAGAGAAAGGAGCAAGACAAGATCTTTGGCCTTCTACTCAACTTGAATCCGGTTTACAATGATGCCATCATGAAGATCCTAAGGGAGACTACACTTCCTGATTTTGAAGAGGTGTGCTCAAGGCTCCAAAAGGAAGAAGGAAACATTGGTTTGTTTGGAGGAAAGGGGGAGTTGGTGACTGCCAATAAGGCCGGCTTCAAACCTGAGGAGAAGAAGGCGCCATATTGTGAGCAATGCAAGAGGAAAGGCCACTCCAAGGATAAGTGTTGGGTCCTTCATCCCCACCTCAAACCAGACAAGTTCAAGAACTCAAGGGCAAATGCAAACATCTCACAAGAAGCTGTGAATGAACCAGCCTCCACTTTAGCTCAAGGAGGGGAGCTTGCACTCTACACAGCCACTGAGTATGTCAAGAAGAGTGACCTTGAGGATCTCATCAAGGCTTATGCCTCTAAACTCTCTGGTATCTCTTTATTCTCACATAAATTGCTTAGTAAAACTGATCATAAGTTGGTAGTAGATTCAGGAGCTTCTCATCATATGATTAGTAATGCTAAGTTGTTGGAGAACATTAAACCTGCCCTAGGAAGAGTAACTATAGCTGATGGTCAAGGGATTCCAATAATAGGTACAGGAAAGTTGAGATTATTTAACAAGGAAAGTGATGCATTCTATGTTCCTAAGTTTAAGTCTAACTTGCTGTCGGTTAAGAGGATCACTAAAGACTTGAATTGCAATGTTATCTTTGGGCCTAATGATGTTTGTTTTCAGGATATTAAGAATGGAAAAGTTATTGGAAGAGGTGGTACACAAGATGAGCTTTACCTCCTTGAAGACACTTCTCCAAGCAACTCGGATTCATTAGCTTTTAAATCCTGTTTTTCTTTCAATCAAAATGTCCTATGGCATGCTAGACTAGGACATCCTCATGCTCGTGCTTTGAACTTAATGTTGCCTAATGTTAGCTTTGATCATTCAACTTGTGAAGCTTGTATTCTTGGCAAACGTTGTAGAACTATCTTTCCTAAATCAACTGATATCTATGAACATTGTTTTGATCTTGTGCACTCTGATGTTTGGACCTCACCTTGTCTGTCTAGAGATAGAAACAAGTACTTTGTGACCTTCATAGATGAAAAATCAAAATATACTTGGGTAACATTGCTGCCATCTAAAGATAGGGTGTTTGATGCATTTTTGAATTTCCAAAACTATGTTACTAATCAGTTTAATGCCAAGATCAAAGTGTTTAGGTCAGATAATGGAGGAGAGTATACAAGCCAAAGATTCAAAGCTCACTTGAACAAATGTGGGATCCTTCATCAAACAAGCTGTCCCCATACTCCTCAACAAAATGGTGTGGCTGAAAGGAAGAATAGACATCTCATGGAAGTTGCTAGGTCTATGATGTTCCACACCAATGTTCCTAAGAGGTTTTGGGGAGATGCAGTGTTGGCAGCATGCTATCTTATCAACAGGATCCCAACTAGAATCCTTCAAGACATTTCACCATATGAGGTATTGAACAAAGCCAAACCATTTATTGAACACTTACGTGTGTTTGGTTGTGTTTGTTTTGTATATATCTCAGGAGATCAAAGGGATACGCTAGATGCCAAGAGCATAAGGTGTATGTTCCTTGGATACTCCACAACTCAGAAGGGCTACAAGTGTTTTGATCCAAGCAACAACAGGACCTATGTTTCAAGGGATGTTAAGTTCATTGAGGGGCAGAGATACTATGAGAAGAAGGATTGGGAAGGTTTGAAGGACCTCTCAAGATCACCTTCAGATTTGGCAACAAGTTTGAAGTACTTGTTGGATCACTTGGGTAATGATACCCCACGGCCAGAGAAGCATGACACAACTACCCAAGAAGCTCAACAAGAGGATACTGAACCAGCAACACACACACATGAACCGGCTGAAGCTCAAGAAGACACTCCACCTCAAGATCAGAACCAAGTGGACTTGGATATGAATGAGGATGAGATGGTTTATCAAGAGGCAGTGGGTAATGAGGAGGTGGTTGATCAACAGGTTCAGCAACTCAGGAGAAGCACAAGGGAAAAGAAAGATCCATCAGAATGGATGAAGACAAGAGTCTACTACAACAACCAAGCAGTAGCTCATCCTAGTCAGTCTACTTGTTCTATTGACTTACTGCCATCTAGTCACAAGGCCTTTCTTGGGAAGATTGAGCTAAACCAGGTTCCTAAGACTTATGAAGAGGCTGAGGGTATCAAGGTTTGGATGGATGCAGTCAAGGATGAGAAAGAAGCTATGGAGAGGAACCACACTTGGATTGTGGAGAAGCTGCCAAAAAGAAAGAAGACTGTCAGCTCTAAATGGGTCTTCACAATCAAGTATAAAAGCAATGGAGACATAGAGAGGTACAAGGCAAGGCTAGTGGCAAGGGGCTTTACTCAAACCTATGGAGAAGACTATACAGACACCTTTGCACCAGTGGCTAAACTCCATACAGTGAGAGTCACATTGAGCCTAGCCACAAACCTCTCATGGAATCTATGGCAAATGGATGTGAAGAATGCCTTTCTACAAGGTGAACTTGAAGAGGAAGTGTATATGACTCCACCACCAGGTTTGAAGCACTTGTGTAAAGATGGTGAAGTGTTGAGGCTGAGAAGGGCAATTTATGGTCTGAAGCAATCACCAAGGGCATGGTACCATAAGCTCAGTCACACTCTCATGGACCATGGTTTCAAGAAGTCTCAATCTGATCACACATTGTTCACACTTCAAAGTGCTCAAGGAGTGGTGGTAGTTCTGATATATGTGGATGATTTGATTATCACAGGAAGTGATAATGATGGGATTCAATCCACAAAGGCGTTTCTCAACAGTTCCTTTGATATCAAAGACCTTGGTGAGTTGAAGTACTTCTTGGGCATTGAAGTTTGCAGATTCAATGATGGATTGTTTCTGTCCCAAAGGAAGTATGTTAAGGACTTGTTGACAGAAACAAGTATGCTTGATTGCAAGATTGCAAAGACTCCTCTTGAAGATGGCTACCAAGTCAATAGAAAGGGGGAGAAATCAGATGAAGTCAAGTTCAAGGATGTCTCATTGTATAGGAGGCTGGTTGGGAAGCTTATCTACCTCACTCTCACAAGACCAGACTTGTGTTTTGCTGTGAATCAAGTTAGCCAACATATGCAATCACCCACAGTGTATCATTGGAGTTTGATTGAGAGGATACTCAGATATCTCAAAGGATCAACTGAACAAGGTATTTGGATGGGTAAGAATGAGAGCACAGAGATTGTTGGCTATTGTGATGCAGATTGGGCTGGAGATAAGAGTGATAGGAGATCAACAACCGGCTATTGTACCTTCATTGGAGGCAACTTGGTAACTTGGAAGACAAAGAAGCAGAAGGTGGTATCTTGTTCTAGTGCTGAAGCTGAGTATAGGGCAATGAGGAAGCTTGCAACCGAGTTAACATGGCTGAAAGCTTTGCTCAAGGACTTTGGCATAGAGCAAACAAGTCCAATCACCTTCCATTGTGACAACCAGGCTGCTATTCACATTGCAACCAACTCAGTGTTTCATGAGAGGACAAAACACATTGAGATTGATTGTCACAAGGTAAGGGAGAAGATTGAAGATGGGACCATTCTGCCTTGTTACACAAAGAGTGAAGATCAACTTGCAGACATCTTCACTAAGGCTGCTAGTCTTAAGGTTTGCACTCATGTCTTTGGCAAACTAGGGCTAGTAGCTATTCATGATTAGAACTCTCCTGATTCATGAGCAGCATACTCTTTTTCCCTTGATGTGGTTTTGTCCCAAGTGGTTTTCCACATCAAGGTTTTTAATGAGGTGTTGCCATGATCATTCCAAGTTCAGCCTTTAGGGTGATTCCAAAGTCTGAACTTGAGGGGGAGTATTGATCATGATAGGATCAATGTGTCAAGACTTGTTCATTATCATAAAATGCACAAGACTTGCACATTAATAAAAGTGCAAAGTTGGGGACATCAGATTATGAGGCGCCAACTATTTGAGACCTAAAGTAGAAGAAGAGAGCCGTTGGGGAGGAGTGAGAGCCGTTAGGGTTAAGGTGTGTTTTGGACCACAAGGGGGGACCACTCTCCTTCTCTCACCTCCTGCCACGGTTCAGACATACTCAGACCTTTGTCTCTTCTCATTTTGTCTTGTTTCTACTTTAGGTTAAGCATCTTATGTGTTGTAACTCCTATAAGTATGTTGTAACACCAAAGAAACAAGTTAAGGGTTTATGAACCTCATTCTCTCTCTCTTTACTTCTGCGCATACTCTCTCTTCTTTAGCATGAACCCTAATGTTCACACACTCTAAATCTATCAACAAGATGATCCTAACTGTGTGAAGCTTAGCCACTGGTGCAAATGTATCCAAGTAATCCTGTCCATAAGTTTGAGTAAATCCTCTTGCGACCAGTCTTGCTTTGTATCTCTCAACTTCTCCATCACTTCTATACTTGATGGTGAAAACTCACTTAGAAGTCACTGCCTTCTTTCCTCTTGGAAGTTCAGATTCATACCAAGTCTCATTGTTCTCCATTGCTTTGATCTCTTCATCCACAGCCTGCATCCATCTCTTATCTCCCTTTGCTTCTTCATAGGTTGTTGGTACTTCTTCTTGATCCAATTTTCCAATGAACACTTGATGCTTCAACGGTACATGAGCCAAACTGCAAACGGCTTGAATGGGATGAGCTACTGCATTGCTGTTGAAGAACACTCTAGTCTTCATCCATTCTGATGGATCCTTTTTCTCCCTTGTACTCCTCCTTAGTGCTTGAATTGGTTGGTGTTGGTTCATTGGTTGCACAGTCTCCTCATTCTGATTACCCACTCCCTCAAGTTCTAACTCATGTTCTTCATGCTCAAGTTCTTCATGCTCATGTTCTTCATGCTCATGTTCTTCATGCTCCTGTTCTTCATGCTCTTCAACACCAGCTTGATTGTGTGTAGCAGAATCAGTTTGCTGCGGTTCTTCTTGCCCTAATTCTGATTCTGATGTGTCCCCCTCATGATCAAGATGGGGTTGTTGTGAGTTTTCCACAGGTGCATCCGAGACTGGAGTAGGTTGTGTGTTTGTTTTAACCGGTTCTTGTGGTACACTAATGCCAAGACTCTCCATGATTCTTCTTAAGTTAGCAGCTCTATCTGATTGGGAAGTAGGAAGATCCTTCAAGCTGTCCCAATTCTTCTCATCATAGAAGCTCTTTGTCTCCATGAATTTCACATCTCTGGAGATTAAAACCTTCCTTGTTTCAGGTACATAGCACTTGTATCCTCATTGTGTTGTGGAGTAACCAATGAACATAGCTTTGGTACTCTTAGCGTCCAACTTATCTCTCTGTTCCCCTGGTATTAATACAAAGCAAATACACCCAAACACACGTAAGTGATTAACTAATGGATTGGTCTTGTGGAGTACCTGAAATGGAGATTGATCCTTAAGAACTCTTGTGGGAGTTCTGTTGATCAAATAACAAGCCGTCATGACTGCATCTCCCCAAAACTTCTTAGGAACATTCTTGTAGAACATCATGGACCTTGCAACCTCCATTAAATGTCTATTCTTCCTCTCAGCCACTCCATTTTGTTGTGGAGTATAAGGACAACTAGTTTGGTGAAGAATTCCATACTTTGACAAGTGTTGTTTGAAGGCATTGCTTGTGTACTCACCACCATTGTCTGATCTAAAAATTTTGATCTTAGCATTGAAATGGTTAGTAACATGACTTTGGAAGTTCATAAACGCTTCTAGCACCCTATCCTTAGTTTGCATCAGAGTTATCCAAGTATATTTAGACTTTTCATCAATGAATGTGACAAAGTACTTATGGTTTTCTCTAGACACACACGGAGCAGTCCATACATCAGAGTGAACAAGGTCAAAGCAGTTTTCATAAGCAGTTTTAGAAGCTGGAAAAACAGATTTGCAATGTTTACCAAGGATACAAGCCTCACAATCATCATTTTTAAAAGAAACAGAAGGTAATAAGAGTCCTAAAGCCCTAGAGTGTGGATGTCCTAATCTAGCATGCCAAATAGAATCATCCACACGGACACAAGTAGATAAAGCAGTAGATAAAGCAGCAGATAGTTCAGATGTAGGATTGGTGTCTTCAACCATGTAGAGCTCATCCTTTGTCACACCTTTCCCAATCAACTTACTGGTTTTAATATCCTGAAACACAACATCATTAGGACTGAAAATAACATTGCAGTTCAAGTCAGTGGCTATCCTTTTTACAGAAACTAAGTTGGATGTGAAACTGGGCATAAAGAAGGCTTTAGATTCTTTGTTAAACATTTTCAGATTTCCTATGCCTTGTATTGGAATTTTATCACCATTTGCAATCACAACGCTTCCTAAGGCAGGTTCAACATTGTTTATCAACTTAGAATCACTTATCATATGATGAGAGGCTCCTGAGTCAATAATCAAAGGTTTCTGTTTGTTTGATGCAAAAAGAGAAGTACCAAGGGTCATACCAGAGTTCTCCTTGAGAGCTTTGATGAGAGCCTCAAGGTCTGACCTCCTTACCACATCATTCTGAGTAGTCACAGCTGGTGCTTGATGAACCATCATTGCTCTTCCTTCATCAGATTGCTGCACTGAAGAAGAACCTGGTCCAGCTGCACCATATGAGTAGTTTGCCCTTTGATCTTTGAACCTATTGTTGTGAAAAGGTAGTCTGAGGTTAGGGTGAAGGCGCCAGCATCTGTCCTTCAAATGCCCACTCTTTTTGCAAAAATCACACATCAAGACTCCTCTCTGGTCACCTCCATAGTTTTTCCTCTCATCAACCTTGTACAGCCCCTTGTTTGCGGTTACCAGCTCTCCTTTTCCTTTGAACAACCCAAATGAGCCTTGTTCCTTCTGAATTTGCCCACACACATCATCAATGTCAGGTAGAGTCTCTGCCCTTAGGATATGCTTGATCAAGGAATTATAGGATGAGTTCAAGGTGAGCAGAAGAGCAAATACTTTATCTTGCTCTCTCCTTTCTTGCAGCACCAAAGGATCACTGCTTGGTGGCCTCAGCATCTCCAACTCTGACCACAGTGAGCTAAACTTCCCAAAATGAGCTTTAAACTCCATATCTCCTTGCTGGAGATTGTTAATGGCCAGCTTTACTTCAAAGACTCTTGTTAAATTTGATTTATTCCCATAAACCTTCTCAAGAGTATCCCACAGCTGCTTAGAGGTTACACAGTAAGAGTAGGCTTCCAATAGGTGCTGGTCCAGTGAGCTTTGGAGTATAGAGAGCACATTCTGGTCCCCTTGCATCCACGCCTCTTCTTCTGCTTCAGCCACTTCTTCAAGAGACTCATCAATGCCTTTAGTCTCTGCCTCAGCTCCTTTCTTGGCTTCAGCTTCGGACCTGGCCTTAAACACCTTCTGTGGAGCAGTTTCACTCAGGATATACTTCCACAGACCTCTGCCTCCAAGAGCAGATTTTACCATCCTAGCCCAAACAATATAGTTTGAGCCCATCAAAATCACAGGAATCACAACTCTTGAGTTCTCCATTGCTGAAACTGATATGAAGCAAGGAGGGAGTATTCAAGATGAAATAGAGATTTCTCAACTCACAGAGAACACAAGAAGCAAACGAAATAAGCTTAAACCTTAGAAAAGCTTATAAGATCTGAGAAATGAACTTAACAGCTTAAGAGCTCAAGAACAGGATTTTATAAGATTCAGCGGAAGTAAATGAGGTACAGAAGCTTATAGCTCTGATACCATGTTAGAATATGAGATTAGAAATGGAGAATTAAGAGAGAGAGAGAGGCGCAGACCCTATTAGGGTTCATACACCCGAGAGAGAGAGAGAGAGTTTAGAGAAGGAGAATGTGAGAAGAATAATTCTCATTAATTATCAAATGGGAACTTTACAAGAGTTATATATGCATAAAACTAGGGCTACACAACTTTAAACAAAAACAGAGAAGGCTCCAACGGTCACAAGAGTGTGACAGGATTTTGTCTTACAAGACACTAGTGTTCTGATATAGTCAACTATGTAGTCTCACGTCCAGTATAGTTCACGTCCAGTATAGTTCACGTCCAGTGTAGTTCAATATGAGATCTCTTCTTCAATATAGTGCACTATGTGATCTCCTACTTCAATAACTTAGTTGTGTTACAAACGAACATAAACATGTAAAACATGCTTATCATTCTACCTTTGGGAGAATACAAAAATTTACTTATAGTTGTCCTACCTCACCTAAATTCTCCAATTCATGACATATATGTTTCAAGAAGTTTTGGTTAAAAAGTTTTATTTTGGATTCTCATAGGACCTTTTAGAAGATTAAAATGTCTTTCTAGATTATTAGAGGGGTTACTTAGTTGTGTTACAATCGAACATAAACATGTAAAACATGCTTATCATTCTACCCTCGGGAGAATACAAAAACTTACTTATAGTTGTCCTACTTCACTTAAATTCTCCAATCCATGACATATATGTTTCAAGAAGTTTTGGTTAAAAAGTTTTATTTTGGATTCTCATAGGACCTTTTAGAAGATCATAGTATCTTTCGAGTATTTAGAAGGGTTACTTAGGGGTGTTACAAACGAACATAAACTTGTATAAAATGCTTCTCATTCTACCTTAAGGAGCATACAAAAACTTACTTATAGTTGTCCTACCTCACCTAAATTCTCCAATCCATGACATGTATGTTTCAAGAAGTTTTGGTTAAAAAATTTTATTTAGGATTCTCATAGGACCTTTTAGAAGATCAAAGTGTCTTTCTAGTCTTTTAGAGGGGTTACTTAGTTGTCTTAAAAACGAACATAAACATGTAAAACATGCTTATCATTCTACCTTTGGGAGAATACAAAAACTTACTTATAGTTGTCCTACCTCACCTAAATTCTCCAATCCATGACAAGTATATTTCAAGAAGTTTTGGTTAAAAATTTTTATTTAGGATTCTCATAGGACCTTTTAGAAGATCAAAGTATTAGAGAGGATGCATTCAAGGAGGAGGAAAGGCCGAAGTCACAATGACAAGGCCTAGAAGTCATTCCTTGGATGAGCTTTGGTGTGAGACTAAGAAGACCTAAGATGGGATCTACACTTAGCTAAGCTAAGGATGAAGGCATCAAGAGGCTATGAAGTCCACACTAGAAGCAAGAAGAAGCACAAAGCAATGACTTGTGCAAGAGTATAACCGAGACTTGGGAAAGAAGCAAGAAGAGCCAAAAAGGCGTGAATGAAGAGAGATAAGAGGAGCAGGCTATACTTGGGAGTGTTATCACGACCAAGAGTGTGTGGGACAAAGGAGGAGAGGTGCATAAGCTTATCATGGTGTCTTCCTCAGCTTATCACAAGAATAAATGTTGATAAGCTATAAAAGGAAGAGATAAGAGAGGAGTGAGAAGTGTGGACCATTTAGGTCATGTCACTATCACTCTAGAAGCGTGACTCTCTCTCCTCAGACCACAAGGACAGCCTGTCCCTCTCTCATCAGAACCAAAGGAATCAAACAAAAAGGAGTGGTCCAAGGTTCAGACATGTCACTATCAAATCTGAGCCAAAACAAGACCACTCTTCCCCAAGTTTGAAATCAGACCGTTGGAGCCTCCTCTTCTTGTGTATGACCGAGATTATTAGGGTTTATACTTGTTTTATGTCTGTGTTAAAGTATTGTAAAAGTCCTATATAAGGACCAGACTTGTAACACATTGAAATAAGAAGATAGTATTCACACAAAAACTAGGGTTCTTATTCTCTCTCTAGCGCTTTCTTCTTCCTTATTCTCTCATTGTGTCTTTCACTCAAACACAATGAAACCATGAAGAGTCTCGGTCCTAAGGATGCTTTAATGCTCCTGGTTGTGTTCTTGATCAGCTCTTCCATAGCTGATTCAAGGAACAACACAAACCGGCTCTTAATGGACATTACAAGAACAACACCCTCTACTTACTGATTCTCTTAATCCTCATGAGTAAACACACTCTATAAGTGATGTTAGGCTCCTGGATAAGTCTCAAATAGAGTGGTGCTCTTGCTAAAGCTAAGTAGAATCACTAACTTCCAAGCTAAACTTGGTTGCGGTTCACTTATGCTCTTTCTCTCTAAACAAAGGTTTAGAGTAATCTCAAGGTTTCTCAACATGATTCCATAGTCATGATTGTGAAATCCCATCATGGTATCAGAGCATAAGATTCTAGGATTGAATCAAGCTCAAAAACCAGAGAAAAACAGAGCAAAACTCTGTCCCTTTCTCATTCAAAGCTTCCGCAAAATTCAGAGATTAAACTGAGCAAAACTCAGTCAATGTTCTCAAAACCAAAAGCTCAAACTGAGCAAAACTCAGTCCCTGAACTTCCCCTTTATTCTCTCATTCATTTATACTCTCATTCTCTGCCCATAATCTCTTAATCTGAGCTTATGTGTTCATTCATTCATTCTCTCATTCTCTGCATTTTTCTTTCATTCTCTGGTTACTTATACTTCATCTATTCTCTCTGAGTTCTGTCCTTGAAGCTCCTTAGCTCACAATGACTTAAAAATCAGAGTGCATAGCTCCTGATCAAGGCTGTGTTATTTTGAGGATTATTGTGTGTTTCTTGGTGTTTTTAGGTGGAATGATGAACCAACTAGTGAGGACAGTTTACAAAAGGGCTGGAGTTCAGTTTCTAAGTGGCTGTACCCACTGGTCTTGAGCTTACCTAAGGAGAAGAGGCGTCCAGAGGCTGCTACAACAAAGTTAGTCAAGAGAAGCAACACTGATTTCTTGGATAATCAAGTCTAGAAGCTGTTTCAAGAAGAGGCAGTGATGGAAGCTTGTATTCAAGGCTTAGTGTGCATCATGGTTAGGAAGATCAGTCTTGAAGTTGCTCTAAGATGGAGTAGTGATGGAGGATTGGCTCTTAGCAGGGTGTGGTTAATCTGAAGCTAACAATGGAGCAGACCAAAAGGTGTCCATACTTAAGGAAGGCTACAAGTTGAACAACCCATCAAGGCTGTTAAGGTCTCAAGAGAAGTCATCAAGGAGCAGCCAAAGGAGAGGAGCTAGAACCAGTTATGCAACTGATGAATCAACTCACATCTCAATGTTAGCTTCCGACTCCATGAAGGCTTAACAGTCCGGGGGAGGTTTAAACCTCAAAGACATGGAGTAAACCCTAGAGGAACTCCTAAAACCAGAAGCAACAACACCTTGATTGAAGTTAGAACCGGGAATCACTAAGTGGAGCAGACCAAGAAGGAGTTGCAAGCTAGTGATAGGCGTTGAATCAGCTCAAATCAAGAGTGTTGGTGTGAAGAAGAAGGGCTTAGATTGAATGTGCAAAAATCCAGAGAGATATGCACAAGGTTTCAAAGTCCCAAACATGTCCAAAGGAAGATCAAACCTCAACTCCAAAAAGGCTAAACTCCTAAACTCTCACTGTTTTTATTAAGTCTTCAATAAGTCAATTAAAATCACTTGTGTTACTTATCCATTGCTTAATCATATACTTAAACTCATGGCATTTTACTTTAACAAGTCTTCTTTGAATCTTTGATGTGAAGGTTCATTAGGAGGCCTAAAGGATGAGTTAGACCATGGGCAGATTAAGTGACAAGGAGAGAGCTCAAGGAGTGACAAGAAAGAAGGCTAAGTCTTGAGGCAAGGTCATGGAAGGTCCAATGGTGAAGCTTAGTCCAATGGAGAAGCTTGATCCAAGATGGAGAAGGCAATCTAAAGGAGAAGTCAACCTAATGAACCGGCTCATTCATATGCACAAAGGAACATGTCAATGCTTACATCAAGGGGATGTTGTGGCTATACTCTTTTTCCCTCCTTAAGGTTTTATCCCATGAGGTTTTCCTTAGGGAGGTTTTTAATGAGGTAGCTCCCGCATCTCCAAGCTTGGCCTCTGGTCCTTTAGTGTCTCGGCGCCCAAGCTTGCGGGGGAGTATTAGAGAGGATGCATTCAAGGAGGAGGAAAGGCCGAAGTCACAATGACAAGGCCTAGAAGTCATTCCTTGGATGAGCTTTGGTGTGAGACTAAGAAGACCTAAGATGGGATCTACACTTAGCTAAGCTAAGGATGAAGGCATCAAGAGGCTATGAAGTCCACACTAGAAGCAAGAAGAAGCACAAAGCAATGACTTGTGCAAGAGTATAACCGAGACTTGGGAAAGAAGCAAGAAGAGCCAAAAAGGCGTGAATGAAGAGAGATAAGAGGAGCAGGCTATACTTGGGAGTGTTATCACGACCAAGAGTGTGTGGGACAAAGGAGGAGAGGTGCATAAGCTTATCATGGTGTCTTCCTCAGCTTATCACAAGAATAAATGTTGATAAGCTATAAAAGGAAGAGATAAGAGAGGAGTGAGAAGTGTGGACCATTTAGGTCATGTCACTATCACTCTAGAAGCGTGACTCTCTCTCCTCAGACCACAAGGACAGCCTGTCCCTCTCTCATCAGAACCAAAGGAATCAAACAAAAAGGAGTGGTCCAAGGTTCAGACATGTCACTATCAAATCTGAGCCAAAACAAGACCACTCTTCCCCAAGTTTGAAATCAGACCGTTGGAGCCTCCTCTTCTTGTGTATGACCGAGATTATTAGGGTTTATACTTGTTTTATGTCTGTGTTAAAGTATTGTAAAAGTCCTATATAAGGACCAGACTTGTAACACATTGAAATAAGAAGATAGTATTCACACAAAAACTAGGGTTCTTATTCTCTCTCTAGCGCTTTCTTCTTCCTTATTCTCTCATTGTGTCTTTCACTCAAACACAATGAAACCATGAAGAGTCTCGGTCCTAAGGATGCTTTAATGCTCCTGGTTGTGTTCTTGATCAGCTCTTCCATAGCTGATTCAAGGAACAACACAAACCGGCTCTTAATGGACATTACAAGAACAACACCCTCTACTTACTGATTCTCTTAATCCTCATGAGTAAACACACTCTATAAGTGATGTTAGGCTCCTGGATAAGTCTCAAATAGAGTGGTGCTCTTGCTAAAGCTAAGTAGAATCACTAACTTCCAAGCTAAACTTGGTTGCGGTTCACTTATGCTCTTTCTCTCTAAACAAAGGTTTAGAGTAATCTCAAGGTTTCTCAACATGATTCCATAGTCATGATTGTGAAATCCCATCACAAAGTGTCTTTCTAGTCTTTTAGAGGGGTTACTTAGTTGTGTTAAAAACGAACATAAACATGTAAAACATGCTTATCATTCTACCTTTGGGAGAATACAAAAACTTACTTATAGTTGTCCTACTTCACCTAAATTCTCCAATCCATAACATATATGTTTCAAGAAGTTTTGGTTAAAAAGTTTTATTTAGGATTCTCATAGGACCTTTTAGAAGATCAAAGTGTCTTTCTAGCCTATTAGAGGGGTTACTTAGTTGTGTTACAATCGAACATAAACATGTAAAACATGCTTATCATTCTACCTTTGGGAGAATACAAAAACTTACTTATAGTTGTCCTACTTCACCTAAATTCTCCAATCCATGACATATATGTTTCAAGAAGTTTTGGTTAAAAAGTTTTATTTTGGATTCTCATAGGACCTTTTAGAAGATCAAAATGTCTTTCTAGTCTTTTGGAGGGGTTACTTAGTTGTGTTACAAACGAACATAAACATGTACAACATGCTTCTCATTCTACCTTTGGGAGCATACAAAAACTTACTTATAGTTGTCTTACTGCACCTAAATTCTCCAATCCATGAGACATAGGTTTCAAGAAGTTTTGTTTAAAAAGTTTTGTTTAGGATTATCATTGGAACTTGTAGAAGGTCAAAGTGTCTTTCTATTATTTAGAAGGGTTATTTAGGGGTGTTACAAATGAACATAAACTTGTATAAAATGATTCTCATTCTACCTTTAGGAGCATACAAAATCTTACTTATAGTTGTCTAACCTCACCTAAAATCTCCAATCCATGACACATATGTTTCAAGAATTGTTGTTTAAAAAGTTTTGTTTAGGATTCTCATGGGACCTTTTACAAGATCAAAGTGTCTTTCTAGTATTTAGACGGGTTACTTAGGGGTGTTACAAACGAACATAAACTTGTATAAAATGCTCCTCATTCTACCTTAAGCAACATACAAAAACTTACTTATAGTTGTTTAACCTCACCTATAACCCCCGATCCATGACACATATGTTTCAAGAATTTTTGTTTAAAAAGTTTTGTTTAGGATTCTCATAGGACCTTTTACAAGATCATAGTGTCTTTCGAGTATTTAGAAGGGTTACTTAGGGGTGTTACAAACGAATATAAACTTGTATAAAATGCTTCTCATTCTACTTTAAGGAGCATACAAAAACTTACTTATAGTTGTCCTACCTCACCTAAATTCTCCAATCCATGACATGTATGTTTCAGGAAGTTTTGGTTAAAAACTTTTATTTAGGATTCTCATAGGACCTTTTAGAAGATCAAAGTGTCTTTCTAGTCTTTTAGAGGGGTTACTTAGTTGTGTTAAAAACGAACATAAACATGTAAAACATGCTTATCATTCTACCTTTGGGAGAATACAAAAACTTACTTATAGTTGTCCTACCTCACCTAAATTCTCCAATCCATGACATGTATGTTTCAAGAAGTTTTGGTTAAAATTTTTTATTTAGGATTCCCATAGGACCTTTTAGAAGATCAAAGTGTCTTTCTAGTCTTTTAGAGGGGTTACTTAGTTGTGTTAAAAACGAACATAAACATGTAAAACATGCTTATCATTCTACCTTTGGGAGAATACAAAAACTTACATATAGTTGTCCTACTTCACCTAAATTCTCCAATCCATAAAATATATGTTTCAAGAAGTTTTGGTTAAAAAGTTTTATTTAGGATTCTCATAGGACCTTTTAGAAGATCAAAGTGTCTTTCTAGCCTATTAGAGGGGTTACTTAGTTGTGTTAAAAACGAACATAAACATGTAAAACATGCTTATCATTCTACCTTTGGGAGAATACAAAAACTTACTTATAGTTGTCCTACCTCACCTAAATTCTCCAATCCATGACATGTATGTTTCAAGAAGTTTTGGTTAAAATTTTTTATTTAGGATTCTCATAGGACCTTTTAGAAGATCAAAGTGTCTTTCTAGTCTTTTAGAGGGGTTACTTAGTTGTGTTAAAAACGAACATAAACATGTAAAACATGCTTATCATTCTACCTTTGGGAGAATACAAAAACTTACTTATAGTTGTCCTACTTCACCTAAATTCTCCAATCCATAACATATATGTTTCAAGAAGTTTTGGTTAAAAAGTTTTATTTAGGATTCTCATAGGACCTTTTAGAAGATCAAAGTGTCTTTCTAGCCTATTAGAGGGGTTACTTAGTTGTGTTAAAAACGAACATAAACATGTAAAACATGCTTATCATTCTACCTTTGGGAGTATTAGAGAGGAAGAAGAAATGGGATGAGGAGAGGCTGAAGAAGCCGAGACTCAGTCCTAAACAAAGCAAGAGAAGAGTTCCACAAGTAAAGAGAGGTGGTTCTACAAGCAAGAAGAGAGTGTTACACAAGCAACACTCATAGATGAAGATGTGCAAAGTTGGGGCACACAGACACAGACACAGATGATCAATGTGCAAAGTTGGGGCAAGATCATCATGTGCAAAGTCAGGGCCAAACTTATGAAGTGCAAAGTTGGGGCACTCATACATTCAGACAATCAAGAATGTGCAAAGTTGGGGCCAAACAGATGTCTGTACAGAAACAGACTCAAGAAGAGTCACATGTGGAGTTATGGTCTGAACAAGAGTGAAGACCAGTCACTATCAGCCTTGGGAGCGTGATTCCCTCTCTCTCCAGACCTGCAACACGCCAAACAAGAGAGAGGAGAAGTCACTTTCAGCACTAGAAGACACAAGAGTTCAAATGGAAGAAGAAGATCCAACCATTGATTCAAATTCGGATTTCCCTCCAAGAGAATCAATGGCTGAGATTAAATGTCTTTGTTTATGAGTGTTTGCCCTAATTGTACCTCTATTTAAAGGGCTTACACGCCCATGTAAACATTTGCTAATTCACTCACAAGTAATCAACAAGATACTTGATATTCTCTCTTAAGTCTTTCTCTCTTTCCTTTAGTTTTGTTCTTGCGGTTTCTTTCTCTTAAACTCTCATTGTGATCTTCAACAAGACACAATGTAGACTCATGTAAGAGCATGGTTGGGCTGCTAAGGCAGTCCCAAATCCACACTTGGATAGTTCTTCCATAACTAATCCAAGTGTGAGAGTCTCTCGGTTTATAAAGCTCTTACATGTTTTCCTTCTCTTTCTTCTTAGAACACCTCTTAGCTAATTACTGATTTGTCATCCATTATCATGAGTAAACAATCCTATGTGATGTTAAGCTCTTGGATAACATTTTCATATAGCTTAAGTGTTCATTTGTTTGAGGTAGAATAGCTTTTGTTTCCTTCTTTAACCGCAAACCCTAGTTTTCTCTCTCTAGCGCCTTAAGAACCCTAATTGGGTCTTAGGCTTGTTTTCCCTATTCTACCTCATTTCTCTTGAGCCAGACTTGTTTCTCAGATCATCCCCATGGATGTATCTGAAATTCCAACATGGTATCAGAGCCACACAAGTGGTTGGCTCATTTTTGTTTCAAGATAGAGAGCAAAATCTGTCTTGTTATGTTTTTACTTCCACAAAGTTTTAAGAGGACCAAGCTTCTGTTTTTCTTGGATCCTAACCATCAAAACTTGTTGCTCTACCTTCCTTGAGAGTTAACAAGCTGTTGATGAAAAATCAGAGAGAGTAAGAGCACATCTTTGCTTCTTTCACTCTTATCTCTCTGTTTTGCTTCCGCATTGTTTTAAATGGACCAAGCTCAGTTCACTTGGTGCCATTCTCTTTGTCATGAGTCAAACTGAGAGTAAACCCTCAGTCCCTGAACCATTGACGTTCTGCTTGTTGCTCAATTGTCTTTGGGAGACAACAAGTTCTTGTTGAGAAAAATCAGAGAAGTGTAAGAGCATATCATTACTTCTTTCACTCTTAACTTCTCTGGTTCTTTTTCATGTGGTTGTTTATGAGTTAAACTGAGAAAAACACTCAGTCCCTGAACCTTAAACACATAAGTTTCTGAGTTAAACTAAGCACAACTTAGTCCCTGAACCTGAAACATTTTTTCTTTTCATTTCATTCTTTTTCTTTTCATTCTCCCATACTCTCTTATACTCTGATTTTGGCTCACATACTCTTAAATCTGAGCTTTGTCTTCCAAAATCACATTCTCTCATTCTCTCACTTTCAAACTCTTTTATACTCTGATGCACAAACTCTTAAATCTGAGTTGTGTCATCCATTCTCCCATTCTTCATTTTTTCTTTTCTTTTCTTATTCTCTCTCTCAAAATTCACTCCTAAAGAGCCCATTCTTTTCTTTCACAGAAACTTAATCAAGCTCATGGTTCTGGCCAGACTTGTGTTGCTTGAGAATGTTATGTGTTTGTTCTTGGTGTTCTTAGGAGGAATGGAGAAGTGTTGGCAGTGAGGACCAGTCACAAAAGGAGGGTGCACACTCTAAGTGGCGGTTCAAGCTGATGTTATTGGAGTTGTGTGGTTGAGGAGCTGAAGAAGTCTCCAACAAAACCAGTGAACTCATGGAGTTGTGGATAAACTGAAATCCTCATTTTGTTGGAGCCATAACCAAGTTGGGAGTCAGCTGGTGGATGAGCTCATGATTCAAGGATCTTCCCAAGGAGTATTGGCGGTTTAGAAGCTGTCCATTCAAAGGAGGAAGAGGCCTTGTTCAAGAGGCTGTACAAGGAGTTGTACAAGCAATGTATGCATGGTGAAGAGCCATTCAAGGGTGCGGGGGAGCTTGCTGGAACAGTCACGGTTATGTTCCAACAAGACAAACAATCAACTTCTCCAAACCGCAATAAATCAGGCTACTTCTAAACCCTCTCATTTCTATTTCATTAAGCTTCCATCTTATGAGTTCTCTTGATTATGTGAATGTTTTCAAAGTCAAAATGTTTTAAACTTAATTCTCAAAACGTTTTAGACTTGTTTTTCTCTTAAGTATCTTGTTGTGATCATGTGTTTCAATTCAAAAACGTTTTAAAACTAATACTCAAAACGTTTCTAAACATAAAGGTTAATGCTTAGCTAATGTTCTAAATGTCTTGCTCACACTTAACATGTTTCCTTTAAACCTTTGTGTTGAAGGAAAAGATAAAGACATGCTTGAGGAGCATTAGAAAGTGAAGGAACTATGAGGAGCATCCGCAAGTCTTGAAGTCTTTCCAAGAGGAAGATGAGACCAACTTGAAGTTCAACTCAGGAAGAGAAGGATTATCAATGTTGGGGTTAAAGGCCGGAGCACTATAGAGTCCAAGTTTCAAAAGACACAACAAAGATCAAAGAAGTTCATATCAAGAAGAGATCAAACCAAGGAATGCTAAGGAAAGGAAGAGTTGGAGAAAGAAGTGAGCCGTGAGTTTAGATGATACCAAGGTCAAGTTACATCTTGAGTAGGTGACTATACTCTTTTTGTCCTCCTTAAGGTTTTATCCCAAGAGGTTTTACTTAAGGAGGTTTTTAATGAGGTAGTTCAACCGCTCCAAGCTTGGCCTTTGGTCCTCTTCTCCCTTTGGTCTTTTGGAGTCCCGACGACCAAGCTTGCGGGGGAGTATTAGAGAGGAAGAAGAAATGGGATGAGGAGAGGCTGAAGAAGCCGAGACTCAGTCCTAAACAAAGCAAGAGAAGAGTTCCACAAGTAAAGAGAGGTGGTTCTACAAGCAAGAAGAGAGTGTTACACAAGCAACACTCATAGATGAAGATGTGCAAAGTTGGGGCACACAGACACAGACACAGATGATCAATGTGCAAAGTTGGGGCAAGATCATCATGTGCAAAGTCAGGGCCAAACTTATGAAGTGCAAAGTTGGGGCACTCATACATTCAGACAATCAAGAATGTGCAAAGTTGGGGCCAAACAGATGTCTGTACAGAAACAGACTCAAGAAGAGTCACATGTGGAGTTATGGTCTGAACAAGAGTGAAGACCAGTCACTATCAGCCTTGGGAGCGTGATTCCCTCTCTCTCCAGACCTGCAACACGCCAAACAAGAGAGAGGAGAAGTCACTTTCAGCACTAGAAGACACAAGAGTTCAAATGGAAGAAGAAGATCCAACCATTGATTCAAATTCGGATTTCCCTCCAAGAGAATCAATGGCTGAGATTAAATGTCTTTGTTTATGAGTGTTTGCCCTAATTGTACCTCTATTTAAAGGGCTTACACGCCCATGTAAACATTTGCTAATTCACTCACAAGTAATCAACAAGATACTTGATATTCTCTCTTAAGTCTTTCTCTCTTTCCTTTAGTTTTGTTCTTGCGGTTTCTTTCTCTTAAACTCTCATTGTGATCTTCAACAAGACACAATGTAGACTCATGTAAGAGCATGGTTGGGCTGCTAAGGCAGTCCCAAATCCACACTTGGATAGTTCTTCCATAACTAATCCAAGTGTGAGAGTCTCTCGGTTTATAAAGCTCTTACATGTTTTCCTTCTCTTTCTTCTTAGAACACCTCTTAGCTAATTACTGATTTGTCATCCATTATCATGAGTAAACAATCCTATGTGATGTTAAGCTCTTGGATAACATTTTCATATAGCTTAAGTGTTCATTTGTTTGAGGTAGAATAGCTTTTGTTTCCTTCTTTAACCGCAAACCCTAGTTTTCTCTCTCTAGCGCCTTAAGAACCCTAATTGGGTCTTAGGCTTGTTTTCCCTATTCTACCTCATTTCTCTTGAGCCAGACTTGTTTCTCAGATCATCCCCATGGATGTATCTGAAATTCCAACATGGTATCAGAGCCACACAAGTGGTTGGCTCATTTTTGTTTCAAGATAGAGAGCAAAATCTGTCTTGTTATGTTTTTACTTCCACAAAGTTTTAAGAGGACCAAGCTTCTGTTTTTCTTGGATCCTAACCATCAAAACTTGTTGCTCTACCTTCCTTGAGAGTTAACAAGCTGTTGATGAAAAATCAGAGAGAGTAAGAGCACATCTTTGCTTCTTTCACTCTTATCTCTCTGTTTTGCTTCCGCATTGTTTTAAATGGACCAAGCTCAGTTCACTTGGTGCCATTCTCTTTGTCATGAGTCAAACTGAGAGTAAACCCTCAGTCCCTGAACCATTGACGTTCTGCTTGTTGCTCAATTGTCTTTGGGAGACAACAAGTTCTTGTTGAGAAAAATCAGAGAAGTGTAAGAGCATATCATTACTTCTTTCACTCTTAACTTCTCTGGTTCTTTTTCATGTGGTTGTTTATGAGTTAAACTGAGAAAAACACTCAGTCCCTGAACCTTAAACACATAAGTTTCTGAGTTAAACTAAGCACAACTTAGTCCCTGAACCTGAAACATTTTTTCTTTTCATTTCATTCTTTTTCTTTTCATTCTCCCATACTCTCTTATACTCTGATTTTGGCTCACATACTCTTAAATCTGAGCTTTGTCTTCCAAAATCACATTCTCTCATTCTCTCACTTTCAAACTCTTTTATACTCTGATGCACAAACTCTTAAATCTGAGTTGTGTCATCCATTCTCCCATTCTTCATTTTTTCTTTTCTTTTCTTATTCTCTCTCTCAAAATTCACTCCTAAAGAGCCCATTCTTTTCTTTCACAGAAACTTAATCAAGCTCATGGTTCTGGCCAGACTTGTGTTGCTTGAGAATGTTATGTGTTTGTTCTTGGTGTTCTTAGGAGGAATGGAGAAGTGTTGGCAGTGAGGACCAGTCACAAAAGGAGGGTGCACACTCTAAGTGGCGGTTCAAGCTGATGTTATTGGAGTTGTGTGGTTGAGGAGCTGAAGAAGTCTCCAACAAAACCAGTGAACTCATGGAGTTGTGGATAAACTGAAATCCTCATTTTGTTGGAGCCATAACCAAGTTGGGAGTCAGCTGGTGGATGAGCTCATGATTCAAGGATCTTCCCAAGGAGTATTGGCGGTTTAGAAGCTGTCCATTCAAAGGAGGAAGAGGCCTTGTTCAAGAGGCTGTACAAGGAGTTGTACAAGCAATGTATGCATGGTGAAGAGCCATTCAAGGGTGCGGGGGAGCTTGCTGGAACAGTCACGGTTATGTTCCAACAAGACAAACAATCAACTTCTCCAAACCGCAATAAATCAGGCTACTTCTAAACCCTCTCATTTCTATTTCATTAAGCTTCCATCTTATGAGTTCTCTTGATTATGTGAATGTTTTCAAAGTCAAAATGTTTTAAACTTAATTCTCAAAACGTTTTAGACTTGTTTTTCTCTTAAGTATCTTGTTGTGATCATGTGTTTCAATTCAAAAACGTTTTAAAACTAATACTCAAAACGTTTCTAAACATAAAGGTTAATGCTTAGCTAATGTTCTAAATGTCTTGCTCACACTTAACATGTTTCCTTTAAACCTTTGTGTTGAAGGAAAAGATAAAGACATGCTTGAGGAGCATTAGAAAGTGAAGGAACTATGAGGAGCATCCGCAAGTCTTGAAGTCTTTCCAAGAGGAAGATGAGACCAACGAACATAAACTTGTATAAAATGCTTCTCATTCTACTTTAAGGAGCATACAAAAACTTACTTATAGTTGTCCTACCTCACCTAAATTCTCCAATCCATGACATGTATGTTTCAGGAAGTTTTGGTTAAAAACTTTTATTTAGGATTCTCATAGGACCTTTTAGAAGATCAAAGTGTCTTTCTAGTCTTTTAGAGGGGTTACTTAGTTGTGTTAAAAACGAACATAAACATGTAAAACATGCTTATCATTCTACCTTTGGGAGAATACAAAAACTTACTTATAGTTGTCCTACTTCACCTAAATTCTCCAATCCATAAAATATATGTTTCAAGAAGTTTTGGTTAAAAAGTTTTATTTAGGATTCTCATAGGACCTTTTAGAAGATCAAAGTGTCTTTCTAGCCTATTAGAGGGGTTACTTAGTTGTGTTAAAAACGAACATAAACATGTAAAACATGCTTATCATTCTACCTTTGGGAGAATACAAAAACTTACTTATAGTTGTCCTACCTCACCTAAATTCTCCAATCCATGACATGTATGTTTCAAGAAGTTTTGGTTAAAATTTTTTATTTAGGATTCTCATAGTTCCTTTTAGAAGATCAAAGTGTCTTTCTAGTCTTTTAGAGGGGTTACTTAGTTGTGTTAAAAATGAACATAAACATGTAAAACATGCTTATCATTCTACCTTTGGGAGAATACAAAACTTACTTATAGTTGTCCTACTTCACCTAAATTCTCCAATCCATAACATATATGTTTCAAGAAGTTTTGGTTAAAAAGTTTTATTTAGGATTCTCATAGGACCTTTTAGAAGATCAAAGTGTCTTTCTAGTCTTTTAGAGGGGTTACTTAGTTGTGTTAAAAACGAACATAAACATGTAAAACATGCTTATCATTCTACCTTTGGGAGAATACAAAAACTTACTTATAGTTGTCCTACCTCACCTAAATTCTCCAATCCATGACATGTATGTTTCAAGAAGTTTTGGTTAAAATTTTTTATTTAGGATTCTCATAGTTCCTTTTAGAAGATCAAAGTGTCTTTCTAGTCTTTTAGAGGGGTTACTTAGTTGTGTTAAAAACGAACATAAACATGTAAAACATGCTTATCATTCTACCTTTGGGAGAATACAAAAACTTACTTATAGTTGTCCTACCTCACCTAAATTCTCCAATCCATGACATATATGTTTCAAGAAGTTTTGGTTAAATTTTTTTATTTAGGATTCTCATAGTTCCTTTTAGAAGATCAAAGTGTCTTTCTAGTCTTTTAGAGGGGTTACTTAGTTGTGTTAAAAATGAACATAAACATGTAAAACATGCTTATCATTCTACCTTTGGGAGAATACAAAAACTTACTTATAGTTGTCCTACTTCACCTAAATTCTCCAATCCATAACATATATGTTTCAAGAAGTTTTGGTTAAAAAGTTTTATTTAGGATTCTCATAGGACCTTTTAGAAGATCAAAGTGTCTTTCTAGTCTTTTAGAGGGGTTACTTAGTTGTGTTAAAAACGAACATAAACATGTAAAACATGCTTATCATTCTACCTTTGGGAGAATACAAAAACTTACTTATAGTTGTCCTACCTCACCTAAATTCTCCAATCCATGACATGTATGTTTCAAGAAGTTTTGGTTAAAATTTTTTATTTAGGATTCTCATAGGACCTTTTAGAAGATCAAAGTGTCTTTCTAGTCTTTTAGAGGGGTTACTTAGTTGTGTTAAAAACGAACATAAACATGTAAAACATGCTTATCATTCTACCTTTGGGAGAATACAAAAACTTACTTATAGTTGTCCTACTTCACCTAAATTCTCCAATCCATAACATATATGTTTCAAGAAGTTTTGGTTAAAAAGTTTTATTTAGGATTCTCATAGGACCTTTTAGAAGATCAAAGTGTCTTTCTAGCCTATTAGAGGGGTTACTTAGTTGTGTTAAAAACGAACATAAACATGTAAAACATGCTTATCATTCTACCTTTGGGAGAATACAAAAACTTACTTATAGTTGTCCTACTTCACCTAAATTCTCCAATCCATGACATGTATGTTTCAAGAAGTTTTGGTTAAAATTTTTTATTTAGGATTCTCATAGTTCCTTTTAGAAGATCAAAGTGTCTTTCTAGTCTTTTAGAGGGGTTACTTAGTTGTGTTAAAAATGAACATAAACATGTAAAACATGCTTATCATTCTACCTTTGGGAGAATACAAAAACTTACTTATAGTTGTCTTACTTCACCTAAATTCTCCAATCCATAACATATATGTTTCAAGAAGTTTTGGTTAAAAAGTTTTATTTAGGATTCTCATAGGACCTTTTAGAAGATCAAAGTGTCTTTCTAGACTTTTAGAGGGGTTACTTAGTTGTGTTAAAAACGAACATAAACATGTAAAACATGCTTATCATTCTACCTTTGGGAGAATACAAAAACTTACTTATAGTTGTCCTACCTCACCTAAATTCTCCAATCCATGACATGTATGTTTCAAGAAGTTTTGGTTAAAATTTTTTATTTAGGATTCTCATAGGACCTTTTAGAAGATCAAAGTGTCTTTCTAGTCTTTTAGAGGGGTTACTTAGTTGTGTTAAAAACGAACATAAACATGTAAAACATGCTTATCATTCTACCTTTGGGAGAATACAAAAACTTACTTATAGTTGTCCTACCTCACCTAAATTCTCCAATCCATGACATGTATGTTTCAAGAAGTTTTGGTTAAAATTTTTTATTTAGGATTCTCATAGGACCTTTTAGAAGATCAAAGTGTCTTTCTAGTCTTTTAAAGGGGTTACTTAGTTGTGTTACAAACGAACATAAACATGTAAAACATGCTTATCATTCTACCTTTGGGAGAATACAAAAACTTACTTATAGTTGTCCTACTTCACCTAAATTCTCCAATCCATAACATATATGTTTCAAGAAGTTTTGGTTAAAAAGTTTTATTTAGGATTCTCATAGGACCTTTTAGAAGATCAAAGTGTCTTTCTAGCCTATTAGAGGGGTTACTTAGTTGTGTTACAATCGAACATAAACATGTAAAACATGCTTATCATTCTACCTTTGGGAGAATACAAAAACTTACTTATAGTTGTCCTACTTCACCTAAATTCTCCAATCCATGACATATATGTTTCAAGAAGTTTTGGTTAAAAAGTTTTATTTTGGATTCTCATAGGACCTTTTAGAAGATCAAAATGTCTTTCTAGTCTTTTGGAGGGGTTACTTAGTTGTGTTACAAACGAACATAAACATGTACAACATGCTTCTCATTCTACCTTTGGGAGCATACAAAAACTTACTTATAGTTGTCTTACTGCACCTAAATTCTCCAATCCATGAGACATAGGTTTCATTGGAACTTGTAGAAGGTCAAAGTGTCTTTCTATTATTTAGAAGGGTTATTTAGGGGTGTTACAAATGAACATAAACTTGTATAAAATGATTCTCATTCTACCTTTAGGAGCATACAAAATCTTACTTATAGTTGTCTAACCTCACCTAAAATCTCCAATCCATGACACATATGTTTCAAGAATTGTTGTTTAAAAAGTTTTGTTTAGGATTCTCATGGGACCTTTTACAAGATCAAAGTGTCTTTCTAGTATTTAGACGGGTTACTTAGGGGTGTTACAAACGAACATAAACTTGTATAAAATGCTCCTCATTCTACCTTAAGCAACATACAAAAACTTACTTATAGTTGTTTAACCTCACCTATAACCCCCGATCCATGACACATATGTTTCAAGAATTTTTGTTTAAAAAGTTTTGTTTAGGATTCTCATAGGACCTTTTACAAGATCATAGTGTCTTTCGAGTATTTAGAAGGGTTACTTAGGGGTGTTACAAACGAACATAAACTTGTATAAAATGCTTCTCATTCTACTTTAAGGAGCATACAAAAACTTACTTATAGTTGTCCTACCTCACCTAAATTCTCCAATCCATGACATGTATGTTTCAGGAAGTTTTGGTTAAAAACTTTTATTTAGGATTCTCATAGGACCTTTTAGAAGATCAAAGTGTCTTTCTAGTCTTTTAGAGGGGTTACTTAGTTGTATTAAAAACGAACATAAACATGTAAAACATGCTTATCATTCTACCTTTGGGAGAATACAAAAACTTACTTATAGTTGTCCTACTTCACCTAAATTCTCCAATCCATAAAATATATGTTTCAAGAAGTTTTGGTTAAAAAGTTTTATTTAGGATTCTCATAGGACCTTTTAGAAGATCAAAGTGTCTTTCTAGCCTATTAGAGGGGTTACTTAGTTGTGTTAAAAACGAACATAAACATGTAAAACATGCTTATCATTCTACCTTTGGGAGAATACAAAAACTTACTTATAGTTGTCCTACCTCACCTAAATTCTCCAATCCATGACATGTATGTTTCAAGAAGTTTTGGTTAAAATTTTTTATTTAGGATTCTCATAGTTCCTTTTAGAAGATCAAAGTGTCTTTCTAGTCTTTTAGAGGGGTTACTTAGTTGTGTTAAAAATGAACATAAACATGTAAAACATGCTTATCATTCTACCTTTGGGAGAATACAAAACTTACTTATAGTTGTCCTACTTCACCTAAATTCTCCAATCCATAACATATATGTTTCAAGAAGTTTTGGTTAAAAAGTTTTATTTAGGATTCTCATAGGACCTTTTAGAAGATCAAAGTGTCTTTCTAGTCTTTTAGAGGGGTTACTTAGTTGTGTTAAAAACGAACATAAACATGTAAAACATGCTTATCATTCTACCTTTGGGAGAATACAAAAACTTACTTATAGTTGTCCTACCTCACCTAAATTCTCCAATCCATGACATGTATGTTTCAAGAAGTTTTGGTTAAAATTTTTTATTTAGGATTCTCATAGTTCCTTTTAGAAGATCAAAGTGTCTTTCTAGTCTTTTAGAGGGGTTACTTAGTTGTGTTAAAAACGAACATAAACATGTAAAACATGCTTATCATTCTACCTTTGGGAGAATACAAAAACTTACTTATAGTTGTCCTACCTCACCTAAATTCTCCAATCCATGACATATATGTTTCAAGAAGTTTTGGTTAAATTTTTTTATTTAGGATTCTCATAGTTCCTTTTAGAAGATCAAAGTGTCTTTCTAGTCTTTTAGAGGGGTTACTTAGTTGTGTTAAAAATGAACATAAACATGTAAAACATGCTTATCATTCTACCTTTGGGAGAATACAAAAACTTACTTATAGTTGTCCTACTTCACCTAAATTCTCCAATCCATAACATATATGTTTCAAGAAGTTTTGGTTAAAAAGTTTTATTTAGGATTCTCATAGGACCTTTTAGAAGATCAAAGTGTCTTTCTAGTCTTTTAGAGGGGTTACTTAGTTGTGTTAAAAACGAACATAAACATGTAAAACATGCTTATCATTCTACCTTTGGGAGAATACAAAAACTTACTTATAGTTGTCCTACCTCACCTAAATTCTCCAATCCATGACATGTATGTTTCAAGAAGTTTTGGTTAAAATTTTTTATTTAGGATTCTCATAGGACCTTTTAGAAGATCAAAGTGTCTTTCTAGTCTTTTAGAGGGGTTACTTAGTTGTGTTAAAAACGAACATAAACATGTAAAACATGCTTATCATTCTACCTTTGGGAGAATACAAAAACTTACTTATAGTTGTCCTACTTCACCTAAATTCTCCAATCCATAACATATATGTTTCAAGAAGTTTTGGTTAAAAAGTTTTATTTAGGATTCTCATAGGACCTTTTAGAAGATCAAAGTGTCTTTCTAGCCTATTAGAGGGGTTACTTAGTTGTGTTAAAAACGAACATAAACATGTAAAACATGCTTATCATTCTACCTTTGGGAGAATACAAAAACTTACTTATAGTTGTCCTACCTCACCTAAATTCTCCAATCCATGACATGTATGTTTCAAGAAGTTTTGGTTAAAATTTTTTATTTAGGATTCTCATAGTTCCTTTTAGAAGATCAAAGTGTCTTTCTAGTCTTTTAGAGGGGTTACTTAGTTGTGTTAAAAATGAACATAAACATGTAAAACATGCTTATCATTCTACCTTTGGGAGAATACAAAAACTTACTTATAGTTGTCTTACTTCACCTAAATTCTCCAATCCATAACATATATGTTTCAAGAAGTTTTGGTTAAAAAGTTTTATTTAGGATTCTCATAGGACCTTTTAGAAGATCAAAGTGTCTTTCTAGACTTTTAGAGGGGTTACTTAGTTGTGTTAAAAACGAACATAAACATGTAAAACATGCTTATCATTCTACCTTTGGGAGAATACAAAAACTTACTTATAGTTGTCCTACCTCACCTAAATTCTCCAATCCATGACATGTATGTTTCAAGAAGTTTTGGTTAAAATTTTTTATTTAGGATTCTCATAGGACCTTTTAGAAGATCAAAGTGTCTTTCTAGTCTTTTAGAGGGGTTACTTAGTTGTGTTAAAAACGAACATAAACATGTAAAACATGCTTATCATTCTACCTTTGGGAGAATACAAAAACTTACTTATAGTTGTCCTACCTCACCTAAATTCTCCAATCCATGACATGTATGTTTCAAGAAGTTTTGGTTAAAATTTTTTATTTAGGATTCTCATAGGACCTTTTAGAAGATCAAAGTGTCTTTCTAGTCTTTTAAAGGGGTTACTTAGTTGTGTTACAAACGAACATAAACATGTAAAACATGCTTATCATTCTACCTTTGGGAGAATACAAAAACTTACTTATAGTTGTCCTACTTCACCTAAATTCTCCAATCCATAACATATATGTTTCAAGAAGTTTTGGTTAAAAAGTTTTATTTAGGATTCTCATAGGACCTTTTAGAAGATCAAAGTGTCTTTCTAGCCTATTAGAGGGGTTACTTAGTTGTGTTACAATCGAACATAAACATGTAAAACATGCTTATCATTCTACCTTTGGGAGAATACAAAAACTTACTTATAGTTGTCCTACCTCACCTAAATTCTCCAATCCATGACATGTATGTTTCAAGAAGTTTTGGTTAAAATTTTTTATTTAGGATTCTCATAGTTCCTTTTAGAAGATCAAAGTGTCTTTCTAGTCTTTTAGAGGGGTTACTTAGTTGTGTTAAAAATGAACATAAACATGTAAAACATGCTTATCATTCTACCTTTGGGAGAATACAAAAACTTACTTATAGTTGTCCTACTTCACCTAAATTCTCCAATCCATAACATATATGTTTCAAGAAGTTTTGGTTAAAATGTTTTATTTAGGATTCTCATAGGACCTTTTAGAAGATCAAAGTGTCTTTCTAGTCTTTTAAAGGGGTTACTTAGTTGTGTTAAAAACGAACATAAACATGTAAAACATGCTTATCATTCTACCTTTGGGAGAATACAAAAACTTACTTATAGTTGTCCTACCTCACCTAAATTCTCCAATCCATGACAAGTATATTTCAAGAAGTTTTGGTTAAAAATTTTTATTTAGGATTCTCATAGGACCTTTTAGAAGATCAAAGTGTCTTTCTAGTCTTTTAGAGGGGTTACTTAGTTGTGTTAAAAACGAACATAAACATGTAAAACATGCTTATCATTCTACCTTTGGGAGAATACAAAAACTTACTTATAGTTGTCCTACTTCACCTAAATTCTCCAATCCATAACATATATGTTTCAAGAAGTTTTGGTTAAAAAGTTTTATTTAGGATTCTCATAGGACCTTTTAGAAGATCAAAGTGTCTTTCTAGCCTATTAGAGGGGTTACTTAGTTGTGTTACAATCGAACATAAACATGTAAAACATGCTTATCATTCTACCTTTGGGAGAATACAAAAACTTACTTATAGTTGTCCTACCTCACCTAAATTCTCCAATCCATGACAAGTATATTTCAAGAAGTTTTGGTTAAAAATTTTTATTTAGGATTCTCATAAGACCTTTTAGAAGATCAAAGTGTCTTTCTAGCCTATTAGAGGGGTTACTTAGTTGTGTTAAAAACGAACATAAACATGTAAAACATGCTTATCATTCTACCTTTGGGAGAATACAAAAACTTACTTATAGTTGTCCTACCTCACCTAAATTCTCCAATCCATGACATGTATGTTTCAAGAAGTTTTGGTTAAAATTTTTTATTTAGGATTCTCATAGTTCCTTTTAGAAGATCAAAGTGTCTTTCTAGTCTTTTAGAGGGGTTACTTAGTTGTGTTAAAAATGAACATAAACATGTAAAACATGCTTATCATTCTACCTTTGGGAGAATACAAAAACTTACTTATAGTTGTCTTACTTCACCTAAATTCTCCAATCCATAACATATATGTTTCAAGAAGTTTTGGTTAAAAAGTTTTATTTAGGATTCTCATAGGACCTTTTAGAAGATCAAAGTGTCTTTCTAGACTTTTAGAGGGGTTACTTAGTTGTGTTAAAAACGAACATAAACATGTAAAACATGCTTATCATTCTACCTTTGGGAGAATACAAAAACTTACTTATAGTTGTCCTACCTCACCTAAATTCTCCAATCCATGACATGTATGTTTCAAGAAGTTTTGGTTAAAATTTTTTATTTAGGATTCTCATAGGACCTTTTAGAAGATCAAAGTGTCTTTCTAGTCTTTTAGAGGGGTTACTTAGTTGTGTTAAAAACGAACATAAACATGTAAAACATGCTTATCATTCTACCTTTGGGAGAATACAAAAACTTACTTATAGTTGTCCTACCTCACCTAAATTCTCCAATCCATGACATGTATGTTTCAAGAAGTTTTGGTTAAAATTTTTTATTTAGGATTCTCATAGGACCTTTTAGAAGATCAAAGTGTCTTTCTAGTCTTTTAAAGGGGTTACTTAGTTGTGTTACAAACGAACATAAACATGTAAAACATGCTTATCATTCTACCTTTGGGAGAATACAAAAACTTACTTATAGTTGTCCTACTTCACCTAAATTCTCCAATCCATAACATATATGTTTCAAGAAGTTTTGGTTAAAAAGTTTTATTTAGGATTCTCATAGGACCTTTTAGAAGATCAAAGTGTCTTTCTAGCCTATTAGAGGGGTTACTTAGTTGTGTTACAATCGAACATAAACATGTAAAACATGCTTATCATTCTACCTTTGGGAGAATACAAAAACTTACTTATAGTTGTCCTACCTCACCTAAATTCTCCAATCCATGACATGTATGTTTCAAGAAGTTTTGGTTAAAATTTTTTATTTAGGATTCTCATAGTTCCTTTTAGAAGATCAAAGTGTCTTTCTAGTCTTTTAGAGGGGTTACTTAGTTGTGTTAAAAATGAACATAAACATGTAAAACATGCTTATCATTCTACCTTTGGGAGAATACAAAAACTTACTTATAGTTGTCCTACTTCACCTAAATTCTCCAATCCATAACATATATGTTTCAAGAAGTTTTGGTTAAAATGTTTTATTTAGGATTCTCATAGGACCTTTTAGAAGATCAAAGTGTCTTTCTAGTCTTTTAAAGGGGTTACTTAGTTGTGTTAAAAACGAACATAAACATGTAAAACATGCTTATCATTCTACCTTTGGGAGAATACAAAAACTTACTTATAGTTGTCCTACCTCACCTAAATTCTCCAATCCATGACAAGTATATTTCAAGAAGTTTTGGTTAAAATTTTTTATTTAGGATTCTCATAGGACCTTTTAGAAGATCAAAGTGTCTTTCTAGTCTTTTAGAGGGGTTACTTAGTTGTGTTAAAAACGAACATAAACATGTAAAACATGCTTATCATTCTACCTTTGGGAGAATACAAAAACTTACTTATAGTTGTCCTACTTCACCTAAATTCTCCAATCCATAACATATATGTTTCAAGAAGTTTTGGTTAAAAAGTTTTATTTAGGATTCTCATAGGACCTTTTAGAAGATCAAAGTGTCTTTCTAGCCTATTAGAGGGGTTACTTAGTTGTGTTACAATCGAACATAAACATGTAAAACATGCTTATCATTCTACCTTTGGGAGAATACAAAAACTTACTTATAGTTGTCCTACCTCACCTAAATTCTCCAATCCATGACAAGTATATTTCAAGAAGTTTTGGTTAAAAATTTTTATTTAGGATTCTCATAAGACCTTTTAGAAGATCAAAGTGTCTTTCTAGTCTTTTAGAGGGGTTACTTAGTTGTCTTAAAAACGAACATAAACATGTAAAACATGCTTATCATTCTACCTTTGGGAGAATACAAAAACTTACTTATAGTTGTCCTACCTCACCTAAATTCTCCAATCCATGACAAGTATATTTCAAGAAGTTTTGGTTAAAAATTTTTATTTAGGATTCTCATAGGACCTTTTAGAAGATCAAAGTGTCTTTCTAGCCTATTAGAGGGGTTACTTAGTTGTGTTAAAAACGAACATAAACATGTAAAACATGCTTATCATTCTACCTTTGGGAGAATACAAAAACTTACTTATAGTTGTCCTACCTCACCTAAATTCTCCAATCCATGACATGTATGTTTCAAGAAGTTTTGGTTAAAATTTTTTATTTAGGATTCTCATAGTTCCTTTTAGAAGATCAAAGTGTCTTTCTAGTCTTTTAGAGGGGTTACTTAGTTGTGTTAAAAATGAACATAAACATGTAAAACATGCTTATCATTCTACCTTTGGGAGAATACAAAAACTTACTTATAGTTGTCCTACTTCACCTAAATTCTCCAATCCATAACATATATGTTTCAAGAAGTTTTGGTTAAAAAGTTTTATTTAGGATTCTCATAGGACCTTTTAGAAGATCAAAGTGTCTTTCTAGCCTATTAGAGGGGTTACTTAGTTGTGTTAAAAACGAACATAAACATGTAAAACATGCTTATCATTCTACCTTTGGGAGAATACAAAAACTTACTTATAGTTGTCCTACCTCACCTAAATTCTCCAATCCATGACATATATGTTTCAAGAAGTTTTGGTTAAATTTTTTTATTTAGGATTCTCATAGTTCCTTTTAGAAGATCAAAGTGTCTTTCTAGTCTTTTAGAGGGGTTACTTAGTTGTGTTAAAAATGAACATAAACATGTAAAACATGCTTATCATTCTACCTTTGGGAGAATACAAAAACTTACTTATAGTTGTCCTACTTCACCTAAATTCTCCAATCCATAACATATATGTTTCAAGAAGTTTTGGTTAAAAAGTTTTATTTAGGATTCTCATAGGACCTTTTAGAAGATCAAAGTGTCTTTCTAGTCTTTTAGAGGGGTTACTTAGTTGTGTTAAAAACGAACATAAACATGTAAAACATGCTTATCATTCTACCTTTGGGAGAATACAAAAACTTACTTATAGTTGTCCTACCTCACCTAAATTCTCCAATCCATGACATGTATGTTTCAAGAAGTTTTGGTTAAAATTTTTTATTTAGGATTCTCATAGGACCTTTTAGAAGATCAAAGTGTCTTTCTAGTCTTTTAGAGGGGTTACTTAGTTGTGTTAAAAACGAACATAAACATGTAAAACATGCTTATCATTCTACCTTTGGGAGAATACAAAAACTTACTTATAGTTGTCCTACTTCACCTAAATTCTCCAATCCATAACATATATGTTTCAAGAAGTTTTGGTTAGAAAGTTTTATTTAGGATTCTCATAGGACCTTTTAGAAGATCAAAGTGTCTTTCTAGCCTATTAGAGGGGTTACTTAGTTGTGTTAAAAACGAACATAAACATGTAAAACATGCTTATCATTCTACCTTTGGGAGAATACAAAAACTTACTTATAGTTGTCCTACCTCACCTAAATTCTCCAATCCATGACATGTATGTTTCAAGAAGTTTTGGTTAAAATTTTTTATTTAGGATTCTCATAGTTCCTTTTAGAAGATCAAAGTGTCTTTCTAGTCTTTTAGAGGGGTTACTTAGTTGTGTTAAAAATGAACATAAACATGTAAAACATGCTTATCATTCTACCTTTGGGAGAATACAAAAACTTACTTATAGTTGTCTTACTTCACCTAAATTCTCCAATCCATAACATATATGTTTCAAGAAGTTTTGGTTAAAAAGTTTTATTTAGGATTCTCATAGGACCTTTTAGAAGATCAAAGTGTCTTTCTAGACTTTTAGAGGGGTTACTTAGTTGTGTTAAAAACGAACATAAACATGTAAAACATGCTTATCATTCTACCTTTGGGAGAATACAAAAACTTACTTATAGTTGTCCTACCTCACCTAAATTCTCCAATCCATGACATGTATGTTTCAAGAAGTTTTGGTTAAAATTTTTTATTTAGGATTCTCATAGGACCTTTTAGAAGATCAAAGTGTCTTTCTAGTCTTTTAGAGGGGTTACTTAGTTGTGTTAAAAACGAACATAAACATGTAAAACATGCTTATCATTCTACCTTTGGGAGAATACAAAAACTTACTTATAGTTGTCCTACCTCACCTAAATTCTCCAATCCATGACATGTATGTTTCAAGAAGTTTTGGTTAAAATTTTTTATTTAGGATTCTCATAGGACCTTTTAGAAGATCAAAGTGTCTTTCTAGTCTTTTAGAGGGGTTACTTAGTTGTGTTAAAAACGAACATAAACATGTAAAACATGCTTATCATTCTACCTTTGGGAGAATACAAAAACTTACTTATAGTTGTCCTACCTCACCTAAATTCTCCAATCCATGACATGTATGTTTCAAGAAGTTTTGGTTAAAATTTTTTATTTAGGATTCTCATAGGACCTTTTAGAAGATCAAAGTGTCTTTCTAGTCTTTTAAAGGGGTTACTTAGTTGTGTTACAAACGAACATAAACATGTAAAACATGCTTATCATTCTACCTTTGGGAGAATACAAAAACTTACTTATAGTTGTCCTACTTCACCTAAATTCTCCAATCCATAACATATATGTTTCAAGAAGTTTTGGTTAAAAAGTTTTATTTAGGATTCTCATAGGACCTTTTAGAAGATCAAAGTGTCTTTCTAGCCTATTAGAGGGGTTACTTAGTTGTGTTACAATCGAACATAAACATGTAAAACATGCTTATCATTCTACCTTTGGGAGAATACAAAAACTTACTTATAGTTGTCCTACCTCACCTAAATTCTCCAATCCATGACAAGTATATTTCAAGAAGTTTTGGTTAAAAATTTTTATTTAGGATTCTCATAAGACCTTTTAGAAGATCAAAGTGTCTTTCTAGTCTTTTAGAGGGGTTACTTAGTTGTCTTAAAAACGAACATAAACATGTAAAACATGCTTATCATTCTACCTTTGGGAGAATACAAAAACTTACTTATAGTTGTCCTACCTCACCTAAATTCTCCAATCCATGACAAGTATATTTCAAGAAGTTTTGGTTAAAAATTTTTATTTAGGATTCTCATAGGACCTTTTAGAAGATCAAAGTGTCTTTCTAGCCTATTAGAGGGGTTACTTAGTTGTGTTAAAAACGAACATAAACATGTAAAACATGCTTATCATTCTACCTTTGGGAGAATACAAAAACTTACTTATAGTTGTCCTACCTCACCTAAATTCTCCAATCCATGACATGTATGTTTCAAGAAGTTTTGGTTAAAATTTTTTATTTAGGATTCTCATAGTTCCTTTTAGAAGATCAAAGTGTCTTTCTAGTCTTTTAGAGGGGTTACTTAGTTGTGTTAAAAATGAACATAAACATGTAAAACATGCTTATCATTCTACCTTTGGGAGAATACAAAAACTTACTTATAGTTGTCCTACTTCACCTAAATTCTCCAATCCATAACATATATGTTTCAAGAAGTTTTGGTTAAAAAGTTTTATTTAGGATTCTCATAGGACCTTTTAGAAGATCAAAGTGTCTTTCTAGCCTATTAGAGGGGTTACTTAGTTGTGTTAAAAACGAACATAAACATGTAAAACATGCTTATCATTCTACCTTTGGGAGAATACAAAAACTTACTTATAGTTGTCCTACCTCACCTAAATTCTCCAATCCATGACATATATGTTTCAAGAAGTTTTGGTTAAATTTTTTTATTTAGGATTCTCATAGTTCCTTTTAGAAGATCAAAGTGTCTTTCTAGTCTTTTAGAGGGGTTACTTAGTTGTGTTAAAAATGAACATAAACATGTAAAACATGCTTATCATTCTACCTTTGGGAGAATACAAAAACTTACTTATAGTTGTCCTACTTCACCTAAATTCTCCAATCCATAACATATATGTTTCAAGAAGTTTTGGTTAAAAAGTTTTATTTAGGATTCTCATAGGACCTTTTAGAAGATCAAAGTGTCTTTCTAGTCTTTTAGAGGGGTTACTTAGTTGTGTTAAAAACGAACATAAACATGTAAAACATGCTTATCATTCTACCTTTGGGAGAATACAAAAACTTACTTATAGTTGTCCTACCTCACCTAAATTCTCCAATCCATGACATGTATGTTTCAAGAAGTTTTGGTTAAAATTTTTTATTTAGGATTCTCATAGGACCTTTTAGAAGATCAAAGTGTCTTTCTAGTCTTTTAGAGGGGTTACTTAGTTGTGTTAAAAACGAACATAAACATGTAAAACATGCCTATCATTCTACCTTTGGGAGAATACAAAAACTTACTTATAGTTGTCCTACTTCACCTAAATTCTCCAATCCATAACATATATGTTTCAAGAAGTTTTGGTTAAAAAGTTTTATTTAGGATTCTCATAGGACCTTTTAGAAGATCAAAGTGTCTTTCTAGCCTATTAGAGGGGTTACTTAGTTGTGTTAAAAACGAACATAAACATGTAAAACATGCTTATCATTCTACCTTTGGGAGAATACAAAAACTTACTTATAGTTGTCCTACCTCACCTAAATTCTCCAATCCATGACATGTATGTTTCAAGAAGTTTTGGTTAAAATTTTTTATTTAGGATTCTCATAGTTCCTTTTAGAAGATCAAAGTGTCTTTCTAGTCTTTTAGAGGGGTTACTTAGTTGTGTTAAAAATGAACATAAACATGTAAAACATGCTTATCATTCTACCTTTGGGAGAATACAAAAACTTACTTATAGTTGTCTTACTTCACCTAAATTCTCCAATCCATAACATATATGTTTCAAGAAGTTTTGGTTAAAAAGTTTTATTTAGGATTCTCATAGGACCTTTTAGAAGATCAAAGTGTCTTTCTAGACTTTTAGAGGGGTTACTTAGTTGTGTTAAAAACGAACATAAACATGTAAAACATGCTTATCATTCTACCTTTGGGAGAATACAAAAACTTACTTATAGTTGTCCTACCTCACCTAAATTCTCCAATCCATGACATGTATGTTTCAAGAAGTTTTGGTTAAAATTTTTTATTTAGGATTCTCATAGGACCTTTTAGAAGATCAAAGTGTCTTTCTAGTCTTTTAGAGGGGTTACTTAGTTGTGTTAAAAACGAACATAAACATGTAAAACATGCTTATCATTCTACCTTTGGGAGAATACAAAAACTTACTTATAGTTGTCCTACCTCACCTAAATTCTCCAATCCATGACATGTATGTTTCAAGAAGTTTTGGTTAAAATTTTTTATTTAGGATTCTCATAGGACCTTTTAGAAGATCAAAGTGTCTTTCTAGTCTTTTAAAGGGGTTACTTAGTTGTGTTACAAACGAACATAAACATGTAAAACATGCTTATCATTCTACCTTTGGGAGAATACAAAAATTTACTTATAGTTGTCCTACCTCACCTAAATTCTCCAATTCAGGACATATATGTTTCAAGAAGTTTTGGTTAAAAAATTTTATTTTGGATTCTCATAGGACCTTTTAGAAGATCAAAATGTCTTTCTAGCCTATTAGAGGGGTTACTTAGTTGTGTTACAATCGAACATAAACATGTAAAACATGCTTATCATTCTACCTTTGGGAGAATACAAAAACTTACTTATAGTTGTCCTACTTCACCTAAATTCTCCAATCCATGACATATATGTTTCAAGAAGTTTTGGTTAAAAAGTTTTATTTTGGATTCTCATAGGACCTTTTAGAAGATCATAGTATCTTTCGAGTATTTAGAAGGTTACTTAGGGGTGTTACAAACGAACATAAACTTGTATAAAATGCTTCTCATTCTACCTTAAGGAGCATACAAAAACTTACTTATAGTTGTCCTACCTCACCTAAATTCTCCAATCCATGACATGTATGTTTCAAGAAGTTTTGGTTAAAAATTTTTATTTAGGATTCTCATAAGACCTTTTAGAAGATCAAAGTGTCTTTCTAGTCTTTTAGAGGGGTTACTTAGTTGTCTTAAAAACGAACATAAACATGTAAAACATGCTTATCATTCTACCTTTGGGAGAATACAAAAACTTACTTATAGTTGTCCTACCTCACCTAAATTCTCCAATCCATGACAAGTATATTTCAAGAAGTTTTGGTTAAAAATTTTTATTTAGGATTCTCATAGGACCTTTTAGAAGATCAAAGTGTCTTTCTAGCCTATTAGAGGGGTTACTTAGTTGTGTTAAAAACGAACATAAACATGTAAAACATGCTTATCATTCTACCTTTGGGAGAATACAAAAACTTACTTATAGTTGTCCTACCTCACCTAAATTCTCCAATCCATGACATGTATGTTTCAAGAAGTTTTGGTTAAAATTTTTTATTTAGGATTCTCATAGTTCCTTTTAGAAGATCAAAGTGTCTTTCTAGTCTTTTAGAGGGGTTACTTAGTTGTGTTAAAAATGAACATAAACATGTAAAACATGCTTATCATTCTACCTTTGGGAGAATACAAAAACTTACTTATAGTTGTCCTACTTCACCTAAATTCTCCAATCCATAACATATATGTTTCAAGAAGTTTTGGTTAAAAAGTTTTATTTAGGATTCTCATAGGACCTTTTAGAAGATCAAAGTGTCTTTCTAGACTTTTAGAGGGGTTACTTAGTTGTGTTAAAAACGAACATAAACATGTAAAACATGCTTATCATTCTACCTTTGGGAGAATACAAAAACTTACTTATAGTTGTCCTACCTCAGCTAAATTCTCCAATCCATGACATGTATGTTTCAAGAAGTTTTGGTTAAAATTTTTTATTTAGGATTCTCATAGGACCTTTTAGAAGATCAAAGTGTCTTTCTAGTCTTTTAGAGGGGTTACTTAGTTGTGTTAAAAACGAACATAAACATGTAAAACATGCTTATCATTCTACCTTTGGGAGAATACAAAAACTTACTTATAGTTGTCCTACCTCACCTAAATTCTCCAATCCATGACATGTATGTTTCAAGAAGTTTTGGTTAAAATTTTTTATTTAGGATTCTCATAGGACCTTTTAGAAGATCAAAGTGTCTTTCTAGTCTTTTAAAGGGGTTACTTAGTTGTGTTACAAACGAACATAAACATGTAAAACATGCTTATCATTCTACCTTTGGGAGAATACAAAAATTTACTTATAGTTGTCCTACCTCACCTAAATTCTCCAATTCAGGACATATATGTTTCAAGAAGTTTTGGTTAAAAAATTTTATTTTGGATTCTCATAGGACCTTTTAGAAGATCAAAATGTCTTTCTAGCCTATTAGAGGGGTTACTTAGTTGTGTTACAATCGAACATAAACATGTAAAACATGCTTATCATTCTACCTTTGGGAGAATACAAAAACTTACTTATAGTTGTCCTACTTCACCTAAATTCTCCAATCCATGACATATATGTTTCAAGAAGTTTTGGTTAAAAAGTTTTATTTTGGATTCTCATAGGACCTTTTAGAAGATCATAGTATCTTTCGAGTATTTAGAAGGTTACTTAGGGGTGTTACAAACGAACATAAACTTGTATAAAATGCTTCTCATTCTACCTTAAGGAGCATACAAAAACTTACTTATAGTTGTCCTACCTCACCTAAATTCTCCAATCCATGACATGTATGTTTCAAGAAGTTTTGGTTAAAAATTTTTATTTAGGATTCTCATAAGACCTTTTAGAAGATCAAAGTGTCTTTCTAGTCTTTTAGAGGGGTTACTTAGTTGTCTTAAAAACGAACATAAACATGTAAAACATGCTTATCATTCTACCTTTGGGAGAATACAAAAACTTACTTATAGTTGTCCTACCTCACCTAAATTCTCCAATCCATGACAAGTATATTTCAAGAAGTTTTGGTTAAAAATTTTTATTTAGGATTCTCATAGGACCTTTTAGAAGATCAAAGTGTCTTTCTAGCCTATTAGAGGGGTTACTTAGTTGTGTTAAAAACGAACATAAACATGTAAAACATGCTTATCATTCTACCTTTGGGAGAATACAAAAACTTACTTATAGTTGTCCTACCTCACCTAAATTCTCCAATCCATGACATGTATGTTTCAAGAAGTTTTGGTTAAAATTTTTTATTTAGGATTCTCATAGTTCCTTTTAGAAGATCAAAGTGTCTTTCTAGTCTTTTAGAGGGGTTACTTAGTTGTGTTAAAAATGAACATAAACATGTAAAACATGCTTATCATTCTACCTTTGGGAGAATACAAAAACTTACTTATAGTTGTCCTACTTCACCTAAATTCTCCAATCCATAACATATATGTTTCAAGAAGTTTTGGTTAAAAAGTTTTATTTAGGATTCTCATAGGACCTTTTAGAAGATCAAAGTGTCTTTCTAGTCTTTTAAAGGGGTTACTTAGTTGTGTTAAAAACGAACATAAACATGTAAAACATGCTTATCATTCTACCTTTGGGAGAATACAAAAACTTACTTATAGTTGTCCTACCTCACCTAAATTCTCCAATCCATGACAAGTATATTTCAAGAAGTTTTGGTTAAAATTTTTTATTTAGGATTCTCATAGGACCTTTTAGAAGATCAAAGTGTCTTTCTAGTCTTTTAGAGGGGTTACTTAGTTGTGTTAAAAACGAACATAAACATGTAAAACATGCTTATCATTCTACCTTTGGGAGAATACAAAAACTTACTTATAGTTGTCCTACTTCACCTAAATTCTCCAATCCATAACATATATGTTTCAAGAAGTTTTGGTTAAAAAGTTTTATTTAGGATTCTCATAGGACCTTTTAGAAGATCAAAGTGTCTTTCTAGCCTATTAGAGGGGTTACTTAGTTGTGTTACAATCGAACATAAACATGTAAAACATGCTTATCATTCTACCTTTGGGAGAATACAAAAACTTACTTATAGTTGTCCTACTTCACCTAAATTCTCCAATCCATGACATATATGTTTCAAGAAGTTTTGGTTAAAAAGTTTTATTTTGGATTCTCATAGGACCTTTTAGAAGATCAAAATGTCTTTCTAGTCTTTTGGAGGGGTTACTTAGTTGTGTTACAAACGAACATAAACATGTACAACATGCTTCTCATTCTACCTTTGGGAGCATACAAAAACTTACTTATAGTTTTCTTACTGCACCTAAATTCTCCAATCCATGAGACATAGGTTTCATTGGAACTTGTAGAAGGTCAAAGTGTCTTTCTATTATTTAGAAGGGTTATTTAGGGGTGTTACAAATGAACATAAACTTGTATAAAATGATTCTCATTCTACCTTTAGGAGCATACAAAATCTTACTTATAGTTGTCTAACCTCACCTAAAATCTCCAATCCATGACACATATGTTTCAAGAATTGTTGTTTAAAAAGTTTTGTTTAGGATTCTCATGGGACCTTTTACAAGATCAAAGTGTCTTTCTAGTATTTAGACGGGTTACTTAGGGGTGTTACAAACGAACATAAACTTGTATAAAATGCTCCTCATTCTACCTTAAGCAACATACAAAAACTTACTTATAGTTGTTTAACCTCACCTATAACCCCCGATCCATGACACATATGTTTCAAGAATTTTTGTTTAAAAAGTTTTGTTTAGGATTCTCATAGGACCTTTTACAAGATCATAGTGTCTTTCGAGTATTTAGAAGGGTTACTTAGGGGTGTTACAAACGAACATAAACTTGTATAAAATGCTTCTCATTCTACTTTAAGGAGCATACAAAAACTTACTTATAGTTGTCCTACCTCACCTAAATTCTCCAATCCATGACATGTATGTTTCAGGAAGTTTTGGTTAAAAACTTTTATTTAGGATTCTCATAGGACCTTTTAGAAGATCAAAGTGTCTTTCTAGTCTTTTAGAGGGGTTACTTAGTTGTGTTAAAAACGAACATAAACATGTAAAACATGCTTATCATTCTACCTTTGGGAGAATACAAAAACTTACTTATAGTTGTCCTACTTCACCTAAATTCTCCAATCCATAAAATATATGTTTCAAGAAGTTTTGGTTAAAAATTTTTATTTAGGATTCTCATAGGACCTTTTAGATGATCAAAGTGTCTTTCTAGCCTATTAGAGGGGTTACTTAGTTGTGTTAAAAACGAACATAAACATGTAAAACATGCTTATCATTCTACCTTTGGGAGAATACAAAAACTTACTTATAGTTGTCCTACCTCACCTAAATTCTCCAATCCATGACATGTATGTTTCAAGAAGTTTTGGTTAAAATTTTTTATTTAGGATTCTCATAGTTCCTTTTAGAAGATCAAAGTGTCTTTCTAGTCTTTTAGAGGGGTTACTTAGTTGTGTTAAAAATGAACATAAACATGTAAAACATGCTTATCATTCTACCTTTGGGAGAATACAAAAACTTACTTATAGTTGTCCTACTTCACCTAAATTCTCCAATCCATAACATATATGTTTCAAGAAGTTTTGGTTAAAAAGTTTTATTTAGGATTCTCATAGGACCTTTTAGAAGATCAAAGTGTCTTTCTAGCCTATTAGAGGGGTTACTTAGTTGTGTTAAAAACGAACATAAACATGTAAAACATGCTTATCATTCTACCTTTGGGAGAATACAAAAACTTACTTATAGTTGTCCTACCTCACCTAAATTCTCCAATCCATGACATGTATGTTTCAAGAAGTTTTGGTTAAATTTTTTTATTTAGGATTCTCATAGTTCCTTTTAGAAGATCAAAGTGTCTTTCTAGTCTTTTAGAGGGGTTACTTAGTTGTGTTAAAAATGAACATAAACATGTAAAACATGCTTATCATTCTACCTTTGGGAGAATACAAAAACTTACTTATAGTTGTCCTACTTCACCTAAATTCTCCAATCCATAACATATATGTTTCAAGAAGTTTTGGTTAAAAAGTTTTATTTAGGATTCTCATAGGACCTTTTAGAAGATCAAAGTGTCTTTCTAGTCTTTTAGAGGGGTTACTTAGTTGTGTTAAAAACGAACATAAACATGTAAAACATGCTTATCATTCTACCTTTGGGAGAATACAAAAACTTACTTATAGTTGTCCTACCTCACCTAAATTCTCCAATCCATGACATGTATGTTTCAAGAAGTTTTGGTTAAAATTTTTTATTTAGGATTCTCATAGGACCTTTTAGAAGATCAAAGTGTCTTTCTAGTCTTTTAGAGGGGTTACTTAGTTGTGTTAAAAACGAACATAAACATGTAAAACATGCTTATCATTCTACCTTTGGGAGAATACAAAAACTTACTTATAGTTGTCCTACTTCACCTAAATTCTCCAATCCATAACATATATGTTTCAAGAAGTTTTGGTTAAAAAGTTTTATTTAGGATTCTCATAGGACCTTTTAGAAGATCAAAGTGTCTTTCTAGCCTATTAGAGGGGTTACTTAGTTGTGTTAAAAACGAACATAAACATGTAAAACATGCTTATCATTCTACCTTTGGGAGAATACAAAAACTTACTTATAGTTGTCCTACCTCACCTAAATTCTCCAATCCATGACATGTATGTTTCAAGAAGTTTTGGTTAAAATTTTTTATTTAGGATTCTCATAGTTCCTTTTAGAAGATCAAAGTGTCTTTCTAGTCTTTTAGAGGGGTTACTTAGTTGTGTTAAAAATGAACATAAACATGTAAAACATGCTTATCATTCTACCTTTGGGAGAATACAAAAACTTACTTATAGTTGTCCTACTTCACCTAAATTCTCCAATCCATAACATATATGTTTCAAGAAGTTTTGGTTAAAAAGTTTTATTTAGGATTCTCATAGGACCTTTTAGAAGATCAAAATGTCTTTCTAGACTTTTAGAGGGGTTACTTAGTTGTGTTAAAAACGAACATAAACATGTAAAACATGCTTATCATTCTACCTTTGGGAGAATACAAAAACTTACTTATAGTTGTCCTACCTCACCTAAATTCTCCAATCCATGACATGTATGTTTCAAGAAGTTTTGGTTAAAATTTTTTATTTAGGATTCTCATAGGACCTTTTAGAAGATCAAAGTGTCTTTCTAGTCTTTTAGAGGGGTTACTTAGTTGTGTTAAAAACGAACATAAACATGTAAAACATGCTTATCATTCTACCTTTGGGAGAATACAAAAACTTACTTATAGTTGTCCTACCTCACCTAAATTCTCCAATCCATGACATGTATGTTTCAAGAAGTTTTGGTTGAAATTTTTTATTTAGGATTCTCATAGGACCTTTTAGAAGATCAAAGTGTCTTTCTAGTCTTTTAAAGGGGTTACTTAGTTGTGTTACAAACGAACACAAACATGTAAAACATGCTTATCATTCTACCTTTGGGAGAATACAAAAATTTACTTATAGTTGTCCTACCTCACCTAAATTCTCCAATTCATGACATATATGTTTCAAGAAGTTTTGGTTAAAAAATTTTATTTTGGATTCTCATAGGACCTTTTAGAAGATCAAAATGTCTTTCTAGCCTATTAGAGGGGTTACTTAGTTGTGTTACAATCGAACATAAACATGTAAAACATGCTTATCATTCTACCTTTGGGAGAATACAAAAACTTACTTATAGTTGTCCTACTTCACCTAAATTCTCCAATCCATGACATATATGTTTCAAGAAGTTTTGGTTAAAAAGTTTTATTTTGGATTCTCATAGGACCTTTTAGAAGATCATAGTATCTTTCGAGTATTTAGAAGGTTACTTAGGGGTGTTACAAACGAACATAAACTTGTATAAAATGCTTCTCATTCTACCTTAAGGAGCATACAAAAACTTACTTATAGTTGTCCTACCTCACCTAAATTCTCCAATCCATGACATGTATGTTTCAAGAAGTTTTGGTTAAAATTTTTTATTTAGGATTCTCATAAGACCTTTTAGAAGATCAAAGTGTCTTTCTAGTCTTTTAGAGGGGTTACTTAGTTGTCTTAAAAACGAACATAAACATGTAAAACATGCTTATCATTCTACCTTTGGGAGAATACAAAAACTTACTTATAGTTGTCCTACCTCACCTAAATTCTCCAATCCATGACAAGTATATTTCAAGAAGTTTTGGTTAAAAATTTTTATTTAGGATTCTCATAGGACCTTTTAGAAGATCAAAGTGTCTTTCTAGCCTATTAGAGGGGTTACTTAGTTGTGTTACAATCGAACATAAACATGTAAAACATGCTTATCATTCTACCTTTGGGAGAATACAAAAACTTACTTATAGTTGTCCTACTTCACCTAAATTCTCCAATCCATGACATATATGTTTCAAGAAGTTTTGGTTAAAAAGTTTTATTTTGGATTCTCATAGGACCTTTTAGAAGATCAAAATGTCTTTCTAGTCTTTTGGAGGGGTTACTTAGTTGTGTTACAAACGAACATAAACATGTACAACATGCTTCTCATTCTACCTTTGGGAGCATACAAAAACTTACTTATAGTTGTCTTACTGCACCTAAATTCTCCAATCCATGACACATAGGTTTCAAGAAGTTTTGTTTAAAAAGTTTTGTTTAGGATTATCATTGGAACTTGTAGAAGGTCAAAGTGTCTTTCTATTATTTAGAAGGGTTATTTATATTGATCATGATGAGATCAAATGTGCAAAGGCTGTGTATTATCAAAATATGCACAAGTCTTGCACATTTGATAATGTGCAAAGTTGGGGACATCATGAGGCGCCAACATTTGAATGCACAAAGTCTCGGAATTAAACAAGGAAGAAGAGAGCCGTTGGTTTTAAGAGAGAGAGCCGTTAGGGTTTGTGGTCCACACCTCCCTCTCTCCTCTGCCATGATTCAGACTTTCCTTGTCTCTTTATGTATTTGTCTTTTACCTTATTAGGTTAAGCATTCAGCTCTTTGTAACACCTATAAAGGCAATATGTAACCAGAAATGAAACAAAGGGTTTTCAAACTCTCTTTCTCTTATTCTCCAGCGAATTCTCTCTCTTATTTTCTCTTTATTCTCTCAAGAACACTCATGCTTAATCTCAAATTCTATCATGGTATCAGAGCATAGATCTCTATTCTCTTGATTCTCTCTTTGTTTCATCATTCTCTCACACTTAATCTTACCAATCTCTCTCGGTTCTTTATTCTCTGTCCGAAAACCTAATCTGTCCTAAAATCACTCACGGTTTCTTAGTCTCTCTCAGCTCTTCTCTTGTGTTCATCACTCTCTTACTCTCTGCCCTAAACTCTAAGACCGGTTCTAAGCTTCAGACTTACAAGTTTCTAGGTCCAAAAACCCTAGAAGCTAGTTACTCATCTCGGTCATTCAAGCTTCCATCTACTCTCTTCAGTCTCTCACCATGGAAGACTCAGCTCACATCAGCTCAAGCTTGAGGCCTACTGTCATCCCTGTTGTGCTCAAAGGCATCAACTACAGGACATGGCAAAGGACCATCAAGACTGCCATTTGTGGAAGAGGATTGTGGGATCACATCTTGGAGGATAAAACACCAACTGAAGAAGATGAAGCCAAGAAGAAGGATGAGGAAACCAAGAAGGCAGAAGCTAAATGGTTTCAAGAAGATCAGCTGGTGCTTGGCTTTCTCCAAAACTCTCTTGACCCATCCATCCTTGAAGCTTATTCTCATTGTGAGACAGCCAAGTCACTGTGGGACACTCTCAAGAAGATTTATGGAGATGTTTCAAATCTGAGCAGGGTGTATGAAGTGAAGAAAGCCATAAGTGAGCTGAAGCAAGAAGATTATGATTTTACTAAGTATCTTGGGAAGTTCTCTTCAGCATGGTCTGAACTTGAGATGCTAAGGCCAAGTACTATGAACCCTAAGGTTCTTATTGAGAGAAAGGAGCAAGACAAGATCTTTGGCCTTCTACTCAACTTGAATCCGGTTTACAATGATGCCATAATGAAGATCCTAAGGGAAACAACACTTCCTGATTTTGAAGAAGTGTGTTCAAGGATCCAAAAGGAAGAAGGAAACATTGGTTTGTTTGGAGGAAAGGGGAAGTTGGTGACTGCCAACAAAGCTAGCTTCAAACCTGAGGAGAAGAAGGCGCCATTTTGTGAGCATTGCAAGAGGAAAGGCCACTCCAAGGATAAGTGTTGGGTCCTTCATCCCCACCTCAAACCAGCCAAGTTCAAGGACTCAAGGGCAAATGCCAACATCTCTCAAGAAGCTGTGAATGAACCTGCCTCTACTTCAGCTCAAGGAGGGGAGCTTGCACTCTACACAGCCACTGAATATGTGAAGAGGAGTGACCTTGAGGACCTCATCAAGGCCTATGCCTCTAAGCTCTCTGGTATCTCTTTATTTTCACATAAATTGCTTAGTAAAACTGATCATAAGTTGGTAGTAGATTCAGGAGCTTCTCACCACATGATTAGTGATGCTAAGTTGTTAAAAGATATTAAACCTGCCCTAGGAAGAGTAACTATAGCTGATGGTCAAGGGATTCCTATAATTGGTACAGGAAAGTTGAGATTATTTAACAAGGAAAGTGATGCATTCTATGTTCCTAAGTTTAAGTCTAACTTGCTGTCGGTTAAGAGGATCACTAAAGACTTGAATTGCAATGTTATCTTTGGGCCTAATGATGTTTGTTTTCAGGATATTAAGAATGGAAAAGTTATTGGAAGAGGTGGTACACAAGATGAGCTTTACCTCCTTGAAGACACTTCTCCAAGCAACTCGGATTCATTAGCTTTTAAATCCTGTTTTTCTTTCAATCAAAATGTCCTATGGCATGCTAGACTAGGACATCCTCATGCTCGTGCTTTGAACTTAATGTTGCCTAATGTTAGCTTTGATCATTCAACTTGTGAAGCTTGTATTCTTGGCAAACATTGTAGAACTATCTTTCCTAAATCAACTACTATCTATGAACATTGCTTTGATCTTGTGCACTCTGATGTTTGGACTTCACCTTGTCTGTCTAGAGATAGAAACAAGTATTTTGTGACTTTCATAGATGAAAAATCAAAGTATACTTGGGTAACATTGCTGCCATCTAAAGATAGGGTGTTTGATGCATTTTTGAATTTCCAAAACTATGTTACTAATCAGTTTAATGCCAAGATCAAAGTGTTTAGGTCAGATAATAGAGGAGAGTATACAAGCCAAAGATTCAAAGCTCACTTGAACAAATGTGGGATCCTTCATCAAACAAGCTGTCCCCATACTAATAGTTTTAGTGATTAAACATGTTTAGAGATTTAGGGTTCTTGAGCAGATTGGAGGCGCAAGAGAGAGAGTAAGAGAGACTCAAAAACCTTATCTTTCATTTTGGTGTTACAATCCCTTTTATAGGTGAGACTCTACAGCAAATGCTTAACCTAAAAGGGAAAGAGACAAATGAACTACAAGCCAAAACAATTCTGAGCGTGGCAGGAGAGAGAGAGAGAGAGTGTGGTCCACACCAGTCCATTCCTTCTTTGTGTCCAACGGCTCATTTCTTCTTCAACCTTGGTCTTGTTCTTTGAATAGTGTTTGGCGCCTCTTGTTCATTCAAATAAGTCCCCAACTTTGCACATTATCAAATGTGCAAGACTTGTGCATATTTTGATAATACACAAGCTTGACACATTTGTCTAATCATGATCAATATTCCCCCTCAAGTTCAGACTTTGGAATCACCCTAAAGACTGAACTTGGAATGATCATGGCAACACCTCATTAAAAACCTTGATGTGGAAAACCACTTGGGACAAAACCACATCAAGGGAAAAAGAGTATGCTGCTCATGAATCAGGAGAGTTCTAATCATGAATAGCCACTAGCCCTAGTTTGCCAAAAACATGAGTGCAAACCTTAAGGCTAGCAGCCTTGGTGAAGATGTCTGCAAGCTGATCTTCACTCTTTGTGTAACAAGGCAGAATGGTTCCATCTTCAATCTTCTCCCTTACCTTGTGACAATCAATCTCAATGTGTTTTGTCCTCTCATGAAACACTGAGTTAGTTGCAATGTGTATAGCAGCCTGATTGTCACAATGGAAGGTGATTGGACTTGATTGCTCTATGCCAAAGTCCTTGAGCAGAGCCTTCAGCCATGTTAACTCGGTTGCAAGCTTCCTCATAGCCCTATACTCAGCTTCAGCACTAGAACAAGATACCACCTTCTGCTTCTTTGTCTTCCAAGTTACCAAGTTGCCTCCAATGAAGGTACAATAGCCGGTTGTTGATCTCCTATCACTCTTATCTCCAGCCCAATCTGCATCACAATAGCCAACAATCTCTGTGCTCTCATTCTTACCCATCCAAATACCTTGTTCAGTTGATCCTTTGAGGTATCTGAGTATCCTCTCAATCAAACTCCAATGATACACTGTGGGTGATTGCATATGTTGGCTAACTTGATTCACAGCAAAGCATAAGTCTGGTCTTGTGAGAGTGAGGTAGATAAGCTTCCCAACCAGCCTCCTATACAATGAGACATCCTTGAACTTGACTTCATCTGATTTATCCCCCTTTCTATTGACTTGGTAGCCATCTTCAAGAGGAGTCTTTGCAATCTTGCAATCAAGCATACTTGTTTCTGTCAACAAGTCCTTAACATACTTCCTTTGGGACAGAAACAATCCTCATTGAATCTGCAAACTTCAATGCCCAAGAAGTACTTCAACTCTCCAAGGTCTTTAATGTCAAAGGAACTCTTGAGAAAAGCCTTTGTGGATTGAATCCCATCATTATCACTTCCTGTGATAATCAAATCATCCACATAAATCAGAACCACCACCACTCCTTTAGCACTTTGAAGCGTGAACAATGTGTGATCAGATTGAGACTTCTTGAAACCATGGTCCATGACAGTGTGACTAAGCTTATGGTACCATGCCCTTGGTGATTGCTTCAGACCATAAATTGCCCTTCTCAGCCTCAAAACTTCACCATCTTTACACAAGTGCTTCAAACCTGGTGGTGGAGTCATATACACTTCCTCTTCAAGTTCACCTTGTAGAAAAGCATTCTTCACATCCATTTGCCATAGATTCTGATGCAAGATGGAAGCGTGGGTTTGACGTAGAACAGGGACTGAAGTCGCTCTCTTCTAGATCGTAGGTTATGATGTGGTGAGATGGATCCAACCGTGGGTCTCTAGACTCCTTAGGAAGGACGTTGAGATGATTAAATGGAAAGAGGAATGGATGAGATGAACAACTCGCTTGTTCGATGGGCTGATTGACTCTCTCAATCGGTGGTGAATCAGTACTGCTTGAATCACACAAGCAATCCTAATCCAATAATCTTTGGAGACACTTGAATCACACAAATGAATCCTAAGATACGAAACTTCAAAGACACTCTTTGAAAAGAAGAAACTGAATTCTTTTGTATAAACTTAGTTGATTGAAAGGTGATTTACAAATGAACAATACAATGAGACTTTATAGGACTTAAGACTAACGGTCATATTGACCTTGAACAAGAAATCGCTATTTTAGAGGAAACTAGCCGTTAGGCCGATTTTGGGTAAGGATCCATGCTCTTGATTGTTCCTTTGTATCTGGATGGTTTCAAGGGATAAGTGAGGATCCTTGGGACAGCTTGATTGGCAAACAATTCGTGGCTTTCATTCTTGGAAAGAAGCCGTTGGTGTTTGATCTCCTTCTTCTCCAAAAATGGTAAGTATGACTTCTTGAAGTTATGGAGAATCTTGTGTGGTCTTGTGCAGCTGAGGACGTCTGGTCTTGATGGAAAGGACCTCAAAACACTGTAGTTTTGATAGGTAAACGTTTGGTGCTGAATTGACCTTCCAAACTTGTATGGCTCCATATATGGCAAGTCTGCTGAGCTAGTCGTTGAGTTATCCGTTGAGCTAGTTGTGATGCTACATATGGTTAGCTCCTTTTTAGTATCTTCTTCTTGTGTCATCTTTTGGGGATGATTCTCCTTAGTGGCATGTTGATGATGAGCTGAGCTAGATGTCTTGACCTTGATCTCCATTTGAGCTAAGATAAGCTCATATTCCTTGTTAGATCTTCTCGGCTCCATAATCTCTTCTCCATGTGTTATGATTCCTCCTGGGTCATATGTCTTCTTAGGTTTGATTGTTGGATGTATAACCAATCCTATGCCTTGTATTGGATCAGAACTCATCGTGGCTTTGATTTCTCTAAGTCTCCTTGCGCTGCTTGACGTAGTGGTTGAGTCAGTGATTGAGTCAGTCAGCGCCTGATTTGGTTTGGTTCTGATGACCTCATCATACCCTCCCTCTTCAAGAAGTTTTGACCTCAAAACTTGATAACCTGCACATAGATAAGTCAAGTTAGTCCAGTGAAGTGAATGAGGGTTTAGAAGATTACCTTGGGAATCATTTTGATTCCGGTTGAGTTGTGGAGCATCCAGTGGCTCTTCTTTGAGCAAATAGGATAGCAATGCTCCTCTTCTTTGAGCTGGTGTGACGTCTCCTTTGCTGATCTTGCTTCTGCTCTCCTTAAGACCTGAAATATTCTCAACACTTTGGCAAAGAGACAAGTGCATTATGGGCTTCTTATCACATAAATAACGGTTTGAATCATTTTCCTTTGAGTCATCTTCATGTGCTAATGATATCTCATCCTCTTGTAAGCTTAACAAATCCTTTAACACAGCAGTTGAGTCATGGGAAATGAAGTGGATCAAAGAAAGACTTACTATGTTATTTGATGTAGTGTCCTTGCTTTGGTCCGGTGGCTCTTCCTTGATCTCCCATTTGGCCTTATCTTTAGATCTATTCCCTGTCTCAACACTTAACTCAAGAAACAAGTGCATTATACCAGTGGCTTGACAATCAGTGTTAGGCACTTTAAGTTCAGAAATAACCTCATGTTTGGTTGGAGCATGATATACTTCAAGGTTTTGGTTTGCTTGTGGCTCATGTGTGGAAACATGACTCGGTTTTGGTCTCTCTTTCAAGACTCCTTCTGCCCTTCGCTTCTTGATCTTTATCAGACCTGTACCTAAATCAACTCTTAAGGGAAAGAGCAAGTGTATTATATCTGAGTTTAGAACTATAGGAACAGATTTATTGAAACTTAAACTCACAGTGATTGCATTGGTGAATTGGAACATGATATTCTCCTTGTTTGCTTTCACCTCACGCTTGATGTCTTCTTGACTTGTGTGCTCTTCTTCTTGTCTTATTCCTGGATCAAAACTCTTTGACAAAGACAAGTGCATGAGTCTTGAATTGGAAATTAAAATATCAGATTGCACAAAGCTATCATTTGTGTCAGTTACTTCCAATTTCAACTCTGATGTTATATCATTGAGCAACTTCTTAGATGGACAATTTGCAGCAAAATGCCCTCTCTTATGGCACCTATAACATTTTGGTTCTTTGGAATTTACAAAGTTGGAACACTTACCTTGTGTTGGCGTGTCTCGCAACTTGAGTGAGGCATCAAAGCTAGGTCCGGTTGCATTGGGTGAAGCTTTGCGGCTCTGCTTCTTCTCTGGTTTCTTTGGGAGCAACATATCCATGATCTTCTGCCATTGCTGATCCTGCCTTGCTTGAAGAGTCTCCTTAGATTCTTGATAGCAATCATACTTGGGCTTAGGAGCAGCTTGTGCTTCGGATGCAATCTTCACTCTCTTGGTTTTGGTTTGAAGCTTCTCCACAAATTCCTTTTTCATCCTGGACTTGAGATCTCTCCAATCCAGTATTGGCTTCTTAAGGATGGTTGGTGTGCTCTCCTTTAGCCACCATTCATAAGCCTTTCCTGTGAAGGCTGAGACAGCTTGTACTAGCTTCCTTTCTTTTGGAACTTTGTTAACTTGTAACCACTCCTCCATGTTGTTTTCCCATTGCACGTATGCTTCAGGATCTTTGCTAATCCCTGAGAAGATTAGGGAACCTCTTGTTCTGGTGGTTGGCTGCCTTGTGCCTGCTTGTTGGACTGTCGCATTCCTTGTATCAGTGAGCTGTCGTTGAGCTGGTACATGGTATGAAATAACTCCATGGTTCTTGAATCCAGTCTTGCGCCTAGGTGGGTGGTACTCTCCATACATGTATGCTTCTGAATCTTCACTTTTCTCACTGGTTTCCATGTAAGGCTGACTCCAAGATGAGGTTGTAGTGTGCAGCTCCTTGTGTTGCGGCTTCGGATCACAGCCTGAGTCACCATCTGAATCATACCCATATTCAGAGGCTTCATCTCCTGGCCATGGTGGTGTCTCATACTCTGTCTCCTCATCTGAGCAGAGTAAACTCTCTTCATCCTCACTCCAATTGTCTCCACATGATTCTTCTTCTTCCATGTTTTTCCTTTGAGTTAGTTCCTGACAATGCACAAAACCAGTGTATTAATATGTTCTGAAGTTATTTATCTTAAGCTCTTGAACAAGTAGTTGCAATTGTTCAAATCACAAGCAACTATACACTTAACACACGGTTCTAAACAGCTTGAAATCAGTTTAGGATTCAAAACTCTTCGAAAAAGTTGAAAACCTATTTAGGAAGATATAGAAAATTTTTAGGAAGTTTGAAAAATATTTAGAAAGTTTCGGATCTTTTTTTTTTTTTTTTTGAAAACAAGATTTAAACAAATATAGAAACTAGAATATCTTTTAAGGATCTAAATATTTCGAAATCTTTTTTTTTTTATTTGAAAACACAAAAACTAATATGGAAATAACAATTTTTTTTTGGCTTTTGGTTTAAGAAATCGAATCAAACAATGAAAACTTCTCCCCTTTCTTTTTAAAACTTTTTCTGGTTTTATAAAACAAAACAAGAACTAAAACAAAAGAACACAAAACAATTTTTATGGGTTTTTATTTTAAAGATGCAATGAAAACAGAAATATAAATGCAATAACCGAAAGGTAAAGGATAGAATACACCTGATTAGGAACCTTTCGGCTCTGATACCAGATGATGCAAGATGGAAGCGGGGGTTTGACGTAGAACAGGGACTGAAGTCGCTCTCTTCTAGATCGTGGGTTATGATGTGGTGAGATGGATCCAACCGTGGGTCTCTAGACTCCTTAGGAAGGACGTTGAGATGATTAAATGGAAAGAGGAATGGATGAGATGAACAACTCGCTTGTTCGATGGGCTGATTGACTCTCTCAATCGGTGGTGAATCAGTACTGCTTGAATCACACAAGCAATCCTAATCCAATAATCTTTGGAGACACTTGAATCACACAAATGAATCCTAAGATACGAAACTTCAAAGACACTCTTTGAAAAGAAGAAACTGAATTCTTTTGTATAAACTTAGTTGATTGAAAGGTGATTTACAAATGAACAATACAATGAGACTTTATAGGACTTAAGACTAACGGTCATATTGACCTTGAACAAGAAATCGCTATTTTAGAGGAAACTAGCCGTTAGGCCGATTTTGGGTAAGGATCCATGCTCTTGATTGTTCCTTTGTATCTGGATGGTTTCAAGGGATAAGTGAGGATCCTTGGGACAACTTGATTGGCAAACAATTCGTGGCTTTCATTCTTGGAAAGAAGCCGTTGGTGTTTGATCTCCTTCTTCTCCAAAAATGGTAAGTATGACTTCTTGAAGTTATGGAGAATCTTGTGTGGTCTTGTGCAGCTGAGGACGTCTGGTCTTGATGGAAAGGACCTCAAAACACTGTAGTTTTGATAGGTAAACGTTTGGTGCTGAATTGACCTTCCAAACTTGTATGGCTCCATATATGGCAAGTCTGCTGAGCTAGTCGTTGAGTTATCCGTTGAGCTAGTTGTGATGCTACATATGGTTAGCTCCTTTTTAGTATCTTCTTCTTGTGTCATCTTTTGGGGATGATTCTCCTTAGTGGCATGTTGATGATGAGCTGAGCTAGATGTCTTGACCTTGATCTCCATTTGAGCTAAGATAAGCTCATATTCCTTGTTAGATCTTCTCGGCTCCATAATCTCTTCTCCATGTGTTATGATTCCTCCTGGGTCATATGTCTTCTTAGGTTTGATTGTTGGATGTATAACCAATCCTATGCCTTGTATTGGATCAGAACTCATCGTGGCTTTGATTTCTCTAAGTCTCCTTGCGCTGCTTGACGTAGTGGTTGAGTCAGTGATTGAGTCAGTCAGCGCCTGGTTTGGTTTGGTTCTGATGACCTCATCAGATTCCATGAGAGGTTTGTGGCTAAGCTCAATGTGACTCTTACTGTATGAAGTTTAGCCACTGGTGCAAAGGTGTCTGTATAGTCTTCTCCATAGGTTTGAGTTAATCCCCTTGCCACTAGCCTTGCCTTGTACCTCTCTATGTCTCCATTGCTTTTATACTTGATTGTGAAGACCCATTTAGAGCTGACAGTTTTCTTCCTTTTTGGCAGCTTCTCCACAATCCAAGTGTGGTTCCTCTCCATAGCCTCTTTCTCATCCTTTACTGCATCCATCCAAACCTGGATCCCCTCAGCCTCTTCATAAGTCTTAGGAACCTGATTTAACTCAATCTTTCCAAGAAAGGCTTTGTGACTAGATGGGAGCAAGTCAATAGAACAAGTAGACTGACTAGGATGAGCTACTGCTTGGTTGTTGTAGAAAACTCTTGTCTCTATCCATTCAGATGGATCTTTCTTTCCCTTGTGCTTCTTCTGAGTTGCTGAACCTGTTGATCAACCACATCCTCATTACCCACTGCCTCTTGATAAACCATCTCATCCTCATTCATTTCCAAGTCCACTTGGATCTGATCTTGAGGTAGAGTGTCTTCTTGAGCTTCAGCCGGTTCATGTGTGTGTGTTGCTGGTTCAGTATCCTCTTGCTGAGCTTCTTGGGTAGTTGTGTCATGCTTCTCTGGCCGTGGGGTATCATTACCCAAGTGATCCAACAAGTACTGTTGGGATTTCAGAGACTTATCTCTTATTCCATGATGGAAATGAAGAGACTAAGCTCATGAACAAGAAACAAGAAATGGACAGAAACAATTTAAGGGAGACTAAATTGAATCTGTTTAAAGAGAGACCAACTAGTTTGAGACTGATTCAACTCTATTAGAGCTTTGTAGCCTAGAGAAGATCAAAACCAGTAAGCTAGTGGTTTATAGGAGCACTTAGCTATATGAAAACTAGTCCAGGAGCTTAACTACTCATCAAGAGTGTTTACTATCTGGACAGAATCAGTAATTAGCAAGTGTTATCCTTAAGAAGTTCATGAAGAGTCGGTTTGTGTTAGCTCTTGATTTAGCTATGGAAGAGCTAATCAAGAGCATAACCAGGAGCATTAAAGCATCCTTGAACCAAGACTCATCATGTGTTTCATTGTGTTTGGAAGAGAGACACAATGAGGAAGAAGAAGAATCAATGAGAGAAGATAAAAGAGCTTAACATCCTTTGATGGATTGTTAGCTTAACAACCATGTTTAGGGAGTCTTAGGAGAATTAGAAAGCCTAAATAAAACCCTAAACACGTCCTCAGATTATATCTACATTGTATTCATTAGTTTGAACACAATGAAGAGCTAGAGAGGATTTTGAATTGTAAGATGAATAAAACTCTCTCAAAGTGTTTCTTATTCACTCTAATTATTACAAAGGGTCATACAAGTCTTATATAGACACAAATCAGTGTGAAACCCTAAGGGAAATTCGAAATGTAGCTAGGAAACAACCAAAAACAGGCTGGAGCAAGAGTACAAACGGGTATGAAGGAAAGGGACAGGTCTGGTCTTGTCTCCAAGGTGTGGGGACCATCATTCTGACTCTTCTGATCCTCCTAGTACTCCTTGTGACTTCTACCAAGACCTTATTCGAATTCCTCAGCCTTCTTTGTCTCTTATGCCCTTGTTTTGCACATCCTTTTATTCTGCACTTCTTCTCCTTAAGTCCCTGATTTTGCACATAACTAGACGCCCTTCTTTTGTGCCCTGATTTTGCACTTTGATAGTGATCAGGATGTCCCTGATTTTGCACATCTCCTTTATGCCTTGATAATGCATTTTGAGATGTCCCGCATTTTGCACATTGACGGATGAGTCTTGTGTGCACTACTTTTGCACTTTGAGATGAAGTCCCTGATTTTGCACATTGATTGTGCACTTCTTTAGGCTTCATCTCAAAGGCTGCTCTTCTTTCTTGACACACCAAAGCAGGTTGAGGAGGAGAGTCTTCGGCCTTCCTTAGTTCTGTCCAGCCTTGCCTCTTCATTACTTCTTCCTCTCTAATAAGTACTTCAAACTTGTAGCCAAATCTGAAGGTGATCCTGAGAGGTCCTTCAAACCTTCCCAATCCTTCTTCTCATAGTATCTCTGCCCCTCCATGAACTTAACATCCCTTGAGACATATGTCCTGTTGTTGCTTGGATCAAAACACTTGTAGCCCTTCTGAGTTGTGGAGTATCCAAGGAACATACACCTTATGCTCTTAGCATCTAGCTTATCCCTTTGATCTCCTGAGATATAAACAAAACAAACACAACCAAACACATGTAAGTGTTCAATAAATGGTTTGGCTTTGTTCAATACCTCATATGGTGAAATGTCTTGAAGAACTCTAGTTGGGATCCTGTTGATAAGATAGCATGCTGCCAAGACTGCATCTCCCCAAAACCTCTTAGGAACATTGGTGTGGAACATCATAGACCTAGAAACTTCCATGAGATGTCTATTCTTCCGTTCAGCCACACCATTTTGTTGAGGAGTATGAGGACAGCTTGTTTGATGAAGGATCCCACATTTGTTCAAGTGAGCTTTGAATCTTTGGCTTGTATACTCTCCTCCATTATCAGACCTAAACACTTTGATCTTGGCATTAAACTGATTAGTAACATAGTTTTGGAAATTAAAAAATGCATCAAACACCCTATCTTTAGATGGCAGCAATGTTACCCAAGTATATTTTGATTTTTCATCTATAAAGGTCACAAAATACTTGTTCCTATCTCTAGAAAGACAAGGTGAAGTCCAAACATCAGAGTGCACAAGATCAAAGCAATGTTCATAGATAGTAGTTGATTTAGGAAAGATAGTTCTACAATGTTTGCCAAGAATACAAGCTTCACAAGTTGAATGATCAAAGCTAACATTAGGCAACATTAAGTTCAAAGCACGAGCATGAGGATGTCCTAGTCTAGCATGCCATAGGACATTTTGATTGAAAGAAAAACAGGATTTAAAAGCTAATGAATCCGAGTTGCTTGGAGAAGTGTCTTCAAGGAGGTAAAGCTCATCTTGTGTACCACCTCTTCCAATAACCTTTCCATTCTTAATATCCTGAAAACAAACTTCATTAGGCCCAAAGATAACATTGCAATTCAAGTCTTTAGTGATCCTCTTAACCGACAGCAAGTTAGATTTAAACTTAGGAACATATAATGCATCACTTTCCTTGTTAAATAATCTTAACTTTCCTGTACCTATTATTGGAATCCCTTGACCATCAGCTATAGTTACTCTTCCTAGGGCAGGTTTAATGTTCTCCAACAACTTAGCATTACTAATCATGTGGTGAGAAGCTCCTGAATCTACTACCAACTTATGATCAGTTTTAGCAAGCAATTTATGAGAAAATAAAGAGATACCAGAGAGCTTAGAGGCATAAGCCTTGATGAGGTCCTCAAGGTCACTCTTCTTAACATACTCAGTGGCTGTGTAGAGTGAAAGCTCCCCTCCTTGAGCTGAAGAAGAAGCCGGCTCATTCACAGCTTCTTGAGAGATGTTTGCATTTGCCCTTGAGTCCTTGAACTTGGCTGGTTTGAGGTGGGGATGAAGGATCCAACACTTATCCTTGGAGTGGCCTTTCCTCTTGCAATGCTCACAAAATGGCGCCTTCTTCTCCTCAGGTTTGAAGCCAGCTTTGTTGGCAGTCACCAACTCCCCCTTTCCTCCAAACAAACCAATGTTTCCTTCTTCCTTTTGGAGCCTTGAGCACACCTCTTCAAAATCAGGAAGTGTAGTCTCCCTTAGGATCTTCATGATGGCATCATTGTAAACCGGGTTCAAGTTGAGTAGAAGGCCAAAGATCTTGTCTTGCTCCTTTCTCTCAATGAGAACCTTAGGGTTTAAAGTACTAGGCCTTAGCATCTCAAGTTCAGACCATGCTGAAGAGAACTTCCCAAGATACTTGGTAAAGTCATGGTCTTCTTGTTTCAGCTCATTTATGGCCTTCTTCACCTCATACACTCTGCTCAGATTTGAAACATCTCCATAAATCTTCTTGAGAGTATCCCACAGTGACTTGGCTGTCTCACAATGAGAATAAGCTTCAAGGATGGATGGGTCAAGAGAGTTTTGGAGAAAGCCAAGCACCAACTGATCTTCTTGAAACCATTTAGCCTTTGCCTTCTTGGTTTCCTCATCCTTCTTCTTGGCTTCATCTTCTTCAGTTGGAGTTTTATCCTCCAAAATGTGATCCCACAATCCTCTTCCACAAATGGCAGTCTTGATGGTCCTTTGCCATGTCCTGTAGTTGATCCCTTTGAGCATCACAGGAACAACAGTAGGCCTCAAGCTTGAGCTGAGATGAGTAGAGTCTTCCATAGTGAGTGAAGGCTGAGCTGAACCGTGAGTAGATGAGAGCTTGTAAAACCGAGAAGAGTTAACCAGTTTCAATCTTTAGGACCGAGAGAAAGTTTCCAGCTTTAGGACCGAGAGATTTGAGGCTTAGAACAAGATTTAGGTTTTAGGACAGAGAGAAGTAAAGAGAACAAGTGAAGAACAGGAAGAACTGAGAATATGAGAGCAGCAGAACCGAGAGAATGATGAGTGAGAGTATTAGGGTTTTAAACCGAGAGAGAATGGAGAATAAAGAAAGAGAATTAAGAAACTAGAGATCAATGCTCTGATACCATAATAGTTTTAGTGATTAAACATGTTTAGAGATTTAGGGTTCTTGAGCAGATTGGAGGCGCAAGAGAGAGAGTAAGAGAGACTCAAAAACCTTATCTTTCATTTTGGTGTTACAATCCCTTTTATAGGTGAGACTCTACAGCAAATGCTTAACCTAAAAGGGAAAGAGACAAATGAACTACAAGCCAAAACAATTCTGAGCGTGGCAGGAGAGAGAGAGAGAGAGTGTGGTCCACACCAGTCCATTCCTTCTTTGTGTCCAACGGCTCATTTCTTCTTCAACCTTGGTCTTGTTCTTTGAATAGTGTTTGGCGCCTCTTGTTCATTCAAATAAGTCCCCAACTTTGCACATTATCAAATGTGCAAGACTTGTGCATATTTTGATAATACACAAGCTTGACACATTTGTCTAATCATGATCAATACATACTCCTCAACAAAATGGTGTGGCTGAAAGGAAGAACAGACATCTCATGGAAGTTGCTAGGTCTATGATGTTCCACACCAATGTCCCTAAGAGGTTTTGGGGAGATGCAGTCTTGGCAGCTTGTTATCTCATCAATAGGATCCCAACTAGAGTCCTTCAAGACATTTCACCATATGAGGTATTGAACAAAGCCAAACCATTTATTGAACACTTACGTGTGTTTGGTTGTGTTTGTTTTGTGTATATCTCAGGAGATCAAAGGAATAAGCTAGATGCTAAGAGCACAAGGTGTATGTTCCTTGGATACTCCACAACTCAGAAGGGCTACAAGTGTTTTGATCCAAGCAACAACAGGACCTATGTTTCAAGGGATGTTAAGTTCATTGAGGGGCAGAGATACTATGAGAAGAGGGATTGGGAAGGTTTGAAGGATCTCTCAAGATCACCCTCAGATTTGGCTACCAGTTTGAAGTACTTGCTGGACCACTTGGGTAATGATACCCCACGGCCAGAAAAGTCTGAGACACCTACCCAGGAAGCTCAACAAGAGGATACTGAACCAGCAATACACACTCAGGAACCGGCTCAAGCTCAAGAAGACACTCTACCTCAAGATCAGAACCAAGTGGACTTGGATATTGATGAGGATGAGATGGTTTATCAAGAGGCAGTGGGTAATGAGGAAGTGGTTGATCAACAGGTTCAGCAACTCAGGAGAAGCACAAGGGAAAAGAAAGATCCATCAGAATGGATGAAGACAAGAGTCTACTACAACAACCAAGCAGTAGCTCATCCTAGTCAGTCTACTTGTTCTATTGACTTGCTACCATCTAGTCACAAGGCCTTTCTTGGAAAGATTGAGCTAAACCAGGTTCCTAAGACCTATGAAGAGGCTGAGGGTATCAAAGTTTGGATGGATGCAGTAAAGGATGAGAAAGAAGCTATGGAGAGGAACCATACTTGGATTGTAGAGAAGCTGCCGAAAAAGAAGAAGACTGTTAGCTCTAAATGGGTCTTCACAATCAAGTATAAAAGCAATGGAGACATAGAGAGGTACAAGGCAAGGCTAGTAGCAAGGGGATTCACTCAAACCTATGGAGAAGACTATACAGATACCTTTGCACCAGTGGCTAAACTTCACACAGTGAGAGTCACATTGAGCTTAGCCACCAACCTCTCATGGAATCTATGGCAAATGGATGTGAAGAATGCTTTTCTACAAGGTGAACTTGAAGAGGAAGTGTATATGACTCCACCACCAGGATTGAAGCACTTGTGTAAAGATGGTGAGGTATTGAGGTTGAGAAGGGCGATTTATGGCTTGAAACAATCACCAAGGGCATGGTACCATAAGCTTAGTCACACTCTCATGGACCATGGTTTCAAGAAGTCTCAATCTGATCACACATTGTTCACGCTTCAAAGTGCCCAAGGAGTGGTGGTAGTTCTGATATATGTGGATGATTTGATTATCACAGGAAGTGATAATGATGGGATTCAGTCTACAAAGGATTTCCTCAAGAGTTCCTTTGATATTAAAGACCTTGGAGAGTTGAAGTACTTCTTGGGCATTGAAGTTTGCAGATTCAATGATGGGTTGTTTCTGTCCCAAAGGAAGTATGTTAAGGACTTGTTGACAGAAACAAGTATGCTTGATTGCAAGATTGCAAAGACTCCTCTTGAAGATGGCTACCAAGTCAATAGAAAGGGGGAGAAATCAGATGAAGTCAAGTTCAAGGATGTCTCATTGTATAGGAGGCTGGTGTTGGGATTTCACAATCATGACTATGGAATCATGTTGAGAAACCTTGAGATTACTCTAAACCTTTGTTTAGAGAGAAAGAGCATAAGTGAACCGCAACCAAGTTTAGCTTGGAAGTTAGTGATTCTACTTAGCTTTAACAAGAGCACCACTCTATTTGAGACTTATCCAGGAGCCTAACATCACTTATAGAGTGTGTTTACTCATGAGGATTAAGAGAATCAGTAAGTAGAGGGTGTTGTTCTTGTAATGTCCATTAAGAGCCGGTTTGTGTTGTTCCTTGAATCAGCTATGGAAGAGCTGATCAAGAACACAACCAGGAGCATTAAAGCATCCTTAGGACCGAGACTCTTCATGGTTTCATTGTGTTTGAGTGAAAGACACAATGAGAGAATAAGGAAGAAGAAAGCGCTAGAGAGAGAATAAGAACCCTAGTTTTTGTGTTCAATCTTTCTTATTATTTCAATGTGTTACAAGTCTGGTCCTTATATAGGACTTTTACAATACTTTAACACAGACATAAAACAAGTATAAACCCTAATAATCTCGGTCATACACAAGAAGAGGAGGCTCCAACGGTCTGATTTCAAACTTGGGGAAGAGTGGTCTTGTTTTGGCTCAGATTTGATAGTGACATGTCTGAACCTTGGACCACTCCTTTTTGTTTGATTCCTTTGGTTCTGATGAGAGAGGGACAGGCTGTCCTTGTGGTCTGAGGAGAGAGAGGCACGCTTCTAGAGTGATAGTGACATGACCTAAATGGTCCACACTTCTCACTCCTCTCTTATCTCTTCCTTTTATAGCTTATCAACATTTATTCTTGTGATAAGCTGAGGAAGACACCATGATAAGCTTATGCACCTCTCCTCCTTTGTCCCACACACTCTTGGTCGTGATAACACTCCCAAGTATAGCCTGCTCCTCTTATCTCTCTTCATTCACGCCTTTTTGGCTCTTCTTGCTTCTTTCCCAAGTCTCGGTTATACTCTTGCACAAGTCATTGCTTTGTGCTTCTTCTTGCTTCTAGTGTGGACTTCATAGCCTCTTGATGCCTTCATCCTTATCTTAGCTAAGTGTAGATCCCATCTTAGGTCTTCCTTGTCTCACACCAAAGCTCATCCAAGGAATGACTTCTAGGCCTTGTCTTTGTGACTTCGGCCTTTCCTCCTCCTTGAATGCATCCTCTCTAATAGATTGCATATGTTGACTAACTTGATTCACAGCAAAGCATAAGTCTGGTCTTGTGAGAGTGAGGTAGATAAGCTTCCCAACCAGCTATTAGAGAGGATGCATTCAAGGAGGAGGAAAGGCCGAAGTCACAAAGACAAGGCCTAGAAGTCATTCCTTGGATGAGCTTTGGTGTGAGACAAGGAAGACCTAAGATGGGATCTACACTTAGCTAAGATAAGGATGAAGGCATCAAGAGGCTATGAAGTCCACACTAGAAGCAAGAAGAAGCACAAAGCAATGACTTGTGCAAGAGTATAACCGAGACTTGGGAAAGAAGCAAGAAGAGCCAAAAAGGCGTGAATGAAGAGAGATAAGAGGAGCAGGCTATACTTGGGAGTGTTATCACGACCAAGAGTGTGTGGGACAAAGGAGGAGAGGTGCATAAGCTTATCATGGTGTCTTCCTCAGCTTATCACAAGAATAAATGTTGATAAGCTATAAAAGGAAGAGATAAGAGAGGAGTGAGAAGTGTGGACCATTTAGGTCATGTCACTATCACTCTAGAAGCGTGCCTCTCTCTCCTCAGACCACAAGGACAGCCTGTCCCTCTCTCATCAGAACCAAAGGAATCAAACAAAAAGGAGTGGTCCAAGGTTCAGACATGTCACTATCAAATCTGAGCCAAAACAAGACCACTCTTCCCCAAGTTTGAAATCAGACCGTTGGAGCCTCCTCTTCTTGTGTATGACCGAGATTATTAGGGTTTATACTTGTTTTATGTCTGTGTTAAAGTATTGTAAAAGTCCTATATAAGGACCAGACTTGTAACACATTGAAATAATAAGAAAGATTGAACACAAAAACTAGGGTTCTTATTCTCTCTCTAGCGCTTTCTTCTTCCTTATTCTCTCATTGTGTCTTTCACTCAAACACAATGAAACCATGAAGAGTCTCGGTCCTAAGGATGCTTTAATGCTCCTGGTTGTGTTCTTGATCAGCTCTTCCATAGCTGATTCAAGGAACAACACAAACCGGCTCTTAATGGACATTACAAGAACAACACCCTCTACTTACTGATTCTCTTAATCCTCATGAGTAAACACACTCTATAAGTGATGTTAGGCTCCTGGATAAGTCTCAAATAGAGTGGTGCTCTTGTTAAAGCTAAGTAGAATCACTAACTTCCAAGCTAAACTTGGTTGCGGTTCACTTATGCTCTTTCTCTCTAAACAAAGGTTTAGAGTAATCTCAAGGTTTCTCAACATGATTCCATAGTCATGATTGTGAAATCCCAACATGGTATCAGAGCATAAGATTCTAGGATTGAATCAAGCTCAAAAACCAGAGAAAAACAGAGCAAAACTTTCTCCCTTTCTCATTCAAAGCTTCCGCAAATTCAGAGAGTAAACTGAGCAAAACTCAGTCAATGTTCTCAAAACCAAAAGCTCAAACTGAGCAAAACTCAGTCCCTGAACTTCCCCTTCATTCTCTCATTCATACTCTCATTCATTTATACTCTCATTCTCATGCATTCATTCTCTCATTCTCTGCATTTTTCTTTCATTCTCTGGTTACCTATACTTCACATATTCTCTCTGATTTCTGTCCTTGAAGCTCCTTAGCTCACAATGACTTAAAAATCAGAGTGCATAGCTCCTGATCAAAGCTGTGTTATTTTGAGGATTATTGTGTGTTTTTTGGTGTTTTTAGGTGGAATGATGAACCAACTAGTGAGGACAATTTACAAAAGGGCTGGAGTTCAGTTTCTAAGTGGTTGTACCCACTGGTCTTGAGCTTACCTAAGAAGAAGAGGCGTCCAGAATCTGCTACAACAAGTTAGTCAAGAAAGGCAACACTGATTTCTTGGATAATCAAGTCTAGAAGCTGTTTCAAGAAGAGGCAGTGATGGAAGCTTGGATTCAAGGCTCAGTGTGCATCATGGTTAGGAAGATCAGTCTTGAAGCTGCTCTAAGATGGAGTAGTGATGGAGGATTGGCTCTTAGCATGGTGTGGTTAATCTGAAGCTAACAATGGAGCAGACCAAAAGGTGTCCATACTTAAGGAAGGCTACAAGTTGAACAACCCATCAAGGCTGTTAAGGTCTCAAGAGAAGTCATCAAGGAGCAGCCAAAGGAGAGGAGCTAGAACCGGTTATGCAACTGATGAATCAACTCACATCTCAAATGGTGCTTCCGACTCCATGAAGGCTTAACAGTCCGGGGGAGGTTTTAAACCTCAAAGAAATGGAGTAAACCCTAGAGGAACTCCCAAAACCAGAAGCAACAACACCTTGATTGATGTTAGAACCGGGAATCACTAAGTGGAGCAGACCAAGAAGGAAATGCAAGCTAGTGGTAGGCGTTGAATCAGCTCAAATCAAGAGTGTTGGTGTGGAAAAGAAGGGCTGAGATTGTATGTGCAAAAATCCAGAGAGATATGCACAAGGTTTCAAAGTCCCAAACATGTCCAAAGGAAGGCTAAACCTCAACTCCTAAAAGGCTAAACTCCTAAACTCTCACTGTTTTTATTAAGTCTTCATTAAGTCAATTAAAATCACTTGTGTTACTTATCCATTGCTTAATCATATACTTAATCTCATGGCATTTTACTTTAACAAGTCTTCTTTGAATCTTTGATGTGAAGGTTCATTAGGAGGCCTAAAGGAGGAGTTAGACCATGGGCAGATTAAGTGACAAGGAGAGAGCTCAAGGAGTGACAAGAAAGAAGGCTAAGTCTTGAGGCAAGGTCATGGAAGGTCCAATGGTGAAGCTTAGTCCAATGGAGAAGCTTGATCCAAGATGGAGAAGGCAATCTAAAGGAGAAGTCAACCTAATGAACCGGCTCATTCAAATGCACAAAGGAACATGTCAATGCTTACATTAAGGGGATGTTGTGGCTATACTCTTTTTCCCTCCTTAAGGTTTTATCCCATGAGGTTTTACTTAAGGAGGTTTTTAATGAGGTAGCTCCCGCATCTCCAAGCTTGGCCTCTGGTCCTTTAGTGTCTCGGCGCCCAAGCTTGCGGGGGAGTATTAGAGAGGATGCATTCAAGGAGGAGGAAAGGCCGAAGTCACAAAGACAAGGCCTAGAAGTCATTCCTTGGATGAGCTTTGGTGTGAGACAAGGAAGACCTAAGATGGGATCTACACTTAGCTAAGCTAAGGATGAAGGCATCAAGAGGCTATGAAGTCCACACTAGAAGCAAGAAGAAGCACAAAGCAATGACTTGTGCAAGAGTATAACCGAGACTTGGGAAAGAAGCAAGAAGAGCCAAAAAGGCGTGAATGAAGAGAGATAAGAGGAGCAGGCTATACTTGGGAGTGTTATCACGACCAAGAGTGTGTGGGACAAAGGAGGAGAGGTGCATAAGCTTATCATGGTGTCTTCCTCAGCTTATCACAAGAATAAATGTTGATAAGCTATAAAAGGAAGAGATAAGAGAGGAGTGAGAAGTGTGGACCATTTAGGTCATGTCACTATCACTCTAGAAGCGTGCCTCTCTCTCCTCAGACCACAAGGACAGCCTGTCCCTCTCTCATCAGAACCAAAGGAATCAAACAAAAAGGAGTGGTCCAAGGTTCAGACATGTCACTATCAAATCTGAGCCAAAACAAGACCACTCTTCCCCAAGTTTGAAATCAGACCGTTGGAGCCTCCTCTTCTTGTGTATGACCGAGATTATTAGGGTTTATACTTGTTTTATGTCTGTGTTAAAGTATTGTAAAAGTCCTATATAAGGACCAGACTTGTAACACATTGAAATAATAAGAAAGATTGAACACAAAAACTAGGGTTCTTATTCTCTCTCTAGCGCTTTCTTCTTCCTTATTCTCTCATTGTGTCTTTCACTCAAACACAATGAAACCATGAAGAGTCTCGGTCCTAAGGATGCTTTAATGCTCCTGGTTGTGTTCTTGATCAGCTCTTCCATAGCTGATTCAAGGAACAACACAAACCGGCTCTTAATGGACATTACAAGAACAACACCCTCTACTTACTGATTCTCTTAATCCTCATGAGTAAACACACTCTATAAGTGATGTTAGGCTCCTGGATAAGTCTCAAATAGAGTGGTGCTCTTGTTAAAGCTAAGTAGAATCACTAACTTCCAAGCTAAACTTGGTTGCGGTTCACTTATGCTCTTTCTCTCTAAACAAAGGTTTAGAGTAATCTCAAGGTTTCTCAACATGATTCCATAGTCATGATTGTGAAATCCCAACACAATCACCCACAGTGAATCAAGTTAGTCAACATATGCAATCACCCACAGTGGATCAACTGAACAAGGTATTTGGATGGGTAAGAATGAGAGCACAGAGATTGTTGGCTATTGTGATGCAGATTGGGCTGGAGATAAGAGTGATAGGAGATCAACAACCGGCTATTGTACCTTCATTGGAGGCAACTTGGTAACTTGGAAGACAAAGAAGCAGAAGGTGGTATCTTGTTCTAGTGCTGAAGCTGAGTATAGGGCAATGAGGAAGCTTGCAACCGAGTTAACATGGCTGAAGGCTCTGCTTAAGGACTTTGGCATAGAGCAATCAAGTCCAATCACCTTCCATTGTGACAACCAGGCTGCTATTCACATTGCAACCAACTCAGTGTTTCACGAGAGGACCAAACACATTGAGATTGATTGTCACAAGGTAAGGGAGAAGATAGAAGATGGAACCATTTTGCCTTGCTACACAAAGAGTGAAGATCAGCTTGCGGACATCTTCACTAAGGCTGCTAGTCTTAAGGTTTGCACTCATGTCTTTGGCAAACTAGGGCTGGTGGCTATCCATGATTAGAACTCTCCTGATTCATGAGCAGCATACTCTTTTTCCCTTGATGTGGTTTTGTCCCAAGTGGTTTTCCACATCAAGGTTTTTTTAATGAGGTGTTGCCATGATCATTCCAAGTTCAGTCTTTAGGGTGATTCCAAAGTCTGAACTTGAGGGGGAGTATTGATCATGAAGACAACAATGTGCTAAGGCTGTGCATTATCAAAATGTGAACAAGTATTGCACATTGTTGAAGTGCAAAGTTGGGGACATCTGATTAGGGTTTAAGAAGTCTGATCAGGGTTTAAAGAGGCGCCAACATTCAAGTCTTGGTCTTGTGAGAGAATCAGACCGTTGGAGACCAAGAGGATGCGCAAATGGTGTGGACCACAAGTGGTCCACACTCTCTTTCTCTCTCCTGCTCATGTTCAGACCTGACCACTCTTTGTCCCCTAGTTCTTTTTGTCTTTAAGCTTCTTTAGGTTAAACAGCTCTTGTGCTGGAACACCTATATATATGCTGTAAACACTAAAATATCAATTATGGGTTTGTGAACCTCATTCTCTCTCTTTTCTGCTGCGCTTATTCTCTCTACATTTATCAAGAACCCTAATGTTCACACACTCTAAATCTCACATTATTTAGAAGGGTTATTTAGGGGTGTTACAAATGAACATAAACTTGTATAAAAGAATTCTCATTCTACCTTTAGGAGCATACAAAATCTTACTTATAGTTGTCTAACCTCACCTAAAATCTCCAATCCATGACACATATGTTTCAAGAATTGTTGTTTAAAAAGTTTTGTTTAGGATTCTCATGGGACCTTTTACAAGATCAAAGTGTCTTTCTAGTATTTATACGGGTTACTTAGGGGTGTTACAAATGAACATAAACTTGTATAAAATGCTTCTCATTCTACCTTAAGCAACATACAAAAACTTACTTATAGTTATTTAACCTCACCTAAAACCCCCGATCCATGACACATATGTTTCAAGAATTTTTGTTTAAAAAGTTTTGTTTAGGATTCTCATAGGACCTTTTACAAGATCATAGTGTCTTTCGAGTATTTAGAAGGGTTACTTAGGGGTGTTACAAACGAACATAAACTTGTATAAAATGCTTCTCATTCTACCTTAAGGAGCATACAAAAACTTACTTATAGTTGTCTGATGCGGTCATCAAAACCATACTAGACCAGGCGCTCGCTAACTCAAGCACTACGTCAGTCACTACGTCAGTCAGCACGCTGACTAACTCAACCACTACGTCAGTCAGCGCAACCAGACCCGATGGAGACCAACAGTCAGAAAATGAAGCACTCCGACCAATCCAGGAGGAACCAATCAACAAATCCAATTGTTCTGGATTCCCAACTCATCAGAGGACCAAGGAGAATTGGATTCGAACCAAAAGGAGTAATGGTTTGAAAGATATTCAACTTCCAAATCAGGAGATGCTACACTTGCCTTATTTGGAAGATTATGAGTTTATATGTTGCCAAACTCGAACTTGGCGACCAGGAGACTTATTACTACTCCTAGAAGCACTCTACAACACCTTAAGAAGCACCAGCACACACAGGATCAGGCGGATCCTATTGGAACATAAACCAACTCAACCGAAGCTATTTATGGAAGCTATGAAGACCAATTGGTTTGCCACCTCTCAAACCAAGATTTGGCGACCAGGAGACATTTACCACGAGGCCAAGAATATAGAAGATGTCCACAACTCATCCAGAATGCTCAGAATCAATTGGAGGCTCAGCTTGTTCAACTTTCCTTATTCTGACACAAGCACATTCAAGGAGAAGATCATCCAACGGCTCCTTTCCAAGAATGAGAGCTGCGAATTCTTTGCCTGTCAAGATGTTCCAGAGATTCTAACTTATCCCCTAAAGCCATCCAGATACAAAGAAAGCATCCAAGCCATTGAAGCCTTGCCATATTCAGCCTAACGGCTAGTTTTTCATTAAGTTCGATTTCTTTCTTGTTCAAGGTCAATATGACCGTTTGTAAAAAGCCTATAAAGGCATAGTTTAGCTCATTGTATTATTCACCTTTCAACCTTTCAATTAATCAAAGTATTATTCAGTTCTTCAAAGAGTGTTCTTTGTAGAGATATTTCGTCTTAGGAATTCATTGAGTGATTCAATTGTTTCCGAAGATTGTTGGATTAACTTGTTTGTGTGATTCAAATAAGTTGTTCAACCACAGATTGAGAGAGTCAATCAAATCCACCGGTTGAGAGAGTCAATCATTTCATTCATCCATTCCATCCATCTCGGTCAAGTAAGAGAGCTTTTAAGCCAGTGCTTGCCCTCCATCAATCCATAACTCAAGCTTCCGCTCCGGGGCTGCATCATCTGGTATCAGAGCATCACTTTGATTCCAGGGCTGCATCATCTGGTATCAGAGCCGAAAGGTTCCTAATCAGGTGTATTCTATCCTTTACCTTTCGGTTATTGCATTTATATTTATGTTTTCATTGCATCTTTAAAATAAAAACCCATAAAAATTGTTTGTTTTATCATATTAATTAGTTTCTGATTTTGTTTGCATATTTAAAAAAAAAAAAAAAAAATTTGTTTTCATTTTATTCATAGTTCAATTCTGTTTTGTTTTACATCTTAAAAAAAAAAAAGTTTGTTTTGTGTTTCTTTTGATTTCTATTTTTGTTCTTAGTTTGTTTCAAAAAGTTCAAAAAAAAAAAGTTTTCATTCCTTTGATTCGATTTCTTAACCCAAAAGCAAAAAAAAAAGTGTTATTTCCATATTAGTTTTTGTGTCATTTCGAAATTCAAAAAAAAAAAAAAAAAAGTTTCCTTAAATCTTTGCATCACAAATCTTGTTTCCATTTCTTTTGTGCAGAATTTTATTTCCATATTTGCACCAAATCGTGTGGATTCTTTTAATTAAAGAAAGTTTGCAATTCTCTGAATTTTACTTCTTTGTGTTAGAATTCATTGATACGCTTTTGAGTTTATTATGTCAGGTATTGAATCAGACATGGGAGAAGGAGCAGCTGCTGATCAGATCACCATGAATCAGCTTCTTGAAGTCTTGAGAGGCATGAGTGAGCATCTGACCCAGCTAGAGAAGTCCCATCCTACACAACAACAAGAAGAGAATGGACTTGGGAATGCACCAGGAACTACTTATGTGGAGCCTAAACCACCAGACCAATATTGGAGAACAAGAACGACAAAGTCACATCCACCAAGGACTTCCCAACGAAAATCAGGGAGTGACTCAAGCCGTGCGACATTCCAAGCCACCTACAAGTCAAAAGTCAGGTTAATTTGGGATGATGGATATTATTATTATGGACCTGAATTCTTTGTATATCCAGGAGGTAAAGCAAGCTATATAGATTGGGAAAGCAACATGGAAGAGTACTTTAGCTACTATTGTGTTCCTGATGAAGAGCGACTCCATATAGCACTTGGACAACTCACCAAAGAGGCTCTAAGATGGTGGAACAAAGAAGAGTACGAGAGATGGTACTACAAGGAGCCAAAGATCAGAACATGGGATGACTTAAAGTTGAGCATGTGGGAGAAGTATTGTTCACAGAACAAAACTACTTATCCACCGAAGAGATCATCAACTCCTAAACTTGTGCAAGACGCCAATAACTCTCAAACAAAGTATCAAGGTAAGTTCTCTGTCTATAAGAATACATTAGAACTAATGTGTTGTAAGTGTAAGAGCAGGGATCATGTTGCTAAGGACTGTCCAAGAAAGAGGACCACAACATCAAATGGTGAAAAGCTAGTACCACAAGAGACCAAAGGAGGAGAAAAGCAACCAGCAGCCTTTGAACCATTTAATGAGTTTCCCACCTTCAGTTTAGCACCAGTAGAGCACACTCACGAAGTCCTGAAGGAGAAACCAGATTTGAGCACCAACTCATTGTCTAAATCACAAGACATCCCCATAATTGAAGAAGTTCAATTTTTGGCAAATAACAAGGTAAGTTCTGAACTTAAAGTGAATAAACTTGTTTGTCCAACCACTGTTATGATGCACTTGTGTCTGGACCAAAAGGTTCATGAAAGTTCAGGTGACAAAGAAGAAGTGGAGCAACACCAATGTCATGATCCAGAAGCAAGTAAAGGACAAGAGTACATTCAAGGTACCATCATGACTGTTGTACCAAGACATGAGCGAGACAAGGTAAGTCAATATCTTACTCAAAATGTTCATACTGATTCCAAGGATATGATAATGCATTTGTCTTGTCCAAAAGAACTTGAGAAAGGTATAGGTCTTGAAGTCAAGTTTCGGGCAGAATCATCAATACACAAGAATCAAGATGAGAAATATCAGGGAGCTTCAATCACTGATGGACTAGAGCATAAAACCTCTAGTAGTACACGCATAAGGAGAGAGGCGACTCTGAACCAGCTTGTCAAAGCCATAATGGTAAGCTTCAACCTTTTGCAACCTGTTTTTAAAGTCCTAAACTCAGATATAATCCACTTGCTCTTTCCCTTAAGAGTTGACTTAGGTACAGGTCCGATAAAGATCAAGAAGCCAAGGGCAGAAGGAGTCTTGAAAGAGAGACCAAAACCGAGCCATGTTTCCACACATGAGCCACAAGCAAATCAAAGGCTTGAATTATATCATGCTCCTACCAAACATGAGGTTATTGCTGAGCTTAAAGTGCCTAACACTGACTATCAACCCACTGGTATAATGCACTTGTTTCTTGAGTCAAGTGTTGAGACAGGGATTAAAGCCAAAGATAAGGCCAAATGGGAGATCAAGGAAAATCCACCGGACCATGCATCACTTTGCTCTATCATCATGCCCACTGAAGAAAGCCACCACCATCAGGATGTTAGCCAGGTAAGTCTATCTATAATCCACCTCATTTCTAATGATCCAGCAGCTCTGTTGAAGGACTTGTTAAACTTGCCAGAAGTTACTATAACTAGGGACAGTGAAATAGCTTCAAGTTTATCTCTTCATAAGAAGCCCATAATACACTTGTCTCTTTGCCAAAGTGTTGAGGATATTTCAGGTCTTAAGGAGAGCAGGAGAAAGATAAGCGAAGGAGATGTCACACCAGCTCAAAGAATAGGAGCATTGCTGTCCTATTTACTCAAGGAAGAGCCACCGGATGCTCCACAACTCAACCGGAATCAAAATGATTCCCAAGGTAATCTTCTAAACCCTCATTCACTTCACTGGACTAACTTGACTTATCTATGTGCAGGTTATCAAGTTTTGAGGTCAAAACTTCTTGAAGAGGGAGGGTATGATGCGGTCATCAAAACCATACTAGACCAGGCGCTCGCTAACTCAAGCACTACGTCAGTCACTACGTCAGTCAGCACGCTGACTAACTCAACCACTACGTCAGTCAGCGCAACCAGACCCGATGGAGACCAACAGTCAGAAAATGAAGCACTCCGACCAATCCAGGAGGAACCAATCAACAAATCCAATTGTTCTGGATTCCCAACTCATCAGAGGACCAAGGAGAATTGGATTCGAACCAAAAGGAGTAATGGTTTGAAAGATATTCAACTTCCAAATCAGGAGATGCTACACTTGCCTTATTTGGAAGATTATGAGTTTATATGTTGCCAAACTCGAACTTGGCGACCAGGAGACTTATTACTACTCCTAGAAGCACTCTACAACACCTTAAGAAGCACCAGCACACACAGGATCAGGCGGATCCTATTGGAACATAAACCAACTCAACCGAAGCTATTTATGGAAGCTATGAAGACCAATTGGTTTGCCACCTCTCAAACCAAGATTTGGCGACCAGGAGACATTTACCACGAGGCCAAGAATATAGAAGATGTCCACAACTCATCCAGAATGCTCAGAATCAATTGGAGGCTCAGCTTGTTCAACTTTCCTTATTCTGACACAAGCACATTCAAGGAGAAGATCATCCAACGGCTCCTTTCCAAGAATGAGAGCTGCGAATTCTTTGCCTGTCAAGATGTTCCAGAGATTCTAACTTATCCCCTAAAGCCATCCAGATACAAAGAAAGCATCCAAGCCATTGAAGCCTTGCCATATTCAGCCTAACGGCTAGTTTTTCATTAAGTTCGATTTCTTTCTTGTTCAAGGTCAATATGACCGTTTGTAAAGAGCCTATAAAGGCATAGTTTAGCTCATTGTATTATTCACCTTTCAACCTTTCAATTAATCAAAGTATTATTCAGTTCTTCAAAGAGTGTTCTTTGTAGAGATCTTTCGTCTTAGGAATTCATTGAGTGATTCAATTGTTTCCGAAGATTGTTGGATTAACTTGTTTGTGTGATTCAAATAAGTTGTTCAACCACAGATTGAGAGAGTCAATCAAATCCACCGGTTGAGAGAGTCAATCATTTCATTCATCCATTCCATCCATCTCGGTCAAGTAAGAGAGCTTTTAAGCCAGTGCTTGCCCTCCATCAATCCATAACTCAAGCTTCCGCTCCGGGGCTGCATCATTGTCCTACCTCACCTAAATTCTCCAATCCATGACATGTATGTTTCAAGAAGTTTTGGTTAAAAAATTTTATTTAGGATTCTCATAGGACCTTTTAGAAGATCAAAGTGTCTTTCTAGTCTTTTAGAGGGGTTACTTAGTTGTGTTAAAAACGAACATAAACATGTAAAACATGCTTATCATTCTACCTTTGGGAGAATACAAAAACTTACTTATAGTTGTCCTACCGCACCTAAATTCTCCAATCCATGACATGTATGTTTCAAAAAGTTTTGGTTAAAATTTTTTATTTAGGATTCTCATAGGACCTTTTAGAAGATCAAAGTGTCTTTCTAGTCTTTTAGAGGGGTTACTTAGTTATGTTAAAAACGAACATAAACATGTAAAACATGCTTATCATTCTACCTTTGGGAGAATACAAAAACTTACTAATAGTTGTCCTACTTCACCTAAATTCTCCAATCCATAACATATATGTTTCAAGAAGTTTTGGTTAAAAAGTTTTATTTAGGATTCTCATAGGACCTTTTAGAAGATCAAAGTGTCTTTCTAGCCTATTAGAGGGGTTACTTAGTTGTGTTACAATCGAACATAAACATGTAAAACATGCTTATCATTCTACCTTTGGGAGAATACAAAAACTTACTTATAGTTGTCCTACTTCACCTAAATTCTCCAATCCATGACATATATGTTTCAAGAAGTTTTGGTTAAAAAGTTTTATTTTGGATTCTCATAGGACCTTTTAGAAGATCAAAATGTCTTTCTAGTCTTTTGGAGGGGTTACTTAGTTGTGTTACAAACGAACAAAAACATGTACAACATGCTTCTCATTCTACCTTTGGGAGCATACAAAAACTTACTTATAGTTGTCTTACTGCACCTAAATTCTCCAATCCATGACACATAGGTTTCAAGAAGTTTTGTTTAAAAAGTTTTGTTTAGGATTATCATAGGAACTTGTAGAAGGTCAAAGTGTCTTTCTATTATTTAGAAGGGTTATTTAGGGGTGTTACAAATGAACATAAACTTGTATAAAATGATTCTCATTCTACCTTTAGGAGCATACAAAATCTTACTTATAGTTGTCTAACCTCACCTAAAATCTCCAATCCATGACACATATGTTTCAAAAATTGTTGTTTAAAAAGTTTTGTTTAGGATTCTCATGGGACCTTTTACAAGATCAAAGTGTCTTTCTAGTATTTAGACGGGTTACTTAGGGGTGTTACAAACGAACATAAACTTGTATAAAATGCTTCTCATTCTACCTTAAGCAACATACAAAAACTTACTTATAGTTGTTTAACCTCACCTAAAACCCCCGATCCATGACACATATGTTTCAAGAATTTTTGTTTAAAAAATTTTGTTTAGGATTCTCATAGGACCTTTTACAAGATCATAGTGTCTTTCGAGTATTTAGAAGGGTTACTTAGGGGTGTTACAAACGAACATAAACTTGTATAAAATGCTTCTCATTCTACCTTAAGGAGCATACAAAAACTTACTTATAGTTGTCCTACCTCACCTAAATTCTCCAATCCATGACATGTATGTTTCAAGAAGTTTTGGTTAAAAATTTTTATTTAGGATTCTCATAGGACCTTTTAGAAGATCAAAGTGTCTTTCTAGTCTTTTAGAGGGGTTACTTAGTTGTGTTAAAAACGAACATAAACATGTAAAACATGCTTATCATTCTACCTTTGGGAGAATACAAAAACTTACTTATAGTTGTCCTACCTCACCTAAATTCTCCAATCCATGACATGTATGTTTCAAGAAGTTTTGGTTAAAATTTTTTTATTTAGGATTCTCATAGGACCTTTTAGAAGATCAAAGTGTCTTTCTAGTCTTTTAGAGGGGTTACTTAGTTGTGTTAAAAACGAACATAAACATGTAAAACATGCTTATCATTCTACCTTTGGGAGAATACAAAAACTTACTTATAGTTGTCCTACCTCACCTAAATTCTCCAATCCATGACATATATGTTTCAAGAAGTTTTGGTTAAAAAGTTTTATTTTGGATTCTCATAGGACCTTTTAGAAGATCAAAATGTCTTTCTAGTCTTTTGGAGGGGTTACTTAGTTGTGTTACAAACGAACATAAACATGTACAACATGCTTCTCATTCTACCTTTGGGAGCATACAAAAACTTACTTATAGTTGTCTTACTGCACCTAAATTCTCCAATCCATGACACATAGGTTTCAAGAAGTTTTGTTTAAAAAGTTTTGTTTAGGATTATCATAGGAACTTGTAGAAGGTCAAAGTGTCTTTCTATTATTTAGAAGGGTTATTTAGGGGTGTTACAAATGAACATAAACTTGTATAAAATGATTCTCATTCTACCTTTAGGAGCATACAAAATCTTACTTATAGTTGTCTAACCTCACCTAAAATCTCCAATCCATGACACATATGTTTCAATTGTTGTTTAAAAAGTTTTGTTTAGGATTCTCATAGGACCTTTTACAAGATCAAAGTGTCTTTCTAGTATTTAGACGAGTTACTTAGGGGTGTTACAAACGAACAAAAACTTGTATAAAATGCTTCTCATTCTACCTTAAGCAACATACAAAAACTTACTTATAGTTGTTTAACCTCACCTAAAACCTCCAATCCATGACACATATGTTTCAAGAATTTTTGTTTAAAAAGTTTTGATTAGGATTCTCATAGGACCTTTTACAAGATCATAGTGTCTTTCGAGTATTTAGAAGGGTTACTTAGGGGTGTTACAAACGAACATAAGCTTGTATAAAATGCTTCTCATTCTACCTTAAGGAGCATACAAAAACTTACTTATAGTTGTCCTACCTCACCTAAATTCTCCAATCCATGACATGTATGTTTCAAGAAGTTTTGGTTAAAAAGTTTTATTTAGGATTCTCATAGGACCTTTTAGAAGATCAAAGTGTCTTTCTAGTCTTTTGGAGGGGTTACTTAGTTGTGTTACAAACGAACATAAACATGTATAACATGCTTCTCATTCTACCTTTGGGAGCATACAAAAACTTACTTATAGTTGTCTTACTGCACCTAAATTCTCCAATCCATGACACATAGGTTTCAAGAAGTTTTGTTTAAAAAGTTTTGTTTAGGATTATCATAGGAACTTGTAGAAGGTCAAAGTGTCTTTCTATTATTTAGAAGGGTTATTTAGGGGTGTTACAAATGAACATAAACTTGTATAAAATGATTCTCATTCTACCTTTAGGAGCATACAAAATCTTACTTATAGTTGTCTAACCTCACCTAAAATCTCCAATCCATGACACATATGTTTCAATTGTTGTTTAAAAAGTTTTGTTTAGGATTCTCATAGGACCTTTTACAAGATCAAAGTGTCTTTCTAGTATTTAGACGAGTTACTTAGGGGTGTTACAAACGAACAAAAACTTGTATAAAATGCTTCTCATTCTACCTTAAGCAACATACAAAAACTTACTTATAGTTGTTTAACCTCACCTAAAACCTCCAATCCATGACACATATGTTTCAAGAATTTTTGTTTAAAAAGTTTTGATTAGGATTCTCATAGGACCTTTTACAAGATCATAGTGTCTTTCGAGTATTTAGAAGGGTTACTTAGGGGTGTTACAAACGAACATAAACTTGTATAAAATGCTTCTCATTCTACCTTAAGGAGCATACAAAAACTTACTTATAGTTGTCCTACCTCACCTAAATTCTCCAATCCATGACATGTATGTTTCAAGAAGTTTTGGTTAAAAAGTTTTATTTAGGATTCTCATAGGACCTTTTAGAAGATCAAAGTGTCTTTCTAGCCTATTAGAGGGGTTACTTAGTTGTGTTACAATCGAACATAAACATGTAAAACATGCTTATCATTCTACCTTTGGGAGAATACAAAAACTTACTTATAGTTGTCCTACTTCACCTAAATTCTCCAATCCATGACATATATGTTTCAAGAAGTTTTGGTTAAAAAGTTTTATTTTGGATTCTCATAGGACCTTTTAGAAGATCAAAATGTCTTTCTAGTCTTTTGGAGGGGTTACTTAGTTGTGTTACAAACGAACAAAAACATGTACAACATGCTTCTCATTCTACCTTTGGGAGCATACAAAAACTTACTTATAGTTGTCTTACTGCACCTAAATTCTCCAATCCATGACACATAGGTTTCAAGAAGTTTTGTTTAAAAAGTTTTGTTTGGGATTATCATAGGAACTTGTAGAAGGTCAAAGTGTCTTTCTATTATTTAGAAGGGTTATTTAGGGGTGTTACAAATGAACATAAACTTGTATAAAATGATTCTCATTCTACCTTTAGGAGCATACAAAATCTTACTTATAGTTGTCTAACCTCACCTAAAATCTCCAATCCATGACACATATGTTTCAAAAATTGTTGTTTAAAAAGTTTTGTTTAGGATTCTCATGGGACCTTTTACAAGATCAAAGTGTCTTTCTAGTATTTAGACGGGTTACTTAGGGGTGTTACAAACGAACATAAACTTGTATAAAATGCTTCTCATTCTACCTTAAGCAACATACAAAAACTTGAGAGTTTTTAGAGTATAAACATTAGGGTTCTTAGTAAGAGTGAGAGAGGGAGGCGCAGCACAAGAGAGAATAAGGTTTCAAAACCCTTAAGTTCATTCATTTGTGGTTACATCCTTTATATAAGACTTCCAACACACATGTTGTTTAACCTAAAGAAGATACAAGACAAAATGAAGAGGGACCAGGTCTGAGATGCTCTGAACCGTGGCAGGAGGTGAGAGAAAGGGTGTGGACCACTTGTGGTCCCCACCAGACAAAGCTTTCCTCCTAAACCCTAACGGCTCTCTCTCTAACACCAACGGCTCTCTTCTTCTTCTTAGGTCTGAATTAGGCGCCTTATCAAATGTGATGTCCCCAACTTTGTACATTATCAAATGTGCAAGACTTGTGCACATTTTGATAATACACAGCCTTTGCACATTTGATCTAATCATGATCAATACTCCCCCTCAAGTTCAGACTTTGGAATCACCCTAAAGACTGAACTTGGAATGATCATGGCAACACCTCATTAAAAACCTTGATGTGGAAAACCACTTGGGACAAAACCACACCAAGGGAAAAAGAGTATGCTGCTCATGAATCAGGAGAGTTCTAATCATGAATAGCCACTAGTCCTAGTTTGCCAAAGACATGAGTGCAAACCTTGAGACTAGCAGCCTTTGTGAAGATGTCTGCAAGCTGATCTTCACTCTTTGTGTAACAAGGCAGAATGGTTCCATCTTCAATCTTCTCCCTTACCTTGTGACAATCAATCTCAATGTGCTTGGTCCTCTCATGAAACACTGAGTTGGTTGCAATGTGAATAGCAGCCTGGTTGTCACAATGGAAGGTGATTGGACTTGATTGCTCTATGCCAAAGTCCTTAAGCAAAGCCTTCAGCCATGTTAACTCAGTTGCAAGCTTCCTCATGGCCCTATACTCAGCTTCAGCACTAGAACAAGATACCACCTTCTGCTTCTTTGTCTTCCAAGTTACCAAGTTGCCTCCAATGAAGGTACAATAGCCGGTTGTTGATCTCCTATCACTCTTATCTCCAGCCCAATCTGCATCACAATAGCCAACAATCTCTGTGCTCTCATTCTTACCCATCCAAATACCTTGTTCAGTTGATCCTTTGAGATATCTGAGTATCCTCTCAATCAAACTCCAATGATATACTGTGGGTGATTGCATATGTTGGCTAACTTGATTCACAGCAAAGCATAAGTCTGGTCTTGTAAGAGTGAGGTAGATAAGCTTCCCAACCAGCCTCCTATACAATGAGACATCCTTGAACTTGACTTCTTCTGATTTCTCCCCCTTTCTATTGACTTGGTAGCCATCTTCCAGAGGAGTCTTTGCAGCCTTGCAATCAAGCATACTTGTTTCTGTCAACAAGTCCTTAACATACTTCCTTTGGGACAGAAACAACCCATCATTGAATCTGCAAACTTCAATGCCCAAGAAGTACTTCAACTCACCAAGGTCTTTAATATCAAAGGAACTCTTGAGATAGGCCTTTGTGGATTGAATCCCATCATTATCACTTCCTGTGATAATCAAGTCATCCACATAAATCAGAACCACCACCACTCCTTGAGCACTTTGAAGCGTGAACAAAGTGTGATCAGATTGAGACTTCTTGAAGCCATGGTCCATGAGAGTATGACTGAGCTTATGGTACCATGCCCTTGGTGATTGCTTCAGACCATAAATTGCCCTTCTCAGCCTCAACACTTCATCATCTTTACACAAGTGCTTCAAACCTGGTGGTGGAGTCATATACACTTCCTCTTCAAGTTCACCTTGTAGAAAAGCATTCTTCACATCCATTTGCCATAGATTCCATGAGAGGTTGGTGGCTAAGCTCAATGTGACTCTCACTGTGTGAAGTTTAGCCACTGGTGCAAAGGTATCTGTATAGTCTTCTCCATAGGTTTGAGTGAATCCCCTTGCTACTAGCCTTGCCTTGTACCTCTCTATGTCTCCATTGCTTTTATACTTGATTGTGAAGACCCATTTAGAGCTAACAGTCTTCTTCTTTTTCGGCAGCTTCTCTACAATCCAAGTATGGTTCCTCTCCATAGCTTCTTTCTCATCCTTTACTGCATCCATCCAAACCTTGATACCCTCAGCCTCTTCATAAGTCTTAGGAACTTGGTTTAGCTCAATCTTTCCAAGAAAGGCCTTGTGACTAGATGGTAGCAAGTCAATAGAACAAGTAGACTGACTAGGATGAGCTACTGCTTGGTTGTTGTAGTAGACTCTTGTCTTCATCCATTCTGATGGATCTTTCTTTTCCCTTGTGCTTCTCCTGAGTTGCTGAACCTGTTGATCAACCACTTCCTCATTACCCACTGCCTCTTGATAAACCATCTCATCCTCATCCATATCCAAGTCCACTTGGTTCTGATCTTGAGGTAGAGTGTCTTCTTGAGGTTGAGCCGGTTCCTGAGTGTGTGTTGCTGGTTCAGTATCCTCTTGTTGAGCTTCCTGGGTAGGTGTCTTAGCCTTTTCTGGCCGTGGGGTGTCATTGCCCAAGTGATCCAACAAGTACTTCAAACTTGTAGCCAAATCAGAAGGTGATCTTGAGAGGTCTTTCAAACCTTCCCAATCCTTCTTCTCATAGTAACTCTGCCCCTCAATGAACTTAACATCCCTTGAAACATAGGTCCTGTTGTTGCTTGGATCAAAACACTTGTAGCCCTTCTGAGTTGTGGAGTATCCAAGAAACATACACCTTGTGCTCTTAGCATCTAGCTTGTTCCTTTGATCTCCTGAGATATATACAAAACAAACACAACCAAACACACGTAAGTGTTCAATAAATGGTTTGGCTTTGTTCAATACCTCATATGGTGAAATGTCTTGAAGAACTCTAGTTGGGATCCTGTTGATGAGATAGCATGCTGCCAACACTGCATCTCCCCAAAATCTCTTAGGAACATTGGTGTGGAACATCATGGACCTAGCAGCTTCCATGAGGTGTCTATTCTTCCTTTCAGCCACACCATTTTGTTGGGGAGTATGGGGACAGCTTGTTTGATGAAGGATCCCACATTTGTTTAAGTGAGCTTTGAATCTTTGGCTTGTATACTCTCCTCCATTATCTGACCTAAACACTTTGATCTTGGCATTAAACTGATTAGTAACATAGTTTTGGAAATTTAAAAATGCATCAAACACCCTATCTTTAGATGGAAGCAATGTTACCCAAGTATATTTAGATTTTTCATCTATGAAGGTCACAAAATACTTGTTTCTATCTCTAGACAGACAAGGTGAAGTCCAAACATCAGAGTGCACAAGATCAAAACAATGTTCATAGAGAGTAGTTGATTTAGGAAAGACAGTTCTACAATGTTTGCCAAGAATACAAGCTTCACAAGTTGAATGATCAAAGCTAACATTAGGCAACATTAAGTTCAAAGCACGAGCATGAGGATGTCCTAGTCTAGCATGCCATAGGACATTTTGATTGAAAGAAAAACAGGATTTAAAAGCTAATGAATCCGAGTTGCTTGGAGAAGTGTCTTCAAGGAGGTAAAGCTCATCTTGTGTACCACCTCTTCCAATAACCTTTCCATTCTTAATATCCTGAAAACAAACATCATTAGGCCCAAAGATAACATTGCAATTCAAGTCTTTAGTGATCCTCTTAACCGACAGCAAGTTAGACTTAAACTTAGGAACATAGAATGCATCACTTTCCTTGTTAAATAATCTCAACTTTCCTGTACCAATTATAGGAATCCCTTGACCATCAGCTATGGTTACTCTTCCTAGGGCAGGTTTAATGTTCTCCAACAACTTAGCATTACTAATCATATGGTGAGAAGCTCCTGAATCTACTACCAACTTATGATCAGTTTTACTAAGCAATTTATGTGAAAATAAAGAGATACCAGAGAGTTTAGAGGCATAAGCCTTGATGAGGTCCTCAAGGTCACTCTTCTTGACATACTCAGTGGCTGTGTAGAGTGCAAGCTCCCCTCCTTGAGCTGAAGTAGAGGCTGGTTCATTCACAGCTTCTTGTGAGATGTTTGCATTTGCCCTTGAGTTCTTGAACTTGTCTGGTTTGAGGTGGGGATGAAGTACCCAACACTTCTCCTTGGAGTGGCCTTTCCTCTTGCAATGTTCACAAAATGGCGCCTTCTTCTCCTCAGGTTTGAAGCCGGCTTTGTTGGCAGTCACCAACTCCCCCTTACCTCCAAACAAACCAATGTTTCCTTCTTCCTTTTGGAGCCTTGAGCACACCTCTTCAAAATCAGGAAGTGTAGTCTCCCTTAGGATCTTCATGATGGCATCATTGTAAACCGGATTCAAGTTGAGTAGAAGGCCAAAGATCTTGTCTTGCTCCTTTCTCTCAATGAGAACCTTAGGGTTTAAAGTGCTTGGCCTTAGCATCTCAAGTTCAGACCATGCTGAAGAGAACTTCCCAAGATACTTGGTAAAGTCATGGTCTTCTTGTTTCAGCTCACTTATGGCCTTCTTAACTTCATACACCCTGCTGAGATTAGACACATCTCCATAAATCTTCTTGAGAGTATCCCACAGTGATTTTGCTGTCTCACAATGAGAATAAGCTTCAAGGATGGATGGGTCAAGAGAGTTTTGGAGAAACCCAAGCACAAGCTGATCTTCTTGAAACCATTTAGCTTCTGCCTTTTTTGTTTCCTCATCCTTCTTCTTGGCTTCATCTTCTTCAGTTGGTGTTTTATCCTCCAAGATGTGATCCCACAATCCTCTTCCACAAATGGCTGTCTTGATGGTCCTTTGCCATGTCCTGTAGTTGATTCCTTTGAGCATAACAGGAACAACAGTAGGCCTCAAGCTTGAGTTGATGTGAGCTGTATCTTCCATGGTAAGAGACTGAGAGAGAGTAGTTGAAGACTGAGAAGCCGAGACTGAACAAGATTAGGACCGAGAGACTTAGGGCTTTCTTTTGGACCGTGAGTTTAAAGGAACTGAGAGAATGAGAGCTTAAGAACAAGATTGAGGGTTTTAGACCAGAGAGAATGAGAGAACTTGAAGAATAGAGGCTTTAGAAACCGGAAGAATGAAGAGAGAGAGATTTAGGGTTTTGGACCGAGAGTGCTGCAGCCGAGATAAGATGAATCAAAGAGAGAGAATCAAGAGAATGAGGAACATTGCTCTGATACCATGAGAGTTTTTAGAGTATAAACATTAGGGTTCTTAGTAAGAGTGAGAGAGGGAGGCGCAGCACAAGAGAGAATAAGGTTTCAAAACCCTTAAGTTCATTCATTTGTGGTTACATCCTTTATATAAGACTTCCAACACACATGTTGTTTAACCTAAAGAAGATACAAGACAAAATGAAGAGGGACCAGGTCTGAGATGCTCTGAACCGTGGCAGGAGGTGAGAGAAAGGGTGTGGACCACTTGTGGTCCCCACCAGACAAAGCTTTCCTCCTAAACCCTAACGGCTCTCTCTCTAACACCAACGGCTCTCTTCTTCTTCTTAGGTCTGAATTAGGCGCCTTATCAAATGTGATGTCCCCAACTTTGTACATTATCAAATGTGCAAGACTTGTGCACATTTTGATAATACACAGCCTTTGCACATTTGATCTAATCATGATCAATAAAACTTACTTATAGTTGTTTAACCTCACCTAAAACCCCCGATCCATGACACATATGTTTCAAGAATTTTTGTTTAAAAAATTTTGTTTAGGATTCTCATAGGACCTTTTACAAGATCATAGTGTCTTTCGAGTATTTAGAAGGGTTACTTAGGGGTGTTACAAACGAACATAAACTTGTATAAAATGCTTCTCATTCTACCTTAAGGAGCATACAAAAACTTACTTATAGTTGTCCTACCTCACCTAAATTCTCCAATCCATGACATGTATGTTTCAAGAAGTTTTGGTTAAAAATTTTTATTTAGGATTCTCATAGGACCTTTTAGAAGATCAAAGTGTCTTTCTAGTCTTTTAGAGGGGTTACTTAGTTGTGTTAAAAACGAACATAAACATGTAAAACATGCTTATCATTCTACCTTTGGGAGAATACAAAAACTTACTTATAGTTGTCCTACCTCACCTAAATTCTCCAATCCATGACATGTATGTTTCAAGAAGTTTTGGTTAAAATTTTTTTATTTAGGATTCTCATAGGACCTTTTAGAAGATCAAAGTGTCTTTCTAGTCTTTTAGAGGGGTTACTTAGTTGTGTTAAAAACGAACATAAACATGTAAAACATGCTTATCATTCTACCTTTGGGAGAATACAAAAACTTACTTATAGTTGTCCTACCTCACCTAAATTCTCCAATCCATGACATATATGTTTCAAGAAGTTTTGGTTAAAAAGTTTTATTTTGGATTCTCATAGGACCTTTTAGAAGATCAAAATGTCTTTCTAGTCTTTTGGAGGGGTTACTTAGTTGTGTTACAAACGAACATAAACATGTACAACATGCTTCTCATTCTACCTTTGGGAGCATACAAAAACTTACTTATAGTTGTCTTACTGCACCTAAATTCTCCAATCCATGACACATAGGTTTCAAGAAGTTTTGTTTAAAAAGTTTTGTTTAGGATTATCATAGGAACTTGTAGAAGGTCAAAGTGTCTTTCTATTATTTAGAAGGGTTATTTAGGGGTGTTACAAATGAACATAAACTTGTATAAAATGATTCTCATTCTACCTTTAGGAGCATACAAAATCTTACTTATAGTTGTCTAACCTCACCTAAAATCTCCAATCCATGACACATATGTTTCAATTGTTGTTTAAAAAGTTTTGTTTAGGATTCTCATAGGACCTTTTACAAGATCAAAGTGTCTTTCTAGTATTTAGACGAGTTACTTAGGGGTGTTACAAACGAACAAAAACTTGTATAAAATGCTTCTCATTCTACCTTAAGCAACATACAAAAACTTACTTATAGTTGTTTAACCTCACCTAAAACCTCCAATCCATGACACATATGTTTCAAGAATTTTTGTTTAAAAAGTTTTGATTAGGATTCTCATAGGACCTTTTACAAGATCATAGTGTCTTTCGAGTATTTAGAAGGGTTACTTAGGGGTGTTACAAACGAACATAAACTTGTATAAAATGCTTCTCATTCTACCTTAAGGAGCATACAAAAACTTACTTATAGTTGTCCTACCTCACCTAAATTCTCCAATCCATGACATGTATGTTTCAAGAAGTTTTGGTTAAAAAATTTTATTTAGGATTCTCATAGGACCTTTTAGAAGATCAAAGTGTCTTTCTAGTCTTTTAGAGGGGTTACTTAGTTGTGTTAAAACGAACATAAACATGTAAAACATGCTTATCATTCTACATTTGGGAGAATACAAAAACTTACTTATAGTTTTCCTACCTCACCTAAATTCTCCAATCCATGACATGTATGTTTCAAGAAGTTTTGGTTAAAATTTTTTATTTAGGATTCTCATAGGACCTTTTAGAAGATCAAAGTGTCTTTCTAGTCTTTTAAAGGGGTTACTTAGTTGTGTTACAAACGAACATAAACATGTAAAACATGCTTATCATTCTACCTTTGGGAGAATACAAAAATTTACTTATAGTTGTCCTACCTCACCTAAATTCTCCAATTCATGACATATATGTTTCAAGAAGTTTTGGTTAAAAAGTTTTATTTTGGATTCTCATAGGACCTTTTAGAAGATCAAAATGTCTTTCTAGCCTATTAGAGGGGTTACTTAGTTGTGTTACAATCGAACATAAACATGTAAAACATGCTTATCATTCTACCTTTGGGAGAATACAAAAACTTACTTGTAGTTGTCCTACTTCACCTAAATTCTCCAATCCATGACATATATGTTTCAAGAAGTTTTGGTTAAAAAGTTTTATTTTGGATTCTCATAGGACCTTTTAGAAGATCAAAATGTCTTTCTAGTCTTTTGGAGGGGTTACTTAGTTGTGTTACAAACGAACATAAACATGTACAACATGCTTCTCATTCTACCTTTGGGAGCATACAAAAACTTACTTATAGTTGTCTTACTGCACCTAAATTCTCCAATCCATGACACATAGGTTGTTAGAATTTGAGAGTATAAACCAGAGAATAGAGGAGTTCAACAGAGAATCACAAGATTAGAGAATTAGAGAGAGTTTGAAAGAATAAGAACAAGAGAGAGAGTAGAGAGAGAATTGGAGAAGAGAATATGTCTCCTTTACTTCTAATTTCGAAATCCACCTTACAATATACAGAAAACTAGCTGTTAGACTCATCCTAAACATGTGGCTAATAATTGTCCACATCTTTAAGCTTACAAGAGAAGCTAGTTCAAAATATCTTAAAGTAACTAAGCTGTTTTTACTGTTCATCCGTGGACACTATTCACAGATGCTTCTCTTCTAGTTACTTCTTGTAGTTTGGTTACTCCAAGACCTCCTCATGACCAATAGCACATTGATCTTCTATGATCTCCATTCCAATACTCCCCCTCAAGCTTGAATTCAAGGGTTGAATCAAGCTTGGGATAGCAATGGAGATCTACCTCATTAAAAACCTTCATGAAGAAAACCACTTGGGATAAAAATTCATGAAGGGAAAAAGAGTGTAGTCTCCACGGCCTTAGAGGATTCAGGAAGGTTAATGAGCCCCATCTTTGGATGAATGGACTCACACACCTTCAAGCTAGCTGCCTTGGTGAACACATCAGCTAGTTGTTCTTCACTCCTTGTGAAACATGGTAACACCACTCCTTGTTCAATCATCTGCCTCACCTTGTGACAGTCCACTTCTATATGCTTGGTTCTTTCTTGGAAGACTGAGTTTGATGCAATATGGATGGCTGCTTGGTTGTCACAATGCATGGTGATTGGCTTGGATATTACAATCCCCAGATCCGCAAGAAGACCTTTGATCCATGCTAACTCGGTTGCTAACTTCCTCATTGCTCTATACTCAGCTTCAGCACTTGAACATGAGACTATCTTCTGCTTCTTGCTCTTCCAAGTAACAAGATTGCCTCCAATGAATGTGCAATATCCTGTAGTAGACCTCCTGTCCACTCTATCTCCTGTCCAATCGGCATCACAATAACCAACCACTTCTGTGCTTTGATTACAACCCATCCAAATGCCTTGACCAGGAGCACCACTTAGGTATCTAAGTATCCTTTCAACCATATTCCAGTGATGCATCTTGGGAGCTTGCATATGTTGGCTTACTTGGTTTACTGCAAAACACAAATCAGGTCTGGTTATGGTTAAGTAAATGAGCTTACCAACCATCCTTCTATACTGAGTAATGTCCTCAAATGGTCTATCCTCAAGCTCCCCCTCTCTTATGACTTTGTAGCCTTCCTCAAGAGGTGTCTTAGCCGGTTTTGATCCTAGCTTTCCTGCTTCAGATAACAAATCAAGTGTGTACTTCCTTTGAGATAATAAGAGTCCATCATTAGATCGAAAAACCTCTATCCCAAGGAAGTACTTTAGAGCACCAAGATCTTTTATATCAAAAACAGATTTGAGATAAGCCTTAGTATCTTGTATACCTGACTTGTTGCTTCCTGATATGATAATGTCATCAACATAAACAAGGATGACAATGATACCTTCCTGATCTTGAAGAGTGAACAAAGTGTGATCTCCTTCAGACCTCTTGAACCCTCTTTGCATAAGTGTTGAGCTCAGTTTATGATACCAAGCTCTAGGTGATTGCTTGAGTCTATAGATCGCCTTCTTAAGCCTCAACACCTTTCCTGATTTAACTATGTTCTCAAGACCCGAAGGTTGTTAGAATATGAGATTTAGAGTGAGAGAATAAGGTAGAATGGTGAAGAATGTAAGAATATTAGAATTAGAGATGAGAGATTTAGCAAGAGAGAAAGAAAGAAGAAGAGTTGCACAAGAGGAGTATGAGGGAAAAGCTTTCCCAAGTCTGTTTTTTCTTATTGATTTCACAATGAATATATAGACAAAAAATAACTCAATTTCGTGGCTACTACTTTCATATTCAAACTCTAATGACAAAATAATTCTAAAGACACCTTTGGACAAAAGGGTGAAGCAAGTAGGGAAGGAAATCTCCATTTGAATTTGAATCTTGTCTCCTGGTACTGTTCATCCGTGGAGTCAAGCTTCTAGAAGATCTTTGACTTGGTTAATGGTAACTTATCCTTTTACCACTTAACCATAAGATTAAACTCTCTCCCTTTTACTTATTTACCTCTTCTTCTTCTGATCGGATCAAAGGACTTCACATTGATCTGAACACTTAAGGTGTTCATCTCAATACTCAATACACTGATCATATTGCACACTTTGGATCTTCTTCTCAATACTCCCCCTCAAGCTTGAATTCAAGAGTTGAATCAAGCTTGGAATGACAATGGAGATCCACCTCATTAAAAACCTTCATGAAGAAAACCACTTGGGATAAAACTTCATGAAGGGAAAAAGAGTGTAGACTCCACAGCCTTAGAGGATTCGGGAAGCTCCATGAGTCCAAGCTTAGTGTGAATGGACTCACACACCTTCAAACTAGCTGCCTTGGTGAACACATCAGCTAGTTGTTGATGAAAAATCTTCACTCCTTGTAAAGCAAGGCAACACCACTCCTTGCTCAATCATCTGCCTCACTTTGTGACAATCCACTTCTATATGCTTGGTCCTTTCATGGAAGACTGAATTTGAAGCAATGTGAATGGCTGCTTGATGCAAGATGGAAGCGCGTTTGACGTAGAACAGGGACTGAAGTCACTCTCTTCTAGATCGTGAATGATGATATGGTGAGATGGATCCAACCTTCGGGTCTCTAGACTCCTTAGGATGAACGTTGAGATGATTGAATGGAAAGATGAATGGATGATGGTGAACAACTCGCTTGTTCGATGGGCTGATTGACTCTCTCAATCTGTGGTTGAATCAGTACTGCTTGAATCACACAAGCAATCCTAATCCAATAATCTTTGGAGACACTTGAATCACACAAATGAATCCTAAGACAAGAAACTTCAAAGACACTCTTTGAAAAGAAGAAAATGAATTCTTTTGTATAAACTTAGTTGATTGAAAGGTGATTTACAAATGAACAATACAATGAGACTTTATAGGACTTAAGACTAACGGTCATATTGACCTTGAACAAGAAATCGCTATTTTAGAGGAAACTAGCCGTTAGGCCGATTTTGGTAAGGATCCATGCTATTGATTGCTCCTTTGTATCTGGATGGTTTTAAGGGATAAGTGAGGATCTCTGGAACATCTTTATTTGGCATAGAAGTCGCAGCTTTTATTCTTGGAAAGGAGCCGTTGGTGTTTGATCTCTTTCTTCTCCAAAAATGGTAAGTATGACTTCTTGAAGTTATGGTGAATCTTGTGTGGTCTTGTGCAGCTGGGGACGTCTAGACTTGATGGAAAGGAGCTCAATACACTGTAGTTTTGATAGGTAAACGTTTGGTGCTGAATTGACCTTCCAAATGTGAATGCTTCCATATATGGCAAGTCTGCTGAGCTAGTGCCGATGCTACTCCCTGAGCTAGCTGTGATGCTACATATGGTTAGCTTCTTTTCAGTATCTTCTTCTGGTGTCATCTCTTGGGAATGACTCTTCTTAGTGGCATGCTGATGATGAGCTGAGCTAGATGTCTTGACCTTGGTCTCCACTTGAGCTAAGATAAGCTCATACGCCTTGTTAACTCTTCTCGGCTCCATAATCTCTCCTCCATATGTCATGATTCCTCCTGGGTCATATGTCTTCTTAGGTTTGATTGTTGGATGTATAATCAATCCTATGCCTGGTTTTGGATCAGAACTCCTTGTGGCCTTGGCTTCTCTTAGGTCTCCTTGCGCTGCTTGACGTAGTGGTTGAGTCAGTGATTGAGTCAGTCATCGCCTGGTTTAGTTTGGTTCTGATGACCTCATCATACCCTCCCTCTTCAAGAAGTTTTGACCTCAAAACTTGATAACCTGCACATAGATAAGTCAAGTTAGTCAACTTGATTACCTCGGGAATCATTTTGATTCTGATGTAGTGGTTGAGCATCCGGTGGCTCTTCTTTGGGTAGATAGGATAGCGATACTCCTCTTCTTTGAGTTGGTGTGACGTCTCCTTTGCTTATATTGCTCCTGCTCTCCTTTAGACCTGAAATATTCTCAACACTTTGGCAAAGAGACAAGTGCATTATGGGCTTCTTATCACATAAATAACGGTTTGAATCATTTTCCTTTGAGTCATCTTCATGTGCTACTGATATCTCATCCTCTTGTAAGCTTAACAAATCCTTTAACACAGCAGTTGAGTCATGGGAAATGAAGTGGATCAAAGAAAGACTTACTATGTTATTTGATGTAGTGTCCTTGCTTTGGTCCGGTGGCTCTTCCTTGATCTCCCATTTGGCCTTATCTTTAGATATATTCCCTGTCTCAACACTTAACTCAAGAAACAAGTGCATTATACCAGTGGCTTGACAATCAGTGTTAGGCACTTTAAGTTCAGAAATAACCTCATGTTTGGTTGGAGCATGATATACTTCAAGGTTTTGGTTTGCTTGTGGCTCATGTGTGGAAACATGACTCGGTTTTGGTCTCTCTTTCAAGACTCCTTCTGCCCTTCGCTTCTTGATCTTTATCAGACCTGTACCTAAATCAACTCTTAAGGGAAAGAGCAAGTGTATTATATCTGAGTTTAGAACTATAGGAACAGATTTATTGAAACTTAAACTCACAGTGATTGCATTGGTGAATTGGAACATGATATTCTCCTTGTTTGCTTTCACCTCACGCTTGATGTCTTCTTGACTTGTGTGCTCTTCTTCTTGTCTTATTCCTGGATCAAAACTCTTTGACAAAGACAAGTGCATGAGTCTTGAATTGGAAATTAAAATATCAGATTGCACAAAGCTATCATTTGTGTCAGTTACTTCCAATTTCAACTCTGATGTTATATCATTGAGCAACTTCTTAGATGGACAATTTGCAGCAAAATGCCCTCTCTTATGGCACCTATAACATGTTGGTTCTTTGGAATTTACAAAGTTGGAACACTTACCTTGTGTTGGCGTGTCTCGCAACTTGAGTGAGGCATCAAAGCTAGGTCCGGTTGCATTGGGTGAAGCTTTGCGGCTCTGCTTCTTCTCTGGTTTCTTTGGGAGCAACATATCCATGATCTTCTGCCATTGCTGATCCTGCCTTGCTTGAAGAGTCTCCTTAGATTCTTGATAGCAATCATACTTGGGCTTAGGAGCAGCTTGTGCTTCGGATGCAATCTTCACTCTCTTGGTTTTGGTTTGAAGCTTCTCCACAAATTCCTTTTTCATCCTGGACTTGAGATCTCTCCAATCCAGTATTGGCTTCTTAAGGATGGTTGGTGTGCTCTCCTTTAGCCACCATTCATAAGCCTTTCCTGTGAAGGCTGAGACAGCTTGTACTAGCTTCCTTTCTTTTGGAACTTTGTTAACTTGTAACCACTCCTCCATGTTGTTTTCCCATTGCACGTATGCTTCAGGATCTTTGCTAATCCCTGAGAAGATTAGGGAACCTCTTGTTCTGGTGGTTGGCTGCCTTGTGCCTGCTTGTTGGACTGTCGCATTCCTTGTATCAGTGAGCTGTCGTTGAGCTGGTACATGGTATGAAATAACTCCATGGTTCTTGAATCCAGTCTTGCGCCTAGGTGGGTGGTACTCTCCATACATGTATGCTTCTGAATCTTCACTTTTCTCACTGGTTTCCATGTAAGGCTGACTCCAAGATGAGGTTGTAGTGTGCAGCTCCTTGTGTTGCGGCTTCGGATCACAGCCTGAGTCACCATCTGAATCATACCCATATTCAGAGGCTTCATCTCCTGGCCATGGTGGTGTCTCATACTCTGTCTCCTCATCTGAGCAGAGTAAGCTCTCTTCATCCTCACTCCAATTGTCTCCACATGATTCTTCTTCTTCCATGTTTTTCCTTTGAGTTAGTTCCTGACAATGCACAAAACCAGTGTATTAATATGTTCTGAAGTTATTTATCTTAAGCTCTTGAACAAGTAGTTGCAATTGTTCAAATCACAAGCAACTATACACTTAACACACGGTTCTAAACAGCTTGAAATCAGTTTAGGATTCAAAACTCTTCGAAAAAGTTGAAAACCTATTTAGGAAGATATAGAAAATCTTTAGGAAGTTTGAAAATATTTAGAAAGTTTCGGATCTTTTTTTTTTTTTTTTTTTTTTGAAAACAAGATTTAAACAAATATAGAAACTAGAATATCTTTTAAGGATCTAAATATTTCGAAATCTTTTTTTTTTTTTTTTTTGAAAACACAAAAACTAATATGGAAATAACAATTTTTTTTTGGCTTTTGGTTTAAGAAATCGAATCAAACAATGAAAACTTCTCCCCTTTCTTTTAAAAACTTTTTCTGGTTTTATAAAACAAAACAAGAACTAAAACAAAAGAACACAAAACAATTTTTATGGGTTTTTATTTTAAAGATGCAATGAAAACAGAAATATAAATGCAATAACCGAAAGGTAAAGGATAGAATACACCTGATTAGGAACCTTTCGGCTCTGATACCAGATGATGCAAGATGGAAGCGCGTTTGACGTAGAACAGGGACTGAAGTCACTCTCTTCTAGATCGTGAATGATGATATGGTGAGATGGATCCAACCTTCGGGTCTCTAGACTCCTAAGGATGAACGTTGAGATGATTGAATGGAAAGATGAATAGATGATGGTGAACAACTCGCTTGTTCGATGGGCTGATTGACTCTCTCAATCTGTGGTTGAATCAGTACTGCTTGAATCACACAAGCAATCCTAATCCAATAATCTTTGGAGGCACTTGAATCACACAAATGAATCCTAAGACAAGAAACTTCAAAGACACTCTTTGAAAAGAAGAAAATGAATTCTTTTGTATAAACTTAGTTGATTGAAAGGTGATTTACAAATGAACAATACAATGAGACCTTATAGGACTTAAGACTAACGGTCATATTGACCTTGAACAAGAAATCGCTATTTTAGAGGAAACTAGCCGTTAGGCCGATTTTGGTAAGGATCCATGCTATTGATTGCTCCTTTGTATCTGGATGGTTTTAAGGGATAAGTGAGGATCTCTGGAACATCTTTATTGGCATAGAAGTCGCAGCTTTTATTCTTGGAAAGGAGCCGTTGGTGTTTGATTTCTTTCTTCTCCAAAAATGGTAAGTATGACTTCTTGAAGTTATGGAGAATCTTGTGTGGTCTTGTGCAGCTGGGGACGTCTAGACTTGATGGAAAGGAGCTCAATACACTGTAGTTTTGATAGGTAAACGTTTGGTGCTGAATTGACCTTCCAAATGTGAATGCTTCCATATATGGCAAGTCTGCTGAGCTAGTGCCGATGCTACTCCCTGAGCTAGCTGTGATGCTACATATGGTTAGCTTCTTTTCAGTATCTTCTTCTGGTGTCATCTCTTGGGAATGACTCTTCTTAGTGGCATGCTGATGATGAGCTGAGCTAGATGTCTTGACCTTGGTCTCCACTTGAGCTAAGATAAGCTCATACGCCTTGTTAACTCTTCTCGGCTCCATAATCTCTCCTCCATGTGTCATGATTCCTCCTGGGTCATATGTCTTCTTAGGTTTGATTGTTGGATGTATAATCAATCCTATGCCTGGTTTTGGATCAGAACTCCTTGTGGCCTTGGCTTCTCTTGGTCTCCTTGCGCTGCTTGACGTAGTGGTTGAGTCAGTGATTGAGTCAGTCATCGCCTGGTTTAGTTTGGTTCTGATGACCTCATCACTGCTTGGTTATCACAATGCATGGTGATTGGTTTTGAAGTCTCAATCCCTAAATCCACAAGAAGAGCTTTGATCCATGCCAATTCTGTTGCTAGCTTCCTCATTGCTCTATATTCAGCTTCAGCACTTGAACATGACACTATCTTCTGCTTCTTGCTCTTCCAAGTAACAAGGTTGCCTCCAATGAATGTGCAATATCCAGTAGTAGACCTCCTGTCCACTCTATCTCCTGCCCAATCAGCATCACAATACCCAACTATCTCTGTGCTTTGATTGCAACCCATCCAAATGCCTTGACCAGGAGCACCACTTAGGTATCTAAGTATCCTTTCAACCATGTTCCAATGATGCATCTTGGGTGCTTGCATATGCTGGCTTACTTGGTTCACTGCATAACACAAATCAGGTCTGGTTATGGTTAAGTAAATGAGCTTACCAACCATCCTTCTATACTGAGTAATGTCCTCAAATGGTTTATCCTCAAGCTCCCCCTCTCTTATGACTTTGTAGCCTTCCTCAAGAGGTGTCTTAGCCGGTTTTGCTCCTATCTTTCCTGCTTCAGATAACAAATCAAGTGTGTACTTCCTTTGAGATAAGAAGAGTCCATCATTAGATCGACAAACTTCTATCCCAAGGAAGTACTTTAGAGTACCAAGGTCTTTAATATCAAAAACAGATTTGAGATAAGCCTTAGTATTGATCATGATATTATCAATGTGTTAAGATTGTGTAATGCACAAGTCTTGCACATTATCAAAGTGCAAAGTTGGGGACAACACATTTGAAGAGGCGCCAAGTTAATTCAGATACAAGAAGGAGAGAGAGCCGTTGGGACAGAGAAAGAGCCGTTAGGGTTTTAGGAGGGTTTTGTCTGGTGGGGACCACAAGTGGTCCACACCCTTTCTCTCACCTCCTGGCGCATCCTCAGACCTGCTCTGACCTGGTCTCCTCTCATTTTGTCTTGTTTCTACTTTAGGTTAAACCATTCATGTGTTGTAAGACCTATATATATGTTGTAACCACAAATGAAAAGGTTAAGGGTTTTGAAACCTCATTCTCTCTTTGCTGCGCCTCCATCACTCTCTCTTACAAGAACCCTAATCTCTTATACTCCAAAAACAATCATGGTATCAGAGCAATGTTCCTCATTCTCTTGATTCTCTCTCTTTGATTCATCACTCTCCGGCTGCAGCTTGTTCTCGGTCTAAAAACCCTAACTCTCTCTCACCTAATTCTCTCGGTTCCTAAGCTTCCATTCTCTAATTTCTTTCATCATCTCTGCTCTAAAACCCTCATACTTGTTCCTAAGCTCATTCTCTCAGCTTCCTCATACTCTCGGTCCACAGAAAAACCCTAAAGCTCTCGGTCCAAACTTGTTCACTCTCGGTCCTTCAAAGTTTCAACTACTCTCACTCAGCTTTTTGCCATGGAAGACTCTGCTCATCTTAGCTCCAGCTTAAGGCCTACTGTTGTCCCTGTTGTGCTCAAAGGTATCAACTATAGGACATGGCAAAGGACCATCAAGACTGCCATTTGTGGAAGAGGATTATGGGATCACATCTTGGAGGATAAAACACCAACTGAAGAAGATGAAGCCAAGAAGAAGGATGAGGAAACTAAGAAGGCAGAAGCTAAATGGTTTCAAGAAGATCAGCTTGTGCTTGGCTTTCTCCAAAACTCTCTTGACCCATCCATCCTTGAAGCTTATTCTCATTGTGAGACAGCCAAGTCACTATGGGACACTCTCAAGAAGATTTATGGAGATGTTTCAAATCTGAGCAGAGTATATGAGGTGAAGAAGGTCATAAATGAGCTGAAACAAGAAGACCATGACTTTACCAAGTATCTTGGGAAGTTCTCTTCAGCATGGTCTGAACTTGAGATGCTAAGGCCAAGTACTTTAAACCCTAAGGTTCTCATTGAGAGAAAGGAGCAAGACAAGATCTTTGGCCTTCTACTCAACTTGAATCCGGTTTACAATGATGCCATCATGAAGATCCTAAGGGAGACTACACTTCCTGATTTTGAAGAGGTGTGCTCAAGGCTCCAAAAGGAAGAAGGAAACATTGGCTTGTTTGGAGGAAAGGGGGAGTTGGTGACTGCCAACAAAGCCGGCTTCAAACCTGAGGAGAAGAAGGCGCCATTTTGTGATCATTGCAAGAGGAAAGGCCACTCCAAGGATAAGTGTTGGGTCCTTCATCCCCACCTCAAACCAGACAAGTTCAAGAACTCAAGGGCAAATGCAAACATCTCACAAGAAGCTGTGAATGAACCAGCCTCTACTTCAGCTCAAGGAGGGGAGCTTGCTCTCTACACAGCCACTGAGTATGTCAAGAAGAGTGACCTTGAGGACCTCATCAAGGCTTATGCCTCTAAACTCTCTGGTATCTCTTTATTTTCACATAAAATGCTTAGTAAAACTGATCATAAGTTGGTAGTAGATTCAGGAGCTTCTCACCATATGATTAGTAATGCTAAGTTGTTGGAGAACATTAAACCTGCCCTAGGAAGAGTAACTATAGCTGATGGTCAAGGGATCCCTATAATTGGTACAGGAAAGTTGAGATTATTTAACAAGGAAAGTGATGCATTCTATGTTCCTAAGTTTAAGTCTAACTTGCTGTCGGTTAAGAGGATCACTAAAGACTTGAATTGCAATGTTATCTTTGGGCCTAATGATGTTTGTTTTCAGGATATTAAGAATGGAAAGGTTATTGGAAGAGGTGGTACACAAGATGAGCTTTACCTCCTTGAAGACACTTCTCCAACCAACTCGGATTCATTAGCTTTTAAATCCTGTTTTTCTTTCAATCAAAATGTCCTATGGCATGCTAGACTAGGACATCCTCATGCTCGTGCTTTGAACTTAATGTTGCCTAATGTTAGCTTTGATCATTCAACTTGTGAAGCTTGTATTCTTGGCAAACATTGTAGAACTGTCTTTCCTAAATCAACTACTATCTATGAACATTGTTTTGATCTTGTGCACTCTGATGTTTGGACTTCACCTTGTCTGTCTAGAGATAGAAACAAGTATTTTGTGACCTTCATAGATGAAAAATCAAAATATACTTGGGTAACTTTGCTTCCATCTAAAGATAGGGTGTTTGATGCATTTTTAAATTTCCAAAACTATGTTACTAATCAGTTTAATGCCAAGATCAAAGTGTTTAGGTCAGATAATGGAGGAGAGTATACAAGCCAAAGATTCAAAGCTCACTTGAACAAATGTGGGATCCTTCATCAAACAAGCTGTCCCCATACTCCCCAACAAAATGGTGTGGCTGAAAGGAAGAACAGACACCTCATGGAAGCTGCTAGGTCCATGATGTTCCACACCAATGTTCCTAAGAGATTTTGGGGAGATGCAGTGTTGGCGGCATGCTATCTCATCAACAGGATCCCAACTAGAGTTCTTCAAGACATTTCACCATATGAGGTATTGAACAAAGCCAAACCATTTATTGAACACTTACGTGTGTTTGGTTGTGTTTGTTTTGTATATATCTCAGGAGATCAAAGGAACAAGCTAGATGCTAAGAGCACAAGATGTATGTTTCTTGGATACTCCACAACTCAGAAGGGCTACAAGTGTTTTGATCCAAGCAACAACAGGACCTATGTTTCAAGGGATGTTAAGTTCATTGAGGGGCAGAGTTACTATGAGAAGAAGGATTGGGAAGGTTTGAAAGATCTCTCAAGATCACCTTCTGATTTGGCTACAAGTTTGAAGTACTTGTTGGATCACTTGGGCAATGACACCCCACGGCCAGAAAAGGCTGAGACACCTACTCAGGAAGTTCAACAAGAGGATACTGAACCAGCAACACACACTCAGGAACCGGCTCAAGCTCAAGAAGACACTCTACCTCAAGATCAGAACCAAGTGGACTTGGATATGGATGAGGATGAGATGGTTTATCAAGAGGCAGTGGGTAATGAGGAAGTGGTTGATCAACAGGTTCAGCAACTCAGGAGAAGCACAAGGGAAAAGAAAGATCCATCAGAATGGATGAAGACAAGAGTCTACTACAACAACCAAGCAGTAGCTCATCCTAGTCAGTCTACTTGTTCTATTGACTTGCTACCATCTAGTCACAAGGCCTTTCTTGGAAAGATTGAGCTAAACCAAGTTCCTAAGACTTATGAAGAGGCTGAGGGTACCAAGGTTTGGATGGATGCAGTAAAGGATGAGAAAGAAGCTATGGAGAGGAACCATACTTGGATTGTAGAGAAGCTGCCGAAAAAGAAGAAGACTGTTAGCTCTAAATGGGTCTTCACAATCAAGTATAAAAGCAATGGAGACATAGAGAGGTACAAGGCAAGGCTAGTAGCAAGGGGATTCACTCAAACCTATGGAGAAGACTATACAGATACCTTTGCACCAGTGGCTAAACTTCACACAGTAAGAGTCACATTGAGCTTAGCCACCAACCTCTCATGGAATCTATGGAAAATGGATGTGAAGAATGCTTTTCTACAAGGTGAACTTGAAGAGGAAGTGTACATGACTCCACCACCAGGATTGAAGCACTTGTGTAAAGATGGTGAAGTATTGAGGCTGAGAAGGGCAATTTATGGTCTGAAGCAATCACCAAGGGCATGGTACCATAAGCTCAGTCACACTCTCATGGACCATGGTTTCAAGAAGTCTCAATCTGATCACACATTGTTCACGCTTCAAAGTGCCCAAGGAGTGGTGGTAGTTCTGATATATGTGGATGATTTGATTATCACAGGAAGTGATAATGATGGGATTCAGTCTACAAAGGATTTCCTCAAGAGTTCCTTTGATATTAAAGACCTTGGAGAGTTGAAGTACTTCTTGGGCATTGAAGTTTGCAGATTCAATGATGGATTGTTTCTGTCCCAAAGGAAGTATGTTAAGGACTTGTTGACAGAAACAAGTATGCTTGATTGCAAGATTGCAAAGACTCCTCTTGAAGATGGCTACCAAGTCAATAGAAAGGGGGAAAAATCAGATGAAGTCAAGTTCAAGGATGTCTCATTGTATAGGAGGCTGGTTGGGAAGCTTATCTACCTCACTCTCACAAGACCAGACTTGTGCTTTGCTGTGAATCAAGTTAGTCAACATATGCAATCACCCACAGTGTATCATTGGAGTTTGATTGAGAGGATACTCAGATATCTCAAAGGGTCAACTGGACAAGGCATTTGGATGGGTAAGAATGAGAGCACAGAGATTGTTGGCTATTGTGATGCAGATTGGGCAGGTGATAAGAGTGATAGGAGATCAACAACCGGCTATTGCACCTTCATTGGAGGCAACTTGGTAACTTGGAAGACAAAGAAGCAGAAGGTGGTATCTTGTTCTAGTGCTGAAGCTGAGTATAGGGCAATGAGGAAGCTTGCAACCGAGCTAACATGGCTGAAGGCTCTGCTCAAGGACTTTGGCATAGAGCAATCAAGTCCAATCACCTTCCATTGTGACAACCAGGCTGCTATTCACATTGCAACCAACTCAGTGTTTCATGAGAGGACAAAACACATTGAGATTGATTGTCACAAGGTAAGGGAGAAGATTGAAGATGGAACCATTCTGCCTTGTTACACAAAGAGTGAAGATCAGCTTGCAGACATCTTCACAAAGGCTGCTAGTCTTAAGGTTTGCACTCATGTATTTGGCAAACTAGGGCTGGTGGCTATCCATGATTAGAACTCTCCTGATTCATGAGCAGCATACTCTTTTTCCTTTGATGTGGTTTTGTCCCAAGTGGTTTTCCACATCAAGGTTTTTAATGAGGTGTTGCCATGATCATTCCAAGTTCAGCCTTTAGGGTGATTCCAAAGTCTGAACTTGAGGGGGAGTATTGATCATGATATTATCAATGTGTTAAGATTGTGTAATGCACAAGTCTTGCACATTATCAAAGTGCAAATTTGGGGACAACACATTTGAAGAGGCGCCAACTTAATTCAGATACAAGAAGGAGAGAGAGCCGTTGGGACAGAGAAAGAGCCGTTAGGGTTTTAGGAGGGTTTTGTCTGGTGGGGACCACAAGTGGTCCAAACCCTTTCTCTCACCTCCTGGCGCATCCTCAGACCTGCTCTGACCTGGTCTCCTCTCATTTTGTCTTGTTTCTACTTTAGGTTAAACCATTCATGTGTTGTAAGACCTATATATATGTTGTAACCACAAATGAAAAGGTTAAGGGTTTTGAAACCTCATTCTCTCTTTGCTGCGCCTCCATCACTCTCTCTTACAAGAACCCTAATCTCTTATACTCCAAAAACAATCACTTAGTGTCTTGTATACCTGACTTGTTACTCCCTGATATGATAATGTCATCAACATAAACAAGGATGACAATGATACCTTCCTGATCCTGAAGAGTGAACAAGGTGTGATCTCCTTCAGACCTCTTGAATCCTCTTTGCATAAGTGTTGAGCTCAGTTTATGATACCAAGCTCTAGGTGGCTGCTTTAATCCATAGATAGCCTTCTTGAGTCTTAACACCTTTCCTGGTTTCACAATGCTTTCAAGACCAGAAGGTGGTGTCATGTATACCTCATCTTCAAGCTCCCCTTGAAGGAATGCATTCATGACATCCATTTGCCAAAGTTCCCAATCATGATTTGTTGCTAAAGATAGGATGATCCTAACTGTGTGAAGCTTAGCTACTGGTGCAAAGGTATCCAAGTAATCCTTTCCATAGGTTTGAGTGAAGCCTCTTGCAACCAACCTTGCTTTGTATCTCTCAACTTCTCCATTACTTCTATACTTGATGGTGAAAACCCATTTAGAGGTCACTGCCTTCTTTCCTTTAGGAAGTTCTGCCTCATACCAAGTCTCATTGTTTTCCATTGCTTTGGTCTCTTCATCTACAGCTTGCATCCATCTCTTATCTCCTTTGGCCTCTTCATAGGTTGTTGGTACATGTTCTTGATCCAACTTCCCAATGAACACTTGATGTTCCAAAGGTACATAAGCTAAAGTGCAAGTAGCTTGAATGGGATGAGCTACTGCATTGCTGTTGAAGTAAACCCTAGTCTTCTTCCATTCTGATGGATCCTTTTTCTCCCTTGTGCTCCTCCTTAATACTTGAACTGGCTGCTCATGTAGAACCGGTTGTTCCATCTCTTCATTTTGATGGTCCAACTCCTCAGCTTCTATCTCATGTTGTTCATGTTCCTCAATACCAGCTTGATCATGTGTAGTAGAATCAGGTTCTTGCGGTTCTGGTGCTGATTCATGAGTGTCCCCCTCATGATCAGGATGGGGATGTTGAGGAGATTCTGAAGTTGGAGCAGGGACTGAAGAAGCAGGACTTGTCTTGGCCGGTTGTGGAGGCATACTAATACCAAGGTTTTCCATGATCATCCTTAGGTTAGCAGCTCGGTCTGATTGAGATGTGGGAAGATCCTTCAAGCTATCCCAATTCTTCTCATCATAGAAACTTCTTGTCTCCATAAATTTCACATCTCTTGAGATCAAAACCTTCCTTGTTTCAGGCACATAACACTTGTATCCTCTTTGTGTTGTGGAATATCCAAAATGAACATGGCTTTGGTGCTCTTAGCATCCAACTTATCCCTCTGTTCTCCTGGTATTAACACAAAGCAAATACACCCAAACACACGTAAGTGATCAACCAATGGATTTGTTTTGTTTAGTACCTGAAATGGAGATTGATCCTTAAGAACTCTCGTGGGAGTTCTATTGATCAAGTAGCATGCAGTCATGACTGCATCTCCCCAAAACCTCTTAGGAACATTCCTATAGAACATCATGGACCTTGCCACCTCCATTAAGTGTCTGTTCTTTCTCTCAGCCACTCCATTTTGTTGTAGAGTGTAAGGGCAGCTTGTTTGATGAAGAATCCCATGTTTGGACAAGTGTTGTTTGAAGGCATTGCTTGTATACTCACCACCATTGTCTGATCTAAAAATTTTGATCTTAGCATTGAAATGGTTAGTAACATGACTTTGAAAGTTCATAAAAGCTTCTAACACTCTATCCTTAGTTTGCATCAATGTTATCCAAGTGTATTTAGATTTTTCATCAATGAAAGTGACAAAGTACTTATGATTCTCTCTAGACAAACAAGGAGCAGTCCACACATCAGAATGAACAAGATCAAAGCAACTTTCATAAGTACTTTTAGAACTTGGAAAAACAGATTTGCAATGTTTCCCAAGAATACAAGCCTCACAATCATCATTCTTAAAAGAAACAGAAGGTAATAAGAGTCCTAATGCCCTAGAGTGTGGATGTCCTAGTCTAGCATGCCAAATAGAGTCATCCACACCAACACAAGTAGATAAAGCAGTAGATAAAGCAGGAGATAATTCAGAAGAGGGATTGGTGTCTTCAATCATGTAGAGCTCATCTTTTGTCACACCTTTCCCAATCAACTTACTTGTCTTAATATCCTGAAACACAACATCATTAGGACTGAAAACAACATTGCAATTTAGATCAGTAGCTATTCTTTTAACAGATACTAAGTTGGATGTGAAGCTAGGCATAAAGAAAGCTTTGGATTCTTTATCAAACAATTTCAGATTTCCTATGCCTTGAATTGGAATTTTATCACCATTTGCAATCACTACACATCCTAAAGCTGGTTCAACATTTTCTATCAACTTAGGGTCACTGATCATGTGATGAGAAGCTCCAGAATCAATGATCAAGGGTCTGATTTTATTTGAAGTAAAGAGTGAAGTACCAAGAACCATACCAGAGTTTTCCTTGAGGGCTTTGATGAGTGCCTCAAGGTCTGACCTTCTTACCACATCACTCTGATCAGTCATGGCTGGAGCTTGATGGACCACCATTGCTCTCCTTTCATCACATTGCTGCATTGAAGAAGAGCCTGGTCCAGCTGCACCATAAGAGTAGTTTGCCCTTTGATCTTTGAACCGGTTGTTGTGAGATGAGGGTCTGAGGTTAGGATGAAGGCGCCAGCATCTATCTTTCAAGTGCCCACTCTTCTTGCAAAAATCACACATCAAGACTCCTCTCTTGTCACCTCCATAGTTCTGCCTCTCATCAGCCTTAAACACCCCTTTGTTGGCGGTCACCAGCTCTCCTTTCCCTTTGAACAGCCCAAATGAGCCTTGCTCTTTCTGAATTTGTCCACACACATCATCAATATCAGGTAGAGTGTCTGCCCTTAGAATGTGCTTAATCAACCCATTGTAAGATGAGTTCAAGGTGAGCAGAAGAGCAAAGACTTTATCTTGCTCTCTCCTTTCTTGCAACACCAAAGGATCACTGCTTGGTGGCCTCAACATCTCCAACTCTGACCACAGTGAGCTAAACTTTCCAAAGTGAGCTTTAAACTCCATATCTTCTTGCTGGAGATTGTTGATGGCCAGCTTAACTTCAAAGACTCTGGTTAGGTTTGATTTATTCCCATAAACCTTCTCAATAGTATCCCACAGCTGCTTGGAAGTCACACAATAAGAGTAGGCTTCCAATAGGTGCTGGTCCAGTGAGCTTTGGAGTATAGAGAGCACATTCTGGTCCCCTTGTATCCAAGCTTCTTCATAAGCTTCAGACGCCTCTTCATGAGACTCAACACCATCTTTAGCCTCTGCCTCGGTTCCTACCTTAGCTTCAGCCTTCATCATCTTCTGTGGAGCTGTACTCCTCATGATATACTTCCAAAGACCTCTGCCTCCAAGTGCAGACTTAACCATTCTGGCCCAAACAATGTAGTTGGCACCCTTAAGAATCACAGGAATGATTACCCTTGAGTTCTCCATTGCTGAGACTGATTTGTAGCAAGGATGGAGTTTTCAAGGCAAGATTCTAAACAAGAGAGTTCTCAATTCACAGAGAAAACACACAAGAGTAAACTAGCCCAAAGAAATGACTTAAGAGCTTAAAAATTTCAAGAACAGGAACAAACTTTCAAGAACAGAAATTAGAACAAGAAAATCAGAGTTTTAGAACAAGATTGCGGAAATGAATAGGTACAGGAGCTTAGAGCTCTGATACCATGTTAGAATATGAGATTTAGAGTGAGAGAATAAGGTAGAATGGTGAAGAATGTAAGAATATTAGAATTAGAGAGTTATATGAGAGATTTAGCAAGAGAGAAAGAAAGAAGAAGAATTGCACAAGAGGAGTATGAGGGAAAAGCTTTCCCAAGTCTGTTTTTTCTTATTGATTTCACAATGAATATATAGACAAAAAATAACTCAATTTCGTGGCTACTACTTTCATATTCAAACTCTAATGACAAAATAATTCTAAAGACACCTTTGGACAAAAGGGTGAAGCAAGTAGGGAAGGGAATCTCCATTTGAATTTGAATCTTGTCTCCTGGTACTGTTCATCCGTGGAGTCAAGCTTCTAGAAGATCTTTGACTTGGTTAATGGTAACTTATCCTTTTACCACTTATCCATAAGATTAAACTCTCTCCCTTTTACTTATTTACCTCTTCTTCTTCTGATCGGATCAAAGGACTTCACATTGATCTGAACACTTAAGGTGTTCATCTCAATACTCAATACACTGATCATATTGCACACTTTGGATCTTCTTCTCAATAAAGGTGGTGTCATATACACCTCATCCTCAAGTTCTCCTTGAAGGAATGCATTCTTGACATCCATTTGCCAAAGTTCCCAATCGAGGTTTATTGCCAAAGACAAGATGATCCTGACTGTATGGAGCTTAGCTACTAGTGCAAATGTATCCAAATAATCCTTTCCATAGGTTTGAGTGAAGCCTCTTGCTACCAGCCTTGCTTTGTATCTCTCTACCTCTCCATTACTTCTATACTTGATAGTGAACACCCATTTAGAACTCACTGCCTTCTTTCCTTTGGGAAGTTCTGCCTCATACCAAGTCTCATTATTTTCCATTGTCTTGGTCTCTTCATTCACAGCTTGCATCCACCTCTTATCTCCCTTGGCTTCTTCATAGGTTGTTGGTATTGATCATGATAGGATCAATGTGTCAAGACTTGTTCATTATCATAAAATGCACAAGACTTGCACATTAATAAAAGTACAAAGTTGGGGACATCAGATTGTGAGGCGCCAACTAGTTGAGACCTAAAGTAGAAGAAGAGAGCCGTTGGGGAGGAGTGAGAGCCGTTAGGGTTAAGGTGTGTTTTGGACCACAAGGGGGGACCACTCTCCTTCTCTCACCTCCTGCCACGGTTCAGACATCTCAGACCTTTGTCTCTACTCATTTTGTCTTGTTTCTACTTTAGGTTAAGCATCTTATGTGTTGTAACTCCTATAAGTATGTTGTAACACCAAAGAAACAAGTTAAGGGTTTATGAACCTCATTCTCTCTCTCTTTACTTCTGCGCATACTCTCTCTTCTTTAGCATGAACCCTAATGTTCTAACACTCTAAATCTATCATGGTATCAGAGCAAGATCTCTACTTTCTTTGATTCTCTCTTCATTTCACCATTCTCTCACTCTTAAGACCATTAATCTTCAGCTCATCATTCTCTGTCCGAAAATTCTCTGTCCTAAATCTCTCACGGTTCCTTCTAAATCTCTCACGGTTCCTCACCTGTTCATCACTCTTACTCTCTGTCCTAAACCCTAAGTCTTGCACCAAGCATCAGTCTCTCGGTCATTAGTTGCTTCTCGGTCTTAAAACCCTAGAAGCTTCTCACTCTTCTCGGTTACTCAAGATTCCAACTCTTCTCGGTTACTCAAGTCCTCACTCACTCTCTTCAGTCACTCTCCATGGAAGACTCTACTCATCTTAGCTCCAGCTTGAGGCCTACTGTTGTCCCTGTTATGCTCAAAGGTATCAACTATAGGACATGGCAAAGGACCATCAAGACTGCTATTTGTGGAAGAGGTTTGTGGGAACACATCTTGGAGGATAAAACACCAACTGAAGAAGATGAAGCCAAGAAGAAGGATGAGGAAACTAAGAAGGCAGAAGCTAAATGGTTTCAAGAAGATCAGCTTGTGCTTGGCTTTCTCCAAAACTCTCTTGACCCATCCATCCTTGAAGCTTACTCTCATTGTGAGACAGCCAAGTCACTGTGGGATACTCTCAAGAAGATTTATGGAGATGTTTCAAATCTGAGCAGAGTATATGAGGTGAAGAAGGCCATAAATGAGCTGAAACAAGAAGACCATGACTTTACCAAGTATCTTGGGAAGTTCTCTTCAGCATGGTCTGAACTTGAGATGCTAAGGCCAAGCACTTTAAACCCCAAGGTTCTCATTGAGAGAAAGGAGCAAGACAAGATCTTTGGCCTTCTACTCAACTTGAATCCGGTTTACAATGATGCTATCATGAAGATCCTAAGGGAGACTACACTTCCTGATTTTGAAGAGGTGTGCTCAAGGCTCCAAAAGGAAGAAGGAAACATTGGTTTGTTTGGAGGAAAGGGGGAGTTGGTGACTGCCAACAAAGCCGGCTTCAAAACTGAGGAGAAGAAGGCGCCATTTTGTGATCATTGCAAGAGGAAAGGCCACTCCAAGGATAAGTGTTGGGTCCTTCATCCCCACCTCAAACCTGACAAGTTCAAGAACTCAAGGGCAAATGCAAACATCTCACAAGAAGCTGTGAATGAACCAGCCTCCACTTCAGCTCAAGGAGGGGAGCTTGCACTTTACACAGCCACTGAGTATGTCAAGAAGAGTGACCTTGAGGATCTCATTAAGGCTTATGCCTCTAAACTCTCTGGTATCTCTTTATTCTCACATAAATTGCTTAGTAAAACTGATCATAAGTTGGTAGTAGATTCAGGAGCTTCTCATCATATGATTAGTAATGCTAAGTTGTTGGAGAACATTAAACCTGCCCTAGGAAGAGTAACTATAGCTGATGGTCAAGGGATTCCAATAATAGGTACAGGAAAGTTGAGATTATTTAACAAGGAAAGTGATGCATTCTATGTTCCTAAGTTTAAGTCTAACTTGCTGTCGGTTAAGAGGATCACTAAAGACTTGAATTGCAATGTTATCTTTGGGCCTAATGATGTTTGCTTTCAGGATATTAAGAATGGAAAGGTTATTGGAAGAGGTGGTACACAAGATGAGCTTTACCTCCTTGAAGACACTTCTCCAAGCAACTCGGATTCATTAGCTTTTAAATCCTGTTTTTCTTTCAATCAAAATGTCCTATGGCATGCTAGACTAGGACATCCTCATGCTCGTGCTTTGAACTTAATGTTGCCTAATGTTAGCTTTGATCATTCAACTTGTGAAGCTTGTATCCTTGGCAAACATTGTAGAACTATCTTTCCTAAATCAACTGCTATCTATGAACATTGTTTTGATCTTGTGCACTCTGATGTTTGGACCTCACCTTGTCTGTCTAGAGATAGAAACAAGTACTTTGTGACCTTCATAGATGAAAAATCAAAATATACTTGGGTAACATTGCTGCCATCTAAAGATAGGGTGTTTGATGCATTTTTGAATTTCCAAAACTATGTTACTAATCAGTTTAATGCCAAGATCAAAGTGTTTAGGTCAGATAATGGAGGAGAGTATACAAGCCAAAGATTCAAAGCTCACTTGAACAAATGTGGGATCCTTCATCAAACAAGCTGTCCCCATACTCCTCAACAAAATGGTGTGGCTGAAAGGAAGAATAGACATCTCATGGAAGTTGCTAGGTCTATGATGTTCCACACCAATGTTCCTAAGAGGTTTTGGGGAGATGCAGTGTTAGCAGCATGCTATCTTATCAACAGGATCCCAACTAGAATCCTTCAAGACATTTCACCATATGAGGTATTGAACAAAGCCAAACCATTTATTGAACACTTACGTGTGTTTGGTTGTGTTTGTTTTGTATATATCTCAGGAGATCAAAGGGATAAGCTAGATGCTAAGAGCATAAGGTGTATGTTCCTTGGATACTCCACAACTCAGAAGGGCTACAAGTGTTTTGATCCAAGCAACAACAGGACCTATGTTTCAAGGGATGTTAAGTTCATTGAGGGGCAGAGATACTATGAGAAGAAGGATTGGGAAGGTTTGAAGGACCTCTCAAGATCACCTTCAGATTTGGCAACAAGTTTGAAGTACTTGTTGGATCACTTGGGTAATGATACCCCACGGCCAGAGAAGCATGACACAACTACCCAAGAAGCTCAACAAGAGGATACTGAACCAGCAACACACACACATGAACCGGCTGAAACTCAAGAAGACATTCCACCTCAAGATCAGAACCAAGTGGACTTGGATATGAATGAGGATGAGATGGTTTATCAAGAGGCAGTGGGTAATGAGGAGGTGGTTGATCAACAGGTTCAGCAACTCAGGAGAAGCACAAGGGAAAAGAAAGATCCATCAGAATGGATGAAGACAAGAGTCTACTACAACAACCAAGCAGTAGCTCATCCTAGTCAGTCTACTTGTTCTATTGACTTGCTGCCATCTAGTCACAAGGCCTTTCTTGGGAAGATTGAGCTAAACCAGGTTCCTAAGACTTATGAAGAGGCTGAGGGTATCAAGGTTTGGATGGATGCAGTCAAGGATGAGAAAGAAGCTATGGAGAGGAACCACACTTGGATTGTGGAGAAGCTGCCAAAAAGAAAGAAGACTGTCAGCTCTAAATGGGTCTTCACAATCAAGTATAAAAGCAATGGAGACATAGAGAGGTACAAGGCAAGGCTAGTGGCAAGGGGCTTTACTCAAACCTATGGAGAAGACTATACAGACACCTTTGCACCAGTGGCTAAACTCCATACAGTAAGAGTCACATTGAGCCTAGCCACAAACCTCTCATGGAATCTATGGCAAATGGATGTGAAGAATGCCTTTCTACAAGGTGAACTTGAAGAGGAAGTGTATATGACTCCACCACCAGGTTTGAAGCACTTGTGTAAAGATGGTGAAGTGTTGAGGCTGAGAAGGGCAATTTATGGTCTGAAGCAATCACCAAGGGCATGGTACCATAAGCTCAGTCACACTCTCATGGACCATGGTTTCAAGAAGTCTCAATCTGATCACACATTGTTCACACTTCAAAGTGCTCAAGGAGTGGTGGTAGTTCTGATATATGTGGATGATTTGATCATCACAGGAAGTGATAATGATGGGATTCAATCCACAAAGGCGTTTCTCAACAGTTCCTTTGATATCAAGGACCTTGGTGAGTTGAAGTACTTCTTGGGCATTGAAGTTTGCAGATTCAATGATGGATTGTTTCTGTCCCAAAGGAAGTATGTTAAGGACTTGTTGACAGAAACAAGTATGCTTGATTGCAAGATTGCAAAGACTCCTCTTGAAGATGGCTACCAAGTCAATAGAAAGGGGGAGAAATCAGATGAAGTCAAGTTCAAGGATGTCTCATTGTATAGGAGGCTGGTTGGGAAGCTTATCTACCTCACTCTCACAAGACCAGACTTGTGTTTTGCTGTGAATCAAGTTAGCCAACATATGCAATCACCCACAGTGTATCATTGGAGTTTGATTGAGAGGATACTCAGATATCTCAAAGGATCAACTGAACAAGGTATTTGGATGGGTAAGAATGAGAGCACAGAGATTGTTGGCTATTGTGATGCAGATTGGGCTGGAGATAAGAGTGATAGGAGATCAACAACCGGCTATTGTACCTTCATTGGAGGCAACTTGGTAACTTGGAAGACAAAGAAGCAGAAGGTGGTATCTTGTTCTAGTGCTGAAGCTGAGTATAGGGCAATGAGGAAGCTTGCAACCGAGTTAACATGGCTGAAAGCTTTGCTCAAGGACTTTGGCATAGAGCAAACAAGTCCAATCACCTTCCATTGTGACAACCAGGCTGCTATTCACATTGCAACCAACTCAGTGTTTCATGAGAGGACAAAACACATTGAGATTGATTGTCACAAGGTAAGGGAGAAGATTGAAGATGGGACCATTCTGCCTTGTTACACAAAGAGTGAAGATCAACTTGCAGACATCTTCACTAAGGCTGCTAGTCTTAAGGTTTGCACTCATGTCTTTGGCAAACTAGGGCTAGTAGCTATTCATGATTAGAACTCTCCTGATTCATCCGCAGCATACTCTTTTTCCCTTGATGTGGTTTTGTCCCAAGTGGTTTTCCACATCAAGGTTTTTAATGAGGTGTTGCCATGATCATTCCAAGTTCAGCCTTTAGGGTGATTCCAAAGTCTGAACTTGAGGGGGAGTATTGATCATGATAGGATCAATGTGTCAAGACTTGTTCATTATCATAAAATGCACAAGACTTGCACATTAATAAAAGTACAAAGTTGGGGACATCAGATTGTGAGGCGCCAACTAGTTGAGACCTAAAGTAGAAGAAGAGAGCCGTTGGGGAGGAGTGAGAGCCGTTAGGGTTAAGGTGTGTTTTGGACCACAAGGGGGGACCACTCTCCTTCTCTCACCTCCTGCCACGGTTCAGACATCTCAGACCTTTGTCTCTACTCATTTTGTCTTGTTTCTACTTTAGGTTAAGCATCTTATGTGTTGTAACTCCTATAAGTATGTTGTAACACCAAAGAAACAAGTTAAGGGTTTATGAACCTCATTCTCTCTCTCTTTACTTCTGCGCATACTCTCTCTTCTTTAGCATGAACCCTAATGTTCTAACACTCTAAATCTATCAGTTGGTACTTGTTCTTGATCCAACTGTCCAATGAACACTTGATGTTCCAAAGGTACATGGGCCAAATTGCATACGGCTTGAATGGGATGAGCTACTGCATTGCAGTTGTAGTAGACTCTAGTCTTCTTCCATTCTGATGGATCCTTTCTCTCCCTTGTGCTCCTTCTTAACATCTGAACTGGCTGCTCATTCAGAACAGGCTGTTCAGTCTCTTCATTCTGAGATTGACCAGATTCCATCTCATCATGGTTAACTCCATCTTGATCATGCATTAGAGAATCAGATTGTTCGGGTTGTTCTAATTCTGATTCTGATTCTTGAGTGTCCCCCTCAGGATCAGGATGGGGATGTTGTGTGGCTTCTGAAGGTAAATCAGGGACTGAAGGAGCATGACTTGCTTTGGCCGGTTGCTGAGGCAGATTAATGCCAAGGCTTCCCATGATCATCCTTAGATTGGCAGCTCGGTCTGATTGAGATGTGGGAAGATCCTTCAAGCTGTCCCAATTCTTCTCATCATAGAAACTTTTCGTCTCCATAAATTTCACATCTCTTGAGATCAAAACCTTCCTTGTTTCAGGCACATAGCACTTGTATCCTCTTTGTGTTGTGGAATATCCAATAAACATGGCTTTGGTGCTTTTAGCATCCAACTTATCTCTTTGTTCTCCTGGTATTAACACAAAACAAATGCACTCAAACACACGTAAGTGATCAACTAATGGATTGGTTTTGTTTAATACCTGAAATGGTGATTGATCCTTAAGAACTCTCGTTGGAGTTCTATTGATTAAGTAGCAGGCAGTCATGACTGCATCTCCCCAAAACTTCTTAGGGACATTCTTGTAGAACATCATGGACCTTGCCACCTCCATTATGTGTCTGTTCTTCCTCTCAGCCACTCCATTTTGTTGTGGAGTGTAAGGGCAACTCGTTTGATGAAGAATCCCATGTTTGGATAAGTATTGTTTGAAGGCATTGCTCGTGTACTCACCACCATTGTCTAATCTAAAAATTTTGATCTTAGCATTGAAATGGTTAGTAACATGGTTCTGAAAATTCATGAAGGCTTCTAAAACTCTATCCTTAGTTTGCAGCAAGGTTATCCAAGTGTATTTAGATTTCTCATCAATAAATGTCACGAAATATTTATGGTTCTCCCTAGATACACATGGAGCAGTCCAAACATCAGAATGAACAAGATCAAAGCATTTATCATAGATAGTTTTAGAAGTAGGAAAGACAGACTTGCAATGTTTTCCAAGAATACAAGCCTCACAATCATAATTTTTGAAGGAAACAGAAGGTAATAATAGTCCTAACGCCCTAGGGTGTGGATGTCCTAGCCTAGCATGCCAGATAGAATCATCCACAACAGCATAAGTAGATAAAGCAGAAGATAATTCAGAGGTTGGGTTAGTGTCTTCAAGCATGTAAAGTTCATCCTTTGTCACACCTTTCCCAAGCAACTTACTCGTCTCAATATCCTGAAAAATCACATCATTAGGACTGAAAATAACATTGCAATTAAGGTCAGTAGCAACTTTCTTCACAGATAACAAGTTTGATGTAAAACTAGGTATATAGAAAGCTTTTGACTCTTTGCTAAACAACTTAAGATTTCCTATGCCTTGAATTGGAATCTTATCACCATTTGCAATCACAACATTACCAAGGGCATGCTCAATGTTTTCTATCAACTTAGAGTCACTGATCATATGGTGAGATGCTCCTGAATCAACTATCAATGGTTTGGTTCTATTTGAAGCAAAAAGGGAGTTACCAAGAGTCATACCAGAGTTCTCCTTGAGAGCTTTGATAAGAGCTTCAAGGTCTGACCTTCTTACCACATCATTTTGAACCACCATAGCAGGAACTTGATGAACCACCATTGCCCTTCCTTCCTCACTAGCCTGCACTGAAGATGGACCAGATTCACCACCTTGGGAGTAGTTAGCTCTATGGTCTTTGAATCGGTTAAAGGATGATGGCCTGAGGTGAGGATGTAGGCGCCAGCATTTCTCCTTGAGATGGCCACTCTTCTTGAAATGTTCACAAAACCAGAATGGCCTCTTGTCACCACCATTCCCTTGCTTCTCTTCAGGTCTGAATGCACTCTTATGTGCAGTCACAAGCTCACGCTTACCTCCAAAGAGACCAAAGGATCCCTGCTCCTTCTGAATTTGAGCACAAACATCATCCAAGGAAGGAAGTGTCTCTGCCCTTAGCATGTGTTGGATGAGGCTGGCGTAGGATGAATTCAGAGTTAACAAGAGGGCAAACACCTTATCTTGCTCTCTTCTTTCCTGAAGGACCATGGGATCAACAGTAGGTGGCCTTAACATCTCCAACTCTGCCCACAAAGCTCTAAATTTCCCAAAGTGTTGTTTGAACTCCATGTCTTCTTGATGAAGATCGTTGATAGCCAGCTTTAGCTCAAACACCCTGCTCAGATTGGACAAGTTCCCATAGACTTTCTTGAGAGTGTCCCACAAATCCTTGGAAGTTTCACAGTAAGAATAAGCTTCCAAGAGAGATGGTTCAAGGGAACTTTGCAGAATGGAGAGTACATTCTGGTCTCCTTGAACCCATAGCTCTTCATCTTCAAGAGCCGCTTCTTTGGCAGCTTCTTCATCAACATGAGTCTCTGCTTCAGTTCCAGCCTTAGCCTTGTCCTTAGCTTCAGATTTCATCATCTTAAGTGGAGCAGTGTTACTCAGAACATGCTTCCACAAACCTCTACCACCAAGGGCAGATTTAACCATCCTAGCCCAAACAATATAGTTGGTGCCTTTAAGAATCACAGGAATAACCACTCTTGAGTTCTCCATTGCTGAAACTGATTTGTAGCAAGGAGGGAGTTTTCAAGGTGAAATGCTTGTATAGAAGAGTTCTCAACTCACAGAGAACATGTTAGTTTTTGAGTGTAGAAGGGATTGTATGAAGAGAGAAGCTCTTAGAACCGTTTAGGGTTCTTAGAGCGAGAGAACTAGGTTAACCGAGAGAGTAGAGAGTTTGGAGCTTGGGAATGAGTTTCCCTTAACTTGTATTGATGTTCAAGGTTTACAATGCTTAAATAGAGATGCTACTAGGGTTCTGGACACTTAAAACAATAAACAAAGGAGAAGAAGACAAGAGAGAGGTAACGGCTCCAAGGTAGATAGCGACAGCACACTGAGGAGAGAGAAAGGTGTGTTCTGCCTTGGGATCAGTCTTCCTGCGCTTCTGATCAACTCCAGACAAGTTGGTACTTATGTTGGGGACATAACCAAACTATAAACCATCTAAGTCACATGTTTATTTAGTCCCCAAATTCAAACCAATGCACCAGACCTCATCCGGCTCTTTTCCCTCTCATAAACCCTAACCGGCTATCTTCCTTGTTAAACACTTCTTGTACTTCTTTCTTCTTCATTTCAACACTCCCCCTCAAGCTTGATCATGGAGATGGAGTGATCAAGCTTGGAACCGTAGATACTTACCTCATTAAAAACCTTGATATAGAAAAACCACTTGGGATAAAAACTATATCAAGGGAAAAAGAGTATAAGCTCTACGGCCTAGGGTTCTTCAAGCTTGAGAGAGATCAATGAGTCCAAGCCTAGGGAGAATGGACTCACAAACCTTCAATGTAGCAGCCTTGGTGAAGATGTCTGCTAGTTGATCCGAGCTTCTTGTGTAACAAGGTAAGATCACACCTTCTTGAACCTTCTGCCTCACCTTGTGACAATCCACCTCTATGTGCTTTGTTCTCTCATGAAACACTGAGTTGGAAGCTATGTGTATTGCTGCTTGATTATCACAATGCATTGTGATTGGAGTTGGTTGATCAATGCCTAAATCTTCAAGTAAAGCCTTCAGCCATGTCAACTCATTTGTAAGCTTCCTCATTGCTCTATACTCTGCCTCTGCACTTGAACAAGACACCACCTTCTGCTTCTTTGTTTTCCAAGTCACAAGATTGCCTCCAATGAATGTACAATAGCCTGAAGTGGACCTCCTATCTTGTCTATCTCCTGCCCAATCTGCATCACAATATCCTACAATCTCTGTGCTTTGATTGCACCCCATCCATATTCCTTGGCCAGGAGATCCATTGAGGTACCTTAGGATCCGGTCCACCATATTCCAATGATGCATCATTGGAGCTTGCATATGCTGGCTTACCTGGTTCACTGCAAAACACAAGTCAGGCCTTGTAATGGTAAGATAAATCAGCTTACCAACCATCCTTCTATAGAGTGTAATGTCTCCAAATGGCTCCTTTGCAATCTCCCCCTCTCTTGTGACTTTGTAGCCTTCTTCAAGAGGTGTCTTGGCTGTCTTTCCATTGAGCTTACCTGCTTCACTCAACAAATCAAGAGTGTACTTCCTTTGTGATAAGAAGAGGCCTTCTTTAGACCGGCACACTTCTATCCCTAGGAAGTACTTTAGTTCACCAAGATCCTTGATATCAAACACAGATTTCAAATGATCTTTGCAAGCTTGAATTCCTACCTTGTCACTCCCTGAGATGATGATATCATCTACATAAATGAGAATGACAACAATACCTTCTTGGCTTGATTGAGTGAAGAGAGTATGATCAGCTTCTGATCTACTAAAACCCTTTTCCATGAGAGTTGTGCTTAGCTTGTGGTACCAAGCTCTAGGAGATTGTTTGAGACCATAGATTGCCTTCTTCAACCTCAGAACCTTTCCTTGTGTTACCATGCCTTCAAGACCAGGTGGTGGAGTCATGTAAACCTCATCCTCTAGCTCTCCTTGGAGGAATGCATTCTTGACATCCATTTGATGCAAATCCCACTCCAAGTTTGTTGCTAAGGACAGAATCACTCTCACTGTATGAAGCTTGGCTACTGGTGCAAAAGTGTCTCTATAATCCTCTCCATAGGTTTGTGTAAACCCTCTTGCAACTAATCTGGCCTTGTACCTCTCTATCTCTCCATTGCTCTTGTATTTGATAGTGAAAACCCATTTGGAACTCACTGCCCTCTTCTTCCTTGGTAAATCTGTTTCATACCAAGTGTTGTTGTTTTCCATTGCCTTGATCTCTTCTCCAACTGCATCAGTCCACTTCTTGTGCTCCTTAGCTTCTTCATAGGTTTTAGGAACCCATTCAGCATCAATAGCACCTATAAACACCTTGTGCTCAGTTGGGAAGTGAGCAAGTGTGCAAACAGCTTGTGTTGGATGAGCTACTGCCTTGCAATTGTAGTAAACCCTAGTCTTCATCCATTCAGACGGGTCCTTTCTCTCTCTATTACTTCTCCTAAGTACTTGTACCGGTTGATCAGTTTGTACTCCAGAATGTGTCTCCTCTTGTTGTTGCACCACTTCTGGTTGTTGTTGCATCATTTCAGATTCCATATCATCCATTTGATGCATACCTAGTTCTTGTACTTCACCTTGATCATGCGTGGATGAATCTTCTTGTTGATGATCAGCTTGTGATTCTCCATTTGATTCTCCATTGTCCCCCTCATGATCAAGGTGAGTAGCCTCATCAATAGTGTTGGTTTGCACAGCTGGTTTGTCCTTCTTGGTATCCTCTTTCTTCTCTGGTTGAGTGATCCCAAGACTCTCCAAAATCATCCTTAAGTTGTTGGCACGGTCAGAAGGATTGTTGGGAAGATCTTTAAGGTTATCCCAACTCCTTTCTTCATAGAAACCTTTTGATTCCACAAATCTGACATCTCTAGAGACCAATACTCTTCTTGTTTCAGGTACATAGCATTTGTATCCCCTTTGGCTAGTAGAATACCCAATGAACATTGCTTTGACACTCCTTGTATCAAGCTTATCTCTCTGCTCTCCTGGTTTTAAAACAAAACACAAACACCCAAATACACGTAAGTGATGAATTGAAGGTTTGGTTTTGTTCAATACCTGATATGGTGAGACATCTTGAAGAACTTTGGTGGGTGTTCTATTGATTAGATAGCAAGCAGACATCACAGCATCACTCCAAAACCTTTTGGGAACATTTGTATGGAACATTATTGATCTGGCCACCTCCATCAAGTGTCTATTCTTTCTCTCAGCCACACCATTTTGTTGTGGAGTGTATGGACAGCTTGTTTGGTGAATGATCCCATGTTTTGCTAAGTGTTGTTTGAATGCATTGCTTGTGTATTCCCCACCATTGTCTGACCTAAAGATTTTAATCTTGGCATTGAAGTTGTTAGTCACATAGTTTTGAAAGTTTGTGAATGCTTCTAACACCCTATCTTTAGATTGAATCAATGTTAACCAAGTGTACTTGGATTTCTCATCAATGAATGTCACAAAGTACTTATGGTTTTCTCTAGAAACACATGGAGCAGTCCAAACATCAGAGTGAACAAGATCAAAGCAGTTTGCATACACGGTTTTAGAACTAGGAAAGACTGATTTGCAATGTTTACCAAGGATACATGCCTCACAATCATCATTTTTAAAAGAAACAAAGGGCAACAATAAACCTAAGGCACGAGAGTGAGGGTGACCAAGTCTAGCATGCCAAACAGAATCATTAACTAGAGTAGAGCTAAAAACAGTAGGAGATAATTCAGATGCAAGGTTGGTGTCTTCAAGCATGTATAACTCATCCTTTGTCACACCCTTTCCAAGCAACTTACTTGTCTTAATATCCTGAAAAATCACATCATTAGGACTGAAAATAACATTGCATTTAAGATCAGTAGCTACTCTCTTAACACTTAGCAAGTTTGATGTGAAACTAGGCATGTAAAAAGCTTTTGATTCTCTATCAAACAACTTAACATTTCCTATGCCTTTAATTGGAATCCTTTCACCATTAGCAATCACAACATTACCAAGAGCAGGTTCAACATTCTTTATCAAGTTTAAATCACTAATCATGTGATGTGAAGCACCTGAGTCTACTATCAATGGCTTATGATCAGATATGGAATGTTTGTGATTGATTAAAGCATGAAAGGAGCTACCAAGAACATTACCAGAACCTTCCTTGAAGGCTTTGATGAGGGCATCAAGATCAGACCTCCTCACCAATTCATTTTGAGGCGCCACATTAGGAGCAGGGGCAAAGGCTGGTACCATCTCTCTACAATCATTTCCAAGCCGGTTTGAAGAAGTGGAAGCACCAGGAGCACCAGCAGCTTGAACATGGGTTGATTCACTTGAGTAATGAGCTCTCTGGTCCTTGAACTTGTTGGTGAAAGCCGGTTTGAGATGGGGATGAAGTAACCAACATTTGTCCTTGAAATGGCCCTTCCTCTTGCAATGATCACAAACACCAGGGATCCTCCTCTCCTCAGGCTTGTAAGCACCTTTGTGAGCAGTGGCTAGCTCACCTTTCCTTCCAAACAACCCAAAGGATCCTTGCTCCTTTTGGATTTGTGCACACACTTCATCTAGGTTGGGAAGAGTTTCTGCCCTTAACATGTGTGTGATGAGACCATTGTAAGCTGGATTGAGGGTTAACAAGAGTGCAAACACCTTGTCTTGTTCCCTCCTCTCATTTAGAACCTGTGGATCAACTGTTGGTGGCCTCAGCATTTCCAACTCTGCCCACAATGATCTAAACTTCCCAAAGTGTTGCTTGAACTCCATATCTTCTTGGCTCAGATTGTTGATGGCCATCTTCACTTCAAACACCCTACTGAGGTTAGACATGTTGCCATAGACCTTGTACAAGGTGTCCCATAAGTCTTTGGAGCTCTCACAGTAGGAGTAAGCTTCCAACAGAGACGGTTCAAGGGAGCTTTGAAGAATGGACAGCACATGTTGGTCTCCTTGGATCCATGCTTCTTCATCTTCAAGGGCTGCTTCTTCAACAGCTTCCTCATCAGCCTTAGCCTCAGCCTCAGCTTCTCCTTTAGCAGCTTCACCTTTGGGCTCAGCTTTCTTCATCTTCATTGGAGCAGTGTCACATAAGACATGCTTCCACAAGCCTCTTCCACCAAGAGCACTTTTGGCCATTCTAGCCCACACCAAGTAGTTGGCTCCTTTAAGAGTCACTGGAATAATCACCCTTGAGTTCTCCATGACTGAGCAGAGAGGGAATATCAAGAGAAAATGGTTTCAAAAGATTTAGAACAAAAGAGAGAAGAACCGGGTAGAGTATTAAGCGTAAGGGAGTTTAGGAACAGAAAAGTTTGAATCAAGAATCAGAGATTTTCAAGAGTGTGAGGAGTGTTGCGGAAGAGAGAATAGGTTCAGGAGCTTAAGAGCTCTGATACCATGTTAGTTTTTGAGTGTAGAAGGGATTGTATGAAGAGAGAAGCTCTTAGAACCGTTTAGGGTTCTTAGAGCGAGAGAACTAGGTTAACCGAGAGAGTAGAGAGTTTGGAGCTTGGGAATGAGTTTCCCTTAACTTGTATTGATGTTCAAGGTTTACAATGCTTAAATAGAGATGCTACTAGGGTTCTGGACACTTAAAACAATAAACAAAGGAGAAGAAGACAAGAGAGAGGTAACGGCTCCAAGGTAGATAGCGACAGCACACTGAGGAGAGAGAAAGGTGTGTTCTGCCTTGGGATCAGTCTTCCTGCGCTTCTGATCAACTCCAGACAAGTTGGTACTTATGTTGGGGACATAACCAAACTATAAACCATCTAAGTCACATGTTTATTTAGTCCCCAAATTCAAACCAATGCACCAGACCTCATCCGGCTCTTTTCCCTCTCATAAACCCTAACCGGCTATCTTCCTTGTTAAACACTTCTTGTACTTCTTTCTTCTTCATTTCAACAGAACACACACACAAGAGCAAACAAGCCAAAGAAATGACTTAAGAACTTAAGGGTTTCAAGAACCGTCACAAACCTTCAAGAACAGATTTTAGAACAAGAAAAAATCAGAGTTTTAAAGAAAAGATTGCGGAAATTAATAGGTCAGGAGCTTAAAGCTCTGATACCATGTTAGAATTTGAGAGTATAAACCAGAGAATAGAGGAGTTCAACAGAGAATCACAAGATTAGAGAATTAGAGAGAGTTTGAAAGAATAAGAACAAGAGAGAGAGTAGAGAGAGAATTGGAGAAGAGAATATGTCTCCTTTACTTCTAATTTTGAAATCCACCTTACAATATACAGAAAACTAGCTGTTAGACTCATCCTAAACATGTGGCTAATAATTGTCCACATCTTTAAGCTTACAAGAGAAGCTAGTTCAAAATATCTTAAAGTAACTAAGCTGTTTTTACTGTTCATCCGTGGACACTATTCACAGATGCTTCTCTTCTAGTTACTTCTTGTAGTTTGGTTACTCCAAGACCTCCTCATGACCAATAGCACATTGATCTTCTATGATCTCCATTCCAATATAGGTTTCAAGAAGTTTTGTTTAAAAAGTTTTGTTTAGGATTATCATAGGAACTTGTAGAAGGTTAAAGTATCTTTTATTATTTAGAAGGGTTATTTAGGGGTGTTACAAATGAACATAAACTTGTATAAAATGATTCTCATTCTACCTTTAGGAGCATACAAAATCTTACTTATAGTTGTCTAACCTCACCTAAAATCTCCAATCCATGACACATATGTTTCAAGAATTGTTGTTTAAAAAGTTTTGTTTAGGATTCTCATGGGACCTTTTACAAGATCAAAGTGTCTTTCTAGTATTTAGACGGGTTACTTAGGGGTGTTACAAACGAACATAAACTTGTATAAAATGCTTCTCATTCTACCTTAAGCAACATACAAAAACTTACTTATAGTTGTTTAACCTCACCTAAAACCCCCGATCCATGACACATATGTTTCAAGAATTTTTGTTTAAAAAGTTTTGTTTAGGATTCTCATAGGACCTTTTACAAGATCATAGTGTCTTTCGAGTATTTAGAAGGGTTACTAAGGGGTGTTACAAACGAACATAAACTTGTATAAAATGCTTCTCATTCTACCTTAAGGAGCATACAAAAACTTACTTATAGTTGTCCTACCTCACCTAAATTCTCCAATCCATGACATGTATGTTTCAAGAAGTTTTGGTTAAAATTTTTTATTTAGGATTCTCATAGGACCTTTTAGAAGATCAAAGTGTCTTTCTAGTCTTTTAGAGGGGTTACTTAGTTGTGTTAAAAACGAACATAAACATGTAAAACATGCTTATCATTCTACCTTTGGGAGAATACAAAAACTTACTTATAGTTGTCCTACCTCACCTAAATTCTCCAATCCATGACATGTATGTTTCAAGAAGTTTTGGTTAAAATTTTTTATTTAGGATTCTCATAGGACCTTTTAGAAGATCAAAGTGTCTTTCTAGTCTTTTAGAGGGATTACTTAGTTGTGTTAAAAACGAACATAAACATGTAAAGCATGCTTATCATTCTACCTTTGGGAGAATACAAAAACTTACTTATAGTTGTCCTACTTCACCTAAATTCTCCAATCCATAACATATATGTTTCAAGAAGTTTTGGTTAAAAAGTTTTATTTAGGATTCTCATAGGACCTTTTAGAAGATCAAAGTGTCTTTCTAGCCTATTAGAGGGGTTACTTAGTTGTGTTACAATCGAACATAAACATGTAAAACATGCTTATCATTCTACCTTTGGGAGAATACAAACACTTACTTATAGTTGTCCTACTTCACCTAAATTCTCCAATCCATGACATATATGTTTCAAGAAGTTTTGGTTAAAAAGTTTTATTTTGGATTCTCATAGGACCTTTTAGAAGATCAAAATGTCTTTCTAGTCTTTTGGAGGGGTTACTTAGTTGTGTTACAAACGAACATAAACATGTACAACATGCTTCTCATTCTACCTTTGGGAGCATACAAAAACTTACTTATAGTTGTCTTACTGCATCTAAATTCTCCAATCCATGACACATAGGTTTCAAGAAGTTTTGTTTAAAAAGTTTTGTTTAGGATTATCATAGGAACTTGTAGAAGGTCAAAGTGTCTTTCTATTATTTAGAAGGGTTATTTAGGGGTGTTACAAATGAACATAAACTTGTATAAAATGATTCTCATTCTACCTTTAGGAGCATACAAAATCTTACTTATAGTTGTCTAACCTCACCTAAAATCTCCAATCCATGACACATATGTTTCAAGAATTGTTGTTTAAAAATTTTTGTTTAGGATTCTCATGGGACCTTTTACAAGATCAAAGTGTCTTTCTAGTATTTAGACGGGTTACTTAGGGGTGTTACAAACGAACATAAACTTGTATAAAATGCTTCTCATTCTACCTTAAGCAACATACAAAAACTTACTTATAGTTGTTTAACCTCACCTAAAACCCCCGATCCATGACACATATGTTTCAAGAATTTTTGTTTAAAAAGTTTTGTTTAGGATTCTCATAGGACCTTTTACAAGATCATAGTGTCTTTCGAGTATTTAGAAGGGTTACTTAGGGGTGTTACAAACGAACATAAACTTGTATAAAATGCTTCTCATTCTACCTTAAGGAGCATACAAAAACTTACTTATAGTTGTCCTACCTCACCTAAATTCTCCAATCCATGACATGTATGTTTCAAGAAGTTTTGGTTAAAATTTTTTATTTAGGATTCTCATAGGACCTTTTAGAAGATCAAAGTATCTTTCTAGTCTTTTAGAGGGGTTACTTAGTTGTGTTAAAAACGAACATAAACATGTAAAACATGCTTATCATTCTACCTTTGGGAGAATACAAAAACTTACTTATAGTTGTCCTACCTCACCTAAATTCTCCAATCCATGACATGTATGTTTCAAGAAGTTTTGGTTAAATTTTTTTATTTAGGATTCTCATAGGACCTTTTAGAAGATCAAAGTGTCTTTCTAGTCTTTTAGAGGGGTTACTTAGTTGTGTTAAAAACGAACATAAACATGTAAAACATGCTTATCATTCTACCTTTGGGAGAATACAAAAACTTACTTATAGTTGTCCTACCTCACCTAAATTCTCCAATCCATGACATATATGTTTCAAGAAGTTTTGGTTAAAAAGTTTTATTTTGGATTCTCATAGGACCTTTTAGAAGATCAAAATGTCTTTCTAGTCTTTTGGAGGGGTTACTTAGTTGTGTTACAAACGAACATAAACATGTACTATTGAAGTGGAGATCACATAGTGAACTATACTGGACGTGAGCTATATTGAATATAGTGAACTATACTGGACGTGAGCTATATTGAATATAGTGAACTATACTGGACGTGAGACTACATAGTACACTATATCAAAAACATTAGTGTCTTGGAAGATAAAAGTCTGTCACACTCTTGTGACCGTTGGAGACTTATCTGCTTGTGTTTAAAGTTGTGTAGCCCTAGTTTTATGCATATATAACTCCTGTAAAGTTCCCATTTGTTAATTAAGAGAATTATTCTTCTCTGAAACTTATCATCTCTCTCATTCTCTCTCTCTCTCTGCGCCTCAAACCCTAAGAAGGTTTCTGCGCCTCTCTCTCACTTATTCTACCTGCTCTACCCCATTCTCTCAACTTAATCTTCATATTCTAACATGGTATCAGAGCTATAAGCTTCTGTACCTCATTTACTTCCGCTGAATCTTCAAAATCCTGTTCTTAAGCTCTTAAGTTGTTATGTTTATTTCTCAGTTCTTATAAGCTTTTCTAAGGTGTTAAGCTCATTTCTTTTGCTTCTTGTGTTCTCTGTGAGTTGAGAAATCTCTATTTCATCTTGAATACTCCCTCCTTGCTTCATATCAGTTTCAGCAATGGAGAACTCAAGAGTTGTGATTCCTGTGATTTTAAAAGGCTCAAACTACATTGTTTGGGCTAGGATGGTAAAGTCTGCACTTGGAGGCAGAGGTCTGTGGAAGTATATCCTGAGTGAAACTGCTCCACAGAAGGTGTTTAAGGCCAGGTCCGAAGCTGAAGCCAAGAAAGGAGCTGAGGCAGAGACTAAAGGCATTGATGAGTCTCTTGAAGAGGCGGCTGAAGCAAAAGAAGAAGCTTGGATGCAAGGGGACCAGAATGTGCTTTCTATACTCCAAAGCTCACTGGACCAGCACCTATTGGAAGCCTATTCTTATTGTGTTACTTCCAAGCAGCTGTGGGATACTATTGAGAAGGTTTATGGGAATAAATCAAACCTCACCAGAGTCTTTGAAGTTAAGCTGGCCATTAACAATCTCTAGCAAGAAGATATAGAGTTTAAAGCTCATTTTGGGAAGTTTAGCTCACTGTGGTCAGAGTTGGAGATGCTGAGGCCACCAAGCAGTGATCCTTTGGTGTTGCAAGAAAGGAGAGAGCAAGATAAAGTCTTTGCTCTTCTGCTCACCTTGAACTCATCCTATAATTCCTTGATCAAGCATATCCTAAGGGCAGAGACTCTACCTGACATTGATGATGTGTGTGGGCAAATTCAGAAGGAACAAGGCTCATTTGGGTTGTTCAAAGGAAAAGGAGAGCTGGTAACCGCAAACAAGGGGCTGTATAAGGCTGATGAGAGGAAGAACTATGGAGGTGACCAGAGAGGAGTCTTGATGTGTGATTTTTGCAAGAAGAGTGGGCATTTGAAGGATAGATGCTGGCGCCTTCACCCCAACCTCAGAACCTCATATCACAACAACAGGTTCAAAGATCAAAGGGCAAACTATTCGTATGGTGCAGCTGGACCAGGTTCTTCTTCAATGCAGCAATATGATGAAGGAAGAGCAATGGTGGCTCATCAAGCACCAGCTGTGACTGCTCAGAATGATGTGGTAAGGAGGTCAGACCTTGAGGCTCTCATCAAAGCTCTCAAGGAGAACTATGGTATGGTCCTTGGTACCTCTCTCTTTGCATCAAACAAACTGAAACCTTTGATCGTTGATTCAGGAGCCTCTCATCATATGATAAGTGATTCTAGGTTGATAAACAATGTTGAACCTGCCTTAGGAAGTGTAGTGATTGCAAATGGTGATAAAATTCCAATACAAGGCATAGGAAATTTGAAAATGTTTAACAAAGAATCTAAAGCCTTCTTCATGCCCAGTTTCACATCAAACTTAGTTTCTGTAAAAAGAATAGCCACTGATTTGAATTGCAAAGTTATTTTCAGTCCTAATGATGTTGTATTTCAGGATATTAAAACAAGTAAGTTGATTGGGAAAGGTGTGACAAGGAATGAGCTCTACATGGTTGAAGACACTAATCCCTCTTCTGAACTATCTGCTGCTTTATCTACTGCTCTATCTACTTGTGTTGGTGTGGATGATTCTATTTGGCATGCTAGATTAGGACATCCACACTCTAGGGCTTTAGGACTCTTATTACCTTCTGTTTCTTTTAAAAATGATGATTGTGAGGCGTGTATCCTTGGTAAACATTGCAAATCTGTTTTTCCAGCTTCTAAAACGACTTATGAAAGTTGCTTTGATCTTGTTCACTCTGATGTATGGACTGCTCCTTGTGTGTCTAGAGAGAACCATAAGTACTTTGTCACATTCATTGATGAAAAATCTAAATATACTTGGATAACACTGATGCAAACGAAGGATAGGGTGCTAGAAGCCTTTATGAACTTCCAAAGTCATGTTACTAACCATTTCAATGCTAAGATTAAAATTTTTAGATCAGACAATGGTGGTGAGTACACAAGCAATGCCTTCAAACAACATTTGTCAAAGTATGGAATTCTTCATCAAACTAGCTGTCCCTATACTCCACAACAAAATGGAGTGGCTGAGAGGAAGAATAGACATTTAATGGAGGTTGCAAGGTCCATGATGTTCTACAAGAATGTTCCTAAGAAGTTTTGGGGAGATGCAGTCATGACGGCTTGTTATTTGATCAACAGAACTCCCACAAGAGTTCTTAAAGATCAATCTCCATTTCAGGTACTAAACAAGACCAATCCATTAGTTAATCACTTACGTGTGTTTGGGTGTATTTGCTTTGTGTTAATACCAGGGGAACAGAGGGATAAGTTGGATGCTAAGAGCACCAAAGCTATGTTCATTGGTTACTCCACAACACAAAGGGGATACAAGTGTTATGTACCTGAAACAAGGAAGGTTTTAGTATCCAGAGATGTGAAATTCATGGAGACAAAGAGCTTCTATGATGAGAAGAATTGGGACAGCTTGAAGGATCTTCCTACTTCCCAATCAGATAGAGCTGCTAACTTAAGAAGAATCATGGAGAGTCTTGGCATTAGTGTACCACAAGAACCGGTTGTAACAAGCACACCACCTACTCCAGTCTCGGATGCACCTGTGGAAGACTCACAACAACCCCATCTTGATCATGAGGGGGACACATCAGAATCAGAATCAGGGCGAGAAGAACAGCAACAAACTGATTCTGCTACACATAATCAACCTGGTGTTGAAGAGCATGAAGAACATGAGCAGCAAACTGATTCTGCTACACATAATCAACCTGGTGTTGAAGAGCATGAAGAACATGAGTTAGAACATGAGGAGATTGTGCAGCCAATGAACCAACAGATTCAAGCACTAAGAAGGAGTACAAGGGAGAAAAAGGATCCATCAGAATGGATGAAGACTAGAGTGTTCTTCAACAGCAATGCAGTAGCTCATCCCATTCAAGCCGTTTGCAGTTTAGCTCATGTACCTTTGGAACATCAAGTGTTCCTTGGAAAGTTGGATCAAGAAGAAGTACCAACAACCTATCACAGGGAGATAAAAGATGGATGCAGGCTGTGGATGAAGAGATCAAAGCAATGGAGAACAATGAGACTTGGTATGAATCTGAACTCCCTAGAGGAAAGAAGGCAGTAACTTCTAAAAGGGTCTTCACTATCAAGTATAGAAGTGATGGAGAAGTGGAGAGATACAAAGCAAGGCTGGTTGCAAGAGGCTTTACTCAAACCTATGGAAAGGATTATTTGGACACCTTTGCACCAGTGGCTAAGCTTCACACAGTTAGGATCATCTTGTCTTTAGCAACAAACCTTGATTGGGAACTTTGGCAAATGGATGTCAAGAATGCTTTCCTTCAAGGAGAGCTTGAAGATGAGGTATACATGAGACCACCTTCTGGTCTTGAGAGCATTGTGAAACCAGGGAAGGTTCTAAGGCTCAAGAAAGCTATCTATGGACTCAAGCAATCACCTAGAGCGTGGTACCATAAGTTGAGCTCAACCCTTATGCAAAGAGGATTTAAGAGGTCTGAAGGAGATCATACTTTATTTACTTTACAAGATCAGGAAGGTATTATTGTCATCCTTGTTTATGTGGATGACATTATCATCTCAGGGAGTAACAAGTCAGGTATTCAAGAAACTAAAGCATATCTTAAATCTGTGTTTGACATTAAGGATCTTGGTACTCTAAAGTACTTCCTTGGGATAGAAGTTTGTCGGTCTGATGAAGGACTCTTCTTATCTCAAAGGAAGTACACACTTGATTTGTTGTCTGAAACAGGAAAGATTGGATCAAAACCAGCTAAGACACCATTGGAAGAAGGCTACAAAGTCATAAGAGAGGGGGAGCTTGAAGACAGACTATTTGAGGACATCACCCACTATAGAAGGATGGTTGGTAAGCTAATCTACTTAACAATAACCAGACCTGATTTGTGCTTTGCTGTGAACCAGATAAGTCAACATATGCAAGCACCAAAGATGCATCATTGGAACATGGTTGAAAGGATACTCAGATATCTAAGTGGCACTCCGGGTCAAGGCATTTGGATGGGCTGCAATCAAAGCACAGAGATAGTTGGGTATTGTGATGCAGATTGGGCAGGAGATAGAGTGGACAGAAGGTCAACAACTGGATATTGCACATTCATCGGAGGCAATCTGGTTACTTGGAAGAGTAAAAAGCAGAAGATAGTCTCTTGTTCAAGTGCTGAAGCTGAGTATCGAGCCATGAGAAAGTTGGTGACCGAGTTAGCATGGATAAAAGGCCTTCTTGCAGATTTGGGGATTGTAACAGCCAAGCCTATCACCATGCATTGTGATAATCAAGCAGCCATTCATATTGCATCAAATTCAGTCTTCCATGAAAGGACCAAGCACATAGAAGTGGATTGTCACAAAGTGAGGCAGATGATTGAGCAAGGAGTGGTGTTACCATGCTATACAAGAAGTGAAGAACAATTGGCTGATGTGTTTACCAAGGCAGCTAGTTTAAAGGTGTGTGAGTCCATTCACACCAAGCTCGGACTTGTGGAGCTGCCTGAAACCTCTAAAGCCTTGGAGACTACACTCTTTTTCCCTTCATGAAGTTTTATCCCAAGTGGTTTTCTTTATGAAGGTTTTTAATGAGGTAGATCTCCTTTGCTGTTCCAAGCTTGATTCATCTCTTGAATTCAAGCTTGAGGGGGAGTATTGAAGTGGAGATCACATAGTGAACTATACTGGACGTGAGCTATATTGAATATAGTGAACTATACTGGACGTGAGCTATATTGAATATAGTGAACTATACTGGACGTGAGACTACATAGTACACTATATCAAAAACATTAGTGTCTTGGAAGATAAAAGTCTGTCACACTCTTGTGACCGTTGGAGACTTATCTGCTTGTGTTTAAAGTTGTGTAGCCCTAGTTTTATGCATATATAACTCCTGTAAAGTTCCCATTTGTTAATTAAGAGAATTATTCTTCTCTGAAACTTATCATCTCTCTCATTCTCTCTCTCTCTCTGCGCCTCAAACCCTAAGAAGGTTTCTGCGCCTCTCTCTCACTTATTCTACCTGCTCTACCCCATTCTCTCAACTTAATCTTCATATTCTAACATGTACAACATGCTTCTCATTCTACCTTTGGGAGCATACAAAAACTTACTTATAGTTGTCTTACTGCACCTAAATTCTCCAATCCATGACACATAGGTTTCAAGAAGTTTTGTTTAAAAAGTTTTGTTTAGGATTATCATAGGAACTTGTAGAAGGTCAAAGTGTCTTTCTATTATTTAGAAGGGTTATTTAGGGGTGTTACAAATGAACATAAACTTGTATAAAATGATTCTGATTCTACCTTTAGGAGCATACAAAATCTTACTTATAGTTGTCTAACCTCACCTAAAATCTCCAATCCATGACACATATGTTTCAAGAATTGTTGTTTAAAAAGTTTTGTTTAGGATTCTCATGGGACCTTTTACAAGATAAAAGTGTCTTTCTAGTATTTAGACGGGTTACTTAGGGGTGTTACAAACGAACATAAAATTGTATAAAATGCTTCTCATTCTACCTTAAGCAACATACAAAAACTTACTTATAGTTGTTTAACCTCACCTAAAACCCCCGATCCATGACACATATGTTTCAAGAATTTTTGTTTAAAAAGTTTTGTTTAGGATTCTCAAAGGACCTTTTACAAGATCATAGTGTCTTTCGAGTATTTAGAAGGGTTACTTAGGGGTGTTACAAACGAACATAAACTTGTATAAAATGCTTCTCATTCTACCTTAAGGAGCATACAAAAACTTACTTATAGTTGTCCTACCTCACCTAAATTCTCCAATCCATGACATGTATATTTCAAGAAGTTTTGGTTAAAATTTTTTATTTAGGATTCTCATAGGACCTTTTAGAAGATCAAAGTGTCTTTCTAGTCTTTTAGAGGGGTTACTTAGTTGTGTTAAAAACGAACATAAACATGTAAAACATGCTTATCATTCTACCTTTGGGAGAATACAAAAACTTACTTATAGTTGTCCTACCTCACCTAAATTCTCCAATCCATGACATGTATGTTTCAAGAAGTTTTGGTTAAAATTTTTTATTTAGGATTCTCATAGGACCTTTTAGAAGATCAAAGTGTCTTTCTAGTCTTTTAGAGGGGTTACTTAGTTGTGTTAAAAACGAACATAAACATGTAAAATATGCTTATCATTCTACCTTTGGGAGAATACAAAAACTTACTTATAATTGTCCTACTTCACCTAAATTCTCCAATCCATAACATATATGTTTCAAGAAGTTTTGGTTAAAAAGTTTTATTTAGGATTCTCATTGGACCTTTTAGAAGATCAAAGTGTCTTTCTAGCCTATTAGAGGGGTTACTTAGTTGTGTTACAATCGAACATAAACATGTAAAACATGCTTATCATTCTACCTTTGGGAGAATACAAAAACTTACTTATAGTTGTCCTACCTCACCTAAATTCTCCAATCCATGACATATATGTTTCAAGAAGTTTTGGTTAAAAAGTTTTATTTTGGATTCTCATAGGACCTTTTAGAAGATCAAAATGTCTTTCTAGTCTTTTGGAGGGGTTACTTAGTTGTGTTACAAACGAACATAAACATGTACAACATGCTTCTCATTCTACCTTTGGGAGCCTACAAAAACTTACTTATAGTTGTCTTACTGCACCTAAATTCTCCAATCCATGACACATAGGTTTCAAGAAGTTTTGTTTAAAAAGTTTTGTTTAGGATTATCATAGGAACTTGTAGAAGGTCAAAGTGTCTTTCTATTATTTAGAAGGGTTATTTTGGGGTGTTACAAATGAACATAAACTTGTATAAAATGATTCTCATTCTACCTTTAGGAGCATACAAAATCTTACTTATAGTTGTCTAACATCACCTAAAATCTCCAATCCATGACACATATGTTTCAAGAATTGTTGTTTAAAAAGTTTTGTTTAGGATTCTCATAGGACCTTTTACAAGATCAAAGTGTCTTTCTAGTATTTAGACGGGTTACTTAGGGGTGTTACAAACGAACATAAACTTGTATAAAATGCTTCTCATTCTACCTTAAGCAACATACAAAAACTTACTTATAGTTGTTTAACCTCACCTAAAACCCCCGATCCATGACACATATGTTTCAAGAATTTTTGTTTAAAAAGTTTTGTTTAGGATTCTCATAGGACCTTTTACAAGATCATAGTGTCTTTCGAGTATTTAGAAGGGTTACTTAGGGGTGTTACAAACGAACATAAACTTTTATAAAATGCTTCTCATTCTACCTTAAGGAGCATACAAAAACTTACTTATAGTTGTCCTACCTCACCTAAATTCTCCAATCCATGACATGTATGTTTCAAGAAGTTTTGGTTAAATTTTTTTATTTAGGATTCTCATAGGACCTTTTAGAAGATCAAAGTGTCTTTCTAGTCTTTTAGAGGGGTTACTTAGTTGTGTTAAAAACGAACATAAACATGTAAAACATGCTTATCATTCTACCATTGGGAGAATACAAAAACTTACTTATAGTTGTCCTACTTCACCTAAATTCTCCAATCCATGACATATATGTTTCAAGAAGTTTTAGTTAAAAAATTTTATTTTGGATTCTCATAGGACCTTTTAGAAGATCAAAATGTCTTTCTAGTCTTTTGGAGGGGTTACTTAGTTGTGTTACAAACGAACATAAACATGTACAACATGCTTCTCATTCTACCTTTGGGAGCATACAAAAACTTACTTATAGTTTATTGATCATGATTAGACAAATGTGTTAAGCTTGTGCATTATCACAAAATGCACAAGTCTTGCACATTTGATAATGTGCAAAGTTGGGAACCTTTGAAGAAGACTTAAGGCGCCAACTATTTGAAAGAACAAGAACAAGACTTGGTTGCATAAAGGAGACAGAAGGCTTTAGGGTTTAAAGAGAGAGAGCCGTTGGTTATGTGGTCCACACTCTCTCTCTCTCCTCTGCCACGCTTCAGAGCTCCTTGGCATCTTGTGCTCTTGTCTTTTACTTAGTTAGGTTAAACATTTGACTGATTGTAACCATATAAAAGCAAGTGTAAACCTCAAATGAATGTTAAGGGTTTGTGAACCTCATTCTCTCTCTTTGTTCTGCGCATACTCTCTCTTCTTTATCAAGAACCCTAATGTTCACATACTCTAAATCTCACATGGTATCAGAGCAATGATCTTCATTCTCTTTATTTCCACTCTTTGATTCACCATTCTCCTAGTTCTAAGCTGATTCTCGGATTAAAACCCTAAATCTCTCTCACTTCATTCTCTGCGTTTCTACAGCTCTCATTCTTCAAGTTCTTTCATTCTCTCTAGTCTAAAGTTCTCACTCTTGTTCTTAAGCCCTCAATCTCTTAGTTCCTCACACTCTTAGTCCAAAATTAAAACCCTAATCTTCTCGGTCCTAAAACTGTTTCTCTGCGGTTCTTTAATCCTCAACCAAACCTCCTCAGTTTCTCACCATGGAAGACTCTACTCATCTCAGTTCAAGCTTGAGGCCTACTGCTGTTCCTGTTGTGCTCAAAGGGATCAACTACAGGACATGGCAAAGGACCATCAAGACTGCCATTTGTGGAAGAGGATTGTGGGAACACATCCTGGAGGATAAAACACCCACTGAAGAAGATGCAGCCAAGAAGAAGGATGAGGAAACCAAGAAGGCAGAGGCTAAGTGGTTTCAAGAAGATCAGCTGGTGCTTGGCTTTCTCCAAAACTCTCTTGACCCATCCATCCTTGAAGCTTATTCTCATTGTGAGACAGCCAAGTCACTGTGGGATACTCTCAAGAAGATTTATGGAGATGTTTCAAATCTGAGCAGAGTATATGAGGTGAAGAAGGCCATAAGTGAGCTGAAACAAGAAGACCATGACTTTACCAAGTATCTTGGGAAGTTCTCTTCAGCATGGTCTGAACTTGAGATGCTAAGGCCAAGTACTATGAACCCCAAGATTCTCATTGAGAGAAAGGAGCAAGACAAGATCTTTGGCCTTCTACTCAACTTGGATCCGGTTTACAATGATGTCATAATGAAGATCCAAAGGGAGACTACACTTCCTGACTTTGAAGAGGTGTGCTCTAGGATCCAAAAGGAGGAAGGAAACATTGGTTTGTTTAGAGGAAAGGGGGAGTTGGTGACTGCCAACAAAGCTGGCTTCAAACATGAGGAGAAGAAGGCGCCATTTTGTGAGCATTGCAAGAGGAAAGGCCACTCCAAGGATAAGTGTTGGGTCCTTCATCCCCACCTCAAACCAGCCAAGTTCAAGGACTCAAGGGCAAATGCCAACATCTCTCAAGAAGCTGTGAATGAACCTGCCTCTACTTCAGCTCAAGGAGGGGAGCTTGCTGATAGATTTAGAGATTAAGCATGAGTGTTCTTGAGTGTTCTTGAGCAAAAATAAGAGAGAATAATGATAGATTTAGAGATTAAAACATCTTAAGAGATTAATTTATTGAGCTTGTGTTACATCTCCTTATATAGAGGAGGAGAGCATAAGGAGACCCTAAATGGGTTTACATTTCGAAATAAGCATTAGGGGGAAAATGAAACAATTTGAATTTGAATCCAAAAGAAGAGAGTCTGTCCGCGTCTTCTATTCTATGTGAATCACCAACGGATATAATAAAACCGTCCATGACATCGTCGATGATGTCGTCGATTCTATTCTATATCATCGATGATAGAATATAACTCTTCCATACTTCACTTCAGCATCCATGTCGCCGACACCGTCGGTGACATATGTACTTCAGAATTCCCATTTTGATAATACACAAGATTGCACATCTGTTCTAATCATGATCAATACTCCCCCTCAAGTTCAGACTTTGGAATCACCCTAAAGACTGAACTTGGAATGATCATGGCAACACCTCATTAAAAACCTTGATGTGGAAAACCACTTGGGATAAAACCACATCAAGGGAAAAAGAGTATGCTGCTCATGAATCAGGAGAGTTCTAATCATGGATAGCCACCAGCCCTAGTTTGCCAAAGACATGAGTGCAAACCTTAAGACTAGCAGCCTTGGTGAAGATGTCTGCAAGCTGATCTTCACTCTTTGTGTAACAAGGCAGAATGGTTCCATCTTCAATCTTCTCCCTCACCTTGTGACAATCAATCTCAATGTGTTTTGTCCTCTCATGAAACACTGAGTTGGTTGCAATGTGAATAGCAGCCTGGTTGTCACAATGGAAGGTGATTGGACTTGATTGCTCTATACCAAAGTCCTTAAGCAGAGCCTTCAGCCATGTTAGCTCGATTGCAAGCTTCCTCATGGCCCTATACTCAGCTTCAGCACTAGAACAAGATACCACCTTCTGCTTCTTTGTCTTCCAAGTCACCAAGTTGCCTCCAATGAAGGTGCAATAGCCGGTTGTTGATCTCCTATCGCTCTTATCACCAGCCCAATCTGCATCACAATAGCCAACAATCTCTGTGCTATCATTCTTACCCATCCAAATGCCTTGTCCAGTTGATCCTTTGAGATATCTGAGTATCCTCTCAATCAAACTCCAATGATACACTGTGGGTGATTGCATGTGTTGGCTCACTTGATTCACAGCAAAGCACAAGTCTGGTCTTGTGAGAGTGAGGTAGATAAGCTTCCCAACCAGCCTCCTGTACAATGAGACATCCTTGAACTTGACTTCATCTGATTTCTCCCCCTTTCTATTGACTTGGTAGCCATTTTCAAGAGGAGTCTTTGCAATCTTGCAATCAAGCATACTTGTTTCGGTCAACAAGTCCTTAACATACTTCCTTTGGGACAGAAACAATCCATCATTGAATCTGCAAACTTCAATGCCCAAGAAATACTTCAACTCACCAAGGTCTTTAATATCAAAGGAACTCTTGAGAAAGGCCTTTGTGGATTGAATCCCATCATTATCACTTCCTGTGATAATCAAATCATCCACATAAATCAGAACCACCACCACTCCTTGAGCACTTTGAAGCGTGAACAATGTATGATCAGATTGAGACTTCTTGAAACCATGGTCCATAAGAGTGTGACTAAGCTTATGGTACCATGCCCTTGGTGATTGCTTCAGACCATAAATTGCCCTTCTCAGCCTCAACACTTCACCATCTTTACACAAGTGCTTCAGACCTGGTGGTGGAGTCATATACACTTCCTCTTCAAGTTCACCTTGTAGAAAGGCATTCTTCACATCCATCTGCCATAGATTCCATGAGAGGTTTGTGGCTAAGCTCAATGTGACTCTCACTGTATAAAGTTTAGCCACTGGTGCAAAGGTGTCTGTATAGTCTTCTCCATAGGTTTGGGTGAATCCCCTTGCCACTAGCCTTGCCTTGTACCTCTCTATGTCTCCATTGCTTTTATACTTGATTGTGAAGACCCATTTAGAGCTGACTGTCTATTTCCTTTTTGGCAGCTTCTCTACAATCCAAGTGTGGTTCCTCTCCATAGCCTCTTTCTCATCCTTTACTGCATCCATCCAAACCTTGATTCCCTCAGCCTCTTCATAAGTCTTAGGAACCTGATTTAACTCAATCTTTCCAAGAAAGGCCTTGTGACTAGATGGGAGCAAGTCAATAGAACAAGTAGACTGACTAGGATGAGCTACTGCTTGGTTGTTGTAGAAGACTCTTGTCTTCATCCATTCTGATGGATCTTTCTTTTCCCTTGTGCTTCTCCTGAGTTGCTGAGCCTGTTGATCAACCACTTCCTCATTACCCACTGCCTCTTGATAAACCATCTCATCCTCATCCATATCCAAGTCCTCTTGGTTTTGATCTTGAGGTAGAGTGTCTTCTTGAGCTTGAGCCGGTTCATGAGTGTGTGTTGCTGGTTCAGTATCCTCTTGTTGATCTTCCTGGGTAGGCGTATCAGACTTCTCTGGCCGTGGGGTATCATTACCCAAGTGGTCCAGCAAGTACTTCAAACTTGTATCCAAATCTGAGGGTGATCTTGAGAGATCCTTCAAACCTTCCCAATCCCTCTTCTCATAGTATCTCTGCCCCTCAATGAACTTAACATCCCTTGAAACATAGGTCCTGTTGTTGCTTGGATCAAAACACTTGTAGCCCTTCTGAGTTGTGGAGTATCCAAGGAACATACACCTTGTGCTCTTAGCGTCTAGCTTATTCCTTTGATCTCCTGAGATATACACAAAACAAACACAACCAAACACACGTAAGTGTTCAATAAAAGGTTTGGCTTTGTTCAATACCTCATATGGTGAAATGTCTTGAAGGACTCTAGTTGGGATCCTATTGATGAGATAACAAGCTGCCAAGACTGCATCTCCCCAAAACCTCTTAGGAACATTGGTGTGGAACATCATGGACCTAGCCACTTCCATGAGATGTCTGTTCTTCCTTTCAGCCACACCATTTTGTTGAGGAGTATGGGGACAGCTTGTTTGATGAAGGATCCCACATTTGTTCAAGTGAGCTTTGAATCTTTGGCTTGTATACTCCCCTCCATTATCTGACCTAAACACTTTGATCTTGGCATTAAACTGATTAGTAACATAGTTTTGGAAATTCAAAAATGCATCAAACACCCTATCTTTAGATGGCAGCAATGTTACCCAAGTATATTTTGATTTTTCATCTATGAAAGTCACAAAATACTTGTTTCTATCTCTAGACAGACAAGGTGAAGTCCAAACATCAGAGTGCACAAGATCAAAGCAATGTTCATAGATAGTAGTTGATTTAGGAAAGATAGTTCTACAATGTTTGCCAAGAATACAAGCTTCACAAGTTGAATGATCATAGCTAACATTAGGCAACATTAAGTTCAAAGCACGAGCATGAGGATGTCCTAGTCTAGCATGCCATAGGACATTTTGATTGAAAGAAAAAGAGGATTTAAAAGCTAATGAATCCGAGTTGCTTGGAGAAGTGTCTTCAAGGAGGTAAAGCTCATCTTGTGTACCACCTCTTCCAATAACCTTTCCATTCTTAATATCCTGAAAACAAACATCATTAGGCCCAAAGATAACATTGCAATTCAAGTCTTTAGTGATCCTCTTAACCGACAGCAAGTTAGATTTAAACTTAGGAACATAAAAGGCATCACTTTCCTTGTTAAATAATCTCAACTTTCCTGTACCGATTATAGGAATCCCTTGACCATCAGCTATAGTTACTCTTCCTAGGGCAGGTCTAATATCTTTTAACAACTTAGCATCACTAATCATGTGGTGAGAAGCTCCTGAATCTACTACCAACTTATGATCAGTTTTACTAAGCAATTTATGTGAAAATAAAGAGATACCCGAGAGGTTAGAGGCATAGGCCTTAATGAGGTCCTCAAGGTCACTCCTCTTCACATATTCAGTGGCTGTGTAGAGTGCAAGCTCCCCTCCTTGAGCTGAAGTAGAGGCAGGTTCATTCACAGCTTCTTGAGAGATGTTGGCATTTGCCCTTGAGTCCTTGAACTTGGCTGGTTTGAGGTGGGGATGAAGAACCCAACACTTATCCTTGGAGTGGCCTTTCCTCTTGCAATGCTCACAAAATGGCGCCTTCTTCTCCTCAGGTTTGAAGCCAGCTTTGTTGGCAGTCACCAACTCCCCCTTTCCTCTAAACAAACCAATGTTTCCTTCCTCCTTTTGGATCCTAGAGCATACCTCTTCAAAATCAGGAAGTGTAGTCTCCCTTAGGATCTTCATTATGACATCATTGTAAACCGGATCCAAGTTGAGTAGAAGGCCAAAGATCTTGTCTTGCTCCTTTCTCTCAATGAGAATCTTAGGGTTCATAGTACTTGGCCTTAGCATCTCAAGTTCAGACCATGCTGAAGAGAACTTCCCAAGATACTTGGTAAAGTCATGGTCTTCTTGTTTCAGCTCACTTATGGCCTTCTTGACTTCATAAACTCTGCTCAGATTAGAGACATCTCCATAAATCTTCTTGAGAGTGTCCCACAGTGACTTGGCTGTCTCACAATGAGAATAAGCTTCAAGGATGGATGGGTCAAGAGAGTTTTGGAGAAAACCAAGCACCAGCTGATCTTCTTGAAACCACTTAGCCTCTGCCTTCTTAGTTTCCTCATCCTTCTTCTTGGCTCCATCTTCTTCAGTTGGAGTTTTATCCTCCAAAATGTGATCCCACAATCCTCTTCCACAAATGGCAGTCTTGATGGTCCTCTGCCATGTCCTGTAGTTAATCCCTTTGAGCACAACAGGAACAACAGTAGGCCTCATGCTGGAGCTGAAATTGTGAGAATTTGAGATTAGGAAGAGTTCTTGGTGAGTTCTTGAAGAGAGAAGCTCATGTACCCGATTAGGGTTTATGAGCGAGAAAGTGTGTAACCGAGAGAGTGAAGAGAGATTGAGAGTTTAGGAAATGATTCCCTTAACTTATCTTAATGTTTATGTGTTACAATGCTTATAAAGAGATGAAACTAGGGTTCTGGATAGATAAAACAATAAACAAAGAAGAAGAAGACAAGAGAGTAGTAACGGCTCCAAATGTAGATAGCGACAACTCACTGAGGAGAGAGAGTGGTGTGTTCAGCCTTGAGATCAGTCTTCCTGCGCTTCTGATTCATTCCAGACATGTTGGTACTATGTTGGGGACTTAACCAAACTATAAACAAACAAAGTCACATGTTGGTTTAGTCCCCAAATCCCAACACTTTCATAAGACATCATCCGGCTCTTCATCTCCTCATAAACCCTAACCGGCTACCTTTACTTGTCACACACTCTTGTTACTTCTTTCTCCTTCATTCCAACACTCCCCCTCAAGCTTGATCATGGAGATGAAATGATCAAGCTTGGAACCGTAGATACTTACCTCATTAAAAACCTTGATATAGAAAAACCACTTGGGATAAAAAACTATATCAAGGGAAAAAGAGTATAAGTTCTACGGCCTAGGGATCTTCAAGCTTGGGAAAGGTCAATGAGTCCAAGCTTAGGAAGAATGAACTCACAAACCTTCAAGCTAGCAGCCTTGGTGAAAATGTCTGCTAGTTGATCCGAGCTTCTTGTGTAACAAGGTAAGATCACACCTTCTTGAACCTTCTGCCTCACCTTGTGACAATCCACCTCAATGTGCTTTGTTCTCTCATGAAACACTGAGTTGGAAGCTATGTGTATTGCTGCTTGATTATCACAATGCATTGTGATTGGAGTTGGTTGATCAATGCCCAAATCTTCAAGTAGAGCCTTCAGCCATGTCAACTCATTGGTAAGCTTCCTCATTGCTCTATACTCTGCCTCTGCACTTGAACAAGATACCACCTTCTGCTTCTTTGTTTTCCAAGTCACAAGGTTGCCTCCAATGAATGTACAATAGCCTGAAGTGGACCTCCTATCCTCTCTATCTCCTGCCCAATCTGCATCACAATATCCTACAATCTCTGTGCTTTGATTGCACCCCATCCATATCCCTTGGCCAGGAGATCCATTGAGGTACCTTAGGATCCGGTCCACCATGTTCCAATGATGCATCATTGGAGCTTGCATATGCTGACTCACCTGGTTCACAGCAAAACACAAATCAGGCCGTGTAATGGTAAGATAAATCAGCTTACCAACCATCCTCCTATAGAGTGTAATGTCTCCAAATGGCTCCTTTGCAATCTCCCCCTCTCTTGTGACTTTGTAGCCTTCTTCAAGAGGTGTCTTGGCTGTCTTTCCATTGAGCTTACCTGCTTCACTCAACAAATCAAGAGTGTACTTCCTTTGTGATAAGAAGAGGCCTTCTTTGGACCGGCACACTTCTATCCCTAGGAAGTACTTTAGTTCACCAAGATCTTTGATATCAAACACAGATTTCAAATGATCTTTGCAAGCTTGTATTCCTACCTTGTCACTCCCTGAGATGATGATATCATCTACATAAATGAGAATGACAACAATACCTTCTTGGCTTGATTGAGTGAAGAGAGTATGATCAGCTTCTGATCTATTAAAACCCTTTTCCATGAGAGTTGTGCTTAGCTTGTGGTACCAAGCTCTAGGAGATTGTTTGAGTCCATAGATTGCCTTCTTCAACCTCAGAACCTTTCCTTGAGTAACCATGCCTTCAAGACCAGGTGGTGGAGTCATATAAACCTCATCCTCTAGCTCTCCTTGGAGAAATGCATTCTTGACATCCATTTGGTGCAACTCCCACTCCAAGTTTGTTGCTAAGGACAGAATAACTCTCACTGTATGGAGCTTAGCTACTGGTGCAAAAGTGTCTTTATAATCCTCTCCATAGGTTTGTGTAAACCCTCTTGCAACTAATCTGGCCTTGTACCTCTCTATCTCTCCATTGCTCTTGTATTTGATAGTGAAAACCCATTTGGAACTCACTGCCCTCTTCTTCCTTGGTAAATCTGTTTCATACCAAGTGTTGTTGTTTTCCATTGCCTTGATCTCTTCTCCAACTGCATCAGTCCACTTCTTGTGCTCCTTAGCTTCTTCATAGGTTTTAGGAACCCATTCAGCATCAATAGCACCCATAAACACCTTGTGCTCAGTTGGGAAGTGAGCAAGTGTGCAAACAGCTTGTGTTGGATGAGCTACTGCCTTGCAATTGTAGTAAACCCTAGTCTTCTTCCATTCAGATGGATCCTTTCTCTCTCTAGTACTTCTCCTAAGCACTTGAGCCGGCTGTTGTTGTTGCACAACTTCAGGTTCCTCTTGCACAACCTCATGATGTTCCTCTTGTACAACTTCAGGTTCCATTTGTTGATCAACTAACTCTTCTCTATCATCTTGATCATGCGTGGCAGAACTTTCAACTTGTTGTTCTTCTTGTGATTCTCCATTGCCCTCCTCATGATCAAGGTGAGTAGATTCATCCACAATGTGAGTTTCCTCAGCCGGTTTGTCCACTTGAGTCTCCTCTTTTCTTTTGGGCTGCGTAATCCCAAGGCTCTCTAGGATCCTCCTTAGGTTGTTGGCACGGTCAGAGGGGTTATTGGGAAGGTCCTTAAGGCTCTCCCAACTCTTTTCTTCATAGAAACCCTTTGACTCCACAAACTTGACATCTCTAGAGACCAATACCCTTCTAGTCTCAGGTACATAGCACTTGTATCCTCTCTGGTTTGTAGAATACCCAATGAACATTGCTTTGACACTCTTATGATCAAGCTTATCTCTCTGCTCTCCTGGTCTTAAAACAAAACACAAACATCCAAACACACGTAAGTGATGAATTGAAGGTTTAGTTTTGTTCAATACCTGATATGGTGAAGCATCTTGTAGAACTCTTGTGGGTGTCCTATTGATTAGATAGCAAGCAGACATCACAGCATCACTCCAAAACCTTTTGGGAACATTTGTATGAAACATGATTGATCTGGCCACCTCCATCAAGTGTCTATTCTTCCTCTCAGCCACACCATTCTGTTGTGGAGTGTATGGACAGCTTGTTTGGTGGATGATCCCATGTTTTGCAAGATGATGTTTGAATGCATTGCTTGTGTATTCCCCACCATTATCTGACCTAAATATCTTAATCTTGGCATTGAAATTGTTAGATACATAGGTTTGAAAGTTTATGAATGCTTCTAACACCCTATCTTTAGATTGAATCAAAGTTAACCAAGTATACTTGGATTTCTCATCAATGAATGTCACAAAGTACTTATGATTCTCTCTAGAAACACATGGAGCAGTCCAAACATCAGAGTGAACAAGATCAAAGCAGTTTGCATACACGGTTTTAGAACTAGGGAAGACTGATTTGCAATGTTTTCCAAGGATACATGCTTCACAATCATCATTTTAAAAGGAAACAAAGGGCAACATTAAACCTAAGGCACGAGAGTGAGGGTGACCAAGTCTAGCATGCCATACAGAATCATTAACTAGAGTGGAACTAAAAACAGAAGCAGATAATTCAGATGCAAGGTTGGTGTCTTCAAGCATGTATAACTCATCCTTTGTCACACCCTTTCCAAGCAACTTACTTGTCTTAATATCCTGAAAAATCACATCATTAGGACTGAAGATAACATTGCATTTAAGATCAGTAGCTACTCTCTTAACACTTAACAAGTTTGATGTAAAACTAGGCATATAAAAGGCTTTTGATTCTCTGTCAAACAACCTAACATTTCCTATGCCTTTAATTGGAATCCTTTCACCATTAGCAATCACAACATTCCCTAGAGCAGGCTTAACATCTTTAATCAAGTTCAAATCACTAATCATGTGATGTGAAGCCCCTGAATCTACTATCAATGGTTTATGATCAGATACTAGAGCTTTGTGATTGATTAAAGCATGAAAGGAGCTACCAAGAACATTACCAGCACCTTCCTTGAAGGCTTTGATGAGTGCATCAAGATCAGACCTCCTCACCAACTCATTCTGAGGCGCCACATTTGGAGTAGGAGCAAAGGCTGGTACCATCTCTCTACAATCATTTCCACCACGGTTTGAAGAGGTAGAAGCACCAGGAGCACCAGCAGCATGAGCATGAGTTGATTCACTTGAGTAATGAGCTCTCTGGTCCTTGAACTTGTTGGTGAAAGCCGGCTTGAGATGGGGATGAAGTAACCAACATTTGTCCTTGAAATGGCCCTTCCTTTTGCAATGGTCACATACACCAGGGATCCTTCTTTCCTCAGGCTTGTAAGCACCTTTGTGAGCAGTGGCTAGCTCACCTTTCCTTCCAAACAACCCAAAAGATCCTTGCTCCTTTTGGATTTGTGCACACACTTCATCTAGGTTGGGAAGAGTTTCTGCCCTCAACATGTGTGTGATAAGACCATTGTAAGCTGGATTGAGGGTTAGCAAGAGTGCAAACACCTTGTCTTGTTCCCTCCTCTCATTTAGAACCTGTGGATCAACTGTTGGTGGCCTCAGCATTTCCAACTCTGCCCACAATGATCTAAACTTCCCAAAGTGTTGCTTGAACTCCATATCTTCTTGGCTCAGATTGTTGATGGCCATCTTCACTTCAAACACCCTACTGAGGTTAGACATGTTGCCATAGACCTTGTACAAGGTGTCCCATAAGTCTTTGGAGCTCTCACAGTAGGAGTAAGCTTCCAACAGAGACGGTTCAAGTGAGCTTTGAAGAATGGACAGTACATGTTGATCTCCTTGGATCCATGCTTCTTCATCTTCAAGGGCTGCTTCTTCAACAGCCTCTTCATCAACCTTAGCCTCAGCCTCGGTTCCTCCTTTAGCAGCTTCACCTTTGGGCTCAGCTTTCATCATCTTGACTGGAGCAGAGTCGCTTAAGACATGCTTCCACAAGCCTCTTCCACCAAGAGCGCTTTTGGCCATTCTAGCCCACACCAAGTAGTTGGCTCCCTTAAGAGTCACTGGGATAATCACCCTTGAGTTTTCCATGACTGAGTAATGATAGAGATTCAAGAGAACAGGTTTCAAAAGAGAAGTTGAACAAGAAAGAAGTAATCGGGTAGTATAGGATGAAGTTAACCGAGAGTACAAGAGATTCAAAAGAGTATTGAGAACAAAAGAGAGAGATTCAGAGTATTTGCGGAAGAGAGATTAGGTACAGAAGCTTTAAGGCTCTGATACCATGTGAGAATTTGAGATTAGGAAGAGTTCTTGGTGAGTTCTTGAAGAGAGAAGCTCATGTACCCGATTAGGGTTTATGAGCGAGAAAGTGTGTAACCGAGAGAGTGAAGAGAGATTGAGAGTTTAGGAAATGATTCCCTTAACTTATCTTAATGTTTATGTGTTACAATGCTTATAAAGAGATGAAACTAGGGTTCTGGATAGATAAAACAATAAACAAAGAAGAAGAAGACAAGAGAGTAGTAACGGCTCCAAATGTAGATAGCGACAGCTCACTGAGGAGAGAGAGTGGTGTGTTCAGCCTTGAGATCAGTCTTCCTGCGCTTCTGATTCATTCCAGACATGTTGGTACTATGTTGGGGACTTAACCAAACTATAAACAAACAAAGTCACATGTTGGTTTAGTCCCCAAATCCCAACACTTTCATAAGACATCATCCGGCTCTTCATCTCCTCATAAACCCTAACCGGCTACCTTTACTTGTCACACACTCTTGTTACTTCTTTCTCCTTCATTCCAACAGAAATGAGTAGAGTCTTCCATGGTGAATGACTGAAGAGAGTAGATAAAAGCTTGAATAGCTGAGATGAGAACCACTGCTAGGGTTTTAAGACCGAGAAAAGAATAAGGACTGAGAGACTGAGGGTTGGTGCAAGACTTAGGATTTAGGACAGAGAGTAAGAGTGAGAGATTTAGGGAAACCGTGAGAGATTTAGGGACAGAGAGATTTCGGACAGAGAGTGAAGAACTGAAGATTAATGATTTTAAGAGTGAGAGAATGGTGAAATAAAGAGAGAATCAAGAAAATAGAGATCTTAGCTCTGATACCATGATAGATTTAGAGATTAAGCATGAGTGTTATTGAGTGTTCTTGAGCAAAAATAAGAGAGAATAATGATAGATTTAGAGATTAAAACATCTTAAGAGATTAATTTATTGAGCTTGTGTTACATCTCCTTATATAGAGGAGGAGAGCATAAGGAGACCCTAAATGGGTTTACATTTCGAAATAAGCATTAGGGGGAAAATGAAACAATTTGAATTTGAATCCAAAAGAAGAGAGTCTGTCCGCGTCTTCTATTCTATGTGAATCACCAACGGATATAATAGAACCGTCCATGACATCGTCGATGATGTCGTCGATTCTATTCTATCATCGACGATGTCATCATCGATGATAGAATATAACTCTTCCATACTTCACTTCAGCATCCATGTCGCCGACACCGTCGGTGACATATGTACTTCAGAATTCCCATTTTGATAATACACAAGATTGCACATCTGTTCTAATCATGATCAATACTTGCACTCTACACAGCCACTGAATATGTGAAGAGGAGTGACCTTGAGGACCTCATCAAGGCCTATGCCTCTAAGCTCTCTGGTATCTCTTTATTTTCACATAAATTGCTTAGTAAAACTGATCATAAGTTGGTAGTAGATTCAGGAGCTTCTCACCACATGATTAGTGATGCTAAGTTGTTAAAAGATATTAAACCTGCCCTAGGAAGAGTAACTATAGCTGATGGTCAAGGGATTCCTATAATTGGTACAGGAAAGTTGAGATTATTTAACAAGGAAAGTGATGCATTCTATGTTCCTAAGTTTAAGTCTAACTTGCTGTCGGTTAAGAGGATCACTAAAGACTTGAATTGCAATGTTATCTTTGGGCCTAATGATGTTTGTTTTCAGGATATTAAGAATGGAAAGGTTATTGGAAGAGGTGGTACACAAGATGAGCTTTACCTCCTTGAAGACACTTCTCCAAGCAACTCGGATTCATTAGCTTTTAAATCCTGTTTTTCTTTCAATCAAAATGTCCTATGGCATGCCAGACTAGGACATCCTCATGCTCGTGCTTTGAACTTAATGTTGCCTAATGTTAGCTTTGATCATTCAACTTGTGAAGCTTTTATTCTTGGCAAACATTGTAGAACTATCTTTCCTAAATCAACTACTATCTATGAACATTGCTTTGATCTTGTGCACTCTGATGTTTGGACTTCACCTTGTCTGTCTAGAGATAGAAACAAGTATTTTGTGACTTTCATAGATGAAAAATCAAAATATACTTGGGTAACATTGCTGCCATCTAAAGATAGGGTGTTTGATGCATTTTTGAATTTCCAAAACTATGTTACTAATCATTTTAATGCCAAGATCAAAGTGTTTAGGTCAGATAATGGAGGAGAGTATACAAGCCAAAGATTCAAAGCTCACTTGAACAAATGTGGGATCCTTCATCAAACAAGCTGTCCCTATACTCCTCAACAAAATGGTGTGGCTGAAAGGAAGAACAGACATCTCATGGAAGTTGCTAGGTCTATGATGTTCCACACCAATGTTCCTAAGAGGTTTTGGGGAGATGCAGTCTTGGCAGCTTGTTATCTCATCAATAGGATCCCAACTAGAGTCCTTCAAGACATTTCACCATATGAGGTATTGAACAAAGCCAAACCATTTATTGAACACTTACGTGTGTTTGGTTGTGTTTGTTTTGTGTATATCTCAGGAGATCAAAGGAATAAGCTAGATGCTAAGAGCACAAGGTGTATGTTCCTTGGATACTCCACAACTCAGAAGGGCTACAAGTGTTTTGATCCAAGCAACAACAGGACCTATGTTTCAAGGGATGTTAAGTTCATTGAGGGGCAGAGATACTATGAGAAGAGGGATTGGGAAGGCTTGAAGGATCTCTCAAGATCACCCTCAGATTTGGCTACCAGTTTGAAGTACTTGCTGGACCACTTGGGTAATGATACCCCACGGCCAGAAAAGTCTGAGACACCTACCCAGGAAGCTCAAAAAGAGGATACTGAACCAGCAACACACACTCAGGAACCGGCTCAAGCTCAAGAAGACACTCTACCTCAAGATCAGAACCAAGTGGACTTGGATATGGATGAGGATGAGATGGTTTATCAAGAGGCAGTGGGTAATGAGGAAGTGGTTGATCAACAGGTTCAACAACTCAGGAGAAACAAGGGAAAAGAAAGATCCATCAGAATGGATGAAGACAAGAGTCTACTACAACAACCAAGCAGTAGCTCATCCTAGTCAGTCTACTTGTTCTATTGACTTGCTACCATCTAGTCACAAGGCCTTTCTTGGAAAGATTGAGCTAAACCAGGTTCCTAAGACTTATGAAGAGGCTGAGGGTATCAAGGTTTGGATGGATGCAGTAAAGGATGAGAAAGAGGCTATGGAGAGGAACCATACTTGGATTGTAGAGAAGCTGCTGAAAAAGAAGAAGACTGTTAGCTCTAAATGGGTCTTCACAATCAAGTATAAAAGCAATGGAGACATAGAGAGGTACAAGGCAAGGCTAGTAGCAAGGGGATTCACTCAAACCTATGGAGAAGACTATACAGATACCTTTGCACCAGTGGCTAAACTTCACACAGTGAGAGTCACATTTGGCAAATGGATGTGAAGAATGCTTTTCTACAAGGTGAACTTGAAGAGGAAGTGTATATGACTCCACCACCAGGATTGAAGCACTTGTGTAAAGATGGTGAGGTATTGAGGTTGAGAAGGGCAATTTATGGCTTGAAACAATCACCAAGGGCATGGTACCATAAGCTTAGTCGCACTCTCATGGACCATGGTTTCAAGAAGTCTCAATCTGATCACACATTGTTCACGCTTCAAAGTGCCCAAGGAGTGGTGGTAGTTCTGATATATGTGGATGATTTGATTATCACAGGAAGTGATAATGATGGGATTCAGTCTACAAAGGATTTCCTCAAGAGTTCCTTTGATATTAAAGACCTTGGAGAGTTGAAGTACTTCTTGGGCATTGAAGTTTGCAGATTCAATGATGGGTTGTTTCTGTCCCAAAGGAAGTATGTCAAGGACTTGTTGACAGAAACAAGTATGCTTGATTGCAAGATTGCAAAGACTCCTCTTCAAGATGGCTACCAAGTCAATAGAAAGGGGGAGAAATCAGATGAAGTCAAGTTCAAGGATGTCTCATTGTATAGGAGGCTGGTTGGGAAGCTTATCTACCTCACTCTCACAAGACCAGACTTATGCTTTGCTGTGAATCAAGTTAGTCAACATATGCAATCACCCACAGTGTATCATTGGAGTTTGATTGAAAGGATACTCAGATATCTCAAAGGATCAACTGAACAAGGTATTTGGATGGGTAAGAATGAGAGCACAGAGATTGTTGGCTATTGTGATGCAGATTGGGCTGGAGATAAGAGTGATAGGAGATCAACAACCGGCTATTGTACCTTCATTGGAGGCAACTTGGTAACTTGGAAGACAAAGAAGCAGAAGGTGGTATCTTGTTCTAGTGCTGAAGCTGAGTATAGGGCAATGAGGAAGCTTGCAACCGAGTTAACATGGCTGAAGGCTCTGCTCAAGGACTTTGGCATAGAGCAATCAAGTCCAATCACCTTCCATTGTGACAACCAGGCTGCTATTCACATTGCAACCAACTCAGTGTTTCATGAGAGGACAAAACACATTGAGATTGATTGTCACAAGGTAAGGGAGAGGATTGAAGATTAAACCATTCTGCCTTGTTACACAAAGAGTGAAGATCAGCTTGCAGACATCTTCACGAAGGCTGCTAGTCTTAAGGTTTGCACTCATGTCTTTGGCAAACTAGGGCTGGTGGCTATCCATGATTAGAACTCTCCTGATTCATGAGCAGCATACTCTTTTTCCCTTGATGTGGTTTTGTCCCAAGTGGTTTTCCACATCAAGGTTTTTAATGAGGTGTTGCCATGATAATTCCAAGTTCAGTCTTTAGGGTGATTCCAAAGTCTGAACTTGAGGGGGAGTATTGATCATGATTAGACAAATGTGTTAAGCTTGTGCATTATCACAAAATGCACAAGTCTTGCACATTTGATAATGTGCAAAGTTGGGGACCTTTGAAGAAGACTTAAGGCGCCAACTATTTGAAAGAACAAGAACAAGACTCGGTTGCATAAAGGAGACAGAAGGCTTTAGGGTTTAAAGAGAGAGAGCCGTTGGTTATGTTGTCCTACCTCACCTAAATTCTCCAATCCATGACATGTATGTTTCAAGAAGTTTTGGTTAAATTTTTTTATTTAGGATTCTCATAGGACCTTTTAGAAGATCAAAGTGTCTTTCTAGTCTTTTAGAGGGGTTACTTAGTTGTGTTAAAAACGAACATAAACATGTAAAACATGCTTATCATTCTACCATTGGGAGAATACAAAAACTTACTTATAGTTGTCCTACTTCACCTAAATTCTCCAATCCATGACATATATGTTTCAAGAAGTTTTGGTTAAAAAGTTTTATTTTGGATTCTCATAGGACCTTTTAGAAGATCAAAATGTCTTTCTAGTCTTTTGGAGGGGTTACTTAGTTGTGTTACAAACGAACATAAACATGTACAACATGCTTCTCATTCTACCTTTGGGAGCATACAAAAACTTACTTATAGTTGTCTTACTGCACCTAAATTCTCCAATCCATGACACATAGGTTTCAAGAAGTTTTGTTTAAAAAGTTTTGTTTAGGATTATCATAGGAACTTGAAGAAGGTCAAAGTGTCTTTCTATTATTTAGAAGGGTTATTTAGGGGTGTTACAAATGAACATAAACTGGTATAAAATGATTCTCATTCTACCTTTAGGAGCATACAAAATCTTACTTATAGTTGTCTAACCTCACCTAAAATCTCCAATCCATGACACATATGTTTCAAGAATTGTTGTTTAAAAAGTTTTGTTTAGGATTCTCATGGGACCTTTTACAAGATCAAAGTGTCTTTCTAGTATTTAGACTGGTTACTTAGGGGTGTTACAAACGAACATAAACTTGTATAAAATGCTTCTCATTCTACCTTAAGCAACATACAAAAACTTACTTATAGTTGTTTAACCTCACCTAAAACCCCCGATCCATGACACATATGTTTCAAGTATTTTTGTTTAAAAAGTTTTGTTTAGGATTCTCATAGGACCTTTTACAAGATCATAGTGTCTTTCGAGTATTTAGAAGGGTTACTTAGGGGTGTTACAAACGAACATAAACTTGTATAAAATGCTTCTCATTCTACCTTAAGGAGCATACAAAAACTTACTTATAGTTGTCCTACCTCACCTAAATTCTCCAATCCATGACATGTATGTTTCAAGAAGTTTTGGTTAAAATTTTTTATTTAGGATTCTCATAGGACCTTTTAGAAGATCAAAGTGTCTTTCTAGTCTTTTAGAGGGGTTACTTAGTTGTGTTTCAAACGAACATAAACATGTAAAACATGCTTATCATTCTACCTTTGGGAGAATACAAAAACTTACTTATAGTTGTCCTACCTCACCTAAATTCTCCAATCCATGACATGTATGTTTCAAGAAGTTTTGGTTAAAATTTTTTATTTAGGATTCTCATAGGACCTTTTAGAAGATCAAAGTGTCTTTCTAGTATTTTAGAGGGGTTACTTAGTTGTGTTAAAAACGAACATAAACATGTAAAACATGCTTATCATTCTACCTTTGGGAGAATACAAAAACTTACTTATAGTTGTCCTACCTCACCTAAATTCTCCAATCCATGACATGTATGTTTCAAGAAGTTTTGGTTAAAATTTTTTATTTAGGATTCTCATAGGACCTTTTAGAAGATCAAAGTGTCTTTCTAGTCTTTTAGAGGGGTTACTTAGTTGTGTTAAAAACGAACATAAACATGTAAAACATGCTTATCATTCTACCTTTGGGAGAATACAAAACTTACTTATAGTTGTCCTACTTCACCTAAATTCTCCAATCTATAACATATATGTTTCAAGAAGTTTTGGTTAAAAAGTTTTATTTAGGATTCTCATAGGACCTTTTAGAAGATCAAAGTGTCTTTCTAGCCTATTAGAGGGGTTACTTAGTTGTGTTACAATCGAACATAAACATGTAAAACATGCTTATAATTCTACCTTTGGGAGAATACAAAAACTTACTTATAGTTGTCCTACCTCACCTAAATTCTCCAATCCATGACATATATGTTTCAAGAAGTTTTGGTTAAAAAGTTTTATTTAGGATTCTCATAGGACCTTTTAGAAGATCAAAATGTCTTTCTAGTCTTTTGGAGGGGTTACTTAGTTGTGTTAAAAACGAACATAAACATGTAAAACATGCTTATCATTCTACCTTTGGGAGAATACAAAAACTTACATATAGTTGTCCTACTTCACCTAAATTCTCCAATCCATAAAATATATGTTTCAAGAAGTTTTGGTTAAAAAGTTTTATTTAGGATTCTCATAGGACCTTTTAGAAGATCAAAGTGTCTTTCTAGCCTATTAGAGGGGTTACTTAGTTGTGTTAAAAACGAACATAAACATGTAAAACATGCTTATCATTCTACCTTTGGGAGAATACAAAAACTTACTTATAGTTGTCCTACCTCACCTAAATTCTCCAATCCATGACATGTATGTTTCAAGAAGTTTTGGTTAAAATTTTTTATTTAGGATTCTCATAGGACCTTTTAGAAGATCAAAGTGTCTTTCTAGCCTATTAGAGGGGTTACTTAGTTGTGTTACAATCGAACATAAACATGTAAAACATGCTTATCATTCTACCTTTGGGAGAATACAAAAACTTACTTATAGTTGTCCTACCTCACCTAAATTCTCCAATCCATGACATGTATGTTTCAAGAAGTTTTGGTTAAAATTTTTTATTTAGGATTCTCATAGGACCTTTTAGAAGATCAAAGTGTCTTTCTAGTCTTTTAGAGGGGTTACTTAGTTGTGTTAAAAACGAACATAAACATGTAAAACATGCTTATCATTCTACCTTTGGGAGAATACAAAAACTTACTTATAGTTGTCCTACCTCACCTAAATTCTCCAATCCATGACATATATGTTTCAAGAAGTTTTGGTTAAAAAGTTTTATTTAGGATTCTCATAGGACCTTTTAGAAGATCAAAATGTCTTTCTAGTCTTTTGGAGGGGTTACTTAGTTGTGTTAAAAACGAACATAAACATGTAAAACATGCTTATCATTCTACCTTTGGGAGAATACAAAAACTTACTTATAGTTGTCCTACCTCACCTAAATTCTCCAATCCATGACATATATGTTTCAAGAAGTTTTGGTTAAAAAGTTTTATTTAGGATTCTCATAGGACCTTTTAGAAGATCAAAATGTCTTTCTAGTCTTTTGGAGGGGTTACTTAGTTGTGTTAAAAACGAACATAAACATGTAAAACATGCTTATCATTCTACCTTTGGGAGAATACGAAAACTTACTTATAGTTGTCCTACCTCACCTAAATTCTCCAATCCATGACATATATGTTTCAAGAAGTTTTGGTTAAAAAGTTTTATTTTGGATTCTCATAGGACCTTTTAGAAGATCGAAATGTCTTTCTAGTCTTTTGGAGGGGTTACTTAGTTGTGTTAAAAACGAACATAAATATGTAAAACATGCTTATCATTCTACCTTTGGGAGAATACAAAAACTTACTTATAGTTGTCCTACTTCACCTAAATTCTCCAATCCATGACATGTATGTTTCAAGAAGTTTTGGTTAAAATTTTTTATTTAGGATTCTCATAGGACCTTTTAGAAGATCGAAATGTCTTTCTAGTCTTTTGGAGGGGTTACTTAGTTGTGTTAAAAACGAACATAAATATGTAAAACATGCTTATCATTCTACCTTTGGGAGAATACAAAAACTTACTTATAGTTGTCCTACTTCACCTAAATTCTCCAATCCATGACATGTATGTTTCAAGAAGTTTTGGTTAAAATTTTTTATTTAGGATTCTCATAGGACCTTTTAGAAGATCAAAGTGTCTTTCTAGCCTATTAGAGGGGTTACTTAGTTGTGTTAAAAACGAACATAAACATGTAAAACATGCTTATCATTCTACCTTTGGGAGAATACAAAAACTTACTTATAGTTGTCCTACCTCACCTAAATTCTCCAATCCATGACATGTATGTTTCAAGAAGTTTTGGTTAAAATTTTTTATTTAGGATTCTCATAGGACCTTTTAGAAGATCAAAGTGTCTTTCTAGCCTATTAGAGGGGTTACTTAGTTGTGTTACAATCGAACATAAACATGTAAAACATGCTTATCATTCTACCTTTGGGAGAATACAAAAACTTACTTATAGTTGTCCTACCTCACCTAAATTCTCCAATCCATGACATGTATGTTTCAAGAAGTTTTGGTTAAAATTTTTTATTTAGGATTCTCATAGGACCTTTTAGAAGATCAAAGTGTCTTTCTAGTCTTTTAGAGGGGTTACTTAGTTGTGTTAAAAACGAACATAAACATGTAAAACATGCTTATCATTCTACCTTTGGGAGAATACAAAAAGTTACTTATAGTTGTCCTACCTCACCTAAATTCTCTAATCCATGACATATATGTTTCAAGAAGTTTTGGTTAAAAAGTTTTATTTAGGATTCTCATAGGACCTTTTAGAAGATCAAAATGTCTTTCTAGTCTTTTGGAGGGGTTACTTAGTTGTGTTAAAAACGAACATAAACATGTAAAACATGCTTATCATTCTACCTTTGGGAGAATACAAAAACTTACTTATAGTTGTCCTACCTCACCTAAATTCTCCAATCCATGACATATATGTTTCAAGAAGTTTTGGTTAAAAAGTTTTATTTAGGATTCTCATAGGACCTTTTAGAAGATCAAAATGTCTTTCTAGTCTTTTGGAGGGGTTACTTAGTTGTGTTAAAAACGAACATAAACATGTAAAACATGCTTATCATTCTACCTTTGGGAGAATACGAAAACTTACTTATAGTTGTCCTACCTCACCTAAATTCTCCAATCCATGACATATATGTTTCAAGAAGTTTTGGTTAAAAAGTTTTATTTTGGATTCTCATAGGACCTTTTAGAAGATCGAAATGTCTTTCTAGTCTTTTGGAGGGGTTACTTAGTTGTGTTAAAAACGAACATAAATATGTAAAACATGCTTATCATTCTACCTTTGGGAGAATACAAAAACTTACTTATAGTTGTCCTACTTCACCTAAATTCTCCAATCCATGACATATATGTATCAAGAAGTTTTGGTTAAAAAGTTTTATTTAGGATTCTCATAGGACCTTTTAGAAGATCAAAATGTCTTTCTAGTCTTTTGGAGGGGTTACTTAGTTGTGTTAAAAACGAACATAAACATGTAAAACATGCTTATCATTCTACCTTTGGGAGAATACAAAAACTTACTTATAGTTGTCCTACCTCACCTAAATTCTCCAATCCATGACATATATGTTTCAAGAAGTTTTGGTTAAAAAGTTTTATTTAGGATTCTCATAGGACCTTTTAGAAGATCAAAATGTCTTTCTAGTCTTTTGGAGGGGTTACTTAGTTGTGTTAAAAACGAACATAAACATGTAAAACATGCTTATCATTCTACCTTTGGGAGAATACAAAAACTTACTTATAGTTGTCCTACCTCACCTAAATTCTCCAATCCATGACATATATGTTTCAAGAAGTTTTGGTTAAAAAGTTTTATTTAGGATTCTCATAGGACCTTTTAGAAGATCAAAATGTCTTTCTAGTCTTTTGGAGGGGTTACTTAGTTGTGTTAAAAACGAACATAAACATGTAAAACATGCTTATCATTCTACCTTTGGGAGAATACGAAAACTTACTTATAGTTGTCCTACCTCACCTAAATTCTCCAATCCATGACATATATGTTTCAAGAAGTTTTGGTTAAAAAGTTTTATTTTGGATTCTCATAGGACCTTTTAGAAGATCGAAATGTCTTTCTAGTCTTTTGGAGGGGTTACTTAGTTGTGTTAAAAACGAACATAAATATGTAAAACATGCTTATCATTCTACCTTTGGGAGAATACAAAAACTTACTTATAGTTGTCCTACTTCACCTAAATTCTCCAATCCATGACATGTATGTTTCAAGAAGTTTTGGTTAAAATTTTTTATTTAGGATTCTCATAGGACCTTTTAGAAGATCGAAATGTCTTTCTAGTCTTTTGGAGGGGTTACTTAGTTGTGTTAAAAACGAACATAAACATGTAAAACATGCTTATCATTCTACCTTTGGGAGAATACAAAAACTTACTTATAGTTGTCCTACCTCACCTAAATTCTCCAATCCATGACATATATGTTTCAAGAAGTTTTGGTTAAAAAGTTTTATTTAGGATTCTCATAGGACCTTTTAGAAGATCAAAATGTCTTTCTAGTCTTTTGGAGGGGTTACTTAGTTGTGTTAAAAACGAACATAAACATGTAAAACATGCTTATCATTCTACCTTTGGGAGAATACGAAAACTTACTTATAGTTGTCCTACCTCACCTAAATTCTCCAATCCATGACATATATGTTTCAAGAAGTTTTGGTTAAAAAGTTTTATTTTGGATTCTCATAGGACCTTTTAGAAGATCGAAATGTCTTTCTAGTCTTTTGGAGGGGTTACTTAGTTGTGTTAAAAACGAACATAAATATGTAAAACATGCTTATCATTCTACCTTTGGGAGAATACAAAAACTTACTTATAGTTGTCCTACTTCACCTAAATTCTCCAATCCATGACATATATGTATCAAGAAGTTTTGGTTAAAAAGTTTTATTTAGGATTCTCATAGGACCTTTTAGAAGATCAAAATGTCTTTCTAGTCTTTTGGAGGGGTTACTTAGTTGTGTTAAAAACGAACATAAACATGTAAAACATGCTTATCATTCTACCTTTGGGAGAATACAAAAACTTACTTATAGTTGTCCTACCTCACCTAAATTCTCCAATCCATGACATATATGTTTCAAGAAGTTTTGGTTAAAAAGTTTTATTTAGGATTCTCATAGGACCTTTTAGAAGATCAAAATGTCTTTCTAGTCTTTTGGAGGGGTTACTTAGTTGTGTTAAAAACGAACATAAACATGTAAAACATGCTTATCATTCTACCTTTGGGAGAATACAAAAACTTACTTATAGTTGTCCTACCTCACCTAAATTCTCCAATCCATGACATATATGTTTCAAGAAGTTTTGGTTAAAAAGTTTTATTTAGGATTCTCATAGGACCTTTTAGAAGATCAAAATGTCTTTCTAGTCTTTTGGAGGGGTTACTTAGTTGTGTTAAAAACGAACATAAACATGTAAAACATGCTTATCATTCTACCTTTGGGAGAATACGAAAACTTACTTATAGTTGTCCTACCTCACCTAAATTCTCCAATCCATGACATATATGTTTCAAGAAGTTTTGGTTAAAAAGTTTTATTTTGGATTCTCATAGGACCTTTTAGAAGATCGAAATGTCTTTCTAGTCTTTTGGAGGGGTTACTTAGTTGTGTTAAAAACGAACATAAATATGTAAAACATGCTTATCATTCTACCTTTGGGAGAATACAAAAACTTACTTATAGTTGTCCTACTTCACCTAAATTCTCCAATCCATGACATGTATGTTTCAAGAAGTTTTGGTTAAAATTTTTTATTTAGGATTCTCATAGGACCTTTTAGAAGATCGAAATGTCTTTCTAGTCTTTTGGAGGGGTTACTTAGTTGTGTTAAAAACGAACATAAACATGTAAAACATGCTTATCATTCTACCTTTGGGAGAATACAAAAACTTACTTATAGTTGTCCTACCTCACCTAAATTCTCCAATCCATGACATATATGTTTCAAGAAGTTTTGGTTAAAAAGTTTTATTTAGGATTCTCATAGGACCTTTTAGAAGATCAAAATGTCTTTCTAGTCTTTTGGAGGGGTTACTTAGTTGTGTTAAAAACGAACATAAACATGTAAAACATGCTTATCATTCTACCTTTGGGAGAATACGAAAACTTACTTATAGTTGTCCTACCTCACCTAAATTCTCCAATCCATGACATATATGTTTCAAGAAGTTTTGGTTAAAAAGTTTTATTTTGGATTCTCATAGGACCTTTTAGAAGATCGAAATGTCTTTCTAGTCTTTTGGAGGGGTTACTTAGTTGTGTTAAAAACGAACATAAATATGTAAAACATGCTTATCATTCTACCTTTGGGAGAATACAAAAACTTACTTATAGTTGTCCTACTTCACCTAAATTCTCCAATCCATGACATGTATGTTTCAAGAAGTTTTGGTTAAAATTTTTTATTTAGGATTCTCATAGGACCTTTTAGAAGATCGAAATGTCTTTCTAGTCTTTTGGAGGGGTTACTTAGTTGTGTTAAAAACGAACATAAATATGTAAAACATGCTTATCATTCTACCTTTGGGAGAATACAAAAACTTACTTATAGTTGTCCTACCTCACCTAAATTCTCCAATCCATGACATATATGTTTCAAGAAGTTTTGGTTAAAATTTTTTATTTAGGATTCTCATAGGACCTTTTAGAAGATCAAAGTGTCTTTCTAGTCTTTTAGAGGGGTTACTTAGTTGTGTTAAAAACGAACATAAACATGTAAAACATGCTTATCATTCTACCTTTGGGAGAATACAAAAAGTTACTTATAGTTGTCCTACCTCACCTAAATTCTCTAATCCATGACATATATGTTTCAAGAAGTTTTGGTTAAAAAGTTTTATTTAGGATTCTCATAGGACCTTTTAGAAGATCAAAATGTCTTTCTAGTCTTTTGGAGGGGTTACTTAGTTGTGTTAAAAACGAACATAAACATGTAAAACATGCTTATCATTCTACCTTTGGGAGAATACAAAAACTTACTTATAGTTGTCCTACCTCACCTAAATTCTCCAATCCATGACATATATGTTTCAAGAAGTTTTGGTTAAAAAGTTTTATTTAGGATTCTCATAGGACCTTTTAGAAGATCAAAATGTCTTTCTAGTCTTTTGGAGGGGTTACTTAGTTGTGTTAAAAACGAACATAAACATGTAAAACATGCTTATCATTCTACCTTTGGGAGAATACGAAAACTTACTTATAGTTGTCCTACCTCACCTAAATTCTCCAATCCATGACATATATGTTTCAAGAAGTTTTGGTTAAAAAGTTTTATTTTGGATTCTCATAGGACCTTTTAGAAGATCGAAATGTCTTTCTAGTCTTTTGGAGGGGTTACTTAGTTGTGTTAAAAACGAACATAAATATGTAAAACATGCTTATCATTCTACCTTTGGGAGAATACAAAAACTTACTTATAGTTGTCCTACTTCACCTAAATTCTCCAATCCATGACATATATGTATCAAGAAGTTTTGGTTAAAAAGTTTTATTTAGGATTCTCATAGGACCTTTTAGAAGATCAAAATGTCTTTCTAGTCTTTTGGAGGGGTTACTTAGTTGTGTTAAAAACGAACATAAACATGTAAAACATGCTTATCATTCTACCTTTGGGAGAATACAAAAACTTACTTATAGTTGTCCTACCTCACCTAAATTCTCCAATCCATGACATATATGTTTCAAGAAGTTTTGGTTAAAAAGTTTTATTTAGGATTCTCATAGGACCTTTTAGAAGATCAAAATGTCTTTCTAGTCTTTTGGAGGGGTTACTTAGTTGTGTTAAAAACGAACATAAACATGTAAAACATGCTTATCATTCTACCTTTGGGAGAATACGAAAACTTACTTATAGTTGTCCTACCTCACCTAAATTCTCCAATCCATGACATATATGTTTCAAGAAGTTTTGGTTAAAAAGTTTTATTTTGGATTCTCATAGGACCTTTTAGAAGATCGAAATGTCTTTCTAGTCTTTTGGAGGGGTTACTTAGTTGTGTTAAAAACGAACATAAATATGTAAAACATGCTTATCATTCTACCTTTGGGAGAATACAAAAACTTACTTATAGTTGTCCTACTTCACCTAAATTCTCCAATCCATGACATGTATGTTTCAAGAAGTTTTGGTTAAAATTTTTTATTTAGGATTCTCATAGGACCTTTTAGAAGATCGAAATGTCTTTCTAGTCTTTTGGAGGGGTTACTTAGTTGTGTTAAAAACGAACATAAATATGTAAAACATGCTTATCATTCTACCTTTGGGAGAATACAAAAACTTACTTATAGTTGTCCTACTTCACCTAAATTCTCCAATCCATGACATGTATGTTTCAAGAAGTTTTGGTTAAAATTTTTTATTTAGGATTCTCATAGGACCTTTTAGAAGATCAAAGTGTCTTTCTAGCCTATTAGAGGGGTTACTTAGTTGTGTTAAAAACGAACATAAACATGTAAAACATGCTTATCATTCTACCTTTGGGAGAATACAAAAACTTACTTATAGTTGTCCTACCTCACCTAAATTCTCCAATCCATGACATGTATGTTTCAAGAAGTTTTGGTTAAAATTTTTTATTTAGGATTCTCATAGGACCTTTTAGAAGATCAAAGTGTCTTTCTAGCCTATTAGAGGGGTTACTTAGTTGTGTTACAATCGAACATAAACATGTAAAACATGCTTATCATTCTACCTTTGGGAGAATACAAAAACTTACTTATAGTTGTCCTACCTCACCTAAATTCTCCAATCCATGACATGTATGTTTCAAGAAGTTTTGGTTAAAATTTTTTATTTAGGATTCTCATAGGACCTTTTAGAAGATCAAAGTGTCTTTCTAGTCTTTTAGAGGGGTTACTTAGTTGTGTTAAAAACGAACATAAACATGTAAAACATGCTTATCATTCTACCTTTGGGAGAATACAAAAAGTTACTTATAGTTGTCCTACCTCACCTAAATTCTCTAATCCATGACATATATGTTTCAAGAAGTTTTGGTTAAAAAGTTTTATTTAGGATTCTCATAGGACCTTTTAGAAGATCAAAATGTCTTTCTAGTCTTTTGGAGGGGTTACTTAGTTGTGTTAAAAACGAACATAAACATGTAAAACATGCTTATCATTCTACCTTTGGGAGAATACGAAAACTTACTTATAGTTGTCCTACCTCACCTAAATTCTCCAATCCATGACATATATGTTTCAAGAAGTTTTGGTTAAAAAGTTTTATTTTGGATTCTCATAGGACCTTTTAGAAGATCGAAATGTCTTTCTAGTCTTTTGGAGGGGTTACTTAGTTGTGTTAAAAACGAACATAAATATGTAAAACATGCTTATCATTCTACCTTTGGGAGAATACAAAAACTTACTTATAGTTGTCCTACTTCACCTAAATTCTCCAATCCATGACATATATGTATCAAGAAGTTTTGGTTAAAAAGTTTTATTTAGGATTCTCATAGGACCTTTTAGAAGATCAAAATGTCTTTCTAGTCTTTTGGAGGGGTTACTTAGTTGTGTTAAAAACGAACATAAACATGTAAAACATGCTTATCATTCTACCTTTGGGAGAATACAAAAACTTACTTATAGTTGTCCTACCTCACCTAAATTCTCCAATCCATGACATATATGTTTCAAGAAGTTTTGGTTAAAAAGTTTTATTTTGGATTCTCATAGGACCTTTTAGAAGATCGAAATGTCTTTCTAGTCTTTTGGAGGGGTTACTTAGTTGTGTTAAAAACGAACATAAATATGTAAAACATGCTTATCATTCTACCTTTGGGAGAATACAAAAACTTACTTATAGTTGTCCTACTTCACCTAAATTCTCCAATCCATAACATATATGTTTCAAGAAGTTTTGGTTAAAAAGTTTTATTTAGGATTCTCATAGGACCTTTTAGAAGATCAAAGTGTCTTTCTAGCCTATTAGAGGGGTTACTTAGTTGTGTTACAATCGAACATAAACATGTAAAACATGCTTATCATTCTACCTTTGGGAGAATACAAAAACTTACTTATAGTTGTCCTACCTAACCTAAATTCTCCAATCCATGACATGTATGTTTCAAGAAGTTTTGGTTAAATTTTTTTATTTAGGATTCTCATAGGACCTTTTAGAAGATCAAAGTGTCTTTCTAGTCTTTTAGAGGGGTTACTTAGTTGTGTTAAAAACGAACATAAACATGTAAAACATGCTTATCATATTAGAGAGGATGCATTCAAGGAGGAGGAAAGGCCGAAGTCACAATGACAAGGCCTAGAAGTCATTCCTTGGATGAGCTTTGGTGTGAGACAAAGAAGACCTAAGATGTGATCTACACTTAGCTAAGCTAAGGATGAAGGCATAAAGAGGCTATGAAGTCCACACTAGAAGTAAGAAGAAGCACAAAGCAATGACTTGTGCAAGAGTATAACCGAGACTTGGTGAAGAAGCAAGAAGAGGAGCAAACATTCAACTAAATGTTTGAATAAGTTCAAGGAGCCAAATGTGTCTAAGCTGCGGATAAGAGGAGATGGCTATGCTTGGGAGTGTCCTTATCACGCCAAGAGAGTGTGGGACAAAGGAGAGGATGGGGTTCAGCTTATCACAACTCTAAGGAAGTGATAAGCTATCAAATGAACCTTGAGAGATAAGTGAGGTAAGAAGTGAGCTGTGGACCGCTTTAGGTCAAGTCACTATCACTCTCTCTCTCTCTCCTTTAGACACAAACAAAGCCTGTCCCTATCTCCAGCAACTCATGAAGGAATCAAACAAAAGAAGTGGTCCCACGGTTCAGCACAAGTCGCTATCAAGTCTGAACCAAAAGAAGACCACTCTCTCTCATGTTTGAATTATAACCGTTGGGACTCTATCTCTCTTGTTGTATCCGAAATGCTCATTAAGTTATGCTCATTTTATGTTTGTGTAAAGCATTGTAGAATGTCTATATAAAGACATCCTTGTAAACACATTTAATAAGAAGAAAGTATTCACACAAAAACTAGGGTTCTTATTCTCTCTCTAGCGCTTTCTTCTTCCTTATTCTCTCATTGTGTCTTTCACTCAAACACAATGAAACCATGAAGAGTCTCGGTCCTAAGGATGCTTTAATGCTCCTGGTTGTGTTCTTGATCAGCTCTTCCATAGCTGATCAAGGAACAACACAAACCGGCTGTTAATGGACATTACAAGAACAACACCCTCTACTTACTGATTCTCTTAATCCTCATGAGTAAACACACTCTATAAGTGATGTTAGGCTCCTGGATAAGTCTCTAATAGAGTGGTGCTCTTGTTAAAGCTAAGTAGAATCACTAACTTCCAAGCTAAACTTGGTTGCGGTTCACTTATGCTCTTTCTCTCTAAACAAAGGTTTAGAGTAATCTCAAGGTTTCTCAACATGATTCCATAGTCATGATTGTGAAATCCCATCATGGTATCAGAGCATAAGATTCTAGGATTGAATCAAGCTCAAAAACCAGAGAAAAACAGAGCAAAACTCTGTCCCTTTCTCCTCAAAGCTTCCGCAAAAGTCTGAGAGTAAACTGAGCAAAACTCAGTCAATGTTCTCAAAACCAAAAGCTCAAACTGAGCAAAACTCAGTCCCTGAACTTCCCTTTCATTCTCTCATTCATTCTCTCATTTATTCTCTCATTCATTTATACTCTCATTCTCAAGCATTCATTCTCTCATTTTCTGCATTTTTCTTTCATTCTCTGGTTCTTATACTTCTCATATTCTCTCTGAGTTCTGTCCTTGAAGCTCCTTAGCTCACAATGACTTAAAATCAGAGTGCATAGCTCCTGATCAAGGCTGTGTTATTTTGAGGATTGTTGTGTGGTTCTTGGTGTTTTTCAGGTGGAATGATGAACCAACTAGTGAGGACAGTTTACAAAAGGGCTGGAGCTCAGTTTCTAAGTGGCTGTACCCACTGGTCTTGAGCTTACCTAAGAAGAAGAGGCGTCCAGAGGCTGCTACAACAAAGTTAGTCAAGAGAAGCAACACTGATTTCTTGGATAATCAAGTCTAGAAGCTGTTTCAAGAAGAGGCAGTGATGGAAGCTTGTATTCAAGGCTCAGTGTGCATCATGGTTAGGAAGATCAGTCTTGAAGTTGCTCTAAGATGGAGTAGTGATGGAGGATTGGCTCTTAGCATGGTGTGGTTAATCTGAAGCTAACAAAGGAGCAGACCAAAAGGTGTCCATACTTAAGGAAGGCTACAAGTTGAACAACCCATCAAGGCTGTTAATGTCTCAAGAGAAGTCATTACGGAGCAGCCAAAGAAGAGGAGCTAGAACCAGTTATGCAACTGATGAATCAACTCACATCTCAATGGTGCTTCCGACTCCATGAAGGCTTAACAGTCCGGGGGAGGTGTTAAACCTCAAAGACATGGAGTAAACCCTAGAGGAACTCCTAAAACCAGAAGCAACAACACCTTGATTGATGTTAGAACCGGGAATCACTAAGTGGAGCAGACCAAGAAGGAAACGCAAGCTAGTGGTAGGCGTTGAATCAGCTCAAATCAAGAGTGTTGGTGTGGAAAAGAAGGGCTGAGATTGTATGTGCAAAAATCCAGAGAGATATGCACAAGATTTCAAAGTCCCAAACTTGTCCAAAGGAAGGCTAAACTCCTAAACTCTCACTGTTTTTTTATTAAGTCTTCATTAAGTCAATTAAATTCACTTGTGTTACTTATCCATTGCTTAATCATATACTTAAACTCACGGCAATTTACTTTAACAAGTCTTCTTGATGGGATTTGACAATCATGACCATGAAATCATGTTGAGAAACCTTGAGATTACTCTAAACCTTTGTTTAGAGAGAAAGAGCATAAGTGAACCGCAACCAAGTTTAGCTTGGAAGTTAGTGATTCTACTTAGCTTTAACAAGAGCACCACTCTATTTGAGACTTATCCAGGAGCCTAACATCACTTATAGAGTGTGTTTACTCATGAGGATTAAGAGAATCAGTAAGTAGAGGGTGTTGTTCTTGTGATATCCATGAAGAGCCGGTTTGTGTTGTTCCTTGAATCAGCTATGGAAGAGCTGATCAAGAACACAACCAGGAGCATTAAAGCATCCTTAGGACCGAGACTGTTCATGGTTTCATTGTGTTTAGGAAGAGAGACACAATGAGAGAATGGGAAGAAGAAAGCGCATAGAGAGAGAGTGAAAACCCTAATTTATGTTTGAACTTCTTTCTTCTTATTTTTGTGTGTTACAAGTCTGGTCCTTATATAGGACTTTTACTATGCTTTAACACAAACATAAAACAAGTATAAACCCTAATAATCTCGGTCATAAACAAGAGGAGGAGGCTCCAACGGTTTGATTCACCACATGTGAGGAGAGAGGTCTTCTTTAAGCGTGTTCAGACTTGGATAGTGACTGCTCTGAACCGCTTGGACCATATCCCCTTTATTTTGAATTCATGTGGTTCTGAGGAGAGAGACAGGCTTTCTTGTGGTCCTACTGAGGAGAGAGAGAGTCACGCTTCACCATGATGAAAGGGACTTGTCCTAAACGTTCACATGCTTCAGCCTCCTCTCTCTCATGCTTCTTGATAGCTTATCACTCCTTAAGGCTTATGATAAGCTTAACCAGACTTCATGATAAGCTGAAGCTCCTCTCCTCCTTGTCTCACACACTTCTTGGCCGTGATACACACTCCCAAATATAGCATACTCCTCTTATCCGCATCAACACCTTTTGGCTCCTCTTGCTTCTTTACCAAGTCTAGGTTATACTCTTCCACAAGTCACATTGTCTTGTGCTTCTTCATGCTTCTAGTGTGGACTTCATAGCCTCTTGATGCCCTCATCCTTAGCTTAGCTAAGTGTTGATCCATCTTTGGTCTTCTTTGTCACACACCAAAGCTCATCCAAGGAATGACTTCTAGGCCTTGTCATTGTGACTTCGGCCTTTCCTCCTCCTTGAATGCATCCTCTCTAATACTCCCCCGCAAGCTTGGGCGCCGAGACACTAAAGGACCAGAGGCCAAGCTTGGAGATGCGGGAGCTACCTCATTAAAAACCTCCCTAAGGAAAACCTCATGGGACAAAACCTTAAGGAGGGAAAAAGAGTATAGCCACAACATCCCCTTGATGTAAGCTTTGACATGTTCCTTTGTGCATTTGAATGAGCCGGTTCATTAGGTTGACTTCTCCTTTAGATTGCCTTCTCCATCTTGGATCAAGCTTCTCCATTGGACTAAGCTTCACCATTAGACCTTCCATGACCTTGCCTCAAGACTTAGCCTTCTTTCTTGTCATTCCTTGAGCTCTCTCCTTGTCACTTAATCTGCCCATGGTCTAACTCCTCCTTTAGGCCTCCTAATGAACCTTCACATCAAAGATTCAAAGAAGACTTGTTAAAGTAAAATGCCATGAGTTTAAGTATATGATTAAGCAATGGATAAGTAACACAAGTGATTTTAATTGACTTAATGAAGACTTAATAAAAACAGTGAGAGTTTAGGAGTTTAGCCTTTTAGGAGTTGAGGTTTGATCTTCCTTTGGACATGTTTGGGACTTTGAAACCTTGTGCATATCTCTCTGGATTTTTGCACATTCAATCTAAGCCCTTCTTCTTCACACCAACACTCTTGATTTGAGTTGATTCAACGCCTATCACTAGCTTGCAACTCCTTCTTGGTCTGCTCCACTTAGTGATTCCCGGTTCTAACTTCAATCAAGGTGTTGTTGCTTCTGGTTTTAGGAGTTCCTCTAGGGTTTACTCCATGTCTTTGAGGTTTAAACCTCCCCCGGACTGTTAAGCCTTCATGGAGTCGGAAGCTAACATTGAGATGTGAGTTGATTCATCAGTTGCATAACTGGTTCTAGCTCCTCTCCTTTGGCTGCTCCTTGATGACTTCTCTTGAGACCTTAACAGCCTTGATGGGTTGTTCAACTTGTAGCCTTCCTTAAGTATGGACACCTTTTGGTCTGCTCCATTGTTAGCTTCAGATTAACCACACCCTGCTAAGAGCCAATCCTCCATCACTACTCCATCTTAGAGCAACTTCAAGACTGATCTTCCTAACCATGATGCACACTAAGCCTTGAATACAAGCTTCCATCACTGCCTCTTCTTGAAACAGCTTCTAGACTTGATTATCCAAGAAATCAGTGTTGCTTCTCTTGACTAACTTTGTTGTAGCAGCCTCTGGACGCCTCTTCTCCTTAGGTAAGCTCAAGACCAGTGGGTACAGCCACTTAGAAACTGAACTCCAGCCCTTTTGTAAACTGTCCTCACTAGTTGGTTCATCATTCCACCTAAAAACACCAAGAAACACACAATAATCCTCAAAATAACACAGCCTTGATCAGGAGCTATGCACTCTGATTTTTAAGTCATTGTGAGCTAAGGAGCTTCAAGGACAGAACTCAGAGAGAATATGAGAAGTATAAGAACCAGAGAATGAAAGAAAAATGCAGAAAATGAGAGAATGAATGCTTGAGAATGAGAGTATAAATGAATGAGAGAATAAATGAGAGAATGAATGAGAGAATGAAAGGGAAGTTCAGGGACTGAGTTTTGCTCAGTTTGAGCTTTTGGTTTTGAGAACATTGACTGAGTTTTGCTCAGTTTACTCTCAGACTTTTGCGGAAGCTTTGAGGAGAAAGGGACAGAGTTTTGCTCTGTTTTTCTCTGGTTTTTGAGCTTGATTCAATCCTAGAATCTTATGCTCTGATACCATGATGGGATTTGACAATCATGACCATGAAATCATGTTGAGAAACCTTGAGATTACTCTAAACCTTTGTTTAGAGAGAAAGAGCATAAGTGAACCGCAACCAAGTTTAGCTTGGAAGTTAGTGATTCTACTTAGCTTTAACAAGAGCACCACTCTATTTGAGACTTATCCAGGAGCCTAACATCACTTATAGAGTGTGTTTACTCATGAGGATTAAGAGAATCAGTAAGTAGAGGGTGTTGTTCTTGTGATATCCATGAAGAGCCGGTTTGTGTTGTTCCTTGAATCAGCTATGGAAGAGCTGATCAAGAACACAACCAGGAGCATTAAAGCATCCTTAGGACCGAGACTGTTCATGGTTTCATTGTGTTTAGGAAGAGAGACACAATGAGAGAATGGGAAGAAGAAAGCGCATAGAGAGAGAGTGAAAACCCTAATTTATGTTTGAACTTCTTTCTTCTTATTTTTGTGTGTTACAAGTCTGGTCCTTATATAGGACTTTTACTATGCTTTAACACAAACATAAAACAAGTATAAACCCTAATAATCTCGGTCATAAACAAGAGGAGGAGGCTCCAACGGTTTGATTCACCACATGTGAGGAGAGAGGTCTTCTTTAAGCGTGTTCAGACTTGGATAGTGACTGCTCTGAACCGCTTGGACCATATCCCCTTTATTTTGAATTCATGTGGTTCTGAGGAGAGAGACAGGCTTTCTTGTGGTCCTACTGAGGAGAGAGAGAGTCACGCTTCACCATGATGAAAGGGACTTGTCCTAAACGTTCACATGCTTCAGCCTCCTCTCTCTCATGCTTCTTGATAGCTTATCACTCCTTAAGGCTTATGATAAGCTTAACCAGACTTCATGATAAGCTGAAGCTCCTCTCCTCCTTGTCTCACACACTTCTTGGCCGTGATACACACTCCCAAATATAGCATACTCCTCTTATCCGCATCAACACCTTTTGGCTCCTCTTGCTTCTTTACCAAGTCTAGGTTATACTCTTCCACAAGTCACATTGTCTTGTGCTTCTTCATGCTTCTAGTGTGGACTTCATAGCCTCTTGATGCCCTCATCCTTAGCTTAGCTAAGTGTTGATCCATCTTTGGTCTTCTTTGTCACACACCAAAGCTCATCCAAGGAATGACTTCTAGGCCTTGTCATTGTGACTTCGGCCTTTCCTCCTCCTTGAATGCATCCTCTCTAATAGGACTTTTTTGTGTGTTACAAGTCTGGTCCTTATATAGGACTTTTACTATGCTTTAACACAAACATAAAACAAGTATAAACCCTAATAATCTCGGTCATAAACAAGAGGAGGAGGCTCCAACGGTTTGATTCACCACATGTGAGGAGAGAGGTCTTCTTTAAGCGTGTTCAGACTTGGATAGTGACTGCTCTGAACCGCTTGGACCATATCCCCTTTATTTTCAATTCATGTGGTTCTGAGGAGAGAGACAGGCTTTCTTGTGGTCCTACTGAGGAGAGAGAGAGTCACGCTTCACCATGATGAAAGGGACTTGTCCTAAACGTTCACATGCTTCAGCCTTCTCTCTCTCATGCTTCTTGATAGCTTATCACTCCTTAAGGCTTATGATAAGCTTAACCAGACTTCATGATAAGCTGAAGCTCCTCTCCTCCTTGTCTCACACACTTCTTGGCCGTGATACACACTCCCAAATATAGCATACTCCTCTTATCCGCATCAACACCTTTTGGCTCCTCTTGCTTCTTTACCAAGTCTAGGTTATACTCTTCCACAAGTCACATTGTCTTGTGCTTCTTCATGCTTCTAGTGTGGACTTCATAGCCTCTTGATGCCCTCATCCTTAGCTTAGCTAAGTGTTGATCCATCTTTGGTCTTCTTTGTCACACACCAAAGCTCATCCAAGGAATGACTTCTAGGCCTTGTCATTGTGACTTCGGCCTTTCCTCCTCCTTGAATGCATCCTCTCTAATACTTCTTTGAATCTTTGATGTGAAGGTTCATTAGGAGGCCTAAAGGAGGAGTTAGACCATGGGCAGATTAAGTGACAAGGAGAGAGCTCAAGGAGTGACAAGAAAGAAGGCTAAGTCTTGAGGCAAGGTCATGGAAGGTCCAATGGTGAAGCTTAGTCCAATGGAGAAGCTTGATCCAAGATGGAGAAGGCAATCTAAAGGAGAAGTCAACCTAATGAACCGGCTCATTCAAATGCACAAAGGAACATGTCAAAGCTTACATTAAGGGGATGTTGTGGCTATACTCTTTTTCCCTCCTTAAGGTTTTGTCCCATGAGGTTTTCCTTAGGGAGGTTTTTAATGAGGTAGCTCCCGCATCTCCAAGATTGGCCTCTGGTCCTTTAGTGTCTCGGCGCCCAAGCTTGCGGGGGAGTATTAGAGAGGATGCATTCAAGGAGGAGGAAAGGCCGAAGTCACAATGACAAGGCCTAGAAGTCATTCTTTGGATGAGCTTTGGTGTGAGACAAAGAAGACCTAAGATGTGATCTACACTTAGCTAAGCTAAGGATGAAGGCATAAAGAGGCTATGAAGTCCACACTAGAAGTAAGAAGAAGCACAAAGCAATGACTTTTGCAAGAGTATAACCGAGACTTGGTGAATAAGCAAGAAGAGGAGCATGTGAGATTTTGAGAGTATGAACATGAGTGTTCTTGAGAGAATAAGAGTGGTGGCGCAGCTAGAGAGAAAATGGGATTCAAAACCCTTAACTTGTTTCATTTGTGGTTACAACATATATATAGGTCTTACAACACATGGATGGTTTAACCTAAAGGAGAAACAAGACAAAATGAGAGGAGACAAGGTCAGAGCAGGTCTGAGGATGCGCCAGGAGGTGAGAGAAAGGGTGTGGACCACTTGTGGTCCCCACCAGACAAAACCCCCCTTAAACCCTAACGGCTCTCTCTCCTTCTGTCCCAACGGCTCTCTCTCCTTCTTGTGTCTGAATAATGTTGGCGCCTCATCAAATGTGTTGTCCCCAACTTTGCACTTTGATAATGTGCAAGACTTGTGCAAGACTTGTGCATTACACAATCTTAACACAATGATACTCTCATGATCAATACTCCCCCTCAAGTTCAGACTTTGGAATCACCCTAAAGACTGAACTTGGAATGATCATGGCAACACCTCATTAAAAACCTTGATGTGGAAAACCACTTGGGACAAAACCACATCAAGGGAAAAAGAGTATGCTGCTCATGAATCAGGAGAGTTCTAATCATGGATAGCCACCAGCCCTAGTTTGCCAAAAACATGAGTGCAAACCTTAAGACTAGCAGCCTTAGTGAAGATGTCCGCAAGCTGATCTTCACTCTTTGTGTAACAAGGCAGAATGGTTCCATCTTCAATCTTCTCCCTTACCTTGTGACAATCAATCTCAATGTGCTTTGTCCTCTCATGAAACACTGAGTTGGTTGCAATGTGAATAGCAGCCTGGTTGTCACAATGGAAGGTGATTGGGCTTGATTGCTCTATGCCAAAGTCCTTAAGCAAAGCCTTCAGCCATGTTAACTCGGTTGCAAGCTTCCTCATGGCCCTATACTCAGCTTCAGCACTAGAACAAGATACCACCTTCTGCTTCTTTGTCTTCCAAGTCACCAAGTTGCCTCCAATGAAGGTACAATAGCCGGTTGTTGATCTCCTATCACTCTTATCTCCAGCCCAATCTGCATCACAATAGCCAACAATCTCTGTGCTCTCATTCTTACCCATCCAAATACCTTGTTCTATTGATCCTTTGAGATATCTGAGTATCCTCTCAATCAAACTCCAATGATATACTGTGGGTGATTGCATATGTTGGCTAACTTGATTCACAGCAAAGCACAAGTCTGGTCTTGTGAGAGTGAGGTAGATAAGCTTCCCAACCAGCCTCCTATACAATGAGACATCCTTGAACTTGACTTCATCTAATTTCTCCCCCTTTCTATTGACTTGGTAGCCATCTTCAAGAGGAGTCTTTGCAATCTTGCAATCAAGCATACTTGTTTCTGTCAACAAGTCCTTAACATACTTCCTTTGGGACAGAAACAACCCATCATTGAATCTGCAAACTTCAATGCCCAAGAAGTACTTCAACTCTCCAAGGTCTTTAATATCAAAGGAACTCTTGAGGAAATCCTTTGCAGACTGGATCCCATCATTATCACTTCCTGTGATAATCAAATCATCCACATATATCAGAACTACCACCACTCCTTGGGCACTTTGAAGTGTGAACAATGTGTGATCAGATTGAGACTTCTTGAAACCATGGTCCATGAGAGTGTGACTGAGCTTATGGTACCATGCCCTTGGTGATTGCTTCAAGCCATAAATTGCCCTTCTCAGCCTCAATACCTCACCATCTTTACACAAGTGCTTCAATCCTGGTGGTGGAGTCATATACACTTCCTCTTCAAGTTCACCTTGTAGAAAAGCATTCTTCACATCCATTTGCCATAGATTCCATGAGAGGTTGGTGGCTAAGCTCAATGTGACTCTCACTGTGTGAAGTTTAGCCACTGGTGCAAAGGTATCTGTATAGTCTTCTCCATAGGTTTGAGTGAATCCCCTTGCTACTAGCCTTGCCTTGTACCTCTCTATGTCTCCATTGCTTTTATACTTGATTGTGAAGACCCATTTAGAGCTAACAGTCTTCTTCTTTTTCGGCAGCTTCTCTACAATCCAAGTATGGTTCCTCTCCATAGCTTCTTTCTCATCCTTTACTGCATCCATCCAAACCTTGATACCCTCAGCCTCTTCATAAGTCTTAGGGACCTGGTTTAGCTCAATCTTTCCAAGAAAGGCCTTGTGACTAGATGGTAGCAAGTCAATAGAACAAGTAGACTGACTAGGATGAGCTACTGCTTGGTTGTTGTAGTAGACTCTTGTCTTCATCCATTCTGATGGATCTTTCTTTTCCCTTGTGCTTCTCCTGAGTTGCTGAACCTGTTGATCAACCACTTCCTCATTACCCACTGCCTCTTGATAAACCATCTCATCCTCATCCATATCCAAGTCCACTTGGTTCTGATCTTGAGGTAGAGTGTCTTCTTGAGCTTGAGCCGGTTCCTGAGTGTGTGTTGCTGGTTCAGTATCCTCTTGTTGAGCTTCCTGGGTAGGTGTATCAGCCTTTTCTGGCCGTGGGGTGTCATTGCCCAAGTGATCCAACAAGTACTTCAAACTTGTAGCCAAATCAGAAGGTGATCTTGAGAGATCTTTCAAACCTTCCCAATCCTTCTTCTCATAGTAACTCTGCCCCTCAATGAACTTAACATCCCTTGAAACATAGGTCCTGTTGTTGCTTGGATCAAAACACTTGTAGCCCTTCTGAGTTGTGGAGTATCCAAGAAACATACACCTTGTGCTCTTAGCATCTAGCTTGTTCCTTTGATCTCCTGAGATATATACAAAACAAACACAACCAAACACACGTAAGTGTTCAATAAATGGTTTGGCTTTGTTCAATACCTCATATGGTGAAATGTCTTGATGAACTCTAGTTGGGATCCTGTTGATGAGATAGCATGCTGCCAACACTGCATCTCCCCAAAATCTCTTAGGAACATTGGTGTGGAACATCATGGACCTAGCAGCTTCCATGAGGTGTCTGTTCTTCCTTTCAGCCACACCATTTTGTTGGGGAGTATGGGGACAGCTTGTTTGATGAAGGATCCCACATTTGTTCAAGTGAGCTTTGAATCTTTGGCTTGTATACTCTCCTCCATTATCTGACCTAAACACTTTGATCTTGGCATTAAACTGATTAGTAACATAGTTTTGGAAATTTAAAAATGCATCAAACACCCTATCTTTAGATGGAAGCAAAGTTACCCAAGTATATTTTGATTTTTCATCTATGAAGGTCACAAAATACTTGTTTCTATCTCTAGACAGACAAGGTGAAGTCCAAACATCAGAGTGCACAAGATCAAAACAATGTTCATAGATAGTAGTTGATTTAGGAAAGACAGTTCTACAATGTTTGCCAAGAATACAAGCTTCACAAGTTGGATGATCAAAGCTAACATTAGGCAACATTAAGTTCAAAGCACGAGCATGAGGATGTCCTAGTCTAGCATGCCATAGGACATTTTGATTGAAAGAAAAACAGGATTTAAAAGCTAATGAATCCGAGTTGCTTGGAGAAGTGTCTTCAAGGAGGTAAAGCTCATCTTGTGTACCACCTCTTCCAATAACCTTTCCATTCTTAATATCCTGAAAACAAACATCATTAGGCCCAAAGATAACATTGCAATTCAAGTCTTTAGTGATCCTCTTAACCGACAGCAAGTTAGATTTAAACTTAGGAACATAGAATGCATCACTTTCCTTGTTAAATAATCTCAACTTTCCTGTACCTATTATTGGAATCCCTTGACCATCAGCTATAGTTACTCTTCCTAGGGCCGGTTTAATGTTCTCCAACAACTTAGCATTACTAATCATATGGTGAGAAGCTCCTGAATCTACTACCAACTTATGATCAGTTTTACTAAGCAATTTATGTGAAAATAAAGAGATACCAGAGAGTTTAGAGGCATAAGCCTTGATGAGGTCCTCAAGGTCACTCTTCTTGACATACTCAGTGGCTGTGTAGAGTGCAAGCTCCCCTCCTTGAGCTGAAGTAGAGGCTGGTTCATTCACTGCTTCTTGTGAGATGTTTGCATTTGCCCTTGAGTTCTTGAACTTGTCTGGTTTGAGGTGAGGATGGAGGACCCAACACTTCTCCTTGGAGTGGCCTTTCCTCTTGCAATGATCACAAAATTGCGCCTTCTTCTCCTCAGGTTTGAAGCCAGCTTTGTTGGCAGTCACCAACTCCCCCTTTCCTCCAAACAAACCAATGTTTCCTTCTTCCTTTTGGAGCCTTGAACACACCTCTTCAAAATCAGGAAGTGTAGTCTCCCTTAGGATCTTCATGATGGCATCATTGTAAACCGGATTCAAGTTGAGTAGAAGGCCAAAGATCTTGTCTTGCTCCTTTCTCTCAATGAGAACCTTAGGGTTTAAAGTGCTTGGCCTTAGCATCTCAAGTTCAGACCATGCTGAAGAGAACTTCCCAAGATACTTGGTAAAGTCATGGTCTTCTTGTTTCAGCTCATTTATGGCCTTCTTAACTTCATACACCCTGCTGAGATTAGACACATCTCCATAAATCTTCTTGAGAGTATCCCACAGTGATTTTGCTGTCTCACAATGAGAATAAGCTTCAAGGATGGATGGGTCAAGAGAGTTTTGGAGGAAGCCAAGCACAAGCTGATCTTCTTGAAACCATTTAGCTTCTGCCTTTTTGGTTTCCTCATCCTTCTTCTTGGCTTCATCTTCTTCAGTTGGTGTTTTATCCTCCAAGATGTGATCCCACAATCCTCTTCCACAAATGGCAGTCTTGATGGTCCTTTGCCATGTCCTATAGTTGATACCTTTGAGCACAACAGGGACAGCAGTAGGCCTCAAGCTTGAGCTGAGATGAGAAGAGTCTTCCATGGTGAACAGCTGATGGAGAGCGGTTGGAACTTTGAAGGACCGAGAGTAAACAATCTTTGGACCGAGAAACCTAGGGTTTTATGTGGACCGAGAGTAGCTGCAGCCGAGAGAGAGTGAAGAATTAAAGAGAGAGAATCAAAAGAATGAGGAGCATTGCTCTGATACCATGTGAGATTTTGAGAGTATGAACATGAGTGTTCTTGAGAGAATAAGAGTGGTGGCGCAGCTAGAGAGAAAATGGGATTCAAAACCCTTAACTTGTTTCATTTGTGGTTACAACATATATATAGGTCTTACAACACATGGATGGTTTAACCTAAAGGAGAAACAAGACAAAATGAGAGGAGACAAGGTCAGAGCAGGTCTGAGGATGCGCCAGGAGGTGAGAGAAAGGGTGTGGACCACTTGTGGTCCCCACCAGACAAAACCCCCCTTAAACCCTAACGGCTCTCTCTCCTTCTGTCCCAACGGCTCTCTCTCCTTCTTGTGTCTGAATAATGTTGGCGCCTCATCAAATGTGTTGTCCCCAACTTTGCACTTTGATAATGTGCAAGACTTGTGCAAGACTTGTGCATTACACAATCTTAACACAATGATACTCTCATGATCAATAGAGCAAACATTCAACTAAATGTTTGAATAAGTTCAAGGAGCCAAATGTGTCTAAGCTGCGGATAAGAGGAGATGGCTATGCTTGGGAGTGTCCTTATCACGCCAAGAGAGTGTGGGACAAAGGAGAGGATGGGGTTCAGCTTATCACAACTCTAAGGAAGTGATAAGCTATCAAATGAACCTTGAGAGATAAGTGAGGTAAGAAGTGAGCTGTGGACCGCTTTAGGTCAAGTCACTATCACTCTCTCTCTCTCTCTCTCCTTTAGACACAAACAAAGCCTGTCCCTATCTCCAGCAGCTCATGAAGGAATCAAACAAAAGAAGTGGTCCCACGGTTCAGCACAAGTCGCTATCAAGTCTGAACCAAAAGAAGACCACTCTCTCTCATGTTTGAATTATAACCGTTGGGACTCTATCTCTCTTGTTGTATCCGAAATGCTCATTAAGTTATGCTCATTTTATGTTTGTGTAAAGCATTGTAGAATGTCTATATAAAGACATCCTTGTAAACACATTTAATAAGAAGAAAGTATTCACACAAAAACTAGGGTTCTTATTCTCTCTCTAGCGCTTTCTTCTTCCTTATTCTCTCATTGTGTCTTTCACTCAAACACAATGAAACCATGAAGAGTCTCGGTCCTAAGGATGCTTTAATGCTCCTGGTTGTGTTCTTGATCAGCTCTTCCATAGCTGATTCAAGGAACAACACAAACCGGCTCTTAATGGACATTACAAGAACAACACCCTCTACTTACTGATTCTCTTAATCCTCATGAGTAAACACACTCTATAAGTGATGTTAGGCTCCTGGATAAGTCTCAAATAGAGTGGTGCTCTTGTTAAAGCTAAGTAGAATCACTAACTTCCAAGCTAAACTTGGTTGCGGTTCACTTATGCTCTTTCTCTCTAAACAAAGGTTTAGAGTAATCTCAAGGTTTCTCAACATGATTCCATAGTCATGATTGTGAAATCCCATCATATCATTCTACCTTTGGGAGAATACGAAAACTTACTTATAGTTGTCCTACCTCACCTAAATTCTCCAATCCATGACATGTATGTTTCAAGAAGTTTTGGTTAAAATTTTTTATTTAGGATTCTCATAGGACCTTTTAGAAGATCAAAGTGTCTTTCTAGTCTTTTAGAGGGGTTACTTAGTTGTGTTAAAAACGAACATAAACATGTAAAACATGCTTATCATTCTACCTTTGGGAGAATACAAAAACTTACTTATAGTTGTCCTACTTCACCTAAATTCTCCAATCCATAACATATATGTTTCAAGAAGTTTTGGTTAAAAAGTTTTATTTAGGATTCTCATAGGACCTTTTAGAAGATCAAAGTGTCTTTCTAGCCTATTAGAGGGGTTACTTAGTTGTGTTACAATCGAACATAAACATGTAAAACATGCTTATCATTCTACCTTTGGGAGAATACAAAAACTTACTTATAGTTGTCCTACCTCACCTAAATTCTCCAACCCATGACATGTATGTTTCAAGAAGTTTTGGTTAAAATTTTTTATTTAGGATTCTCATAGGACCTTTTAGAAGATCAAAGTGTCTTTCTAGTCTTTTAGAGGGGTTACTTAGTTGTGTTAAAAACGAACATAAATATGTAAAACATGCTTATCATTCTACCTTTGGGAGAATAAAAAAACTTACTTATAGTTGTCCTACTTCACCTAAATTCTCCAATCCATAACATATATGTTTCAAGAAGTTTTGGTTAAAAAGTTTTATTTAGGATTCTCATAGGACCTTTTAGAAGATCAAAGTGTCTTTCTAGCCTATTAGAGGGGTTACTTAGTTGTGTTACAATCGAACATAAACATGTAAAACATGCTTATCATTCTACCTTTGGGAGAATACAAAAACTTACTTATAGTTGTCCTACCTCACCTAAATTCTCCAATCCATGACATGTATGTTTCAAGAAGTTTTGGTTAAATTTTTTTATTTAGGATTCTCATAGGACCTTTTAGAAGATCAAAGTGTCTTTCTAGTCTTTTAGAGGGGTTACTTAGTTGTGTTAAAAACGAACATAAATATGTAAAACATGCTTATCATTCTACCTTTGGGAGAATAAAAAAACTTACTTATAGTTGTCCTACTTCACCTAAATTCTCCAATCCATAACATATATGTTTCAAGAAGTTTTGGTTAAAAAGTTTTATTTAGGATTCTCATAGGACCTTTTAGAAGATCAAAGTGTCTTTCTAGCCTATTAGAGGGGTTACTTAGTTGTGTTACAATCGAACATAAACATGTAAAACATGCTTATCATATTGATCATGATTAGATCAAATGTGCAAAGGCTGTGTATTATCAAAATATGCACAAGTCTTGCACATTTGATAATGTACAAAGTTGGGGACATCATATTTGATAAGGCGCCTAATTCTGACCTAAGAAGAAGAAGAGAGCCGTTGGAGTTAGAGAGAGAGCCGTTAGGGTTTAGGAGGAAAGCTTTGTCTGGTGGGGACCACAAGTGGTCCACACCCTTTCTCTCACCTCCTGCCACGGTTCAGAGCATCTCAGACCTGGTCCCTCTTCATTTTGTCTTGTATCTTCTTTAGGTTAAACAACATGTGTGTTGGAAGTCTTATATAAAGGATGTAACCACAAATGAATGAACTTAAGGGTTTTGAAACCTCATTCTCTCTTGTGCTGCGCCTCCATCTCTCACTCTTACTAAGAACCCTAATGTTTATACTCTAAAAACTCTCATGGTATCAGAGCAATGTTCCTCATTCTCTTGATTCTCTCTCTTTGATTCATCTCTATCTCGGCTGCAGCACTCTCGGTCCAAAACCCTAAATCTCTCTCTCTTCATTCTTCCGGTTTCTAAAGCTTTTATTCTTCAAGTTCTCTCATTCTCTCTGGTCTAAAACAATCTGGTTCTTAAGCTCTCATTCTCTCAGTTTCTTTAAACTCTCGGTCCAAAAGAAAGCCCTAAGTCTCTCGGTCCTAATCTTGTTCAGTCTCGGCTTCTCAGTCTTCAACTACTCTCTCTCAGTCTCTTACCATGGAAGATACAGCTCACATCAACTCAAGCTTGAGGCCTACTGTTGTCCCTGTTATGCTCAAAGGAATCAACTACAGGACATGGCAAAGGACCATCAAGACAGCCATTTGTGGAAGAGGATTGTGGGATCACATCTTGGAGGATAAAACACCAACTGAAGAAGATGAAGCCAAGAAGAAGGATGAGGAAACCAAGAAGGCAGAAGCTAAATGGTTTCAAGAAGATCAGCTTGTGCTTGGGTTTCTCCAAAACTCTCTTGACCCATCCATCCTTGAAGCTTATTCTCATTGTGAGACAGCCAAGTCACTGTGGGATACTCTCAAGAAGATTTATGGGGATGTCTCCAATCTCAGTAGGGTTTATGAGGTTAAGAAAGCCATTAGTGAGCTGAAACAAGAAGACCATGACTTTACCAAGTATCTTGGGAAGTTCTCTTCAGCATGGTCTGAACTTGAGATGCTAAGGCCAAGCACTTTAAACCCCAAGGTTCTCATTGAGAGAAAGGAGCAAGACAAGATCTTTGGCCTTCTACTCAACTTGAATCCGGTTTACAATGATGCCATCATGAAGATCCTAAGGGAGACTACACTTCCTGATTTTGAAGAGGTGTGCTCAAGGCTCCAAAAGGAAGAAGGAAACATTGGTTTGTTTGGAGGAAAGGGGGAGTTGGTGACTGCCAACAAAGCCGGCTTTAAACCTGAGGAGAAGAAGGCGCCATTTTGTGATCATTGCAAGAGGAAAGGCCACTCCAAGGATAAGTGTTGGGTCCTTCATCCTCACCTCAAACCAGACAAGTTTAAGAACTCAAGGGCAAATGCAAACATCTCACAAGAAGCTGTGAATGAACCAGCCTCCACTTCAGCTCAAGGAGGGGAGCTTGCACTCTACACAGCCACTGAGTATGTCAAGAAGAGTGACCTTGAGGATCTCATCAAGGCTTATGCCTCTAAACTCTCTGGTATCTCTTTATTTTCACACAAATTGCTTAGTAAAACTGATCATAAGTTGGTAGTAGATTCAGGAGCTTCTCACCATATGATTAGTAATGCTAAGTTGTTGGAGAACATTAAACCTGCCCTAGGAAGAGTAACTATAGCTGATGGTCAAGGGATTCCAATAATAGGTACAGGAAAGTTGAGATTATTTAACAAGGAAAGTGATGCATTCTATGTTCCTAAGTTTAAATCTAACTTGCTGTCGGTTAAAAGGATCACTAAAGACTTGAATTGCAATGTTATCTTTGGGCCTAATGAAGTTTGTTTTCAGGATATTAAGAATGGAAAGGTTATTGGAAGAGGTGGTACACAAGATGAGCTTTACCTCCTTGAAGACACTTCTCCAAGCAACTCGGATACTTTAGCTTTTAAATCCTGTTTTTCTTTCAATCAAAATGTCCTATGGCATGCTAGACTAGGACATCCTCATGCTCGTGCTTTGAACTTAATGTTGCCTAATGTTAGCTTTGATCATTCAACTTGTGAAGCTTGTATTCTTGGCAAACATTGTAGAACTGTCTTTCCTAAATCAACTACTATCTATGAACATTGTTTTGATCTTGTGCACTCTGATGTTTGGACTTCACCTTGTCTGTCTAGAGATAGAAACAAGTATTTTGTGACCTTCATAGATGAAAAATCTAAATATACTTGGGTAACTTTGCTTCCATCTAAAGATAGGGTGTTTGATGCATTTTTAAATTTCCAAAACTATGTTACTAATCAGTTTAATGCCAAGATCAAAGTGTTTAGGTCAGATAATGGAGGAGAGTATACAAGCCAAAGATTCAAAGCTCACTTGAACAAATGTGGGATCCTTCATCAAACAAGCTGTCCCCATACTCCCCAACAAAATGGTGTGGCTGAAAGGAAGAACAGACACCTCATGGAAGCTGCTAGGTCCATGATGTTCCACACCAATGTTCCTAAGAGATTTTGGGGAGATGCAGTGTTGGCAGCATGCTATCTCATCAACAGGATCCCAACTAGAGTTCTTCAAGACATTTCACCATATGAGGTATTGAACAAAGCCAAACCATTTATTGAACACTTACGTGTGTTTGGTTGTGTTTGTTTTGTATATATCTCAGGAGATCAAAGGAACAAGCTAGATGCTAAGAGCACAAGGTGTATGTTTCTTGGATACTCCACAACTCAGAAGGGCTACAAGTGTTTTGATCCAAGCAACAACAGGACCTATGTTTCAAGGGATGTTAAGTTCATTGAGGGGCAGAGTTACTATGAGAAGAAGGATTGGGAAGGTTTGAAAGACCTCTCAAGATCACCTTCTGATTTGGCTACAAGTTTGAAGTACTTGTTGGATCACTTGGGCAATGACACCCCACAGCCAGAAAAGGCTGAGACACCTACCCAGGAAGCTCAACAAGAGGAGACTGAACCAGCAACACACACTCAGGAACCGGCTCAATCTCAAGAAGACACTCTACCTCAAGATCAGAACCAAGTGGACTTGGATATGGATGAGGATGAGATGGTTTATCAAGAGGCAGTGGGTAATGAGGAAGTGGTTGATCAACAGGTTCAGCAACTCAGGAGAAGCACAAGGGAAAAGAAAGATCCATCAGAATGGATGAAGACAAGAGTCTACTACAACAACCAAGCAGTAGCTCATCCTAGTCAGTCTACTTGTTCTATTGACTTGCTACCATCTAGTCACAAGGCCTTTCTTGGAAAGATTGAGCTAAACCAAGTTCCTAAGACTTATGAAGAGGCTGAGGGTATCAAGGTTTGGATGGATGCAGTAAAGGATGAGAAAGAAGCTATGGAGAGGAACCATACTTGGATTGTAGAGAAGCTGCCGAAAAAGAAGAAGACTGTTAGCTCTAAATGGGTCTTCACAATCAAGTATAAAAGCAATGGAGACATAGAGAGGTACAAGGCAAGGCTAGTAGCAAGGGGATTCACTCAAACCTATGGAGAAGACTATACAGATACCTTTGCACCAGTGGCTAAACTTCACACAGTGAGAGTCACATTGAGCTTAGCCACCAACCTCTCATGGAATCTATGGCAAATGGATGTGAAGAATGCTTTTCTACAAGGTGAACTTGAAGAGGAAGTGTATATGACTCCACCACCAGGTTTGAAGCACTTGTGTAAAGATGGTGAAGTATTGAGGTTGAGAAGGGCAATTTATGGCTTGAAGCAATCACCAAGGGCATGGTACCATAAACTCAGTCACACTCTCATGGACCATGGTTTCAAGAAGTCTCAATCTGATCACACATTAATCACGCTTCAAAGTGCCCAAGGAGTGGTGGTAGTTCTGATATATGTGGATGATTTGATTATCACAGGAAGTGATAATGATGGGATTCAGTCTACAAAGGATTTCCTCAAGAGTTCCTTTGATATTAAAGACCTTGGAGAGTTGAAGTACTTCTTGGGCATTGAAGTTTGCAGATTCAATGATGGGTTGTTTCTGTCCCAAAGGAAGTATGTTAAGGACTTGTTGACAGAAACAAGTATGCTTGATTGCAAGATTGCAAAGACTCCTCTTGAAGATGGCTACCAAGTCAATAGAAAGGAAGAGAAATCAGATGAAGCCAAGTTCAAGGATGTCTCATTGTATAGGAGGCTGGTTGGGAAGCTTATCTACCTCACTCTCACAAGACCAGACTTGTGCTTTGCTGTGAATCAAATTAGCCAACATATGCAATCACCCACAGTGTATCATTGGAGTTTGATTGAGAGGATACTCAGATATCTCAAAGGATCAACTGAACAAGGTATTTGGATGGGTAAGAATGAGAGCACAGAGATTGTTGGCTATTGTGATGCAGATTGGGCTGGAGATAAGAGTGATAGGAGATCAACCACCGGCTATTGTACCTTCATTGGAGGCAACTTGGTAACTTGGAAGACAAAGAAGCAGAAGGTGGTATCTTGTTCTAGTGCTGAAGCTGAGTATAGGGCAATGAGGAAGCTTGCAACCGAGTTGACATGGCTGAAAGCTTTGCTTAAGGACTTTGGCATAGAGCAATCAAGTCCAATCACCTTCCATTGTGACAACCAGGCTGCTATTCACATTGCAACCAACTCAGTGTTTCATGAGAGGACAAAACACATTGAGATTGATTGTCACAAGGTAAGGGAGAAGATTGAAGATGGAACCATTCTGCCTTGTTACACAAAGAGTGAAGATCAGCTTGCAGACATCTTCACAAAGGCTGCTAGTCTCAAGGTTTGCACTCATGTCTTTGGCAAACTAGGACTAGTGGCTATCCATGATTAGAACTCTCCTGATTCATGAGCAGCATACTCTTTTTCCCTTGGTGTGGTTTTGTCCCAAGTGGTTTTCCACATCAAGGTTTTTAATGAGGTGTTGCCATGATCATTCCAAGTTCAGTCTTTAGGGTGATTCCAAAGTCTGAACTTGAGGGGGAGTATTGATCATGATTAGATCAAATGTGCAAAGGCTGTGTATTATCAAAATATGCACAAGTCTTGCACATTTGATAATGTACAAAGTTGGGGACATCATATTTGATAAGGCGCCTAATTCTGACCTAAGAAGAAGAAGAGAGCCGTTGGAGTTAGAGAGAGAGCCGTTAGGGTTTAGGAGGAAAGCTTTGTCTGGTGGGGACAACAAGTGGTCCACACCCTTTCTCTCACCTCCTGCCACGGTTCAGAGCATCTCAGACCTGGTCCCTCTTCATTTTGTCTTGTATCTTCTTTAGGTTAAACAACATGTGTGTTGGAAGTCTTATATAAAGGATGTAACCACAAATGAATGAACTTAAGGGTTTTGAAACCTCATTCTCTCTTGTGCTGCGCCTCCATCTCTCACTCTTACTAAGAACCCTAATGTTTATACTCTAAAAACTCTCATATCATTCTACCTTTGGGAGAATACAAAAACTTACTTATAGTTGTCCTACCTCACCTAAATTCTCCAATCCATGACATGTATGTTTCAAGAAGTTTTGGTTAAATTTTTTTATTTAGGATTCTCATAGGACCTTTTAGAAGATCAAAGTGTCTTTCTAGTCTTTTAGAGGGGTTACTTAGTTGTGTTAAAAACGAACATAAACATGTAAAACATGCTTATCATTCTACCATTGGGAGAATACAAAAACTTACTTATAGTTGTCCTACTTCACCTAAATTCTCCAATCCATGACATATATGTTTCAAGAAGTTTTGGTTAAAAAGTTTTATTTAGGATTCTCATAGGACCTTTTAGAAGATCAAAGTGTCTTTCTAGTCTTTTAGAGGGGTTACTTAGTTGTGTTAAAAACGAACATAAACATGTAAAACATGCTTATCATTCTACCTTTGGGAGAATACAAAAACTTACTTATAGTTGTCCTACCTCACCTAAATTCTCCAATCCATGACATATATGTTTCAAGAAGTTTTGGTTAAAAAGTTTTATTTTGGATTCTCATAGGACCTTTAGAAGATCGAAATGTCTTTCTAGTCTTTTGGAGGGGTTACTTAGTTGTGTTAAAAACGAACATAAATATGTAAAACATGCTTATCATTCTACCTTTGGGAGAATACAAAAACTTACTTATAGTTGTCCTACTTCACCTAAATTCTCCAATCCATGACATATATGTTTCAAGAAGTTTTGGTTAAAAAGTTTTATTTAGGATTCTCATAGGACCTTTTAGAAGATCAAAATGTCTTTCTAGTCTTTTGGAGGGGTTACTTAGTTGTGTTAAAAACGAACATAAACATGTAAAACATGCTTATCATTCTACCTTTGGGAGAATACAAAAACTTACTTATAGTTGTCCTACCTCACCTAAATTCTCCAATCCATGACATATATGTTTCAAGAAATTTTGGTTAAAAAGTTTTATTTTGGATTCTCATAGGACCTTTTAGAAGATCGAAATGTCTTTCTAGTCTTTTGGAGGGGTTACTTAGTTGTGTTAAAAACGAACATAAATATGTAAAACATGCTTATCATTCTACCTTTGGGAGAATACGAAAACTTACTTATAGTTGTCATACCTCACCTAAATTCTCCAATCCATGACATGTATGTTTCAAGAAGTTTTGGTTAAAATTTTTTATTTAGGATTCTCATAGGACCTTTTAGAAGATCAAAGTGTCTTTCTAGTCTTTTAGAGGGGTTACTTAGTTGTGTTAAAAACGAACATAAACATGTAAAACATGCTTATCATTCTACCTTTGGGAGAATACAAAAACTTACTTATAGTTGTCCTACTTCACCTAAATTCTCCAATCCATAACATATATGTTTCAAGAAGTTTTGGTTAAAAAGTTTTATTTAGGATTCTCATAGGACCTTTTAGAAGATCAAAGTGTCTTTCTAGCCTATTAGAGGGGTTACTTAGTTGTGTTACAATCGAACATAAACATGTAAAACATGCTTATCATTCTACCTTTGGGAGAATACAAAAACTTACTTATAGTTGTCCTACCTCACCTAAATTCTCCAATCCATGACATGTATGTTTCAAGAAGTTTTGGTTAAAATTTTTTATTTAGGATTCTCATAGGACCTTTTAGAAGATCAAAGTGTCTTTCTAGTCTTTTAGAGGGGTTACTTAGTTGTGTTAAAAACGAACATAAATATGTAAAACATGCTTATCATTCTACCTTTGGGAGAATAAAAAAACTTACTTATAGTTGTCCTACTTCACCTAAATTCTCCAATCCATAACATATATGTTTCAAGAAGTTTTGGTTAAAAAGTTTTATTTAGGATTCTCATAGGACCTTTTAGAAGATCAAAGTGTCTTTCTAGCCTATTAGAGGGGTTACTTAGTTGTGTTACAATCGAACATAAACATGTAAAACATGCTTATCATTCTACCTTTGGGAGAATACAAAAACTTACTTATAGTTGTCCTACCTCACCTAAATTCTCCAATCCATGACATGTATGTTTCAAGAAGTTTTGGTTAAATTTTTTTATTTAGGATTCTCATAGGACCTTTTAGAAGATCAAAGTGTCTTTCTAGTCTTTTAGAGGGGTTACTTAGTTGTGTTAAAAACGAACATAAACATGTAAAACATGCTTATGATTCTACCATTGGGAGAATACAAAAACTTACTTATAGTTGTCCTACTTCACCTAAATTCTCCAATCCATGACATATATGTTTCAAGAAGTTTTGGTTAAAAAGTTTTATTTAGGATTCTCATAGGACCTTTTACAAGATCAAAGTGTCTTTCTAGTCTTTTAGAGGGGTTACTTAGTTGTGTTAAAAACGAACATAAACATGTAAAACATGCTTATCATTCTACCTTTGGGAGAATACAAAAACTTACTTATAGTTGTCCTACCTCACCTAAATTCTCCAATCCATGACATATATGTTTCAAGAAGTTTTGGTTAAAAAGTTTTATTTTGGATTCTCATAGGACCTTTTAGAAGATCGAAATGTCTTTCTAGTCTTTTGGAGGGGTTACTTAGTTGTGTTAAAAACGAACATAAATATGTAAAACATGCTTATCATTCTACCTTTGGGAGGATACTCAGATATCTCAAAGGATCAACTGAACAAGGTATTTGGATGGGTAAGAATGAGAGCACAGAGATTGTTGGCTATTGTGATGCAGATTGGGCTGGAGATAAGAGTGATAGGAGATCAACCACCGGCTATTGTACCTTCATTGGAGGCAACTTGGTAACTTGGAAGACAAAGAAGCAGAAGGTGGTATCTTGTTCTAGTGCTGAAGCTGAGTATAGGGCAATGAGGAAGCTTGCAACCGAGTTGACATGGCTGAAAGCTTTGCTTAAGGACTTTGGCATAGAGCAATCAAGTCCAATCACCTTCCATTGTGACAACCAGGCTGCTATTCACATTGCAACCAACTCAGTGTTTCATGAGAGGACAAAACACATTGAGATTGATTGTCACAAGGTAAGGGAGAAGATTGAAGATGGAACCATTCTGCCTTGTTACACAAAGAGTGAAGATCAGCTTGCAGACATCTTCACAAAGGCTGCTAGTCTCAAGGTTTGCACTCATGTCTTTGGCAAACTAGGACTAGTGGCTATCCATGATTAGAACTCTCCTGATTCATGAGCAGCATACTCTTTTTCCCTTGGTGTGGTTTTGTCCCAAGTGGTTTTCCACATCAAGGTTTTTAATGAGGTGTTGCCATGATCATTCCAAGTTCAGTCTTTAGGGTGATTCCAAAGTCTGAACTTGAGGGGGAGTATTGATCATGATTAGATCAAATGTGCAAAGGCTGTGTATTATCAAAATATGCACAAGTCTTGCACATTTGATAATGTACAAAGTTGGGGACATCATATTTGATAAGGCGCCTAATTCTGACCTAAGAAGAAGAAGAGAGCCGTTGGAGTTAGAGAGAGAGCCGTTAGGGTTTAGGAGGAAAGCTTTGTCTGGTGGGGACCACAAGTGGTCCACACCCTTTCTCTCACCTCCTGCCACGGTTCAGAGCATCTCAGACCTGGTCCCTCTTCATTTTGTCTTGTATCTTCTTTAGGTTAAACAACATGTGTGTTGGAAGTCTTATATAAAGGATGTAACCACAAATGAATGAACTTAAGGGTTTTGAAACCTCATTCTCTCTTGTGCTGCGCCTCCATCTCTCACTCTTACTAAGAACCCTAATGTTTATACTCTAAAAACTCTCATATCATTCTACCTTTGGGAGAATACAAAAACTTACTTATAGTTGTCCTACCTCACCTAAATTCTCCAATCCATGACATGTATGTTTCAAGAAGTTTTGGTTAAATTTTTTTATTTAGGATTCTCATAGGACCTTTTAGAAGATCAAAGTGTCTTTCTAGTCTTTTAGAGGGGTTACTTAGTTGTGTTAAAAACGAACATAAACATGTAAAACATGCTTATCATTCTACCATTGGGAGAATACAAAAACTTACTTATAGTTGTCCTACTTCACCTAAATTCTCCAATCCATGACATATATGTTTCAAGAAGTTTTGGTTAAAAAGTTTTATTTAGGATTCTCATAGGACCTTTTAGAAGATCAAAGTGTCTTTCTAGTCTTTTAGAGGGGTTACTTAGTTGTGTTAAAAACGAACATAAACATGTAAAACATGCTTATCATTCTACCTTTGGGAGAATACAAAAACTTACTTATAGTTGTCCTACCTCACCTAAATTCTCCAATCCATGACATATATGTTTCAAGAAGTTTTGGTTAAAAAGTTTTATTTTGGATTCTCATAGGACCTTTAGAAGATCGAAATGTCTTTCTAGTCTTTTGGAGGGGTTACTTAGTTGTGTTAAAAACGAACATAAATATGTAAAACATGCTTATCATTCTACCTTTGGGAGAATACAAAAACTTACTTATAGTTGTCCTACTTCACCTAAATTCTCCAATCCATGACATATATGTTTCAAGAAGTTTTGGTTAAAAAGTTTTATTTAGGATTCTCATAGGACCTTTTAGAAGATCAAAATGTCTTTCTAGTCTTTTGGAGGGGTTACTTAGTTGTGTTAAAAACGAACATAAACATGTAAAACATGCTTATCATTCTACCTTTGGGAGAATACAAAAACTTACTTATAGTTGTCCTACCTCACCTAAATTCTCCAATCCATGACATATATGTTTCAAGAAATTTTGGTTAAAAAGTTTTATTTTGGATTCTCATAGGACCTTTTAGAAGATCGAAATGTCTTTCTAGTCTTTTGGAGGGGTTACTTAGTTGTGTTAAAAACGAACATAAATATGTAAAACATGCTTATCATTCTACCTTTGGGAGAATACGAAAACTTACTTATAGTTGTCATACCTCACCTAAATTCTCCAATCCATGACATGTATGTTTCAAGAAGTTTTGGTTAAAATTTTTTATTTAGGATTCTCATAGGACCTTTTAGAAGATCAAAGTGTCTTTCTAGTCTTTTAGAGGGGTTACTTAGTTGTGTTAAAAACGAACATAAACATGTAAAACATGCTTATCATTCTACCTTTGGGAGAATACAAAAACTTACTTATAGTTGTCCTACTTCACCTAAATTCTCCAATCCATAACATATATGTTTCAAGAAGTTTTGGTTAAAAAGTTTTATTTAGGATTCTCATAGGACCTTTTAGAAGATCAAAGTGTCTTTCTAGCCTATTAGAGGGGTTACTTAGTTGTGTTACAATCGAACATAAACATGTAAAACATGCTTATCATTCTACCTTTGGGAGAATACAAAAACTTACTTATAGTTGTCCTACCTCACCTAAATTCTCCAATCCATGACATGTATGTTTCAAGAAGTTTTGGTTAAAATTTTTTATTTAGGATTCTCATAGGACCTTTTAGAAGATCAAAGTGTCTTTCTAGTCTTTTAGAGGGGTTACTTAGTTGTGTTAAAAACGAACATAAATATGTAAAACATGCTTATCATTCTACCTTTGGGAGAATAAAAAAACTTACTTATAGTTGTCCTACTTCACCTAAATTCTCCAATCCATAACATATATGTTTCAAGAAGTTTTGGTTAAAAAGTTTTATTTAGGATTCTCATAGGACCTTTTAGAAGATCAAAGTGTCTTTCTAGCCTATTAGAGGGGTTACTTAGTTGTGTTACAATCGAACATAAACATGTAAAACATGCTTATCATTCTACCTTTGGGAGAATACAAAAACTTACTTATAGTTGTCCTACCTCACCTAAATTCTCCAATCCATGACATGTATGTTTCAAGAAGTTTTGGTTAAATTTTTTTATTTAGGATTCTCATAGGACCTTTTAGAAGATCAAAGTGTCTTTCTAGTCTTTTAGAGGGGTTACTTAGTTGTGTTAAAAACGAACATAAACATGTAAAACATGCTTATGATTCTACCATTGGGAGAATACAAAAACTTACTTATAGTTGTCCTACTTCACCTAAATTCTCCAATCCATGACATATATGTTTCAAGAAGTTTTGGTTAAAAAGTTTTATTTAGGATTCTCATAGGACCTTTTACAAGATCAAAGTGTCTTTCTAGTCTTTTAGAGGGGTTACTTAGTTGTGTTAAAAACGAACATAAACATGTAAAACATGCTTATCATTCTACCTTTGGGAGAATACAAAAACTTACTTATAGTTGTCCTACCTCACCTAAATTCTCCAATCCATGACATATATGTTTCAAGAAGTTTTGGTTAAAAAGTTTTATTTTGGATTCTCATAGGACCTTTTAGAAGATCAAAGTGTCTTTCTAGTCTTTTAGAGGGGTTACTTAGTTGTGTTAAAAACGAACATAAACATGTAAAACATGCTTATCATTCTACCTTTGGGAGAATACAAAAACTTACTTATAGTTGTCCTACTTCACCTAAATTCTCCAATCCATAACATATATGTTTCAAGAAGTTTTGGTTAAAAAGTTTTATTTAGGATTCTCATAGGACCTTTTAGAAGATCAAAGTGTCTTTCTAGCCTATTAGAGGGGTTACTTAGTTGTGTTACAATCGAACATAAACATGTAAAACATGCTTATCATTCTACCTTTGGGAGAATACAAAAACTTACTTATAGTTGTCCTACCTCACCTAAATTCTCCAATCCATGACATATATGTTTCAAGAAATTTTGGTTAAAAAGTTTTATTTTGGATTCTCATAGGACCTTTTAGAAGATCGAAATGTCTTTCTAGTCTTTTGGAGGGGTTACTTAGTTGTGTTAAAAACGAACATAAATATGTAAAACATGCTTATCATTCTACCTTTGGGAGAATACGAAAACTTACTTATAGTTGTCATACCTCACCTAAATTCTCCAATCCATGACATGTATGTTTCAAGAAGTTTTGGTTAAAATTTTTTATTTAGGATTCTCATAGGACCTTTTAGAAGATCAAAGTGTCTTTCTAGTCTTTTAGAGGGGTTACTTAGTTGTGTTAAAAACGAACATAAACATGTAAAACATGCTTATCATTCTACCTTTGGGAGAATACAAAAACTTACTTATAGTTGTCCTACTTCACCTAAATTCTCCAATCCATAACATATATGTTTCAAGAAGTTTTGGTTAAAAAGTTTTATTTAGGATTCTCATAGGACCTTTTAGAAGATCAAAGTGTCTTTCTAGCCTATTAGAGGGGTTACTTAGTTGTGTTACAATCGAACATAAACATGTAAAACATGCTTATCATTCTACCTTTGGGAGAATACAAAAACTTACTTATAGTTGTCCTACCTCACCTAAATTCTCCAATCCATGACATGTATGTTTCAAGAAGTTTTGGTTAAAATTTTTTATTTAGGATTCTCATAGGACCTTTTAGAAGATCAAAGTGTCTTTCTAGTCTTTTAGAGGGGTTACTTAGTTGTGTTAAAAACGAACATAAATATGTAAAACATGCTTATCATTCTACCTTTGGGAGAATAAAAAAACTTACTTATAGTTGTCCTACTTCACCTAAATTCTCCAATCCATAACATATATGTTTCAAGAAGTTTTGGTTAAAAAGTTTTATTTAGGATTCTCATAGGACCTTTTAGAAGATCAAAGTGTCTTTCTAGCCTATTAGAGGGGTTACTTAGTTGTGTTACAATCGAACATAAACATGTAAAACATGCTTATCATTCTACCTTTGGGAGAATACAAAAACTTACTTATAGTTGTCCTACCTCACCTAAATTCTCCAATCCATGACATGTATGTTTCAAGAAGTTTTGGTTAAATTTTTTTATTTAGGATTCTCATAGGACCTTTTAGAAGATCAAAGTGTCTTTCTAGTCTTTTAGAGGGGTTACTTAGTTGTGTTAAAAACGAACATAAACATGTAAAACATGCTTATGATTCTACCATTGGGAGAATACAAAAACTTACTTATAGTTGTCCTACTTCACCTAAATTCTCCAATCCATGACATATATGTTTCAAGAAGTTTTGGTTAAAAAGTTTTATTTAGGATTCTCATAGGACCTTTTACAAGATCAAAGTGTCTTTCTAGTCTTTTAGAGGGGTTACTTAGTTGTGTTAAAAACGAACATAAACATGTAAAACATGCTTATCATTCTACCTTTGGGAGAATACAAAAACTTACTTATAGTTGTCCTACCTCACCTAAATTCTCCAATCCATGACATATATGTTTCAAGAAGTTTTGGTTAAAAAGTTTTATTTTGGATTCTCATAGGACCTTTTAGAAGATCAAAGTGTCTTTCTAGTCTTTTAGAGGGGTTACTTAGTTGTGTTAAAAACGAACATAAACATGTAAAACATGCTTATCATTCTACCTTTGGGAGAATACAAAAACTTACTTATAGTTGTCCTACTTCACCTAAATTCTCCAATCCATAACATATATGTTTCAAGAAGTTTTGGTTAAAAAGTTTTATTTAGGATTCTCATAGGACCTTTTAGAAGATCAAAGTGTCTTTCTAGCCTATTAGAGGGGTTACTTAGTTGTGTTACAATCGAACATAAACATGTAAAACATGCTTATCATTCTACCTTTGGGAGAATACAAAAACTTACTTATAGTTGTCCTACCTCACCTAAATTCTCCAATCCATGACATGTATGTTTCAAGAAGTTTTGGTTAAAATTTTTTATTTAGGATTCTCATAGGACCTTTTAGAAGATCAAAGTGTCTTTCTAGTCTTTTAGAGGGGTTACTTAGTTGTGTTAAAAACGAACATAAATATGTAAAACATGCTTATCATTCTACCTTTGGGAGAATAAAAAAACTTACTTATAGTTGTCCTACTTCACCTAAATTCTCCAATCCATAACATATATGTTTCAAGAAGTTTTGGTTAAAAAGTTTTATTTAGGATTCTCATAGGACCTTTTAGAAGATCAAAGTGTCTGATGCAAGATGGAAGCGTATTTGACGTAGAACAGGGACTGAGGTCACTCTCTTCTAGATCGTGGGTGATGATGTGGTGAGATGGATCCAACCTTCGGGTCTCTAGACTCCTTAGGATGAACGTTGAGATGATTGAATGGAAAGATGAATGGATGATGGTGAACAACTCGCTTGTTCGATGGGCTGATTGACTCTCTCAATCGGTGGTTGAATCAGTTCTGCTTGAATCACACAAGCAATCCTAATCCAATAATCTTTGGAGACACTTGAATCACACAAATGAATCCTAAGACACGAAACTTCAAAGACACTCTTTGAAAAGAAGAAACTGAATTCTTTTGTATAAACTTAGTTGATTGAAAGGTGATTTACAAATGAACAATACAATGAGACTTTATAGGACTTAAACTAACGGTCATATTGACCCTTGAACAAGAATTCGCTATTTTAAAGGAAACTAGCCGTTGGAGCTGATTTTGGTAGGATCCTTGATCTTGATGCTTCCTTTGTATCTGGATGGCTTCAAGGGATAAGTGAGGATCCTTGGGACAACTTGATTGACAAACAATTCGTGGCCCTCATTCTTGGAAAGTAGCCGTTGGTGTTTGATCTCCTTCTTCTCCAAAAATGGTAAGTATGGCTTACTGAAGTTATGGAGAATCTTGTGTGGTCTTGTGCAGCTGAGGACGTCTGGACTTGATGGAAAGGACCTCAAAACACTGTAGCTTTGATAGGTAAAGGTTTGGTGCTGAATTGACCTTCCAAATGTGAATGCTTCCATATATGGCAAGTCTGCTGAGCTAGTCGTGATGTCAGCCGTTGAGCTAGTTGTGATGCTACATATGGTTAGCTCCTTTTCGGTATATTCTTCTTGTGTCATCTTTTGGGGATGACTCTTCTTAGTGGCATGCTGATGATGAGCTGAGCTAGATGTCTTGACCTTGGTCTCCACTTGAGCTAAGATAAGCTCATAAGTCTTGTTAGATCTTCTCGGCTCCATAATCTCTTCTCCATGTGTTACACAAGAAAGGAAAGTGTATAATCTTTCCTTGGCGGCCAATCCTTGAGTTATGGGTGTGGGTGGGCCGACTTGCCTCATTAAAAACCTTGGGAGTAAAACCACTTTGGGATAAAACCAACCAAGGGAAAAAGAGTGCAAGAAAGTCCACCAACTCTCGGACTTAGCATGAACTGGACCGGATGGTAAGGATTTAGCATTGTCCGGCCCATGGTTCTCCTGAACGTGTATGATTCCTCCTGGGTCATATGTCTTCTTAGGATTGATTGTTGGATGTATAATCAGTCCTATGCCTTGTGTTGGATCAGAACTCATCGTGGCTTTGATTTCTCTTGATCTCCTTGCGCTGCTTGACGTAGTGGTTGAGTCAGTGATTGAGTCAGTCAGCGCCTGGTTTGGTTTGGTTCTGATGACCTCATCAGTGTCTTTCTAGCCTATTAGAGGGGTTACTTAGTTGTGTTACAATCGAACATAAACATGTAAAACATGCTTATCATTCTACCTTTGGGAGAATACAAAAACTTACTTATAGTTGTCCTACCTCACCTAAATTCTCCAATCCATGACATGTATGTTTCAAGAAGTTTTGGTTAAATTTTTTTATTTAGGATTCTCATAGGACCTTTTAGAAGATCAAAGTGTCTTTCTAGTCTTTTAGAGGGGTTACTTAGTTGTGTTAAAAACGAACATAAACATGTAAAACATGCTTATGATTCTACCATTGGGAGAATACAAAAACTTACTTATAGTTGTCCTACTTCACCTAAATTCTCCAATCCATGACATATATGTTTCAAGAAGTTTTGGTTAAAAAGTTTTATTTAGGCTTCTCATAGGACCTTTTAGAAGATCAAAGTGTCTTTCTAGTCTTTTAGAGGGGTTACTTAGTTGTGTTAAAAACGAACATAAACATGTAAAACATGCTTATGATTCTACCATTGGGAGAATACAAAAACTTACTTATAGTTGTCCTACTTCACCTAAATTCTCCAATCCATGACATATATGTTTCAAGAAGTTTTGGTTAAAAAGTTTTATTTAGGATTCTCATAGGACCTTTTAGAAGATCAAAGTGTCTTTCTAGTCTTTTAGAGGGGTTACTTAGTTGTGTTAAAAACAAACATAAACATGTAAAACATGCTTATCATTCTACCTTTGGGAGAATACAAAAACTTACTTATAGTTGTCCTACTTCACCTAAATTCTCCAATCCATAACATATATGTTTCAAGAAGTTTTGGTTAAAAAGTTTTATTTAGGATTCTCATAGGACCTTTTAGAAGATCAAAGTGTCTTTCTAGCCAATTAGAGGGGTTACTTAGTTGTGTTACAATCGAACATAAACATGTAAAACATGCTTATCATTCTACCTTTGGGAGAATACAAAAACTTACTTATAGTTGTCCTACCTCACCTAAATTCTCCAATCCATGACATGTAAGTTTCAAGAAGTTTTGGTTAAATTTTTTTATTTAGGATTCTCATAGGACCTTTTAGAAGATCAAAGTGTCTTTCTAGTCTTTTAGAGGGGTTACTTAGTTGTGTTAAAAACGAACATAAACATGTAAAACATGCTTATCATTCTACCATTGGGAGAATACAAAAACTTACTTATAGTTGTCCTACTTCACCTAAATTCTCCAATCCATGACATATATGTTTCAAGAAGTTTTGGTTAAAAAGTTTTATTTAGGATTCTCATAGGACCTTTTAGAAGATCAAAGTGTCTTTCTAGTCTTTTAGAGGGGTTACTTAGTTGTGTTAAAAACGAACATAAACATGTAAAACATGCTTATCATTCTACCTTTGGGAGAATACAAAAACTTACTTATAGTTGTCCTACTTCACCTAAATTCTCCAATCCATAACATATATGTTTCAAGAAGTTTTGGTTAAAAAGTTTTATTTAGGATTCTCATAGGACCTTTTAGAAGATCAAAGTGTCTTTCTAGCCTATTAGAGGGGTTACTTAGTTGTGTTACAATCGAACATAAACATGTAAAACATGCTTATCATTCTACCTTTGGGAGAATACAAAAACTTACTTATAGTTGTCCTACCTCACCTAAATTCTCCAATCCATGACATGTATGTTTCAAGAAGTTTTGGTTAAATTTTTTTATTTAGGATTCTCATAGGACCTTTTAGAAGATCAAAGTGTCTTTCTAGTCTTTTAGAGGGGTTACTTAGTTGTGTTAAAAACGAACATAAACATGTAAAACATGCTTATGATTCTACCATTGGGAGAATACAAAAACTTACTTATAGTTGTCCTACTTCACCTAAATTCTCCAATCCATGACATATATGTTTCAAGAAGTTTTGGTTAAAAAGTTTTATTTAGGCTTCTCATAGGACCTTTTAGAAGATCAAAGTGTCTTTCTAGTCTTTTAGAGGGGTTACTTAGTTGTGTTAAAAACGAACATAAACATGTAAAACATGCTTATGATTCTACCATTGGGAGAATACAAAAACTTACTTATAGTTGTCCTACTTCACCTAAATTCTCCAATCCATGACATATATGTTTCAAGAAGTTTTGGTTAAAAAGTTTTATTTAGGATTCTCATAGGACCTTTTAGAAGATCAAAGTGTCTTTCTAGTCTTTTAGAGGGGTTACTTAGTTGTGTTAAAAACAAACATAAACATGTAAAACATGCTTATCATTCTACCTTTGGGAGAATACAAAAACTTACTTATAGTTGTCCTACTTCACCTAAATTCTCCAATCCATAACATATATGTTTCAAGAAGTTTTGGTTAAAAAGTTTTATTTAGGATTCTCATAGGACCTTTTAGAAGATCAAAGTGTCTTTCTAGCCAATTAGAGGGGTTACTTAGTTGTGTTACAATCGAACATAAACATGTAAAACATGCTTATCATTCTACCTTTGGGAGAATACAAAAACTTACTTATAGTTGTCCTACCTCACCTAAATTCTCCAATCCATGACATGTAAGTTTCAAGAAGTTTTGGTTAAATTTTTTTATTTAGGATTCTCATAGGACCTTTTAGAAGATCAAAGTGTCTTTCTAGTCTTTTAGAGGGGTTACTTAGTTGTGTTAAAAACGAACATAAACATGTAAAACATGCTTATCATTCTACCATTGGGAGAATACAAAAACTTACTTATAGTTGTCCTACTTCACCTAAATTCTCCAATCCATGACATATATGTTTCAAGAAGTTTTGGTTAAAAAGTTTTATTTAGGATTCTCATAGGACCTTTTAGAAGATCAAAGTGTCTTTCTAGTCTTTTAGAGGGGTTACTTAGTTGTGTTAAAAACAAACATAAACATGTAAAACATGCTTATCATTCTACCTTTGGGAGAATACAAAAACTTACTTATAGTTGTCCTACTTCACCTAAATTCTCCAATCCATAACATATATGTTTCAAGAAGTTTTGGTTAAAAAGTTTTATTTAGGATTCTCATAGGACCTTTTAGAAGATCAAAGTGTCTTTCTAGCCTATTAGAGGGGTTACTTAGTTGTGTTACAATCGAACATAAACATGTAAAACATGCTTATCATTCTACCTTTGGGAGAATACAAAAACTTACTTATAGTTGTCCTACCTCACCTAAATTCTCCAATCCATGACATGTATGTTTCAAGAAGTTTTGGTTAAATTTTTTTATTTAGGATTCTCATAGGACCTTTTAGAAGATCAAAGTGTCTTTCTAGTCTTTTAGAGGGGTTACTTAGTTGTGTTAAAAACGAACATAAACATGTAAAACATGCTTATGATTCTACCATTGGGAGAATACAAAAACTTACTTATAGTTGTCCTACTTCACCTAAATTCTCCAATCCATGACATGTAAGTTTCAAGAAGTTTTGGTTAAATTTTTTTATTTAGGATTCTCATAGGACCTTTTAGAAGATCAAAGTGTCTTTCTAGTCTTTTAGAGGGGTTACTTAGTTGTGTTAAAAACGAACATAAACATGTAAAACATGCTTATGATTCTACCATTGGGAGAATACAAAAACTTACTTATAGTTGTCCTACTTCACCTAAATTCTCCAATCCATGACATATATGTTTCAAGAAGTTTTGGTTAAAAAGTTTTATTTAGGATTCTCATAGGACCTTTTAGAAGATCAAAGTGTCTTTCTAGTCTTTTAGAGGGGTTACTAAGTTGTGTTAAAAACAAACATAAACATGTAAAACATGCTTATCATTCTACCTTTGGGAGAATACAAAAACTTACTTATAGTTGTCCTACTTCACCTAAATTCTCCAATCCATAACATATATGTTTCAAGAAGTTTTGGTTAAAAAGTTTTATTTAGGATTCTCATAGGACCTTTTAGAAGATCAAAGTGTCTTTCTAGCCAATTAGAGGGGTTACTTAGTTGTGTTACAATCGAACATAAACATGTAAAACATGCTTATCATTCTACCTTTGGGAGAATACAAAAACTTACTTATAGTTGTCCTACCTCACCTAAATTCTCCAATCCATGACATGTAAGTTTCAAGAAGTTTTGGTTAAATTTTTTTATTTAGGATTCTCATAGGACCTTTTAGAAGATCAAAGTGTCTTTCTAGTCTTTTAGAGGGGTTACTTAGTTGTGTTAAAAACGAACATAAACATGTAAAACATGCTTATCATTCTACCATTGGGAGAATACAAAAACTTACTTATAGTTGTCCTACTTCACCTAAATTCTCCAATCCATGACATATATGTTTCAAGAAGTTTTGGTTAAAAAGTTTTATTTAGGATTCTCATAGGACCTTTTAGAAGATCAAAGTGTCTTTCTAGTCTTTTAGAGGGGTTACTTAGTTGTGTTAAAAACGAACATAAACATGTAAAACATGCTTATCATTCTACCTTTGGGAGAATACAAAAACTTACTTATAGTTGTCCTACTTCACCTAAATTCTCCAATCCATAACATATATGTTTCAAGAAGTTTTGGTTAAAAAGTTTTATTTAGGATTCTCATAGGACCTTTTAGAAGATCAAAGTGTCTTTCTAGCCTATTAGAGGGGTTACTTAGTTGTGTTACAATCGAACATAAACATGTAAAACATGCTTATCATTCTACCTTTGGGAGAATACAAAAACTTACTTATAGTTGTCCTACCTCACCTAAATTCTCCAATCCATGACATGTATGTTTCAAGAAGTTTTGGTTAAAATTTTTTATTTAGGATTCTCATAGGACCTTTTAGAAGATCAAAGTGTCTTTCTAGTCTTTTAGAGGGGTTACTTAGTTGTGTTAAAAACGAACATAAATATGTAAAACATGCTTATCATTCTACCTTTGGGAGAATAAAAAAACTTACTTATAGTTGTCCTACTTCACCTAAATTCTCCAATCCATAACATATATGTTTCAAGAAGTTTTGGTTAAAAAGTTTTATTTAGGATTCTCATAGGACCTTTTAGAAGATCAAAGTGTCTTTCTAGCCTATTAGAGGGGTTACTTAGTTGTGTTACAATCGAACATAAACATGTAAAACATGCCTATCATTCTACCTTTGGGAGAATACAAAAACTTACTTATAGTTGTCCTACCTCACCTAAATTCTCCAATCCATGACATGTATGTTTCAAGAAGTTTTGGTTAAATTTTTTTATTTAGGATTCTCATAGGACCTTTTAGAAGATCAAAGTGTCTTTCTAGTCTTTTAGAGGGGTTACTTAGTTGTGTTAAAAACGAACATAAACATGTAAAACATGCTTATCATTCTACCATTGGGAGAATACAAAAACTTACTTATAGTTGTCCTACTTCACCTAAATTCTCCAATCCATGACATATATGTTTCAAGAAGTTTTGGTTAAAAAGTTTTATTTAGGATTCTCATAGGACCTTTTAGAAGATCAAAGTGTCTTTCTAGTCTTTTAGAGGGGTTACTTAGTTGTGTTAAAAACGAACATAAACATGTAAAACATGCTTATCATTCTACCTTTGGGAGAATACAAAAACTTACTTATAGTTGTCCTACCTCACCTAAATTCTCCAATCCATGAAATATATGTTTCAAGAAGTTTTGGTTAAAAAGTTTTATTTTGGATTCTCATAGGACCTTTTAGAAGATCGAAATGTCTTTCTAGTCTTTTGGAGGGGTTACTTAGTTGTGTTAAAAACGAACATAAACATGTAAAACATGCTTATCATTCTACCATTGGGAGAATACAAAAACTTACTTATAGTTGTCCTACTTCACCTAAATTCTCCAATCCATGACATATATGTTTCAAGAAGTTTTGGTTAAAAAGTTTTATTTAGGATTCTCATAGGACCTTTTAGAAGATCAAAGTGTCTTTCTAGTCTTTTAGAGGGGTTACTTAGTTGTGTTAAAAACGAACATAAACATGTAAAACATGCTTATCATTCTACCTTTGGGAGAATACAAAAACTTACTTATAGTTGTCCTACCTCACCTAAATTCTCCAATCCATGAAATATATGTTTCAAGAAGTTTTGGTTAAAAAGTTTTATTTTGGATTCTCATAGGACCTTTTAGAAGATCGAAATGTCTTTCTAGTCTTTTGGAGGGGTTACTTAGTTGTGTTAAAAACGAACATAAATATGTAAAACATGCTTATCATTCTACCTTTGGGAGAATACAAAAACTTACTTATAGTTGTCCTACTTCACCTAAATTCTCCAATCCATGACATATATGTTTCAAGAAGTTTTGGTTAAAAAGTTTTATTTAGGATTCTCATAGGACCTTTTAGAAGATCAAAATGTCTTTCTAGTCTTTTGGAGGGGTTACTTAGTTGTGTTAAAAACGAACATAAACATGTAAAACATGCTTATCATTCTACCTTTGGGAGAATACAAAAACTTACTTATAGTTGTCCTACCTCACCAAAATTCTCCAATCCATGACATATATGTTTCAAGAAATTTTGGTTAAAAAGTTTTATTTTGGATTCTCATAGGACCTTTTAGAAGATCGAAATGTCTTTCTAGTCTTTTGGAGGGGTTACTTAGTTGTGTTAAAAACGAACATAAATATGTAAAACATGCTTATCATTCTACCTTTGGGAGAATACAAAAACTTACTTATAGTTGTCCTACTTCACCTAAATTCTCCAATCCATAACATATATGTTTCAAGAAGTTTTGGTTAAAAAGTTTTATTTAGGATTCTCATAGGACCTTTTAGAAGATCAAAGTGTCTTTCTAGCCTATTAGAGGGGTTACTTAGTTGTGTTACAATCGAACATAAACATGTAAAACATGCTTATCATTCTACCTTTGGGAGAATACAAAAACTTACTTATTGTTGTCCTACCTCACCTAAATTCTCCAATCCATGACATGTATGTTTCAAGAAGTTTTGGTTAAATTTTTTTATTTAGGATTCTCATAGGACCTTTTAGAAGATCAAAGTGTCTTTCTAGTCTTTTAGAGGGGTTACTTAGTTGTGTTAAAAACGAACATAAACATGTAAAACATGCTTATCATTCTACCTTTGGGAGAATACAAAAACTTACTTATAGTTGTCCTACCTCACCTAAATTCTCCAATCCATGACATGTATGTTTCAAGAAGTTTTGGTTAAAATTTTTTATTTAGGATTCTCATAGGACCTTTTAGAAGATCAAAGTGTCTTTCTAGTCTTTTAGAGGGGTTACTTAGTTGTGTTAAAAACGAACATAAACATGTAAAACATGCTTATCATTCTACCTTTGGGAGAATACAAAAACTTACTTATAGTTGTCCTACTTCACCTAAATTCTCCAATCCATAACATATATGTTTCAAGAAGTTTTGGTTAAAAAGTTTTATTTAGGATTCTCATAGGACCTTTTAGAAGATCAAAGTGTCTTTCTAGCCTATTAGAGGGGTTACTTAGTTGTGTTACAATCGAACATAAACATGTAAAACATGCTTATCATTCTACCTTTGGGAGAATACAAAAACTTACTTATAGTTGTCCTACCTCACCTAAATTCTCCAATCCATGACATGTATGTTTCAAGAAGTTTTGGTTAAAATTTTTTATTTAGGATTCTCATAGGACCTTTTAGAAGATCAAAGTGTCTTTCTAGTCTTTTAGAGGGGTTACTTAGTTGTGTTAAAAACGAACATAAATATGTAAAACATGCTTATCATTCTACCTTTGGGAGAATAAAAAAACTTACTTATAGTTGTCCTACTTCACCTAAATTCTCCAATCCATAACATATATGTTTCAAGAAGTTTTGGTTAAAAAGTTTTATTTAGGATTCTCATAGGACCTTTTAGAAGATCAAAGTGTCTTTCTAGCCTATTAGAGGGGTTACTTAGTTGTGTTACAATCGAACATAAACATGTAAAACATGCTTATCATTCTACCTTTGGGAGAATACAAAAACTTACTTATAGTTGTCCTACCTCACCTAAATTCTCCAATCCATGACATGTATGTTTCAAGAAGTTTTGGTTAAATTTTTTTATTTAGGATTCTCATAGGACCTTTTAGAAGATCAAAGTGTCTTTCTAGTCTTTTAGAGGGGTTACTTAGTTGTGTTAAAAACGAACATAAACATGTAAAACATGCTTATCATTCTACCATTGGGAAAATACAAAAACTTACTTATAGTTGTCCTACTTCACCTAAATTCTCCAATCCATGACATATATGTTTCAAGAAGTTTTGGTTAAAAAGTTTTATTTAGGATTCTCATAGGACCTTTTAGAAGATCAAAGTGTCTTTCTAGTCTTTTAGAGGGGTTACTTAGTTGTGTTAAAAACGAACATAAACATGTAAAACATGCTTATCATTCTACCTTTGGGAGAATACAAAAACTTACTTATAGTTGTCCTACCTCACCTAAATTCTCCAATCCATGACATATATGTTTCAAGAAGTTTTGGTTAAAAAGTTTTATTTTGGATTCTCATAGGACCTTTTAGAAGATCGAAATGTCTTTCTAGTCTTCTGGAGGGGTTACTTAGTTGTGTTACAAACGAACATAAACATGTACAACATGCTTCTCATTCTACCTTTGGGAGCATACAAAAACTTACTTATAGTTGTCTTACTGCACTTAAATTCTCCAATCCATGACACATAGGTTTCAAGAAGTTTTGTTTAAAAAGTTTTGTTTAGGATTATCATAGGAACTTGTTGAAGGTCAAAGTGTCTTTCTATTATTTAGAAGGGTTATTTAGGGGTGTTACAAATGAACATAAACTTGTATAAAATGATTCTCATTCTACCTTTAGGAGCATACAAAATCTTACTTATAGTTGTCTAACCTCACCTAAAATCTCTAATCCATGACACATATGTTTCAAGAATTGTTGTTTAAAAAGTTTTGTTTAGGATTCTCATGGGACCTTTTACAAGATCAAAGTGTCTTTCTAGTATTTAGACGGGTTACTTAGGGGTGTTACAAACGAACATAAACTTGTATAAAATGCTTCTCATTCTACCTTAAGCAACATACAAAAACTTACTTATAGTTGTTTAACCTCACCTAAAACCCCCGATCCATGACACATATGTTTCAAGAATTTTTGTTTAAAAAGTTTTGTTTAGGATTCTCATAGGACCTTTTACAGGATCATAGTGTCTTTCGAGTATTTAGAAGGGTTACTTAGGGGTGTTACAAACGAACATAAACTTTTATAAAATGCTTCTGATTCTACCTTAAGGAGCATACAAAAACTTACTTATAGTTGTCCTACCTCACCTAAATTCTCCAATCCATGACATGTATGTTTCAAGAAGTTTTGGTTAAATTTTTTTATTTAGGATTCTCATAGGACCTTTTAGAAGATCAAAGTGTCTTTCTAGTCTTTTAGAGGGGTTACTTAGTTGTGTTAAAAACGAACATAAACATGTAAAACATGCTTATCATTCTACCATTGGGAGAATACAAAAACTTACTTATAGTTATCCTACCTCACCTAAATTCTCCAATCCATGACATGTATGTTTCAAGAAGTTTTGGTTAAATTTTTTTATTTAGGATTCTCATAGGACCTTTTAGAAGATCAAAGTGTCTTTCTAGTCTTTTAGAGGGGTTACTTAGTTGTGTTAAAAACGAACATAAACATGTAAAACATGCTTATCATTCTACCATTGGGAGAATACAAAAACTTACTTATAGTTATCCTACTTCACCTAAATTCTCCAATCCATGACATATATGTTTCAAGAAGTTTTGGTTAAAAAGTTTTATTTTGGATTCTCATAGGACCTTTTAGAAGATCGAAATGTCTTTCTAGTCTTCTGGAGGGGTTACTTAGTTGTGTTACAAACGAACATAAACATGTACAACATGCTTCTCATTCTACCTTTGGGAGCATACAAAAACTTACTTATAGTTGTCTTACTGCACTTAAATTCTCCAATCCATGACACATAGGTTTCAAGAAGTTTTGTTTAAAAAGTTTTGTTTAGGATTATCATAGGAACTTGATGAAGGTCAAAGTGTCTTTCTATTATTTAGAAGGGTTATTTAGGGGTGTTACAAATGAACATAAACTTGTATAAAATGATTCTCATTCTACCTTTAGGAGCATACAAAATCTTACTTATAGTTGTCTAACCTCACCTAAAATCTCTAATCCATGACACATATGTTTCAAGAATTGTTGTTTAAAAAGTTTTGTTTAGGATTCTCATGGGACCTTTTACAAGATCAAAGTGTCTTTCTAGTATTTAGACGGGTTACTTAGGGGTGTTACAAACGAACATAAACTTGTATAAAATGCTTCTCATTCTACCTTAAGCAACATACAAAAACTTACTTATAGTTGTTTAACCTCACCTAAAACCCCCGATCCATGACACATATGTTTCAAGAATTTTTGTTTAAAAAGTTTTGTTTAGGATTCTCATAGGACCTTTTACAAGATCATAGTGTCTTTCGAGTATTTAGAAGGGTTACTTAGGGGTGTTACAAACGAACATAAACTTTTATAAAATGCTTCTGATTCTACCTTAAGGAGCATACAAAAACTTACTTATAGTTGTCCAACCTCACCAAAAATCTCCAATCCATGACATGTATGTTTCAAGAAGTTTTGGTTAAATTTTTTTATTTAGGATTCTCATAGGACCTTTTAGAAGATCAAAGTGTCTTTCTAGTCTTTTAGAGGGGTTACTTAGTTGTGTTAAAAACGAACATAAACATGTAAAACATGCTTATCATTCTACCATTGGGAGAATACAAAAACTTACTTATAGTTATCCTACTTCACCTAAATTCTCCAATCCATGACATATATGTTTCAAGAAGTTTTGGTTAAAAAGTTTTATTTTGGATTCTCATAGGACCTTTTAGAAGATCAAAATGTCTTTCTAGTCTTTTGGAGGGGTTACTTAGTTGTGTTACAAACGAACATAAACATGTACAACATGCTTCTCATTCTACCTTTGGGAGCATACAAAAACTTACTTATAGTTGTCTTACTGCACCTAAATTCTCCAATCCATGACACATAGGTTTCAAGAAGTTTTGTTTTAAAAGTTTTGTTTAGGATTATCATAGGAACTTGAAGAAGGTCAAAGTGTCTTTCTATTATTTAGAAGGGTTATTTAGGGGTGTTACAAATGAACATAAACATGTATAAAATGATTCTCATTCTACCTTTAGGAGCATAAAAAATCTTACTTATAGTTGTCTAACCTCACCTAAAATCTCCAATCCATGACACATATGTTTCAAGAATTGTTGTTTAAAAAGTTTTGGTTAGGATTCTCATGGGACCTTTTACAAGATCAAAGTGTCTTTCTAGTATTTAGACGGGTTACTTAGGGGTGTTACAAACGAACATAAACTTGTATAAAATGCTTCTCATTCTACCTTAAGCAACATACAAAAACTTACTTATAGTTGTTTAACCTCACCTAAAACCCCCGATCCATGACACATATGTTTCAAGAATTTTTGTTTAAAAAGTTTTGTTTAGGATTCTCATAGGACCTTTTACAAGATCAAAGTGTCTTTCGAGTATTTAGAAGGGTTACTTAGGGGTGTTACAAACGAACATAAACTTGTATAAAATGCTTCTCATTCTACCTTAAGGAGCATACAAAAACTTACTTATAGTTGTCCTACCTCACCTAAATTCTCCAATCCATGACATGTATGTTTCAAGAAGTTTTGGTTAAAATTTTTTATTTAGGATTCTCATAGGACCTTTTAGAAGATCAAAGTGTCTTTCTAGTCTTTTAGAGGGGTTACTTAGTTGTGTTAAAAACGAACATAAACATGTAAAACATGCTTATCATTCTACCTTTGGGAGAATACAAAAACTTACTTATAGTTGTCCTACCTCACCTAAATTCTCCAATCCATGACATGTATGTTTCAAGAAGTTTTGGTTAAAATTTTTTATTTAGGATTCTCATAGGACCTTTTAGAAGATCAAAGTGTCTTTCTAGTATTTTAGAGGGGTTACTTAGTTGTGTTAAAAACGAACATAAACATGTAAAACATGCTTATCATTCTACCTTTGGGAGAATACAAAAACTTACTTATAGTTGTCCTACCTCACCTAAATTCTCCAATCCATGACATGTATGTTTCAAGAAGTTTTGGTTAAATTTTTTAATTTAGGATTCTCATAGGACCTTTTAGAAGATCAAAGTGTCTTTCTAGTCTTTTAGAGGGGTTACTTAGTTGTGTTAAAAACGAACATAAACATGTAAAACATGCTTATCATTCTACCTTTGGGAGAATACAAAAACTTACTTATAGTTGTCCTACTTCACCTAAATTCTCCAATCCATAACATATATGTGAGAATATAAGATTTAGAGTATGAGAGTAGAAGGATTGAGAGTAGTATTGAAGAGAGAAACCAATAAACCCTATTAGGGTTCTTGGCGGCTAGAGAGAGAGAGGAAAGCTGCGGTTGTGAAAGAGAAGTATATTTCTCTGTATTGATCAATAATGAGTTACAACACATATATATGAAGACTACTAGGGTTTATGGACATTAAACAACTAATAAACCAGAAGAAAACAAAGGAGGAATGCGCAGGAAGAGAGAGAGACAAACGGTCACTAGATGGTGACTTCTTCTTGTCTTGTTCCTGGTGAAAGTGACAGGTCCTAAGAAGTTCAGACCTTGGTCTTTAATGCTCTGATCCTCCCAGACTTTCCCAAAGAAGTAATAAGCCAATATCCTGAATAATGTGCATGAGTGAGAGTGAAAACCCTAAGGATCAGTTTGTAACCGAGAGTTCTTCTAATTATCACAACCTGCCCCATATTTGCACATTGTTGAATTATCCTTCTTGTGATCTTCATGTCAACACTCCCCCTCAAGCTTGAATTCAAGGATTGAATCAAGCTTGGAGTAACCATGGAGATCTACCTCATTAAAAACCTTCATGAAGAAAACCACTTGGGATAAAACTTCATGAAGGGAAAAAGAGTGTAGATTCCATAGCCTTAGGGGATCCCGGGAGCTCAATGAGCCCAAGCTTGGTGTGAATGGACTCGCACACCTTCAAGCTAGCTGCCTTGGTAAACACATCAGCTAGTTGTTCTTCACTCCTTGTGAAGCAAGGCAACACAACTCCTTGCTCAATCATCTGCCTCACTTTGTGACAATCCACCTCTATATGTTTGGTCCTTTCATGGAAGACTGAGTTGGATGCAATGTGAATGGCTGCTTGATTATCACAATGCATAGTGATTGGTTTTGGAGTCTCAATCCCCAAATCCCCAAGAAGACCTTTGATCCATGCCAATTCTGTTGCAAGCTTCCTCATTGCTCTATATTCAGCTTCAGCACTAGAACATGACACTATCTTCTGCTTCTTGCTCTTCCAAGTAACAAGGTTCCCTCCAATGAAGGTGCAATATCCAGTAGTAGACCTCCTGTCCACTCTATCTCCTGCCCAATCTGCATCACAATACCCAACTATCTCTGTACTCCGATTGCAGCCCATCCAAATGCCTTGCCCGGGAGTACCACTTAGATATCTGAGTATCCTCTCAACCATATCCCAATGATGCATCTTTGGTGCTTGCATATGTTGACTTATCTGGTTCACAGCAAAGCACAAATCAGGTCTGGTTATGGTTAAGTAGATTAGCTTACCAACCATCCTTCTATAGTGAGTGATGTCCTCAAATGGGCTGTCTTCAAGCTCCCCCTCTCTTATGACTTTGTAACCGTCCTCCAAAGGTGTCTTTGCTGGTTTTGATCCAATCTTTCCTGCTTCAGACAACAAATCAAGTGTATACTTCCTTTGAGATAAGAAGAGTCCATCATTAGATCGACAAACTTCTATCCCAAGAAAGTACTTTAGAGTACCAAGATCCTTAATGTCAAAAACAGATTTGAGATAAGCTTTGGTTTCTTGGATACCTGACTTGTTACTCCCTGATATGATAATGTCATCCACATAAACAAGGATGACAATGATACCTTCCTGATCTTGGAGAGTAAACAAGGTATGATCTCCTTCAGACCTTTTGAATCCTCTTTGCATAAGGGTTGAGCTCAGTTTATGGTACCAAGCTCTAGGTGATTGCTTGAGTCCATAGATAGCCTTCTTGAGCCTTAACACCTTCCCTGGTTCCACAATACTTTCAAGACCAGAAGGTGGTCTCATGTATACCTCATCCTCAAGCTCTCCTTGAAGGAATGCATTTTTGACATCCATTTGCCATAACTCCCAATCAAGGTTTGTTGCTAGAGACAAGATGATCCTAACTGTGTGAAGCTTAGCCACTGGTGCAAATGTATCCAAGTAATCCTTTCCATAGGTTTGAGTAAAGCCTCTTGCAACCAGTCTTGCTTTGTATCTCTCAACTTCTCCATCACTTCTATACTTGATGGTGAAAACCCACTTGGAAGTCACTGCCTTCTTTCCTCTTGGGAGTTCAGCTTCATACCAAGTCTCATTGTTCTCCATTGCTTTGATTTCTTCATCCACAGCTTGCATCCACCTCTTATCTCCTTTTGCTTCTTCATAGGTTGTTGGTACATGTTCTTGATCCAACTTCCCAATGAACACTTGATGCTCCAAGGGTACATGAGCCAAACTGCAAACCGCTTGAATGGGATGAGCTACTGCATTGCTGTTGAAGAACACTCTAGTTTTCATCCATTCTGATGGATCCTTTTTCTCCCTTGTACTCCTCCTTAGTGCTTGAACCGGTTGTTCATTTACCTGAACCGGTTGTTCTTGTTCAACTTCTTCATGATGATCAAACTCCTCAGGTTCTACCTCATGATCCTCATTCTCCTCAGCCTCAGCTTGATCATGTGTTGGTGAATCAGGTTCTGGAGCTGATTCATGAGTGTCCCCCTCATGATCAAGATGGGGATGAGCTACTGAAGTTGGAGCAGGAACACTTGTCTTAGCCGGTTGTTGAGGAGGCATACTAATTCCCAGATTTTCCAAGATCATCCTTAGATTCGCAGCTCTATCTGATTGAGAAGTGGGAAGATCCTTCAAGTTATCCCAATTCTTCTCATCATAGAAGCTCCTTGTCTCCATAAACTTCACATCTCTTGAGATCAAAACCTTCCTTGTTTCAGGTACATAACACTTGTATCCTCTTTGTGTTGTTGAATAACCAATGAACATAGCTTTGGTGCTCTTAGCATCCAGCTTATCCCTTTGTTCTCCTGGTATTAACACAAAGCAAATACACCCAAACACACGTAAGTGATTAACCAATGGATTTGTGTTGTTTAATACCTGAAATGGAGATTGATCCTTAAGAACTCTTGTGGGAGTTCTGTTGATCAAATAGCATGCTGTCATGACTGCATCTCCCCAAAACCTCTTAGGGACATTCCTATAGAACATCATAGACCTTGCCACCTCCATCAAGTGTCTGTTCTTCCTTTCAGCCACTCCATTTTGTTGGGGAGTGTAGGGACAGCTTGTTTGATGGAGAATCCCATGTTTGGATAAGTGTTGTTTGAAGGCATTGCTTGTGTATTCTCCACCATTATCTGATCTAAAAATTTTGATCTTAGCATTGAAATGGTTAGTAACATGATTTTGAAAATTTATAAAAGCTTCTAAAACTCTGTCTTTAGTTTGCATCAAGGTTATCCAAGTATACTTAGATTTTTCATCAATGAAAGTGACAAAATACTTATGATTCTCTCTAGACAAACAAGGAGCAGTCCATACATCAGAGTGAACTAAATCAAAGCAACTTTCATAAATAGTTTTAGAAGCTGGAAAAACAGATTTGCAATGTTTACCAAGAATACATGCCTCACACTCATCATTCTTAAACACAACAGAAGGTAATAGAAGTCCTAAAGCCCTAGAATGTGGATGTCCTAGTCTAGCATGCCAAATAGAGTCATCCACACCAACACAAGTAGATAAAGCAGTAGATAAAGCAGGGGATAATTCAGAAGATGGGTTGGTGTCTTCAATCATGTAGAGCTCATCCTTTGTCACACCTTTCCCAATCAACTTACTTGTCTTAATATCCTGAAACACAACATCATTAGGACTAAAAACAACATTGCAATTTAAATCAGTGGCTATCTTTTTTAACAGAAACTAAGTTGGATGTAAAACTGGGCATAAAGAAAGCCTTAGATTCTTTATCAAACAATTTCAGATTTCCTATACCTTGAATTGGGATTTTATCACCATTTGCAATCACTACACATCCTAAGGCTGGTTTAACATTTTCTATCAACTTAGGATCACTAATCATGTGATGGGAGGCTCCAGAATCAATAATCAAGGGTCTGATTTTATTTGCAGTAAAGAGAGAAGTACCAAGAGCCATACCAGAGTTCTCCTTGAGAGCTTTGATGAGAGCCTCAAGGTCTGACCTCCTTACCACATCATTCTGAGCAGTCACAGCTGGTGCTTGATGAACCACCATTGCTCTTCCTTCATCACATTTCTGCATTGAAGAAGAACCTGATCCAGCTGCACCATTTGAGTAGTGTGCCCTTTGATCTTTGAACCGGCTGTTGTTAAATGAGGGTCTGAGGTTGGGGTGAAGGCGCCAGCATCTGTCCTTCAAATGCCCACTCTTCTTGCAAAAATCACACATCAACACACCTCTCTGGTCCCCTCCATAGTTCTTCTTCTCATCAGCCTTGTACAGCCCCTTGTTTGCAGTTACCAGCTCTCCTTTTCCTTTGAACAACCCAAATGAGCCTTGTTCCTTCTGAACTTGACCACACACATCATCAATGTCAGGGAGAGTCTCTGCCCTTAGGATATGCTTGATCAAAGAGTTATAGGATGCATTCAAGGTGAGCAGAAGAGCAAAGACTTTATCTTGCTCTCTCCTTTCTTGTAACACCAAAGGATCACTGCTTGGTGGCCTCAGCATCTCCAGCTCTGACCACAGTGAGCTGAACTTCCCAAAATGAGCTGTGAACTCCATATCTTCTTGCTGGAGATTGTTAATGGCCAACTTTACTTCAAAGACTCTTAGTAAGTTTGATTTATTCCCATAAACCTTCTCAAGAGTATCCCACAGCTGCTTAGAAGTCACACAATAAGAGTAGGCTTCCAATAGGTGCTGGTCCAGTGAGCTTTGGAGTATAGAAAGCACATTCTGGTCCCCTTGCATCCACGCCTCTTCTTCTGCTTCAGCTGCCTCTTCAAGAGACTCATCACTGCCTTTAGTCTCTGCCTCAGCTCCTTTCTTGGCTTCAGCTTCAGACCTTGCCTTAAACACCTTCTGTGGGGCAGTATTACTCAGGATAAACTTCCACAGCCCTCTGCCTCCAAGTGCAGACTTCACCATCCTAGCCCAAACAATGTAGTTTGAGCCTTTCAAAATCACAGGAATAACAACTCTTGAGTTCTCCATTGCTAAGACTGAAATGAAGCAAGGAGGGAGTATTCAAGATGAAGAAAAGAGTTCTCAGCTCACAGAGAACACAAGAAGCAGAAAAGAAATGAGCTTAAGAGCTTGTAAGAACTTGTAATAATCTGAGAAATAAACTTAAGAACTTAAGAGCTCAAGAACAGGTTTTTATGAAAAATCAGCGGAAGTAATGAGGTACAGAAGCTTATAGCTCTGATACCATGTGAGAATATAAGATTTAGAGTATGAGAGTAGAAGGATTGAGAGTAGTATTGAAGAGAGAAACCAATAAACCCTATTAGGGTTCTTGGCGGCTAGAGAGAGAGAGGAAAGCTGCGGTTGTGAAAGAGAAGTATATTTCTCTGTATTGATCAATAATGAGTTACAACACATATATATGAAGACTACTAGGGTTTATGGACATTAAACAACTAATAAACCAGAAGAAAACAAAGGAGGAATGCGCAGGAAGAGAGAGAGACAAACGGTCACTAGATGGTGACTTCTTCTTGTCTTGTTCCTGGTGAAAGTGACAGGTCCTAAGAAGTTCAGACCTTGGTCTTTAATGCTCTGATCCTCCCAGACTTTCCCAAAGAAGTAATAAGCCAATATCCTGAATAATGTGCATGAGTGAGAGTGAAAACCCTAAGGATCAGTTTGTAACCGAGAGTTCTTCTAATTATCACAACCTGCCCCATATTTGCACATTGTTGAATTATCCTTCTTGTGATCTTCATGTCAACAATATATGTTTCAAGAAGTTTTGGTTAAAAAGTTTTATTTAGGATTCTCATAGGACCTTTTAGAAGATCAAAGTGTCTTTCTAGCCTATTAGAGGGGTTACTTAGTTGTGTTACAATCGAACATAAACATGTAAAACATGCTTATCATTCTACCTTTGGGAGAATACAAAAACTTACTTATAGTTGTCCTACCTCACCTAAATTCTCCAATCCATGACATGTATGTTTCAAGAAGTTTTGGTTAAAATTTTTTATTTAGGATTCTCGTAGGACCTTTTAGAAGATCAAAGTGTCTTTCTAGTCTTTTAGAGGGGTTACTTAGTTGTGTTAAAAACGAACATAAACATGTAAAACATGCTTATCATTCTACCTTTGGGAGAATACAAAAACTTACTTATAGTTGTCCTACCTCACCTAAATTCTCCAATCCATGACATATATGTTTCAAGAAGTTTTGGTTAAAAAGTTTTATTTAGGATTCTCATAGGACCTTTTAGAAGATCAAAATGTCTTTCTAGTCTTTTGGAGGGGTTACTTAGTTGTGTTAAAAACGAACATAAACATGTAAAACATGCTTATCATTCTACCTTTGGGAGAATACGAAAACTTACTTATAGTTGTCCTACCTCACCTAAATTCTCCAATCCATGACATGTATGTTTCAAGAAGTTTTGGTTAAAATTTTTTATTTAGGATTCTCATAGGACCTTTTAGAAGATCAAAGTGTCTTTCTAGTCTTTTAGAGGGGTTACTTAGTTGTGTTAAAAACAAACATAAACATGTAAAACATGCTTATCATTCTACCTTTGGGAGAATACAAAAACTTACTTATAGTTGTCCTACTTCACCTAAATTCTCCAATCCATAACATATATGTTTCAAGAAGTTTTGGTTAAAAAGTTTTATTTAGGATTCTCATAGGACCTTTTAGAAGATCAAAGTGTCTTTCTAGCCAATTAGAGGGGTTACTTAGTTGTGTTACAATCGAACATAAACATGTAAAACATGCTTATCATTCTACCTTTGGGAGAATACAAAAACTTACTTATAGTTGTCCTACCTCACCTAAATTCTCCAATCCATGACATGTAAGTTTCAAGAAGTTTTGGTTAAATTTTTTTATTTAGGATTCTCATAGGACCTTTTAGAAGATCAAAGTGTCTTTCTAGTCTTTTAGAGGGGTTACTTAGTTGTGTTAAAAACGAACATAAACATGTAAAACATGCTTATCATTCTACCTTTGGGAGAATACAAAAACTTACTTATAGTTGTCCTACCTCACCTAAATTCTCCAATCCATGACATATATGTTTCAAGAAGTTTTGGTTAAAAAGTTTTATTTTGGATTCTCATAGGACCTTTTAGAAGATCGAAATGTCTTTCTAGTCTTTTGGAGGGGTTACTTAGTTGTGTTACAAACGAACAAAAACATGTACAACATGCTTCTCATTCTACCTTTGGGAGCATACAAAAACTTACTTATAGTTGTCTTACTGCACTTAAATTCTCCAATCCATGACACATAGGTTTCAAGAAGTTTTGTTTAAAAAATTTTGTTTAGGATTATCATAGGAACTTGTTGAAGGTCAAAGTGTCTTTCTATTATTTAGAAGGGTTATTTAGGGGTGTTACAAATGAACATAAACTTGTATAAAATGATTCTCATTCTACCTTTAGGAGCATACAAAATCTTACTTATAGTTGTCTAACCTCACCTAAAATCTCTAATCCATGACACATATGTTTCAAGAATTGTTGTTTAAAAAGTTTTGTTTAGGATTCTCATGGGACCTTTTATAAGATCAAAGTGTCTTTCTAGTATTTAGACGGGTTACTTAGGGGTGTTACAAACGAACATAAACTTGTATAAAATGCTTCTCATTCTACCTTAAGCAACATACAAAAACTTACTTATAGTTGTTTAACCTCACCTAAAACCCCCGATCCATGACACATATGTTTCAAGAATTTTTGTTTAAAAAGTTTTGTTTAGGATTCTCATAGGACCTTTTTCAAGATCATAGTGTCTTTCGAGTATTTAGAAGGGTTACTTAGGGGTGTTACAAACGAACATAAACTTGTATAAAATGCTTCTCATTCTACCTTAAGGAGCATACAAAAACTTACTTATAGTTGTCCTACCTCACCTAAATTCTCCAATCCATGACATGTATGTTTCAAGAAGTTTTGGTTAAATTTTTTTATTTAGGATTCTCATAGGACCTTTTAGAAGATCAAAGTGTCTTTCTAGTCTTTTAGAGGGGTTACTTAGTTGTGTTAAAAACGAACATAAACATGTAAAACATGCTTATCATTCTACCTTTGGGAGAATACAAAAACTTACTTATAGTTGTCCTACTTCACCTAAATTCTCCAATCCATGACATATATGTTTCAAGAAGTTTTGGTTAAAATTTTTAATTTAGGATTCTCATAGGACCTTTTAGAAGATCAAAGTGTCTTTCTAGCGTATTAGAGGGGTTACTTAGTTGTGTTACAATCGAACATAAACATGTAAAACATGCTTATCATTCTACCTTTGGGAGAATACAAAAACTTACTTATAGTTGTCCTACCTCACCTAAATTCTCCAATCCATGACATATATGTTTCAAGAAGTTTTGGTTAAAAAGTTTTATTTTGGATTCTCATAGGACCTTTTAGAAGATCGAAATGTCTTTCTAGTCTTCTGGAGGGGTTACTTAGTCGTGTTACAAACGAACATAAACATGTACAACATGCTTCTCATTCTACCTTTGGGAGCATACAAAAACTTACTTATAGTTGTCTTACTGCACCTAAATTCTCCAATCCATGACACATAGGTTTCAAGAAGTTTTGTTTAAAAAGTTTTGTTTAGGATTATCATAGGAACTTGTTGAAGGTCAAAGTGTCTTTCTATTATTTAGAAGGGTTATTTAGGGGTGTTACAAATGAACATAAACTTGTATAAAATGATTCTCATTCTACCTTTAGGAGCATACAAAATCTTACTTATAGTTGTCTAACCTCACCTAAAATCTCTAATCCATGACACATATGTTTCAAGAATTGTTGTTTAAAAAGTTTTGTTTAGGATTCTCATGGGACCTTTTACAAGATCAAAGTGTCTTTCTAGTATTTAGACGGGTTACTTAGGGGTGTTACAAACGAACATAAACTTGTATAAAATGCTTCTCATTCTACCTTAAGCAACATACAAAAACTTACTTATAGTTGTTTAACCTCACCTAAAACCCCCGATCCATGACACATATGTTTCAAGAATTTTTGTTTAAAAAGTTTTGTTTAGGATTCTCATAGGACCTTTTACAAGATCATAGTGTCTTTCGAGTATTTAGAAGGGTTACTTAGGGGTGTTACAAACGAACATAAACTTTTATAAAATGCTTCTGATTCTACCTTAAGGAGCATACAAAAACTTACTTATAGTTGTCCAACCTCACCAAAAATCTCCAATCCATGACATGTATGTTTCAAGAAATTTGGTTAAATTTTTTTATTTAGGATTCTCATAGGACCTTTTAGAAGATCAAAGTGTCTTTCTAGTCTTTTAGAGGGGTTACTTAGTTGTGTTAAAAACGAACATAAACATGTAAAACATGCTTATCATTCTACCATTGGGAGAATACAAAAACTTACTTATAGTTATCCTACTTCACCTAAATTCTCCAATCCATGACATATATGTTTCAAGAAGTTTTGGTTAAAAAGTTTTATTTTGGATTCTCATAGGACCTTTTAGAAGATCAAAATGTCTTTCTAGTCTTTTGGAGGGGTTACTTAGTTGTGTTACAAACGAACATAAACATGTACAACATGCTTCTCATTCTACCTTTGGGAGCATACAAAAACTTACTTATAGTTGTCTTACTGCACCTAAATTCTCCAATCCATGACACATAGGTTTCAAGAAGTTTTGTTTAAAAAGTTTTGTTTAGGATTATCATAGGAACTTGAAGAAGGTCAAAGTGTCTTTCTATTATTTAGAAGGGTTATTTAGGGGTGTTACAAATGAACATAAACATGTATAAAATGATTCTCATTCTACCTTTAGGAGCATACAAAATCTTACTTATAGTTGTCTAACCTCACCTAAAATCTCCAATCCATGACACATATGTTTCAAGAATTGTTGTTTAAAAAGTTTTGGTTAGGATTCTCATGGGACCTTTTACAAGATCAAAGTGTCTTTCTAGTATTTAGACGGGTTACTTAGGGGTGTTACAAACGAACATAAACTTGTATAAAATGCTTCTCATTCTACCTTAAGCAACATACAAAAACTTACTTATAGTTGTTTAACCTCACCTAAAACCCCCGATCCATGACACATATGTTTCAAGAATTTTTGTTTAAAAAGTTTTGTTTAGGATTCTCATAGGACCTTTTACAAGATCAAAGTGTCTTTCGAGTATTTAGAAGGGTTACTTAGGGGTGTTACAAACGAACATAAACTTGTATAAAATGCTTCTCATTCTACCTTAAGGAGCATACAAAAACTTACTTATAGTTGTCCTACCTCACCTAAATTCTCCAATCCATGACATGTATGTTTCAAGAAGTTTTGGTTAAAATTTTTTATTTAGGATTCTCATAGGACCTTTTAGAAGATCAAAGTGTCTTTCTAGTCTTTTAGAGGGGTTACTTAGTTGTGTTAAAAACGAACATAAACATGTAAAACATGCTTATCATTCTACCTTTGGGAGAATACAAAAACTTACTTATAGTTGTCCTACCTCACCTAAATTCTCCAATCCATGACATGTATGTTTCAAGAAGTTTTGGTTAAAATTTTTTATTTAGGATTCTCATAGGACCTTTTAGAAGATCAAAGTGTCTTTCTAGTATTTTAGAGGGGTTACTTAGTTGTGTTAAAAACGAACATAAACATGTAAAACATGCTTATCATTCTACCTTTGGGAGAATACAAAAACTTACTTATAGTTGTCCTACCTCACCTAAATTCTCCAATCCATGACATGTATGTTTCAAGAAGTTTTGGTTAAATTTTTTTATTTAGGATTCTCATAGGACCTTTTAGAAGATCAAAGTGTCTTTCTAGTCTTTTAGAGGGGTTACTTAGTTGTGTTAAAAACGAACATAAACATGTAAAACATGCTTATCATTCTACCTTTGGGAGAATACAAAAACTTACTTATAGTTGTCCTACTTCACCTAAATTCTCCAATCCATAACATATATGTTTCAAGAAGTTTTGGTTAAAAAGTTTTATTTAGGATTCTCATAGGACCTTTTAGAAGATCAAAGTGTCTTTCTAGCCTATTAGAGGGGTTACTTAGTTGTGTTACAATCGAACATAAACATGTAAAACATGCTTATCATTCTACCTTTGGGAGAATACAAAAACTTACTTATAGTTGTCCTACCTCACCTAAATTCTCCAATCCATGACATGTATGTTTCAAGAAGTTTTGGTTAAAATTTTTTATTTAGGATTCTCGTAGGACCTTTTAGAAGATCAAAGTGTATTTCTAGTCTTGTAGAGGGGTTACTTAGTTGTGTTAAAAACGAACATAAACATGTAAAACATGCTTATCATTCTACCTTTGGGAGAATACAAAAACTTACTTATAGTTGTCCTACCTCACCTAAATTCTCCAATCCATGACATATATGTTTCAAGAAGTTTTGGTTAAAAAGTTTTATTTAGGATTCTCATAGGACCTTTTAGAAGATCAAAATGTCTTTCTAGTCTTTTGGAGGGGTTACTTAGTTGTGTTAAAAACGAACATAAACATGTAAAACATGCTTATCATTCTACCATTGGGAGAATACAAAAACTTACTTATAGTTATCCTACTTCACCTAAATTCTCCAATCCATGACATATATGTTTCAAGAAGTTTTGGTTAAAAAGTTTTATTTTGGATTCTCATAGGACCTTTTAGAAGATCGAAATGTCTTTCTAGTCTTCTGGAGGGGTTACTTAGTTGTGTTACAAACGAACATAAACATGTACAACATGCTTCTCATTCTACCTTTGGGAGCATACAAAAACTTACTTATAGTTGTCTTACTGCACTTAAATTCTCCAATCCATGACACATAGGTTTCAAGAAGTTTTGTTTAAAAAGTTTTGTTTAGGATTATCATAGGAACTTGTTGAAGGTCAAAGTGTCTTTCTATTATTTAGAAGGGTTATTTAGGGGTGTTACAAATGAACATAAACTTGTATAAAATGATTCTCATTCTACCTTTAGGAGCATACAAAATCTTACTTATAGTTGTCTAACCTCACCTAAAATCTCTAATCCAAGACACATATGTTTCAAGAATTGTTGTTTAAAAAGTTTTGTTTAGGATTCTCATGGGACCTTTTACAAGATCAAAGTGTCTTTCTAGTATTTAGACGGGTTACTTAGGGGTGTTACAAACGAACATAAACTTGTAAAACATGCTTATCATTCTACCTTTGGGAGAATACAAAAACTTACTTATAGTTGTCCTACTTCACCTAAATTCTCCAATCCATAACATATATGTTTCAAGAAGTTTTGGTTAAAAAGTTTTATTTAGGATTCTCATAGGACCTTTTAGAAGATCAAAGTGTCTTTCTAGCCTATTAGAGGGGTTACTTAGTTGTGTTACAATCGAACATAAACATGTAAAACATGCTTATCATTCTACCTTTGGGAGAATACAAAAACTTACTTATAGTTGTCCTACCTCACCTAAATTCTCCAATCCATGACATGTATGTTTCAAGAAGTTTTGGTTAAAATTTTTTATTTAGGATTCTCGTAGGACCTTTTAGAAGATCAAAGTGTCTTTCTAGTCTTTTAGAGGGGTTACTTAGTTGTGTTAAAAACGAACATAAACATGTAAAACATGCTTATCATTCTACCTTTGGGAGAATACAAAAACTTACTTATAGTTGTCCTACCTCACCTAAATTCTCCAATCCATGACATATATGTTTCAAGAAGTTTTGGTTAAAAAGTTTTATTTAGGATTCTCATAGGACCTTTTAGAAGATCAAAATGTCTTTCTAGTCTTTTGGAGGGGTTACTTAGTTGTGTTAAAAACGAACATAAACATGTAAAACATGCTTATCATTCTACCATTGGGAGAATACAAAAACTTACTTATAGTTATCCTACTTCACCTAAATTCTCCAATCCATGACATATATGTTTCAAGAAGTTTTGGTTAAAAAGTTTTATTTTGAATTCTCATAGGACCTTTTAGAAGATCGAAATGTCTTTCTAGTCTTCTGGAGGGGTTACTTAGTTGTGTTACAAACGAACATAAACATGTACAACATGCTTCTCATTCTACCTTTGGGAGCATACAAAAACTTACTTATAGTTGTCTTACTACACTTAAATTCTCCAATCCATGACACATAGGTTTCAAGAAGTTTTGTTTAAAAAGTTTTGTTTAGGATTATCATAGGAACTTGTTGAAGGTCAAAGTGTCTTTCTATTATTTAGAAGGGTTATTTAGGGGTGTTACAAATGAACATAAACTTGTATAAAATGATTCTCATTCTACCTTTAGGAGCATACAAAATCTTACTTATAGTTGTCTAACCTCACCTAAAATCTCTAATCCATGACACATATGTTTCAAGAATTGTTGTTTAAAAAGTTTTGTTTAGGATTCTCATGGGACCTTTTACAAGATCAAAGTGTCTTTCTAGTATTTAGACGGGTTACTTAGGGGTGTTACAAACGAACATAAACTTGTATAAAATGCTTCTCATTCTACCTTAAGCAACATACAAAAACTTACTTATAGTTGTTTAACCTCACCTAAAACCCCCGATCCATGACACATATGTTTCAAGAATTTTTGTTTAAAAAGTTTTGTTTAGGATTCTCATAGGACCTTTTACAAGATCATAGTGTCTTTCGAGTATTTAGAAGGGTTACTTAGGGGTGTTACAAACGAACATAAACTTTTATAAAATCCTTCTGATTCTACCTTAAGGAGCATACAAAAACTTACTTATAGTTGTCCAACCTCACCAAAAATCTCCAATCCATGACATGTATGTTTCAAGAAGTTTTGGTTAAATTTTTTTATTTAGGATTCTCATAGGACCTTTTAGAAGATCAAAGTGTCTTTCTAGTCTTTTAGAGGGGTTACTTAGTTGTGTTAAAAACGAACATAAACATGTAAAACATGCTTATCATTCTACCATTGGGAGAATACAAAAACTTACTTATAGTTATCCTACTTCACCTAAATTCTCCAATCCATGACATATATGTTTCAAGAAGTTTTGGTTAAAAAGTTTTATTTTGGATTCTCATAGGACCTTTTAGAAGATCAAAATGTCTTTCTAGTCTTTTGGAGGGGTTACTTAGTTGTGTTACAAACGAACATAAACATGTACAACATGCTTCTCATTCTACCTTTGGGAGCATACAAAAACTTACTTATAGTTGTCTTACTGCACCTAAATTCTCCAATCCATGACACATAGGTTTCAAGAAGTTTTGTTTAAAAAGTTTTGTTTAGGATTATCATAGGAACTTGAAGAAGGTCAAAGTGTCTTTCTATTATTTAGAAGGGTTATTTAGGGGTGTTACAAATGAACATAAACATGTATAAAATGATTCTCATTCTACCTTTAGGAGCATACAAAATCTTACTTATAGTTGTCTAACCTCACCTAAAATCTCCAATCCATGACACATATGTTTCAAGAATTGTTGTTTAAAAAGTTTTGGTTAGGATTCTCATGGGACCTTTTACAAGATCAAAGTGTCTTTCTAGTATTTAGACGGGTTACTTAGGGGTGTTACAAACGAACATAAACTTGTATAAAATGCTTCTCATTCTACCTTAAGCAACATACAAAAACTTACTTATAGTTGTTTAACCTCACCTAAAACCCCCGATCCATGACACATATGTTTCAAGAATTTTTGTTTAAAAAGTTTTGTTTAGGATTCTCATAGGACCTTTTACAAGATCAAAGTGTCTTTCGAGTATTTAGAAGGGTTACTTAGGGGTGTTACAAACGAACATAAACTTGTATAAAATGCTTCTCATTCTACCTTAAGGAGCATACAAAAACTTACTTATAGTTGTCCTACCTCACCTAAATTCTCCAATCCATGACATGTATGTTTCAAGAAGTTTTGGTTAAAATTTTTTATTTAGGATTCTCATAGGACCTTTTAGAAGATCAAAGTGTCTTTCTAGTCTTTTAGAGGGGTTACTTAGTTGTGTTAAAAACGAACATAAACATGTAAAACATGCTTATCATTCTACCTTTGGGAGAATACAAAAACTTACTTATAGTTGTCCTACCTCACCTAAATTCTCCAATCAATGACATGTATGTTTCAAGAAGTTTTGGTTAAAATTTTTTATTTAGGATTCTCATAGGACCTTTTAGAAGATCAAAGTGTCTTTCTAGTATTTTAGAGGGGTTACTTAGTTGTGTTAAAAACGAACATAAACATGTAAAACATGCTTATCATTCTACCTTTGGGAGAATACAAAAACTTACTTATAGTTGTCCTACCTCACCTAAATTCTCCAATCCATGACATGTATGTTTCAAGAAGTTTTGGTTAAATTTTTTTATTTAGGATTCTCATAGGACCTTTTAGAAGATCAAAGTGTCTTTCTAGTCTTTTAGAGGGGTTACTTAGTTGTGTTAAAAACGAACATAAACATGTAAAACATGCTTATCATTCTACCTTTGGGAGAATACAAAAACTTACTTATAGTTGTCCTACTTCACCTAAATTCTCCAATCCATAACATATATGTTTCAAGAAGTTTTGGTTAAAAAGTTTTATTTAGGATTCTCATAGGACCTTTTAGAAGATCAAAGTGTCTTTCTAGCCTATTAGAGGGGTTACTTAGTTGTGTTACAATCGAACATAAACATGTAAAACATGCTTATCATTCTACCTTTGGGAGAATACAAAAACTTACTTATAGTTGTCCTACCTCACCTAAATTCTCCAATCCATGACATGTATGTTTCAAGAAGTTTTGGTTAAAATTTTTTATTTAGGATTCTCGTAGGACCTTTTAGAAGATCAAAGTGTCTTTCTAGTCTTTTAGAGGGGTTACTTAGTTGTGTTAAAAACGAACATAAACATGTAAAACATGCTTATCATTCTACCTTTGGGAGAATACAAAAACTTACTTATAGTTGTCCTACCTCACCTAAATTCTCCAATCCATGACATATATGTTTCAAGAAGTTTTGGTTAAAAAGTTTTATTTAGGATTCTCATAGGACCTTTTAGAAGATCAAAATGTCTTTCTAGTCTTTTGGAGGGGTTACTTAGTTGTGTTAAAAACGAACATAAACATGTAAAACATGCTTATCATTCTACCTTTGGGAGAATACGAAAACTTACTTATAGTTGTCCTACCTCACCTAAATTCTCCAATCCATGACATGTATGTTTCAAGAAGTTTTGGTTAAAATTTTTTATTTAGGATTCTCATAGGACCTTTTAGAAGATCAAAGTGTCTTTCTAGTCTTTTAGAGGGGTTACTTAGTTGTGTTAAAAACAAACATAAACATGTAAAACATGCTTATCATTCTACCATTGGGAGAATACAAAAACTTACTTATAGTTATCCTACTTCACCTAAATTCTCCAATCCATGACATATATGTTTCAAGAAGTTTTGGTTAAAAAGTTTTATTTTGGATTCTCATAGGACCTTTTAGAAGATCGAAATGTCTTTCTAGTCTTCTGGAGGGGTTACTTAGTTGTGTTACAAACGAACATAAACATGTACAACATGCTTCTCATTCTACCTTTGGGAGCATACAAAAACTTACTTATAGTTGTCTTACTACACTTAAATTCTCCAATCCATGACACATAGGTTTCAAGAAGTTTTGTTTAAAAAGTTTTGTTTAGGATTATCATAGGAACTTGTTGAAGGTCAAAGTGTCTTTCTATTATTTAGAAGGGTTATTTAGGGGTGTTACAAATGAACATAAACTTGTATAAAATGATTCTCATTCTACCTTTAGGAGCATACAAAATCTTACTTATAGTTGTCTAACCTCACCTAAAATCTCTAATCCATGACACATATGTTTCAAGAATTGTTGTTTAAAAAGTTTTGTTTAGGATTCTCATGGGACCTTTTACAAGATCAAAGTGTCTTTCTAGTATTTAGACGGGTTACTTAGGGGTGTTACAAACGAACATAAACTTGTATAAAATGCTTCTCATTCTACCTTAAGCAACATACAAAAACTTACTTATAGTTGTTTAACCTCACCTAAAACCCCCGATCCATGACACATATGTTTCAAGAATTTTTGTTTAAAAAGTTTTGTTTAGGATTCTCATAGGACCTTTTACAAGATCATAGTGTCTTTCGAGTATTTAGAAGGGTTACTTAGGGGTGTTACAAACGAACATAAACTTTTATAAAATGCTTCTGATTCTACCTTAAGGAGCATACAAAAACTTACTTATAGTTGTCCAACCTCACCAAAAATCTCCAATCCATGACATGTATGTTTCAAGAAGTTTTGGTTAAATTTTTTTATTTAGGATTCTCATAGGACCTTTTAGAAGATCAAAGTGTCTTTCTAGTCTTTTAGAGGGGTTACTTAGTTGTGTTAAAAACGAACATAAACATGTAAAACATGCTTATCATTCTACCTTTGGGAGAATACAAAAACTTACTTATAGTTGTCCTACTTCACCTAAATTCTCCAATCCATGACATATATGTTTCAAGAAGTTTTGGTTAAAAAGTTTTATTTTGGATTCTCATAGGACCTTTTAGAAGATCAAAATGTCTTTCTAGTCTTTTGGAGGGGTTACTTAGTTGTGTTACAAACGAACATAAACATGTACAACATGCTTCTCATTCTACCTTTGGGAGCATACAAAAACTTACTTATAGTTGTCTTACTGCACCTAAATTCTCCAATCCATGACACATAGGTTTCAAGAAGTTTTGTTTAAAAAGTTTTGTTTAGGATTATCATAGGAACTTGAAGAAGGTCAAAGTGTCTTTCTATTATTTAGAAGGGTTATTTAGGGGTGTTACAAATGAACATAAACATGTATAAAATGATTCTCATTCTACCTTTAGGAGCATACAAAATCTTACTTATAGTTGTCTAACCTCACCTAAAATCTCCAATCCATGACACATATGTTTCAAGAATTGTTGTTTAAAAAGTTTTGGTTAGGATTCTCATGGGACCTTTTACAAGATCAAAGTGTCTTTCTAGTATTTAGACGGGTTACTTAGGGGTGTTACAAACGAACATAAACTTGTATAAAATGCTTCTCATTCTACCTTAAGCAACATACAAAAACTTACTTATAGTTGTTTAACCTCACCTAAAACCCCCGATCCATGACACATATGTTTCAAGAATTTTTGTTTAAAAAGTTTTGTTTAGGATTCTCATAGGACCTTTTACAAGATCAAAATGTCTTTCGAGTATTTAGAAGGGTTACTTAGGGGTGTTACAAACGAACATAAACTTGTATAAAATGCTTCTCATTCTACCTTAAGGAGCATACAAAAACTTACTTATAGTTGTCCTACCTCACCTAAATTCTCCAATCCATGACATGTATGTTTCAAGAAGTTTTGGTTAAAATTTTTTATTTAGGATTCTCATAGGACCTTTTAGAAGATCAAAGTGTCTTTCTAGTCTTTTAGAGGGGTTACTTAGTTGTGTTAAAAACGAACATAAACATGTAAAACATGCTTATCATTCTACCTTTGGGAGAATACAAAAACTTACTTATAGTTGTCCTACCTCACCTAAATTCTCCAATCCATGACATGTATGTTTCAAGAAGTTTTGGTTAAAATTTTTTATTTAGGATTCTCATAGGACCTTTTAGAAGATCAAAGTGTCTTTCTAGTATTTTAGAGGGGTTACTTAGTTGTGTTAAAAACGAACATAAACATGTAAAACATGCTTATCATTCTACCTTTGGGAGAATACAAAAACTTACTTATAGTTGTCCTACCTCACCTAAATTCTCCAATCCATGACATGTATGTTTCAAGAAGTTTTGGTTAAATTTTTTTATTTAGGATTCTCATAGGACCTTTTAGAAGATCAAAGTGTCTTTCTAGTCTTTTAGAGGGGTTACTTAGTTGTGTTAAAAACGAACATAAACATGTAAAACATGCTTATCATTCTACCTTTGGGAGAATACAAAAACTTACTTATAGTTGTCCTACTTCACCTAAATTCTCCAATCCATAACATATATGTTTCAAGAAGTTTTGGTTAAAAAGTTTTATTTAGGATTCTCATAGGACCTTTTAGAAGATCAAAGTGTCTTTCTAGCCTATTAGAGGGGTTACTTAGTTGTGTTACAATCGAACATAAACATGTAAAACATGCTTATCATTCTACCTTTGGGAGAATACAAAAACTTACTTATAGTTGTCCTACCTCACCTAAATTCTCCAATCCATGACATGTATGTTTCAAGAAGTTTTGGTTAAATTTTTTTATTTAGGATTCTCGTAGGACCTTTTAGAAGATCAAAGTGTCTTTCTAGTCTTTTAGAGGGGTTACTTAGTTGTGTTAAAAACGAACATAAACATGTAAAACATGCTTATCATTCTACCTTTGGGAGAATACAAAAACTTACTTATAGTTGTCCTACCTCACCTAAATTCTCCAATCCATGACACATAGGTTTCAAGAAGTTTTGTTTAAAAAGTTTTGTTTAGGATTATCATAGGAACTTGAAGAAGGTCAAAGTGTCTTTCTATTATTTAGAAGGGTTATTTAGGGGTGTTACAAATGAACATAAACATGTATAAAATGATTCTCATTCTACCTTTAGGAGCATACAAAATCTTACTTATAGTTGTCTAACCTCACCTAAAATCTCCAATCCATGACACATATGTTTCAAGAATTGTTGTTTAAAAAGTTTTGGTTAGGATTCTCATGGGACCTTTTACAAGATCAAAGTGTCTTTCTAGTATTTAGACGGGTTACTTAGGGGTGTTACAAACGAACATAAACTTGTATAAAATGCTTCTCATTCTACCTTAAGCAACATACAAAAACTTACTTATAGTTGTTTAACCTCACCTAAAACCCCCAATCCATGACACATATGTTTCAAGAATTTTTGTTTAAAAAGTTTTGTTTAGGATTCTCATAGGACCTTTTACAAGATCAAAGTGTCTTTCGAGTATTTAGAAGGGTTACTTAGGGGTGTTACAAACGAACATAAACTTGTATAAAATGCTTCTCATTCTACCTTAAGGAGCATACAAAAACTTACTTATAGTTGTCCTACCTCACCTAAATTCTCCAATCCATGACATGTATGTTTCAAGAAGTTTTGGTTAAAATTTTTTATTTAGGATTCTCATAGGACCTTTTAGAAGATCAAAGTGTCTTTCTAGTCTTTTAGAGGGGTTACTTAGTTGTGTTAAAAACGAACATAAACATGTAAAACATGCTTATCATTCTACCTTTGGGAGAATACAAAAACTTACTTATAGTTGTCCTACCTCACCTAAATTCTCCAATCCATGACATGTATGTTTCAAGAAGTTTTGGTTAAAATTTTTTATTTAGGATTCTCATAGGACCTTTTAGAAGATCAAAGTGTCTTTCTAGTATTTTAGAGGGGTTACTTAGTTGTGTTAAAAACGAACATAAACATGTAAAACATGCTTATCATTCTACCTTTGGGAGAATACAAAAACTTACTTATAGTTGTCCTACCTCACCTAAATTCTCCAATCCATGACATGTATGTTTCAAGAAGTTTTGGTTAAATTTTTTTATTTAGGATTCTCATAGGACCTTTTAGAAGATCAAAGTGTCTTTCTAGTCTTTTAGAGGGGTTACTTAGTTGTGTTAAAAACGAACATAAACATGTAAAACATGCTTATCATTCTACCTTTGGGAGAATACAAAAACTTACTTATAGTTGTCCTACTTCACCTAAATTCTCCAATCCATGACATATATGTTTCAAGAAGTTTTGGTTAAAAAGTTTTATTTAGGATTCTCATAGGACCTTTTAGAAGATCAAAGTGTCTTTCTAGCCTATTAGAGGGGTTACTTAGTTGTGTTACAATCGAACATAAACATGTAAAACATGCTTATCATTCTACCTTTGGGAGAATACAAAAACTTACTTATAGTTGTCCTACCTCACCTAAATTCTCCAATCCATGACATGTATGTTTCAAGAAGTTTTGGTTAAAAAGTTTTATTTAGGATTCTCATAGGACCTTTTAGAAGATCAAAGTGTCTTTCTAGTCTTTTAGAGGGGTTACTTAGTTGTGTTAAAAACGAACATAAACATGTAAAACATGCTTATCATTCTACCTTTGGGAGCATACAAAAACTTACTTATAGTTGTCTACCTCACCTAAATTCTCCAATCCATGACATATATGTTTCAAGAAGTTTTGGTTAAAAAGTTTTATTTAGGATTCTCATAGGACCTTTTAGAAGATCAAAATGTCTTTCTAGTCTTTTGGAGGGGTTACTTAGTTGTGTTAAAAACGAACATAAACATGTAAAACATGCTTATCATTCTACCTTTGGGAGAATACGAAAACTTACTTATAGTTGTCCTACCTCACCTAAATTCTCCAATCCATGACATGTATGTTTCAAGAAGTTTTGGTTAAAATTTTTTATTTAGGATTCTCATAGGACCTTTTAGAAGATCAAAGTGTCTTTCTAGTCTTTTAGAGGGGTTACTTAGTTGTGTTAAAAACAAACATAAACATGTAAAACATGCTTATCATTCTACCTTTGGGAGAATACAAAAACTTACTTATAGTTGTCCTACTTCACCTAAATTCTCCAATCCATAACATATATGTTTCAAGAAGTTTTGGTTAAAAAGTTTTATTTAGGATTCTCATAGGACCTTTTAGAAGATCAAAGTGTCTTTCTAGCCTATTAGAGGGGTTACTTAGTTGTGTTACAATCGAACATAAACATGTAAAACATGCTTATCATTCTACCTTTGGGAGAATACAAAAACTTACTTATAGTTGTCCTACCTCACCTAAATTCTCCAATCCATGACATGTAAGTTTCAAGAAGTTTTGGTTAAATTTTTTTATTTAGGATTCTCATAGGACCTTTTAGAAGATCAAAGTGTCTTTCTAGTCTTTTAGAGGGGTTACTTAGTTGTGTTAAAAACGAACATAAACATGTAAAACATGCTTATCATTCTACCTTTGGGAGAATACAAAAACTTACTTATAGTTGTCCTACCTCACCTAAATTCTCCAATCCATGACATATATGTTTCAAGAAGTTTTGGTTAAAAAGTTTTATTTTGGATTCTCATAGGACCTTTTAGAAGATCGAAATGTCTTTCTAGTCTTTTGGAGGGGTTACTTAGTTGTGTTACAAACGAACAAAAACATGTACAACATGCTTCTCATTCTACCTTTGGGAGCATACAAAAACTTACTTATAGTTGTCTTACTGCACTTAAATTCTCCAATCCATGACACATAGGTTTCAAGAAGTTTTGTTTAAAAAATTTTGTTTAGGATTATCATAGGAACTTGTTGAAGGTCAAAGTGTCTTTCTATTATTTAGAAGGGTTATTTAGGGGTGTTACAAATGAACATAAACTTGTATAAAATGATTCTCATTCTACCTTTAGGAGCATACAAAATCTTACTTATAGTTGTCTAACCTCACCTAAAATCTCTAATCCATGACACATATGTTTCAAGAATTGTTGTTTAAAAAGTTTTGTTTAGGATTCTCATGGGACCTTTTACAAGATCAAAGTGTCTTTCTAGTATTTAGACGGGTTACTTAGGGGTGTTACAAACGAACATAAACTTGTATAAAATGCTTCTCATTCTACCTTAAGCAACATACAAAAACTTACTTATAGTTGTTTAACCTCACCTAAAACCCCCGATCCATGACACATATGTTTCAAGAATTTTTGTTTAAAAAGTTTTGTTTAGGATTCTCATAGGACCTTTTACAAGATCATAGTGTCTTTCGAGTATTTAGAAGGGTTACTTAGGGGTGTTACAAACGAACATAAACTTGTATAAAATGCTTCTCATTCTACCTTAAGGAGCATACAAAAACTTACTTATAGTTGTCCTACCTCACCTAAATTCTCCAATCCATGACATGTATGTTTCAAGAAGTTTTGGTTAAATTTTTTTATTTAGGATTCTCATAGGACCTTTTAGAAGATCAAAGTGTCTTTCTAGTCTTTTAGAGGGGTTACTTAGTTGTGTTAAAAACGAACATAAACATGTAAAACATGCTTATCATTCTACATTTGGGAGAATACAAAAACTTACTTATAGTTGTCCTACTTCACCTAAATTCTCCAATCCATGACATATATGTTTCAAGAAGTTTTGGTTAAAATTTTTTATTTAGGATTCTCATAGGACCTTTTAGAAGATCAAAGTGTCTTTCTAGCCTATTAGAGGGGTTACTTAGTTGTGTTACAATCGAACATAAACATGTAAAACATGCTTATCATTCTACCTTTGGGAGAATACAAAAACTTACTTATAGTTGTCCTACCTCACCTAAATTCTCCAATCCATGACATATATGTTTCAAGAAGTTTTGGTTAAAAAGTTTTATTTTGGATTCTCATAGGACCTTTTAGAAGATCAAAATGTCTTTCTAGTCTTTTGGAGGGGTTACTTAGTCGTGTTACAAACGAACATAAACATGTACAACATGCTTCTCATTCTACCTTTGGGAGCATACAAAAACTTACTTATAGTTGTCTTACTGCACCTAAATTCTCCAATCCATGACACATAGGTTTCAAGAAGTTTTGTTTAAAAAGTTTTGTTTAGGATTATCATAGGAACTTGTTGAAGGTCAAAGTGTCTTTCTATTATTTAGAAGGGTTATTTAGGGGTGTTACAAATGAACATAAACTTGTATAAAATGATTCTCATTCTACCTTTAGGAGCATACAAAATCTTACTTATAGTTGTCTAACCTCACCTAAAATCTCTAATCCATGACACATATGTTTCAAGAATTGTTGTTTAAAAAGTTTTGTTTAGGATTCTCATGGGACCTTTTACAAGATCAAAGTGTCTTTCTAGTATTTAGACGGGTTACTTAGGGGTGTTACAAACGAACATAAACTTGTATAAAATGCTTCTCATTCTACCTTAAGCAACATACAAAAACTTACTTATAGTTGTTTAACCTCACCTAAAACCCCCGATCCATGACACATATGTTTCAAGAATTTTTGTTTAAAAAGTTTTGTTTAGGATTCTCATAGGACCTTTTACAAGATCATAGTGTCTTTCGAGTATTTAGAAGGGTTACTTAGGGGTGTTACAAACGAACATAAACTTGTATAAAATGCTTCTCATTCTATCTTAAGGAGCATACAAAAACTTACTTATAGTTGTCCTACCTCACCTAAATTCTCCAATCCATGACATGTATGTTTCAAGAAGTTTTGGTTAAAATTTTTTATTTAGGATTCTCATAGGACCTTTTAGAAGATCAAAGTGTCTTTCTAGTCTTTTAGAGGGGTTACTTAGTTGTGTTAAAAACGAACATAAACATGTAAAACATGCTTATCATTCTACCTTTGGGAGAATACAAAAACTTACTTATAGTTGTCCTACCTCACCTAAATTCTCCAATCCATGACATGTATGTTTCAAGAAGTTTTGGTTAAAATTTTTTATTTAGGATTCTCATAGGACCTTTTAGAAGATCAAAGTGTCTTTCTAGTATTTTAGAGGGGTTACTTAGTTGTGTTAAAAACGAACATAAACATGTAAAACATGCTTATCATTCTACCTTTGGGAGAATACAAAAACTTACTTATAGTTGTCCTACCTCATCTAAATTCTCCAATTCATGACATGTATGTTTCAAGAAGTTTTGGTTAAATTTTTTTATTTAGGATTCTCATAGGACCTTTTAGAAGATCAAAGTGTCTTTCTAGTCTTTTAGAGGGGTTACTTAGTTGTGTTAAAAACGAACATAAACATGTAAAACATGCTTATCATTCTACCTTTGGGAGAATACAAAAACTTACTTATAGTTGTCCTACTTCACCTAAATTCTCCAATCCATAACATATATGTTTCAAGAAGTTTTGGTTAAAAAGTTTTATTTAGGATTCTCATAGGACCTTTTAGAAGATCAAAGTGTCTTTCTAGCCTATTAGAGGGGTTACTTAGTTGTGTTACAATCGAACATAAACATGTAAAACATGCTTATCATTCTACCTTTGGGAGAATACAAAAACTTACTTATAGTTGTCCTACCTCACCTAAATTCTCCAATCCATGACATGTATGTTTCAAGAAGTTTTGGTTAAAATTTTTTATTTAGGATTCTCGTAGGACCTTTTAGAAGATCAAAGTGTCTTTCTAGTCTTTTAGAGGGGTTACTTAGTTGTGTTAAAAACGAACATAAAATGTAAAACATGCTTATCATTCTACCTTTGGGAGAATACAAAAACTTACTTATAGTTGTCCTACCTCACCTAAATTCTCCAATCCATGACATATATGTTTCAAGAAGTTTTGGTTAACTTCTTTAGTTTTTATATTTGATAGAAATAAATTGTGTAAGCTTTGGAAAGTTTTATTTAGGATTCTCATAGGACCTTTTAGAAGATCAAAATGTCTTTCTAGTCTTTTGGAGGGGTTACTTAGTTGTGTTAAAAACGAACATAAACATGTAAAACATGCTTATCATTCTACCTTTGGGAGAATACGAAAACTTACTTATAGTTGTCCTACCTCACCTAAATTCTCCAATCCATGACATGTATGTTTCAAGAAGTTTTGGTTAAAATTTTTTATTTAGGATTCTCATAGGACCTTTTAGAAGATCAAAGTGTCTTTCTAGTCTTTTAGAGGGGTTACTTAGTTGTGTTAAAAACAAACATAAACATGTAAAACATGCTTATCATTCTACCTTTGGGAGAATACAAAAACTTACTTATAGTTGTCCTACTTCACCTAAATTCTCCAATCCATAACATATATGTTTCAAGAAGTTTTGGTTAAAAAGTTTTATTTAGGATTCTCATAGGACCTTTTAGAAGATCAAAGTGTCTTTCTAGCCTATTAGAGGGGTTACTTAGTTGTGTTACAATCGAACATAAACATGTAAAACATGCTTATCATTCTACCTTTGGGAGAATACAAAAACTTACTTATAGTTGTCCTACCTCACCTAAATTCTCCAATCCATGACATGTAATTTTCAAGAAGTTTTGGTTAAATTTTTTTATTTAGGATTCTCATAGGACCTTTTAGAAGATCAAAGTGTCTTTCTAGTCTTTTAGAGGGGTTACTTAGTTGTGTTAAAAACGAACATAAACATGTAAAACATGCTTATCATTCTACCTTTGGGAGAATACAAAAACTTACTTATAGTTGTCCTACCTCACCTAAATTCTCCAATCCATGACATATATGTTTCAAGAAGTTTTGGTTAAAAAGTTTTATTTTGGATTCTCATAGGACCTTTTAGAAGATCGAAATGTCTTTCTAGTCTTTTGGAGGGGTTACTTAGTTGTGTTACAAACGAACAAAAACATGTACAACATGCTTCTCATTCTACCTTTGGGAGCATACAAAAACTTACTTATAGTTGTCTTACTGCACTTAAATTCTCCAATCCATGACACATAGGTTTCAAGTGATAGATTTAGAGTATGAACATTGAAGAAATTAGGGTTCTAGAGTTGTTTGCAGCCGCAAAGAGAGAGGAGAGAATAAGAGACTCCAAAACCCTTATCTTTCATTTTGGTGTTACAATCCCTTTTATAGGTGAGACTCTACAGCAAATGCTTAACCTAAAAGGGAAAGAGACAAATGAACTACAAGCCAAAACAATTCTGAGCGTGGCAGGAGAGAGAGAGAGAGTGTGGTCCACACCAGTCCATTCCTTCTTTGTGTCCAACGGCTCATTTCTTCTTCAACCTTGGTCTTGTTCTTTGAATAGTGTTTGGCGCCTCTTGTTCATTCAAATAAGTCCCCAACTTTGCACATTATCAAATGTGCAAGACTTGTGCATATTTTGATAATACACAAGCTTGACACATTTGTCTAATCATGATCAATACTCCCCCTCAAGTTCAGACTTTGGAATCACCCTAAAGACTGAACTTGGAATGATCATGGCAACACCTCATTAAAAACCTTGATGTGGAAAACCACTTGGGACAAAACCACATCAAGGGAAAAAGAGTATGCTGCTCATGAATCAGGAGAGTTCTAATCATGAATAGCCACTAGCCCTAGTTTGCCAAAAACATGAGTGCAAACCTTAAGGCTAGCAGCCTTGGTGAAGATGTCTGCAAGCTGATCTTCACTCTTTGGGTAGCAAGGCAGAATGGTTCCATCTTCAATCTTCTCCCTTACCTTGTGACAATCAATCTCAATGTGTTTTGTCCTCTCATGAAACACTGAGTTGGTTGCAATGTGAATAGCAGCCTGGTTGTCACAATGGAAGGTGATTGGACTTGATTGCTCTATGCCAAAGTCCTTGAGCAGAGCCTTCAGCCATGTTAACTCGGTTGCAAGCTTCCTCATTGCCCTATACTCAGCTTCAGCACTAGAACAAGATACCACCTTCTGCTTCTTTGTCTTCCAAGTTACCAAGTTGCCTCCAATAAAGGTACAATAGCCGGTTGTTGATCTCCTATCACTCTTATCTCCTGCCCAATCTGCATCACAATAGCCAACAATCTCTGTGCTATCATTCTTACCCATCCAAATACCTTGTTCAGTTGATCCTTTGAGATATCTGAGTATCCTCTCAATCAAACTCCAATGATACACTGTGGGTGATTGCATATGTTGGCTAACTTGATTCACAGCAAAACACAAGTCTGGTCTTGTGAGAGTGAGGTAGATAAGCTTCCCAACCAGCCTCCTATACAATGAGACATCCTTGAACTTGACTTCATCTGATTTCTCCCCCTTTCTATTGACTTGGTAGCCATCTTCAAGAAGAGTCTTTGCAATCTTGCAATCAAGCATACTTGTTTCTGTCAACAAGTCCTTAACATACTTCCTTTGGGACAGAAACAATCCATCATTGAATCTGCAAACTTCAATGCCCAAGAAGTACTTCAACTCTCCAAGGTCTTTAATATCAAAGGAATTCTTGAGGAAAGCCTTTGTGGATTGAATCCCATCATTATCACTTCCTGTGATAATCAAATCATCCACATAAATCAGAACCACCACAATTCCTTGAGCACTTTGAACCGTGAACAATGTATGATCAGATTGAGACTTCTTGAAGCCATGGTCCATAAGAGTGTGACTAAGCTTATGGTACCATGCCCTTGGTGATTGCTTCAAGCCATAAATTGCCCTTCTCAGCCTCAATACCTCACCATCTTTACACAAGTGCTTCAATCCTGGTGGTGGAGTCATATACACTTCCTCTTCAAGTTCACCTTGTAGAAAAGCATTCTTCACATCCATTTGCCATAGATTCCATGAGAGGTTGGTGGCTAAGCTCAATGTGACTCTCACTGTGTGAAGTTTAGCTACTGGTGCAAAGGTATCTGTATAGTCTTCTCCATAGGTTTGAGTGAATCCCCTTGCTACTAGCCTTGCCTTGTACCTCTCTATGTCTCCATTGCTTTTATACTTGATTGTGAAGACCCATTTAGAGCTAACAGTCTTCTTCTTTTCCGGCAGCTTTTCTACAATCCAAGTATGGTTCCTCTCCATAGCTTCTTTCTCATCCTTTACTGCATCCATCCAAACCTTGATACCTTCAGCCTCTTCATAAGTCTTAGGAACCTGATTTAGCTCAATCTTTCCAAGAAAGGCCTTGTGACTAGATGGTAGCAAGTCAATAGAACAAGTAGACTGACTAGGATGAGCTACTGCTTGGTTGTTGTAGTAGACTCTTGTTTTCATCCATTCTGATGGATCTTTCTTTTCCCTTGTGCTTCTCCTGAGTTGCTGAACCTGTTGATCAACCACATCCTCATTACCCACTGCCTCTTGATAAACCATCTCATCCTCATTCATGTCCAAGTCCACTTGGTTCTGATCTTGAGGTAGAGTGTCTTCTTGAGCTTCAGCCGGTTCATGTGTGTGTGTTGCTGGTTCAGTATCCTCTTGTTGAGCTTCTTGGGTAGTTGTGTCATGCTTCTCTGGCCGTGGGGTGTCATTGCCCAAGTGATCCAACAAGTACTTCAAACTTGTAGCCAAATCAGAAGGTGATCTTGAGAGATCTTTCAAACCTTCCCAATCCTTCTTCTCATAGTAACTCTGCCCTTCAATGAACTTAACATCCCTTGAAACATAGGTCCTGTTGTTGCTTGGATCAAAACACTTGTAGCCCTTCTGAGTTGTGGAGTATCCAAGAAACATACACCTTGTGCTCTTAGCATCTAGCTTGTTCCTTTGATCTCCTGAGATATATACAAAACAAACACAACCAAACACACGTAAGTGTTCAATAAATGGTTTGGCTTTGTTCAATACCTCATATGGTGAAATGTCTTGAAGAACTCTAGTTGGGATCCTGTTGATGAGATAGCATGCTGCCAACACTGCATCTCCCCAAAATCTCTTAGGAACATTGGTGTGGAACATCATGGACCTAGCAGCTTCCATGAGGTGTCTATTCTTCCTTTCAGCCACACCATTTTGTTGGGGAGTATGGGGACAGCTTGTTTGATGAAGGATCCCACATTTGTGCAAGTGAGCTTTGAATCTTTGGCTTGTATACTCTCCTCCATTATCAGACCTAAACACTTTGATCTTGGCATTAAACTGATTAGTAACATAGTTTTGGAAGTTTAAAAATGCATCAAACACCCTATCTTTAGATGGAAGCAAAGTTACCCAAGTATATTTTGATTTTTCATCTATGAAGGTCACAAAATACTTGTTTCTATCTCTAGACAGACAAGATGAAGTCCAAACATCAGAGTGCACAAGATCAAAACAATGTTCATAGATAGTAGTTGATTTAGGAAAGACAGTTCTACAATGTTTGCCAAGAATACAAGCTTCACAAGTTGAATGATCAAAGCTAACATTAGGCAACATTAAGTTCAAAGCACGAGCATGAGGATGTCCTAGTCTAGCATGCCATAGGACATTTTGATTGAAAGAAAAACAGGATTTAAAAGCTAAAGTATCCGAGTTGCTTGGAGAAGTGTCTTCAAGGAGGTAAAGCTCATCTTGTGTACCACCTCTTCCAATAACCTTTCCATTCTTAATATCCTGAAAACAAACTTCATTAGGCCCAAAGATAACATTGCAATTCAAGTCTTTAGTGATCCTTTTAACCGACAGCAAGTTAGATTTAAACTTAGGAACATAGAATGCATCACTTTCCTTGTTAAATAATCTCAACTTTCCTGTACCTATTATTGGAATCCCTTGACCATCAGCTATAGTTACTCTTCCTAGGGCAGGTTTAATGTTCTCCAACAACTTAGCATTACTAATCATATGGTGAGAAGCTCCTGAATCTACTACCATCTTATGATCAGTTTTACTAAGCAATTTATGTGAAAATAAAGAGATACCAGAGAGCTTAGAGGCATAGGCCTTGATGAGGTCCTCAAGGTCACTCTTCTTCACATACTCAGTGGCTGTGTAGAGTGCAAGCTCCCCTCCTTGAGCTGAAGTAGAGGCAGGTTCATTCACAGCTTCTTGAGAAATGTTTGCATTTGCCCTTGAGTTCTTGAACTTGTCTGGTTTGAGGTGGGGATGAAGGACCCAACACTTATCCTTGGAGTGGCCTTTCCTCTTGCAATGGTCACAAAATGGCGCCTTCTTCTCCTCAGGTTTGAAGCCGGCTTTGTTGGCAGTCACCAACTCCCCCTTTCCTCCAAACAAACCAATGTTTCCTTCTTCCTTTTGGAGCCTTGAGCACACCTCTTCAAAATCAGGAAGTGTAGTCTCCCTTAGGATCTTCATGATGGCATCATTGTAAACCGGATTCAAGTTGAGTAGAAGGCCAAAGATCTTGTCTTGCTCCTTTCTCTCAATGAGAACCTTGGGGTTTAAAGTGCTTGGCCTTAGCATCTCAAGTTCAGACCATGCTGAAGAGAACTTCCCAAGATACTTGGTAAAGTCATGGTCTTCTTGTTTCAGCTCATTTATGGCCTTCTTCACCTCATATACTCTGCTCAGATTTGAAACATCTCCATAAATCTTCTTGAGAGTATCCCACAGTGACTTGGCTGTCTCACAATGAGAATAAGCTTCAAGGATGGATGGGTCAAGAGAGTTTTGGAGAAAGCCAAGCACAAGCTGATCTTCTTGAAACCATTTAGCTTCTGCCTTCTTGGTTTCCTCATCCTTCTTCTTGGCTTCATCTTCTTCAGTAGGTGTTTTATCCTCCAAGATGTGATCCCACAATCCTCTTCCACAAATGGCAGTCTTGATGGTCCTTTGCCATGTCCTATAGTTGATACCTTTGAGTACAACAGGGACAACAGTAGGCCTCAAGCTGGAGCTAAGATGAGTAGAGTCTTCCATGGTGAGTGACTGAAGAGAGTGAGTGAGGACTTGAAGGACCGGGAATAGTTGGAATCTTTTGTAACCGAGAAGAGTGATAAGCTTCTAGGGTTTAAGACCAAGAAACTTATATGGACCGAGAGACTAAAGCTAGGACAGGGAGTAGGAGAGTGAAGAACAAGTGCAGAACCCAGAAATAATAAGAGACCGTGAGAGAATTTTAGGACAGAGAGAATTAGGGTTTTTCAGACCGAGAGTAAAGAACCGAGAGAATGGGAAGTAGAGAGAGAGATTTAAGAGAATGAAGAGTAGAGATCAATGCTCTGATACCATGATAGATTTAGAGTATGAACATTGAAGAAATTAGGGTTCTAGAGTTGTTTGCAGCCGCAAAGAGAGAGGAGAGAATAAGAGACTCCAAAACCCTTATCTTTCATTTTGGTGTTACAATCCCTTTTATAGGTGAGACTCTACAGCAAATGCTTAACCTAAAAGGGAAAGAGACAAATGAACTACAAGCCAAAACAATTCTGAGCGTGGCAGGAGAGAGAGAGAGAGTGTGGTCCACACCAGTCCATTCCTTCTTTGTGTCCAACGGCTCATTTCTTCTTCAACCTTGGTCTTGTTCTTTGAATAGTGTTTGGCGCCTCTTGTTCATTCAAATAAGTCCCCAACTTTGCACATTATCAAATGTGCAAGACTTGTGCATATTTTGATAATACACAAGCTTGACACATTTGTCTAATCATGATCAATATCAAGAAGTTTTGTTTAAAAAATTTTGTTTAGGATTATCATAGGAACTTGTTGAAGGTCAAAGTGTCTTTCTATTATTTAGAAGGGTTATTTAGGGGTGTTACAAATGAACATAAACTTGTATAAAATGATTCTCATTCTACCTTTAGGAGCATACAAAATCTTACTTATAGTTGTCTAACCTCACCTAAAATCTCTAATCCATGACACATATGTTTCAAGAATTGTTGTTTAAAAAGTTTTGTTTAGGATTCTCATGGGACCTTTTACAAGATCAAAGTGTCTTTCTAGTATTTAGACGGGTTACTTAGGGGTGTTACAAACGAACATAAACTTGTATAAAATGCTTCTCATTCTACCTTAAGCAACATACAAAAACTTACTTATAGTTGTTTAACCTCACCTAAAACCCCCGATCCATGACACATATGTTTCAAGAATTTTTGTTTAAAAAGTTTTGTTTAGGATTCTCATAGGACCTTTTACAAGATCATAGTGTCTTTCGAGTATTTAGAAGGGTTACTTAGGGGTGTTACAAACGAACATAAACTTGTATAAAATGCTTCTCATTCTACCTTAAGGAGCATACAAAAACTTACTTATAGTTGTCCTACCTCACCTAAATTCTCCAATCCATGACATGTATGTTTCAAGAAGTTTTGGTTAAATTTTTTTATTTAGGATTCTCATAGGACCTTTTAGAAGATCAAAGTGTCTTTCTAGTCTTTTAGAGGGGTTACTTAGTTGTGTTAAAAACGAACATAAACATGTAAACCAAGCTTATCATTCTACCTTTGGGAGAATACAAAAATTTACTTATAGTTGTCCTACCTCACCTAAATTCTCCAATCCATGACATGTATGTTTCAAGAAGTTTTGGTTAAATTTTTTTATTTAGGATTCTCATAGGACCTTTTAGAAGATCAAAGTGTCTTTCTAGTCTTTTAGAGGGGTTACTTAGTTGTGTTAAAAACGAACATAAACATGTAAAACATGCTTATCATTCTACCTTTGGGAGAATACAAAAACTTACTTATAGTTGTCCTACCTCACCTAAATTCTCCAATCCGTGACATATATGTTTCAAGAAGTTTTGGTTAAAAAGTTTTATTTTGGATTCTCATAGGACCTTTTAGAAGATCGAAATGTCTTTCTAGTCTTTTGGAGGGGTTACTTAGTTGTGTTACAAACGAACAAAAACATGTACAACATGCTTCTCATTCTACCTTTGGGAGCTTACAAAAACTTACTTATAGTTGTCTTACTGCACTTAAATTCTCCAATCCATGACACATAGGTTTCAAGAAGTTTTGTTTAAAAAGTTTTGTTTAGGATTATCATAGGAACTTGTTGAAGGTCAAAGTGTCTTTCTATTATTTAGAAGGGTTATTTAGGGGTGTTACAAATGAACATAAACTTGTATAAAATGATTCTCATTCTACCTTTAGGAGCATACAAAATCTTACTTATAGTTGTCTAACCTCACCTAAAATCTCTAATCCATGACACATATGTTTCAAGAATTGTTGTTTAAAAAGTTTTGTTTAGGATTCTCATGGGACCTTTTACAAGATCAAAGTGTCTTTCTAGTATTTAGACGGGTTACTTAGGGGTGTTACAAACGAACATAAACTTGTATAAAATGCTTCTCATTCTACCTTAAGCAACATACAAAAACTTACTTATAGTTGTTTAACCTCACCTAAAACCCCCGATCCATGACACATATGTTTCAAGAATTTTTGTTTAAAAAGTTTTGTTTAGGATTCTCATAGGACCTTTTACAAGATCATAGTGTCTTTCGAGTATTTAGAAGGGTTACTTAGGGGTGTTACAAACGAACATAAACTTGTATAAAATGCTTCTCATTCTACCTTAAGGAGCATACAAAAACTTACTTATAGTTGTCCTACCTCACCTAAATTCTCCAATCCATGACATGTATGTTTCAAGAAGTTTTGGTTAAAATTTTTTATTTAGGATTCTCATAGGACCTTTTAGAAGATCAAAGTGTCTTTCTAGTCTTTTAGAGGGGTTACTTAGTTGTGTTAAAAACGAACATAAACATGTAAAACATGCTTATCATTCTACCTTTGGGAGAATACAAAAACTTACTTATAGTTGTCCTACCTCACCTAAATTCTCCAATCCATGACATGTATGTTTCAAGAAGTTTTGGTTAAAATTTTTTATTTAGGATTCTCATAGGACCTTTTAGAAGATCAAAGTGTCTTTCTAGTATTTTAGAGGGGTTACTTAGTTGTGTTAGAAACGAACATAAACATGTAAAACATGCTTATCATTCTACCTTTGGGAGAATACAAAAACTTACTTATAGTTGTCCTACCTCACCTAAATTCTCCAATCCATGACATGTATGTTTCAAGAAGTTTTGGTTAAATTTTTTTATTTAGGATTCTCATAGGACCTTTTAGAAGATCAAAGTGTCTTTCTAGTCTTTTAGAGGGGTTACTTAGTTGTGTTAAAAACGAACATAAACATGTAAAACATGCTTATCATTCTACCTTTGGGAGAATACAAAAACTTACTTATAGTTGTCCTACTTCACCTAAATTCTCCAATCCATAACATATATGTTTCAAGAAGTTTTGGTTAAAAAGTTTTATTTAGGATTCTCATAGGACCTTTTAGAAGATCAAAGTGTCTTTCTAGCCTATTAGAGGGGTTACTTAGTTGTGTTACAATCGAACATAAACATGTAAAACATGCTTATCATTCTACCTTTGGGAGAATACAAAAACTTACTTATAGTTGTCCTACCTCACCTAAATTCTCCAATCCATGACATGTATGTTTCAAGAAGTTTTGGTTAAAATTTTTTATTTAGGATTCTCGTAGGACCTTTTAGAAGATCAAAGTGTCTTTCTAGTCTTTTAGAGGGGTTACTTAGTTGTGTTAAAAACGAACATAAACATGTAAAACATGCTTATCATTCTACCTTTGGGAGAATACAAAAACTTACTTATAGTTGTCCTACCTCACCTAAATTCTCCAATCCATGACATATATGTTTCAAGAAGTTTTGGTTAAAAAGTTTTATTTACGATTCTCATAGGACCTTTTAGAAGATCAAAATGTCTTTCTAGTCTTTTGGAGGGGTTACTTAGTTGTGTTAAAAACGAACATAAACATGTAAAACATGCTTATCATTCTACCTTTGGGAGAATACGAAAACTTACTTATAGTTGTCCTACCTCACCTAAATTCTCCAATCCATGACATGTATGTTTCAAGAAGTTTTGGTTAAAATTTTTTATTTAGGATTCTCATAGGACCTTTTAGAAGATCAAAGTGTCTTTCTAGTCTTTTAGAGGGGTTACTTAGTTGTGTTAAAAACAAACATAAACATGTAAAACATGCTTATCATTCTACCTTTGGGAGAATACAAAAACTTACTTATAGTTGTCCTACTTCACCTAAATTCTCCAATCCATAACATATATGTTTCAAGAAGTTTTGGTTAAAAAGTTTTATTTAGGATTCTCATAGGACCTTTTAGAAGATCAAAGTGTCTTTCTAGCCTATTAGAGGGGTTACTTAGTTGTGTTACAATCGAACATAAACATGTAAAACATGCTTATCATTCTACCTTTGGGAGAATACAAAAACTTACTTATAGTTGTCCTACCTCACCTAAATTCTCCAATCCATGACATGTAAGTTTCAAGAAGTTTTGGTTAAATTTTTTTATTTAGGATTCTCATAGGACCTTTTAGAAGATCAAAGTGTCTTTCTAGTCTTTTAGAGGGGTTACTTAGTTGTGTTAAAAACGAACATAAACATGTAAAACATGCTTATCATTCTACCTTTGGGAGAATACAAAAACTTACTTATAGTTGTCCTACCTCACCTAAATTCTCCAATCCGTGACATATATGTTTCAAGAAGTTTTGGTTAAAAAGTTTTATTTTGGATTCTCATAGGACCTTTTAGAAGATCGAAATGTCTTTCTAGTCTTTTGGAGGGGTTACTTAGTTGTGTTACAAACGAACAAAAACATGTACAACATGCTTCTCATTCTACCTTTGGGAGCTTACAAAAACTTACTTATAGTTGTCTTACTGCACTTAAATTCTCCAATCCATGACACATAGGTTTCAAGAAGTTTTGTTTAAAAAGTTTTGTTTAGGATTATCATAGGAACTTGTTGAAGGTCAAAGTGTCTTTCTATTATTTAGAAGGGTTATTTAGGGGTGTTACAAATGAACATAAACTTGTATAAAATGATTCTCATTCTACCTTTAGGAGCATACAAAATCTTACTTATAGTTGTCTAACCTCACCTAAAATCTCCAATCCATGACACATATGTTTCAAGAATTGTTGTTTAAAAAGTTTTGTTTAGGATTCTCATGGGACCTTTTACAAGATCAAAGTGTCTTTCTAGTATTTAGACGGGTTACTTAGGGGTGTTACAAACGAACATAAACTTGTATAAAATGCTTCTCATTCTACCTTAAGCAACATACAAAAACTTACTTATAGTTGTTTAACCTCACCTAAAACCCCCGATCCATGACACATATGTTTCAAGAATTTTTGTTTAAAAAGTTTTGTTTAGGATTCTCATAGGACCTTTTACAAGATCATAGTGTCTTTCGAGTATTTAGAAGGGTTACTTAGGGGTGTTACAAACGAACATAAACTTGTATAAAATGCTTCTCATTCTACCTTAAGGAGCATACAAAAACTTACTTATAGTTGTCCTACCTCACCTAAATTCTCCAATCCATGACATGTATGTTTCAAGAAGTTTTGGTTAAAATTTTTTATTTAGGATTCTCATAGGACCTTTTAGAAGATCAAAGTGTCTTTCTAGTCTTTTAGAGGGGTTACTTAGTTGTGTTAAAAACGAACATAAACATGTAAAACATGCTTATCATTCTACCTTTGGGAGAATACAAAAACTTACTTATAGTTGTCCTACCTCACCTAAATTCTCCAATCCATGACATGTATGTTTCAAGAAGTTTTGGTTAAAATTTTTTATTTAGGATTCTCATAGGACCTTTTAGAAGATCAAAGTGTCTTTCTAGTATTTTAGAGGGGTTACTTAGTTGTGTTAGAAACGAACATAAACATGTAAAACATGCTTATCATTCTACCTTTGGGAGAATACAAAAACTTACTTATAGTTGTCCTACCTCACCTAAATTCTCCAATCCATGACATGTATGTTTCAAGAAGTTTTGGTTAAATTTTTTTATTTAGGATTCTCATAGGACCTTTTAGAAGATCAAAGTGTCTTTCTAGTCTTTTAGAGGGGTTACTTAGTTGTGTTAAAAACGAACATAAACATGTAAAACATGCTTATCATTCTACCTTTGGGAGAATACAAAAACTTACTTATAGTTGTCCTACTTCACCTAAATTCTCCAATCCATAACATATATGTTTCAAGAAGTTTTGGTTAAAAAGTTTTATTTAGGATTCTCATAGGACCTTTTAGAAGATCAAAGTGTCTTTCTAGCCTATTAGAGGGGTTACTTAGTTGTGTTACAATCGAACATAAACATGTAAAACATGCTTATCATTCTACCTTTGGGAGAATACAAAAACTTACTTATAGTTGTCCTACCTCACCTAAATTCTCCAATCCATGACATGTATGTTTCAAGAAGTTTTGGTTAAAATTTTTTATTTAGGATTCTCGTAGGACCTTTTAGAAGATCAAAGTGTCTTTCTAGTCTTTTAGAGGGGTTACTTAGTTGTGTTAAAAACGAACATAAACATGTAAAACATGCTTATCATTCTACCTTTGGGAGAATACAAAAACTTACTTATAGTTGTCCTACCTCACCTAAATTCTCTAATCCATGACATATATGTTTCAAGAAGTTTTGGTTAAAAAGTTTTATTTACGATTCTCATAGGACCTTTTAGAAGATCAAAATGTCTTTCTAGTCTTTTGGAGGGGTTACTTAGTTGTGTTAAAAACGAACATAAACATGTAAAACATGCTTATCATTCTACCTTTGGGAGAATACGAAAACTTACTTATAGTTGTCCTACCTCACCTAAATTCTCCAATCCATGACATGTATGTTTCAAGAAGTTTTGGTTAAAATTTTTTATTTAGGATTCTCATATTACCTTTTAGAAGATCAAAGTGTCTTTCTAGTCTTTTAGAGGGGTTACTTAGTTGTGTTAAAAACGAACATAAACATGTAAAACATGCTTATCATTCTACCTTTGGGAGAATACAAAAACTTACTTATAGTTGTCCTACTTCACCTAAATTCTCCAATCCATAACATATATGTTTCAAGAAGTTTTGGTTAAAAAGTTTTATTTAGGATTCTCATAGGACCTTTTAGAAGATCAAAGTGTCTTTCTAGCCTATTAGAGGGGTTACTTAGTTGTGTTACAATCGAACATAAACATGTAAAACATGCTTATCATTCTACCTTTGGGAGAATACAAAAACTTACTTATAGTTGTCCTACCTCACCTAAATTCTCCAATCCATGACATGTAAGTTTCAAGAAGTTTTGGTTAAATTTTTTTATTTAGGATTCTCATAGGACCTTTTAGAAGATCAAAGTGTCTTTCTAGTCTTTTAGAGGGGTTACTTAGTTGTGTTAAAAACGAACATAAACATGTAAAACATGCTTATCATTCTACCTTTGGGAGAATACAAAAACTTACTTATAGTTGTCCTACCTCACCTAAATTCTCCAATCCGTGACATATATGTTTCAAGAAGTTTTGGTTAAAAAGTTTTATTTTGGATTCTCATAGGACCTTTTAGAAGATCAAAATGTCTTTCTAGTCTTTTGGAGGGGTTACTTAGTTGTGTTACAAACGAACATAAACATGTACAACATGCTTCTCATTCTACCTTTGGGAGCATACAAAAACTTACTTATAGTTGTCTTACTGCACCTAAATTCTCCAATCCATGACACATAGGTTTCAAGAAGTTTTGTTTAAAAAGTTTTGTTTAGGATTATCATAGGAACTTGTAGAAGGTCAAAGTGTCTTTCTATTATTTAGAAGGGTTATTTAGGGGTGTTACAAATGAACATAAACTTGTATAAAATGATTCTCATTCTACCTTTAGGAGCATACAAAATCTTACTTATAGTTGTCTAACCTCACCTAAAATCTCTAATCCATGACACATATGTTTCAAGAATTGTTGTTCAAAAAGTTTTGTTTAGGATTCTCATTGGACCTTTTACAAGATCAAAGTGTCTTTCTAGTATTTAGACGGGTTACTTAGGGGTGTTACAAACGAACATAAACTTGTATAAAATGCTTCTCATTCTACCTTAAGCAACATACAAAAACTTACTTATAGTTGTTTAACCTCACCTAAAACCCCCGATCCATGACACATATGTTTCAAGAATTTTTGTTTAAAAAGTTTTGTTTAGGATTCTCATAGGACCTTTTACAAGATCATAGTGTCTTTCGAGTATTTAGAAGGGTTACTTAGGGGTGTTACAAACGAACATAAACTTGTATAAAATGCTTCTCATTCTACCTTAAGGAGCATACAAAAACTTACTTATAGTTGTCCTACCTCACCTAAATTCTCCAATCCATGACATGTATGTTTCAAGAAGTTTTGGTTAAAATTTTTTATTTAGGATTCTCATAGGACCTTTTAGAAGATCAAAGTGTCTTTCTAGTCTTTTAGAGGGGTTACTTAGTTGTGTTAAAAACGAACATAAACATGTAAAACATGCTTATCATTCTACCTTTGGGAGAATACAAAAACTTACTTATAGTTGTCCTACCTCACCTAAATTCTCCAATCCATGACATGTATGTTTCAAGAAGTTTTGGTTAAAATTTTTTATTTAGGATTCTCATAGGACCTTTTAGAAGATCAAAGTGTCTTTCTAGTCTTTTAGAGGGGTTACTTAGTTGTGTTAAAAACGAACATAAACATATAAAACATGCTTATCATTCTACCTTTGGGAGAATACAAAAACTTACTTATAGTTGTCCTACCTCACCTAAATTCTCCAATCCGTGACATATATGTTTCAAGAAGTTTTGGTTAAAAAGTTTTATTTTGGATTCTCATAGGACCTTTTAGAAGATCGAAATGTCTTTCTAGTCTTTTGGAGGGGTTACTTAGTTGTGTTACAAACGAACAAAAACATGTAAAACATGCTTATCATTCTACCTTTGGGAGAATACAAAAACTTACTTATAGTTGTCCTACCTCACCTAAATTCTCCAATCCATGACATATATGTTTCAAGAAGTTTTGGTTAAAAAGTTTTATTTACGATTCTCATAGGACCTTTTAGAAGATCAAAATGTCTTTCTAGTCTTTTGGAGGGGTTACTTAGTTGTGTTAAAAACGAACATAAACATGTAAAACATGCTTATCATTCTACCTTTGGGAGAATACGAAAACTTACTTATAGTTGTCCTACCTCACCTAAATTCTCCAATCCATGACATGTATGTTTCAAGAAGTTTTGGTTAAAATTTTTTATTTAGGATTCTCATATTACCTTTTAGAAGATCAAAGTGTCTTTCTAGTCTTTTAGAGGGGTTACTTAGTTGTGTTAAAAACAAACATAAACATGTAAAACATGCTTATCATTCTACCTTTGGGAGAATACAAAAACTTACTTATAGTTGTCCTACTTCACCTAAATTCTCCAATCCATAACATATATGTTTCAAGAAGTTTTGGTTAAAAAGTTTTATTTAGGATTCTCATAGGACCTTTTAGAAGATCAAAGTGTCTTTCTAGCCTATTAGAGGGGTTACTTAGTTGTGTTACAATCGAACATAAACATGTAAAACATGCTTATCATTCTACCTTTGGGAGAATACAAAAACTTACTTATAGTTGTCCTACCTCACCTAAATTCTCCAATCCATGACATGTAAGTTTCAAGAAGTTTTGGTTAAATTTTTTTATTTAGGATTCTCATAGGACCTTTTAGAAGATCAAAGTGTCTTTCTAGTCTTTTAGAGGGGTTACTTAGTTGTGTTAAAAACGAACATAAACATATAAAACATGCTTATCATTCTACCTTTGGGAGAATACAAAAACTTACTTATAGTTGTCCTACCTCACCTAAATTCTCCAATCCGTGACATATATGTTTCAAGAAGTTTTGGTTAAAAAGTTTTATTTTGGATTCTCATAGGACCTTTTAGAAGATCGAAATGTCTTTCTAGTATTACTTAGTTGTGTTACAAACGAACAAAAACATGTAAAACATGCTTATCATTCTACCTTTGGGAGAATACAAAAACTTACTTATAGTTGTCCTACCTCACCTAAATTCTCCAATCCATGACATATATGTTTCAAGAAGTTTTGGTTAAAAAGTTTTATTTACGATTCTCATAGGACCTTTTAGAAGATCAAAATGTCTTTCTAGTCTTTTGGAGGGGTTACTTAGTTGTGTTAAAAACGAACATAAACATGTAAAACATGCTTATATTCTACCTTTGGGAGAATACGAAAACTTACTTATAGTTGTCCTACCTCACCTAAATTCTCCACCATGACATGTATGTTTCAAGAAGTTTTGGTTAAAATTTTTTATTTAGGATTCTCATATTACCTTTTAAAGATCAAAGTGTCTTTCTAGTCTTTTAGAGGGGTTACTTAGTTGTGTTAAAAACAAACATAAACATGTAAAACATGCTTATCACTACCTTTGGGAAATACAAAAACTTACTTATAGTTGTCCTACTTCACCTAAATTCTCCATCCATAACATATGTTTCAAGAATTTTGGTTCAAAAAGTTTTATTTAGGATTCTCATAGGACCTTTTAGAAGATCAAAGTGTCTTTCTAGCCTATTAGAGGGGTTACTTAGTTGTGTTACAATCGAACATAAACATGTAAAACATGCTTATCATTCTACCTTTGGGAGAATACAAAAACTTACTTATAGTTGTCCTACCTCACCTAAATTCTCCAATCCGTGACATATATGTTTCAAGAAGTTTTGGTTAAAATTTTTTATTTAGGATTCTCGTAGGACCTTTTAGAAGATCAAAGTGTCTTTCTAGTCTTTTAGAGGGGTTACTTAGTTGTGTTAAAAACGAACATAAACATGTAAAACATGCTTATCATTCTACCTTTGGGAGAATACAAAAACTTACTTATAGTTGTCCTACCTCACCTAAATTCTCCAATCCATGACATATATGTTTCAAGAAGTTTTGGTTAAAAAGTTTTATTTACGATTCTCATAGGACCTTTTAGAAGATCAAAGTGTCTTTCTAGTCTTTTGGAGGGGTTACTTAGTTGTGTTAAAAACGAACATAAACATGTAAAACATGCTTATCATTCTACCTTTGGGAGAATACAAAAACTTACTTATAGTTGTCCTACCTCACCTAAATTCTCCAATCCATGACATGTATGTTTCAAGAAGTTTTGGTTAAAATTTTTTATTTAGGATTCTCATAGGACCTTTTAGAAGATCAAAGTGTCTTTCTAGTCTTTTAGAGGGGTTACTTAGTTGTGTTAAAAACAAACATAAACATGTAAAACATGCTTATCATTCTACCTTTGGGAGAATACAAAAACTTACTTATAGTTGTCCTACTTCACCTAAATTCTCCAATCCATAACATATATGTTTCAAGAAGTTTTGGTTAAAAAGTTTTATTTAGGATTCTCATAGGACTTTTTAGAAGATCAAAGTGTCTTTCTAGCCTATTAGAGGGGTTACTTAGTTGTGTTACAATCGAACATAAACATGTAAAACATGCTTATCATTCTACCTTTGGGAGAATACAAAAACTTACTTATAGTTGTCCTACCTCACCTAAATTCTCCAATCCATGACATGTAAGTTTCAAGAAGTTTTGGTTAAATTTTTTTATTTAGGATTCTCATAGGACCTTTTAGAAGATCAAAGTGTCTTTCTAGTCTTTTAGAGGGGTTACTTAGTTGTGTTAAAAACGAACATAAACATGTAAAACATGCTTATCATTCTACCTTTGGGAGAATACAAAAACTTACTTATAGTTGTCCTACCTCACCTAAATTCTCCAATCCGTGACATATATGTTTCAAGAAGTTTTGGTTAAAAAGTTTTATTTTGGATTCTCATAGGACCTTTTAGAAGATCGAAATGTCTTTCTAGTCTTTTGGAGGGGTTACTTAGTTGTGTTACAAACGAACAAAAACATGTACAACATGCTTCTCATTCTACCTTTGGGAGCTTACAAAAACTTACTTATAGTTGTCTTACTGCACTTAAATTCTCCAATCCATGACACATAGGTTTCAAGAAGTTTTGTTTAAAAAGTTTTGTTTAGGATTATCATAGGAACTTGTTGAAGGTCAAAGTGTCTTTCTATTATTTAGAAGGGTTATTTAGGGGTGTTACAAATGAACATAAACTTGTATAAAATGATTCTCATTCTACCTTTAGGAGCATACAAAATCTTACTTATAGTTGTCTAACCTCACCTAAAATCTCTAATCCATGACACATATGTTTCAAGAATTGTTGTTTAAAAAGTTTTGTTTAGGATTCTCATGGGACCTTTTACAAGATCAAAGTGTCTTTCTAGTATTTAGACGGGTTACTTAGGGGTGTTACAAACGAACATAAACTTGTATAAAATGCTTCTCATTCTACCTTAAGCAACATACAAAAACTTACTTATAGTTGTTTAACCTCACCTAAAACCCCCGATCCATGACACATATGTTTCAAGAATTTTTGTTTAAAAAGTTTTGTTTAGGATTCTCATAGGACCTTTTAGAAGATCAAAGTGTCTTTCTAGCCTATTAGAGGGGTTACTTAGTTGTGTTACAATCGAACATAAACATGTAAAACATGCTTATCATTCTACCTTTGGGAGAATACAAAAACTTACTTATAGTTGTCCTACCTCACCTAAATTCTCCAATCCATGACATGTAAGTTTCAAGAAGTTTTGGTTAAATTTTTTTATTTAGGATTCTCATAGGACCTTTTAGAAGATCAAAGTGTCTTTCTAGTCTTTTAGAGGGGTTACTTAGTTGTGTTAAAAACGAACATAAACATGTAAAACATGCTTATCATTCTACCTTTGGGAGAATACAAAAACTTACTTATAGTTGTCCTACCTCACCTAAATTCTCCAATCCATGACATGTATGTTTCAAGAAGTTTTGGTTAAAATTTTTTATTTAGGATTCTCATAGGACCTTTTAGAAGATCAAAGTGTCTTTCTAGTCTTTTAGAGGGGTTACTTAGTTGTGTTAAAAACGAACATAAACATATAAAACATGCTTATCATTCTACCTTTGGGAGAATACAAAAACTTACTTATAGTTGTCCTACCTCACCTAAATTCTCCAATCCGTGACATATATGTTTCAAGAAGTTTTGGTTAAAAAGTTTTATTTTGGATTCTCATAGGACCTTTTAGAAGATCGAAATGTCTTTCTAGTCTTTTGGAGGGGTTACTTAGTTGTGTTACAAACGAACAAAAACATGTACAACATGCTTCTCATTCTACCTTTGGGAGCTTACAAAAACTTACTTATAGTTGTCTTACTGCACTTAAATTCTCCAATCCATGACACATAGGTTTCAAGAAGTTTTGTTTAAAAAGTTTTGTTTAGGATTATCATAGGAACTTGTTGAAGGTCAAAGTGTCTTTCTATTATTTAGAAGGGTTATTTAGGGGTGTTACAAATGAACATGAACTTGTATAAAATGATTCTCATTCTACCTTTAGGAGCATACAAAATCTTACTTATAGTTGTCTAACCTCACCTAAAATCTCTAATTCATGACACATATGTTTCAAGAATTGTTGTTTAAAAAGTTTTGTTTAGGATTCTCATGGGACCTTTTACAAGATCAAAGTGTCTTTCTAGTATTTAGACGGGTTACTTAGGGGTGTTACAAACGAACATAAACTTGTATAAAATGCTTCTCATTCTACCTTAAGCAACATACAAAAACTTACTTATAGTTGTTTAACCTCACCTAAAACCCCCGATCCATGACACATATGTTGAGAGTTTTTAGAGTATAAACATTAGGGTTCTTAGTAAGAGTGAGAGATGGAGGCGCAGCACAAGAGAGAATAAGGTTTCAAAACCCTTAAGTTCATTCATTTGTGGTTACATCCTTTATATAAGACTTCCAACACACATGTTGTTTAACCTAAAGAAGATACAAGACAAAATGAAGAGGGACCAGGTCTGAGATGCTCTGAACCGTGGCAGGAGGTGAGAGAAAGGGTGTGGACCACTTGTGGTCCCCACCAGACAAAGCTTTCCTCCTAAACCCTAACGGCTCTCTCTCTAACACCAACGGCTCTCTTCTTCTTCTTAGGTCTGAATTAGGCGCCTTATCAAATATGATGTCCCCAACTTTGTACATTATCAAATGTGCAAGACTTGTGCACATTTTGATAATACACAGCCTTTGCACATTTGATCTAATCATGATCAATACTCCCCCTCAAGTTCAGACTTTGGAATCACCCTAAAGACTGAACTTGGAATGATCATGGCAACACCTCATTAAAAACCTTGATGTGGAAAACCACTTGGGACAAAACCACACCAAGGGAAAAAGAGTATGCTGCTCATGAATCAGGAGAGTTCTAATCATGGATAGCCACTAGTCCTAGTTTGCCAAAGACATGAGTGCAAACCTTGAGACTAGCAGCCTTTGTGAAGATGTCTGCAAGCTGATCTTCACTCTTTGTGTAACAAGGCAGAATGGTTCCATCTTCAATCTTCTCCCTTACCTTGTGACAATCAATCTCAATGTGTTTTGTCCTCTCATGAAACACTGAGTTGGTTGCAATGTGAATAGCAGCCTGGTTGTCACAATGGAAGGTGATTGGACTTGATTGCTCTATGCCAAAGTCCTTAAGCAAAGCTTTCAGCCATGTCAACTCGGTTGCAAGCTTCCTCATTGCCCTATACTCAGCTTCAGCACTAGAACAAGATACCACCTTCTGCTTCTTTGTCTTCCAAGTTACCAAGTTGCCTCCAATGAAGGTACAATAGCCGGTGGTTGATCTCCTATCACTCTTATCTCCAGCCCAATCTGCATCACAATAGCCAACAATCTCTGTGCTCTCATTCTTACCCATCCAAATACCTTGTTCAGTTGATCCTTTGAGATATCTGAGTATCCTCTCAATCAAACTCCAATGATACACTGTGGGTGATTGCATATGTTGACTAATTTGATTCACAGCAAAGCACAAGTCTGGTCTTGTGAGAGTGAGGTAGATAAGCTTCCCAACCAGCCTCCTATACAATGAGACATCCTTGAACTTGACTTCATCTGATATCTCCCCCTTTCTATTGACTTGGTAGCCATCTTCAAGAGGAGTCTTTGCAATCTTGCAATCAAGCATACTTGTTTCTGTCAACAAGTCCTTAACATACTTTCTTTGGGACAGAAACAACCCATCATTGAATCTGCAAACTTCAATGCCCAAGAAGTACTTCAACTCTCCAAGGTCTTTAATATCAAAGGAACTCTTGAGGAAATCCTTTGTAGACTGAATCCCATCATTATCACTTCCTGTGATAATCAAATCATCCACATATATCAGAACTACCACCACTCCTTGGGCACTTTGAAGCGTGAATAATGTGTGATCAGATTGAGACTTCTTGAAACCATGGTCCATGAGAGTGTGACTGAGTTTATGGTACCATGCCCTTGGTGATTGCTTCAAGCCATAAATTGCCCTTCTCAACCTCAATACTTCACCATCTTTACACAAGTGCTTCAAACCTGGTGGTGGAGTCATATACACTTCCTCTTCAAGTTCACCTTGTAGAAAAGCATTCTTCACATCCATTTGCCATAGATTCCATGAGAGGTTGGTGGCTAAGCTCAATGTGACTCTCACTGTGTGAAGTTTAGCCACTGGTGCAAAGGTATCTGTATAGTCTTCTCCATAGGTTTGAGTGAATCCCCTTGCTACTAGCCTTGCCTTGTACCTCTCTATGTCTCCATTGCTTTTATACTTGATTGTGAAGACCCATTTAGAGCTAACAGTCTTCTTCTTTTTCGGCAGCTTCTCTACAATCCAAGTATGGTTCCTCTCCATAGCTTCTTTCTCATCCTTTACTGCATCCATCCAAACCTTGATACCCTCAGCCTCTTCATAAGTCTTAGGAACTTGGTTTAGCTCAATCTTTCCAAGAAAGGCCTTGTGACTAGATGGTAGCAAGTCAATAGAACAAGTAGACTGACTAGGATGAGCTACTGCTTGGTTGTTGTAGTAGACTCTTGTCTTCATCCATTCTGATGGATCTTTCTTTTCCCTTGTGCTTCTCCTGAGTTGCTGAACCTGTTGATCAACCACTTCCTCATTACCCACTGCCTCTTGATAAACCATCTCATCCTCATCCATATCCAAGTCCACTTGGTTCTGATCTTGAGGTAGAGTGTCTTCTTGAGATTGAGCCGGTTCCTGAGTGTGTGTTGCTGGTTCAGTATCCTCTTGTTGAGCTTCCTGGGTAGGTGTCTTAGCCTTTTCTGGCCGTGGGGTGTCATTGCCCAAGTGATCCAACAAGTACTTCAAACTTGTAGCCAAATCAGAAGGTGATCTTGAGAGGTCTTTCAAACCTTCCCAATCCTTCTTCTCATAGTAACTCTGCCCCTCAATGAACTTAACATCCCTTGAAACATAGGTCCTGTTGTTGCTTGGATCAAAACACTTGTAGCCCTTCTGAGTTGTGGAGTATCCAAGAAACATACACCTTGTGCTCTTAGCATCTAGCTTGTTCCTTTGATCTCCTGAGATATATACAAAACAAACACAACCAAACACACGTAAGTGTTCAATAAATGGTTTGGCTTTGTTCAATACCTCATATGGTGAAATGTCTTGAAGAACTCTAGTTGGGATCCTGTTGATGAGATAGCATGCTGCCAACACTGCATCTCCCCAAAATCTCTTAGGAACATTGGTGTGGAACATCATGGACCTAGCAGCTTCCATGAGGTGTCTATTCTTCCTTTCAGCCACACCATTTTGTTGGGGAGTATGGGGACAGCTTGTTTGATGAAGGATCCCACATTTGTTCAAGTGAGCTTTGAATCTTTGGCTTGTATACTCTCCTCCATTATCTGACCTAAACACTTTGATCTTGGCATTAAACTGATTAGTAACATAGTTTTGGAAATTTAAAAATGCATCAAACACCCTATCTTTAGATGGAAGCAAAGTTACCCAAGTATATTTAGATTTTTCATCTATGAAGGTCACAAAATACTTGTTTCTATCTCTAGACAGACAAGGTGAAGTCCAAACATCAGAGTGCACAAGATCAAAACAATGTTCATAGAGAGTAGTTGATTTAGGAAAGACAGTTCTACAATGTTTGCCAAGAATACAAGCTTCACAAGTTGAATGATCAAAGCTAACATTAGGCAACATTAAGTTCAAAGCACGAGCATGAGGATGTCCTAGTCTAGCATGCCATAGGACATTTTGATTGAAAGAAAAACAGGATTTAAAAGCTAAAGTATCCGAGTTGCTTGGAGAAGTGTCTTCAAGGAGGTAAAGCTCATCTTGTGTACCACCTCTTCCAATAACCTTTCCATTCTTAATATCCTGAAAACAAACTTCATTAGGCCCAAAGATAACATTGCAATTCAAGTCTTTAGTGATCCTTTTAACCGACAGCAAGTTAGATTTAAACTTAGGAACATAGAATGCATCACTTTCCTTGTTAAATAATCTCAACTTTCCTGTACCTATTATTGGAATCCCTTGACCATCAGCTATAGTTACTCTTCCTAGGGCAGGTTTAATGTTCTCCAACAACTTAGCATTACTAATCATATGGTGAGAAGCTCCTGAATCTACTACCAACTTATGATCAGTTTTACTAAGCAATTTGTGTGAAAATAAAGAGATACCAGAGAGTTTAGAGGCATAAGCCTTGATGAGATCCTCAAGGTCACTCTTCTTGACATACTCAGTGGCTGTGTAGAGTGCAAGCTCCCCTCCTTGAGCTGAAGTGGAGGCTGGTTCATTCACAGCTTCTTGTGAGATGTTTGCATTTGCCCTTGAGTTCTTAAACTTGTCTGGTTTGAGGTGAGGATGAAGGACCCAACACTTATCCTTGGAGTGGCCTTTCCTCTTGCAATGATCACAAAATGGCGCCTTCTTCTCCTCAGGTTTAAAGCCGGCTTTGTTGGCAGTCACCAACTCCCCCTTTCCTCCAAACAAACCAATGTTTCCTTCTTCCTTTTGGAGCCTTGAGCACACCTCTTCAAAATCAGGAAGTGTAGTCTCCCTTAGGATCTTCATGATGGCATCATTGTAAACCGGATTCAAGTTGAGTAGAAGGCCAAAGATCTTGTCTTGCTCCTTTCTCTCAATGAGAACCTTGGGGTTTAAAGTGCTTGGCCTTAGCATCTCAAGTTCAGACCATGCTGAAGAGAACTTCCCAAGATACTTGGTAAAGTCATGGTCTTCTTGTTTCAGCTCACTAATGGCTTTCTTAACCTCATAAACCCTACTGAGATTGGAGACATCCCCATAAATCTTCTTGAGAGTATCCCACAGTGACTTGGCTGTCTCACAATGAGAATAAGCTTCAAGGATGGATGGGTCAAGAGAGTTTTGGAGAAACCCAAGCACAAGCTGATCTTCTTGAAACCATTTAGCTTCTGCCTTCTTGGTTTCCTCATCCTTCTTCTTGGCTTCATCTTCTTCAGTTGGTGTTTTATCCTCCAAGATGTGATCCCACAATCCTCTTCCACAAATGGCTGTCTTGATGGTCCTTTGCCATGTCCTGTAGTTGATTCCTTTGAGCATAACAGGGACAACAGTAGGCCTCAAGCTTGAGTTAGGACCGAGAGACTTAGGGCTTTCTTTTGGACCGTGAGTTTAAAGAAACTGAGAGAATGAGAGCTTAAGAACCAGATTGAGGGTTTTAGACCAGAGAGAATGAGAGAACTTGAAGAATAGAAGCTTTAGAAACCGGAAGAATGAAGAGAGAGAGATTTAGGGTTTTGGACCGAGAGTGCTGCAGCCGAGATAGAGATGAATCAAAGAGAGAGAATCAAGAGAATGAGGAACATTGCTCTGATACCATGAGAGTTTTTAGAGTATAAACATTAGGGTTCTTAGTAAGAGTGAGAGATGGAGGCGCAGCACAAGAGAGAATAAGGTTTCAAAACCCTTAAGTTCATTCATTTGTGGTTACATCCTTTATATAAGACTTCCAACACACATGTTGTTTAACCTAAAGAAGATACAAGACAAAATGAAGAGGGACCAGGTCTGAGATGCTCTGAACCGTGGCAGGAGGTGAGAGAAAGGGTGTGGACCACTTGTGGTCCCCACCAGACAAAGCTTTCCTCCTAAACCCTAACGGCTCTCTCTCTAACACCAACGGCTCTCTTCTTCTTCTTAGGTCTGAATTAGGCGCCTTATCAAATATGATGTCCCCAACTTTGTACATTATCAAATGTGCAAGACTTGTGCACATTTTGATAATACACAGCCTTTGCACATTTGATCTAATCATGATCAATATATGTTTCAAGAATTTTTGTTTAAAAAGTTTTGTTTAGGATTCTCATAGGACCTTTTACAAGATCATAGTGTCTTTCGAGTATTTAGAAGGGTTACTTAGGGGTGTTACAAACGAACATAAACTTGTATAAAATGCTTCTCATTCTACCTTAAGGAGCATACAAAAACTTACTTATAGTTGTCCTACCTCACCTAAATTCTCCAATCCATGACATGTATGTTTCAAGAAGTTTTGGTTAAAATTTTTTATTTAGGATTCTCATAGGACCTTTTAGAAGATCAAAGTGTCTTTCTAGTCTTTTAGAGGGGTTACTTAGTTGTGTTAAAAACGAACATAAACATGTAAAACATGCTTATCATTCTACCTTTGGGAGAATACAAAAACTTACTTATAGTTGTCCTACCTCACCTAAATTCTCCAATCCATGACATGTATGTTTCAAGAAGTTTTGGTTAAAATTTTTTATTTAGGATTCTCATAGGACCTTTTAGAAGATCAAAGTGTCTTTCTAGTCTTTTAGAGGGGTTACTTAGTTGTGTTAAAAACGAACATAAACATGTAAAACATGCTTATCATTCTACCTTTGGGAGAATACAAAAACTTACTTATAGTTGTCCTACCTCACCTAAATTCTCCAATCCATGACATGTATGTTTCAAGAAGTTTTGGTTAAATTTTTTTATTTAGGATTCTCATAGGACCTTTTAGAAGATCAAAGTGTCTTTCTAGTCTTTTAGAGGGGTTACTTAGTTGTGTTAAAAACGAACATAAACATGTACAACATGCTTCTCATTCTACCTTTGGGAGCTTACAAAAACTTACTTATAGTTGTCTTACTGCACTTAAATTCTCCAATCCATGACACATAGGTTTCAAGAAGTTTTGTTTAAAAAGTTTTGTTTAGGATTATCATAGGAACTTGTTGAAGGTCAAAGTGTCTTTCTATTATTTAGAAGGGTTATTTAGGGGTGTTACAAATAAACATAAACTTGTATAAAATGATTCTCATTCTACCTTTAGGAGCATACAAAATCTTACTTATAGTTGTCTAACCTCACCTAAAATCTCTAATCCATGACACATATGTTTCAAGAATTGTTGTTTAAAAAGTTTTGTTTAGGATTCTCATGGGACCTTTTACAAGATCAAAGTGTCTTTCTAGTATTTAGACGGGTTACTTAGGGGTGTTACAAACGAACATAAACTTGTATAAAATGCTTCTCATTCTACCTTAAGCAACATACAAAAACTTACTTATAGTTGTTTAACCTCACCTAAAACCCCCGATCCATGACACATATGTTTCAAGAATTTTTGTTTAAAAAGTTTTGTTTAGGATTCTCATAGGACCTTTTACAAGATCATAGTGTCTTTCGAGTATTTAGAAGGGTTACTTAGGGGTGTTACAAACGAACATAAACTTGTATAAAATGCTTCTCATTCTACCTTAAGGAGCATACAAAAACTTACTTATAGTTGTCCTACCTCACCTAAATTCTCCAATCCATGACATGTATGTTTCAAGAAATTTTGGTTAAAATTTTTTATTTAGGATTCTCATAGGACCTTTTAGAAGATCAAAGTGTCTCTCTAGTCTTTTAGAGGGGTTACTTAGTTGTGTTAAAAACGAACATAAACATGTAAAACATGCTTATCATTCTACCTTTGGGAGAATACAAAAACTTACTTATAGTTGTCCTACCTCACCTAAATTCTCCAATCCATGACATGTATGTTTCAAGAAGTTTTGGTTAAAATTTTTTATTTAGGATTCTCATAGGACCTTTTAGAAGATCAAAGTGTCTTTCTAGTATTTTAGAGGGGTTACTTAGTTGTGTTAGAAACGAACATAAACATGTAAAACATGCTTATCATTCTACCTTTGGGAGAATACAAAAACTTACTTATAGTTGTCCTACCTCACCTAAATTCTCCAATCCATGACATGTATGTTTCAAGAAGTTTTGGTTAAATTTTTTTATTTAGGATTCTCATAGGACCTTTTAGAAGATCAAAGTGTCTTTCTAGTCTTTTAGAGGGGTTACTTAGTTGTGTTAAAAACGAACATAAACATGTAAAACATGCTTATCATTCTACCTTTGGGAGAATACAAAAACTTACTTATAGTTGTCCTACTTCACCTAAATTCTCCAATCCATAACATATATGTTTCAAGAAGTTTTGGTTAAAAAGTTTTATTTAGGATTCTCATAGGACCTTTTAGAAGATCAAAGTGTCTTTCTAGCCTATTAGAGGGGTTACTTAGTTGTGTTACAATCGAACATAAACATGTAAAACATGCTTATCATTCTACCTTTGGGAGAATACAAAAACTTACTTATAGTTGTCCTACCTCACCTAAATTCTCCAATCCATGACATGTATGTTTCAAGAAGTTTTGGTTAAAATTTTTTATTTAGGATTCTCGTAGGACCTTTTAGAAGATCAAAGTGTCTTTCTAGTCTTTTAGAGGGGTTACTTAGTTGTGTTAAAAACGAACATAAACATGTAAAACATGCTTATCATTCTACCTTTGGGAGAATACAAAAACTTACTTATAGTTGTCCTACCTCACCTAAATTCTCCAATCCATGACATATATGTTTCAAGAAGTTTTGGTTAAAAAGTTTTATTTACGATTCTCATAGGACCTTTTAGAAGATCAAAATGTCTTTCTAGTCTTTTGGAGGGGTTACTTAGTTGTGTTAAAAACGAACATAAACATGTAAAACATGCTTATCATTCTACCTTTGGGAGAATACGAAAACTTACTTATAGTTGTCCTACCTCACCTAAATTCTCCAATCCATGACATGTATGTTTCAAGAAGTTTTGGTTAAAATTTTTTATTTAGGATTCTCATAGGACCTTTTAGAAGATCAAAGTGTCTTTCTAGTCTTTTAGAGGGGTTACTTAGTTGTGTTAAAAACAAACATAAACATGTAAAACATGCTTATCATTCTACCTTTGGGAGAATACAAAAACTTACTTATAGTTGTCCTACTTCACCTAAATTCTCCAATCCATAACATATATGTTTCAAGAAGTTTTGGTTAAAAAGTTTTATTTAGGATTCTCATAGGACCTTTTAGAAGATCAAAGTGTCTTTCTAGCCTATTAGAGGGGTTACTTAGTTGTGTTACAATCGAACATAAACATGTAAAACATGCTTATCATTCTACCTTTGGGAGAATACAAAAACTTACTTATAGTTGTCCTACCTCACCTAAATTCTCCAATCCATGACATGTAAGTTTCAAGAAGTTTTGGTTAAATTTTTTTATTTAGGATTCTCATAGGACCTTTTAGAAGATCAAAGTGTCTTTCTAGTCTTTTAGAGGGGTTACTTAGTTGTGTTAAAAACGAACATAAACATGTAAAACATGCTTATCATTCTACCTTTGGGAGAATACAAAAACTTACTTATAGTTGTCCTACCTCACCTAAATTCTCCAATCCGTGACATATATGTTTCAAGAAGTTTTGGTTAAAAAGTTTTATTTTGGATTCTCATAGGACCTTTTAGAAGATCGAAATGTCTTTCTAGTCTTTTGGAGGGGTTACTTAGTTGTGTTACAAACGAACAAAAACATGTACAACATGCTTCTCATTCTACCTTTGGGAGCTTACAAAAACTTACTTATAGTTGTCTTACTGCACTTAAATTCTCCAATCCATGACACATAGGTTTCAAGAAGTTTTGTTTAAAAAGTTTTGTTTAGGATTATCATAGGAACTTGTTGAAGGTCAAAGTGTCTTTCTATTATTTAGAAGGGTTATTTAGGGGTGTTACAAATGAACATAAACTTGTATAAAATGATTCTCATTCTACCTTTAGGAGCATACAAAATCTTACTTATAGTTGTCTAACCTCACCTAAAATCTCTAATCCATGACACATATGTTTCAAGAATTGTTGTTTAAAAAGTTTTGTTTAGGATTCTCATGGGACCTTTTACAAGATCAAAGTGTCTTTCTAGTATTTAGACGGGTTACTTAGGGGTGTTACAAACGAACATAAACTTGTATAAAATGCTTCTCATTCTACCTTAAGCAACATACAAAAACTTACTTATAGTTGTTTAACCTCACCTAAAACCCCCGATCCATGACACATATGTTTCAAGAATTTTTGTTTAAAAAGTTTTGTTTAGGATTCTCATAGGACCTTTTACAAGATCATAGTGTCTTTCGAGTATTTAGAAGGGTTACTTAGGGGTGTTACAAACGAACATAAACTTGTATAAAATGCTTCTCATTCTACCTTAAGGAGCATACAAAAACTTACTTATAGTTGTCCTACCTCACCTAAATTCTCCAATCCATGACATGTATGTTTCAAGAAGTTTTGGTTAAAATTTTTTATTTAGGATTCTCATAGGACCTTTTAGAAGATCAAAGTGTCTTTCTAGTCTTTTAGAGGGGTTACTTAGTTGTGTTAAAAACGAACATAAACATGTAAAACATGCTTATCATTCTACCTTTGGGAGAATACAAAAACTTACTTATAGTTGTCCTACCTCACCTAAATTCTCCAATCCATGACATGTATGTTTCAAGAAGTTTTGGTTAAAATTTTTTATTTAGGATTCTCATAGGACCTTTTAGAAGATCAAAGTGTCTTTCTAGTCTTTTAGAGGGGTTACTTAGTTGTGTTAAAAACGAACATAATTTACATGCTTATCATTCTACCTTTGGGAGAATACAAAAACTTACTTATAGTTGTCCTACCTCACCTAAATTCTCCAATCCGTGACATATATGTTTCAAGAAGTTTTGGTTAAAAAGTTTTATTTTGGATTCTCATAGGACCTTTTAGAAGATCGAAATGTCTTTCTAGTCTTTTGGAGGGGTTACTTGGTTGTGTTACAAACGAACAAAAACATGTACAACATGCTTCTCATTCTACCTTTGGGAGCTTACAAAAACTTACTTATAGTTGTCTTACTGCACTTAAATTCTCCAATCCATGACACATAGGTTTCAAGAAGTTTTGTTTAAAAAGTTTTGTTTAGGATTATCATAGGAACTTGTTGAAGGTCAAAGTGTCTTTCTATTATTTAGAAGGGTTATTTAGGGGTGTTACAAATGAACATAAACTTGTATAAAATGATTCTCATTCTACCTTTAGGAGCATACAAAATCTTACTTATAGTTGTCTAACCTCACCTAAAATCTCTAATCCATGACACATATGTTTCAAGAATTGTTGTTTAAAAAGTTTTGTTTAGGATTCTCATGGGACCTTTTACAAGATCAAAGTGTCTTTCTAGTATTTAGACGGGTTACTTAGGGGTGTTACAAACGAACATAAACTTGTATAAAATGCTTCTCATTCTACCTTAAGCAACATACAAAAACTTACTTATAGTTGTTTAACCTCACCTAAAACCCCCGATCCATGACACATATGTTTCAAGAATTTTTGTTTAAAAAGTTTTGTTTAGGATTCTCATAGGACCTTTTACAAGATCATAGTGTCTTTCGAGTATTTAGAAGGGTTACTTAGGGGTGTTACAAACGAACATAAACTTGTATAAAATGCTTCTCATTCTACCTTAAGGAGCATACAAAAACTTACTTATAGTTGTCCTACCTCACCTAAATTCTCCAATCCATGACATGTATGTTTCAAGAAGTTTTGGTTAAAATTTTTTATTTAGGATTCTCATAGGACCTTTTAGAAGATCAAAGTGTCTTTCTAGTCTTTTAGAGGGGTTACTTAGTTGTGTTAAAAACGAACATAAACATGTAAAACATGCTTATCATTCTACCTTTGGGAGAATACAAAAACTTACTTATAGTTGTCCTACCTCACCTAAATTCTCCAATCCATGACATGTATGTTTCAAGAAGTTTTGGTTAAAATTTTTTATTTAGGATTCTCATAGGACCTTTTAGAAGATCAAAGTGTCTTTCTAGTATTTTAGAGGGGTTACTTAGTTGTGTTAGAAACGAACATAAACATGTAAAACATGCTTATCATTCTACCTTTGGGAGAATACAAAAACTTACTTATAGTTGTCCTACCTCACCTAAATTCTCCAATCCATGACATGTATGTTTCAAGAAGTTTTGGTTAAATTTTTTTATTTAGGATTCTCATAGGACCTTTTAGAAGATCAAAGTGTCTTTCTAGTCTTTTAGAGGGGTTACTTAGTTGTGTTAAAAACGAACATAAACATGTAAAACATGCTTATCATTCTACCTTTGGGAGAATACAAAAACTTACTTATAGTTGTCCTACTTCACCTAAATTCTCCAATCCATAACATATATGTTTCAAGAAGTTTTGGTTAAAAAGTTTTATTTAGGATTCTCATAGGACCTTTTAGAAGATCAAAGTGTCTTTCTAGCCTATTAGAGGGGTTACTTAGTTGTGTTACAATCGAACATAAACATGTAAAACATGCTTATCATTCTACCTTTGGGAGAATACAAAAACTTACTTATAGTTGTCCTACCTCACCTAAATTCTCCAATCCATGACATGTATGTTTCAAGAAGTTTTGGTTAAAATTTTTTATTTAGGATTCTCGTAGGACCTTTTAGAAGATCAAAGTGTCTTTCTAGTCTTTTAGAGGGGTTACTTAGTTGTGTTAAAAACGAACATAAACATGTAAAACATGCTTATCATTCTACCTTTGGGAGAATACAAAAACTTACTTATAGTTGTCCTACCTCACCTAAATTCTCCAATCCATGACATATATGTTTCAAGAAGTTTTGGTTAAAAAGTTTTATTTAGGATTCTCATAGGACCTTTTAGAAGATCAAAGTGTCTTTCTAGTCTTTTGGAGGGGTTACTTAGTTGTGTTAAAAACGAACATAAACATGTAAAACATGCTTATCATTCTACCTTTGGGAGAATACAAAAACTTACTTATAGTTGTCCTACCTCACCTAAATTCTCCAATCCATGACATGTATGTTTCAAGAAGTTTTGGTTAAAATTTTTTATTTAGGATTCTCATAGGACCTTTTAGAAGATCAAAGTGTCTTTCTAGTATTTTAGAGGGGTTACTTAGTTGTGTTAAAAACGAACATAAACATGTAAAACATGCTTATCATTCTACCTTTGGGAGAATACAAAAACTTACTTATTGTTGTCCTACCTCACCTAAATTCTCCAATCCATGACATGTATGTTTCAAGAAGTTTTGGTTAAATTTTTTTATTTAGGATTCTCATAGGACCTTTTAGAAGATCAAAGTGTCTTTCTAGTCTTTTAGAGGGGTTACTTAGTTGTGTTAAAAACGAACATAAACATGTAAAACATGCTTATCATTCTACCTTTGGGAGAATACAAAAACTTACTTATAGTTGTCCTACCTCACCTAAATTCTCCAATCCATGACATATATGTTTCAAGAAGTTTTGGTTAAAAAGTTTTATTTAGGATTCTCATAGGACCTTTTAGAAGATCAAAATGTCTTTCTAGTCTTTTGGAGGGGTTACTTAGTTGTGTTAAAAACGAACATAAACATGTAAAACATGCTTATCATTCTACCTTTGGGAGAATACAAAAACTTACTTATAGTTGTCCTACCTCACCTAAATTCTCCAATCCGTGACATATATGTTTCAAGAAGTTTTGGTTAAAAAGTTTTATTTAGGATTCTCATAGGACCTTTTAGAAGATCAAAATGTCTTTCTAGTCTTTTGGAGGGGTTACTTAGTTGTGTTAAAAACGAACATAAACATGTAAAACATGCTTATCATTCTACCTTTGGGAGAATACGAAAACTTACTTATAGTTGTCCTACCTCACCTAAATTCTCCAATCCATGACATGTATGTTTCAAGAAGTTTTGGTTAAAATCTTTTATTTAGGATTCTCATAGGACCTTTTAGAAGATCAAAGTGTCTTTCTAGTCTTTTAGAGGGGTTACTTAGTTGTGTTAAAAACGAACATAAACATGTAAAACATGCTTATCATTCTACCTTTGGGAGAATACAAAAACTTACTTATAGTTGTCCTACCTCACCTAAATTCTCCAATCCGTGACATATATGTTTCAAGAAGTTTTGGTTAAAAAGTTTTATTTTGGATTCTCATAGGACCTTTTAGAAGATCGAAATGTCTTTCTAGTCTTTTGGAGGGGTTACTTAGTTGTGTTACAAACGAACAAAAACATGTACAACATGCTTCTCATTCTACCTTTGGGAGCTTACAAAAACTTACTTATAGTTGTCTTACTGCACTTAAATTCTCCAATCCATGACACATAGGTTTCAAGAAGTTTTGTTTAAAAAGTTTTGTTTAGGATTATCATAGGAACTTGTTGAAGGTCAAAGTGTCTTTCTATTATTTAGAAGGGTTATTTAGGGGTGTTACAAATGAACATAAACTTGTATAAAATGATTCTCATTCTACCTTTAGGAGCATACAAAATCTTACTTATAGTTGTCTAACCTCACCTAAAATCTCTAATCCATGACACATATGTTTCAAGAATTTTTGTTTAAAAAGTTTTGTTTAGGATTCTCATGGGACCTTTTACAAGATCAAAGTGTCTTTCTAGTATTTAGACGGGTTACTTAGGGGTGTTACAAACGAACATAAACTTGTATAAAATGCTTCTCATTCTACCTTAAGCAACATACAAAAACTTACTTATAGTTGTTTAACCTCACCTAAAACCCCCGATCCATGACACATATGTTTCAAGAATTTTTGTTTAAAAAGTTTTGTTTAGGATTCTCATAGGACCTTTTACAAGATCAAAGTGTCTTTCGAGTATTTAGAAGGGTTACTTAGGGGTGTTACAAACGAACATAAACTTGTATAAAATGCTTCTCATTCTACCTTAAGGAGCATACAAAAACTTACTTATAGTTGTCCTACCTCACCTAAATTCTCCAATCCATGACATGTATGTTTCAAGAAGTTTTGGTTAAATTTTTTTATTTAGGATTCTCATAGGACCTTTTAGAAGATCAAAGTGTCTTTCTAGTCTTTTAGAGGGGTTACTTAGTTGTGTTAAAAACGAACATAAACATGTAAAACATGCTTATCATTCTACCTTTGGGAGAATACAAAAACTTACTTATAGTTGTCCTACCTCACCTAAATTCTCCAATCCATGACATGTATGTTTCAAGAAGTTTTGGTTAAATTTTTTTATTTAGGATTCTCATAGGACCTTTTAGAAGATCAAAGTGTCTTTCTAGTCTTTTAGAGGGGTTACTTAGTTGTGTTAAAAACGAACATAAACATGTAAAACATGCTTATCATTCTACCTTTGGGAGAATATAAAAACTTACTTATAGTTGTCCTACTTCACCTAAATTCTCCAATCCATAACATATATGTTTCAAGAAGTTTTGGTTAAAAAGTTTTATTTAGGATTCTCATAGGACCTTTTAGAAGATCAAAGTGTCTTTCTAGCCTATTAGAGGGGTTACTTAGTTGTGTTACAATCGAACATAAACATGTAAAACATGCTTATCATTCTACCTTTGGGAGAATACAAAAACTTACTTATAGTTGTCCTACCTCACCTAAATTCTCCAATCCATGACATGTATGTTTCAAGAAGTTTTGGTTAAAATTTTTTATTTGGGATTCTCGTAGGACCTTTTAGAAGATCAAAGTGTCTTTCTAGTCTTTTAGAGGGGTTACTTAGTTGTGTTAAAAACGAACATAAACATGTAAAACATGCTTATCATTCTACCTTTGGGAGAATACAAAAACTTACTTATAGTTGTCCTACCTCACCTAAATTCTCCAATCCATGACATGTATGTTTCAAGAAGTTTTGGTTAAATTTTTTTATTTAGGATTCTCATAGGACCTTTTAGAAGATCAAAGTGTCTTTCTAGTCTTTTAGAGGGGTTACTTAGTTGTGTTAAAAACGAACATAAACATGTAAAACATGCTTATCATTCTACCTTTGGGAGAATACAAAAACTTACTTATAGTTGTCCTACTTCACCTAAATTCTCCAATCCATAACATATATGTTTCAAGAAGTTTTGGTTAAAATTTTTTATTTAGGATTCTCATAGGACCTTTTAGAAGATCAAAGTGTCTTTCTAGTCTTTTAGAGGGGTTACTTAGTTGTGTTAAAAACGAACATAAACATGTAAAACATGCTTATCATTCTACCTTTGGGAGAATACAAAACTTACTTATAGTTGTCCTACCTCACCTAAATTCTCCAATCCATGACATGTATGTTTCAAGAAGTTTTGGTTAAATTTTTTTATTTAGGATTCTCATAGGACCTTTTAGAAGATCAAAGTGTCTTTCTAGTCTTTTAGAGGGGTTACTTAGTTGTGTTAAAAACGAACATAAACATGTAAAACATGCTTATCATTCTACCTTTGGGAGAATACAAAAACTTACTTATAGTTGTCCTACTTCACCTAAATTCTCCAATCCATAACATATATGTTTCAAGAAGTTTTGGTTAAAAAGTTTTATTTAGGATTCTCATAGGACCTTTTAGAAGATCAAAGTGTCTTTCTAGCCTATTAGAGGGGTTACTTAGTTGTGTTACAATCGAACATAAACATGTAAAACATGCTTATCATTCTACCTTTGGGAGAATACAAAAACTTACTTATAGTTGTCCTACCTCACCTAAATTCTCCAATCCATGACATGTATGTTTCAAGAAGTTTTGGTTAAAATTTTTTATTTAGGATTCTCGTAGGACCTTTTAGAAGATCAAAGTGTCTTTCTAGTCTTTTAGAGGGGTTACTTAGTTGTGTTAAAAACGAACATAAACATGTAAAACATGCTTATCATTCTACCTTTGGGAGAATACAAAAACTTACTTATAGTTGTCCTACCTCACCTAAATTCTCCAATCCATGACATATATGTTTCAAGAAGTTTTGGTTAAAAAGTTTTATTTAGGATTCTCATAGGACCTTTTAGAAGATCAAAGTGTCTTTCTAGTCTTTTGGAGGGGTTACTTAGTTGTGTTAAAAACGAACATAAACATGTAAAACATGCTTATCATTCTACCTTTGGGAGAATACAAAAACTTACTTATAGTTGTCCTACCTCACCTAAATTCTCCAATCCATGACATGTATGTTTCAAGAAGTTTTGGTTAAAATTTTTTATTTAGGATTCTCATAGGACCTTTTAGAAGATCAAAGTGTCTTTCTAGTATTTTATAGGGTTTACTTAGTTGTGTTAAAAACGAACATAAACATGTAAAACATGCTTATCATTCTACCTTTGGGAGAATACAAAAACTTACTTATTGTTGTCCTACCTCACCTAAATTCTCCAATCCATGACATGTATGTTTCAAGAAGTTTTGGTTAAATTTTTTTATTTAGGATTCTCATAGGACCTTTTAGAAGATCAAAGTGTCTTTCTAGTCTTTTAGAGGGGTTACTTAGTTGTGTTAAAAACGAACATAAACATGTAAAACATGCTTATCATTCTACCTTTGGGAGAATACAAAAACTTACTTATAGTTGTCCTACCTCACCTAAATTCTCCAATCCATGACATATATGTTTCAAGAAGTTTTGGTTAAAAAGTTTTATTTAGGATTCTCATAGGACCTTTTAGAAGATCAAAATGTCTTTCTAGTCTTTTGGAGGGGTTACTTAGTTGTGTTAAAAACGAACATAAACATGTAAAACATGCTTATCATTCTACCTTTGGGAGCATACAAAATCTTACTTATAGTTGTCCTACCTCACCTAAATTCTCCAATCCATGACATGTATGTTTCAAGAAGTTTTGGTTAAAATTTTTTATTTAGGATTCTCGTAGGACCTTTTAGAAGATCAAAGTGTCTTTCTAGTCTTTTAGAGGGGTTACTTAGTTGTGTTAAAAACGAACATAAACATGTAAAACATGCTTATCATTCTACCTTTGGGAGAATACAAAAACTTACTTATAGTTGTCCTACCTCACCTAAATTCTCCAATCCATGACATGTATGTTTCAAGAAGTTTTGGTTAAATTTTTTTATTTAGGATTCTCATAGGACCTTTTAGAAGATCAAAGTGTCTTTCTAGTCTTTTAGAGGGGTTACTTAGTTGTGTTAAAAACGAACATAAACATGTAAAACATGCTTATCATTCTACCTTTGGGAGAATACAAAAACTTACTTATAGTTGTCCTACTTCACCTAAATTCTCCAATCCATAACATATATGTTTCAAGAAGTTTTGGTTAAAATTTTTTATTTAGGATTCTCATAGGACCTTTTAGAAGATCAAAGTGTCTTTCTAGTCTTTTAGAGGGGTTACTTAGTTGTGTTAAAAACGAACATAAACATGTAAAACATGCTTATCATTCTACCTTTGGGAGAATACAAAACTTACTTATAGTTGTCCTACCTCACCTAAATTCTCCAATCCATGACATGTATGTTTCAAGAAGTTTTGGTTAAATTTTTTTATTTAGGATTCTCATAGGACCTTTTAGAAGATCAAAGTGTCTTTCTAGTCTTTTAGAGGGGTTACTTAGTTGTGTTAAAAACGAACATAAACATGTAAAACATGCTTATCATTCTACCTTTGGGAGAATACAAAAACTTACTTATAGTTGTCCTACTTCACCTAAATTCTCCAATCCATAACATATATGTTTCAAGAAGTTTTGGTTAAAAAGTTTTATTTAGGATTCTCATAGGACCTTTTAGAAGATCAAAGTGTCTTTCTAGCCTATTAGAGGGGTTACTTAGTTGTGTTACAATCGAACATAAACATGTAAAACATGCTTATCATTCTACCTTTGGGAGAATACAAAAACTTACTTATAGTTGTCCTACCTCACCTAAATTCTCCAATCCATGACATGTATGTTTCAAGAAGTTTTGGTTAAAATTTTTTATTTAGGATTCTCGTAGGACCTTTTAGAAGATCAAAGTGTCTTTCTAGTCTTTTAGAGGGGTTACTTAGTTGTGTTAAAAACGAACATAAACATGTAAAACATGCTTATCATTCTACCTTTGGGAGAATACAAAAACTTACTTATAGTTGTCCTACTTCACCTAAATTCTCCAATCCATAACATATATGTTTCAAGAAGTTTTGGTTAAAAACTTTTATTTAGGATTCTCATAGGACCTTTTAGAAGATCAAAGTGTCTTTCTAGCCTATTAGAGGGGTTACTTAGTTGTGTTACAATCGAACATAAACATGTAAAACATGCTTATCATTCTACCTTTGGGAGAATACAAAAACTTACTTATAGTTGTCCTACCTCACCTAAATTCTCCAATCCATGACATGTATGTTTCAAGAAGTTTTGGTTAAATTTTTTTATTTAGGATTCTCGTAGGACCTTTTAGAAGATCAAAGTGTCTTTCTAGTCTTTTAGAGGGGTTACTTAGTTGTGTTAAAAACGAACATAAACATGTAAAACATGCTTATCATTCTACCTTTGGGAGAATACAAAAACTTACTTATAGTTGTCCTACCTCACCTAAATTCTCCAATCCATGACATATATGTTTCAAGAAGTTTTGGTTAAAAAGTTTTATTTAGGATTCTCATAGGACCTTTTAGAAGATCAAAATGTCTTTCTAGTCTTTTGGAGGGGTTACTTAGTTGTGTTAAAAACGAACATAAACATGTAAAACATGCTTATCATTCTACCTTTGGGAGAATACGAAAACTTACTTATAGTTGTCCTACCTCACCTAAATTCTCCAATCCATGACATGTATGTTTCAAGAAGTTTTGGTTAAAATTTTTTATTTAGGATTCTCATAGGACCTTTTAGAAGATCAAAGTGTCTTTCTAGTCTTTTAGAGGGTTTACTTAGTTGTGTTAAAAACAAACATAAACATGTAAAACATGCTTATCATTCTACCTTTGGGAGAATACAAAAACTTACTTTTAGTTGTCCTACTTCACCTAAATTCTCCAATCCATAACATATATGTTTCAAGAAGTTTTGGTTAAAAAGTTTTATTTAGGATTCTCATAGGACCTTTTAGAAGATCAAAGTGTCTTTCTAGTCTTTTGGAGGGGTTACTTAGTTGTGTTACAAACGAACATAAACATGTACAACATGCTTCTCATTCTACCTTTGGGAGCATACAAAAACTTACTTATAGTTGTCTTACTGCACCTAAATTCTCCAATCCATGACACATAGGTTTCAAGAAGTTTTGTTTAAAAAGTTTTGTTTAGGATTATCATAGGAACTTGAAGAAGGTCAAAGTGTCTTTCTAGTCTTTTAGAGGGGTTACTTAGTTGTGTTAAAAACGAACATAAACATGTAAAACATGCTTATCATTCTACCTTTGGGAGAATACAAAAACTTACTTATAGTTGTCCTACTTCACCTAAATTCTCCAATCCATAACATATATGTTTCAAGAAGTTTTGGGTAAAAAGTTTTATTTAGGATTCTCATAGGACCTTTTAGAAGATCAAAGTGTCTTTCTAGCCTATTAGAGGGGTTACTTAGTTGTGTTACAATCGAACATAAACATGTAAAACATGCTTATCATTCTACCTTTGGGAGAATACAAAAACTTACTTATAGTTGTCCTACCTCACCTAAATTCTCCAATCCATGACATGTATGTTTCAAGAAGTTTTGGTTAAAATTTTTTATTTAGGATTCTCGTAGGACCTTTTAGAAGATCAAAGTGTCTTTCTAGTCTTTTAGAGGGGTTACTTAGTTGTGTTAAAAACGAACATAAACATGTAAAACATGCTTATCATTCTACCTTTGGGAGAATACAAAAACTTACTTATAGTTGTCCTACCTCACCTAAATTCTCCAATCCATGACATATATGTTTCAAGAAGTTTTGGTCAAAAATTTTTATTTAGGATTCTCATAGGACCTTTTAGAAGATCAAAATGTCTTTCTAGTCTTTTGGAGGGGTTACTTAGTTGTGTTAAAAACGAACATAAACATGTAAAACATGCTTATCATTCTACCTTTGGGAGAATACAAAAACTTACTTATAGTTGTCCTACCTCACCTAAATTCTCCAATCCATGACATGTATGTTTCAAGAAGTTTTGGTTAAAATTTTTTATTTAGGATTCTCATAGGACCTTTTAGAAGATCAAAGTGTCTTTCTAGTATTTTAGAGGGGTTACTTAGTTGTGTTAAAAACGAACATAAACATGTAAAACATGCTTATCATTCTACCTTTGGGAGAATACAAAAACTTACTTATAGTTGTCCTACCTCACCTAAATTCTCCAATCCATGACATGTATGTTTCAAGAAGTTTTGGTTAAATTTTTTTATTTAGGATTCTCATAGGACCTTTTAGAAGATCAAAGTGTCTTTCTAGTCTTTTAGAGGGGTTACTTAGTTGTGTTAAAAACGAACATAAACATGTAAAACATGCTTATCATTCTACCTTTGGGAGAATACAAAAACTTACTTATAGTTGTCCTACTTCACCTAAATTCTCCAATCCATAACATATATGTTTCAAGAAGTTTTGGTTAAAAAGTTTTATTTAGGATTCTCATAGGACCTTTTAGAAGATCAAAGTGTCTTTCTAGCCTATTAGAGGGGTTACTTAGTTGTGTTACAATCGAACATAAACATGTAAAACATGCTTATCATTCTACCTTTGGGAGAATACAAAAACTTACTTATAGTTGTCCTACCTCACCTAAATTCTCCAATCCATGACATGTATGTTTCAAGAAGTTTTGGTTAAAATTTTTTATTTAGGATTCTCGTAGGACCTTTTAGAAGATCAAAGTGTCTTTCTAGTCTTTTAGAGGGGTTACTTAGTTGTGTTAAAAACGAACATAAACATGTAAAACATGCTTATCATTCTACCTTTGGGAGAATACAAAAACTTACTTATAGTTGTCCTACTTCACCTAAATTCTCCAATCCATAACATATATGTTTCAAGAAGTTTTGGTTAAAAACTTTTATTTAGGATTCTCATAGGACCTTTTAGAAGATCAAAGTGTCTTTCTAGCCTATTAGAGGGGTTACTTAGTTGTGTTACAATCGAACATAAACATGTAAAACATGCTTATCATTCTACCTTTGGGAGAATACAAAAACTTACTTATAGTTGTCCTACCTCACCTAAATTCTCCAATCCATGACATGTATGTTTCAAGAAGTTTTGGTTAAATTTTTTTATTTAGGATTCTCGTAGGACCTTTTAGAAGATCAAAGTGTCTTTCTAGTCTTTTAGAGGGGTTACTTAGTTGTGTTAAAAACGAACATAAACATGTAAAACATGCTTATCATTCTACCTTTGGGAGAATACAAAAACTTACTTATAGTTGTCCTACCTCACCTAAATTCTCCAATCCATGACATATATGTTTCAAGAAGTTTTGGTTAAAAAGTTTTATTTAGGATTCTCATAGGACCTTTTAGAAGATCAAAATGTCTTTCTAGTCTTTTGGAGGGGTTACTTAGTTGTGTTAAAAACGAACATAAACATGTAAAACATGCTTATCATTCTACCTTTGGGAGAATACGAAAACTTACTTATAGTTGTCCTACCTCACCTAAATTCTCCAATCCATGACATGTATGTTTCAAGAAGTTTTGGTTAAAATTTTTTATTTAGGATTCTCATAGGACCTTTTAGAAGATCAAAGTGTCTTTCTAGTCTTTTAGAGGGTTTACTTAGTTGTGTTAAAAACAAACATAAACATGTAAAACATGCTTATCATTCTACCTTTGGGAGAATACAAAAACTTACTTTTAGTTGTCCTACTTCACCTAAATTCTCCAATCCATAACATATATGTTTCAAGAAGTTTTGGTTAAAAAGTTTTATTTAGGATTCTCATAGGACCTTTTAGAAGATCAAAGTGTCTTTCTAGTCTTTTGGAGGGGTTACTTAGTTGTGTTACAAACGAACATAAACATGTACAACATGCTTCTCATTCTACCTTTGGGAGCATACAAAAACTTACTTATAGTTGTCTTACTGCACCTAAATTCTCCAATCCATGACACATAGGTTTCAAGAAGTTTTGTTTAAAAAGTTTTGTTTAGGATTATCATAGGAACTTGAAGAAGGTCAAAGTGTCTTTCTAGTCTTTTAGAGGGGTTACTTAGTTGTGTTAAAAACGAACATAAACATGTAAAACATGCTTATCATTCTACCTTTGGGAGAATACAAAAACTTACTTATAGTTGTCCTACTTCACCTAAATTCTCCAATCCATAACATATATGTTTCAAGAAGTTTTGGGTAAAAAGTTTTATTTAGGATTCTCATAGGACCTTTTAGAAGATCAAAGTGTCTTTCTAGCCTATTAGAGGGGTTACTTAGTTGTGTTACAATCGAACATAAACATGTAAAACATGCTTATCATTCTACCTTTGGGAGAATACAAAAACTTACTTATAGTTGTCCTACCTCACCTAAATTCTCCAATCCATGACATGTATGTTTCAAGAAGTTTTGGTTAAAATTTTTTATTTAGGATTCTCGTAGGACCTTTTAGAAGATCAAAGTGTCTTTCTAGTCTTTTAGAGGGGTTACTTAGTTGTGTTAAAAACGAACATAAACATGTAAAACATGCTTATCATTCTACCTTTGGGAGAATACAAAAACTTACTTATAGTTGTCCTACCTCACCTAAATTCTCCAATCCATGACATATATGTTTCAAGAAGTTTTGGTCAAAAATTTTTATTTAGGATTCTCATAGGACCTTTTAGAAGATCAAAATGTCTTTCTAGTCTTTTGGAGGGGTTACTTAGTTGTGTTAAAAACGAACATAAACATGTAAAACATGCTTATCATTCTACCTTTGGGAGAATACAAAAACTTACTTATAGTTGTCCTACCTCACCTAAATTCTCCAATCCATGACATGTATGTTTCAAGAAGTTTTGGTTAAAATTTTTTATTTAGGATTCTCATAGGACCTTTTAGAAGATCAAAGTGTCTTTCTAGTATTTTAGAGGGGTTACTTAGTTGTGTTAAAAACGAACATAAACATGTAAAACATGCTTATCATTCTACCTTTGGGAGAATACAAAAACTTACTTATAGTTGTCCTACCTCACCTAAATTCTCCAATCCATGACATGTATGTTTCAAGAAGTTTTGGTTAAATTTTTTTATTTAGGATTCTCATAGGACCTTTTAGAAGATCAAAGTGTCTTTCTAGTCTTTTAGAGGGGTTACTTAGTTGTGTTAAAAACGAACATAAACATGTAAAACATGCTTATCATTCTACCTTTGGGAGAATACAAAAACTTACTTATAGTTGTCCTACTTCACCTAAATTCTCCAATCCATAACATATATGTTTCAAGAAGTTTTGGTTAAAAAGTTTTATTTAGGATTCTCATAGGACCTTTTAGAAGATCAAAGTGTCTTTCTAGCCTATTAGAGGGGTTACTTAGTTGTGTTACAATCGAACATAAACATGTAAAACATGCTTATCATTCTACCTTTGGGAGAATACAAAAACTTACTTATAGTTGTCCTACCTCACCTAAATTCTCCAATCCATGACATGTATGTTTCAAGAAGTTTTGGTTAAAATTTTTTATTTAGGATTCTCGTAGGACCTTTTAGAAGATCAAAGTGTCTTTCTAGTCTTTTAGAGGGGTTACTTAGTTGTGTTAAAAACGAACATAAACATGTAAAACATGCTTATCATTCTACCTTTGGGAGAATACAAAAACTTACTTATAGTTGTCCTACCTCACCTAAATTCTCCAATCCATGACATATATGTTTCAAGAAGTTTTGGTTAAAAAGTTTTATTTAGGATTCTCATAGGACCTTTTAGAAGATCAAAGTGTCTTTCTAGCCTTTTGGAGGGGTTACTTAGTTGTGTTAAAAACGAACATAAACATGTAAAACATGCTTATCATTCTACCTTTGGGAGAATACGAAAACTTACTTATAGTTGTCCTACCTCACCTAAATTCTCCAATCCATGACATGTATGTTTCAAGAAGTTTTGGTTAAAATTTTTTATTTAGGATTCTCGTAGGACCTTTTAGAAGATCAAAGTGTCTTTCTAGTCTTTTAGAGGGGTTACTTAGTTGTGTTAAAAACAAACATAAACATGTAAAACATGCTTATCATTCTACCTTTGGGAGAATACAAAAACTTACTTATAGTTGTCCTACCTCACCTAAATTCTCCAATCCATGACATATATGTTTCAAGAAGTTTTGGTTAAAAAATTTTATTTAGGATTCTCATAGGACCTTTTAGAAGATCAAAATGTCTTTCTAGTCTTTTGGAGGGGTTACTTAGTTGTGTTACAAACGAACATAAACATGTAAAACATGCTTCTCATTCTACCTTTGGGAGCATACGAAAACTTACTTATAGTTGTCCTACCTCACCTAAATTCTCCAATCCATGACATGTATGTTTCAAGAAGTTTTGGTTAAAATTTTTTATTTAGGATTCTCATAGGACCTTTTAGAAGATCAAAGTGTCTTTCTAGTCTTTTAGAGGGGTTACTTAGTTGTGTTAAAAACAAACATAAACATGTAAAACATGCTTATCATTCTACCTTTGGGAGAATACAAAAACTTACTTTTAGTTGTCCTACTTCACCTAAATTCTCCAATCCATAACATATATGTTTCAAGAAGTTTTGGTTAAAAAGTTTTATTTAGGATTCTCATAGGACCTTTTAGAAGATCAAAGTGTCTTTCTAGTCTTTTGGAGGGGTTACTTAGTTGTGTTACAAACGAACATAAACATGTACAACATGCTTCTCATTCTACCTTTGGGAGCATACAAAAACTTACTTATAGTTGTCTTACTGCACCTAAATTCTCCAATCCATGACACATAGGTTTCAAGAAGTTTTGTTTAAAAAGTTTTGTTTAGGATTATCATAGGAACTTGAAGAAGGTCAAAGTGTCTTTCTATTATTTAGAAGGGTTATTTAGGGGTGTTACAAATGAACATAAACTTGTATAAAATGATTCTCATTCTACCTTTAGGAGCATACAAAATCTTACTTATAGGTGTCTAACCTCACCTAAAATCTCCAATCCATGACACATGTTTCAAGAATTGTTGTTTAAAAAGTTTTGTTTAGGATTCTCATGGGACCTTTTACAAGATCAAAGTGTCTTTCTAGTATTTTAGAGGGGTTACTTAGTTGTGTTAAAAACGAACATAAACATGTAAAACATGCTTATCATTCTACCTTTGGGAGAATACAAAAACTTACTTATAGTTGTCCTACCTCACCTAAATTCTCCAATCCATGACATGTATGTTTCAAGAAGTTTTGGTTAAATTTTTTTAGTTAGGATTCTCATAGGACCTTTTAGAAGATCAAAGTGTCTTTCTAGTCTTTTAGAGGGGTTACTTAGTTGTGTTAAAAACGAACATAAACATGTAAAACATGCTTATCATTCTACCTTTGGGAGAATACAAAAACTTACTTATAGTTGTCCTACTTCACCTAAATTCTCCAATCCATAACATATATGTTTCAAGAAGTTTTGGTTAAAAAGTTTTATTTAGGATTCTCATAGGACCTTTTAGAAAATCAAAGTGTCTTTCTAGCCTATTAGAGGGGTTACTTAGTTGTGTTACAATCGAACATAAACATGTAAAACATGCTTATCATTCTACCTTTGGGAGAATACAAAAACTTACTTATAGTTGTCCTACCTCACCTAAATTCTCCAATCCATGACATGTATGTTTCAAGAAGTTTTGGTTAAAAATTTTTATTTAGGATTCTCGTAGGACCTTTTAGAAGATCAAAGTGTCTTTCTAGTCTTTTAGAGGGGTTACTTAGTTGTGTTAAAAACGAACATAAACATGTAAAACATGCTTATCATTCTACCTTTGGGAGAATACAAAAACTTACTTATAGTTGTCCTACCTCACCTAAATTCTCCAATCCATGACATATATGTTTCAAGAAGTTTTGGTTAAAAAGTTTTATTTAGGATTCTCATAGGACCTTTTAGAAGATCAAAATGTCTTTCTAGTCTTTTGGAGGGGTTACTTAATTGTGTTAAAAACGAACATAAACATGTAAAACATGCTTATCATTCTACCTTTGGGAGAATACGAAAACTTACTTATAGTTGTCCTACCTCACCTAAATTCTCCAATCCATGACATGTATGTTTCAAGAAGTTTTGGTTAAAATTTTTTATTTAGGATTCTCATAGGACCTTTTAGAAGATCAAAGTGTCTTTCTAGTCTTTTAGAGGGGTTACTTAGTTGTGTTAAAAACAAACATAAACATGTAAAACATGCTTATCATTCTACCTTTGGGAGAATACAAAAACTTACTTTTAGTTGTCCTACCTCACCTAAATTCTCCAATCCATGACATATATGTTTCAAGAAGTTTTGGTTAAAAAGTTTTATTTAGGATTCTCATAGGACCTTTTAGAAGATCAAAATGTCTTTCTAGTCTTTTGGAGGGGTTACTTAGTTGTGTTAAAAACGAACATAAACATGTAAAACATGCTTATCATTCTACCTTTGGGAGAATACGAAAACTTACTTATAGTTGTCCTACCTCACCTAAATTCTCCAATCCATGACATGTATGTTTCAAGAAGTTTTGGTTAAAAATTTTTATTTAGGATTCTCGTAGGACCTTTTAGAAGATCAAAGTGTCTTTCTAGTCTTTTAGAGGGGTTACTTAGTTGTGTTAAAAACAAACATAAACATGTAAAACATGCTTATCATTCTACCTTTGGGAGAATACAAAAACTTACTTATAGTTGTCCTACCTCACCTAAATTCTCCAATCCATGACATATATGTTTCAAGAAGTTTTGGTTAAAAAGTTTTATTTAGGATTCTCATAGGACCTTTTAGAAGATCAAAATGTCTTTCTAGTCTTTTGGAGGGGTTACTTAGTTGTGTTAAAAACGAACATAAACATGTAAAACATGCTTATCATTCTACCTTTGGGAGAATACGAAAACTTACTTATAGTTGTCCTACCTCACCTAAATTCTCCAATCCATGACATGTATGTTTCAAGAAGTTTTGGTTAAATTTTTTTATTTAGGATTCTCATAGGACCTTTTAGAAGATCAAAGTGTCTTTCTAGTCTTTTAGAGGGGTTACTTAGTTGTGTTAAAAACAAACATAAACATGTAAAACATGCTTATCATTCTACCTTTGGGAGAATACAAAAACTTACTTTTAGTTGTCCTACTTCACCTAAATTCTCCAATCCATAACATATATGTTTCAAGAAGTTTTGGTTAAAAAGTTTTATTTAGGATTCTCATAGGACCTTTTAGAAGATCAAAGTGTCTTTCTAGTCTTTTAGAGGGGTTTCTTAGTTGTGTTAAAAACGAACATAAACATGTAAAACATGCTTATCATTCTACCTTTGGGAGAATACAAAAACTTACTTATAGTTGTCCTACTTCACCTAAATTCTCCAATCCATAACATATATGTTTCAAGAAGTTTTGGTTAAAAAGTTTTATTTAGGATTCTCATAGGACCTTTTAGAAGATCAAAGTGTCTTTCTAGCCTATTAGAGGGGTTACTTAGTTGTGTTACAATCGAACATAAACATGTAAAACATGCTTATCATTCTACCTTTGGGAGAATACAAAAACTTACTTATAGTTGTCCTACCTCACCTAAATTCTCCAATCCATGACATGTATGTTTCAAGAAGTTTTGGTTAAAATTTTTTATTTAGGATTCTCATAGGACCTTTTAGAAGATCAAAATGTCTTTCTAGTCTTTTGGAGGGGTTACTTAGTTGTGTTAAAAACGAACATAAACATGTAAAACATGCTTATCATTCTACCTTTGGGAGAATACAAAAACTTACTTATAGTTGTCCTACCTCACCTAAATTCTCCAATCCATGACATGTATGTTTCAAGAAGTTTTGGTTAAAAATTTTTATTTAGGATTCTCGTAGGACCTTTTAGAAGATCAAAGTGTCTTTCTAGTCTTTTAGAGGGGTTACTTAGTTGTGTTAAAAACGAACATAAACATGTAAAACATGCTTATCATTCTACCTTTGGGAGAATACAAAAACTTACTTATAGTTGTCCTACCTCACCTAAATTCTCCAATCCATGACATATATGTTTCAAGAAGTTTTGGTTAAAAAGTTTTATTTAGGATTCTCATAGGACCTTTTAGAAGATCAAAATGTCTTTCTAGTCTTTTGGAGGGGTTACTTAATTGTGTTAAAAACGAACATAAACATGTAAAACATGCTTATCATTCTACCTTTGGGAGAATACGAAAACTTACTTATAGTTGTCCTACCTCACCTAAATTCTCCAATCCATGACATGTATGTTTCAAGAAGTTTTGGTTAAAATTTTTTATTTAGGATTCTCATAGGACCTTTTAGAAGATCAAAGTGTCTTTCTAGTCTTTTAGAGGGGTTACTTAGTTGTGTTAAAAACAAACATAAACATGTAAAACATGCTTATCATTCTACCTTTGGGAGAATACAAAAACTTACTTTTAGTTGTCCTACCTCACCTAAATTCTCCAATCCATGACATATATGTTTCAAGAAGTTTTGGTTAAAAAGTTTTATTTAGGATTCTCATAGGACCTTTTAGAAGATCAAAATGTCTTTCTAGTCTTTTGGAGGGGTTACTTAGTTGTGTTAAAAACGAACATAAACATGTAAAACATGCTTATCATTCTACCTTTGGGAGAATACGAAAACTTACTTATAGTTGTCCTACCTCACCTAAATTCTCCAATCCATGACATGTATGTTTCAAGAAGTTTTGGTTAAAAATTTTTATTTAGGATTCTCGTAGGACCTTTTAGAAGATCAAAGTGTCTTTCTAGTCTTTTAGAGGGGTTACTTAGTTGTGTTAAAAACGAACATAAACATGTAAAACATGCTTATCATTCTACCTTTGGGAGAATACAAAAACTTACTTATAGTTGTCCTACCTCACCTAAATTCTCCAATCCATGACATATATGTTTCAAGAAGTTTTGGTTAAAAAGTTTTATTTAGGATTCTCATAGGACCTTTTAGAAGATCAAAATGTCTTTCTAGTCTTTTGGAGGGGTTACTTAGTTGTGTTAAAAACGAACATAAACATGTAAAACATGCTTATCATTCTACCTTTGGGAGAATACGAAAACTTACTTATAGTTGTCCTACCTCACCTAAATTCTCCAATCCATGACATGTATGTTTCAAGAAGTTTTGGTTAAATTTTTTTATTTAGGATTCTCATAGGACCTTTTAGAAGATCAAAGTGTCTTTCTAGTCTTTTAGAGGGGTTACTTAGTTGTGTTAAAAACAAACATAAACATGTAAAACATGCTTATCATTCTACCTTTGGGAGAATACAAAAACTTACTTTTAGTTGTCCTACTTCACCTAAATTCTCCAATCCATAACATATATGTTTCAAGAAGTTTTGGTTAAAAAGTTTTATTTAGGATTCTCATAGGACCTTTTAGAAGATCAAAGTGTCTTTCTAGTCTTTTAGAGGGGTTACTTAGTTGTGTTAAAAACGAACATAAACATGTAAAACATGCTTATCATTCTACCTTTGGGAGAATACAAAAACTTACTTATAGTTGTCCTACCTCACCTAAATTCTCCAATCCATGACATATATGTTTCAAGAAGTTTTGGTTAAAAAGTTTTATTTAGGATTCTCATAGGACCTTTTAGAAGATCAAAATGTCTTTCTAGTCTTTTGGAGGGGTTACTTAATTGTGTTAAAAACGAACATAAACATGTAAAACATGCTTATCATTCTACCTTTGGGAGAATACGAAAACTTACTTATAGTTGTCCTACCTCACCTAAATTCTCCAATCCATGACATGTATGTTTCAAGAAGTTTTGGTTAAAATTTTTTATTTAGGATTCTCATAGGACCTTTTAGAAGATCAAAATGTCTTTCTAGTCTTTTGGAGGGGTTACTTAGTTGTGTTAAAAACGAACATAAACATGTAAAACATGCTTATCATTCTACCTTTGGGAGAATACGAAAACTTACTTATAGTTGTCCTACCTCACCTAAATTCTCCAATCCATGACATGTATGTTTCAAGAAGTTTTGGTTAAAAATTTTTATTTAGGATTCTCGTAGGACCTTTTAGAAGATCAAAGTGTCTTTCTAGTCTTTTAGAGGGGTTACTTAGTTGTGTTAAAAACAAACATAAACATGTAAAACATGCTTATCATTCTACCTTTGGGAGAATACAAAAACTTACTTATAGTTGTCCTACCTCACCTAAATTCTCCAATCCATGACATATATGTTTCAAGAAGTTTTGGTTAAAAAGTTTTATTTAGGATTCTCATAGGACCTTTTAGAAGATCAAAATGTCTTTCTAGTCTTTTGGAGGGGTTACTTAGTTGTGTTAAAAACGAACATAAACATGTAAAACATGCTTATCATTCTACCTTTGGGAGAATACGAAAACTTACTTATAGTTGTCCTACCTCACCTAAATTCTCCAATCCATGACATGTATGTTTCAAGAAGTTTTGGTTAAATTTTTTTATTTAGGATTCTCATAGGACCTTTTAGAAGATCAAAGTGTCTTTCTAGTCTTTTAGAGGGGTTACTTAGTTGTGTTAAAAACAAACATAAACATGTAAAACATGCTTATCATTCTACCTTTGGGAGAATACAAAAACTTACTTTTAGTTGTCCTACTTCACCTAAATTCTCCAATCCATAACATATATGTTTCAAGAAGTTTTGGTTAAAAAGTTTTATTTAGGATTCTCATAGGACCTTTTAGAAGATCAAAGTGTCTTTCTAGTCTTTTAGAGGGGTTTCTTAGTTGTGTTAAAAACGAACATAAACATGTAAAACATGCTTATCATTCTACCTTTGGGAGAATACAAAAACTTACTTATAGTTGTCCTACTTCACCTAAATTCTCCAATCCATAACATATATGTTTCAAGAAGTTTTGGTTAAAAAGTTTTATTTAGGATTCTCATAGGACCTTTTAGAAGATCAAAGTGTCTTTCTAGCCTATTAGAGGGGTTACTTAGTTGTGTTACAATCGAACATAAACATGTAAAACATGCTTATCATTCTACCTTTGGGAGAATACAAAAACTTACTTATAGTTGTCCTACCTCACCTAAATTCTCCAATCCATGACATGTATGTTTCAAGAAGTTTTGGTTAAAATTTTTTATTTAGGATTCTCATAGGACCTTTTAGAAGATCAAAATGTCTTTCTAGTCTTTTGGAGGGGTTACTTAGTTGTGTTAAAAACGAACATAAACATGTAAAACATGCTTATCATTCTACCTTTGGGAGAATACAAAAACTTACTTATAGTTGTCCTACCTCACCTAAATTCTCCAATCCATGACATGTATGTTTCAAGAAGTTTTGGTTAAAAATTTTTATTTAGGATTCTCGTAGGACCTTTTAGAAGATCAAAGTGTCTTTCTAGTCTTTTAGAGGGGTTACTTAGTTGTGTTAAAAACGAACATAAACATGTAAAACATGCTTATCATTCTACCTTTGGGAGAATACAAAAACTTACTTATAGTTGTCCTACCTCACCTAAATTCTCCAATCCATGACATATATGTTTCAAGAAGTTTTGGTTAAAAAGTTTTATTTAGGATTCTCATAGGACCTTTTAGAAGATCAAAATGTCTTTCTAGTCTTTTGGAGGGGTTACTTAATTGTGTTAAAAACGAACATAAACATGTAAAACATGCTTATCATTCTACCTTTGGGAGAATACGAAAACTTACTTATAGTTGTCCTACCTCACCTAAATTCTCCAATCCATGACATGTATGTTTCAAGAAGTTTTGGTTAAAATTTTTTATTTAGGATTCTCATAGGACCTTTTAGAAGATCAAAGTGTCTTTCTAGTCTTTTAGAGGGGTTACTTAGTTGTGTTAAAAACAAACATAAACATGTAAAACATGCTTATCATTCTACCTTTGGGAGAATACAAAAACTTACTTTTAGTTGTCCTACCTCACCTAAATTCTCCAATCCATGACATATATGTTTCAAGAAGTTTTGGTTAAAAAGTTTTATTTAGGATTCTCATAGGACCTTTTAGAAGATCAAAATGTCTTTCTAGTCTTTTGGAGGGGTTACTTAGTTGTGTTAAAAACGAACATAAACATGTAAAACATGCTTATCATTCTACCTTTGGGAGAATACGAAAACTTACTTATAGTTGTCCTACCTCACCTAAATTCTCCAATCCATGACATGTATGTTTCAAGAAGTTTTGGTTAAAAATTTTTATTTAGGATTCTCGTAGGACCTTTTAGAAGATCAAAGTGTCTTTCTAGTCTTTTAGAGGGGTTACTTAGTTGTGTTAAAAACGAACATAAACATGTAAAACATGCTTATCATTCTACCTTTGGGAGAATACAAAAACTTACTTATAGTTGTCCTACCTCACCTAAATTCTCCAATCCATGACATATATGTTTCAAGAAGTTTTGGTTAAAAAGTTTTATTTAGGATTCTCATAGGACCTTTTAGAAGATCAAAATGTCTTTCTAGTCTTTTGGAGGGGTTACTTAGTTGTGTTAAAAACGAACATAAACATGTAAAACATGCTTATCATTCTACCTTTGGGAGAATACGAAAACTTACTTATAGTTGTCCTACCTCACCTAAATTCTCCAATCCATGACATGTATGTTTCAAGAAGTTTTGGTTAAATTTTTTTATTTAGGATTCTCATAGGACCTTTTAGAAGATCAAAGTGTCTTTCTAGTCTTTTAGAGGGGTTACTTAGTTGTGTTAAAAACAAACATAAACATGTAAAACATGCTTATCATTCTACCTTTGGGAGAATACAAAAACTTACTTTTAGTTGTCCTACTTCACCTAAATTCTCCAATCCATAACATATATGTTTCAAGAAGTTTTGGTTAAAAAGTTTTATTTAGGATTCTCATAGGACCTTTTAGAAGATCAAAGTGTCTTTCTAGTCTTTTAGAGGGGTTACTTAGTTGTGTTAAAAACGAACATAAACATGTAAAACATGCTTATCATTCTACCTTTGGGAGAATACAAAAACTTACTTATAGTTGTCCTACCTCACCTAAATTCTCCAATCCATGACATATATGTTTCAAGAAGTTTTGGTTAAAAAGTTTTATTTAGGATTCTCATAGGACCTTTTAGAAGATCAAAATGTCTTTCTAGTCTTTTGGAGGGGTTACTTAGTTGTGTTAAAAACGAACATAAACATGTAAAACATGCTTATCATTCTACCTTTGGGAGAATACGAAAACTTACTTATAGTTGTCCTACCTCACCTAAATTCTCCAATCCATGACATGTATGTTTCAAGAAGTTTTGGTTAAAAATTTTTATTTAGGATTCTCGTAGGACCTTTTAGAAGATCAAAGTGTCTTTCTAGTCTTTTAGAGGGGTTACTTAGTTGTGTTAAAAACGAACATAAACATGTAAAACATGCTTATCATTCTACCTTTGGGAGAATACAAAAACTTACTTATAGTTGTCCTACCTCACCTAAATTCTCCAATCCATGACATATATGTTTCAAGAAGTTTTGGTTAAAAAGTTTTATTTAGGATTCTCATAGGACCTTTTAGAAGATCAAAATGTCTTTCTAGTCTTTTGGAGGGGTTACTTAGTTGTGTTAAAAACGAACATAAACATGTAAAACATGCTTATCATTCTACCTTTGGGAGAATACGAAAACTTACTTATAGTTGTCCTACCTCACCTAAATTCTCCAATCCATGACATGTATGTTTCAAGAAGTTTTGGTTAAATTTTTTTATTTAGGATTCTCATAGGACCTTTTAGAAGATCAAAGTGTCTTTCTAGTCTTTTAGAGGGGTTACTTAGTTGTGTTAAAAACAAACATAAACATGTAAAACATGCTTATCATTCTACCTTTGGGAGAATACAAAAACTTACTTTTAGTTGTCCTACCTCACCTAAATTCTCCAATCCATGACATGTATGTTTCAAGAAGTTTTGGTTAAATTTTTTTATTTAGGATTCTCATAGGACCTTTTAGAAGATCAAAGTGTCTTTCTAGTCTTTTAGAGGGGTTACTTAGTTGTGTTAAAAACGAACATAAACATGTAAAACATGCTTATCATTCTACCTTTGGGAGAATACAAAAACTTACTTATAGTTGTCCTACCTCACCTAAATTCTCCAATCCATGACATATATGTTTCAAGAAGTTTTGGTTAAAAAGTTTTATTTAGGATTCTCATAGGACCTTTTAGAAGATCAAAATGTCTTTCTAGTCTTTTGGAGGGGTTACTTAATTGTGTTAAAAACGAACATAAACATGTAAAACATGCTTATCATTCTACCTTTGGGAGAATACGAAAACTTACTTATAGTTGTCCTACCTCACCTAAATTCTCCAATCCATGACATGTATGTTTCAAGAAGTTTTGGTTAAAATTTTTTATTTAGGATTCTCATAGGACCTTTTAGAAGATCAAAGTGTCTTTCTAGTCTTTTAGAGGGGTTACTTAGTTGTGTTAAAAAACAAACATAAACATGTAAAACATGCTTATCATTCTACCTTTGGGAGAATACAAAAACTTACTTTTAGTTGTCCTACCTCACCTAAATTCTCCAATCCATGACATATATGTTTCAAGAAGTTTTGGTTAAAAAGTTTTATTTAGGATTCTCATAGGACCTTTTAGAAGATCAAAATGTCTTTCTAGTCTTTTGGAGGGGTTACTTAGTTGTGTTAAAAACGAACATAAACATGTAAAACATGCTTATCATTCTACCTTTGGGAGAATACGAAAACTTACTTATAGTTGTCCTACCTCACCTAAATTCTCCAATCCATGACATGTATGTTTCAAGAAGTTTTGGTTAAAAATTTTTATTTAGGATTCTCGTAGGACCTTTTAGAAGATCAAAGTGTCTTTCTAGTCTTTTAGAGGGGTTACTTAGTTGTGTTAAAAACAAACATAAACATGTAAAACATGCTTATCATTCTACCTTTGGGAGAATACAAAAACTTACTTATAGTTGTCCTACCTCACCTAAATTCTCCAATCCATGACATATATGTTTCAAGAAGTTTTGGTTAAAAAGTTTTATTTAGGATTCTCATAGGACCTTTTAGAAGATCAAAATGTCTTTCTAGTCTTTTGGAGGGGTTACTTAGTTGTGTTAAAAATGAACATAAACATGTAAAACATGCTTATCATTCTACCTTTGGGAGAATACGAAAACTTACTTATAGTTGTCCTACCTCACCTAAATTCTCCAATCCATGACATGTATGTTTCAAGAAGTTTTGGTTAAATTTTTTTATTTAGGATTCTCATAGGACCTTTTAGAAGATCAAAGTGTCTTTCTAGTCTTTTAGAGGGGTTACTTAGTTGTGTTAAAAACAAACATAAACATGTAAAACATGCTTATCATTCTACCTTTGGGAGAATACAAAAACTTACTTTTAGTTGTCCTACTTCACCTAAATTCTCCAATCCATAACATATATGTTTCAAGAAGTTTTGGTTAAAAAGTTTTATTTAGGATTCTCATAGGACCTTTTAGAAGATCAAAGTGTCTTTCTAGTCTTTTAGAGGGGTTTCTTAGTTGTGTTAAAAACGAACATAAACATGTAAAACATGCTTATCATTCTACCTTTGGGAGAATACAAAAACTTACTTATAGTTGTCCTACTTCACCTAAATTCTCCAATCCATAACATATATGTTTCAAGAAGTTTTGGTTAAAAAGTTTTATTTAGGATTCTCATAGGACCTTTTAGAAGATCAAAGTGTCTTTCTAGCCTATTAGAGGGGTTACTTAGTTGTGTTACAATCGAACATAAACATGTAAAACATGCTTATCATTCTACCTTTGGGAGAATACAAAAACTTACTTATAGTTGTCCTACCTCACCTAAATTCTCCAATCCATGACATGTATGTTTCAAGAAGTTTTGGTTAAAATTTTTTATTTAGGATTCTCATAGGACCTTTTAGAAGATCAAAATGTCTTTCTAGTCTTTTGGAGGGGTTACTTAGTTGTGTTAAAAACGAACATAAACATGTAAAACATGCTTATCATTCTACCTTTGGGAGAATACAAAAACTTACTTATAGTTGTCCTACCTCACCTAAATTCTCCAATCCATGACATGTATGTTTCAAGAAGTTTTGGTTAAAAATTTTTATTTAGGATTCTCGTAGGACCTTTTAGAAGATCAAAGTGTCTTTCTAGTCTTTTAGAGGGGTTACTTAGTTGTGTTAAAAACGAACATAAACATGTAAAACATGCTTATCATTCTACCTTTGGGAGAATACAAAAACTTACTTATAGTTGTCCTACCTCACCTAAATTCTCCAATCCATGACATATATGTTTCAAGAAGTTTTGGTTAAAAAGTTTTATTTAGGATTCTCATAGGACCTTTTAGAAGATCAAAATGTCTTTCTAGTCTTTTGGAGGGGTTACTTAGTTGTGTTAAAAACGAACATAAACATGTAAAACATGCTTATCATTCTACCTTTGGGAGAATACGAAAACTTACTTATAGTTGTCCTACCTCACCTAAATTCTCCAATCCATGACATGTATGTTTCAAGAAGTTTTGGTTAAAATTTTTTATTTAGGATTCTCATAGGACCTTTTAGAAGATCAAAGTGTCTTTCTAGTCTTTTAGAGGGGTTACTTAGTTGTGTTAAAAACAAACATAAACATGTAAAACATGCTTATCATTCTACCTTTGGGAGAATACAAAAACTTACTTTTAGTTGTCCTACCTCACCTAAATTCTCCAATCCATGACATATATGTTTCAAGAAGTTTTGGTTAAAAAGTTTTATTTAGGATTCTCATAGGACCTTTTAGAAGATCAAAATGTCTTTCTAGTCTTTTGGAGGGGTTACTTAGTTGTGTTAAAAACGAACATAAACATGTAAAACATGCTTATCATTCTACCTTTGGGAGAATACGAAAACTTACTTATAGTTGTCCTACCTCACCTAAATTCTCCAATCCATGACATGTATGTTTCAAGAAGTTTTGGTTAAATTTTTTTATTTAGGATTCTCATAGGACCTTTTAGAAGATCAAAGTGTCTTTCTAGTCTTTTAGAGGGGTTACTTAGTTGTGTTAAAAACAAACATAAACATGTAAAACATGCTTATCATTCTACCTTTGGGAGAATACAAAAACTTACTTTTAGTTGTCCTACTTCACCTAAATTCTCCAATCCATAACATATATGTTTCAAGAAGTTTTGGTTAAAAAGTTTTATTTAGGATTCTCATAGGACCTTTTAGAAGATCAAAGTGTCTTTCTAGTCTTTTGGAGGGGTTACTTAGTTGTGTTACAAACGAACATAAACATGTACAACATGCTTCTCATTCTACCTTTGGGAGCATACAAAAACTTACTTATAGTTGTCTTACTGCACCTAAATTCTCCAATCCATGACACATAGGTTTCAAGAAGTTTTGTTTAAAAAGTTTTGTTTAGGATTATCATAGGAACTTGAAGAAGGTCAAAGTGTCTTTCTATTATTTAGAAGGGTTATTTAGGGGTGTTACAAATGAACATAAACTTGTATAAAATGATTCTCATTCTACCTTTAGGAGCATACAAAATCTTACTTATAGTTGTCTAACCTCACCTAAAATCTCCAATCCATGACACATGTTTCAAGAATTGTTGTTTAAAAAGTTTTGTTTAGGATTCTCATGGGACCTTTTACAAGATCAAAGTGTCTTTCTAGTATTTTAGAGGGGTTACTTAGTTGTGTTAAAAACGAACATAAACATGTAAAACATGCTTATCATTCTACCTTAGGGAGAATACAAAAACTTACTTATAGTTGTCCTACCTCACCTAAATTCTCCAATCCATGACATGTATGTTTCAAGAAGTTTTGGTTAAAAAGTTTTATTTAGGATTCTCATAGGACCTTTTAGAAGATCAAAGTGTCTTTCTAGCCTATTAGAGGGGTTACTTAGTTGTGTTACAATCGAACATAAACATGTAAAACATGCTTATCATTCTACCTTTGGGAGAATACAAAAACTTACTTATAGTTGTCCTACCTCACCTAAATTCTCCAATCCATGACATGTATGTTTCAAGAAGTTTTGGTTAAAAATTTTTATTTAGGATTCTCGTAGGACCTTTTAGAAGATCAAAGTGTCTTTCTAGTCTTTTAGAGGGGTTACTTAGTTGTGTTAAAAACAAACATAAACATGTAAAACATGCTTATCATTCTACCTTTGGGAGAATACAAAAACTTACTTATAGTTGTCCTACCTCACCTAAATTCTCCAATCCATGACATATATGTTTCAAGAAGTTTTGGTTAAAAAGTTTTATTTAGGATTCTCATAGGACCTTTTAGAAGATCAAAATGTCTTTCTAGTCTTTTGGAGGGGTTACTTAGTTGTGTTAAAAACGAACATAAACATGTAAAACATGCTTATCATTCTACCTTTGGGAGAATACGAAAACTTACTTATAGTTGTCCTACCTCACCTAAATTCTCCAATCCATGACATGTATGTTTCAAGAAGTTTTGGTTAAAATTTTTTATTTAGGATTCTCATAGGACCTTTTAGAAGATCAAAGTGTCTTTCTAGTCTTTTAGAGGGGTTACTTAGTTGTGTTAAAAACAAACATAAACATGTAAAACATGCTTATCATTCTACCTTTGGGAGAATACAAAAACTTACTTTTAGTTGTCCTACCTCACCTAAATTCTCCAATCCATGACATATATGTTTCAAGAAGTTTTGGTTAAAAAGTTTTATTTAGGATTCTCATAGGACCTTTTAGAAGATCAAAATGTCTTTCTAGTCTTTTGGAGGGGTTACTTAGTTGTGTTAAAAACGAACATAAACATGTAAAACATGCTTATCATTCTACCTTTGGGAGAATACGAAAACTTACTTATAGTTGTCCTACCTCACCTAAATTCTCCAATCCATGACATGTATGTTTCAAGAAGTTTTGGTTAAAATTTTTTATTTAGGATTCTCATAGGACCTTTTAGAAGATCAAAGTGTCTTTCTAGTCTTTTAGAGGGGTTACTTAGTTGTGTTAAAAACAAACATAAACATGTAAAACATGCTTATCATTCTACCTTTGGGAGAATACAAAAACTTACTTTTAGTTGTCCTACTTCACCTAAATTCTCCAATCCATAACATATATGTTTCAAGAAGTTTTGGTTAAAAAGTTTTATTTAGGATTCTCATAGGACCTTTTAGAAGATCAAAGTGTCTTTCTAGTCTTTTAGAGGGGTTTCTTAGTTGTGTTAAAAACGAACATAAACATGTAAAACATGCTTATCATTCTACCTTTGGGAGAATACAAAAACTTACTTATAGTTGTCCTACTTCACCTAAATTCTCCAATCCATAACATATATGTTTCAAGAAGTTTTGGTTAAAAAGTTTTATTTAGGATTCTCATAGGACCTTTTAGAAGATCAAAGTGTCTTTCTAGCCTATTAGAGGGGTTACTTAGTTGTGTTACAATCGAACATAAACATGTAAAACATGCTTATCATTCTACCTTTGGGAGAATACAAAAACTTACTTATAGTTGTCCTACCTCACCTAAATTCTCCAATCCATGACATGTATGTTTCAAGAAGTTTTGGTTAAAATTTTTTATTTAGGATTCTCATAGGACCTTTTAGAAGATCAAAATGTCTTTCTAGTCTTTTGGAGGGGTTACTTAGTTGTGTTAAAAACGAACATAAACATGTAAAACATGCTTATCATTCTACCTTTGGGAGAATACAAAAACTTACTTATAGTTGTCCTACCTCACCTAAATTCTCCAATCCATGACATATATGTTTCAAGAAGTTTTGGTTAAAAAGTTTTATTTAGGATTCTCATAGGACCTTTTAGAAGATCAAAATGTCTTTCTAGTCTTTTGGAGGGGTTACTTAGTTGTGTTAAAAACGAACATAAACATGTAAAACATGCTTATCATTCTACCTTTGGGAGAATACGAAAACTTACTTATAGTTGTCCTACCTCACCTAAATTCTCCAATCCATGACATGTATGTTTCAAGAAGTTTTGGTTAAAATTTTTTATTTAGGATTCTCATAGGACCTTTTAGAAGATCAAAGTGTCTTTCTAGTCTTTTAGAGGGGTTACTTAGTTGTGTTAAAAACAAACATAAACATGTAAAACATGCTTATCATTCTACCTTTGGGAGAATACAAAAACTTACTTTTAGTTGTCCTACCTCACCTAAATTCTCCAATCCATGACATGTATGTTTCAAGAAGTTTTGGTTAAAATTTTTTATTTAGGATTCTCATAGGACCTTTTAGAAGATCAAAGTGTCTTTCTAGTATTTTAGAGGGGTTACTTAGTTGTGTTAAAAACGAACATAAACATGTAAAACATGCTTATCATTCTACCTTTGGGAGAATACAAAAACTTACTTATAGTTGTCCTACCTCACCTAAATTCTCCAATCCATGACATGTATGTTTCAAGAAGTTTTGGTTAAAATTTTTTATTTAGGATTCTCATAGGACCTTTTAGAAGATCAAAGTGTCTTTCTAGTCTTTTAGAGGGGTTACTTAGTTGTGTTAAAAACAAACATAAACATGTAAAACATGCTTATCATTCTACCTTTGGGAGAATACAAAAACTTACTTTTAGTTGTCCTACTTCACCTAAATTCTCCAATCCATAACATATATGTTTCAAGAAGTTTTGGTTAAAAAGTTTTATTTAGGATTCTCATAGGACCTTTTAGAAGATCAAAGTGTCTTTCTAGTCTTTTAGAGGGGTTTCTTAGTTGTGTTAAAAACGAACATAAACATGTAAAACATGCTTATCATTCTACCTTTGGGAGAATACAAAAACTTACTTATAGTTGTCCTACTTCACCTAAATTCTCCAATCCATAACATATATGTTTCAAGAAGTTTTGGTTAAAAAGTTTTATTTAGGATTCTCATAGGACCTTTTAGAAGATCAAAGTGTCTTTCTAGCCTATTAGAGGGGTTACTTAGTTGTGTTACAATCGAACATAAACATGTAAAACATGCTTATCATTCTACCTTTGGGAGAATACAAAAACTTACTTATAGTTGTCCTACCTCACCTAAATTCTCCAATCCATGACATGTATGTTTCAAGAAGTTTTGGTTAAAATTTTTTATTTAGGATTCTCATAGGACCTTTTAGAAGATCAAAATGTCTTTCTAGTCTTTTGGAGGGGTTACTTAGTTGTGTTAAAAACGAACATAAACATGTAAAACATGCTTATCATTCTACCTTTGGGAGAATACGAAAACTTACTTATAGTTGTCCTACCTCACCTAAATTCTCCAATCCATGACATGTATGTTTCAAGAAGTTTTGGTTAAAATTTTTTATTTAGGATTCTCGTAGGACCTTTTAGAAGATCAAAGTGTCTTTCTAGTCTTTTAGAGGGGTTACTTAGTTGTGTTAAAAACGAACATAAACATGTAAAACATGCTTATCATTCTACCTTTGGGAGAATACAAAAACTTACTTATAGTTGTCCTACCTCACCTAAATTCTCCAATCCATGACATATATGTTTCAAGAAGTTTTGGTTAAAAAGTTTTATTTAGGATTCTCATAGGACCTTTTAGAAGATCAAAATGTCTTTCTAGTCTTTTGGAGGGGTTACTTAGTTGTGTTAAAAACGAACATAAACATGTAAAACATGCTTATCATTCTACCTTTGGGAGAATACGAAAACTTACTTATAGTTGTCCTACCTCACCTAAATTCTCCAATCCATGACATGTATGTTTCAAGAAGTTTTGGTTAAAATTTTTTATTTAGGATTCTCATAGGACCTTTTAGAAGATCAAAGTGTCTTTCTAGTCTTTTAGAGGGGTTACTTAGTTGTGTTAAAAACAAACATAAACATGTAAAACATGCTTATCATTCTACCTTTGGGAGAATACAAAAACTTACTTTTAGTTGTCCTACTTCACCTAAATTCTCCAATCCATAACATATATGTTTCAAGAAGTTTTGGTTAAAAAGTTTTATTTAGGATTCTCATAGGACCTTTTAGAAGATCAAAGTGTCATTCTAGTCTTTTGGAGGGGTTACTTAGTTGTGTTACAAACGAACATAAACATGTACAACATGCTTCTCATTCTACCTTTGGGAGCATACAAAAACTTACTTATAGTTGTCTTACTGCACCTAAATTCTCCAATCCATGACACATAGGTTTCAAGAAGTTTTGTTTAAAAAGTTTTGTTTAGGATTATCATAGGAACTTGAAGAAGGTCAAAGTGTCTTTCTATTATTTAGAAGGGTTATTTAGGGGTGTTACAAATGAACATAAACTTGTATAAAATGATTCTCATTCTACCTTTAGGAGCATACAAAATCTTACTTATAGTTGTCTAACCTCACCTAAAATCTCCAATCCATGACACATGTTTCAAGAATTGTTGTTTAAAAAGTTTTGTTTAGGATTCTCATGGGACCTTTTACAAGATCAAAGTGTCTTTCTAGTATTTTAGAGGGGTTACTTAGTTGTGTTAAAAACGAACATAAACATGTAAAACATGCTTATCATTCTACCTTAGGGAGAATACAAAAACTTACTTATAGTTGTCCTACCTCACCTAAATTCTCCAATCCATGACATGTATGTTTCAAGATGTTTTGGTTAAATTTTTTTATTTAGGATTCTCATAGGACCTTTTAGAAGATCAAAGTGTCTTTCTAGTCTTTTAGAGGGGTTTCTTAGTTGTGTTAAAAACGAACATAAACATGTAAAACATGCTTATCATTCTACCTTTGGGAGAATACAAAAACTTACTTATAGTTGTCCTACTTCACCTAAATTCTCCAATCCATAACATATATGTTTCAAGAAGTTTTGGTTAAAAAGTTTTATTTAGGATTCTCATAGGACCTTTTAGAAGATCAAAGTGTCTTTCTAGCCTATTAGAGGGGTTACTTAGTTGTGTTACAATCGAACATAAACATGTAAAACATGCTTATCATTCTACCTTTGGGAGAATACAAAAACTTACTTATAGTTGTCCTACCTCACCTAAATTCTCCAATCCATGACATGTATGTTTCAAGAAGTTTTGGTTAAAATTTTTTATTTAGGATTCTCATAGGACCTTTTAGAAGATCAAAGTGTCTTTCTAGTATTTTAGAGGGGTTACTTAGTTGTGTTAAAAACGAACATAAACATGTAAAACATGCTTATCATTCTACCTTTGGGAGAATACAAAAACTTACTTATAGTTGTCCTACCTCACCTAAATTCTCCAATCCATGACATGTATGTTTCAAGAAGTTTTGGTTAAAATTTTTTATTTAGGATTCTCATAGGACCTTTTAGAAGATCAAAGTGTCTTTCTAGTCTTTTAGAGGGGTTACTTAGTTGTGTTAAAAACAAACATAAACATGTAAAACATGCTTATCATTCTACCTTTGGGAGAATACAAAAACTTACTTTTAGTTGTCCTACTTCACCTAAATTCTCCAATCCATAACATATATGTTTCAAGAAGTTTTGGTTAAAAAGTTTTATTTAGGATTCTCATAGGACCTTTTAGAAGATCAAAGTGTCTTTCTAGTCTTTTAGAGGGGTTTCTTAGTTGTGTTAAAAACGAACATAAACATGTAAAACATGCTTATCATTCTACCTTTGGGAGAATACAAAAACTTACTTATAGTTGTCCTACTTCACCTAAATTCTCCAATCCATAACATATATGTTTCAAGAAGTTTTGGTTAAAAAGTTTTATTTAGGATTCTCATAGGACCTTTTAGAAGATCAAAGTGTCTTTCTAGCCTATTAGAGGGGTTACTTAGTTGTGTTACAATCGAACATAAACATGTAAAACATGCTTATCATTCTACCTTTGGGAGAATACAAAAACTTACTTATAGTTGTCCTACCTCACCTAAATTCTCCAATCCATGACATGTATGTTTCAAGAAGTTTTGGTTAAATTTTTTTATTTAGGATTCTCATAGGACCTTTTAGAAGATCAAAATGTCTTTCTAGTCTTTTGGAGGGGTTACTTAGTTGTGTTAAAAACGAACATAAACATGTAAAACATGCTTATCATTCTACCTTTGGGAGAATACAAAAACTTACTTATAGTTGTCCTACCTCACCTAAATTCTCCAATCCATGACATGTATGTTTCAAGAAGTTTTGGTTAAAATTTTTTATTTAGGATTCTCATAGGACCTTTTAGAAGATCAAAGTGTCTTTCTAGTCTTTTAGAGGGGTTACTTAGTTGTGTTAAAAACAAACATAAACATGTAAAACATGCTTATCATTCTACCTTTGGGAGAATACAAAAACTTACTTTTAGTTGTCCTACTTCACCTAAATTCTCCAATCCATAACATATATGTTTCAAGAAGTTTTGGTTAAAAAGTTTTATTTAGGATTCTCATAGGACCTTTTAGAAGATCAAAGTGTCTTTCTAGTCTTTTGGAGGGGTTACTTAGTTGTGTTACAAACGAACATAAACATGTACAACATGCTTCTCATTCTACCTTTGGGAGCATACAAAAACTTACTTATAGTTGTCTTACTGCACCTAAATTCTCCAATCCATGACACATAGGTTTCAAGAAGTTTTGTTTAAAAAGTTTTGTTTAGGATTATCATAGGAACTTGAAGAAGGTCAAAGTGTCTTTCTATTATTTAGAAGGGTTATTTAGGGGTGTTACAAATGAACATAAACTTGTATAAAATGATTCTCATTCTACCTTTAGGAGCATACAAAATCTTACTTATAGTTGTCTAACCTCACCTAAAATCTCCAATCCATGACACATGTTTCAAGAATTGTTGTTTAAAAAGTTTTGTTTAGGATTCTCATGGGACCTTTTACAAGATCAAAGTGTCTTTCTAGTATTTTAGAGGGGTTACTTAGTTGTGTTAAAAACGAACATAAACATGTAAAACATGCTTATCATTCTACCTTTGGGAGAATACAAAAACTTACTTTTAGTTGTCCTACTTCACCTAAATTCTCCAATCCATAACATATATGTTTCAAGAAGTTTTGGTTAAAAAGTTTTATTTAGGATTCTCATAGGACCTTTTAGAAGATCAAAGTGTCTTTCTAGTCTTTTAGAGGGGTTACTTAGTTGTGTTAAAAACAAACATAAACATGTAAAACATGCTTATCATTCTACCTTTGGGAGAATACAAAAACTTACTTTTAGTTGTCCTACTTCACCTAAATTCTCCAATCCATAACATATATGTTTCAAGAAGTTTTGGTTAAAAAGTTTTATTTAGGATTCTCATAGGACCTTTTAGAAGATCAAAGTGTCTTTCTAGTCTTTTAGAGGGGTTTCTTAGTTGTGTTAAAAACGAACATAAACATGTAAAACATGCTTATCATTCTACCTTTGGGAGAATACAAAAACTTACTTATAGTTGTCCTACTTCACCTAAATTCTCCAATCCATAACATATATGTTTCAAGAAGTTTTGGTTAAAAAGTTTTATTTAGGATTCTCATAGGACCTTTTAGAAGATCAAAGTGTCTTTCTAGCCTATTAGAGGGGTTACTTAGTTGTGTTACAATCGAACATAAACATGTAAAACATGCTTATCATTCTACCTTTGGGAGAATACAAAAACTTACTTATAGTTGTCCTACCTCACCTAAATTCTCCAATCCATGACATGTATGTTTCAAGAAGTTTTGGTTAAAATTTTTTATTTAGGATTCTCGTAGGACCTTTTAGAAGATCAAAGTGTCTTTCTAGTCTTTTAGAGGGGTTACTTAGTTGTGTTAAAAACGAACATAAACATGTAAAACATGCTTATCTTTCTACCTTTGGGAGAATACAAAAACTTACTTATAGTTGTCCTACCTCACCTAAATTCTCCAATCCATGACATATATGTTTCAAGAAGTTTTGGTTAAAAAGTTTTATTTAGGATTCTCATAGGACCTTTTAGAAGATCAAAATGTCTTTCTAGTCTTTTGGAGGGGTTACTTAGTTGTGTTAAAAACGAACATAAACATGTAAAACATGCTTATCATTCTACCTTTGGGAGAATACGAAAACTTACTTATAGTTGTCCTACCTCACCTAAATTCTCCAATCCATGACATGTATGTTTCAAGAAGTTTTGGTTAAAATTTTTTATTTAGGATTCTCATAGGACCTTTTAGAAGATCAAAGTGTCTTTCTAGTCTTTTAGAGGGGTTACTTAGTTGTGTTAAAAACAAACATAAACATGTAAAACATGCTTATCATTCTACCTTTGGGAGAATACAAAAACTTACTTTTAGTTGTCCTACTTCACCTAAATTCTCCAATCCATAACATATATGTTTCAAGAAGTTTTGGTTAAAAAGTTTTATTTAGGATTCTCATAGGACCTTTTAGAAGATCAAAGTGTCTTTCTAGTCTTTTGGAGGGGTTACTTAGTTGTGTTACAAACGAACATAAACATGTACAACATGCTTCTCATTCTACCTTTGGGAGCATACAAAAACTTACTTATAGTTGTCTTACTGCACCTAAATTCTCCAATCCATGACACATAGGTTTCAAGAAGTTTTGTTTAAAAAGTTTTGTTTAGGATTATCATAGGAACTTGAAGAAGGTCAAAGTGTCTTTCTATTATTTAGAAGGGTTATTTAGGGGTGTTACAAATGAACATAAACTTGTATAAAATGATTCTCATTCTACCTTTAGGAGCATACAAAATCTTACTTATAGTTGTCTAACCTCACCTAAAATCTCCAATCCATGACACATGTTTCAAGAATTGTTGTTTAAAAAGTTTTGTTTAGGATTCTCATGGGACCTTTTACAAGATCAAAGTGTCTTTCTAGTATTTTAGAGGGGTTACTTAGTTGTGTTAAAAACGAACATAAACATGTAAAACATGCTTATCATTCTACCTTAGGGAGAATACAAAAACTTACTTATAGTTGTCCTACCTCACCTAAATTCTCCAATCCATGACATGTATGTTTCAAGATGTTTTGGTTAAATTTTTTTATTTAGGATTCTCATAGGACCTTTTAGAAGATCAAAGTGTCTTTCTAGTCTTTTAGAGGGGTTTCTTAGTTGTGTTAAAAACGAACATAAACATGTAAAACATGCTTATCATTCTACCTTTGGGAGAATACAAAAACTTACTTATAGTTGTCCTACTTCACCTAAATTCTCCAATCCATAACATATATGTTTCAAGAAGTTTTGGTTAAAAAGTTTTATTTAGGATTCTCATAGGACCTTTTAGAAGATCAAAGTGTCTTTCTAGCCTATTAGAGGGGTTACTTAGTTGTGTTACAATCGAACATAAACATGTAAAACATGCTTATCATTCTACCTTTGGGAGAATACAAAAACTTACTTATAGTTGTCCTACCTCACCTAAATTCTCCAATCCATGACATGTATGTTTCAAGAAGTTTTGGTTAAAATTTTTTATTTAGGATTCTCATAGGACCTTTTAGAAGATCAAAATGTCTTTCTAGTCTTTTGGAGGGGTTACTTAGTTGTGTTAAAAACGAACATAAACATGTAAAACATGCTTATCATTCTACCTTTGGGAGAATACGAAAACTTACTTATAGTTGTCCTACCTCACCTAAATTCTCCAATCCATGACATGTATGTTTCAAGAAGTTTTGGTTAAAATTTTTTATTTAGGATTCTCATAGGACCTTTTAGAAGATCAAAGTGTCTTTCTAGTCTTTTAGAGGGGTTACTTAGTTGTGTTAAAAACAAACATAAACATGTAAAACATGCTTATCATTCTACCTTTGGGAGAATACAAAAACTTACTTTTAGTTGTCCTACTTCACCTAAATTCTCCAATCCATAACATATATGTTTCAAGAAGTTTTGGTTAAAAAGTTTTATTTAGGATTCTCATAGGACCTTTTAGAAGATCAAAGTGTCTTTCTAGTCTTTTGGAGGGGTTACTTAGTTGTGTTACAAACGAACATAAACATGTACAACATGCTTCTCATTCTACCTTTGGGAGCATACAAAAACTTACTTATAGTTGTCTTACTGCACCTAAATTCTCCAATCCATGACACATAGGTTTCAAGAAGTTTTGTTTAAAAAGTTTTGTTTAGGATTATCATAGGAACTTGAAGAAGGTCAAAGTGTCTTTCTATTATTTAGAAGGGTTATTTAGGGGTGTTACAAATGAACATAAACTTGTATAAAATGATTCTCATTCTACCTTTAGGAGCATACAAAATCTTACTTATAGTTGTCTAACCTCACCTAAAATCTCCAATCCATGACACATGTTTCAAGAATTGTTGTTTAAAAAGTTTTGTTTAGGATTCTCATGGGACCTTTTACAAGATCAAAGTGTCTTTCTAGTATTTTAGAGGGGTTACTTAGTTGTGTTAAAAACGAACATAAACATGTAAAACATGCTTATCATTCTACCTTTGGGAGAATACAAAAACTTACTTATAGTTGTCCTACCTCACCTAAATTCTCCAATCCATGACATGTATGTTTCAAGAAGTTTTGGTTAAATTTTTTTATTTAGGATTCTCATAGGACCTTTTAGAAGATCAAAGTGTCTTTCTAGTCTTTTAGAGGGGTTACTTAGTTGTGTTAAAAACGAACATAAACATGTAAAACATGCTTATCATTCTACCTTTGGGAGAATACAAAAACTTACTTATAGTTGTCCTACTTCACCTAAATTCTCCAATCCATATATATATGTTTCAAGAAGTTTTGGTTAAAAAGTTTTATTTAGGATTCTCATAGGACCTTTTAGAAGATCAAAGTGTCTTTCTAGCCTATTAGAGGGGTTACTTAGTTGTGTTACAATCGAACATAAACATGTAAAACATGCTTATCATTCTACCTTTGGGAGAATACAAAAACTTACTTATAGTTGTCCTACCTCACCTAAATTCTCCAATCCATGACATGTATGTTTCAAGAAGTTTTGGTTAAGATTTTTTATTTAGGATTCTCGTAGGACCTTTTAGAAGATCAAAGTGTCTTTCTAGTCTTTTAGAGGGTTACTTAGTTGTGTTAAAAACGAACATAAACATGTAAAACATGCTTATCATTCTACCTTTGGGAGAATACAAAAACTTACTTATAGTTGTCCTACCTCACCTAAATTCTCCAATCCATGACATATATGTTTCAAGAAGTTTTGGTTAAAAAGTTTTATTTAGGATTCTCATAGGACCTTTTAGAAGATCAAAATGTCTTTCTAGTCTTTTGGAGGGGTTACTTAGTTGTGTTAAAAACGAACATAAACATGTAAAACATGCTTATCATTCTACCTTTGGGAGAATACGAAAACTTACTTATAGTTGTCCTACCTCACCTAAATTCTCCAATCCATGACATGTATGTTTCAAGAAGTTTTGGTTAAAATTTTTTATTTAGGATTCTCATAGGACCTTTTAGAAGATCAAAGTGTCTTTCTAGTCTTTTAGAGGGGTTACTTAGTTGTGTTAAAAACAAACATAAACATGTAAAACATGCTTATCATTCTACCTTTGGGAGAATACAAAAACTTACTTTTAGTTGTCCTACTTCACCTAAATTCTCCAATCCATAACATATATGTTTCAAGAAGTTTTGGTTAAAAAGTTTTATTTAGGATTCTCATAGGACCTTTTAGAAGATCAAAGTGTCTTTCTAGTCTTTTGGAGGGGTTACTTAGTTGTGTTACAAACGAACATAAACATGTACAACATGCTTCTCATTCTACCTTTGGGAGCATACAAAAACTTACTTATAGTTGTCTTACTGCACCTAAATTCTCCAATCCATGACACATAGGTTTCAAGAAGTTTTGTTTAAAAAGTTTTGTTTAGGATTATCATAGGAACTTGAAGAAGGTCAAAGTGTCTTTCTATTATTTAGAAGGGTTATTTAGGGGTGTTACAAATGAACATAAACTTGTATAAAATGATTCTCATTCTACCTTTAGGAGCATACAAAATCTTACTTATAGTTGTCTAACCTCACCTAAAATCTCCAATCCATGACACATGTTTCAAGAATTGTTGTTTAAAAAGTTTTGTTTAGGATTCTCATGGGACCTTTTACAAGATCAAAGTGTCTTTCTAGTATTTTAGAGGGGTTACTTAGTTGTGTTAAAAACGAACATAAACATGTAAAACATGCTTATCATTCTACCTTTGGGAGAATACAAAAACTTACTTATAGTTGTCCTACCTTACCTAAATTCTCCAATCCATGACATGTATGTTTCAAGAATTTTTGGTTAAATTTTTTTATTTAGGATTCTCATAGGACCTTTTAGAAGATCAAAGTGTCTTTCTAGTCTTTTAGAGGGGTTACTTAGTTGTGTTAAAAACGAACATAAACATGTAAAACATGCTTATCATTCTACCTTTGGGAGAATACAAAAACTTACTTATAGTTGTCCTACTTCACCTAAATTCTCCAATCCATAACATATATGTTTCAAGAAGTTTTGGTTAAAAAGTTTTATTTAGGATTCTCATAGGACCTTTTAGAAGATCAAAGTGTCTTTCTAGCCTATTAGAGGGGTTACTTAGTTGTGTTACAATCGAACATAAACATGTAAAACATGCTTATCATTCTACCTTTGGGAGAATACAAAAACTTACTTATAGTTGTCCTACCTCACCTAAATTCTCCAATCCATGACATGTATGTTTCAAGAAGTTTTGGTTAAAATTTTTTATTTAGGATTCTCGTAGGACCTTTTAGAAGATCAAAGTGTCTTTCTAGTCTTTTAGAGGGGTTACTTAGTTGTGTTAAAAACGAACATAAACATGTAAAACATGCTTATCGTTCTACCTTTGGGAGAATACAAAAACTTACTTATAGTTGTCCTACCTCACCTAAATTCTCCAATCCATGACATATATGTTTCAAGAAGTTTTGGTTAAAAAGTTTTATTTAGGATTCTCATAGGACCTTTTAGAAGATCAAAATGTCTTTCTAGTCTTTTGGAGGGGTTACTTAGTTGTGTTAAAAACGAACATAAACATGTAAAACATGCTTATCATTCTACCTTTGGGAGAATACGAAAACTTACTTATAGTTGTCCTACCTCACCTAAATTCTCCAATCCATGACATGTATGTTTCAAGAAGTTTTGGTTAAAATTTTTTATTTAGGATTCTCATAGGACCTTTTAGAAGATCAAAGTGTCTTTCTAGTCTTTTAGAGGGGTTACTTAGTTGTGTTAAAAACAAACATAAACATGTAAAACATGCTTATCATTCTACCTTTGGGAGAATACAAAAACTTACTTTTAGTTGTCCTACTTCACCTAAATTCTCCAATCCATAACATATATGTTTCAAGAAGTTTTGGTTAAAAAGTTTTATTTAGGATTCTCATAGGACCTTTTAGAAGATCAAAGTGTCTTTCTAGCCTATTAGAGGGGTTACTTAGTTGTGTTACAATCGAACATAAACATGTAAAACATGCTTATCATTCTACCTTTGGGAGAATACAAAAACTTACTTATAGTTGTCCTACCTCACCTAAATTCTCCAATCCATGACATGTATGTTTCAAGAAGTTTTGGTTAAATTTTTTTATTTAGGATTCTCATAGGACCTTTTAGAAGATCAAAGTGTATTTCTAGTCTTTTAGAGGGGTTACTTAGTTGTGTTAAAAACGAACATAAACATGTAAAACATGCTTATCATTCTACCTTTGGGAGAATACAAAAACTTACTTATAGTTGTCCTACCTCACCTAAATTCTCCAATCCATGACATATATGTTTCAAGAAGTTTTGGTTAAAAAGTTTTATTTTGGATTCTCATAGGACCTTTTAGAAGATCGAAATGTCTTTCTAGTCTTTTGGAGGGGTTACTTAGTTGTGTTACAAACGAACAAAAACATGTACAACATGCTTCTCATTCTACCTTTGGGAGCATACAAAAACTTACTTATAGTTGTCTTACTGCACTTAAATTCTCCAATCCATGACACATAGGTTTCAAGAAGTTTTGTTTAAAAAGTTTTGTTTAGGATTATCATAGGAACTTGTTGAAGGTCAAAGTGTCTTTCTATTATTTAGAAGGGTTATTTAGGGGTGTTACAAATGAACATAAACTTGTATAAAATGATTCTCATTCTACCTTTAGGAGCATACAAAATCTTACTTATAGTTATCTAACCTCACCTAAAATCTCTAATCCATGACACATATGTTTCAAGAATTGTTGTTTAAAAAGTTTTGTTTAGGATTCTCATGGGACCTTTTACAAGATCAAAGTGTCTTTCTAGTATTTAGACGGGTTACTTAGGGGTGTTACAAACGAACATAAACTTGTATAAAATGCTTCTCATTCTACCTTAAGCAACATACAAAAACTTACTTATAGTTGTTTAACCTCACCTAAAACCCCCGATCCATGAGACATATGTTTCAAGAATTTTTGTTTAAAAAGTTTTGTTTAGGATTCTCATATGACCTTTTACAAGATCATAGTGTCTTTCGAGTATTTAGAAGGGTTACTTAGGGGTGTTACAAACGAACATAAACTTGTATAAAATGCTTCTCATTCTACCTTAAGGAGCATACAAAAACTTACTTATAGTTGTCCTACCTCACCTAAATTCTCCAATCCATGACATGTATGTTTCAAGAAGTTTTGGTTAAAATTTTTTATTTAGGATTCTCATAGGACCTTTTAGAAGATCAAAGTGTCTTTCTAGTCTTTTAGAGGGGTTACTTAGTTGTGTTAAAAACGAACATAAACATGTAAAACATGCTTATCATTCTACCTTTGGGAGAATACAAAAACTTACTTATAGTTGTCCTACTTCACCTAAATTCTCCAATCCATAACATATATGTTTCAAGAAGTTTTGGTTAAAAAGTTTTATTTAGGATTCTCATAGGACCTTTTAGAAGATCAAAGTGTCTTTCTAGTCTTTTGGAGGGGTTACTTAGTTGTGTTACAAACGAACATAAACATGTACAACATGCTTCTCATTCTACCTTTGGGAGCATACAAAAACTTACTTATAGTTGTCTTACTGCACCTAAATTCTCCAATCCATGACACATAGGTTTCAAGAAGTTTTGTTTAAAAAGTTTTGTTTAGGATTATCATAGGAACTTGAAGAAGGTCAAAGTGTCTTTCTATTATTTAGAAGGGTTATTTAGGGGTGTTACAAATGAACATAAACTTGTATAAAATGATTCTCATTCTACCTTTAGGAGCATACAAAATCTTACTTATAGTTGTCTAACCTCACCTAAAATCTCCAATCCATGACACATGTTTCAAGAATTGTTGTTTAAAAAGTTTTGTTTAGGATTCTCATGGGACCTTTTACAAGATCAAAGTGTCTTTCTAGTATTTTAGAGGGGTTACTTAGTTGTGTTAAAAATGAACATAAACATGTAAAACATGCTTATCATTCTACCTTTGGGAGAATACAAAAACTTACTTATAGTTGTCCTACCTCACCTAAATTCTCCAATCCATGACATGTATGTTTCAAGAAGTTTTGGTTAAATTTTTTTATTTAGGATTCTCATAGGACCTTTTAGAAGATCAAAGTGTCTTTCTAGTCTTTTAGAGGGGTTACTTAGTTGTGTTAAAAACGAACATAAACATGTAAAACATGCTTATCATTCTACCTTTGGGAGAATACAAAAACTTACTTATAGTTGTCCTACTTCACCTAAATTCTCCAATCCATAACATATATGTTTCAAGAAGTTTTGGTTAAAAAGTTTTATTTAGGATTCTCATAGGACCTTTTAGAAGATCAAAGTGTCTTTCTAGCCTATTAGAGGGGTTACTTAGTTGTGTTACAATCGAACATAAACATGTAAAACATGCTTATCATTCTACCTTTGGGAGAATACAAAAACTTACTTATAGTTGTCCTACCTCACCTAAATTCTCCAATCCATGACATGTATGTTTCAAGAAGTTTTGGTTAAAATTTTTTATTTAGGATTCTCGTAGGACCTTTTAGAAGATCAAAGTGTCTTTCTAGTCTTTTAGAGGGGTTACTTAGTTGTGTTAAAAACGAACATAAACATGTAAAACATGCTTATCGTTCTACCTTTGGGAGAATACAAAAACTTACTTATAGTTGTCCTACCTCACCTAAATTCTCCAATCCATGACATATATGTTTCAAGAAGTTTTGGTTAAAAAGTTTTATTTAGGATTCTCATAGGACCTTTTAGAAGATCAAAATGTCTTTCTAGTCTTTTGGAGGGGTTACTTAGTTGTGTTAAAAACGAACATAAACATGTAAAACATGCTTATCATTCTACCTTTGGGAGAATACGAAAACTTACTTATAGTTGTCCTACCTCACCTAAATTCTCCAATCCATGACATGTATGTTTCAAGAAGTTTTGGTTAAAATTTTTTATTTAGGATTCTCATAGGACCTTTTAGAAGATCAAAGTGTCTTTCTAGTCTTTTAGAGGGGTTACTTAGTTGTGTTAAAAACAAACATAAACATGTAAAACATGCTTATCATTCTACCTTTGGGAGAATACAAAAACTTACTTTTAGTTGTCCTACTTCACCTAAATTCTCCAATCCATAACATATATGTTTCAAGAAGTTTTGGTTAAAAAGTTTTATTTAGGATTCTCATAGGACCTTTTAGAAGATCAAAGTGTCTTTCTAGCCTATTAGAGGGGTTACTTAGTTGTGTTACAATCGAACATAAACATGTAAAACATGCTTATCATTCTACCTTTGGGAGAATACAAAAACTTACTTATAGTTGTCCTACCTCACCTAAATTCTCCAATCCATGACATGTATGTTTCAAGAAGTTTTGGTTAAATTTTTTTATTTAGGATTCTCATAGGACCTTTTAGAAGATCAAAGTGTCTTTCTAGTCTTTTAGAGGGGTTACTTAGTTGTGTTAAAAACGAACATAAACATGTAAAACATGCTTATCATTCTACCTTTGGGAGAATACAAAAACTTACTTATAGTTGTCCTACCTCACCTAAATTCTCCAATCCATGACATATATGTTTCAAGAAGTTTTGGTTAAAAAGTTTTATTTTGGATTCTCATAGGACCTTTTAGAAGATCGAAATGTCTTTCTAGTCTTTTGGAGGGGTTACTTAGTTGTGTTACAAACGAACAAAAACATGTACAACATGCTTCTCATTCTACCTTTGGGAGCATACAAAAACTTACTTATAGTTGTCTTACTGCACTTAAATTCTCCAATCCATGACACATAGGTTTCAAGAAGTTTTGTTTAAAAAGTTTTGTTTAGGATTATCATAGGAACTTGTTGAAGGTCAAAGTGTCTTTCTATTATTTAGAAGGGTTATTTAGGGGTGTTACAAATGAACATAAACTTGTATAAAATGATTCTCATTCTACCTTTAGGAGCATACAAAATCTTACTTATAGTTATCTAACCTCACCTAAAATCTCTAATCCATGACACATATGTTTCAAGAATTGTTGTTTAAAAAGTTTTGTTTAGGATTCTCATGGGACCTTTTACAAGATCAAAGTGTCTTTCTAGTATTTAGACGGGTTACTTAGGGGTGTTACAAACGAACATAAACTTGTATAAAATGCTTCTCATTCTACCTTAAGCAACATACAAAAACTTACTTATAGTTGTTTAACCTCACCTAAAACCCCCGATCCATGACACATATGTTTCAAGAATTTTTGTTTAAAAAGTTTTGTTTAGGATTCTCATATGACCTTTTACAAGATCATAGTGTCTTTCGAGTATTTAGAAGGGTTACTTAGGGGTGTTACAAACGAACATAAACTTGTATAAAATGCTTCTCATTCTACCTTAAGGAGCATACAAAAACTTACTTATAGTTGTCCTACCTCACCTAAATTCTCCAATCCATGACATGTATGTTTCAAGAAGTTTTGGTTAAAATTTTTTATTTAGGATTCTCATAGGACCTTTTAGAAGATCAAAGTGTCTTTCTAGTCTTTTAGAGGGGTTACTTAGTTGTGTTAAAAACGAACATAAACATGTAAAACATGCTTATCATTCTACCTTTGGGAGAATACAAAAACTTACTTATAGTTGTCCTACTTCACCTAAATTCTCCAATCCATAACATATATGTTTCAAGAAGTTTTGGTTAAAAAGTTTTATTTAGGATTCTCATAGGACCTTTTAGAAGATCAAAGTGTCTTTCTAGTCTTTTGGAGGGGTTACTTAGTTGTGTTACAAACGAACATAAACATGTACAACATGCTTCTCATTCTACCTTTGGGAGCATACAAAAACTTACTTATAGTTGTCTTACTGCACCTAAATTCTCCAATCCATGACACATAGGTTTCAAGAAGTTTTGTTTAAAAAGTTTTGTTTAGGATTATCATAGGAACTTGAAGAAGGTCAAAGTGTCTTTCTATTATTTAGAAGGGTTATTTAGGGGTGTTACAAATGAACATAAACTTGTATAAAATGATTCTCATTCTACCTTTAGGAGCATACAAAATCTTACTTATAGTTGTCTAACCTCACCTAAAATCTCCAATCCATGACACATGTTTCAAGAATTGTTGTTTAAAAAGTTTTGTTTAGGATTCTCATGGGACCTTTTACAAGATCAAAGTGTCTTTCTAGTATTTTAGAGGGGTTACTTAGTTGTGTTAAAAATGAACATAAACATGTAAAACATGCTTATCATTCTACCTTTGGGAGAATACAAAAACTTACTTATAGTTGTCCTACCTCACCTAAATTCTCCAATCCATGACATGTATGTTTCAAGAAGTTTTGGTTAAATTTTTTTATTTAGGATTCTCATAGGACCTTTTAGAAGATCAAAGTGTCTTTCTAGTCTTTTAGAGGGGTTACTTAGTTGTGTTAAAAACGAACATAAACATGTAAAACATGCTTATCATTCTACCTTTGGGAGAATACAAAAACTTACTTATAGTTGTCCTACTTCACCTAAATTCTCCAATCCATAACATATATGTTTCAAGAAGTTTTGGTTAAAAAGTTTTATTTAGGATTCTCATAGGACCTTTTAGAAGATCAAAGTGTCTTTCTAGCCTATTAGAGGGGTTACTTAGTTGTGTTACAATCGAACATAAACATGTAAAACATGCTTATCATTCTACCTTTGGGAGAATACAAAAACTTACTTATAGTTGTCCTACCTCACCTAAATTCTCCAATCCATGACATGTATGTTTCAAGAAGTTTTGGTTAAAATTTTTTATTTAGGATTCTCGTAGGACCTTTTAGAAGATCAAAGTGTCTTTCTAGTCTTTTAGAGGGGTTACTTAGTTGTGTTAAAAACGAACATAAACATGTAAAACATGCTTATCATTCTACCTTTGGGAGAATACAAAAACTTACTTATAGTTGTCCTACCTCACCTAAATTCTCCAATCCATGACATATATGTTTCAAGAAGTTTTGGTTAAAAAGTTTTATTTAGGATTCTCATAGGACCTTTTAGAAGATCAAAATGTCTTTCTAGTCTTTTGGAGGGGTTACTTAGTTGTGTTAAAAACGAACATAAACATGTAAAACATGCTTATCATTCTACCTTTGGGAGAATACGAAAACTTACTTATAGTTGTCCTACCTCACCTAAATTCTCCAATCCATGACATGTATGTTTCAAGAAGTTTTGGTTAAAATTTTTTATTTAGGATTCTCATAGGACCTTTTAGAAGATCAAAGTGTCTTTCTAGTCTTTTAGAGGGGTTACTTAGTTGTGTTAAAAACAAACATAAACATGTAAAACATGCTTATCATTCTACCTTTGGGAGAATACAAAAACTTACTTTTAGTTGTCCTACTTCACCTAAATTCTCCAATCCATAACATATATGTTTCAAGAAGTTTTGGTTAAAAAGTTTTATTTAGGATTCTCATAGGACCTTTTAGAAGATCAAAGTGTCTTTCTAGCCTATTAGAGGGGTTACTTAGTTGTGTTACAATCGAACATAAACATGTAAAACATGCTTATCATTCTACCTTTGGGAGAATACAAAAACTTACTTATAGTTGTCCTACCTCACCTAAATTCTCCAATCCATGACATGTATGTTTCAAGAAGTTTTGGTTAAATTTTTTTATTTAGGATTCTCATAGGACCTTTTAGAAGATCAAAGTGTCTTTCTAGTCTTTTAGAGGGGTTACTTAGTTGTGTTAAAAACGAACATAAACATGTAAAACATGCTTATCATTCTACCTTTGGGAGAATACAAAAACTTACTTATAGTTGTCCTACCTCACCTAAATTCTCCAATCCATGACATATATGTTTCAAGAAGTTTTGGTTAAAAAGTTTTATTTTGGATTCTCATAGGACCTTTTAGAAGATCGAAATGTCTTTCTAGTCTTTTGGAGGGGTTACTTAGTTGTGTTACAAACGAACAAAAACATGTACAACATGCTTCTCATTCTACCTTTGGGAGCATACAAAAACTTACTTATAGTTGTCTTACTGCACTTAAATTCTCCAATCCATGACACATAGGTTTCAAGAAGTTTTGTTTAAAAAGTTTTGTTTAGGATTATCATAGGAACTTGTTGAAGGTCAAAGTGTCTTTCTATTATTTAGAAGGGTTATTTAGGGGTGTTACAAATGAACTTAAACTTGTATAAAATGATTCTCATTCTACCTTTAGGAGCATACAAAATCTTACTTATAGTTGTCTAACCTCACCTAAAATCTCTAATCCATGACACATATGTTTCAAGAATTGTTGTTTAAAAAGTTTTGTTTAGGATTCTCATGAGACCTTTTACAAGATCAAAGTGTCTTTCTAGTATTTAAACGGGTTACTTAGGGGTGTTACAAACGAACATAAACTTGTATAAAATGCTTCTCATTCTACCTTAAGCAACATACAAAAACTTACTTATAGTTGTTTAACCTCACCTAAAACCCCCGATCCATGACACATATGTTTCAAGAATTTTTGTTTAAAAAGTTTTGTTTAGGATTCTCATATGACCTTTTACAAGATCATAGTGTCTTTCGAGTATTTAGAAGGGTTACTTAGGGCTGTTACAAACGAACATAAACTTGTATAAAATGCTTCTCATTCTACCTTAAGGAGCATACAAAAACTTACTTATAGTTGTCCTACCTCACCTAAATTCTCCAATCCATGACATGTATGTTTCAAGAAGTTTTGGTTAAAATTTTTTATTTAGGATTCTCATAGGACCTTTTAGAAGATCAAAGTGTCTTTCTAGTCTTTTAGAGGGGTTACTTAGTTGTGTTAAAAACGAACATAAACATGTAAAACATGCTTATCATTCTACCTTTGGGAGAATACAAAAACTTACTTATAGTTGTCCTACCTCACCTAAATTCTCCAATCCATGACATGTATGTTTCAAGAAGTTTTGGTTAAAATTTTTTATTTAGGATTCTCATAGGACCTTTTAGAAGATCAAAGTGTCTTTCTAGTATTTTAGAGGGGTTACTTAGTTGTGTTAAAAACGAACATAAACATGTAAAACATGCTTATCATTCTACCTTTGGGAGAATACAAAAACTTACTTATAGTTGTCCTACCTCACCTAAATTCTCCAATCCATGACATGTATGTTTCAAGAAGTTTTGGTTAAATTTTTTTATTTAGGATTCTCATAGGACCTTTTAGAAGATCAAAGTGTCTTTCTAGTCTTTTAGAGGGGTTACTTAGTTGTGTTAAAAACGAACATAAACATGTAAAACATGCTTATCATTCTACCTTTGGGAGAATACAAAAACTTACTTATAGTTGTCCTACCTCACCTAAATTCTCCAATCCATGACATGTATGTTTCAAGAAGTTTTGGTTAAAAAGTTTTATTTTGGATTCTCATAGGACCTTTTAGAAGATCGAAATGTCTTTCTAGTCTTTTGGAGGGGTTACTTAGCTGTGTTACAAACGAACAAAAACATGTACAACATGCTTCTCATTCTACCTTTGGGAGCATACAAAAACTTACTTATAGTTGTCTTACTACACTTAAATTCTCCAATCCATGACACATAGGTTTCAAGAAGTTTTGTTTAAAAAGTTTTGTTTAGGATTATCATAGGACCTTTTAGAAGATCAAAATGTCTTTCTAGTCTTTTGGAGGGGTTACTTAGTTGTGTTAAAAACGAACATAAACATGTAAAACATGCTTATCATTCTACCTTTGGGAGAATACGAAAACTTACTTATAGTTGTCCTACCTCACCTAAATTCTCCAATCCATGACATGTATGTTTCAAGAAGTTTTGGTTAAATTTTTTTATTTAGGATTCTCATAGGACCTTTTAGAAGATCAAAGTGTCTTTCTAGTCTTTTAGAGGGGTTACTTAGTTGTGTTAAAAACGAACATAAACATGTAAAACATGCTTATCATTCTACCTTTGGGAGAATACAAAAACTTACTTATAGTTGTCCTACCTCACCTAAATTCTCCAATCCATGACATATATGTTTCAAGAAGTTTTGGTTAAAAAGTTTTATTTAGGATTCTCATAGGACCTTTTAGAAGATCAAAATGTCTTTCTAGTCTTTTGGAGGGGTTACTTAGTTGTGTTAAAAACGAACATAAACATGTAAAACATGCTTATCATTCTACCTTTGGGAGAATACGAAAACTTACTTATAGTTGTCCTACCTCACCTAAATTCTCCAATCCATGACATGTATGTTTCAAGAAGTTTTGGTTAAAATTTTTTATTTAGGATTCTCATAGGACCTTTTAGAAGATCAAAGTGTCTTTCTAGTCTTTTAGAGGGGTTACTTAGTTGTGTTAAAAACAAACATAAACATGTAAAACATGCTTATCATTCTACCTTTGGGAGAATACAAAAACTTACTTTTAGTTGTCCTACTTCACCTAAATTCTCCAATCCATAACATATATGTTTCAAGAAGTTTTGGTTAAAAAGTTTTATTTAGGATTCTCATAGGACCTTTTAGAAGATCAAAGTGTCTTTCTAGCCTATTAGAGGGGTTACTTAGTTGTGTTACAATCGAACATAAACATGTAAAACATGCTTATCATTCTACCTTTGGGAGAATACAAAAACTTACTTATAGTTGTCCTACCTCACCTAAATTCTCCAATCCATGACATGTATGTTTCAAGAAGTTTTGGTTAAATTTTTTTATTTAGGATTCTCATAGGACCTTTTAGAAGATCAAAGTGTCTTTCTAGTCTTTTAGAGGGGTTACTTAGTTGTGTTAAAAACGAACATAAACATGTAAAACATGCTTATCATTCTACCTTTGGGAGAATACAAAAACTTACTTATAGTTGTCCTACCTCACCTAAATTCTCCAATCCATGACATATATGTTTCAAGAAGTTTTGGTTAAAAAGTTTTATTTTGGATTCTCATAGGACCTTTTAGAAGATCGAAATGTCTTTCTAGTCTTTTGGAGGGGTTACTTAGTTGTGTTACAAACGAACAAAAACATGTACAACATGCTTCTCATTCTACCTTTGGGAGCATACAAAAACTTACTTATAGTTGTCTTACTGCACTTAAATTCTCCAATCCATGACACATAGGTTTCAAGAAGTTTTGTTTAAAAAGTTTTGTTTAGGATTATCATAGGAACTTGTTGAAGGTCAAAGTGTCTTTCTATTATTTAGAAGGGTTATTTAGGGGTGTTACAAATGAACTTAAACTTGTATAAAATGATTCTCATTCTACCTTTAGGAGCATACAAAATCTTACTTATAGTTGTCTAACCTCACCTAAAATCTCTAATCCATGACACATATGTTTCAAGAATTGTTGTTTAAAAAGTTTTGTTTAGGATTCTCATGAGACCTTTTACAAGATCAAAGTGTCTTTCTAGTATTTAAACGGGTTACTTAGGGGTGTTACAAACGAACATAAACTTGTATAAAATGCTTCTCATTCTACCTTAAGCAACATACAAAAACTTACTTATAGTTGTTTAACCTCACCTAAAACCCCCGATCCATGACACATATGTTTCAAGAATTTTTGTTTAAAAAGTTTTGTTTAGGATTCTCATATGACCTTTTACAAGATCATAGTGTCTTTCGAGTATTTAGAAGGGTTACTTAGGGCTGTTACAAACGAACATAAACTTGTATAAAATGCTTCTCATTCTACCTTAAGGAGCATACAAAAACTTACTTATAGTTGTCCTACCTCACCTAAATTCTCCAATCCATGACATGTATGTTTCAAGAAGTTTTGGTTAAAATTTTTTATTTAGGATTCTCATAGGACCTTTTAGAAGATCAAAGTGTCTTTCTAGTCTTTTAGAGGGGTTACTTAGTTGTGTTAAAAACGAACATAAACATGTAAAACATGCTTATCATTCTACCTTTGGGAGAATACAAAAACTTACTTATAGTTGTCCTACCTCACCTAAATTCTCCAATCCATGACATGTATGTTTCAAGAAGTTTTGGTTAAAATTTTTTATTTAGGATTCTCATAGGACCTTTTAGAAGATCAAAGTGTCTTTCTAGTATTTTAGAGGGGTTACTTAGTTGTGTTAAAAACGAACATAAACATGTAAAACATGCTTATCATTCTACCTTTGGGAGAATACAAAAACTTACTTATAGTTGTCCTACCTCACCTAAATTCTCCAATCCATGACATGTATGTTTCAAGAAGTTTTGGTTAAATTTTTTTATTTAGGATTCTCATAGGACCTTTTAGAAGATCAAAGTGTCTTTCTAGTCTTTTAGAGGGGTTACTTAGTTGTGTTAAAAACGAACATAAACATGTAAAACATGCTTATCATTCTACCTTTGGGAGAATACAAAAACTTACTTATAGTTGTCCTACCTCACCTAAATTCTCCAATCCATGACATGTATGTTTCAAGAAGTTTTGGTTAAAAAGTTTTATTTTGGATTCTCATAGGACCTTTTAGAAGATCGAAATGTCTTTCTAGTCTTTTGGAGGGGTTACTTAGCTGTGTTACAAACGAACAAAAACATGTACAACATGCTTCTCATTCTACCTTTGGGAGCATACAAAAACTTACTTATAGTTGTCTTACTGCACTTAAATTCTCCAATCCATGACACATAGGTTTCAAGAAGTTTTGTTTAAAAAGTTTTGTTTAGGATTATCATAGGACCTTTTAGAAGATCAAAATGTCTTTCTAGTCTTTTGGAGGGGTTACTTAGTTGTTTTAAAAACGAACATAAACATGTAAAACATGCTTATCATTCTACCTTTGGGAGAATACGAAAACTTACTTATAGTTGTCCTACCTCACCTAAATTCTCCAATCCATGACATGTATGTTTCAAGAAGTTTTGGTTAAATTTTTTTATTTAGGATTCTCATAGGACCTTTTAGAAGATCAAAGTGTCTTTCTAGTCTTTTAGAGGGGTTACTTAGTTGTGTTAAAAACAAACATAAACATGTAAAACATGCTTATCATTCTACCTTTGGGAGAATACAAAAACTTACTTATAGTTGTCCTACTTCACCTAAATTCTCCAATCCATAACATATATGTTTCAAGAAGTTTTGGTTAAAAAGTTTTATTTAGGATTCTCATAGGACCTTTTAGAAGATCAAAGTGTCTTTCTAGCCTATTAGAGGGGTTACTTAGTTGTGTTACAATCGAACATAAACATGTAAAACATGCTTATCATTCTACCTTTGGGAGAATACAAAAACTTACTTATAGTTGTCCCACCTCACCTAAATTCTCCAATCCATGACATGTATGTTTCAAGAAGTTTTGGTTAAATTTTTTTATTTAGGATTCTCATAGGACCTTTTAGAAGATCAAAGTGTCTTTCTAGTCTTTTAGAGGGGTTACTTAGTTGTGTTAAAAACGAACATAAACATGTAAAACATGCTTATCATTCTACCTTTGGGAGAATACAAAAACTTACTTATAGTTGTCCTACCTCACCTAAATTCTCCAATCCATGACATATATGTTTCAAGAAGTTTTGGTTAAAAAGTTTTATTTTGGATTCTCATAGGACCTTTTAGAAGATCGAAATGTCTTTCTAGTCTTTTGGAGGGGTTACTTAGTTGTGTTACAAACGAACAAAAACATGTACAACATGCTTCTCATTCTACCTTTGGGAGCATACAAAAACTTACTTATAGTTGTCTTACTGCACTTAAATTCTCCAATCCATGACACATAGGTTTCAAGAAGTTTTGTTTAAAAAGTTTTGTTTAGGATTATCATAGGAACTTGTTGAAGGTCAAAGTGTCTTTCTATTATTTAGAAGGGTTATTTAGGGGTGTTACAAATGAACATAAACTTGTATAAAATGATTCTCATTCTACCTTTAGGAGCATACAAAATCTTACTTATAGTTGTCTAACCTCACCTAAAATCTCTAATCCATGACACATATGTTTCAAGAATTGTTGTTTAAAAAGTTTTGTTTAGGATTCTCATGGGACCTTTTACAAGATCAAAGTGTCTTTCTAGTATTTAGACGGGTTACTTAGGGGTGTTACAAACGAACATAAACTTGTATAAAATGCTTCTCATTCTACCTTAAGCAACATACAAAAACTTACTTATAGTTGTTTAACCTCACCTAACACCCCCGATCCATGACACATATGTTTCAAGAATTTTTGTTTAAAAAGTTTTGTTTAGGATTCTCATAGGACCTTTTACAAGATCATAGTGTCTTTCGAGTATTTAGAAGGGTTACTTAGGGGTGTTACAAACGAACATAAACTTGTATAAAATGCTTCTCATTCTACCTTAAGGAGCATACAAAAACTTACTTATAGTTGTCCTACCTCACCTAAATTCTCCAATCCATGACATGTATGTTTCAAGAAGTTTTGGTTAAAATTTTTTATTTAGGATTCTCATAGGACCTTTTAGAAGATCAAAGTGTCTTTCTAGTCTTTTAGAGGGGTTACTTAGTTGTGTTAAAAACAAACATAAACATGTAAAACATGCTTATCATTCTACCTTTGGGAGAATACAAAAACTTACTTATAGTTGTCCTACTTCACCTAAATTCTCCAATCCATAACATATATGTTTCAAGAAGTTTTGGTTAAAAAGTTTTATTTAGGATTCTCATAGGACCTTTTAGAAGATCAAAGTGTCTTTCTAGCCTATTAGAGGGGTTACTTAGTTGTGTTACAATCGAACATAAACATGTAAAACATGCTTATCATTCTACCTTTGGGAGAATACAAAAACTTACTTATAGTTGTCCTACCTCACCTAAATTCTCCAATCCATGACATGTATGTTTCAAGAAGTTTTGGTTAAATTTTTTTATTTAGGATTCTCATAGGACCTTTTAGAAGATCAAAGTGTCTTTCTAGTCTTTTAGAGGGGTTACTTAGTTGTGTTAAAAACGGACATAAACATGTAAAACATGCTTATCATTCTACCTTTGGGAGAATACAAAAACTTACTTATAGTTGTCCTACCTCACCTAAATTCTCCAATCCATGACATATATGTTTCAAGAAGTTTTGGTTAAAAAGTTTTATTTTGGATTCTCATAGGACCTTTTAGAAGATTGAAATGTCTTTCTAGTCTTTTGGAGGGGTTACTTAGTTGTGTTACAAACGAACAAAAACATGTACAACATGCTTCTCATTCTACCTTTGGGAGCATACAAAAACTTACTTATAGTTGTCTTACTGCACTTAAATTCTCCAATCCATGACACACAGGTTTCAAGAAGTTTTGTTTAAAAAGTTTTGTTTAGGATTATCATAGGAACTTGTTGAAGGTCAAAGTGTGTTTCTATTATTTAGAAGGGTTATTTAGGGGTGTTACAAATGAACATAAACTTGTATAAAATGATTCTCATTCTACCTTTAGGAGCATACAAAATCTTACTTATAGTTGTCTAACCTCACCTAAAATCTCTAATCCATGACACATATGTTTCAAGAATTGTTGTTTAAAAAGTTTTGTTTAGGATTCTCATGGGACCTTTTACAAGATCAAAGTGTCTTTCTAGTATTTAGACGGGTTACTTAGGGGTGTTACAAACGAACATAAACTTGTATAAAATGCTTCTCATTCTACCTTAAGCAACATACAAAAACTTACTTATAGTTGTATAACCTCACCTAAAACCCCCGATCCATGACACATATGTTTCAAGAATTTTTGTTTAAAAAGTTTTGTTTAGGATTCTCATAGGACCTTTTACAAGATCATAGTGTCTTTCGAGTATTTAAAAGGGTTACTTAGGGGTGTTACAAACGAACATAAACTTGTATAAAATGCTTCTCATTCTACCTTAAGGAGCATACAAAAACTTACTTATAGTTGTCCTACCTCACCTAAATTCTCCAATCCATGACATGTATGTTTCAAGAAGTTTTGGTTAAAATTTTTTATTTAGGATTCTCATAGGACCTTTTAGAAGATCAAAGTGTCTTTCTAGTCTTTTAGAGGGGTTACTTAGTTGTGTTAAAAACGAACATAAACATGTAAAACATGCTTATCATTCTACCTTTGGGAGAATACAAAAACTTACTTATAGTTGTCCCACCTCACCTAAATTCTCCAATCCATGACATGTATGTTTCAAGAAGTTTTGGTTAAAATTTTTTATTTAGGATTCTCATAGGACCTTTTAGAAGATCAAAGTGTCTTTCTAGTATTTTAGAGGGGTTACTTAGTTGTGTTAAAAACGAACATAAACATGTAAAACATGCTTATCATTCTACCTTTGGGAGAATACAAAAACTTACTTATAGTTGTCCTACCTCACCTAAATTCTCCAATCCATGACATGTATGTTTCAAGAAGTTTTGGTTAAATTTTTTTATTTAGGATTCTCATAGGACCTTTTAGAAGATCAAAGTGTCTTTCTAGTCTTTTAGAGGGGTTACTTAGTTGTGTTAAAAACGAACATAAACATGTAAAACATGCTTATCATTCTACCTTTGGGAGAATACAAAAACTTACTTATAGTTGTCCTAGTTCACCTAAATTCTCCAATCCATAACATATATGTTTTAAGAAGTTTTGGTTAAAAAGTTTTATTTAGGATTCTCATAGGACCTTTTAGAAGATCAAAGTGTCTTTCTAGCCTATTAGAGGGGTTACTTAGTTGTGTTACAATCGAACATAAACATGTAAAACATGCTTATCATTCTACCTTTGGGAGAATACAAAAACTTACTTATAGTTGTCCTACCTCACCTAAATTCTCCAATCCATGACATGTATGTTTCAAGAAGTTTTGGTTAAAATTTTTTATTTAGGATTCTCGTAGGACCTTTTAGAAGATCAAAGTGTCTTTCTAGTCTTTTAGAGGGGTTACTTAGTTGTGTTAAAAACGAACATAAACATGTAAAACATGCTTATCATTCTACCTTTGGGAGAATACAAAAACTTACTTATAGTTGTCCTACCTCACATAAATTCTCCAATCCATGACATATATGTTTCAAGAAGTTTTGGTTAAAAAGTTTTATTTTGGATTCTCATAGGACCTTTTAGAAGATCGAAATATCTTTCTAGTGTTTTGGAGGGGTTACTTAGTTGTGTTACAAACGAACAAAAACATGTACAACATGCTTCTCATTCTACCTTTGGGAGCATACAAAAACTTACTTATAGTTGTCTTACTGCACTTAAATTCTCCAATCCATGACACATAGGTTTCAAGAAGTTTTGTTTAAAAAGTTTTGTTTAGGATTATCATAGGAACTTGTTGAAGGTCAAAGTGTCTTTCTATTATTTAGAAGGGTTATTTAGGGGTGTTACAAATGAACATAAACTTGTATAAAATGATTCTCATTCTACCTTTAGGAGCATACAAAATCTTACTTATAGTTGTCTAACCTCACCTAAAATCTCTAATCCATGACACATATGTTTCAAGAATTGTTGTTTAAAAAGTTTTGTTTAGGATTCTCATGGGACCTTTTACAAGATCAAAGTGTCTTTCTAGTATTTAGACGGGTTACTTAGGGGTGTTACAAACGAACATAAACTTGTATAAAATGCTTCTCATTCTACCTTAAGCAACATACAAAAACCTACTTATAGTTGTTTAACCTCACCTAAAACCCCCGATCCATGACACATATGTTTCAAGAATTTTTGTTTAAAAAGTTTTGTTTAGGATTCTCATAGGACCTTTTACAAGATCATAGTGTCTTTCGAGTATTTAGAAGGGTTACTTAGGGGTGTTACAAACGAACATAAACTTGTATAAAATGCTTCTCATTCTACCTTAAGGAGCATACAAAAACTTACTTATAGTTGTCCTACCTCACCTAAATTCTCCAATCCATGACATGTATGTTTCAAGAAGTTTTGGTTAAAATTTTTTATTTAGGATTCTCATAGGACCTTTTAGAAGATCAAAGTGTCTTTCTAGTCTTTTAGAGAGACACTTTCAAACTTACTTATAGGTGTGGACCACAAATGGGACCACTCTCTCTCTCCTCTTCAGCGGATCAGAAGCTTGTCTTGTAGCTCTGTTTGTCTCTTTGCTTCTTTAGGTTAAACAAGTCTCTAATGTTCCCTATATATATGTGTAAAACAACCAGAAATGAATTAAGGGTTTTTGGTATCTTATTCTCTCCTCTCTCTTGCGCCACTTTCTGCTCAAGAACCCTAATTCTCTCAATGTTCATACTCTAAAAACTATCATGGTATCAGAGCATTGATCTCTATTCTCCATTCTCTTAATTCTCTCTCTTTGTTACTCCATTCTCACAGTTCCATATACTCTCGGTTCTAAAAGTCTCTATCTGCATTCTCTTGGTTTTACAACTCTTATACTCCAATCTCTTTCTGTTCTTCATTTGTTCTCTTCATTACTTTCTGTCCTAAAACCTAAAACCTTGCCCTACGCCTCAGTCTCTCAGTCCTACTAAGTTTCTCGGTCTTAAACCCTAAGAGCTTGTTACTCTCGGTCTTAAACCCTAGGAGCTTGTTACTCTCGGTTACTCAAGTCCTCAACTACTCTCTCTAATCTCTCACCATGGAAGACTCAGTTCACATCAGTTCAAGCTTGAGGCCTACTGTCATCCCTGTTGTGCTCAAAGGCATCAACTATAGGACATGGCAAAGGACCATCAAGACTGCCATTTGTGGAAGAGGTTTGTGGGATCACATCTTGGAGGATAAAACACCAACTGAAGAAGATGAAACCAAGAAGAAGGATGAGGACAACAAGAAGGCAGAGGCTAAATGGTTTCAAGAAGATCAGCTGGTGCTTGGCTTTCTCCAAAACTCTCTTGACCCATCCATTCTTGAAGCTTACTCTCATTGTGAGACAGCCAAGTCACTGTGGGATACTCTCAAGAAGATTTATGGGGATGTCTCCAATCTCAGCAGGGTTTATGAGGTTAAGAGAGCTATTAGTGAGCTGAAACAAGAAGACCATGACTTTACTAAGTATCTTGGGAAGTTCTCCTCAGCATGGTCTGAACTTGAGATGCTAAGGCCAAGTACTATGAACCCTAAGGTTCTTATTGAGAGAAAGGAGCAAGACAAGATCTTTGGCCTTCTACTCAATTTGAATCCGGTTTACAATGATGTCATAATGAAGATCCTAAGGGAAACAACACTTCCTGATTTTGAAGAAGTGTGTTCAAGGATCCAAAAGGAGGAAGGAAACATTGGTTTGTTTGGAGGTAAGGGGGAGTTGTTGACTGCTAACAAAGCCGGCTTAAAATCTGAGGAGAAGAAGGCTGCAGCTTGTGATCATTGCAAGAGGAAAGGCCACTCCAAGGATAAGTGTTGGATCCTTCATCCCCATCTTCAACCAGCCAAGTTAAAGGACTCAAAGGCAAATGCAAATATCTCCAAGGAAGCTGTGAATGAGCAGGTCTCTACTTCAGCTCAAGGAGGGGAGTTTGCACTCTACACCAACACTGAGTATGTTAGGAAGAGTGACCTTGAGGACCTCATCAAAGCTTATACTTCTAAGCTCTCTGGTATCTCTTTATTTTCTCATAAATTACTTGCTAAAACTGATCATAAGTTGGTAGTAGATTCTGGAGCTTCTCACCATATGATTAGTAATGCTAAGTTGTTGGAGAACATTAAACCTGCCCTAGGAAGAGTAACTATAGCTGATGGTCAAGGGATTCCTATAATAGGTACAGGAAAGTTAAGATTGTTTAACAAGGAAAGTGATGCATTCTATGTTCCTAAGTTCAAATCTAACTTGCTGTCGGTTAAAAGGATCACTAAAGACTTGAATTGCAATGTTATCTTTGGGCCTAATGAAGTTTGTTTTGAGGATATTAAGAATGGACAGGTTATTGGAAGAGGTGGTACACAAGATGAGCTTTACCTCCTTGAAGACACTTCCTCCACCAACCCGGTTTCCTCAGCTTTTAAATCCTGTTTTGCTTTCAATCAAAATGTTCTATGGCATGCTAGACTAGGACATCCTCATGCTCGTGCTTTGAACTTAGTGCTGCCTAATGTTAACTTTGATCATTCAACTTGTGAAGCTTGTATTCTTGGCAAACATTGTAGGACTATCTTTCCTAAATCAACTACTATCTATGAACATTGCTTTGATCTTGTGCACTCTGATGTTTGGACTTCACCTTGTCTGTCTAGAGATAGGAATAAGTACTTTGTGACTTTCATAGATGAAAAATCAAAGTATACTTGGGTTACATTGCTTCCATCTAAAGATAGGGTGTTTGATGCATTTCTGAATTTTCAAAACTATGTTACTAATCAGTTTAATGCCAAGATCAAAGTGTTCAGGTCAGATAATGGAGGAGAGTACACAAGCCAAAGATTCAAAGCTCACTTGAACAAGTATGGGATCCTGCATCAAACAAGCTGCCCACATACTCCTCAACAAAATGGTGTGGCTGAAAGGAAGAACAGGCATCTCATGGAGGTTGCTAGGTCTATGATGTTCCACACCAATGTTCCTAAGAGATTTTGGGGAGATGCTGTATTGGCAGCATGCTACCTCATCAACAGGATCCCAACTAGAGTTCTTCAAGACATTTCACCATATGAGGTATTGAACAAAGCCAAACCATTTATTGAACACTTACGTGTGTTTGGTTGTGTTTGTTTTGTATATATCTCAGGAGATCAAAGGAACAAGCTAGATGCTAAGAGCACAAGGTGTATGTTTCTTGGATACTCCACAACTCAGAAGGGCTACAAGTGTTTTGATCCAAGCAACAACAGGACCTATGTTTCAAGGGATGTTAAGTTCATTGAGGGACAGAGTTACTATGAGAAGAAGGATTGGGAAGGTTTGAAAGATCTCTCAAGATCACCTTCTGATTTGGCTACAAGTTTGAAGTACTTGTTGGATCACTTGGGCAATGACACCCCACGGCCAGAAAAGGCTGAGACACCTACCCAGGAAGCTCAACAAGAGGATACTGAACCAGCAACACACACTCAGGAACCGGCTCAAGCTCAAGAAGACACTCTACCTCAAGATCAGAACCAAGTGGACTTGGATAAGGATGAGGATGAGATGGCTTATCAAGAGGCAGTGGGTAATGAGGAAGTGGTTGATCAACAGGTTCAGCAACTCAGGAGAAGCACAAGGGAAAAGAAAGATCCATCAGAATGGATGAAGACAAGAGTCTACTACAACAACCAAGCAGTAGCTCATCCTAGTCAGTCTACTTGTTCTATTGACTTGCTACCATCTAGTCACAAGGCCTTTCTTGGACAGATTGAGCTAAACCAGGTCCCTAAGACTTATGAAGAGGCTGAGGGTATCAAGGTTTGGATGGATGCAGTAAAGGATGAGAAAGAAGCTATGGAGAGGAACCATACTTGGATTGTAGAGAAGCTGCCGAAAAAGAAGAAGACTGTTAGCTCTAAATGGGTCTTCACAATCAAGTATAAAAGCAATGGAGACATAGAGAGGTACAAGGCAAGGCTAGTAGCAAGGGGATTCACTCAAACCTATGGAGAAGACTATACAGATACCTTTGCACCAGTGGCTAAACTTCACACAGTGAGAGTCACATTGAGCTTAGCCACCAACCTCTCATGGAATCTATGGCAAATGGATGTGAAGAATGCTTTTCTACAAGGTGAACTTGAAGAGGAAGTGTATATGACTCCACCACCAGGATTGAAGCACTTGTGTAAAGATGGTGAGGTATTGAGGCTGAGAAGGGCAATTTATGGCTTGAAGCAATCACCAAGGGCATGGTACCACAAGCTTAGTCACACTCTTATGGACCATGGCTTCAAGAAGTCTCAATCTGATCATACATTGTTCACGCTTCAAAGTGCTCAAGGAATTGTGGTGGTTCTGATTTATGTGGATGATTTGATTATCACAGGAAGTGATAATGATGGGATTCAATCCACAAAGGCTTTCCTCAAGAGTTCCTTTGATATTAAAGACCTTGGAGAGTTGAAGTACTTCTTGGGCATTGAAGTTTGCAGATTCAATGATGGATTGTTTCTGTCCCAAAGGAAGTATGTTAAGGACTTGTTGACAGAAACAAGTATGCTTGATTGCAAGATTGCAAAGACTCCTCTTGAAGATGGCTACCAAGTCAATAGAAAAGGGGAGAAATCAGATGAAGTCAAGTTCAAGGATGTCTCATTGTATAGGAGGCTGGTTGGGAAGCTTATCTACCTTACTCTCACAAGACCAGATTTGTGCTTTGCTGTGAACCAAGTTAGCCAACATATGCAATCACCCACAGTGTATCATTGGAGTTTGATTGAGAGGATACTCAGATATCTCAAAGGATCAACTGAACAAGGTATTTGGATGGGTAAGAATGAGAGCACAGAGATTGTTGGCTATTGTGATGCAGATTGGGCTGGAGATAAGAGTGATAGGAGATCAACAACCGGCTATTGTACCTTCATTGGAGGCAACTTGGTAACTTGGAAGACGAAGAAGCAGAAGGTGGTATCTTGTTCTAGTGCTGAAGCTGAGTATAGGGCAATGAGGAAGCTTGCAACCGAGTTGACATGGCTGAAAGCTTTGCTTAAGGACTTTGGCATAGAGCAATCAAGTCCAATCACCTTCCATTGTGACAACCAGGCTGCTATTCACATTGCAACCAACTCAGTGTTTCATGAGAGAACAAAACACATTGAGATTGATTGTCACAAGGTAAGGGAGAAGATTGAAGATGGAACCATTCTGCCTTGTTACACAAAGAGTGAAGATCAACTTGCAGATATCTTCACAAAGGCTGCTAGTCTCAAGGTTTGCACTCATGTCTTTGGCAAACTAGGGCTGGTGGCTATTCATGATTAGAACTCTCTTGATTCATGAGCAGCATACTCTTTTTCCCTTGATGTGGTTTTGTCCCAAGTGGTTTTCCACATCAAGGTTTTTAATGAGGTGTTGCCATGATCATTCCAAGTTCAGTCTTTAGGGTGATTCCAAAGTCTGAACTTGAGGGGGAGTATTGATCATGATGAAGACAAATGTGTTAAGCTTGTGTATTATCACAAAATGCACAAGTCTTGCACATTTGATAATGTGCAAACTAAGGGACATTATGTGATGTTAAGAGGCGCCAAACTCACCTAAGGAGTGCAAGACTCGGTTTAAACAAGCAGAGGACCGTTGGAGCTTAAGAGAAGAATCAAAGGGTGTGGACCACAAATGGGACCACTCTCTCTCTCCTCTTCAGCGGATCAGAAGCTTGTCTTGTAACTCTGTTTGTCTCTTTGCTTCTTTAGGTTAAACAAGTCTCTAATGTTCCCTATATATATGTGTAAAACAACCAGAAATGAATTAAGGGTTTTTGGTATCTTATTCTCTCCTCTCTCTTGCGCCACTTTCTGCTCAAGAACCCTAATTCTCTCAATGTTCATACTCTAAAAACTATCATGAGCTATATTCAATATAGTGAACTATACTGGACGTGGGATTACATAGTACACTATATCAGAACACTAGTGTTGTGTAAGCTTCTTTAAGTTAAGCATTTTAGTCTTATGTATCCCATATAAAAGCTTGTAATTGAGACAAAAATGAAGTAAGGGTTTGAAACCTCATTTTCTCTCTAGTTCTGCGCCTCCTCTCTCTTAAACTCTCAAGAACCCTAATATTGATTCTCTAAAAACTATCATGTAAAACATGCTTATCATTCTACCTTTGGGAGAATACAAAAACTTACTTATAGTTGTCCTACCTCACCTAAATTCTCCAATCCATGACATGTATGTTTCAAGAAGTTTTGGTTAAAATTTTTTATTTAGGATTCTCATAGGACCTTTTAGAAGATCAAAGTGTCTTTCTAGTATTTTAGAGGGGTTACTTAGTTGTGTTAAAAACGAACATAAACATGTAAAACATGCTTATCATTCTACCTTTGGGAGAATACAAAAACTTACTTATAGTTGTCCTACCTCACCTAAATTCTCCAATCCATGACATGTATGTTTCAAGAAGTTTTGGTTAAATTTTTTTATTTAGGATTCTCATAGGACCTTTTAGAAGATCAAAGTGTCTTTCTAGTCTTTTAGAGGGGTTACTTAGTTGTGTTAAAAACGAACATAAACATGTAAAACATGCTTATCATTCTACCTTTGGGAGAATACAAAAACTTACTTATAGTTGTCCTAGTTCACCTAAATTCTCCAATCCATAACATATATGTTTCAAGAAGTTTTGGTTAAAAAGTTTTATTTAGGATTCTCATAGGACCTTTTAGAAGATCAAAGTGTCTTTCTAGCCTATTAGAGGGGTTACTTAGTTGTGTTACAATCGAACATAAACATGTAAAACATGCTTATCATTCTACCTTTGGGAGAATACAAAAACTTACTTATAGTTGTCCTACCTCACCTAAATTCTCCAATCCATGACATGTATGTTTCAAGAAGTTTTGGTTAAAATTTTTTATTTAGGATTCTCGTAGGACCTTTTAGAAGATCAAAGTGTCTTTCTAGTCTTTTAGAGGGGTTACTTAGTTGTGTTAAAAACGAACATAAACATGTAAAACATGCTTATCATTCTACCTTTGGGAGAATACAAAAACTTACTTATAGTTGTCCTACCTCACCTAAATTCTCCAATCCATGACATATATGTTTCAAGAAGTTTTGGTTAAAAAGTTTTATTTAGGATTCTCATAGGACCTTTTAGAAGATCAAAATGTCTTTCTAGTCTTTTGGAGGGGTTACTTAGTTGTGTTAAAAACGAACATAAACATGTAAAACATGCTTATCATTCTACCTTTGGGAGAATACGAAAACTTACTTATAGTTGTCCTACCTCACCTAAATTCTCCAATCCATGACATGTATGTTTCAAGAAGTTTTGGTTAAAATTTTTTATTTAGGATTATCATAGGACCTTTTAGAAGATCAAAGTGTCTTTCTAGTCTTTTAGAGGCGTTACTTAGTTGTGTTAAAAACAAACATAAACATGTAAAACATGCTTATCATTCTACCTTTGGGAGAATACAAAAACTTACTTATAGTTGTCCTACTTCACCTAAATTCTCCAATCCATAACATATATGTTTCAAGAAGTTTTGGTTAAAAAGTTTTATTTAGGATTCTCATAGGACCTTTTAGAAGATCAAAGTGTCTTTCTAGCCTATTAGAGGGGTTACTTAGTTGTGTTACAATCGAACATAAACATGTAAAACATGCTTATCATTCTACCTTTGGGAGAATACAAAAACTTACTTATAGTTGTCCTACCTCACCTAAATTCTCCAATCCATGACATGTATGTTTCAAGAAGTTTTGGTTAAAAAGTTTTATTTTGGATTCTCATAGGACCTTTTAGAAGATCGAAATGTCTTTCTAGTCTTTTGGAGGGGTTACTTAGTTGTGTTACAAACGAACAAAAACATGTACAACATGCTTCTCATTCTACCTTTGGGAGCATACAAAAACTTACTTATAGTTGTCTTACTGCACTTAAATTCTCCAATCCATGACACATAGGTTTCAAGAAGTTTTGTTTAAAAAGTTTTGTTTAGGATTATCATAGGAACTTGTTGAAGGTCAAAGTGTCTTTCTATTATTTAGAAGGGTTATTTAGGGGTGTTACAAATGAACATAAACTTGTATAAAATGATTCTCATTCTACCTTTAGGAGCATACAAAATATTACTTATAGTTGTCTAACCTCACCTAAAATCTCTAATCCATGACACATATGTTTCAAGAATTGTTGTTTAAAAAGTTTTGTTTAGGATTCTCATGGGACCTTTTACAAGATCAAAGTGTCTTTCTAGTATTTAGACGGGTTACTTAGGGGTGTTACAAACGAACATAAACTTGTATAAAATGCTTCTCATTCTACCTTAAGCAACATACAAAAACCTACTTATAGTTGTTTAACCTCACCTAAAACCCCCGATCCATGACACATATGTTTCAAGAATTTTTGTTTAAAAAGTTTTGTTTAGGATTCTCATAGGACCTTTTACAAGATCATAGTGTCTTTCGAGTATTTAGAAGGGTTACTTAGGGGTGTTACAAACGAACATAAACTTGTATAAAATGCTTCTCATTCTACCTTAAGGAGCATACAAAAACTTACTTATAGTTGTCCTACCTCACCTAAATTCTCCAATCCATGACATGTATGTTTCAAGAAGTTTTGGTTAAAATTTTTTATTTAGGATTCTCATAGGACCTTTTAGAAGATCAAAGTGTCTTTCTAGTCTTTTAGAGGGGTTACTTAGTTGTGTTAAAAACGAACATAAACATGTAAAACATGCTTATCATTCTACCTTTGGGAGAATACAAAAACTTACTTATAGTTGTCCTACTTCACCTAAATTCTCCAATCCATGACATATATGTTTCAAGAAGTTTTTGTTAAAATTTTTTATTTAGGATTCTCATAGGACCTTTTAGAAGATCAAAGTGTCTTTCTAGCCTATTAGAGGGGTTACTTAGTTGTGTTACAATCGAACATAAACATGTAAAACATGCTTATCATTCTACCTTTGGGAGAATACAAAAACTTACTTATAGTTGTCCTACCTCACCTAAATTCTCCAATCCATGACATATATGTTTCAAGAAGTTTTGGTTAAAAAGTTTTATTTTGGATTCTCATAGGACCTTTTAGAAGATCAAAATGTCTTTCTAGTCTTTTGGAGGGGTTACTTAGTTGTGTTACAAACGAACATAAACATGTACAACATGCTTCTCATTCTACCTTTGGGAGTATACAAAAACTTACTTATAGTTGTCTTACTGCACCTAAATTCTCCAATCCATGACACATAGGTTTCAAGAAGTTTTGTTTAAAATTTTTTGTTTAGGATTATCATAGGAACTTGAAGAAGGTCAAAGTGTCTTTCTATTATTTAGAAGGGTTATTTAGGGGTGTTACAAATGAACATAAAATTGTATAAAATGATTCTCATTCTACCTTTAGGAGCATACAAAATTTTACTTATAGTTGTTTAACCTCACCTAAAATCTCCAATCCATGACACATATGTTTCAAGAATTGTTGTTAAAAAAGTTTTGTTTAGGATTCTCATGGGACCTTTTACAAGATCAAAGTATGTTTCTAGTATTTAGACGGGTTACTTAGGGGTGTTACAAACGAACATAAACTTGTATAAAATGCTTCTCATTCTACCTTAAGCAACATACAAAAACTTACTTATAGTTGTTTAACCTCACCTAAAACCCCCGATCCATGACACATATGTTTCAAGAATTTTTGTTTAAAAAGTTTTGTTTAGGATTCTCATAGGACCTTTTACAAGATCATAGTGTCTTTCGAGTATTTAGAAGGGTTACTTAGGGGTGTTACAAACAAACATAAACTTGTATAAAATGCTTCTCATTCTACCTTAAGGAGCATACAAAAATTTACTTATAGTTGTCCTACCTCACCTAAATTCTCCAATCCATGACATGTATGTTTCAAGAAGTTTTGGTTAAAATTTTTTATTTAGGATTCTCATAGGACCTTTTAGAAGATCAAAGTGTCTTTCTAGTCTTTTAGAGGGGTTACTTAGTTGTGTTAAAAACGAACATAAACATGTAAAACATGCTTATGATTCTACCTTTGGGAGAATACAAAAACTTACTTATAGTTGTCCTACCTCACCTAAATTCTCCAATCCATGACATGTATGTTTCAAGAAGTTTTGGTTAAAATTTTTTATTTAGGATTCTCATAGGACCTTTTAGAAGATCAAAGTGTCTTTCTAGCCTATTAGAGGGTTACTTAGTTGTGTTAAAAACGAACATAAACATGTAAAACATGCTTATCATTCTACCTTTGGGAGAATACAAAAACTTACTTATAGTTGTCCTACCTCACCTAAATTCTCCAATCCATGACATGTATGTTTCAAGAAGTTTTGTTTAAATTTTTTTATTTAGGATTCTCATAGGACCTTTTAGAAGATCAAAGTGTCTTTCTAGTCTTTTAGAGGGGTTACTTAGTTGTGTTAAAAACGAACATAAACATGTAAAACATGCTTATCATTCTACCTTTGGGAGAATACAAAAACTTACTTATAGTTGTCCTACCTCACCTAAATTCTCCAATCCATGACATATATGTTTCAAGAAGTTTTGGTTAAAAAGTTTTATTTTGGATTCTCATAGGACCTTTTAGAAGATCGAAATGTCTTTCTAGTCTTTTGGAGGGGTTACTTAGTTGTGTTACAAACGAACAAAAACATGTACAACATGCTTCTCATTCTACCTTTGGGAGCATACAAAAACTTACTTATAGTTGTCTTACTGCACTTAAATTCTCCAATCCATGACACATAGGTTTCAAGAAGTTTTGTTTAAAAAGTTTTGTTTAGGATTATCATAGGAACTTGTTGAAGGTCAAAGTGTCTTTCTATTATTTAGAAGGGTTATTTAGGGGTGTTACAAATGAACATAAACTTGTATAAAATGATTCTCATTCTACCTTTAGGTATTGAAATGAAGATCATATTGAAGTGGAGATCACATAGTGAACTATACTGGACGTGAACTATATTGAGTATAGTGAACTATACTGGACGTGAGCTATATTGAATATAGTGAACTATATTCATAAGAAGACAAAAACAGTCACACCTTTATGACCGTTGAAACTCTCTCGTATTCAATTCCTTGTATAACCTAGAATAGCTAGTATATATATTTGTGTTGTAACCTGTTTAATAAATATAGAGAATTATTCTTCTCTTACAGCCGCTTCTCTTACTCTCTAGTGCACAAGAACCCTAATTTGGTTCTTGGTGTATTCTTCACAATTCTACTCAATTCTACCTTATTCTCTCAATTTAAATCTCATATTCTAACATGGTATCAGAGCGATAAGCTTCTGTACCTCTTTTACTTCCGCTTGTTGGGATTTTACAATCATGACCATGAAATCATGTTGAGAAACCTTGAGATTACTCTAAACCTTTGTTTAGAGAGAGAGAGCTTAAGTGAACCGCAACCAAGTTTAGCTTGGAAGTTAATGGAACTACTTAGCTTTAACAAGAGCACCACTCTATTTGAGACTTATCCAGGAGCCTAACATCACTTATAGAGTGTGTTTACTCATGAGGATTAAGAGAATCAGTAAGTAGAGGGTGTTGTTCTTGTGATATCCATGAAGAGCCGGTTTGTGTTGTTCCTTGATTCAGCTATGGAAGAGCTGATCAAGAACCTAAGAAGGAGCATTAAAGCATCCTTAGGACCGAGTCTCATCATGGTTTCATTGTGTTTAGAAGAGAGACACAATGAGAGAAAGGAGGAAGAAGAAAGCGCTAGAGAGAGAATAAGAACCCTAGTTTTGTATGAATACTTTCTTCTTATTTCAATGTGTTACAAGTCTGGTCCTTATATAGGACTTTTACAATACTTTAACACAGACATAAAACAAGTATAAACCCTAATAATCTCGGTCATACACAAGAAGAGGAGGCTCCAACGGTCTGATTTCAAACTTGGGGAAGAGTGGTCTTGTTTTGGCTCAGATTTGATAGTGACATGTCTGAACCTTGGACCACTCCTTTTTGTTTGATTCCTTTGGTTCTGATGAGAGAGGGACAGGCTGTCCTTGTGGTCTGAGGAGAGAGAGTCACGCTTCTAGAGTGATAGTGACATGACCTAAATGGTCCACACTTCTCACTCCTCTCTTATCTCTTCCTTTTATAGCTTATCAACATTTATTCTTGTGATAAGCTGAGGAAGACACCATGATAAGCTTATGCACCTCTCCTCCTTTGTCCCACACACTCTTGGTCGTGATAACACTCCCAAGTATAGCCTGCTCCTCTTATCTCTCTTCATTCACGCCTTTTTGGCTCTTCTTGCTTCTTTCCCAAGTCTCGGTTATACTCTTGCACAAGTCATTGCTTTGTGCTTCTTCTTGCTTCTAGTGTGGACTTCATAGCCTCTTGATGCCTTCATCCTTAGCTTAGCTAAGTGTAGATCCCATCTTAGGTCTTCTTAGTCTCACACCAAAGCTCATCCAAGGAATGACTTCTAGGCCTTGTCATTGTGACTTCGGCCTTTCCTCCTCCTTGAATGCATCCTCTCTAATACTCCCCCGCAAGCTTGGGCGCCGAGACACTAAAGGACCAGAGGCCAAGCTTGGAGATGCGGGAGCTACCTCATTAAAAACCTCCCTAAGGAAAACCTCATGGGATAAAACCTTAAGGAGGGAAAAAGAGTATAGCCACAACATCCCCTTGATGTAAGCATTGACATGTTCCTTTGTGCATATGAATGAGCCGGTTCATTAGGTTGACTTCTCCTTTAGATTGCCTTCTCCATCTTGGATCAAGCTTCTCCATTGGACTAAGCTTCACCATTGGACCTTCCATGACCTTGCCTCAAGACTTAGCCTTCTTTCTTGTCACTCCTTGAGCTCTCTCCTTGTCACTTAATCTGCCCATGGTCTAACTCATCCTTTAGGCCTCCTAATGAACCTTCACATCAAAGATTCAAAGAAGACTTGTTAAAGTAAAATGCCATGAGTTTAAGTATATGATTAAGAAATGGATAAGTAACACAAGTGATTTTAATTGACTTATTGAAGACTTAATAAAAACAGTGAGAGTTTAGGAGTTTAGCCTTTTTGGAGTTGAGGTTTGATCTTCCTTTGGACATGTTTGGGACTTTGAAACCTTGTGCATATCTCTCTGGATTTTTGCACATTCAATCTAAGCCCTTCTTCTTCACACCAACACTCTTGATTTGAGCTGATTCAACGCCTATCACTAGCTTGCAACTCCTTCTTGGTCTGCTCCACTTAGTGATTCCCGGTTCTAACTTCAATCAAGGTGTTGTTGCTTCTGGTTTTAGGAGTTCCTCTAGGGTTTACTCCATGTCTTTGAGGTTTAAACCTCCCCCGGACTGTTAAGCCTTCATGGAGTCGGAAGCTAACATTGAGATGTGAGTTGATTCATCAGTTGCATAACTGGTTCTAGCTCCTCTCCTTTGGCTGCTCCTTGATGACTTCTCTTGAGACCTTAACAGCCTTGATGGGTTGTTCAACTTGTAGCCTTCCTTAAGTATGGACACCTTTTGGTCTGCTCCATTGTTAGCTTCAGATTAACCACACCCTGCTAAGAGCCAATCCTCCATCACTACTCCATCTTAGAGCAACTTCAAGACTGATCTTCCTAACCATGATGCACACTAAGCCTTGAATACAAGCTTCCATCACTGCCTCTTCTTGAAACAGCTTCTAGACTTGATTATCCAAGAAATCAGTGTTGCTTCTCTTGACTAACTTTGTTGTAGCAGCCTCTGGACGCCTCTTCTCCTTAGGTAAGCTCAAGACCAGTGGGTACAGCCACTTAGAAACTGAACTCCAGCCCTTTTGTAAACTGTCCTCACTAGTTGGTTCATCATTCCACCTAAAAACACCAAGAAACACACAATAATCCTCAAAATAACACAGCCTTGATCAGGAGCTATGCACTCTGATTTTTAAGTCATTGTGAGCTAAGGAGCTTCAAGGACAGAACTCAGAGAGAATAGATGAAGTATAAGTAACCAGAGAATGAAAGAAAAATGCAGAGAATGAGAGAATGAATGAATGAACACATAAGCTCAGATTAAGAGATTATGGGCAGAGAATGAGAGTATAAATGAATGAGAGAATAAAGGGGAAGTTCAGGGACTGAGTTTTGCTCAGTTTGAGCTTTTGGTTTTGAGAACATTGACTGAGTTTTGCTCAGTTTAATCTCTGAATTTTGCGGAAGCTTTGAATGAGAAAGGGACAGAGTTTTGCTCTGTTTTTCTCTGGTTTTTGAGCTTGATTCAATCCTAGAATCTTATGCTCTGATACCATGTTGGGATTTTACAATCATGACCATGAAATCATGTTGAGAAACCTTGAGATTACTCTAAACCTTTGTTTAGAGAGAGAGAGCTTAAGTGAACCGCAACCAAGTTTAGCTTGGAAGTTAATGGAACTACTTAGCTTTAACAAGAGCACCACTCTATTTGAGACTTATCCAGGAGCCTAACATCACTTATAGAGTGTGTTTACTCATGAGGATTAAGAGAATCAGTAAGTAGAGGGTGTTGTTCTTGTGATATCCATGAAGAGCCGGTTTGTGTTGTTCCTTGATTCAGCTATGGAAGAGCTGATCAAGAACCTAAGAAGGAGCATTAAAGCATCCTTAGGACCGAGTCTCATCATGGTTTCATTGTGTTTAGAAGAGAGACACAATGAGAGAAAGGAGGAAGAAGAAAGCGCTAGAGAGAGAATAAGAACCCTAGTTTTGTATGAATACTTTCTTCTTATTTCAATGTGTTACAAGTCTGGTCCTTATATAGGACTTTTACAATACTTTAACACAGACATAAAACAAGTATAAACCCTAATAATCTCGGTCATACACAAGAAGAGGAGGCTCCAACGGTCTGATTTCAAACTTGGGGAAGAGTGGTCTTGTTTTGGCTCAGATTTGATAGTGACATGTCTGAACCTTGGACCACTCCTTTTTGTTTGATTCCTTTGGTTCTGATGAGAGAGGGACAGGCTGTCCTTGTGGTCTGAGGAGAGAGAGTCACGCTTCTAGAGTGATAGTGACATGACCTAAATGGTCCACACTTCTCACTCCTCTCTTATCTCTTCCTTTTATAGCTTATCAACATTTATTCTTGTGATAAGCTGAGGAAGACACCATGATAAGCTTATGCACCTCTCCTCCTTTGTCCCACACACTCTTGGTCGTGATAACACTCCCAAGTATAGCCTGCTCCTCTTATCTCTCTTCATTCACGCCTTTTTGGCTCTTCTTGCTTCTTTCCCAAGTCTCGGTTATACTCTTGCACAAGTCATTGCTTTGTGCTTCTTCTTGCTTCTAGTGTGGACTTCATAGCCTCTTGATGCCTTCATCCTTAGCTTAGCTAAGTGTAGATCCCATCTTAGGTCTTCTTAGTCTCACACCAAAGCTCATCCAAGGAATGACTTCTAGGCCTTGTCATTGTGACTTCGGCCTTTCCTCCTCCTTGAATGCATCCTCTCTAATACCGCTGATTCTCACAAAACTCTGTTTTTAAGCTGTTAAAAGTTCTCTTGGTTCTTACAAGCTCTTAAGCTCTTAAGTTCATTTCTTTTGCTTCTTTATCTACTGTTGTGTTCTCTGTGAGTTGAGAACTCTTCCTTTCATCTTGAATACTCCCTCCTTACTTCATATCAGTCTTAGCAATGGAGAACTCAAGAGTTGTTATTCCTGTAACTTTGAAAGGCTCAAACTACATTGTTTGGGCTAGGATGGTGAAATCTGCACTTGGAGGCAGAGGTCTGTGGAAGTATATCCTGAGTGACACTGCTCCACAGAAAGTGTTTAAGGCCAGGTCTGAAGCTGAAGCCAAGGAAGGAGCTGAGGCAGAGACTAAAGGCAGTGATGAGTCTCTTAAAGAGGCGGTTGAAGCTGAAGAAGAAGCTTGGATGCAAGGGGACCAGAATGTGCTTTCTATACTCCAAAGCTCACTGGACCAGCACCTATTGGAAGCCTACTCTTATTGTGTGACTGCTAAGCAGCTGTGGGATACTCTTGAGAAGGTTTATGGGAATAAATCAAACTTAACAAGAGTCTTTGAAGTTAAGCTGGCTATTAACAATCTCCAGCAAGAAGATATGGAGTTTAAAGCTCATTTTGGGAAGTTTAGCTCACTGTGGTCAGAGCTGGAGATGCTGAGGCCACCAAGCAGTGATCCTTTGGTGTTGCAAGAAAGGAGAGAGCAAGATAAAGTCTTTGCTCTTCTGCTCACCTTGAACTCATCTTATAATTCCTTGATCAAGCATATCCTAAGGGCAGACACTCTACCTGACATTGATGATGTGTGTGGGCAAATTCAGAAGGAACAAGGCTCATTTGGGTTGTTCAAAGGAAAAGGAGAGCTGGTGACCGCAAACAAGGGGCTGTACAAAGCTGATGAGAGGAAGAACTATGGAGGTGACCAGAGTGGAGTCTTGATGTGTGATTTTTGCAAGAAGAGTGGGCATTTGAAGGATAGATGCTGGCGTCTTCACCCTAATCTCAGACCCTCATTCACCAACAGCCGGGTCAAAGATCAAAGGGCAAACTACTCAAGTGGTGCAGCTGGACCAGGTTCCTCTTCAATGCAGCAATGTGAAGAAGGGAGAGCAATGGTGGTTCATCAAACACCAGCTGTGACTGCTCAGAATGATGTGGTAAGGAGGTCAGACCTTGAGGCTCTCATCAAAGTTCTCAAGGAGAACTCTGGTATGGCTCTTGGTTCTTCACTCTCTGCATCAAACAAACTGAAACCTTTGATAATTGATTCAGGAGCTTCTCATCATATGATAAGTGATTCTAGATTAATAAACAATGTTGAACCTGCCTTAGGAAATGTGGTGATTGCAAATGGTGATAAAATTCCAATACAAGGCATAGGAAATCTGAAATTGTTTAACAAAGAATCTAAAGCTTTCTTTATGCCTAGTTTCACCTCAAACTTAGTTTCCGTAAAAAGGATAGCCACTGACTTGAATTGCAATGTTGTTTTTAGTCCTAATGATGTTGTGTTTCAGGATATTGAAACAAGTAAGTTGATTGGGAAAGGTGTGACAAAGGATGAGCTCTACATGGTTGAAGACATCAATTCCTCTTCTGAATTATCTGCTGCTTTATCTACTGCTTTATCTACTTGTGTTGGTGTGGATGATTCCATTTGGCATGCTAGACTAGGACATCCACACTCTAGGGCGTTAGGACTTCTATTACCTTCTGTTTCGTTTAAGAATGATGATTGTGAGGCTTGTATTCTTGGTAAACATTGCAAATCTGTTTTCCCAAACTCCATAACTACTTATGAAAGTTGCTTTGATCTTGTTCACTCAGATGTCTGGACTGCTCCTTGTTTGTCTAGAGAAAATCATAAGTATTTTGTCACTTTCATTGATGAAAAATCTAAGTATACTTGGATAACATTGATGCAAACTAAGGATAGAGTGTTAGAAGCGTTTATGAACTTTCAAAGCCATGTTACTAACCATTTCAATGCTAAGATCAAAATTTTTAGATCAGATAATGGTGGTGAATATACGAGTAATGCCTTCAAACAACACTTATCCAAGCATGGGATCCTTCATCAAACAAGCTGTCCCTACACTCCACAACAAAATGGAGTGGCTGAGAGGAAGAACAGACACCTAATGGAAGTAGCAAGGTCCATGATGTTCTACAAGAATGTGCCTAAGAGGTTTTGGGGAGATGCAGTCATGACTGCTTGTTACTTGATCAATAGAACTCCTACAAAAGTTCTCAAGGATAAATCTCCATTTCAGGTATTAAACAAAACCAATCCATTAATTGATCACTTACGTGTGTTTGGGTGCCTTTGCTTTGTGTTAATACCAGGAGAACAAAGGGATAAATTGGATGTTAAAAGCACCAAAGCCATGTTCATTGGATATTCTACAACACAAAGGGGATACAAGTGTTATGTACCTGAAACAAGGAAGGTTTTGATTTCAAGAGATGTGAAATTTATGGAGACAAGAAGTTTCTATGATGAAAAGAATTGGGATAGTTTGAAGGATCTTCCAACATCTCAATCAGACCGGGCTGCTAACCTAAGGAGGATTATGGAAAGCCTGGGGATTAGTCTACCTCAACAACCGGCTGCAACAAGTCCTGCTCCTTCAGTACACGTCTTGCCGTCAGAAGTTCCACAACCTGCCCATCTTGATCATGAGGGGGACACTCAAGAATCAGAAACTCAAGAATCAGAACAGGAACCACAAGAATCTGATTCTTCTACACATGATCAAGCTGGAGTTGAGGAGCATATGGAACACGAGGAAGAACCTGAGGAATTGGATCATCAAAATGAAGAGGAGCCGGTTATGAATGAGGTTATGGATGAGCAACAACCAGTTCAGCAGCAAGTTGTTCAGCAGCAAGTTCAGACTCTAAGGAGAAGCACAAGGGAGAAAAAGGATCCATCAGAATGGAAAAAGACTAGGGTTTACTTCAACAGCAATGCAGTAGCTCATCCCATTCAAGCTGTTTGTAGTTTAGCTCATGTACCTTTGGAGCATCAAGTGTTCATTGGGAAGTTGGATCAAGAACATGTACCAACAACCTATGAAGAAGCAAAGGGAGATAAGAGGTGGATGCAAGCTGTGGATGAAGAGACCAAAGCAATGGAGAACAATGAGACTTGGTATGAAGCTGAACTTCCTAGAGGAAAGAAGGCAGTGACGTCTAAATGGGTCTTCACCATCAAGTATAGAAGCAATGGAGAAGTGGAGAGATACAAAGCAAGGCTGGTTGCAAGAGGCTTCACTCAAACTTATGGAAATGATTACTTGGATACATTTGCACCAGTAGCTAAGCTTCACACAGTTAGGATCATCTTATCTTTGGCAACAAACCTTGATTGGGAACTTTGGCAAATGGATGTCAAGAATGCATTCCTTCAAGGAGAGCTTGAAGATGAGGTATACATGAGACCACCTTCTGGTCTTGAGAGCATTGTGAAACCAGGGAAGGTTCTAAGGCTCAAGAAAGCTATCTATGGACTCAAGCAATCACCTAGAGCTTGGTACCATAAGTTGAGCTCAACCCTTATGCAAAGAGGATTTAAGAGGTCTGAAGGAGATCATACTTTATTTACTCTACAAGATCAGGAAGGTATTATTGTCATCCTTGTTTATGTGGATGACATTATCATTTCAGGGAATAACAAGTCAGGTATTCAAGAAACTAAAGCATATCTTAAATCTGTGTTTGACATTAAGGATCTTGGTACTCTAAAGTACTTCCTTGGGATAGAAGTTTGTCGGTCCGATAAAGGACTCTTCTTATCTCAAAGGAAGTACACACTTGATTTGTTGTCTGAAGCAGGAAAGATTGGATCAAAACCAGCTAAGACACCATTGGAAGAAGGTTACAAAGTCATAAGAGAGGGGGAGCTTGAAGACAGACTATTTGAGGACATCACTCACTATAGAAGGATGGTTGGTAAGCTAATCTACTTAACAATAACCAGACCTGATTTGTGCTTTGCTGTGAACCAGATAAATCAACATATGCAAGCACCAAAGATGCACCATTGGAACATGGTTGAAAGGATACTCAGATATCTAAGTGGCACTCCGGGTCAAGGCATTTGGATGGGTTGCAATCAAAGTACAGAGATAGTTGGGTATTGTGATGCTGATTGGGCAGGAGATAGGGTGGACAGGAGGTCTACTACTGGATATTGTACATTCATTGGAGGCAACCTTGTTACTTGGAAGAGCAAGAAGCAGAAGATAGTGTCATGTTCAAGTGCTGAAGCTGAGTATAGAGCAATGAGGAAGCTAGCAACAGAATTGGCGTGGATCAAAGCTCTTCTTGAGGATTTGGGGATTGAGACTTCAAAGCCAATCACAATGCATTGTGATAACCAAGCAGCCATTCACATTGCTTCAAACTCAGTCTTCCATGAGAGGACCAAACATATAGAGGTGGATTGTCACAAAGTGAGGCAGATGATTGAACAAGGAGTTGTGTTACCGTGCTTCACAAGGAGTGAAGAACAACTAGCTGATGTGTTCACCAAGGCAGCTAGTTGGAAAGTGTGTGAATCGATTCACAACAAGCTTGGACTCATGGAGCTTCCGGAATTCCCTAAGGCTATGAAATCTACACTCTTTTTCCCTTCATGAAGTTTTATCCCAAGTGGTTTTCTTCATGAAGGTTTTTAATGAGGTAGATCTTCATTGTCACTCCAAGCTTGATTCAATCCTTGAATTCAAGCTTGAGGGGGAGTATTGAAATGAAGATCATATTGAAGTGGAGATCACATAGTGAACTATACTGGACGTGAACTATATTGAGTATAGTGAACTATACTGGACGTGAGCTATATTGAATATAGTGAACTATATTCATAAGAAGACAAAAACAGTCACACCTTTATGACCGTTGAAACTCTCTCGTATTCAATTCCTTGTATAACCTAGAATAGCTAGTATATATATTTGTGTTGTAACCTGTTTAATAAATATAGAGAATTATTCTTCTCTTACAGCCGCTTCTCTTACTCTCTAGTGCACAAGAACCCTAATTTGGTTCTTGGTGTATTCTTCACAATTCTACTCAATTCTACCTTATTCTCTCAATTTAAATCTCATATTCTAACATTAGGAGCATACAAAATCTTACTTATAGTTGTCTAACCTCACCTAAAATCTCTAATCCATGACACATATGTTTCAAGAATTGTTGTTTAAAAAGTTTTGTTTAGGATTCTCATGGGACCTTTTACAAGATCAAAGTGTCTTTCTAGTATTTAGACGGGTTACTTAGGGGTGTTACAAACGAACATAAACTTGTATAAAATGCTTCTCATTCTACCTTAAGCAACATACAAAAACCTACTTATAGTTGTTTAACCTCACCTAAAACCCCCGATCCATGACACATATGTTTCAAGAATTTTTGTTTAAAAAGTTTTGTTTAGGATTCTCATAGGACCTTTTACAAGATCATAGTGTCTTTCGAGTATTTAGAAGGGTTACTTAGGGGTGTTACAAACGAACATAAACTTGTATAAAATGCTTCTCATTCTACCTTAAGGAGCATACAAAAACTTACTTATAGTTGTCCTACCTCACCTAAATTCTCCAATCCATGACATGTATGTTTCAAGAAGTTTTGGTTAAAATTTTTTATTTAGGATTCTCATAGGACCTTTTAGAAGATCAAAGTGTCTTTCTAGTCTTTTAGAGGGGTTACTTAGTTGTGTTAAAAACGAACATAAACATGTAAAACATGCTTATCATTCTACCTTTGGGAGAATACAAAAACTTACTTATAGTTGTCCTACTTCACCTAAATTCTCCAATCCATGACATATATGTTTCAAGAAGTTTTGGTTAAAATTTTTTATTTAGGATTCTCATAGGACCTTTTAGCAGATCAAAGTGTCTTTCTAGCCTATTAGAGGGGTTACTTAGTTGTGTTACAATCGAACATAAACATGTAAAACATGCTTATCATTCTACCTTTGGGAGAATACAAAAACTTACTTATAGTTGTCCTACCTCACCTAAATTCTCCAATCCATGACATATATGTTTCAAGAAGTTTTGGTTAAAAAGTTTTATTTTGGATTCTCATAGGACCTTTTAGAAGATCAAAATGTCTTTCTAGTCTTTTGGAGGGGTTACTTAGTTGTGTTACAAACGAACATAAACATGTACAACATGCTTCTCATTCTACCTTTGGGAGCATACAAAAACTTACTTATAGTTGTCTTACTGCACCTAAATTCTCCAATCCATGACACATAGGTTTCAAGAAGTTTTGTTTAAAAATTTTTGTTTAGGATTATCATAGGAACTTGAAGAAGGTCAAAGTGTCTTTCTATTATTTAGAAGGGTTATTTAGGGGTGTTACAAATGAACATAAAATTGTATAAAATGATTCTCATTCTACCTTTAGGAGCATACAAAATTTTACTTATAGTTGTTTAACCTCACCTAAAATCTCCAATCCATGACACATATGTTTCAATAATTGTTGTTAAAAAAGTTTTGTTTAGGATTCTCATGGGACCTTTTACAAGATCAAAGTGTGTTTCTAGTATTTAGACGGGTTACTTAGGGGTGTTACAAACGAACATAAACTTGTATAAAATGCTTCTCATTCTACCTTAAGCAACATACAAAAACTTACTTATAGTTGTTTAACCTCACCTAAAACCCCCGATCCATGACACATATGTTTCAAGAATTTTTGTTTAAAAAGTTTTGTTTAGGATTCTCATAGGACCTTTTACAAGATCATAGTGTCTTTCGAGTATTTAGAAGGGTTACTTAGGGGTGTTACAAACAAACATAAACTTGTATAAAATGCTTCTCATTCTACCTTAAGGAGCATACAAAAATTTACTTATAGTTGTCCTACCTCACCTAAATTCTCCAATCCATGACATGTATGTTTCAAGAAGTTTTGGTTAAAATTTTTTATTTAGGATTCTCATAGGACCTTTTAGAAGATCAAAGTGTCTTTCTAGTCTTTTAGAGGGGTTACTTAGTTGTGTTAAAAACGAACATAAACATGTAAAACATGCTTATGATTCTACCTTTGGGAGAATACAAAAACTTACTTATAGTTGTCCTACCTCACCTAAATTCTCCAATCCATGACATGTATGTTTCAAGAAGTTTTGGTTAAAATTTTTTATTTAGGATTCTCATAGGACCTTTTAGAAGATCAAAGTGTCTTTCTAGCCTATTAGAGGGGTTACTTAGTTGTGTTAAAAACGAACATAAACATGTAAAACATGCTTATCATTCTACCTTTGGGAGAATACAAAAACTTACTTATAGTTGTCCTACCTCACCTAAATTCTCCAATCCATGACATGTATGTTTCAAGAAGTTTTGGTTAAATTTTTTTATTTAGGATTCTCATAGGACCTTTTAGAATATCAAAGTGTCTTTCTAGTCTTTTAGAGGGGTTACTTAGTTGTGTTAAAAACGAACATAAACATGTAAAACATGCTTATCATTCTACCTTTGGGAGAATACAAAAACTTACTTATAGTTGTCCTACTTCACCTAAATTCTCCAATCCATAACATATATGTTTCAAGAAGTTTTGGTTAAAATGTTTTATTTAGGATTATCATAGGACCTTTTAGAAGATCAAAGTGTCTTTCTAGCCTATTAGAGGGGTTACTTACTTGTGTTACAATCGAACATAAACATGTAAAACATGCTTATCATTCTACCTTTGGGAGAATACAAAAACTTACTTATAGTTGTCCTACCTCACCTAAATTCTCCAATCCATGACATGTATGTTTCAAGAAGTTTTGGTTAAAATTTTTTATTTAGGATTCTCATAGGACCTTTTAGAAGATCAAAGTGTCTTTCTAGTCTTTTAGAGGGGTTACTTAGTTGTGTTAAAAACGAACATAAATATGTAAAACATGCTTATCATTCTACCTTTAGGAGAATAAAAAAACTTACTTATAGTTGTCCTACTTCACCTAAATTCTCCAATCCATAACATATATGTTTCAAGAAGTTTTGGTTAAAAAGTTTTATTTAGGATTCTCATAGGACCTTTTAGAAGATCAAAGTGTCTTTCTAGCCTATTAGAGGGGTTACTTAGTTGTGTTACAATCGAACATAAACATGTAAAACATGCTTATCATTCTACCTTTGGGAGAATACAAAAACTTACTTATAGTTGTCCTACCTCACCTAAATTCTCCAATCCATGACATGTATGTTTCAAGAAGTTTTGGTTAAATTTTTTTATTTAGGATTCTCATAGGACCTTTTAGAAGATCAAAGTGTCTTTCTAGTCTTTTAGAGGGGTTACTTAGTTGTGTTAAAAACGAACATAAACATGTAAAACATGCTTATCATTCTACCTTTGGGAGAATACAAATACTTACTTATAGTTGTCCTACCTCACCTAAATTCTCCAATCAATGACATATATGTTTCAAGAAGTTTTGGTTAAAAAGTTTTATTTTGGATTCTCATAGGACCTTTTAGAAGATCAAAATGTCTTTCTAGTCTTTTGGAGGGGTTACTTAGTTGTGTTAAAAACGAACATAAACATGTAAAACATGCTTATCATTCTACCTTTGGGAGAATACGAAAACTTACTTATAGTTGTCCTACCTCACCTAAATTCTCCAATCCATGACATGTATGTTTCAAGAAGTTTTGGTTAAATTTTTTTATTTAGGATTCTCATAGGACCTTTTAGAAGATCAAAGTGTCTTTCTAGTCTTTTAGAGGGGTTACTTAGTTGTGTTAAAAACAAACATAAACATGTAAAACATGCTTATCATTCTACCTTTGGGAGAATACAAAAACTTACTTATAGTTGTCCTACTTCACCTAAATTCTCCAATCCATAACATATATGTTTCAAGAAGTTTTGGTTAAAAAGTTTTATTTAGGATTCTCATAGGACCTTTTAGAAGATCAAAGTGTCTTTCTAGCCTATTAGAGGGGTTACTTAGTTGTGTTACAATCGAACATAAACATGTAAAACATGCTTATCATTCTACCTTTGGGAGAATACAAAAACTTACTTATAGTTGTCCTACCTCACCTAAATTCTCCAATCCATGACATGTATGTTTCAAGAAGTTTTGGTTAAATTTTTTTATTTAGGATTCTCATAGGACCTTTTAGAAGATCAAAGTGTCTTTCTAGTCTTTTAGAGGGGTTACTGATGTGATCCTGCCCAGCACTAAATACATGGAGCTTGAACCTGACGGAACTAAGCTTGAAGCAGAGGAGCAGCTCGGAGTTGAGGAGCAGCTTGAACCAGAGGATGCGCTTAGAGCGGAGAAAGAGTATGGAAAAGATGTTATCTTAACCTCACTGGTTTTGATACATGATCATCAAATGGGCATGTGTCTCATTTGTACTCTTTTTCCCTTGTCAAGTTTTGTCCCACTGGGTTTTCTTGACAAGGTTTTTAATGAGGCAAATGATTCACATTCAAATCACCCATTTGTTGATCCAAACCATGGCATAGCATCCAGAATTCAACCCAATGGAGGAGATATCAAGTCCAGCCTATCTCATGACCATTACAAGTCCAAGAAGAGCCCAAAACAAGCTGATAATTTGCAGCCCAAGAAGAGTTACGAAAATGGAGTCTCAAGGGTCATTTTTCAGATTCAAATAAGTGTTTAATTCTAGTCTTTGTGTTATTTCCTAGGTGTGTTTAATGCTTGATGTAGCCCCGGAGCAGAAGCTTGAGTGATGGGTTGATGGAGATCGAACCTAGGGCTTAAGAGCTCTCTTGGTTTGATCGACTTGGATGGATGGTGAGTAGAGATGGGATTGTTCCTGCTGGCTTAAAAGCTCTCTCAGAAATAATCAGTGGATGGAATGGATTGAGGTCGCCACAAGATCCTATGAGTCTGAATCTTGATAAGACAAAAGCCTTCTCTTCGTTTGAATCACACAAAACAATAGAGAAAACAAGTTGCGGTTTCTTTGCTTGAAGAAAACACTCGGTGTACTTTATTGATCTAGGGTAAATGATACACGGCTGTGAGAGGGGACTTTATAAACAGTCCAAACAGCTATGCCCTTCGAGGGGACTTGAAGCAAATAAAACATAAAAGGAAAGTACTGACTCAATTGGGACCTAATGAAATAAAGACTACAACGGCTACTTTTTGATTGAAACTACTAAGGGAAACAAAGATTTGATCCTGCAAAACAAAGAGACAACGGTCATATAATGTGTATAAATGAAACTCATACCTTAGCTTATGTTTGGTATGTCCTTGGCCGTTGATCAGAAGCATTCTTCAATCGTAGCATTCTGGCCTCGGAAGCTTGAGCTAGTGTCGATGCTACTTCCTGAGCTAGTGCCGATGCTACTTCCTGAGCTAGTCGTGATGCTATAGATCGTCAGTCCTTTTTGAGCTGAGCTGAATAGTGTTGAGCTATCCATCCTGATGAAGACTTGTTCCTGCTCTTGGTCAGTAGCTTGACTCAGTAGACTTTGCACAGCTTCATTGACTTGGTTCCTCAAAGCCTTTGTTGCTGACCTTGTCAATGGACCTTTCCTGATGATGGGCATTGGATCTTTGGCTTCTGGTTCTATGGCCTCATCATACCCTCCCCCTTGAAGAGGTTCTGTCCTCAGAACTGATTGACCTGCATCATAAGGAGCTAAATCAGAAACATTGAACGTTGGAGAAATGTTTAACTCACCTGGCAGCTCAAGCTTGTATGCGTTGTCATTGATCTTCTCCAAGACTCGGAATGGCCCATCTCCTCTTGGTGTTAGCTTTGACTTCCTCTGATTGGGAAACCTTTCTTGCCTCATGTGTAGCCAGACCCAATCTCCTGGTTCAAATATCACCTCCTTTCTTCCTTGGTTAGCTTTCAGCCTATGCTTCTCGGTTTTCTTCTCTACATTCTCCTTAACTCTTTGGTGTAGCTTCTTGACAAAGCTTGCTTTTGCTTCTCCTTCTGTACTTGTATAGATAGCTTGAGGCAAAGGGGCAAGGTCTAAAGGAGCTAAAGGATTAAACCCGTACACAACTTCAAAAGGAGAGTGGTTAGTAATCGAATGCTTAGCGTGATTATAAGCAAACTCAATGAATGGCAAGCAAGATAACCAGTTGTTTATATTCTTACCAACCGTGGCTCTTAGGAGTGTTGAGAGAGTCCGGTTTACTACCTCAGTTTGTCCATCTGTTTGGGGATGACAAGTGGTGGAATAGAGCAGATTGGTGCCCAACTTCCTCCAAAGGACCCTCCAAAAGTGGCTCAAGAACTTTGTGTCCCTGTCCGAAACAATAGTTCTTGGAATTCCATGCAACTTGACCACTTCCTTAAAGAATAGATCAGCTATCTGCACAGCATCGTTAGTCTTGTTGCAAGCAATAAAATGAGCCATTTTAGAAAACCTATCAACAACTACAAAGATGGAGTCCTTGTTGTTGATCTTGGGCAATCCTAAAACAAAATCCATTGAAATGTCCACCCATGGTGTGTTAGGAATTGGTAAAGGCATATATAAACCATGTGGATGTAACCTGGACTTGGCTTTTAGGCATGTGATGCATTTGGCACAGAACCTTTCCACATCTCTCTTCAAGTGTGGCCAAAAGAAATGCTCCTTCAAGACACTATAAGTCTTGTCTCTGCCAAAATGTCCCATCAAACCTCCTCCATGAGCCTCTCTAGTGATCAACTCCCTCATGGAACCTTGTGGAATGCACAACCTTTTCTCCTTGAACAGAAAACCATCTTGCTGATAGAACACTCCAAATACTGCCTTAGATGTCTCCTGGTACACGTCCTTGAAGTCTGGATCATCAGCATACATGTCTTTGATGTGCTCAAATCCCATGATCTTAGACTCCATTGTTGTTATGAGAGCATGGCGCCTTGATAGTGCATCTGCTACAATGTTTTCTTTCCCCTTCTTGTACTTGATCACATAAGGAAAAGTTTCTATGAACTCCAACCACTTTGCATGCCTTTTCTTAAGAGTAGTCTGCCCTCTTAGGTGCTTTAGAGTCTCATGATCTGTATGTATCACAAACTCTTTAGAAAGCAAGTAATGTTGCCAAGTTTCCAGTGATCTCACCAGAGCATACAACTCTTTGTCATATGTTGGGTAGTTGAGTGTTGCACCACTCAGCTTCTCACTAAAGTAAGCTACTGGTCTGCCTCCCTGTATCAGTACTGCACCTATTCCTGTACCAGAAGCATCACACTCAATCTCAAACATTTTATCAAAGTTAGGAAGTACCAATACTGGTGCATTGGTGAGACTGGTTTTGAGCCGTGTGAATGCTTGCTCCTGAGCCTCTCCCCATCCAAAGGCTTTGTCCTTCTTGATCACTGAAGTAAGAGGTGCTGCTATGGTGCTGAAGTCCTTGACAAACCTCCTGTAGAAGCTTGCTAGGCCATGGAAGCTTCGGATATGTCCTATTGTTGTAGGTGTTGGCCAATCTTGTATTGCCTTGATCTTCTCATCATCCACCTTAAGTCCCTGTGAACTTACAACAAATCCTAGGAAAACCAATTGATCAGTGCAAAAGATGCATTTCTTTAAGTTTGCATAAAGACCTTCTGATCTAAGTGTTTGCATAACCTGTTCTAGATGCTTAACATGATCATCCAAGCAGTGGCTATAAATCAGTATGTCATCAAAATATACTACCACAAACTTGCAAATAAAAGCTCTTAGAACCTGGTTCATTAGTCTCATGAATGTGCTGGGAGCATTGGTGAGACCAAATGGCATGACAAGCCATTCATACAGCCCTTGCTTGGTTTTGAAGGCTGTTTTCCACTCATCTCCTTCCTTCATTCTGACTTGGTGATATCCACTCTTCAAGTCTATCTTTGAGAAGATGGTTGCTCCACTTAGCTCATCAAGCATGTCATCAAGTCTTGGGATAGGATGTCTGTACTTGATTGTGATGTTGTTTATGGCCCTGCAATCAACACACATTCTCCATGTACCATCCTTCTTTGGGACGAGTAGAACTGGTACAGCACATGGACTCAAGCTTTCCCGGATATATCCCTTTGACATCAGCTCTTGAACTTGCTTTTCCAGCTCCTTAGCCTCTTCTGGATTCACTCTATAAGCTGGCCTATTGGGCAATGGAGCTCCTGGTACCAAATCAATTTGGTGTTCAATGCCCCTCAAAGGTGGAAGTCCAGCTGGTATATCTTCCGGGAACACATCCTTGAATCTGTCCAATAGCTCAGTCACGGCTAAGGGATGCTCCTGCTCTTCTGAACCTGAAATATACCCTTCTCTAAAGATCATGAGTAGCACATGTTCTTTATGTTCCAAAGATTTCAGTACATTAGAAGGTGTCACAAAAAGATTGGTCTTACTTACCTTGGAACCTTTGTCCATTGCTTTCTGCATTTCATACACTTCTTTTGGTGTTAATGGAGCTAGGTTGTGCTTCTTGTTCTGGTGTGTGAAGCTGTAGACGTTGGTCCTTCCATTGTGCACAGTTTCTTTATCAAATTGCCATGGTCTCCCTAAGAGTAGATGACCTGCTTGCATTGGCACAACATCGCATTTCACTTGATCATTGTACTTGCCTATGCTGAAGGGTACCATGACTTGCTCAGCTATCCTCATCTCAGTCTCATCATTGAGCCACCTTAACTTGTATGGTCTTGGATGCTTGGTCTTTTGCAGCTTCAGTTTTTCTACTAGATAAGCACTAGCAACATTAGTACAAGATCCTCTATCTATGATCAGGCTACATACCTTGGCATCAATGGTGCATCTGGAATGAAATATATTCTCTCTTTGGATTGTTTTTGGCTCAAACAATGCACTAAGAGCTCTTCTGGTCACAAGTATCTCTCCCACATCTGGATAATCCGTCACCTCTTCTTCGGATTCTGCTAGCTCAAGCTCTGCCTCATCTTGTGACTCAATGTCTCCATTGTCCCTTAACACCATCACCCGCTGGTTTGGACAATCTCTAGCATAGTGACCTTTCCCTTGGCACTTGAAACATGTAATGTCTCTGGACCTTTGAGGTGGAGCCTTGCTGGTGTCTGGTTTGTTACCCTTGGGCTGCTCATAATTAGATTTCTTGATCTTTGAGTCAGCTTCTGTCGCTTTGACTTTGTCTTGGTTCCTTTGAGGCTGATTCCAAGTTGTCCTGCTTCGACTGGTTGCAGCAACCTTCCTCTTGATGTGTTGCTCAGCTTGGATAGCTAGATGCAACAAGCCTTCAAGATCCTCATAAGGTTGACGCTCTACCTTGCGTGCAATCCTGTCCTGAAGACCATCTAGAAACTGAGCCATCAAAGTTTCTTCTGAATCATCTACCTCCAGCCTGTTCTTCATGGTTTCAAACTCCTCAAAATAATCTTCAACTGATTTGTTTCCTTGAGAGAGTTTTCTGAACCTCTTCTGAAGATCTCTATGGTAGTAAGCTGGTACATATCTCTTCCTTAGAGCATACTTCATGTCATCCCAATTGCTTAACTGACCATGCCTTAACCTCCTTCTCTCGGAGACTTCTCTGTCCCACCATGCTAACGCATTATCAGTGAGTTGAGCTGCAGCTAAGGAGACTTTTCTTGCTTCAGAGTATTGGTAGTACTCATAGATGTACTCCATTCTTCTTTCCCAATCCAGATAAGCTTCCGGATTCACCTTTCCAGCAAAAGTAGGAGCCGTGAGCTTCAAGTCTTTGCCTCCATGTCTCTGATCATCATCCTCATTGCCTCTGCCTCTATCTCCACGCCTAGGCTGGTGATAGTTTCTCCTTCCTCTACCCCTGCCATGGATATTAAATCCCCTTCCTCCCTGATTTGGATCAGGAGGTAACTCATCTTCCTCTAACTCAGGCATCTCTTCATCGGTTGTTTCTTCTTCTCGCTGCCTATGATTTCTATTCAAGTTGCGGATTGGTTCTCGGTGAATAGGCCTCTGTTCCAGCTGAGTGAGCCTACCACTGATGTCTCTCATGGTTTCAAGCAACTGATTCATGGTGAGTTGATCTTGTCCAACTTCTTCTCCCATTAGTACCTGAAACTGACACAAGCGAGTATCAAGGTCTAACAAATAAGTTTTGAAGAAAGGTAAATGTTAAACTGAATGGTAACAATGAAATATTTTTTGTTTTTTGTTTTTATGTAAATAAAAAGAGAAAGTCGAAATTGAAAGCTATGGATGCAAGAGTAATGATGCAATATGGAGTTTCCTTTTCTTGAGAAATCGATGAAAACAAAAATGGAAATAGGTATATTTTTTTTTGATTTTTGAATAGGATTTCGAAATCTAAGAAAACAAAAGAGGTAACTAATAAAAACTAACAGATTTTTTTTTGGTTTTTATGCAAGGAATTCAGATCAAACAAAGAATCAAAAGGAAAAAGATGATGAACACTTTTTTTTTTTTTTTTGGATTAAGATGCAATGAAATGGAAAATATGAATCTAGATGCAAATGAAAACAAAAGTAATGGATAGATAACACCTGTTAGGAGCCTTTCGGCTCTGATACCAGATGATGTAGCCCCGGAGCAGAAGCTTGAGTGATGGGTTGATGGAGATCGAACCTAGGGCTTAAGAGCTCTCTTGGTTTGATCGACTTGGATGGATGGTGAGTAGAGATGGGATTGTTCCTGCTGGCTTAAAAGCTCTCTCAGAAATAATCAGTGGATGGAATGGATTGAGGTCGCCACAAGATCCTATGAGTCTGAATCTTGATAAGACAAAAGCCTTCTCTTCGTTTGAATCACACAAAACAATAGAGAAAACAAGTTGCGGTTTCTTTGCTTGAAGAAAACACTCGGTGTACTTTATTGATCTAGGGTAAATGATACACGGCTGTGAGAGGGGACTTTATAAACAGTCCAAACAGCTATGCCCTTCGAGGGGACTTGAAGCAAATAAAACATAAAAGGAAAGTACTGACTCAATTGGGACCTAATGAAATAAAGACTACAACGGCTACTTTTTGATTGAAACTACTAAGGGAAACAAAGATTTGATCCTGCAAAACAAAGAGACAACGGTCATATAATGTGTATAAATGAAACTCATACCTTAGCTTATGTTTGGTATGTCCTTGGCCGTTGATCAGAAGCATTCTTCAATCGTAGCATTCTGGCCTCGGAAGCTTGAGCTAGTGTCGATGCTACTTCCTGAGCTAGTGCCGATGCTACTTCCTGAGCTAGTCGTGATGCTATAGATCGTCAGTCCTTTTTGAGCTGAGCTGAATAGTGTTGAGCTATCCATCCTGATGAAGACTTGTTCCTGCTCTTGGTCAGTAGCTTGACTCAGTAGACTTTGCACAGCTTCATTGACTTGGTTCCTCAAAGCCTTTGTTGCTGACCTTGTCAATGGACCTTTCCTGATGATGGGCATTGGATCTTTGGCTTCTGGTTCTATGGCCTCATCAATGCTGCTCATGCAGCCTTGTTGCTTTCCCTTTTTAAACTCTTGTACTTCTGATTTTATAATCTATCTAGTCTTTTTATCAAAAACCTTCTGAATTTCTAGATCATCTTGTTGGTGTGTCATATCCAGCAAAATCCTTTGTGTTCTTTAGTGTGTAATATCTGAAGAATTCAAAGAGGTGAATCAAGAGCCTTTCCGCAGCTCTTGTGTGACCATTCGATCCACATCCCTTGTCAGTGATTCAGTGAGATTCTGGATTGTTGCAGCAAGGCTTATCCCCATTCCCATCTCTCAAGTGACGATTCTAGGCTTGATCCTACCAAGTGGTGTCTGAGATTGATGTCCCTTGGCCAGGATCGTATCATGTGGTATCAGAGCAACATTTGAGATTTGGGTAGTTTCTGATCCTTCATCTTTCTCATCTATTCATCTTCTATTTTATGCAGCACTTGTTGAAATTGACATCTAGGTTGAGATTATCTAGATCTGTCCATTTCTTTCAGTTGTTGTCTATTGATCATGATGAGATTCTATTGAAGTGAAGATCTCATAGTGAACTATATTGGACGTGAGCTATATTCAATATAGTGAACTATACTGGACGTGAGCTATATTCAATATAGTGAACTATACTGGACGTGGGATTACATAGTACACTATATCAGAACACTAGTGTTGTGTAAGCTTCTTTAGGTTAAGCATTTTAGTCTTATGTATCCCATATAAAAGCTTGTAATTGAGACAAAAATGAAGTAAGGGTTTGAAACCTCATTTTCTCTCTAGTTCTGCGCCTCCTCTCTCTTAAACTCTCAAGAACCCTAATATTGATTCTCTAAAAAATATCATGGTATCAGAGCAATGTTCCTCATTCTCTTGATTTTCTCTCTTGATTCATCATTCTCTAGGTTCTTGTTTACTCTCGGTCTAAAACCCTAACTCTCTCTCACTTCATTCTCTCGGTTTCTAAGCCTCATTCTCTAGGTTCTCTCTGTTCTAAAATCATCACACTTGTTCTTAAGCTTTCATTCTCTCAGTTTCTTCATACTCTCTGTCCTAAAACCCTAAGAACTGTTCTAAGATTCAGTCTCTCGGTCCTCTCAGTTTCTGTCCTAAACTTGTTCAGTCTTGGTTCTTTAGTCTTCAAATACTATCTCTCAGCTTCTCACCATGGAAGACATGACTCACATCAGCTCAAGCTTTAGGCCTACTGCCATACCAGTTGTACTCAAAGGTATCAACTATAGGACATGGCAAAGGACCATCAAGACTGCTATTTGTGGAAGAGGTTTGTGGGAACACATCTTGGAGGATAAAACACCAACTGAAGAAGATGAAGCCAAGAAGAAGGATGAGGAAACTAAGAAGGCAGAAGCTAAATGGTTTCAAGAAGATCAGCTTGTGCTTGGCTTTCTCCAAAACTCTCTTGACCCATCCATCCTTGAAGCTTATTCTCATTGTGAGACAGCCAAGTCACTGTGGGATACTCTCAAGAAGATTTATGGAGATGTTTCAAATCTGAGCAGAGTATATGAGGTGAAGAAGGCCATAAATGAGCTGAAACAAGAAGACCATGACTTTACCAAGTATCTTGGGAAGTTCTCTTCAGCATGGTCTGAACTTGAGATGCTAAGGCCAAGCACTTTAAACCCCAAGGTTCTCATTGAGAGAAAGGAGCAAGACAAGATCTTTGGCCTTCTACTCAACTTGAATCCGGTTTACAATGATGCTATCATGAAGATCCTAAGGGAGACTACACTTCCTGATTTTGAAGAGGTGTGCTCAAGGCTCCAAAAGGAAGAAGGAAACATTGGTTTGTTTGGAGGAAAGGGGGAGTTGGTGACTGCCAACAAAGCCGGCTTCAAAACTGAGGAGAAGAAGGCGCCATTTTGTGATCATTGCAAGAGGAAAGGTCACTCCAAGGATAAGTGTTGGGTCCTTCATCCCCACCTCAAACCAGACAAGTTCAAGAACTCAAGGGCAAATGCAAACATCTCACAAGAAGCTGTGAATGAACCAGCCTCCACTTCAGCTCAAGGAGGGGAGCTTGCACTCTACACAGCCACTGAGTATGTCAAGAAGAGTGACCTTGAGGATCTCATCAAGGCTTATGCCTCTAAACTCTCTGGTATCTCTTTATTTTCACATAAATTGCTTAGTAAAACTGATCATAAGTTGGTAGTAGATTCAGGAGCTTCTCACCATATGATTAGTAATGCTAAGTTGTTGGAGAACATTAAACCTGCCCTAGGAAGAGTAACTATAGCTGATGGTCAAGGGATTCCAATAATAGGTACAGGAAAGTTGAGATTATTTAACAAGGAAAGTGATGCATTCTATGTTCCTAAGTTTAAATCTAACTTGCTGTCGGTTAAAAGGATCACTAAAGACTTGAATTGCAATGTTATCTTTGGGCCTAATGAAGTTTGTTTTCAGGATATTAAGAATGGAAAGGTTATTGGAAGAGGTGGTACACAAGATGAGCTTTACCTCCTTAAAGACACTTCTCCAAGCAACTCGGATACTTTAGCTTTTAAATCCTGTTTTTCTTTCAATCAAAATGTCCTATGGCATGCTAGACTAGGACATCCCCATGCTCGTGCTTTGAACTTAATGTTGCCTAATGTTAGCTTTGATCATTCAACTTGTGAAGCTTGTATTCTTGGCAAACATTGTAGAACTGTCTTTCCTAAATCAACTACTATCTATGAACATTGTTTTGATCTTGTGCACTCTGATGTTTGGACTTCACCTTGTCTGTCTAGAGATAGAAACAAGTATTTTGTGACCTTCATAGATGAAAAATCAAAATATACTTGGGTAACTTTGCTTCCATCTAAAGATAGGGTGTTTGATGCATTTTTAAATTTCCAAAACTATGTTACTAATCAGTTTAATGCCAAGATCAAAGTGTTTAGGTCAGATAATGGAGGAGAGTATACTAGCCAAAGATTCAAAGCTCACTTGAACAAATGTGGGATCCTTCATCAAACAAGCTGTCCCCATACTCCCCAACAAAATGGTGTGGCTGAAAGGAAGAACAGACACCTCATGGAAGCTGCTAGGTCCATGATGTTCCACACCAATGTTCCTAAGAGATTTTGGGGAGATGCAGTGTTGGCAGCATGCTATCTCATCAACAGGATCCCAACTAGAGTTCTTCAAGACATTTCACCATATGAGGTATTGAACAAAGCCAAACCATCTATTGAACACTTACGTGTGTTTGGTTGTGTTTGTTTTGTATATATCTCAGGAGATCAAAGGAACAAGCTAGATGCTAAGAGCACAAAGTGTATGTTTCTTGGATACTCCACAACTCAGAAGGGCTACAAGTGTTTTGATCCAAGCAACAATAGGACCTATGTTTCAAGGGATGTTAAGTTCATTGAGGGGCAGAGTTACTATGAGAAGAAGGATTGGGAAGGTTTGAAAGATCTCTCAAGATCACCTTCTGATTTGGCTACAAGTTTGAAGTACTTGTTGGATCACTTGGGCAATGACACCCCACGGCCAGAAAAGGCTGAGACACCTACCCAGGAAGCTCAACAAGAGGATACTGAACCAGCAACACACACTCAGGAACCGGCTCAAGCTCAAGAAGACACTCTACCTCAAGATCAGAACCAAGTGGACTTGGATATGGATGAGGATGAGATAGTTTATCAAGAGGCAGTGGGTAATGAGGAAGTGGTTGATCAACAGGTTCAGCAACTCAGGAGAAGCACAAGGGAAAAGAAAGATCCATCAGAATGGATGAAGACAAGAGTCTACTACAACAACCAAGCAGTAGCTCATCCTAATCAGTCTACTTGTTCTATTGACTTGCTACCATCTAGTCACAAGGCCTTTCTTGGAAAGATTGAGCTAAACCAGGTTCCTAAGACTTATGAAGAGGCTGAGGGTATCAAGGTTTGGATGGATGCAGTAAAGGATGAGAAAGAAGCTATGGAGAGGAACCATACTTGGATTGTAGAGAAGCTGCCGAAAAAGAAGAAGACTGTTAGCTCTAAATGGGTCTTCACAATCAAGTATAAAAGCAATGGAGACATAGAGAGGTACAAGGCAGGGCTAGTAGCAAGGGGATTCACTCAAACCTATGGAGAAGACTATACCGATACCTTTGCACCAGTGGCTAAACTTCACACAGTGAGAGTCACATTGAGCTTAGCCACCAACCTCTCATGGAATCTATGGCAAATGGATGTGAAGAATGCTTTTCTACAAGGTGAACTTGAAGAGGAAGTGTATATGACTCCACCACCAGGATTGAAGCACTTGTGTAAAGATGATGAGGTATTGAGGTTGAGAAGGGCGATTTATGGCTTGAAACAATCACCAAGGGCATGGTACCATAAGCTTAGTCACACTCTCATGGACCATGGTTTCAAGAAGTCTCAATCTGATCACACATTGTTCACGCTTCAAAGTGCCCAAGGAGTGGTGGTAGTTCTGATATATGTGGATGATTTGATTATCACAGGAAGTGATAATGATGGGATTCAGTCTACAAAGGATTTCCTCAAGAGTTCCTTTGATATTAAAGACCTTGGAGAGTTGAAGTACTTCTTGGGCATTGAAGTTTGCAGATTCAATGATGGGTTGTTTCTGTCCCAAAGGAAGTATGTTAAGGACTTGTTGACAGAAACAAGTATGCTTGATTGCAAGATTGCAAAGACTCCTCTTGAAGATGGCTACCAAGTCAATAGAAAGGGGGAGAAATCGGATGAAGTCAAGTTCAAGGATGTCTCATTGTATAGGAGGCTGGTTGGGAAGCTTATCTACCTCACTCTCACAAGACCAGACTTATGCTTTGCTGTGAATCAAGTTAGTCAACATATGCAATCACCCACAGTGTATCATTGGAGTTTGATTGAAAGGATACTCAGATATCTCAAAGGATCAACTGAACAAGGTATTTGGATGGGTAAGAATGAGAGCACAGAGATTGTTGGCTATTGTGATGCAGATTGGGCTGGAGATAAGAGTGATAGGAGATCAACAACCGGCTATTGTACCTTCATTGGAGGCAACTTGGTAACTTGGAAGACAAAGAAGCAGAAGGTGGTATCTTGTTCTAGTGCTGAAGCTGAGTATAGGGCAATGAGGAAGCTTGCAACCGAGTTAACATGGCTGAAGGCTCTGCTCAAGGACTTTGGCATAGATCAATCAAGTCCAATCACCTTCCATTGTGACAACCAAGCTGCCATTCATATTGCAACCAACTCAGTGTTTCATGAGAGGACAAAACACATTGAGATTGATTGTCACAAGGTAAGGGAGAAGATTGAAGATGGAACCATTCTGCCTTGTTACACAAAGAGTGAAGATCAGCTTGCAGACATCTTCACAAAGGCTGCTAGTCTTAAGGTTTGCACTCATGTTTTTGGCAAACTAGGGCTGGTGGCTATCCATGATTAGAACTCTCCTGATTCATGAGCAGCATACTCTTTTTCCCTTGATGTGGTTTTGTCCCAAGTGGTTTTCCACATCAAGGTTTTTAATGAGGTGTTGCCATGATCATTCCAAGTTCAGTCTTTAGGGTGATTCCAAAGTCTGAACTTGAGGGGGAGTATTGATCATGATGAGATTCTATTGAAGTGAAGATCTCATAGTGAACTATATTGGACGTGAGCTATATTCAATATAGTGAACTATACTGGACGTGAGCTATATTCAATATAGTGAACTATACTGGACGTGGGATTACATAGTACACTATATCAGAACACTAGTGTTGTGTAAGCTTCTTTAGGTTAAGCATTTTAGTCTTATGTATCCCATATAAAAGCTTGTAATTGAGACAAAAATGAAGTAAGGGTTTGAAACCTCATTTTCTCTCTAGTTCTGCGCCTCCTCTCTCTTAAACTCTCAAGAACCCTAATATTGATTCTCTAAAAACTATCATTGTCTTCATCTTATTGTCTGTTCATCTTCTGATTTCAAATTTGCATTATGTTTTGCATTGTTTGTTTGTTTCTAGTTGTTTAATCCATTGCATAAACCATTTCTAATCATCCATTTCATTCATGTGTTGTTGCATCAGTTTATCATTCAAAATTGACCCTTCATCTTCTGATCTGATTTGCATAAATCTGTTTGAGTCTGATAGTTTTTAAGTTGTTACATACTGTTTTGCAACCATTTAGCCTCATCTTTTGCATGTTTAGGATATTTTGCATCATTTTTAACATTCTGAACTTGTCCCTTCATCTTCTGTTACGAATTTTCATCTCATACTTGGAGTTTGATTGTTTCAGATTGTTTCATTCTGTTTGTGCATCAATTTCGAATCATCCTTATCATTTCTTTTGATCATAACCTGTTCTATCACCATCTTGTATTGTTAGACATGTTCTGCATCTCATATTTTTAGTTTTGTTCTGCAATTGTCCATTCATTTTCTGTTCTGCATTATCTGATCATTGTTGGTGATTTTTTTTTGCATTTATTTTGCACTTTTGATTCTGTTTAGAACTAGTTACTGGTGGAGTTTGTATTACTTGTTTCAGGATGTCTGAAGAAGAGGAGGAAGAAATCAGTAGCAGCAGGAGCCACAAACTCATGATGGAAGTCTTCACAAACCAAAAGTCAAAGCTGATGAATGATAAGTTTGCAACTATGAAGCAGGAGCTAAAGCTGAACCGATCAACTAGAGAGAATCTGTTCTACACGAGATGTCATGTACAAGGAAAGGTGTGCAGCCTCAAAATCGATCAAGGAGCCAAGGCCAATGTGGTTAGTGAATACATGGTCAAGAAGCTAGGACTGAAAGTGAAGAAGCACCCATGGCTTGATGATAAGTACAACTTAAGAGTGACCCGCCAAGTAAAGATTTCTATAGCCATTGGAAAGTATGAAGACGAGATTTTGTGTGAGGTCCAACCAATGGAAACCTGTCACATCCTTCTTGGAAAACCATGGCAGAATGAGCGAAGAGCAATCCATGATGGTCACAAAAACCGATACTCTTTCAAGTACCAAGGATGCAAGATCAATCTGGTCTCAATGACCCTTCATGAGATTCATCAAGATCAGTTGTATATTCAGCAAAAGGTTAACCAGTTTGAATGCAAGGACACATTCAAAGGAGGAGATGATCCAAAGGAGTTACCACCAATTTGTGGAGAAGAAGATCAACTCAAAACGTTTCAAGAAGAGATTGGAAGAAGCGATTCCAAATCTGATCATGGAGAAGAGTTAAAACATGAAGAAACCAAATCAGTTGAGGAAGAACTATTGGATGACAAGGCTACACCAGAGGTTAAGGAGCTAGCTGAGGTCGATATTGTGCTAGCAGGTTTAACTCAACAAAAGCCAAGTGAAAAGGTGATCTCTACACAGCCACTTGCACCCCACGGTAAGACAAAGCAATGTAAGTCTTCTGAAACTCTAAATGAACCAACCTGTTATAGATGTCATAAGAGTGGACACTTTGCTGTAATTTGCCCATCTAGGCCATTGTTGAAAGACATATTTCTAGAGCAGGAACCTGAACCTTCTAAAGAAAGTGATAGTCTAGCTCAATCAAGTTTTGAAATTTTCAATTCTAGTTTGATACACTTGTCTTTGCCAAAGGGAATTGATGCAGGTTTAAAGGAGCACAAGAGACAAGGTATAGACAGATCAAATGAGCTAGCAGATCCAGAAGAAGAGCCATCCTTAAGCATATATCAGACACAAGTCCCAAACACCAAGCTATCTAAGTCCATTAAACCACATCAAGCTAAGATAACAAATCACTTGATTAAATTCGTTTCTTATAATCCAGTGGACTTGGTAATGCCCTTGATGTGTTCAAAAGTGCTTGAGAAAGGTTTAGCTACAACAGAGAAACGACCAGAACTTCATTTACAAGTTCACATCCAAGGAGAAGCTAATAAAGAAGAACCAATGATGCCAACCTTTGCTCAGATTACATATATCACCAAGGGAAGTTTTAACCTCATTTATTCTGTTTTTGAAAATCCAAATCCTAGTTTGATGCACTTGTTCTTGTCTTTGAGTGTTAATTTAGGTGCAGGATCAAGAGGAAAAGGCAAAAACCGTGAGGATATACTAGAACGTCACATTGCCTTTGATCGAGGAGCAAACGTTGAGAAAAATCCTTGTGACAACCAACCAAAACCAGGTAAGGAAATTATTGTGGCTGATACAATAATTCCAAGGTATGAATCTCTTCTTATCCCTAATGCTGAATTGCTGGAACTTGAACACATTAGAATGCTTTACAATTCAAATGATAACTTGAAGAATGTGTTTCCATTTTGTGAAAATTTTGAGCACAAGAAGTTCTTTAGGCATGGAGGTTTTATATTTGATAGAAATAAATTGTGTAAGCCTAATTGTTCTTTGCTGAATTCTGTTTTGAAGAGTATTGATAAACTCACCAGAGCTTCGAAATTTGCTGAACTGTTCTTTGGAGAGATTGTTTACTATGATAGCATGCTGAGTTTTAGCTTAGATGATCCTGTTAAACATGTGAAATTTGTTTTAGATGATCTAAGTAGGAAACTGCTTACTAGTAGACATGATTATAGCTTTTGCACCCATGATCTTTTGTCTCGAGATTTTGCTGTGAGTATACAGGATGGGGAGCTGAATTTTCATGACCCAAAAACGTGGCTCTACCATGTGTGGCTAAAGAAGATGGATGTGCGAGTTTTCCTTGAACCAATGGAGCATGAAAACGTCAAGGATTCTTCCATGATCCAAGAAGAACCCCCAGACCCAACACCAAGAGCTTTGATGAGAACAAATGACAAACATATCCAGAGCCTTATTCAGATAAGTACTTCTTTGACTCTGTTTGTTTCCCATGCTATAAGAACTATGATTATGAGTTTATTACATCTAGAAAGCATTGAGAAAAAGTTAGGTTTGTTCAAAGAATATTTGGGATCCAATTCTTGTCTTAGAAAAGAGGAACATAAAAAGGATAATGTTATGATTCAAGCTGAGACATGTTCATATGTTTATTATTCCATGACTGTATTAATGCACTTGCTCTTTGCCAAAAGTGTTGATTACATTGCAGGTACGAAAGAGGAGCCACCAGAATTTGTCCATTTCATTGCATATGAATTGGATTTGAGGTCAAATCCTTTTCAAGAGGGAGGGGATGATGTGATCCTGCCCAGCACTAAATACATGGAGCTTGAACCTGACGGAACTAAGCTTGAAGCAGAGGAGCAGCTCGGAGTTGAGGAGCAGCTTGAACCAGAGGATGCGCTTAGAGCGGAGAAAGAGTATGGAAAAGATGTTATCTTAACCTCACTGGTTTTGATACATGATCATCAAATGGGCATGTGTCTCATTTGTACTCTTTTTCCCTTGTCAAGTTTTGTCCCACTGGGTTTTCTTGACAAGGTTTTTAATGAGGCAAATGATTCACATTCAAATCACCCATTTGTTGATCCAAACCATGGCATAGCATCCAGAATTCAACCCAATGGAGGAGATATCAAGTCCAGCCTATCTCATGACCATTACAAGTCCAAGAAGAGCCCAAAACAAGCTGATAATTTGCAGCCCAAGAAGAGTTACGAAAATGGAGTCTCAAGGGTCATTTTTCAGATTCAAATAAGTGTTTAATTCTAGTCTTTGTGTTATTTCCTAGGTGTGTTTAATGCTGCTCATGCAGCCTTGTTGCTTTCCCTTTTTAAACTCTTGTACTTCTGATTTTATAATCTATCTAGTCTTTTTATCAAAAACCTTCTGAATTTCTAGATCATCTTGTTGGTGTGTCATATCCAGCAAAATCCTTTGTGTTCTTTAGTGTGTAATATCTGAAGAATTCAAAGAGGTGAATCAAGAGCCTTTCCCCAGCTCTTGTGTGACCATTCGATCCACATCCCTTGTCAGTGATTCAGTGAGATTCTGGATTGTTGCAGCAAGGCTTATCCCCATTCCCATCTCTCAAGTGACGATTCTAGGCTTGATCCTACCAAGTGGTGTCTGAGATTGATGTCCCTTGGCCAGGATCGTATCAGTTACTTAGTTGTGTTAAAAACGAACATAAACATGTAAAACATGCTTATCATTCTACCTTTGGGAGAATACAAAAACTTACTTATAGTTGTCCTACCTCACCTAAATTCTCCAATCCGTGACATATATGTTTCAAGAAGTTTTGGTTAAAAAGTTTTATTTTGGATTCTCATAGGACCTTTTAGAAGATCGAAATGTCTTTCTAGTCTTTTGGAGGGGTTACTTAGTTGTGTTACAAACGAACAAAAACATGTACAACATGCTTCTCATTCTACCTTTGGGAGCATACAAAAACTTACTTATAGTTGTCTTACTGCACTTAAATTCTCCAATCCATGACACATAGGTTTCAAGAAGTTTTGTTTAAAAAGTTTTGTTTAGGATTATCATAGGAACTTGTTGAAGGTCAAAGTGTCTTTCTATTATTTAGAAGGGTTATTTAGGGGTGTTACAGATGAACATAAACTTGTATAAAATGATTCTCATTCTACCTTTAGGAGCATACAAAATCTTACTTATAGTTGTCTAACCTCACCTAAAATCTCTAATCCATGACACATATGTTTCAAGAATTGTTGTTTAAAAAGTTTTGTTTAGGATTCTCATGGGACCTTTTACAAGATCAAAGTGTCTTTCTAGTATTTAGAAGGGTTACTTAGGGGTGTTACAAACGAACATAAACTTGTATAAAATGCTTCTCATTCTACCTTAAGCAACATACAAAAACTTACTTATAGTTGTTTAACCTCACCTAAAACCCCCGATCCATGACAAATATGTTTCAAGAATTTTTGTTTAAAAAGTTTTGTTTAGGATTCTCATAGGACCTTTTACAAGATCATAGTGTCTTTCGAGTATTTAGAAGGGTTACTTAGGGGTGTTACAAACGAACATAAACTTGTATAAAATGCTTCTCATTCTACCTTAAGGAGCATACAAAAACTTACTTATAGTTGTCCTACCTCACCTAAATTCTCCAATCCATGACATGTATGTTTCAAGAAGTTTTGGTTAAAATTTTTTATTTAGGATTCTCATAGGACCTTTTAGAAGATCAAAGTGTCTTTCTAGTCTTTTAGAGGGGTTACTTAGTTGTGTTAAAAACGAACATAAACATGTAAAACATGCTTATCATTCTACCTTTGGGAGAATACAAAAACTTACTTATAGTTGTCCTACTTCACCTAAATTCTCCAATCCATGACATATATGTTTCAAGAAGTTTTGGTTAAAATTTTTTATTTAGGATTCTCATAGGACCTTTTAGAAGATCAAAGTGTCTTTCTAGCCTATTAGAGGGGTTACTTAGTTGTGTTACAATCGAACATAAACATGTAAAACATGCTTATCATTCTACCTTTGGGAGAATACAAAAACTTACTTATAGTTGTCCTACCTCACCTAAATTCTCCAATCCATGACATATATGTTTCAAGAAGTTTTGGTTAAAAAGTTTTATTTTGGATTCTCATAGGACCTTTTAGAAGATCAAAATGTCTTTCTAGTCTTTTGGAGGGGTTACTTAGTTGTGTTACAAACGAACAAAAACATGTACAACATGCTTCTCATTCTACCTTTGGGAGCATACAAGAACTTACTTATAGTTGTCTTACTGCACCTAAATTCTCCAATCCATGACACATAGGTTTCAAGAAGTTTTGTTTAATAAGTTTTGTTTAGGATTATCATAGGAACTTGAAGAAGGTCAAAGTGTCTTTCTATTATTTAGAAGGGTTATTTAGGGGTGTTACAAATGAACATAAACTTGTATAAAATGATTCTCATTCTACCTTTAGGAGCATACAAAATCTTACTTATAGTTGTTTAACCTCACCTAAAATCTCCAATCCATGACACATATGTTTCAAGAATTGTTGTTTAAAAAGTTTTGTTTAGGATTCTCATGGGACCTTTTACAAGATCAAAGTGTCTTTCTAGTATTTAGACGGGTTACTTAGGGGTGTTACAAACGAACATAAACTTGTATAAAATGCTTCTCATTCTACCTTAAGAAACATACAAAAACTTACTTATAGTTGTTTAACCTCACCTAAAACCCCCGATCCATGACACATATGTTTCAAGAAATTTTGTTTAAAAAGTTTTGTTTAGGATTCTCATAGGACCTTTTACAAGATCATAGTGTCTTTCGAGTATTTAGAAGGGTTACTTAGGGGTGTTACAAACGAACATAAACTTGTATAAAATGCTTCTCATTCTACCTTAAGGAGCATACAAAAATTTACTTATAGTTGTCCTACTTCACCTAAATTCTCCAATCCATGACATGTATGTTTCAAGAAGTTTTGGTTAAAATTTTTTATTTAGGATTCTCATAGGACCTTTCAGAAGATCAAAGTGTCTTTCTAGTCTTTTAGAGGGGTTACTTAGTTGTGTTAAAAACAAACATAAACATGTAAAACATGCTTATCATTCTACCTTTGGGAGAATACAAAAACTTACTTATAGTTGTCCTACCTCACCTAAATTCTCCAATCCATGACATGTATGTTTCAAGAAGTTTTGGTTAAAATTTTTTATTTAGGATACTCATAGGACCTTTTAGAAGATCAAAGTGTCTTTCTAGCCTATTAGAGGGGTTACTTAGTTGTGTTAAAAATGAACATAAACATGTAAAACATGCTTATCATTCTACCTTTGGGAGAATACAAAAACTTACTTATAGTTGTCCTACCTCACCTAAATTCTCCAATCCATGACATGTATGTTTCAAGAAGTTTTGGTTAAAATTTTTTATTTAGGATTCTCATAGGACCTTTTAGAAGATCAAAGTGTCTTTCTAGTCTTTTAGAGGGGTTACTTAGTTGTGTTAAAAACGAACATAAACATGTAAAACATGCTTATCATTCTACTTTGGGAGAATACAAAAACTTACTTATAGTTGTCCTACTTCACCTAAATTCTCCAATCCATAACATATATGTTTCAAGAAGTTTTGGTTAAAAAGTTTTATTTAGGATTCTCATAGGACCTTTTAGAAGATCAAAGTGTCTTTCTAGCCTATTAGAGGGGTTACTTAGTTGTGTTACAATCGAACATAAACATGTAAAACATGCTTATCATTCTACCTTTGGGAGAATACAAAAACTTACTTATAGTTGTCCTACCTCACCTAAATTCTCCAATCCATGACATGTATGTTTCAAGAAGTTTTGGTTAAATTTTTTTATTTAGGATTCTCATTGGACCTTTTAGAAGATCAAAGTGTCTTTCTAGTCTTTTAGAGGGGTTACTTAGTTGTGTTAAAAACGAACATAAACATGTAAAACATGCTTATCATTCTACCTTTGGGAGAATACAAAAACTTACTTATAGTTGTCCTACCTCACCTAAATTCTCCAATCCGTGACATATATGTTTCAAGAAGTTTTGGTTAAAAAGTTTTATTTTGGATTCTCATAGGATCTTTTAGAAGATCGAAATGTCTTTCTAGTCTTTTGGAGGGGTTACTTAGTTGTGTTACAAACGAACAAAAACATGTACAACATGCTTCTCATTCTACCTTTGGGAGCTTACAAAAACTTACTTATAGTTGTCTTACTGCACTTAAATTCTCCAATCCATGACACATAGGTTTCAAGAAGTTTTGTTTAAAAAGTTTTGTTTAGGATTATCATAGGAACTTGTTGAAGGTCAAAGTGTCTTTCTATTATTTAGAAGGGTTATTTAGGGGTGTTACAAATGAACATAAACTTGTATAAAATGATTCTCATTCTACCTTTAGGAGCATACAAAATCTTACTTATAGTTGTCTAACCTCACCTAAAATCTCTAATCCATGACACATATGTTTCAAGAATTGTTGTTTAAAAAGTTTTGTTTAGGATTCTCATGGGACCTTTTACAAGATCAAAGTGTCTTTCTAGTATTTAGAAGGGTTACTTAGGGAACAACAAACGAACATAAACTTGTATAAAATGCTTCTCATTCTACCTTAAGCAACATACAAAAACTTACTTATAGTTGTTTAACCTCACCTAAAACCCCCGATCCATGACACATATGTTTCAAGAATTTTTGTTTAAAAAGTTTTGTTTAGGATTCTCATAGGACCTTTTACAAGATCATAGTGTCTTTCGAGTATTTAGAAGGGTTACTTAGGGGTGTTACAAATGAACATAAACTTGTATAAAATGCTTCTCATTCTACCTTAAGGAGCATACAAAAACTTACTTATAGTTGTCCTACCTCACCTAAATTCTCCAATCCATGACATGTATGTTTCAAGAAGTTTTGGTTAAAATTTTTTATTTAGGATTCTCATAGGACCTTTTAGAAGATCAAAGTGTCTTTCTAGTCTTTTAGAGGGGTTACTTAGTTGTGTTAAAAACGAACATAAACATGTAAAACATGCTTATCATTCTACTTTGGGAGAATACAAAAACTTACTTATAGTTGTCCTACTTCACCTAAATTCTCCAATCCATAACATATATGTTTCAAGAAGTTTTGGTTAAAAAGTTTTATTTAGGATTCTCATAGGACCTTTTAGAAGATCATAGTGTCTTTCTAGCCTATTAGAGGGGTTACTTAGTTGTGTTACAATCGAACATAAACATGTAAAACATGCTTATCATTCTACCTTTGGGAGAATACAAAAACTTACTTATAGTTGTCCTACCTCACCTAAATTCTCCAATCCATGACATGTATGTTTCAAGAAGTTTTGGTTAAATTTTTTTATTTAGGATTCTCATAGGACCTTTTAGAAGATCAAAGTGTCTTTCTAGTCTTTTAGAGGGGTTACTTAGTTGTGTTAAAAACGAACATAAACATGTAAAACATGCTTATCATTCTACCTTTGGGAGAATACAAAAACTTACTTATAGTTGTCCTACCTCACCTAAATTCTCCAATCCGTGACATATATGTTTCAAGAAGTTTTGGTTAAAAAGTTTTATTTTGGATTCTCATAGGATCTTTTAGAAGATCGAAATGTCTTTCTAGTCTTTTGGAGGGGTTACTTAGTTGTGTTACAAACGAACAAAAACATGTACAACATGCTTCTCATTCTACCTTTGGGAGCTTACAAAAACTTACTTATAGTTGTCTTACTGCACTTAAATTCTCCAATCCATGACACATAGGTTTCAAGAAGTTTTGTTTAAAAAGTTTTGTTTAGGATTATCATAGGAACTTGTTGAAGGTCAAAGTGTCTTTCTATTATTTAGAAGGGTTATTTAGGGGTGTTACAAATGAACATAAACTTGTATAAAATGATTCTCATTCTACCTTTAGGAGCATACAAAATCTTACTTATAGTTGTCTAACCTCACCTAAAATCTCTAATCCATGACACATATGTTTCAAGAATTGTTGTTTAAAAAGTTTTGTTTAGGATTCTCATGGGACCTTTTACAAGATCAAAGTGTCTTTCTAGTATTTAGAAGGGTTACTTAGGGAACAACAAACGAACATAAACTTGTATAAAATGCTTCTCATTCTACCTTAAGCAACATACAAAAACTTACTTATAGTTGTTTAACCTCACCTAAAACCCCCGATCCATGACACATATGTTTCAAGAATTTTTGTTTAAAAAGTTTTGTTTAGGATTCTCATAGGACCTTTTACAAGATCATAGTGTCTTTCGAGTATTTAGAAGGGTTACTTAGGGGTGTTACAAACGAACATAAACTTGTATAAAATGCTTCTCATTCTACCTTAAGGAGCATACAAAAACTTACTTATAGTTGTCCTACCTCACCTAAATTCTCCAATCCATGACATGTATGTTTCAAGAAGTTTTGGTTAAAATTTTTTATTTAGGATTCTCATAGGACCTTTTAGAAGATCAAAGTGTCTTTCTAGTCTTTTAGAGGGGTTACTTAGTTGTGTTAAAAACGAACATAAACATGTAAAACATGCTTATCATTCTACCTTTGGGAGAATACAAAAACTTACTTATAGTTGTCCTACTTCACCTAAATTCTCCAATCCATGACATATATGTTTCAAGAAGTTTTGGTTAAAATTTTTTATTTAGGATTCTCATAGGACCTTTTAGAAGATCAAAGTGTCTTTCTAGCCTATTAGAGGGGTTACTTAGTTGTGTTACAATCGAACATAAACATGTAAAACATGCTTATCATTCTACCTTTGGGAGAATACAAAAACTTACTTATAGTTGTCCTACCTCACCTAAATTCTCCAATCCATGACATATATGTTTCAAGAAGTTTTGGTTAAAAAGTTTTATTTTGGATTCTCATAGGACCTTTTAGAAGATCAAAATGTCTTTCTAGTCTTTTGGAGGGGTTACTTAGTTGTGTTACAAACGAACAAAAACATGTACAACATGCTTCTCATTCTACCTTTGGGAGCATACAAAAACTTACTTATAGTTGTCTTACTGCACCTAAATTCTCCAATCCATGACACATAGGTTTCAAGAAGTTTTGTTTAATAAGTTTTGTTTAGGATTATCATAGGAACTTGAAGAAGGTCAAAGTGTCTTTCTATTATTTAGAAGGGTTATTTAGGGGTGTTACAAATGAACATAAACTTGTATAAAATGATTCTCATTCTACCTTTAGGAGCATACAAAATCTTACTTATAGTTGTTTAACCTCACCTAAAATCTCCAATCCATGACACATATGTTTCAAGAATTGTTGTTTAAAAAGTTTTGTTTAGGATTCTCATGGGACCTTTTACAAGATCAAAGTGTCTTTCTAGTATTTAGACGGGTTACTTAGGGGTGTTACAAACGAACATAAACTTGTATAAAATGCTTCTCATTCTACCTTAAGGAGCATACAAAAACTTACTTATAGTTGTCCTACCTCACCTAAATTCTCCAATCCATGACATATATGTTTCAAGAAGTTTTGGTTAAAATTTTTTATTTAGGATTCTCATAGGACCTTTTAGAAGATCAAAGTGTCTTTCAAGTCTTTTAGAGGGGTTACTTAGTTGTGTTAAAAACGAACATAAACATGTAAAACATGCTTATCATTCTACCTTTGGGAGAATACAAAAACTTACTTATAGTTGTCCTACTTCACCTAAATTCTCCAATCCATGACATATATGTTTCAAGAAGTTTTGGTTAAAATTTTTTATTTAGGATTCTCATAGGACCTTTTAGAAGATCAAAGTGTCTTTCTAGCCTATTAGAGGGGTTACTTAGTTGTGTTACAATCGAACATAAACATGTAAAACATGCTTATCATTCTACCTTTGGGAGAATACAAAAACTTACTTATAGTTGTCCTACCTCACCTAAATTCTCCAATCCATGACATGTATGTTTCAAGAAGTTTTGGTTAAAAATTTTTATTTAGGATTCTCATAGGACCTTTTAGAAGATCAAAGTGTCTTTCTAGCCTATTAGAGGGGTTACTTAGTTGTGTTAAAAATGAACATAAACATGTAAAACATGCTTATCATTCTACCTTTGGGAGAATACAAAAACTTACTTATAGTTGTCCTACCTCACCTAAATTCTCCAATCCATGACATGTATGTTTCAAGAAGTTTTGGTTAAATTTTTTTATTTAGGATTCTCATAGGACCTTTTAGAAGATCAAAGTGTCTTTCTAGTCTTTTAGAGGGGTTACTTAGTTGTGTTAAAAACGAACATAAACATGTAAAACATGCTTATCATTCTACTTTGGGAGAATACAAAAACTTACTTATAGTTGTCCTACTTCACCTAAATTCTCCAATCCATAACATATATGTTTCAAGAAGTTTTGGTTAAAAAGTTTTATTTAGGATTCTCATAGGACCTTTTAGAAGATCAAAGTGTCTTTCTAGCCTATTAGAGGGGTTACTTAGTTGTGTTACAATCGAACATAAACATGTAAAACATGCTTATCATTCTACCTTTGGGAGAATACAAAAACTTACTTATAGTTGTCCTACCTCACCTAAATTCTCCAATCCATGACATGTATGTTTCAAGAAGTTTTGGTTAAAATTTTTTATTTAGGATTCTCGTAGGACCTTTTAGAAGATCAAAGTGTCTTTCTAGTCTTTTAGAGGGGTTACTTAGTTGTGTTAAAAACGAACATAAACATGTAAAACATGCTTATCATTCTACCTTTGGGAGAATACAAAAACTTACTTATAGTTGTCCTACCTCACCTAAATTCTCCAATCCATGACATATATGTTTCAAGAAGTTTTGGTTAAAAAGTTTTATTTAGGATTCTGATAGGACCTTTTAGAAGATCAAAATGTCTTTCTAGTCTTTTGGAGGGGTTACTTAGTTGTGTTAAAAACGAACATAAACATGTAAAACATGCTTATCATTATACCTTTGGGAGAATACGAAAACTTACTTATAGTTGTCCTACCTCACCTAAATTCTCCAATCCATGACATGTATGTTTCAAGAAGTTTTGGTTAAATTTTTTTATTTAGGATTCTCATAGGACCTTTTAGAAGATCAAAGTGTCTTTCTAGTCTTTTAGAGGGGTTACTTAGTTGTGTTAAAAACAAACATAAACATGTAAAACATGCTTATCATTCTACCTTTGGGAGAATACAAAAACTTACTTATAGTTGTCCTACTTCATCTAAATTCTCCAATCCATAACATATATGTTTCAAGAAGTGTTGGTTAAAAAGTTTTATTTAGGATTCTCATAGGACCTTTTAGAAGATCAAAGTGTCTTTCTAGCCTATTAGAGGGGTTACTTAGTTGTGTTACAATCGAACATAAACATGTAAAACATGCTTATCATTCTACCTTTGGGAGAATACAAAAACTTACTTATAGTTGTCCTACCTCACCTAAATTCTCCAATCCATGACATGTATGTTTCAAGAAGTTTTGGTTAAAATTTTTTATTTAGGATTCTCATAGGACCTTTTAGAAGATCAAAGTGTCTTTCTAGCCTATTAGAGGGGTTACTTAGTTGTGTTAAAAATGAACATAAACATGTAAAACATGCTTATCATTCTACCTTTGGGAGAATACAAAAACTTACTTATAGTTGTCCTACTTCACCTAAATTCTCCAATCCATAACATATATGTTTCAAGAAGTTTTGGTTAAAAAGTTTTATTTAGGATTCTCATAGGACCTTTTAGAAGATCAAAGTGTCTTTCTAGCCTATTAGAGGGGTTACTTAGTTGTGTTACAATCGAACATAAACATGTAAAACATGCTTATCATTCTACCTTTGGGAGAATACAAAAACTTACTTATAGTTGTCCTACCGCACCTAAATTCTCCAATCCATGACATGTATGTTTCAAGAATTTTGGTTAAATTTTTTTATTTAGGATTCTCTTAGGACCTTTTAGAAGATCAAAGTGTCTTTCTAGTCTTTTAGAGGGGTTACTTAGTTGTGTTAAAAACGAACATAAACATGTAAAACATGCTTATCATTCTACCTTTGGGAGAATACAAAAACTTACTTATAGTTGTCCTACCTCACCTAAATTCTCCAATCCATGACATATATGTTTCAAGAAGTTTTGGTTAAAAAGTTTTATTTAGGATTCTCATAGGACCTTTTAGAAGATCAAAGTGTCTTTCTAGCCTATTAGAGGGGTTACTTAGTTGTGTTACAATCGAACATAAACATGTAAAACATGCTTATCATTCTACATTTGGGAGAAACAAAAACTTACTTATAGTTGTCCTACCTCACCTAAATTCTCCAATCCATGACATGTATGTTTCAAGAAGTTTTGGTTAAAATTTTTTATTTAGGATTCTCATAGGACCTTTTAGAAGATCAAAGTGTCTTTCTAGTCTTTTAGAGGGGTTACTTAGTTGTGTTAAAAACGAACATAAACATGTAAAACATGCTTATCATTCTACCTTTGGGAGAATACAAAAACTTACTTATAGTTGTCCTACCTCACCTAAATTCTCCAATCCATGACATATATGTTTCAAGAAGATTTGGTTAAAAAGTTTTATTTTGGATTCTCATAGGACCTTTTAGAAGATCGAAATGTCTTTCTAGTCTTTTGGAGGGGTTACTTAGTTGTGTTACAAACGAACATAAACATGTACAACATGCTTCTCATTCTACCTTTGGGAGCATACAAAAACTTACTTATAGTTGTCTTACTGCACTTAAATTCTCCAATCCATGACACATAGGTTTCAAGAAGTTTTGTTTAAAAAGTTTTGTTTAGGATTATCATAGGAACTTGTTGAAGGTCAAAGTGTCTTTCTATTATTTAGAAGGGTTATTTAGGGGTGTTACAAATGAACATAAACTTGTATAAAATGATTCTCATTCTACCTTTAGGAGCATACAAAATCTTACTTATAGTTGTCTAACCTCACCTAAAATCTCTAATCCATGACACATATGTTTCAAGAATTGTTGTTTAAAAAGTTTTGTTTAGGATTCTCATGGGACCTTTTACAAGATCAAAGTGTCTTTCTAGTATTTAGACGGGTTACTTAGGGGTGTTACAAACGAACATAAACTTGTATAAAATGCTTCTCATTCTACCTTAAGCAACATACAAAAACTTACTTATAGTTGTTTAACCTCACCTAAAACCCCCGATCCATGACACATATGTTTCAAGAATTTTTGTTTAAAAAGTTTTGTTTAGGATTCTCATAGGACCTTTTACAAGATCATAGTGTCTTTCGAGTATTTAGAAGGGTTACTTAGGGGTGTTACAAACGAACATAAACTTTTATAAAATGCTTCTCATTCTACCTTAAGGAGCATACAAAAACTTACTTATAGTTGTCCTACCTCACCTAAATTCTCCAATCAATGACATGTATGTTTCAAGAAGTTTTGGTTAAATTTTTTATTTAGGATTCTCATAGGACCTTTTAGAAGATCAAAGTGTCTTTCTAGTCTTTTAGAGGGGTTACTTAGTTGTGTTAAAAACGAACATAAACATGTAAAACATGCTTATCATTCTACCAATGGGAGAATACAAAAACTTACTTATAGTTGTCCTACTTCACCTAAATTCTCCAATCCATGACATATATGTTTCAAGAAGTTTTGGTTAAAAAGTTTTATTTTGGATTCTCATAGGACCTTTTAGAAGATCAAAATGTCTTTCTAGTCTTTCGGAGGGGTTACTTAGTTGTGTTACAAACGAACATAAACATGTACAACATGCTTCTCATTCTACCTTTGGGAGCATACAAAAACTTACTTATAGTTGTCTTACTGCACCTAAATTCTCCAATCCATGACACATAGGTTTCAAGAAGTTTTGTTTAAAAAGTTTTGTTTAGGATTATCATAGGACCTTTTAGAAGATCAAAGTGTCTTTCTAGCCTATTAGAGGGGTTACTTAGTTGTGTTACAATCGAACATAAACATGTAAAACATGCTTATCATTCTACCTTTGGGAGAATACAAAAACTTACTTATAGTTGTCCTACCTCACCTAAATTCTCCAATCCATGACATGTATGTTTCATGAATTTTGGTTAAAATTTTTTATTTAGGATTCTCGTAGGACCTTTTAGAAGATCAAAGTGTCTTTCTAGTCTTTTAGAGGGGTTACTTAGTTGTGTTAAAAACGAACATAAACATGTAAAACATGCTTATCATTCTACCTTTGGGAGAATACAAAAACTTACTTATAGTTGTCCTACCTCACCTAAATTCTCCAATCCATGACATATATGTTTCAAGAAGTTTTGGTTAAAAAGTTTTATTTAGGATTCTCATAGGACCTTTTAGAAGATCAAAATGTCTTTCTAGTCTTTTGGAGGGGTTACTTAGTTGTGTTAAAAACGAACATAAACATGTAAAACATGCTTATCATTCTACCTTTGGGAGAATACAAAAACTTACTTATAGTTGTCCTACCTCACCTAAATTCTCCAATCCATGACATGTATGTTTCAAGAAGTTTTGGTTAAAATTTTTTATTTAGGATTCTCATAGGACCTTTTAGAAGATCAAAGTGTCTTTCTAGTCTTTTAGAGGGGTTACTTAGTTGTGTTAAAAACGAACATAAACATGTAAAACATGCTTATCATTCTACCTTTGGGAGAATACAAAAACTTACTTATAGTTGTCCTACTTCACCTAAATTCTCCAATCCATAACATATATGTTTCAAGAAGTTTTGGTTAAAAAGTTTTATTTAGGATTCTCATAGGACCTTTTAGAAGATCAAAGTGTCTTTCTAGCCTATTAGAGGGGTTACTTAGTTGTGTTACAATCGAACATAAACATGTAAAACATGCTTATCATTCTACCTTTGGGAGAATACAAAAACTTACTTATAGTTGTCCTACCTCACCTAAATTCTCCAATCCATGACATGTATGTTTCATGAATTTTGGTTAAAATTTTTTATTTAGGATTCTCGTAGGACCTTTTAGAAGATCAAAGTGTCTTTCTAGTCTTTTAGAGGGGTTACTTAGTTGTGTTAAAAACGAACATAAACATGTAAAACATGCTTATCATTCTACCTTTGGGAGAATACAAAAACTTACTTATAGTTGTCCTACCTCATCTAAATTCTCCAATCCATGACATATATGTTTCAAGAAGTTTTGGTTAAAATTTTTATTTAGGATTCTCATAGGACCTTTTAGAAGATCAAAATGTCTTTCTAGTCTTTTGGAGGGGTTACTTAGTTGTGTTAAAAACGAACATAAACATGTAAAACATGCTTATCATTCTACCTTTGGGAGAATACGAAAACTTACTTATAGTTGTCCTACCTCACCTAAATTCTCCAATCCATGACATGTATGTTTCAAGAAGTTTTGGTTAAAATTTTTATTTAGGATTCTCATAGGACCTTTTAGAAGATCAAAATGTCTTTCTAGTCTTTTAGAGGGGTTACTTAGTTGTGTTAAAAACAAACATAAACATGTAAAACATGCTTATCATTCTACCTTTGGGAGAATACGAAAACTTACTTATAGTTGTCCTACCTCACCTAAATTCTCCAATCCATGACATGTATGTTTCAAGAAGTTTTGGTTAAAATTTTTTATTTAGGATTCTCATAGGACCTTTTAGAAGATCAAAGTGTCTTTCTAGTCTTTTAGAGGGGTTACTTAGTTGTGTTAAAAACAAACATAAACATGTAAAACATGCTTATCATTCTACCTTTGGGAGAATACAAAAACTTACTTATAGTTGTCCTACTTCACCTAAATTGTCCAATCCATAACATATATGTTTCAAGAAGTTTTGGTTAAAAAGTTTTATTTAGGATTCTCATAGGACCTTTTAGAAGATCAAAGTGTCTTTCTAGCCTATTAGAGTGGTTACTTAGTTGTGTTACAATCGAACATAAACATGTAAAACATGCTTATCATTCTACCTTTGGGAGAATACAAAAACTTACTTATAGTTGTCCTACCTCACCTAAATTCTCCAATCCATGACATATATGTTTCAAGAAGTTTTGGTTAAAAAGTTTTATTTTGGATTCTCATAGGACCTTTTAGAAGATCGAAATGTCTTTCTAGTCTTTTGGAGGGGTTACTTAGTTGTGTTACAAACGAACATAAACATGTACAACATGCTTCTCATTCTACCTTTGGGAGCATACAAAAACTTACTTATAGTTGTCTTACTGCACTTAAATTCTCCAATCCATGACATATATGTTTCAAGAAGTTTTGGTTAAAATTTTTTATTTAGGATTCTCATAGGACCTTTTAGAAGATCAAAGTGTCTTTCTAGTCTTTTAGAGGGTTTACTTAGTTGTGTTAAAAACGAACATAAACATGTAAAACAAGCTTATCATTCTACCTTTGGGAGAATACAAAAACTTACTTATAGTTGTCCTACTTCACCTAAATTCTCCAATCCATGACATATATGTTTCAAGAAGTTTTGGTTAAAATTTTTTATTTAGGATTCTCATAGGACCTTTTAGAAGATCAAAGTGTCTTTCTAGCCTATTAGAGGGGTTACTTAGTTGTGTTACAATCGAACATAAACATGTAAAACATGCTTATCATTCTACCTTTGGGAGAATACAAAAACTTACTTATAGTTGTCCTACCTCACCTAAATTCTCCAATCCATGACATGTATGTTTCAAGAAGTTTTGGTTAAATTTTTTTATTTAGGATTCTCATAGGACCTTTTAGAAGATCAAAGTGTCTTTCTAGTCTTTTAGAGGGGTTACTTAGTTGTGTTAAAAACAAACATAAACATGTAAAACATGCTTATCATTCTACCTTTGGGAGAATACAAAAACTTACTTATAGTTGTCCTACTTCACCTAAATTCTCCAATCCATAACATATATGTTTCAAGAAGTGTTGATTAAAAAGTTTTATTTAGGATTCTCATAGGACCTTTTAGAAAATCAAAGTGTCTTTCTAGCCTATTAGAGGGGTTACTTAGTTGTGTTACAATCGAACATAAACATGTAAAACATGCTTATCATTCTACCTTTGGGAGAATACAAAAACTTACTTATAGTTGTCCTACCTCACCTAAATTCTCCAATCCATGACATGTATGTTTCAAGAAGTTTTGGTTAAAAATTTTTATTTAGGATTCTCATAGGACCTTTTAGAAGATCAAAGTGTCTTTCTAGCCTATTAGAGGGGTTACTTAGTTGTGTTAAAAATGAACATAAACATGTAAAACATGCTTATCATTCTACCTTTGGGAGAATACAAAAACTTACTTATAGTTGTCCTACTTCACCTAAATTCTCCAATCCATAACATATATGTTTCAAGAAGTTTTGGTTAAAAAGTTTTATTTAGGATTCTCATAGGACCTTTTAGAAGATCAAAGTGTCTTTCTAGCCTATTAGAGGGGTTACTTAGTTGTGTTACAATCGAACATAAACATGTAAAACATGCTTATCATTCTACCTTTGGGAGAATACAAAAACTTACTTATAGTTGTCCTACCGCACCTAAATTCTCCAATCCATGACATGTATGTTTCAAGAATTTTGGTTAAATTTTTTTATTTAGGATTCTCTTAGGACCTTTTAGAAGATCAAAGTGTCTTTCTAGTCTTTTAGAGGGGTTACTTAGTTGTGTTAAAAACGAACATAAACATGTAAAACATGCTTATCATTCTACCTTTGGGAGAATACAAAAACTTACTTATAGTTGTCCTACCTCACCTAAATTCTCCAATCCATGACATATATGTTTCAAGAAGTTTTGGTTAAAAAGTTTTATTTAGGATTCTCATAGGACCTTTTAGAAGATCAAAGTGTCTTTCTAGCCTATTAGAGGGGTTACTTAGTTGTGTTACAATCGAACATAAACATGTAAAACATGCTTATCATTCTACATTTGGGAGAAACAAAAACTTACTTATAGTTGTCCTACCTCACCTAAATTCTCCAATCCATGACATGTATGTTTCAAGAAGTTTTGGTTAAAATTTTTTATTTAGGATTCTCATAGGACCTTTTAGAAGATCAAAGTGTCTTTCTAGTCTTTTAGAGGGGTTACTTAGTTGTGTTAAAAACGAACATAAACATGTAAAACATGCTTATCATTCTACCTTTGGGAGAATACAAAAACTTACTTATAGTTGTCCTACCTCACCTAAATTCTCCAATCCATGACATATATGTTTCAAGAAGATTTGGTTAAAAAGTTTTATTTTGGATTCTCATAGGACCTTTTAGAAGATCGAAATGTCTTTCTAGTCTTTTGGAGGGGTTACTTAGTTGTGTTACAAACGAACATAAACATGTACAACATGCTTCTCATTCTACCTTTGGGAGCATACAAAAACTTACTTATAGTTGTCTTACTGCACTTAAATTCTCCAATCCATGACACATAGGTTTCAAGAAGTTTTGTTTAAAAAGTTTTGTTTAGGATTATCATAGGAACTTGTTGAAGGTCAAAGTGTCTTTCTATTATTTAGAAGGGTTATTTAGGGGTGTTACAAATGAACATAAACTTGTATAAAATGATTCTCATTCTACCTTTAGGAGCATACAAAATCTTACTTATAGTTGTCTAACCTCACCTAAAATCTCTAATCCATGACACATATGTTTCAAGAATTGTTGTTTAAAAAGTTTTGTTTAGGATTCTCATGGGACCTTTTACAAGATCAAAGTGTCTTTCTAGTATTTAGACGGGTTACTTAGGGGTGTTACAAACGAACATAAACTTGTATAAAATGCTTCTCATTCTACCTTAAGCAACATACAAAAACTTACTTATAGTTGTTTAACCTCACCTAAAACCCCCGATCCATGACACATATGTTTCAAGAATTTTTGTTTAAAAAGTTTTGTTTAGGATTCTCATAGGACCTTTTACAAGATCATAGTGTCTTTCGAGTATTTAGAAGGGTTACTTAGGGGTGTTACAAACGAACATAAACTTTTATAAAATGCTTCTCATTCTACCTTAAGGAGCATACAAAAACTTACTTATAGTTGTCCTACCTCACCTAAATTCTCCAATCAATGACATGTATGTTTCAAGAAGTTTTGGTTAAATTTTTTATTTAGGATTCTCATAGGACCTTTTAGAAGATCAAAGTGTCTTTCTAGTCTTTTAGAGGGGTTACTTAGTTGTGTTAAAAACGAACATAAACATGTAAAACATGCTTATCATTCTACCAATGGGAGAATACAAAAACTTACTTATAGTTGTCCTACTTCACCTAAATTCTCCAATCCATGACATATATGTTTCAAGAAGTTTTGGTTAAAAAGTTTTATTTTGGATTCTCATAGGACCTTTTAGAAGATCAAAATGTCTTTCTAGTCTTTCGGAGGGGTTACTTAGTTGTGTTACAAACGAACATAAACATGTACAACATGCTTCTCATTCTACCTTTGGGAGCATACAAAAACTTACTTATAGTTGTCTTACTGCACCTAAATTCTCCAATCCATGACACATAGGTTTCAAGAAGTTTTGTTTAAAAAGTTTTGTTTAGGATTATCATAGGAACTTGAAGAAGGTCAAAGTGTCTTTCTATTATTTAGAAGGGTTATTTAGGGGTGTTACAAATGAACATAAACTTGTATAAAATGATTCTCATTCTACCTTTAGGAGCATACAAAATCTTACTTATAGTTGTCTAACCTCACCTAAAATCTCCAATCCATGACACATATGTTTCAAGAATTGTTGTTTAAAAAGTTTTGTTTAGGATTCTCATGGGACCTTTTACAAGATCAAAGTGTCTTTCTAGTATTTAGACGGGTTACTTAGGGGTGTTACAAACGAACATAAACTTGTATAAAATGCTTCTCATTCTACCTTAAGGAGCATACAAAAACTTACTTATAGTTGTCCTACCTCACCTAAATTCTCCAATCCATGACATATATGTTTCAAGAAGTTTTGGTTAAAATTTTTTATTTAGGATTCTCATAGGACCTTTTAGAAGATCAAAATGTCTTTCTAGTCTTTTGGAGGGGTTACTTAGTTGTGTTAAAAACGAACATAAACATGTAAAACATGCTTATCATTCTACCTTTGGGAGAATACGAAAACTTACTTATAGTTGTCCTACCTCACCTAAATTCTCCAATCCATGACATGTATGTTTCAAGAAGTTTTGGTTAAATTTTTTTATTTAGGATTCTCATAGGACCTTTTAGAAGATCAAAGTGTCTTTCTAGTCTTTTAGAGGGGTTACTTAGTTGTGTTAAAAACAAACATAAACATGTAAAACATGCTTATCATTCTACCTTTGGGAGAATACAAAAACTTACTTATAGTTGTCCTACTTCACCTAAATTCTCCAATCCATGACATGTATGTTTCAAGAAGTTTTGGTTAAAATTTTTTATTTAGGATTCTCATAGGACCTTTTAGAAGATCAAAGTGTCTTTCTAGTCTTTTAGAGGGGTTACTTAGTTGTGTTAAAAACGAACATAAACATGTAAAACATGCTTATCATTCTACCTTTGGGAGAATACAAAAACTTACTTATAGTTGTCCTACTTCACCTAAATTCTCCAATCCATAACATATATGTTTCAAGAAGTTTTGGTTAAAAAGTTTTATTTAGGATTCTCATAGGACCTTTTAGAAGATCAAAGTGTCTTTCTAGCCTATTAGAGGGGTTACTTAGTTGTGTTACAATCGAACATAAACATGTAAAACATGCTTATCATTCTACCTTTGGGAGAATACAAAAACTTACTTATAGTTGTCCTACCTCACCTAAATTCTCCAATCCATGACATGTATGTTTCAAGAAGTTTTGGTTAAAATTTTTTATTTAGGATTCTCGTAGGACCTTTTAGAAGATCAAAGTGTCTTTCTAGTCTTTTAGAGGGGTTACTTAGTTGTGTTAAAAACGAACATAAACATGTAAAACATGCTTATCATTCTACCTTTGGGAGAATACAAAAACTTACTTATAGTTGTCCTACCTCACCTAAATTCTCCAATCCATGACATATATGTTTCAAGAAGTTTTGGTTAAAAAGTTTTATTTAGGATTCTCATAGGACCTTTTAGAAGATCAAAATGGCTCCTTTGCAATCTCCCCCTCTCTTGTGACTTTGTAGCCTTCTTCAAGAGGTGTCTTGGCTGTCTTTCCATTGAGCTTACCCGCTTCACTCAACAAATCAAGAGTGTACTTCCTTTGTGATAAGAAGAGGCCTTCTTTGGACCGGCACACTTCTATCCCTAGGAAGTACTTTAGTTCACCAAGATCTTTGATATCAAACACAGATTTCAAATGATCTTTGCAAGCTTGTATTCCTACCTTGTCACTCCCTGAGATGATGATATCATCTACATAAATGAGAATGACAACAATACCTTCTTGGCTTGATTGAGTGAAGAGAGTATGATCAGCTTCTGATCTATTAAAACCCTTTTCCATGAGAGTTGTGCTTAGCTTGTGGTACCAAGCTCTAGGAGATTGTTTGAGTCCATAGATTGCCTTCTTCAACCTCAGAACCTTTCCTTGAGTAACCATGCCTTCAAGACCAGGTGGTGGAGTCATATAAACCTCATCCTCTAGCTCTCCTTGGAGAAATGCATTCTTGACATCCATTTGGTGCAACTCCCACTCCAAGTTTGTTGCTGTCAGAATAATAAGATTAAGTTGAGAGAATGTAGTAGAACAGGTAGAATTTGTGAGATTTGTGAGATATTAGAGAGGATGCATTCAAGGAGGAGGAAAGGCCGAAGTCACAATGACAAGGCCTAGAAGTCATTCCTTGGATGAGCTTTGGTGTGAGACTAAGAAGACCTGAGATGGGATCTACACTTAGCTAAGCTAAGGATGAAGGCATCAAGAGGCTATGAAGTCCACACTAGAAGCAAGAAGAAGCACAAAGCAATGACTTGTGCAAGAATATAACCGAGACTTGGGAAAGAAGCAAGAAGAGCCAAAAAGGCGTGAATGAAGAGAGATAAGAGGAGCAGGCTATACTTGGGAGTGTTATCACGACCAAGAGTGTGTGGGACAAAGGAGGAGAGGTGCATAAGCTTATCATGGTGTCTTCCTCAGCTTATCACAAGAATAAATGTTGATAAGCTATAAAAGGAAGAGATAAGAGAGGAGTGAGAAGTGTGGACCATTTAGGTCATGTCACTATCACTCTAGAAGCGTGGCTCTCTCTCCTCAGACCACAAGGACAGCCTGTCCCTCTCTCATCAGAACCAAAGGAATCAAACAAAAAGGAGTGGTCCAAGGTTCAGACATGTCACTATCAAATCTGAGCCAAAACAAGACCACTCTTCCCCAAGTTTGAAATCAGACCGTTGGAGCCTCCTCCTCTTGTTTATGACCGAGATTCTTAGGGTTTATACTTGTTTTATGTCTGTGTTAAAGTATTGTAAAAGTCCTATATAAGGACCAGACTTGTAACACATTGAAATAATAAGAAAGCATTGAAACATAAACTAGGGTTTTCACTCTCTCTCTATGCGCTTTCTTCTTCCTCATTCTCTCATTGTGTCTTTCTTTCAAACACAATGAAACCATGAAGAGTCTCGGTCCTAAGGATGCTTTAATGCTCCTTGTTAGGTTCTTGATCAGCTCTTCCATAGCTGATTCAAGGAACAACACAAACCGGCTCTTCATGGACACATACAAGAACAACACCCTCTACTTACTGATTCTCTTAATCCTCATGAGTAAACACACTCTATAAGTGATGTTAGGCTCCTGGATAAGTCTCAAATAGAGTGGTGCTCTTGTTAAAGCTAAGTAGAATCACTAACTTCCAAGCTAAACTTGGTTGCGGTTCACTTATGCTCTTTCTCTCTAAACAAAGGTTTAGAGTAATCTCAAGGTTTCTCAACATGATTTCATGGTCATGCTTGTGAAATCCCAACATGGTATCAGAGCATAAGATTCTAGGATTGAATCAAGCTCAAAAACCAGAGAAAAACAGAGCAAAACTCTGTCCCTTTCTCATTCAAAGCTTCCGCAAAATTCAGAGATTAAACTGAGCAAAACTCAGTCAATGTTCTCAAAACCAAAAGCTCAAACTGAGCAAAACTCAGTCCCTGAACTTCCCCTTTATTCTCTCATTCATTTATACTCTCATTCTCTGCCCATAATCTCTTAATCTGAGCTTATGTGTTCATTCATTCATTCTCTCATTCTCTGCATTTTTCTTTCATTCTCTGGTTACTTATACTTCATCTATTCTCTCTGAGTTCTGTCCTTGAAGCTCCTTAGCTCACAATGACTTAAAAATCAGAGTGCATAGCTCCTGATCAAGGCTGTGTTATTTTGAGGATTATTGTGTGTTTCTTGGTGTTTTTAGGTGGAATGATGAACCAACTAGTGAGGACAGTTTACAAAAGGGCTGGAGTTCAGTTTCTAAGTGGCTGTACCCAGTGTCTTGAGCTTACCTAAGGAGAAGAGGCGTCCAGAGGCTGCTACAACAAAGTTAGTCAAGAGAAGCAACACTGATTTCTTGGATAATCAAGTCTAGAAGCTGTTTCAAGAAGAGGCAGTGATGGAAGCTTGTATTCAAGGCTTAGTGTGCATCATGGTTAGGAAGATCAGTCTTGAAGTTGCTCTAAGATGGAGTAGTGATGGAGGATTGGCTCTTAGCAGGGTGTGGTTAATCTGAAGCTAACAATGGAGCAGACCAAAAGGTGTCCATACTTAAGGAAGGCTACAAGTTGAACAACCCATCAAGGCTGTTAAGGTCTCAAGAGAAGTCATCAAGGAGCAGCCAAAGGAGAGGAGCTAGAACCAGTTATGCAACTGATGAATCAACTCACATCTCAATGTTAGCTTCCGACTCCATGAAGGCTTAACAGTCCGGGGGAGGTTTAAACCTCAAAGACATGGAGTAAACCCTAGAGGAACTCCTAAAACCAGAAGCAACAACACCTTGATTGAAGTTAGAACCGGGAATCACTAAGTGGAGCAGACCAAGAAGGAGTTGCAAGCTAGTGATAGGCGTTGAATCAGCTCAAATCAAGAGTGTTGGTGTGAAGAAGAAGGGCTTAGATTGAATGTGCAAAAATCCAGAGAGATATGCACAAGGTTTCAAAGTCCCAAACATGTCCAAAGGAAGATCAAACCTCAACTCCAAAAAGGCTAAACTCCTAAACTCTCACTGTTTTTATTAAGTCTTCATTAAGTCAATTAAAATCACTTGTGTTACTTATCCATTGCTTAATCATATACTTAATCTCATGGCATTTTACTTTAACAAGTCTTCTTTGAATCTTTGATGTGAAGGTTCATTAGGAGGCCTAAAGGAGGAGTTAGACCATGGGCAGATTAAGTGACAAGGAGAGAGCTCAAGGAGTGACAAGAAAGAAGGCTAAGTCTTGAGGCAAGGTCATGGAAGGTCCAATGGTGAAGCTTAGTTCAATGGAGAAGCTTGATCCAAGATGGAGAAGGCAATCTAAAGGAGAAGTCAACCTAATGAACCGGCTCATTCAAATGCACAAAGGAACATGTCAATGCTTACATCAAGGGGATGTTGTGGCTATACTCTTTTTCCCTCCTTAAGGTTTTATCCCATGAGGTTTTCCTTAGGGAGGTTTTTAATGAGGTAGCTCCCGCATCTCCAAGCTTGGCCTCTGGTCCTTTAGTGTCTCGGCGCCCAAGCTTGCGGGGGAGTATTAGAGAGGATGCATTCAAGGAGGAGGAAAGGCCGAAGTCACAATGACAAGGCCTAGAAGTCATTCCTTGGATGAGCTTTGGTGTGAGACTAAGAAGACCTGAGATGGGATCTACACTTAGCTAAGCTAAGGATGAAGGCATCAAGAGGCTATGAAGTCCACACTAGAAGCAAGAAGAAGCACAAAGCAATGACTTGTGCAAGAATATAACCGAGACTTGGGAAAGAAGCAAGAAGAGCCAAAAAGGCGTGAATGAAGAGAGATAAGAGGAGCAGGCTATACTTGGGAGTGTTATCACGACCAAGAGTGTGTGGGACAAAGGAGGAGAGGTGCATAAGCTTATCATGGTGTCTTCCTCAGCTTATCACAAGAATAAATGTTGATAAGCTATAAAAGGAAGAGATAAGAGAGGAGTGAGAAGTGTGGACCATTTAGGTCATGTCACTATCACTCTAGAAGCGTGGCTCTCTCTCCTCAGACCACAAGGACAGCCTGTCCCTCTCTCATCAGAACCAAAGGAATCAAACAAAAAGGAGTGGTCCAAGGTTCAGACATGTCACTATCAAATCTGAGCCAAAACAAGACCACTCTTCCCCAAGTTTGAAATCAGACCGTTGGAGCCTCCTCCTCTTGTTTATGACCGAGATTCTTAGGGTTTATACTTGTTTTATGTCTGTGTTAAAGTATTGTAAAAGTCCTATATAAGGACCAGACTTGTAACACATTGAAATAATAAGAAAGCATTGAAACATAAACTAGGGTTTTCACTCTCTCTCTATGCGCTTTCTTCTTCCTCATTCTCTCATTGTGTCTTTCTTTCAAACACAATGAAACCATGAAGAGTCTCGGTCCTAAGGATGCTTTAATGCTCCTTGTTAGGTTCTTGATCAGCTCTTCCATAGCTGATTCAAGGAACAACACAAACCGGCTCTTCATGGACACATACAAGAACAACACCCTCTACTTACTGATTCTCTTAATCCTCATGAGTAAACACACTCTATAAGTGATGTTAGGCTCCTGGATAAGTCTCAAATAGAGTGGTGCTCTTGTTAAAGCTAAGTAGAATCACTAACTTCCAAGCTAAACTTGGTTGCGGTTCACTTATGCTCTTTCTCTCTAAACAAAGGTTTAGAGTAATCTCAAGGTTTCTCAACATGATTTCATGGTCATGCTTGTGAAATCCCAACATGAGAGAGGCACAGAACCTTTCTTAGGGTTTCTGGCGCAGAGAGTGAGAGAGAGAATGAGAGAGATAATAAGTTTTCAGAGAAGAATAATTCTCTTAATTATCAAATGGGAACTTTACAAGAGTTATATATGCATAAAACTAGGGCTACACAACTTTAAACAAAAGCAGAGAAGGCTCCAACGGTCACAAGAGTGTGACAGGATTTTGTCTTACAAGATACTAGTGTTGTTCTGATATAGTCAACTATGTAGTCTCACGTCCAGTATAGTTCGCATTCAGTATAGTTCACGCCCAGTATAGTTCACGTCCAGTGTAGTTCAATATGAGATCTCTTCTTCAATATAGTGCACTATGTGATCTCCACTTCAATACTCCCCCTCAAGCTTGAATTCAAGAGATGAATCAAGCTTGGAATAGCAAAGGAGATCTACCTCATTAAAAACCTTCATGAAGAAAACCACTTGGGAAAAACTTCATGAAGGGAAAAAGAGTGTAGTCTCCAAGGCTTTAGGGGATTCTGGCAGCTCCACAAGTCCGAGCTTGGTGTGAATGGACTCACACACCTTTAAACTAGCTGCCTTGGTAAACACATCAGCCAATTGTTCTTCACTTCTTGTATAGCATGGTAACACCACTCCTTGCTCAATCATCTGCCTCACTTTGTGACAATCCACTTCTATGTGCTTGGTCCTTTCATGGAAGACTGAGTTTGATGCAATATGAATGGCTGCTTGATTATCACAGTGCATAGTGATAGGCTTGGCTGTTACAATCCCCAAATCTGCAAGAAGACCTTTTATCCATGCTAACTCGGTCACCAACTTCCTCATTGCTCTATACTCAGCTTCAGCACTTGAACATGATACTATCTTCTGCTTCTTGCTCTTCCAAGTAACAAGGTTTCCTCCAATGAAAGTACAATATCCAGTAGTAGACCTCCTGTCCACTCTATCTCCTGCCCAATCAGCATCACAATACCCAACTATCTCTGTACTTTGATTGCAACCCATCCAAATGCCTTGCCCAGGAGTACCAATTAGATATCTGAGTATCCTCTCAACCATGTCCCAATGATGCATCTTTGGTGCTTGCATATGTTGACTAATCTGGTTCACAGCAAAGCACAAATCAGGTCTAGTTATGGTTAAGTAGATTAGCTTACCAACCATCCTTCTATAGAGCGTGGTGTCCTCAAATGGTCTGTCTTCAAGCTCCCCCTTTCTTATGACTTTGTAGCTATCCTCCAATGGTGTCTTAGCTGGTTTTGATCCAATCTTTCCTGCTTCAGACAATAAATCAAGTGTGTACTTCCTTTGAGATAAGAAAAGTCCATCTTTAGATCGACAAACTTCTATCCCAAGGAAGTACTTTAGAGTACCAAGATCCTTAATGTCAAAAACAGATTTGAGATAAGTTTTAGTTTCTTGGATACCTGACTTGTTTACTCCCTGATATGATAATGTCATCAACATAAACAAGGATGACAATGATACCTTCCTGATCTTGAAGAGTAAACAAGGTATGATCTCCTTCAGACCTTTTGAATCCTCTTTGCATAAGGGTTGAGCTCAGTTTATGGTACCAAGCTCTAGGAGATTGCTTGAGTCCATAGATAGCCTTCTTGAGCCTTAACACCTTCCCTGGTTTCACAATACTTTCAAGACCAGAAGGTGGTCTCATGTATACCTCATCCTCAAGTTCTCCTTGAAGGAATGCATTCTTGACATCCATTTGCCATAGCTCCCAATCAAGGTTTGTTGCTAGAGACAAGATGATCCTAACTGTGTGAAGCTTAGCCACTGGTGCAAATGTATCCAAGTAATCCTTTCCATAAGTTTGAGTAAATCCTCTTGCGACCAGTCTTGCTTTGTATCTCTCAACTTCTCCATCACTTCTATACTTGATGGTGAAAACCCACTTAGAGGTCACTGCCTTCTTTCCTCTTGGAAGTTCAGATTCATACCAAGTCTCATTGTTCTCCATTGCTTTGATCTCTTCATCCACAGCCTGCATCCATCTCTTATCTCCCTTTGCTTCTTCATAGGTTGTTGGTACTTCTTCTTGATCCAATTTTCCAATGAACACTTGATGCTCCAACGGTACATGAGCTAAACTGCAAACGGCTTGAATGGGATGAGCTACTGCATTGCTGTTGAAGAACACTCTAGTCTTCATCCATTCTGATGGATCCTTTTTCTCCCTTGTACTCCTCCTTAGTGCTTGAATTTGTTGGTGTTGGTTCATTGGTTGCACAGTCTCCTCATTCTGATTACCCACTCCCTCAAGTTCTAACTCATGTTCTTCATGCTCATGTTCCTCATGCTCATGTTCTTCATGCTCATGTTCTGCATGTTCATGTTCTTCATGCTCTTCAACACCAGCTTGATTGTGTGTAGCAGAATCAGTTTGCTGCGGTTCTTCTTGCCCTGATTCTGATTCTGATGTGTCCCCCTCATGATCAAGATGGGGTTGTTGTGAGTTTTCCACAGGTGCATCCGAGACTGGAGTAGGTTGTGTGTTTGTTTTAACCGGTTCTTGTGGTACACTAATGCCAAGACTCTCCATGATTCTTCTTAAGTTAGCAGCTCTATCTGATTGGGAAGTAGGAAGATCCTTCAAGCTGTCCCAATTCTTCTCATCATAGAAGCTCTTTGTCTCCATGAATTTCACATCTCTGGAGATTAAAACCTTCCTTGTTTCAGGTACATAGCACTTGTATCCTCTTTGTGTTGTGGAGTAACCAATGAACATAGCTTTGGTACTCTTAGCGTCCAACTTATCTCTCTGTTCCCCTGGTATTAATACAAAGCAAATACACCCAAACACACGTAAGTGATTAACTAATGGATTGGTCTTGTTGAGTACCTGAAATGGAGATTGATCCTTAAGAACTCTTGTGGGAGTTCTGTTGATCAAATAACAAGTCGTCATGACTGCATCTCCCCAAAACTTCTTAGGAACATTCTTGTAGAACATCATGGACCTTGCAACCTCCATTAAATGTCTGTTCTTCCTCTCAGCCACTCCATTTTGTTGTGGAGTATAAGGACAGCTAGTTTGATGAAGAATTCCATACTTTGACAAGTGTTGTTTGAAGGCATTGCTTGTGTACTCACCACCATTGTCTGATCTAAACATTTTGATCTTAGCATTGAAATGGTTAGTAACATGACTTTGGAAGTTCATAAAAGCTTCTAGCACCCTATCCTTAGTTTGCATCAGTGTTATCCAAGTATATTTAGATTTTTCATCAATGAATGTGACAAAGCACTTATGGTTTTCTCTAGACACACACGGAGCAGTCCATACATCAGAGTGAACAAGGTCAAAGCAGTTTTCATAAGCAGTTTTAGAAGCTGGAAAAACAGATTTGCAATGTTTACCAAGGATACAAGCCTCACAATCATCATTTTTAAAAGAAACCGAAGGTAATAAGATTCCTAAAGCCCTAGAGTGTGGATGTCCTAATCTAGCATGCCAAATAGAATCATCCACAAGGACACAAGTAGATAAAGCAGTAGATAAAGCAGCAGATAGTTCAGACGGAGGATTGGTGTCTTCAACCATGTAGAGCTCATCCTTTGTCACACCTTTCCCAATCAACTTACTGGTTTTAATATCCTGAAACACAACATCATTAGGACTGAAAATAACATTGCAGTTCAAGTCAGTGGCTATCCTTTTTACAGAAACTAAGTTGGATGTGAAACTGGGCATAAAGAAGGCTTTAGATTCTTTGTTAAACATTTTCAGATTTCCTATGCCTTGTATTGGAATTTTATCACCATTTGCAATCACTACGCTTCCTAAGGCAGGTTCAACATTGTTTATCAACTTAGAATCACTTATCATATGATGAGAGGCTCCTGAATCAATAATCAAAGGTTTCAGTTTGTTTGATGCAAAAAGAGAAGTACCAAGGGTCATACCAGAGTTCTCCTTGAGAGCTTTGATGAGAGCCTCAAGGTCTGACCTCCTTACCACATCATTCTGAGTAGTCACAGCTGGTGCTTGATGAACCATCATTGCTCTTCCTTCATCACATTGCTGCACTGAAGAAGAACCTGGTCCAGCCGCACCATATGAGTAGTTTGCCCTTTGATCTTTGAACCTATTGTTGTGAAACGGTAGTCTGAGGTTAGGGTGAAGGCGCCAGCATCTGTCCTTCAAATGCCCACTCTTTTTGCAAAAATCACACATCAAGACTCCTCTCTGGTCACCTCCATAGTTTTTCCTCTCATCAACCTTGTACAGCCCCTTGTTTGCGGTTACCAGCTCTCCTTTTCCTTTGAACAACCCAAATGAGCCTTGTTCCTTCTGAATTTGCCCACACACATCATCAATGTCAGGTAGAGTCTCTGCCCTTAGGATATGCTTGATCAAGGAATTATAGGATGAGTTCAAGGTGAGCAGAAGAGCAAATACTTTATCTTGCTCTCTCCTTTCTTGCAGCACCAAAGGATCACTGCTTGGTGGCCTCAGCATCTCCAGCTCTGACCACAGTGAGCTAAACTTCCCAAAATGAGCTTTAAACTCCATATCTCCTTGCTGGAGATTGTTAATGGCCAGCTTTACTTCAAAGACTCTTGTTAAATTTGATTTATTCCCATAAACCTTCTCAAGAGTATCCCACAGCTGCTTAGAAGTTACACAGTAAGAGTAGGCTTCCAATAGGTGCTGGTCCAGTGAGCTTTGGAGTATAGAGAGCACATTCTGGTCCCCTTGCATCCACGCCTCTTCTTCTGCTTCAGCCACTTCTTCAAGAGACTCATCAATGCCTTTAGTCTCTGCATCAGCTCCTTTCTTGGCTTCAGCTTCGGACCTGGCCTTAAACACCTTCTGTGGAGCAGTTTCACTCAGGATATACTTCCACAGACCTCTGCCTCCAAGTGCAGATTTTACCATTCTAGCCCAAACAATATAGTTTGAGCCTTTCAAAATCACAGGAATCACAACTCTTGAGTTCTCCATTGCTGAAACTGATATGAAGCAAGGAGGGAGTATTCAAGATAAAATAGAGATTTCTCAACACACAGATAACACAAGAAGAAAACGAAATGGGCTTATAAGATCTGAGAAATGAACTTAACAGCTTAAGAACTCAAGAACAGGATTTTAAAAGATTCAGCGGAAGTAAATGAGGTACAGAAGCTTATAGCTCTGATACCATGTCAGAATAATAAGATTAAGTTGAGAGAATGTAGTAGAACAGGTAGAATTTGTGAGATTTGTGAGAGAGGCACAGAACCTTTCTTAGGGTTTCTGGCGCAGAGAGTGAGAGAGAGAATGAGAGAGATAATAAGTTTTCAGAGAAGAATAATTCTCTTAATTATCAAATGGGAACTTTACAAGAGTTATATATGCATAAAACTAGGGCTACACAACTTTAAACAAAAGCAGAGAAGGCTCCAACGGTCACAAGAGTGTGACAGGATTTTGTCTTACAAGATACTAGTGTTGTTCTGATATAGTCAACTATGTAGTCTCACGTCCAGTATAGTTCGCATTCAGTATAGTTCACGCCCAGTATAGTTCACGTCCAGTGTAGTTCAATATGAGATCTCTTCTTCAATATAGTGCACTATGTGATCTCCACTTCAATAGTTGCTAAGGACAGAATAACTCTCACTGTATGGAGCTTAGCTACTGGTGCAAAAGTGTCTTTATAATCCTCTCCATAGGTTTGTGTAAACCCTCTTGCAACTAATCTGGCCTTGTACCTCTCTATCTCTCCATTGCTCTTGTATTTGATAGTGAAAACCCATTTGGAACTCACTGCCCTCTTCTTCCTTGGTAAATCTGTTTCATACCAAGTGTTGTTGTTTTCCATTGCCTTGATCTCTTCTCCAACTGCATCAGTCCACTTCTTGTGCTCCTTAGCTTCTTCATAGGTTTTAGGAACCCATTCAGCATCAATAGCACCCATAAACACCTTGTGCTCAGTTGGGAAGTGAGCAAGTGTGCAAACAGCTTGTGTTGGATGAGCTACTGCCTTGCAATTGTAGTAAACCCTAGTCTTCTTCCATTCAGATGGATCCTTTCTCTCTCTAGTACTTCTCCTAAGCACTTGAGCCGGCTGTTGTTGTTGCACAACTTCAGGTTCCTCTTGCACAACCTCATGATGTTCCTCTTGTACAACTTCAGGTTCTATTTGTTGATCAACTAACTCTTCTCTATCATCTTGATCATGCGTGGCAGAACTTTCAACTTGTTGTTCTTCTTGTGATTCTCCATTGCCCTCCTCATGATCAAGGTGAGTAGATTCATCCACAATGTGAGTTTCCTCAGCCGGTTTGTCCACTTGAGTCTCCTCTTTTCTTTTGGGCTGCGTAATCCCAAGGCTCTCTAGGATCCTCCTTAGGTTGTTGGCACGGTCAGAGGGGTTATTGGGAAGGTCCTTAAGGCTCTCCCAACTCTTTTCTTCATAGAAACCCTTTGACTCCACAAACTTGACATCTCTAGAGACCAATACCCTTCTAGTCTCAGGTACATAGCACTTGTATCCTCTCTGGTTTGTAGAATACCCAATGAACATTGCTTTGACACTCTTATGATCAAGCTTATCTCTCTGCTCTCCTGGTCTTAAAACAAAACACAAACATCCAAACACACGTAAGTGATGAATTGAAGGTTTAGTTTTGTTCAATACCTGATATGGTGAAGCATCTTGTAGAACTCTTGTGGGTGTCCTATTGATTAGATAGCAAGCAGACATCACAGCATCACTCCAAAACCTTTTGGGAACATTTGTATGAAACATGATTGATCTGGCCACCTCCATCAAGTGTCTATTCTTCCTCTCAGCCACACCATTCTGTTGTGGAGTGTATGGACAGCTTGTTTGGTGGATGATCCCATGTTTTGCAAGATGATGTTTGAATGCATTGCTTGTGTATTCCCCACCATTATCTGACCTAAATATCTTAATCTTGGCATTGAAATTGTTAGATACATAGGTTTGAAAGTTTATGAATGCTTCTAACACCCTATCTTTAGATTGAATCAAAGTTAACCAAGTATACTTGGATTTCTCATCAATGAATGTCACAAAGTACTTATGATTCTCTCTAGAAACACATGGAGCAGTCCAAACATCAGAGTGAACAAGATCAAAGCAGTTTGCATACACGGTTTTAGAACTAGGGAAGACTGATTTGCAATGTTTTCCAAGGATACATGCTTCACAATCATCATTTTTAAAGGAAACAAAGGGCAACATTAAACCTAAGGCACGAGAGTGAGGGTGACCAAGTCTAGCATGCCATACAGAATCATTAACTAGAGTGGAACTAAAAACAGAAGCAGATAATTCAGATGCAAGGTTGGTGTCTTCAAGCATGTATAACTCATCCTTTGTCACACCCTTTCCAAGCAACTTACTTGTCTTAATATCCTGAAAAATCACATCATTAGGACTGAAGATAACATTGCATTTAAGATCAGTAGCTACTCTCTTAACACTTAACAAGTTTGATGTAAAACTAGGCATATAAAAGGCTTTTGATTCTCTGTCAAACAACCTAACATTTCCTATGCCTTTAATTGGAATCCTTTCACCATTAGCAATCACAACATTCCCTAGAGCAGGCTTAACATCTTTAATCAAGTTCAAATCACTAATCATGTGATGTGAAGCCCCTGAATCTACTATCAATGGTTTATGATCAGATACTAGAGCTTTGTGATTGATTAAAGCATGAAAGGAGCTACCAAGAACATTACCAGCACCTTCCTTGAAGGCTTTGATGAGTGCATCAAGATCAGACCTCCTCACCAACTCATTCTGAGGCGCCACATTTGGAGTAGGAGCAAAGGCTGGTACCATCTCTCTACAATCATTTCCACCACGGTTTGAAGAGGTAGAAGCACCAGGAGCACCAGCAGCATGAGCATGAGTTGATTCACTTGAGTAATGAGCTCTCTGGTCCTTGAACTTGTTGGTGAAAGCCGGCTTGAGATGGGGATGAAGTAACCAACATTTGTCCTTGAAATGGCCCTTCCTTTTGCAATGGTCACATACACCAGGGATCCTTCTTTCCTCAGGCTTGTAAGCACCTTTGTGAGCAGTGGCTAGCTCACCTTTCCTTCCAAACAACCCAAAAGATCCTTGCTCCTTTTGGATTTGTGCACACACTTCATCTAGGTTGGGAAGAGTTTCTGCCCTCAACATGTGTGTGATAAGACCATTGTAAGCTGGATTGAGGGTTAGCAAGAGTGCAAACACCTTGTCTTGTTCCCTCCTCTCATTTAGAACCTGTGGATCAACTGTTGGTGGCCTCAGCATTTCCAACTCTGCCCACAATGATCTAAACTTCCCAAAGTGTTGCTTGAACTCCATATCTTCTTGGCTCAGATTGTTGATGGCCATCTTCACTTCAAACACCCTACTGAGGTTAGACATGTTGCCATAGACCTTGTACAAGGTGTCCCATAAGTCTTTGGAGCTCTCACAGTAGGAGTAAGCTTCCAACAGAGACGGTTCAAGTGAGCTTTGAAGAATGGACAGTACATGTTGATCTCCTTGGATCCATGCTTCTTCATCTTCAAGGGCTGCTTCTTCAACAGCCTCTTCATCAACCTTAGCCTCAGCCTCGGTTCCTCCTTTAGCAGCTTCACCTTTGGGCTCAGCTTTCATCATCTTGACTGGAGCAGAGTCGCTTAAGACATGCTTCCACAAGCCTCTTCCACCAAGAGCGCTTTTGGCCATTCTAGCCCACACCAAGTAGTTGGCTCCCTTAAGAGTCACTGGGATAATCACCCTTGAGTTTTCCATGACTGAGTAATGATAGAGATTCAAGAGAACAGGTTTCAAAAGAGAAGTTGAACAAGAAAGAAGTAACCGGGTAGTATAGGATGAAGTTAACCGAGAGTACAAGAGATTCAAAAGAGTATTGAGAACAAAAGAGAGAGATTCAGAGTATTTGCGGAAGAGAGATTAGGTACAGAAGCTTTAAGGCTCTGATACCATGTGAGAATTTGAGATTAGGAAGAGTTCTTGGTGAGTTCTTGAAGAGAGAAGCTCATGTACCCGATTAGGGTTTATGAGCGAGAAAGTGTGTAACCGAGAGAGTGAAGAGAGATTGAGAGTTTAGGAAATGATTCCCTTAACTTATCTTAATGTTTATGTGTTACAATGCTTATAAAGAGATGAAACTAGGGTTCTGGATAGATAAAACAATAAACAAAGAAGAAGAAGACAAGAGAGTAGTAACGGCTCCAAATGTAGATAGCGACAGCTCACTGAGGAGAGAGAGTGGTGTGTTCAGCCTTGAGATCAGTCTTCCTGCGCTTCTGATTCATTCCAGACATGTTGGTACTATGTTGGGGACTTAACCAAACTATAAACAAACAAAGTCACATGTTGGTTTAGTCCCCAAATCCCAACACTTTCATAAGACATCATCCGGCTCTTCATCTCCTCATAAACCCTAACCGGCTACCTTTACTTGTCACACACTCTTGTTACTTCTTTCTCCTTCATTCCAACACTAAATTCTCCAATCCATGACATATATGTTTCAAGAAGTTTTGGTTAAAAAGTTTTATTTTGGATTCTCATAGGACCTTTTAGAAGATCGAAATGTCTTTCTAGTCTTTTGGAGGGGTTACTTAGTTGTGTTACAAAAGAACATAAACATGTACAACATGCTTCTCATTCTACCTTTGGGAGCATACAAAAACTTACTTATAGTTGTCTTACTGCACTTAAATTCTCCAATCCATGACACATAGGTTTCAAGAAGTTTTGTTTAAAAAGTTTTGTTTAGGATTATCATAGGAACTTGTTGAAGGTCAAAGTGTCTTTCTATTATTTAGAAGGGTTATTTAGGGGTGTTACAAATGAACATAAACTTGTATAAAATGATTCTCATTCTACCTTTAGGAGCATACAAAATCTTACTTATAGTTGTCTAACCTCACCTAAAATCTCTAATCCATGACACATATGTTTCAAGAATTGTTGTTTAAAAAGTTTTGTTTAGGATTCTCATGGGACCTTTTACAAGATCAAAGTGTCTTTCTAGTATTTAGACGGGTTACTTAGGGGTGTTACAAACGAACATAAACTTGTATAAAATGCTTCTCATTCTACCTTAAGCAACATACAAAAACTTACTTATAGTTGTTTAACCTCACCTAAAACCCCCGATCCATGACACATATGTTTCAAGAATTTTTGTTTAAAAAGTTTTGTTTAGGATTCTCATAGGACCTTTTACAAGATCATAGTGTCTTTCGAGTATTTAGAAGGGTTACTTAGGGGTGTTACAAACGAACATAAACTTTTATAAAATGCTTCTCATTCTACCTTAAGGAGCATACAAAAACTTACTTATAGTTGTCCTACCTCACCTAAATTCTCCAATCCATGACATGTATGTTTCAAGAAGTTTTGGTTAAATTTTTTATTTAGGATTCTCATAGGACCTTTTAGAAGATCAAAGTGTCTTTCTAGTCTTTTATAGGGGTTACTTAGTTGTGTTAAAAACGAACATAAACATGTAAAACATGCTTATCATTCTACCAATGGGAGAATACAAAAACTTACTTATAGTTGTCCTACTTCACCTAAATTCTCCAATCCATGACATATATGTTTCAAGAAGTTTTGGTTAAAAAGTTTTATTTTGGATTCTCATAGGACCTTTTAGAAGATCAAAATGTCTTTCTAGTCTTTCGGAGGGGTTACTTAGTTGTGTTACAAACGAACATAAACATGTACAACATGCTTCTCATTCTACCTTTGGGAGCATACAAAAACTTACTTATAGTTGTCTTACTGCACCTAAATTCTCCAATCCATGACACATAGGTTTCAAGAAGTTTTGTTTAAAAAGTTTTGTTTAGGATTATCATAGGAACTTGAAGAAGGTCAAAGTGTCTTTCTATTATTTAGAAGGGTTATTTAGGGGTGTTACAAATGAACATAAACTTGTATAAAATGATTCTCATTCTACCTTTAGGAGCATACAAAATCTTACTTATAGTTGTCTAACCTCACCTAAAATCTCCAATCCATGACACATATGTTTCAAGAATTGTTGTTTAAAAAGTTTTGTTTAGGATTCTCATGGGACCTTTTACAAGATCAAAGTGTCTTTCTAGTATTTAGACGGGTTACTTAGGGGTGTTACAAACGAACATAAACTTGTATAAAATGCTTCTCATTCTACCTTAAGCAACATACAAAAACTTACTTATAGTTGTTTAACCTCACCTAAAACCCCCGATCCATGACACATATGTTTCAAGAATTTTTGTTTAAAAAGTTTTGTTTAGGATTCTCATAGGACCTTTTACAAGATCATAGTGTCTTTCGAGTATTTAGAAGGGTTACTTAGGGGTGTTACAAACGAACATAAACTTGTATAAAATGCTTCTCATTCTACCTTAAGGAGCATACAAAAACTTACTTATAGTTGTCCTACCTCACCTAAATTCTCCAATCCATGACATGTATGTTTCAAGAAGTTTTGGTTAAAATTTTTTATTTAGGATTCTCATAGGACCTTTTAGAAGATCAAAGTGTCTTTCTAGTCTTTTAGAGGGGTTACTTAGTTGTGTTAAAAACGAACATAAACATGTAAAACATGCTTATCATTCTACCTTTGGGAGAATACAAAAACTTACTTATAGTTGTCCTACCTCACCTAAATTCTCCAATCCATGACATGTATGTTTCAAGAAGTTTTGGTTAAAATTTTTTATTTAGGATTCTCATAGGACCTTTTAGAAGATCAAAGTGTCTTTCTAGTATTTTAGAGGGGTTACTTAGTTGTGTTAAAAACGAACATAAACATGTAAAACATGCTTATCATTCTACCTTTGGGAGAATACAAAAACTTACTTATAGTTGTCCTACCTCAGCTAAATTCTCCAATCCATGACATGTATGTTTCAAGAAGTTTTGGTTAAAATTTTTTATTTAGGATTCTCATAGGACCTTTTAGAAGATCAAAGTGTCTTTCTAGTCTTTTAGAGGGGTTACTTAGTTGTGTTAAAAACGAACATAAACATGTAAAACATGCTTATCATTCTACCTTTGGGAGAATACAAAAACTTACTTATAGTTGTCCTACTTCACCTAAATTCTCCAATCCATAACATATATGTTTCAAGAAGTTTTGGTTAAAAAGTTTTATTTAGGATTCTCATAGGACCTTTTAGAAGATCAAAGTGTCTTTCTAGCCTATTAGAGGGGTTACTTAGTTGTGTTACAATCGAACATAAACATGTAAAAGATGCTTATCATTCTACCTTTGGGAGAATACAAAAACTTACTTATAGTTGTCCTACCTCACCTAAATTCTCCAATCCATGACATGTATGTTTCATGAATTTTGGTTAAAATTTTTTATTTAGGATTCTCGTAGGACCTTTTAGAAGATCAAAGTGTCTTTCTAGTCTTTTAGAGGGGTTACTTAGTTGTGTTAAAAACGAACATAAACATGTAAAACATGCTTATCATTCTACCTTTGGGAGAATACAAAAACTTACTTATAGTTGTCCTACCTCACCTAAATTCTCCAATCCATGACATATATGTTTCAAGAAGTTTTGGTTAAAAAGTTTTATTTAGGATTCTCATAGGACCTTTTAGAAGATCAAAATGTCTTTCTAGTCTTTTGGAGGGGTTACTTAGTTGTGTTAAAAACGAACATAAACATGTAAAACATGCTTATCATTCTACCTTTGGGAGAATACGAAAACTTACTTATAGTTGTCCTACCTCACCTAAATTCTCCAATCCATGACATGTATGTTTCAAGAAGTTTTGGTTAAAATTTTTTATTTAGGATTCTCATAGGACCTTTTAGAAGATCAAAATGTCTTTCTAGTCTTTTGGAGGGGTTACTTAGTTGTGTTAAAAACGAACATAAACATGTAAAACATGCTTATCATTCTACCTTTGGGAGAATACGAAAACTTACTTATAGTTGTCCTACCTCACCTAAATTCTCCAATCCATGACATGTATGTTTCAAGAAGTTTTGGTTAAAATTTTTTATTTAGGATTCTCATAGGACCTTTTAGAAGATCAAAGTGTCTTTCTAGTCTTTTAGAGGGGTTACTTAGTTGTGTTAAAAACAAACATAAACATGTAAAACATGCTTATCATTCTACCTTTGGGAGAATACGAAAACTTACTTATAGTTGTCCTACCTCACCTAAATTCTCCAATCCATGACATGTATGTTTCAAGAAGTTTTGGTTAAAATTTTTTATTTAGGATTCTCATAGGACCTTTTAGAAGATCAAAGTGTCTTTCTAGTCTTTTAGAGGGGTTACTTAGTTGTGTTAAAAACAAACATAAACATGTAAAACATGCTTATCATTCTACCTTTGGGAGAATACAAAAACTTACTTATAGTTGTCCTACTTCACCTAAATTCTCCAATCCATAACATATATGTTTCAAGAAGTTTTGGTTAAAAAGTTTTATTTAGGATTCTCATAGGACCTTTTAGAAGATCAAAGTGTCTTTCTAGCCTATTAGAGGGGTTACTTAGTTGTGTTACAATCGAACATAAACATGTAAAACATGCTTATCATTCTACCTTTGGGAGAATACAAAAACTTACTTATAGTTGTCCTACCTCACCTAAATTCTCCAATCCATGACATATATGTTTCAAGAAGTTTTGGTTAAAAAGTTTTATTTTGGATTCTCATAGGACCTTTTAGAAGATCGAAATGTCTTTCTAGTCTTTTGGAGGGGTTACTTAGTTGTGTTACAAACGAACATAAACATGTACAACATGCTTCTCATTCTACCTTTGGGAGCATACAAAAACTTACTTATAGTTGTCTTACTGCACTTAAATTCTCCAATCCATGACACATAGGTTTCAAGAAGTTTTGTTTAGAAAGTTTTGTTTAGGATTATCATAGGAACTTGTTGAAGGTCAAAGTGTCTTTCTATTATTTAGAATGGTTATTTAGGGGTGTTACAAATGAACATAAACTTGTATAAAATGATTCTCATTCTACCTTTAGGAGCATACAAAATCTTACTTATAGTTGTCTAACCTCACCTAAAATCTCTAATCCATGACACATATGTTTCAAGAATTGTTGTTTAAAAAGTTTTGTTTAGGATTCTCATGGGACCTTTTACAAGATCAAAGTGTCTTTCTAGTATTTAGACGGGTTACTTAGGGGTGTTACAAACGAACATAAACTTGTATAAAATGCTTCTCATTCTACCTTAAGCAACTTGCAAAAACTTACTTATAGTTGTTTAACCTCACCTAAATGTAAGAATATGAGTTTAGACTGAGAGTATTGTTTAGATTGAAGAGAGAATGAAGAGAAAATGATGAGAGAAGCTAGGAGACCCGATTAGGGTTCTTAGCGACTTAAAGAGAGAGAGAGGGAGGTTTGCGGCTACTAGAGAAGAGTAACTCTCTTGTATATTCATCAACAGGATTTACAGAGCATATATATAAGAGAATACAACTAGGGTAAGTAATAAAATCAGCTATACAAACATGGAAAGATGAATATCCCCTTTAGGAAAGAGATTCTCCATCCGGGTAAGGCAACAAAGTGGCGCCTCTTTGTAGTTTCTTCCAACGGTCATATGCATTCAAATATGAGCTGAGCCATATCAAGTCTTCATCTCAATAATGATCTCCACTTCAATACTCCCCCTCAAGCTTGAATTCAAGAGTTGAATCAAGCTTGGAATGTCCTTGGAGATCTACCTCATTAAAAACCTCCATGAAGAAAACCACATGGGATAAAACTTCATGAAGGGAAAAAGAGTATAGACTCCATAGCCTTAGGGGATTCTGGAAGGTCCATGAGTCCCAGCTTTGGATGAATGGACTCACACACCTTCAAGCTTGCTGCCTTAGTAAACACATCAGCTAGTTGTTCTTCACTCCTTGTAAAGCATGGTAACACCACTCCTTGTTCAATCATCTGTCTCACCTTGTGACAATCCACTTCTATGTGCTTGGTCCTCTCATGGAAAACTGAGTTTGATGCAATGTGAATAGCAGCTTGGTTGTCACAATGCATAGTGATTGGCTTTGAAGTCTCAATCCCCAAATCCACAAGAAGGCCTTTGATCCATGCCAATTCTGTTGCTAGCTTCCTCATTGCTCTATACTCTGCTTCAGCACTAGAACATGACACTATCTTCTGCTTCTTGCTCTTCCAAGTAACAAGGTTTCCTCCAATGAAGGTACAATATCCTGTAGTGGACCTCCTGTCCACTCTATCTCCTGCCCAATCAGCATCACAATACCCAACTATCTCTGTGCTTTGATTGCAGCCCATCCAAATGCCTTGCCCGGGAGTACCACTTAGGTATCTGAGTATCCTCTGAACCATGTCCCAATGATGCATCTTTGGTGCTTGCATATATTGGCTTATCTGGTTCACAGCAAAGCACAAGTCAGGTCTGGTTATAGTTAAATAAATCAGCTTACCAACAAGTCTTCTATATTGAGTGATGTCCTCAAATGGTCTGTCTTCAAGCTCCCCCTCTCTTATGACTTTGTAGCCTTCCTCCAGTGGTGTCTTGGCTGGTCTTGATCCAATCTTTCCTGCTTCAGACAACAAATCAAGTGTGTACTTCCTTTGAGATAAGAAGAGTCCTTCATCAGACCGACAAACTTCTATCCCAAGGAAGTACTTTAGAGTACCAAGATCCTTAATATCAAACACAGATTTAAGATAAGCTTTGGTTTCTTGAATACCTGACTTGTTACTCCCTGAAATGATAATGTCATCAACATAAACAAGGATGACAATGATACCTTCCTGATCTTGAAGAGTGAACAAGGTATGATCTCCTTCCGATCTCTTGAATCCTTTTTGCATAAGGGTTGAGCTTCAACTTGTGGTACCAAGCTCTAGGTGATTGCTTGAGTCCATAGATCGCCTTCTTGAGCCTTAGAACCTTCCCTGGTTTCACAATGCTTTCAAGACCATAAGGTGGTCTCATGTATACCTCATCCTCAAGCTCTCCTTGAAGGAATGCATTCTTGACATCCATTTGCCAAAGTTCCCAACCAAGGTTTGTTGCTAAGTGACAGATGATCCTAACTGTGTGAAGCTTAGCTACTGGTGCAAAAGTATCCAAGTAATCCTTTCCATAGGTTTGAGTGAAGCCTCTTGCAACCAGCCTTGCTTTGTACCTTTCAATCTCTCCATTGCTTTGATACTTGATAGTGAAAACCCATTTAGAAGTCACTGCCTTCTTGCCCTTAGGAAGATCAGCTTCATACCAAGTCTCATTGTTCTCCATAGCTTTGGTCTCTTCATCCAACAGCATGCATCCACTCTTATCTCCTTTGCTTCTTCATAGGTTGTTAGGTACAACATTCTTGCATCCAACTTCCCAATGAACACCTTGATGCTCCAAAGGTACATGAGCTAAACTGCAAACAGCTTGAGTGGGATGAGCTACTGCATTGCTGTTGAAGTAAACCCTAGTCTTCATCCATTCAGACGGGTCCTTTTTCTCTCTAGTACTTCTCCTTAAGTACTTGTACCGGTTGATCAGTTTGTACTCCAGAATGTGTCTCCTCTTGTTGTTGCACCACTTCTGGTTGTTGTTGCATCATTCATTCAGATTCCATATCATCTTCATTTGATGATCAACTACCTCAGGTTCTTGTACTTCACCTTGATCATGCGTGGATGAATCTTGATCATGTGTAGATGAATCAGCTTGTGATTCTCCATTTGATTCTCCATTGTCCCCCTCATGATCAAGGTGAGTAGCCTCATCAATAGTGTTGGTTTGCACAGCTGGTTTGTCCTTCTTGGTATCCTCTTTCTTCTCTGGTTGAGTGATCCCAAGACTCTCCAAAATCATCCTTAAGTTGTTGGCACGGTCAGAAGGATTGTTGGAAGATCTTTAAGGTTATCCCAACTCCTTTCTTCATAGAAACCTTTTGATTCCACAAATCTGACATCTCTAGAGACCAATACTCTTCTTGTTTCAGGTACATAGCATTTGTATCCCCTTTGGCTAGTAGAATACCCAATGAACATTGCTTTGACACTCCTTGTATCAAGCTTATCTCTCTGCTCTCCTGGTTTTAAAACAAAACACAAACACCCAAATACACGTAAGTGATGAATTGAAGGTTTGGTTTTGTTCAATACCTGATATGGTGAGACATCTTGAAGAACTTTGGTGGGTGTTCTATTGATTAGATAGCAAGCAGACATCACAGCATCACTCCAAAACCTTTTGGGAACATTTGTATGGAACATTATTGATCTGGCCACCTCCATCAAGTGTCTATTCTTTCTCTCAGCCACACCATTTTGTTGTGGAGTGTATGGACAGCTTGTTTGGTGAATGATCCCATGTTTTGCTAAGTGTTGTTTGAATGCATTGCTTGTGTATTCCCCACCATTGTCTGACCTAAAGATTTTAATCTTGGCATTGAAGTTGTTAGTCACATAGTTTTGAAAGTTTGTGAATGCTTCTAACACCCTATCTTTAGATTGAATCAATGTTAACCAAGTGTACTTGGATTTCTCATCAATGAATGTCACAAAGTACTTATGGTTTTCTCTAGAAACACATGGAGCAGTCCAAACATCAGAGTGAACAAGATCAAAGCAGTTTGCATACACGGTTTTAGAACTAGGAAAGACTGATTTGCAATGTTTACCAAGGATACATGCCTCACAATCATCATTTTTAAAAGAAACAAAGGGCAACAATATACCTAAGGCACGAGAGTGAGGGTGACCAAGTCTAGCATGCCAAACAGAATCATTAACTAGAGTAGAGCTAAAAACAGTAGGAGATAATTCAGATGCAAGGTTGGTGTCTTCAAGCATGTATAACTCATCCTTTGTCACACCCTTTCCAAGCAACTTACTTGTCTTAATATCCTGAAAAATCACATCATTAGGACTGAAAATAACATTGCATTTAAGATCAGTAGCTACTCTCTTAACACTTAGCAAGTTTGATGTGAAACTAGGCATGTAAAAAGCTTTTGATTCTCTATCAAACAACTTAACATTTCCTATGCCTTTAATTGGAATCCTTTCACCATTAGCAATCACAACATTACCAAGAGCAGGTTCAACATTCTTTATCAAGTTTAAATCACTAATCATGTGATGTGAAGCACCTGAGTCTACTATCAATGGCTTATGATCAGATATGGAATGTTTGTGATTGATTAAAGCATGAAAGGAGCTACCAAGAACATTACCAGAACCTTCCTTGAAGGCTTTGATGAGGGCATCAAGATCAGACCTCCTCACCAATTCATTTTGAGGCGCCACATTAGGAGCAGGGGCAAAGGCTGGTACCATCTCTCTACAATCATTTCCAAGCCGGTTTGAAGAAGTGGAAGCACCAGGAGCACCAGCAGCTTGAACATGGGTTGATTCACTTGAGTAATGAGCTCTCTGGTCCTTGAACTTGTTGGTGAAAGCCGGTTTGAGATGGGGATGAAGTAACCAACATTTGTCCTTGAAATGGCCCTTCCTCTTGCAATGATCACAAACACCAGGGATCCTCCTCTCCTCAGGCTTGTAAGCACCTTTGTGAGCAGTGGCTAGCTCACCTTTCCTTCCAAACAACCCAAAGGATCCTTGCTCCTTTTGGATTTGTGCACACACTTCATCTAGGTTGGGAAGAGTTTCTGCCCTTAACATGTGTGTGATGAGACCATTGTAAGCTGGATTGAGGGTTAACAAGAGTGCAAACACCTTGTCTTGTTCCCTCCTCTCATTTAGAACCTGTGGATCAACTGTTGGTGGCCTCAGCATTTCCAACTCTGCCCACAATGATCTAAACTTCCCAAAGTGTTGCTTGAACTCCATATCTTCTTGGCTCAGATTGTTGATGGCCATCTTCACTTCAAACACCCTACTGAGGTTAGACATGTTGCCATAGACCTTGTACAAGGTGTCCCATAAGTCTTTGGAGCTCTCACAGTAGGAGTAAGCTTCCAACAGAGACGGTTCAAGGGAGCTTTGAAGAATGGACAGCACATGTTGGTCTCCTTGGATCCATGCTTCTTCATCTTCAAGGGCTGCTTCTTCAACAGCTTCCTCATCAGCCTTAGCCTCAGCCTCAGCTTCTCCTTTAGCAGCTTCACCTTTGGGCTCAGCTTTCTTCATCTTCATTGGAGCAGTGTCACATAAGACATGCTTCCACAAGCCTCTTCCACCAAGAGCACTTTTGGCCATTCTAGCCCACACCAAGTAGTTGGCTCCTTTAAGAGTCACTGGAATAATCACCCTTGAGTTCTCCATGACTGAGCAGAGAGGGAATATCAAGAGAAAATGGTTTCAAAAGATTTAGAACAAAAGAGAGAAGAACCGGGTAGAGTATTAAGCGTAAGGGAGTTTAGGAACAGAAAAGTTTGAATCAAGAATCAGAGATTTTCAAGAGTGTGAGGAGTGTTGCGGAAGAGAGAATAGGTTCAGGAGCTTAAGAGCTCTGATACCATGTTAGTTTTTGAGTGTAGAAGGGATTGTATGAAGAGAGAAGCTCTTAGAACCGTTTAGGGTTCTTAGAGCGAGAGAACTAGGTTAACCGAGAGAGTAGAGAGTTTGGAGCTTGGGAATGAGTTTCCCTTAACTTGTATTGATGTTCAAGGTTTACAATGCTTAAATAGAGATGCTACTAGGGTTCTGGACACTTAAAACAATAAACAAAGGAGAAGAAGACAAGAGAGAGGTAACGGCTCCAAGGTAGATAGCGACAGCACACTGAGGAGAGAGAAAGGTGTGTTCTGCCTTGGGATCAGTCTTCCTGCGCTTCTGATCAACTCCAGACAAGTTGGTACTTATGTTGGGGACATAACCAAACTATAAACCATCTAAGTCACATGTTTATTTAGTCCCCAAATTCAAACCAATGCACCAGACCTCATCCGGCTCTTTTCCCTCTCATAAACCCTAACCGGCTATCTTCCTTGTTAAACACTTCTTGTACTTCTTTCTTCTTCATTTCAACAACATCCTCATGCTCGTGCTTTGAACTTAATGTTGCCTAATGTTAGCTTTGATCATTCAACTTGTGAAGCTTGTATTCTTGGCAAACATTGTAGAACTATCTTTCCTAAATCAACTACTATCTATGAACATTGCTTTGATCTTGTGCACTCTGATGTTTGGACTTCACCTTGTTTGTCTAGAGATAGAAACAAGTATTTTGTGACTTTCATAGATGAAAAATCAAAATATACTTGGGTAACATTGCTGCCATCTAAAGATAGGGTGTTTGATGCATTTTTGAATTTCCAAAACTATGTTACTAATCAGTTTAATGCCAAGATCAAAGTGTTTAGGTCAGATAATGGAGGGGAGTATACAAGCCAAAGATTCAAAGCTCACTTGAACAAATGTGGGATCCTTCATCAAACAAGCTGTCCCCATACTCCTCAACAAAATGGTGTGGCTGAAAGGAAGAACAGACATGATGTAAGACTCAATGGACAGGAGCCTCACTCGGTGGTTGATGGAAGAAACAGGTTGGCTATGTCGCTCTCTCCTGTTACTCAGGAGATGATCGTGTGTAAGGGATGGGATCGAACAGGCTGGCTTTGACGCTCTCTCCTGTTGAATCGGTCGATGGTAAGGCTGGTGGATCGAAGGCACCACAGAGACGATGAAGGGATCTCTGATACTGCACAAACACTTGTCCTCTTTGTGAATCTCACACAAGGAACACAAGCAAACAAGAACAGACGGCTGCTGCTCAATAAGGGCGAAAATTCGCTAAGGGTTTATTGATATTCAAAAAGCTGTCTAACACAATGATACAAAGTTGCTTAAGTACAGAAACAAAGAAGAACAAAAAGGAAAAACAAATATCTCGGCCATGAATGAGAATCGCCGAGTTACACAGAAAAGGAAAGTGTGCAATTCCTTCCTTGGCGGCCAAGCCTTGAGTTATAGTGCGGGTGGGCCGACTTGCCTCGTTAAAAACCTTGGGAGTAAAACCTCTTTGGGATAAAACCACCCAAGGGAAAAAGAGTGCAAGAGAGTCCACCAACTCTCGGACTTAGCATGGGCCGAGCCGGATGGTAAGGACTTGGCATAGTCCGGCCCATGGCTCCCCTAGACGCGTAGAAGGCCCAGCTTCCTTGTTGCTTACACAGTCCACGCCTCCTGTGTTATCCACGTCGCTTACACAGTCCAAATCGCCTGTGTTATCCATAATGCTTACACAGCCCAAGTCTTCTATCGCATCCTGCTTCTTGGGCTCGTTCTTGAGGTAGTCTCCAAGTTCCATTGAGTTCATGAGGTTCTCCACTGCGGTGTTGAACCCTTCCCTGAGCCTCCTTGTCCTAGATCGAGTCATTGGAGCTTCCTTGACCTCGGGTATGGCTTGTGGATGGGTGCTTGGTTGGATGTCCTCATCATTCCCACCCTCTTCAGAAGGTTTTGTCCTCAAAACTGGATCATCTGCATCATATGGAGACAAATCAGTCACATTGAAGCTATGTGAAATATTGAGCTCACCCGGGAGTTCTAGTTTGTAGGCATTGTTGTTGATCCGTTCTAGAACTTTGAAGGGACCATCTCCCCTAGGCGCCAGCTTCGAGCTTCTCTTCTGTGGAAACCTCTCAGGTCTCATGTGGAGCCAAACCCACTCTCCTGGTTCAAAGACTAACTCCTTGCGGCCCTTGTCTGCTCGCCTCTTGTATTCTTCAGTCTTCTTAAGAATGTTGTCTCTTGCTTTCTGGTGTAGCTTCTTAACAAACTCTCCTTTCCTGAGACCATCTAGATTAACTTGCTCAACTTGGGGAATTGGCGACAAATCAAGAGGTGTTAGTGGATTAAAACCATACACAATTTCAAATGGGGACATTTTAGTAGCAGAATGTGTAGCATGGTTATAGGCAAACTCAATGAATGGCAAACAATCTAACCATGTGTTTAAGTTCCTGCCAAGAGTTACCCTAAGTAAAGTAGATAAGGTACGGTTTACCACTTCGGTTTGACCATCCGTTTGAGGATGACAGGTTGTGGAGAATAGAAGTTTTGTCCCGAGCTTCTTCCACAATGTCTTCCAGAAATGACTCAAGAATTTTGTGTCTCGGTCAGAGACTATGGTCCTTGGTATACCATGTAAGCGCACCACCTCCTTGAAGAATAGATCAGCAACTTGTGTGGCATCATTGGTTTTGTCACATGGAATGAAGTGAGCCATCTTAGAAAATCGATCCACAACAACAAAGACAGAGTCTTTGTGTTTGATCTTAGGCAACCCTAGCACAAAGTCCATAGAAATATCCACCCATGGTGCGTTAGGAATAGGTAAAGGTAGATAAAGTCCATGAGGGTGTAACCTGGATTTTGCTTTGTGACAAGTTACACATCTTGCACAATGCCTCTCAACGTCTCTCTTGAGGTGCGGCCAGAAGAAGTGATCAGCCACCACAGCTAGTGTCTTGTCCACTCCAAAATGGCCCATAAGACCACCTCCATGCGCCTCCTTAAGCAGTAGCTCACGCATTGAGCATTGAGGAATGCACAGCCTCTTGTCTCGGAATAGGAACCCTTCTTGAAGATAGTAGGATCCGAATGCTCCTCTTCCACAGGCTTGGTAAGCCTCTCCTAGTTCTGGATCATCTTTATATAGATCCTTGATGTGTTCAAATCCTAGAACCTTAGCCTCCATGGTAGCTATCAGGGCATGCCTTCTTGACAAGGCATCAGCTACCACATTCTCCTTTCCCTTCTTGTACTTGATTACATAGGGAAATGTCTCTACAAACTCCAACCACTTAGCATGTCTCCTCTTGAGTGAAGTCTGACCTCGCAGGTGCTTAAGTGTCTCGTGATCAGTATGGATGATGAATTCCTTGGATAACAAGTAATGCTGCCATGTCTCTAGTGCTCGCACCAATGCATACAATTCTTTGTCGTAGGTTGGGTAATTCAAAGAAGCACCACTGAGCTTTTCACTGAAGAAGGCCACTGGTTTCTTCCTCTGGTGTAACACAGCTCCAATCCCTATGCCAGACGCATCACACTCTACTTCAAACACTTCTTCAAAATCGGGTAAGGCCAGAACCGGCGCCTGTGTAAGCCTTTCTTTGAGCAGTTTGAAGGCTGATTCTTGCGCTGGACCCCATGAGAATGGCACATTCTTCTTTATCACGGCGGTAAGAGGTGAGGCCACCGTACTGAAGTCCCTCACAAACCTCCTATAGAAGCTAGCTAAGCCATGAAAACTCCTTACATGACCGACGGTTGTTGGTGTAGGCCACTCACGGATGGCTTTGACCTTCTCCTCGTCCACTTGTAGTCCCTGTTCACTTACTACAAAGCCTAAGAAAACAAGCTTGTTAGTACAGAAGGTGCACTTCTTTAGGTTAGCATAAAGGCCTTCCTTCCGAAGTGATTTGAGCACTAGTTCAAGATGTGAGATATGATCATCTAGGTTCTTACTATATATAAGTATGTCATCGAAATAGACAACTACAAATTTACTTATGTAAGCACGAAGAACCTGGTTCATGAGTCGCATGAATGTACTTGGGGCATTAGTTAATCCAAAAGGCATAACCAGCCACTCATACAATCCTTGCTTTGTCTTGAATGCGGTTTTCCACTCATCTCCTTCTCGCATCCTAACTTGATGGTATCCACTCTTCAAGTCCACCTTTGAGAAGATGGTAGAACCACTTAGCTCATCCAGCATGTCGTCTAAGCGGGGGATAGGGTGCCTGTATTTGATCGTGATGTTGTTGATTGCACGGCAGTCCACACACATCCTCCATGATCCATCCTTCTTGGGTACTAAGAGTACTGGCACAGCACAAGGGCTGAGGCTCTCCCTAATGTACCCTCGGTCCATGAGGTCTCTCACTTGCCTCTCGAGCTCCTTAGTCTCCTCCGGGTTCATCCTGTATGCTGGCTTGTTAGGTAAGGCTGCGCCAGGGACAAGATCGATTTGGTGTTCAATCCCACGGATTGGAGGTAAGCCAGGCGGAAGCTCTTCAGGGAAGATGTCTTGAAACCTGTCTAACACAGCCTGTACTCCTGTGGGTAACACAAGCTCACCTGAACCTGAACTTAAACACTCCTTAAACAACATCAGTAGCACAGTGCGCTTGGCACTAAGAGTTTTACAAATAGCCCCACGAGATATATAGAGACTGGATTTGCTAGACTCAACTTCCTTGCTCATATGTACTTGTAAATCATGTACCTCAGTTGGTGTAAGAGGTGCAAGAGTGAACTTACGATCCTTGTGTAAGAAGGTGTACTGGTTAGTACGTCCATTATGACTTGTGGCTCGGTCATACTGCCACGGTCGGCCAAGCAAGAGATGTCCAGCTTGCATGGGTACCACATCACAAGTAACTTGGTCTTGGTACTTCCCCACACTGAATGGAACAATGACTTGCTCCGAAATCTTCAGCTCTGTCTCATCATTGAGCCATCTCAGCCTGTATGGTCTTGGATGCTTGGTCTTAATAAGACCTAACCTGTCTACCATATGCTTGCTAGCCACGTTAGTGCATGAACCTCCATCAATGATCAGATTACATACCTTGTCTTTGACAGTGCATCTAGTGTGGAAGATGTTTTCCCTTTGAGCTGCCTCAGGGTTGATCATGACACTTAACATCCTCCTGGTCACAAGCAACTCTCCAACGTCAGGGTATGCAAGCTCTTCTTCTGGTTCGTTTGGATCATCCTCAAACTCATCTTGTGATTCATACTCTCCATCGTTGTGGATAATCATTACTCTCTGGTTTGGGCACTCTCTAGCCATGTGTCCCCTGCCTTGACACTTAAAACAAGTGATGTCACGAGTTCTCTGATTAGTGCTTGGGAACTTACCTTGTTCTGGCCGGTTGGACTTGGGAGCCTCGGCTGTTTTGCCTTTGAACCGTGAGTCAATCTCCACGGTCTTCCCTTTCTCAAATGGTCTCGAGCTACTTGCAGCCCACGGTTGTGTTGGTTTGCTGCGGCTTGTCATGGCTGTCTTACGCTTGATCTGTTGTTCCACTTGGACAGCAAGATGCAACAACTCATGTAGCCCACCATACTGAGCTCTCTCCACCTTCCTAGCAATGCGTTCTTGTAGACCATCAATGAACTGTGCCATAAGAGCTTCCTCGGATTCTTCTAAGTCCAGCGAGTTCATGAGCTTCTCAAACTCCTCAAAATACTCATCCACACTTCTTGTACCCTGTGACAACTTACGGAACCGCTTTTGTAAGTCTCTATGATAATGTTCAGGGACATACCTAAGTCGTAGAAGGTATTTCATGTCACTCCAAGTGGCTACTGCTCCAAAGCGTTGCCGTCTCCTTTCAGCTATAGTTCTGTCCCACCAAGCTAACGCGTTCTCAGTGAGTTGTGCAGCAGCAACAACAATCTTCTTGCGTTCTCCGTAGCCATAACACTCAAAGATATGCTCCAGCCTTCTTTCCCAGTCCATGTACGCCTCTGGGTCGGACTTTCCTGCAAAAAGTGGAGGGGTTACTTTGATATCACGGTTTGTTTCTCTAGCCTCACCTTCCCGGGCTGGGTTCCTCCATAGAGGATCTTGACGCCTTGGCTGTGGACGTCTAAAGGGGTCATGCGGTTGCCTATCCTCCTCAAAGTCCTGCATATCATCATCTTCATCTCCAGCTTGATCTCTTGGTGGTATAGGTGCTCCTCGGATTGGTCCTCTCCTCGGTGGAGCTTCTATGCGTCCTATACGCTCACCAAACTCTTGGCGCATTGTGCCAACTTGCTGGTTTATGTTACTCATCTCTTCTCTAATAGCAGTCATCATTTGTATGATAGGATCAACGTGCTGTCTTCCTTCATCTCCCATGGTGTCTATCCTTGTTGTTAACCGGTTCTTATTGCACTCAACAAAAACAACAAGCTATCAAGGTACCACAGAATAGATAATTGTGTAAAACAAAAAACAGAGACAGGGTTGTGTAACACAAGACGGAAATCAGTGCAATCGACAGAATTGGAAAATCGACAAATTTTTTTTGGCTTTTCTGGGTTTTATGGAATAACAACTAGCAAGATAGAATCAAAAACAGGAAATCTACTAATTCTCAAAAAGAAATTCGACCAGGGAGCTAAGAACAAGATTTTTATGGGTTTTTCTTATAAGTTAAACAAAAACAGAAGCAAGAACAAAACAAACCTAATTTTTTTTGGATTTTAGATTCAATCAAAGCAATAGCAAAACAAAACAAAAAGATAAGGGATAGAAAACCAAAGGTAGGAACCTTTGGCTCTGATACCAGATGATGTAAGACTCAATGGACAGGAGCCTCACTCGGTGGTTGATGGAAGAAACAGGTTGGCTATGTCGCTCTCTCCTGTTACTCAGGCGATGATCGTGTGTAAGGGATGGGATCGAACAGGCTGGCTTTGACGCTCTCTCCTGTTGAATCGGTCGATGGTAAGGCTGGTGGATCGAAGGCACCACAGAGACGATGAAGGGATCTCTGATACTGCACAAACACTTGTCCTCTTTGTGAATCTCACACAAGGAACACAAGCAAACAAGAACAGACGGCTGCTGCTCAATAAGGGCGAAAATTCGCTAAGGGTTTATTGATATTCAAAAGCTGTCTAACACAATGGTACAAGTTGCTTAAGTACAGAAACAAAGAAGAACAAAAAGGAAAAACAAATATCTCGGCCATGAATGAGAATCGCCGAGTTACACAGAAAAGGAAAGTGTGCAATTCCTTCCTTGGCGGCCAAGCCTTGAGTTATAGTGCGGGTGGGCCGACTTGCCTCGTTAAAAACCTTGGGAGTAAAACCTCTTTGGGATAAAACCACCCAAGGGAAAAAGAGTGCAAGAGAGTCCACCAACTCTCGGACTTAGCATGGGCCGAGCCGGATGGTAAGGACTTGGCATAGTCCGGCCCATGGCCCCCCTAGACGCGTAGAAGGCCCAGCTTCCTTGTTGCTTACACAGTCCACGCCTCCTGTGTTATCCACGTCGCTTACACAGTCCAAATCGCCTGTGTTATCCATAATGCTTACACAGCCCAAGTCTTCTATCGCATCCTGCTTCTTGGGCTCGTTCTTGAGGTAGTCTCCAAGTTCCATTGAGTTCATGAGGTTCTCCACTGCGGTGTTGAACCCTTCCCTGAGCCTCCTTGTCCTAGATCGAGTCATTGGAGCTTCCTTGACCTCGGGTATGGCTTGTGGATGGGTGCTTGGTTGGATGTCCTCATCAGAGGGGTTACTTAGTTGTGTTACAAACGAACATAAACATGTACAACATGCTTCTCATTCTACCTTTGGGAGCATACAAAAACTTACTTATAGTTGTCTTACTGCACCTAAATTCTCCAATCCATGACACATAGGTTTCAAGAAGTTTTGTTTAAAAAGTTTTGTTTAGGATTATCATAGGAACTTGTAGAAGGTCAAAGTGTCTTTCTATTATTTAGAAGGGTTATTTAGGGGTGTTACAAATGAACATAAACTTGTATAAAATGATTCTCATTCTACCTTTAGGAGCATACAAAATCTTACTTATAGTTGTCGAACCTCACCTAAAATCTCCAATCCATGACACATATGTTTCAAGAATTGTTGTTTAAAAAGTTTTGTTTAGGATTCTCATAGGACCTTTTACAAGATCAAAGTGTCTTTCTAGTATTTAGACGGGTTACTTAGGGGTGTTACAAACGAACATAAACTTGTATAAAATGCTTCTCATTCTACCTTAAGCAACATACAAAAACTTACTTATAGTTGTTTAACCTCACCTAAAACCCCCGATCCATGACACATATGTTTCAAGAATTTTTGTTTAAAAAGTTTTGTTTAGGATTCTCATAGGACCTTTTACAAGATCATAGTGTCTTTTGAGTATTTAGAAGGGTTACTTAGGGGTGTTACAAACGAACATAAACTTTTATAAAATGCTTCTCATTCTACCTTAAGGAGCATACAAAAACTTACTTATAGTTGTCCTACCTCACCTAAATTCTCCAATCCATGACATGTATGTTTCAAGAAGTTTTGGTTAAATTTTTTTATTTAGGATTCTCATAGGACCTTTTAGAAGATCAAAGTGTCTTTCTAGTCTTTTAGAGGGGTTACTTAGTTGTGTTAAAAACGAACATAAACATGTAAAACATGCTTATCATTCTACCATTGGGAGAATACAAAAACTTACTTATAGTTGTCCTACTTCACCTAAATTCTCCAATCCATGACATATATGTTTCAAGAAGTTTTGGTTAAAAAGTTTTATTTTGGATTCTCACAGGACCTTTTAGAAGATCAAAATGTCTTTCTAGTCTTTTGGAGGGGTTACTTAGTTGTGTTACAAACGAACATAAACATGTACAACATGCTTCTCATTCTACCTTTGGGAGCATACAAAAACTTACTTATAGTTGTCTTACTGCACCTAAATTCTCCAATCCATGACACATAGGTTTCATGAAGTTTTGTTTAAAAAGTTTTGTTTAGGATTATCATAGGAACTTGAAGAAGGTCAAAGTGTCTTTCTATTATTTAGAAGGGTTATTTAGGGGTGTTACAAATGAACATAAACTTGTATAAAATGATTCTCATTTTACCTTTAGGAGCATACAAAATCTTACTTATAGTTGTCGAACCTCACCTAAAATCTCCAATCCATGACACATATGTTTCAAGAATTGTTGTTTAAAAAGTTTTGTTTAGGATTCTCATAGGACCTTTTACAAGATCAAAGTGTCTTTCTAGTATTTAGACGGGTTACTTAGGGGTGTTACAAACGAACATAAACTTGTATAAAATGCTTCTCATTCTACCTTAAGCAACATACAAAAACTTACTTATAGTTGTTTAACCTCACCTAAAACCCCCGATCCATGACACATATGTTTCAAGAATTTTTGTTTAAAAAGTTTTGTTTAGGATTCTCATAGGACCTTTTACAAGATCATAGTGTCTTTCGAGTATTTAGAAGGGTTACTTAGGGGTGTTACAAACGAACATAAACTTTTATAAAATGCTTCTCATTCTACCTTAAGGAGCATACAAAAACTTACTTATAGTTGTCCTACCTCACCTAAATTCTCCAATCCATGACATGTATGTTTCAAGAAGTTTTGGTTAAATTTTTTTATTTAGGATTCTCATAGGACCTTTTAGAAGATCAAAGTGTCTTTCTAGTCTTTTAGAGGGGTTACTTAGTTGTGTTAAAAACGAACATAAACATGTAAAACATGCTTATCATTCTACCATTGGGAGAATACAAAAACTTACTTATAGTTGTCCTACTTCACCTAAATTCTCCAATCCATGACATATATGTTTCAAGAAGTTTTGGTTAAAAAGTTTTATTTTGGATTCTCATAGGACCTTTTAGAAGATCAAAATGTCTTTCTAGTCTTTTGGAGGGGTTACTTAGTTGTGTTACAAACGAACATAAAAATGTACAACATTCTTCTCATTCTACCTTTGGGAGCATACAAAAACTTACTTATAGTTGTCTTACTGCACCTAAATTCTCCAATCCATGACACATAGGTTTCATGAAGTTTTGTTTAAAAAGTTTTGTTTAGGATTATCATAGGAACTTGAAGAAGGTCAAAGTGTCTTTCTAGTCTTTTAGAGGGGTTACTTAGTTGTGTTAAAAACGAACATAAACATGTAAAACATGCTTATCATTCTACCTTTGGAGAATACAAAAACTTACTTATAGTTGTCCTACTTCACCTAAATTCTCCAATCCATAACATATATGTTTCAAGAAGTTTTGGTTAAAAAGTTTTATTTAGGATTCTCATAGGACCTTTTAGAAGATCAAAGTGTCTTTCTAGCCTATTAGAGGGGTTACTTAGTTTTGTTACAATCGAACATAAACATGTAAAACATGCTTATCATTCTACCTTTGGGAGAGTACAAAAACTTACTTATAGTTGTCCTACCTCACCTAAATTCTCCAATCCATGACATGTATGTTTCAAGAAGTTTTGGTTAAAATTTTTTATTTAGGATTCTCGTAGGACCTTTTAGAAGATCAAAGTGTCTTTCTAGTCTTTTAGAGGGGTTACTTAGTTGTGTTAAAAACGAACATAAACATGTAAAACATGCTTATCATTCTACCTTTGGGAGAATACAAAAACTTACTTATAGTTGTCCTACCTCACCTAAATTCTCCAATCCATGACATATATGTTTCAAGAAGTTTTGGTTAAAAAGTTTTATTTAGGATTCTCATAGGACATTTTAGAAGATCAAAGTGTCTTTCTAGCCTTTTGGAGGGGTTACTTAGTTGTGTTAAAAACGAACATAAACATGTAAAACATGCTTATCATTCTACCTTTGGGAGAATAGGAAAACTTACTTATAGTTGTCCTACCTCACCTAAATTCTCCAATCCATGACATGTATGTTTCAAGAAGTTTTGGTTAAAAATTTTTATTTAGGATTCTCATAGGACCTTTTAGAAGATCAAAGTGTCTTTCTAGTCTTTTAGAGGGGTTACTTAGTTGTGTTAAAAACAAACATAAACATGTAAAACATGCTTATCATTCTACCTTTGGGAGAATACAAAAACTTACTTATAGTTGTCCTACTTCACCTAAATTCTCCAATCCATAACTGATGTAAGACTCAATGGACAGAGCCTCACTCGATGGTTGATGGAAGAAACAGGTTGGCTATGTCGCTCTCTCCTGTTACTCAAGGGATGGTCGTGTGTAAGAGATGGGATCGAACAGGCTGGCTTTGACGCTCTCTCCTGTTGAATCAGTTGATGATAAGGCTGGTGGATCGAAGGCACCACAGAGATGATGAACGGATCTCTGATACTGCACAAACACTTGTCTTCTTTGTGAATCACACACAAGGAACAACAAGCAAAACAAGAACAGGCGGCTGCTGCTCAAAAGGGGCGAAAATCGCAAAAGGGTTTATTGATATTGAAAAGCTGTCTAACACAATGGTACAAAGTTGCTTAAGTACAGAAACAAAGAAGATCAAAAAGGAAAAACAAATATCTCGGCCATGAATGAGAATCGCCGAGTTACACAGAAAAGGAAAGTGTGCAATTCCTTCCTTGGCGGCCAAGCCTTGAGTTATAGTGCGGGTGGGCCGACTTGCCTCGTTAAAAACCTTGGGAGTAAAACCTCTTTGGGATAAAACCACCCAAGGGAAAAAGAGTGCAAGAGAGTCCACCAACTCTCGGACTTAGCATGGGCCGAGCCGGATGGTAAAGACTTGGCATAGTCCGGCCCATGGTTCCCCTAGACGCGTAGAAGGCCCAGCTTCCTTGTTGCTTACACAGTCCACGCCTCCTGTGTTATCCACGTCGCTTACACAGTCCAAATCGCCTGTGTTATCCATAATGCTTACACAGCCCAAGTCTTCTATCGCCTCCTGCTTCTTGGGCTCGTTCTTGAGGTAGTCTCCAAGTTCCATTGAGTTCATGAGGTTCTCCACTGCGGTGTTGAACCCTTCCCTGAGCCTCCTTGTCCTAGATCGAGTCATTGGAGCTTCCTTGACCTCGGGTATGGCTTGTGGATGGGTGCTTGGTTGGATGTCCTCATCATTCCCACCCTCTTCAGAAGTTTTTGTCCTCAAAACTGGATCATCTGCATCATATGGAGACAAATCAGTCACATTGAAGCTATGTGAAATATTGAGCTCACCCGGGAGTTCTAGTTTGTAGGCATTGTTGTTGATCCGTTCTAGAACTTTGAAGGGACCATCTCCCCTAGGCGCCAGCTTCGAGCTTCTCTTATGTGGAAACCTCTCAGGTCTCATGTGGAGCCAAACCCACTCTCCTGGTTCAAAGACTAACTCCTTGCGGCCCTTGTCTGCTCGCCTCTTGTATTCTTCAGTCTTCTTAAGAATGTTGTCTCTTGCTTTCTGGTGTAGCTTCTTAACAAACTCTCCTCTCCTGAGACCATCTAGATTAACTTGCTCAACTTGGGGAATTGGCGACAAATCAAGAGGTGTTAGTGGATTAAAACCATACACAATTTCAAACGGGGACATTTTAGTAGCAGAATGTGTAGCATGGTTATAGGCAAACTCAATGAATGGCAAACAATCTAACCATGTGTTTAAGTTCCTGCCAAGAGTTACCCTAAGTAAAGTAGATAAGGTACGGTTTACCACTTCGGTTTGACCATCCGTTTGAGGATGACAGGTTGTGGAGAATAGAAGTTTTGTCCCGAGCTTCTTCCACAATGTCTTCCAGAAATGACTCAAGAATTTTGTGTCTCGGTCAGAGACTATGGTCCTTGGTATACCATGTAAGCGCACCACCTCCTTGAAGAATAGATCAGCAACTTGTGTGGCATCATTGGTTTTGTCACATGGAATGAAGTGAGCCATCTTAGAAAATTGATCCACAACAACAAAGACAGAGTCTTTGTGTTTGATCTTAGGCAACCCTAGCACAAAGTCCATAGAAATATCCACCCATGGTGCGTTAGGAATAGGTAAAGGTAGATAAAGTCCATGAGGGTGTAACCTGGATTTTGCTTTGTGACAAGTTACACATCTTGCACAATGCCTCTCAACGTCTCTCTTGAGGTGCGGCCAGAAGAAGTGATCAGCCACCACAACTAGTGTCTTGTCCACTCCAAAATGGCCCATAAGACCTCCTCCGTGTGCCTCCTTAAGCAGTAGCTCACGCATTGAGCATTGAGGAATGCACAGCCTCTTGTCTCGGAATAGGAACCCCTCTTGAAGATAGTATGATCCGAATGCTCCTCTTCCACAGGCTTGGTAAGCCTCTCCTAGTTCTGGATCATCTTTGTATAGCTCTTTGATGTGTTCAAATCCTAGAACCTTGGCTTCCATGGTAGCTATCAGGGCATGCCTCCTTGACAAGGCATCAGCTACCACATTCTCCTTTCCCTTCTTGTACTTAATCACATAGGGAAATGTCTCTACAAACTCCAACCACTTAGCATGTCTCCTCTTGAGTGATGTCTGACCTCTTAGGTGCTTAAGTGTCTCGTGATCAGTATGGATGATGAACTCCTTGGATAACAAGTAATGCTGCCATGTCTCTAGTATTGATCATGATTAGATCAAATGTGCAAAGGCTGTGTATTATCAAAATGTGCACAAGTCTTGCACATTTGATAATGTACAAAGTTGGGGACATCACATTTGATAAGGCGCCTAATTCAGACCTAAGAAGAAGAAGAGAGCCGTTGGTGTTAGAGAGAGAGCCGTTAGGGTTTAGGAGGAAAGCTTTGTCTGGTGGGGACCACAAGTGGTCCACACCCTTTCTCTCACCTCCTGCCACGGTTCAGAGCATCTCAGACCTGGTCCCTCTTCATTTTGTCTTGTATCTTCTTTAGGTTAAACAACATGTGTGTTGGAAGTCTTATATAAAGGATGTAACCACAAATGAATGAACTTAAGGGTTTTGAAACCTTATTCTCTCTTGTGCTGCGCCTCCCTCTCTCACTCTTACTAAGAACCCTAATGTTTATACTCTAAAAACTCTCATGGTATCAGAGCAATGTTCCTCATTCTCTTGATTCTCTCTCTTTGATTCATCTTATCTCGGCTGCAGCACTCTCGGTCCAAAACCCTAAATCTCTCTCTCTTCATTCTTCCGGTTTCTAAAGCCTCTATTCTTCAAGTTCTCTCATTCTTTCTGGTCTAAAACCCTCAATCTTGTTCTTAAGCTCTCATTCTCTCAGTTCCTTTAAACTCACGGTCCAAAAGAAAGCCCTAAGTCTCTCGGTCCTAATCTTGTTCAGTCTCGGCTTCTCAGTCTTCAACTACTCTCTCTCAGTCTCTTACCATGGAAGATACAGCTCACATCAACTCAAGCTTGAGGCCTACTGTTGTCCCTGTTATGCTCAAAGGAATCAACTACAGGACATGGCAAAGGACCATCAAGACAGCCATTTGTGGAAGAGGATTGTGGGATCACATCTTGGAGGATAAAACACCAACTGAAGAAGATGAAGCCAAGAAGAAGGATGAGGAAACAAAAAAGGCAGAAGCTAAATGGTTTCAAGAAGATCAGCTTGTGCTTGGGTTTCTCCAAAACTCTCTTGACCCATCCATCCTTGAAGCTTATTCTCATTGTGAGACAGCAAAATCACTGTGGGATACTCTCAAGAAGATTTATGGAGATGTGTCTAATCTCAGCAGGGTGTATGAAGTTAAGAAGGCCATAAGTGAGCTGAAACAAGAAGACCATGACTTTACCAAGTATCTTGGGAAGTTCTCTTCAGCATGGTCTGAACTTGAGATGCTAAGGCCAAGCACTTTAAACCCTAAGGTTCTCATTGAGAGAAAGGAGCAAGACAAGATCTTTGGCCTTCTACTCAACTTGAATCCGGTTTACAATGATGCCATCATGAAGATCCTAAGGGAGACTACACTTCCTGATTTTGAAGAGGTGTGCTCAAGGCTCCAAAAGGAAGAAGGAAACATTGGTTTGTTTGGAGGTAAGGGGGAGTTGGTGACTGCCAACAAAGCCGGCTTCAAACCTGAGGAGAAGAAGGCGCCATTTTGTGAACATTGCAAGAGGAAAGGCCACTCCAAGGAGAAGTGTTGGGTACTTCATCCCCACCTCAAACCAGACAAGTTCAAGAACTCAAGGGCAAATGCAAACATCTCACAAGAAGCTGTGAATGAACCAGCCTCTACTTCAGCTCAAGGAGGGGAGCTTGCACTCTACACAGCCACTGAGTATGTCAAGAAGAGTGACCTTGAGGACCTCATCAAGGCTTATGCCTCTAAACTCTCTGGTATCTCTTTATTTTCACATAAATTGCTTAGTAAAACTGATCATAAGTTGGTAGTAGATTCAGGAGCTTCTCACCATATGATTAGTAATGCTAAGTTGTTGGAGAACATTAAACCTGCCCTAGGAAGAGTAACCATAGCTGATGGTCAAGGGATTCCTATAATTGGTACAGGAAAGTTGAGATTATTTAACAAGGAAAGTGATGCATTCTATGTTCCTAAGTTTAAGTCTAACTTGCTGTCGGTTAAGAGGATCACTAAAGACTTGAATTGCAATGTTATCTTTGGGCCTAATGATGTTTGTTTTCAGGATATTAAGAATGGAAAGGTTATTGGAAGAGGTGGTACACAAGATGAGCTTTACCTCCTTGAAGACACTTCTCCAAGCAACTCGGATTCATTAGCTTTTAAATCCTGTTTTTCTTTCAATCAAAGTGTCCTATGGCATGCTAGACTAGGACATCCTCATGCTCGTGCTTTGAACTTAATGTTGCCTAATGTTAGCTTTGATCATTCAACTTGTGAAGCTTGTATTCTTGGCAAACATTGTAGAACTGTCTTTCCTAAATCAACTACTCTCTATGAACATTGTTTTGATCTTGTGCACTCTGATGTTTGGACTTCACCTTGTCTGTCTAGAGATAGAAACAAGTATTTTGTGACCTTCATAGATGAAAAATCTAAATATACTTGGGTAACATTGCTTCCATCTAAAGATAGGGTGTTTGATGCATTTTTAAATTTTCAAAACTATGTTACTAATCAGTTTAATGCCAAGATCAAAGTGTTTAGGTCAGATAATGGAGGAGAGTATACAAGCCAAAGATTCAAAGCTCACTTAAACAAATGTGGGATCCTTCATCAAACAAGCTGTCCCCATACTCCCCAACAAAATGGTGTGGCTGAAAGGAAGAATAGACACCTCATGGAAGCTGCTAGGTCCATGATGTTCCACACCAATGTTCCTAAGAGATTTTGGGGAGATGCAGTGTTGGCAGCATGCTATCTCATCAACAGGATCCCAACTAGAGTTCTTCAAGACATTTCACCATATGAGGTATTGAACAAAGCCAAACCATTTATTGAACACTTACGTGTGTTTGGTTGTGTTTGTTTTGTATATATCTCAGGAGATCAAAGGAACAAGCTAGATGCTAAGAGCACAAGGTGTATGTTTCTTGGATACTCCACAACTCAGAAGGGCTACAAGTGTTTTGATCCAAGCAACAACAGGACCTATGTTTCAAGGGATGTTAAGTTCATTGAGGGGCAGAGTTACTATGAGAAGAAGGATTGGGAAGGTTTGAAAGACCTCTCAAGATCACCTTCTGATTTGGCTACAAGTTTGAAGTACTTGTTGGATCACTTGGGCAATGACACCCCACGGCCAGAAAAGGCTAAGACACCTACCCAGGAAGCTCAACAAGAGGATACTGAACCAGCAACACACACTCAGGAACCGGCTCAACCTCAAGAAGACACTCTACCTCAAGATCAGAACCAAGTGGACTTGGATATGGATGAGGATGAGATGGTTTATCAAGAGGCAGTGGGTAATGAGGAAGTGGTTGATCAACAGGTTCAGCAACTCAGGAGAAGCACAAGGGAAAAGAAAGATCCATCAGAATGGATGAAGACAAGAGTCTACTACAACAACCAAGCAGTAGCTCATCCTAGTCAGTCTACTTGTTCTATTGACTTGCTACCATCTAGTCACAAGGCCTTTCTTGGAAAGATTGAGCTAAACCAAGTTCCTAAGACTTATGAAGAGGCTGAGGGTATCAAGGTTTGGATGGATGCAGTAAAGGATGAGAAAGAAGCTATGGAGAGGAACCATACTTGGATTGTAGAGAAGCTGCCGAAAAAGAAGAAGACTGTTAGCTCTAAATGGGTCTTCACAATCAAGTATAAAAGCAATGGAGACATAGAGAGGTACAAGGCAAGGCTAGTAGCAAGGGGATTCACTCAAACCTATGGAGAAGACTATACAGATACCTTTGCACCAGTGGCTAAACTTCACACAGTGAGAGTCACATTGAGCTTAGCCACCAACCTCTCATGGAATCTATGGCAAATGGATGTGAAGAATGCTTTTCTACAAGGTGAACTTGAAGAGGAAGTGTATATGACTCCACCACCAGGTTTGAAGCACTTGTGTAAAGATGATGAAGTGTTGAGGCTGAGAAGGGCAATTTATGGTCTGAAGCAATCACCAAGGGCATGGTACCATAAGCTCAGTCATACTCTCATGGACCATGGCTTCAAGAAGTCTCAATCTGATCACACTTTGTTCACGCTTCAAAGTGCTCAAGGAGTGGTGGTGGTTCTGATTTATGTGGATGACTTGATTATCACAGGAAGTGATAATGATGGGATTCAATCCACAAAGGCCTATCTCAAGAGTTCCTTTGATATTAAAGACCTTGGTGAGTTGAAGTACTTCTTGGGCATTGAAGTTTGCAGATTCAATGATGGGTTGTTTCTGTCCCAAAGGAAGTATGTTAAGGACTTGTTGACAGAAACAAGTATGCTTGATTGCAAGGCTGCAAAGACTCCTCTGGAAGATGGCTACCAAGTCAATAGAAAGGGGGGAGAAATCAGAAGAAGTCAAGTTCAAGGATGTCTCATTGTATAGGAGGCTGGTTGGGAAGCTTATCTACCTCACTCTTACAAGACCAGACTTATGCTTTGCTGTGAATCAAGTTAGCCAACATATGCAATCACCCACAGTATATCATTGGAGTTTGATTGAGAGGATACTCAGATATCTCAAAGGATCAACTGAACAAGGTATTTGGATGGGTAAGAATGAGAGCACAGAGATTGTTGGCTATTGTGATGCAGATTGGGCTGGAGATAAGAGTGATAGGAGATCAACAACCGGCTATTGTACCTTCATTGGAGGCAACTTGGTAACTTGGAAGACAAAGAAGCAGAAGGTGGTATCTTGTTCTAGTGCTGAAGCTGAGTATAGGGCCATGAGGAAGCTTGCAACTGAGTTAACATGGCTGAAGGCTTTGCTTAAGGACTTTGGCATAGAGCAATCAAGTCCAATCACCTTCCATTGTGACAACCAGGCTGCTATTCACATTGCAACCAACTCAGTGTTTCATGAGAGGACCAAGCACATTGAGATTGATTGTCACAAGGTAAGGGAGAAGATTGAAGATGGAACCATTCTGCCTTGTTACACAAAGAGTGAAGATCAGCTTGCAGACATCTTCACAAAGGCTGCTAGTCTCAAGGTTTGCACTCATGTCTTTGGCAAACTAGGACTAGTGGCTATTCATGATTAGAACTCTCCTGATTCATGAGCAGCATACTCTTTTTCCCTTGGTGTGGTTTTGTCCCAAGTGGTTTTCCACATCAAGGTTTTTAATGAGGTGTTGCCATGATCATTCCAAGTTCAGTCTTTAGGGTGATTCCAAAGTCTGAACTTGAGGGGGAGTATTGATCATGATTAGATCAAATGTGCAAAGGCTGTGTATTATCAAAATGTGCACAAGTCTTGCACATTTGATAATGTACAAAGTTGGGGACATCACATTTGATAAGGCGCCTAATTCAGACCTAAGAAGAAGAAGAGAGCCGTTGGTGTTAGAGAGAGAGCCGTTAGGGTTTAGGAGGAAAGCTTTGTCTGGTGGGGACCACAAGTGGTCCACACCCTTTCTCTCACCTCCTGCCACGGTTCAGAGCATCTCAGACCTGGTCCCTCTTCATTTTGTCTTGTATCTTCTTTAGGTTAAACAACATGTGTGTTGGAAGTCTTATATAAAGGATGTAACCACAAATGAATGAACTTAAGGGTTTTGAAACCTTATTCTCTCTTGTGCTGCGCCTCCCTCTCTCACTCTTACTAAGAACCCTAATGTTTATACTCTAAAAACTCTCATCTAGAGCTCGCACCAAGGCATACAATTCTTTGTCGTAGGTTGGGTAGTTCAGAGAAGCACCACTGAGCTTTTCACTGAAGAAGGCCACTGGTTTCTTCCTCTGGTGTAACACAGCTCCGATCCCTATGCCAGACGCATCACACTCTACCTCAAAGACCTCTTCAAAGTCGGGTAAGGCCAGAACCGGCGCCTGTGTAAGCCTTTCTTTGAGCAGTTTGAAGGCTGATTCTTGCGCTGGACCCCATGAGAATGGCACATTCTTCTTTATCACGGCGGTAAGAGGTGAGGCCACCGTACTGAAGTCCCTCACAAACCTCCTATAGAAGCTAGCTAAGCCATGAAAACTCCTTACATGACCGACGGTTGTTGGTGTAGGCCACTCACGGATGGCTTTGACCTTCTCCTCGTCCACTTGTAGTCCCTGTTCACTTACTACAAAGCCTAAGAAAACAAGCTTGTTAGTACAGAAGGTGCACTTCTTTAGGTTAGCATAAAGGCCTTCCTTCCGAAGTGATTTGAGCACTAGTTCAAGATGTGAGATATGATCATCTAGGTTCTTACTATATATAAGTATGTCATCGAAATAGACAACTACAAATTTACTTATGTAAGCACGAAGAACCTGGTTCATGAGTCGCATGAATGTACTTGGGGCATTAGTTAAACCAAAAGGCATAACCAGCCACTCATACAATCCTTGCTTTGTCTTGAATGCGGTTTTCCACTCATCTCCTTCTCGCATCCTAACTTGATGGTATCCACTCTTCAAGTCCACCTTTGAGAAGATGGTAGAACCACTTAGCTCATCCAGCATGTCGTCTAAGCGGGGTATAGGGTACCTGTATTTGATCGTGATGTTGTTGATTGCACGGCAGTCCACACACATCCTCCATGATCCATCCTTCTTGGGTACTAAGAGTCCTGGCACAGCACAAGGGCTGAGGCTCTCCCTAATGTACCCTCTGTCCATGAGGTCTCTCACTTGCCTCTCGAGCTCCTTAGTCTCCTCCGGGTTCATCCTGTATGCTGGCTTGTTGGGTAAGGCTGCGCCAGGGACAAGATCGATTTGGTGTTCAATCCCACGGATTGGAGGTAAGCCAGGCGGGAGCTCTTCAGGGAAGATGTCCTGAAACCTGTCTAACACAGCCTGTACTCCTGTGGGTAACACAAGCTCACCTGAACCTGAACTTAAACACTCCTTAAACAACATTAGTAGCACAGTGCGCTTGGCACTAAGAGTTTTACAAATAGCCCCACGAGATATATAGAGAGTGGATTTGCTAGACTCAACTTCCTTGCTCATATGTACTTGTAAATCATGTACCTCAGTTGGTGTAAGAGGTGCAAGAGTGAACTTACGATCCTTGTGTAAGAAGGTGTACTGGTTAGTACGTCCATTATGACTTGTGGCTCGGTCATACTGCCACGGTCGGCCAAGCAAGAGATGTCCAGCTTGCATGGGTACCACATCACAAGTAACTTGGTCTTGGTACTTCCCCACACTGAATGGAACAATGACTTGCTCCGAAATCTTCAGCCCTGTCTCATCATTGAGCCATCTCAGCCTGTATGGTCTTGGATGCTTGGTCTTAATAAGACCTAACCTGTTTACCATATGCTTGCTAGCCACGTTAGTGCATGAACCTCCATCAATGATCAGATTACATACCTTGTCTTTGACAGTGCATCTAGTGTGGAAGATGTTTTCCCTTTGAGCTGCCTCAGGGTTGATCATGACACTTAACATCCTCCTGGTCACAAGCAACTCTCCAACGTCAGGATATGCAAGCTCTTCTTCTGGTTCGTTTGGATCATCCTCAAGCTCATCTTGTGATTCATACTCTCCATCGTTGTGGATAATCATTACTCTCTGGTTTGGGCACTCTCTAGCCATGTGTCCCCTGCCTTGACACTTAAAACAAGTGATGTCACGAGTTCTCTGATTAGTGCTAGGGAACTTACCTTGTTCTGGCCGGTTGGGCTTGGGAGCCTCGGCTGTTTTGCCTTTGAACCGTGAGTCAATCTCCACGGTCTTCCCTTTCTCAAATGGTCTGGAGCTACTTGCAGCCCACGGTTGTGTTGGTTTGCTGCGACTTGTCATGGCTGTCTTACGCTTGATCTGTTGTTCCACTTGGACAGCAAGGTGCAACAACTCATGTAGCCCACCATACTGAGCTCTCTCCACCTTCCTAGCAATGCGTTCTTGTAGACCATCAATGAACTGTGCCATGAGAGCTTCCTCGGATTCTTCTAACTCCAGCGAGTTCATGAGCTTCTCAAACTCCTCAAAATACTCATCCACACTTCTTGTACCCTGTGACAACTTACGGAACCGCTTTTGTAAGTCTCTATGATAATGTTCAGGGACATACCTAAGTCGTAGAAGGTATTTCATGTCACTCCAAGTGGCTACTGCTCCAAAGCGTTGCCTTCTCCTCTCAGCTATAGTTCTGTCCCACCAAGCTAACGCGTTCTCAGTGAGTTGTGCAGCAGCAACAGCAATCTTCTTGCGTTCTCCATAGCCATAACACTCAAAGATATGCTCCAGCCTTCTTTCCCAGTCCATGTACGCCTCTGGGTCTGACTTTCCTGCAAAAAGTGGAGGGGTTACTTTGATATCACGGTTTGTTTCTCTAGCCTCACCTTCCCGGGCTGGGTTCCTCCATAAAGGATCTTGACGCCTTGGCTGTGGACGCCTAAAGGGGTCAGGCGGTTGCCTATCCTCCTCTAAGTCGGGCATATCATCATCTTCATCTCCAGCTTGATATCTTGGTGGTATAGGTGCTCCTCGGATTGGTCCTCTCCTCGGTGGAGCTTCTATGCATCCTATTCGCTCACCAAACTCTTGGCGCATTGTGCCAACTTGCTGGTTTATGTTACTAATCTCTTCTCTAATAGCAGTCATCATTTGTATGATAGGATCAACGGGATGTCTTCCTTCATCTCCCATGGTGTCTATCCTTGTTGTAAACCGGTTCTTATTGCACTCAACAAAAACAACAAGCTATCAAGGTACCACAGAATAGATAATTGTGTAAAACAAGAACAGAGACAGGGTTGTGTAACACAAGACGGAAATCAGTGCAATCGACAGAATTGGAAAATTGACAATTTTTTTGACTTTTCTGGGTTTTATGGAATAACAACTAGCAAGATAGAATCAAAAACAGGAAACCTACTAATTCTCAAAAAGAAATTCGACCAGGGAGCTAAGAACAAGATTTTTTATGGGTTTTTCTTATAAGTTAAACAAAAACAGAAGCAAGAACAAAACAAACCTAATTTTTTTTTGGATTTTAGATTCAATCAAAGCAATAGCAAAACAAAACAAAAAGATAAGGGGTAGAAAACCAAAGGTAGGAACCTTTGGCTCTGATACCAGAAGATGTAAGACTCAATGGACAGAGCCTCACTCGATGGTTGATGGAAGAAACAGGTTGGCTATGTCGCTCTCTCCTGTTACTCAAGGGATGGTCGTGTGTAAGAGATGGGATCGAACAGGCTGGCTTTGACGCTCTCTCCTGTTGAATCAGTTGATGATAAGGCTGGTGGATCGAAGGCACCACAGAGATGATGAACGGATCTCTGATACTGCACAAACACTTGTCTTCTTTGTGAATCACACACAAGGAACAACAAGCAAAACAAGAACAGGCGGCTGCTGCTCAAAAGGGGCGAAAATCGCAAAAGGGTTTATTGATATTGAAAAGCTGTCTAACACAATGGTACAAAGTTGCTTAAGTACAGAAACAAAGAAGATCAAAAAGGAAAAACAAATATCTCGGCCATGAATGAGAATCGCCGAGTTACACAGAAAAGGAAAGTGTGCAATTCCTTCCTTGGCGGCCAAGCCTTGAGTTATAGTGCGGGTGGGCCGACTTGCCTCGTTAAAAACCTTGGGAGTAAAACCTCTTTGGGATAAAACCACCCAAGGGAAAAAGAGTGCAAGAGAGTCCACCAACTCTCGGACTTAGCATGGGCCGAGCCGGATGGTAAAGACTTGGCATAGTCCGGCCCATGGTTCCCCTAGACGCGTAGAAGGCCCAGCTTCCTTGTTGCTTACACAGTCCACGCCTCCTGTGTTATCCACGTCGCTTACACAGTCCAAATCGCCTGTGTTATCCATAATGCTTACACAGCCCAAGTCTTCTATCGCCTCCTGCTTCTTGGGCTCGTTCTTGAGGTAGTCTCCAAGTTCCATTGAGTTCATGAGGTTCTCCACTGCGGTGTTGAACCCTTCCCTGAGCCTCCTTGTCCTAGATCGAGTCATTGGAGCTTCCTTGACCTCGGGTATGGCTTGTGGATGGGTGCTTGGTTGGATGTCCTCATCAATAACATATATGTTTCAAGAAGTTTTGGTTAAAAAGTTTTATTTAGGATTCTCATAGGACCTTTTAGAAGATCAAAGTGTCTTTCTAGCCTATTAGAGGGGTTACTTAGTTGTGTTACAATCGAACATAAACATGTAAAACATGCTTATCATTCTACCTTTGGGAGAATACAAAAACTTACTTATAGTTGTCCTACCTCACCTAAATTCTCCAATCCATGACATGTATGTTTCAAGAAGTTTTGGTTAAAATTTTTTATTTAGGATTCTCATAGGACCTTTTAGAAGATCAAAGTGTCTTTCTAGTCTTTTAGAGGGGTTACTTAGTTGTGTTAAAAACGAACATAAACATGTAAAACATGCTTATCATTCTACCTTTGGGAGAATACAAAAACTTACTTATAGTTGTCCTACCTCACCTAAATTCTCCAATCCATGACATATATGTTTCAAGAAGTTTTAGTTAAAAAGTTTTATTTAGGATTCTCATAGGACCTTTTAGAAGATCAAAGTGTCTTTCTAGCCTTTTGGAGGGGTTACTTAGTTGTGTTAAAAACGAACATAAACATGTAAAACATGATTATCATTCTACCTTTGGGAGAATACGAAAACTTACTTATAGTTGTCCTACCTCACCTAAATTCTCCAATCCATGACATGTATGTTTCAAGAAGTTTTGGTTAAAAATTTTTATTTAGGATTCTCATAGGACCTTTTAGAAGATCAAAGTTGATGAGGACATCGACTCAAGCGTTGACTCAAGCGTTGACTCAAGCGTAGAGATACGTCAAGAAGACCTAGAAGAAGTACCTGCTGCTCAAGACGTGACGACCATGAGAGATCCTCCAAGGACAAGATCAGGAACTAGAAGACTCAGAGCACTGTTCAACACGTCCATTCAGAGTCTCCTAGCTCAAGATTATCAAGTGGAGCGTGTAGAAGATCAAATGAAGACAATTGAAGACTCGATGATGATCTTCTCAATTCAGCCTACTTAGGCCCAACCATGGACGACCACACACGCTCAATAAGGTATGATTTCAATTATATATTGTGTTTGTTCATTTTGCAGGTCCAAGTATTACATTAGTTGTCTGAGTTAGAGTCTGTATTAGTCGTTAAGTGAGTCAAGTTTCCCTGTATTACTTTTAAGTCGGACCATAGGATATTTTAGTATTTAGTAGCCGTTGTAATTAGGTTTTCTGCCCTAGAAGGCAACAGCTGCACGATCCCCTTTATAAGGATCCTTAGCAGCCGTGTATCATTTACCAAGTATCAATACAATAACGCAGTTCTTCTTCTTCGTGAGAAAACACCTTTCGAATTCTAAGCTTTCTTGTGAGTCATATCAAGCGACCTTAGATTCAGTCTTATCACAAGATCCTTCATCTCTTGTGTGGCGACAATCAATCCATCTTCTATCCATTCAATCATCTCACGTTCATTCTAAGGAGTCTAGAGACCCGAGGTTTGAATCCATCTTACCACAGTATCACCCACGATCTAGAATAGAGAGACCTCAGTCCCTGTTCTACGTCAAACTCGCTTCCATCTTGCATCATCTGGTATCAGAGCCGAAAGGTTCCTAGATCAGGTGTATCTATCCCTTTTCCTTTCGGTTTCTTTGCAATCTAGTTTATAGCTTTCGATTTTTACCTTCAAAAAAAAAAAAAAAACCATAAAAAGTCTTTTGTTTCATCTAGTTTCATTGTTGATCTACATCCTTGATTCAATTAGAAATCGCTTCTTTGTGCTTGAGCCAATAAGCGAAATCCTTTTGTCAATCTTAAGGTTCTAGATTCAATACCTTTTCTTTTCTTGCACTCGTTTTCAATATTCAAAAAAAAAAAAAAGTTTGTTTTGTGTTCTTGATTCTTGCTTTAAAAAAAAAAAAAAAAAAAAGGATTTACGAAGAAGAAGAAGTGTAACCTTTTGATCCGATTTTCCATTTGAATTTTCGGTTCAAGGTGTTCATTTCCTTTTCCAAAGATTTCGAAAATATTTTCCATATTTTTAGATTTTCTAGTTCCTATTTTTACTAAATCTCGTTTTCAAAAAAAAAAAAAAAAAAAGAAAGTTTTCCAAATCTTTTCAAATTTCTAAAGATCTCCTATACTTAATCAAATCGGTTTACAACTTTCCAAAATCCTTTTGTCCAAAACCGAGCGTGATTTATTTTTACTTGTAACCGAGCCTTCTCTTGTGTCAGTCCTTGACGCATCGCTTGTATCACAAGTTATCATAGGTTTGCTTAGGATCTTTCTTCTTATTTTGTGCCTTTTGTTCCCTAGTCACTTGATCGCTTGCTCTAGTGTGTGTAGGGACAGGAACCCAATGGCAGGAGAACAAGTAGACCCTAATGCGACTCTACTAGAAGCGCTACAAGCCATGAAGAACGACTTGTCAGCTCAGATCGGACGGATTGATCAAAGGGTTGGACGACTAGAACTTCCAAGGAATGATGAGCAGTCGGATGATGATGAGAGCGAGAATACTCTGAATGCAGGAGCAGGAGGGAGGAACCGAGATCATCAACATCACCGCCGTGATCGCCAACCACAACAAGAGGTAAACCGTAACTATGCAAAAGATTTGAAACTAACTGTGCCAACTTTTGCAGGTAGGGTTAATCCGGAAGCATACCTTGATTGGGAGAGGCGTATGGAGTACATCTTTGACTACTACGAGTACAATGACCAGAAGAAGATAGCTCTAGCTTCGGCTCAACTCACGGACCATGCCTTAACTTGGTGGGACAGAGAAGTCCAAGACCGTAGGCGAAACAACTTTGAGCGGATCACCACCTGGGCAGCCATGAAGTACAACTTCAGGAGGCGATTTGTGCCACCTCATTACCACAGAGATATGCAAAAGCAGTTCAGGCAGCTGTCACAGAAGAACAAGAGTGTTGAGGAATACTATGAAGAGTTTGAGCAACTCAAGAACCGGATGGCGTTGGACGAGAGTGAAGAAGTTCTCATGGGCCATTTCATTGATGGACTCAATGACCGGATCGCCAGAAAGGTAGAACGTCAACCTTGTCATGATCTTAATGATTTGTTGCATGCAGCCGTGCAGGCTGAACAAGGAATCAAAAGAAAGACCGCGGCAGCGAGTCGCTCAAGACCTAACTCATGGAGTGCACCGCAAGCTAAGAACCTTGACAAAGGCAAGACTGTTGCCTCATGTTCCCAAGATAAGAGGCCAGCTTATGAAGCACCAAGGAACACCCGCACTGACTCAGGTAAGTCTTCAATCGCTAATACAAGAGCCCGCGACATAACTTGTTTCAAGTGTCAGGGTAAAGGTCACTATGCACGAGATTGTCCAAATCAGCGAGTTATGATTCTAACACCCGATGGAGGATACGAGTCTCAAGATGAAGAGGAACACCTCGAAGCTGCGGATTCAGAAGAAGAAGTAGCATTTCCCGAGACAGGAGAGATGTTAGTTGTATGCAGGGCATTGAGCGCCTTGAGTGATCCAGACACCATTCAACGAGAAAACTTGTTTTTCACTCGATGTTCAGTTCAGAGCAAGGTATGTAGTCTCATAATTGATGGTGGATCTTGTACTAATGCTGCTAGCAAGATTATGGTGGAAAAGCTAGGTTTGAAGACAACCCAACATCCGAGGCCATACCGCCTTAGATGGTTAGATTCAAGCACCGAGATCAGGATACATGAGCAAGTCCTGATTCAGTTCAAGATGGGGAAGTATGAGGATGAAGTTTTGTGCGATGTTGTCCCAATGCAAGTAGGCCATATGCTACTAGGCAGACCATGGCAATTTGATAGAGAAGTCATACACAATGGGCGCACCAATACTCATTCCTTCACGCATGACAAGCGCAAATTCCAGCTTGCTCCATTATCTCCTCAAGAGGTACATGAGATGCAATCCAAATTTGCTGCTGAGGCCAAGGTAAGTAAAACTAACCTTTACATCACACCTAGTACTGTCTATAAGGCTTTAGAGCGAAAAGAAACGGTGCTACTAATGGTGTTTAGAGATGTGTTGATTACAGGTTCACAGGATAATGTGCTTGTACCAGAGATTGTATCACTTCTTGACAGATACAGAGATGTGTTCCCTGAAGAGATACCAGCTGGACTACCACCTATTAGAGGAATAGAGCATCAGATTGATCTAGTTCCGGGTGTACCATTGCCCAACCGTCCAGCTTACCGTATGAACCCAACAGAGACTAAGGAGTTGGAGAAGCAGATTCAAGACTTAATGGAGAAAGGTTACATTAGAGAGAGCTTGAGTCCGTGTGCTGTACCAGTTCTCTTAGTGCCAAAGAAAGATGGAACCTGGAGGATGTGTGTAGACTGCAGAGCAATCAACAACATCACCATAAAATATCGACATCCAATTCCAAGGTTAGATGATATGCTTGATGAACTATCTGGATCTAATGTGTTTTCAAAGATTGATCTTAGGAGTGGATACCATCAAGTGAGAATGAAAGAAGGTGACGAATGGAAGACTGCTTTCAAGACTAAGCAGGGGCTGTACGAGTGGTTAGTCATGCCATTTGGTCTAACCAATGCACCCAGCACCTTCATGAGATTAATGAACCAGGTTCTAAGAGCTTACATCAGTAAATTTGTAGTAGTTTACTTTGATGATATATTGGTTTATAGCAAATCGTTTGAGGAACACCAGAAGCATCTTGAGCTAGTCCTTGACACACTTCGAAAAGAAAGCCTATATGGTAATCTTAAGAAGTGCTCCTTTTGTACTAATGAAGTGGTTTTCTTAGGTTTTGTTGTCAGTTCCAAAGGCTTACAGGTTGATCAAGAGAAGATCAAAGCAATCCAAGAATGGCCGAGACCAAACAACATAGGACAAGTCAGGAGCTTCCACGGATTGGCAAGCTTCTACCGGCGTTTTGTCAAAGATTTCAGTACTATAGCCGCCCCTCTCACTGCTGTGATCAAGAAGGACGTAGCATTTCAGTGGGGATCAGCTCAAGAGGACGCGTTCAACAGACTCAAGGATCGCTTGACGCATGCACCAGTTTTGGTATTACCTGATTTTAACAAAACTTTTGAGGTTGAATGTGATGCTTCAAGCTTAGGTATTGGAGCTGTGCTAACTCAAGGAGGACGCCCAGTAGCCTACTTCAGTGAGAAACTAAGTGGAGCCAGCTTGAACTACCCAACGTACGACAAGGAACTCTATGCGCTAGTGAGGTCGTTGGAGACATGGCAGCACTATCTTCTGTCCAAGGAGTTTGTCATACATACTGACCATGAGACGTTGAAGCACCTTAGAGGACAAACAACACTGAAGAGAAGACATGCTAAGTGGATGGAGTTTGTAGAAGCATTCCCATATGTGATAAAATATAAGAAGGGCAAAGAGAATGTTGTGGCTGACGCACTCTCAAGGCGACACATGCTGATCACAACTTTGGAGGCTAAGGTCTTAGGGTTTGAACACCTTAAGGATGCATATAAGGATGACCCAGACTTCGGTTCAGTCTATCAAGATTGTACCACTACCCCAACAGGATCCTTCTACTTACATAATGGTTATTTGTTTAGGGAAAAACGTTTGTGTGTTCCACAGGGTTCTATGCGAGACTTGTTGATCAAGGAAGCACATGGTGGTGGACTCATGGGACATTTTGGAGTGGATAAGACTCTGAGCGTTTTGGTAGAACACTTCTTTTGGCCTCACCTCAAGAAGGATGTGGAACGATTCTGTTCCAAGTGTGTCACTTGCCTCAAAGCCAAATCCAGGTCACATCCACATGGTTTATATATGCCACTTCCTATTCCTAGCATGCCTTGGGTTGATATATCAATGGACTTTGTCTTAGGCTTACCCAAAATCCGAGGAAAGGATTCTATTTTTGTTGTAGTGGACAGGTTCTCAAAGATGGCACATTTCATTCCTTGTGCCAAGACAAACGATGCCACTCAAACTGCTGAGCTATTCTTTAAAGAAGTAGTACGCTTACATGGGATTCCAAGAACTATTGTGTCTGACCGAGACACGAAGTTTCTGAGTCACTTCTGGAGAGTTCTTTGGAGGAAGCTAGGAACCAAGCTACTCTTCTCAACAACTTGTCATCCACAAACAGATGGACAAACTGAGGTTGTAAACAGAACTCTATCTACTCTCTTAAGAGCCACGGTTGGTAAGAACTTACGTAATTGGTTAGATTGTATTCCATATGTTGAATTTGCTTATAATCATGCTAACCATTCAACTACTAAGTTGTCACCTTTTGAGATTGTCTATGGATTTCAGCCAGAAACCCCTTTAGATCTTGTTCCTTTGCCGCCATTAGATGTTACTAATCAGGATGGAGAATCAAAGGCTGAGTTAATCAAGAAACTGCATCAGAAGGTGAAGGCCAACATAGAAGAAAGGACGGCCAAGTATAAGAAGGCCGCTGACAAAGGGAGAAAGGAGCTCATCTTCAATCCAGGAGATTGGGTGTGGGTTCACATGCGTACAGAGAGGTTCCCAAATCAGAGGAAGTCCAAGCTAGCACCAAGAGGAGCTGGACCATTTCGAGTGTTGGAGAGAGTCAACAACAATGCCTACAAGCTGGATCTGCCAGATGATGGAATTCTGAGGTCAGAATCTTCTCAAGAGGGAGGGAATGATGAGGACATCGACTCAAGCGTTGACTCAAGCGTTGACTCAAGCGTAGAGATACGTCAAGAAGACCTAGAAGAAGTACCTGCTGCTCAAGACGTGACGACCATGAGAGATCCTCCAAGGACAAGATCAGGAACTAGAAGACTCAGAGCACTGTTCAACACGTCCATTCAGAGTCTCCTAGCTCAAGATTATCAAGTGGAGCGTGTAGAAGATCAAATGAAGACAATTGAAGACTCGATGATGATCTTCTCAATTCAGCCTACTTAGGCCCAACCATGGACGACCACACACGCTCAATAAGGTATGATTTCAATTATATATTGTGTTTGTTCATTTTGCAGGTCCAAGTATTACATTAGTTGTCTGAGTTAGAGTCTGTATTAGTCGTTAAGTGAGTCAAGTTTCCCTGTATTACTTTTAAGTCGGACCATAGGATATTTTAGTATTTAGTAGCCGTTGTAATTAGGTTTTCTGCCCTAGAAGGCAACAGCTGCACGATCCCCTTTATAAGGATCCTTAGCAGCCGTGTATCATTTACCAAGTATCAATACAATAACGCAGTTCTTCTTCTTCGTGAGAAAACACCTTTCGAATTCTAAGCTTTCTTGTGAGTCATATCAAGCGACCTTAGATTCAGTCTTATCACAAGATCCTTCATCTCTTGTGTGGCGACAATCAATCCATCTTCTATCCATTCAATCATCTCACGTTCATTCTAAGGAGTCTAGAGACCCGAGGTTTGAATCCATCTTACCACAGTATCACCCACGATCTAGAATAGAGAGACCTCAGTCCCTGTTCTACGTCAAACTCGCTTCCATCTTGCATCAAAAGTGTCTTTCTAGTCTTTTAGAGGGGTTACTTAGTTGTGTTAAAAACAAACATAAACATGTAAAACATGCTTATCATTCTACCTTTGGGAGAATACAAAAACTTACTTATAGTTGTCCTACTTCACCTAAATTCTCCAATCCATAACTGATGTAAGACTCAATGGACAGAGCCTCACTCGATGGTTGATGGAAGAAACAGGTTGGCTATGTCGCTCTCTCCTGTTACTCAAGGGATGGTCGTGTGTAAGAGATGGGATCGAACAGGCTGGCTTTGACGCTCTCTCCTGTTGAATCAGTTGATGATAAGGCTGGTGGATCGAAGGCACCACAGAGATGATGAACGGATCTCTGATACTGCACAAACACTTGTCTTCTTTGTGAATCACACACAAGGAACAACAAGCAAAACAAGAACAGGCGGCTGCTGCTCAAAAGGGGCAAAAATCGCAAAAGGGTTTATTGATATTGAAAAGCTGTCTAACACAATGGTACAAAGTTGCTTAAGTACAGAAACAAAGAAGATCAAAAAGGAAAAACAAATATCTCGGCCATGAATGAGAATCGCCGAGTTACACAGAAAAGGAAAGTGTGCAATTCCTTCCTTGGCGGCCAAGCCTTGAGTTATAGTGCGGGTGGGCCGACTTGCCTCGTTAAAAACCTTGGGAGTAAAACCTCTTTGGGATAAAACCACCCAAGGGAAAAAGAGTGCAAGAGAGTCCACCAACTCTCGGACTTAGCATGGGCCGAGCCGGATGGTAAAGACTTGGCATAGTCCGGCCCATGGTTCCCGTAGACGCGTAGAAGGCCCAGCTTCCTTGTTGCTTACACAGTCCACGCCTCCTGTGTTATCCACGTCGCTTACACAGTCCATATCGCCTGTGTTATCCATAATGCTTACACAGCCCAAGTCTTCTATCGCCTCCTGCTTCTTGGGCTCGTTCTTGAGGTAGTCTCCAAGTTCCATTGAGTTCATGAGGTTCTCCACTGCGGTGTTGAACCCTTCCCTGAGCCTCCTTGTCCTAGATCGAGTCATTGGAGCTTCCTTGACCTCGGGTATGGCTTGTGGATGGGTGCTTGGTTGGATGTCCTCATCATTCCCACCCTCTTCAGAAGTTTTTGTCCTCAAAACTGGATCATCTGCATCATATGGAGACAAATCAGTCACATTGAAGCTATGTGAAATATTGAGCTCACCCGGGAGTTCTAGTTTGTAGGCATTGTTGTTGATCCGTTCTAGAACTTTGAAGGGACCATCTCCCCTAGGCGCCAGCTTCGAGCTTCTCTTATGTGGAAACCTCTCAGGTCTCATGTGGAGCCAAACCCACTCTCCTGGTTCAAAGACTAACTCCTTGCGGCCCTTGTCTGCTCGCCTCTTGTATTCTTCAGTCTTCTTAAGAATGTTGTCTCTTGCTTTCTGGTGTAGCTTCTTAACAAACTCTCCTTTCCTGAGACCATCTAGATTAACTTGCTCAACTTGGGGAATTGGCGACAAATCAAGAGGTGTTAGTGGATTAAAACCATACACAATTTCAAACGGGGACATTTTAGTAGCAGAATGTGTAGCATGGTTATAGGCAAACTCAATGAATGGCAAACAATCTAACCATGTGTTTAAGTTCCTGCCAAGAGTTACCCTAAGTAAAGTAGATAAGGTACGGTTTACCACTTCGGTTTGACCATCCGTTTGAGGATGACAGGTTGTGGAGAATAGAAGTTTTGTCCCGAGCTTCTTCCACAATGTCTTCCAGAAATGACTCAAGAATTTTGTGTCTCGGTCAGAGACTATGGTCCTTGGTATACCATGTAAGCGCACCACCTCCTTGAAGAATAGATCAGCAACTTGTGTGGCATCATTGGTTTTGTCACATGGAATGAAGTGAGCCATCTTAGAAAATCGATCCACAACAACAAAGACAGAGTCTTTGTGTTTGATCTTAGGCAACCCTAGCACAAAGTCCATAGAAATATCCACCCATGGTGCGTTAGGAATAGGTAAAGGTAGATAAAGTCCATGAGGGTGTAACCTGGATTTTGCTTTGTGACAAGTTACACATCTTGCACAATGCCTCTCAACGTCTCTCTTGAGGTGCGGCCAGAAGAAGTGATCAGCCACCACAACTAGTGTCTTGTCCACTCCAAAATGGCCCATAAGACCTCCTCCGTGTGCCTCCTTAAGCAGTAGCTCACGCATTGAGCATTGAGGAATGCACAGCCTCTTGTCTCGGAATAGGAACCTCTCTTGAAGATAGTATGATCCGAACGCTCCTCTTCCACAGGCTTGGTAAGCCTCTCCTAGTTCTGGATCATCTTTGTATAGCTCTTTGATGTGTTCAAATCCTAGAACCTTGGCTTCCATGGTAGCTATCAGGGCATGCCTCCTTGACAAGGCATCAGCTACCACATTCTCCTTTCCCTTCTTGTACTTAATCACATAGGGAAATGTCTCTACAAACTCCAACCACTTAGCATGTCTCCTCTTGAGTGATGTCTGACCTCTTAGGTGCTTAAGTGTCTCGTGATCAGTATGGATGATGAACTCCTTGGATAACAAGTAATGCTGCCATGTCTCTAGAGCTCGCACCAAGGCATACAATTCTTTGTCGTAGGTTGGGTAGTTCAGAGAAGCACCACTGAGCTTTTCACTGAAGAAGGCCACTGGTTTCTTCCTCTGGTGTAACACAGCTCCGATCCCTATGCCAGACGCATCACACTCTACCTCAAAGACCTCTTCAAAGTCGGGTAAGGCCAGAACCGGCGCCTGTGTAAGCCTTTCTTTGAGCAGTTTGAAGGCTGATTCTTGCGCTGGACCCCATGAGAATGGCACATTCTTCTTTATCACGGCGGTAAGAGGTGAGGCCACCGTACTGAAGTCCCTCACAAACCTCCTATAGAAGCTAGCTAAGCCATGAAAACTCCTTACATGACCGACGGTTGTTGGTGTAGGCCACTCACGGATGGCTTTGACCTTCTCCTCGTCCACTTGTAGTCCCTGTTCACTTACTACAAAGCCTAAGAAAACAAGCTTGTTAGTACAGAAGGTGCACTTCTTTAGGTTAGCATAAAGGCCTTCCTTCCGAAGTGATTTGAGCACTAGTTCAAGATGTGAGATATGATCATCTAGGTTCTTACTATATATAAGTATGTCATCGAAATAGACAACTACAAATTTACTTATGTAAGCACGAAGAACCTGGTTCATGAGTCGCATGAATGTACTTGGGGCATTAGTTAAACCAAAAGGCATAACCAGCCACTCATACAATCCTTGCTTTGTCTTGAATGCGGTTTTCCACTCATCTCCTTCTCGCATCCTAACTTGATGGTATCCACTCTTCAAGTCCACCTTTGAGAAGATGGTAGAACCACTTAGCTCATCCAGCATGTCGTCTAAGCGGGGTATAGGGTACCTGTATTTGATCGTGATGTTGTTGATTGCACGGCAGTCCACACACATCCTCCATGATCCATCCTTCTTGGGTACTAAGAGTACTGGCACAGCACAAGGGCTGAGGCTCTCCCTAATGTACCCTCTGTCCATGAGGTCTCTCACTTGCCTCTCGAGCTCCTTAGTCTCCTCCGGGTTCATCCTGTATGCTGGCTTGTTGGGTAAGGCTGCGCCAGGGACAAGATCGATTTGGTGTTCAATCCCACGGATTGGAGGTAAGCCAGGCGGGAGCTCTTCAGGGAAGATGTCCTGAAACCTGTCTAACACAGCCTGTACTCCTGTGGGTAACACAAGCTCACCTGAACCTGAACTTAAACACTCCTTAAACAACATTAGTAGCACAGTGCGCTTGGCACTAAGAGTTTTACAAATAGCCCCACGAGATATATAGAGACTGGATTTGCTAGACTCAACTTCCTTGCTCATATGTACTTGTAAATCATGTACCTCAGTTGGTGTAAGAGGTGCAAGAGTGAACTTACGATCCTTGTGTAAGAAGGTGTACTGGTTAGTACGTCCATTATGACTTGTGGCTCGGTCATACTGCCACGGTCGGCCAAGCAAGAGATGTCCAGCTTGCATGGGTACCACATCACAAGTAACTTGGTCTTGGTACTTCCCCACACTGAATGGAACAATGACTTGCTCCGAAATCTTCAGCTCTGTCTCATCATTGAGCCATCTCAGCCTGTATGGTCTTGGATGCTTGGTCTTAATAAGACCTAACCTGTTTACCATATGCTTGCTAGCCACGTTAGTGCATGAACCTCCATCAATGATCAGATTACATACCTTGTCTTTGACAGTGCATCTAGTGTGGAAGATGTTTTCCCTTTGAGCTGCCTCAGGGTTGATCATGACACTTAACATCCTCCTGGTCACAAGCAACTCTCCAACGTCAGGATATGCAAGCTCTTCTTCTGGTTCGTTTGGATCATCCTCAAGCTCATCTTGTGATTCATACTCTCCATCGTTGTGGATAATCATTACTCTCTGGTTTGGGCACTCTCTAGCCATGTGTCCCCTGCCTTGACACTTAAAACAAGTGATGTCACGAGTTCTCTGATTAGTGCTAGGGAACTTACCTTGTTCTGGCCGGTTGGGCTTGGGAGCCTCGGCTGTTTTGCCTTTGAACCGTGAGTCAATCTCCACGGTCTTCCCTTTCTCAAATGGTCTGGAGCTACTTGCAGCCCACGGTTGTGTTGGTTTGCTGCGACTTGTCATGGCTATCTTACGCTTGATCTGTTGTTCCACTTGGACAGCAAGGTGCAACAACTCATGTAGCCCACCATACTGAGCTCTCTCCACCTTCCTAGCAATGCGTTCTTGTAGACCATCAATGAACTGTGCCATGAGAGCTTCCTCGGATTCTTCTAACTCCAGCGAGTTCATGAGCTTCTCAAACTCCTCAAAATACTCATCCACACTTCTTGTACCCTGTGACAACTTACGGAACCGCTTTTGTAAGTCTCTATGATAATGTTCAGGGACATACCTAAGTCGTAGAAGGTATTTCATGTCACTCCAAGTGGCTACTGCTCCAAAGCGTTGCCTTCTCCTCTCAGCTATAGTTCTGTCCCACCAAGCTAACGCGTTCTCAGTGAGTTGTGCAGCAGCAACAGCAATCTTCTTGCGTTCTCCATAGCCATAACACTCAAAGATATGCTCCAGCCTTCTTTCCCAGTCCATGTACGCCTCTGGGTCTGACTTTCCTGCAAAAAGTGGAGGGGTTACTTTGATATCACGGTTTGTTTCTCTAGCCTCACCTTCCCGGGCTGGGTTCCTCCATAAAGGATCTTGACGCCTTGGCTGTGGACGCCTAAAGGGGTCAGGCGGTTGCCTATCCTCCTCTAAGTCGGGCATATCATCATCTTCATCTCCAGCTTGATATCTTGGTGGTATAGGTGCTCCTCGGATTGGTCCTCTCCTCGGTGGAGCTTCTATGCGTCCTATTCGCTCACCAAACTCTTGGCGCATTGTGCCAACTTGCTGGTTTATGTTACTCATCTCTTCTCTAATAGCAGTCATCATTTGTATGATAGGATCAACGGGATGTCTTCCTTCATCTCCCATGGTGTCTATCCTTGTTGTAAACCGGTTCTTATTGCACTCAACAAAAACAACAAGCTATCAAGGTACCACAGAATAGATAATTGTGTAAAACAAGAACAGAGACAGGGTTGTGTAACACAAGACGGAAATCAGTGCAATCGACAGAATTGGAAAATTGACAATTTTTTTGACTTTTCTGGGTTTTATGGAATAACAACTAGCAAGATAGAATCAAAAACAGGAAACCTACTAATTCTCAAAAAGAAATTCGACCAGGGAGCTAAGAACAAGATTTTTTATGGGTTTTTCTTATAAGTTAAACAAAAACAGAAGCAAGAACAAAACAAACCTATTTTTTTTTTGGATTTTAGATTCAATCAAAGCAATAGCAAAACAAAACAAAAAGATAAGGGGTAGAAAACCAAAGGTAGGAACCTTTGGCTCTGATACCAGAAGATGTAAGACTCAATGGACAGAGCCTCACTCGATGGTTGATGGAAGAAACAGGTTGGCTATGTCGCTCTCTCCTGTTACTCAAGGGATGGTCGTGTGTAAGAGATGGGATCGAACAGGCTGGCTTTGACGCTCTCTCCTGTTGAATCAGTTGATGATAAGGCTGGTGGATCGAAGGCACCACAGAGATGATGAACGGATCTCTGATACTGCACAAACACTTGTCTTCTTTGTGAATCACACACAAGGAACAACAAGCAAAACAAGAACAGGCGGCTGCTGCTCAAAAGGGGCGAAAATCGCAAAAGGGTTTATTGATATTGAAAAGCTGTCTAACACAATGGTACAAAGTTGCTTAAGTACAGAAACAAAGAAGATCAAAAAGGAAAAACAAATATCTCGGCCATGAATGAGAATCGCCGAGTTACACAGAAAAGGAAAGTGTGCAATTCCTTCCTTGGCGGCCAAGCCTTGAGTTATAGTGCGGGTGGGCCGACTTGCCTCGTTAAAAACCTTGGGAGTAAAACCTCTTTGGGATAAAACCACCCAAGGGAAAAAGAGTGCAAGAGAGTCCACCAACTCTCGGACTTAGCATGGGCCGAGCCGGATGGTAAAGACTTGGCATAGTCCGGCCCATGGTTCCCCTAGACGCGTAGAAGGCCCAGCTTCCTTGTTGCTTACACAGTCCACGCCTCCTGTGTTATCCACGTCGCTTACACAGTCCAAATCGCCTGTGTTATCCATAATGCTTACACAGCCCAAGTCTTCTATCGCCTCCTGCTTCTTGGGCTCGTTCTTGAGGTAGTCTCCAAGTTCCATTGAGTTCATGAGGTTCTCCACTGCGGTGTTGAACCCTTCCCTGAGCCTCCTTGTCCTAGATCGAGTCATTGGAGCTTCCTTGACCTCGGGTATGGCTTGTGGATGGGTGCTTGGTTGGATGTCCTCATCAATAACATATATGTTTCAAGAAGTTTTGGTTAAAAAGTTTTATTTAGGATTCTCATAGGACCTTTTAGAAGATCAAAGTGTCTTTCTAGCCTATTAGAGGGGTTACTTAGTTGTGTTACAATCGAACATAAACATGTAAAACATGCTTATCATTCTACCTTTGGGAGAATACAAAAACTTACTTATAGTTGTCCTACCTCACCTAAATTCTCCAATCCATGACATGTATGTTTCAAGAAGTTTTGGTTAAAATTTTTTATTTAGGATTCTCATAGGACCTTTTAGAAGATCAAAGTGTCTTTCTAGTCTTTTAGAGGGGTTACTTAGTTGTGTTAAAAACGAACATAAACATGTAAAACATGCTTATCATTCTACCTTTGGGAGAATACAAAAACTTACTTATAGTTGTCCTACCTCACCTAAATTCTCCAATCCATGACATATATGTTTCAAGAAGTTTTAGTTAAAAAGTTTTATTTAGGATTCTCATAGGACCTTTTAGAAGATCAAAGTGTCTTTCTAGCCTTTTGGAGGGGTTACTTAGTTGTGTTAAAAACGAACATAAACATGTAAAACATGCTTATCATTCTACCTTTGGGAGAATACGAAAACTTACTTATAGTTGTCCTACCTCACCTAAATTCTCCAATCCATGACATGTATGTTTCAAGAAGTTTTGGTTAAAAATTTTTATTTAGGATTCTCATAGGACCTTTTAGAAGATCAAAGTTGATGAGGACATCGACTCAAGCGTTGACTCAAGCGTTGACTCAAGCGTAGAGATACGTCAAGAAGACCTAGAAGAAGTACCTGCTGCTCAAGACGTGACGACCATGAGAGATCCTCCAAGGACAAGATCAGGAACTAGAAGACTCAGAGCACTGTTCAACACGTCCATTCAGAGTCTCCTAGCTCAAGATTATCAAGTGGAGCGTGTAGAAGATCAAATGAAGACAATTGAAGACTCGATGATGATCTTCTCAATTCAGCCTACTTAGGCCCAACCATGGACGACCACACACGCTCAATAAGGTATGATTTCAATTATATATTGTGTTTGTTCATTTTGCAGGTCCAAGTATTACATTAGTTGTCTGAGTTAGAGTCTGTATTAGTCGTTAAGTGAGTCAAGTTTCCCTGTATTACTTTTAAGTCGGACCATAGGATATTTTAGTATTTAGTAGCCGTTGTAATTAGGTTTTCTGCCCTAGAAGGCAACAGCTGCACGATCCCCTTTATAAGGATCCTTAGCAGCCGTGTATCATTTACCAAGTATCAATACAATAACGCAGTTCTTCTTCTTCGTGAGAAAACACCTTTCGAATTCTAAGCTTTCTTGTGAGTCATATCAAGCGACCTTAGATTCAGTCTTATCACAAGATCCTTCATCTCTTGTGTGGCGACAATCAATCCATCTTCTATCCATTCAATCATCTCACGTTCATTCTAAGGAGTCTAGAGACCCGAGGTTTGAATCCATCTTACCACAGTATCACCCACGATCTAGAATAGAGAGACCTCAGTCCCTGTTCTACGTCAAACTCGCTTCCATCTTGCATCATCTGGTATCAGAGCCGAAAGGTTCCTAGATCAGGTGTATCTATCCCTTTTCCTTTCGGTTTCTTTGCAATCTAGTTTATAGCTTTCGATTTTTACCTTCAAAAAAAAAAAAAACCATAAAAAGTCTTTTGTTTCATCTAGTTTCATTGTTGATCTACATCCTTGATTCAATTAGAAATCGCTTCTTTGTGCTTGAGCCAATAAGCGAAATCCTTTTGTCAATCTTAAGGTTCTAGATTCAATACCTTTTCTTTTCTTGCACTCGTTTTCAATATTCAAAAAAAAAAAAAGTTTGTTTTGTGTTCTTGATTCTTGCTTTAAAAAAAAAAAAAAAAAAAAGGATTTACGAAGAAGAAGAAGTGTAACCTTTTGATCCGATTTCCATTTGAATTTTCGGTTCAAGGTGTTCATTTTCTTTTCCAAAGATTTCGAAAATATTTTCCATATTTTTAGATTTTCTAGTTCCTATTTTTACTAAATCTCGTTTTCAAAAAAAAAAAAAAAAAAAGAAAGTTTTCCAAATCTTTTCAAATTTCTAAAGATCTCCTATACTTAATCAAATCGGTTTACAACTTTCCAAAATCCTTTTGTCCAAAACCGAGCGTGATTTATTTTTACTTGTAACCGAGCCTTCTCTTGTGTCAGTCCTTGACGCATCGCTTGTATCACAAGTTATCATAGGTTTGCTTAGGATCTTTCTTCTTATTTTGTGCCTTTTGTTCCCTAGTCACTTGATCGCTTGCTCTAGTGTGTGTAGGGACAGGAACCCAATGGCAGGAGAACAAGTAGACCCTAATGCGACTCTACTAGAAGCGCTACAAGCCATGAAGAACGACTTGTCAGCTCAGATCGGACGGATTGATCAAAGGGTTGGACGACTAGAACTTCCAAGGAATGATGAGCAGTCGGATGATGATGAGAGCGAGAATACTCTGAATGCAGGAGCAGGAGGGAGGAACCGAGATCATCAACATCACCGCCGTGATCGCCAACCACAACAAGAGGTAAACCGTAACTATGCAAAAGATTTGAAACTAACTGTGCCAACTTTTGCAGGTAGGGTTAATCCGGAAGCATACCTTGATTGGGAGAGGCGTATGGAGTACATCTTTGACTACTACGAGTACAATGACCAGAAGAAGATAGCTCTAGCTTCGGCTCAACTCACGGACCATGCCTTAACTTGGTGGGACAGAGAAGTCCAAGACCGTAGGCGAAACAACTTTGAGCGGATCACCACCTGGGCAGCCATGAAGTACAACTTCAGGAGGCGATTTGTGCCACCTCATTACCACAGAGATATGCAAAAGCAGTTCAGGCAGCTGTCACAGAAGAACAAGAGTGTTGAGGAATACTATGAAGAGTTTGAGCAACTCAAGAACCGGATAGCGTTGGACGAGAGTGAAGAAGTTCTCATGGGCCATTTCATTGATGGACTCAATGACCGGATCGCCAGAAAGGTAGAACGTCAACCTTGTCATGATCTTAATGATTTGTTGCATGCAGCCGTGCAGGCTGAACAAGGAATCAAAAGAAAGACCGCGGCAGCGAGTCGCTCAAGACCTAACTCATGGAGTGCACCGCAAGCTAAGAACCTTGACAAAGGCAAGACTGTTGCCTCAGGTTCCCAAGATAAGAGGCCAGCTTATGAAGCACCAAGGAACACCCGCACTGACTCAGGTAAGTCTTCAATCGCTAAAGACTTGGCATAGTCCGGCCCATGGTTCCCCTAGACGCGTAGAAGGCCCAGCTTCCTTGTTGCTTACACAGTCCACGCCTCCTGTGTTATCCACGTCGCTTACACAGTCCAAATCGCCTGTGTTATCCATAATGCTTACACAGCCCAAGTCTTCTATCGCCTCCTGCTTCTTGGGCTCGTTCTTGAGGTAGTCTCCAAGTTCCATTGAGTTCATGAGGTTCTCCACTGCGGTGTTGAACCCTTCCCTGAGCCTCCTTGTCCTAGATCGAGTCATTGGAGCTTCCTTGACCTCGGGTATGGCTTGTGGATGGGTGCTTGGTTGGATGTCCTCATCAATAACATATATGTTTCAAGAAGTTTTGGTTAAAAAGTTTTATTTAGGATTCTCATAGGACCTTTTAGAAGATCAAAGTGTCTTTCTAGCCTATTAGAGGGGTTACTTAGTTGTGTTACAATCGAACATAAACATGTAAAACATGCTTATCATTCTACCTTTGGGAGAATACAAAAACTTACTTATAGTTGTCCTACCTCACCTAAATTCTCCAATCCATGACATGTATGTTTCAAGAAGTTTTGGTTAAAATTTTTTATTTAGGATTCTCATAGGACCTTTTAGAAGATCAAAGTGTCTTTCTAGTCTTTTAGAGGGGTTACTTAGTTGTGTTAAAAACGAACATAAACATGTAAAACATGCTTATCATTCTACCTTTGGGAGAATACAAAAACTTACTTATAGTTGTCCTACCTCACCTAAATTCTCCAATCCATGACATATATGTTTCAAGAAGTTTTGGTTAAAAAGTTTTATTTTGGATTCTCATAGGACCTTTTAGAAGATCGAAATGTCTTTCTAGTCTTTTGGAGGGGTTACTTAGTTGTGTTAAAAACGAACATAAATATGTAAAACATGCTTATCATTCTACCTTTGGGAGAATACAAAAACTTACTTATAGTTGTCCTACTTCACCTAAATTCTCCAATCCATAACATATATGTTTCAAGAAGTTTTGGTTAAAAAGTTTTATTTATGATTCTCATAGGACCTTTTAGAAGATCAAAGTGTCTTTCTAGCCTATTAGAGGGGTTACTTAGTTGTGTTACAATCGAACATAAACATGTATAACATGCTTATTATTCTACCTTTGGGAGAATACAAAAACTTACTTATAGTTGTTCTACCTCACCTAAATTCTCCAATCCATGACATGTATGTTTCAAGAAGTTTTGGTTAAAATTTTTTATTTAGGATTCTCATAGGACCTTTTAGAAGATCAAAGTGTCTTTCTAGTCTTTTAGAGGGGTTACTTAGTTGTGTTAAAAACGAACATAAACATGTAAAACATGCTTATCATTCTACCTTTGGGAGAATACAAAAACTTACTTATAGTTGTCCTACTTCACCTAAATTCTCCAATCCATAACATATATGTTTCAAGAAGTTTTATTTAAAAAGTTTTATTTAGGATTCTCATAGGACCTTTTAGAATATCAAAGTGTCTTTCTAGCCTATTAGAGGGGTTACTTAGTTGTGTTACAATCGAACATAAACATGTAAAACATGCTTATCATTCTACCTTTCGGAGAATACAAAAACTTACTTATAGTTGTCCTACCTCACCTAAATTCTCCAATCCATGACATGTATGTTTCAAGAAGTTTTGGTTAAAATTTTTTATTTAGGATTCTCATAGGACCTTTTAGAAGATCAAAGTGTCTTTCTAGTCTTTTAGAGGGGTTACTTAGTTGTGTTAAAAACGAACATAAACATGTAAAACATGCTTATCATTCTACCTTTGGGAGAATACAAAAACTTACTTATAGTTGTCCTACCTCACCTAAATTCTCCAATCCATGACATATATGTTTCAAGAAGTTTTGGTTAAAAAGTTTTATTTAGGATTCTCATAGGACCTTTTAGAAGATCAAAATGTCTTTCTAGTCTTTTGGAGGGGTTACTTAGTTGTGTTAAAAACGAACATAAACATGTAAAACATGCTTATCATTCTACCTTTGGGAGAATACGAAAACTTACTTATAGTTGTCCTACCTCACCTAAATTCTCCAATCCATGACATGTATGTTTCAAGAAGTTTTGGTTAAAAATTTTTATTTAGGATTCTCATAGGACCTTTTAGAAGATCAAAGTGTCTTTCTAGTCTTTTAGAGGGGTTACTTAGTTGTGTTAAAAACGAACATAAACATGTAAAACATGCTTATCATTCTACCTTTGGGAGAATACAAAAACTTACTTATAGTTTTCCTACTTCACCTAAATTCTCCAATCCATAACATATATGTTTCAAGAAGTTTTGGTTAAAAAGTTTTATTTAGGATTCTCATATAACCTTTTAGAAGATCAAAGTGTCTTTCTAGCCTATTAGAGGGGTTACTTAGTTGTGTTACAATCGAACATAAACATGTAAAACATGCTTATCATTCTACCTTTGGGAGAATACAAAAACTTACTTATAGTTGTCCTACCTCACCTAAATTCTCCAATCCATGACATGTATGTTTCAAGAAGTTTTGGTTAAAATTTTTTATTTAGGATTCTCATAGGACCTTTTAGAAGATCAAAGTGTCTTTCTAGTCTTTTATAGGGGTTACTTAGTTGTGTTAAAAACGAACATAAACATGTAAAACATGCTTATCATTCTACCTTTGGGAGAATACAAAAACTTACTTATAGTTGTCCTACCTCACCTAAATTCTCCAATCCATGACATATATGTTTCAAGAAGTTTTGGTTAAAAAGTTTTATTTTGGATTCTCATAGGACCTTTTAGAATATCAAAGTGTCTTTCTAGCCTATTAGAGGGGTTACTTAGTTGTGTTACAATCGAACATAAACATGTAAAACATGCTTATCATTCTACCTTTGGGAGAATACAAAAACTTACTTATAGTTGTCCTACCTCACCTAAATTCTCCAATCCATGACATGTATGTTTCAAGAAGTTTTGGTTAAAATTTTTTATTTAGGATTCTCATAGGACCTTTTAGAAGATCAAAGTGTCTTTCTAGTCTTTTAGAGGGGTTACTTAGTTGTGTTAAAAACGAACATAAACATGTAAAACATGCTTATCATTCTACCTTTGGGAGAATACAAAAACTTACTTATAGTTGTCCTACTTCACCTAAATTCTCCAATCCATAACATATATGTTTCAAGAAGTTTTATTTAAAAAATTTTATTTAGGATTCTCATAGGACCTTTTAGAATATCAAAGTGTCTTTCTAGCCTATTAGAGGGGTTACTTAGTTGTGTTACAATCGAACATAAACATGTAAAACATGCTTATCATTCTACCTTTGGGAGAATACAAAAACTTACTTATAGTTGTCCTACCTCACCTAAATTCTCCAATCCATGACATGTATGTTTCAAGAAATTTTGGTTAAAATTTTTTATTTAGGATTCTCATAGGACCTTTTAGAAGATCAAAGTGTCTTTCTAGTCTTTTAGAGGGGTTACTTAGTTGTGTTAAAAACGAACATAAACATGTAAAACATGCTTATCATTCTACCTTTGGGAGAATACAAAAACTTACTTATAGTTGTCCTACCTCACCTAAATTCTCCAATCCATGACATATATGTTTCAAGAAGTTTTGGTTAAAAAGTTTTATTTAGGATTCTCATAGGACCTTTTAGAAGATCAAAATGTCTTTCTAGTCTTTTGGAGGGGTTACTTAGTTGTGTTAAAAACGAACATATACATGTAAAACATGCTTATCATTCTACCTTTGGGAGAATACGAAAACTTACTTATAGTTGTCCTACCTCACCTAAATTCTCCAATCCATGACATGTATGTTTCAAGAAGTTTTGGTTAAAATTTTTTATTTAGGATTCTCATAGGACCTTTTAGAAGATCAAAGTGTCTTTCTAGTCTTTTAGAGGGGTTACTTAGTTGTGTTAAAAACGAACATAAACATGTAAAACATGCTTATCATTCTACCTTTGGGAGAATACAAAAACTTACTTATAGTTTTCCTACTTCACCTAAATTCTCCAATCCATAACATATATGTTTCAAGAAGTTTTGGTTAAAAAGTTTTATTTAGGATTCTCATAGGACCTTTTAGAAGATCAAAGTGTCTTTCTAGCCTATTAGAGGGGTTACTTAGTTGTGTTACAAACGAACATAAACATGTACAACATGCTTCTCATTCTACCTTTGGGAGCATACAAAAACTTACTTATAGTTGTCTTACTGCACTTAAATTCTCCAATCCATGACACATAGGTTTCAAGAAGTTTTGTTTAAAAAGTTTTGTTTAGGATTATCATAGGAACTTGTTGAAGGTCAAAGTGTCTTTCTATTATTTAGAAGGGTTATTTAGGGGTTTTACAAATGAACATAAACTTGTATAAAATGATTCTAATTCTACCTTTAGGAGCATACAAAATCTTACTTATAGTTGTCTAACCTCACCTAAAATCTCTAATCCATGACACATATGTTTCAAGAATTGTTGTTTAAAAAGTTTTGTTTAAGATTCTCATGGGACCTTTTACAAGATCAAAGTGTCTTTCTAGTATTTAGATGGGTTACTTAGGGGTGTTACAAACGAACATAAACTTGTATAAAATGCTTCTCATTCTACCTTAAGCAACATACAAAAACTTACTTATAGTTGTTTAACCTCACCTAAAACCCCCGATCCATGACACATATGTTTCAAGAATTTTTGTTTAAAAAGTTTTGTTTAGGATTCTCATAGGACCTTTTACAAGATCATAGTGTCTTTCGAGTATTTAGAAGGGTTACTTAGGGGTGTTACAAACGAACATAAACTTTTATAAAATGCTTCTCATTCTACCTTAAGGAGCATACAAAAACTTACTTATAGTTGTCCTACCTCACCTAAATTCTCCAATCCATGACATGTATGTTTCAAGAAGTTTTGGTTATAATTTTTTATTTAGGATTCTCATAGGACCTTTTAGAAGATCAAAGTGTCTTTCTAGTCTTTTAGAGGGGTTACTTAGTTGTGTTAAAAACGAACATAAACATGTAAAACATGCTTATCATTCTACCATTGGGAGAATACAAAAACTTACTTATAGTTGTCCTACTTCACCTAAATTCTCCAATCCATGACATATATGTTTCAAGATGTTTTGGTTAAAAAGTTTTATTTTGGATTCTCATAGGACCTTTTAGAAGATCAAAATGTCTTTCTAGTCTCTTAGAGGGGTTACTTAGTTGTGTTACAATCGAACATAAACATGTAAAACATGCTTATCATTCTACCTTTGGGAGAATACAAAAACTTACTTATAGTTGTCCTACCTCACCTAAATTCTCCAATCCATGACATGTATGTTTCAAGAAGTTTTGGTTAAAATTTTTTATTTAGGATTCTCATAGGACCTTTTAGAAGATCAAAGTGTCTTTCTAGTCTTTTATAGGGGTTACTTAGTTGTGTTAAAAACGAACATAAACATGTAAAACATGCTTATCATTCTACCTTTGGGAGAATACAAAAACTTACTTATAGTTGTCCTACCTCACCTAAATTCTCCAATCCATGACATATATGTTTCAAGAAGTTTTGGTTAAAAAGTTTTATTTTGGATTCTCATAGGACCTTTTAGAATATCAAAGTGTCTTTCTAGCCTATTAGAGGGGTTACTTAGTTGTGTTACAATCGAACATAAACATGTAAAACATGCTTATCATTCTACCTTTGGGAGAATACAAAAACTTACTTATAGTTGTCCTACCTCACCTAAATTCTCTAATCCATGACATGTATGTTTCAAGAAGTTTTGGTTAAAATTTTTTATTTAGGATTCTCATAGGACCTTTTAGAAGATCAAAGTGTCTTTCTAGTCTTTTAGAGGGGTTACTTAGTTGTGTTAAAAACGAACATAAACATGTAAAACATGCTTATCATTCTACCTTTGGGAGAATACAAAAACTTACTTATAGTTGTCCTACTTCACCTAAATTCTCCAATCCATAACATATATGTTTCAAGAAGTTTTATTTAAAAAGTTTTATTTAGGATTCTCATAGGACCTTTTAGAATATCAAAGTGTCTTTCTAGCCTATTAGAGGGGTTACTTAGTTGTGTTACAATCGAACATAAACATGTAAAACATGCTTATCATTCTACCTTTGGGAGAATACAAAAACTTACTTATAGTTGTCCTATTGATCATGAGAAGACCAATGTGTTAAGATTGTGCATTATCATAAAATGCACAAGTCTTGCACATTGATGAAGTGCAAAGTTGGGGACTTCATTTCACAATAAGGCGCCAACTATTTGAAAGCATGTCTCGGATCAAACAAGGAGTGAGAGCCGTTAGGGTTTTGAGGGAAGAGTGAGAGCCGTTGGGGTTTAGGACCACAAAGTGGTCCACACACTTTCTCTCACCTCTGCCATGGTTCAGACCTCCTTGTCCCATAGTGCATTTGTCTTTTACTTGTTTAGGTTAAACAATTGCTGAATGTATCCCATATAAAAGGCTATGTATGACCAGAAATGAATACAAGGGTTTCTGAGTTTATTCTCCCATCTCTCTCTCTTTCTTGCGCCTCCACAAGCTCAAGAACCCTAACCCAAACATGTTCAATCTCTAAAACTATCATGGTATCAGAGCATTGATCTCTATTCTTCTAATTCTCTATCTCCATTCTACATTCTCTCTTGTTTACACTAATCTCACGGTTGCAAAACCCTAGAAATCTTTCACTCATTCTCTCGGTTCCAAAGCTCTTATACTCCCATTTCTTTCTGATTCCTCACTTGTTCACTCCATTAATCTCTGTCCTAAACCCAAGACTCGCTCTAAGCTCTCAGCTTCTCTGTCCTAAAACCCTAGAAACTGGTTATCTCTCACGGCTCTTCTCTCTTCATCAACTCTCTTCAGTTTGTTCACCATGGAAGACTCTTCTCATCTTAGCTCAAGCTTGAGGCCTACTGTTGTCCCTGTTGTGCTCAAGGGTATCAACTATAGGACATGGCAGAGGACCATCAAGACTGCCATTTGTGGAAGAGGATTGTGGGATCACATCTTGGAGGATAAAACACCAACTGAAGAAGATGAAGCCAAGAAGAAGGATGAGGAAACCAAGAAGGCAGAAGCTAAATGGTTTCAAGAAGATCAGCTTGTGCTTGGCTTTCTCCAAAACTCTCTTGACCCATCCATCCTTGAAGCTTATTCTCATTGTGAGACAGCCAAGTCACTGTGGGATACTCTCAAGAAGATTTATGGAGATGTTTCAAATCTGAGCAGAGTATATGAGGTGAAGAAGGCCATTAATGAGCTGAAACAAGAAGACCATGACTTTACCAAATATCTTGGGAAGTTCTCTTCAGCATGGTCTGAACTTGAGATGCTAAGGCCAAGCACTTTAAACCCCAAGGTTCTCATTGAGAGAAAGGAGCAAGACAAGATCTTTGGCCTTCTACTCAACTTGAATCCGGTTTACAATGATGCCATCATGAAGATCCTAAGGGAGACTACACTTCCTGATTTTGAAGAGGTGTGCTCAAGGCTCCAAAAGGAAGAAGGAAACATTGGTTTGTTTGGAGGAAAGGGGGAGTTGGTGACTGCCAACAAAGCCGGCTTCAAACCTGAGGAGAAGAAGGCGCCATTTTGTGACCATTGCAAGAGGAAAGGCCACTCCAAGGATAAGTGTTGGGTCCTTCATCCCCACCTCAAACCAGACAAGTTCAAGAACTCAAGGGCAAATGCAAACATCTCACAAGAAGCTGTGAATGAACCAGCCTCCACTTCAGCTCAAGGAGGGGAGCTTGCACTCTACACAGCCACTGAGTATGTCAAGAAGAGTGACCTTGAGGACCTCATCAAGGCTTATGCCTCTAAACTCTCTGGTATCTCTTTATTTTCACATAAATTGCTTAGTAAAACTGATCATAAGTTGGTAGTAGATTCAGGAGCTTCTCACCATATGATTAGTAATGCTAAGTTGTTGGAGAACATTAAACCTGCCCTAGGAAGAGTAACTATAGCTGATGGTCAAGGGATCCCTATAATTGGTACAGGAAAGTTGAGATTATTTAACAAGGAAAGTGATGCATTCTATGTTCCTAAGTTTAAGTCTAACTTGCTGTCGGTTAAGAGGATCACTAAAGACTTGAATTGCAATGTTATCTTTGGGCCTAATGATGTTTGTTTTCAGGATATTAAGAATGGAAAGGTTATTGGAAGAGGTGGTACACAAGATGAGCTTTACCTCCTTGAAGACACTTCTCCAAGCAACTCGGATTCATTAGCTTTTAAATCCTGTTTTTCTTTCAATCAAAATGTCCTATGGCATGTTAGACTAGGACATCCTCATGCTCGTGCTTTGAACTTAATGTTGCCTAATGTTAGCTTTGATCATTCAACTTGTGAAGCTTGTATTCTTGGCAAACATTGTAGAACTATCTTTCCTAAATCAACTACTATCTATGAACATTGCTTTGATCTTGTGCACTCTGATGTTTGGACTTCACCTTGTCTGTCTAGAGATAGAAACAAGTATTTTGTGACTTTCATAGATGAAAAATCAAAATATACTTGGGTAACATTGCTGCCATCTAAAGATAGGGTGTTTGATGCATTTTTGAATTTCCAAAACTATGTTACTAATCAGTTTAATGCCAAGATCAAAGTGTTTAGGTCTGATAATGGAGGAGAGTATACAAGCCAAAGATTCAAAGCTCACTTGAACAAATGTGGGATCCTTCATCAAACAAGCTGTCCTCATACTCCTCAACAAAATGGTGTGGCTGAAAGGAAGAATAGACATCTCATGGAAGTTGCTAGGTCTATGATGTTCCACACCAATGTTCCTAAGAGGTTTTGGGGAGATGCAGTCTTGGCAGCATGCTATCTTATCAACAGGATCCCAACTAGAGTTCTTCAAGACATTTCACCATATGAGGTATTGAACAAAGCCAAACCATTTATTGAACACTTACGTGTGTTTGGTTGTGTTTGTTTTGTTTATATCTCAGGAGATCAAAGGGATAAGCTAGATGCTAAGAGCATAAGGTGTATGTTCCTTGGATACTCCACAACTCAGAAGGGCTACAAGTGTTTTGATCCAAGCAACAACAGGACATATGTCTCAAGGGATGTTAAGTTCATGGAGGGGCAGAGATACTATGAGAAGAAGGATTGGGAAGGTTTAAAGGACCTCTCAAGATCACCTTCAGATTTGGCTACAAGTTTGAAGTACTTGTTGGATCACTTGGGTAATGATACCCCACGGCCAGAGAAGCATGACACAACTACCCAAGAAGCTCAACAAGAGGATACTGAACCAGCAACACACACACATGAACCGGCTGAAGCTCAAGAAGACACTCTACCTCAAGATCAGAACCAAGTGGACTTGGAAATGAATGAGGATGAGATGGTTTATCAAGAAGCAGTGGGTAATGAGGATGTGGTTGAGCAACAGGTTCAGCAACTCAGAAGAAGCACAAGGGAAAAGAAAGATCCATCTGAATGGATGAAGACAAGAGTCTACTACAACAACCAAGCAGTAGCTCATCCTAGTCAGTCTACTTGTTCTATTGACTTGCTACCATCTAGTCACAAGGCCTTTCTTGGAAAGATTGAGCTAAACCAGGTTCCTAAGACTTATGAAGAGGCTGAGGGTATCAAGGTTTGGATGGATGCAGTAAAGGATGAGCAAGAAGCTATGGAGAGGAACCATACTTGGATTGTAGAGAAGCTGCCGAAAAAGAAGAAGACTGTTAGCTCTAAATGGGTCTTCACAATCAAGTATAAAAGCAATGGAGACATAGAGAGGTACAAGGCAAGGCTAGTAGCAAGGGGATTCACTCAAACATATGGAGAAGACTATACAGATACCTTTGCACCAGTGGCTAAACTCCACACAGTGAGAGTCACATTGAGCTTAGCCACCAACCTCTCATGGAATCTATGGCAAATGGATGTGAAGAATGCCTTTCTACAAGGTGAACTTGAAGAGGAAGTGTATATGACTCCACCACCAGGATTGAAGCACTTGTGTAAAGATGGTGAGGTATTGAGGTTGAGAAGGGCGATTTATGGTCTGAAGCAATCACCAAGGGCATGGTACCATAAGCTTAGTCACACTCTCATGGACCATGGTTTCAAGAAGTCTCAGTCTGATCACACATTGTTCACACTTCAAAGTGCTCAAGGAGTGGTGGTGGTTCTGATTTATGTGGATGATTTGATTATCACAGGAAGTGATAATGATGGGATTCAATCCACAAAGGCTTTCCTCAAGAGTTCCTTTGATATTAAAGACCTTGGTGAGTTGAAGTACTTCTTGGGCATTGAAGTTTGCAGATTCAATGATGGACTGTTTCTGTCCCAAAGGAAGTATGTTAAGGACTTGTTGACAGAAACAAGTATGCTTGATTGCAAGATTGCGAAGACTCCTCTTGAAGATGGCTACCAAGTCAATAGAAAGGGGGAGAAATCAGATGAAGTCAAGTTCAAGGATGTCTCATTGTATAGGAGGCTGGTTGGGAAGCTTATCTACCTCACTCTCACAAGACCAGACTTATGCTTTGCTGTGAATCAAGTTAGCCAACATATGCAATCACCCACAGTGTATCATTGGAGTTTGATTGAGAGGATACTCAGATATCTCAAAGGATCAACTGAACAAGGTATTTGGATGGGTAAGAATGAGAGCACAGAGATTGTTGGCTATTGTGATGCAGATTGGGCTGGAGATAAGAGTGATAGGAGATCAACAACCGGCTATTGTACCTTCATTGGAGGCAACTTGGTAACTTGGAAGACAAAGAAGCAGAAGGTGGTATCTTGTTCTAGTGCTGAAGCTGAGTATAGGGCAATGAGGAAGCTTGCAACCGAGTTAACATGGTTGAAGGCTTTGCTTAAGGACTTTGGCATAGAGCAAGCAAGTCCAATCACCTTCCATTGTGACAACCAGGCTGCTATACACATTGCAACCAACTCAGTGTTTCATGAGAGGACCAAGCACATTGAGATTGATTGTCACAAGGTAAGGGAGAAGATTGAAGATGGGACCATTCTGCCTTGTTACACAAAGAGTGAAGATCAGCTTGCGGATATCTTCACTAAGGCTGCTAGTCTTAAGGTTTGCACTCATGTCTTTGGCAAACTAGGGCTAGTGGCTATTCATGATTAGAACTCTCCTGATTCATGAGCAGCATACTCTTTTTCCCTTGATGTGGTTTTGTCCCAAGTGGTTTTCCACATCAAGGTTTTTAATGAGGTGTTGCCATGATCATTCCAAGTTCAGTCTTTAGGGTGATTCCAAAGTCTGAACTTGAGGGGGAGTATTGATCATGAGAAGACCAATGTGTTAAGATTGTGCATTATCATAAAATGCACAAGTCTTGCACATTGATGAAGTGCAAAGTTGGGGACTTCATTTCACAATAAGGCGCCAACTATTTGAAAGCATGTCTCGGATCAAACAAGGAGTGAGAGCCGTTAGGGTTTTGAGGGAAGAGTGAGAGCCGTTGGGGTTTAGGACCACAAAGTGGTCCACACACTTTCTCTCACCTCTGCCATGGTTCAGACCTCCTTGTCCCATAGTGCATTTGTCTTTTACTTGTTTAGGTTAAACAATTGCTGAATGTATCCCATATAAAAGGCTATGTATGACCAGAAATGAATACAAGGGTTTCTGAGTTTATTCTCCCATCTCTCTCTCTTTCTTGCGCCTCCACAAGCTCAAGAACCCTAACCCAAACATGTTCAATCTCTAAAACTATCATGTCCTACCTCACCTAAATTCTCCAATCCATGACATGTATGTTTCAAGAAATTTTGGTTAAAATTTTTTATTTAGGATTCTCATAGGACCTTTTAGAAGATCAAAGTGTCTTTCTAGTCTTTTAGAGGGGTTACTTAGTTGTGTTAAAAACGAACATAAACATGTAAAACATGCTTATCATTCTACCTTTGGGAGAATACAAAAACTTACTTATAGTTGTCCTACCTCACCTAAATTCTCCAATCCATAACATATATGTTTCAAGAAGTTTTGGTTAAAAACTTTTATTTGGATTCTCATAGGACCTTTTAGAAGATCAAAGTGTCTTTCTAGTATTTTAGAGGGGTTACTTAGTTGTGTTAAAAACGAACATAAACATGTAAAACATGCTTATCATTCTACCTTTGGGAGAATACAAAAACTTACTTATAGTTGTCCTACCTCACCTAAATTCTCCAATCCATGACCTGTATGTTTCAAGAAGTTTTGGTTAAAATTTTTTATTTAGGATTCTCATAGGACCTTTTAGAAGATCAAAGTGTCTTTCTAGTCTTTTAGAGGGGTTACTTAGTTGTGTTAAAAACGAACATAAACATGTAAAACATGCTTATCATTCTACCTTTGGGAGAATACAAAAACTTACTTATAGTTGTCCTACTTCACCTAAATTCTCCAATCCATAACATATATGTTTCAAGAAGTTTTGGTTAAAAAGTTTTATTTAGGATTCTCATAGGACCTTTTAGAAGATCAAAGTGTCTTTCTAGCCTATTAGAGGGGTTACTTAGTTGTGTTACAATCGAACATAAACATGTAAAACATGCTTATCATTCTACCTTTGGGAGAATACAAAAACTTACTTATAGTTGTCCTACCTCACCTAAATTCTCCAATCCATGACATGTATGTTTCAAGAAGTTTTGGTTAAAATTTTTTATTTAGGATTCTCGTAGGACCTTTTAGAAGATCAAAGTGTCTTTCTAGTCTTTTAGAGGGGTTACTTAGTTGTGTTAAAAACGAACATAAACATGTAAAACATGCTTATCATTTTACCTTTGGGAGAATACAAAAACTTACTTATAGTTGTCCTACCTCACCTAAATTCTCCAATCCATAACATATATGTTTCAAGAAGTTTTGGTTAAAAACTTTTATTTAGGATTCTCATAGGACCTTTTAGAAGATCAAAGTGTCTTTCTAGTATTTTAGAGGGGTTACTTAGTTGTGTTAAAAACGAACATAAACATGTAAAACATGCTTATCATTCTACCTTGGGGAGAATACAAAAACTTACTTATAGTTGTCCTACCTCACCTAAATTCTCCAATCCATGACATATATGTTTCAAGAAGTTTTGGTTAAAAAGTTTTATTTAGGATTCTCATAGGACCTTTTAGAAGATCAAAATGTCTTTCTAGTCTTTTGGAGGGGTTACTTAGTTGTGTTAAAAACGAACATAAACATGTAAAACATGCTTATCATTCTACCTTTGGGAGAATACGAAAACTTACTTATAGTTGTCCTACCTCACCTAAATTCTCCAATCCATGACATGTATGTTTCAAGAAGTTTTGGTTAAAATTTTTTATTTAGGATTCTCATAGGACCTTTTAGAAGATCAAAGTGTCTTTCTAGTCTTTTAGAGGGGTTACTTAGTTGTGTTAAAAACAAACATAAACATGTAAAACATGCTTATCATTCTACCTTTGGGAGAATACAAAAACTTACTTATAGTTGTCCTACTTCACCTAAATTCTCCAATCCATAACATATATGTTTCAAGAAGTTTTGGTTAAAAAGTTTTATTTAGGATTCTCATAGGACCTTTTAGAAGATCAAAGTGTCTTTCTAGCCTATTAGAGGGGTTACTTAGTTGTGTTACAATCGAACATAAACATGTAAAACATGCTTATCATTCTACCTTTGGGAGAATACAAAAACTTACTTATAGTTGTCCTACCTCACCTAAATTCTCCAATCCATGACATGTATGTTTCAAGAAGTTTTGGTTAAAATTTTTTATTTAGGATTCTCATAGGACCTTTTAGAAGATCAAAGTGTCTTTCTAGTCTTTTAGAGGGGTTACTTAGTTGTGTTAAAAACGAACATAAACATGTAAAACATGCTTATCATTCTACCTTTGGGAGAATACAAAAACTTACTTATAGTTGTCCTACCTCACCTAAATTCTCCAATCCATGACATATTTGTTTCAAGAAGTTTTGGTTAAAAAGTTTTATTTTGGATTCTCATAGGACCTTTTAGAAGATCGAAATGTCTTTCTAGTCTTTTGGAGGGGTTACTTAGTTGTGTTAAAAACGAACATAAATATGTAAAACATGCTTATCATTCTACCTTTGGGAGAATACAAAAACTTACTTATAGTTGTCCTACCTCACCTAAATTCTCCAATCCATGACATGTATGTTTCAAGAAGTTTTGGTTAAAATTTTTTATTTAGGATTCTCGTAGGACCTTTTAGAAGATCAAAGTGTCTTTCTAGTCTTTTAGAGGGGTTACTTAGTTGTGTTAAAAACGAACATAAACATGTAAAACATGCTTATCATTTTACCTTTGGGAGAATACAAAAACTTACTTATAGTTGTCCTACCTCACCTAAATTCTCCAATCCATAACATATATGTTTCAAGAAGTTTTGGTTAAAAACTTTTATTTAGGATTCTCATAGGACCTTTTAGAAGATCAAAGTGTCTTTCTAGTATTTTAGAGGGGTTACTTAGTTGTGTTAAAAACAAACATAAACATGTAAAACATGCTTATCATTCTACCTTTGGGAGAATACAAAAACTTACTTATAGTTGTCCTACTTCACCTAAATTCTCCAATCCATAACATATATGTTTCAAGAAGTTTTGGTTAAAAAGTTTTATTTAGGATTCTCATAGGACCTTTTAGAAGATCAAAGTGTCTTTCTAGCCTATTAGAGGGGTTACTTAGTTGTGTTACAATCGAACATAAACATGTAAAACATGCTTATCATTCTACCTTTGGGAGAATACAAAAACTTACTTATAGTTGTCCTACCTCACCTAAATTCTCCAATCCATGACATGTATGTTTCAAGAAGTTTTGGTTAAAATTTTTTATTTAGGATTCTCATAGGACCTTTTAGAAGATCAAAGTGTCTTTCTAGTCTTTTAGAGGGGTTACTTAGTTGTGTTAAAAACGAACATAAACATGTAAAACATGCTTATCATTCTACCTTTGGGAGAATACAAAAACTTACTTATAGTTGTCCTACCTCACCTAAATTCTCCAATCCATGACATATTTGTTTCAAGAAGTTTTGGTTAAAAAGTTTTATTTTGGATTCTCATAGGACCTTTTAGAAGATCGAAATGTCTTTCTAGTCTTTTGGAGGGGTTACTTAGTTGTGTTAAAAACGAACATAAATATGTAAAACATGCTTATCATTCTACCTTTGGGAGAATACAAAAACTTACTTATAGTTGTCCTACCTCACCTAAATTCTCCAATCCATGACATGTATGTTTCAAGAAGTTTTGGTTAAAATTTTTTATTTAGGATTCTCATAGGACCTTTTAGAAGATCAAAGTGTCTTTCTAGTCTTTTAGAGGGGTTACTTAGTTGTGTTAAAAACAAACATAAACATGTAAAACATGCTTATCATTCTACCTTTGGGAGAATACAAAAACTTACTTATAGTTGTCCTACTTCACCTAAATTCTCCAATCCATAACATATATGTTTCAAGAAGTTTTGGTTAAAAAGTTTTATTTAGGATTCTCATAGGACCTTTTAGAAGATCAAAATGTCTTTCTAGTCTTTTGGAGGGGTTACTTAGTTGTGTTACAAACGAACATAAACTTGTACAACATGCTTCTCATTCTACCTTTGGGAGCATACAAAAACTTACTTATAGTTGTCTTACTGCACCTAAATTCTCCAATCCATGACACATAGGTTTCAAGAAGTTTTGTTTAAAAAGTTTTGTTTAGGATTATCATAGGAACTTGAAGAAGGTCAAAGTGTCTTTCTATTATTTATAAGGGTTATTTAGGGGTGTTACAAATGAACATAAACTTGTATAAAATGATTCTCATTCTACCTTTAGGAGCATACAAAATCTTACTTATATTGTCTAACCTCACCTAAAATCTCCAATCCATGACACATATGTTTCAAGAATTGTTGTTTAAAAAGTTTTGTTTAGGATTCTCATGGGACCTTTTACAAGATCAAAGTGTCTTTCGAGTATTTAGAAGGGTTACTTAGGGGTGTTACAAACGAACATAAACTTTTATAAAATGCTTCTCATTCTACCTTAAGGAGCATACAAAAACTTACTTATAGTTGTCCTACCTCACCTAAATTCTCCAATCCATGACACATATGTTTCAAGAATTTTTGTTTAAAAAGTTTTGTTTAGGATTCTCATAGGACCTTTTACAAGATCATAGTGTCTTTCGAGTATTTAGAAGGGTTACTTAGGGGTGTTACAAACGAACATAAACTTTTATAAAATGCTTCTCATTCTACCTTAAGGAGCATACAAAAACTTACTTATAGTTGTCCTACCTCACCTAAATTCTCCAATCCATGACATGTATGTTTCAAGAAGTTTTGGTTATAATTTTTTATTTAGGATTCTCATAGGACCTTTTAGAAGATCAAAGTGTCTTTCTAGTCTTTTAGAGGGGTTACTTAGTTGTGTTAAAAACGAACATAAACATGTAAAACATGCTTATCATTCTACCATTGGGAGAATACAAAAACTTACTTATAGTTGTCCCACTTCACCTAAATTCTCCAATCCATGACATATATGTTTCAAGAAGTTTTGGTTAAAAAGTTTTATTTAGGATTCTCATAGGACCTTTTAGAAGATCAAAATGTCTTTCTAGTCTTTTGGAGGGGTTACTTAGTTGTGTTACAAACGAACATAAACATGTACAACATGCTTCTCATTCTACCTTTGGGAGCATACAAAAACTTACTTATAGTTGTCTTACTGCACCTAAATTCTCCAATCCATGACACATAGGTTTCAAGAAGTTTTGTTTAAAAAGTTTTGTTTAGGATTATCATAGGAACTTGAAGAAGGTCAAAGTGTCTTTCTATTATTTATAAGGGTTATTTAGGGGTGTTACAAATGAACATAAACTTGTATAAAATGATTCTCATTCTACCTTTAGGAGCATACAAAATCTTACTTATAGTTGTCTAACCTCACCTAAAATCTCCAATCCATGACACATATGTTTCAAGAATTGTTGTTTAAAAAGTTTTGTTTAGGATTCTCATGGGACCTTTTACAAGATCAAAGTGTCTTTCTAGTATTTAGACGGGTTACTTAGGGGTGTTACAAACGAACATAAACTTGTATAAAATGCTTCTCATTCTACCTTAAGCAACATACAAAAACTTACTTATAGTTGTTTAACCTCACCTAAAACCCCCGATCCATGACACATATGTTTCAAGAATTTTTGTTTAAAAAGTTTTGTTTAGGATTCTCATAGGACCTTTTACAAGATCATAGTGTCTTTCGAGTATTTAGAAGGGTTACTTAGGGGTGTTACAAACGAACATAAACTTGTATAAAATGCTTCTCATTCTACCTTAAGGAGCATACAAAAACTTACTTATAGTTGTCCTACCTCACCTAAATTCTCCAATCCATGACATGTATGTTTCAAGAAGTTTTGGTTAAAAATTTTTATTTAGGATTCTCATAGGACCTTTTAGAAGATCAAAGTGTCTTTCTAGTCTTTTAGAGGGGTTACTTAGTTGTGTTAAAAACGAACATAAACATGTAAAACATGCTTATCATTCTACCTTTGGGAGAATACAAAAACTTACTTATAGTTGTCCTACCTCACCTAAATTCTCCAATCCATAACATATATGTTTCAAGAAGTTTTGGTTAAAAACTTTTATTTGGATTCTCATAGGACCTTTTAGAAGATCAAAGTGTCTTTCTAGTATTTTAGAGGGGTTACTTAGTTGTGTTAAAAACGAACATAAACATGTAAAACATGCTTATCATTCTACCTTTGGGAGAATACAAAAACTTACTTATAGTTGTCCTACCTCACCTAAATTCTCCAATCCATGACCTGTATGTTTCAAGAAGTTTTGGTTAAAATTTTTTATTTAGGATTCTCATAGGACCTTTTAGAAGATCAAAGTGTCTTTCTAGTCTTTTAGAGGGGTTACTTAGTTGTGTTAAAAACGAACATAAACATGTAAAACATGCTTATCATTCTACCTTTGGGAGAATACAAAAACTTACTTATAGTTGTCCTACTTCACCTAAATTCTCCAATCCATAACATATATGTTTCAAGAAGTTTTGGTTAAAAAGTTTTATTTAGGATTCTCATAGGACCTTTTAGAAGATCAAAGTGTCTTTCTAGCCTATTAGAGGGGTTACTTAGTTGTGTTACAATCGAACATAAACATGTAAAACATGCTTATCATTCTACCTTTGGGAGAATACAAAAACTTACTTATAGTTGTCCTACCTCACCTAAATTCTCCAATCCATGACATGTATGTTTCAAGAAGTTTTGGTTAAAATTTTTTATTTAGGATTCTCGTAGGACCTTTTAGAAGATCAAAGTGTCTTTCTAGTCTTTTAGAGGGGTTACTTAGTTGTGTTAAAAACGAACATAAACATGTAAAACATGCTTATCATTTTACCTTTGGGAGAATACAAAAACTTACTTATAGTTGTCCTACCTCACCTAAATTCTCCAATCCATAACATATATGTTTCAAGAAGTTTTGGTTAAAAACTTTTATTTAGGATTCTCATAGGACCTTTTAGAAGATCAAAGTGTCTTTCTAGTATTTTAGAGGGGTTACTTAGTTGTGTTAAAAACGAACATAAACATGTAAAACATGCTTATCATTCTACCTTGGGGAGAATACAAAAACTTACTTATAGTTGTCCTACCTCACCTAAATTCTCCAATCCATGACATATATGTTTCAAGAAGTTTTGGTTAAAAAGTTTTATTTAGGATTCTCATAGGACCTTTTAGAAGATCAAAATGTCTTTCTAGTCTTTTGGAGGGGTTACTTAGTTGTGTTAAAAACGAACATAAACATGTAAAACATGCTTATCATTCTACCTTTGGGAGAATACGAAAACTTACTTATAGTTGTCCTACCTCACCTAAATTCTCCAATCCATGACATGTATGTTTCAAGAAGTTTTGGTTAAAATTTTTTATTTAGGATTCTCATAGGACCTTTTAGAAGATCAAAGTGTCTTTCTAGTCTTTTAGAGGGGTTACTTAGTTGTGTTAAAAACAAACATAAACATGTAAAACATGCTTATCATTCTACCTTTGGGAGAATACAAAAACTTACTTATAGTTGTCCTACTTCACCTAAATTCTCCAATCCATAACATATATGTTTCAAGAAGTTTTGGTTAAAAAGTTTTATTTAGGATTCTCATAGGACCTTTTAGAAGATCAAAGTGTCTTTCTAGCCTATTAGAGGGGTTACTTAGTTGTGTTACAATCGAACATAAACATGTAAAACATGCTTATCATTCTACCTTTGGGAGAATACAAAAACTTACTTATAGTTGTCCTACCTCACCTAAATTCTCCAATCCATGACATGTATGTTTCAAGAAGGTTTGGTTAAAATTTTTTATTTAGGATTCTCATAGGACCTTTTAGAAGATCAAAGTGTCTTTCTAGTCTTTTAGAGGGGTTACTTAGTTGTGTTAAAAACGAACATAAACATGTAAAACATGCTTATCATTCTACCTTTGGGAGAATACAAAAACTTACTTATAGTTGTCCTACCTCACCTAAATTCTCCAATCCATGACATATTTGTTTCAAGAAGTTTTGGTTAAAAAGTTTTATTTTGGATTCTCATAGGACCTTTTAGAAGATTGAAATGTCTTTCTAGTCTTTTGGAGGGGTTACTTAGTTGTGTTAAAAACGAACATAAATATGTAAAACATGCTTATCATTCTACCTTTGGGAGAATACAAAAACTTACTTATAGTTGTCCTACCTCACCTAAATTCTCCAATCCATGACATGTATGTTTCAAGAAGTTTTGGTTAAAAATTTTTATTTAGGATTCTCATAGGACCTTTTAGAAGATCAAAGTGTCTTTCTAGTCTTTTAGAGGGGTTACTTAGTTGTGTTAAAAACAAACATAAACATGTAAAACATGCTTATCATTCTACCTTTGGGAGAATACAAAAACTTACTTATAGTTGTCCTACTTCACCTAAATTCTCCAATCCATAACATATATGTTTCAAGAAGTTTTGGTTAAAAAGTTTTATTTAGGATTCTCATAGGACCTTTTAGAAGATCAAAATGTCTTTCTAGCCTATTAGAGGGGTTACTTAGTTGTGTTACAAACGAACATAAACATGTACAACATGCTTCTCATTCTACCTTTGGGAGCATACAAAAACTTACTTATAGTTGTCTTACTGCACCTAAATTCTCCAATCCATGACACATAGGTTTCAAGAAGTTTTGTTTAAAAAGTTTTGTTTAGGATTATCATAGGAACTTGAAGAAGGTCAAAGTGTCTTTCTATTATTTATAAGGGTTATTTAGGGGTGTTACAAATGAACATAAACTTGTATAAAATGATTCTCATTCTACCTTTAGGAGCATACAAAATCTTACTTATAGTTGTCTAACCTCACCTAAAATCTCCAATCCATGACACATATGTTTCAAGAATTGTTGTTTAAAAAGTTTTGTTTAGGATTCTCATGGGACCTTTTACAAGATCAAAGTGTCTTTCTAGTATTTAGACGGGTTACTTAGGGGTGTTACAAACGAACATAAACTTGTATAAAATGCTTCTCATTCTACCTTAAGCAACATACAAAAACTTACTTATAGTTGTTTAACCTCACCTAAAACCCCCGATCCATGACACATATGTTTCAAGAATTTTTGTTTAAAAAGTTTTGTTTAGGATTCTCATAGGACCTTTTACAAGATCATAGTGTCTTTCGAGTATTTAGAAGGGTTACTTAGGGGTGTTACAAACGAACATAAACTTGTATAAAATGCTTCTCATTCTACCTTAAGGAGCATACAAAAACTTACTTATAGTTGTCCTACCTCACCTAAATTCTCCAATCCATGACATGTATGTTTCAAGAAGTTTTGGTTAAAAATTTTTATTTAGGATTCTCATAGGACCTTTTAGAAGATCAAAGTGTCTTTCTAGTCTTTTAGAGGGGTTACTTAGTTGTGTTAAAAACGAACATAAACATGTAAAACATGCTTATCATTCTACCTTTGGGAGAATACAAAAACTTACTTATAGTTGTCCTACCTCACCTAAATTCTCCAATCCATAACATATATGTTTCAAGAAGTTTTGGTTAAAAACTTTTATTTGGATTCTCATAGGACCTTTTAGAAGATCAAAGTGTCTTTCTAGTATTTTAGAGGGGTTACTTAGTTGTGTTAAAAACGAACATAAACATGTAAAACATGCTTATCATTCTACCTTTGGGAGAATACAAAAACTTACTTATAGTTGTCCTACCTCACCTAAATTCTCCAATCCATGACCTGTATGTTTCAAGAAGTTTTGGTTAAAATTTTTTATTTAGGATTCTCATAGGACCTTTTAGAAGATCAAAGTGTCTTTCTAGTCTTTTAGAGGGGTTACTTAGTTGTGTTAAAAACGAACATAAACATGTAAAACATGCTTATCATTCTACCTTTGGGAGAATACAAAAACTTACTTATAGTTGTCCTACTTCACCTAAATTCTCCAATCCATAACATATATGTTTCAAGAAGTTTTGGTTAAAAAGTTTTATTTAGGATTCTCATAGGACCTTTTAGAAGATCAAAGTGTCTTTCTAGCCTATTAGAGGGGTTACTTAGTTGTGTTACAATCGAACATAAACATGTAAAACATGCTTATCATTCTACCTTTGGGAGAATACAAAAACTTACTTATAGTTGTCCTACCTCACCTAAATTCTCCAATCCATGACATGTATGTTTCAAGAAGTTTTGGTTAAAATTTTTTATTTAGGATTCTCGTAGGACCTTTTAGAAGATCAAAGTGTCTTTCTAGTCTTTTAGAGGGGTTACTTAGTTGTGTTAAAAACGAACATAAACATGTAAAACATGCTTATCATTTTACCTTTGGGAGAATACAAAAACTTACTTATAGTTGTCCTACCTCACCTAAATTCTCCAATCCATAACATATATGTTTCAAGAAGTTTTGGTTAAAAACTTTTATTTAGGATTCTCATAGGACCTTTTAGAAGATCAAAGTGTCTTTCTAGTATTTTAGAGGGGTTACTTAGTTGTGTTAAAAACGAACATAAACATGTAAAACATGCTTATCATTCTACCTTGGGGAGAATACAAAAACTTACTTATAGTTGTCCTACCTCACCTAAATTCTCCAATCCATGACATATATGTTTCAAGAAGTTTTGGTTAAAAAGTTTTATTTAGGATTCTCATAGGACCTTTTAGAAGATCAAAATGTCTTTCTAGTCTTTTGGAGGGGTTACTTAGTTGTGTTAAAAACGAACATAAACATGTAAAACATGCTTATCATTCTACCTTTGGGAGAATACGAAAACTTACTTATAGTTGTCCTACCTCACCTAAATTCTCCAATCCATGACATGTATGTTTCAAGAAGTTTTGGTTAAAATTTTTTATTTAGGATTCTCATAGGACCTTTTAGAAGATCAAAGTGTCTTTCTAGTCTTTTAGAGGGGTTACTTAGTTGTGTTAAAAACAAACATAAACATGTAAAACATGCTTATCATTCTACCTTTGGGAGAATACAAAAACTTACTTATAGTTGTCCTACTTCACCTAAATTCTCCAATCCATAACATATATGTTTCAAGAAGTTTTGGTTAAAAAGTTTTATTTAGGATTCTCATAGGACCTTTTAGAAGATCAAAGTGTCTTTCTAGCCTATTAGAGGGGTTACTTAGTTGTGTTACAATCGAACATAAACATGTAAAACATGCTTATCATTCTACCTTTGGGAGAATACAAAAACTTACTTATAGTTGTCCTACCTCACCTAAATTCTCCAATCCATGACATGTATGTTTCAAGAAGGTTTGGTTAAAATTTTTTATTTAGGATTCTCATAGGACCTTTTAGAAGATCAAAGTGTCTTTCTAGTCTTTTAGAGGGGTTACTTAGTTGTGTTAAAAACGAACATAAACATGTAAAACATGCTTATCATTCTACCTTTGGGAGAATACAAAAACTTACTTATAGTTGTCCTACCTCACCTAAATTCTCCAATCCATGACATATTTGTTTCAAGAAGTTTTGGTTAAAAAGTTTTATTTTGGATTCTCATAGGACCTTTTAGAAGATTGAAATGTCTTTCTAGTCTTTTGGAGGGGTTACTTAGTTGTGTTAAAAACGAACATAAATATGTAAAACATGCTTATCATTCTACCTTTGGGAGAATACAAAAACTTACTTATAGTTGTCCTACCTCACCTAAATTCTCCAATCCATGACATGTATGTTTCAAGAAGTTTTGGTTAAAAATTTTTATTTAGGATTCTCATAGGACCTTTTAGAAGATCAAAGTGTCTTTCTAGTCTTTTAGAGGGGTTACTTAGTTGTGTTAAAAACAAACATAAACATGTAAAACATGCTTATCATTCTACCTTTGGGAGAATACAAAAACTTACTTATAGTTGTCCTACTTCACCTAAATTCTCCAATCCATAACATATATGTTTCAAGAAGTTTTGGTTAAAAAGTTTTATTTAGGATTCTCATAGGACCTTTTAGAAGATCAAAATGTCTTTCTAGTCTTTTGGAGGGGTTACTTAGTTGTGTTACAAACGAACATAAACATGTACAACATGCTTCTCATTCTACCTTTGGGAGCATACAAAAACTTACTTATAGTTGTCTTACTGCACCTAAATTCTCCAATCCATGACACATAGGTTTCAAGAAGTTTTGTTTAAAAAGTTTTGTTTAGGATTATCATAGGAACTTGAAGAAGGTCAAAGTGTCTTTCTATTATTTATAAGGGTTATTTAGGGGTGTTACAAATGAACATAAACTTGTATAAAATGATTCTCATTCTACCTTTAGGAGCATACAAAATCTTACTTATAGTTGTCTAACCTCACCTAAAATCTCCAATCCATGACACATATGTTTCAAGAATTGTTGTTTAAAAAGTTTTGTTTAGGATTCTCATGGGACCTTTTACAAGATCAAAGTGTCTTTCTAGTATTTAGACGGGTTACTTAGGGGTGTTACAAACGAACATAAACTTGTATAAAATGCTTCTCATTCTACCTTAAGCAACATACAAAAACTTACTTATAGTTGTTTAACCTCACCTAAAACCCCCGATCCATGACACATATGTTTCAAGAATTTTTGTTTAAAAAGTTTTGTTTAGGATTCTCATAGGACCTTTTACAAGATCATAGTGTCTTTCGAGTATTTAGAAGGGTTACTTAGGGGTGTTACAAACGAACATAAACTTGTATAAAATGCTTCTCATTCTACCTTAAGGAGCATACAAAAACTTACTTATAGTTGTCCTACCTCACCTAAATTCTCCAATCCATGACATGTATGTTTCAAGAAGTTTTGGTTAAAAATTTTTATTTAGGATTCTCATAGGACCTTTTAGAAGATCAAAGTGTCTTTCTAGTCTTTTAGAGGGGTTACTTAGTTGTGTTAAAAACGAACATAAACATGTAAAACATGCTTATCATTCTACCTTTGGGAGAATACAAAAACTTACTTATAGTTGTCCTACCTCACCTAAATTCTCCAATCCATAACATATATGTTTCAAGAAGTTTTGGTTAAAAACTTTTATTTGGATTCTCATAGGACCTTTTAGAAGATCAAAGTGTCTTTCTAGTATTTTAGAGGGGTTACTTAGTTGTGTTAAAAACGAACATAAACATGTAAAACATGCTTATCATTCTACCTTTGGGAGAATACAAAAACTTACTTATAGTTGTCCTACCTCACCTAAATTCTCCAATCCATGACCTGTATGTTTCAAGAAGTTTTGGTTAAAATTTTTTATTTAGGATTCTCATAGGACCTTTTAGAAGATCAAAGTGTCTTTCTAGTCTTTTAGAGGGGTTACTTAGTTGTGTTAAAAACGAACATAAACATGTAAAACATGCTTATCATTCTACCTTTGGGAGAATACAAAAACTTACTTATAGTTGTCCTACTTCACCTAAATTCTCCAATCCATAACATATATGTTTCAAGAAGTTTTGGTTAAAAAGTTTTATTTAGGATTCTCATAGGACCTTTTAGAAGATCAAAGTGTCTTTCTAGCCTATTAGAGGGGTTACTTAGTTGTGTTACAATCGAACATAAACATGTAAAACATGCTTATCATTCTACCTTTGGGAGAATACAAAAACTTACTTATAGTTGTCCTACCTCACCTAAATTCTCCAATCCATGACATGTATGTTTCAAGAAGTTTTGGTTAAAATTTTTTATTTAGGATTCTCGTAGGACCTTTTAGAAGATCAAAGTGTCTTTCTAGTCTTTTAGAGGGGTTACTTAGTTGTGTTAAAAACGAACATAAACATGTAAAACATGCTTATCATTTTACCTTTGGGAGAATACAAAAACTTACTTATAGTTGTCCTACCTCACCTAAATTCTCCAATCCATAACATATATGTTTCAAGAAGTTTTGGTTAAAAACTTTTATTTAGGATTCTCATAGGACCTTTTAGAAGATCAAAGTGTCTTTCTAGTATTTTAGAGGGGTTACTTAGTTGTGTTAAAAACGAACATAAACATGTAAAACATGCTTATCATTCTACCTTGGGGAGAATACAAAAACTTACTTATAGTTGTCCTACCTCACCTAAATTCTCCAATCCATGACATATATGTTTCAAGAAGTTTTGGTTAAAAAGTTTTATTTAGGATTCTCATAGGACCTTTTAGAAGATCAAAATGTCTTTCTAGTCTTTTGGAGGGGTTACTTAGTTGTGTTAAAAACGAACATAAACATGTAAAACATGCTTATCATTCTACCTTTGGGAGAATACGAAAACTTACTTATAGTTGTCCTACCTCACCTAAATTCTCCAATCCATGACATGTATGTTTCAAGAAGTTTTGGTTAAAATTTTTTATTTAGGATTCTCATAGGACCTTTTAGAAGATCAAAGTGTCTTTCTAGTCTTTTAGAGGGGTTACTTAGTTGTGTTAAAAACGAACATAAACATGTAAAACATGCTTATCATTCTACCTTTGGGAGAATACAAAAACTTACTTATAGTTGTCCTACCTCACCTAAATTCTCCAATCCATGACATATTTGTTTCAAGAAGTTTTGGTTAAAAAGTTTTATTTTGGATTCTCATAGGACCTTTTAGAAGATTGAAATGTCTTTCTAGTCTTTTGGAGGGGTTACTTAGTTGTGTTAAAAACGAACATAAATATGTAAAACATGCTTATCATTCTACCTTTGGGAGAATACAAAAACTTACTTATAGTTGTCCTACCTCACCTAAATTCTCCAATCCATGACATGTATGTTTCAAGAAGTTTTGGTTAAAATTTTTTATTTAGGATTCTCATAGGACCTTTTAGAAGATCAAAGTGTCTTTCTAGTCTTTTAGAGGGGTTACTTAGTTGTGTTAAAAACAAACATAAACATGTAAAACATGCTTATCATTCTACCTTTGGGAGAATACAAAAACTTACTTATAGTTGTCCTACTTCACCTAAATTCTCCAATCCATAACATATATGTTTCAAGAAGTTTTGGTTAAAAAGTTTTATTTAGGATTCTCATAGGACCTTTTAGAAGATCAAAATGTCTTTCTAGTCTTTTGGAGGGGTTACTTAGTTGTGTTACAAACGAACATAAACATGTACAACATGCTTCTCATTCTACCTTTGGGAGCATACAAAAACTTACTTATAGTTGTCTTACTGCACCTAAATTCTCCAATCCATGACACATAGGTTTCAAGAAGTTTTGTTTAAAAAGTTTTGTTTAGGATTATCATAGGAACTTGAAGAAGGTCAAAGTGTCTTTCTATTATTTATAAGGGTTATTTAGGGGTGTTACAAATGAACATAAACTTGTATAAAATGATTCTCATTCTACCTTTAGGAGCATACAAAATCTTACTTATAGTTGTCTAACCTCACCTAAAATCTCCAATCCATGACACATATGTTTCAAGAATTGTTGTTTAAAAAGTTTTGTTTAGGATTCTCATGGGACCTTTTACAAGATCAAAGTGTCTTTCTAGTATTTAGACGGGTTACTTAGGGGTGTTACAAACGAACATAAACTTGTATAAAATGCTTCTCATTCTACCTTAAGCAACATACAAAAACTTACTTATAGTTGTTTAACCTCACCTAAAACCCCCGATCCATGACACATATGTTTCAAGAATTTTTGTTTAAAAAGTTTTGTTTAGGATTCTCATAGGACCTTTTACAAGATCATAGTGTCTTTCGAGTATTTAGAAGGGTTACTTAGGGGTGTTACAAACGAACATAAACTTGTATAAAGTGCTTCTCATTCTACCTTAAGGAGCATACAAAAACTTACTTATAGTTGTCCTACCTCACCTAAATTCTCCAATCCATGACATGTATGTTTCAAGAAGTTTTGGTTAAAAATTTTTATTTAGGATTCTCATAGGACCTTTTAGAAGATCAAAGTGTCTTTCTAGTCTTTTAGAGGGGTTACTTAGTTGTGTTAAAAACGAACATAAACATGTAAAACATGCTTATCATTCTACCTTTGGGAGAATACAAAAACTTACTTATAGTTGTCCTACCTCACCTAAATTCTCCAATCCATAACATATATGTTTCAAGAAGTTTTAGTTAAAAACTTTTATTTGGATTCTCATAGGACCTTTTAGAAGATCAAAGTGTCTTTCTAGTATTTTAGAGGGGTTACTTAGTTGTGTTAAAAACGAACATAAACATGTAAAACATGCTTATCATTCTACCTTTGGGAGAATACAAAAACTTACTTATAGTTGTCCTACCTCACCTAAATTCTCCAATCCATGACCTGTATGTTTCAAGAAGTTTTGGTTAAAATTTTTTATTTAGGATTCTCATAGGACCTTTTAGAAGATCAAAGTGTCTTTCTAGTCTTTTAGAGGGGTTACTTAGTTGTGTTAAAAACGAACATAAACATGTAAAACATGCTTATCATTCTACCTTTGGGAGAATACAAAAACTTACTTATAGTTGTCCTACTTCACCTAAATTCTCCAATCCATAACATATATGTTTCAAGAAGTTTTGGTTAAAAAGTTTTATTTAGGATTCTCATAGGACCTTTTAGAAGATCAAAGTGTCTTTCTAGCCTATTAGAGGGGTTACTTAGTTGTGTTACAATCGAACATAAACATGTAAAACATGCTTATCATTCTACCTTTGGGAGAATACAAAAACTTACTTATAGTTGTCCTACCTCACCTAAATTCTCCAATCCATGACATGTATGTTTCAAGAAGTTTTGGTTAAAATTTTTTATTTAGGATTCTCGTAGGACCTTTTAGAAGATCAAAGTGTCTTTCTAGTCTTTTAGAGGGGTTACTTAGTTGTGTTAAAAACGAACATAAACATGTAAAACATGCTTATCATTTTACCTTTGGGAGAATACAAAAACTTACTTATAGTTGTCCTACCTCACCTAAATTCTCCAATCCATAACATATATGTTTCAAGAAGTTTTGGTTAAAAACTTTTATTTAGGATTCTCATAGGACCTTTTAGAAGATCAAAGTGTCTTTCTAGTATTTTAGAGGGGTTACTTAGTTGTGTTAAAAACGAACATAAACATGTAAAACATGCTTATCATTCTACCTTGGGGAGAATACAAAAACTTACTTATAGTTGTCCTACCTCACCTAAATTCTCCAATCCATGACATATATGTTTCAAGAAGTTTTGGTTAAAAAGTTTTATTTAGGATTCTCATAGGACCTTTTAGAAGATCAAAATGTCTTTCTAGTCTTTTGGAGGGGTTACTTAGTTGTGTTAAAAACGAACATAAACATGTAAAACATGCTTATCATTCTACCTTTGGGAGAATACGAAAACTTACTTATAGTTGTCCTACCTCACCTAAATTCTCCAATCCATGACATGTATGTTTCAAGAAGTTTTGGTTAAAATTTTTTATTTAGGATTCTCATAGGACCTTTTAGAAGATCAAAGTGTCTTTCTAGTCTTTTAGAGGGGTTACTTAGTTGTGTTAAAAACAAACATAAACATGTAAAACATGCTTATCATTCTACCTTTGGGAGAATACAAAAACTTACTTATAGTTGTCCTACCTCACCTAAATTCTCCAATCCATGACCTGTATGTTTCAAGAAGTTTTGGTTAAAATTTTTTATTTAGGATTCTCATAGGACCTTTTAGAAGATCAAAGTGTCTTTCTAGTCTTTTAGAGGGGTTACTTAGTTGTGTTAAAAACGAACATAAACATGTAAAACATGCTTATCATTCTACCTTTGGGAGAATACAAAAACTTACTTATAGTTGTCCTACCTCACCTAAATTCTCCAATCCATGACATGTATGTTTCAAGAAGTTTTGGTTAAAATTTTTTATTTAGGATTCTCATAGGACCTTTTAGAAGATCAAAGTGTCTTTCTAGTCTTTTAGAGGGGTTACTTAGTTGTGTTAAAAACAAACATAAACATGTAAAACATGCTTATCATTCTACCTTTGGGAGAATACAAAAACTTACTTATAGTTGTCCTACTTCACCTAAATTCTCCAATCCATAACATATATGTTTCAAGAAGTTTTGGTTAAAAAGTTTTATTTAGGATTCTCATAGGACCTTTTAGAAGATCAAAATGTCTTTCTAGTCTTTTGGAGGGGTTACTTAGTTGTGTTACAAACGAACATAAACATGTACAACATGCTTCTCATTCTACCTTTGGGAGCATACAAAAACTTACTTATAGTTGTCTTACTGCACCTAAATTCTCCAATCCATGACACATAGGTTTCAAGAAGTTTTGTTTAAAAAGTTTTGTTTAGGATTATCATAGGAACTTGAAGAAGGTCAAAGTGTCTTTCTATTATTTATAAGGGTTATTTAGGGGTGTTACAAATGAACATAAACTTGTATAAAATGATTCTCATTCTACCTTTAGGAGCATACAAAATCTTACTTATAGTTGTCTAACCTCACCTAAAATCTCCAATCCATGACACATATGTTTCAAGAATTGTTGTTTAAAAAGTTTTGTTTAGGATTCTCATGGGACCTTTTACAAGATCAAAGTGTCTTTCTAGTATTTAGACGGGTTACTTAGGGGTGTTACAAACGAACATAAACTTGTATAAAATGCTTCTCATTCTACCTTAAGCAACATACAAAAACTTACTTATAGTTGTTTAACCTCACCTAAAACCCCCGATCCATGACACATATGTTTCAAGAATTTTTGTTTAAAAAGTTTTGTTTAGGATTCTCATAGGACCTTTTACAAGATCATAGTGTCTTTCGAGTATTTAGAAGGGTTACTTAGGGGTGTTACAAACGAACATAAACTTGTATAAAATGCTTCTCATTCTACCTTAAGGAGCATACAAAAACTTACTTATAGTTGTCCTACCTCACCTAAATTCTCCAATCCATGACATGTATGTTTCAAGAAGTTTTGGTTAAAAATTTTTATTTAGGATTCTCATAGGACCTTTTAGAAGATCAAAGTGTCTTTCTAGTCTTTTAGAGGGGTTACTTAGTTGTGTTAAAAACGAACATAAACATGTAAAACATGCTTATCATTCTACCTTTGGGAGAATACAAAAACTTACTTATAGTTGTCCTACCTCACCTAAATTCTCCAATCCATAACATATATGTTTCAAGAAGTTTTGGTTAAAAACTTTTATTTGGATTCTCATAGGACCTTTTAGAAGATCAAAGTGTCTTTCTAGTATTTTAGAGGGGTTACTTAGTTGTGTTAAAAACGAACATAAACATGTAAAACATGCTTATCATTCTACCTTTGGGAGAATACAAAAACTTACTTATAGTTGTCCTACTTCACCTAAATTCTCCAATCCATAAAATATATGTTTCAAGAAGTTTTGGTTAAAAAGTTTTATTTAGGATTCTCATAGGACCTTTTAGAAGATCAAAGTGTCTTTCTAGCCTATTAGAGGGGTTACTTAGTTGTGTTAAAAACGAACATAAACATGTAAAACATGCTTATCATTCTACCTTTGGGAGAATACAAAAACTTACTTATAGTTGTCCTACCTCACCTAAATTCTCCAATCCATGACATGTATGTTTCAAGAAGTTTTGGTTAAAATTTTTTATTTAGGATTCTCATAGTTCCTTTTAGAAGATCAAAGTGTCTTTCTAGTCTTTTAGAGGGGTTACTTAGTTGTGTTAAAAACGAACATAAACATGTAAAACATGCTTATCATTCTACCTTTGGGAGAATACAAAAACTTACTTATAGTTGTCCTACTTCACCTAAATTCTCCAATCCATAACATATATGTTTCAAGAAGTTTTGGTTAAAAAGTTTTATTTAGGATTCTCATAGGACCTTTTAGAAGATCAAAGTGTCTTTCTAGCCTATTAGAGGGGTTACTTAGTTGTGTTACAATCGAACATAAACATGTAAAACATGCTTATCATTCTACCTTTGGGAGAATACAAAAACTTACTTATAGTTGTCCTACCTCACCTAAATTCTCCAATCCATGACATGTATGTTTCAAGAAGTTTTGGTTAAAATTTTTTATTTAGGATTCTCGTAGGACCTTTTAGAAGATCAAAGTGTCTTTCTAGTCTTTTAGAGGGGTTACTTAGTTGTGTTAAAAACGAACATAAACATGTAAAACATGCTTATCATTTTACCTTTGGGAGAATACAAAAACTTACTTATAGTTGTCCTACCTCACCTAAATTCTCCAATCCATAACATATATGTTTCAAGAAGTTTTGGTTAAAAACTTTTATTTAGGATTCTCATAGGACCTTTTAGAAGATCAAAGTGTCTTTCTAGTATTTTAGAGGGGTTACTTAGTTGTGTTAAAAACGAACATAAACATGTAAAACATGCTTATCATTCTACCTTGGGGAGAATACAAAAACTTACTTATAGTTGTCCTACCTCACCTAAATTCTCCAATCCATGACATATATGTTTCAAGAAGTTTTGGTTAAAAAGTTTTATTTAGGATTCTCATAGGACCTTTTAGAAGATCAAAATGTCTTTCTAGTCTTTTGGAGGGGTTACTTAGTTGTGTTAAAAACGAACATAAACATGTAAAACATGCTTATCATTCTACCTTTGGGAGAATACGAAAACTTACTTATAGTTGTCCTACCTCACCTAAATTCTCCAATCCATGACATGTATGTTTCAAGAAGTTTTGGTTAAAATTTTTTATTTAGGATTCTCATAGGACCTTTTAGAAGATCAAAGTGTCTTTCTAGTCTTTTAGAGGGGTTACTTAGTTGTGTTAAAAACAAACATAAACATGTAAAACATGCTTATCATTCTACCTTTGGGAGAATACAAAAACTTACTTATAGTTGTCCTACCTCACCTAAATTCTCCAATCCATGACCTGTATGTTTCAAGAAGTTTTGGTTAAAATTTTTTATTTAGGATTCTCATAGGACCTTTTAGAAGATCAAAGTGTCTTTCTAGTCTTTTAGAGGGGTTACTTAGTTGTGTTAAAAACGAACATAAACATGTAAAACATGCTTATCATTCTACCTTTGGGAGAATACAAAAACTTACTTATAGTTGTCCTACCTCACCTAAATTCTCCAATCCATGACATGTATGTTTCAAGAAGTTTTGGTTAAAATTTTTTATTTAGGATTCTCATAGGACCTTTTAGAAGATCAAAGTGTCTTTCTAGTCTTTTAGAGGGGTTACTTAGTTGTGTTAAAAACAAACATAAACATGTAAAACATGCTTATCATTCTACCTTTGGGAGAATACAAAAACTTACTTATAGTTGTCCTACTTCACCTAAATTCTCCAATCCATAACATATATGTTTCAAGAAGTTTTGGTTAAAAAGTTTTATTTAGGATTCTCATAGGACCTTTTAGAAGATCAAAATGTCTTTCTAGTCTTTTGGAGGGGTTACTTAGTTGTGTTACAAACGAACATAAACATGTACAACATGCTTCTCATTCTACCTTTGGGAGCATACAAAAACTTACTTATAGTTGTCTTACTGCACCTAAATTCTCCAATCCATGACACATAGGTTTCAAGAAGTTTTGTTTAAAAAGTTTTGTTTAGGATTATCATAGGAACTTGAAGAAGGTCAAAGTGTCTTTCTATTATTTATAAGGGTTATTTAGGGGTGTTACAAATGAACATAAACTTGTATAAAATGATTCTCATTCTACCTTTAGGAGCATACAAAATCTTACTTATAGTTGTCTAACCTCACCTAAAATCTCCAATCCATGACACATATGTTTCAAGAATTGTTGTTTAAAAAGTTTTGTTTAGGATTCTCATGGGACCTTTTACAAGATCAAAGTGTCTTTCTAGTATTTAGACGGGTTACTTAGGGGTGTTACAAACGAACATAAACTTGTATAAAATGCTTCTCATTCTACCTTAAGCAACATACAAAAACTTACTTATAGTTGTTTAACCTCACCTAAAACCCCCGATCCATGACACATATGTTTCAAGAATTTTTGTTTAAAAAGTTTTGTTTAGGATTCTCATAGGACCTTTTACAAGATCATAGTGTCTTTCGAGTATTTAGAAGGGTTACTTAGGGGTGTTACAAACGAACATAAACTTGTATAAAATGCTTCTCATTCTACCTTAAGGAGCATACAAAAACTTACTTATAGTTGTCCTACCTCACCTAAATTCTCCAATCCATGACATGTATGTTTCAAGAAGTTTTGGTTAAAAATTTTTATTTAGGATTCTCATAGGACCTTTTAGAAGATCAAAGTGTCTTTCTAGTCTTTTAGAGGGGTTACTTAGTTGTGTTAAAAACGAACATAAACATGTAAAACATGCTTATCATTCTACCTTTGGGAGAATACAAAAACTTACTTATAGTTGTCCTACCTCACCTAAATTCTCCAATCCATAACATATATGTTTCAAGAAGTTTTGGTTAAAAACTTTTATTTGGATTCTCATAGGACCTTTTAGAAGATCAAAGTGTCTTTCTAGTATTTTAGAGGGGTTACTTAGTTGTGTTAAAAACGAACATAAACATGTAAAACATGCTTATCATTCTACCTTTGGGAGAATACAAAAACTTACTTATAGTTGTCCTACCTCACCTAAATTCTCCAATCCATGACCTGTATGTTTCAAGAAGTTTTGGTTAAAATTTTTTATTTAGGATTCTCATAGGACCTTTTAGAAGATCAAAGTGTCTTTCTAGTCTTTTAGAGGGGTTACTTAGTTGTGTTAAAAACGAACATAAACATGTAAAACATGCTTATCATTCTACCTTTGGGAGAATACAAAAACTTACTTATAGTTGTCCTACTTCACCTAAATTCTCCAATCCATAACATATATGTTTCAAGAAGTTTTGGTTAAAAAGTTTTATTTAGGATTCTCATAGGACCTTTTAGAAGATCAAAGTGTCTTTCTAGCCTATTAGAGGGGTTACTTAGTTGTGTTACAATCGAACATAAACATGTAAAACATGCTTATCATTCTACCTTTGGGAGAATACAAAAACTTACTTATAGTTGTCCTACCTCACCTAAATTCTCCAATCCATGACATGTATGTTTCAAGAAGTTTTGGTTAAAATTTTTTATTTAGGATTCTCGTAGGACCTTTTAGAAGATCAAAGTGTCTTTCTAGTCTTTTAGAGGGGTTACTTAGTTGTGTTAAAAACGAACATAAACATGTAAAACATGCTTATCATTTTACCTTTGGGAGAATACAAAAACTTACTTATAGTTGTCCTACCTCACCTAAATTCTCCAATCCATAACATATATGTTTCAAGAAGTTTTGGTTAAAAACTTTTATTTAGGATTCTCATAGGACCTTTTAGAAGATCAAAGTGTCTTTCTAGTATTTTAGAGGGGTTACTTAGTTGTGTTAAAAACGAACATAAACATGTAAAACATGCTTATCATTCTACCTTGGGGAGAATACAAAAACTTACTTATAGTTGTCCTACCTCACCTAAATTCTCCAATCCATGACATATATGTTTCAAGAAGTTTTGGTTAAAAAGTTTTATTTAGGATTCTCATAGGACCTTTTAGAAGATCAAAATGTCTTTCTAGTCTTTTGGAGGGGTTACTTAGTTGTGTTAAAAACGAACATAAACATGTAAAACATGCTTATCATTCTACCTTTGGGAGAATACGAAAACTTACTTATAGTTGTCCTACCTCACCTAAATTCTCCAATCCATGACATGTATGTTTCAAGAAGTTTTGGTTAAAATTTTTTATTTAGGATTCTCATAGGACCTTTTAGAAGATCAAAGTGTCTTTCTAGTCTTTTAGAGGGGTTACTTAGTTGTGTTAAAAACAAACATAAACATGTAAAACATGCTTATCATTCTACCTTTGGGAGAATACAAAAACTTACTTATAGTTGTCCTACTTCACCTAAATTCTCCAATCCATAACATATATGTTTCAAGAAGTTTTGGTTAAAAAGTTTTATTTAGGATTCTCATAGGACCTTTTAGAAGATCAAAGTGTCTTTCTAGCCTATTAGAGGGGTTACTTAGTTGTGTTACAATCGAACATAAACATGTAAAACATGCTTATCATTCTACCTTTGGGAGAATACAAAAACTTACTTATAGTTGTCCTACCTCACCTAAATTCTCCAATCCATGACATGTATGTTTCAAGAAGTTTTGGTTAAAATTTTTTATTTAGGATTCTCATAGGACCTTTTAGAAGATCAAAGTGTCTTTCTAGTCTTTTAGAGGGGTTACTTAGTTGTGTTAAAAACGAACATAAACATGTAAAACATGCTTATCATTCTACCTTTGGGAGAATACAATAACTTACTTATCGTTGTCCTACTTCACCTAAATTCTCCAATCCATAACATATATGTTTCAAGAAGTTTTGGTTAAAAAGTTTTATTTAGGATTCTCATAGGACCTTTTAGAAGATCAAAGTGTCTTTCTAGCCTATTAGAGGGGTCACTTAGTTGTGTTACAATCGAACATAAACATGTAAAACATGCTTATCATTCTACCTTTGGGAGAATACAAAAAATTACTTATAGTTGTCCTACCTCACCTAAATTCTCCAATCCATGACATGTATGTTTCAAGAAGTTTTGGTTAAAATTTTTTATTTAGGATTCTCATAGGACCTTTTAGAAGATCAAAGTGTCTTTCTAGTCTTTTAGAGGGGTTACTTAGTTGTGTTAAAAACGAACATAAACATGTAAAACATGCTTATCATTCTACCTTTGGGAGAATACAAAAACTTACTTATAGTTGTCCTACCTCACCTAAATTCTCCAATCCATGACATATTTGTTTCAAGAAGTTTTGGTTAAAAAGTTTTATTTTGGATTCTCATAGGACCTTTTAGAAGATCGAAATGTCTTTCTAGTCTTTTGGAGGGGTTACTTAGTTGTGTTAAAAACGAACATAAATATGTAAAACATGCTTATCATTCTACCTTTGGGAGAATACAAAAACTTACTTATAGTTGTCCTACCTCACCTAAATTCTCCAATCCATGACATGTATGTTTCAAGAAGTTTTGGTTAAAATTTTTTATTTAGGATTCTCATAGGACCTTTTAGAAGATCAAAGTGTCTTTCTAGTCTTTTAGAGGGGTTACTTATGTTAGTTTTTGAGTGTAGAAGGGATTGTATGAAGAGAGAAGCTCTTAGAACCGTTTAGGGTTCTTAGAGTGAGAGAACTAGGTTAACCGAGAGAGTAGAGAGTTTGGAGCTTGGGAATGAGTTTCCCTTAACTTGTATTGATGTTCAAGGTTTACAATGCTTAAATAGAGATGCTACTAGGGTTCTGGACACTTAAAACAATAAACAAAGGAGAAGAAGACAAGAGAGAGGTAACGGCTCCAAGGTAGATAGCGACAGCACACTGAGGAGAGAGAAAGGTGTGTTCTGCCTTGGGATCAGTCTTCCTGCGCTTCTGATCAACTCCAGACAAGTTGGTACTTATGTTGGGGACATAACCAAACTATAAACCATCTAAGTCACATGTTTATTTAGTCCCCAAATTCAAACCAATGCACCAGACCTCATCCGGCTCTTTTCCCTCTCATAAACCCTAACCGGCTATCTTCCTTGTTAAACACTTCTTGTACTTCTTTCTTCTTCATTTCAACACTCCCCCTCAAGCTTGATCATGGAGATGGAGTGATCAAGCTTGGAACCGTAGATACTTACCTCATTAAAAACCTTGATATAGAAAAACCACTTGGGATAAAAACTATATCAAGGGAAAAAGAGTATAAGCTCTACGGCCTAGGGTTCTTCAAGCTTGAGAGAGATCAATGAGTCCAAGCCTAGGGAGAATGGACTCACAAACCTTCAATGTAGCAGCCTTGGTGAAGATGTCTGCTAGTTGATCCGAGCTTCTTGTGTAACAAGGTAAGATCACACCTTCTTGAACCTTCTGCCTCACCTTGTGACAATCCACCTCTATGTGCTTTGTTCTCTCATGAAACACTGAGTTGGAAGCTATGTGTATTGCTGCTTGATTATCACAATGCATTGTGATTGGAGTTGGTTGATCAATGCCTAAATCTTCAAGTAAAGCCTTCAGCCATGTCAACTCATTTGTAAGCTTCCTCATTGCTCTATACTCTGCCTCTGCACTTGAACAAGACACCACCTTCTGCTTCTTTGTTTTCCAAGTCACAAGATTGCCTCCAATGAATGTACAATAGCCTGAAGTGGACCTCCTATCTTGTCTATCTCCTGCCCAATCTGCATCACAATATCCTACAATCTCTGTGCTTTGATTGCACCCCATCCATATTCCTTGGCCAGGAGATCCATTGAGGTACCTTAGGATCCGGTCCACCATATTCCAATGATGCATCATTGGAGCTTGCATATGCTGGCTTACCTGGTTCACTGCAAAACACAAGTCAGGCCTTGTAATGGTAAGATAAATCAGCTTACCAACCATCCTTCTATAGAGTGTAATGTCTCCAAATGGCTCCTTTGCAATCTCCCCCTCTCTTGTGACTTTGTAGCCTTCTTCAAGAGGTGTCTTGGCTGTCTTTCCATTGAGCTTACCTGCTTCACTCAACAAATCAAGAGTGTACTTCCTTTGTGATAAGAAGAGGCCTTCTTTAGACCGGCACACTTCTATCCCTAGGAAGTACTTTAGTTCACCAAGATCCTTGATATCAAACACAGATTTCAAATGATCTTTGCAAGCTTGAATTCCTACCTTGTCACTCCCTGAGATGATGATATCATCTACATAAATGAGAATGACAACAATACCTTCTTGGCTTGATTGAGTGAAGAGAGTATGATCAGCTTCTGATCTACTAAAACCCTTTTCCATGAGAGTTGTGCTTAGCTTGTGGTACCAAGCTCTAGGAGATTGTTTGAGACCATAGATTGCCTTCTTCAACCTCAGAACCTTTCCTTGTGTTACCATGCCTTCAAGACCAGGTGGTGGAGTCATGTAAACCTCATCCTCTAGCTCTCCTTGGAGGAATGCATTCTTGACATCCATTTGATGCAAATCCCACTCCAAGTTTGTTGCTAAGGACAGAATCACTCTCACTGTATGAAGCTTGGCTACTGGTGCAAAAGTGTCTCTATAATCCTCTCCATAGGTTTGTGTAAACCCTCTTGCAACTAATCTGGCCTTGTACCTCTCTATCTCTCCATTGCTCTTGTATTTGATAGTGAAAACCCATTTGGAACTCACTGCCCTCTTCTTCCTTGGTAAATCTGTTTCATACCAAGTGTTGTTGTTTTCCATTGCCTTGATCTCTTCTCCAACTGCATCAGTCCACTTCTTGTGCTCCTTAGCTTCTTCATAGGTTTTAGGAACCCATTCAGCATCAATAGCACCTATAAACACCTTGTGCTCAGTTGGGAAGTGAGCAAGTGTGCAAACAGCTTGTGTTGGATGAGCTACTGCCTTGCAATTGTAGTAAACCCTAGTCTTCATCCATTCAGACGGGTCCTTTCTCTCTCTAGTACTTCTCCTAAGTACTTGTACCGGTTGATCAGTTTGTACTCCAGAATGTGTCTCCTCTTGTTGTTGCACCACTTCTGGTTGTTGTTGCATCATTTCAGATTCCATATCATCCATTTGATGCATACCTAGTTCTTGTACTTCACCTTGATCATGCGTGGATGAATCTTCTTGTTGATGATCAGCTTGTGATTCTCCATTTGATTCTCCATTGTCCCCCTCATGATCAAGGTGAGTAGCCTCATCAATAGTGTTGGTTTGCACAGCTGGTTTGTCCTTCTTGGTATCCTCTTTCTTCTCTGGTTGAGTGATCCCAAGACTCTCCAAAATCATCCTTAAGTTGTTGGCACGGTCAGAAGGATTGTTGGGAAGATCTTTAAGGTTATCCCAACTCCTTTCTTCATAGAAACCTTTTGATTCCACAAATCTGACATCTCTAGAGACCAATACTCTTCTTGTTTCAGGTACATAGCATTTGTATCCCCTTTGGCTAGTAGAATACCCAATGAACATTGCTTTGACACTCCTTGTATCAAGCTTATCTCTCTGCTCTCCTGGTTTTAAAACAAAACACAAACACCCAAATACACGTAAGTGATGAATTGAAGGTTTGGTTTTGTTCAATACCTGATATGGTGAGACATCTTGAAGAACTTTGGTGGGTGTTCTATTGATTAGATAGCAAGCAGACATCACAGCATCACTCCAAAACCTTTTGGGAACATTTGTATGGAACATTATTGATCTGGCCACCTCCATCAAGTGTCTATTCTTTCTCTCAGCCACACCATTTTGTTGTGGAGTGTATGGACAGCTTGTTTGGTGAATGATCCCATGTTTTGCTAAGTGTTGTTTGAATGCATTGCTTGTGTATTCCCCACCATTGTCTGACCTAAAGATTTTAATCTTGGCATTGAAGTTGTTAGTCACATAGTTTTGAAAGTTTGTGAATGCTTCTAACACCCTATCTTTAGATTGAATCAATGTTAACCAAGTGTACTTGGATTTCTCATCAATGAATGTCACAAAGTACTTATGGTTTTCTCTAGAAACACATGGAGCAGTCCAAACATCAGAGTGAACAAGATCAAAGCAGTTTGCATACACGGTTTTAGAACTAGGAAAGACTGATTTGCAATGTTTACCAAGGATACATGCCTCACAATCATCATTTTTAAAAGAAACAAAGGGCAACAATAAACCTAAGGCACGAGAGTGAGGGTGACCAAGTCTAGCATGCCAAACAGAATCATTAACTAGAGTAGAGCTAAAAACAGTAGGAGATAATTCAGATGCAAGGTTGGTGTCTTCAAGCATGTATAACTCATCCTTTGTCACACCCTTTCCAAGCAACTTACTTGTCTTAATATCCTGAAAAATCACATCATTAGGACTGAAAATAACATTGCATTTAAGATCAGTAGCTACTCTCTTAACACTTAGCAAGTTTGATGTGAAACTAGGCATGTAAAAAGCTTTTGATTCTCTATCAAACAACTTAACATTTCCTATGCCTTTAATTGGAATCCTTTCACCATTAGCAATCACAACATTACCAAGAGCAGGTTCAACATTCTTTATCAAGTTTAAATCACTAATCATGTGATGTGAAGCACCTGAGTCTACTATCAATGGCTTATGATCAGATATGGAATGTTTGTGATTGATTAAAGCATGAAAGGAGCTACCAAGAACATTACCAGAACCTTCCTTGAAGGCTTTGATGAGGGCATCAAGATCAGACCTCCTCACCAATTCATTTTGAGGCGCCACATTAGGAGCAGGGGCAAAGGCTGGTACCATCTCTCTACAATCATTTCCAAGCCGGTTTGAAGAAGTGGAAGCACCAGGAGCACCAGCAGCTTGAACATGGGTTGATTCACTTGAGTAATGAGCTCTCTGGTCCTTGAACTTGTTGGTGAAAGCCGGTTTGAGATGGGGATGAAGTAACCAACATTTGTCCTTGAAATGGCCCTTCCTCTTGCAATGATCACAAACACCAGGGATCCTCCTCTCCTCAGGCTTGTAAGCACCTTTGTGAGCAGTGGCTAGCTCACCTTTCCTTCCAAACAACCCAAAGGATCCTTGCTCCTTTTGGATTTGTGCACACACTTCATCTAGGTTGGGAAGAGTTTCTGCCCTTAACATGTGTGTGATGAGACCATTGTAAGCTGGATTGAGGGTTAACAAGAGTGCAAACACCTTGTCTTGTTCCCTCCTCTCATTTAGAACCTGTGGATCAACTGTTGGTGGCCTCAGCATTTCCAACTCTGCCCACAATGATCTAAACTTCCCAAAGTGTTGCTTGAACTCCATATCTTCTTGGCTCAGATTGTTGATGGCCATCTTCACTTCAAACACCCTACTGAGGTTAGACATGTTGCCATAGACCTTGTACAAGGTGTCCCATAAGTCTTTGGAGCTCTCACAGTAGGAGTAAGCTTCCAACAGAGACGGTTCAAGGGAGCTTTGAAGAATGGACAGCACATGTTGGTCTCCTTGGATCCATGCTTCTTCATCTTCAAGGGCTGCTTCTTCAACAGCTTCCTCATCAGCCTTAGCCTCAGCCTCAGCTTCTCCTTTAGCAGCTTCACCTTTGGGCTCAGCTTTCTTCATCTTCATTGGAGCAGTGTCACATAAGACATGCTTCCACAAGCCTCTTCCACCAAGAGCACTTTTGGCCATTCTAGCCCACACCAAGTAGTTGGCTCCTTTAAGAGTCACTGGAATAATCACCCTTGAGTTCTCCATGACTGAGCAGAGAGGGAATATCAAGAGAAAATGGTTTCAAAAGATTTAGAACAAAAGAGAGAAGAACCGGGTAGAGTATTAAGCGTAAGGGAGTTTAGGAACAGAAAAGTTTGAATCAAGAATCAGAGATTTTCAAGAGTGTGAGGAGTGTTGCGGAAGAGAGAATAGGTTCAGGAGCTTAAGAGCTCTGATACCATGTTAGTTTTTGAGTGTAGAAGGGATTGTATGAAGAGAGAAGCTCTTAGAACCGTTTAGGGTTCTTAGAGCGAGAGAACTAGGTTAACCGAGAGAGTAGAGAGTTTGGAGCTTGGGAATGAGTTTCCCTTAACTTGTATTGATGTTCAAGGTTTACAATGCTTAAATAGAGATGCTACTAGGGTTCTGGACACTTAAAACAATAAACAAAGGAGAAGAAGACAAGAGAGAGGTAACGGCTCCAAGGTAGATAGCGACAGCACACTGAGGAGAGAGAAAGGTGTGTTCTGCCTTGGGATCAGTCTTCCTGCGCTTCTGATCAACTCCAGACAAGTTGGTACTTATGTTGGGGACATAACCAAACTATAAACCATCTAAGTCACATGTTTATTTAGTCCCCAAATTCAAACCAATGCACCAGACCTCATCCGGCTCTTTTCCCTCTCATAAACCCTAACCGGCTATCTTCCTTGTTAAACACTTCTTGTACTTCTTTCTTCTTCATTTCAACAACTTAGTTGTGTTAAAAACAAACATAAACATGTAAAACATGCTTATCATTCTACCTTTGGGAGAATACAAAAACTTACTTATAGTTGTCCTGCTTCACCTAAATTCTCCAATCCATAACATATATGTTTCAAGAAGTTTTGGTTAAAAAGTTTTATTTAGGATTCTCATATGACCTTTTAGAAGATCAAAGTGTCTTTCTAGCCTATTAGAGGGGTTACTTAGTTGTGTTACAATCGAACATAAACATGTAAAACATGCTTATCATTCTACCTTTGGGAGAATACAAAAACTTACTTATAGTTGTCCTACCTCACCTAAATTCTCCAATCCATGACATGTATGTTTCAAGAAGTTTTGGTTAAAATTTTTTATTTAGGATTCTCATAGGACCTTTTAGAAGATCAAAGTGTCTTTCTAGTCTTTTAGAGGGGTTACTTAGTTGTGTTAAAAACGAACATAAACATGTAAAACATGCTTATCATTCTACCTTTGGGAGAATACAAAAACTTACTTATAGTTGTCCTACCTCACCTAAATTCTCCAATCCATGACATATATGTTTCAAGAAGTTTTGGTTAAAAAGTTTTATTTTGGATTCTCATAGGACCTTTTAGAAGATCGAAATGTCTTTCTAGTCTTTTGGAGGGGTTGCTTAGTTGTGTTAAAAACGAACATAAATATGTAAAACATGCTTATCATTCTACCTTTGGGAGAATACAAAAACTTACTTATAGTTGTCCTACTTCACCTAAATTCTCCAATCCATAACATATATGTTTCAAGAAGTTTTGGTTAAAAAGTTTTATTTAGGATTCTCATAGGACCTTTTAGAAGATCAAAGTGTCTTTCTAGCCTATTAGAGGGGTTACTTAGTTGTGTTACAATCGAACATAAACATGTAAAACATGCTTATCATTCTACCTTTGGGAGAATACAAAAACTTACTTATAGTTGTCCTACCTCACCTAAATTCTCCAATCCATGACATGTATGTTTCAAGAAGTTTTGGTTAAAATTTTTTATTTAGGATTCTCGTAGGACCTTTTAGAAGATCAAAGTGTCTTTCTAGTCTTTTAGAGGGGTTACTTAGTTGTGTTAAAAACAAACATAAACATGTAAAACATGCTTATCATTCTACCTTTGGGAGAATACAAAAACTTACTTATAGTTGTCCTACTTCACCTAAATTCTCCAATCCATAACATATATGTTTCAAGAAGTTTTGGTTAAAAAGTTTTATTTAGGATTCTCATAGGACCTTTTAGAAGATCAAAGTGTCTTTCTAGCCTATTAGAGGGGTTACTTAGTTGTGTTACAATCGAACATAAACATGTAAAACATGCTTATCATTCTACCTTTGGGAGAATACAAAAAATTACTTATAGTTGTCCTACCTCACCTAAATTCTCCAATCCATGACATGTATGTTTCAAGAAGTTTTGGTTAAAATTTTTTATTTAGGATTCTCATAGGACCTTTTAGAAGATCAAAGTGTCTTTCTAGTCTTTTAGAGGGGTTACTTAGTTGTGTTAAAAACGAACATAAACATGTAAAACATGCTTATCATTCTACCTTTGGGAGAATACAAAAACTTACTTATAGTTGTCCTACCTCACCTAAATTCTCCAATCCATGACATATTTGTTTCAAGAAGTTTTGGTTAAAAAGTTTTATTTTGGATTCTCATAGGACCTTTTAGAAGATCGAAATGTCTTTCTAGTCTTTTGGAGGGGTTACTTAGTTGTGTTAAAAACGAACATAAATATGTAAAACATGCTTATCATTCTACCTTTGGGAGAATACAAAAACTTACTTATAGTTGTCCTACCTCACCTAAATTCTCCAATCCATGACATGTATGTTTCAAGAAGTTTTGGTTAAAATTTTTTATTTAGGATTCTCATAGGACCTTTTAGAAGATCAAAGTGTCTTTCTAGTCTTTTAGAGGGGTTACTTAGTTGTGTTAAAAACAAACATAAACATGTAAAACATGCTTATCATTCTACCTTTGGGAGAATACAAAAACTTACTTATAGTTGTCCTACTTCACCTAAATTCTCCAATCCATAACATATATGTTTCAAGAAGTTTTGGTTAAAAAGTTTTATTTAGGATTCTCATATGACCTTTTAGAAGATCAAAGTGTCTTTCTAGCCTATTAGAGGGGTTACTTAGTTGTGTTACAATCGAACATAAACATGTAAAACATGCTTATCATTCTACCTTTGGGAGAATACAAAAACTTACTTATAGTTGTCCTACCTCACCTAAATTCTCCAATCCATGACATGTATGTTTCAAGAAGTTTTGGTTAAAATTTTTTATTTAGGATTCTCATAGGACCTTTTAGAAGATCAAAGTGTCTTTCTAGTCTTTTAGAGGGGTTACTTAGTTGTGTTAAAAACGAACATAAACATGTAAAACATGCTTATCATTCTACCTTTGGGAGAATACAAAAACTTACTTATAGTTGTCCTACCTCACCTAAATTCTCCAATCCATGACATATATGTTTCAAGAAGTTTTGGTTAAAAAGTTTTATTTTGGATTCTCATAGGACCTTTTAGAAGATCGAAATGTCTTTCTAGTCTTTTGGAGGGGTTACTTAGTTGTGTTAAAAACGAACATAAATATGTAAAACATGCTTATCATTCTACCTTTGGGAGAATACAAAAACTTACTTATAGTTGTCCTACTTCACCTAAATTCTCCAATCCATAACATATATGTTTCAAGAAGTTTTGGTTAAAAAGTTTTATTTAGGATTCTCATAGGACCTTTTAGAAGATCAAAGTGTCTTTCTAGCCTATTAGAGGGGTTACTTAGTTGTGTTACAATCGAACATAAACATGTAAAACATGCTTATCATTCTACCTTTGGGAGAATACAAAAACTTACTTATAGTTGTCCTACCTCACCTAAATTCTCCAATCCATGACATGTATGTTTCAAGAAGTTTTGGTTAAAATGTTTTATTTAGGATTCTCATAGGACCTTTTAGAAGATCAAAGTGTCTTTCTAGTCTTTTAGAGGGGTTACTTAGTTGTGTTAAAAACGAACATAAACATGTAAAACATGCTTATCATTCTACCTTTGGGAGAATACAAAAACTTACTTATAGTTGTCCTACCTCACCTAAATTCTCCAATCCATGACATATATGTTTCAAGAAGTTTTGGTTAAAATTTTTTATTTAGGATTCTCATAGGACCTTTTAGAAGATCAAAGTGTCTTTCTAGTATTTTAGAGGGGTTACTTAGTTGTGTTAAAAACGAACATAAACATGTAAAACATGCTTATCATTCTACCTTTGGGAGAATACAAAAACTTACTTATAGTTGTCCTACCTCACCTAAATTCTTCAATCCATGACATGTATGTTTCAAGAAGTTTTGGTTAAAATTTTTTATTTAGGATTCTCATAGGACCTTTTAGAAGATCAAAGTGTCTTTCTAGTCTTTTAGAGGGGTTACTTAGTTGTGTTAAAAACGAACATAAACATGTAAAACATGCTTATCATTCTACCTTTGGGAGAATACAAAAACTTACTTATAGTTGTCCTACTTCACCTAAATTCTCCAATCCATAACATATATGTTTCAAGAAGTTTTGGTTAAAAAGTTTTATTTAGGATTCTCATAGGACCTTTTAGAAGATCAAAGTGTCTTTCTAGCCTATTAGAGGGGTTACTTAGTTGTGTTACAATCGAACATAAACATGTAAAACATGCTTATCATTCTACCTTTGGGAGAATACAAAAACTTACTTATGTCCTACCTCACCTAAATTCTCCAATCCATGACATGTATGTTTCAAGAAGTTTTGGTTAAAATTTTTTATTTAGGATTCTCATAGGACCTTTTAGAAGATCAAAGTGTCTTTCTAGTCTTTTAGAGGGGTTACTTAGTTGTGTTAAAAACGAACATAAACATGTAAAACATGCTTATCATTCTACCTTGGGGAGAATACAAAAACTTACTTATAGTTGTCCTACCTCACCTAAATTCTCCAATCCATGACATATATGTTTCAAGAAGTTTTGGTTAAAAAGTTTTATTTAGGATTCTCATAGGACCTTTTAGAAGATCAAAATGTCTTTCTAGTCTTTTGGAGGGGTTACTTAGTTGTGTTAAAAACGGACATAAACATGTAAAACATGCTTATCATTCTACCTTTGGGAGAATACGAAAACTTACTTATAGTTGTCCTACCTCACCTAAATTTTCCAATCCATGACATGTATGTTTCAAGAAGTTTTGGTTAAAATTTTTTATTTAGGATTCTCATAGGACCTTTTAGAAGATCAAAGTGTCTTTCTAGTCTTTTAGAGGGGTTACTTAGTTGTGTTAAAAACGAACATAAACATGTAAAACATGCTTATCATTCTACCTTTGGGAGAATACAAAAACTTACTTATAGTTGTCCTACTTCACCTAAATTCTCCAATCCATAACATATATGTTTCAAGAAGTTTTGGTTAAAAAGTTTTATTTAGGATTCTCATAGGACCTTTTAAAAGATCAAAGTGTCTTTCTAGCCTATTAGAGGGGTTACTTAGTTGTGTTACAATCGAACATAAACATGTAAAACATGCTTATCATTCTACCTTTGGGAGAATACAAAAACTTACTTATGTCCTACCTCACCTAAATTCTCCAATCCATGACATGTATGTTTCAAGAAGTTTTGGTTAAAATTTTTTATTTAGGATTCTCATAGGACCTTTTAGAAGATCAAAGTGTCTTTCTAGTCTTTTAGAGGGGTTACTTAGTTGTGTTAAAAACGAACATAAACATGTAAAACATGCTTATCATTCTACCTTGGGGAGAATACAAAAACTTACTTATAGTTGTCCTACCTCACCTAAATTCTCCAATCCATGACATATATGTTTCAAGAAGTTTTGGTTAAAAAGTTTTATTTAGGATTCTCATAGGACCTTTTAGAAGATCAAAATGTCTTTCTAGTCTTTTGGAGGGGTTACTTAGTTGTGTTAAAAACGAACATAAACATGTAAAACATGCTTATCATTCTACCTTTGGGAGAATACGAAAACTTACTTATAGTTGTCCTACCTCACCTAAATTCTCCAATCCATGACATGTATGTTTCAAGAAGTTTTGGTTAAAATTTTTTTATTTAGGATTCTCATAGGACCTTTTAGAAGATCAAAGTGTCTTTCTAGTCTTTTAGAGGGGTTACTTAGTTGTGTTAAAAACAAACATAAACATGTAAAACATGCTTATCATTCTACCTTTGGGAGAATACAAAAACTTACTTATAGTTGTCCTACTTCACCTAAATTCTCCAATCCATAACATATATGTTTCAAGAAGTTTTGGTTAAAAAGTTTTATTTAGGATTCTCATAGGACCATTTAGAAGATCAAAGTGTCTTTCTAGCCTATTAGAGGGGTTACTTAGTTGTGTTACAATCGAACATAAACATGTAAAACATGCTTATTATTCTACCTTTGGGAGAATACAAAAACTTACTTATAGTTGTCCTACCTCACCTAAATTCTCCAATCCATGACATGTATGTTTCAAGAAGTTTTGGTTAAAATTTTTTATTTAGGATACTCATAGGACCTTTTAGAAGATCAAAGTGTCTTTCTAGTCTTTTAGAGGGGTTACTTAGTTGTGTTAAAAACGAACATAAACATGTAAAACATGCTTATCATTCTACCTTTGGGAGAATACAAAAACTTACTTATAGTTGTCCTACCTCACCTAAATTCTCCAATTCATGACATATATGTTTCAAGAAGTTTTGGTTAAAAAGTTTTATTTTGGATTCTCATAGGACCTTTTAGAAGATCGAAATGTCTTTCTAGTCTTTTGGAGGGGTTACTTAGTTGTGTTAAAAACGAACATAAACATGTAAAACATGCTTATCATTCTACCTTTGGGAGAATACAAAAACTTACTTATAGTTGTCCTACTTCACCTAAATTCTCCAATCCATAACATATATGTTTCAAGAAGTTTTGGTTAAAAAGTTTTATTTAGGATTCTCATAGGACCTTTTAGAAGATCAAAGTGTCTTTCTAGCCTATTAGAGGGGTTACTTAGTTGTGTTACAATCGAACATAAACATGTAAAACATGCTTATCATTCTACCTTTGGGAGAATACAAAAACTTACTTATAGTTGTCCTACCTCACCTAAATTCTCAAATCCATGACATGTATGTTTCAAGAAGTTTTGGTTAAAATTTTTTATTTAGGATTCTCATAGGACCTTTTAGAAGATCAAAGTGTCTTTCTAGTCTTTTAGAGGGGTTACTTAGTTGTGTTAAAAACGAACATAAACATGTAAAACATGCTTATCATTCTACCTTTGGGAGAATACAAAAACTTACTTATAGTTGTCCTACCTCACCTAAATTCTCCAATCCATGACATATATGTTTCAAGAAGTTTTGGTTAAAAAGTTTTATTTTGGATTCTCATAGGACCTTTTAGAAGATCGAAATGTCTTTCTAGTCTTTTGGAGGGGTTACTTAGTTGTGTTAAAAACCAACATACATATGTAAAACATGCTTATCATTCTACCTTTGGGAGAATACAAAAACTTACTTATAGTTGTCCTACTTCACCTAAATTCTCCAATCCATGACATATATGTTTCAAGAAGTTTTGGTTAAAATTTTTTATTTTGGATTCTCATAGGACCTTTTAGAAGATCAAAGTGTCTTTCTAGTATTTAGACGGGTTACTTAGGGGTGTTACAAACGAACATAAACTTGTATAAAATATTGATCATGATTAGAACAGATGTGCAATCTTGTGTATTATCAAAATGGGAATTCTGAAGTACATATGTCACCGACTGTGTCGGCGACATGGATGTTGAAGTGAAGTATGGATGAGTTATATTCTATCATCGATGATGACATCGTCGATGATAGAATAGAATCGACGACATCATCGACGATGTCATGGACGGTTCTATTATATCCGTTGGCGATTCACATAGAATAGAAGACGCGGACAGACTCTCCTCTTTTAGATTCAAATTCAAATTGTTTCATTTTCCCCAAATGCTTATTTCGAAATGTAAACCCATTTAGGGTTTCCTTATGCTCTCCTCCTCTATATAAGGAGATGTAACACAAGCTCAAAAAGATTAATCTCTTAAGATGTTTAATATCTAAATCTATCATTATTCTCTCTTATTTTTGCTCAACAACACTCAAGAACACTCATGCTTAATCTCTAAATCTATCATGGTATCAGAGCTAAGATCTCTATTTTCTTGATTCTCTCTTTATTTCACAATTCTCTCACTCTTAAAATCATTAATCTTCAGTTCTTCACTCTCTGTCCAAAATCTCTCTGTCCCTAAATCTCTCACTGTATTTTATTTGTTCATCACTCTTACTCTCTGTCCTAAATCCTAAGTCTTGCACCAAGCCTCAGTGGTTCTCAGTCCTTATTCTTTTCTCGGTCTTAAAACCCTAACAGTGGTTCTCATCTCAGTTATTCAAGCTTTATCTACTCTCTTCAGTCATTCACCATGGAAGACTCTACTCATTTTAGCTCCAGCTTGAGGCCTACTGTTGTTCCTGTTGTGCTCAAAGGGATTAACTACAGGACATGGCAGAGGACCATCAAGAGTGCCATTTGTGGAAGAGGATTGTGGGATCACATTTTGGAGGATAAAACTCCAACTGAAGAAGATGAAGCCAAGAAGAAGGATGAGGAAACTAAGAAGGCAGAGGCTAAGTGGTTTCAAGAAGATCAGCTGGTGCTTGGTTTTCTCCAAAACTCTCTTGACCCATCCATCCTTGAAGCTTATTCTCATTGTGAGACAGCCAAGTCACTGTGGGACACTCTCAAGAAGATTTATGGAGATGTCTCTAATCTGAGCAGAGTTTATGAAGTCAAGAAGGCCATAAGTGAGCTGAAACAAGAAGACCATGACTTTACCAAGTATCTTGGGAAGTTCTCTTCAGCATGGTCTGAACTTGAGATGCTAAGGCCAAGTACTATGAACCCCAAGATTCTCATTGAGAGAAAGGAGCAAGACAAGATCTTTGGCCTTCTACTCAACTTGGATCCGGTTTACAATGATGTCATAATGAAGATCCTAAGGGAGACTACACTTCCTGATTTTGAAGAGGTATGCTCTAGGATCCAAAAGGAGGAAGGAAACATTGGTTTGTTTAGAGGAAAGGGGGAGTTGGTGACTGCCAACAAAGCTGGCTTCAAACCTGAGGAGAAGAAGGCGCCATTTTGTGAGCATTGCAAGAGGAAAGGCCACTCCAAGGATAAGTGTTGGGTTCTTCATCCCCACCTCAAACCAGCCAAGTTCAAGGACTCAAGGGCAAATGCCAACATCTCTCAAGAAGCTGTGAATGAACCTGCCTCTACTTCAGCTCAAGGAGGGGAGCTTGCACTCTACACAGCCACTGAATATGTGAAGAGGAGTGACCTTGAGGACCTCATTAAGGCCTATGCCTCTAACCTCTCGGGTATCTCTTTATTTTCACATAAATTGCTTAGTAAAACTGATCATAAGTTGGTAGTAGATTCAGGAGCTTCTCACCACATGATTAGTGATGCTAAGTTGTTAAAAGATATTAAACCTGCCCTAGGAAGAGTAACTATAGCTGATGGTCAAGGGATTCCTATAATCGGTACAGGAAAGTTGAGATTATTTAACAAGGAAAGTGATGCCTTTTATGTTCCTAAGTTTAAATCTAACTTGCTGTCGGTTAAGAGGATCACTAAAGACTTGAATTGCAATGTTATCTTTGGGCCTAATGATGTTTGTTTTCAGGATATTAAGAATGGAAAGGTTATTGGAAGAGGTGGTACACAAGATGAGCTTTACCTCCTTGAAGACACTTCTCCAAGCAACTCGGATTCATTAGCTTTTAAATCCTCTTTTTCTTTCAATCAAAATGTCCTATGGCATGCTAGACTAGGACATCCTCATGCTCGTGCTTTGAACTTAATGTTGCCTAATGTTAGCTATGATCATTCAACTTGTGAAGCTTGTATTCTTGGCAAACATTGTAGAACTATCTTTCCTAAATCAACTACTATCTATGAACATTGCTTTGATCTTGTGCACTCTGATGTTTGGACTTCACCTTGTCTGTCTAGAGATAGAAACAAGTATTTTGTGACTTTCATAGATGAAAAATCAAAATATACTTGGGTAACATTGCTGCCATCTAAAGATAGGGTGTTTGATGCATTTTTGAATTTCCAAAACTATGTTACTAATCAGTTTAATGCCAAGATCAAAGTGTTTAGGTCAGATAATGGAGGGGAGTATACAAGCCAAAGATTCAAAGCTCACTTGAACAAATGTGGGATCCTTCATCAAACAAGCTGTCCCCATACTCCTCAACAAAATGGTGTGGCTGAAAGGAAGAACAGACATCTCATGGAAGTGGCTAGGTCCATGATGTTCCACACCAATGTTCCTAAGAGGTTTTGGGGGGATGCAGTCTTGGCAGCTTGTTATCTCATCAATAGGATCCCAACTAGAGTCCTTCAAGACATTTCACCATATGAGGTATTGAACAAAGCCAAACCATTTATTGAACACTTACGTGTGTTTGGTTGTGTTTGTTTTGTGTATATCTCAGGAGATCAAAGGAATAAGCTAGATGCTAAGAGCACAAGGTGTATGTTCCTTGGATACTCCACAACTCAGAAGGGCTACAAGTGCTTTGATCCAAGCAACAACAGGACCTATGTTTCAAGGGATGTTAAGTTCATTGAGGGGCAGAGATACTATGAGAAGAGGGATTGGGAAGGTTTGAAGGATCTCTCAAGATCACCCTCAGATTTGGCTACCAGTTTGAAGTACTTGCTGGACCACTTGGGTAATGATACCCCACGGCCAGAAAAGTCTGAGACACCTACCCAGGAAGCTCAACAAGAGGATACTGAACCAGCAACACACACTCAGGAACCGACTCAAGCTCAAGAAGACACTCTACCTCAAGATCAGAACCAAGTGGACTTGGATATGGATGAGGATGAGATGGTTTATCAAGAGGCAGTGGGTAATGAGGAAGTGGTTGATCAACAGGTTCAGCAACTCAGGAGAAGCACAAGGGAAAAGAAAGATCCATCAGAATGGATGAAGACAAGAGTCTACTACAACAACCAAGCAGTAGCTCATCCTAGCCAGTCTACTTGTTCTATTGACTTGCTCCCATCTAGTCACATGGCCTTTCTTGGAAAGATTGAGTTAAATCAGGTTCCTAAGACTTATGAAGAGGCTGAGGGAATCAAGGTTTGGATGGATGCAGTAAAGGATGAGAAAGAGGCTATGGAGAGGAACCACACTTGGATTGTAGAGAAGCTGCCAAAAAGGAAAAAGACAGTCAGCTCAAAATGGGTCTTCACAATCAAGTATAAAAGCAATGGAGACATAGAGAGGTACAAGGCAAGGCTAGTGGCAAGGGGATTCACCCAAACCTATGGAGAAGACTATACAGACACCTTTGCACCAGTGGCTAAACTTCATACAGTGAGAGTCACATTGAGCTTAGCCACAAACCTCTCATGGAATCTATGGCAGATGGATGTGAAGAATGCCTTTCTACAAGGTGAACTTGAAGAGGAAGTGTATATGACCCCACCACCAGGTTTAAAGCACTTGTGTAAAGATGGTGAAGTGTTGAGGCTGAGAAGGGCAATTTATGGTCTGAAGCAATCACCAAGGGCATGGTACCATAAGCTTAGTCACACTCTTATGGACCATGGTTTCAAGAAGTCTCAATCCGATCATACATTGTTCACGCTTCAAAGTGCTCAAGGAGTGGTGGTGGTTCTGATTTATGTGGATGATTTGATTATCACAGGAAGTGATAATGATGGGATTCAATCCACAAAGGCCTTTCTCAAGAGTTCCTTTGATATTAAAGACCTTGGTGAGTTGAAGTATTTCTTGGGCATTGAAGTTTGCAGATTCAATGATGGATTGTTTCTATCCCAAAGGAAGTATGTTAAGGACTTGTTGACCGAAACAAGTATGCTTGATTGCAAGATTGCAAAGACTCCTCTTGAAGATGGCTACCAAGTCAATAGAAAGGGGGAGAAATCAGATGAAGTCAAGTTCAAGGATGTCTCATTGTACAGGAGGCTGGTTGGGAAGCTTATCTACCTCACTCTCACAAGACCAGACTTGTGCTTTGCTGTGAATCAAGTGAGCCAACATATGCAATCACCCACAGTGTATCATTGGAGTTTGATTGAGAGGATACTCAGATATCTCAAAGGATCAACTGGACAAGGCATTTGGATGGGTAAGAATGATAGCACATAGATTGTTGGCTATTGTGACGCAGATTGGGCTGGTGATAAGAGTGATAGGAGATCAACAACCGGCTATTGCACCTTCATTGGAGGCAACTTGGTGACTTGGAAGACAAAGAAGCAGAAGGTGGTATCTTGTTCTAGTGCTGAAGCTGAGTATAGGGCCATGAGGAAGCTTGCAACCGAGCTAACATGGCTGAAGGCTCTGCTTAAGGACTTTGGTATAGAGCAATCAAGTCCAATCACCTTCCATTGTGACAACCAGGCTGCTATTCACATTGCAACCAACTCAGTGTTTCATGAGAGGACAAAACACATTGAGATTGATTGTCACAAGGTGAGGGAGAAGATTGAAGATGGAACCATTCTGCCTTGTTACACAAAGAGTGAAGATCAGCTTGCAGACATCTTCACCAAGGCTGCTAGTCTTAAGGTTTGCACTCATGTCTTTGGCAAACTAGGGCTGGTGGCTATCCATGATTAGAACTCTCCTGATTCATGAGCAGCATACTCTTTTTCCCTTGATGTGGTTTTGTCCCAAGTGGTTTTCCACATCAAGGTTTTTTAATGAGGTGTTGCCATGATCATTCCAAGTTCAGTCTTTAGGGTGATTCCAAAGTCTGAACTTGAGGGGGAGTATTGATCATGATTAGAACAGATGTGCAATCTTGTGTATTATCAAAATGGGAATTCTGAAGTACATATGTCACCGACTGTGTCGGCGACATGGATGTTGAAGTGAAGTATGGAAGAGTTATATTCTATCATCGATGATGACATCGTCGATGATAGAATAGAATCGACGACATCATCGACGATGTCATGGACGGTTCTATTATATCCGTTGGCGATTCACATAGAATAGAAGACGCGGACAGACTCTCCTCTTTTAGATTCAAATTCAAATTGTTTCATTTTCCCCAAATGCTTATTTCGAAATGTAAACCCATTTAGGGTTTCCTTATGCTCTCCTCCTCTATATAAGGAGATGTAACACAAGCTCAAAAAGATTAATCTCTTAAGATGTTTAATATCTAAATCTATCATTATTCTCTCTTATTTTTGCTCAACAACACTCAAGAACACTCATGCTTAATCTCTAAATCTATCATAAAATGCTTCTCATTCTACCTTAAGCAACATACAAAAACTTACTTATAGTTGTTTAACCTCACCTAAAACCCCCGATCCATGACACATATGTTTCAAGAATTTTTGTTTAAAAAGTTTTGTTTAGGATTCTCATAGGACCTTTTACAAGATCATAGTGTCTTTCGAGTATTTAGAAGGGTTACTTAGGGGTGTTTCAAACGAACATAAACTTTTATAAAATGCTTCTCATTCTACCTTAAGGAGCATACAAAAACTTACTTATAGTTGTCCTACCTCACCTAAATTCTCCAATCCATGAAATGTATGTTTCAAGAAGTTTTGGTTAAATTTTTTTATTTAGGATTCTCATAGGACCTTTTAGAAGATCAAAGTGTCTTTCTAGTCTTTTAGAGGGGTTACTTAGTTGTGTTAAAAACGAACATAAACATGTAAAACATGCTTATCATTCTACCATTGGGAGAATACAAAAACTTACTTATAGTTGTCCTACTTCACCTAAATTCTCCAATCCATGACATATATGTTTCAAGAAGTTTTGGTTAAAAAGTTTTATTTTGGATTCTCATAGGACCTTTTAGAAGATCAAAATGTCTTTCTAGTCTTTTGGAGGGGTTACTTAGTTGTGTTACAAACGAACATAAACATGTACAACATGCTTCTCATTCTACCTTAGGGAGCTTACAAAAACTTACTTATAGTTGTCTTACTGCACCTAAATTCTCCAATCCATGACACATAGGTTTCAAGAAGTTTTGTTTAAAAAGTTTTGTTTAGGATTATCATAGGAACTTGAAGAAGGTCAAAGTGTCTTTCTATTATTTAGAAGGGTTATTTAGGGGTGTTACAAATGAACATAAACTTGTATAAAATGATTCTCATTCTACCTTTAGGAGCATACAAAATCTTACTTATAGTTGTCTAACCTCACCTAAAATCTCCAATCCATGACACATATGTTTCAAGAATTGTTGTTTAAAAAGTTTTGTTTAGGATTCTCATGGGACCTTTTACAAGATCAAAGTGTCTTTCTAGTATTTAGACGGGTTACTTAGGGGTGTTACAAACGAACATAAACTTGTATAAAATGCTTCTCATTCTACCTTAAGCAACATACAAAAACTTACTTATAGTTGTTTAACCTCACCTAAAACCCCCGATCCATGACACATATGTTTCAAGAATTTTTGTTTAAAAAGTTTTGTTTAGGATTCTCATAGGACCTTTTACAAGATCATAGTGTCTTTCGAGTATTTAGAAGGGTTACTTAGGGGTGTTAAAAACGAACATAAACTTGTATAAAATGCTTCTCATTCTACCTTAAGGAGCATACAAAAACTTACTTATAGTTGTCCTACCTCACCTAAATTCTCCAATCCATGACATGTATGTTTCAAGAAGTTTTGGTTAAAATTTTTTATTTATGATTCTCATAGGACCTTTTAGAAGATCAAAGTGTCTTTCTAGTCTTTTAGAGGGGTTACTTAGTTGTGTTAAAAACGAACATAAACATGTAAAACATGCTTATCATTCTACCTTTGGGAGAATACAAAAACTTACTTATAGTTGTCCTACCTCACCTAAATTCTCCAATCCATGACATGTATGTTTCAAGAAGTTTTGGTTAAAAAGTTTTATTTAGGATTCTCATAGGACCTTTTAGAAGATCAAAGTGTCTTTCTAGTCTTTTAGAGGGGTTACTTAGTTGTGTTAAAAACGAACATAAACATGTAAAACATGCTTATCATTCTACCTTTGGGAGAATACAAAAACTTACTTATAGTTGTCCTACCTCACCTAAATTCTCCAATCCATGACATATATGTTTCAAGAAGTTTTGGTTAAAAAGTTTTATTTTGGATTCTCATAGGACCTTTTAGAAGATCGAAAGTGTCTTTCTAGTCTTTTGGAAGGGTTACTTAGTTGTGTTACAAACGAACATAAACATGTAAAACATGCTTATCATTCTACCTTTGGGAGAATACAAAAACTTACTTATAGTTGTCCTACCTCACCTAAATTCTCCAATCCATGACATATATGTTTCAAGAAGTTTTGGTTAAAAAGTTTTATTTTGGATTCTCATAGGACCTTTTAGAAGATCAAAGTGTCTTTCTAGTCTTTTAGAGGGGTTACTTAGTTGTGTTACAAACGAACATAAACATGTAAAACATGCTTCTCATTCTACCTTTGGGAGCATACAAAAACTTACTTATAGTTGTCTTACCTCACCTAAATTCTCCAATCCATGACACATAGGTTTCAAGAAGTTTTGTTTAAAAAGTTTTGTTTAGGATTATCATAGGAACTTTTAGAAGGTCAAAGTGTCTTTCTAGTCTTTTAGAGGGGTTACTTAGTTGTGTTACAAACGAACATAAACATGTATAAACATGCTTCTCATTCTACCTTTGGGAGCATACAAAAACTTACTTATAGTTGTCTACCTCACCTAAATTCTCCAATCCATGACACATATGTTTCAAGAAGTTTTGTTTAAAAAGTTTTATTTAGGATTCTCATAGGACCTTTTAGAAGATCAAAGTGTCTTTCTAGTATTTAGAGGGGTTACTTAGTTGTGTTAAAAACGAACATAAACATGTATCAATGTGCTATTGGTCATTCTACCTTTGGAGAATACAAAAACTTACTTATAGTTGTCCTACCTCACCTAAATTCTCCAATCCATGACATATATGTTTCAAGAAGTTTTGGTTAAAAAGTTTTAGTTTGGATTCTCATAGGACCTTTTAGAAGATCGAAATGTCTTTCTAAGTCTTTTGGATGGGTTACTTAGTTAGTGTTAAAAACGAACATAAACATGTAAAACATGCTTATCATTCTACCTTTGGGAGAATTACAAAAACTTACTTATAGTTGTCTCTTCACCTAAATTCTCCAATCCATAACATATATGTTTCAAGAAGTTTTGGTTAAAAAGTTTTATTTAGGATTCTCATAGGACCTTTTAGAAGATCAAAGTGTCTTTCTAGTATTAGACTCCTTATTTAGTTGTGTTACAATCGAACATAAACATTAAAACATGCTTATCATTCTACCTTTGGGAGCTACAAAAACTTACTTATAGTTGTCCTAATCTCACCTAAAACTCCAATCCATGACATGTATGTTTCAAGAATTGTTGGTTAAAATTTTTTATTTAGGATTCTCATAGGACCTTTTAGAAGATCAAAGTGTCTTTCTAGTCTTTTAGAGGGGTTACTTAGTTGTGTTAAAAACGAACATAAACATGTAAAACATGCTTATCATTCTACCTTTGGGAGAATACAAAAACTTACTTATAAGTTGTCCTACCTCACCTAAATTCTCCAATCCATGACATATATGTTTCAAGAATTTTGGTTAAAAAGTTTTATTTTGGATTCTCATAGGACCTTTTAGAAGATCGAAATGTCTTTCTAGTCTTTTGGAGGGGTTACTTAGTTGTGTTAAAAACGAACATAAATATGTAAAACATGCTTATCATTCTACCTTTGGGAGATACATAAACTTACTTATAGTTGTCCTACTTCACCTAAATTCTCCAATCCATAACATATATGTTTCAAGAAGTTTTGGTTAAAAAGTTTTATTTAGGATTCTCATAGGACCTTTTAGAAGATCAAAGTGTCTTTCTAGCCTATTAGAGGGGTTACTTAGTTGTGTTACAATCGAACATAAACATGTAAAACATGCTTATCATTCTACCTTTGGGAGAATACAAAAACTTACTTATAGTTGTCCTACCTCACCTAAATTCTCCAATCCATGACATATATGTTTCAAGAAGTTTTGGTTAAAAATTTTTATTTTGGATTCTCATAGGACCTTTTAGAAGATCAAAGTGTCTTTCTAGTATTTAGACGGGTTACTTAGGGGTGTTACAAACGAACATAAACTTGTATAAAATGCTTCTCATTCTACCTTAAGCAACATACAAAAACTTACTTATAGTTGTTTAACCTCACCTAAAACCCCCATCCATGACACATATGTTTCAAGAATTTTTGTTTAAAAAGTTTTGTTTAGGATTCTCATAGGACCTTTTACAAGATCATAGTGTCTTTCGAGTATTTAGAAGGGTTACTTAGGGGTGTTACAAACGAACATAAACTTTTATAAAATGCTTCTCATTCTACCTTAAGGAGCATACAAAAACTTACTTATAGTTGTCCTACCTCACCTAAATTCTCCAATCCATGACATGTATGTTTCAAGAAGTTTTGGTTAAACTTTTTTATTTAGGATTCTCATAGGACCTTTTAGAAGATCAATGTGTCTTTCTAGTCTTTTAGAGGGGTTACTTAGTTGTGTTAAAAACGAACAAAAACATGTAAAACATGCTTATCATTCTACCATTGGGAGAATACAAAAACTTACTTATAGTTGTCCTACTTCACCTAAATTCTCCAATCCATGACATATATGTTTCAAGAAGTTTTGGTTAAAAAGTTTTATTTTGGATTCTCATAGGACCTTTTAGAATATCAAAATGTCTTTCTAGTCTTTTGGAGGGGTTACTTAGTTGTGTTACAAACGAACATAAACATGTACAACATGCTTCTCATTCTACCTTTGGGAGCATACAAAAACTTACTTATAGTTGTCTTACTGCACCTAAATTCTCCAATCCATGACACATAGGTTTCAAGAAGTTTTGTTTAAAAAGTTTTATTTAGGATTATCATAGGAACTTGAAGAAGGTCAAAGTGTCTTTCTATTATTTAGAAGGGTTATTTAGGGGTGTTACAAATGAACATAAACTTGTATAAAATGATTCTCATTCTACCTTTAGGAGCATACAAAATCTTACTTATAGTTGTCTAACCTCACCTAAAATCTCCAATCCATGACACATATGTTTCAAGAATTGTTGTTTAAAAAGTTTTGTTTAGGATTCTCATGGGACCTTTTACAAGATCAAAGTGTCTTTCTAGTATTTAGACGGGTTACTTAGGGGTGTTACAAACGAACATAAACTTGTATAAAATGCTTCTCATTCTACCTTAAGCAACATACAAAAACTTACTTATAGTTGTTTAACCTCACCTAAAACCCCCGATCCATGACACATATGTTTCAAGAATTTTTGTTTAAAAAGTTTTGTTTAGGATTCTCATAGGACCTTTTACAAGATCATAGTGTCTTTCGAGTATTTAGAAGGGTTACTTAGGGGTGTTACAAACGAACATAAACTTGTATAAAATGCTTCTCATTCTACCTTAAGGAGCATACAAAAACTTACTTATAGTTGTCCTACCTCACCTAAATTCTCCAATCCATGACATGTATGTTTCAAGAAGTTTTGGTTAAAATTTTTTATTTAGGATTCTCATAGGACCTTTTAGAAGATCAAAGTGTCTTTCTAGTCTTTTAGAGGGGTTACTTAGTTGTGTTAAAAACGAACATAAACATGTAAAACATGCTTATCATTCTACCTTTGGGAGAATACAAAAACTTACTTATAGTTGTCCTACCTCACCTAAATGCTCCAATCCATGACATGTATGTTTCAAGAAGTTTTGGTTAAAAAGTTTTATTTAGGATTCTCATAGGACCTTTTAGAAGATCAAAATGTCTTTCTAGTCTTTTGGAGGGGTTACTTAGTTGTGTTAAAAACGAACATAAACATGTAAAACATGCTTATCATTCTACCTTTGGGAGAATACGAAAACTTACTTATAGTTGTCCTACCTCACCTAAATTCTCCAATCCATGACATGTATGTTTCAAGAAGTTTTGGTTAAAAATTTTTATTTAGGATTCTCATAGGACCTTTTATAAGATCAAAGTGTCTTTCTAGTCTTTTAGAGGGGTTACTTAGTTGTGTTAAAAACAAACATAAACATGTAAAACATGCTTATCATTCTACCTTTGGGAGAATACAAAAACTTACTTATAGTTGTCCTACTTCACCTAAATTCTCCAATCCATAACATATATGTTTCAAGAAGTTTTGGATAAAAAGTTTTATTTAGGATTCTCATAGGACCTTTTAGAAGATCAAAGTGTCTTTCTAGCCTATTAGAGGGGTTACTTAGTTGTGTTACAATCGAACATAAACATGTAAAACATGCTTATCATTCTACCTTTGGGAGAATACAAAAACTTACTTATAGTTGTCCTACCTCACCTAAATTCTCCAATCCATGACATGTATGTTTCAAGAAGTTTTGGTTAAATTTTTTTATTTAGGATTCTCATAGGACCTTTTAGAAGATCAAAGTGTCTTTCTAGTCTTTTAGAGGGGTTACTTAGTTGTGTTAAAAACGAACATAAACATGTAAAACATGCTTATCATTCTACCTTTGGGAGAATACAAAAACTTACTTATAGTTGTCCTACCTCACCTAAATTCTCCAATCCATGACATATATGTTTCAAGAAGTTTTGGTTAAAAAGTTTAATTTTGGATTCTCATAGGACCTTTTAGAAGATCGAAATGTCTTTCTAGTCTTTTGGAGGGGTTACTTAGTTGTGTTAAAAACGAACATAAACATGTAAAACATGCTTATCATTCTACCTTTGGGAGAATACAAAAACTTACTTATAGTTGTCCTACTTCACCTAAATTCTCCAATCCATAACATATATGTTTCAAGAAGTTTTGGTTAAAAAGTTTTATTTAGGATTCTCATAGGACCTTTTAGAAGATCAAAGTGTCTTTCTAGCCTATTAGAGGGGTTACTTAGTTGTGTTACAATCGAACATAAACATGTAAAACATGCTTATCATTCTACCTTTGGGAGAATACAAAAACTTACTTATAGTTGTCCTACCTCACCTAAATTCTCCAATCCATGACATGTATGTATTAGAGAGGAAGAAGGAATGGAGAGGCAAGGCTGGACAGAAGTAAGGAAGGCCGAAGACTCTCCTCCTCAACCTGCTTTGGTGTGTCAAGAAAGAAGAGCAGCCTTTGAGATGAAGCCCAAAGAAGTGCACAATCAATGTGCAAAATCAGGGACTTCATCTCAAGGTGCAAAAGTAGTGCACAGAAGACTCATCTGTCAATGTGCAAAATCCGGGACATCTCAAAATGCATTATCAAGGCATAAGGGAGATGTGCAAAATCAGGGACATCCTGATCATTATCAAAGTGCAAAAGAAGGGCCATGTCTGTAAGAGTTCGAAATAGAGAGGGAAAGAGCTGTTGGAGAAGGTATGGACAGCATGGACCACAAGGACAAGCTGTCACTTTCAAGCATGGACCACAAGGAGCTGTCACTTTCATCTCTTGGACAGATCTGTCTTTTGTCTTCATGTGAATTCAAATTCAAATGAATCCACCTTCCCTCCATTAGAAATTTCGAATTGTAATCAGAACTAGGGCTTCTTCTTGTTAGGATTCTCTATATAAAGAGATGTAACAACACTTGTAATACTCAATCAATTGAACAACAATTAGATTCATTCTCTTATTCTCTTGTCTTTCTTTCATGCTATCCTTCTCCCTTATTGTGTCTCTCTCTCAAACACAATAAAAACCAGGAAGAGACATGATATAGGGTTGCTTCAATGCTCCCTTGTTATGCTCTTGATTAGCTTTTCAATAGCTAAATCAAGAGCTAACTCAAATCTGCTCTTCATGGATATTACAAGAACAACACCTTCTACTTACTGATTCTCTTAATCCTCATGAGTAAACACACTCTATAAGTGATGTTAAGCTCCTGGATAAGTCTCAAATAGATAGGTGCTCTTGTCAAAGCTAAGTAGAACCGGTTCTCACCAAGACAAGCTTGGTGCGGTTCTCTTATGCTCTTCTTCTTAAGGATAACACTTGCTAATTACTGATTCTGTCCAGATTCATGAGTAAACACTCTTGATGAGTAGTTAAGCTCCTGGTCTAGTTTTCATATAGCTAAGTGCTCCTATAAACCACTAGCTTACTGGTTTTGATCTTCTCTAGGCTACAAAGCTCTAATAGAGTTGAATCAGTCTCAAACTAGTTGGTCTCTCTTTAAACAGATTCGATTTAGTCTCCCTTAAATTGTTTCTGTCCATTTATTGTTTCTTGTTCATGAGCTTAGTCTCTTCATTTCCATCATGGAATAAGAGCTAAGTCTCTGAAATCCCAACATGGTATCAGAGCATAAGATTCTAGGATTGAATCAAGCTCAAAAACCAGAGAAAAACAGAGCAAAACTCTGTCCCTTTCTCATTCAAAGCTTCCGCAAAATTCAGAGATTAAACTGAGCAAAACTCAGTCAATGTTCTCAAAACCAAAAGCTCAAACTGAGCAAAACTCAGTCCCTGAACTTCCCCTTTATTCTCTCATTCATTTATACTCTCATTCTCTGCCCATAATCTCTTAATCTGAGCTTATGTGTTCATTCATTCATTCTCTCATTCTCTGCATTTTTCTTTCATTCTCTGGTTACTTATACTTCATCTATTCTCTCTGAGTTCTGTCCTTGAAGCTCCTTAGCTCACAATGACTTAAAAATCAGAGTGCATAGCTCCTGATCAAAGCTGTGTTATTTTGAGGATTGTTGTGTGTTTCTTGGTGTTTTTAGGTGGAATGATGAACCAACTAGTGAGGACAGTTTACAAAAGGGCTGGTGTTCAGTTTCTCAGTGGCTGTACCCACTGGTCTTGAGCTTACCTAAGAAGAAGAGGCGTCCAGAAGCTGCTACAACAAGTTAGTCAAGAAAAGCATCACTGATTTCTTGGATAATCAAGTCTAGAAGTTGTCTCAAGAAGAGGCAGTGATGGAAGCTTGGATTCAAGGCTTGGTGTGCTTAAACTGAAGCTAACAAAAGGTGGTTAAGGTGTCCATACTAAAGGGAAGCTACAAGTTAAACAACCCATCAAGTCTGTTAAGACTTCACATAGCTCCAAAGGTCACAGAAAAGTCATCAAGAAGCAGCCAAAGAAGAGGAGTTAGAACCGGTTATGCAACTGATGAATCAACTCACATCTCAAATGGTGCTTCCGACTTCAAGATGGCTTAAGGGAAGGTTTAAAGGCGTGGCTCATGTCCAGGTCTAAAGCCAACAAGCTTGGAGGAAGCTTAACAGTCCGGGGGAGGTTTAAGACCTCAAAGAAAAGGAGTAAACCGAAGAGGAGCTCCAAATTCAGACTCTTCTCAAATCACAATCAAAGATTGAAAAGGCTAAACTCCTAAACTCTCACTGTTTTTTTTAAGTCTTCATTAAGTCAATTAAATCCCTTGAGTTACTTATCCATTGCTTAATCATATACTTAAAACTCATGGCATTGTACTTTAACAAGTCTTTTTTGAATCTTTGATGTGAAGGTTCATTAGGAGACCTAAAGGAGGAGTAAGACCATGGGCAGATTGGGTGACAAGGAAAGGATTCAAGGAATGGCATGAAGGAAGGCTAAGACTTGAGGCAAGGTCATGGAAGGTCCAATGGAGAAGCTTGATCCAAGATGGAGAAGGCAATCTAAAGAACCGGCCAAATCATATGCACAAAGGAACAATGGTCAAAGCTTACATCAAGGGCATGTGGAAGCTATACTCTTTTTCCCTCCTTAGGGTTTTATCCCATGAGGTTTTCCTTAAGGAGGTTTTTAATGAGGTAGCTCCCGCATCTCCAAGCTTGGCCTTTGGTCCTTTAGTGTTCCGACGCCCAAGCTTGCGGGGGAGTATTAGAGAGGAAGAAGGAATGGAGAGGCAAGGCTGGACAGAAGTAAGGAAGGCCGAAGACTCTCCTCCTCAACCTGCTTTGGTGTGTCAAGAAAGAAGAGCAGCCTTTGAGATGAAGCCCAAAGAAGTGCACAATCAATGTGCAAAATCAGGGACTTCATCTCAAGGTGCAAAAGTAGTGCACAGAAGACTCATCTGTCAATGTGCAAAATCCGGGACATCTCAAAATGCATTATCAAGGCATAAGGGAGATGTGCAAAATCAGGGACATCCTGATCATTATCAAAGTGCAAAAGAAGGGCCATGTCTGTAAGAGTTCGAAATAGAGAGGGAAAGAGCTGTTGGAGAAGGTATGGACAGCATGGACCACAAGGACAAGCTGTCACTTTCAAGCATGGACCACAAGGAGCTGTCACTTTCATCTCTTGGACAGATCTGTCTTTTGTCTTCATGTGAATTCAAATTCAAATGAATCCACCTTCCCTCCATTAGAAATTTCGAATTGTAATCAGAACTAGGGCTTCTTCTTGTTAGGATTCTCTATATAAAGAGATGTAACAACACTTGTAATACTCAATCAATTGAACAACAATTAGATTCATTCTCTTATTCTCTTGTCTTTCTTTCATGCTATCCTTCTCCCTTATTGTGTCTCTCTCTCAAACACAATAAAAACCAGGAAGAGACATGATATAGGGTTGCTTCAATGCTCCCTTGTTATGCTCTTGATTAGCTTTTCAATAGCTAAATCAAGAGCTAACTCAAATCTGCTCTTCATGGATATTACAAGAACAACACCTTCTACTTACTGATTCTCTTAATCCTCATGAGTAAACACACTCTATAAGTGATGTTAAGCTCCTGGATAAGTCTCAAATAGATAGGTGCTCTTGTCAAAGCTAAGTAGAACCGGTTCTCACCAAGACAAGCTTGGTGCGGTTCTCTTATGCTCTTCTTCTTAAGGATAACACTTGCTAATTACTGATTCTGTCCAGATTCATGAGTAAACACTCTTGATGAGTAGTTAAGCTCCTGGTCTAGTTTTCATATAGCTAAGTGCTCCTATAAACCACTAGCTTACTGGTTTTGATCTTCTCTAGGCTACAAAGCTCTAATAGAGTTGAATCAGTCTCAAACTAGTTGGTCTCTCTTTAAACAGATTCGATTTAGTCTCCCTTAAATTGTTTCTGTCCATTTATTGTTTCTTGTTCATGAGCTTAGTCTCTTCATTTCCATCATGGAATAAGAGCTAAGTCTCTGAAATCCCAACAGTATGTTTCAAGAAGTTTTGGTTAAAATTTTTTATTTAGGATTCTCGTAGGACCTTTTAGAAGATCAAAGTGTCTTTCTAGTCTTTTAGAGGGGTTACTTAGTTGTGTTAAAAACGAACATAAACATGTAAAACATGCTTATCATTCTACCTTTGGGAGAATACAAAAACTTACTTATAGTTGTCCTACCTCACCTAAATTCTCCAATCCATGACATATATGTTTCAAGAAGTTTTGGTTAAAAAGTTTTATTTAGGATTCTCATAGGACCTTTTAGAAGATCAAAATGTATTTCTAGTCTTTTGGAGGGGTTACTTAGTTGTGTTAAAAACGAACATAAACATGTAAAACATGCTTATCATTCTACCTTTGGGAGAATACAAAAACTTACTTATAGTTGTCCTACCTCACCTAAATTCTCCAATCCATGACATGTATGTTTCAAGAAGTTTTGGTTAAAATTTTTTATTTAGGATTCTCATAGGACCTTTTAGAAGATCAAAGTGTCTTTCTAGTCTTTTAGAGGGGTTACTTAGTTGTGTTAAAAACGAACATAAACATGTAAAACATGCTTATCATTCTACCTTTGGGAGAATACAAAAACTTACTTATAGTTGTCCTACTTCACCTAAATTCTCCAATCCATAACATATATGTTTCAAGAAGTTTTGGTAAAAAAGTTTTATTTAGGATTCTCATAGGACCTTTTAGAAGATCAAAGTGTCTTTCTAGCCTATTAGAGGGGTTACTTAGTTGTGTTACAATCGAACATAAACATGTAAAACATGCTTATCATTCTACCTTTGGGAGAATACAAAAACTTACTTATAGTTGTCCTACCTCACCTAAATTCTCCAATCCATGACATGTATGTTTCAAGAAGTTTTGGTTAAATTTTTTTATTTAGGATTCTCGTAGGACCTTTTAGAAGATCAAAGTGTCTTTCTAGTCTTTTAGAGGGGTTACTTAGCTGTGTTAAAAACGAACATAAACATGTAAAACATGCTTATGATTCTACCTTTGGGAGAATACAAAAACTTACTTATAGTTGTCCTACCTCACCTAAATTCTCCAATCCATGACATATATGTTTCAAGAAGTTTTGGTTGAAAAGTTTTATTTAGGATTCTCATAGGACCTTTTAGAAAATCAAAATGTCTTTCTAGTCTTTTGGAGGGGTTACTTAGTTGTGTTAAAAACGAACATAAATATGTAAAACATGCTTATCATTCTACCTTTGGGAGAATACAAAAACATACTTATAGTTGTCCTACTTCACCTAAATTCTCCAATCCATGACATATATGTTTCAAGAAGTTTTGGTTAAAAAGTTTTATTTTGGATTCTCATAGGACCTTTTAGAAGATCAAAATGTCTTTCTAGTCTTTTGGAGGGGTTACTTAGTTGTGTTACAAACGAACATAAACATGTACAACATGCTTCTCATTCTACCTTTGGGAGCATACAAAAACTTACTTATAGTTGTCTTACTGCACCTAAATTCTCCAATCCATGACACATAGGTTTCAAGAAGTTTTGTTTAAAAAGTTTTGTTTAGGATTATCATAGGAACTTGAAGAAGGTCAAAGTGTCTTTCTATTATTTAGAAGGGTTATTTAGGGGTGTTACAAATGAACATAAACTTGTATAAAATGATTCTCATTCTACCTTTAGGAGCATACAAAATCTTACTTATAGTTGTCTAACCTCACCTAAAATCTCCAATCCATGACACATATGTTTCAAGAATTGTTGTTTAAAAAGTTTTGTTTAGGATTCTCATGGGACATTTTACAAGATCAAAGTGTCTTTCTAGTATTTAATCGGGTTACTTAGGGGTGTTACAAATGAACATAAACTTGTATAAAATGCTTCTCATTCTACCTTAAGCAACATCAAAAACTTACTTATAGTTGTTTAACCTCACCTAAAACCCCCGATCCCTGACACATATGTTTCAAGAATTTTTGTTTAAAAAGTTTTGTTTAGGATTCTCATAGGACCTTTTACAAGATCATAGTGTCTTTCGAGTATTTAGAAGGGTTACTTAGGGGTGTTACAAACGAACATAAACTTGTATAAAATGCTTCTCATTCTACCTTAAGGAGCATACAAAAACTTACTTATAGTTGTCCTCCCTCACCTAAATTCTCCAATCCATGACATGTATGTTTCAAGAAGTTTTGGTTAAAATTTTTTATTTAGGATTCTCATAGGACCTTTTAGAAGATCAAAGTGTCTTTCTAGTCTTTTAGAGGGGTTACTTAGTTGTGTTAAAAATGAACATAAACATGTAAAACATGCTTATCATTCTACCTTTGGGAGAATACAAAAACTTACTTATAGTTGTCCTACCTCACCTAAATGCTCCAATCCATGACATGTATGTTTCAAGAAGTTTTGGTTAAAATTTTTTATTTAGGATTCTCATAGGATCTTTTAGAAGATCAAAGTGTCTTTCTAGTATTTTAGAGGGGTTACTTAGTTGTGTTAAAAACGAACATAAACATGTAAAACATGCTTATCATTCTACCTTTGGGAGAATACAAAAACTTACTTATAGTTGTCCTACCTCACCTAAATTCTCCAATCCATGACATATATGTTTCAAGAATTTTTGGTTAAAAAGTTTTATTTAGGATTCTCATAGGACCTTTTAGAAGATCAAAATGTCTTTCTAGTCTTTTGGAGGGGTTACTTAGTTGTGTTAAAAACGAACATAAACATGTAAAACATGCTTATCATTCTACCTTTGGGAGAATACGAAAACTTACTTATAGTTGTCCTACCTCACCTAAATTCTCCAATCCATGACATGTATGTTTCAAGAAGTTTTGGTTAAAATTTTTTATTTAGGATTCTCATAGGACCTTTTAGGAGATCAAAGTGTCTTTCTAGTCTTTTAGAGGGGTTACTTAGTTGTGTTAAAAACAAACATAAACATGTAAAACATGCTTATCATTCTACCTTTGGGAGAATACAAAAACTTACTTATAGTTGTCCTACTTCACCTAAATTCTCCAATCCATAACATATATGTTTCAAGAAGTTTTGGTTAAAAAGTTTTATTTAGGATTCTCATAGAACCTTTTAGAAGATCAAAGTGTCTTTCTAGCCTATTAGAGGGGTTACTTAGTTGTCTTACAATCGAACATAAACATGTAAAACATGCTTATCATTCTACCTTTGGGAGAATACAAAAACTTACATATAGTTGTCCTACCTCACATAAATTCTCCAATCCATGACATGTATGTTTCAAGAAGTTTTGGTTAAATTTTTTTATTTAGGATTCTCATAGGACCTTTTAGAAGATCAAAGTGTCTTTCTAGTCTTTTAGAGGGGTTACTTAGTTGTGTTAAAAACGAACATAAACATGTAAAACATGCTTATCATTCTACCTTTGGGAGAATACAAAAACTTACTTATAGTTGTCCTACCTCACCTAAATTCTCCAATCCATGACATATATGTTTCAAGAAGTTTTGGTTAAAAAGTTTTATTTTGGATTCTCATAGGACCTTTTAGAAGATCGAAATGTCTTTCTAGTCTTTTGGAGGGGTTACTTAGTTGTGTTAAAAACGAACATAAACATGTAAAACATGCTTATCATTCTACCTTTGGGAGAATACAATAACTTACTTATCGTTGTCCTACTTCACCTAAATTCTCCAATCCATAACATATATGTTTCAAGAAGTTTTGGTTAAAAAGTTTTATTTAGGATTCTCATAGGACCTTTTAGAAGATCAAAGTGTCTTTCTAGCCTATTAGAGGGGTTACTTAGTTGTGTTACAATCGAACATAAACATGTAAAACATGCTTATCATTCTACCTTTGTGAGAATACAAAAACTTACTTATAGTTGTCCTAGCTCACCTAAATTCTCCAATCCATGACATGTATGTTTCAAGAAGTTTTGGTTAAAATTTTTTATTTAGGATTCTCGTAGGACCTTTTAGAAGATCACAAAGTGTCTTTCTAGTCTTTTAGAGGGGTTACTTAGTTGTGTTAAAAACGAACATAAACATGTAAAACATGCTTATCATTCTACCTTTGGGAGAATACAAAAACTTACTTATAGTTGTCCTACCTCACCTAAATTCTCCAATCCATGACATATATGTTTCAAGAAGTTTTGGTTAAAAAGTTTTATTTAGGATTCTCATAGGACCTTTTAGAAGATCAAAATGTATTTCTAGTCTTTTGGAGGGGTTACTTAGTTGTGTTAAAAACGAACATAAACATGTAAAACATGCTTATCATTCTACCTTTGGGAGAATACAAAAACTTACTTATAGTTGTCCTACCTCACCTAAATTCTCCAATCCATGACATGTATGTTTCAAGAAGTTTTGGTTAAAATTTTTTATTTAGGATTCTCATAGGACCTTTTAGAAGATCAAAGTGTCTTTCTAGTCTTTTAGAGGGGTTACTTAGTTGTGTTAAAAACGAACATAAACATGTAAAACATGCTTATCATTCTACCTTTGGGAGAATACAAAAACTTACTTATAGTTGTCCTACTTCACCTAAATTCTCCAATCCATAACATATATGTTTCAAGAAGTTTTGGTTAAAAAGTTTTATTTAGGATTCTCATAGGACCTTTTAGAAGATCAAAGTGTCTTTCTAGCCTATTAGAGGGGTTACTTAGTTGTGTTACAATCGAACATAAACATGTAAAACATGCTTATCATTCTACCTTTGGGAGAATACAAAAACTTACTTATAGTTGTCCTACCTCACCTAAATTCTCCAATCCATGACATGTATGTTTCAAGAAGTTTTGGTTAAATTTTTTTATTTAGGATTCTCGTAGGACCTTTTAGAAGATCAAAGTGTCTTTCTAGTCTTTTAGAGGGGTTACTTAGTTGTGTTAAAAACGAACATAAACATGTAAAACATGCTTATCATTCTACCTTTGGGAGAATACAAAAACTTACTTATAGTTGTCCTACCTCACCTAAATTCTCCAATCCATGACATATATGTTTCAAGAAGTTTTGGTTAAAAAGTTTTATTTAGGATTCTCATAGGACCTTTTAGAAAATCAAAATGTCTTTCTAGTCTTTTGGAGGGGTTACTTAGTTGTGTTAAAAACGAACATAAACATGTAAAACATGCTTATCATTCTACCTTTGGGAGAATACAAAAACATACTTATAGTTGTCCTACTTCACCTAAATTCTCCAATCCATGACATATATGTTTCAAGAAGTTTTGGTTAAAAAGTTTTATTTTGGATTCTCATAGGACCTTTTAGAAGATCAAAATGTCTTTCTAGTCTTTTGGAGGGGTTACTTAGTTGTGTTACAAACGAACATAAACATGTACAACATGCTTCTCATTCTACCTTTGGGAGCATACAAAAACTTACTTATAGTTGTCTTACTGCACCTAAATTCTCCAATCCATGACACATAGGTTTCAAGAAGTTTTGTTTAAAAAGTTTTGTTTAGGATTATCATAGGAACTTGAAGAAGGTCAAAGTGTCTTTCTATTATTTAGAAGGGTTATTTAGGGGTGTTACAAATGAACATAAACTTGTATAAAATGATTCTCATTCTACCTTTAGGAGCATACAAAATCTTACTTATAGTTGTCTAACCTCACCTAAAATCTCCAATCCATGACACATATGTTTCAAGAATTGTTGTTTAAAAAGTTTTGTTTAGGATTCTCATGGGACCTTTTACAAGATCAAAGTGTCTTTCTAGTATTTAGACGGGTTACTTAGGGGTGTTACAAATGAACATAAACTTGTATAAAATGCTTCTCATTCTACCTTAAGCAACATACAAAAACTTACTTATAGTTGTTTAACCTCACCTAAAACCCCCGATCCATGACACATATGTTTCAAGAATTTTTGTTTAAAAAGTTTTGTTTAGGATTCTCATAGGACCTTTTACAAGATCATAGTGTCTTTCGAGTATTTAGAAGGGTTACTTAGGGGTGTTACAAACGAACATAAACTTGTATAAAATGCTTCTCATTCTACCTTAAGGAGCATACAAAAACTTACTTATAGTTGTCCTCCCTCACCTAAATTCTCCAATCCATGACATGTATGTTTCAAGAAGTTTTGGTTAAAATTTTTTATTTAGGATTCTCATAGGACCTTTTAGAAGATCAAAGTGTCTTTCTAGTCTTTTAGAGGGGTTACTTAGTTGTGTTAAAAACGAACATAAACATGTAAAACATGCTTATCATTCTACCTTTGGGAGAATACAAAAACATACTTATAGTTGTCCTACCTCACCTAAATTCTCAAATCCATGACATGTATGTTTCAAGAAGTTTTGGTTAAAATTTTTTATTTAGGATTCTCATAGGACCTTTTAGAAGATCAAAGTGTCTTTCTAGTATTTTAGAGGGGTTACTTAGTTGTGTTAAAAACGAACATAAACATGTAAAACATGCTTATCATTCTACCTTTGGGAGAATACAAAAACTTACTTATAGTTGTCCTACCTCACCTAAATTCTCCAATCCATGACATGTATGTTTCAAGAAGTTTTGGTTAAAATTTTTTATTTAGGATTCTCATAGGACCTTTTAGAAGATCAAAGTGTCTTTCTAGTCTTTTAGAGGGGTTACTTAGTTGTGTTAAAAACGAACATAAACATGTAAAACATGCTTATCATTCTACCTTTGGGAGAATACAAAAACTTACTTATAGTTGTCCTACTTCACCTAAATTCTCCAATCCATAACATATATGTTTCAAGAAGTTTTGGTTAAAAAGTTTTATTTAGGATTCTCATAGGACCTTTTAGAAGATCAAAGTGTCTTTCTAGCCTATTAGAGGGGTTACTTAGTTGTGTTACAATCGAACATAAACATGTAAAACATGCTTATCATTCTACCTTTGGGAGAATACAAAAACTTACTTATAGTTGTCCTACCTCACCTAAATTCTCCAATCCATGACATATATGTTTCAAGAAGTTTTGGTTAAAAAGTTTTATTTTGGATTCTCATAGGACCTTTTGTGAGAATATAAGATTTAGAGTATGAGAGTAGAAGGATTGAGTGTAGTATTGAAGAGAGAAACCAAGAAACCCTATTAGGGTTCTTGGCGGCTAGAGAGAGAGAAGAAGAATGCGGTTGTAAAAGAGAAGAATAATTCTCTGTATTGATCAATAATGAGTTACAACAAATATATATGAAGACTACTAGGGTTTATGCCCATTAAACAATTGATAAACCAGAAGAAAACAAAGGAGAAAAGCGCAGGAAGAGAGAGAGACAAACGGTCACTAGATGGTGACTCCTTCTTGTCTTGTTCCTGGTGAAAGTGACAGGTCCTAAGGAGTTCAGACCTTGGTCTTTAATGCTCTGGTCCTCTCAGACTTTCCCAAAGTGGTAATAAGCCAATATACTGAAGTTTGCTTATGAGTGAGAGTGTAAACCCTAGAAGTGGTTTACATCCGAGACTTCTTCCCATAAACATAACCTGCCACATATTTGCACTTTGTTGAATTATGCAACTTGTGATCTCCATATCAACACTCCCCCTCAAGCTTGAATTCAAGGATTGAATCAAGCTTGGAGTGACAGTGGAGATCTACCTCATTAAAAACCTTCATGAAGAAAACCACTTGGGATAAAACTTCATGAAGGGAAAAAGAGTGTAGATTCCATAGTCTTAGGGGATTCCGGAAGCTCCATGAATCCAAGCTTGGGGTAAATGGACTCACACACCTTCAAGCTAGCTGCCTTGGTGAACACATCAGCTAGTTGTTCTTCACTCCTTGTGAAACAAGGCAACACAACTCCTTGCTCAATCATCTGCCTCACTTTGTGACAATCCACCTCTATGTGCTTGGTTCTCTCATGGAAGACTGAGTTTGAAGCAATGTGAATGGCAGCTTGGTTATCACAATGCATGGTGATTGGTTTTGAAGTCTCAATCCCCAAATCCATAAGAAGACCTTTGATCCATGCCAATTCTGTTGCTAGCTTCCTCATTGCTCTATATTCAGCTTCAGCACTAGAACATGACACTATCTTATGCTTCTTACTCTTCCAAGTAACAAGGTTTCCTCCAATGAAAGTGCAATATCCAGTAGTAGACCTCCTGTCCACTCTATCTCCTGCCCAATCAGCATCACAATACCCAACTATCTCTGTACTTTGATTGCAACCCATCCAAATGCCTTGCCCGGGAGTACCACTTAGATATCTGAGTATCCTCTCAACCATGTCCCAATGATGCATCTTTGGTGCTTGCATATGTTGACTAATCTGGTTCACAGCAAAGCACAAATCAGGTCTAGTTATGGTTAAGTAGATTAGCTTACCAACCATCCTTCTATAGAGAGTGGTGTCCTCAAATGGTCTGTCTTCAAGCTCCCCCTCTCTTATGACTTTGTAGCCGTCCTCCAATGGTGTCTTAGCTGGTTTTGATCCAATCTTTCCTGCTTCAGACAACAAATCAAGTGTGTACTTCCTTTGAGATAAGAAGAGTCCATCATTAGATCGACAAACTTCTATCCCAAGGAAGTACTTTAGAGTACCAAGATCCTTAATGTCAAAAACAGATTTAAGATAAGCTTTAGTTTCTTGGATACCTGACTTGTTACTTCCTGATATGATAATGTCATCAACATAAACAAGGATGACAATGATACCTTCCTGATCTTGGAGAGTAAACAAGGTATGATCTCCTTCAGACCTTTTGAATCCTCTTTGCATAAGTGTTGAGCTCAGTTTATGGTACCACGCTCTAGGAGATTGCTTGAGTCCATAGATAGCCTTCTTGAGCCTTAACACCTTCCCTGGTTTCACAATACTTTCAAGACCAGAAGGTGGTCTCATGTATACCTCATCCTCTATTAGAGAGGATGCATTCAAGGAGGAGGAAAGGCCGAAGTCACAATGACAAGGCCTAGAAGTCATTCCTTGGATGAGCTTTGGTGTGTGACAAAGAAGACCAAAGATGGATCAACACTTAGCTAAGCTAAGGATGAGGGCATCAAGAGGCTATGAAGTCCACACTAGAAGCATGAAGAAGCACAAGACAATGTGACTTGTGGAAGAGTATAACCTAGACTTGGTAAAGAAGCAAGAGGAGCCAAAAGGTGTTGATGCGGATAAGAGGAGTATGCTATATTTGGGAGTGTGTATCACGGCCAAGAAGTGTGTGAGACAAGGAGGAGAGGAGCTTCAGCTTATCATGAAGTCTGGTTAAGCTTATCATAAGCCTTAAGGAGTGATAAGCTATCAAGAAGCATGAGAGAGAGGAGGCTGAAGCATGTGAACGTTTAGGACAAGTCCCTTTCATCATGGTGAAGCGTGACTCTCTCTCTCCTCAGTAGGACCACAAGAAAGCCTGTCTCTCTCCTCAGAACCACATGAATTCAAAATAAAGGGGATATGGTCCAAGCGGTTCAGAGCAGTCACTATCCAAGTCTGAACACGCTTAAAGAAGACCTCTCTCCTCACATGTGGTGAATCAAACCGTTGGAGCCTCCTCCTCTTGTTTATGACCGAGATTATTAGGGTTTATACTTGTTTTATGTTTGTGTTAAAGCATAGTAAAAGTCCTATATAAGGACCAGACTTGTAACACACAAAAATAAGAAGAAAGAAGTTCAAACATAAATTAGGGTTTTCACTCTCTCTCTATGCGCTTTCTTCTTCCCATTCTCTCATTGTGTCTCTCTTCCTAAACACAATGAAACCATGAACAGTCTCGGTCCTAAGGATGCTTTAATGCTCCTGGTTGTGTTCTTGATCAGCTCTTCCATAGCTGATTCAAGGAACAACACAAACCGGCTCTTCATGGATATCACAAGAACAACACCCTCTACTTACTGATTCTCTTAATCCTCATGAGTAAACACACTCTATAAGTGATGTTAGGCTCCTGGATAAGTCTCAAATAGAGTGGTGCTCTTGTTAAAGCTAAGTAGAATCACTAACTTCCAAGCTAAACTTGGTTGCGGTTCACTTATGCTCTTTCTCTCTAAACAAAGGTTTAGAGTAATCTCAAGGTTTCTCAACATGATTTCATGGTCATGATTGTCAAATCCCATCATCCTCAAGCTCTCCTTGAAGGAATGCATTCTTGACATCCATTTGCCATAGCTCCCAATCAAGGTTTGTTGCTAGAGACAAGATGATCCTAACTGTGTGAAGCTTAGCCACTGGTGCAAATGTATCCAAGTAATCCTTTCCATAAGTTTAAGTGAAGCCTCTTGCAACCAGTCTTGCTTTGTATCTCTCAACTTCTCCATCACTTCTATACTTGATGGTGAAAACCCACTTAGAAGTCACTGCCTTCTTTCCTCTTGGAAGTTCAGCTTCATACCAAGTCTCATTGTTCTCCATTGCTTTAGTCTCTTCTTCCACAGCTTGCATCCACCTCTTATCTCCCTTTGCTTCTTCATAGGTTGTTGGTACATATTCTTGATCCAACTTCCCAATGAACACTTGATGCTCCAAAGGAACATGAGCTAAACTGCAAACCGCTTGAATGGGATGAGCTACTGCATTGCTGTTGAAGTACACTCTAGTCTTCATCCATTCTGATGGATCCTTTTTCTCCCTTGTACTCCTCCTTAGTGCTTGAATTTGTTGGTTCATTGGCTGCACAATCTCCTCATTCTGATTACCCACTCCCTCAGGTTCTAACTCATGTTCTTCATGCTCTTCAACACCAGCTTGATTATGTGTATCAGAATCAGTTTGCTGCGGTTCTTCTTGCCCTGATTCTGATTCTGATGTGTCCCCCTCATGATCAAGATGGGATTGTTGTGAGTCTTCCACATGTGCATCCGAGGCTGGAGTGGGTTGTGTGCTTGTTGTAACCGGTTCTTGTGGAACACTAATTCCAAGACTCTCCATGATTCTTCTTAAGTTAGCAGCTCTATCTGATTGAGAAGTAGGAAGATCCTTCAAGCTGTCCCAATTCTTCTCATCATAGAAGCTCTTTGTCTCCATGAATTTCACATCTCTGGAGATTAGAACCTTCCTTGTTTCAGGTACATAACACTTGTATCCTCTTTGTGTTGTGGAGTAACCAATGAACATAGCTTTGGTGCTCTTAGCATCCAACTTATCCCTTTGTTCCCCTGGTATTAACACAAAGCAAATACACCCAAACACACGTAAGTGATCAACTAATGGATTGGTCTTGTTTAGTACCTGAAATGGAGATTGATCCTTAAGAACTCTTGTATGAGTTCTATTGATCAAATAACAAGCAGTCATGACTGCATCTCCCCAAAACTTCTTAGGGACATTCTTGTAGAACATCATGGACCTTGCAACCTCCATTAAGTGTCTATTCTTCCTCTCAGCCACTCCATTTTGTTGTGGAGTATAAGGACAGCTAGTTTGGTGAAGAATTCCATACTTTGACAAATGTTGTTTGAAGGCATTGCTTGTGTACTCACCACCATTGTCTGATCTAAAACTTTTGATCTTAGCATTGAAATGGTTAGTAACATGACTTTGGAAATTCATAAAAGCTTCTAGCACTCTATCCTTAGTTTGCATAAGTGTTATCCAAGTGTATTTAGATTTTTCATCAATGAATGTGACAAAGTACTTATGATTTTCTCTAGACACACAAGGGGCAGTCCATACATCAGAGTGAATAAGATCAAAGCAACTTCCATAAGCAGTTTTAGAATTTGGAAAAACAGATTTGCAATGTTTACCAAGGATACAAGCCTCACAATCATCATTTTTAAAGGAAACAGAAGGTAATAAGAGTCCTAAAGCCCTAGAGTGTGGATGTCCTAGTCTAGCATGCCAAATAGAATCATCATCATTCTCATAGGACCTTTTAGAAGATCAAAGTGTCTTTCTAGTCTTTTAGAGGGGTTACTTAGTTGTGTTAAAAACGAACATAAACATGTAAAACATGCTTATCATTCTACCTTTGGGAGAATACAAAAACTTACTTATAGTTGTCCTACCTCACCTAAATTCTCCAATCCATGACATGTATGTTTCAAGAAGTTTTGGTTAAAAATTTTTATTTAGGATTCTCATAGGACCTTTTAGAAGATCAAAGTGTCTTTCTAGTATTTTAGAGGGGTTACTTAGTTGTGTTAAAAACGAACATAAACATGTAAAACATGCTTATCATTCTACCTTTGGGAGAATACAAAAACTTACTTATAGTTGTCCTACCTCACCTAAATTCTCCAATCCATGACATGTATGTTTCAAGAAGTTTTGGTTAAAATTTTTTATTTAGGATTCTCATAGGACCTTTTAGAAGATCAAAGTGTCTTTCTAGTCTTTTTAGAGGGGTTACTTAGTTGTGTTAAAAACGAACATAAACATGTAAAACATGCTTATCATTCTACCTTTGGGAGAATACAAAAACTTACTTATAGTTGTCCTACTTCACCTAAATTCTCCAATCCATAACATATATGTTTCAAGAAGTTTTGGTTAAAAAGTTTTATTTAGGATTCTCATAGGACCTTTTAGAAGATCAAAGTGTCTTTCTAGCCTATTAGAGGGGTTACTTAGTTGTGTTACAATCGAACATAAACATGTAAAACATGCTTATCATTCTACCTTTGGGAGAATACAAAAACTTACTTATAGTTGTCCTACCTCACCTAAATTCTCCAATCCATGACATATATGTTTCAAGAAGTTTTGGTTAAAAATTTTTATTTTGGATTCTCATAGGACCTTTTAGAAGATCAAAATGTCTTTCTAGTCTTTTGGAGGGGTTACTTAGTTGTGTTACAAACGAACATAAACAAGTACAACATGCTTCTCATTCTACCTTTGGGAGCATACAAAAACTTACTTATAGTTGTCTTACTGCACCTAAATTCTCCAATCCATGACACATAGGTTTCAAGAATTTTTGTTTAAAAAGTTTTGTTTAGGATTATCATAGGAACTTGTAGAAGGTCAAAGTGTCTTTCTATTATTTAGAAGGGTTATTTAGGGGTGTTACAAATGAACATAAACTTGTATAAAAAGAGCATACAAAATCTTACTTATAGTTGTCTAACCTCACCTAAAATCTCCAATCCATGACACATATGTTTCAAGAATTGTTGTTTAAAAATTTTTGTTTAGGATTTTCATAGGACCTTTTACAAGATCAAAGTGTCTTTCTAGTATTTAGACGGGTTACTTAGGGGTGTTACAAACGAACATAAACTTGTATAAAATGCTTCTCATTCTACCTTAAGCAACATACAAAAACTTACTTATAGTTGTTTAACCTCACCTAAAACCCCCGATCCATGACACATATGTTTCAAGAATTTTTGTTTAAAAAGTTTTGTTTAGGATTCTCATAGGACCTTTTACAAAATCATAGTGTCTTTCGAGTATTTAGAAGGGTTACTTAGGGGTGTTACAAACGAACATAAACTTGTATAAAATGCTTCTCATTCTACCTTAAGGAGCATACAAAAACTTACTTATAGTTGTCCTACCTCACCTAAATTCTCCAATCCATGACATGTATGTTTCAAGATGTTTTGGTTAAAAAATTTTTATTTAGGATTCTCATAGGACCTTTTAGAAGATCAAAGTGTCTTTCTAGTCTTTTAGAGGGGTTACTTAGTTGTGTTAAAAACGAATATAAACATGTAAAACATGCTTATCATTCTACCTTTGGGAGAATCCAAAAACTTACTTATAGTTGTCCTACTTCACCTAAATTCTCCAATCCATGACATATATGTTTCAAGAAGTTTTGGTTAAAAAGTTTTATTTAGGATTCTCATAGGACCTTTTAGAAGATCAAAGTGTCTTTCTAGCCTATTAGAGGGGTTACTTAGTTGTGTTACAATCGAACATAAACATGTAAAACATGCTTATCATTCTACCTTTGGGAGAATACAAAAACTTACTTATAGTTGTCCTACTTCACCTAAATTCTCCAATCCATAACATATATGTTTCAAGAAGTTTTGGTTAAAAAGTTATATTTAGGATTCTCATAGGACCTTTTAGAAGATCAAAGTGTCTTTCTAGTCTTTTAGAGGGGTTACTTAGTTGTGTTAAAAATGAACATAAACATGTAAAACATGCTTATCATTCTACCTTTGGGAAAATACAAAAACTTACTTATAGTTGTCCTACTTCACCTAAATTCTCCAATCCATGACATATATGTTTCAAGAAGTTTTGGTTAAAAAGTTTTATTTTGGATTCTCATAGGACCTTTTAGAAGATCAAAATGTCTTTCTAGTCTTTTGGAGGGGTTACTTAGTTGTGTTACAAACGAACATAAACATGTACAACATGCTTCTCATTCTACCTTTGGGAGCATACAAAAACTTACTTATAGTTGTCTTACTGCACCTAAATTCTCCAATCCATGACACATAGGTTTCAAGAAGTTTTGTTTAAAAAGTTTTGTTTAGGATTATCATAGGAACTTGTAGAAGGTCAAAGTGTCTTTCTATTATTTAGAAGGGTTATTTAGGGGTGTTACAAATGAACATAAACTTGTATAAAATGATTCTCATTCTACCTTTAGGAGCATACAAAATCTTACTTATAGTTGTCTAACCTCACCTAAAATCTCCAATCCATGACACATATGTTTCAAGAATTGTTGTTTAAAAAGTTTTGTTTAGGATTCTCATGGGACCTTTTACAAGATCAAAGTGTCTTTCTAGTATTTAGACGGGTTACTTAGGGGTGTTACAAACGAACATAAACTTGTATAAAATGCTTCTCATTCTACCTTAAGCAACATACAAAAACTTACTTATAGTTGTTTTATTAGAGAGGAAGAAGAAATGAGATGAGGAGAGGCTGAAGAAGCCGAGCCTCAGTCTTAAACAAAGCAAGAGAAGAAGGTTCCACAAGAAAAGAGGTGGTTCCACAAGCAAGAAGAGAGTGTTACACAAGCAACACTCATAGATGAAGATGTGCAAAGTTGGGGCACACAGACACAGACACAGATGATCAATGTGCAAAGTTGGGGCAAGATCATCATGTGCAAAGTCAGGGCCAAACTTATGAAGTGCAAAGTTGGGGCACTCATACATTCAGACAATCAAGAATGTGCAAAGTTGGGGCCAAACAGATGTCTGTACAGAAACAGACTCAAGAAGAGTCACATGTGGAGTTATGGTCTGAACAAGAGTGAAGACCAGTCACTATCAGCCTTGGGAGAGTGATTCCCTCTCTCTCCAGACCTGCAACACGCCAAACAAGAGAGAGGAGAAGTCACAAGAAGACACAAGAGTTCAAATGAAAGAAGAAGATCCAACCATTGATTCAAATTCGGATTTCCCTCCTAAAGAATCAATGGCTGAGATTAAATGTCTTTGTTTATGAGTGTTTGCCCTAATTGTAACTCTATTTAAAGGCCTTACACGCCTCTTGTATCATTTGCTAAGACACATTACAAGAAATCAACAAGATTCTTGATATTCTCTCTTAAAGTCTTTCTCTCTTTCCTTTAGTTGTTCTTGCGGTTCTATCACTTAAACTCTCATTGTGATCTTCAACAAGACACAATGTAGACTCATGTAAGAGCATTGGTGGGCTGCTAAGGCAGTCCTAAACCACACTTGGATATTTCTTCCATAACTAATCCAAGTGTGAGAAGCTCTCGGTTGTTAAGCTCTTACATAGTTTCTTCTTTTCTTCTTTTAGAACACCTCTTAGCTAATTACTGATTTGTATCCATTCTTATGAGTAAACTCTCTAGATGAGATGTTAAGCTCTTGGATACATTTTCATATAGCTTAAGTGTTCATTTGTTGAGGTAGAATAGCTTTTGTTTCCTTCTTTAATCCGCAAACCCTAATTATCTCTCCCTAGCGCCTTAAGAACCCTAATTGGGTCTTAGGCTTGTTTCTTCTATTCTACCTCATTCTCTTGAGCCAGACTTGATACTCAGAGCCTCCTCATGGATGCATCTGAAATTCTAACATGGTATCAGAGCCACACAAGTTGTTGGCTCAAAGTTGTTTCAAGATAGAGAGCAAAATCTATCTTGTTAAGAGTTTGCTTCCGCAAATGTTTTTCAAAGGACCAAGCTTCTGTTTTTCTTGGTTCCTGTCCATCAAGACTTGTTGCTCTACCTTCCTTGAGAGTTAACAAGTTGTTGATGAAAAACCAGAGAGAGTAAGAGCACATCTTTGCTTCTTTCACTCTTATCTCTCTGTTTTGCTTCCGCATTGTTTTAAAATGGACCAAGCTCAGTTCACTTGGTGCCATTCTCTTTGTCATGAGTCAAACTGAGAGAAAACCCTCAGTCCATGAACCATTGACGTTTCTTGCTTGTTGCTCCATTTGTCTTTGGGAGGCAACAAGTTCTTGTTGAGAAAAATCAGAGAAGTGCAAGAGCAAATCATTGCTTCTTTCACTCTTGACTTCTCTGGTCCTTTTGTGGTTGTTTATGAGTTAAACTGAGCAAAACACTCAGTCCCTGAACCTTAAACACATTAAAGTTTCTGAGTTAAACTAAGCACAACTTAGTCCCTGAACCTGAAACATTTTTCTTTTCCTTTCATTCTTTTCTTTTCATTCTCCCATACTCTCTTATACTCTGATTTTGGCTCACATTCTCTTAAATCTGAGCTTTGTCTTCCAAAATCACATTCTCATACTCTCACACTCTCAATCTCTTTTATACTCTGATGCACAAACTCTTAAATCTGAGTTGTGTCATCTATTCTCCCATTCTTCATTTTTTCTTTTCTTTTCTTATTCTCTTTCTCAAAATTCACTCCTAAAGAGCCCATTCTTTCCTTCCACAGAAACTTAATCAAGCTCATGGTTCTGGCCAGACTTGTGTTGCTTGAGAATTGTTATGTGTTTGTTCTTGGTGTTCTTAGGAGGAATGGAGAACTGTTGGCAGTGAGGATCATGTTAGATTTTCAGATGCATCCATGGGGATGCTCTGAGAAACAAGTCTGGCTCAAGAGAATGAGGTAGAGTAGAAGAAACAAGCCTTAGACCCAATTAGGGTTCTTAAGGCGCTAGAGAGAGAAACTAGGGTTTGCGGTTATAAGAAGAAGAAAGAAACTACTCTACCTCAACAAATGAACACTTAAGCTATATGAAAATGTCTCCAAGAGCTTAACATCACATTAGGATAGTTTACTCATGAGAATGGAGACAAATCAGTAATTAGCTAAGAGGTGTTCTAAAAGAAAGAAAAGAAGAACATGTAAGAGCTTATCATAACCGAGAGCTTCTCACACTTGGATTAGTTATGGAAGAACTATCCAAGTGTGGTTTAGGACTGCCTTAGCAGCCCACCAATGCTCTTACATGAGTCTACATTGTGTCTTGTTGAAGATCACAATGAGAGTTTAAGTGATAGAACCGCAAGAACAACTAAAGGAAAGGGAGAGAGACTTTAAGAGAGAATATCAAGAATCTTGTTGATTTCTTGTAAGGTGAATTAGCAAAGGTTACAAGAGGCGTGGGACTCTCTTATATAGAGATCCAACTAGGTCAAGACAACAATAAACAAAGATAAACAAATGAATACATCTCAGCCATTGATTAAGAGAGGGAGTTTCGGATTTGAATTGGATGGTTGGATCTTCTTCTTCCATCTTGCTTCTTGAGCTTTCTCAGACTGAAAGTGACACCTCCTCTCTCTTATTTGGCGTTTTGTAGGTATTGAGAGAGAGAGGGAACACGCCCAAGAGTGATAGTGACAGGTCCTCTCTCTTGTTTAATCCCACATGTGACTTCTTCTTGTTTATTCTTGTTGAACATCCGAGTATTATCATGTTGGAACATAACCGAGCCTGTTCCAACATGTTGTGTCCCCATTTTTGCACATTGATTCCAACATCTTCTTATGCACCTTTGGCCCTGACTTTGCACAGACCATTTTGTGCCCCAACTTTGCACAATCTTCTTCAAGGACTGTTGCTTGGATAACACTCTTTTCTTGCTTGTGGAACCACCTCTTTTCTTGTGGAACACTTCTTCTCTTGCTTTGTTTAGGACTGAGGCTCGGCTTCTTCAGCCTCTCCTCATCCCATTTCTTCTTCCTCTCTAATACTCCCCCGCAAGCTTGGTCGTCGGGACTCCATAAGACCAAAGGGAGAAGAGGACCAAAGGCCAAGCTTGGAGCGGTTGAACTACCTCATTAAAAAACCTCCTTAAGTAAAACCTCTTGGGATAAAACCTTAAGGAGGACAAAAAGAGTATAGTCACCTACTCAAGATGTAACTTGACCTTGGTATCATCATCTAGAACTCACGGCTCACTCCTTTTCCCATCTCTTTCTTTCCTTAGCATTCCTTGATTTGATTCTTCTTGATATGAACTTCTTTGATCTTTGTTGTGTCTTTTGAAACTTGGACTCTATAGTGCTCCGGCCTTTAACCCCAACATTGATATTCCTTCTCTTCCTGAGTTGAACTTCAAGTTGGTCTCATCTTCCTCTTTGAAAGACTTCAAGACTTGCGGATGCTCCTCATAGCTCCTTTACTTTCTAATGCTCCTCAAGCATGTCTTTATCTTTTCCTTCAACACAAAGGTTTAAAGGAAACATGTTAAGTATGTGTGCAAGACATTTAGAACATTAGCTAAGCATTAACCTTCTTGTTTAGAAACGTTTTGAGTATTAGTTTTAAAACGTTTTTGAATTGAAAACACATGATCACAACAAGATACTTAAGAGAGAACATGTCTAAAACGTTTTGAGAATTAGGTTTAAAACATTTTGACTTTGAAAAACAATCATAATCAAGAGAACTCATAAGATGGAAGCTTAATGGAAATGAAATGAGAGGGTTTAGAAGTAGCCTGATTTATTGTTGCGGTTGGGAGTGATTTCTTTGTCTTGTTGGAACATAACCAAGACTGATCCAACAAGCTCCCCCGCACCCTTGAATGGCTCTTCACCATGCATACACAGCTTGTACAACTCCTTGTACAGCTTCTTGAACAAGGCCTCTTCCTCCTTTGAATGGACAGCTTGTAAACCGCCTTCTTCTTTGGGAAGATCCTTGAACCATGAGCTCATCCACCAGTTGACTCCCAACTCGGTGATTGCTCCAACAAATGAGGATTTCAGTTGATCCACAACTCCATGAGGATTTAGGTTCACCCACAACCAAATGAGGATTTCAGCTTATCCACAACTTCATGAGCTCACTGGTTTTGTTGGAGACTTCTTCAGCTCCTCAACCACACAACTCCAATAACACCATCAGCTTGAACCGCCACTTAGAGTGTGCACCCTCCTTTTGTGACTGATCCTCACTGCCAACACTTCTCCATTCCTCCTAAGAATACCAAGAACAAACACATAACAATTCTCAAGCAACACAAGTTTGATCAGGACTAATGAGCTTGATTAAGTTTCTGTGCAAGAAAAGGAATGGGCTCTTTAGGAGTGAATTTTGAGAGAGAATTAGAAAGAAAAAGAAAAATGAAGAGAATGGGAGAATGGATGACACAACTCAGATTTAAGAGTTTGTGCATCAGAGTATAAAAGAGTTTGAGAGTGAGAGAGTATAAGAGAATGTGATTTTGGAAGACAAAGCTCAGATTTAAGAGTATGTGAGCCAAAATCAGAGTATAAGAGAGTATGGGAGAATGAAAAAAAAAAAGAATGAAAAGAAAAGAAAGGAAAAATGTTTCAGGTTCAGGGACTAAGTTGTGCTTAGTTTAACTCAGAAACTTATGTGTTTAAGGTTCAGGGACTGAGTGTTTTCCTCAGTTTAACTCATAAACACCCACATGAAAAAATAGCCAGAGAAGTCAAGAGTGAAAGAAGCAATGATGTGCTCTTGCACTTCTCTGATTTTTCTCAACAAGAACTTGTTGCCTCCCAAAGACAAATGGAGCAACAAGCAAAACGTCTATGGTTCAGGGACTGAGGGTTTTCTCTCAGTTTGACTCATGACAAAGAGAATGGCTCCAAGTGAACTGAGCTTGGTCCATTTTAAAACACTTGCGCAAGCAAGACAGAGAGATAAGAGTGAAAGAAGCAAAGATGTGCTCTTACTCTCTCTGGTTTTTCATCAACAACTTGTTAACTCTCAAGGAAGGTAGAGCAACAAGTTTTGATGGACATGAACCAAGAAAAACAGAAGCTTGGTCCTTTTAAAAACATTTGCGGAAGCAAACTCTTAACAAGACAGATTTTGCTCTCTATCTTGAAACAACTTTGAGCCAACAACTTGTGGAGGCTCTGATACCATGTTAGATTTTCAGATGCATCCATGGGGATGCTCTGAGAAACAAGTCTGGCTCAAGAGAATGAGGTAGAGTAGAAGAAACAAGCCTTAGACCCAATTAGGGTTCTTAAGGCGCTAGAGAGAGAAACTAGGGTTTGCGGTTATAAGAAGAAGAAAGAAACTACTCTACCTCAACAAATGAACACTTAAGCTATATGAAAATGTCTCCAAGAGCTTAACATCACATTAGGATAGTTTACTCATGAGAATGGAGACAAATCAGTAATTAGCTAAGAGGTGTTCTAAAAGAAAGAAAAGAAGAACATGTAAGAGCTTATCATAATCGAGAGCTTCTCACACTTGGATTAGTTATGGAAGAACTATCCAAGTGTGGTTTAGGACTGCCTTAGCAGCCCACCAATGCTCTTACATGAGTCTACATTGTGTCTTGTTGAAGATCACAATGAGAGTTTAAGTGATAGAACCGCAAGAACAACTAAAGGAAAGGGAGAGAGACTTTAAGAGAGAATATCAAGAATCTTGTTGATTTCTTGTAAGGTGAATTAGCAAAGGTTACAAGAGGCGTGGGACTCTCTTATATAGAGATCCAACTAGGTCAAGACAACAATAAACAAAGATAAACAAATGAATACATCTCAGCCATTGATTAAGAGAGGGAGTTTCGGATTTGAATTGGATGGTTTGATCTTCTTCTTCCATCTTGCTTCTTGACCTTTCTCAGACTGAAAGTGACACCTCCTCTCTCTTATTTGGCGTTTTGTAGGTATTGAGAGAGAGAGGGAACACGCCCAAGAGTGATAGTGACAGGTCTTCTCTCTTGTTTAATCCCACATGTGACTTCTTCTTGTTTATTCTTGTTGAACATCCGAGTATTATCATGTTGAAACATAACCGAGCCTGTTCCAACATGTTGTGTCCCCATTTTTGCACATTGATTCCAACATCTTCTTATGCACCTTTGGCCCTGACTTTGCACAGACCATTTTGTGCCCCAACTTTGCACAATCTTCTTCAAGGACTGTTGCTTGGATAACACTCTTTTCTTGCTTGTGGAACCACCTCTTTTCTTGTGGAACACTTCTTCTCTTGCTTTGTTTAGGACTGAGGCTCGGCTTCTTCAGCCTCTCCTCATCCCATTTCCTCTTCCTCTCTAATAGATCAGTCACAAAAAGAGGGTGCACACTCTAAGTGGCGGTTCAAACTGATGTTATTGGAGTTGTGTGGTTGAGGAGCTGAAGAAGTCTCCAACAAAACCAGTGAGCTCATGGAGTTGTGGATAAAATGAAATCCTCATTTGGTTGTAGGTTAACCTAAATCCTCTTGGAGTTGTGGATAAATTGAAATCCTCACTTGTTGGAGCCATCACCGAGTTGGAAATCAGCTGGTGGATGAGCTCATGGTTCAAGGATCTTCCCAAAGAAGAAGGCGGTTTACAAGCTGTCCATTCAAAGGAGGAAGAGGCCTTGTTCAAGAAGCTGTACAAGGAGTTGTACAAGCTGTGTATGCATGGTGAAGAGCCATTCAAGGGTGCGGGGGAGCTTGTTGGATCAGTCACGGTTATGAGACCAACAAGACAAAGAATCAAACTCCCAACCGCAACAAATAAATCAGGCTACTTCTAAACCCTCTCATTTCTATTTCATTAAGCTTCCATCTTATGAGTTCTCTTGATTATGATTATGTTCTTCAAAGTAAAAATGTTTTAAACCTAATTCTCAAAACGTTTTAGACTTGTTTTCTCTTAAGTATCTTGTTGTGATCATGTGTTTCAATGTAAAAACGTTTTAAAACTAATACTCAAAACGTTTCAAAACATAAAGGTTTAATGCTTAGCTAATGTTCTAAATGTCTTTGCATATACTTAACATGTTTCCTTTAACCTTTGTGTTGAAGGAGAAGAGAAAGGCATACTTAAAGGGCATTAGAAAGTGAAGGAGCTATGAAGAGCATCCGCAAGTCTTGAAGTCTTTCCAAGAGGAAGATGAGACCAACTTGAAGTTCAACTCAGGAAGAGAAGGATGATCAAGGTTGGGGTTAAAGGCCGGAGCACTATAGAGTCCAAGTTTCAAAAGACCCAACAAAGATCAAGAAGTGCATAACAAGAGAGATCAAACCAAGGAATGCTAAGGAAAGAAAGATTTGGAGAAAGAAGTGAGCCGTAAGTCTAGATGATGATACCAAGGTCAAGTTACATCTTGAGTAGGTGACTATACTCTTTTTGTCCTCCTTAAGGTTTTATCCCAAGAGGTTTTACTTAAGGAGGTTTTTAATGAGGTAGTTCAACCGCTCCAAGCTTGGCCTTTGGTCCTCTTCTCCCTTTGGTCTCTTGGAGTCCCGACGACCAAGCTTGCGGGGGAGTATTAGAGAGGAAGAAGAAATGAGATGAGGTGAGGCTGAAGAAGCCGAGCCTCAGTCCTAAACAAAGCAAGAGAAGAAGGTTCCACAAGAAAAGAGGTGGTTCCACAAGCAAGAAGAGAGTGTTACACAAGCAACACTCATAGATGAAGATGTGCAAAGTTGGGGCACACAGACACAAACACAGATGATCAATGTGCAAAGTTGGGGCAAGATCATCATGTGCAAAGTCAGGGCCAAACTTATGAAGTGCAAAGTTGGGGCACTCATACATTCAGACAATCAAGAATGTGCAAAGTTGGGGCCAAACAGATGTCTGTACAGAAACAGACTCAAGAAGAGTCACATGTGGAGTTATGGTCTGAACAAGAGTGAAGACCAGTCACTATCAGCCTTGGGAGCGTGATTCCCTCTCTCTCTAGACCTGCAACACGCCAAACAAGAGAGAGGAGAAGTCACTTTCAGCACAAGAAGACACAAGAGTTCAAATGAAAGAAGAAGATCCAACCATTGATTCAAATTGGGATTTCCCTCCTAAAGAATCATTGGCTGAGATTAAATGTCTTTGTTTATGAGTGTTTGCCCTAATTGTAACTCTATTTAAAGGCCTTACACGCCTCTTGTATCATTTGCTAAGACACATTACAAGAAATCAACAAGATTCTTGATATTCTCTCTTAAAGTCTTTCTCTCTTTCCTTTAGTTGTTCTTGCGGTTCTATCACTTAAACTCTCATTGTGATCTTCAACAAGACACAATGTAGACTCATGTAAGAGCATTGGTGGGCTGCTAAGGCAGTCCTAAACCACACTTGGATAGTTCTTCCATAACTAATCCAAGTGTGAGAAGCTCTCGGTTGTTAAGCTCTTACATAGTTTCTTCTTTTCTTCTTTTAGAACACCTCTTAGCTAATTACTGATTTGTATCCATTCTTATGAGTAAACTCTCTAGATGAGATGTTAAGCTCTTGGATACATTTTCATATAGCTTAAGTGTTCATTTGTTGAGGTAGAATAGCTTTTGTTTCCTTCTTTAATCCGCAAACCCTAATTCTCTCTCTCTAGCGCCTTAAGAACCCTAATTGGGTCTTAGGCTTGTTTCTTCTATTCTACCTCATTCTCTTGAGCCAGACTTGATACTCAGAGCCTCCTCATGGATGCATCTGAAATTCTAACATGTTTAACCTCACCTAAAACCCCCGATCCATGACACATATGTTTCAAGAATTTTTGTTTAAAAAGTTTTGTTTAGGATTCTCATAGGACCTTTTACAAGATCATAGTGTCTTTCGAGTATTTAGAAGGGTTACTTAGGGGTGTTACAAACGAACATAAACTTGTATAAAATGCTTCTCATTCTACCTTAAGGAGCATACAAAAACTTACTTATAGTTGTCCTACCTCACCTAAATTCTCCAATCCATGACATGTATGTTTCAAGAAGTTTTGGTTAATATTTTTTATTTAGGATTCTCATAGGACCTTTTAGAAGATCAAAGTGTCTTTCTAGTCTTTTAGAGGGGTTACTTAGTTGTGTTAAAAACGAACATAAGCATGTAAAACATGCTTATCATTCTACCTTTGGGAGAATACAAAAACTTACTTATAGTTGTCCTACCTCACCTAAATTCTCCAATCCATGACATGTATGTTTCAAGAAGTTTTGGTTAAAAATTTTTATTTAGGATTCTCATAGGACCTTTTAGAAGATCAAAGTGTCTTTCTAGTCTTTTAGAGGGGTTACTTAGTTGTGTTAAAAACGAACATAAACATGTAAAACATGCTTATCATTCTACCTTTGGGAGAATACAAAAACTTACTTATAGTTGTCCTACTTCACCTAAATTCTCCAATCCATAACATATATGTTTCAAGAAGTTTTGGTTAAAAAGTTTTATTTAGGATTCTCATAGGACCTTTTAGAAGATCAAAGTGTCTTTGTAGCCTATTAGAGGGGTTACTTAGTTGTGTTACAATCGAATATAAACATGTAAAACATGCTTATCATTCTACCTTTGGGAGAATACAAAAACTTACTTATAGTTGTCCTATCTCACCTAAATTCTCCAATCCATGACATATATGTTTCAAGAAGTTTTGGTTAAAAAGTTTTATTTTGGATTCTCATAGGACCTTTTAGAAGATCAAAATGTCTTTCTAGTCTTTTGGAGGGGTTACTTAGTTGTGTTACAAACGAACATAAACATGTACAACATGCTTCTCATTCTACCTTTGGGAGCATACAAAAACTTACTTATAGTTGTCTTACTGCACCTAAATTCTCCAATCCATGACACATAGGTTTCAAGAAGTTTTGTTTAAAAAGTTTTGTTTAGGATTATCATAGGAACTTGTAGAAGGTCAAAGTGTCTTTCTATTATTTAGAAGGGTTATTTAGGGGTGTTACAAATGAACATAAACTTGTATAAAATGATTCTCATTCTACCTTTAGGAGCATACAAAATCTTACTTATAGTTGTCTAACCTCACCTAAAATCTCCAATCCATGACACATATGTTTCAAGAATTGTTGTTTAAAAAGTTTTGTTTAGGATTTTCATAGGACCTTTTACAAGATCAAAGTGTCTTTCTAGTATTTAGACGGGTTACTTAGGGGTGTTACAAACGAATATAAACTTGTATAAAATGCTTCTCATTCTACCTTAAGGAGCATACAAAAACTTACTTATAGTTGTCCTACCTCACCTAAATTCTCCAATCCATGACATGTATGTTTCAAGAAGTTTTGGTTAAAATTTTTTATTTAGGATTCTCATAGGACCTTTTAGAAGATCAAAGTGTCTTTCTAGTCTTTTAGAGGGGTTACTTAGTTGTGTTAAAAACGAACACAAACATGTAAAACATGCTTATCATTCTACCTTTGGGAGAATACAAAAACTTACTTATAGTTGTCCTACTTCACCTAAATTCTCCAATCCATGACATATATGTTTCAAGAAGTTTTGGTTAAAAAATTTTATTTAGGATTCTCATAGGACTTTTTAGAAGATCAAAGTGTCTTTCTAGCCTATTAGAGGGGTTACTTAGTTGTGTTACAATCGAACATAAACATGTAAAACATGCTTATCATTCTACCTTTGGGAGAATACAAAAACTTACTTATAGTTGTCCTACCTCACCTAAATTCTCCAATCCATGACATATATGTTTCAAGAAGTTTTGGTTAAAAAGTTTTATTTTGGATTCTCATAGGACCTTTTAGAAGATCAAAATGTCTTTCTAGTCTTTTGGAGGGGTTACTTAGTTGTGTTACAAACGAACATAAACATGTACAACATGCTTCTCATTCTACCTTTGGGAGCATACAAAAACTTACTTATAGTTGTCTTATTGCACCTAAATTCTCCAATCCATGACACATAGGTTTCAAGAAGTTTTGTTTAAAAAGTTTTGTTTAGGATTATCATAGGAACTTGTAGAAGGTCAAAGTGTCTTTCTATTATTTAGAAGGGTTATTTAGGGGTGTTACAAATGAACATAAACTTGTATAAAATGATTCTCATTCTACCTTTAGGAGTATACAAAATCTTACTTATAGTTGTCTAACCTCACCTAAAATCTCTAATCCATGACACATATGTTTCAAGAATTGTTGTTTAAAAAGTTTTGTTTAGGATTCTCATGGGACCTTTTACAAGATCAAAGTGTCTTTCTAGTATTTAGACGGGTTACTTAGGGGTGTTACAAACGAACATAAACTTGTGTAAAATGCTTCTCATTCTACCTTAAGCAACATACAAAAACTTACTTATAGTTGTTTAACCTCACCTAAAACCCCCGATCCATGACACATATGTTTCAAGAATTTTTGTTTAAAAAGTTTTGTTTAGGATTCTCATAGGACCTTTTACAAGATCATAGTGTCTTTCGAGTATTTAGAAGGGTTACTTAGGGGTGTTACAAACGAACATAAACTTGTATAAAATGCTTCTCATTCTACCTTAAGGAGCATACAAAAACTTACTTATAGTTGTCCTACCTCACCTAAATTCTCCAATCCATGACATGTATGTTTCAAGAAGTTTTGGTTAAAATTTTTTATTTAGGATTCTCATAGGACCTTTTAGAAGATCAAAGTGTCTTTCTAGTCTTTTAGAGGGGTTACTTAGTATTGAAGTAAAGATCACATAGTGAACTATATTGGACGTGAGCTATATTGAATATAGTGAACTTTACTGGACGTGAGACTACATAGTACACTATATCAAAACATTAGTGTCTTGGAAGATAAAAGTCTGTCACACTCTTGTGACCGTTGGAGACTTATCTGCTTGTTTTTAAAGTTGTGTAGCCCTAGTTTTATGCATATATAACTCCTGTAAAGTTCCCATTTGTTAATTAAGAGAATTATTCTTCTCTGAAACTTATCATCTCTCTCATTCTCTCTCTCTCTCTGCGCCCCAAACCCTAATAAGGTTTCTGCGCCTCTCTCTCACTCACTCTACCTGTTCTACTCCATTCTCTCAACTTAATCTTCATATTCTAACATGGTATCAGAGCTATAAGCTTCTGTACCTCATTTACTTCTGCTGAATCTTCAAAATCCTGTTCTTGAGCTCTTAAGTTGTTAAGCTCATTTCTCAGTTCTTATAAGCTTTTCTAAGGTGTTAAGCTCATTTCTTTTGCTTCTTGTGTTCTCTGTGAGTTGAGAAATCTCTATTTCATCTTGAATACTCCCTCCTTGCTTCAGATCAGTTTCAGCAATGGAGAACTCAAGAGTTGTGATTCCTGTGATTTTAAAAGGCTCAAACTACATTGTTTGGGCTAGGATGGTAAAGTCTGCACTTGGAGGCAGAGGTCTGTGGAAGTATACCCTGAGTGAAACTGCTCCACAGAAGGTGTTTAAGGCCAGGTCCAAAGCTGAAGCCAAGAAAGGAGCTGAGGCAGAGACTAAAGGCATTGATGAGTCTCTTGAAGAGGTGGCTGAAGCAGAAGAAGAAGCTTGGATGCAAGGGGACCAGAATGTGCTTTCTATACTCCAAAGCTCACTGGACCAGCACCTATTGGAAGCCTATTCTTATTGTGTTACTTCCAAGCAGCTGTGGGATACTATTGAGAAGGTTTATGGGAATAAATCAAACCTCACCAGAGTCTTTGAAGTTAAGCTGGCCATTAACAATCTCCAGCAAGAAGATATGGAGTTTAAAGCTCATTTTGGGAAGTTTAGCTCACTGTGGTCAGAGTTGGAGATGCTGAGGCCACCAAGCAGTGATCCTTTGGTGTTGCAAGAAAGGAGAGAGCAAGATAAAGTCTTTGCTCTTCTGCTCACCTTGAACTCATCCTATAATTCCTTGATCAAGCATATCCTAAGGGCAGAGACTCTACCTGACATTGATGATGTGTGTGGGCAAATTCAGAAGGAACAAGGCTCATTTGGGTTGTTCAAAGGAAAAGGAGAGCTGGTAACCGCAAACAAGGGGCTGTACAAGGCTGATGAGAGGAAGAACTATGGAGGTGACCAGAGAGGAGTCTTGATGTGTGATTTTTGCAAGAAGAGTGGGCATTTGAAGGATAGATGCTGGCGCCTTCACCCTAACCTCAGAACCTCATATCACAACAACAGGTTCAAAGATCAAAGGACAAACTATTCGTATGGTGCAGCTGGACCAGGTTCTTCTTCAATGCAGCAATGTGATGAAGGAAGAGCAATGGTGGTTCATCAAGCACCAGCTGTGACTGCTCAGAATGATGTGGTAAGGAGGTCAGACCTTGAGGCTCTCATCAAAGCTCTCAAGGAGAACTCTGGTATGGCCCTTGGTACCTCTCTCTTTGCATCAAACAAACTGAAACCTTTGATCATTGATTCAGGAGCCTCTCATCATATGATAAGTGATTCTAGGTTGATAAACAAGGTTGAACCTGCCTTAGGAAGTGTAGTAATTGCAAATGGTGATAAAATTCCAATACAAGGCATAGGAAATTTGAAAATGTTTAACAAAGAATCTAAAGCCTTCTTTATGCCTAGTTTCACATCAAACTTAGTTTCTGTAAGAAGAATAGCCACTGATTTGAATTGCAATGTTATTTTCAGTCCTAATGATGTTGTGTTTCAGGATATTAAAACAAGTAAGTTGATTGGGAAAGGTGTGACAAAGAATGAGCTCTACATGGTTGAAGACACCAATCCCTCTTCTAAACTATCTGCTGCTTTATCTATTGCTTTATCTACTTGTGTTGGTGTGGATGATTCTATTTGGCATGCTAGATTAGGACATCCACACTCTAGGGCTTTAGGACTCTTATTACCTTCTGTTTCTTTTAAAAATGATGATTGTGAGGCTTGTATCCTTGGTAAACATTGCAAATCTGTTTTTCCAGCTTCTAAAACGACTTATGAAAGTTGCTTTGATCTTGTTCACTCTGATGTATGGACTGCTCCTTGTGTGTCTAGAGAGAACCATAAGTACTTTGTTACATTCATTGATGAAAAATCTAAATATACTTGGATAACACTGATGCAAACTAAGGATAGGGTGCTAGAAGCCCTTATGAACTTCCAAAGTCATGTTACTAACCATTTCAATGCTAAGATTAAAATTTTTAGATCAGACAATGGTGGTGAGTACACAAGCAATGCCTTCAAACAACATTTGTCAAAGTATGGAATTCTTCATCAAACTAGCTGTCCTTATACTCCACAACAAAATGGAGTGGCTGAGAGGAAGAATAGACATTTAATGGAGGTTGCAAGGTCCATGATGTTCTACAAGAATGTTCCTAAGAAGTTTTGGGGAGATGCAGTCATGACGGCTTGTTATTTGATCAACAGAACTCCCACAAGAGTTCTTAAGGATCAATCTCCATTTCAGGTACTAAACAAGACCAATCCATTAGTTAATCACTTACGTGTGTTTGGGTGTATTTGCTTTGTGTTAATACCAGGGGAACAGAGGGATAAGTTGGATGCTAAGAGCACCAAAGCTATGTTCATTGGTTACTCCACAACACAAAGAGGATAAAAGTGTTATGTACCTGAAACAAGGAAGGTTTTAGTATTCAGAGATGTGAAATTCATGGAGACAAAGAGCTTCTATGATGAGAAGAATTGGGACAGCTTGAAGGATCTTCCTACTTCCCAATCAGATAGAGCTACTAACTTAAGAAGAATCATGGAGAGTCTTGGCATTAGTGTACCACAAGAACCGATTGTAACAAGCACACCACCTACTCAAGTCTCGGATGCACCTGTGGAAGACACACAACAACCCCATCTTGATCATGAGGGGGACACATCAGAATCAGAATCAGAATCAGGGCAAGAAGAACCGCAGCAAACTGATTCTGCTACACATAATCAACCTGGTGTTGAAGAGCATGAAGAACATGAGTTAGAACATGAGGGAGTGGGTAACCAGAATGAGGATATTGTGCAGCCAATGAACCAACAAATTCAAGCACTAAGAAGGAGTACAAGGGAGAAAAAAGATCCATCAGAATGGATGAAGACTAGAGTGTTCTTCAACAGCAATGCAGTAGCTCATCCCATTCAAGCCGTTTGCAGTTTAGCTTATGTACCTTTGGAACATCAAGTGTTCCTTGGAAAGTTGGATCAAGAAGAAGTACCAACAACCTATGAAGAAGCACAGGGAGATAAGAGATGGATGCAGGCTGTGGATGAAGAGATCAAAGCAATGGAGAACAATGAGACTTGGTATGAATCTGAACTCCCTAGAGGAAAGAAGGCAGTAACTTCTAAATGGGTTTTCACTATCAAGTATAGAAGTGATGGAGAAGTGGAGAGATACAAAGCAAGGCTGGTTGCAAGAGGCTTTACTCAAACCTATGGAAAGGATTATTTGGACACCTTTGCACCAGTGGCTAAGCTTCACACAGTTAGGATCATCTTGTCTTTAGCAACAAACCTTGATTGGGAACTTTGGCAAATGGATGTCAAGAATGCTTTCCTTCAAGGAGAGCTTGAAGATGAGGTATACATGAGACCACCTTCTGGTCTTGAGAGCATTGTGAAACCAGGGAAGGTTCTAAGGCTCAAGAAAGCTATCTATGGACTCAAGCAATCACCTAGAGCGTGGTACCATAAATTGAGCTCAACCCTTATGCAAAGAGGATTTAAGAGGTCTGAAGGAGATCATACTTTATTTACTCTACAAGATCAGGAAGGTATTATTGTCATCCTTGTTTATGTGGATGACATTATCATCTCAGGGAGTAACAAGTCAGGTATTCAAGAAACTAAAGCATATCTTAAATCTGTGTTTGACATTAAGGATCTTGGTACTCTAAAGTACTTCCTTGGGATAGAAGTTTGTCGGTCTGATGAAGGACTCTTCTTATCTCAAAGGAAGTACACACTTGATTTGTTGTCTGAAGCAGGAAAGATTGGATCAAAACCAGCTAAGACACCATTGGAAGAAGGCTACAAAGTCATAAGAGAGGGGGAGCTTGAAGACAGACTATTTGAGGACATTCCCCACTATAGAAGGATGGTTGGTAAGCTAATCTACTTAACAATAACCAGACCTGATTTGTGCTTTGCTGTGAACCAGATAAGTCAACATATGCAAGCACCAAAGATGCATCATTGGAACATGGTTGAAAGGATTCTCAGATATCTAAGTGGCACTTATTAGAGAGGAAGAAGTAATGGAGAGGCAAGGCTGGACAGAACTAAGGAAGGCCGAAGACTCTCCTCCTCAACCTGCTTTGGTGTGTCAAGAAAGAAGAGCAGCCTTTGAGATGAAGCCTAAGGAAGTGCACAATCAATGTGCAAAATCAGGGACTTCATCTCAAAGTGCAAAAGTAGTGCACACAAGACTCATCCGTCAATGTGCCAAATCCAGGACATCTCAAAATGCATTATCAAGGCATAAAGGAGATGTGCAAAATCAGGGACATCCTGATCACTATCAAAGTGCAAAATCAGGGCACAAAAGAAGGGCGTCTGGTTAAGTGCAAAATCAGGGCACAAAAGAAGGGCGTCTGGTTATGTGCAAAATCAGGGACTTAAGGAGAAGAAGTGCAGAATAAAAGGATGTGCAAAACAAGGGCATAAGAGACAAAGAAGGCTGAGGAATTCGAATAAGGTCTTGGTAGAAGTCACAAGGAGTACTAGGAGGATCAGAAGAGTCAGAATGATGGTCCCCACACCTTGGAGACAAGACCAGACCTGTCCCTTTCCTTCATACCCGTTTGTACTCTTGCTCTAGCCTGTTTTTGGTTGTTTCCTAGCTACATTTCGAATTTCCCTTAGGGTTTCACTCTGATTTGTGTCTATATAAGACTTGTATGACCCTTTGTAACAATTAGAGTGAATAAGAAACACTTTGAGAGAGTTTTATTCATCTTACAATTCAAAATCCTCTCTAGCTCTTCATTGTGTTCAAACTAATGAATACAATGTAGATATAATCTGAGGACGTGTTTAGGGTTTTATTTAGGCTTTCTAATTCTCCTAAGACTCCCTAAACATGGTTGTTAAGCTAACAATCCATCAAAGGATGTTAAGCTCTTTTATCTTCTCTCATTGATTCTTCTTCTTCCTCATTGTGTCTCTCTTCCAAACACAATGAAACATGATGAGTCTTGGTTCAAGGATGCTTTAATGCTCCTGGTTATGCTCTTGATTAGCTCTTCCATAGCTAAATCAAGAGCTAACACAAACCGACTCTTCATGAACTTCTTAAGGATAACACTTGCTAATTACTGATTCTGTTCAGATTCATGAGTAAACACTCTTGATGAGTAGTTAAGCTCATGGACTAGTTGTCATATAGCTAAGTGCTCCTATAAACCACTAGCTTACTGGTTTTGATCTTCTCTAGGCTACAAAGCTCTAATAGAGTTGAATCAGTCTCAAACTAGTTGGTCTCTCTTTAAACAGATTCAATTTAGTCTCCCTTAAATTGTTTCTGTCCATTTCTTGTTTCTTGTTCATGAGCTTAGTCTCTTCATTTCCATCATGGAATAAGAGATAAGTCTCTGAAATCCCAACATGGTATCAGAGCATAAGATTCTAGGATTGAATCAAGCTCAAAAACCAGAGAAAAACAGAGCAAAACTCTGTCCCTTTCTCATTCAAAGCTTCCGCAAAATTCAGAGATTAAACTGAGCAAAACTCAGTCAATGTTCTCAAAACCAAAAGCTCAAACTGAGCAAAACTCAGTCCCTGAACTTCCCCTTTATTCTCTCATTCATTTATACTCTCATTCTCTGCCCATAATCTCTTAATCTGAGCTTATGTGTTCATTCATTCATTCTCTCATTCTCTGCATTTTTTTCTTTCATTCTCTGGTTACTAATACTTCACTCATTCTCTCTGAGTTCTGTCCTTGAAGCTCCTTAGCTCACAATGACTTAAAAATCAGAGTGCATAGCTCCTGATCAAAGCTGTGTTATTTTGAGGATTGTTGTGTGTTCTCTTGGTGTTTTTAGGTGGAATGATGAATCTGCTAGTGAGGACAGTTCATAAAAGGGCTGGAGTTCAGTTTCTAAGTGGCTGTACCCACTGGTCTTGAGCTTACCTAAGAAGAAGAGGCGTCCAGTAGCTGCTGCAACAAGTTAGTCAAGGAACGCAACACTGATTTCTTGAATGATCAAGTATTGAAGCTGTTTCAAGAAGAGGCAGTGATGGAAGCTTGGGTTCAAAGCTTGGTGTGCTTAATCTGAAGCTAACAAAGGGTGGTTAAGGTGTCCATACTAAAGGGAGGCTACAAGTTAAACAACCCATCAAGGCTGTTAAGGCTTCACATAGCTCCAAAGGTCACAGAAAAGTTATTAAGAAGCAGCCAAAGAAGAGGAGTTAGAACCGGTTATGCAACTGATGAATCAACTCACAAATGGTGCTTCCAACTTCAAGATGGCTTAAGGGAAGGTTTAAAGGCGTGGCTCATGTCCAGGTCTAAAGCCAACAAGCTTGGAGAAAGCTTAACAGTCCGGGGGAGGTGTAAAACCTCAAAGAAATGGAGTAAACCGAAGAGGAACTCCTAAAATTATTGAAGTGGAGATCACATAGTGCACTATATTGAAGAAGAGATCTCATATTGAACTACACTGGACGTGAACTATACTGGGCGTGAACTATACTGAATGCGAACTATACTGGACGTGAGACTACATAGTTGACTATATCAGAACAACACTAGTATCTTGTAAGACAAAATCCTGTCACACTCTTGTGACCGTTGGAGCCTTCTCTGCTTTTGTTTAAAGTTGTGTAGCCCTAGTTTTATGCATATATAACTCTTGTAAAGTTCCCATTTGATAATTAAGAGAATTATTCTTCTCTGAAAACTTATTATCTCTCTCATTCTCTCTCTCACTCTCTGCGCCAGAAACCCTAAGAAAGGTTCTGTGCCTCTCTCACAAATCTCACAAATTCTACCTGTTCTACTACATTCTCTCAACTTAATCTTATTATTCTGACATGGTATCAGAGCTATAAGCTTCTGTACCTCATTTACTTCCGCTGAATCTTTTAAAATCCTGTTCTTGAGTTCTTAAGCTGTTAAGTTCATTTCTCAGATCTTATAAGCCCATTTCGTTTTCTTCTTGTGTTATCTGTGTGTTGAGAAATCTCTATTTTATCTTGAATACTCCCTCCTTGCTTCATATCAGTTTCAGCAATGGAGAACTCAAGAGTTGTGATTCCTGTGATTTTGAAAGGCTCAAACTATATTGTTTGGGCTAGAATGGTAAAATCTGCACTTGGAGGCAGAGGTCTGTGGAAGTATATCCTGAGTGAAACTGCTCCACAGAAGGTGTTTAAGGCCAGGTCCGAAGCTGAAGCCAAGAAAGGAGCTGATGCAGAGACTAAAGGCATTGATGAGTCTCTTGAAGAAGTGGCTGAAGCAGAAGAAGAGGCGTGGATGCAAGGGGACCAGAATGTGCTCTCTATACTCCAAAGCTCACTGGACCAGCACCTATTGGAAGCCTACTCTTACTGTGTAACTTCTAAGCAGCTGTGGGATACTCTTGAGAAGGTTTATGGGAATAAATCAAATTTAACAAGAGTCTTTGAAGTAAAGCTGGCCATTAACAATCTCCAGCAAGGAGATATGGAGTTTAAAGCTCATTTTGGGAAGTTTAGCTCACTGTGGTCAGAGCTGGAGATGCTGAGGCCACCAAGCAGTGATCCTTTGGTGCTGCAAGAAAGGAGAGAGCAAGATAAAGTATTTGCTCTTCTGCTCACCTTGAACTCATCCTATAATTCCTTGATCAAGCATATCCTAAGGGCAGAGACTCTACCTGACATTGATGATGTGTGTGGGCAAATTCAGAAGGAACAAGGCTCATTTGGGTTGTTCAAAGGAAAAGGAGAGCTGGTAACCGCAAACAAGGGGCTGTACAAGGTTGATGAGAGGAAAAACTATGGAGGTGACCAGAGAGGAGTCTTGATGTGTGATTTTTGCAAAAAGAGTGGGCATTTGAAGGACAGATGCTGGCGCCTTCACCCTAACCTCAGACTACCGTTTCACAACAATAGGTTCAAAGATCAAAGGGCAAACTACTCATATGGTGCGGCTGGACCAGGTTCTTCTTCAGTGCAGCAATGTGATGAAGGAAGAGCAATGATGGTTCATCAAGCACCAGCTGTGACTACTCAGAATGATGTGGTAAGGAGGTCAGACCTTGAGGCTCTCATCAAAGCTCTCAAGGAGAACTCTGGTATGACCCTTGGTACTTCTCTTTTTGCATCAAACAAACTGAAACCTTTGATTATTGATTCAGGAGCCTCTCATCATATGATAAGTGATTCTAAGTTGATAAACAATGTTGAACCTGCCTTAGGAAGCGTAGTGATTGCAAATGGTGATAAAATTCCAATACAAGGCATAGGAAATCTGAAAATGTTTAACAAAGAATCTAAAGCCTTCTTTATGCCCAGTTTCACATCCAACTTAGTTTCTGTAAAAAGGATAGCCACTGACTTGAACTGCAATGTTATTTTCAGTCCTAATGATGTTGTGTTTCAGGATATTAAAACCAGTAAGTTGATTGGGAAAGGTGTGACAAAGGATGAGCTCTACATGGTTGAAGACACCAATCCTCCGTCTGAACTATCTGCTGCTTTATCTACTGCTTTATCTACTTGTGTCCTTGTGGATGATTCTATTTGGCATGCTAGATTAGGACATCCACACTCTAGGGCTTTAGGAATCTTATTACCTTCGGTTTCTTTTAAAAATGATGATTGTGAGGCTTGTATCCTTGGTAAACATTGCAAATCTGTTTTTCCAGCTTCTAAAACTGCTTATGAAAACTGCTTTGACCTTGTTCACTCTGATGTATGGACTGCTCCGTGTGTGTCTAGAGAAAACCATAAGTACTTTGTCACATTCATTGATGAAAAATCTAAATATACTTGGATAACACTGATGCAAACTAAGGATAGGGTGCTAGAAGCTTTTATGAACTTCCAAAGTCATGTTACTAACCATTTCAATGCTAAGATCAAAATGTTTAGATCAGACAATGGTGGTGAGTACACAAGCAATGCCTTCAAACAACACTTGTCAAAGTATGGAATTCTTCATCAAACTAGCTGTCCTTATACTCCACAACAAAATGGAGTGGCTGAGAGGAAGAACAGACATTTAATGGAGGTTGCAAGGTCCATGATGTTCTACAAGAATGTTCCTAAGAAGTTTTGGGGAGATGCAGTCATGACGGCTTGTTATTTGATCAACAGAACTCCCACAAGAGTTCTTAAGGATCAATCTCCATTTCAGGTACTCAACAAGACCAATCCATTAGTTAATCACTTACGTGTGTTTGGGTGTATTTGCTTTGTATTAATACCAGGGGAACAGAGAGATAAGTTGGACGCTAAGAGTACCAAAGCTATGTTCATTGGTTACTCCACAACACAAAGAGGATACAAGTGCTATGTACCTGAAACAAGGAAGGTTTTAATCTCCAGAGATGTGAAATTCATGGAGACAAAGAGCTTCTATGATGAGAAGAATTGGGACAGCTTGAAGGATCTTCCTACTTCCCAATCAGATAGAGCTGCTAACTTAAGAAGAATCATGGAGAGTCTTGGCATTAGTGTACCACAAGAACCGGTTAAAACAAACACACAACCTACTCCAGTCTCGGATGCACCTGTGGAAAACTCACAACAACCCCATCTTGATCATGAGGGGGACACATCAGAATCAGAATCAGGGCAAGAAGAACCGCAGCAAACTGATTCTGCTACACACAATCAAGCTGGTGTTGAAGAGCATGAAGAACATGAACATGCAGAACATGAGCATGAAGAACATGAGCATGAGGAACATGAGCATGAAGAACATGAGTTAGAACTTGAGGGAGTGGGTAATCAGAATGAGGAGACTGTGCAACCAATGAACCAACACCAACAAATTCAAGCACTAAGGAGGAGTACAAGGGAGAAAAAGGATCCATCAGAATGGATGAAGACTAGAGTGTTCTTCAACAGCAATGCAGTAGCTCATCCCATTCAAGTCGTTTGCAGTTTAGCTCATGTACCGTTGGAGCATCAAGTGTTCATTGGAAAATTGGATCAAGAAGAAGTACCAACAACCTATGAAGAAGCAAAGGGAGATAAGAGATGGATGCAGGCTGTGGATGAAGAGATCAAAGCAATGGAGAACAATGAGACTTGGTATGAATCTGAACTTCCAAGAGGAAAGAAGGCAGTGACCTCTAAGTGGGTTTTCACCATCAAGTATAGAAGTGATGGAGAAGTTGAGAGATACAAAGCAAGACTGGTCGCAAGAGGATTTACTCAAACTTATGGAAAGGATTACTTGGATACATTTGCACCAGTGGCTAAGCTTCACACAGTTAGGATCATCTTGTCTCTAGCAACAAACCTTGATTGGGAGCTATGGCAAATGGATGTCAAGAATGCATTCCTTCAAGGAGAACTTGAGGATGAGGTATACATGAGACCACCTTCTGGTCTTGAAAGTATTGTGAAACCAGGGAAGGTGTTAAGGCTCAAGAAGGCTATCTATGGACTCAAGCAATCTCCTAGAGCTTGGTACCATAAACTGAGCTCAACCCTTATGCAAAGAGGATTCAAAAGGTCTGAAGGAGATCATACCTTGTTTACTCTTCAAGATCAGGAAGGTATCATTGTCATCCTTGTTTATGTTGATGACATTATCATATCAGGGAGTAACAAGTCAGGTATCCAAGAAACTAAAACTTATCTCAAATCTGTTTTTGACATTAAGGATCTTGGTACTCTAAAGTACTTCCTTGGGATAGAAGTTTGTCGATCTAAAGATGGACTTTTCTTATCTCAAAGGAAGTACACACTTGATTTATTGTCTGAAGCAGGAAAGATTGGATCAAAACCAGCTAAGACACCATTGGAGGATAGCTACAAAGTCATAAGAAAGGGGGAGCTTGAAGACAGACCATTTGAGGACACCACGCTCTATAGAAGGATGGTTGGTAAGCTAATCTACTTAACCATAACTAGACCTGATTTGTGCTTTGCTGTGAACCAGATTAGTCAACATATGCAAGCACCAAAGATGCATCATTGGGACATGGTTGAGAGGATACTCAGATATCTAATTGGTACTCCTGGGCAAGGCATTTGGATGGGTTGCAATCAAAGTACAGAGATAGTTGGGTATTGTGATGCTGATTGGGCAGGAGATAGAGTGGACAGGAGGTCTACTACTGGATATTGTACTTTCATTGGAGGAAACCTTGTTACTTGGAAGAGCAAGAAGCAGAAGATAGTATCATGTTCAAGTGCTGAAGCTGAGTATAGAGCAATGAGGAAGTTGGTGACCGAGTTAGCATGGATAAAAGGTCTTCTTGCAGATTTGGGGATTGTAACAGCCAAGCCTATCACTATGCACTGTGATAATCAAGCAGCCATTCATATTGCATCAAACTCAGTCTTCCATGAAAGGACCAAGCACATAGAAGTGGATTGTCACAAAGTGAGGAAGATGATTGAGCAAGGAGTGGTGTTACCATGCTATACAAGAAGTGAAGAACAATTGGCTGATGTGTTTACCAAGGCAGCTAGTTTAAAGGTATGTGAGTCCATTCACACCAAGCTCGGACTTGTGGAGCTGCCGGAATCCCCTAAAGCCTTGGAGACTACACTCTTTTTCCCTTCATGAAGTTTTTCCCAAGTGGTTTTCTTCATGAAGGTTTTTAATGAGGTAGATCTCCTTTGCTATTCCAAGCTTGATTCATCTCTTGAATTCAAGCTTGAGGGGGAGTATTGAAGTGGAGATCACATAGTGCACTATATTGAAGAAGAGATCTCATATTGAACTACACTGGACGTGAACTATACTGGGCGTGAACTATACTGAATGCGAACTATACTGGACGTGAGACTACATAGTTGACTATATCAGAACAACACTAGTATCTTGTAAGACAAAATCCTGTCACACTCTTGTGACCGTTGGAGCCTTCTCTGCTTTTGTTTAAAGTTGTGTAGCCCTAGTTTTATGCATATATAACTCTTGTAAAGTTCCCATTTGATAATTAAGAGAATTATTCTTCTCTGAAAACTTATTATCTCTCTCATTCTCTCTCTCACTCTCTGCGCCAGAAACCCTAAGAAAGGTTCTGTGCCTCTCTCACAAATCTCACAAATTCTACCTGTTCTACTACATTCTCTCAACTTAATCTTATTATTCTGACAAAAATCAGACTCTTCTCAAAGCACAACCAAAGATTGAAAAGGCTAACCTCCTAAACTCTCACTGTTTTTTTTTATGTCTTCATTCAGTCACTTAAATTCCTTGAGTTACTTATCCATTGCTTAATCATATACTTAAAACTCATGGCATTTTACTTTAACAAGTCTTCCTTGAATCTTTGATGTGAAGGTTCATTAGGAGACCTAAAGGAGGAGTAAGACCGTGGGCAGATTGGGTGACAAGAAAAGGATTCAAGGAATGGCATGAAGGAAGGCTAAGACTTGAGTCAAGGTCATGGATGGTCCAATAGAGAAGCTTGATCAAAGATGGAGAAGGCAATCTAAAGAACCGGCCAAATCATATGCACAAAGGAACAATGGTCAAAGCTTACATCAAGGGCATGTGGAAGCTATACTCTTTTTCCCTCCTTAGGGTTTTATCCCATGAGGTTTTCCTTAAGGAGGTTTTTAATGAGGTAGCTCCCGCATCTCCAAGCTTGGCCTTTGGTCCTTTAGTGTCCCGACGCCCAAGCTTGCGGGGGAGTATTAGAGAGGAAGAAGTAATGGAAAGGCAAGGCTGGACAGAACTAAGGAAGGCCGAAGACTCTCCTCCTCAACCTGCTTTGGTGTGTCAAGAAAGAAGAGCAGCCTTTGAGATGAAGCCTAAGGAAGTGCACAATCAATGTGCAAAATCAGGGACTTCATCTCAAAGTGCAAAAGTAGTGCACACAAGACTCATCCGTCAATGTGCCAAATCCGGGACATCTCAAAATGCATTATCAAGGCATAAAGGAGATGTGCAAAATCAGGGACATCCTGATCACTATCAAAGTGCAAAATCAGGGCACAAAAGAAGGGCGTCTGGTTAAGTGCAAAATCAGGGCACAAAAGAAGGGTGTCTGTGTTAGAATATGAAGATTAAGTTGAGAGAATAGAGCAGACTAAGGTAGAATGGCTGAGAGAGGCACAGAAACCTTCTCAGGGTTTGTGTGACGCAGAGAGAGAGAGAGAATGAGAGAGAGGATAAGTTTCAGAGAAGAATAATTCTCTTATTAGACAAAATGGAACTTTACAAGAGTTATATATGCATAAGACTAGGGCTACACAACTTTAAACCAAAGTAATAAAGTCTCCAACGGTCACAAGGGTGTGACAGATTTTTATCTTCCAAGACACTAATATTTTGATATAGTGAACTATGTAATCTCACGTCCAGTATAGTTCACGTCCAGTATAGTTCACGTCCAGTAGTTCACTATGTGATCTCTTTTCCAATATAGTTCGCGTCCAATATAGTTCACTATGTGATCTCCTTTCCAATACTCCCCCTCAAGCTTGAACTCAAGAGATGAGTCAAGCTTGGAACAGCAAAAGAGATCTACCTCATTAAAAACCTTCATGAAGAAAACCACTTGGGATAAAACTTCATGAAGGGAAAAAGAGTGTAGTCTCCAAGGCTTTAGAGGATTCCGGCAGCTCCACAAGTCCGAGCTTGGTGTGAATGGACTCACACACCTTCAAACTAGCTGCCTTGGTAAACACATCAGCCAATTGTTCTTCACTTCTTGTATAGCATGGTAACACCACTCCTTGCTCAATCATCTGCCTCACTTTGTGACAATCCACTTCTATGTGCTTGGTCCTTTCATGGAAGACTGAATTTGATGCAATATGAATGGCTGCTTGATTATCACAATGCATGGTGATAGGCTTGGCTGTTACAATCCCCAAATCTGCAAGAAGGCCTTTGATCCATGCTAACTCGGTCACCAACTTTCTCATGGCTCGATACTCAGCTTCAGCACTTGAACAAGATACAATCTTCTGCTTCTTACTCTTCCAAGTAACCAGATTTCCTCCAATGAATGTGCAATATCCAGTTGTTGACCTCCTGTCCACTCTATCTCCTGCCCAATCAGCATCACAATACCCAACTATCTCTGTGCTTCTATTGCATCCCATCCAAATGCCTTGACCCGGAGTGCCACTTAGATATCTGAGTACCCTTTCCACCATGTTCCAATGATGTATCTTTGGTGCTTGCATATGTTGACTTATCTGGTTCACAGCAAAGCACAAATCAGGTCTGGTTATGGTTAAATAGATTAGCTTACCAACCATCCTTCTATAGTGAGTGATGTCCTCAAATGGTCTGTCTTCAAGCTCCCCCTCTCTTATGACTTTGTAGCCTTCTTCCAATGGTGTCTTAGCTGGTTTTGATCCAATCTTTCCTGCTTCATACAACAAATCAAGTGTGTACTTCCTTTGAGATAAGAAGAGTCCTTCATCGGACCGACAAACTTCTATCCCAAGGAAGTATTTTAGAGTACCAAGATCTTTAATGTCAAACACAGATTTAAGATAGGCTTTAGTTTCTTGAATACCTGACTTGTTACTCCCTGAAATGATAACGTCATCCACATAAATAAGGATCACAATGATACTTTCCTGATCTTGTAGAGTGAACAATGTATGATCTCCTTCAGACCTCTTAAATCCTCTTTGCATAAGGGTTGAGCTCAACTTATGGTACCACGCTCTAGGTGATTGCTTGAGTCCATAGATAGCTTTCTTGAGCCTTAGAACCTTCCCTGGTTTCACAATGCTCTCAAGACCAGAAGGTGGTCTCATGTATACCTCATCTTCAAGCTCTCCTTGAAGGAAAGCATTCTTGACATCCATTTGCCAAAGTTCCCAATCAAGGTTTGTTGCTAAAGACAAGATGATCCTAACTGTGTGAAGCTTAGCCACTGGTGCAAAGGTGTCCAAGTAATCCTTTCCATAGGTTTGAGTGAAGCCTCTAGCAACCAGCCTTGCTTTGTATCTCTCCACTTCTCCATCACTTCTATACTTGATAGTGAAAACCCATTTAGAAGTTACTGCCTTCTTTCCTCTAGGGAGTTCAGATTCATACCAAGTCTCATTGTTCTCCATTGCTTTGATCTCTTCATCCACAGCCTGCATCCATCTCTTATCTCCCTGTGCTTCTTCATAGGTTGTTGGTACTTCTTCTTGATCCAACTTTCCAAGGAACACTTGATGTTCCAAAGGGACATGAGCTAAACTGCAAACGGCTTGAATGGGATGAGCTACTGCATTGCTGTTGAAGAACACTCTAGTCTTAATCCATTCTGATGGATCCTTTTTCTCCCTTGTACTCCTTCTTAGTGCTTGAATTTGTTGGTTCACTGGCTGCACAATCTCCTCATTCTGATTACCCACTCCCTCAAGTTCTAACTCATGTTCTTCATGCTCTTCAACACCAGGTTGATTATGTGTAGCAGAATCAGTTTGCTGCGGTTCTATAGCAGGATCGGTTTGCTGCGATTCTTCTTGCCCTGATTCTGATTCTGATGTGTCCCCCTCATGATCAAGATGGGGTTGATATGAGTCTTCCACAGGTGCATCCGAGACTGGAGTAGGTGGTGTGCTTGTTACAACCGTTTCTTGTGGTACACTAATGCCAAGACTCTCCATGATTCTTCTTAAGTTAGCAGCTCTATCTGATTGGGAAGTAGGAAGATCCTTTAAGCTGTCCCAATTCTTCTCATCATAGAAGCTCTTTGTCTCCATGAATTTCACATCTCTGGAGATTAAAACCTTCCTTGTTTCAGGTACATAACACTTGTATCCTCTTTGTGTTGTGGAGTAACCAATGAACATGGCTTTGGTGCTCTTAGCATCCAACTTATCTCTCTGTTCCCCTGGTATTAACACAAAGCAAATACACCCAAACACACGTAAGTGATTAACTAATGGATTGGTCTTGTTGAGTACCTGAAATGGAGATTGATCCTTAAGAATTCTTGTGGGAGTTCTGTTGATCAAATAACAAGCCGTCATGACTGCATCTCCCCAAAACTTCTTAGGAACATTCTTGTAGAACATCATGGACCTTGCAACCTCCATTAAATGTCTATTCTTCCTCTCAGCCACTCCATTCTGTTGTGGAGTATAAGGACAGCTAGTTTGATGAAGAATTCCATATTTTGACAAATGTTGTTTGAAGGCATTGCTTGTGTACTCACCACCATTGTCTGATCTAAAAATTTTGATCTTAGCATTGAAATGGTTAGTGACATGACTTTGGAAGTTCATAAAAGCTTCTAGCACCCTATCCTTAGTTTGCATCAGTGTTATCCAAGTATATTTAGACTTTTCATCAATGAATGTGACAAAGTACTTATGGTTTTCTCTAGACACACAAGGAGCAGTCCATACATCAGAGTGAACAAGATCAAAGCAATTTGCATAAGTAGTTTTAGAAGCTGGAAAAACAGATTTGCAATGTTTACCAAGGATACAAGCCTCACAATCATCATTTTTAAACGAAACAGAAGGTAATAAGAGTCCTAAAGCCCTAGAGTGTGGATGTCCTAATCTAGCATGCCAAATGGAATCATCCACACCAACACAAGTAGATATAGCAGTAGATAATTCAGTAGAGGGATTGATGTCTTCAATCATGTAGAGCTCATCCTTTGTCACACCTTTCCCAATCAACTTACTTGTCTTAATATCCTGAAACACAACATCATTAGGACTAAAAACAACATTGCAATTTAAATCAGTGGCTATCTTTTTAACAGAAACTAAGTTGGATGTAAAGCTAGGCATAAAGAAAGCCTTAGACTCTTTATCAAACAATTTCAGATTTCCTATGCCTTGAATTGGGATTTTATCACCATTTGCAATCACTACACATCCTAATGCTGGTTTCACATTTTCTATCAACTTAGGATCACTGATCATGTGATGAGAGGCTCCAGAATCAATAATCAAGGGTCTGATTTTATTTTCAGCAAAGAGAGAGGTACCAAGAGCCATACCAGAGTTCTCCTTGAGAGCTTTGATGAGAGCCTCAAGGTCTGATCTCCTTACCACATCATTCTGAGCTGTTACAGCTGGTGTCTGATGGACCACCATTGCTCGTCCTTCATCACATTGCTGCATTGAAGAAGAACCTGGTCCAGCTGCACCATATGAATAGTTTGCCCTTTGATTTTTGAACCTGCTGTTGTTAAATGAAGGTCTGAGGTTGGGATGGAGGCGCCAGCATCTATCTTTCAAGTGCCCATTCTGTTTGCAAAAATCACATATCAAGACTCCTTTCTTGTCACCCCCATAGTTCTGTCTTTCCTCAGCCTTAAACACTCCTTTGTTGGCAGTTACCAACTCTCCTTTCCCTTTGAACAGCCCAAGTGAACCTTGCTCTTTTTGAATCTGTCCACACACATCATCAATGTCTGGGAGAGTGTCTGCCCTTAGGATATGCTTTATCAGCCCATTGTAGGATGAGTTTAAAGTGAGTAGAAGAGCAAAGACTTTATCTTGCTCTCTCCTTTCTTGCAACACCAAAGGGTCATTGCTTGGTGGCCTTAACATCTCCATCTCTAACCACAGTGAGCTAAACTTGCCAAAGTGAGCTTTAAACTCTATATCTTCTTGCTGGAGATTGTTAATAGCCAGCTTAACTTCAAAGACTCGGATGAGATTTTTTTTGTTTCCATAAACCTTTTCAATGGTATCCCATAACTGCTTGGAAGTCACACAGTAGGAATAAGCCTCCAATAGGTGCTGGTCCAGTGAGCTTTGAAGTATGGAGAGGACATTTTGATCCCCTTGAACCCACGCTTCTTTATCAGCTTCAGATGTGTCTTCATGCTCAACATCTTCTTTAGCTTCAGTTTCTGGTCCACCCTTATCTTTAGCCTTTACCACCTTCTCTGGAGCTGTGCTCCTCATGATGTACTTCCATAAACCTCTGCCTCCAAGAGCAGATTTAACCATCCTGGCCCAAACAATGTAGTTGGCACCTTTAAGAATCACAGGAATAATTACTCTTGAGTTCTCCATTGCTAAGACTGAGTTGTTGCAAGGAGGGAGTATTCAAGGTAAGATTCTGAATAAACAAGTTCTCAATTCACAGAGAACACAAACCAGAGAGAATAAACCAAGAAAGAATGCTTGAGAATCTTAGAACTTTTAAGAACCAGAAGAACAAGATCTAGAAAATAGATCTAGAAAAACAGAGTTTATGAATCAGAGTATGCGGAAAAAATAGGTCTAGGAGCTTATAGCTCTGATACCATGTTAGAATATGAAGATTAAGTTGAGAGAATAGAGCAGACTAAGGTAGAATGGCTGAGAGAGGCACAGAAACCTTCTCAGGGTTTGTGTGACGCAGAGAGAGAGAGAGAATGAGAGAGAGGATAAGTTTCAGAGAAGAATAATTCTCTTATTAGACAAAATGGAACTTTACAAGAGTTATATATGCATAAGACTAGGGCTACACAACTTTAAACCAAAGTAATAAAGTCTCCAACGGTCACAAGGGTGTGACAGATTTTTATCTTCCAAGACACTAATATTTTGATATAGTGAACTATGTAATCTCACGTCCAGTATAGTTCACGTCCAGTATAGTTCACGTCCAGTAGTTCACTATGTGATCTCTTTTCCAATATAGTTCGCGTCCAATATAGTTCACTATGTGATCTCCTTTCCAATAGTCTGGTTATGTGCAAAATCAGGGACTTAAGGAGAAGAAGTGCAGAATAAAAGGATGTGCAAAACAAGGGCATAAGAGACAAAGAAGGCTGAGGAATTCGAATAAGGTCTTGGTAGAAGTCACAAGGAGTACTAGGAGGATCAGAAGAGTCAGAATGATGGTCCCCACACCTTGGAGACAAGACCAGACCTGTCCCTTTCCTTCATACCCGTTTGTACTCTTGCTCCAGCCTGTTTTTGGTTGTTTCCTAGCTACATTTCGAATTTCCCTTAGGGTTTCACTCTGATTTGTGTCTATATAAGACTTGTATGACCCTTTGTAACAATTAGAGTGAATAAGAAACACTTTGAGAGAGTTTTATTCATCTTACAATTCAAAATCCTCTCTAGCTCTTCATTGTGTTCAAACTAATGAATACAATGTAGATATAATCTGAGGACGTGTTTAGGGTTTTATTTAGGCTTTCTAATTCTCCTAAGACTCCCTAAACATGGTTGTTAAGCTAACAATCCATCAAAGGATGTTAAGCTCTTTTATCTTCTCTCATTGATTCTTCTTCTTCCTCATTGTGTCTCTCTTCCAAACACAATGAAACATGATGAGTCTTGGTTCAAGGATGCTTTAATGCTCCTGGTTATGCTCTTGATTAGCTCTTCCATAGCTAAATCAAGAGCTAACACAAACCGACTCTTCATGAACTTCTTAAGGATAACACTTGCTAATTACTGATTATGTCCAGATTCATGAGTAAACACTCTTGATGAGTAGTTAAGCTCCTGGACTAGTTTTCATATAGCTAAGTGCTCCTATAAACCACTAGCTTACTGGTTTTGATCTTCTCTAGGCTACAAAGCTCTAATAGAGTTGAATCAGTCTCAAACTAGTTGGTCTCTCTTTAAACAGATTCAATTTAGTCTCCCTTAAATTGTTTCTGTCCATTTCTTGTTTCTTGTTCATGAGCTTAGTCTCTTCATTTCCATCATGGAATAAGAGATAAGTCTCTGAAATCCCAACAGCACTCCGGGTCAAGGCATTTGGATGGGCTGCAATCAAAGCACAGAGATAGTTGGGTATTGTGATGCAGATTGGGCAGGAGATAGAGTGGACAGAAGGTCAACAACTGGATATTGCACATTCATTGGAGGCAATCTGGTTACTTGGAAGAGTAAAAAGCAGAAGATAGTCTCTTGTTCAAGTGTTGAAGCTGAGTATCGAGCCATGAGAAAGTTGGTGACCGAGTTAGCATGGATAAAAGGCATTCTTGCAGATTTGGGGATTGTAACAGCCAAGCCTATCACCATGCATTGTGATAATCAAGCAGCCATTCATATTGCATCAAATTCAGTCTTCCATGAAAGGACCAAGCACATAGAAGTGGATTGTCACAAAGTGAGGCAGATGATTGAGCAAGGAGTGGTGTTACCATGTTATACAAGAAGGGAAGAACAATTGGCTGATGTGTTTACCAAGGCAGCTAGTTTAAAGGTGTGTGAGTCCATTCACACCAAGCTCGGACTTGTGGAGCTGCCTGAAACCTCTAAAGCCTTGGAGACTACACTCTTTTTCCCTTCATGAAGTTTTATCCCAAGTGGTTTTCTTCATGAAGGTTTTTAATGAGGTAGATCTCCTTTGCTGTTCCAAGCTTGATTCATCTCTTGAATTCAAGCTTGAGGGGGAGTATTGAAGTAAAGATCACATAGTGAACTATATTGGACGTGAGCTATATTGAATATAGTGAACTATACTGGACGTGAGACTACATAGTACACTATATCAAAACATTAGTGTCTTGGAAGATAAAAGTCTGTCACACTCTTGTGACCGTTGGAGACTTATCTGCTTGTTTTTAAAGTTGTGTAGCCCTAGTTTTATGCATATATAACTCCTGTAAAGTTCCCATTTGTTAATTAAGAGAATTATTCTTCTCTGAAACTTATCATCTCTCTCATTCTCTCTCTCTCTCTGCGCCCCAAACCCTAAGAAGGTTTCTGCGCCTCTTTCTCACTCACTCTACCTGTTCTACTCCATTCTCTCAACTTAATCTTCATATTCTAACACTTAGTTGTGTTAAAAACGAACATAAACATGTAAAACATGCTTATCATTTTACCTTTGGGAGAATACAAAAACTTACTTATAGTTGTCCTACCTCACCTAAATTCTCCAATCCATGACATGTATGTTTCAAGAAGTTTTGGTTAAAATTTTTTATTTAGGATTCTCATAGGACCTTTTAGAAGATCAAAGTGTCTTTCTAGTCTTTTAGAGGGGTTACTTAGTTGTGTTAAAAACGAACATAAACATGTAAAACATGCTTATCATTCTACCTTTGGGAGAATACAAAAACTTACTTATAGTTGTCCTACTTCACCTAAATTCTCCAATCTATAACATATATGTTTCAAGAAGTTTTGGTTAAAAAGTTTTATTTAGGATTCTCATAGGACCTTTTAGAAGATCAAAGTGTCTTTCTAGCCTATTAGAGGGGTTACTTAGTTGTGTTACAATCGAACATAAACATGTAAAACATGCTTATCATTCTACCTTTGGGAGAATACAAAAACTTACTTATAGTTGTCCTACCTCACCTAAATTCTCCAATCCATGACATATATGTTTCAAGAAGTTTTGGTTAAAAAGTTTTATTTTGGATTCTCATAGGACCTTTTAGAAGATCAAAATGTCTTTCTAGTCTTTTGGAGGGGTTACTCAGTTGTGTTACAAACGAACATAAACATGTACAACATGCTTCTCATTCTACCTTTGGGAGCATACAAAAACTTACTTATAGTTGTCTTACTGCACCTAAATTCTCCAATCCATGACACATAGGTTTCAAGAAGTTTTGTTTAAATTTTTTTGTTTAGGATTATCATAGGAACTTGTAGAAGGTCAAAGTGTCTTTCTATTATTTAGAAGGGTTATTTAGGGGTGTTACAAATGAACATAAACTTGTATAAAATGATTCTCATTCTACCTTTAGGAGCATACAAAATCTTACTTATAGTTGTCTAACCTCACCTAAAATCTCCAATCCATGACACATATGTTTCAAGAATTGTTGTTTAAAAAGTTTTGTTTAGGATTCTCATAGGACCTTTTACAAGATCAAAGTGTCTTTCTAGTATTTAGACGGGTTACTTAGGGGTGTTACAAACTGATGTAAGATCAGAATAGAGGCTGATCTCACAAGGCTTTGATGGAAACAGGCTGCTGGTTGTGTAACACTTTCAGCCGGTTCAGAAGATGGATTGAAGTGATATGAAGATGGTTCCTTTGCAACTGGTTGTGTAACTCTCTTTGCAATGGACAGGAAATGGTATGAAAGTGATGATGGATCGAGGTCGCCACAAAACTCTATGGACAGGAGCTTTGATAAGAAAAAAATCTCTCTAAGGCTTGAATCTCACAAACACTAGAAAGACAGAGAAAAGTTCTTGCTTTGAAGAAAACTTGTGTGCTTTATTGATATCGTGAAAGAATACACGCCTGACCAGGGGACTTTATAGAATCAGTCCAAGCAGGTTTGCCCTTCTAGGGGTCTTGGAAAGAAAGTACAATTCGAAAATTACAAAGATAAACTAAGGAAACAAAGTACAGAATCAAAGGTGCTAAAACAAGAAAGCTGCAATAAGAAAAAGATCACAAGTTAAGCACATAATTATTTGAATTGGTTTTACCTCTTTGTGACCGTTGGGAAGTAGTTTAGGAAGGTTTGAAGTAGGCTCCTCTTGAATTGCTTGGTGTTTCTGGTTTGGAGAAGCCTTGCTTGCTGTCTTGCTTTTAGGTGGCTGAAATGCTAAACAAGGTAAGTTCTTGTTTATATTTCATTAAGGGCAATTCCTGTATGTGTTTGTTTGGACCGTCCTTCCCATCTAGATTAAGCTTGGCTTGAAGCTGCTTGTGATCTCCAAGTGTCTCTGTGGTAACAACTTCAGTTGGTGTGATGGTGAGTTGATCAAGCTGGCTGGTGATGTCTTCAAGCTCTTTCTGGTTGATTAAACTCTCCACAGCTTGGTTAAACTCTCTTTGCAACACTTTTGTACCAGACCTTGTCCTTGGTGCAACTCTAACCACAGGAACTTGCTCAATTGTATCTTGGCTAGGATCCATGTCCTCATCATCTCCTCCCTCTTGAGAAGGTTCTGACCTCAGAACTTGTTCCTCTGCATCATAAGGAGCTAAATCAGATACATTGAAGCTTGAGGAGATATTAAACTCACCAGGCAGTTCAAGTTCATAGGCATTGTCATTGATGCGCTTTAGGACCTTGAATGGGCCATCTCCCCTTGGTGCAAGCTTGGATTTCCTCTGATTTGGAAACCTCTCAGTCCTCATATGAAGCCAAACCCAGTCTCCTGGTTCAAAGGTTACTTCCTTCCTGCCCTTGTCTGCATACTTCTTGTACTGGTTGGTTTTCTTCTCAATGTTCTCCTTAACCTTCTGGTGGATCTTTCTGACCATTTTTGCCTTGCTTGCTCCATCCTGGTTTGCTTGCTCATGTTGTGGCAGTGGTGTAAGATCTAAAGGAGTAATAGGCTTAAAACCATAGACAATCTCAAAGGGTGAGAGCTTAGTAGCAGAATGAGGCACACGGTTATAAGCAAATTCAATGTAAGGTAAACAATCAAGCCAATTCTTTAAATTTCTACCAACCGTGGCCCTTAACAGGGTGGAGAGTGTCCGGTTCACAACCTCAGTTTGCCCATCAGTTTGAGGATGGCATGTTGTTGAGAAGAGCAGCTTTGTCCCCAACTTTCTCCACAATGTTCTCCAAAAGTGGCTGAGGAATTTGGTATCTCTGTCAGATACAATGGTCCTTGGCAAGCCATGAAGACGCACCACCTCCTTGAAGAAGAGATCAGCAGTTTGTGTGGCATCATTTGTTTTGGCACAAGGGATGAAATGAGCCATTTTTGAAAACCTGTCTACTACCACAAAGATAGAATCCTTGTGCCTGATCTTTGGAAGTCCTAAAACAAAATCCATGGAAACATCTACCCAAGGCATGTTAGGAATAGGTAAAGGAATGTAGAGACCATGAGGATGTGACCTGGACTTAGCCTTAAGGCATATGATGCATCTGGAGCAGAACTTCTCTACATCTCTTTTAAGATGTGGCCAGAAGAAATGTTCAGTGATGATGCTTAAGGTTTTATCTACACCAAAATGTCCCATCAGTCCACCACCATGAGCTTCCCTTAAGAGCAATTCTCTCATTGATCCCTGAGGTATACAAAGTCTCTTGTCTCTGAACAGGTACCCTTCATGCTGGTAGAATAAGCCTACGGCTCCCTTTGTGCTTTCTTTGAATGTTTCTGCAAAATCAGGTTCAGTAGCATACTGATCTTTTAAGTGTTCAAAACCCATTACCTTTGCCTCCATGGTTGTGATCAGTGTATATCTCCTGGATAAATCATCAGCCACAATGTTTTCTTTCCCCTTTTTGTATTTGATTACATAGGGAAAAGATTCAACAAACTCAAGCCATTTTGCATGCCTTCTCTTCAGTGTTGTCTGACCTCTAAGGTGTTTGAGTGTCTCATGGTCAGTATGAATGATGAATTCTTTGGAAAGCAGGTAGTGTTGCCATGTCTCAAGTGATCTAACAAGTGCATAGAGCTCCTTGTCATAGGTGGGATAGTTGAGAGCTGCTCCATTGAGCTTCTCACTGAAATATGCTACTGGTTTTCCACCTTGTGTCAAGACTGCTCCAATGCCTGTACCTGATGCATCACACTCAATCTCAAACATTTTATCAAAATTTGGGAGTACCAGAATAGGTGCATGTGTGAGGCTGTCCTTGAGCTTGTTAAAGGCTGCTTCCTGAGCTGGTCCCAACTAAAGTGATGAGGACATTGACTCAAGCATCGACTCAAGCATTGACTCAAGCGTAGAGATACGTCAAGAAGACCTAGAAGAAGTACCTGCTGCTCAAGATGTGACGACCATGAGAGATCCTCCGAGGACAAGATCAGGAACTAGAAGACTCAGAGCACTGTTCAACACATCCATTCAGAGTCTCCTAGCTCAAGATTATCAAGTGGAGCGTTTAGAGGCCCAAATGAAGACAATTGAAGACTCGATGATGATCTTCTCAATTCAGCCCACTTAGGCCCAACCATGGACGACCACACACGCTCAATAAGGTATGATTTCAATTCATATATTGTGTTTGTTCATTTTGCAGGTCCAAGTATTACATTAGTTGTCTGAGTCAGAGTCTGTATTAGTCGTTAAGTGAGTCAAGTTTCCCTGTAATACTTTAAAGTCGGACCATAGGATATTTTAGTATTTAGTAGCCGTTGTAATTAGGTTTTCTGCCCTAGAAGGCAACAGCTGCACGATCCCCTTTATAAGGATCCTTAGCAGCCGTGTATCATTCACCAAGTATCAATACAATAACGCAGTTCTTCTTCTTTGAGAGAAAATACCTTTTCGATTCTAAGCTTTCTTGTGAGTCATATCAAGCGACCTTAGATTCAGTCTTATCACAAGAGCTTTCATCTCTTGTGTGGCGACATTCAATCCATCCTCTATCCATTCAATCATCTCACGTTCATTCTAAGGAGTCTAGAGACCCGAGGTTTGAATCCATCTTACCACAACATCACCCACGATCTAGAATAGAGAGACCTCAGTCCCTGTTCTACATCAAACACGCTTCCATCTTGCATCATCTGGTATCAGCGCCGAAAGGTTCCTAGATCAGGTGTATCTATCCCTTTTTCCTTTCGGTTTCCCTTGCATCTAGTTATAGCTTTAGTTTGTTTTCCATTTGTTTGCATTCCAAATCGAAAAACCATAAAAGTATATTGTTTTCATCTAGTTTCATTGTTGATCTACACCCTTGATTCAATTAGAAATCGCTTCTTTGTGCTTGAGCCAATAAGCGAAATTCACTTGTCAATCTTAGGGCTTTAGAATCAAAGTTTTTCTTTTCTTGCACTCGTTTTCAACTTTCAAAAAAAAAAAAAAGTTTTGCTTTGTGTTCTTGTTTAGTTCTTATTTTGGCATTCAAAAAAAAAAAAAAAAAGAGAAAGATTTAACGAAGAAGAAGAAGTTTAACCTTTTGATCCGATTTTTCATCAGAATTTTTGGTTCGAAGTGTTTCTTTCCTTTTCCCAAAGATTTCAAAATATTTAGATTTTCAAAGATATTCTAGTTTCCTATTTCTTTCAAATCTAGTTTTCAAAAAAAAAAAAAAAGAAACTTTCTAAATCTTTTCAAAATCTCTAAACGATCTCCTATATTTTCTCAAATCGGTTTTCAACTTTTCAAACTCTTTTGTCTAAACCGAGCGTGATTTTTACTTGTTACCAAGCCTTCTCTTGTGTCAGTCCTTGACGCATCGCTTGTATCACAAGTTATCATAGGTTTGCTTAGGATCTTTCTTCTTATTTTGTGCCTTTTGTTCCCTAGTCACTTGATCGCTTGCTCTAGTGTGTGTAGGAACAGGAACCCAATGGCAGGAGAACAAGTAGACCCTAATGCGACTCTGCTAGAAGCGCTCCAAGCCTTGAGGAATGACTTGTCGGCTCAGATCGGACGGATTGATCAAAGGGTTGGACGACTAGAACTTCCAAGGAATGATGAGCAGTCGGATGATGATGAGAGTGAGAATACTCTGAATGCAGGAGCAGGAGGGAGGAACCGAGATCATCAACATCACCGCCGTGATCGCCAACCACAACAAGAGGTAAACCGCAACTTTTCAAAAGATTTGAAACTAACTGTGCCAACTTTTGCAGGTAGGGTTAATCCGGAAGCATACCTTGATTGGGAGAGGCGTATGGAGTATATCTTTGACTACTACGAGTACAATGACCAGAAGAAGATAGCTTTAGCTTCGGCTCAACTCACGGACCATGCCTTAACTTGGTGGGACAGAGAAGTCCAAGACCGTAGGCGGAACAACTTTGAGCGAATCACAACCTGGGCAGCCATGAAGTACAACTTCAGGAGGCGATTTGTGCCACCTCATTACCACAGAGATATGCAAAAGCAGTTCAGGCAGCTGTCACAGAAGAACAAGAGTGTTGAGGAGTACTATGAGGAGTTTGAACAACTCAAGAACCGGATGGCGTTGGACGAGAGTGAAGAAGTTCTCATTGGCCATTTCATTGATGGACTCAATGACCGGATTGCCAGAAAGGTAGAACGTCAACCTTGTCATGATCTTAATGATTTGTTGCATGCAGCCGTGCAGGCTGAACAAGGAATCAAGAGAAAGACAGCGGCAGCGAGTCGCTCAAGACCTAACTCATGGAGTGCACCGCAAGCTAAGAACCTTGACAAAGGCAAGACTGTTACCTCAGGTTCCCAAGATAAGAGGTCAGCTTATGACGCTCCAAGGAACAACCGTACTGACTCAGGTAAGTCCTCAACCACTAATACAAGAGCGCGAGACATAACTTGTTTCAAGTGTCAGGGTAAAGGTCACTATGCACGAGATTGTCCAAATCAGCGAATTATGATCTTAACACCTGATGGAGGATATGAGTCTCAAGATGAAGAGGAACACCTTGAAGCTGTGGATTCAGAAGAGGAAGTAGCATTTCCCGAGACATGAGAGATGTTAGTTGTTTGCAGGGCATTGAGTGCCTTGAGTGACCCAGACACCATCCAGAGAGAAAACTTGTTTTTCACTCGATGTTCAGTTCAGAACAAGGTATGTAGTCTCATAATTGATGGTGGATCTTGTACTAATGCTGCTAGCAAGATTATGGTGGAAAAGCTAGGTTTGAAGACAACCCAACATCCGAGGCCATACCGCCTTAGATGGTTAGATTCAAGCACCGAGATCAGGATACATGAGCAAGTCCTGATTCAGTTCAAAATAGGGAAGTATGAGGATGAAGTTTTGTGCGATGTTGTCCCAATGCAAGTAGGCCATATGCTTCTCGGCAGACCATGGCAATTTGATAGAGAAGTCATACACAACGGACGCACCAATACTCATTCCTTCATGCATGACAAGCGCAAATTCCAGCTTGCTCCATTATCTCCTCAAGAGGTACATGAGATGCAATCCAAATTTGCTGCCGAGGCCAAGGTAAGTAAAACTAACCTTTACATCACTCCTAGTACTGTCTATACGGCTTTAGAGCGAAAAGAAACGGTGCTACTAATGGTGTTTAGAGATGTGTTGATTACAGGTTCACAGGATAATGTGCTTGTACCAGAGATTGTATCACTGCTTGACAGATACAAAGATGTGTTCCCTGAAGAGATACCGGCTGGGTTACCACCTATTAGAGGAATAGAGCATCAGATTGATCTAGTTCCCGGTGTACCATTGCCCAACCGTCCAGCTTACCGTATGAACCCAACAGAAACTAAGGAGTTGGAGAAGCAGATTCAAGACTTAATGGAGAAAGGTTACATTAGAGAAAGCTTGAGTCCGTGTGCTGTACCAGTTCTCTTAGTGCCAAAGAAAGATGGAACTTGGAGGATGTGTGTAGACTGCAGAGCAATCAACAACATCACCATAAAATATCGACATCCAATTCCAAGGTTAGATGATATGCTTGATGAACTATCTGGATCTAATGTGTTTTCAAAGATTGATCTTAGGAGTGGATACCATCAAGTAAGAATGAAAGATGGTGACGAATGGAAGACTGCTTTCAAGACTAAGCAGGGGCTATACGAGTGGTTAGTCATGCCATTTGGTCTGACCAATGCACCCAGCACCTTCATGAGGTTAATGAACCAGGTTCTAAGAGCTTACATCAGTAAATTTGTAGTAGTTTACTTTGATGATATATTGGTTTATAGCAAATCGTTTGAGGATCACCAGAAGCATCTTGAGCTAGTCCTTGACACACTTCGAAAAGAAAGCCTATATGGTAATCTTAAGAAGTGCTCCTTTTGTACTAATGAAGTGGTTTTCCTAGGTTTTGTTGTCAGTTCCAAAGGTTTACAGGTTGATCAAGAGAAGATCAAAGCAATCCAAGAATGGCTGAGACCAAACAACATAGGACAAGTCAGGAGCTTCCACGGATTGGCAAGCTTCTACCGGCGTTTTGTCAAAGAGTACTATAGCCGCCCCTCTCACTGCTGTGATCAAGAAGGACGTAGCATTTCAGTGGGGATCAGCTCAAGAGGACGCGTTCAACAGACTCAAGGATCGCTTGACGCATGCACCAGTTTTGGTATTACCTGATTTTAACAAAACTTTTGAGGTTGAATGTGATGCTTCAGGCTTAGGTATTGGAGCCGTGCTAACTCAAGGAGGGCGTCCAGTAGCCTACTTCAGTGAGAAACTAAGTGGAGCCAGCTTGAACTACCCAACGTACGACAAGGAACTCTATGCGCTAGTGAGGTCGTTGGAGACATGGCAGCACTATCTTCTGTCCAAGGAGTTTGTCATACATACTGATCATGAGACTTTGAAGCACCTTAGAGGACAAACAACATTGAAGAGAAGACATGCTAAGTGGATGGAGTTTGTAGAAGCATTCCCATATGTGATAAAGTATAAGAAGGGGAAAGAGAATGTTGTGGCTGACGCACTCTCAAGGCGACACATGCTGATCACAACTTTGGAGGCTAAGGTCTTAGGGTTTGAACACCTTAAGGATGCATATAAGGATGATCCAGACTTCGGTTCAGTCTATCTAGATTGTACCACTGCCCCAACAGGTTCCTTATACTTACATAATGGTTATTTGTTTAGGGACAAGCGTTTGTGTGTTCCACAGGGTTCTATGCGAGACTTGCTGATCAAGGAGGCACATGGTGGTGGACTCATGGGACATTTTGGAGTGGATAAGACTCTGAGCGTTTTAGTAGAACACTTCTTTTGGCCTCACCTCAAGAAGGATGTGGAACGATTCTGTTCCAAGTGTGTCACTTGCCTCAAGGCCAAATCCAGGTCACATCCACATGGTTTATATATGCCACTTCCTATTCCTAGTATGCCTTGGGTTGATATATCAATGGACTTTGTCTTAGGCTTACCCAAAATCCGAGGAAAGTATTCTATTTTTGTTGTAGTGGATAGGTTCTCAAAGATGGCACATTTCATTCCCTGTGCCAAGACTAATGATGCTATTGAAGTAGGAGATCACATAGTGCACTATATTGAAGAAGAGATCTCATATTGAACTACACTGGACGTGAACTATACTGGACGTGAACTATACTGGACGTGAGACTACATAATTGACTATATCAGAACACTAGTGTCTTGTAAGACAAAATCCTGTCACACTCTTGTGACCGTTGGAGCCTTCTCTGTTTTTGTTTAAAGTTGTGTAGCCCTAGTTTTATGCATATATAACTCTTGTAAAGTTCCCATTTGATAATTAATGAGAATTATTCTTCTCACATTCTCCTTCTCTAAACTCTCTCTCTCTCTCTCGGGTGTATGAACCCTAATAGGGTCTGCGCCTCTCTCTCTCTTAATTCTCCACTTCTAATCTCATATTCTAACATGGTATCAGAGCTATAAGCTTCTGTACCTCATTTACTTCCGCTGAATCTTATAAAATCCTGTTCTTGAGCTCTTAAGCTGTTAAGTTCATTTCTCAGATCTTATAAGCTTTTCTAAGGTTTAAGCTCATTTCGTTTGCTTCTTGTGTTCACTGTGAGTTGAGAAATCTCTATTTCATCTTGAATACTCCCTCCTTGCTTCATATCAGTTTCAGCAATGGAGAACTCAAGAGTTGTGATTCCTGTGATTTTGAAGGGCTCAAACTATATTGTTTGGGCTAGGATGGTAAAATCTGCACTTGGAGGCAGAGGTCTGTGGAAGTATATCTTGAGTGAAACTGCTCCACAGAAGGTGTTTAAGGCCAGGTCCGAAGCTGAAGCCAAGAAAGGAGCTGAGGCAGAGACTAAAGGCATTGATGAGTCTCTTGAAGACGTGGCTGAAGCAGAAGAAGAGGCGTGGATGCAAAGGGACCAGAATGTGCTCTCTATACTCCAAAGCTCACTGGACCAGCACCTATTGGAAGCCTACTCTTACTGTGTAACCTCTAAGCAGCTGTGGGATACTCTTGAGAAGGTTTATGGGAATAAATCAAATTTAACAAGAGTCTTTGAAGTAAAGCTGGCCATTAACAATCTCCAGCAAGGAGATATGGAGTTTAAAGCTCATTTTGGGAAGTTTAGCTCACTGTGGTCAGAGTTGGAGATGCTGAGGCCACCAAGCAGTGATCCTTTGGTGCTGCAAGAAAGGAGAGAGCAAGATAAAGTATTTGCTCTTCTGCTCACCTTGAACTCATCCTATAATTCCTTGATCAAGCATATCCTAAGGGCAGAGACTCTACCTGACATTGATGATGTGTGTGGGCAAATTCAGAAGGAACAAGGCTCATTTGGGTTGTTCAAAGGAAAAGGAGAGCTGGTAACCGCAAACAAGGGGCTGTACAAGGTTGATGAGAGGAAAAACTATGGAGGTGACCAGAGAGGAGTCTTGATGTGTGATTTTTGCAAAAAGAGTGGGCATTTGAAGGACAGATGCTGGCGCCTTCACCCTAACCTCAGACTACCTTTTCACAACAATAGGTTCAAAGATCAAAGGGCAAACTACTCATATGGTGCAGCTGGACCAGGTTCTTCTTCAGTGCAGCAATGTGATGAAGGAAAAGCAATGATGGTTCATCAAGCACCAGCTGTGACTACTCAGAATGATGTGGTAAGGAGGTCAGACCTTGAGGCTCTCATCAAAGCTCTCAAGGAGAACTCTGGTATGACCCTTGGTACTTCTCTTTTTGCATCAAACAAACTGAAACCTTTGATTATTGATTCAGGAGCCTCTCATCATATGATAAGTGATTCTAAGTTGATAAACAATGTTGAACCTGCCTTAGGAAGCGTTGTGATTGCAAATGGTGATAAAATTCCAATACAAGGCATAGGAAATCTGAAAATGTTTAACAAAGAATCTAAAGCCTTCTTTATGCCCAGTTTCACATCCAACTTAGTTTCTGTAAAAAGGATAGCCACTGACTTGAACTGCAATGTTATTTTCAGTCCTAATGATGTTGTGTTTCAGGATATTAAAACCAGTAAGTTGATTGGGAAAGGTGTGACAAAGGTGTAAGAATATGAGATTGAGATTGAGAGAATAAGGTAGAATGAAGTAAAATTGTGAAGAACACACAAAGAACCAAATTAAGGTTCTTGTGCACTAGAGAGAAAGAGAGTAAAAGAGCGGCTGTAAGAGAAGAATAATTCTCTGTATATTATTAAACAGGTTACAACAAATATATATACTAGTTACTCTAGGGTTTACAAAGAATTAAAAGCAAGTGAGTTTCAACGGTCATAAAAGTGTGACTGTTTTTGTCTTCTTCTGAATATAGTTCACTATATGATCTTTACTCAATATAGCTCACGTCCAGTATAGTTCACTATATTCAATATAGCTCACATCCAGTATAGTTCACTATATTCAATATAGCTCACTATGTGATCTCCATTTCAATACTCCCCCTCAAGCTTGAATTCAAGAGATGAATCAAGCTTGGAATAGCAAAGGAGATCTACCTCATTAAAAACCTTCATGAAGAAAACCACTTGGGATAAAACTTCATGAAGGGAAAAAGAGTGTAGTCTCCAAGGCTTTAGAGGATTCCGGCAGCTCCACAAGTCCGAGCTTGGTGTGAATTGACTCACACACCTTTAAACTAGCTGCCTTGGTAAACACATCAGCTAATTGTTCTTCACTTCTTGTATAGCATGGTAACACCACTCCTTGCTCAATCATCTGCCTCACTTTGTGACAATCCACTTCTATGTGCTTGGTCCTTTCATGGAAGACTGAATTTGATGCAATATGAATGGCTGCTTGATTATCACAATGCATGGTGATAGGCTTGGCTGTTACAATCCCCAAATCTGCAAGAAGGCCTTTTATCCATGCTAACTCGGTCACCAACTTCCTCATTGCTCTATACTCAGCTTCAGCACTTGAACAAGAGACTATCTTCTGCTTCTTACTCTTCCAAGTAACTAGATTGCCTCCAATGAATGTGCAATATCCAGTCGTTGACCTTCTGTCCACTCTATCTCCTGCCCAATCTGCATCACAATACCCAACTATCTCTGTGCTTTGATTGCAGCCCATCCAAATACCTTGACCCGGAGTGCCACTTAGATATCTGAGTATCCTTTCAACCATGTTCCAATGGTGCATCTTTGGTGCTTGCATATGTTGACTTATCTGATTCACAGCAAAGCACAAATCAGGTCTGGTTATGGTTAAGTAGATTAGCTTACCAACAATCCTTCTATAGTGAGTGATATCCTCAAATGGTCTTTCTTCAAGCTCCCCCTCTCTTATGACTTTGTAGCCTTCTTCCAATGGTGTCTTAGCTGGTTTTGATCCAATCTTTCCTGCTTCAGACAACAAATCAAGTGTGTACTTCCTTTGAGATAAGAAGAGTCCTTCATCAGACCGACAAACTTCTATCCCAAGGAAATACTTTAGAGTACCGAGATCCTTAATGTCAAACACAGATTTAAGATAGGCTTTAGTTTCTTGAATACCTGACTTGTTACTCCCTGAAATGATAATGTCATCCACATAAACAAGGATAACAATGATACCTTCCTGATCTTGTAGAGTGAACAAAGTATGATCTCCTTCAGACCTCTTAAATCCTCTTTGCATAAGGGTTGAGCTCAACTTATGGTACCACGCTCTAGGTGATTGCTTGAGTCCATAGATAGCTTTCTTGAGCCTTAGAACCTTCCCTGGTTTCACAATGCTCTCAAGACCAGAAGGTGGTCTCATGTATACCTCATCTTCAAGCTCTCCTTGAAGGAATGCATTCTTGACATCCATTTGCCAAAGTTCCCAATCAAGGTTTGTTGCTAAAGACAAGATGATCCTAACCGTGTGAAGCTTAGCCACTGGTGCAAAAGTGTCTAAGTAATCTTTTCCATAGGTTTGAGTAAAGCCTCTTGCAACCAGCCTTGCTTTGTATCTCTCCACTTCTCCATCACTTCTATACTTGATAGTGAAAACCCATTTAGAAGTTACTGCCTTCTTTCCTCTAGGGAGTTCAGATTCATACCAAGTCTCATTGTTCTCCATTGCTTTGATCTCTTCATCCACAGCCTGCATCCATCTCTTATCTCCCTTTGCTTCTTCATAGGTTGTTGGTACTTCTTCTTGATCCAGCTTTCCAATAAACACTTGATGCTCCAAAGGTACTTGAGCTAAACTGCAAACGGCTTGAATGGGATGAGCTACTGCATTGCTGTTGAAGAACACTCTAGTCTTCATCCATTCTGATGGATCCTTTTTCTCCCTTGTACTCCTCCTTAATGCTTGAATCTGTTGGTTCATTGGCTGCACAATCTCCTCATTCTGATCACCCACTCCCTCAATTTCTAACTCATGTTCTTCATGCTCTTCAACACCAGCTTGATTGTGTGTAGCAGAATCAGTTTGCTGCGGTTCTTCTTGCCCTGATTCTTGCCCTGATTCTGATTCAGTTTGCTGCGGTTCTTCTTGCCCTGATTCTGATTCTGATGTGTCCCCCTCACGATCAAGATGGGGTTGTTGTGAGTCTTCCACAGGTGCATCCGAGACTGGAGTAGGTTGTGTGCTTGTTTTAACCGGTTCTTGTGGTACACTAATGCCAAGACTCTCCATGATTCTTCTTAAGTTAGCAGCTCTATCTGATTGAGAAGTAGGAAGATCCTTCAAGCTGTCCCAATTCTCTTCATCATAGAAGTTCTTTGTCTCCATGAATTTCACATCTCTGGAGATTAAAACCTTCCTTGTTTCAGGTACATAACACTTGTATCCTCTTTGTGTTGTGGAGTAACCAATGAACATAGCTTTGGTACTCTTAGCATCCAACTTATCTCTCTGTTCCCCTGGTATTAACACAAAGCAAATACACCCAAACACACGTAAGTGGTTAACTAATGGATTGGTCTTGTTTAGTACCTGAAATGGAGATTGATCCTTAAGAACTCTTGTGGGAGTTCTGTTGATCAAATAACAAGCCGTCATGACTGCATCTCCCCAAAACTTCTTAGGAACCTTCTTGTAGAACATCATGGACCTTGCGACCTCCATTAAATGTCTATTCTTTCTCTCAGCCACCCCATTTTGTTGTGGAGTATAAGGACAGCTAGTTTGATGAAGAATTTCATACTTTGACAAATGTTGCTTGAAGGCATTACTTGTGTACTCACCACCGTTGTCTGATCTAAAAATTTTGATCTTAGCATTGAAATGGTTAGTAACATGACTTTGGAAGTTCATAAAAGCTTCTAGCACCCTATCCTTAGTTTGCATCAGTGTTATCCAAGTATATTTAGATTTTTCATCAATGAATGTGACAAAGTACTTATGATTTTCTCTAGACACACAAGGAGCAGTCCATACATCAGAGTGAACAAGGTCAAAGCAATTTTCATAAGTAGTTTTAGAAGCTGGAAAAACAGATTTGCAATGTTTACCAAGGATACAAGCCTCACAATCATCATTTTTAAAAGAAACAGAGGGTAATAAGAGTCCTAAAGCCCTAGAGTGTGGATGTCCTAATCTAGCATGCCAAATAGAATCATCCACACCGACACAAGTAGATAAAGCAGTAGATAAAACAGCAGATAGTTCAGAAGAGGGATTGGTGTCTTCAACCATGTAGAGCTCATCCTTTGTCACACCTTTCCCAATCAACTTACTGGTTTTAATATCCTGAAACACAACATCATTAGGACTGAAAATAACATTGCAATTCAAGTCAGTGGCTATCCTTTTTACAGAAACTAAATTTGATGTGAAACTGGGCATAAAGAAGGCTTTAGATTCTTTATTAAACATTTTCAGATTTCCTATGCCTTGTATTGGAATTTTATCACCATTTGCAATCACTACACTTCCTAAGGCAGGTTCAACATTGTTTATCAACTTAGAATCACTTATCATATGATGAGAGGCTCCAGAATCAATAATCAAAGGTTTCAGTTTGTTTGATGCAAAAAGAGAAGTACCAAGGGTCATACCAGAGTTCTCCTTGAGAGCTTTGATGAGAGCCTCAAGGTCTGACCTTCTTACCACATCATTCTGAGTAGTCACAGCTTGTGCTTGATGAACCATCATTGCTCTTCCTTCATCACATTGCTGCATTGAAGAAGAACCTGGCCCAGCTGCACCATATGAGTAGTTTGCCCTTTGATCTTTGAACCTATTGTTGTGAAAAGAGAGTCTGAGGTTAGGGTGAAGGCGCCAGCATCTGTCCTTCAAATGCCCACTCTTCTTGCAAAAATCACACATCGCGACTCCTCTCTGGTCACCTCCATAGTTTTTCCTCTCATCAGCCTTGTACAGCCCCTTGTTTGCTGTTACCAGCTCTCCTTTTCCTTTGAACAACCCAAATGAGCCTTGTTCCTTCTGAATTTGCCCACACACATCATCAATATCAGGTAGAGTCTCTGCCCTTAGGATATGCTTGATCAAGGAATTATAGGATGAGTTCAAGGTGAGTAGAAGAGCAAAGACTTTATCTTGCTCTCTCCTTTCTTGCAATACCAAAGGATCACTGCTTGGTGGCCTCAACATCTCCAACTCTGACCACAGTGAGCTAAACTTCCCAAAATGAGCTTTAAACTCCATATCTTCTTGCTGGAGATTGTTAATGGCCAGCTTTACTTCAAAGACTCTTGTTAAATTTGATTTATTCCCATAAACCTTCTCAAGAGTATTCCACAGCTGCTTAGAAGTCACACAGTAAGAGTAGGCTTCCAATAGGTGTTGGTCCAGTGAGCTTTGGAGTATAGAAAGCACATTCTGGTCCCCTTGCATCCACGCCTCTTCTTCTGCTTCAGCCGCCTCTTCAAGAGACTCATCAATGCCTTTAGTCTCTGCCTCAGCTCCTTTCTTGGCTTCAGCTTCGGACCTGGCCTTAAATACCTTCTGTGGAGCAGTTTCACTCAGGATATACTTCCACAGACCTCTGCCTCCAAGTGCAGATTTTACCATCCTAGCCCAAACAATGTAGTTTGAGCCTTTCAAAATCACAGGAATCACAACTCTTGAGTTCTCCATTGCTGAACTGATATGAAGCAAGGAGGGAGTATTCAAGATGAAATAGAGATTTCTCAACTCACAGAGAACACAGGAAGCAAAAGAAATGAGCTTAAACCTTAGAAGAGCTTATAAGAACTGAGAAATAAACTTAACAGCTTAAGAGCTCAAGAACAGGATTTTATAAGATTCAGCGGAAGTAAATGAGGTACAGAAGCTTAAAGCTCTGATACCATGTAAGAATATGAGATTGAGATTGAGAGAATAAGGTAGAATGAAGTAAAATTGTGAAGAACACACAAAGAACCAAATTAAGGTTCTTGTGCACTAGAGAGAAAGAGAGTAAAAGAGCGGCTGTAAGAGAAGAATAATTCTCTGTATATTATTAAACAGGTTACAACAAATATATATACTAGTTACTCTAGGGTTTACAAAGAATTAAAAGCAAGTGAGTTTCAACGGTCATAAAAGTGTGACTGTTTTTGTCTTCTTCTGAATATAGTTCACTATATGATCTTTACTCAATATAGCTCACGTCCAGTATAGTTCACTATATTCAATATAGCTCACATCCAGTATAGTTCACTATATTCAATATAGCTCACTATGTGATCTCCATTTCAATAAAAGGATGAGCTCTACATGGTTGAAGACACCAATCCTACATCTGAACTATCTGCTGCTTTATCTACTGCTTTATCTACTTGTGTCCGTGTGGATGATTCTATTTGGCATGCTAGATTAGGACATCCACACTCTAGGGCTTTAGGACTCTTATTACCTTCTGTTTCTTTTAAAAATGATGATTGTGAGGCTTGTATCCTTGGTAAACATTGCAAATCTGTTTTTCCAGCTTCTAAAACTGCTTATGAAAACTGCTTTGACCTTGTTCACTCTGATGTATGGACTGCTCCGTGTGTGTCTAGAGAAAACCATAAGTACTTTGTCACATTCATTGATGAAAAGTCTAAATATACTTGGATAACTCTAATGCAAACTAAGGATAGGGTGCTAGAAGCGTTTATGAACTTCCAAAGCCATGTTACTAACCATTTCAATGCTAAGATCAAAATTTTTAGATCAGACAATGGTGGTGAGTACACAAGCAATGCCTTCAAATAACACTTGTCAAAGTATGGAATTCTTCACCAAACTAGATGTCCTTATACTCCACAACAAAATGGAGTGGCTGAGAGGAAGAATAGACATTTAATGGAGGTTGCAAGGTCCATGATGTTCTACAAGAATGTTCCTAAGAAGTTTTGGGGAGATGCAGTCATGACGGCTTGTTATTTGATCAACAGAACTCCCACAAGAGTTCTTAAGGATCAATCTCCATTTCAGGTACTCAACAAGACCAATCCATTAGTTAATCACTTACGTGTGTTTGGGTGTATTTGCTTTGTATTAATACCAGGGGAACAGAGAGATAAGTTGGACGCTAAGAGTACCAAAGCTATGTTCATTGGTTACTCCACAACACAAAGAGGATACAAGTGCTATGTACCTGAAACAAGGAAGGTTTTAATCTCCAGAGATGTGAAATTCATGGAGACAAAGAGCTTCTATGATGAGAAGAATTGGGACAGCTTGAAGGATCTTCCTACTTCCCAATCAGATAGAGCTGCTAACTTAAGAAGAATCATGGAGAGTCTTGGCATTAGTGTACCACAAGAACCGGTTAAAACAAACACACAACCTACTCCAGTCTCGGATGCACCTGTGGAAAACTCACAACAACCCCATCTTGATCATGAGGGGGACACATCAGAATCAGAATTAGGGCAAGAAGAACCGCAGCAAACTGATTCTGCTACACACAGTCAAGCTGGTGTTGAAGAGCATGAAGAACATGAGCATGAAGAACATGAGTTAGAACTTGAGGGAGTGGGTAATCAGAATGAGGAGACTGTGCAACCAATGAACCAACACCAACCAATTCAAGCACTAAGGAGGAATACAAGGGAGAAAAAGGATCCATCAGAATGGATGAAGACTAGAGTGTTCTTCAACAGCAATGCAGTAGCTCATCCCATTCAAGCCGTTTGCAGTTTGGCTCATGTACCGTTTGAGCATCAAGTGTTCATTGGAAAATTGGATCAAGAAGAAGTACCAACAACCTATGAAGAAGCAAAGGGAGATAAGAGATGGATGCAGGCTGTGGATGAAGAGATCAAAGCAATGGAGAACAATGAGACTTGGTATGAATCTGAACTTCCAAGAGGAAAGAAGGCAGTGACTTCTAAGTGGGTTTTCACCATCAAGTATAGAAGTGATGGAGAAGTTGAGAGATACAAAGCAAGACTGGTCGCAAGAGGATTTACTCAAACTTATGGAAAGGATTACTTGGATACATTTGCACCAGTGGCTAAGCTTCACACAGTTAGGATCATCTTGTCTCTAGCAACAAACCTTGATTGGGAGCTATGGCAAATGGATGTCAAGAATGCATTCCTTCAAGGAGAGCTTGAGGATGAGGTATACATGAGACCACCTTCTGGTCTTGAAAGTATTGTGAAACCAGGAAAGGTGTTAAGGCTCAAGAAGACTATTTATGGACTCAAGCAATCTCCTAGAGCTTGGTACCATAAACTGAGCTCAACCCTTATGCAAAGAGGATTCAAAAGGTCTGAAGGAGATCATACCTTGTTTACTCTTCAAGATCAGAAAGGTATCATTGTCATCCTTGTTTATGTTGATGACATTATCATATCAGGGAGTAACAAGTCAGGTATCCAAGAAACTAAAGCTTATCTCAAATCTGTTTTTGACATTAAGGATCTTGGTACTCTAAAGTACTTCCTTGGGATAGAAGTTTGTCGATCTAAAGATGGACTTTTCTTATCTCAAAGGAAGTACACACTTGATTTATTGTCTGAAGCAGGAAAGATTGGATCAAAACCAGCTAAGACACCATTGGAGGATAGCTACAAAGTCATAAGAAAGGGGGAGCTTGAAGACAGACCATTTGAGGACACCACGCTCTATAGAAGGATGGTTGGTAAGCTAATCTACTTAACCATAACTAGACCTGATTTGTGCTTTGCTGTGAACCAGATTAGTCAACATATGCAAGCACCAAAGATGCATCATTGGGACATGGTTGAGAGGACACTCAGATATCTAATTGGTACTCCCGGGCAAGGCATTTGGATGGGTTGCAATCAAAGTACAGAGATAGTTGGGTATTGTGATGCTGATTGGGCAGGAGATAGAATGGACAGGAGGTCTACTACTGGATATTGTACTTTCATTGGAGGAAACCTTGTTACTTGGAAGAGCAAGAAGCAGAAGATAGTATCATGTTCAAGTGCTGAAGCTGAGTATAGAGCAATGAGGAAGTTGGTGACCGAGTTAGCATGGATAAAAGGTCTTCTTGCAGATTTGGGGATTGTAACAGCCAAGCCTATCACTATGCACTGTGATAATCAAGCAGCCATTCATATTGCATCAAACTCAGTCTTCCATGAAAGGACCAAGCACATAGAAGTGGATTGTCACAAAGTGAGGCAGATGATTGAGCAAGGAGTGGTGTTACCATGCTATACAAGAAGTGAAGAACAATTGGCTGATGTGTTTACCAAGGCAGCTAGTTTAAAGGTGTGTGAGTCCATTCACACCAAGCTCGGACTTGTGGAGCTGCCGAAATCCCCTAAAGCCTTGGAGACTACACTCTTTTTCCCTTCATGAAGTTTTTCCCAAGTGGTTTTCTTCATGAAGGTTTTTAATGAGGTAGATCTCCTTTGCTATTCCAAGCTTGATTCATCTCTTGAATTCAAGCTTGAGGGGGAGTATTGAAGTAGGAGATCACATAGTGCACTATATTGAAGAAGAGATCTCATATTGAACTACACTGGACGTGAACTATACTGGACGTGAACTATACTGGACGTGAGACTACATAGTTGACTATATCAGAACACTAGTGTCTTGTAAGACAAAATCCTGTCACACTCTTGTGACCGTTGGAGCCTTCTCTGTTTTTGTTTAAAGTTGTGTAGCCCTAGTTTTATGCATATATAACTCTTGTAAAGTTCCCATTTGATAATTAATGAGAATTATTCTTCTCACATTCTCCTTCTCTAAACTCTCTCTCTCTCTCGGGTGTATGAACCCTAATAGGGTCTGCGCCTCTCTCTCTCTTAATTCTCCACTTCTAATCTCATATTCTAACAGATGCCACTCAAACTGCTGAGTTATTCTTTAAAGAAGTAGTACGCTTACATGGGATCCCGAGAACTATTGTTTCTGACCGAGACACGAAGTTTCTGAGTCACTTCTGGAGAGTTCTTTGGAGGAAGCTAGGAACCAAGCTACTCTTCTCAACAACTTGTCATCCACAAACTGATGGACAAACTGAGGTTGTAAACAGAACTCTATCTACTCTCTTAAGAGCCACGGTTGGTAAGAACTTACGGAACTGGTTAGATTGTATTCCATATGTTGAGTTTGCTTATAATCATGCTAACCATTATACTACTAAGTTGTCACCTTTTGAGATTGTCTATGGATTTCAGCCAGAAACCCCTTTAGATCTTGTTCCTTTGCCGCCATTAGATGTTACTAATCAGGATGGAGAATCAAAGGCTGAGTTAATCAAGAAACTGCATCAGAAGGTGAAGGCCAACATAGAGGAAAGGACGGCCAAGTATAAGAAGGCTGCTGACAAAGGGAGAAAGGAGCTCATCTTCAATCCAGGAGATTGGGTGTGGGTTCATATGCGTACAGAAAGGTTCCCAAATCAGAGGAAATCCAAGCTAGCACCAAGAGGAGCTGGACCATTCCGAGTGTTGGAGAGAGTCAACAACAATGCCTACAAGCTGGATCTGCCAGGTGAGTTGACCATTTCACCAGTGTTCAATGTTGCTGACTTGCTTCCTTATAATGCAGATGATGGAATTCTGAGGTCAGAATCTTCTCAAGAGGGAGGGAATGATGAGGACATTGACTCAAGCATCGACTCAAGCATTGACTCAAGCGTAGAGATACGTCAAGAAGACCTAGAAGAAGTACCTGCTGCTCAAGATGTGACGACCATGAGAGATCCTCCGAGGACAAGATCAGGAACTAGAAGACTCAGAGCACTGTTCAACACATCCATTCAGAGTCTCCTAGCTCAAGATTATCAAGTGGAGCGTTTAGAGGCCCAAATGAAGACAATTGAAGACTCGATGATGATCTTCTCAATTCAGCCCACTTAGGCCCAACCATGGACGACCACACACGCTCAATAAGGTATGATTTCAATTTATATATTGTGTTTGTTCATTTTGCAGGTCCAAGTATTACATTAGTTGTCTGAGTCAGAGTCTGTATTAGTCGTTAAGTGAGTCAAGTTTCCCTGTATTACTTTAAAGTCGGACCATAGGATATTTTAGTATTTAGTAGCCGTTGTAATTAGGTTTTCTGCCCTAGAAGGCAACAGCTGCACGATCCCCTTTATAAGGATCCTTAGCAGCCGTGTATCATTCACCAAGTATCAATACAATAACGCAGTTCTTCTTCTTTGAGAGAAAACACCTTTTCGATTCTAAGCTTTCTTGTGAGTCATATCAAGCGACCTTAGATTCAGTCTTATCACAAGAGCTTTCATCTCTTGTGTGGCGACATTCAATCCATCCTCTATCCATTCAATCATCTCACGTTCATTCTAAGGAGTCTAGAGACCCGAGGTTTGAATCCATCTTACCACAACATCACCCACGATCTAGAATAGAGAGACCTCAGTCCCTGTTCTACATCAAACACGCTTCCATCTTGCATCATAAAGGCAGTGTCCTTCTTGATGATTGAGGTTAGAGGAGCAGCTATAGTACTAAAGTCTTTAACAAATCTCCTGTAAAAGCTTGCTAATCCGTGGAAGCTTCTGACATGTCCAATGGTGGATGGTGTAGGCCATTCTTGTATTGCTTTTATCTTTTCCTCATCCACCCTAAGTCCCTGTGAACTAACAACAAAGCCTAGAAAGACTAATTGATCAGTGCAAAAGGTACATTTCTTCATATTAGCATATAACCCTTCTGCCCTAAGTGTTGCTATCACTTGTTCCAAATGCATAACATGATCAGAGAAGCATTGACTGTAGATCAGTATATCATCAAAGTATACTACTACAAACTTACAAATGTATGCTCTCAGGACATGGTTCATGAGTCTCATGAATGTGCTTGGTGCATTGGTGAGTCCAAATGGCATGACCAGCCATTCATAAAGTCCTCTCTTGGTTTTGAAGGCTGTCTTCCATTCATCTCCTTCTTTCATTCTGACTTGGTGGTATCCACTCTTCAAATCTATCTTGGAGAAGATGGTTGCCCCACTAAGCTCATCCAGCATGTCATCTAGGCGTGGAATGGGATGCCTGTACTTGATGGTAATGTTGTTCCATCCTTCTTAGGCACTAACAAGACTGGTACTGCACAAGGGCTTAAGCTCTCTCTGATGTAACCCTTGGACATGAGGTCTTGAACCTGTTTTTCTAACTCTTTAGCTTCTTCAGGATTGACCCTATAAGGTGGTCTATTTGGAAGAGGAGCTCCTGGTACTAGATCAATCTGATGTTCTATGCCACGTATAGGAGGAAGTCCTGCTGGAATCTCATCAGGAAAAACATCAGAAAACTTGGTTAGTAGTTCAAGTATCTCAGTTGGTAGCTCCTGTTCTCCTTCTTGTCCTGTGAACAAGCTTTCTTTGTAAACCATTAGTAACACCTTCAGTTGATTCTAATGATTTAAGTACAGTAGTGGGTGTTACATACAAACTGGTTTTACTTACCTTACCTCCTTTGTCCATAGCCTTTTGCATTTCAAAGACTTCCTGTGGGGTAAGTGGTGCAAGGCTGTGCTTTTGTTGTTGTGCATGAAGCTGTAGTAGTTGGTGCGGCCATTGTGGAGTGTCTCCTTATCAAATTGCCAAGGTCTCCCCAACAGAATGTGACCTGCCTGCATAGGAACAACATCACAAACAACCTGATCTGCATACTTCCCTATACTGAATGGTATGTTCACTTGTTCTCCAATCTTAAGCTCTGTTTCATCATTAAGCCATTTCAGCTTATATGGCCTGGGATGCTTGGTTGTCTTGAGTCCTAACTTCTGCACCAAATACTGACTAGCAACATTAGTACATGAGCCTCCATCAATAATGAGACTACATACCTTGGATGCCACAGTGCATCTAGAGTGAAAGATGTTCTCTCTTTGGAGAGTTTCTGGTTCAAACATTGCACTTAAAGACCTCATGGTTACTAAGAGCTCTCCAAAATCAGGATAATCAATGGCTTCTTCTTCTGAATCCACTGGTTCTGATTCTACTTCATCTTGAGATTCATACTCTCCATTGTCCTTGAGAATCATTATTCTCTGGTTAGGACAGTGATGCAAGATGGAAGCGTGTTTGACGTAGAACAGGGACTGAGGTCTCTCTATTCTAGATCGTGGGTGATGTTGTGGTAAGATGGATTCAATCCTCGGGTCTCTAGACTCCTTAGAATGAATGTGAGATGATTGAATGGATAGAAGATGGATTGATTGTCGCCACACAAGAGATGAAAGATCTTGTGATAAGACTGAATCTAAGGTCGCTTGATATGACTCACAAGAAAGCTTAGAATTCGAAAGGTGTTTTCTCACGAAGAAGAAGAACTGCGTTATTGTATTGATACTTGGTAAATGATACACGGCTGCTAAGGATCCTTATAAAGGGGATCGTGCAGCTGTTGCCTTCTAGGGCAGAAAACCTAATTACAACGGCTACTAAATACTAAAATATCCTATGGTCCGACTTTAAAGTAATACAGGGAAACTTGACTCACTTAACGACTAATACAGACTCTGACTCAGACAACTAATGTAATACTTGGACCTGCAAAATGAACAAACACAATATATAATTGAAATCATACCTTATTGAGCGTGTGTGGTCGTCCATGGTTGGGCCTAAGTAGGCTGAATTGAGAAGATCATCATCGAGTCTTCAATTGTCTTCATTTGATCTTCTACACGCTCCACTTGATAATCTTGAGCTAGGAGACTCTGAATGGACGTGTTGAACAGTGCTCTGAGTCTTCTAGTTCCTGATCTTGTCCTTGGAGGATCTCTCATGGTCGTCACGTCTTGAGCAGCAGGTACTTCTTCTAGGTCTTCTCGACGTATCTCTACGCTTGAGTCAACGCTTGAGTCAACGCTTGAGTCGATGTCCTCATCATTCCCTCCCTCTTGAGAAGATTCTGACCTCAGAATTCCATCATCTGCATTATAAGGAAGCAAGTCAGCAACATTGAACACTGGTGAAATGGTCAACTCACCTGGCAGATCCAGCTTGTAGGCATTGTTGTTGACTCTCTCCAACACTCGGAATGGTCCAGCTCCTCTTGGTGCTAGCTTGGATTTCCTCTGATTTGGGAACCTCTCTGTACGCATGTGAACCCACACCCAATCTCCTAGGTTGAAGATGAGCTCCTTTCTCCCTTTGTCAGCAGCCTTCTTATACTTGGCCGTCCTTTCCTCTATGTTGGCCTTCACCTTCTGATGCATCTTCTTAATTAACTCAGCCTTTGATTCTCCATCCTGATTAGTAACATCTAATGGCGGCAAAGGAACAAGATCTAAAGGGGTTTCTGGCTGAAATCCATAGACAATCTCAAAAGGTGACAACTTAGTAGTAGAATGGTTAGCATGATTATAAGCGAACTCAACATATGGAATACAATCTAACCAGTTCCGTAGGTTCTTACCAACCGTGGCTCTTAAGAGAGTAGATAGAGTCCTGTTTACAACCTCAGTTTGCCCATCAGTTTGTGGATGACAAGTTGTTGAGAAGAGTAGCTTGGTTCCAAGCTTCCTCCAAAGAACTCTCCAGAAGTGACTCAGAAACTTCGTGTCTCGGTCAGAAACAATAGTTCTCGGGATCCCATGTAAGCGTACTACTTCTTTAAAGAATAACTCAGCAGTTTGAGTGGCATCATTAGTCTTGGCACAGGGAATGAAATGTGCCATCTTTGAAAACCTGTCCACTACAACAAAAATAGAATCCTTTCCTCGGATTTTGGGTAAGCCTAAGACAAAGTCCATGGATATATTGTAAGAATATTAGAATTAGAGAGTTATATGAGAGATTTAGCAAGAGAGAAAAGAAGAAGATGAATTGCACAAGAGGAGTATGAGGGAAAAGCTTTCCCAAATGTATATCTTTCTTATTGATATTACAATGAATATATAGACAAAAAATAACTTAATTTCGTGGCTACTACATTCAAATTCAAACTCTAATGACAAAATAATTCTAAAGACACCTTTGGACAAAAGGGTGAAGCAAGTAGGGAAGGGAATCTCCATTTGAATTTGAATCTTGTCTCCTGGTACTGTTCATCCGTGGAGTCAAGCTTCTAGAAGATCTTTGACTTGGTTAATGGTAACTTATCCTTTTACCACTTAACCATAAGATTAAACTCTCTCCCTTTTACTTATTTACCTCTTCTTCTTCTGATCGGATCAAAGGACTTCACATTGATTTGAACACTTAAGGTGTTCATCTCAATACTCAATAATTGTAATCTGATGCAAGTACTGATCTCCATTCCAATACTCCCCCTCAAGCTTGAATTCAAGAGTTGAATCAAGCTTGGAATGCAATGGAGATCTACCTCATTAAAAACCTTCATGAAGAAAACCTCATGGGATAAAACTTCATGAAGGGAAAAAGTGTGTAGACTCCATAGCATTAGAGGATTCTGGAAGCTCCATGAGTCCAAGCTTTGTGTGAATGGACTCACACACCTTCAAGCTAGCTGCCTTGGTGAACACATCAGCTAGTTGTTCCTCACTTCTTGTGAAACATGGCAACACCACTCCTTGCTCAATCATCTGCCTAACCTTGTGACAATCAACTTCTATGTGCTTGGTTCTTTCATGGAAGACTGAGTTTGAAGCAATGTGTATGGCTGCTTGGTTGTCACAATGCATGGTGATTGGCTTTGAAGTCTCAATCCCCAAATCCACAAGAAGACCTTTGATCCACGCCAATTCTGTTGCTAGCTTCCTCATTGCTCTATATTCAGCTTCAGCACTTGAACATGACACTATCTTCTGCTTTTTGCTCTTCCAAGTAACAAGGTTGCCTCCAATGAATGTGCAATAGCCAGTAGTAGATCTCCTGTCCACTCTATCTCCTGCCCAATCAGCATCACAATACCCAACTATCTCTGTGCTTTGGTTGCAACCCATCCAAATGCCTTGACCAGGAGCACCACTTAGGTATCTAAGTATCCTTTCAACCATGTTCCAATGATGCATCTTGGGTGCTTGCATATGCTGGCTCACTTGGTTCACTGCATAACACACATCAGGTCTGGTTATGGTTAAGTAAATGAGCTTACCAACCATTCTTCTATACTGAGTAATGTCCTCAAATGGTTTGTCCTCAAGCTCCCCCTCTCTTATGACTTTGTAACCTTCTTCCAATGGTGTCTTAGCCGGTTTTGATCCAATCTTTCCTGCTTCAGATAACAAATCAAGTGTGTACTTCCTTTGAGATAAGAAGAGTCCATCATTAGATCGACAAACTTCTATCCCAAGGAAGTACTTTAGAGCACCAAGGTCTTTAATGTCAAAAACAGATTTGAGATAAGCCTTAGTGTCTTGTATACCTGACTTGTTGCTCCCTGATATGATAATGTCATCAACATAAACAAGGATGACAATGATACCTTCCTGATCTTGAAGAGTAAACAAGGTGTGATCTCCTTCAGACCTCTTGAATCCTCTTTGCATAAGTGTTGAGCTCAGTTTATGATACCAAGCTCTAGGTGATTGCTTTAATCCATAGATAGCCTTCTTGAGTCTCAACACCTTCCCTGGTTTCACAATGCTTTCAAGACCAGAAGGTGGTCTCATGTATACCTCATCTTCAAGCTCTCCTTGAAGGAATGCATTCTTGACATCCATTTGCCAAAGTTCCCAATCAAGGTTTGTTGCTAAAGACAAGATGATCCTAACTGTGTGAAGCTTAGCTACTGGTGCAAAGGTGTCCAAGTAATCCTTTCCATAGGTTTGAGTGAAGCCTCTTGCAACCAACCTTGCCTTGTATCTCTCCACTTCTCCATTACTTCTATACTTGATGGTGAAAACCCATTTAGAAGTCACTGCCTTCTTTCCTCTAGGAAGTTCAGCTTCATACCAAGTCTCATTGTTCTCCATTGCTTTGGTCTCTTCATCCACAGCTTGCATCCACCTCTTATCTCCCTTTGCTTCTTCATAGGTTGTTGGTACATGTTCTTGATCCAACTTCCCAATGAACACTTGATGCTCCAAAGGTACATGAGCTAAGCTACAAACAGCTTGAATGGGATGAGCTACTGCCTTGCTGTTGAAGTAAACCCTAGTCTTCTTCCATTCTGATGGATCCTTTTTCTCCCTTGTACTCCTTCTTAACACTTGAACTTGTTGCTGCTCATTCACAACAGGCTGTTCAACCTCTTCATTTTGATGATCCAACTCCTCAGGTTCTTCCTCATGTTCCTCATGCTCCTCATTTTCAGCTTGATCATGTGTTGAAGGATCAGCCACTTGCGGTTCTGATGCTGATTCATGAGTGTCCCCCTCATGATCAAGATGGGAATGTTGAGGAGTTTCTGAAGTTGGAGCAGGGACTGAAGTGGTAGGGCTTGTCTTGGCCGGTTGCTGGGGCATACTAATACCCAAGTTTTCCATGATCATCCTTAGGTTAGCTGCTCTATCTGATTGAGAAGTGGGAAGATCCTTCAAGCTATCCCAATTCTTTTCATCATAGAAACTCCTTGTTTCCATAAACTTCACATCTCTTGAGATCAAAACCTTCCTTGTTTCAGGTACATAACACTTGTATCCTCTTTGTGTTGTGGAGTAACCAATGAACATAGCTTTGGTGCTCTTAGCATCCAGCTTATCTCTTTGTTCTCCTGGTATTAACACAAAGCAAATACACCCAAACACGCGTAAGTGATCAACCAATGGATTTGTGTTGTTTAATACCTGAAATGGAGATTGATCCTTAAGAACTTTTGTGGGAGTTCTGTTGATCAAATAGCATGCTGTCATCACTGCATCTCCCCAAAACCTCTTAGGAACATTCCTATAGAACATCATGGACCTTGCCACCTCCATCAAGTGTCTGTTCTTTCTCTCAGCCACTCCATTTTGTTGGGGAGTGTAGGGACAGCTTGTTTGATGGAGAATCCCATGCTTGGATAAGTGTTGTTTGAAGGCATTGCTTGTATATTCACCACCATTATCTGATCTAAAAATTTTGATCTTAGCATTGAAATGGTTAGTAACATGATTTTGAAAGTTCATAAAAGCTTCTAAAACTCTATCTTTAGTTTGCATCAGTGTTATCCAAGTATACTTAGATTTTTCATCAATGAAAGTGACAAAATACTTATGGTTCTCTCTAGACAAACAAGGAGCAGTCCACACATCAGAATGAACAAGATCAAAGCAACTTTCATAAGTAGTTTTAGAGTTTGGAAAAACAGATTTGCAATGTTTACCAAGGATACAAGCCTCACAATCATCATTCTTAAACGAAACAGAAGGTAATAAAAGTCTTAAGGCCCTAGAGTGTGGATGTCCTAATCTAGCATGCCAAATAGAATCATCCACACCAACACAAGTAGATAAAGCAGTAGATAATTCAGAAGAGGGATTGGTGTCTTCAACCATGTAGAGCTGATCCTTTGTCACACCTTTCCCAATCAACTTACTTGTTTTAATATCCTGAAACACAACATCATTAGGACTGAAAACAACATTGCAATTCAAATCAGTGGCTATCCTTTTTACAGAAACTAAGTTTGAAGTGAAACTAGGCATAAAGAAGGCTTTAGATTCTTTGTTAAACAATTTCAGATTTCCTATGCCTTGTATTGGAATTTTATCACCATTTGCAATCACTACACTTCCTAAGACAGGTTCAACATTGTTTATCAACCTAGAATCACTTATCATATGATGAGAGGCTCCTGAATCAATGATCAAAGGTTTCAGTTTGTTTGAAGCAAAGAGTGAAGTACCAAGAACCATACCAGAGTTATCCTTGAGGGCTTTGATGAGAGCCTCAAGGTCTGACCTTCTTACCACATCACTTTGAGCAGTCATGGATGGAGCTTGATGGACCACCATTGCTCTCCCTTCATCACATTGTTGCATTGAAGAAGAGCCTGGTCCAGCTGCACCATAAGAGTAGTTTGCCCTTTGATCTTTGAATCTGTTGTTGTGAGATGAGGGTCTGAGGTTAGGATGAAGGCGCCAGCATCTGTCCTTCAAATGCCCACTCTTCTTGCAGAAATCACACATCAAGACTCCCCTCTTGTCACCTCCATAGCTCTGCCTCTCATCAGCCTTGTACATCCCCTTGTTGGCGGTTACCAACTCTCCTTTCCCTTTGAACAACCCAAATGAACCTTGTTCCTTCTGAATTTGTCCACACACATCATCAATGTCAGGTAGAGTGTCTGCCCTTAGGATGTGCTTAATCAGCCCATTGTATGATGAGTTCAAGGTGAGCAGAAGAGCAAAGACTTTATCCTGCTCTCTCCTCTCTTGTAACACCAAAGGATCACTGCTTGGTGGCCTCAACATCTCCAACTCTGACCACAGTGAGCTAAACTTTCCAAAGTGAGCTTTGAACTCCATATCTTCTTGCTGGAGATTGTTAATGGCCAGCTTAACTTCAAAGACTCTGGTTAGGTTTGATTTATTCCCATAAACCTTCTCAATGGTATCCCACAGCTGCTTGGAAGTCACACAATATGAGTAAGCTTCCAATAGGTGCTGGTCAAGTGAGCTTTGAAGTATGGAGAGGACATTCTGATCCCCTTGAATCCACGCTTCTTTATCAGCTTCAGATGTGTCCTCATGAGACTCAACATCTTCTTTAGCTTCAGCCTCAGTTCCAACCTTAGCTTTAGCCTTCACCACCTTCTCTGGAGCTGTGCTCCTCATGATGTACTTCCATAAACCTCTGCCTCCAAGAGCAGACTTCACCATCCTGGCCCAAACAATGTAGTTGGCACCTTTAAGAATCACAGGAATGATTACTCTTGAGTTCTCCATTGCTAAGACTGATTTGTTGCAAGGAGGGAGTTTTCAAGATAAGCTTCTGAATAAGCAAGTTCTCAACTCACAGAGAACACACACCAGATAAAATAAACCAAAGAAGAATGCTTGAGAGCTTTGGAACTTTCAAGAACAAGGACAGGAACTTTCAAGAACGCTTTCAAGAACAAGAAGAACAAGAACTAGAAAATCAGAGTTTATGAATCAGAGTATGCGGAAATGAATAGGTATAGGAGCTTAAAGCTCTGATACCATGTAAGAATATTAGAATTAGAGAGTTATATGAGAGATTTAGCAAGAGAGAAAAGAAGAAGATGAATTGCACAAGAGGAGTATGAGGGAAAAGCTTTCCCAAATGTATATCTTTCTTATTGATATTACAATGAATATATAGACAAAAAATAACTTAATTTCGTGGCTACTACATTCAAATTCAAACTCTAATGACAAAATAATTCTAAAGACACCTTTGGACAAAAGGGTGAAGCAAGTAGGGAAGGGAATCTCCATTTGAATTTGAATCTTGTCTCCTGGTACTGTTCATCCGTGGAGTCAAGCTTCTAGAAGATCTTTGACTTGGTTAATGGTAACTTATCCTTTTACCACTTAACCATAAGATTAAACTCTCTCCCTTTTACTTATTTACCTCTTCTTCTTCTGATCGGATCAAAGGACTTCACATTGATTTGAACACTTAAGGTGTTCATCTCAATACTCAATAATTGTAATCTGATGCAAGTACTGATCTCCATTCCAATATATATCAACCCAAGGCATACTAGGAATAGGAAGTGGCATGTATAAACCATGTGGATGTGACCTGGATTTGGCTTTGAGGCAAGTGACACACTTGGAACAGAATCGTTCCACATCCTTCTTGAGGTGAGGCCAAAAGAAGTGTTCTACCAAAACGCTCAGAGTCTTATCCACTCCAAAATGTCCCATGAGTCCACCACCATGTGCTTCCTTGATCAACAAGTCTCGCATAGAACCCTGTGGAACACACAAACGTTTTTCCCTAAACAAATAACCATTATGTAAGTAGAAGGAACCTGTTGGGGCAGTGGTACAATCTTGATAGACTGAACCGAAGTCTGGGTCATCCTTATATGCATCCTTAAGGTGTTCAAACCCTAAGACCTTAGCCTCCAAAGTTGTGATCAGCATGTGTCGCCTTGAGAGTGCGTCAGCCACAACATTCTCTTTGCCCTTCTTATACTTTATCACATATGGGAATGCTTCTACAAACTCCATCCACTTAGCATGTCTTCTCTTCAGTGTTGTTTGTCCTCTAAGATGCTTCAAAGTCTCATGATCAGTATGTATGACAAACTCCTTGGACAGAAGATAGTGCTGCCATGTCTCCAACGACCTCACTAGCGCATAGAGTTCCTTGTCGTACGTTGGGTAGTTCAAGCTGGCTCCACTTAGTTTCTCACTGAAGTAGGCTACTGGACGCCCTCCTTGAGTTAGCACGGCTCCAATACCTAAGCCTGAAGCATCACATTCAACCTCAAAAGTTTTGTTAAAATCAGGTAATACCAAAACTGGTGCATGCGTCAAACGATCCTTGAGTCTGTTGAACGCGTCCTCTTGAGCTGATCCCCACTGAAATGCTACGTCCTTCTTGATCACAGTAGTGAGAGGGGCGGCTATAGTACTGAAATCTTTGACAAAACGCCGGTAGAAGCTTGCCAATCCGTGGAAACTCCTGACTTGTCCTATGTTGTTTGGTCTCGGCCATTCTTGGATGGCTTTGATCTTCTCTTGATCAACCTGTAAACCTTTGGAACTGACAACAAAACCTAAGAAAACCACTTCATTAATACAAAAGGAGCACTTCTTTAGATTACCATATAGGCTTTCTTTTCGAAGTGTGTCAAGGACTAGCTCAAGATGCTTTTGGTGATCCTCAAACGATTTGCTATAAACCAATATATCATCAAAGTAAACTACTACAAATTTACTGATGTAAGCTCTTAGAACCTGGTTCATTAGCCTCATGAAGGTGCTGGGTGCATTGGTCAGGCCAAATGGCATGACTAACCACTCATAGAGCCCCTGCTTAGTCTTGAAAGCAGTCTTCCATTCGTCACCTTCTTTCATTCTTACTTGATGGTATCCACTCCTAAGATCAATCTTTGAAAACACATTAGATCCAGATAGTTCATCAAGCATATCATCTAACCTTGGAATTGGATGTCGATATTTTATGGTGATGTTGTTGATTGCTCTGCAGTCTACACACATCCTCCAAGTTCCATCTTTCTTTGGCACTAAGAGAACTGGTACAGCACACGGACTCAAGCTTTCTCTAATATAACCTTTCTCCATTAAGTCTTGAATCTGCTTCTCCAACTCCTTAGTCTCTGTTGGGTTCATACGGTAAGCTGGACGGTTGGGCAATGGTACACCGGGAACTAGATCAATCTGGTGCTCTATTCCTCTAATAGGTGGTAATCCAGCCGGTATCTCTTCAGGGAACACATCTTTGTATCGGTCAAGCAGTGATACAATCTCTGGTACAAGCACATTATCCTGTGAACCTGTAATCAACATATCTCTAAACACCATTAGTAGCACCGTTTCTTTTCGCTCTAAAGCCTTATAGACAGTACTAGGCGTGATGTAAAGGTTAGTTTTACTTACCTTGGCCTCAGCAGCAAATTTGGATTGCATCTCATGTACCTCTTGAGGAGATAATGGAGCAAGCTGGAATTTGCGCTTGTCATGCGTGAAGGAATGAGTGTTGGTGCGTCCGTTGTGTATGACTTCTCTATCAAATTGCCATGGTCTGCCGAGAAGCATATGGCCTACTTGCATTGGGACAACATCGCACAAAACTTCATCCTCATACTTCCCTATCTTGAACTGAATCAGGACTAGCTCATGTATCCTGATCTCGGTGCTTGAATCTAACCATCTAAGGCGGTATGGCCTCGGATGTTGGGTTGTCTTTAAACCTAGCTTTTCCACCATAATCTTGCTAGCAGCATTAGTACAAGATCCACCATCAATTATGAGACTACATACCTTGTTCTGAACTGAACATCGAGTGAAAAACAAGTTTTCTCTCTGGATGGTGTCTGGGTCACTCAAGGCACTCAATGCCCTGCAAACAACTAACATCTCTCCTGTCTCGGGAAATGCTACTTCCTCTTCTGAATCCGCAGCTTCAAGGTGTTCCAATTCATCTTGAGACTCATATCCCCCATCAGGTGTTAAGATCATAACTCGCTGATTTGGACAATCTCGTGCATAGTGACCTTTACCCTGACACTTGAAACAAGTTATGTCTCGCGCTCTTGTATTAGTGGTTGAGGACTTACCTGAGTCAGTACGGTTGTTCCTTGGAGCGTCATAAGCTGACCTCTTATCTTGGGAACCTGAGGTAACAGTCTTGCCTTTGTCAAGGTTCTTAGCTTGCGGTGCACTCCATGAGTTAGGTCTTGAGCGACTCGCTGCCGCTGTCTTTCTCTTGATTCCTTGTTCAGCCTGCACGGCTGCATGCAACAAATCATTAAGATCATGACAAGGTTGACGTTCTACCTTTCTGGCGATCCGGTCATTGAGTCCATCAATGAAATGGCCCATGAGAACTTCTTCACTCTCGTCCAATGCCATCCGGTTCTTGAGTTGTTCAAACTCTTCATAGTACTCCTCAACACTCTTGTTCTTCTGTGACAGCTGCCTGAACTGCTTTTGCATATCTCTGTGGTAATGAGGTGGCACAAAGCGCCTCCTGAAGTTGTACTTCATGGCTGCCCAGGTTGTGATCCGCTCAAAGTTGTTTCGCCTATGGTCTTGGACTTCTCTGTCCCACCAAGTTAAGGCATGGTCCGTGAGTTGAGCCGAAGCTAGAGCTATCTTCTTCTGGTCATTGTACTCGTAGTAGTCAAAGATGTACTCCATACGCCTCTCCCAATCAAGGTATGCTTCCGGATTAACCCTACCTGCAAAAGTTGGCACAGTTAGTTTCAAATCTTTTGCAAAGTTGCGGTTTACCTCTTGTTGTGGTTGGCGATCACGGCGGTGATGTTGATGATCTCGGTTCCTCCCTCCTGCTCCTGCATTCAGAGTATTCTCACTCTCATCATCATCCGACTGCTCATCATTCCTTGGAAGTTCTAGTCGTCCAACCCTTTGATCAATCCGTCCGATCTGGGCCGACAAGTCGTTCTTCATGGCTTGTAGCGCTTCTAGTAGAGCTGCATTAGGGTCGACGTGGTCTCCTGCCATTGGTTTCCTGTTCCTATACACACTAGAGCAAGCGATCAAGTGACTAGGGAACAAAAGGCACAAAATAAAGAGAAAGATCCTAAGCAAACCTATGATAACTTGTGATACAAGCGATGCGTCAAAGACTGACACAAGAGAAGGCTCGGTTACAAGTAAAATAAATCACGCTCGGTTTTGACAAAAGGATTTTGGAAAGTTGTAACCCGATTCGATTAAATATAGGAGATCTTTAGAAATTTGAAAAGATTTGGAAAACTTTCTTTTTTTTTTTTTTTTGAAAACGAGATTTAGTAAAAATAGGAACTAGAAAATCTTAAAATATGGAAAATATTTTCGAAATCTTTGGAAAAGGAAATGAACACTTTGAACCAAAATTCAAATGGGAAAATCGGATCAAAAGATCACACTTCTTCTTCTTCGTAAATCTTTTTTTTTTTTTTTGAAAGCAAGAATCAAGAACACAAAACAATTTTTTTTTTTTGAAAGTTGAAAAACGAGTGCAAGAAAAGAAAAGCTTTGATTCTAAAACCCTAAGATTGACAAGAGAATTCGCTTATTGGCTCAAGCACAAAGAAGCGATTCCTAACTTGAATCAAGGATGTAGATCAACAATGAAACTAGATGAAACAAAAGACTTTTGTGGGTTTTTTTTTTTTTTTTGAAAGTAAAAATCGAAAGCTATAAACTAGATTGCAAAGAAACCGAAAGGAAAAGGGATAGATACACCTGATCTAGGAACCTTTCGGCTCTGATACCAGATGATGCAAGATGGAAGCGTGTTTGACGTAGAACAGGGACTGAGGTCTCTCTATTCTAGATCGTGGGTGATGTTGTGGTAAGATGGATTCAATCCTCGGGTCTCTAGACTCCTTAGAATGAACGTGAGATGATTGAGTGGCTAGAAGATGGATTGATTGTCGCCACACAAGAGATGAAAGATCTTGTGATAAGACTGAATCTAAGGTCGCTTGATATGACTCACAAGAAAGCTTAGAATTCGAAAGGTGTTTTCTCACGAAGAAGAAGAACTGCGTTATTGTATTGATACTTGGTAAATGATACACGGCTGCTAAGGATCCTTATAAAGGGGATCGTGCAGCTGTTGCCTTCTAGGTAGGGATGTTAAAACAACCCTTTCGTAAACGGGCCTAAACGGGCTTCGTGTATAAAAATGAGCCCGTTTAGACCCGTTTAAGTCACATGTGTAAACGGGCTTACCCGTTTAAGCCCGTTTATTAATCGGGTTTTTATGATTTTTAAACGGGTACCCGTTTAGACCCGTTTAACATTAAAAAAAATATTTTAATAATTAAATAATAAATCATAAAAATACTATTAATTATAGAAAATTCAAAAAAGTCCAAAAAATAAGAAAATATTTAAAATAATTTAAAAAGTAAAGATTTAAATTTTAATGTTAAAAATAAAAATATTTAGTTTATATTTTATATTCCATCTAAAATTAAAGAATTTCAATAAAATATAAATGATAAACAACAACTCATTTACTTGATTAAATTTTTATTTTTAAATATATAAAAATATTCACAAATTAAAAAAATATAGAAAATAGTTTTTAAAAGTAAAATATTAAAATTTTAGTATTAAAATAAAATTATTATTTTATATTTTATATTCGATCTAAAATTAAAAACTTCAAAAAAATATAAATGATATATTAAAACTTTTTATTTCTAAATGTATACAAAATAGTGTTAAAGTAATTAAATATCATATAATAAATTATCAACCATGCTAATAGAATATAAAAGTAATTGACAATAATTTCTTTTTTAAGAGGACAAAATATTAATTATTATGATATATGAATTATATAAAAATGATAAAATACTTAACTAACAATATTTCATTAATATAGTGTTGAATGTTGATAAATATACAAATTATAATATTAAAAAATATTTTTTTTAGTATTTTTGTTTTTTATAATAAAAAAAAAATATATTTTTAAACGGGCCTAAACGGGCTTAAACGGGTACGTATTAAATTAACGGGTCTAAACGGACGGGCCTAAACGGGTCCAAAATATAAACGGGCTTAATCGGGTTCGGGTCTAAACGGGTACGGGCCTAAACGGGCCGGGCCCGCCCGTTTTAACATCCCTACTTCTAGGGCAGAAAACCTAATTACAACGGCTACTAAATACTAAAATATCCTATGGTCCGACTTAAAAGTAATACAGGGAAACTTGACTCACTTAACGACTAATACAGACTCTGACTCAGACAACTAATGTAATACTTGGACCTGCAAAATGAACAAACACAATATATAATTGAAATCATACCTTATTGAGCGTGTGTGGTCGTCCATGGTTGGGCCTAAGTAGGCTGAATTGAGAAGATCATCATCGAGTCTTCAATTGTCTTCATTTGATCTTCTACACGCTCCACTTGATAATCTTGAGCTAGGAGACTCTGAATGGACGTGTTGAACAGTGCTCTGAGTCTTCTAGTTCCTGATCTTGTCCTTGGAGGATCTCTCATGGTCGTCACGTCTTGAGCAGCAGGTACTTCTTCTAGGTCTTCTCGACGTATCTCTACGCTTGAGTCAACGCTTGAGTCAACGCTTGAGTCGATGTCCTCATCAGACAGTCCCTTGCGTAATGCCCTTTTCCTTGGCATTTGAAGCAGGTGATATCTCTGGCTCTCTGGTTTTGAGGCTTGTTTTGCTCAAATTTGCCTTTAGTGGTGGTTGGTTTGAACTTGGATGTCTCACCAGCCTTGTTTCTGTCAAAACTCTTCTGTGGCTGAGGCGTCCATGGTGCTTTGCTTCTACTTCTTGAGGTTGTCTTCCTCTTAATGTGTTGCTCTGCTTGAACAACCAAATGCAGAAGCTCTTCAAGATCTCCATAAGGCTGCCTTTCAACCTTCCTGGCAATCCTGTCATGTAATCCATCCAGAAATTGAGCCATTAGAGTCTCTTCTGAATCTTCAAGCTCCAAACGGTTCTTCAGTGTCTCAAATTCTTCAAAATATTCCTCTACTGACTTGGTTCCTTGGGCAAGCTTTCTAAACCTCTTTTGCAAATCTCTGTGGTAATATGCAGGTACATATCTCTTCCTCAGCTGGTACTTCATATCTTCCCAAGAATTTATCTGTCCATGTCTATGCCTTATCCTCTCATCAGCTTCTCTATTCCACCAGGTCAGAGCATTATCTGTGAGTTGTGCTGCAGCTAATGCCACCTTCTTGGCATTGGAGTATTGGTAATACTCAAAGATATACTCCATCCTCATCTCCCAATCCAAGTATGCTTCTGGATTAACCTTTCCAGCAAAGGTTGGGGGTGACAATTTGAGCTCTTTTGCTCCATGTCTGTCTTCACCAGAACCTCTATCTCTGAACCTTCCTCTGTGCCTGCCTCTGTCATGTCTTCTATGTAGGTTAGGATCAGGTGGTGGATGATCGGCATCATCTTCCAGACTTGGCATGTCATCATCAGTTTCTTCCTCAGTTCTTCTCTGGTTCTGTCCAACAAATGCACAATGTATTGGACCTCTTCGGGATGTTGCTTGTCTCTGCTCAAGTGTAGTCATGCGAGCACTGATGCTTTGGAGGGCTTCCAACATTTGAGTCATGGTGATTTGGGCAGTGTTAGCTTCTTCTCCCATTGTACTTCTCTGCTCCTGCGTAACAAGTTCAAAGGAGTATCAAAGCCTAACAAAAGAGTTTAATGAAGTAGTAAAAAGGTAAAACTCAATGGTAACAATTCAAATACTTTTTTTTTGTAAAGGAATGAGGAATTTCGAAATTATAATGTAAAGATGCTAGAGTAATGAAGAAAATATGCAGATTTCCTTTTCAGTGAAACCTTGTGAAAGAAATAAAGTAATACTAATTTTTTTGGCTTTTTTGAATAAAATTTCGAAATCAGAAAGTGCAAATATGGAAAAGTGAATAACACAAACAACTTTTTTTTGGTTTTTGCTTGAAGAAATCGGATCAAACAGGCTGATAAACTAGAAAACAAGATGAACAGCTTTTTCTGGTTTTTTTTTTTGATGCAGTTTAAACAGAAACAAAGAACTAGATGCAATCAATTTTTTTTTGGTTTTTCTTTGATGCAAAACTAAACTGAATGATAAACAATGAAAGTATCAGGGAGATACTAAATTTTTCTTTGGTTTTTCAATTTGAGAATGCAAAACACAGAAACTAGAGATGAACACAAAACAGAATTAACTAATGGAATAAAAATGAGTTGGATAGAAACCACCTGATGTGTGAGCCTAAGCTCTGATACCAGATGATGTAAGATCAGAATAGAGGCTGATCTCACAAGGCTTTGATGGAAACAGGCTGCTGGTTGTGTAACACTTTCAGCCGGTTCAGAAGATGGATTGAAGTGATATGAAGATGGTTCCTTTGCAACTGGTTGTGTAACTCTCTTTGCAATGGAGAGGAAATGGTATGAAAGTGATGATGGATTGAGGTCGCCACAAAACTCTATGGACAGGAGCTTTGATAAGTCAAAAATCTCTCTAAGGCTTGAATCTCACAAACACTAGAAAGACAGAGAAAAGTTCTTGCTTTGAAGAAAACTTGTGTGCTTTATTGATATCGTGAAAGAATACACGCCTGACCAGGGGACTTTATAGAATCAGTCCAAGCAGGTTTGCCCTTCTAGGGGTCTTGGAAAGAAAGTACAATTCGAAAATTACAAAGATAAACTAAGGAAACAAAGTACAGAATCAAAGGTGCTAAAACAAGAAAGCTGCAATAAGAAAAAGATCACAAGTTAAGCAAATAATTATTTGAATTGGTTTTACCTCTTTGTGACCGTTGGGAAGTAGTTTAGGAAGGTTTGAAGTAGGCTCCTCTTGAATTGCTTGGTGTTTCTGGTTTGGAGAAGCCTTGCTTGCTGTCTTGCTTTTAGGTGGCTGAAATGCTAAACAAGGTAAGTTCTTGTTTATATTTCATTAAGGGCCATTCCTGTATGTGTTTGTTTGGACCGTCCTTCCCATCTAGATTAAGCTTGGCTTGAAGCTGCTTGTGATCTCCAAGTGTCTCTGTGGTAACAACTTCAGTTGGTGTGATGGTGAGTTGATCAAGCTGGCTGGTGATGTCTTCAAGCTCTTTCTGGTTGATTAAACTCTCCACAGCTTGGTTAAACTCTCTTTGCAACACTCTTGTACCAGACCTTGTCCTTGGTGCAACTCTAACCACAGGAACTTGCTCAATTGTATCTTGGCTAGGATCCATGTCCTCATCACAAACGAACATAAACTTGTATAAAATGCTTCTCATTCTACCTTAAGCAACATACAAAAACTTACTTATAGTTTAACCTCACCTAAAACCCCCGATCCATGACACATATGTTTCAAGAATTTTTGTTTAAAAAGTTTTGTTTAGGATTCTCATAGGACCTTTTACAAGATCATAGTGTCTTTCGAGTATTTAGAAGGGTTACTTAGGGGTGTTACAAACGAACATAAACTTGTATAAAATGCTTCTCATTCTACCTTAAGGAGCATACAAAAACTTACTTATAGTTGTCCTACCTCACCTAAATTCTCCAATCCATGACATGTATGTTTCAAGAAGTTTTGGTTAAAAAGTTTTATTTTGGATTCTCATAGGACCTTTTAGAAGATCAAAATGTCTTTCTAGTCTTTTGGAGGGGTTACTTAGTTGTGTTACAAACGAACATAAACATGTACAACATGCTTCTCATTCTTCCTTTGGGAGCATACAAAAACTTACTTATAGTTGTCTTACTGCACTTAAATTCTCCAATCCATGACACATAGGTTTCAAGAAGTTTTGTTTAAAAAGTTTTGTTTAGGATTATCATAGGAACTTGTTGAAGGTCAGAGTGTCTTTCTATTATTTAGAAGGGTTATTTAGGGGTGTTACAAATGAACATAAACTTGTATAAAATGATTCTCATTCTACCTTTAGGAGCATACAAAATCTTACTTATAGTTGTCTAACCTCACCTAAAATCTCCAATCCACACATATGTTTCAAGAATTGTTGTTTAAAAAGTTTTGTTTAGGATTCTCATAGGACCTTTTACAAGATCAAAGTGTCTTTCTAGTATTTAGACGGGTTACTTAGGGGTGTTACAAACGAACATAAACTTGTATAAAATGCTTCTCATTCTACCTTAAGCAACATACAAAAACTTATAGGACCTCACCTAAAACCCCCGATCCATGACACATATGTTTCAAGAATTTTTGTTTAAAAAGTTTTGTTTAGGATTCTCATAGGACCTTTTACAAGATCATAGTGTCTTTCGAGTATTTAGAAGGGTTACTTAGGGGTGTTACAAACGAACATAAACTTGTATAAAATGCTTCTCATTCTACCTTAAGGAGCATACAAAAACTTACTTATAGTTGTCCTACCTCACCTAAATTCTCCAATCCATGACATGTATTCTCAAGAAGTTTTGGTTAAAATTTTTTATATAGGATTCTCATAGGACCTTTTAGAAGATCAAAGTGTCTTTCTAGTCTTTTAGAGGGGTTACTTAGTTGTGTTAAAAACGAACATAAACATGTAAAACATGCTTATCATTCTACCTTTGGGAGAATACAAAAACTTACTTATAGTTGTCCTACTTCACCTAAATTCTCCAATCCATGACATATATGTTTCAAGAAGTTTTGGTTAAATTTTTTATTTAGGATTCTCATAGGACCTTTTAGAAGATCAAAGTGTCTTTCTAGCCTATTAGAGGGGTTACTTAGTTGTGTTACAATCGAACATAAACATGTAAAACATGCTTATCATTCTACCTTTGGGAGAATACAAAAACTTACTTATAGTTGTCCTGCCTCACCTAAATTCTCCAATCCATGACATATATGTTTCAAGAAGTTTTGGTTAAAAAGTTTTATTTTGGATTCTCATAGGACCTTTTAGAAGATCAAAATGTCTTTCTAGTCTTTTGGAGGGGTTACTTAGTTGTGTTACACACGAACATAAACATGTACAACATGCTTCTCATTCTACCTTTGGGAGCATACAAAAACTTACTTATAGTTGTCTTACTGCACCTAAATTCTCCAATCCATGACACATAGGTTTCAAGAAGTTTTGTTTAAAAAGTTTTGTTTAGGATTATCATAGGAACTTGTAGAAGGTCAAAGTGTCTTTCTATTATTTAGAAGGGTTATTTAGGGGTGTTACAAATGAACATAAACTTGTATAAAATGATTCTCATTCTACCTTTAGGAGCATACAAAATCTTACTTATAGTTGTCTAACCTCACCTAAAATCTCCAATCCATGACACATATGTTTCAAGAATTGTTGTTTAAAAAGTTTTGTTTAGGATTCTCATGGGACCTTTTACAAGATCAAAGTGTCTTTCTAGTATTTAGACGGGTTACTTAGGGGTGTTACAAACGAACATAAACTTGTATAAAATGCTTCTCATTCTACCTTAAGCAACATACAAAAACTTACTTATAGTTGTTTAACCTCACCTAAAACCCCCGATCCATGACACATATGTTTCAAGAATGTTTGTTTAAAAAGTTTTGTTTAGGATTCTCATAGGACCTTTTACAAGATCATAGTGTCTTTCGAGTATTTAAAAGGGTTACTTAGGGGTGTTACAAACGAACATAAACTTGTATAAAATGCTTCTCATTCTACCTTAAGGAGCATACAAAAACTTACTTATAGTTGTCCTACCTCACCTAAATTCTCCAATCCATGACATGTATGTTTCAAGAAGTTTTGGTTAAAAAATTTTATTTAGGATTCTCATAGGACCTTTTAGAAGATCAAAGTGTCTTTCTAGTCTTTTAGAGGGGTTACTTAGTTGTGTTAAAAACGAACATAAACATGTAAAACATGCTTATCATTCTACCTTTGGGAGAATACAAAAACTTAGTTATAGTTGTCCTACCTCACCTAAATTCTCCAATCCATGACATGTATGTTTCAAGAAGTTTTGGTTAAAAAGTTTTATTTAGGATTCTCATAGGACCTTTTAGAAGATCAAAGTGTCTTTCTAGTCTTTTAGAGGGGTTACTTAGTTGTGTTAAAAACGAACATAAACATGTAAAACATGCTTATCATTCTACCTTTGGGAGAATACAAAAACTTACTTATAGTTGTCCTACTTCACCTAAATTCTCCAATCCATAACATATATGTTTCAAGAAGTTTTGGTTAAAAAGTTTTATTTAGGATTCTCATAGGACCTTTTAGAAGATCAAAGTGTCTTTCTAGCCTATTAGAGGGGTTACTTAGTTTTGTTACAATCGAACATAAACATGTAAAACATGCTTATCATTCTACCTTTGGGAGAATACAAAAACTTACTTATAGTTGTCCTACCTCACCTAAATTCTCCAATCCATGACATATATGTTTCAAGAAGTTTTGGTTAAAAAATTTTATTTTGGATTCTCATAGGACCTTTTAGAAGATCAAAATGTCTTTCTAGTCTTTTGGAGGGGTTACTTAGTTGTGTTACAAACGAACATAAACATGTAGAACATGCTTCTCATTCTACCTTTGGGAGCATACAAAAACTTACTTATAGTTGTCTTACTGCACCTAAATTCTCCAATCCCATGACACATAGGTTTCAAGAAGTTTTGTTTAAAATTTTTTGTTTAGGATTATCATAGGAACTTGTAGAAGGTCAAAGTGTCTTTCTATTATTTAGAAGGGTTATTTAGGGGTGTTACAAATGAACATAAACTTGTATAAAATGATTCTCATTCTACCTTTAGGAGCATACAAAATCTTACTTATAGTTGTCTAACCTCACCTAAAATCTCCAATCCATGACACATATGTTTCAAGAATTGTTGTTTAAAAAGTTTTGTTTAGGATTCTCATTGGACCTTTTACAAGATCAAAGTGTCTTTCTAGTATTTAGACGGGTTACTTAGGGGTGTTACAGACGAACATAAACTTGTATAAAATGCTTCTCATTCTACCTTAAGCAACATACAAAAACTTACTTATAGTTGTTTAACCTCACCTAAAACCCCAGATCCATGACACATATGTTTCAAGAATTTTTGTTTAAAAAGTTTTGTTTAGGATTCTCATAGGACCTTTTACAAGATCATAGTGTCTTTCGAGTATTTAGAAGGGTTACTTAGGGGTGTTACAAACGAACATAAACTTGTATAAAATGCTTCTCATTCTACCTTAAGGAGCATACAAAAACTTACTTATAGTTGTCATACCTCACCTAAATTCTCCAATCCATGACATGTATGTTTCAAGAAGTTTTGGTTAAAATTTTTTATTTAGGATTCTCATAGGACCTTTTGGAAGATCAAAGTGTCTTTCTAGTCTTTTAGAGGGGTTACTTAGTTGTGTTAAAAACGAACATAAACATGTAAAACATGCTTATCATTCTACCTTTGAGAGAATACAAAAACTTACTTATAGTTGTCTTACTTCAAATAAATTCTCCAATCCATGACATATATGTTTCAAGAAGTTTTGGTTAAAAAGTTTTATTTAGGATTCTCATAGGACCTTTTAGAAGATCAAAGTGTCTTTCTAGCCTATTAGAGGGGTTACTTAGTTGTGTTACAATCGAACATAAACATGTAAAACATGCTTATCATTCTACCTTTGGGAGAATACAAAAACTTACTTATAGTTGTCCTACCTCACCTAAATTCTCCAATCCATGACATATATGTTTCAAGAAGTTTTGGTTAAAAAGTTTAATTTTGGATTCTCATAGGACCTTTTAGAAGATCAAAATGTCTTTCTAGTCTTTTGGAGGGGTTACTTAGTTGTGTTACAAACGAACATAAACATGTACAACATGCTTCTCATTCTACCTTTGGGAGCATACAAAAACTTACTTATAGTTGTCTTACTGCACTTAAATTCTCCAATCCATGACACATAGGTTTCAAGAAGTTTTGTTTAAAAAGTTTTGTTTAGGATTATCATAGGAACTTGTTGAAGGTCAGAGTGTCTTTCTATTATTTAGAAGGGTTATTTAGGGGTGTTACAAATGAACATAAACTTGTATAAAATTATTCTCATTCTACCTTTAGGAGCATACAAAATCTTACTTATAGTTGTCTAACCTCACCTAAAATCTCCAATCCATGACACATATGTTTCAAGAATTGTTGTTTAAAAAGTTTTGTTTAGGATTCTCATAGGACCTTTTACAAGATCAAAGTGTCTTTCTAGTATTTAGACGGGTTACTTAGGGGTGTTACAAACGAACATAAACTTGTATAAAATGCTTCTCATTCTACCTTAAGCAACATACAAAAACTCACTTATAGTTGTTTAACCTCACCTAAAACCCCCGATCCATGACACATATGTTTCAAGAATGTTTGTTTAAAAAGTTTTGTTTAGGATTCTCATAGGACCTTTTACAAGATCATAGTGTCTTTCGAGTATTTAAAAGGGTTACTTAGGGGTGTTACAAACGAACATAAACTTGTATAAAATGCTTCTCATTCTACCTTAAGGAGCATACAAAAACTTACTTATAGTTGTCCTACCTCACCTAAATTCTCCAATCCATGACATGTATGTTTCAAGAAGTTTTGGTTAAAATTTTTTATTTAGGATTCTCATAGGACCTTTTAGAAGATCAAAGTGTCTTTCTAGTCTTTTAGAGGGGTTACTTAGTTGTGTTAAAAACGAACATAAACATGTAAAACATGCTTATCATTCTACCTTTGGGAGAATACAAAAACTTACTTATAGTTGTCCTACCTCACCTAAATTCTCCAATCCATGACATGTATGTTTCAAGAAGTTTTGGTTAAAAAGTTTTATTTAGGATTCTCATAGGACCTTTTAGAAGATCAAAGTGTCTTTCTAGTCTTTTAGAGGGGTTACTTAGTTGTGTTAAAAACGAACATAAACATGTAAAACATGCTTATCATTCTACCTTTGGGAGAATACAAAAACTTACTTATAGTTGTCCTACTTCACCTAAATTCTCCAATCCATAACATATATGTTTCAAGAAGTTTTGGTTAAAAAGTTTTATTTAGGAATCTCATAGGACCTTTTAAAAGATCAAAGTGTCTTTCTAGCCTATTAGAGGGGTTACTTAGTTTTGTTACAATCGAACATAAACATGTACAACATGCTTCTCATTCTACCTTTGGGAGCATACAAAAACTTCCTTATAGTTGTCTTACTGCACCTAAATTCTCCAATCCATGACACATAGGTTTCAAGAAGTTTTGTTTAAAAAGTCTTGTTTAGGATTATCATAGGAACTTGTAGAAGGTCAAAGTGTCTTTCTATTATTTAGAAGGGTTATTTAGGGGTGTTACAAATGAACATAAACTTGTATAAAATGATTCTCATTCTACCTTTAGGAGCATACAAAATCTTACTTATAGTTGTCTAACCTCACCTAAAATCTCCAATCCATGACACATATGTTTGAAGAATTGTTGTTTAAAAAGTTTTGTTTAGGATTCTCATGGGACCTTTTACAAGATCAAAGTGTCTTTCTAGTATTTAGACGGGTTACTTAGGGGTGTTACAAACGAACATAAACTTGTATAAAATGCTTCTCATTCTACCTTAAGCAACATACAAAAACTTACTTATAGTTGTTTAACCTCACCTAAAACCCCCGATCCATGACACATATGTTTCAAGAATTTTTGTTTAAAAAGTTTTGTTTAGGATTCTCATAGGACCTTTGACAAGATCATAGTGTCTTTCGAGTATTTAAAAGGGTTACTTAGGGGTGTTACAAATGAACATAAACTTGTATAAAATGCTTCTCATTCTACCTTAAGGAGCATACAAAAACTTACTTATAGTTGTCCTACCTCACCTAAATTCTCCAATCCATGACATGTATGTTTCAAGAAGTTTTGGTTAAAATTTTTTATTTAGGATTCTCATAGGACCTTTTAGAAGATCAAAGTGTCTTTCTAGTCTTTTATAGGGGTTACTTAGTTGTGTTAAAAACGAACATAAACATGTAAAACATGCTTATCATTCTACCTTTGGGAGAATACAAAAACTTACTTATAGTTGTCCTACCTCACCTAAATTCTCCAATCCATGACATGTATGTTTCAGGAAGTTTTGGTTAAAAAGTTTTATTTAGGATTCTCATAGGACCTTTTAGAAGATCAAAGTGTCTTTCTAGTCTTTTAGAGGGGTTACTTAGTTGTGTTAAAAACGAACATAAACATGTAAAACATGCTTATCATTCTACCTTTGGGAGAATACAAAAACTTACTTATAGTTGTCCTACTTCACCTAAATTCTCCAATCCATAACATATATGTTTCAAGAAGTTTTGGTTAAAAAGTTTTATTTAGGATTCTCATAGGACCTTTTAGAAGATCAAAGTGTCTTTCTAGCCTATTAAAGGGGTTACTTAGTTGTGTTACAATCGAACATAAACATGTAAAACATGCTTATCATTCTACCTTTGGGAGAATACAAAAACTTACTTATAGTTGTCCTACCTCACCTAAATTCTCCAATCCATGACATATATGTTTCAAGAAGTTTTGGTTAAAAAGTTTTATTTTGGATTCTCATAGGACCTTTTAGAAGATCAAAATGTCTTTCTAGTCTTTTGGAGGGGTTACTTAGTTGTGTTACAAACGAACATAAACATGTAGAACATGCTTCTCATTCTACCTTTGGGAGCATACAAAAACTTACTTATAGTTGTCTTACTGCACCTAAATTCTTCAATCCATGACACATAGGTTTCAAGAAGTTTTGTTTAAAAAGTTTTGTTTAGGATTATCATAGGAACTCGTAGAAGGTCAAAGTGTCTTTCTATTATTTAGAAGGGTTATTTAGGGGTGTTACAAATGAACATAAACTTGTATAAAATGATTCTCATTCTACCTTTAGGAGCATACAAAATCTTACTTATAGTTGTCTAACCTCACCTAAATCTCCAATCTATGACACATATGTTTCAAGAATTGTTGTTTAAAAAGTTTTGCTTAGGATTCTCATAGGACCTTTTACAAGATCAAAGTGTCTTTCTAGTATTTAGACGGGTTACTTAGGGGTGTTACAAACGAACATAAACTTGTATAAAATGCTTCTCATTCTACCTTTAGCAACATACAAAAACTTACTTATAGTTGTTTGACCTCACCTAAAACCCCCGATCCATGACACATATGTTTCAAGAATTTTTGTTTAAAAAGTTTTGTTTAGGATTCTCATAGGACCTTTTACAAGATCATAGTGTCTTTCGAGTATTTAGAAGGGTTACTTAGGGGTGTTACAAACGAACATAAACTTGTATAAAATGCTTCTCATTCTACCTTAAGGAGCATACAAAAACTTACTTATAGTTGTCCTACCTCACCTAAATTCTCCAATCCATGACATGTATGTTTCAAGAAGTTTTGGTTAAAATTTTTTATTTAGGATTCTCATAGGACCTTTTAGAAGATCAAAGTGTCTTTCTAGTCTTTTAGAGGGGTTACTTAGTTGTGTTAAAAACGAACATAAACATGTAAAACATGCTTATCATTCTACCTTTGGGAGAATACAAAAACTTACTTATAGTTGTCCTACTTCACCTAAATTCTCCAATCCATGACATATATGTTTCAAGAAGTTTTGGTTAAAAAGTTTTATTTAGGATTCTCATAGGACCTTTTAGAAGATCAAAGTGTCTTTCTAGCCTATTAGAGGGGTTACTTAGTTGTGTTTCAATCGAACATAAACATGTAAAACATGCTTATCATTCTACCTTTGGGAGAATACAAAAACTTACTTATAGTTGTCCTACCTCACCTAAATTCTCCAATCCATGACATATATGTTTCAAGAAGTTTTGGTTAAAAAGTTTTATTTTGGATTCTCATAGGACCTTTTAGAAGATCAAAATGTCTTTCTAGTCTTTTGGAGGGGTTACTTAGTTGTGTTACAAACGAACATAAACATGTACAACATGCTTCTCATTCTACCTTTGGGAGCATACAAAATCTTACTTATAGTTGTCTAACCTCACCTAAAATCTCCAATCCATGACACATATGTTTCAAGAATTGTTGTTTTAAAAGTTTTGTTTAGGATTCTCATAGGACCTTTTACAAGATCAAAGTGTCTTTCTAGTATTTAGACGGGTTACTTAGGGGTGTTACAAACGAACATAAACTTGTATAAAATGCTTCTCATTCTACCTTAAGCAACATACAAAAACTTACTTATAGTTGTTTGACCTCACCTAAAACCCCCGATCCATGACACATATGTTTCAAGAATTTTTGTTTAAAAAGTTTTGTTTAGGATTCTCATAGGACCTTTTACAAGATCATAGTGTCTTTCGAGTATTTAGAAGGGTTACTTAGGGGTGTTACAAACGAACATAAACTTGTATAAAATGCTTCTCATTCTACCTTAAGGAGCATACAAAAACTTACTTATAGTTGTCCTACCTCACCTAAATTCTCCAATCCATGACATGTATGTTTCAAGAAGTTTTGGTTAAAATGTTTTATTTAGGATTCTCATAGGACCTTTTAGAAGATCAAAGTGTCTTTCTAGTCTTTTAGAGGGGTTACTTAGTTGTGTTACAATCGAACATAAACATGTAAAACATGCTTATCATTCTACCTTTGGGAGAATACAAAAACTTACTTATAGTTGTCCTACCTCACCTAAATTCTCCAATTCATTGTTAGAATTAAGAGTCTAGAAGTGATTGAGTGAGTATAGGTGAGGTTAGAGTTAAGAGAAGAAGAGAGAATGAGATAGCTCTCGCTAGGGTTTCCTAGAGAGAGAGTAAGAGCCGAGAGTGTGTAACTTGGGAATAAGTTCCCTAAAGTGTGTAATGATAAAATGTGTGTTACATCCTTTAAATAGAGAGAGATATCTAGGGTATCCAAGACAACAAAACATTAAACAAAGAAGAACAAGACAAAGACTTCATTGGAGAAAGGAGTGTAACGGCTAGGAGTGATAGCGACAGGACCTAGTTGGTTCCAAGGAGAGAGAAACCTTGTCCTGACCTAGGGATCAGACCTCTGCTCCTCTGATCAGCTCCAGACCTCCTTGTACTATGTTGGGGACATAAACAATTCATTTTACAACCGAGATACCTAATTGTTTCTGTCCCCAAAGTCCCCAACTTTGCACAACCTAAAACCGGCTCTTCCTTGTGTAACACTTCTTGAATACTTCTTGGATACTTCTTTTATTCTTCAAATCAATACTCCCCCTCAAGCTTGATCATGGAGATGGAGTGATCAAGCTTGGAACCGTAGATACTTACCTCATTAAAAACCTTGATATAGAAAAACCACTTGGGATAAAAACTATATCAAGGGAAAAAGAGTATAAGCTCTACGGCCTAGGGTTCTTCAAGCTTGAGAGAGGTCAATGAGTCCAAGCTTAGGAAGAATGAACTCACAAACCTTCAAGCTAGCAGCCTTGGTGAAGATGTCTGCTAGTTGATCCGAGCTTCTTGTGTAACAAGGTAAGATCACACCTTCTTGAACCTTCTGCCTCACCTTGTGACAATCCACCTCTATGTGCTTTGTTCTCTCATGAAACACTGAGTTGGAAGCTATGTGTATTGCTGCCTGATTATCACAATGCATTGTGATTGGAGTTGGTTGATCAATGCCCAAATCTTCAAGCAAAGCCTTCAGCCATGTCAACTCATTTGTAAGCTTCCTCATTGCTCTATACTCTGCCTCTGCACTTGAACAAGATACCACCTTCTGCTTCTTTGTTTTCCAAGTCACAAGGTTGCCTCCAATGAATGTACAATAGCCTGAAGTGGACCTCCTATCCTCTCTATCTCCTGCCCAATCTGCATCACAATATCCTACAATCTCTGTGCTTTGATTGCACCCCATCCATATCCCTTGGCCAGGAGATCCATTTAGGTACCTTAGGATCCGGTCCACCATGTTCCAATGATGCATCATTGGAGCTTGCATATGCTGGCTCACCTGGTTCACTGCAAAACACAAATCAGGCCTTGTAATAGTAAGATAAATCAGCTTACCAACCATCCTCCTATAGAGTGTAATGTCTCCGAATGGCTCCTTTGCAATCTCCCCCTCTCTTGTGACTTTGTAGCCTTCTTCAAGAGGTGTCTTGGCTGTCTTTCCATTGAGCTTACCTGCTTCACTCAACAAATCAAGAGTGTACTTCCTTTGTGATAAGAAGAGGCCTTCTTTAGACCGGCACACTTCTATCCCTAGGAAGTACTTTAGTTCACCAAGATCCTTGATATCAAACACAGATTTCAAATGATCTTTGCAAGCTTGAATTCCTACCTTGTCACTCCCTGAGATGATGATATCATCTACATAAATGAGAATGACAACAATACCTTCTTGGCTTGATTGAGTGAAGAGAGTATGATCAGCTTCTGATCTACTAAAACCTTTTTCCATGAGGGTTGTGCTTAGCTTGTGGTACCAAGCTCTAGGAGATTGTTTGAGACCATAGATTGCCTTCTTCAACCTCAGAACCTTTCCTTGTGTAACCATGCCTTCAAGACCAGGTGGTGGAGTCATATAAACCTCATCTTCTAGCTCTCCTTGAAGGAAAGCATTCTTGACATCCATTTGGTGCAACTCCCACTCCAATTTAGTTGCTAAGGATAGAATAACCCTCACTGTATGGAGCTTGGCTACTGGTGCAAAGGTGTCTCTATAATCCTCTCCATAGGTTTGTGTAAACCCTCTTGCAACTAATATGGCCTTGTACCTCTCTATCTCTCCATTGCTCTTGTACTTGATGGTGAAAACCCATTTGGAACTTACTGCCCTCTTCTTCCTTGGTAAATCTGTTTCATACCAAGTGTTGTTGTTTTCCATTGCCTTGATCTCTTCTCCAACTGCATCAGTCCACTTCTTGTGCTCCTTAGCTTCTTCATAGGTTTTAGGAACCCATTCAGCATCAATAGCACCCATAAAGACCTTGTGTTCAGTTGGGAAATGAGCAAGTGTGCAAACAGCTTGTGTTGGATGAGCTACTGCCTTGCAATTGTAGTAAACCCTAGTCTTCTTCCATTCAGATGGATCCTTTCTCTCTCTAGTACTTCTCCTAAGCACTTGAACCGGCTGTTGTTGTTGCACAACTTCAGATTCCTCTTGCACAACTTCATGATCCTCTTGTACAACTTCAGGTTCCATTTGTTGGCCAACTATCTCTTCTCTATCAACTTGATCATGCGTGGCAGAACCATCGACTTGTGGTTCTTCTTGTGATTCTCCATTGCCCTCCTCATGATCAAGGTGAGTAGAGTCATCCACAATGTGAGTCTCCTCAGCCGGTTTGTTTACTTGAGTCTCCTCACTCCTCTTGGGTTGAGTAATCCCTAAACTCTCTAGGATCATCCTCAGGTTGTTGGCACGGTCAGAGGGGTTGTTAGGAAGATCCTTAAGGCTCTCCCAACTCTTTTCTTCATAGAAACCCTTTGACTCCACAAACTTGACATCTCTAGAGACCAATACCCTTCTAGTCTCAGGTACATAGCACTTGTATCCTTTCTGGTTTGTAGAGTACCCAATGAACATTGCTTTGACACTCTTATGATCAAGCTTATCTCTCTGCTCTCCTGGTTTTAAAACAAAACACAAACATCCAAACACACGTAAGTGATGAATTGAAGGTTTAGTTTTGTTCAATACCTGATATGGTGAAGCATCTTGTAGAACTCTGGTGGGTGTCCTATTGATTAGATAACAAGCTGACATCACAGCATCACTCCAAAACCTCTTAGGGACATTTGTATGGAACATTATTGATCTGGCCACCTCCATCAAGTGTCTATTCTTTCTCTCAGCCACACCATTCTGTTGTGGAGTGTATGGACAGCTTGTTTGGTGAATGATCCCATGTTTTGCAAGATGTTGTTTGAATGCATTGCTTGTGTATTCCCCACCATTATCTGACCTAAATATCTTAATTTTGGCATTGAAGTTGTTAGATACATAGGTTTGAAAGTTTATGAAAGCTTCTAACACCCTATCTTTAGATTGAATCAAAGTTAACCAAGTATATTTAGATTTCTCATCAATAAATGTCACAAAATACTTATGATTCTCTCTAGAAACACATGGAGCAGTCCAAACATCAGAGTGAACAAGATCAAAGCAGTTTGCATAAACAGTTTTAGAACTAGGAAAGACTGATTTGCAATGTTTTCCAAGGATACAAGCTTCACAATCATCATTCTTAAAAGACACAAAGGGCAACATTAAACCTAAGGCACGAGAGTGAGGGTGACCAAGTCTAGCATGCCAAACAGAATCATTAACTAGAGTAGAACTAAAAACAGAAGCAGATAATTCAGATGCAAGGTTGGTGTCTTCAAGCATGTATAACTCATCCTTTGTCACACCCTTTCCAAGCAACTTACTTGTCTTAATATCCTGAAAAATCACATCATTAGGACTGAAGATAACATTGCATTTAAGATCAGTAGCTACTCTCTTAACACTTAGCAAGTTTGATGTAAAACTAGGCATATAAAAAGCTTTTGATTCTCTATCAAACAACCTAACATTTCCTATGCCTTTAATTGGAATCCTTTCACCATTAGCAATCACAACATTCCCTAGAGCAGGTTTAACATCTTTAATCAAGTTTAAATCACTAATCATGTGATGTGAAGCTCCTGAATCTACTATCAATGGCTTATGATCAGATTCTAAGGCTTTGTGATTTATTAAAGCATGAAAGGAGCTACCAAAAACATTACCAGCACCTTCCTTGAAGGCTTTGATGAGTGCATCAAGATCAGACTTCCTCACCAACTCATTTTGAGGCGCCACATTAGGAGCAGGAGCAAAGGCTGGTACCATCTCTCTACAATCATTTCCACCACGGTTTGAAGAAGTAGAAGCACCAGGAGCACCAGCAGCATGAGCATGAGTTGATTCACTTGAGTAATGAGCTCTCTGGTCCTTGAACTTGTTGGTGAAAGCCGGCTTGAGATGGGGATGAAGTAACCAACATTTGTCCTTGAAATGGCCCTTCCTCTTGCAATGGTCACAAACACCAGGGATCCTCCTTTCCTCAGGCTTGTAAGTACCTTTGTGAGCAGTAGCAAGCTCACCTTTCCTTCCAAACAACCCAAAAGATCCCTGCTATTGAAATGAAGATCATATTGAAGTGGAGATCACATAGTGAACTATACTGGACGTGAACTATATTGAGTATAGTGAACTATACTGGACGTGAGCTATATTGAATATAGTGAACTATATTCATAAGAAGACAAAAACAGTCACACCTTTATGACCGTTGAAACTCTCTCGTATTCAATTCCTTGTATAACCTAGAATAGCTAGTATATATATTTGTGTTGTAACCTGTTTAATAAATATAGAGAATTATTCTTCTCTTACAGCCGCTTCTCTTACTCTCTAGTGCACAAGAACCCTAATTTGGTTCTTGGTGTATTCTTCACAATTCTACTCAATTCTACCTTATTCTCTCAATTTAAATCTCATATTCTAACATGGTATCAGAGAGATAAGCTTCTGTACCTCTTTTACTTCCGCTGATTCTCACAAAACTCTGTTTTTAAGCTGTTAAAAGTTCTCTTGGTTCTTACAAGCTCTTAAGCTCTTAAGTTCATTTCTTTTGCTTCTTTATCTACTGTTGTGTTCTCTGTGAGTTGAGAACTCTTCCTTTCATCTTGAATACTCCCTCCTTGCTTCATATCAGTCTTAGCAATGGAGAACTCAAGAGTTGTTATTCCTGTAACTTTGAAAGGCTCAAACTACATTGTTTGGGCTAGGATGGTGAAATCTGCACTTGGAGGCAGAGGTCTGTGGAAGTATATCCTGAGTGACACTGCTCCACAGAAAGTGTTTAAGGCCAGGTCTGAAGCTGAAGCCAAGGAAGGAGCTGAGGCAGAGACTAAAGGCAGTGATGAGTCTCTTAAAGAGGCGGTTGAAGCTGAAGAAGAAGCTTGGATGCAAGGGGACCAGAATGTGCTTTCTATACTCCAAAGCTCACTGGACCAGCACCTATTGGAAGCCTACTCTTATTGTGTGACTGCTAAGCAGCTGTGGGATACTCTTGAGAAGGTTTATGGGAATAAATCAAACTTAACAAGAGTCTTTGAAGTTAAGCTGGCTATTAACAATCTCCAGCAAGAAGATATGGAGTTTAAAGCTCATTTTGGGAAGTTTAGCTCACTGTGGTCAGAGCTGGAGATGCTGAGGCCACCAAGCAGTGATCCTTTGGTGTTGCAAGAAAGGAGAGAGCAAGATAAAGTCTTTGCTCTTCTGCTCACCTTGAACTCATCTTATAATTCCTTGATCAAGCATATCCTAAGGGCAGACACTCTACCTGACATTGATGATGTGTGTGGGCAAATTCAGAAGGAACAAGGCTCATTTGGGTTGTTCAAAGGAAAAGGAGAGCTGGTGACCGCAAACAAGGGGCTGTACAAAGCTGATGAGAGGAAGAACTATGGAGGTGACCAGAGAGGAGTCTTGATGTGTGATTTTTGCAAGAAGAGTGGGCATTTGAAGGATAGATGCTGGCGTCTTCACCCTAATCTCAGACCCTCATTCACCAACAGCCGGGTCAAAGATCAAAGGGCAAACTACTCAAGTGGTGCAGCTGGACCAGGTTCCTCTTCAATGCAGCAATGTGAAGAAGGGAGAGCAATGGTGGTTCATCAAACACCAGCTGTGACTGCTCAGAATGATGTGGTAAGGAGGTCAGACCTTGAGGCTCTCATCAAAGTTCTCAAGGAGAACTCTGGTATGGCTCTTGGTTCTTCACTCTCTGCATCAAACAAACTGAAACCTTTGATAATTGATTCAGGAGCTTCTCATCATATGATAAGTGATTCTAGATTAATAAACAATGTTGAACCTGCCTTAGGAAATGTGGTGATTGCAAATGGTGATAAAATTCCAATACAAGGCATAGGAAATCTGAAATTGTTTAACAAAGAATCTAAAGCTTTCTTTATGCCTAGTTTCACCTCAAACTTAGTTTCCGTAAAAAGGATAGCCACTGACTTGAATTGCAATGTTGTTTTTAGTCCTAATGATGTTGTGTTTCAGGATATTGAAACAAGTAAGTTGATTGGGAAAGGTGTGACAAAGGATGAGCTCTACATGGTTGAAGACATCAATTCCTCTTCTGAATTATCTGCTGCTTTATCTACTGCTTTATCTACTTGTGTTGGTGTGGATGATTCCATTTGGCATGCTAGACTAGGACATCCACACTCTAGGGCGTTAGGACTTCTATTACCTTCTGTTTCGTTTAAGAATGATGATTGTGAGGCTTGTATTCTTGGTAAACATTGCAAATCTGTTTTCCCAAACTCCATAACTACTTATGAAAGTTGCTTTGATCTTGTTCACTCAGATGTCTGGACTGCTCCTTGTTTGTCTAGAGAAAATCATAAGTATTTTGTCACTTTCATTGATGAAAAATCTAAGTATACTTGGATAACATTGATGCAAACTAAGGATAGAGTGTTAGAAGCGTTTATGAACTTTCAAAGCCATGTTACTAACCATTTCAATGCTAAGATCAAAATTTTTAGATCAGATAATGGTGGTGAATATACGAGTAATGCCTTCAAACAACACTTATCCAAGCATGGGATCCTTCATCAAACAAGCTGTCCCTACACTCCACAACAAAATGGAGTGGCTGAGAGGAAGAACAGACACCTAATGGAAGTAGCAAGGTCCATGATGTTCTACAAGAATGTGCCTAAGAGGTTTTGGGGAGATGCAGTCATGACTGCTTGTTACTTGTGATAGATTTAGAGTATGAACATAAGAAATTAGGGTTCTTTAGCTTGTAGATTGTGAGAGAATAAAGAGAGAGAATGGGAGGCTCAAAACTCCTTAGCTTCATTCATTTTCGGTTACAACAACTTATAGGTGATACAATGACTAAGATGCTTAACCTAAAGAAGCTTAAAGACAAAATAGCAAAGGGACAAGGTCTGATGAAGTCTGAACCATGGCAGGAGAGAGAGACAAAAGTGTGGACCACTTTTGGGACCACATTGGCGCCAACTCTCCTCATGTTCCAACGGTCATATTCCCTTCACAACTAAACTCTTATGTTGTGACCAGATTGGCGCCTCATTCTCCTTTCATAATTGTCCCATTGTTTGCACATTATCAAATGTACAAACCTTGTGCATATTTTGATAATACACAAGTTTGCACATTTGTTCTAATCATGATCAATAACTTGATCAATAGAACTCCTACAAAAGTTCTCAAGGATAAATCTCCATTTCAGGTATTAAACAAAACCAATCCATTAATTGATCACTTACGTGTGTTTGGGTGCCTTTGCTTTGTGTTAATACCAGGAGAACAAAGGGATAAATTGGATGTTAAAAGCACCAAAGCCATGTTCATTGGATATTCTACAACACAAAGGGGATACAAGTGTTATGTACCTGAAACAAGGAAGGTTTTGATTTCAAGAGATGTGAAATTTATGGAGACAAGAAGTTTCTATGATGAAAAGAATTGGGATAGTTTGAAGGATCTTCCAACATCTCAATCAGACCGGGCTGCTAACCTAAGGAGGATTATGGAAAGCCTGGGGATTAGTCTACCTCAACAACCGGCTGCAACAAGTCCTGCTCCTTCAGTACACGTCTTGCCGTCAGAAGTTCCACAACCTGCCCATCTTGATCATGAGGGGGACACTCAAGAATCAGAAACTCAAGAATCAGAACAGGAACCACAAGAATCTGATTCTTCTACACATGATCAAGCTGGAGTTGAGGAGCATATGGAACACGAGGAAGAACCTGAGGAATTGGATCATCAAAATGAAGAGGAGCCGGTTATGAATGAGGTTATGGATGAGCAACAACCAGTTCAGCAGCAAGTTGTTCAGCAGCAAGTTCAGACTCTAAGGAGAAGCACAAGGGAGAAAAAGGATCCATCAGAATGGAAAAAGACTAGGGTTTACTTCAACAGCAATGCAGTAGCTCATCCCATTCAAGCTGTTTGTAGTTTAGCTCATGTACCTTTGGAGCATCAAGTGTTCATTGGGAAGTTGGATCAAGAACATGTACCAACAACCTATGAAGAAGCAAAGGAAGATAAGAGGTGGATGCAAGCTGTGGATGAAGAGACCAAAGCAATGGAGAACAATGAGACTTGGTATGAAGCTGAACTTCCTAGAGGAAAGAAGGCAGTGACGTCTAAATGGGTCTTCACCATCAAGTATAGAAGCAATGGAGAAGTGGAGAAATACAAAGCAAGGCTGGTTGCAAGAGGCTTCACTCAAACTTATGGAAATGATTACTTGGATACATTTGCACCAGTAGCTAAGCTTCACACAGTTAGGATCATCTTATCTTTGGCAACAAACCTTGATTGGGAACTTTGGCAAATGGATGTCAAGAATGCATTCCTTCAAGGAGAGCTTGAAGATGAGGTATACATGAGACCACCTTCTGGTCTTGAGAGCATTGTGAAACCAGGGAAGGTTCTAAGGCTCAAGAAAGCTATCTATGGACTCAAGCAATCACCTAGAGCTTGGTACCATAAGTTGAGCTCAACCCTTATGCAAAGAGGATTTAAGAGGTCTGAAGGAGATCATACTTTATTTACTCTACAAGATCAGGAAGGTATTATTGTCATCCTTGTTTATGTGGATGACATTATCATTTCAGGGAATAACAAGTCAGGTATTCAAGAAACTAAAGCATATCTTAAATCTGTGTTTGACATTAAGGATCTTGGTACTCTAAAGTACTTCCTTGGGATAGAAGTTTGTCGGTCCGATAAAGGACTCTTCTTATCTCAAAGGAAGTACACACTTGATTTGTTGTCTGAAGCAGGAAAGATTGGATCAAAACCAGCTAAGACACCATTGGAAGAAGGTTACAAAGTCATAAGAGAGGGGGAGCTTGAAGACAGACTATTTGAGGACATCACTCACTATAGAAGGATGGTTGGTAAGCTAATCTACTTAACAATAACCAGACCTGATTTGTGCTTTGCTGTGAACCAGATAAGTCAACATATGCAAGCACCAAAGATGCACCATTGGAACATGGTTGAAAGGATACTCAGATATCTAAGTGGCACTCCGGGTCAAGGCATTTGGATGGGTTGCAATCAAAGTACAGAGATAGTTGGGTATTGTGATGCTGATTGGGCAGGAGATAGGGTGGACAGGAGGTCTACTACTGGATATTGTACATTCATTGGAGGCAACCTTGTTACTTGGAAGAGCAAGAAGCAGAAGATAGTGTCATGTTCAAGTGCTGAAGCTGAGTATAGAGCAATGAGGAAGCTAGCAACAGAATTGGCGTGGATCAAAGCTCTTCTTGAGGATTTGGGGATTGAGACTTCAAAGCCAATCACAATGCATTGTGATAACCAAGCAGCCATTCACATTGCTTCAAACTCAGTCTTCCATGAGAGGACCAAACATATAGAGGTGGATTGTCACAAAGTGAGGCAGATGATTGAACAAGGAGTTGTGTTACCGTGCTTCACAAGGAGTGAAGAACAACTAGCTGATGTGTTCACCAAGGCAGCTAGTTGGAAAGTGTGTGAATCGATTCACAACAAGCTTGGACTCATGGAGCTTCCGGAATTCCCTAAGGCTATGAAATCTACACTCTTTTTCCCTTCATGAAGTTTTATCCCAAGTGGTTTTCTTCATGAAGGTTTTTAATGAGGTAGATCTTCATTGTCACTCCAAGCTTGATTCAATCCTTGAATTCAAGCTTGAGGGGGAGTATTGAAATGAAGATCATATTGAAGTGGAGATCACATAGTGAACTATACTGGACGTGAACTATATTGAGTATAGTGAACTATACTGGACGTGAGCTATATTGAATATAGTGAACTATATTCATAAGAATACAAAAACAGTCACACCTTTATGACCGTTGAAACTCTCTCGTATTCAATTCCTTGTATAACCTAGAATAGCTAGTATATATATTTGTGTTGTAACCTGTTTAATAAATATAGAGAATTATTCTTCTCTTACAGCCGCTTCTCTTACTCTCTAGTGCACAAGAACCCTAATTTGGTTCTTGGTGTATTCTTCACAATTCTACTCAATTCTACCTTATTCTCTCAATTTAAATCTCATATTCTAACACCTGCTCCTTTTGGATTTGAGCACACACTTCATCAAGATTGGGAAGAGTTTCTGCCCTTAACATGTGTGTGATCAAACCATTGTAGGCTGGGTTTAGGGTTAGCAAGAGAGCAAACACCTTGTCTTGCTCCCTCCTTTCATTTAAAACATGTGGATCAACTGTTGGTGGCCTCAGCATTTCCAACTCTGCCCACAATGATCTAAACTTTCCAAAATGTTGCTTGAACTCCATATCTTCTTGGCTCAGATTGTTGATGGCCATCTTCACTTCAAACACCCTACTGAGGTTAGACATGTTGCCATAAACCTTGTACAAGGTGTCCCAAAAATCCTTAGAGCTCTCACAGTAGGAATAAGCCTCCAAAAGAGAAGGTTCAAGAGAGCTTTGAAGAATGGACAGAACATGTTGGTCTCCTTGAGTCCATTCTTCATCTTCAAGGACTGTTTCTTCAACAACCTCTTCATCAGCCTTAGCCTCAGCTTCAGCTCCTCCTTTAGCAGCTTCACCTTTGGGCTCAGCTTTCCTCATCTTCACTGGAGCAGCATCACTTAGGACATGCTTCCACAAGCCCCTCCCACCGAGAGCACTTTTGGCCATTCTAGCCCACACCAAGTAGTTGGCTCCTTTTAGAGTCACTGGAATAATCACTCTTGAGTTCTCCATGACTGAGCAAAGAGGGAGTATCAAGAGAAAATGGTTTCAAAAGGTTTAGAACAGAAGAGTATACAACCGGGTAAAGAAGAAGTAAGAGTAACCGAGAGTTAAGAGTAAGAACAAGGGAGTTTTCAAGAGTTTTGCGGAAGTAAGAGTGGTTCAGGAGCTTAGAGGCTCTGATACCATGTTAGAATTAAGAGTCTAGAAGTGATTGAGTGAGTATAGGTGAGGTTAGAGTTAAGAGAAGAAGAGAGAATGAGATAGCTCTCGCTAGGGTTTCCTAGAGAGAGAGTAAGAGCCGAGAGTGTGTAACTTGGGAATAAGTTCCCTAAAGTGTGTAATGATAAAATGTGTGTTACATCCTTTAAATAGAGAGAGATATCTAGGGTATCCAAGACAACAAAACATTAAACAAAGAAGAACAAGACAAAGACTTCATTGGAGAAAGGAGTGTAACGGCTAGGAGTGATAGCGACAGGACCTAGTTGGTTCCAAGGAGAGAGAAACCTTGTCCTGACCTAGGGATCAGACCTCTGCTCCTCTGATCAGCTCCAGACCTCCTTGTACTATGTTGGGGACATAAACAATTCATTTTACAACCGAGATACCTAATTGTTTCTGTCCCCAAAGTCCCCAACTTTGCACAACCTAAAACCGGCTCTTCCTTGTGTAACACTTCTTGAATACTTCTTGGATACTTCTTTTATTCTTCAAATCAATATTCATGACATATATGTTTCAAGAAGTTTTGGTTAAAAAGTTTTATTTTGGATTCTCATAGGACCTTTTAGAAGATCAAAATGTCTTTCTAGTCTTTTGGAGGGGTTACTTAGTTGTGTTACAAACGAACATAAACATGTACAACATGCTTCTCATTCTACCTTTGGGAGCATACAAAAACTTACTTATAGTTGTCTTACTGCACTTAAATTCTCCAATCCATGACACATAGGTTTCAAGAAGTTTTGTTTAAAAAGTTTTGTTTAGGATTATCATAGTAACTTGTTGAAGGTCAAAGTGTCTTTCTATTATTTAGAAGGGTTATTTAGGGGTGTTACAAATGAACATAAACTTGTATAAAATGATTCTCATTCTACCTTTAGGAGCATACAAAATCTTACTTATAGTTGTCTAACCTCACCTAAAATCTCCAATCCATGACACATATGTTTCAAGAATTGTTGTTTAAAAAGTTTTGTTTAGGATTCTCATAGGACCTTTTACAAGATCAAAGTGTCTTTCTAGTATTTAGACGGGTTACTTAGGGGTGTTACAAACGAACATAAACTTGTATAAAATGCTTCTCATTCTACCTTAAGCAACATACAAAAACTTACTTATAGTTGTTTAACCTCACCTAAAACCCCCGATCCATGACACATATGTTTCAAGAATTTTTGTTTAAAAAGTTTTGTTTAGGATTCTCATAGGACCTTTTACAAGATCATAGTGTCTTTCGAGTATTTAGAAGGGTTACTTAGGGGTGTTACAAACGAACATATATTGGAATGGAGATAATTGAAGATCAATGTGCTATTGGTCATGAGAAGTCTTGGAGTAACCAAACTAGAAGAAGTAACTAGAAGAGAAGCATCTGTGAATAGTGTCCACGGATGAACAGTAAAAACAGCTTAGTTACTTTAAGATATTTTGAACTAGCTTCTCTTGTAAGCTTAAATATGTGGACAATTATTAGCCACATGTTTAAGATAAGTCTAACAGCTATTTTTCTGTATATTGTAAGAAGGATTTCGAATTTGAATAGTAATGGAGACTTATTCTCTTCTCCAATTCTCTCTCTAATCTCTCTCTTGTTCTTAGTCTCTTATACTCTCTCTAATAATCTGATCTTGTGATTCTTTGTCTAAATCTTATATTCTCTGGTTTATACTCTCAAATTCTAACATGGTATCAGAGCTATAAGCTCCTATACCTATTCTCTTCCGCATACTTTGATTCAAAATCTCTGGTTTTTCTAGTTCTTGTTCTTCAAAGCGTCTTGAAAATCTCTGTCCTTGTTCTTGAAAGTTCTAAAGCTCTCAAGCTTTTTTTCTTGGTTGATTTTTTCTGGTGTGTACTCTCTGTGAGTTGAGAGCTTGTTTTATTTCAGAAGCTTACCTTGAAAACTCCCTCCTTGCAACAAATCAGTCTTTGCAATGGAGAACTCAAGAGTAATCATTCCTGTGACTCTTAAAGGTGCCAACTACATTGTTTAGGCCAGGATGGTGAAGTCTGCTCTTGGAGGCAGAGGTTTATGGAAGTACATCATGAGGAGCACAGCTCCAGAAAAGATGGTGAAGGCGAAAGCTAAGGTTGGAAATGAGGCAGAAGCTAAAGAAGATGTTGAGTCTCATGAAGACACATCTGAGGCAGATGAGGAAGCGTGGATGCAAGGGGACCAGAATGTCCTCTCCATACTTCAAAGCTCACTTGACCAGCACATGTTGGAGGCTTACTCCTATTGTGTGACCTCTAAGCAGCTGTGGGACACCATTGAGAAGGTTTATGGCAACAAATCAAACCTAACCCGAGTCTTCGAAGTTAAGCTGGCCATTAATAATCTCCAGCAAGAAGATATGGAGTTCAAAGCTCACTTTGGAAAGTTTAGCTCACTATGGTCAGAGTTGGAGATGTTGAGGCCACCAAGCAGTGATCCTTTGGTGTTGCAAGAAAGGAGAGAGCAAGATAAAGTCTTTGCTCTTCTGCTCACCTTGAACTCATCTTATAATTCCTTGATCAAGCACATCCTAAGGGAAGACACTCTACCTGACATTGATGATGTGTGTGGACAAATTCAGAAGGAACAAGGCTCATTTGGGTTGTTCAAAGGAAAAGGAGAGCTGGTGACCGCAAACAAGGGGCTGTACAAGGCTGATGAGAGGAAGAATTATGGAGGTGACCAGAGAGGAGTCTTGATGTGTGATTTTTGCAAGAAGAGTGGGCATTTGAAGGATAGATGCTGGCACCTTCACCCTAACCTCAGACCCTCATCTCACAACAACCGGTTCAAAGATCAAAGGGCAAACTACTCATATGGTGCAGCTGGACCAGGTTCTTCTTCAATGCAGCAATGTGATGAAGGGAGAGCATTGAAGGTTCATCAAGCACCAGCTGTGACTGCTCAGAATGATGTGGTAAGGAGGTCAGACCTTGAGGCTCTCATCAAAGCTCTCAAGGAGAACTCTGGTATGGCTCTTGGTACTTCACTCTTTGCATCAAATAAACTGAAACCTTTGATCATTGATTCAGGAGCCTCTCATCATATGATAAGCGATTCTAGGTTGATAAACAATGTTGAACCTGCCTTAGGAAGTGTAGTGATTGCAAATGGTGATAAAATTCCAATACAAGGCATAGGAAATATGAAATTGTTTAACAAAGAATCTAAAGCCTTCTTTATGCCTAGTTTCACTTCAAACTTAGTTTCTGTAAAAAGGATAGCCACTGATTTAAATTGCAATGTTGTTTTCAGTCCTAATGATGTTGTGTTTCAGGATATTAAAACAAGTAAGTTGATTGGGAAAGGTGTGACAAAGGATGAGCTCTACATGGTTGAAGACACCAATCCCTCTTCTGAATTATCTACTGCTTTATCTACTTGTGTTGGTGTGGATGATTCTATATGGCATGCTAGATTAGGACATCCACACTCTAGGGCCTTAGGACTTTTATTACCTTCTGTTTCTTTTAAGAATGATGATTGTGAGGCTTGTATCCTTGGTAAACATTGCAAATCTGTTTTTCCAAACTCTAAAACTACTTATGAAAGTTGCTTTGATCTTGTTCATTCTGATGTGTGGACTGCTCCTTGTTTGTCTAGAGAGAACCATAAGTATTTTGTCACTTTCATTGATGAAAAATCTAAGTATACTTGGATAACACTGATGCAAACTAAAGATAGAGTTTTAGAAGCTTTTATGAATTTTCAAAATCATGTTACTAATCATTTCAATGCTAAGATCAAAAATTTTAGATCAGATAATGGTGGTGAATACACAAGCAATGCCTTCAAACAACACTTATCCAAGCATGGGATTCTCCATCAAACAAGTTGTCCCTACACTCCCCAACAAAATGGAGTGGCTGAGAGAAAGAACAGACACTTGATGGAGGTGGCAAGGTCCATGATGTTCTATAGGAATGTCCCTAAGAGGTTTTGGGGAGATGCAGTCATGACAGCATGCTATTTGATCAACAGAACTCCCACAAAAGTTCTTAAGGATCAATCTCCATTTCAGGTATTAAACAACACAAATCCATTGGTTGATCACTTACGTGTGTTTGGGTGTATTTGCTTTGTGTTAATACCAGGAGAACAAAGGGATAAGTTGGATGCTAAGAGCACCAAAGCTATGTTCATTGGTTATTCAACAACACAAAGAGGATACAAGTGTTATGTACCTGAAACAAGGAAGGTTTTGATATCAAGAGATGTGAAGTTTATAGAGACAAGGAGTTTCTATGATGAGAAGAATTGGGATAGCTTGAAAGATCTTCCCACTTCTCAATCAGATAGAGCTGAAAATCTAAGGATGATCATGGAAAACCTTGGTATTAGTATGCCTCCTCAACAACCGGCCAAGACAAGTGTTGCTCCTTCAGTTTCTGCTCCAACTTCAGTAGCTCATCCCCATCTTGATCATGAGGGGTATTGAAGTGGAGATCATTATTGAGATGAAGACTTGATATGGCTCAGCTCATATTTGAATGCATATGACCGTTGGAAGAAACTACAAAGAGGCGCCACTTTGTTGCCTTACCCGGATGGAGAATCTCTTTCCTAAAGGGGATATTCATCTTTCCATGTTTGTATAGCTGATTTTATTACTTACCCTAGTTGTATTCTCTTATATATATGCTCTGTAAATCCTGTTGATGAATATACAAGAGAGTTACTCTTCTCTAGTAGCCGCAAACCTCCCTCTCTCTCTCTCTAAGTCGCTAAGAACCCTAATCGGGTCTCCTAGCTTCTCTCATCATTTTCTCTTCATTCTCTCTTCAATCTAAACAATACTCTCAGTCTAAACTCATATTCTTACATGGTATCAGAGCCATAAGCTCCTATACCTATTCAATTCCGCATAAACTCTGATTTTTTCCTAGTTCTTGTTCATCTTCTCTGAAACTTGTTCTTAAAGAGATCCGACTGTTGTTCTTGAGAGTAATAAAACTTTCAAGCATTCCTCCTCGTTTTTTTTCTCTAGTGTGTGTTCTCTGTGAGTTGAGAACCTGTTTATTCAGAAGTATTCCTTGAAAACTCCCTCCTTGCATCAAATCTGTTTTAGCAATGGAGAACTCAAGGGTAATCATTCCTGTGACTCTCAAAGGTGCCAACTACATTGTTTGGGCCAGGATGGTGAAGTCTGCTCTTGGAGGCAGAGGTTTATGGAAGTACATCATGAGGAGCACAGCTCCAGAGAAAGTGATGAAGGCAAAAGAAGGTAAAGAAGATGTTTGAGCATGAGGACACATCTGAAGCTGATGAAGAAGCGTGGGTTCAAGGGGATCAACATGTCCTCTCCATACTTCAAAGCTCACTGGACCAACATCTCTTGGAGGCTTACTCCTACTGTGTGACTTCAAAGCAGCTCTGGGACACCATTGAGAAGGTTTATGGAAACAAAACAAATCTCACCCGAGTCTTTGAAGTTAAGCTAGCCATTAACAACCTCCAACAAGAAGATATGGAGTTTAAGGCTCACTTTGGCAAGTTTAGCTCACTGTGGTCAGAGCTGGAGATGTTAAGGCCACCAAGCAGTGACCCTTTGGTGTTACAAGAAAGGAGAGAGCAAGATAAAGTCTTTGCTCTTCTGCTCACCTTGAACTCATCCTACAATGGGATGATTAAGCACATCCTGAGGGCAGACACTCTACCTGATATTGATGATGTGTGTGGACAGATTCAAAAGAGCAAGGTTCATTTGGGTTGTTCAAAGGGAAAGGAGAGTTGGTAATCGCCAATAAAGGTGTGTTTCATGCTGAGGAAAGGCAGAACCATGGAGGTGACAAGAGAGGAGTCTTGATGTGTGATTTTTGCAAGAAGAGTGGGCACTTGAAGGATAGATGCTGGCGCCTTCACCCTAACCTCAGGCCATCATCCCACAACAACCGGTTCAAAGATCAAAGGGCAAACTACTCATATGGTGCAGCTGGACCAGGTTCTTCTTCAATGCAGCAATGTGATGAAGGGAGAGCAATGGTGGTCCATAAAGCACCAGCTGTGACTGCTCAGAATGATGTGGTAAGGAGGTCAGACCTTGAGGCTCTCATTAAAGCTCTCAAGGAGAACTCTGGTATGATCCTTGGCACTTCACTCTTTGCTTCAAACAAACTGAAACCTTTGATCATTGATTCAGGAGCCTCTCATCATATGATAAGTGATTCTAGGTTGATAAATGGTGTTGAACCTGCCTTAGGAAGTGTAGTAATTGTAAATGGCGATAAGATTCCAATACAAGGCATAGGAAATCTGAAACTATTTGACAAAGAATCTAAAGCTTTTTATATGCCTAGTTTCACCTCCAACTTAGTCTCTGTTAAAAGAATAGCCACTGATTTAAATTGCAATGTTGTTTTTAGTCCTAATGATGTGGTGTTTCAGGATATTAAGACAAGTAAGTTGATTGGGAAAGGTGTGACAAAGGTGTTAGAATATCAAGATTAGAGTAAGAGATTAGCTAGAATGAAGAGAGAATTGAAGAGAGAGAGGCTCGGACCCGATTAGGGTTCTTGAGAGCCGAGAGAGAGAGAGAAGAGAGAGATGCGTTTCTGAGAAGAATAATTCTCATTAATTCAATCAGAAATGTTTACAAGACATATATATGTGCTATACAAGGACTACAAACAATAAACAATGAATAAAGAGTGAGAAAGAGACAAGAACATCTCGGTTAGAGAGGAGGAGAGAGATAACGGTCATATGGACAGTGACTGGTCCTCTCCTTGTTCTTTGGTGACAATGACAGGTCTGTGTGATGGTCCACGCTTTGGTGATAGGGTTTTTAGCCTTCTGATCTTCTAAGAGTTGGTGTAGATACACAAGTAGGCGCCTGCACTCATCAACCCTAACTTTGCACACAAGAAGACTACAACCGGATTATCTCAGATTGCACAAGCTTTGCACAATGTACCAATGATCTCCTTTGGATCTCTATGTCAATACTCCCCCTCAAGCTTGAATTCAAGGAATGAATCAAGCTTGGAGTGCCAAAGGAGAGCTACCTCATTAAAAACCTTCATGAAGAAAACCACATGGGATAAAACTTCATGAAGGGAAAAAGAGTATAGTCTCCTCAGCCTTAGGGGATTCCGGAAGCTCCATGAGTCCAAGCTTTGTGTGAATGGACTCACACACCTTCAAGCTGGCTGCCTTGGTGAACACATCAGCTAGCTGCTCTTCACTCCTTGTGAAACATGGTAACACCACTCCTTGCTCAATCATCTGCCTCACCTTGTGACAATCAACTTCTATATGCTTGGTCCTCTCATGGAAGACTGAGTTTGATGCAATGTGAATAGCAGCTTGGTTGTCACAATGCATAGTGATTGGCTTTGAAGTCTCAATTCCCAAATCCACAAGAAGACCTTTGATCCACGCCAGTTCTGTTGCTATCTTCCTCATTGCTCTATATTCTGCTTCAGCACTAGAACATGACACTATCTTCTGCTTCTTGCTCTTCCAAGTAACAAGGTTTCCTCCAATGAAGGTACAATATCCAGTGGTAGACCTCCTGTCCACTCTATCTCCTGCCCAATCAGCATCACAATACCCAACTATCTCTGTGCTTTGATTGCAACCCATCCAAATGCCTTGCCCGGGAGTACCACTTAGGTATCTGAGTATCCTCTCAACCATGTTCCAATGATGCATCCTTGGTGCTTGCATATGTTGACTTATCTGGTTCACAGCAAAGCACAAATCAGGTCTGGTTATGGTTAAGTAGATGAGCTTACCAACCATCCTTCTATAGTGAGTGGTGTCTTCAAACGGTTTATCTTCAAGCTCCCCCTCTCTTATGACTTTGTAGCCTTCCTCCAATGGTGTCTTAGCTGGTTTTGATCCAATCTTTCCTGCCTCAGATAACAAATCAAGTGTGTACTTCCTTTGAGATAAGAAGAGTCCATCATTAGACCGACAAACTTCTATCCCAAGGAAGTACTTTAGAGTACCAAGATCCTTAATATCAAAAACAGATTTGAGATAAGCTTTAGTTTCTTGTATACCTGACTTGTTACTCCCAGATATGATAATGTCATCAACATAAACAAGGATGACAATGATACCTTCCTGATCTTGAAGAGTGAACAATGTGTGATCTCCTTCAGACCTCTTGAATCCTCTTTGCATAAGGGTTGAGCTCAACTTATGGTACCAAGCTCTAGGTGATTGCTTGAGTCCATAAATAGCCTTCTTGAGCCTTAGCACCTTCCCTGGTTTCACAATGCTTTCAAGACCAGAAGGTGGCCTCATGTATACCTCATCTTCAAGCTCTCCTTGAAGGAATGCATTCTTGACATCCATTTGCCAAAGTTCCCAATCAAGGTTTGTTGCTAGAGACAAGATGATCCTAACTGTGTGAAGCTTAGCTACTGGTGCAAAGGTATCCAAGTAATCCTTTCCATAGGTTTGAGTGAAGCCTCTTGCAACCAGCCTTGCTTTGTACCTTTCAATCTCTCCATTGCTTTGATACTTGATAGTGAAAACCCATTTAGAAGTCACTGCCTTCTTTCCCTTAGGAAGATCAGCTTCATACCAAGTCTCATTGTTCTCCATAGCTTTGGTCTCTTCATCCACAGCTTGCATCCACCTCTTATCTCCCTTTGCTTCTTCATAGGTTGTTGGTACATGTTCTTGATCCAACTTCCCAATAAATACTTGATGCTCCAAAGGTACATGAGCTAAACTGCAAACAGCTTGAATGGGATGAGCTACTGCATTGCTGTTGAAGTAAACCCTAGTCTTCTTCCATTCTGATGGATCCTTTTTCTCCCTTGTGCTTCTCCTTAATGTCTGAACTTGCTGCTGAACCAGTTGCTCATCCATACCCTCATTCATAACCGGCTCAGATTCATTATGATCCAATTCCTCAGGTTCTTCCTCATGTTCCACATGCTCCTCAACTCCAGCTTGATCATGTGTAAAAGAATCAGATTCTTGCGGTTCTTGGTCTGATTCTTGGTCTGATTCTTGAGTGTCCCCCTCATGATCAAGATGGGCAGGTTGTGGAGCTTCTGAAGACACAACAGGTACTGAAGGAGTAGACCTTGTTGCAGCCGGTTGTTGAGGTACACTAATCCCAAGGCTTTCCATAATCCTCCTTAAGTTCTCAGCCCGGTCTGATTGAGATGTTGGAAGGTCCTTCAAACTATCCCAATTCTTTTCATCATAGAAACTTCTTGTTTCCAGAAACTTCACATCTCTTGAAATCAAAACCTTCCTTGTTTCAGGCACATAACACTTGTATCCCCTTTGTGTTGTAGAATATCCAATGAACATGGCTTTAGTGCTCTTAGCATCCAATTTATCCCTTTGTTCTCCTGGAATTAACACAAAGCAAAGACACCCAAACACACGTAAGTGATCAACTAATGGATTGGTTTTGTTTAATACCTGAAATGGAGATTGATCCTTGAGAACTTTTGTTGGAGTTCTATTGATCAAGTAACAAGCAGTCATGACTGCATCTCCCCAAAACCTCTTAGGAACATTCTTGTAGAACATCATGGACCTTGCCACCTCCATTAGATGTCGGTTCTTCCTCTCAGCCACTCCATTTTGTTGTGGAGTGTAGGGACAGCTTGTTTGATGAAGAATCCCATGCTTGGACAAGTGTTGCTTGAAGGCATTGCTTGTGTACTCACCCCCATTGTCTGATCTAAAAATTTTGATCTTAGCATTGAAATGGTTAGTAACATGACTTTGAAAGTTCATAAAAGCCTCTAACACTCTATCCTTAGTTTGCATCAATGTTACCCAAGTGTATTTAGATTTTTCATCAATGAAAGTGACAAAGTACTTATGATTCTCTCTAGACACACAAGGAGCAGTCCACACATCAGAATGAACAAGATCAAAACAACTTTCATAAACGGTTTTAGAACTTGGAAAAACAGATTTGCAATGTTTCCCAAGAATGCAAGCTTCACAATCATCATTTTTAAATGAAACAGAAGGTAATAAGAGACCTAATGCCCTAGAGTGTGGATGTCCTAGTCTAGCATGCCAAATGGAATCATCAACACTCATGAAAGTAGAAAGAGCAGTAGATACACCAGAAGAAGGCAGGTTAGTATCCTCAATCATATACAACTCATCCTTTGTCACACCTTTTCCAAGCAACTTGCTTGTTTTAATATCCTGAAACACAACATCATTAGGACTGAAAATAACATTGCAATTGAGATCAGTAGCTACTCTTTTCACAGATAACAAGTTTGATGTAAAACTAGGCATATAGAAAGCTTTTGATTCTTTACTAAACAACTTAAGATTTCCTATGCCTTGAATTGGAATCTTATCACCATTTGCAATCACAACATTACCAAGAGCAGGTTGAATATTTTCTATCAACTTAGAGTCACTGATCATGTGATGGGATGCACCTGAATCAATTATCAATGGCTTGATTTTATTTGATGCATAGAGTGAGGTTCCAAAGGTCATACCAGAGTTTTCCTTGATGGCTTTAATGAGAGCCTCAAGGTCTGATTTTCTTACCACATCACACTGATCAGGAACTTGATGAGCCACCATTGTTCTTCCTACACACGGCTGCATTGGAGGCTGAAATGAACCGTGTCCAGCTGCACCAAAGGAGAGATTTGCTTGTTGATCATGAAACTGGCTGTGAAAGGATGGTTTGAGGTGTGGATATAAGCGCCAACACTTCTCCTTTAGGTGACCACTTTGCTTGCAATACACACACATCAAGCCTCCTCTTCTATCACTGCCATATCTCTGCCTCTCCTCAGGTTCATAAGCCCCTTTATTTGCAGTTACAAGCTCAGCTTTCCTACTGAACAGCCCACATGATCCTGTTTCTCTTTGAATCTGTCCACACACTTCATCCAAAGAAGGTAAGGTTTCTGCCCTTAACATGTGTTTGATTAGATCATTGTATGATGAGTTTAAGGTGAGCAGGAGCCCAAATACTCTATCCTGCTCTCTCCTTTCACTTAGCACCAGAGGATCAATGCTTGAAGGCCTTAACATCTCCAACTCTGACCATAAAGACATAAATTTCCCAAAGTGAGCTTTGAACTCATTATCTTCTTGTTGGAGATTGTTGATGGCTTGTTTAACTTCAAAGACCCTGCTCAGGTTGTGATTGTTGCCATAAACCTTCTCAAGAGTTTTCCACAGCCCATTTGAGGTCTCACAATAAGAATAAGCCTCCAGCAGCTCCTGGTCAAGTGAGCTTTGAAGTATGGACAACACTCTTTGGTCTCCTTGTGTCCATGTTTCTTCATCAGTGGCACCCATCTTCAAACCAGCTTCTCCTTGAGCTTGCTGAGATGATGCTTCACTGCCTAGCACATATTTCCATAGTCCACGCCCTCTCAGAGCTGACTTCACCATCCTTGCCCAAACTATGTAGTTGGCGCCATTAAAAATCACAGAAATGACCACACTTGAGTTCTCCATTGCCAAGACTGATTTATTGCAAAGGAGGGAGTTTCAAGTTGGGATATATATATCAGAAGATTTCTTAAGCCTCAGAGAGTTCTCTCAGAAATTATAGAACCAGAGAAGAACACTTAAGAACTTAACACTCTCAAGAACAGATTTAACAAGAACAAGAACAATGAACTGAAATGAGAGTTTTTGAACAGAGATTGCGGAAGTAAATTAGGTACAGGAGCTTATAGCTCTGATACCATGTTAGAATATCAAGATTAGAGTAAGAGATTAGCTAGAATGAAGAGAGAATTGAAGAGAGAGAGGCTCGGACCCGATTAGGGTTCTTGAGAGCCGAGAGAGAGAGAGAAGAGAGAGATGCGTTTCTGAGAAGAATAATTCTCATTAATTCAATCAGAAATGTTTACAAGACATATATATGTGCTATACAAGGACTACAAACAATAAACAATGAATAAAGAGTGAGAAAGAGACAAGAACATCTCGGTTAGAGAGGAGGAGAGAGATAACGGTCATATGGACAGTGACTGGTCCTCTCCTTGTTCTTTGGTGACAATGACAGGTCTGTGTGATGGTCCACGCTTTGGTGATAGGGTTCTTAGCCTTCTGATCTTCTAAGAGTTGGTGTAGATACACAAGTAGGCGCCTGCACTCATCAACCCTAACTTTGCACACAAGAAGACTACAACCGGATTATCTCAGATTGCACAAGCTTTGCACAATGTACCAATGATCTCCTTTGGATCTCTATGTCAATAAAAGGATGAGCTCTATATGGTTGAAGACACCAACCCTCCTTCTGAATTATCTACTGTTTTATCTACTGCTTTATCTACTTGTGTTGGTGTGGATGATTCTATTTGGCATGCTAGACTAGGACATCCACACTCTAGGGCTTTAGGACTATTATTACCTACTGTTTCTTTTAAGAATGATGAGTGTGAGGCTTGTATTCTTGGAAAACATTGCAAATCTGTTTTTTCAGTTTCTAAAACCACTTATGAAAGTTGCTTTGATCTTGTTCATTCTGATGTGTGGACTGCTCCTTGTATGTCTAGAGAAAATCATAAGTACTTTGTCACCTTCATTGATGAAAAATCTAAATATACTTGGATAACATTGATGCAAACTAAGGATAGAGTGTTAGATGCTTTTATGAACTTTCAAAGTCATGTTACTAACCATTTCAATGCTAAGATCAAAATTTTTAGATCAGACAATGGTGGTGAGTACACTAGCAATGCCTTCAAGCAACACTTGTCCAAGCATGGGATTCTTCATCAAACAAGCTGTCCATACACTCCACAACAAAATGGAGTGGCTGAGAGGAAGAACAGACATCTGATGGAAGTGGCAAGATCCATGATGTTCTACAAGAATGTGCCTAAGAGGTTTTGGGGAGATGCAGTCATGACTGCTTGTTACTTGATCAACAGAACTCCCACAAAAGTTCTCAAGGATCAATCTCCATTTCAGGTATTAAACAAAACAAATCCATTAGTTGATCACTTACGTGTGTTTGGGTGTCTTTGCTTTGTGTTAATACCAGGAGAACAAAGGGATAAGTTGGATGCTAAGAGCACCAAAGCCATGTTCATTGGATATTCTACAACACAGAAAGGATACAAGTGTTATGTGCCTGAAACAAGGAAGGTGTTGATTTCAAGAGATGTAAAATTTATGGAGACAAGAGGCTTCTATGATGAAAGGAATTGGGATAGTTTGAAGGACCTTCCAACATCTCAATCAGACCGGGCTGAGAACTTGAGAAGAATTATGGAAAGCCTTGGAATTGGTATACCTTCCCAACCGGCTGCAACAAGCCCTGCTCCTACAGTACCAGTAGTGACTTCAGAAGCTCCACAAGAATCAGTCCATCTTGATCCTGAGGGGGACACTCAAGAATCAGCTCCAGAACCGCAAGAATCTGATTCATCTACACATGATCAAGCTGAGACTGAGGAGCATGAAGAACATGAGGTAGAACCTGAGGAGTTGGATCATCATAATGAAGAGGAGTTGGATCATCATAATGAAGAGATGGAACATCACAATGAAGAAGTTGAACAGGAACAGCCGGTCCAGGTCCAGGTAAATGAGCAACAAGTTCAGGTGTTAAGAAGGAGTACAAGGGAGAAAAAGGATCCATCAGAATGGAAGAAGACTAGAGTTTACTTCAACAGCAATGCAGTAGCTCATCCCACTCAAGCAGTTTGCAGTTTAGCTTATGTACCTTTGGAACATCAGGTGTTCATTAGGAAGTTGGATCAAGAAGTTGTACCAACAACCTATGAAGAGGCCAAAGGAGATAAGAGATGGAGGCAGGCTGTTGATGAAGAGACCAAAGCTATGGAGAACAATGAGACTTGGTATGAAGCTGATCTACCTAAGGGCAAGAAGGCAGTGACTTCTAAGTGGGTCTTCACTATCAAGTATCAAAGCAATGGAGAGATTGAAAGGTACAAAGCAAGGCTGGTTGCAAGAGGCTTCACTCAAACCTATGGAAAGGACTACTTGGATACCTTTGCACCAGTAGCTAAGCTTCACACAGTTAGGATCATCTTGTCACTAGCAACAAACCTTGGTTGGGAACTTTGGCAAATGGATGTCAAGAATGCATTCCTTCAAGGAGAGCTTGAAGATGAGGTATACATGAGACCACCTTCTGGTCTTGAAAGCATTGTGAAACCAGGGAAGGTGCTAAGGCTCAAGAAGGCGATCTATGGACTCAAGCAATCACCTAGAGCTTGGTACCACAAGTTGAGCTCAACCCTTATGCAAAAAGGATTCAAGAGATCGGAGGGAGACCATACCTTGTTTACTCTTCAAGATCAGGAAGGTATCATTGTCATCCTTGTTTATGTTGATGACATTATCATTGCAGGGAGTAACAAGTCAGGTATTCAAGAAACCAAAGCTTATCTTAAATCTGTGTTTGATATTAAGGATCTTGGTACTCTAAAGTACTTCCTTGGGATAGAAGTTTGTCGGTCTGATGAAGGACTCTTCTTATCTCAAAGGAAGTACACACTTGATTTATTGTCTGAAGCAGGAAAGATTGGATCAAGACCAGCTAAGACACCACTGGAGGAAGGCTACAAAGTCATAAGAGAGGGGGAGCTTGAAGACAGACCATTTGAGGACATCACTCAATACAGAAGACTTGTCGGTAAGCTAATCTATTTAACTATAACCAGACCTGACTTGTGCTTTGCTGTGAACCAGATAAGCCAATATATGCAAGCACCAAAGGTGCATCATTGGGACATGGTTCAGAGGATACTCAGATACCTAAGTGGTACTTCCGGGCAAGGCATTTGGATGGGCTGCAATCAAAGCACAGAGATAGTTGGGTATTGTGATGCTGATTGGGCAGGAGATAGAGTGGACAGGAGGTCCACTACAAGATATTGTACCTTCATTGGAGGAAACCTTGTTACTTGGAAGAGCAAGAAACAGAAGATAGTGTCATGTTCTAGTGCTGAAGCAGAGTATAGAGCAATGAGGAAGCTAGCAACAGAATTGGCATGGATCAAAGGCCTTCTTGTGGATTTGGGGATTGAGACTTCAAAGCCAATCACTATGCATTGTGACAACCAAGCTGCTATTCACATTGCATCAAACTCAGTTTTCCATGAGAGGACCAAGCATATAGAAGTGGATTGTCACAAGGTGAGACAGATGATTGAACAAGGAGTGGTGTTACCATGCTTTACAAGGAGTGAAAAACAACTAGCTGATGTGTTTACTAAGGCAGCAAGCTTGAAGGTGTGTGAGTCCATTCATCCAAAGCTGGGACTCATGGACCTTCCAGAATCCCCTAAGGCTATGGAGTCTATACTCTTTTTCCCTTCATGAAGTTTTATCCCATGTGGTTTTCTTCATGGAGGTTTTTAATGAGGTAGATCTCCAAGGACATTCCAAGCTTGATTCAACTCTTGAATTCAAGCTTGAGGGGGAGTATTGAAGTGGAGATCATTATTGAGATGAAGACTTGATATGGCTCAGCTCATATTTGAATGCATATGACCGTTGGAAGAAACTACAAAGAGGCGCCACTTTGTTGCCTTACCCGGATGGAGAATCTCTTTCCTAAAGGGGATATTCATCTTTCCATGTTTGTATAGCTGATTTTATTACTTACCCTAGTTGTATTCTCTTATATATATGCTCTGTAAATCCTGTTGATGAATATACAAGAGAGTTACTCTTCTCTAGTAGCCGCAAACCTCCCTCTCTCTCTCTCTAAGTCGCTAAGAACCCTAATCGGGTCTCCTAGCTTCTCTCATCATTTTCTCTTCATTCTCTCTTCAATCTAAACAATACTCTCAGTCTAAACTCATATTCTTACAAGGGGGACACTCATGAATCAGCTCCAGAACCGCAAGAACCTGATTCACTTACACATGATCAAGCTGAGGCTGAGGAGCATGAGGATCATGAGGTAGAACCTGAGGAGTTTGATCATCATAATGAAGAGGTGAACAAGAACAACCGGTTCAGGTAAATGAGCAACAAGTTCAGGTGTTAAGAAGGAGTACAAGGGAGAAAAAGGATCCATCAGAATGGAAGAAGACTAGAGTGTACTTCAACAGCAATGCAGTAGCTCATCCCATTCAAGCGGTTTGCAGCTTAGCTCATGTCCCTTTGGAGCATCAAGTGTTCATTGGGAAGTTGGATCAAGAACATGTTCCAACAACCTATGAAGAAGCTAAGGGAGATGAGAGGTGGATGCAAGCTGTGGATGAAGAGACCAAAGCAATGGAGAACGATGAGACTTGGTATGAAGCTGATCTTCCTAGAGGAAAGAAGGCAGTGACTTCTAAATGGGTTTTCACCATCAAGTATAGAAGCAATGAAGAAGTGGAGAGATACAAAGCAAGGCTGGTTGCAAGAGGTTTCACTCAAACTTATGGAAAGGATTATTTGGATACTTTTGCACCAGTAGCTAAGCTTCACACAGTAAGGATCATCTTATCTTTGGCAACAAACCTTGATTGGGAACTTTGGCAAATGGATGTCAAGAATGCATTCCTACAAGGGGAGCTTGAAGATGAAGTATACATGAGACCACCTTCTGGTCTTGAAAACATTGTAAAACCAGGAAAGGTGTTAAGGCTCAAAAAGGCTATCTATGGACTCAAGCAATCACCTAGAGCCTGGTATCATAAACTGAGTTCAACACTTATGCAAAAGGGATTTAAGAGGTCTGAAGGAGATCATACATTGTTCACTCTACAAGATCAGGAAGGTATCATTGTCATCCTTGTTTATGTTGATGACATTATCATATCAGGAAGTAACAAGTCAGGTATCCAAGAAACTAAAGCTTATCTCAAATCTGTTTTTGATATTAAGGATCTTGTTACTCTAAAGTACTTCCTTGGGATAGAAGTTTGTCGATCTAATGATGGACTCTTCTTATCTCAAAGGAAGTACACACTTGATTTGTTGTCTGAAGCAGGTAAGATTGGATCAAAACCAGCTAAGACACCTTTGGAGGACGGCTACAATGTCATAAGAGAGGGGGAGATTGAAGACAGACCATTTGAGGACACCACTCACTATAGGAGGATGGTTGGTAAGCTAATCTACTTAACCATAACCAGACCTGATTTGTGCTTTGCTGTGAACCAGATAAGCCAGCATATGCAAGCACCCAAGATGCATCATTGGAACATGGTTGAAAGAATACTCAGATATCTAAGTGGTGCTCCTGGTCAAGGCATTTGGATGGGTTGCAATCAAAGCACCGAGATAGTTGGGTATTGTGATGCTGATTGGGCAGGAGATAGAGTGGACAGGAGGAATACTACTGGATATTGCACATTCATTGGAGGCAACCTTGTTACTTGGAAGAGCAAGAAGCAAAAGATAGTGTCATGTTCAAGTGCTGAAGCTGAATATAGAGCCATGAGGAAGCTAGCAACAGAATTGGCGTGGATCAAAGGTCTCCTTGTGGATTTGGGGATTGAGACTCCAAAACCAATCACTATATTAGAGAGGATGCATTCAAGGAGGAGGAAAGGCCGAAGTCACAATGACAAGGCCTAGAAGTCATTCCTTGGATGCACTTTGGTGTGAGACAAAAAGAAGCACAAGCAATGAAGTCCACACTAGAAGTGACAAAGAAGAGCCAAAGGTGTTGGAACAGGCTCGGTTATGTTCCAACAATAAGTGTATACAAGTGAGCCTTGAGAAAGAAGCAAGAAGAGCCAAAGTGTTAATGAAGCGGATAAGAGGAGATGTTGGGATACTTGGGAGTGTGTATCACGACCAAGAGAGTGTGGATCAAAGGAGGAGGAGTGCATGAGCTTATCATGAAGTATGCCTCAGCTTATCACAATATAAAGTGTTGATAAGCTATCAAAGGAGGAGATAAGAGAGAAGTGAGCATGTGACCGTTTAGGTCATGTCACTATCAACAAGGGAAGCGTGCACTCTCTCTCTTCAAATGGACCACAACTTCAGACCTATCTCTCTCATCAAGACCACATGAATTCAAACAAAAGGAGAGAGAGTCCTGCGGTTCAGACCTGTCCCCATCAAGAGTGTGAACACGCTTAAGACATCTCTCCTCACATGTGATTCTTGAATCCAACCGTTGGAACACTCCCCTTATTGTTATATCCGAGAGTCTCATTGTATTTACACTAAATTTAGGTCTGTGTTAGAGTATTGAAATGTCTATATAAGGACATCACTTGTAACACACAGAAATAAGAAGAAAGTATTCAAATATAAACTATGGTTTTCACTCTCTCGCTAGCGCTTTCTTCTTCCTCATTCTCTCATTGTGTCTTTCTTCCAAACACAATGAAAGCATGTTGAGTCTCGGTCCTAAGGAGCTTTAATGCTCCTGGTTGTGCTCTTGATTAGCTCTTCCATAGTTAATTCAAGAGACAATATCAAACCGGCTCTTCATGAACACATACAAGAACAACACCCTCTACTTACTGATTCTCTTAATCCTCATGAGTAAACACACTCTATAAGTGATGTTAGGCTCCTGGATAAGTCTCAAATAGAGTGGTGCTCTTGTTAAAGCTAAGTAGAATCACTAACTTCCAAGCTAAACTTGGTTGCGGTTCACTTATGCTCTTTCTCTCTAAACAAAGGTTTAGAGTAATCTCAAGGTTTCTCAACATGATTCCATAGTCATGATTGTGAAATCCCAACATGGTATCAGAGCATAAGATTCTAGGATTGAATCAAGCTCAAAAACCAGAGAAAAATAGAGCAAAACTATGTCCCTTTCTCATTCAAAAGCTTCCGCAAATTCTGAGAGTAAACTGAGCAAAACTCAGTCAATGTTCTCAAAACCAAAAGCTCAAACTGAGCAAAACTCAGTCCCTGAACTTCCCTTTCATTCTCCCATTCATTCTCTCATTTATTCTCTCATTCATTTATACTCTCATTCTCATACATTCATTCTCTCATTTTCTGGACGTGAGCTATATTGAATATAGTGAACTATATTCATAAGAAGACAAAAACAGTCACACTTTTATGACCGTTGAAACTCACTTGTCTTGAATTCTTTGTAAACCCTAGAGTAGCTAGTATATATATATTTGTTGTAACCTGTTTAATTAATACAGAGAATTATTCTTCTCTTACAGCCGCTTCTTTTACTCTCTATCTCTCTAGTGCACAAGAACCCTAATTTGGTTCTTGGTGTGTTCTTCACAATTTTACTCCATTCTACCTTATTCTCTCAATCTCAATCTTATATTCTAACATGGTATCAGAGCTCTAAGCTTCTGTACCTCTTTTACTTCCGCTGATTATCACAAAACTCTGTTCTTGAGCTGTTAAAATTTCTCTTGGTTCTCACAAGTTCTTAAGCTCTTCAGTTCATTTCTTTTGCTTCTTTATCTACTGTTGTGTTCTCTGTGAGCTGAGAACTCTTTCCCTCATCTTGAATACTCCCTCCTTGCTTCATTTCAGTCTTAGCAATGGAGAACTCAAGAGTTGTTATTCCTGTGATTTTGAAAGGCTCAAACTACATTGTTTGGGCTAGGATGGTGAAGTCTGCTCTTGGAGGCAGAGGTCTGTGGAAGTATATCCTGAGTGACACTGCTCCACAGAAGGTATTTAAGGCCAGGTCTGAAGCTGAAGCCAAGAAAGGATCTGAGGCAGAGAATAAAGGCAGTGATGAGTCTCTTGAAGAGGCAGCTGAAGCAGAAGAAGAGGCGTGGATGCAAGGGGACCAGAATGTGCTTTCTATACTCCAAAGCTCACTGGACCAGCACCTATTGGAAGCCTACTCTTACTGTGTTACTTCCAAGCAGCTGTGGGATACTCTTGAGAAGGTTTATGGGAATAAATCAAACCTAACAAGAGTCTTTGAAGTGAAGCTGGCCATTAACAATCTCCAGCAAGAAGATATGGAGTTTAAAGCTCATTTTGGCAAGTTTAGTTCACTGTGATCAGAGATGGAAATGTTAAGGCCACCAAGCAATGATCCTTTGGTGTTGCAGGAAAGGAGAGAACAAGATAAAGTTTTTGCTCTTCTGCTCACATTAAACTCATCTTACAATGGGCTGATAAAGCATATCCTAAGGGCAGACACTCTCCCAGACATTGATGATGTGTGTGGACAGATTCAGAAGGAGCAAGGTTCATTTGGGCTGTTCAAAGGGAAATGAGAGTTGATAACTGCCAACAAAGGAGTGTTTAAGGCTGAGGAGAGGCAGAACTATGGAGGTGATAAGAGAGGAGTCTTGATATGTGATTTTTGCAAGAAGAGTGGGCACTTGAAGGATAGATGTTGGCGCCTCCACCCCAACCTCAGATCTTCATTTAACAACAGCCGGTTCAAAGATCAAAGGGCAAACTACTCTAATGGTGCAGTTGGACCAGGTTCTTCCTCAATGCAGCAATGTGATGAAGGGAGAGCAATGATGGTTCATCAAACACCAGCTGTGATTGCTCAGAATGATGTGGTAAGGAGGTCAGACCTTGAGGCTCTCATCAAAGCTCTCAAGGAGAACTCTGGTATGAATCTTGGTACTTCACTCTTTGCTTCAAATAAAATCAGACCCTTGATCATTGATTCTGGAGCCTCTCATCACATGATTAGTGATCCTAAGTTGATTGAGAATGTTAAACCAACCTTAGGATATGTAGCTATTGCAAATGGTGATAAAATCCCAATTCAAGGCATAGGAAATCTGAAATTGTTTGATAAAGAATCCAAAGCCTTCTTTATGCCTAGCTTTACATCCAACTTAGTCTCTGTCAAAAGAATAGCCACTGATTTAAATTGCAATGATGTTTTTAGTCCTAATGATGTTGTGTTTCAGGATATTAAGACAAGTAAGTTGATTGGGAAAGGTGTGACAAAGGATGAGCTCTACATGATTGAAGACACCAACCCTTCTTCTGATTTATCTACTACTTTATCTATTGCTTTATCTACTAGTGTTGGTGTGGATGATTCTATTTGGCATGCTAGATTAGGACATCCACACTCTAGGGCTTTAGCACTTTTATTACCTTCTGTTTCGTTTAAGAATGGTGATTGTGAGGCTTGTATCCTTGGTAAACATTGCAAATCTGTTTTTCCAAACTCTAAAACTACTTATGAAAGTTGCTTTGATCTTGTTCACTCAGATGTCTGGACTGCTCCTTGTTTGTCTAGAGAGAATCATAAGTATTTTGTCACTTTCATTGATGAAAAATCTAAGTATACTTGGATAACATTGATGCAAACTAAGGATAGAGTGTTAGAAGCTTTTATGAACTTTCAAAGCCATGTCACTAACCATTTCAATGCTAAGATCAAAATTTTTAGATCAGATAATGGTGGTGAATATACGAGCAATGCCTTCAAACAACACTTATCCAAGCATGGGATCCTTCATCAAACAAGTTGTCCCTACACTCCACAACAAAATGGAGTGGCTGAGAGGAAGAATAGACACCTAATGGAAGTAGCAAGGTCCATGATGTTCTACAAGAATGTGCCTAAGAGGTTTTGGGGAGATGCAGTCATGACTGCTTGTTACTTGATCAATAGAACTCCTACAAAAGTTCTCAAGGATAAATCTCCATTTCAGGTATTAAACAAAACCAATCCATTAATTGATCACTTACGTGTGTTTGGATGTCTTTGCTTTGTGTTAATACCAGGAGAACAAAGGGATAAATTGGATGCTAAAAGCACCAAAGCCATGTTCATTGGATATCCTACAACACAAAGGGGATACAAGTGCTATGTACCTGAAACAAGGAAGGTTTTGATTTCAAGAGATGTGAAATTTATGGAGACAAGAAGTTTCTATGATGAAAAGAATTGGGATAGTTTGAAGGATCTTCCAACATCTCAATCAGACCGGGCTGCTAACCTAAGGAGGATTATGGAAAGCCTGGGGATTAGTATACCTCAACAACCGGCTGCAACAAGTCATGCTCCTTCAGTACATGTCTTGCCTTCAGAAGCTCCACAACCTGCCCATCTTGATCATGAGGGGGACACTCAAGAATCAGAAACACAAGAATCTGATTCCTCTACACATGATCAAGCTGGAGTTGAGGAGCATATGGAACACGAGGAAGAACCTGAGGAATTGGATCATCAAAATGAAGAGGAGCCGGTTATGAATGAGATTATGGATGAGCAACAGCAACAACCAGTTCAGCAGTATTGAGAAGAAGATCCAAAGTGTGCAATATGATCAGTGTATTGAGTATTGAGATGAACACCTTAAGTGTTCAGATCAATGTGAAGTCCTTTGATCCGATCAGAAGAAGAAGAGGTAAATAAGTAAAAGGGAGAGAGTTTAATCTTATGGTTAAGTGGTAAAAGGATAAGTTACCATTAACCAAGTCAAAGATCTTCTAGAAGCTTGACTCCACGGATGAACAGTACCAGGAGACAAGATTCAAATTCAAATGGAGATTCCCTTCCCTACTTGCTTCACCCTTTTGTCCAAAGGTGTCTTTAGAATTATTTTGTCATTAGAGTTTGAATATGAAAGTAGTAGCCACGAAATTGAGTTATTTTTTGTCTATATATTCATTGTGAAATCAATAAGAAAAAAACAGACTTGGGAAAGCTTTTCCCTCATACTCCTCTTGTGCAATTCTTCTTCTTTCTTTCTCTCTTGCTAAATCTCTCATATAACTCTCTAATTCTAATATTCTTACATTCTTCACCATTCTACCTTATTCTCTCACTCTAAATCTCATATTCTAACATGGTATCAGAGCTCTAAGCTCCTGTACCTATTCATTTCCGCAATCTTGTTCTAAAACTCTGATTTTCTTGTTCTAATTTCTGTTCTTGAAAGTTTGTTCCTGTTCTTGAAATTTTTAAGCTCTTAAGTCATTTCTTTGGGCTAGTTTACTCTTGTGTGTTTTCTCTGTGAATTGAGAACTCTCTTGTTTAGAATCTTGCCTTGAAAACTCCCTCCTTGCTACAAATCAGTCTCAGCAATGGAGAACTCAAGGGTAATCATTCCTGTGATTCTTAAGGGTGCCAACTACATTGTTTGGGCCAGAATGGTTAAGTCTGCACTTGGAGGCAGAGATCTTTGGAAGTATATCATGAGGAGTACAGCTCCACAGAAGATGATGAAGGCTGAAGCTAAGGTAGGAACCGAGGCAGAGGCTAAAGATGGTGTTGAGTCTCATGAAGAGGCGTCTGAAGCTTATGAAGAAGCTTGGATACAAGGGGACCAGAATGTGCTCTCTATACTCCAAAGCTCACTGGACCAGCACCTATTGGAAGCCTACTCTTATTGTGTGACTTCCAAGCAGCTGTGGGATACTATTGAGAAGGTTTATGGGAATAAATCAAACCTAACCAGAGTCTTTGAAGTTAAGCTGGCCATCAACAATCTCCAGCAAGAAGATATGGAGTTTAAAGCTCACTTTGGAAAGTTTAGCTCACTGTGGTCAGAGTTGGAGATGTTGAGGCCACCAAGCAGTGATCCTTTGGTGTTGCAAGAAAGGAGAGAGCAAGATAAAGTCTTTGCTCTTCTGCTCACCTTGAACTCATCTTACAATGGGTTGATTAAGCACATTCTAAGGGCAGACACTCTACCTGATATTGATGATGTGTGTGGACAAATTCAGAAAGAGCAAGGCTCATTTGGGCTGTTCAAAGGGAAAGGAGAGCTGGTGACCGCCAACAAAGGGGTGTTTAAGGCTGATGAGAGGCAGAACTATGGAGGTGACAAGAGAGGAGTCTTGATGTGTGATTTTTGCAAGAAGAGTGGGCACTTGAAAGATAGATGCTGGCGCCTTCATCCTAACCTCAGACCCTCATCTCACAACAACCGGTTCAAAGATCAAAGGGCAAACTACTCTTATGGTGCAGCTGGACCAGGCTCTTCTTCAATGCAGCAATGTGATGAAAGGAGAGCAATGGTGGTCCATCAAGCTCCAGCCATGACTGATCAGAGTGATGTGGTAAGAAGGTCAGACCTTGAGGCACTCATCAAAGCCCTCAAGGAAAACTCTGGTATGGTTCTTGGTACTTCACTCTTTACTTCAAATAAAATCAGACCCTTGATCATTGATTCTGGAGCTTCTCATCACATGATCAGTGACCCTAAGTTGATAGAAAATGTTGAACCAGCTTTAGGATGTGTAGTGATTGCAAATGGTGATAAAATTCCAATTCAAGGCATAGGAAATCTGAAATTGTTTGATAAAGAATCCAAAGCTTTCTTTATGCCTAGCTTCACATCCAACTTAGTATCTGTTAAAAGAATAGCTACTGATCTAAATTGCAATGTTGTTTTCAGTCCTAATGATGTTGTGTTTCAGGATATTAAGACAAGTAAGTTGATTGGGAAAGGTGTGACAAAAGATGAGCTCTACATGATTGAAGACACCAATCCCTCTTCTGAATTATCTCCTGCTTTATCTACTGCTTTATCTACTTGTGTTGGTGTGGATGACTCTATTTGGCATGCTAGACTAGGACATCCACACTCTAGGGCATTAGGACTCTTATTACCTTCTGTTTCTTTTAAGAATGATGATTGTGAGGCTTGTATTCTTGGGAAACATTGCAAATCTGTTTTTCCAAGTTCTAAAACTACTTATGAAAGTTGCTTTGATCTTGTTCATTCTGATGTGTGGACTGCTCCTTGTTTGTCTAGAGAGAATCATAAGTACTTTGTCACTTTCATTGATGAAAAATCTAAATACACTTGGATAACATTGATGCAAACTAAGGATAGAGTGTTAGAAGCTTTTATGAACTTTCAAAGTCATGTTACTAACCATTTCAATGCTAAGATCAAAATTTTTAGATCAGACAATGGTGGTGAGTATACAAGCAATGCCTTCAAACAACACTTGTCCAAACATGGGATTCTTCATCAAACAAGCTGCCCTTACACTCCACAACAAAATGGAGTGGCTGAGAGAAAGAACAGACACTTAATGGAGGTGGCAAGGTCCATGATGTTCTATAGGAATGTTCCTAAGAGGTTTTGGGGAGATGCAGTCATGACTGCATGCTACTTGATCAATAGAACTCCCACGAGAGTTCTTAAGGATCAATCTCCATTTCAGGTACTAAACAAAACAAATCCATTGGTTGATCACTTACGTGTGTTTGGGTGTATTTGCTTTGTGTTAATACCAGGAGAACAGAGGGATAAGTTGGATGCTAAGAGCACCAAAGCCATGTTCATTGGATATTCCACAACACAAAGAGGATACAAGTGTTATGTGCCTGAAACAAGGAAGGTTTTGATCTCAAGAGATGTGAAATTTATGGAGACAAGAAGTTTCTATGATGAGAAGAATTGGGATAGCTTGAAGGATCTTCCCACATCTCAATCAGACCGAGCTGCTAACCTAAGGATGATCATGGAAAACCTTGGTATTAGTATGCCTCCACAACCGGCCAAGACAAGTCCTGCTTCTTCAGTCCCTGCTCCAACTTCAGAATCTCCTCAACATCCCCATCCTGATCATGAGGGGGACACTCATGAATCAGCACCAGAACCGCAAGAACCTGATTCTACTACACATGATCAAGCTGGTATTGAGGAACATGAAGAACATGAGATAGAAGCTGAGGAGTTGGACCATCAAAATGAAGAGATGGAACAACCGGTTCTACATGAGCAGCCAGTTCAAGTATTAAGGAGGAGCACAAGGGAGAAAAAGGATCCATCAGAATGGAAGAAGACTAGGGTTTACTTCAACAGCAATGCTGTAGCTCATCCCATTCAAGCTACTTGCACTTTAGCTTATGTACCTTTGGAACATCAAGTGTTCATTGGGAAGTTGGATCAAGAACATGTACCAACAACCTATGAAGAGGCCAAAGGAGATAAGAGATGGATGCAAGCTGTAGATGAAGAGACCAAAGCAATGGAAAACAATGAGACTTGGTATGAGGCAGAACTTCCTAAAGGAAAGAAGGCAGTGACCTCTAAATGGGTTTTCACCATCAAGTATAGAAGTAATGGAGAAGTTGAGAGATACAAAGCAAGGTTGGTTGCAAGAGGCTTCACTCAAACCTATGGAAAGGATTACTTGGATACCTTTGCACCAGTAGCTAAGCTTCACACAGTTAGGATCATCCTATCTTTAGCAACAAATCTTGATTGGGAACTTTGGCAAATGGATGTCAAGAATGCATTCCTTCAAGGGGAGCTTGAAGATGAGGTATACATGACACCACCTTCTGGTCTTGAAAGCATTGTGAAACCAGGAAAGGTGTTAAGACTCAAGAAGGCTATCTATGGATTAAAGCAGTCACCTAGAGCTTGGTATCATAAACTGAGCTCAACACTTATGCAAAGAGGATTCAAGAGGTCTGAAGGAGATCACACCTTGTTCACTCTTCAGGATCAGGAAGGTATCATTGTCATCCTTGTTTATGTTGATGACATTATCATATCAGGGAGTAACAAGTCAGGTATACAAGACACTAAGGCTTATCTCAAATCTGTTTTTGATATTAAAGACCTTGGTACTCTAAAGTACTTCCTTGGGATAGAAGTTTGTCGATCTAATGATGGACTCTTCTTATCTCAAAGGAAGTACACACTTGATTTGTTATCTGAAGCAGGAAAGATAGGAGCAAAACCGGCTAAGACACCTCTTGAGGAAGGCTACAAAGTCATAAGAGAGGGGGAGCTTGAGGATAAACCATTTGAGGACATTACTCAGTATAGAAGGATGGTTGGTAAGCTCATTTACTTAACCATAACCAGACCTGATTTGTGTTATGCAGTGAACCAAGTAAGCCAGCATATGCAAGCACCCAAGATGCATCATTGGAACATGGTTGAAAGGATACTTAGATACCTAAGTGGTGCTCCTGGTCAAGGCATTTGGATGGGTTGCAATCAAAGCACAGAGATAGTTGGGTATTGTGATGCTGATTGGGCAGGAGATAGAGTGGACAGGAGGTCTACTACTGGATATTGCACATTCATTGGAGGCAACCTTGTTACTTGGAAGAGCAAGAAGCAGAAGATAGTGTCATGTTCAAGTGCTGAAGCTGAATATAGAGCAATGAGGAAGCTAGCAACAGAATTGGCATGGATCAAAGCTCTTCTTGTGGATTTAGGGATTGAGACTTCAAAACCAATCACCATGCATTGTGATAACCAAGCAGCCATTCACATTGCTTCAAATTCAGTCTTCCATGAAAGGACCAAGCATATAGAAGTGGATTGTCACAAAGTGAGGCAGATGATTGAGCAAGGAGTGGTGTTGCCTTGCTTTACAAGGAGTGAAGAACAACTAGCTGATGTGTTCACCAAGGCAGCTAGTTTGAAGGTGTGTGAGTCCATTCACACTAAGCTTGGACTCATGGAGCTTCCCGAATCCTCTAAGGCTGTGGAGTCTACACTCTTTTTCCCTTCATGAAGTTTTATCCCAAGTGGTTTTCTTCATGAAGGTTTTTAATGAGGTGGATCTCCATTGTCATTCCAAGCTTGATTCAACTCTTGAATTCAAGCTTGAGGGGGAGTATTGAGAAGAAGATCCAAAGTGTGCAATATGATCAGTGTATTGAGTATTGAGATGAACACCTTAAGTGTTCAGATCAATGTGAAGTCCTTTGATCCGATCAGAAGAAGTAGAGGTAAATAAGTAAAAGGGAGAGAGTTTAATCTTATGGTTAAGTGGTAAAAGGATAAGTTACCATTAACCAAGTCAAAGATCTTTTAGAAGCTTGACTCCACGGATGAACAGTACCAGGAGACAAGATTCAAATTCAAATGGAGATTCCCTTCCCTACTTGCTTCACCCTTTTGTCCAAAGGTGTCTTTAGAATTATTTTGTCATTAGAGTTTGAATATGAAAGTAGTAGCCACGAAATTGAGTTATTTTTTGTCTATATATTCATTGTGAAATCAATAAGAAAAAAACAGACTTGGGAAAGCTTTTCCCTCATACTCCTCTTGTGCAATTCTTCTTCTTTCTTTCTCTCTTGCTAAATCTCTCATATAACTCTCTAATTCTAATATTCTTACATTCTTCACCATTCTACCTTCTTCTCTCACTCTAAATCTCATATTCTAACAAGCAGCAAGTTCAGACTCTAAGGAGAAGCACAAGGGAGAAAAGGACCCATCAGAATGGAAGAAGACTAGGGTTTACTTCAACAGCAATGCAGTAGCTCATCCCATTCAAGCTGTTTGTAGTTTAGCTCATGTACCTTTGGAACATCAAGTGTTCATTGGGAAGTTGGATCAAGAACATGTACCAACAACCTATGAAGAAGCAAAGGGAGATAAGAGGTGGATGCAAGCTGTGGATGAAGAGACCAAAGCAATGGAGAACAATGAGACTTGGTATGAAGCTGAACTTCCTAGAGGAAAGAAGGCAGTGACTTCTAAATGGGTCTTCACCATCAAGTACAGAAGTGATGGAGAAGTGGAGAGATACAAAGCAAGGTTGGTTGCAAGAGGCTTCACCCAAACCTATGGAAAGGATTACTTGGATACCTTTACACCAGTAGCTAAGCTTCACACAGTTAGGATCATCTTGTCTTTAGCAACAAATCTTGATTGGGAACTTTGGCAAATGGATGTCAAAAATGCATTCCTTCAAGGGGAGCTTGAAGATGAGGTATACATGACACCACCTTCTGGTCTGGAAAGCATTGTGAAACTAGGGAAGGTGTTGAGACTTAAGAAGGCCATCTATGGATTAAAGCAATCACCTAGAGCTTGGTATCATAAGCTGAGCCCAACACTTATGCAAAGAGGCTTCAAGAGGTCTGAAGGAGATCATACATTATTCACTCTTCAAGATCAGGAAGGTATCATTGTCATCCTTGTTTATGTTGATGACATTATTATTTCAGGGAGTAACAAGTCAGGTATTCAAGAAACTAAAGCTTATCTTAAATCTGTATTTGATATTAAGGATCTTGGTACTCTAAAGTACTTCCTTGGGATAGAAGTTTGTCGGTCTAATGATGGACTATTCTTATCTCAAAGGAAGTACACACTTGATTTGTTGTCTGAAGCAGGAAAGATTGGATCAAAACCAGCTAAGACACCATTGGAGGAAGGCTACAAAGTCATAAGAGAGGGGGAGCTTGAGGATAAACCATTTGAGGACATTACTCAGTATAGAAGGATGGTTGGTAAGCTCATTTACTTAACCATAACCAGACCTGATTTGTGTTATGCAGTGAACCAAGTAAGCCAGCATATGCAAGCACCAAAGATGCATCATTGGGATATGGTTGAGAGGATACTCAGATACCTAAGTGGTACTTCCGGACAAGGCATTTGGATGGGTTGCAATCAAAGTACAGAGATAGTTGGGTATTGTGATGCTGATTGGGCAGGAGATAGGGTGGACAGGAGGTCTACTACTGGATATTGTACATTCATTGGAGGCAACCTTGTTACTTGGAAGAGCAAGAAGCAGAAGATAGTGTCATGTTCAAGTGCTGAAGCTGAGTATAGAGCAATGAGGAAGCTAGCAACAGAATTGGCGTGGATCAAAGCTCTTCTTGAGGATTTGGGGATTGAGACTTCAAAGCCAATCACAATGCATTGTGATAACCAAGCAGCCATTCACATTGCTTCAAACTCAGTCTTCCATGAGAGGACCAAACATATAGAGGTGGATTGTCACAAAGTGAGGCAGATGATTGAACAAGGAGTTGTGTTACCTTGCTTCACAAGGAGTGAAGAACAACTAGCTGATGTGTTCACCAAGGCAGCTAGTTGGAAAGTGTGTGAATCGATTCACAACAAGCTTGGACTCATGGAGCTTCCGGAATCCCCTAAGGCTATGAAATCTACACTCTTTTTCCCTTCATGAAGTTTTATCCCAAGTGGTTTTCTTCATGAAGGTTTTTAATGAGGTAGATTTTCATTGTCACTCCAAGCTTGATTCAATCCTTGAATTCAAGCTTGAGGGGGAGTATTGAAATGAAGATCATATTGAAGTGGAGATCACATAGTGAACTATATTGGACGTGAACTATATTGAATATAGTGAACTATACTGGACGTGAGCTATATTGAATATAGTGAACTATATTCATAAGAAGATAAAAACAGTCACACTTTTATGACCGTTGAAACTCACTTGTCTTTAATTCTTTGTAAACCCTAGAGTAGCTAGTATATATATATTTGTTGTAACCTGTTTAATTAATACAGAGAATTATTCTTCTCTTACAGCCGCTTCTTTTACTCTCTATCTCTCTAGTGCACAAGAACCCTAATTTGGTTCTTGGTGTGTTCTTCACAATTTTACTCCATTCTACCTTATTCTCTCAATCTCAATCTTATATTCTAACAGAAGTCACAATGACAAGGCCTAGAAGTCATTCCTTGGATGCACTTTGGTGTGAGACAAAAAGAAGCACAAGCAATGAAGTCCACACTAGAAGTGACAAAGAAGAGCCAAAGGTGTTGGAACAGGCTCGGTTATGTTCCAACAATAAGTGTATACAAGTGAGCCTTGAGAAAGAAGCAAGAAGAGCCAAAGTGTTAATGAAGCGGATAAGAGGAGATGTTGGGATACTTGGGAGTGTGTATCACGACCAAGAGAGTGTGGATCAAAGGAGGAGGAGTGCATGAGCTTATCATGAAGTATGCCTCAGCTTATCACAAGATAAAGTGTTGATAAGCTATCAAAGGAGGAGATAAGAGAGAAGTGAGCATGTGACCGTTTAGGTCATGTCACTATCAACAAGGGAAGCGTGCACTCTCTCTCTTCAAATGGACCACAACTTCAGACCTATCTCTCTCATCAAGACCACATGAATTCAAACAAAAGGAGAGAGAGTCCTGCGGTTCAAACCTGTCCCCATCAAGAGTGTGAACACGCTTAAGACATCTCTCCTCACATGTGATTCTTGAATCCAACCGTTGGAACACTCCCCTTATTGTTATATCCGAGAGTCTCATTGTATTTACACTAAATTTAGGTCTGTGTTAGAGTATTGAAATGTCTATATAAGGACATCACTTGTAACACACAGAAATAAGAAGAAAGTATTCAAATATAAACTAGGGTTTTCACTCTCTCGCTAGCGCTTTCTTCTTCCTCATTCTCTCATTGTGTCTTTCTTCCAAACACAATGAAAGCATGTTGAGTCTCGGTCCTAAGGAGCTTTAATGCTCCTGGTTGTGCTCTTGATTAGCTCTTCCATAGTTAATTCAAGAGAAAACATCAAACCGGCTCTTCATGAACACATACAAGAACAACACCCTCTACTTACTGATTCTCTTAATCCTCATGAGTAAACACACTCTATAAGTGATGTTAGGCTCCTGGATAAGTCTCAAATAGAGTGGTGCTCTTGTTAAAGCTAAGTAGAATCACTAACTTCCAAGCTAAACTTGGTTGCGGTTCACTTATGCTCTTTCTCTCTAAACAAAGGTTTAGAGTAATCTCAAGGTTTCTCAACATGATTCCATAGTCATGATTGTGAAATCCCAACATGGTATCAGAGCATAAGATTCTAGGATTGAATCAAGCTCAAAAACCAGAGAAAAATAGAGCAAAACTCTGTCCCTTTCTCATTCAAAAGCTTTCGCAAATTCTGAGAGTAAACTGAGCAAAACTCAGTCAATGTTCTCAAAACCAAAAGCTCAAACTGAGCAAAACTCAGTCCCTGAACTTCCCTTTCATTCTCCCATTCATTCTCTCATTTATTCTCTCATTCATTTATACTCTCATTCTCATACATTCATTCTCTCATTTTCTGCATTTTTTTTCTTTCATTCTCTGGTTCTTATTCTTCACATATTCTCTCTGAGTTCTGTCCTTGAAGCTCCTTAGCTCACAATGACTTAAAAATCAGAGTGCATAGCTCCTGATCAAGGCTGTGTTATTTTGAGGATTATTGTGTGTTTCTTGGTGTTTTTAGGTGGAATGATGAACCAACTAGTGAGGACAGGTTACAAAAGGGCTGGAGTTCAGTTTCTAAGTGGCTGTACCCACTGGTCTTGAGCTTACCTAAGAAGAAGAGGCGTCCAGAAGCTGCTACAACAAAGTTAGTCAAGAGAAGCAACACTGATTTCTTGGATAATCAAGTCTAGAAGCTGTTTCAAGAAGAGGCAGTGATGGAAGCTTGGATTCAAGGCTCAGTGTGCATCATGGTTAGGAAGATCAGTCTTGAAGCTGCTCTAAGATGGAGTAGTGATGGAGGATTGGCTCTTAGCATGGTGTGGTTAATCTGAAGCTAACAAAGGAGCAGACCAAAAGGTGTCCATACTTAAGAAAGGCTACAAGTTGAACAACCCATCAAGGCTATTAAGGTCTCAAGAGAAGTCATAAAGGAGCAGCCAAAGAAGAGGAGCTAGAACCAGTTATGCAACTGATGAATCAACTCACATCTCAATGGTGCTTCCGACTCCATGAAGTCTTAATGGTCCGGGGGAGGTGTTAAACCTCAAAGAAACAGGAGTAAACCCTAGAGGAACTCCCAAAACCAGAAGCAACAACACCTTGATTGATGTTAGAACCGGGAATCACTAAGTGGAGCAGACCAAGAAGGAAATGCAAGCTAGTGGTAGGCGTTGAATCAGCTCAAATCAAGAGTGTTGGTGTGGAAAAGAAGGGCTGAGATTGGATGTGCAAAAATCCAGAGAGATATGCACAAGGTTTCAAAGTCCCAAACATGTCCAAAGGAAGATCAAACCTCAACTCCTAAAAGGCTAAACTCCTAAACTCTCACTGTTTTTATTAAGTCTTCAATAAGTCAATTAAAATCACTTGTGTTACTTATCCATTGCTTAATCATATACTTAAACTCATGGCATTTTACTTTAACAAGTCTTCTTTGAATCTTTGATGTGAAGGTTCATTAGGAGGCCTAAAGGAGGAGTAAGACCATGGGCAGATTGAGGAACAAGGAAAGGACTCAAAGAGTGACAAGAAAGAAGGCTAAGTCTTGAGGCAAGGTCATGGAAGGTCTAATGGTGAAGCTTAGTCCAATGGAGAAGCTTGATCCAAGATGGAGAAGGCAATCTAAAGGAGAAGTCAACCTAATGAACCGGCTCATTCAAATGCACAAAGGAACATGTCAAAGCTTACATCAAGGGGATGTTGTGGCTATACTCTTTTTCCCTCCTTAAGGTTTTATCCCATGAGGTTTTACTTAAGGAGGTTTTTAATGAGGTAGCTCCCGCATCTCCAAGCTTGGCCTCTGGTCCTTTAGTGTCTCGGCGCCCAAGCTTGCGGGAGAGTATTAGAGAGGATGCATTCAAGGAGGAGGAAAGGCCGAAGTCACAATGACAAGGCCTAGAAGTCATTCCTTGGATGCACTTTGGTGTGAGACAAAAAGAAGCACAAGCAATGAAGTCCACACTAGAAGTGACAAAGAAGAGCCAAAGGTGTTGGAACAAGCTCGGTTATGTTCCAACAATATGTGTATACAAGTGAGCCTTGAGAAAGAAGCAAGAAGAGCTAAAGTGTTAATGAAGCGGATAAGAGGAGATGTTGGGATACTTGGGAGTGTGTATCACGACCAAGAGAGTGTGGATCAAAGGAGGAGGAGTGCATGAGCTTATCATGAAGTATGCCTCAGCTTATCACAAGATAAAGTGTTGATAAGCTATCAAAGGAGGAGATAAGAGAGAAGTGAGCATGTGACCGTTTAGGTCATGTCACTATCAACAAGGGAAGCGTGCACTCTCTCTCTTCAAATGGACCACAACTTCAGACCTATCTCTCTCATCAAGACCACATGAATTCAAACAAAAGGAGAGAGAGTCCTGCGGTTCAGACCTGTCCCCATCAAGAGTGTGAACACGCTTAAGACATCTCTCCTCACATGTGATTCTTGAATCCAACCGTTGGAACACTCCCCTTATTGTTATATCCGAGAGTCCCATTGTATTTACACTAAATTTAGGTCTGTGTTAGAGTATTGAAATGTCTATATAAGGACATCACTTGTAACACACAGAAATAAGAAGAAAGTATTCAAATATAAACTAGGGTTTTCACTCTCTCTCTAGCGCTTTCTTCTTCCTCATTCTCTCATTGTGTCTTTCTTCCAAACACAATGAAAGCATGTTGAGTCTCGGTCCTAAGGAGCTTTAATGCTCCTGGTTGTGCTCTTGATTAGCTCTTCCATAGTTAATTCAAGAGAAAACATCAAACCGGCTCTTCATGAACACATACAAGAACAACACCCTCTACTTACTGATTCTCTTAATCCTCATGAGTAAACACACTCTATAAGTGATGTTAGGCTCCTGGATAAGTCTCAAATAGAGTGGTGCTCTTGTTAAAGCTAAGTAGAATCACTAACTTCCAAGCTAAACTTGGTTGCGGTTCACTTATGCTCTTTCTCTCTAAACAAAGGTTTAGAATAATCTCAAGGTTTCTCAACATGATTCCATAGTCATGATTGTGAAATCCCAACACACTATGCACTGTGATAATCAAGCAGCCATTCACATTGCATCAAATTCAGTCTTCCAAGAAAGGACCAAACATATAGAGGTGGATTGTCACAAAGTGAGGCAGATGATTGAGCAAGGGATTGTGTTGCCTTGTTTTACAAGAAGTGAAGAACAACTAGCTGATGTGCTCACCAAGGCAGCTAGCTTGAAGGTGTGTGAGTCCATTCATCCAAAGCTGGGGCTCACTAACCTTCATGAATCCTCTAAGGCCGTGGAGACTACACTCTTTTTCCCTTCATGAAGTTTTATCCCAAGTGGTTTTCTTCATGAAGGTTTTTAATGAGGTAGATCTCCATTGCTATCCCAAGCTCGATTCAACCCTTGAATTCAAGCTTGAGGGGGAGTATTGGAATGGAGATAATTGAAGATCAATGTGCTATTGGTCATGAGAAGTCTTGGAGTAACCAAACTAGAAGAAGTAACTAGAAGAGAAGCATCTGTGAATAGTGTCCACGGATGAACAGTAAAAACAGCTTAGTTACTTTAAGATATTTTGAACTAGCTTCTCTTGTAAGCTTAAATATGTGGACAATTATTAGCCACATGTTTAAGATAAGTCTAACAGCTATTTTTCTGTATATTGTAAGAAGGATTTCGAATTTGAATAGTAATGGAGACTTATTCTCTTCTCCAATTCTCTCTCTAATCTCTCTCTTGTTCTTAGTCTCTTATATTCTCTCTAATAATCTGATCTTGTGATTCTTTGTCTAAATCTTATATTCTCTGGTTTATACTCTCAAATTCTAACAACATAAACTTGTATAAAATGCTTCTCATTCTACCTTAAGGAGCATACAAAAACTTACTTATAGTTGTCCTACCTCACCTAAATTCTCCAATCCATGACATGTATGTTTCAAGAAGTTTTGGTTAAAATTTTTTATTTAGGATTCTCATAGGACCTTTTAGAAGATCAAAGTGTCTTTCTAGTCTTTTAGAGGGGTTACTTAGTTGTGTTAAAAACGAACATAAACATGTAAAACATGCTTATCATTCTACCTTTGGGAGAATACAAAAACTTACTTATAGTTGTCCTACTTCACCTAAATTCTCCAATCCATGACATATATGTTTCAAGAAGTTTTGGTTAAAAAGTTTTATTTAGGATTCTCATAGGACCTTTTAGAAGATCAAAGTGTCTTTCTAGCCTATTAGAGGGGTTACTTAGTTGTGTTACAATCGAAAATAAACATGTAAAACATGCTTATCATTCTACCTTTGGGAGAATACAAAAACTTACTTATAGTTGTCCTACCTCACCTAAATTCTCCAATCCATGACATATATGTTTCAAGAAGTTTTGGTTAAAAAGTTTTATTTTGGATTCTCATAGGACCTTTTAGAAGATCAAAATGTCTTTCTAGTCTTTTGGAGGGGTTACTTAGTTGTGTTACAAACGAACATAAACATGTACAACATGCTTCTCATTCTACCTTTGGGAGCATACAAAAACTTACTTATAGTTGTCTTACTGCACTTAAATTCTCCAATCCATGACACATAGGTTTCAAGAAGTTTTGTTTAAAAAGTTTTGTTTAGGATTATCATAGGAACTTGTTGAAGGTCAGAGTGTCTTTCTATTATTTAGAAGGGTTATTTAGGGGTGTTACAAATGAACATAAACTTGTATAAAATGATTCTCATTCTACCTTTAGGAGCATACAAAATCTTACTTATTGTCGTCTAACCTCACCTAAAATCTCCAATCCATGACACATATGTTTCAAGAATTGTTGTTTAAAAAGTTTTGTTTAGGATTCTCATAGGACCTTTTACAAGATCAAAGTGTCTTTCTAGTATTTAGACGGGTTACTTAAGGGTGTTACAAACGAACATAAACTTGTATAAAATGATTCTCATTCTACCTTAACCAACATACAAAAACTTACTTATAGTTGTTTAACCTCACCTAAAACCCCCGATCCATGACACATATGTTTCAAGAATTTTTGTTTAAAAAGTTTTGTTTAGGATTCTCATAGGACCTTTTACAAGATCAAAGTGTCTTTCTAGTATTTAGACGGGTTACTTAGGGGTGTTACAAACGAACATAAACTTGTATAAAATGCTTCTCATTCTACCTTAAGGAGCATACAAAAACTTACTTATAGTTGTCCTACTTCACCTAAATTCTCCAATCCATGACATATATGTTTCAAGAAGTTTTGGTTAAATTTTTTATTTAGGATTCTCATAGGACCTTTTAGAAGATCAAAGTGTCTTTCTAGCCTATTAGAGGGGTTACTTAGTTGTGTTACAATCGAACATAAACATGTAAAACATGCTTATCATTCTACCTTTGGGAGAATACAAAAACTTACTTATAGTTGTCCTACCTCACCTAAATTCTCCAATCCATGACATATATGTTTCAAGAAGTTTTGGTTAAAAAGTTTTATTTTGGATTCTCATAGGACCTTTTAGAAGATCAAAATGTCTTTCTAGTCTTTTGGAGGGGTTACTTAGTTGTGTTACAAACGAACATAAACATGTACAACATGCTTCTCATTCTACCTTTGGGAGCATACAAAAACTTCCTTATAGTTGTCTTACTGCACCTAAATTCTCCAATCCATGACACATAGGTTTCAAGAAGTTTTGTTTAAAAAGTTTTGTTTAGGATTATCATAGGAACTTGTAGAAGGTCAAAGTGTCTTTATATTATTTAGAAGGGTTATTTAGGGGTGTTACAAATGAACACAAACTTGTATAAAATGATTCTCATTCTACCTTTAGGAGCATACAAAATCTTACTTATAGTTGTCTAACCTCACCTAAAATCTCCAATCCATGACACATATGTTTCAAGAATTGTTGTTTAAAAAGTTTTGTTTAGGATTCTCATGGGACCTTTTACAAGATCAAAGTGTCTTTCTAGTATTTAGACGGGTTACTTAGGGGTGTTACAAACGAACATAAACTTGTATAAAATGCTTCTCATTCTACCTTAAGCAACATACAAAAACTTACTTATAGTTGTTTAACCTCACCTAAAACCCCCGATCCATGACACATATGTTTCAAGAATTTTTGTTTAAAAAGTTTTGTTTAGGATTCTCATAGGACCTTTTACAAGATCAAAGTGTCTTTCTAGTATTTAGACGGGTTACTTAGGGGTGTTACAAACGAACATAAACTTGTATAAAATGCTTCTCATTCTACCTTAAGGAGCATACAAAAACTTACTTATAGTTGTCCTACTTCACCTAAATTCTCCAATCCATGACATATATGTTTCAAGAAGTTTTGGTTAAATTTTTTATTTAGGATTCTCATAGGACCTTTTAGAAGATCAAAGTGTCTTTCTAGCCTATTAGAGGGGTTACTTAGTTGTGTTACAATCGAACATAAACATGTAAAACATGCTTATCATTCTACCTTTGGGAGAATACAAAAACTTACTTATAGTTGTCCTACCTCACCTAAATTCTCCAATCCATGACATATATGTTTCAAGAAGTTTTGGTTAAAAAGTTTTATTTTGGATTCTCATAGGACCTTTTAGAAGATCAAAATGTCTTTCTAGTCTTTTGGAGGGGTTACTTAGTTGTGTTACAAACGAACATAAACATGTACAACATGCTTCTCATTCTACCTTTGGGAGCATACAAAAACTTCCTTATAGTTGTCTTACTGCACCTAAATTCTCCAATCCATGACACATAGGTTTCAAGAAGTTTTGTTTAAAAAGTTTTGTTTAGGATTATCATAGGAACTTGTAGAAGGTCAAAGTGTCTTTATATTATTTAGAAGGGTTATTTAGGGGTGTTACAAATGAACACAAACTTGTATAAAATGATTCTCATTCTACCTTTAGGAGCATACAAAATCTTACTTATAGTTGTCTAACCTCACCTAAAATCTCCAATCCATGACACATATGTTTCAAGAATTGTTGTTTAAAAAGTTTTGTTTAGGATTCTCATGGGACCTTTTACAAGATCAAAGTGTCTTTCTAGTATTTAGACGGGTTACTTAGGGGTGTTACAAACGAACATAAACTTGTATAAAATGCTTCTCATTCTACCTTAAGCAACATACAAAAACTTACTTATAGTTGTTTAACCTCACCTAAAACCCCCGATCCATGACACATATGTTTCAAGAATTTTTGTTTAAAAAGTTTTGTTTAGGATTCTCATAGGACCTTTTACAAGATCATAGTGTCTTTCGAGTATTTAAAAGGGTTACTTAGGGGTGTTACAAACGAACATAAACTTGTATAAAATGCTTCTCATTCTACCTTAAGCAACATACAAAAACTTACTTATAGTTGTTTAACCTCACCTAAATTCTCCAATCCATGACATGTATGTTTCAAGAAGTTTTGGTTAAAATTTTTTATTTATGATTCTCATAGGACCTTTTAGAAGATCAAAGTGTCTTTCTAGTCTTTTAGAGGGGTTACTTAGTTGTGTTAAAAACGAACATAAACATGTAAAACATGCTTATCATTCTACCTTTGGGAGAATACAAAAACTTACTTATAGTTGTCCTACCTCACCTAAATTCTCCAATCCATGACATGTATGTTTCAAGAAGTTTTGGTTAAAAAGTTTTATTTAGGATTCTCATAGAACCTTTTAGAAGATCAAAGTGTCTTTCTAGTCTTTTAGAGGGGTTACTTAGTTGTGTTAAAAATGAACATAAACATGTAAAACATGCTTATCATTCTACCTTTGGGAGAATACAAAAACTTACTTATAGTTGTCCTACTTCACCTAAATTCTCCAATCCATAACATATATGTTTCAAGAAGTTTTGGTTAAAAAGTTTTATTTAGGATTCTCATAGGACCTTTTAGAAGATCAAAGTGTCTTTCTAGCCTATTAGAAGGGTTACTTAGTTGTGTTACAATCGAACATAAACATGTAAAACATGCTTATCATTCTATCTTTGGGAGAATACAAAAACTTACTTATAGTTGTCCTACCTCACCTAAATTCTCCAATCCATGACATATATGTTTCAAGAAGTTTTGGTTAAAAAGTTTTATTTTGGATTCTCATAGGACCTTTTAGAAGATCAAAATGTCTTTCTAGTCTTTTGGAGGGGTTACTTAGTTGTGTTACAAACGAACATAAACATGTAGAACATGCTTCTCATTCTACCTTTGGGAGCATACAAAAACTTACTTATAGTTGTCTTACTGCACCTAAATTCTCCAATCCATGACACATAGGTTTCAAGAAGTTTTGTTTAAAAAGTTTTGTTTAGGATTATCATAGGAACTCGTAGAAGGTCAAAGTGTCTTTCTATTATTTAGAAGGGTTATTTAGGGGTGTTACAAATGAACATAAACTTGTATAAAATGATTCTCATTCTACCTTTAGGAGCATACAAAATCTTACTTATAGTTGTCTAACCTCACCTAAATCTCCAATCCATGACACATATGTTTCAAGAATTGTTGTTTAAAAAGTTTTGCTTAGGATTCTCATAGGACCTTTTACAAGATCAAAGTGTCTTTCTAGTATTTAGACTGGTTACTTATATTGGAATGGAGATCATAGAAGATCAATGTGCTATTGGTCATGAGGAGGTCTTGGAGTAACCAAACTACAAGAAGTAACTAGAAGAGAAGCATCTGTGAATAGTGTCCACGGATGAACAGTAAAAACAGCTTAGTTACTTTAAGATATTTTGAACTAGCTTCTCTTGTAAGCTTAGAGATGTGGACAATTATTAGCCACATGTTTAGGATGAGTCTAACAGCTAGTTTTCTGTATATTGTAAGGTGGATTTCGAAATTAGAAGTCAAGGAGACATATTCTCTTCTCCAATTCTCTCTCTACTCTCTCTCTTGTTCTTATTCTTTCAAACTCTCTCTAATTCTCTAATCTTGTGATTCTCTGTTGAACTCCTCTATTCTCTGGTTTATACTCTCAAATTCTAACATGGTATCAGAGCTTTAAGCTCCTGACCTATTAATTTCCGCAATCTTTTCTTTAAAACTCTGATTTTTTCTTGTTCTAAAATCTGTTCTTGAAGGTTTGTGACGGTTCTTGAAACCCTTAAGTTCTTAAGTCATTTCTTTGGCTTGTTTGCTCTTGTGTGTGTGTTCTCTGTGAGTTGAGAACTCTTCTATACAAGCATTTTACCTTGAAAACTCCCTCCTTGCTACAAATCAGTTTCAGCAATGGAGAACTCAAGAGTGGTTATTCCTGTGATTCTTAAAGGCACCAACTATATTGTTTGGGCTAGGATGGTTAAATCTGCCTTTGGTGGTAGAGGTTTGTGGAAGCATGTTCTGAGTAACACTGCTCCACTTAAGATGATGAAATCTGAAGCTAAGGACAAGGCTAAGGCTGGAACTGAAGCAGAGACTCATGTTGATGAAGAAGCTGCCAAAGAAGCGGCTCTTGAAGATGAAGAGCTATGGGTTCAAGGAGACCAGAATGTACTCTCCATTCTGCAAAGTTCCCTTGAACCATCTCTCTTGGAAGCTTATTCTTACTGTGAAACTTCCAAGGATTTGTGGGACACTCTCAAGAAAGTCTATGGGAACTTGTCCAATCTGAGCAGGGTGTTTGAGCTAAAGCTGGCTATCAACGATCTTCATCAAGAAGACATGGAGTTCAAACAACACTTTGGGAAATTTAGAGCTTTGTGGGCAGATTTGGAGATGTTAAGGCCACCTACTGTTGATCCCATGGTCCTTCAGGAAAGAAGAGAGCAAGATAAGGTGTTTGCCCTCTTGTTAACTCTGAATTCATCCTACGCCAGCCTCATCCAACACATGCTAAGGGCAGAGACACTTCCTTCCTTGGATGATGTTTGTGCTCAAATTCAGAAGGAGCAGGGATCCTTTGGTCTCTTTGGAGGTAAGCGTTATTGAGAAGAAGATCCAAAGTGTGCAATATGATCAGTGTATTGAGTATTGAGATGAACACCTTAAGTGTTCAGATCAATGTGAAGTCCTTTGATCCGATCAGAAGAAGAAGAGGTAAATAAGTAAAAGGGAGAGAGTTTAATCTTATGGTTAAGTGGTAAAAGGATAAGTTACCATTAACCAAGTCAAAGATCTTCTAGAAGCTTGACTCCACGGATTAACAGTACCAGGAGACAAGATTCAAATTCAAATGGAGATTCCCTTCCCTACTTGCTTCACCCTTTTGTCCAAAGGTGTCTTTAGAATTATTTTGTCATTAGAGTTTGAATATGAAAGTAGTAGCCACGAAATTGAGTTATTTTTTGTCTATATATTCATTGTGAAATCAATAAGAAAAAACAGACTTGGGAAAGCTTTTCCCTCATACTCCTCTTGTGCAATTCTTCTTCTTTCTTTCTCTCTTGCTAAATCTCTCATATAACTCTCTAATTCTAATATTCTTACATTCTTCACCATTCTACCTTATTCTCTCACTCTAAATCTCATATTCTAACAAGCGTGAGCTTGTGACTGCACATAAGAGTGCATTCAGACCTGAAGAGAAGCAAGGGAATGGTGGTGACAAGAGGCCATTCTGGTTTTGTGAACATTGCAAGAAGAGTGGCCATCTCAAGGAGAAATGCTGGCGCCTACATCCTCACCTCAGGCCATCATCCTTTAACCGATTCAAAGACCAAAGAGCTAACTACTCCCAAGGTGGTGAATCTGGTCCATCTTCAGTGCAGGCTGGTGAGGAAGGAAGGGCAATGGTGGTTCATCAAGTTCCTGCTATGGTGGTTCAAAATGATGTGGTAAGAAGGTCAGACCTTGAAGCTCTTATCAAAGCTCTCAAGGAGAACTCTGGTATGACTCTTGGTAACTCCCTTTTTGCTTCAAATAGAACCAAACCATTGATAGTTGATTCAGGAGCATCTCACCATATGATCAGTGACTCTAAGTTGATAGAAAACATTGAGCATGCCCTTGGTAATGTTGTGATTGCAAATGGTGATAAGATTCCAATTCAAGGCATAGGAAATCTTAAGTTGTTTAGCAAAGAGTCAAAAGCTTTCTATATGCCTAGTTTTACATCAAACTTGTTATCTGTGAAGAAAGTTGCTACTGACCTTAATTGCAATGTTATTTTCAGTCCTAATGATGTGATTTTTCAGGATATTGAGACGAGTAAGTTGCTTGGGAAAGGTGTGACAAAGGATGAACTTTACATGCTTGAAGACACTAACCCAACCTCTGAATTATCTTCTGCTTTATCTACTTATGCTGTTGTGGATGATTCTATCTGGCATGCTAGGCTAGGACATCCACACTCTAGGGCGTTAGGACTATTATTACCTTCTGTTTCCTTCAAAAATGATGATTGTGAGGCTTGTATTCTTGGAAAACATTGCAAGTCTGTCTTTCCTACTTCTAAAACTATCTATGATAAATGCTTTGATCTTGTTCATTCTGATGTTTGGACTGCTCCATGTGTATCTAGGGAGAACCATAAATATTTCGTGACATTTATTGATGAGAAATCTAAATACACTTGGATAACCTTGCTGCAAACTAAGGATAGAGTTTTAGAAGCCTTCATGAATTTTCAGAACCATGTTACTAACCATTTCAATGCTAAGATCAAAATTTTTAGATCAGACAATGGTGGTGAGTACACGAGCAATGCCTTCAAACAACACTTATCCAAACATGGGATTCTTCATCAAACGAGTTGCCCTTACACTCCACAACAAAATGGAGTGGCTGAGAGGAAGAACAGACACTTAATGGAGGTGGCAAGGTCCATGATGTTCTACAAGAATGTCCCTAAGAAGTTTTGGGGAGATGCAGTCATGACTGCCTGCTACTTGATCAATAGAACTCCAACGAGAGTTCTTAAGGATCAATCACCATTTCAGGTATTAAACAAAACCAATCCATTAGTTGATCACTTACGTGTGTTTGGGTGCATTTGTTTTGTGTTAATACCAGGAGAACAAAGAGATAAGTTGGATGCTAAGAGCACCAAAGCCATGTTTATTGGATATTCCACAACACAAAGAGGATACAAGTGCTATGTGCCTGAAACAAGGAAGGTTTTGATCTCAAGAGATGTGAAATTTATGGAGACGAAAAGTTTCTATGATGAGAAGAATTGGGACAGCTTGAAGGATCTTCCCACATCTCAATCAGACCGAGCTGCCAATCTAAGGATGATCATGGAAAGCCTTGGCATTAATCTGCCTCAGCAACCGGCCAAAGCAAGCCATGCTCCTTCAGTCCCTGATTTACCTTCAGAAGCCACACAACATCCCCATCCTGATCCTGAGGGGGATACTCAAGAATCAGAATCAGAATTAGAACAACCCCAACAATCTGATTCTCTAATGCATGATCAAGATGGAGTTAACCATGATGAGATGGAATCTGGTCAATCTCAGAATGAAGAGACTGAACAGCCTGTTCTGAATGAGCAGCCAGTTCAGATGTTAAGAAGGAGCACAAGGGAGAGAAAGGATCCATCAGAATGGAAGAAGACTAGAGTCTACTACAACTGCAATGCAGTAGCTCATCCCATTCAAGCCGTATGCAATTTGGCCCATGTACCTTTGGAACATCAAGTGTTCATTGGACAGTTGGATCAAGAACAAGTACCAACAACCTATGAAGAAGCCAAGGGAGATAAGAGGTGGATGCAAGCTGTGAATGAAGAGACCAAGGCAATGGAAAATAATGAGACTTGGTATGAGGCAGAACTTCCCAAAGGAAAGAAGGCAGTGAGTTCTAAATGGGTGTTCACTATCAAGTATAGAAGTAATGGAGAGGTAGAGAGATACAAAGCAAGGCTGGTAGCAAGAGGCTTCACTCAAACCTATGGAAAGGATTATTTGGATACATTTGCACCAGTAGCTAAGCTCCATACAGTCAGGATCATCTTGTCTTTGGCAACAAACCTCGATTGGGAACTTTGGCAAATGGATGTCAAGAATGCATTCCTTCAAGGAGAACTTGAGGATGAGGTGTATATGACACCACCTTCGGGTCTTGAGAACATAGTTAAATCAGGAAAGGTGTTGAGGCTTAAGAAGGCGATCTATGGACTCAAGCAATCACCTAGAGCTTGGTATCATAAACTGAGCTCAACACTTATGCAAAGAGGGTTCAAGAGGTCTGAAGGAGATCACACTTTGTTCACTCTTCAAGATCAGGAAGGTATCATTGTCATCCTTGTTTATGTTGATGACATTATCATATCAGGAAGCAACAAGTCAGGTATACAAGATACTAAGGCTTATCTCAAATCTGTTTTTGATATAAAAGATCTTGGTGCTCTAAAGTACTTCCTTGGGATAGAGGTTTGTCGATCTAATGATGGACTCTTCTTATCTCAAAGGAAGTACACACTTGATTTGTTATCTGAAGCAGGAAAGCTAGGATCAAAACCGGCTAAGACACCTCTTGAGGAAGGCTACAAAGTCATAAGAGAGGGGGAGCTTGAGGATAGACCATTTGAGGACATTACTCAGTATAGAAGGATGGTTGGTAAGCTCATTTACTTAACCATAACCAGACCTTATTTGTGTTTTGCAGTAAACCAAGTAAGCCAACATATGCAAGCTCCCAAGATGCATCACTGGAATATGGTTGAAAGGATACTTAGATACCTAAGTGGTGCTCCTGGTCAAGGCATTTGGATGGGTTGTAATCAAAGCACAGAAGTGGTTGGTTATTGTGATGCCGATTGGGCAGGAGATAGAGTGGACAGGAGGTCTACTACAGGATATTGGACATTCATTGGAGGCAATCTTGTTACTTGGAAGAGCAAGAAGCAGAAGATAGTCTCATGTTCAAGTGCTGAAGCTGAGTATAGAGCAATGAGGAAGTTAGCAACCGAGTTAGCATGGATCAAAGGTCTTCTTGCGGATCTGGGGATTGTAATATCCAAGCCAATCACCATGCATTGTGACAACCAAGCAGCCATCCATATTGCATCAAACTCAGTCTTCCATGAAAGAACTAAGCATATAGAAGTGGACTGTCACAAGGTGAGGCAGATGATTGAACAAGGAGTGGTGTTACCATGTTTCACAAGGAGTGAAGAACAACTAGCTGATGTGTTCACCAAGGCAGCTAGCTTGAAGGTGTGTGAGTCCATTCATCCAAAGATGGGGCTCATTAACCTTCCTGAATCCTCTAAGGCCGTGGAGACTACACTCTTTTTCCCTTCATGAAGTTTTATCCCAAGTGGTTTTCTTCATGAAGGTTTTTAATGAGGTAGATCTCCATTGCTATCCCAAGCCTGATTCAACCCTTGAATTCAAGCTTAAAGGGGAGTATTGGAATGGAGATCATAGAAGATCAATGTGCTATTGGTCATGAGGAGGTCTTGGAGTAACCAAACTACAAGAAGTAACTAGAAGAGAAGCATCTGTGAATAGTGTCCACGGATGAACAGTAAAAACAGCTTAGTTACTTTAAGATATTTTGAACTAGCTTCTCTTGTAAGCTTAAAGATGTGGACAATTATTAGCCACATGTTTAGGATGAGTCTAACAGCTAGTTTTCTGTATATTGTAAGGTGGATTTCGAAATTAGAAGTCAAGGAGACATATTCTCTTCTCCAATTCTCTCTCTACTCTCTCTCTTGTTCTTATTCTTTCAAACTCTCTCTAATTCTCTAATCTTGTGATTCTCTGTTGAACTCCTCTATTCTCTGGTTTATACTCTCAAATTCTAACAACTTAGGGGTGTTACAAACGAACATAAACTTGTATAAAATGCTTCTCATTCTACCTTAAGCAACATACAAAAACTTACTTATAGTTGTTTAACCTCACCTAAAACCCCCGATCCATGACACATATGTTTCAAGAATTTTTGTTTAAAAAGTTTTGTTTAGGATTCTCATAGGACCTTTTACAAGATCATAGTGTCTTTCGAGTATTTAGAAGGGTTACTTAGGGGTGTTACAAACGAACATAAACTTGTATAAAATGCTTCTCATTCTACCTTAAGGAGCATACAAAAACTTACTTATAGTTGTCCTACCTCACCTAAATTCTCCAATCCATGACATGTATGTTTCAAGAAGTTTTGGTTAAAATTTTTTATTTAGGATTCTCATAGGACCTTTTAGAAGATCAAAGTGTCTTTCTAGTATGTTAGAGGGGTTACTTAGTTGTGTTAAAAACGAACATAAACATGTAAAACATGCTTATCATTCTACCTTTGGGAGAATACAAAAACTTACTTATAGTTGTCCTACTTCACCTAAATTCTCCAATCCATGACATATATGTTTCAAGAAGTTTTGGTTAAAAAGTTTTATTTAGGATTCTCATAGGACCTTTTAAAAGATCAAAGTGTCTTTCTAGCCTATTAGAGGGGTTACTTAGTTGTGTTACAATCGAACATAAACATGTAAAACATGCTTATCATTCTACCTTTGGGAGAATACAAAAACTTACTTATAGTTGTCCTACCTCACCTAAATTCTCCAATCCATGACATATATGTTTCAAGAAGTTTTGGTTAAAAAGTTTTATTTTGGATTCTCATAGGACCTTTTAGAAGATCAAAATGTCTTTCTAGTCTTTTGGAGGGGTTACTTAGTTGTGTTACAAACGAACATAAACATGTACAACATGCTTCTCATTCTACCTTTGGGAGCATACAAAAACTTACTTATAGTTGTCTTACTGCACTTAAATTCTCCAACCATGACACATAGGTTTCAAGAAGTTTTGTTTAGGATTATCATAGGAACTTGTTGAAGGTCAGAGTGTCTTTCTATTATTTAGAAGGGTTATTTAGGGGTGTTACAAATGAACATAAACTTGTATAAAATGATTCTCATTCTACCTTTAGGAGCATACAAAATCTTACTTATAGTTGTCTAACCTCACCTAAAATCTCCAATCCATGACACATATGTTTCAAGAATTGTTGTTTAAAAAGTTTTGTTTATGATTCTCATAGGACCTTTTACAAGATCAAAGTGTCTTTCTAGTATTTAGACGGGTTACTTAGGGGTGTTACAAACGAACATAAACTTGTATAAAATGCTTCTCATTCTACCTTAAGCAACATACAAAAACTTACTTATAGTTGTTTAACCTCACCTAAAACCCCCGATCCATGACACATATGTTTCAAGAATTTTTGTTTAAAAAGTTTCGTTTAGGATTCTCATAGGACCTTTTACAAGATCATAGTGTCTTTCGAGTATTTAGAAGGGTTACTTAGGGGTGTTACAAACGAACATAAACTTGTATAAAATGCTTCTCATTCTACCTTAAGGAGCATACAAAAACTTACTTATAGTTGTCCTACCTCACCTAAATTCTCCAATCCATGACATGTATGTTTCAAGAATTTTTGGTTAAAATTTTTTATTTTTGATTCTCATAGGACCTTTTAGAAGATCAAAGTGTCTTTCTAGTCTTTTAGAGGGGTTATTTAGTTGTGTTAAAAACGAACATAAACATGTAAAACATGCTTATCATTCTACCTTTGGGAGAATACAAAAACTTACTTATAGTTGTCCTACTTCACCTAAATTCTCCAATCCATGACATATATGTTTCAAGAAGTTTTGGTTAAAATTTTTTATTTAGGATTCTCATAGGACCTTTTAGAAGATCAAAGTGTCTTTCTAGCCTATTAGAGGGGTTACTTAGTTGTGTTACAATCGAACATAAACATGTAAAACATGTTTATCATTCTACCTTTGGGAGAATACAAAAACTTACTTATAGTTGTCCTACCTCACATAAATTCTCCAATCCATGACATATATGTTTCAAGAAGTTTTGGTTAAAAAGTTTTATTTTGGATTCTCATAGGACCTTTTAGAAGATCAAAATGTCTTTCTAGTCTTTTGGAGGGGTTACTTAGTTGTGTTACAAACGAACATAAACATGTACAACATGCTTCTCATTCTACCTTTGGGAGCATACAAAAACTTACTTATAGTTGTCTTACTGCACTTAAATTCTCCAATCCATGACACATAGGTTTCAAGAAGTTTTGTTTAAAAAGTTTTGTTTAGGATTATCATAGTAACTTGTTGAAGGTCAAAGTGTCTTTCTATTATTTAGAAGGGTTATTTAGGGGTGTTACAAATGAACATAAACTTGTATAAAATGATTCTCATTCTACCTTTAGGAGCATACAAAATCTTACTTATAGTTGTCTAACCTCACCTAAAATCTCCAATCCATGACACATATGTATCAAGAATTGTTGTTTAAAAAGTTTTGTTTAGGATTCTCATAGGACCTTTTACAAGATCAAAGTGTCTTTCTAGTATTTAGACGGGTTACTTAGGGGTGTTACAAACGAACATAAACTTGTATAAAATGCTTCTCATTCTACCTTAAGCAAATACAAAAACATACTTATAGTTGTTTAACCTCACCTAAAACCCCCGATCCATGACACATATGTTTCAAGAATTTTTGTTTAAAAAGTTTTGTTTAGGATTCTCATAGGACCTTTTAGAAGATCAAAGTGTCTTTCTAGTCTTTTAGAGGGGTTACTTAGTTGTGTTAAAAACGAACATAAACATGTAAAACATGCTTATCATTCTACCTTTGGGAGAATACAAAAACTTACTTATAGTTGTCCTACTTCACCTAAATTCTCCAATCTATGACATATATGTTTCAAGAAGTTTTGGTTAAAAAGTTTTATTTTGGATTCTCATAGGACCTTTTAGAAGATCAAAATGTCTTTCTAGTCTTTTGGAGGGGTTACTTAGTTGTGTTACAAACGAACATAAACATGTACAACATGCTTCTCATTCTACCTTTGGGAGCATACAAAAACTTACTTATAGTTGACTTACTGCACCTAAATTCTCCAATCCATGACACATAGGTTTCAAGAAGTTTTGTTTAAAAAGTTTTGTTTAGGATTATCATAGGAACTTGTAGAAGGTCAAAGTGTCTTTCTATTATTTAGAAGGGTTATTTAGGGGTGTTACAAATGAACATAAACTTGTATAAAATGATTCTCATTCTACCTTTAGGAGCATACAAAATCTTACTTATAGTTGTCTAACCTCACCTAAATCTCCAATCCATGACACATATGTTTCAAGAATTGTTGTTTAAAAAGTTTTGCTTAGGATTCTCATAGGACCTTTTACAAGATCAAAGTGTCTTTCTAGTATTTAGACGGGTTACTTAGGGGTGTTATAAACGAACATAAACTTGTATAAAATGCTTCTCATTCTAACTTAAGCAACATACAAAAACTTACTTATAGTTGTTTAACCTCACCTAAAACCCCCGATCCATGACAGATTTCAAGAATTTTTGTTTAAAAAGTTTTGTTTAGGATTCTCATGCTTATCATTCTACCTTTGGGAGAATACAAAAACTTACTTATAGTTGTCCTACTTCACCTAAATTCTCCAATCCATGACATATATGTTTCAAGAAGTTTTGGTTAAAAAGTTTTATTTAGGATTCTCATAGGACCTTTTAGAAGATCAAAGTGTCTTTCTAGCCTATTAGAGGGGTTACTTAGTTGTGTTACAATCGAACATAAACATGTAAAACATGCTTATCATTCTACCTTTGGGAGAATACAAAAACTTAATTATAGTTGTCCTACCTCACCTAAATTCTCCAATCCATGACATATATGTTTCAAGAAGTTTTGGTTAAAAAGTTTTATTTTGGATTCTCATAGGACCTTTTAGAAGATCAAAATGTCTTTCTAGTCTTTTGGAGGGGTTACTTAGTTGTGTTACAAACGAACATAAACATGTACAACATGCTTCTCATTCTACCTTTGGGAGCATACAAAAACTTATTTATAGTTGTCTTACTGCACTTAAATTCTCCAATCCATGACACATAGGTTTCAAGAAGTTTTGTTTAAAAAGTTTTGTTTAGGATTATCATAGGAACTTGTTGAAGGTCAGAGTGTCTTTCTATTATTTAGAAGGGTTATTTAGGGGTGTTACAAATGAACATAAACTTGTATAAAATGATTCTCATTCTACCTTTAGGAGCATACAAAATCTTACTTATAGTTGTCTAACCTCACCTAAAATCTCCAATCCATGACACATATGTTATTGATCATGATTAGACAAATGTGTCAAGCTTGTGTATTATCAAAATATGCACAAGTCTTGCACATTTGATAATGTGCAAAGTTGGGGACTTATTTGAATGAACAAGAGGCGCCAAACACTATTCAAAGAACAAGACCAAGGTTGAAGAAGAAATGAGCCGTTGGACACAAAGAAGGAATGGACTGGTGTGGACCACACTCTCTCTCTCTCTCCTGCCACGCTCAGAATTGTTTTGGCTTGTAGTTCATTTGTCTCTTTCCCTTTTAGGTTAAGCATTTGCTGTAGAGTCTCACCTATAAAAGGGATTGTAACACCAAAATGAAAGATAAGGGTTTTGGAGTCTCTTATTCTCTCCTCTCTCTTTGCGGCTGCAAACAACTCTAGAACCCTAATTTCTTCAATGTTCATACTCTAAATCTATCATGGTATCAGAGCATTGATCTCTACTCTTCATTCTCTTAAATCTCTCTCTCTACTTCCCATTCTCTCGGTTCTTTACTCTCGGTCTGAAAAACCCTAATTCTCTCTGTCCTAAAATTCTCTCACGGTCTCTTATTATTTCTGGGTTCTGCACTTGTTCTTCACTCTCCTACTCCCTGTCCTAGCTTTAGTCTCTCGGTCCATATAAGTTTCTTGGTCTTAAACCCTAGAAGCTTATCACTCTTCTCGGTTACAAAAGATTCCAACTATTCCCGGTCCTTCAAGTCCTCACTCACTCTCTTCAGTCACTCACCATGGAAGACTCTACTCATCTTAGCTCCAGCTTGAGGCCTACTGTTGTCCCTGTTGTACTCAAAGGTATCAACTATAGGACATGGCAAAGGACCATCAAGACTGCCATTTGTGGAAGAGGATTGTGGGATCACATCTTGGAGGATAAAACACCTACTGAAGAAGATGAAGCCAAGAAGAAGGATGAGGAAACCAAGAAGGCAGAAGCTAAATGGTTTCAAGAAGATCAGCTTGTGCTTGGCTTTCTCCAAAACTCTCTTGACCCATCCATCCTTGAAGCTTATTCTCATTGTGAGACAGCCAAGTCACTGTGGGATACTCTCAAGAAGATTTATGGAGATGTTTCAAATCTGAGCAGAGTATATGAGGTGAAGAAGGCCATAAATGAGCTGAAACAAGAAGACCATGACTTTACCAAGTATCTTGGGAAGTTCTCTTCAGCATGGTCTGAACTTGAGATGCTAAGGCCAAGCACTTTAAACCCCAAGGTTCTCATTAAGAGAAAGGAGCAAGACAAGATCTTTGGCCTTCTACTCAACTTGAATCCGGTTTACAATGATGCCATCATGAAGATCCTAAGGGAGACTACACTTCCTGATTTTGAAGAGGTGTGCTCAAGGCTCCAAAAGGAAGAAGGAAACATTGGTTTGTTTGGAGGAAAGGGGGAGTTGGTGACTGCCAACAAAGCCGGCTTCAAACCTGAGGAGAAGAAGGCGCCATTTTGTGACCATTGCAAGAGGAAAGGCCACTCCAAGGATAAGTGTTGGGTCCTTCATCCCCACCTCAAACCAGACAAGTTCAAGAACTCAAGGGCAAATGCAAACATTTCTCAAGAAGCTGTGAATGAACCTGCCTCTACTTCAGCTCAAGGAGGGGAGCTTGCACTCTACACAGCCACTGAGTATGTGAAGAAGAGTGACCTTGAGGACCTCATCAAGGCCTATGCCTCTAAGCTCTCTGGTATCTCTTTATTTTCACATAAATTGCTTAGTAAAACTGATCATAAGTTGGTAGTAGATTCAGGAGCTTCTCACCATATGATTAGTAATGCTAAGTTGTTGGAGAACATTAAACCTGCCCTAGGAAGAGTAACTATAGCTGATGGTCAAGGGATTCCAATAATAGGTACAGGAAAGTTGAGATTATTTAACAAGGAAAGTGATGCATTCTATGTTCCTAAGTTTAAATCTAACTTGCTGTCGGTTAAAAGGATCACTAAAGACTTGAATTGCAATGTTATCTTTGGGCCTAATGAAGTTTGTTTTCAGGATATTAAGAATGGAAAGATTATTGGAAGAGGTGGTACACAAGATGAGCTTTACCTCCTTGAAGACACTTCTCCAAGCAACTCGGATACTTTAGCTTTTAAATCCTGTTTTTCTTTCAATCAAAATGTCCTATGGCATGCTAGACTAGGACATCCTCATGCTCGTGCTTTGAACTTAATGTTGCCTAATGTTAGCTTTGATCATTCAACTTGTGAAGCTTGTATTCTTGGCAAACATTGTAGAACTGTCTTTCCTAAATCAACTACTATCTATGAACATTGTTTTGATCTTGTGCACTCTGATGTTTGGACTTCACCTTGTCTGTCTAGAGATAGAAACAAGTATTTTGTGACCTTCATAGATGAAAAATCAAAATATACTTGGGTAACTTTGCTTCCATCTAAAGATAGGGTGTTTGATGCATTTTTAAACTTCCAAAACTATGTTACTAATCAGTTTAATGCCAAGATCAAAGTGTTTAGGTCTGATAATGGAGGAGAGTATACAAGCCAAAGATTCAAAGCTCACTTGCACAAATGTGGGATCCTTCATCAAACAAGCTGTCCCCATACTCCCCAACAAAATGGTGTGGCTGAAAGGAAGAATAGACACCTCATGGAAGCTGCTAGGTCCATGATGTTCCACACCAATGTTCCTAAGAGATTTTGGGGAGATGCAGTGTTGGCAGCATGCTATCTCATCAACAGGATCCCAACTAGAGTTCTTCAAGACATTTCACCATATGAGGTATTGAACAAAGCCAAACCATTTATTGAACACTTACGTGTGTTTGGTTGTGTTTGTTTTGTATATATCTCAGGAGATCAAAGGAACAAGCTAGATGCTAAGAGCACAAGGTGTATGTTTCTTGGATACTCCACAACTCAGAAGGGCTACAAGTGTTTTGATCCAAGCAACAACAGGACCTATGTTTCAAGGGATGTTAAGTTCATTGAAGGGCAGAGTTACTATGAGAAGAAGGATTGGGAAGGTTTGAAAGATCTCTCAAGATCACCTTCTGATTTGGCTACAAGTTTGAAGTACTTGTTGGATCACTTGGGCAATGACACCCCACGGCCAGAGAAGCATGACACAACTACCCAAGAAGCTCAACAAGAGGATACTGAACCAGCAACACACACACATGAACCGGCTGAAGCTCAAGAAGACACTCTACCTCAAGATCAGAACCAAGTGGACTTGGACATGAATGAGGATGAGATGGTTTATCAAGAGGCAGTGGGTAATGAGGATGTGGTTGATCAACAGGTTCAGCAACTCAGGAGAAGCACAAGGGAAAAGAAAGATCCATCAGAATGGATGAAAACAAGAGTCTACTACAACAACCAAGCAGTAGCTCATCCTAGTCAGTCTACTTGTTCTATTGACTTGCTACCATCTAGTCACAAGGCCTTTCTTGGAAAGATTGAGCTAAATCAGGTTCCTAAGACTTATGAAGAGGCTGAAGGTATCAAGGTTTGGATGGATGCAGTAAAGGATGAGAAAGAAGCTATGGAGAGGAACCATACTTGGATTGTAGAAAAACTGCCGGAAAAGAAGAAGACTGTTAGCTCTAAATGGGTCTTCACAATCAAGTATAAAAGCAATGGAGACATAGAGAGGTACAAGGCAAGGCTAGTAGCAAGGGGATTCACTCAAACCTATGGAGAAGACTATACAGATACCTTTGCACCAGTAGCTAAACTTCACACAGTGAGAGTCACATTGAGCTTAGCCACCAACCTCTCATGGAATCTATGGCAAATGGATGTGAAGAATGCTTTTCTACAAGGTGAACTTGAAGAGGAAGTGTATATGACTCCACCACCAGGATTGAAGCACTTGTGTAAAGATGGTGAGGTATTGAGGCTGAGAAGGGCAATTTATGGCTTGAAGCAATCACCAAGGGCATGGTACCATAAGCTTAGTCACATTCTTATGGACCATGGCTTCAAGAAGTCTCAATCTGATCATACATTGTTCACGGTTCAAAGTGCTCAAGGAATTGTGGTGGTTCTGATTTATGTGGATGATTTGATTATCACAGGAAGTGATAATGATGGGATTCAATCCACAAAGGCTTTCCTCAAGAATTCCTTTGATATTAAAGACCTTGGAGAGTTGAAGTACTTCTTGGGCATTGAAGTTTGCAGATTCAATGATGGATTGTTTCTGTCCCAAAGGAAGTATGTTAAGGACTTGTTGACAGAAACAAGTATGCTTGATTGCAAGATTGCAAAGACTCCTCTTGAAGATGGCTACCAAGTCAATAGAAAGGGGGAGAAATCAGATGAAGTCAAGTTCAAGGATGTCTCATTGTATAGGAGGCTGGTTGGGAAGCTTATCTACCTCACTCTCACAAGACCAGACTTGTGTTTTGCTGTGAATCAAGTTAGCCAACATATGCAATCACCCACAGTGTATCATTGGAGTTTGATTGAGAGGATACTCAGATATCTCAAAGGATCAACTGAACAAGGTATTTGGATGGGTAAGAATGATAGCACAGAGATTGTTGGCTATTGTGATGCAGATTGGGCAGGAGATAAGAGTGATAGGAGATCAACAACCGGCTATTGTACCTTCATTGGAGGCAACTTGGTAACTTGGAAGACAAAGAAGCAGAAGGTGGTATCTTGTTCTAGTGCTGAAGCTGAGTATAGGGCAATGAGGAAGCTTGCAACCGAGTTAACATGGCTGAAGGCTCTGCTCAAGGACTTTGGCATAGAGCAATCAAGTCCAATCACCTTCCATTGTGACAACCAGGCTGCTATTCACATTGCAACCAACTCAGTGTTTCATGAGAGGACAAAACACATTGAGATTGATTGTCACAAGGTAAGGGAGAAGATTGAAGATGGAACCATTCTGCCTTGCTACACAAAGAGTGAAGATCAGCTTGCAGACATCTTCACCAAGGCTGCTAGCCTTAAGGTTTGCACTCATGTTTTTGGCAAACTAGGGCTAGTGGCTATTCATGATTAGAACTCTCCTGATTCATGAGCAGCATACTCTTTTTCCCTTGATGTGGTTTTGTCCCAAGTGGTTTTCCACATCAAGGTTTTTAATGAGGTGTTGCCATGATCATTCCAAGTTCAGTCTTTAGGGTGATTCCAAAGTCTGAACTTGAGGGGGAGTATTGATCATGATTAGACAAATGTGTCAAGCTTGTGTATTATCAAAATATGCACAAGTCTTGCACATTTGATAATGTGCAAAGTTGGGGACTTATTTGAATGAACAAGAGGCGCCAAACACTATTCAAAGAACAAGACCAAGGTTGAAGAAGAAATGAGCCGTTGGACACAAAGAAGGAATGGACTGGTGTGGACCACACTCTCTCTCTCTCTCCTGCCACGCTCAGAATTGTTTTGGCTTGTAGTTCATTTGTCTCTTTCCCTTTTAGGTTAAGCATTTGCTGTAGAGTCTCACCTATAAAAGGGATTGTAACACCAAAATGAAAGATAAGGGTTTTGGAGTCTCTTATTCTCTCCTCTCTCTTTGCGGCTGCAAACAACTCTAGAACCCTAATTTCTTCAATGTTCATACTCTAAATCTATCATATGTTTCAAGAATTGTTGTTTAAAAAGTTTTGTTTAGGATTCTCATAGGACCTTTTACAAGATCAAAGTGTCTTTCTAGTATTTAGACGGGTTACTTAGGGGTGTTACAAACGAACATAAACTTGTATAAAATGCTTCTCATTCTACCTTAAGCAACATACAAAAACTTACTTATAGTTGTTTAACCTCACCTAAAACCCCCGATCCATGACACATATGTTTCAAGAATTTTTGTTTAAAAAGTTTTGTTTAGGATTCTCATAGGACCTTTTACAAGATCATAGTGTCTTTCGAGTATATAGAAGGGTTACTTAGGGGTGTTACAAACGAACATAAACATGTAAAACATGCTTATCATTCTACCTTTGAGAGAATACAAAAACTTACTTATAGTTGTCCTACTTCACCTAAATTCTCCAATCCATAACATATATGTTTCAAGAAGTTTTGGTTAAAAAGTTTTATTTAGGATTCTCATAGGACCTTTTAGAAGATCAAAGTGTCTTTCTAGCCTATTAGAGGGGTTACTTAGTTGTGTTACAATCGAACATAAACATGTAAAACATGCTTATCATTCTACCTTTGGGAGAATACAAAAACTTACTTATAGTTGTCCTACTTCACCTAAATTCTCCAATCCATGACATATATGTTTCAAGAAGTTTTGGTTAAAAAGTTTTATTTAGGATTCTCATAGGACCTTTTAGAAGATCAAAGTGTCTTTCTAGCCTATTAGAGGGGTTACTTAGTTGTGTTACAATCGAACATAAACATGTAAAACATGCTTATCATTCTACCTTTGGGAGATTACAAAAACTTACTTATAGTTGTCCTACCTCACCTAAATTCTCCAATCCATGACATATATGTTTCAAGAAGTTTTGGTTAAAAAGTTTTATTTTGGATTCTCATAGGACCTTTTAGAAGATCAAAATGTCTTTCTAGTCTTTTGGAGGGGTTACTTAGTTGTGTTACAAACGAACATAAACATGTACAACATGCTTCTCATTCTACCTTTGGGAGCATACAAAAACTTACTTATAGTTGTCTTACTGCACCTAAATTCTCCAATCCATGACACATAGGTTTCAAGAAGTTTTGTTTAAAAAGTTTTGTTTAGGATTATCATAGGAACTTGTAGAAGGTCAAAGTGTCTTTCTATTATTTAGAAGGGTTATTTAGGGGTGTTATAAATGAACATAAACTTGTATAAAATGATTCTCATTCTACCTTTAGGAGCATACAAAATCTTACTTATAGTTGTCTAACCTCACCTAAAATCTCCAATCCATGACACATATGTTTCAAGAATTGTTGTTTAAAAAGTTTTGTTTAGGATTCTCATGGGACCTTTTACAAGATCAAAGTGTCTTTCTAGTATTTAGACGAGTTACTTAGGGGTGTTACAAACGAACATAAACTTGTATAAAATGCTTCTCTATCTACCTTAAGAAACATACAAAAACTTACATATAGTTGTTTAACCTCACCTAAAACCCCCTACCCATGACACATATGTTTCAAGAATTTTTGTTTAAAAAGTTTTGTTTAGGATTCTCATAGGACCTTTTACAAGATCATAGTGTCTTTCGAGTATTTAAGAGGGTTACTTAGGGGTGTTACAAACGAACATAAACTTGTATAAAATGCTTCTCATTCTACCTTAAGGAGCATACAAAAACTTACTTATAGTTGTCCTACCTCACCTAAATTCTCCAATCCATGACATGTATGTTTCAAGAAGTTTTGGTTAAAAATTTTTATTTAGGATTCTCATAGGACCTTTTAGAAGATCAAAGTGTCTTTCTAGTCTTTTAGAGGGGTTACTTAGTTGTGTTAAAAACGAACATAAACATGTAAAACATGCTTATCATTCTACCTTTGGGAGAATACAAAAACTTACTTATAGTTGTCCTACCTCACCTAAATTCTCCAATCCATGACATGTATGTTTCAAGAAGTTTTGGTTAAAAAGTTTTATTTAGGATTCTCATAGGACCTTTTAGAAGATCAAAGTGTCTTTCTAGTCTTTTAGAGGGGTTACTTAGTTGTGTTAAAAACGAACATAAACATGTAAAACATGCTTATCATTCTACCTTTGAGAGAATACAAAAACTTACTTATAGTTGTCCTACTTCACCTAAATTCTCCAATCCATAACATATATGTTTCAAGAAGTTTTGGTTAAAAAGTTTTATTTAGGATTCTCATAGGACCTTTTAGAAGATCAAAGTGTCTTTCTAGCCTATTAGAGGGGTTACTTAGTTGTGTTACAATCGAACATAAACATGTAAAACATGCTTATCATTCTACCTTTGGGAGAATACAAAAACTTACTTATAGTTGTCCTACTTCACCTAAATTCTCCAATCCATGACATATATGTTTCAAGAAGTTTTGGTTAAAAAGTTTTATTTAGGATTCTCATAGGACCTTTTAGAAGATCAAAGTGTCTTTCTAGCCTATTAGAGGGGTTACTTAGTTGTGTTACAATCGAACATAAACATGTAAAACATGCTTATCATTCTACCTTTGGGAGAATACAAAAACTTACTTATAGTTGTCCTACCTCACCTAAATTCTCCAATCCATGACATGTATGTTTCAAGAAGTTTTGGTTAAAATTTTTTTATTTTGGATTCTCATAGGACCTTTTAGAAGATCAAAATGTCTTTCTAGTCTTTTGGAGGGGTTACTTAGTTGTGTTACAAACGAACATAAACATGTACAACATGCTTCTCATTCTACCTTTGGGAGCATACAAAAACTTACTTATAGTTGTCTTACTGCACTTAAATTCTCCAATCCATGACACATAGGTTTCAAGAAGTTTTGTTTAAAAAGTTTTGTTTAGGATTATCATAGGAACTTGTTGAAGGTCAGAGTGTCTTTCTATTATTTAGAAGGGTTATTTAGGGGTGTTACAAATGAACATAAACTTGTATAAAATGATTCTCATTCTACCTTTAGGAGCATACAAAATCTTACTTATAGTTGTCTAACCTCACCTAAATCTCCATTCCATGACACATATGTTTCAAGAATTGTTGTTTAAAAAGTTTTGCTTAGGATTCTCATAGGACCTTTTACAAGATCAAAGTGTCTTTCTAGTATTTAGACGGGTTACTTAGGGGTGTTACAAACGAACATAAACTTGTATAAAATGCTTCTCATTCTACCTTAAGCAACATACAAAAACTTACTTATAGTTGTTTAACCTCACCTAAAACCCCCGATCCATGACACATATGTTTCAAGAATTTTTGTTTAAAAAGTTTTGTTTAGGATTCTCATAGGACCTTTTACAAGATCATGTGTCTTTCGAGTATATAGAAGGGTTACTTAGGGGTGTTACAAACGAACATAAACTTGTATAAAATGCTTCTCATTCTACCTTAAGGAGCATACAAAACCTTACTTATAGTTGTCCTACCTCACCTAAATTCTCCAATCCATGACATGTATGTTTCAAGAAGTTTTGGTTAAATTTTTTTATTTAGGATTCTCATAGGACCTTTTAGAAGATCAAAGTGTCTTTCTAGTCTTTTAGAGGGGTTACTTAGTTGTGTTAAAAACGAACATAAACATGTAAAACATGCTTATCATTCTACCTTTGGGAGAATACAAAAACTTACTTATAGTTGTCCTATTTCACCTAAATTCTCCAATCCGTGACATATATGTTTCAAGAAGTTTTGGTTAAAATTTTTATTTAGGATTCTCATAGGACCTTTTAGAAGATCAAAGTGTCTTTCTAGCCTATTAGAGGGGTTACTTAGTTGTGTTACAATCGAACATAAACATGTAAAACATGCTTATCATTCTACCTTTGGGAGAATACAAAAACTTACTTATAGTTGTCCTACCTCACCTAAATTCTCCAATCCATGACATATATGTTTCAAGAAGTTTTGGTTAAAAAGTTTTATTTTGGATTCTCATAGGACCTTTTAGAAGATCAAAATGTCTTTCTAGTCTTTTGGAGGGGTTACTTAGTTGTGTTACAAACGAGCATAAACATGTACAACATGCTTCTCATTCTACCTTTGGGAGCATACAAAAACTTACTTATAGTTGTCTTACTGCACCTAAATTCTCCAATCCATGACACATAGGTTTCAAGAAGTTTTGTTTAAAAAGTTTTGTTTAGGATTATCATAGGAACTTGTAGAAGGTCAAAGTGTCTTTCTATTATTTAGAAGGGTTATTTAGGGGTGTTATAAATGAACATAAACTTGTATAAAATGATTCTCATTCTACCTTTAGGAGCATACAAAATCTTACTTATAGTTGTCTAACCTCACCTAAAATCTCCAATCCATGACACATATGTTTCAAGAATTGTTGTTTAAAAAGTTTTGTTTAGGATTCTCATGGGACCTTTTACAAGATCAAAGTGTCTTTCTAGTATTTAGACGAGTTACTTAGGGGTGTTACAAACGAACATAAACTTGTATAAAATGCTTCTCTATCTACCTTAAGAAACATACAAAAACTTACATATAGTTGTTTAACCTCACCTAAAACCCCCTACCCATGACACATATGTTTCAAGAATTTTTGTTTAAAAAGTTTTGTTTAGGATTCTCATAGGACCTTTTACAAGATCATAGTGTCTTTCGAGTATTTAAGAGGGTTACTTAGGGGTGTTACAAACGAACATAAACTTGTATAAAATGCTTCTCATTCTACCTTAAGGAGCATACAAAAACTTACTTATAGTTGTCCTACCTCACCTAAATTCTCCAATCCATGACATGTATGTTTCAAGAAGTTTTGGTTAAAAATTTTTATTTAGGATTCTCATAGGACCTTTTAGAAGATCAAAGTGTCTTTCTAGTCTTTTAGAGGGGTTACTTAGTTGTGTTAAAAACGAACATAAACATGTAAAACATGCTTATCATTCTACCTTTGGGAGAATACAAAAACTTACTTATAGTTGTCCTACCTCACCTAAATTCTCCAATCCATGACATGTATGTTTCAAGAAGTTTTGGTTAAAAAGTTTTATTTAGGATTCTCATAGGACCTTTTAGAAGATCAAAGTGTCTTTCTAGTCTTTTAGAGGGGTTACTTAGTTGTGTTAAAAACGAACATAAACATGTAAAACATGCTTATCATTCTACCTTTGAGAGAATACAAAAACTTACTTATAGTTGTCCTACTTCACCTAAATTCTCCAATCCATAACATATATGTTTCAAGAAGTTTTGGTTAAAAAGTTTTATTTAGGATTCTCATAGGACCTTTTAGAAGATCAAAGTGTCTTTCTAGCCTATTAGAGGGGTTACTTAGTTGTGTTACAATCGAACATAAACATGTAAAACATGCTTATCATTCTACCTTTGGGAGAATACAAAAACTTACTTATAGTTGTCCTACTTCACCTAAATTCTCCAATCCATGACATATATGTTTCAAGAAGTTTTGGTTAAAAAGTTTTATTTAGGATTCTCATAGGACCTTTTAGAAGATCAAAGTGTCTTTCTAGCCTATTAGAGGGGTTACTTAGTTGTGTTACAATCGAACATAAACATGTAAAACATGCTTATCATTCTACCTTTGGGAGAATACAAAAACTTACTTATAGTTGTCCTACCTCACCTAAATTCTCCAATCCATGACATATATGTTTCAAGAAGTTTTGGTTAAAAAGTTTTATTTTGGATTCTCATAGGACCTTTTAGAAGATCAAAATGTCTTTCTAGTCTTTTGGAGGGGTTACTTAGTTGTGTTACAAACGAACATAAACATGTACAACATGCTTCTCATTCTACCTTTGGGAGCATACAAAAACTTACTTATAGTTGTCTTACTGCACCTAAATTCTCCAATCCATGACACATAGGTTTCAAGAAGTTTTGTTTAAAAAGTTTTGTTTAGGATTATCATAGGAACTTGTAGAAGGTCAGAGTGTCTTTCTATTATTTAGAAGGGTTATTTAGGGGTGTTACAAATGAACATAAACTTGTATAAAATGATTCTCATTCTACCTTTAGGAGCATACAAAATCTTACTTATAGTTGTCTAACCTCACCTAAATCTCCAATCCATGACACATATGTTTCAAGAATTGTTGTTTAAAAAGTTTTGCTTAGGATTCTCATAGGACCTTTTACAAGATCAAAGTGTCTTTCTAGTATTTAGACGGGTTACTTAGGGGTGTTACAAACGAACATAAACTTGTATAAAATGCTTCTCATTCTACCTTAAGCAACATACAAAAACTTACTTATAGTTGTTTAACCTCACCTAAAACCCCCGATCCATGACACATATGTTTCAAGAATTTTTGTTTAAAAAGTTTTGTTTAGGATTCTCATAGGACCTTTTACAAGATCATAGTGTCTTTCGAGTATTTAAGAGGGTTACTTAGGGGTGTTACAAACGAACATAAACTTGTATAAAATGCTTCTCATTCTACCTTAAGGAGCATACAAAAACTTACTTATAGTTGTCCTACCTCACCTAAATTCTCCAATCCATGACATGTATGTTTCAAGAAGTTTTGGTTAAAAATTTTTATTTAGGATTCTCATAGGACCTTTTAGAAGATCAAAGTGTCTTTCTAGTCTTTTAGAGGGGTTACTTAGTTGTGTTAAAAACGAACATAAACATGTAAAACATGCTTATCATTCTACCTTTGGGAGAATACAAAAACTTACTTATAGTTGTCCTACCTCACCTAAATTCTCCAATCCATGACATGTATGTTTCAAGAAGTTTTGGTTAAAAAGTTTTATTTAGGATTCTCATAGGACCTTTTAGAAGATCAAAGTGTCTTTCTAGTCTTTTAGAGGGGTTACTTAGTTGTGTTAAAAACGAACATAAACATGTAAAACATGCTTATCATTCTACCTTTGAGAGAATACAAAAACTTACTTATAGTTGTCCTACTTCACCTAAATTCTCCAATCCATAACATATATGTTTCAAGAAGTTTTGGTTAAAAAGTTTTATTTAGGATTCTCATAGGACCTTTTAGAAGATCAAAGTGTCTTTCTAGCCTATTAGAGGGGTTACTTAGTTGTGTTACAATCGAACATAAACATGTAAAACATGCTTATCATTCTACCTTTGGGAGAATACAAAAACTTACTTATAGTTGTCCTACTTCACCTAAATTCTCCAATCCATGACATATATGTTTCAAGAAGTTTTGGTTAAAAAGTTTTATTTAGGATTCTCATAGGACCTTTTAGAAGATCAAAGTGTCTTTCTAGCCTATTAGAGGGGTTACTTAGTTGTGTTACAATCGAACATAAACATGTAAAACATGCTTATCATTCTACCTTTGGGAGAATACAAAAACTTACTTATAGTTGTCCTACCTCACCTAAATTCTCCAATCCATGACATATATGTTTCAAGAAGTTTTGGTTAAAAAGTTTTATTTTGGATTCTCATAGGACCTTTTAGAAGATCAAAATGTCTTTCTAGTCTTTTGGAGGGGTTACTTAGTTGTGTTACAAACGAACATAAACATGTACAACATGCTTCTCATTCTACCTTTGGGAGCATACAAAAACTTACTTATAGTTGTCTTACTGCACCTAAATTCTCCAATCCATGACACATAGGTTTCAAGAAGTTTTGTTTAAAAAGTTTTGTTTAGGATTATCATAGGAACTTGTAGAAGGTCAAAGTGTCTTTCTATTATTTAGAAGGGTTATTTAGGGGTGTTACAAATGAACATAAACTTGTATAAAATGATTCTCATTCTACCTTTAGGAGCATACAAAATCTTACTTATAGTTGTCTAACCTCACCTAAATCTCCAATCCATGACACATATGTTTCAAGAATTGTTGTTTAAAAAGTTTTGCTTAGGATTCTCATAGGACCTTTTACAAGATCAAAGTGTCTTTCTAGTATTTAGACGGGTTACTTAGGGGTGTTACAAACGAACATAAACTTGTATAAAATGCTTCTCATTCTACCTTAAGCAACATACAAAAACTTACTTATAGTTGTTTAACCTCACCTAAAACCCCCGATCCATGACACATATGTTTCAAGAATTTTTGTTTAAAAAGTTTTGTTTAGGATTCTCATAGGACCTTTTACAAGATCATAGTGTCTTTCGAGTATTTAGAAGGGTTACTTAGGGGTGTTACAAACGAACATAAACTTGTATAAAATGCTTCTCATTCTACCTTAAGGAGCATACAAAAACTTACTTATAGTTGTCCTACCTCACCTAAATTCTCCAATCCATGACATGTATGTTTCAAGAAGTTTTGGTTAAAATTTTTTATTTAGGATTCTCATAGGACCTTTTAGAAGATCAAAGTGTCTTTCTAGTCTTTTAGAGGGGTTACTTAGTTGTGTTAAAAACGAACATAAACATGTAAAACATGATTATCATTCTACCTTTGGGAGAATACAAAAACTTACTTATAGTTGTCCTACTTCACCTAAATTCTCCAATCCATGACATGTATGTTTCAAGAAGTTTTGGTTAAAATGTTTTATTTAGGATTCTCATAGGACCTTTTAGAAGATCAAAGTGTTTTTCTAGTCTTTTAGAGGGGTTACTTAGTTGTGTTAAAAACGAACATAAACATGTAAAACATGCTTATCATTCTACCTTTGGGAGAATACAAAAACTTACTTATAGTTGTCCTACTTCACCTAAATTCTCCAATCCATGACATATATGTTTCAAGAAGTTTTGGTTAAAAAGTTTTATTTTGGATTCTCATAGGACCTTTTAGAAGATCAAAATGTCTTTCTAGTCTTTTGGAGGGGTTACTTAGTTGTGCTACAAACGAACATAAACATGTACAACATGCTTCTCATTCTACCTTTGGGAGCATACAAAAACATACTTATAGTTGACTTACTGCACCTAAATTCTCCAATCCATGACACATAGGTTTCAAGAAGTTTTGTTTAAAAAGTTTTGTTTAGGATTATCATAGGAACTTGTAGAAGGTCAAAGTGTCTTTCTAGTTATTTAGAAGGGTTATTTAGGGGTGTTACAAATGAACATAAACTTGTATAAAATGATTCTCATTCTACCTTTAGGAGCATACAAAATCTTACTTATAGTTGTCTACCTCACCTAAAATCTCCAATCCATGACACATATGTTTCAAGAATTGTTGTTTAAAAAGTTTTGTTTAGGATTCTCATAGGACCTTTTACAAGATCAAAGTGTCTTTCTAGTATTTAGACGGGTTACTTAGGGGTGTTACAAACGAACATAAACTTGTATAAAATGCTTCTCATTCTACCTTAAGCAACATACAAAAACTTACTTATAGTTGTTTAACCTCACCTAAAACCCCCGATCCATGACACATATGTTTCAAGAATTTTGGTTTAAAAAGTTTTGTTTAGGATTCTCATAGGACCTTTTATAAGATCATAGTGTCTTTCGAGTATTTAGAAGGGTTACTTAGGGGTGTTACAAACGAACATAAACTTGTATAAAATGCTTCTCATTCTACCTTAAGGAGCATACAAAAACTTACTTATAGTTGTCCTACCTCACCTAAATTCTCCAATCCATGACATGTATGTTTCAAGAAGTTTTGGTTAAAAAGTTTTATTTAGGATTCTCATAGGACCTTTTAGAAGATCAAAGTGTCTTTCTAGTCTTTTAGAGGGGTTACTTAGTTGTGTTAAAAACGAACATAAACATGTAAAACATGCTTATCATTCTACCTTTGGGAGAATACAAAAACTTACTTATAGTTGTCCTACCTCACCTAAATTCTCCAATCCATGACATATATGTTTCAAGAAGTTTTGGTTAAAAAGTTTTATTTTGGATTCTCATAGGACCTTTTAGAAGATCAAAATGTCTTTCTAGTCTTTTGGAGGGGTTACTTAGTTGTGTTACAAACGAACATAAACATGTACAACATGCTTCTCATTCTACCTTTGGGAGCATACAAAAACTTACTTATAGTTGTCTTACTGCACCTAAATTCTCCAATCCATGACACATAGGTTTCAAGAAGTTTTGTTTAAAAAGTTTTGTTTAGGATTATCATAGGAACTTGTAGAAGGTCAAAGTGTCTTTCTATTATTTAGAAGGGTTATTTAGGGGTGTTACAAATGAACATAAACTTGTATAAAATGATTCTCATTCTACCTTTAGGAGCATACAAAATCTTACTTATAGTTGTCTAACCTCACCTAAAATCTCCAATCCATGACACATATGTTTCAAGAATTGTTGTTTAAAAAGTTTTGTTTAGGATTCTCATAGGACCTTTTACAAGATCAAAGTGTCTTTCTAGTATTTAGACGGGTTACTTAGGGGTGTTACAAACGAACATAAACTTGTATAAAATGCTTCTCATTCTACCTTAAGCAACATACAAAAACTTACTTATAGTTGTTTAACCTCACCTAAAACCCCCGATCCATGACACATATGTTTCAAGAATTTTTGTTTAAAAAGTTTTGTTTAGGATTCTCATAGGACCTTTTACAAGATCATAGTGTCTTTCGAGTATTTAGAAGGGTTACTTAGGGGTGTTACAAACGAACATAAACTTGTATAAAATGCTTCTCATTCTACCTTAAGGAGCATACAAAAACTTACTTATAGTTGTCCTACCTCACCTAAATTCTCCAATCCATGACATGTATGTTTCAAGAAGTTTTGGTTAAAATTTTTTATTTAGGATTCTCATAGGACCTTTTAGAAAATCAAAGTGTCTTTCTAGTCTTTTAGAGGGGTTACTTAGTTGTGTTAAAAACGAACATAAACATGTAAAACATGATTATCATTCTACCTTTGGGAGAATACAAAAACTTACTTATAGTTGTCCTACTTCACCTAAATTCTCCAATCCATGACATGTATGTTTTAAGAAGTTTTGGTTAAAATGTTTTATTTAGGATTCTCATAGGACCTTTTAGAAGATCAAAGTGTTTTTCTAGTCTTTTAGAGGGGTTACTTAGTTGTGTTAAAAACGAACATAAACATGTAAAACATGCTTATCATTCTACCTTTGGGAGAATACAAAAACTTACTTATAGTTGTCCTACTTCACCTAAATTCTCCAATCCATGACATATATGTTTCAAGAAGTTTTGGTTAAAAAGTTTTATTTAGGATTCTCATAGGACCTTTTAGAAGATCAAAATGTCTTTCTAGTCTTTTGGAGGGGTTACTTAGTTGTGCTACAAACGAACATAAACATGTACAACATGCTTCTCATTCTACCTTTGGGAGCATACAAAAACATACTTATAGTTGACTTACTGCACCTAAATTCTCCAATCCATGACACATAGGTTTCAAGAAGTTTTGTTTAAAAAGTTTTGTTTAGGATTATCATAGGAACTTGTAGAAGGTCAAAGTGTCTTTCTATTATTTAGAAGGGTTATTTAGGGGTGTTACAAATGAACATAAACTTGTATAAAATGATTCTCATTCTACCTTTAGGAGCATACAAAATCTTACTTATAGTTGTCTAACCTCACCTAAAATCTCCAATCCATGACACATATGTTTCAAGAATTGTTGTTTAAAAAGTTTTGTTTAGGATTCTCATAGGACCTTTTACAAGATCAAAGTGTCTTTCTAGTATTTAGACGGGTTACTTAGGGGTGTTACAAACGAACATAAACTTGTATAAAATGCTTCTCATTCTACCTTAAGCAACATACAAAAACTTACTTATAGTTGTTTAACCTCACCTAAAACCCCCGATCCATGACACATATGTTTCAAGAATTTTGGTTTAAAAAGTTTTGTTTAGGATTCTCATAGGACCTTTTACAAGATCATAGTGTCTTTCGAGTATTTAGAAGGGTTACTTAGGGGTGTTACAAACGAACATAAACTTGTATAAAATGCTTCTCATTCTACCTTAAGGAGCATACAAAAACTTACTTATAGTTGTCCTACCTCACCTAAATTCTCCAATCCATGACATGTATGTTTCAAGAAGTTTTGGTTAAATTTTTTTATTTAGGATTCTCATAGGACCTTTTAGAAGATCAAAGTGTTTTTCTAGTCTTTTAGAGGGGTTACTTAGTTGTGTTAAAAACGAACATAAACATGTAAAACATGCTTATCATTCTACCTTTGGGAGAATACAAAAACTTACTTATAGTTGTCCTACTTCACCTAAATTCTCCAATCTATGACATATATGTTTCAAGAAGTTTTGGTTAAAAAGTTTTATTTTGGATTCTCATAGGACCTTTTAGAAGATCAAAATGTCTTTCTAGTCTTTTGGAGGGGTTACTTAGTTGTGCTACAAACGAACATAAACATGTACAACATGCTTCTCATTCTACCTTTGGGAGCATACAAAAACTTACTTATAGTTGACTTACTGCACCTAAATTCTCCAATCCATGACACATAGGTTTCAAGAAGTTTTGTTTAAAAAGTTTTGTTTAGGATTATCATAGGAACTTGTAGAAGGTCAAAGTGTCTTTCTATTATTTAGAAGGGTTATTTAGGGGTGTTACAAATGAACATAAACTTGTATAAAATGATTCTCATTCTACCTTTAGGAGCATACAAAATCTTACTTATAGTTGTCTAACCTCACCTAAAATCTCCAATCCATGACACATATGTTTCAAGAATTGTTGTTTAAAAAGTTTTGTTTAGGATTCTCATAGGACCTTTTACAAGATCAAAGTGTCTTTCTAGTATTTAGACGGGTTACTTAGGGGTGTTACAAACGAACATAAACTTGTATAAAATGCTTCTCATTCTACCTTAAGCAACATACAAAAACTTACTTATAGTTGTTTAACCTCACCTAAAACCCCCGATCCATGACACATATGTTTCAAGAATTTTGGTTTAAAAAGTTTTGTTTAGGATTCTCATAGGACCTTTTACAAGATCATAGTGTCTTTCGAGTATTTAGAAGGGTTACTTAGGGGTGTTACAAACGAACATAAACTTGTATAAAATGCTTCTCATTCTACCTTAAGGAGCATACAAAAACTTACTTATAGTTGTCCTACCTCACCTAAATTCTCCAATCCATGACATGTATGTTTCAAGAAGTTTTGGTTAAATTTTTTTATTTAGGATTCTCATAGGACCTTTTAGAAGATCAAAGTGTCTTTCTAGTCTTTTAGAGGGGTTACTTAGTTGTGTTAAAAACGAACATAAACATGTAAAACATGATTATCATTCTACCTTTGGGAGAATACAAAAACTTACTTATAGTTGTCCTACTTCACCTAAATTCTCCAATCCATGACATGTATGTTTTCAGAAGTTTTGGTTAAAATGTTTTATTTAGGATTCTCATAGGACCTTTTAGAAGATCAAAGTGTCTTTCTAGTCTTTTAGAGGGGTTACTTAGTTGTGTTAAAAACGAACATAAACATGTAAAACATGCTTATCATTCTACCTTTGGGAGAATACAAAAACTTACTTATAGTTGTCCTACTTCACCTAAATTCTCCAATCTATGACATATATGTTTCAAGAAGTTTTGGTTAAAAAGTTTTATTTTGGATTCTCATAGGACCTTTTAGAAGATCAAAATGTCTTTCTAGTCTTTTGGAGGGGTTACTTAGTTGTGCTACAAACGAACATAAACATGTACAACATGCTTCTCATTCTACCTTTGGGAGCATACAAAAACTTACTTATAGTTGACTTACTGCACCTAAATTCTCCAATCCATGACACATATGTTAGAATATGAAGATTAAGTTGAGAGAATAGAGCAGAATAAGGTAGAATGGCTGAGAGAGGCACAGAAACCTTCTCAGGGTTTGTGTGGCGCAGAGAGAGAGAGAGAGAATGAGAGAGAGAGGATAAGTTTCAGAGAAGAATAATTCTCTCATTAGACAAAATGGAACTTTACAAGAGTTATATATGCATAAAACTAGGGCTACACAACTTTAAACCAAAGCAATAAAGTCTCCAACGGTCACAAGGGTGTGACAGATTTTTATCTTCCAAGACACTAATATTTTGATATAGTGAACTATGTAATCTCACGTCCAGTATAGTTCATGTCCAGTATAGTTCACGTCCAGTAGTTCACTATGTGATCTCTTTTCCAATATAGTTCGCGTCCAATATAGTTCACTATGTGATCTCCTTTCCAATACTCCCCTTCAAGCTTGAATTCAAGAGATGAATCAAGCTTGGAACAGCAAAGGAGATCTACCTCATTAAAAACCTTCATGAAGAAAACCACTTGGGATAAAACTTCATGAAGGGAAAAAGAGTGTAGTCTCCAAGGCTTTAGAGGATTCCGGCAGCTCCACAAGTCCGAGCTTGGTGTGAATGGACTCACACACCTTCAAACTAGCTGCCTTGGTAAACACATCAGCCAATTGTTCTTCACTTCTTGTATAGCATGGTAACACCACTCCTTGCTCAATCATCTGCCTCACTTTGTGACAATCCACTTCTATGTGCTTGGTCCTTTCATGGAAGACTGAATTTGATGCAATATGAATGGCTGCTTGATTATCACAATGCATGGTGATAGGCTTGGCTGTTACAATCCCCAAATCTGCAAGAAGGCCTTTGATCCATGCTAACTCGGTCACCAACTTTCTCATGGCTCGATACTCAGCTTCAGCACTTGAACAAGATACAATCTTCTGCTTCTTACTCTTCCAAGTAACCAGATTTCCTCCAATGAATGTGCAATATCCAGTTGTTGACCTCCTGTCCACTCTATCTCCTGCCCAATCAGCATCACAATACCCAACTATCTCTGTGCTTCTATTGCATCCCATCCAAATGCCTTGACCCGGAGTGCCACTTAGATATCTGAGTACCCTTTCCACCATGTTCCAATGATGTATCTTTGGTGCTTGCATATGTTGACTTATCTGGTTCACAGCAAAGCACAAATCAGGTCTGGTTATGGTTAAATAGATTAGCTTACCAACCATCCTTCTATAGTGAGTGATGTCCTCAAATGGTCTGTCTTCAAGCTCCCCCTCTCTTATGACTTTGTAGCCTTCTTCCAATGGTGTCTTAGCTGGTTTTGATCCAATCTTTCCTGCTTCAGACAACAAATCAAGTGTGTACTTCCTTTGAGATAAGAAGAGTCCTTCATCGGACCGACAAACTTCTATCCCAAGGAAGTACTTTAGAGTACCAAGATCTTTAATGTCAAACACAGATTTAAGATAGGCTTTAGTTTCTTGAATACCTGACTTGTTACTCCCTGAAATGATAACGTCATCCACATAAATAAGGATCACAATGATACCTTCCTGATCTTGTAGAGTGAACAATGTATGATCTCCTTCAGACCTCTTAAATCCTCTTTGCATAAGGGTTGAGCTCAACTTATGGTACCACGCTCTAGGTGATTGCTTGAGTCCATAGATAGCTTTCTTGAGCCTTAGAACCTTCCCTGGTTTCACAATGCTCTCAAGACCAGAAGGTGGTCTCATGTATACCTCATCTTCAAGCTCTCCTTGAAGGAAAGCATTCTTGACATCCATTTGCCAAAGTTCCCAATCAAGGTTTGTTGCTAAAGACAAGATGATCCTAACTGTGTGAAGCTTAGCCACTGGTGCAAAAGTGTCCAAGTAATCCTTTCCATAGGTTTGAGTGAAGCCTCTAGCAACCAGCCTTGCTTTGTATCTCTCCACTTCTCCATCACTTCTATACTTGATAGTGAAAACCCATTTAGAAGTTACTGCCTTCTTTCCTCTAGGGAGTTCAGATTCATACCAAGTCTCATTGTTCTCCATTGCTTTGATCTCTTCATCCACAGCCTGCATCCATCTCTTATCTCCCTGTGCTTCTTCATAGGTTGTTGGTACTTCTTCTTGATCCAACTTTCCAAGGAACACTTGATGTTCCAAAGGTACATGAGCTAAACTGCAAACGGCTTGAATGGGATGAGCTACTGCATTGCTGTTGAAGAACACTCTAGTCTTCATCCATTCTGATGGATCCTTTTTCTCCCTTGTACTCCTTCTTAGTGCTTGAATTTGTTGGTTCACTGGCTGCACAATCTCCTCATTCTGATTACCCACTCCCTCAAGTTCTAACTCATGTTCTTCATGCTCTTCAACACCAGGTTGATTATGTGTAGCAGAATCAGTTTGCTGCGGTTCTATAGCAGGATCGGTTTGCTGCGATTCTTCTTGCCCTGATTCTGATTCTGATGTGTCCCCCTCATGATCAAGATGGGGTTGTTGTGAGTCTTCCACAGGTGCATCCGAGACTGGAGTAGGTGGTGTGCTTGTTACAACCGTTTCTTGTGGTACACTAATGCCAAGACTCTCCATGATTCTTCTTAAGTTAGCAGCTCTATCTGATTGGGAAGTAGGAAGATCCTTTAAGCTGTCCCAATTCTTCTCATCATAGAAGCTCTTTGTCTCCATGAATTTCACATCTCTGGAGATTAAAACCTTCCTTGTTTCAGGTACATAACACTTGTATCCTCTTTGTGTTGTGGAGTAACCAATGAACATGGCTTTGGTGCTCTTAGCATCCAACTTATCTCTCTGTTCCCCTGGTATTAACACAAAGCAAATACACCCAAACACACGTAAGTGATTAACTAATGGATTGGTCTTGTTGAGTACCTGAAATGGAGATTGATCCTTAAGAATTCTTGTGGGAGTTCTGTTGATCAAATAACAAGCCGTCATGACTGCATCTCCCCAAAACTTCTTAGGAACATTCTTGTAGAACATCATGGACCTTGCAACCTCCATTAAATGTCTATTCTTCCTCTCAGCCACTCCATTCTGTTGTGGAGTATAAGGACAGCTAGTTTGATGAAGAATTCCATATTTTGACAAATGTTGTTTGAAGGCATTGCTTGTGTACTCACCACCATTGTCTGATCTAAAAATTTTGATCTTAGCATTGAAATGGTTAGTGACATGACTTTGGAAGTTCATAAAAGCTTCTAGCACCCTATCCTTAGTTTGCATCAGTGTTATCCAAGTATATTTAGACTTTTCATCAATGAATGTGACAAAGTACTTATGGTTTTCTCTAGACACACAAGGAGCAGTCCATACATCAGAGTGAACAAGATCAAAGCAATTTTCATAAGTAGTTTTAGAGGCTGGAAAAACAGATTTGCAATGTTTACCAAGGATACAGGCCTCACAATCATCATTTTTAAACGAAACAGAAGGTAATAAGAGTCCTAAAGCCCTAGAGTGTGGATGTCCTAATCTAGCATGCCAAATGGAATCATCCACACCAACACAAGTAGATAGAGCAGTAGATAATTCAGTAGAGGGATTGATGTCTTCAATCATGTAGAGCTCATCCTTTGTCACACCTTTCCCAATCAACTTACTTGTCTTAATATCCTGAAACACAACATCATTAGGACTAAAAACTTGTATAAAATGTTTCTCATTCTACCTTATATAAAATGCTTCTCATTCTACCTTAAGGAGCATACAAAAACTTACTTATAGTTGTCCTACCTCACCTAAATTCTCCAATCCATGACATGTATGTTTCAAGAAGTTTTGGTTAAAAATTTTTATTTAGGATTCTCATAGGACCTTTTAGAAGATCAAAGTGTCTTTCTAGTCTTTTAGAGGGGTTACTTAGTTGTGTTAAAAACGAACATAAACATGTAAAACATGCTTATCATTCTACCTTTGGGAGAATACAAAAACTTACTTATAGTTGTCCTACCTCACCTAAATTCTCCAATCCATGACATGTATGTTTCAAGAAGTTTTGGTTAAAAAGTTTTATTTAGGATTCTCATAGGACCTTTTAGAAGATCAAAGTGTCTTTCTAGTCTTTTAGAGGGGTTACTTAGTTGTGTTAAAAACGAACATAAACATGTAAAACATGCTTATCATTCTACCTTTGGGAGAATACAAAAACTTACTTATAGTTGTCCTACTTCACCTAAATTCTCCAATCCATAACATATATGTTTCAAGAAGTTTTGGTTAAAAAGTTTTATTTAGGATTCTCATAGGACCTTTTAGAAGATCATAGTGTCTTTCGAGTATATAGAAGGGTTACTTAGGGGTGTTACAAACGAACATAAACTTGTATAAAATGCTTCTCATTTTACCTTAAGGAGCATACAAAACCTTACTTATAGTTGTCCTACCTCACCTAAATTCTCCAATCCATGACATGTATGTTTCAAGAAGTTTTGGTTAAAATTTTTTATTTAGGATTCTCATAGGACCTTTTAGAAGTTCAAAATGTCTTTCTAGTCTTTTGGAGGGGTTACTTAGTTGTGTTACAAACGAACATAAACATGTACAACCTGCTTCTCATTCTACCTTTGGGAGCAAACAAAAACTTCCTTATAGTTGTCTTACTGCACCTAAATTCTCCAATCCATGACACATAGGTTTCAAGAAGTTTTGTTTAAAAAGTTTTGTTTAGGATTATCATAGGAACTTGTAGAAGGTCAAAGTGTCTTTCTATTATTTAGAAGGGTTATTTAGGGGTGTTACAAATGAACATAAACTTGTATAAAATGATTCTCATTCTACCTTTAGGAGCATACAAAATCTTACTTATAGTTGTCTAACCTCACCTAAAATCTCCAATCCATGACACATATGTTTCAAGAATTGTTGTTTAAAAAGTTTTGTTTAGGATTCTCATGGGACCTTTTACAAGATCAAAGTGTCTTTCTAGTATTTAGACGGGTTACTTAGGGGTGTTACAAACGAACATAAACTTGTATAAAATGCTTCTCTATCTACCTTAAGAAACATACAAAAACTTACATATAGTTGTTTAACCTCACCTAAAACCCCCTACCCATGACACATATGTTTCAAGAATTTTTGTTTAAAAAGTTTTGTTTAGGATTCTCATAGGACCTTTTACAAGATCATAGTGTCTTTCGAGTATTTAAAAGGGTTACTTAGGGGTGTTACAAACAAACATAAACTTGTATAAAATGCTTCTCATTCTACCTTAAGGAGCATACAAAAACTTACTTATAGTTGTCCTACCTCACCTAAATTCTCCAATCCATGACATGTATGTTTCAAGAAGTTTTGGTTAAAAATTTTTATTTAGGATTCTCATAGGACCTTTTAGAAGATCAAAGTGTCTTTCTAGTCTTTTAGAGGGGTTACTTAGTTGTGTTAAAAACGAACATAAACATGTAAAACATGCTTATCATTCTACCTTTGGGAGAATACAAAAACTTACTTATAGTTGTCCTACCTCACCTAAATTCTCCAATCCATGACATGTATGTTTCAAGAAGTTTTGGTTAAAAAGTTTTATTTAGGATTCTCATAGGACCTTTTAGAAGATCAAAGTGTCTTTCTAGTCTTTTAGAGGGGTTACTTAGTTGTGTTAAAAACGAACATAAACATGTAAAACATGCTTATCATTCTACCTTTGGGAGAATACAAAAACTTACTTATAGTTGTCCTACTTCACCTAAATTCTCCAATCCATAACATATATGTTTCAAGAAGTTTTGGTTAAAAAGTTTTATTTAGGATTCTCATAGGACCTTTTAGAAGATCAAAGTGTCTTTCTAGCCTATTAGAGGGGTTACTTAGTTGTGTTACAATCGAACATAAACATGTAAAACATGCTTATCATTCTACCTTTGGGAGAATACAAAAACTTACTTATAGTTGTCCTACCTCACCTAAATTCTCCAATCCATGACATATATGTTTCAAGAAGTTTTGGTTAAAAAGTTTTATTTAGGATTATCATAGGAACTCGTAGAAGGTCAAAGTGTCTTTCTATTATTTAGAAGGGTTATTTAGGGGTGTTACAAATGAACATAAACTTGTATAAAATGATTCTCATTCTACCTTTAGGAGCATACAAAATCTTACTTATAGTTGTCTAACCTCACCTAAAATCTCCAATCCATGACACATATGTTTCAAGAATTGTTGTTTAAAAAGTTTTGTTTAGGATTCTCATGGGACCTTTTACAAGATCAAAGTGTCTTTCTAGTATTTAGACGGGTTAATTAGGGGTGTTACAAACGAACATAAACTTGTATAAAATGCTTCTCTATCTACCTTAAGAAACATACAAAAACTTACATATAGTTGTTTAACCTCACATAAAACCCCCTACCCATGACACATATGTTTCAAGAATTTTTGTTTAAAAAGTTTTGTTTAGGATTCTCATAGGACCTTTTACAAGATCATAGTGTCTTTCGAGTATTTAAAAGGGTTACTTAGGGGTGTTACAAACGAACATAAACTTGTATAAAATGCTTCTCATTCTACCTTAAGGAGCATACAAAAACTTACTTATAGTTGTCCTACCTCACCTAAATTCTCCAATCCATGACATGTATGTTTCAAGAAGTTTTGGTTAAAAATTTTTATTTAGGATTCTCATAGGACCTTTTAGAAGATCAAAGTGTCTTTCTAGTCTTTTAGAGGGGTTACTTAGTTGTGTTAAAAACGAACATAAACATGTAAAACATGCTTATCATTCTACCTTTGGGAGAATACAAAAACTTACTTATAGTTGTCCTACCTCACCTAAATTCTCCAATCCATGACATGTATGTTTCAAGAAGTTTTGGTTAAAAAGTTTTATTTAGGATTCTCATATGACCTTTTAGAAGATCAAAGTGTCTTTCTAGTCTTTTAGAGGGGTTACTTAGTTGTGTTAAAAACGAACATAAACATGTAAAACATGCTTATCATTCTACCTTTGGGAGAATACAAAAACTTACTTATAGTTGTCCTACTTCACCTAAATTCTCCAATCCATAACATATATGTTTCAAGAAGTTTTGGTTAAAAAGTTTTATTTAGGATTCTCATAGGACCTTTTAGAAGATCAAAGTGTCTTTCTAGCCTATTAGAGGGGTTACTTAGTTGTGTTACAATCGAACATAAACATGTAAAACATGCTTATCATTCTACCTTTGGGAGAATACAAAAACTTACTTATAGTTGTCCTACCTCACCTAAATTCTCCAATCCATGACATATATGTTTCAAGAAGTTTTGGTTAAAAAGTTTTATTTAGGATTATCATAGGAACTCGTAGAAGGTCAAAGTGTCTTTCTATTATTTAGAAGGGTTATTTAGGGGTGTTACAAATGAACATAAACTTGTATAAAATGATTCTCATTCTACCTTTAGGAGCATACAAAATCTTACTTATAGTTGTCTAACCTCACCTAAAATCTCCAATCCATGACACATATGTTTCAAGAATTGTTGTTTAAAAAGTTTTGTTTAGGATTCTCGTGGGACCTTTTACAAGATCAAAGTGTCTTTCTAGTATTTAGACGGGTTACTTAGGGGTGTTACAAACGAACATAAACTTGTATAAAATGCTTCTCATTCTACCTTAAGCAACATACAAAAACTTACTTATAGTTGTTTAACCTCACCTAAAACCCCCGATCCATGACACATATGTTTCAAGAATTTTTGTTTAAAAAGTTTTGTTTAGGATTCTCATAGGACCTTTTACAAGATTATAGTGTCTTTCGAGTATTTAGAAGGGTTACTTAGGGGTGTTACAAACGAACATAAACTTGTATAAAATGCTTCTCATTCTACCTTAAGGAGCATACAAAAACTTACTTATAGTTGTCCTACCTCACCTAAATTCTCCAATCCATGACATGTATGTTTCAAGAAGTTTTGGTTAAAATTTTTTATTTAGGATTCTCATAGGACCTTTTAGAAGATCAAAGTGTCTTTCTAGTCTTTTAGAGGGGTTACTTAGTTGTGTTAAAAACGAACATAAACATGTAAAACACGCTTATCATTCTACCTTTGGGAGAATACAAAAACTTACTTATAGTTGTCCTACTTCACCTAAATTCTCCAATCCATGACATATATGTTTCAAGAAGTTTTGGTTAAAAAGTTTTATTTAGGATTCTCATAGGACCTTTTAGAAGATCAAAGTGTCTTTCTAGCCTATTCGAGGGGTTACTTAGTTGTGTTACAATCGAACATAAACATGTAAAACATGCTTATCATTCTACCTTTGGGAGAATACAAAAACTTACTTATAGTTGTCCTACCTCACCTAAATTCTCCAATCCATGACATATATGTTTCAAGAAGTTTTGGTTAAAAAGTTTTATTTTGGATTCTCATAGGACCTTTTAGAAGATCAAAATGTTTTTCTAGTCTTTTGGAGGGGTTACTTAGTTGTGTTACAAACGAACATAAACATGTACAACATGCTTCTCATTCTACCTTTGGGAGCATACAAAAACTTACTTATAGTTGTCTTACTGCACTTAAATTCTCCAATCCATGACACATAGGTTTCAAGAAGTTTTGTTTAAAAAGTTTTGTTTAGGATTATCATAGGAACTTGTTGAAGGTCAGAGTGTCTTTCTATTATTTAGAAGGGTTATTTAGGGGTGTTACAAATGAACATAAACTTGTATAAAATGATTCTCATTCTACCTTAAGGAGCATACAAAAACTTACTTATAGTTGTCCTACCTCACCTAAATTCTCCAATCCATGACATGTATGTTTCAAGAAGTTTTGGTTAATTTTTTTATTTAGGATTCTCATAGGACCTTTTAGAAGATCAAAGTGTCTTACTAGTCTTTTAGAGGGGTTACTTAGTTGTGTTACAAACGAACATAAACATGTAAAACATGATTATCATTCTACCTTTAGTTTTTTATTTAGGATTCTCATATGACCTTATAGAAGATCAAAGTGTCATTCTAGTATTTAGACGGGTTACTTAGGCGTGTTACAAACGAACATAAACTTGTATAAAATACTTCTCATTCTACCTTAAGGAGCACACAAAAACTTACTTATAGTTGTCTTACCTCACCTAAATTCTCCAATCCATGACATATATGTTTCAAGAAGTTTTGTTTAAAAAGTTTTGTTTAGGATTCTCATAGGACCTTTTAGAAGATAAAAGTGTCTTTCTAGTCATTTAGAAGGGTTACTTCGGGGTGTTACAAACGAACAAAAAATTGTATAAAATGCTTCTCATTCTACGTTTAGGAGCATACAAAAACTTACTTATAGTTGTCTTACCTCACTTAAATTCTCCGATCCATGACATATATTTTAAGAAGTTTTGGTTAAAAAGTTTTATTTAGGATTCTCATAGGCATTTTAGAAGATCAAAGTGTCTTTCTAGCCTTTAGAGGGGTTAACTTAGTTGTGTTACAAACGGACATAAACATGTAAAACATGCTTATCATTCTACCTTTGGGAGAATACAAAAACTTACTTATAGTTGTCCTACTTCACCTAAATTCTCCAATCCATGACATATATGTTTCAAGAAGTTTTGGTTAAAAAGTTTTATTTAGGATTCTCATAGGACCTTTTAGAAGATCAAAGTGTCTTTCTAGCCTATTAGAGGGGTTACTTAGTTGTGTTACAATCGAACATAAACATGTAAAACATGCTTATCATTCTACCTTTGGGAGAATACAAAAACTTACTTATAGTTGTCCTACCTCACCTAAATTCTCCAATCCATGACATATATGTTTCAAGAAGTTTTGGTTAAAAAGTTTTATTTTGGATTCTCATAGGACCTTTTGAAGATCAAAATGTCTTTCTAGTCTTTTGGAGGGGTTACTTAGTTGTGTTACAAACGAACATAAACATGTACAACATGCTTCTCATTCTACCTTTGGGAGCATACAAAAACTTACTTATAGTTGTCTTACTGCACCTAAATTCTCCAATCCATGGCACATAGGTTTCAAGAAGCTTTGTTTAAAAAGTTTTGTTTAGGATTATCATAGGAACTTGTAGAAGGTCAAAGTGTCTTTCTATTATTTAGAAGGGTTATTTAGGGGTGTTACAAATGAACAAAAAATTGTATAAAATGATTCTCATTCTACCTTTAGGAGCATACAAAATCTTACTTATAGTTGTCTAACCTCACCTAAATCTCCAATCCATGACACATATGTTTCAAGAATTGTTGTTTAAAAAGTTTTGTTTAGGATTCTCATAGGACCTTTTACAAGATCAAGTGTCTCATTCTACCTTAAGCAACATACAAAAACTTACTTATAGTTGTTTAACTTCACCTAAACCCTCCAATCCACGACACATATGTTTCAAGAATTTTTGTTTAAAAAGTTTTGATTAGGATTCTCATAGGACTTTTTTCAAGATCATAGTGTCTTTCGAGTATTTAGAAGGGTTACTTAGGGGTGTTACAAACGAACATAAACTTGTATAAAATGCTTCTCATTCTACCTTAAGGAGCATACAAAAACTTACTTATAGTTGTCCTACCTGACCTAAATTCTCCAATCCATGACATGTATGTTTCAAGAAGTTTTGGTTAAAATTTTTTATTTAGGATTCTCATAGAACTTTTTAGAAGATCAAAGTGTCTTTATAGTCTTTTAGAGGGGTTACTTAGTTGTGTTACAAACAAACATAAACATGTAAAACATGCTTATCATTCTACCTTTGGGAGAATACAAAAATTTACTTATAGTTGTCCTACCTCACCTAAATTCTCCAATTCATGACATATATGTTTCAAGAAGTTTTGGTTAAAAAGTTTTATTTTGGATTCTCATAGGACCTTTTAGAAGATCAAAATATCTTTCTAGTATTTTGAAGGGGTTACTTAGTTGTGTTACAAATGGACATAAAGATGTACAACATGCTTCTCATTCTACCTTTGGGAGCATACAAAAACTTACTTATAGTTGTCTTACCGCACCTAAATTCTCCAATCCATGACACATAGGTTTCAAGAAGTTTTGTTTAAAAAGTTTTGTTTAGGATTATCGTAGGAACTTTTAGAAGGTCAAAGTGTCTTTCTAGTATTTAGAAGGGTTATTTAGGGGTGTTACAAACGAACATAAACTTATATAAAATGATTTTCATTCTACCTTTAGGAGCATACAAAATCTTACTTATAGTTGTCTAACCTCACCTAAAATCTCCAATCCATGACACATATGTTTCAAGAATTGTTGTTTAAAAAGTTTTGTTTAGGATTCTCATAGGACCTTTTACAAGATCAAAGTGTCTTTCTAGTATTTAGACGAGTTACTTAGGGGTGTTACAAACGAACAAAAACTTGTATAAAATGCTTCTCATTCTACCTTAAGCAACATACAAAAACTTACTTATAGTTGTTTAACTTCACCTAAAACCTCCAATCCATGACACATATGTTTCAAGATTTTTTGTTTAAAAAGTTTTGATTAGGATTCTCATAGGACCTTTTACAAGATCATAGTGTCTTTCGAGTATTTAGAAGGGTTACTTAGGGGTGTTACAAACGAACATAAACTTGTATAAAATGCTTCTCATTCTACCTTAAGGAGCATACAAAAACTTACTTATAGTTGTCCTACCTGACCTAAATTCTCCAATCCATGACATGTATGTTTCAAGAAGTTTTGGTTAAAATTTTTTATTTAGGATTCTCATAGGACCTTTTAGAAGATCAAAGTGTCTTTCTAGTCTTTTAGAGGGGTTACTTAGTTGTGTTACAAACAAACATAAACATGTAAAACATGCTTATCATTCTACCTTTGGGAGAATACAAAAATTTACTTATAGTTGTCCTACCTCACCTAAATTCTCCAATTCATGACATATATGTTTCAAGAAGTTTTGGTTAAAAAGTTTTATTTTGGATTCTCATAGGACCTTTTAGAAGATCAAAATGTCTTTCTAGGATTTTGGAGGGGTTACTTAGTTGTGTTACAAACGGACATAAACATGTACAACATGCTTCTCATTCTACCTTTGGGGCATACAAAAACTTACTTATAGTTGTCTTACCGCACCTAAATTCTCCAATCCATGACACATAGGTTTCAAGAAGTTTTGTTTAAAAAGTTTTGTTTAGGATTATCGTAGGAACTTTTAGAAGGTCAAAGTGTCTTTCTAGTATTTAGAAGGGTTATTTAGGGGTGTTACAAACGAACATAAACTTATATAAAATGATTTTCATTCTACCTTTAGGAGCATACAAAATCTTACTTATAGTTGTCTAACCTCACCTAAAATCTCCAATCCATGACACATATGTTTCAAGAATTGTTGTTTAAAAAGTTTTGTTTAGGATTCTCATAGGACCTTTTACAAGATCAAAGTGTCTTTCTAGTATTTAGACGGGTTACTTAGGGGTGTTACAAACGAACATAAACTTGTATAAAATGCTTCTCATTCTACCTTAAGGAGCAAAAACTTACTTATAGTTGTCTTACCTCACCTAAATTTTCCAATCCATGACACATATGTTTCAAGAAGTTTTGGTTAAAAAGTTTTATTTAGGATTTTCATAGGACCTTTTAGAAGATCAAAGTGTCTTTCTAGTCTTTTAGAAGGGTTACTTAGTGGTGTTACAAACGAACAAAAACATGTACAACATGCTTCTCCTTCTACCTTTAAAAGCATACAAAAACTTACTTATAATTGTCTAACCTCACCTAAATTCACCAATCCATGACACATATGTTTCAAGAAGTTTTGTTTAAAAAGTTTTGTTTAGGATTCTCATAGCACCTTTTAGAAGAATAAAGTGTCTTTCTAGTCATTTAGAAGGGTTACTTAGGGATATTACAAACGAACAAAAACTTGTATAAAATGCTTCTCATTCTACCTTTAGGAGCATACAAAAACTTACCTATAGTTGTCTTACCTCACCTAAATTCTCCAATCCATGATACATATATGTTTCAAGAAGTTTTGGTTAAAAAGTTTTATTGAGGATTCTCATAGGACCTTTTAGAAGATCAAAGTGTCTTTTTAGCCTATTAGAGGGGTTACTTAGTTGTGTTACAATCGAACATAAACATGTACAACATGCTTCTCATTGTACCTTTGGGAGCACACCAAAACTTACTTATAGTTGTCTTACCTCACCTAAATTCTCCAATCCATGACATATATGTTTCAAGAAGTTTTGTTTATAAAATTTTGTTTAGGATTCTCACGGGACCTTTTAGAAGATCAAAGTGTCTTTCTAGTATTTAGAAGGGTTATTTAGGGGTGTTAAAAACGAACATATATTTGTATAAAATGCTTCTCATTCTACGTATAGGAGCATACAAAAACTTACTTATTGTTCTCTTACCTCACCTAAATTCTCCAATCCATGACATATATGTTTGAAGAAGTTTTAGTTAAAAAGTTTTATTTAGGATTCTCATAGGACCTTTTAGAAGATCAAAGCGTCTTTCTAGTCATTTGGAGGGGTAACTTAGTTGCGTTACAAACGAACATAAACATGTACAACATGCTTCTCATTCTACCTTTGGGAGCATACAAAAACTTACTTATAGTTGTCTTACCGCACCTAAATTCTCCAATCCATGACACATAGGTTTCAAGAAGTTTTGTTTAAAAAGTTTTGTTTAGGATTATCATAGGAACTTTTAGAAGGTCAGAGTGTCTTTCTAGTATTTAGAAGGGTTATTTAGGGGTGTTACAAACGAACATAAACTTGCATAAAATGATTCTCATTCTACCTTTAGGAGCATACAAAAACTTACTTATAATTGTCTAACCTCACCTAAAATCTCCAATCCATGACACATATGTTTCAAGAATTGTTGTTTAAAAAGTTTTGTTTAGGATTCTCATAGGACCTTTTTCCAGATCAAAGTGTCTTTCTAGTATTTAGAAGGGTTACTTAGGGGTGTTACAAACGAACATAAACTTGTCTAAAATGCTTCTCATTCTACCTTAAGGAGCATACAAAAACTTACTTAGAGTTGTCCTACCTCACCTAAATTCTCCAATCCATGACATATATGTTTCAAGAAGTTTTGGTTAAAAAGTTTAGTTTAGGATTCTCATAGGACCTTTTTCAAGATCAAAGTGTCTTTCTAGTATTTAGAAGGGTTACTTAGGGGTGTTACAAACGAACATAAACTTGTATAAAATGCTTCTCATTCTACCTTAAGGAGCATAGAGAAACTTACTTCGAGTTGTCCTACCTCACCTAAATTCTCCAATCCATGACATATATGTTTCAATAAGTTTTGGTTAAAATTTTTTATTTAGGATTCTCATAGGACCTTTTAGAAGATCAAAGTGTCTTTCTAGTCTTTTGGAGGGGTTACTTAGTTGTGTTACAAACGAACATAAACATGTACAACATGCTTCTCATTCTACCTTTGGGAGCATACAAAAACTTACTTATAGTTGTCTTACCGCACCTAGATTCTCCAATCCATGACACATAGGTTTCAAGAAGTTTTGTTTAAAATGTTTTGTTTTGGATTATCATAGGAACTTTTAGAAGGTCAAAGTGTCTTTCTAGTGTTTTGGAGGGGTTACTTAGTTGTGTTACAAACGAACATAAACATGTACAACATGCTTCTCATTCTACCTTTGGGAGCATACAAAAACTTACTTACAGTTGTCTTACCGCACCTAAATTCTCCAATCCATGACACATAGGCTTCAAGAAGTTTTGTTTAAAAAGTTTCATTTAGGATTATCATAGGAACTTTTAGAAGGTCAGAGTGTCTTTCTAGTATTTAGAAGGGTTATTTATGGGTGTTACAAACGAACATAAACTTGTATAAAATGATTCTCATTCTACCTTTAGGAGCATACAAAATCTTACTTATAGTTGTCTAAGCTCACCTAAAATCTCCAATCCTTGACACATATGTTTCAAGAATTGTTGTTTAAAAAGTTTTATTTAGGATTCTCATAGGACCTTTTACAAGATCAAAGTGTCTTTCTAGTATTTAGACGGGTTACTTAGGGGTGTTACAAACGAACATAAACTTGTATAAAATGCTTCTCATTCTACCTTAAGGAGCAAAAACTTACTTATAGTTGTCTTACCTCACCTAAATTCTCCAATCCATGACACATATGTTTCAAGAAGTTTTATTTAGGATTTTCATAGGACATTTTAGAAGATCAAAGTGTCTTTCTAGTCTTTTAGAAGGGTTACTTAGTGGTGTTATGATGTGATCCTGCCCAGCACTAAAAACATGGACCTTGAACCTGAGCTTGTACCTGATGGAACTAAAGACCTGGAGCATGAACTTGATGGAAATAAGCTTGTAGCTGAGGAGAATGGAGCTAAGGAGCAGCTTGAACCAGAGGAGAAAGGAGAGCAAGGATCAGAAGCTTTGCACATACCAATTGGACCAATGACCAGAGCTAAGGCAAAGCAATTCAAGCAAGCCTTCTACACCCTTCTGAGAGTTTTTGAAGTATAAGAGATTAGGGTTCTTGTAAGAGAGAGTGATGGAGGCGCAGCAAAGAGAGAATGAGGTTTCAAAACCCTTAACCTTTTCATTTGTGGTTACAACATATATATAGGTCTTACAACACATGAATGGTTTAACCTAAAGTAGAAACAAGACAAAATGAGAGGAGACCAGGTCAGAGCAGGTCTGAGGATGCGCCAGGAGGTGAGAGAAAGGGTGTGGACCACTTGTGGTCCCCACCAGACAAAACCCTCCTAAAACCCTAACGGCTCTTTCTCTGTCCCAACGGATCTCTCTCCTTCTTGTATCTGAATTAAGTTGGCGCCTCTTCAAATGTGTTGTCCCCAACTTTGCACTTTGATAATGTGCAAGACTTGTGCATTACACAATCTTAACACATTGATAATATCATGATCAATACTCCCCCTCAAGTTCAGACTTTGGAATCACCCTAAAGGCTGAACTTGGAATGATCATGGCAACACCTCATTAAAAACCTTGATGTGGAAAACCACTTGGGACAAAACCACATCAAGGGAAAAAGAGTATGCTGCTCATGAGTCAGGAGAGTTCTAATCATGGATAGCCACCAGCCCTAGTTTGCCAAATACATGAGTGCAAACCTTAAGACTAGCAGCCTTTGTGAAGATGTCTGCAAGCTGATCTTCACTCTTTGTGTAACAAGGCAGAATGGTTCCATCTTCAATCTTCTCCCTTACCTTGTGACAATCAATCTCAATGTGTTTTGTCCTCTCATGAAACACTGAGTTGGTTGCAATGTGAATAGCAGCCTGGTTGTCACAATGGAAGGTGATTGGACTTGATTGCTCTATGCCAAAGTCCTTGAGCAGAGCCTTCAGCCATGTTAACTCGGTTGCAAGCTTCCTCATTGCCCTATACTCAGCTTCAGCACTAGAACAAGATACCACCTTCTGCTTCTTTGTCTTCCAAGTTACCAAGTTGCCTCCAATGAAGGTGCAATAGCCGGTTGTTGATCTCCTATTACTCTTATCACCTGCCCAATCTGCATCACAATAGCCAACAATCTCTGTGCTCTCATTCTTACCCATCCAAATGCCTTGTCCAGTTGATCCTTTGAGATATCTGAGTATCCTCTCAATCAAACTCCAATGGTACACTGTGGGTGATTGCATATGTTGACTAACTTGATTCACAGCAAAGCACAAGTCTGGTCTTGTGAGAGTGAGGTAGATAAGCTTCCCAACCAGCCTCCTATACAATGAGACATCCTTGAACTTGACTTCATCTGATTTCTCCCCCTTTCTATTGACTTGGTAGCCATCTTCAAGAGGAGTCTTTGCAATCTTGCAATCAAGCATACTTGTTTCTGTCAACAAGTCCTTAACATACTTCCTTTGGGACAGAAACAATCCATCATTGAATCTGCAAACTTCAATGCCCAAGAAGTACTTCAACTCTCCAAGGTCTTTAATATCAAAGGAACTCTTGAGGAAATCCTTTGTAGACTGAATCCCATCATTATCACTTCCTGTGATAATCAAATCATCCACATAAATCAGAACTACCACCACTCCTTGGGCACTTTGAAGTGTGAACAATGTGTGATCAGATTGAGACTTCTTGAAACCATGGTCCATGAGAGTGTGACTAAGCTTATGGTACCATGCCCTTGGTGATTGCTTCAGACCATAAATTGCCCTTCTCAGCCTCAATACTTCACCATCTTTACACAAGTGCTTCAATCCTGGTGGTGGAGTCATATACACTTCCTCTTCAAGTTCACCTTGTAGAAAAGCATTCTTCACATCCATTTGCCATAGATTCCATGAGAGGTTGGTGGCTAAGCTCAATGTGACTCTCACTGTGTGAAGTTTAGCCACTGGTGCAAAGGTATCTGTATAGTCTTCTCCATAGGTTTGAGTGAATCCCCTTGCTACTAGCCTTGCCTTGTACCTCTCTATGTCTCCATTGCTTTTATACTTGATTGTGAAGACCCATTTAGAGCTAACAGTCTTCTTCTTTTTCGGCAGCTTCTCTACAATCCAAGTATGGTTCCTCTCCATAGCTTCTTTCTCATCCTTTACTGCATCCATCCAAACCTTGGTACCCTCAGCCTCTTCATAAGTCTTAGGAACTTGGTTTAGCTCAATCTTTCCAAGAAAGGCCTTGTGACTAGATGGTAGCAAGTCAATAGAACAAGTATACTGACTAGGATGAGCTACTGCTTGGTTGTTGTAGTAGACTCTTGTCTTCATCCATTCTGATGGATCTTTCTTTTCCCTTGTGCTTCTCCTGAGTTGCTGAACCTGTTAATCAACCACTTCCTCATTACCCACTGCCTCTTGATAAACCATCTCATCCTCATCCATATCCAAGTCCACTTGGTTCTGATCTTGAGGTAGAGTGTCTTCTTGAGCTTGAGCCGGTTCCTGAGTGTGTGTTGCTGGTTCAGTATCCTCTTGTTGAGCTTCCTGAGTAGGTGTCTCAGCCTTTTCTGGCCGTGGGGTGTCATTGCCCAAGTGATCCAACAAGTACTTCAAACTTGTAGCCAAATCAGAAGGTGATCTTGAAAGATCTTTCAAACCTTCCCAATCCTTCTTCTCATAGTAACTCTGCCCCTCAATGAACTTAACATCCCTTGAAACATAGGTCCTGTTGTTGCTTGGATCAAAACACTTGTAGCCCTTCTGAGTTGTGGAGTATCCCAGAAACATACATCTTGTGCTCTTAGCATCTAGCTTGTTCCTTTGATCTCCTGAGATATATACAAAACACACACAACCAAACACACGTAAGTGTTCAATAAATGGTTTGGCTTTGTTCAATACCTCATATGGTGAAATGTCTTGAAGAACTCTAGTTGGGATCCTGTTGATGAGATAGCATGCTGCCAACACTGCATCTCCCCAAAATCTCATAGGAACATTGGTGTGGAACATCATGGACCTAGCAGCTTCCATGAGGTGTCTGTTCTTCCTTTCAGCCACACCATTTTGTTGGGGAATATGGGGACAGCTTGTTTGATGAAGGATCCCACATTTGTTCAAGTGAGCTTTGAATCTTTGGCTTGTATACTCTCCTCCATTATCTGACCTAAACACTTTGATCTTGGCATTAAACTGATTAGTAACATAGTTTTGGAAATTTAAAAATGCATCAAACACCCTAACTTTAGATGGAAGCAAAGTTACCCAAGTATATTTTGATTTTTCATCTATGAAGGTCACAAAATACTTGTTTCTATCTCTAGACAGACAAGGTGAAGTCCAAACATCAGAGTGCACAAGATCAAAACAATGTTCATAGATAGTAGTTGATTTAGGAAAAACAGTTCTACAATGTTTGCCAAGAATACAAGCTTCACAAGTTGAATGATCAAAGCTAACATTAGGCAACATTAAGTTCAAAGCACGAGCATGAGGATGTCCTAGTCTAGCATGCCATAGGACATTTTGATTGAAAGAAAAACAGGATTTAAAAGCTAATGAATCCGAGTTGCTTGGAGAAGTGTCTTCAAGGAGGTAAAGCTCATCTTGTGTACCACCTCTTCCAATAACCTTTCCATTCTTAATATCCTGAAAACAAACATCATTAGGCCCAAAGATAACATTGCAATTCAAGTCTTTAGTGATCCTCTTAACCGACAGCAAGTTAGACTTAAACTTAGGAACATAGAATGCATCACTTTCCTTGTTAAATAATCTCAACTTTCCTGTACCAATTATAGGGATCCCTTGACCATCAGCTATAGTTACTCTTCCTAGGGCAGGTTTAATGTTCTCCAACAACTTAGCATTACTAATCATATGGTGAGAAGCTCCTGAATCTACTACCAACTTATGATCAGTTTTACTAAGCATTTTATGTGAAAATAAAGAGATACCAGAGAGTTTAGAGGCATAAGCCTTGATGAGATCCTCAAGGTCACTCTTCTTGACATACTCAGTGGCTGTGTAGAGAGCAAGCTCCCCTCCTTGAGCTGAAGTGGAGGCTGGTTCATTCACAGCTTCTTGTGAGATGTTTGCATTTGCCCTTGAGTTCTTGAACTTGTCTGGTTTGAGGTGGGGATGAAGAACCCAACATTTATCCTTGGAGTGGCCTTTCCTCTTGCAATGATCACAAAATGGCGCCTTCTTCTCCTCAGGTTTGAAGCCGGCTTTGTTGGCAGTCACCAACTCCCCCTTTCCTCCAAACAAGCCAATGTTTCCTTCTTCCTTTTGGAGCCTTGAGCACACCTCTTCAAAATCAGGAAGTGTAGTCTCCCTTAGGATCTTCATGATGGCATCATTGTAAACCGGATTCAAGTTGAGTAGAAGGCCAAAGATCTTGTCTTGCTCCTTTCTCTCAATGAGAACCTTAGGGTTTAAAGTACTTGGCCTTAGCATCTCAAGTTCAGACCATGCTGAAGAGAACTTCCCAAGATACTTGGTAAAGTCATGGTCTTCTTGTTTCAGCTCATTTATGACCTTCTTCACCTCATATACTCTGCTCAGATTTGAAACATCTCCATAAATCTTCTTGAGAGTGTCCCACAATGACTTGGCTGTCTCACAATGAGAATAAGCTTCAAGGATGGATGGGTCAAGAGAGTTTTGGAGAAAGCCAAGCACAAGCTGATCTTCTTGAAACCATTTAGCTTCTGCCTTCTTAGTTTCCTCATCCTTCTTCTTGGCTTCATCTTCTTCAGTTGGTGTTTTATCCTCCAAGATGTGATCCCATAATCCTCTTCCACAAATGGCAGTCTTGATGGTCCTTTGCCATGTCCTATAGTTGATACCTTTGAGCACAACAGGGACAACAGTAGGCCTTAAGCTGGAGCTAAGATGAGCAGAGTCTTCCATGGCAAAAAGCTGAGTGAGAGTAGTTGAAACTTTGAAGGACCGAGAGTGAACAAGTTTGGACCGAGAGCTTTAGGTTTTTCTGTGGACCGAGAGTATGAGGAAGCTGAGAGAATGAGAGCTTAGGAACAAGTATGAGGGTTTTTGAGCAGAGATGATGAAAGAAATTAGAGAATGGAAGCTTAGGAACCGAGAGAATTAGGTGAGAGAGATTTAGGGTTTTTAGACCGAGAACAAGCTGCAGCCGGAGAGTGATGAATCAAAGAGAGAGAATCAAGAGAATATTAAGAGAATGAGGAACATTGCTCTGATACCATGAGAGTTTTTGAAGTATAAGAGATTAGGGTTCTTGTAAGAGAGAGTGATGGAGGCGCAGCAAAGAGAGAATGAGGTTTCAAAACCCTTAACCTTTTCATTTGTGGTTACAACATATATATAGGTCTTACAACACATGAATGGTTTAACCTAAAGTAGAAAAAAGACAAAATGAGAGGAGACCAGGTCAGAGCAGGTCTGAGGATGCGCCAGGAGGTGAGAGAAAGGGTGTGGACCACTTGTGGTCCCCACCAGACAAAACCCTCCTAAAACCCTAACGGCTCTTTCTCTGTCCCAACGGCTCTCTCTCCTTCTTGTATCTGAATTAAGTTGGCGCCTCTTCAAATGTGTTGTCCCCAACTTTGCACTTTGATAATGTGCAAGACTTGTGCATTACACAATCTTAACACATTGATAATATCATGATCAATACCTTCTACACCACGTCCAAGGCCAACTTGAGTGTGCTAATCCAGCCACCTTGGTTGTGATTCAAGCCACTTAAGTCATCAGTAATGGAGGTGTGTGGACTTGTACTCTTTTTCCCTCCTCTTGGTTTTGTCCCAATGGGTTTTCCAAGAGAGGTTTTTAATGAGGCAAGCCCACATACTATTATCCTTTCCCATTGCTGATCCATAAGGCCCATAACCTATTTGAAAGTGGGATTTCGAAATTCTAAGTGTTTAATTAGTCTTTGTGTTATTTCCTAGGTGTGTTAATTGCTGCTCATGCAGCCTTGTTGCATTTTCTATTTAAAACTCTTTGTAGTCATTTCTGAATTTTTATCAAACATCTTTTATCTAAAAACTTCTCTGAAACTTGTTTGATCTGGGTAGTGTGTAATATCTACTCTGGATGGTGTGTAATATCCATCTATCTTAGTGTTCTCTTGGTGTGTCATATCCTAGAGGTTCTAAGTCTGAAAGCCTTGAAGGATTTCGCAACTTCAGGGAGTTTCTATCAATCCAGTTCGTCCACAATCATCTCCTCAATCCATATCAATCACAGATCATTCCATTCCATCCGCTGCCATACCGCAATTCAGTCCATCTTGTGTCTCACGGCCAGAATTCCATCTAATCAACACTCCAGCCACAAAGTTCATCCTAGGGCAAGTGATTCTCCAATCCAGGATTATATCATGTGGTATCAGAGCAGACTTTGTGCCCAGGTTGTGTTGCTTCAAGCCTAGAACTTCTTTACAAATTCGTAACTTTTTCTGATCGATTTGTCTCTTGGTATTCCGATTAATTAGAAACGATTTGAGAGATAAATCTTTATAGGAACTTGAAGTTTAGAGTCTGATCTATCCAGTTTAGGCTTTGGAATCATTAGAATCAGAGTAGAAACACGATTTCTAGGAAGATCAAAATTCGCAACTTTTCAGAAATTTTCTGCAACTTTTGTCTTTTGGCATTCTGTTAATTTCGTGATTGTTACTGATCAAAACCTGTTAGAAACTTGTGTCAAAGAACTCCTTACTTGTTCTGTGATTTGTTTGTGGACAGGAAACATGGTGGGTACAAACAATGGTGGTGAAGAATCCTCAAACTCCATCAACCAACAACTCCTTTCCTCCTTTAAAGCCATGATAGAAGAAAGTTTAGGAACCAAGTTCTACACAAGATGTCATGTCCAAGGCAAGGTATGCAGCCTCATGATTGATAAAAGGAGTTGCAATAATTTGGCGAGTGAATACATGGTTAAAAAGCTTGGATTAAAAGTGAAGCAACATCCATGGCTTGATGATGATTACAAATTAAGAGTGAGCCGCCAAGTGATGATTTCCATAACCATTGGAAAGTATGAGGACGAGGTTCTGTGTGATATCCTACCAATGGAATCATGTCACATCATTCTTGGGAAACCATGGCAGAACAAACGTCAAGCAATCCATGATGTTCTCAAAAACCGATATTCGTTCAAGTACAAAGGAGGAAAGATTAGTCTGATCTCAATGACACCAGATGAAATTCAACAAGATCAGCTAATTCTAAAACAAAGAATGAGACAGGTTGTAGGTGAATCTCTTAACCCTCCTCACCAGAAAGAAAAGGTTCTTGTGACTGATTCTAAAGAAAATCCTACGAGTTTAACTAAAATTGCACCGGAGCTGCCATCTCCGAGTGAGAGTTCTTCTCTTTTGCAGGACTCTAAGGAGACAGTAGATGACCCAAAAGAGATACCACCCATCCGTGACGAGGAACCACAAGGAGAATCACCAGCAGAAACACAAGGGAGTTTGTCTTTGGTTAGTGACTTGGAGCGGCCAACCCAACTCGTCCCAGAACCAGTCTTTATGCCATTTCCTTTTGACTACCCAAGAAAGCACTGTAAGGAAATTGACTTGGCTAGGACTGAACCTAATTTGTTTATTTTGATTTCTGCTGAAGATGAAAAACGCTTTGGTTTAGAAAATAAGAAAGAGTTTCGTGTTTCAAAACCTGTTTTTGACAAATTGATTCCAAGTTTTGAAACATTCACACCTGAAAAGTTCTTTAAGCCAAAAGATTTTATGTTTGATGAGTTTCATGAATTTAACTCTTCTTTGAGAGTTTCTTTGTTTAGCAACAATGCATGTGAGCTTTTTAGAACTAAAACAGATTATGCATTGTTTAAAGCTTTTCCTGAATTGAATCATTTGCTTAAAAACTTGTTGAGTGAATCAAATCAGTTTAATGATTTTTGCAAATCAACTTTGAAATATCATGTTTTTGAATTCTCTACTTCAAGTATAATGCACTTGTTCTGCCCCATGAGTGTTCAGAAAGGAACAGGAACCATGGAGAAGCATAAGTACTTGGGAGAATTGACAATCAAAGAAAAGCCACCAGATTTGCATCAGCCTCAACCCATCTACAAAGAATTCAAACGAAGAACCATGAGTGGAGCTGGAGAGTTCACTAGAAGCAAGTCAATACTGAATCATGGAGATCTTGTAATCTTGCAGGTTAGATCAACAAACCAGGAGCAAGGAAATGCCCAAGCTTCATCAATGTTCAAAGACAAACCACCAGATGCATTACTTATGTTCATACCCAACTACAATTCCCAGCAAGGTAAGGAAATTATTGTGGCTGATACAATAATTCCAAAGTATGCATCTCTTCTTATCCCTAATGCTGAATTGTTGGAATTTGAACACATTAGAGTGCTTTACAATTCAAATGATAACTTGAAGAATGTGTTCCCAATTTGTGAAAAGTTTGAGCACAAGAAGTTCTTTAGGCATGGAGGTTTTATATTTGATAGAAATAAATTGTGTAAGCCTAGTTATTCTTTGCTGAATTCTGTTTTGAAGAGTATTGATAAACTCACTAGTGCTTCACACTTTGCTGAATTGTTCTTTGGAGAGGTTGTTTACTATGATAGCATTCTGAGTTTTAACTTAGATGATCCTGTTAAACATGTGAAATTTGTTTTAGATGATCTAAGTAGGAAATTGCTTACTAGTAGACATGATTATTATAGCTTTTGCACCCATGATCTTTTGTCTCGAGATTTTGCTGTGAGTATACAGGATGGGGAGCTAAATTTTCATGACCCAAAAACGTGGATCTACCATGTGTGGCTTAAGAAGATAGCTGTGCAAGTTTTCCTTGAGCCAATGGAGTATGAAAACTATTGATCATGATAAGAGCAAATGTGCAAGCTTGTGTATTACCAAAGTGTGCACAAACATTGCACATTTGATAATGATCAAATAATGGGACATTATGAAGGGTTTAAGAGGCGCCAATCTTGCTGAAGCATAAGGAGCAGTTTGATGTCCAAAATGTAGCCGTTGGTGACTTAGGGAGAGTTGGCGCCAATGTGGTCCCAAAGTGGTCCACACTCTCTCTCCTTTTCCTGCCACGGTTCAGACCTGCTACATTATGTCTTATTATGCAGTTTGTCTCTTTCTCATTTAGGTTAAACATTTGCAAGAGTGTATTGCCTATATAATGTCTTGTAAACATCAAAATGAAGTTAAGGGTTTATGAACCTCATTCTCTCTCTCTTTACTTCTGCGCATACTCTCTCTTCTTTAGCATGAACCCTAATGTTCATACACTCTAAATCTATCATGGTATCAGAGAAAGATCTCTACTTTCTTTGATTCTCTCTTCATTTCACCATTCTCTTACTCTTAAGATCATTAATCTTCAGCTCATCATTCTCTGTCCGAAAATTCTCTGTCCTAAATCTCTCACGGTTCCTTCTAAATCTCTCACGGTTCCTCACTTGTTCATCACTCTTACTCTCTGTCCTAAACCCTAAGTCTTGCACCAAGCATCAGTCTCTCGGTCATTAGTTGCTTCTCGGTCTTAAAACCCTAGAAGCTTCTCACTCTTCTCGGTTACTCAAGATTCCAACTCTTCTCGGTTACTCAAGTCCTCACTCACTCTCTTCAGTCACTCTCCATGGAAGACTCTACTCATCTTAGCTCCAGCTTGAGGCCTACTGTTGTCCCTGTTATGCTCAAAGGTATCAACTATAGGACATGGCAAAGGACCATCAAGACTGCTATTTGTGGAAGAGGTTTGTGGGAACACATCTTGGAGGATAAAACACCAACTGAAGAAGATGAAGCCAAGAAGAAGGATGAGGAAACTAAGAAGGCAGAAGCTAAATGGTTTCAAGAAGATCAGCTTGTGCTTGGCTTTCTCCAAAACTCTCTTGACCCATCCATCCTTGAAGCTTATTCTCATTGTGAGACAGCCAAGTCATTGTGGGATACTCTCAAGAAGATTTATGGAGATGTTTCAAATCTGAGCAGAGTATATGAGGTGAAGAAGGCCATAAATGAGCTGAAACAAGAAGACCATGACTTTACCAAGTATCTTGGGAAGTTCTCTTCAGCATCGTCTGAACTTGAGATGCTAAGGCCAAGCACTTTAAACCCCAAGGTTCTCATTGAGAGAAAGGAACAAGACAAGATCTTTGGCCTTCTACTCAACTTGAATCCGGTTTACAATGATGCTATCATGAAGATCCTAAGGGAGACTACACTTCCTGATTTTGAAGAGGTGTGCTCAAGGCTCCAAAAGGAAGAAGGAAACATTGGTTTGTTTGGAGGAAAGGGGGAGTTGGTGACTGCCAACAAAGCCGGCTTCAAGACTGAGGAGAAGAAGGCGCCATTTTGTGATCATTGCAAGAGGAAAGGCCACTCCAAGGATAAGTGTTGGGTCCTTCATCCCCACCTCAAACCAGACAAGTTCAAGAACTCAAGGGCAAATGCAAACATCTCACAAGAAGCTGTGAATGAACCAGCCTCCACTTCAGCTCAAGGAGGGGAGCTTGCACTCTACACAGCCACTGAGTATGTCAAGAAGAGTGACCTTGAGGATCTCATCAAGGCTTATGCCTCTAAACTCTCTGGTATCTCTTTATTCTCACATAAATTGCTTAGTAAAACTGATCATAAGTTGGTAGTAGATTCAGGAGCTTCTCATCATATGATTAGTAATGCTAAGTTGTTGGAGAACATTAAACCTGCCCTAGGAAGAGTAACTATAGCTGATGGTCAAGGGATTCCAATAATAGGTACAGGAAAGTTGAGATTATTTAACAAGGAAAGTGATGCATTCTATGTTCCTAAGTTTAAGTCCAACTTGCTGTCGGTTAAGAGGATCACTAAAGACTTGAATTGCAATGTTATCTTTGGGCCTAATGATGTTTGCTTTCAGGATATTAAGAATGGAAAGGTTATTGGAAGAGGTGGTACACAAGATGAGCTTTACCTCCTTGAAGACACTTCTCCAAGCAACTCGGATTCATTAGCTTTTAAATCCTGTTTTTCTTTCAATCAAAATGTCCTATGGCATGCTAGACTAGGACATCCTCATGCTCGTGCTTTGAACTTAATGTTGCCTAATGTTAGCTTTGATCATTCAACTTGTGAAGCTTGTATTCTTGGCAAACATTGTAGAACTATCTTTCCTAAATCAACTGCTATCTATGAACATTGTTTTGATCTTGTGCACTCTGATGTTTGGACCTCACCTTGTCTGTCTAGAGATAGAAACAAGTACTTTGTGACCTTCATAGATGAAAAATCAAAATATACTTGGGTAACATTGCTGCCATCTAAAGATAGGGTGTTTGATGCATTTTTGAATTTCCAAAACTATGTTACTAATCAGTTTAATGCCAAGATCAAAGTGTTTAGGTCAGATAATGGAGGAGAGTATACAAGCCAAAGATTCAAAGCTCACTTGAACAAATGTGGGATCCTTCATCAAACAAGCTGTCCCCATACTCCTCAACAAAATGGTGTGGCTGAAAGGAAGAATAGACATCTCATGGAAGTTGCTAGGTCTATGATGTTCCACACCAATGTTCCTAAGAGGTTTTGGGGAGATGCAGTGTTGGCAGCATGCTATCTTATCAACAGGATCCCAACTAGAATCCTTCAAGACATTTCACCATATGAGGTATTGAACAAAGCCAAACCATTTATTGAACACTTACGTGTGTTTGGTTGTGTTTGTTTTGTATATATCTCAGGAGATCAAAGGGATAAGCTAGATGCTAAGAGCATAAGGTGTATGTTCCTTGGATACTCCACAACTCAGAAGGGCTACAAGTGTTTTGATCCAAGCAACAACAGGACCTATGTTTCAAGGGATGTTAAGTTCATTGAGGGGCAGAGATACTATGAGAAGAAGGATTGGGAAGGTTTGAAGGACCTCTCAAGATCACCTTCAGATTTGGCAACAAGTTTGAAGTACTTGTTGGATCACTTGGGTAATGATACCCCACGGCCAGAGAAGCATGACACAACTACCCAAGAAGCTCAACAAGAGGATACTGAACCAGCAACACACACACATGAACCGGCTGAAACTCAAGAAGACACTCCACCTCAAGATCAGAACCAAGTGGACTTGGATATGAATGAGGATGAGATGGTTTATCAAGAGGCAGTGGGTAATGAGGAGGTGGTTGATCAACAGGTTCAGCAACTCAGGAGAAGCACAAGGGAAAAGAAAGATCCATCAGAATGGATGAAGACAAGAGTCTACTACAACAACCAAGCAGTAGCTCATCCTAGTCAGTCTACTTGTTCTATTGACTTGCTGCCATCTAGTCACAAGGCCTTTCTTGGGAAGATTGAGCTAAACCAGGTTCCTAAGACTTATGAAGAGGCTGAGGGTATCAAGGTTTGGATGGATGCAGTCAAGGATGAGAAAGAAGCTATGGAGAGGAACCACACTTGGATTGTGGAGAAGCTGCCAAAAAGAAAGAAGACTGTCAGCTCTAAATGGGTCTTCACGATCAAGTATAAAAGCAATGGAGACATAGAGAGGTACAAGGCAAGGCTAGTGGCAAGGGGCTTTACTCAAACCTATGGAGAAGACTATACAGACACCTTTGCACCAGTGGCTAAACTCCATACAGTGAGAGTCACATTGAGCCTAGCCACAAACCTCTCATGGAATCTATGGCAAATGGATGTGAAGAATGCCTTTCTACAAGGTGAACTTGAAGAGGAAGTGTATATGACTCCACCACCAGGTTTGAAGCACTTGTGTAAAGATGGTGAAGTGTTGAGGCTGAGAAGGGCAATTTATGGTCTGAAGCAATCACCAAGGGCATGGTACCATAAGCTCAGTCACACTCTCATGGACCATGGTTTCAAGAAGTCTCAATCTGATCACACATTGTTCACACTTCAAAGTGCTCAAGGAGTGGTGGTAGTTCTGATATATGTGGATGATTTGATCATCACAGGAAGTGATAATGATGGGATTCAATCCACAAAGGCGTTTCTCAACAGTTCCTTTGATATCAAGGACCTTGGTGAGTTGAAGTACTTCTTGGGCATTGAAGTTTGCAGATTCAATGATGGATTGTTTCTGTCCCAAAGGAAGTATGTTAAGGACTTGTTGACAGAAACAAGTATGCTTGATTGCAAGATTGCAAAGACTCCTCTTGAAGATGGCTACCAAGTCAATAGAAAGGGGGAGAAATCAGATGAAGTCAAGTTCAAGGATGTCTCATTGTATAGGAGGCTGGTTGGGAAGCTTATCTACCTCACTCTCACAAGACCAGACTTGTGTTTTGCTGTGAATCAAGTTAGCCAACATATGCAATCACCCACAGTGTATCATTGGAGTTTGATTGAGAGGATACTCAGATATCTCAAAGGATCAACTGAACAAGGTATTTGGATGGGTAAGAATGAGAGCACAGAGATTGTTGGCTATTGTGATGCAGATTGGGCTGGAGATAAGAGTGATAGGAGATCAACAACCGGCTATTGTACCTTCATTGGAGGCAACTTGGTAACTTGGAAGACAAAGAAGCAGAAGGTGGTATCTTGTTCTAGTGCTGAAGCTGAGTATAGGGCAATGAGGAAGCTTGCAACCGAGTTAACATGGCTGAAAGCTTTGCTCAAGGACTTTGGCATAGAGCAAACAAGTCCAATCACCTTCCATTGTGACAACCAGGCTGCTATTCACATTGCAACCAACTCAGTGTTTCATGAGAGGACAAAACACATTGAGATTGATTGTCACAAGGTAAGGGAGAAGATTGAAGATGGGACCATTCTGCCTTGTTACACAAAGAGTGAAGATCAACTTGCAGACATCTTCACTAAGGCTGCTAGTCTTAAGGTTTGCACTCATGTCTTTGGCAAACTAGGGCTAGTAGCTATTCATGATTAGAACTCTCCTGATTCATGAGCAGCATACTCTTTTTCCCTTGATGTGGTTTTGTCCCAAGTGGTTTTCCACATCAAGGTTTTTAATGAGGTGTTGCCATGATCATTCCAAGTTCAGCTTTTAGGGTGATTCCAAAGTCTGAACTTGAGGGGGAGTATTGATCATGATAAGAGCAAATGTGCAAGCTTGTGTATTACCAAAGTGTGCACAAACATTGCACATTTGATAATGATCAAATAATGGGACATTATGAAGGGTTTAAGAGGCGCCAATCTTGCTGAAGCATAAGGAGCAGTTTGATGTCCAAAATGTAGCCGTTGGTGACTTAGGGAGAGTTGGCGCCAATGTGGTCCCAAAGTGGTCCACACTCTCTCTCCTTTTCCTGCCACGGTTCAGACCTGCTACATTATGTCTTATTATGCAGTTTGTCTCTTTCTCATTTAGGTTAAACATTTGCAAGAGTGTATTGCCTATATAATGTCTTGTAAACATCAAAATGAAGTTAAGGGTTTATGAACCTCATTCTCTCTCTCTTTACTTCTGCGCATACTCTCTCTTCTTTAGCATGAACCCTAATGTTCATACACTCTAAATCTATCAAAAACGCCAAGGATTCTTCCATGATCCAAGAAGAACCCCCAGATCCAACACCAATAGCTTTGATGAGAAAAAGTGACAAAAATATCCAGAGCCTTATTCAGATAAGTACTTCTTTGATTCTGTTTGTTTCTCATGCTATTGGAACTATGATTATGAGTTTATTACATCCAGGAAACATTGAGAAAAAGTTTGGTTTGTTCAAAGAATATTTGGGATCAAATTCTTGTCTTAGAAAAGAGGAACATGAAAAGGATAATGTTATGATTCAAGCTGCGACATGTTTATCTGTTTATAGTAACTCCATGACTGTAATAATGCACTTGCTCTTTGCCAAAGGTGTTGATTACATTGCAGGTACGAAAGAGGAGCCACCAGACTTGGTTCATTTTATTGCATATGAATTGGATTTGAGGTCAAATCCTTTTCAAGAGGGAGGGGATGATGTGATCCTGCCCAGCACTAAAAACATGGACCTTGAACCTGAGCTTGTACCTGATGGAACTAAAGACCTGGAGCATGAACTTGATGGAAATAAGCTTGTAGCTGAGGAGAATGGAGCTAAGGAGCAGCTTGAACCAGAGGAGAAAGGAGAGCAAGGATCAGAAGCTTTGCACATGCCAATTGGACCAATGACCAGAGCTAAGGCAAAGCAATTCAAGCAAGCCTTCTACACCCTTCTACACCACGTCCAAGGCCAACTTGAGTGTGCTAATCCAGCCACCTTGGTTGTGATTCAAGCCACTTAAGTCATCAGTAATGGAGGTGTGTGGACTTGTACTCTTTTTCCCTCCTCTTGGTTTTGTCCCAATGGGTTTTCCAAGAGAGGTTTTTAATGAGGCAAGCCCACATACTATTATCCTTTCCCATTGCTGATCCATAAGGCCCATAACCTATTTGAAAGTGGGATTTCGAAATTCTAAGTGTTTAATTAGTCTTTGTGTTATTTCCTAGGTGTGTTAATTGCTGCTCATGCAGCCTTGTTGCATTTTCTATTTAAAACTCTTTGTAGTCATTTCTGAATTTTTATCAAACATCTTTTATCTAAAAACTTCTCTGAAACTTGTTTGATCTGGGTAGTGTGTAATATCTACTCTGGATGGTGTGTAATATCCATCTATCTTAGTGATCTCTTGGTGTGTCATATCCTAGAGGTTCTAAGTCTGAAAGCCTTGAAGGATTTCGCAACTTCAGGGAGTTTCTATCAATCCAGTTCGTCCACAATCATCTCCTCAATCCATATCAATCACAGATCATTCCATTCCATCCGCTGCCATACCGCAATTCAGTCCATCTTGTGTCTCACGGCCAGAATTCCATCTAATCAACACTCCAGCCACGAAGTTCATCCTAGGGCAAGTGATTCTCCAATCCAGGATTATATCATGTTACAAACGAACAAAAACATGTACAACATGCTTCTCCTTCTACCTTTAGAAGCATACAAAAACTTACTTATAATTGTCTAACCTCACCTAAATTCACCAATCCATGACACATATGTTTCAAGAAGTTTTGTTTAAAAATTTTTGTTTAGGATTCTCATAGCACCTTTTAGAAGAATAAAGTGTCTTTCTAGTCATTTAGAAGGGTTACTTAGGGATATTACAAACGAACAAAAACTTGTATAAAATGCTTCTCATTCTACCTTTAGGTGTTGGGATTTCACAATCATGACTATGGAATCATGTTGAGAAACCTTGAGATTACTCTAAACCTTTGTTTAGAGAGAAAGAGCATAAGTGAACCGCAACCAAGTTTAGCTTGGAAGTTAGTGATTCTACTTAGCTTTAACAAGAGCACCACTCTATTTGAGACTTATCCAGGAGCCTAACATCACTTATAGAGTGTGTTTACTCATGAGGATTAAGAGAATCAGTAAGTAGAGGGTGTTGTATTTGTATGTGTCCATGAAGAGCCGGTTTGTGTTGTTCCTTGAATCAGCTATGGAAGAGCTGATCAAGAACCTAACAAGGAGCATTAAAGCATCCTTAGGACCGAGACTCTTCATGGTTTCATTGTGTTTTGAAGAAAGACACAATGAGAGAATGAGGAAGAAGAAAGCGCTAGAGAGAGAATGAAAACCCTAGTTGATATTTCAATGCTTTCTTGTTATTTTAATGTGTTACAAGTCTGGTCCTTATATAGGACTTTTACAATACTTTAACACAGACATAAAACAAGTATAAACCCTAATAATCTCGGTCATACACAAGAAGAGGAGGCTCCAACGGTCTGATTTCAAACTTGGGGAAGAGTGGTCTTGTTTTGGCTCAGATTTGATAGTGACATGTCTGAACCGTGGACCACTCCTTTTTGTTTGATTCCTTTGGTTCTGATGAGAGAGGGACAGGCGGTCCTTGTGGTCTGAGGAGAGAGATTCACGCTTCTAGAGTGATAGTGACATGACCTAAAACGGTCCCCACTTCTCACTCCTCTCTTATCTCTTCCTTTGATAGCTTATCAACATTTATTCTTGTGATAAGCTGAGGAAGACACCATGATAAGCTTATGCACCTCTCCTCCTTTGTCCCACACACTCTTGGTCGTGATAACACTCCCAAGTATAGCCTGCTCCTCTTATCTCTCTTCATTCACGCCTTTGGCTCTTCTTGCTTCTTTCCCAAGTCTCGGTTATACTCTTGCACAAGTCATTGCTTTGTGCTTCTTCTTGCTTCTAGTGTGGACTTCATAGCCTCTTGATGCCTTCATCCTTAGCTTTGTTAAGTGTAGATCCCATCTTAGGTCTTCTTAGTCTCACACCAAAGCTCATCCAAGGAATGACTTCTAGGCCTTGTCATTGTGACTTCGGCCTTTCCTCCTCCTTGAATGCATCCTCTCTAATATTAGGAGCATACAAAAACTTACCTATAGTTGTCTTACCTCACCTAAATTCTCCAATCCATGATACATATATGTTTCAAGAAGTTTTGGTTAAAAAGTTTTATTGAGGATTCTCATAGGACCTTTTAGAAGATCAAAGTGTCTTTCTAGCTTATTAGAGGGGTTACTTAGTTGTGTTACAATCGAACATAAACATGTAAAACATGCTTATCATTCTACCTTTGGGAGAATACAAAAACTTACTTATAGTTGTCCTACCTCACCTAAATTCTCCAATTCATGACATATATGTTTCAAGAAGTTTTGTTTATAAAATTTTGTTGAGGATTCTCACGGGACCTTTTAGAATCAAAGTGTCTTTCTAGTGTTTTGGAGGGGTTACTTAGTTGTGTTACAAACGAACATAAACATGTACAACATGCTTCTCATTCTACCTTTGGGAGCATACAAAAACTTACTTATAGTTGTCTTACCGCACCTAAATTCTCCAATCCATGACACATATGTTTCAAGAATTGTTGTTTAAAAAGTTTTGTTTAGGATTATCATAGGAACTTTTAGAAGGTCAAAGTGTCTTTCTAGTATTTAGAAGGGTTATTTAGGGGTGTTACAAACGAACATAAACTTATATAAAATGATTTTCATTCTACCTTTAGGAGCATACAAAATCTTACTTATAGTTGTCTAACCTCACCTAAAATCTCCAATCCATGACACATATGTTTCAAGAATTGTTGTTTAAAAAGTTTTGTTTAGGATTCTCATAGGACCTTTTACAAGATCAAAGTGTCTTTCTAGTATTTAGACGGGTTACTTAGGGGTGTTACAAACGAACATAAACTTGTATAAAATTCTTCTCATTCTACGTATAGGAGCATACAAAAACTTACTTATTGTTCTCTTACCTCACCTAAATTCTCCAATCCATGACATATATGTTTCAAGAAGTTTTAGTTAAAAAGTTTTATTTAGGATTCTCATAGGACCTTTTAGAAGATAAAAGTGTCTTTCTAGTCTTTTGGAGGGGTAACTTAGTTGCGTTACAAACGAACATAAACATGTACAACATGCTTCTCATTCTACCTTTGGGAGCATACAAAAACTTACTTATAGTTGTCTTACCGCACCTAAATTCTCCAATCCATGACACATAGGTTTCAAGAAGTTTTGTTTAAAAAGTTTTGTTTAGGATTATCATAGGAACTTTTAGAAGGTCAAAGTTGTTAGAATAGTTGATTTAGATAGGGAGAATAAGGTAGAATGCTTAGTAGAGTTGAAGGAAGAAGCTTAGACCCGGTTAGGGTTTTAGCTGCGGTAGAGAGAGAGAACTAGGTTTGAAGATTGTAGGAAGAATAATTCCTTAATCTGAATGTTACAATGGCTTTACAAGACATATATACTCAGGCTACTAGGGCTACAAGAAGAATAAACAATGAATATAAGAATAAGACAATAAAACAGCTAGTAGGAGAGAGAGGAGTGAGAAACGGTCACAAGGATGGTGACATCTCCTTCTCTTGTTTCAAGTGGATAGTGACAGGTCTGTACACGCCCCAGACTTGTTGGGATTAACATTCTGAGCTTCTGATCTTCATCAGTCTTCCCTAAGAATGCGCAAAGGAGTCTTGAACATGTGACTCATGTTTAGAACACCATGAAGGTATAACCCGGATTTTGCACATCTCTCATTATCAAAGAATGCACAATGTTTGTACATTGTCCAGATTATGCATTCTTGATCTCCATTCCAATACTCCCCCTCAAGCTTGAATTCAAGGATTGAGATCAAGCTTGGATAGCAATGGAGATCTACCTCATTAAAAACCTTCATGAAGAAAACCACTTGGGATAAAACTTCATGAAGGGAAAAAGAGTGTAGTCTCCAAGGCTTTAGAGGAATCCGGCAGCTCCATGAGTCCAAGTTTGGAATGAATGGACTCACATACCTTCAAGCTTGCTGCCTTGGTGAACACATCAGCTAATTGTTCCTCACTCCTTGTAAAGCAAGGCAACACAACTCCTTGTTCTATCATCTGCCTCACTTTATGACAATCCACTTCTATATGCTTTGTTCTTTCATGGAAGACTGAGTTTGATGCAATGTGGATGGCTGCTTGATTATCACAATGCATAGTGATTGGTCTTGAAGTCTCAATCCCCAAATCCCCAAGGAGACCTTTGATCCACGCCAATTCTGTTGCTAGCTTCCTCATTGCTCTATACTCAGCTTCAGCACTTGAACATGACACTATCTTTTGCTTCTTGCTCTTCCAAGTAACAAGGTTGCCTCCAATGAATGTGCAATATCCAGTAGTAGACCTCCTGTCCACTCTATCTCCTGCCCAATCAGCATCACAATATCCAACTATCTCTGTACTTTGATTACAGCCCATCCAAATGCCTTGCCCGGGAGTACCACTTAAGTATCTGAGTATCCTTTCAACCATGTCCCAATGATGCATCTTTGGTGCTTGCATATGTTGACTTATCTGGTTCACAGCAAAGCACAAATCAGGTCTGGTTATAGTTAAGTAGATTAGCTTACCAACCATCCTCCTATAGTGAGTGATGTCCTCAAATGGTTTGTCTTCAAGCTCCCCCTCTCTTATGACTTTGTAACCTTCCTCCAATGGTGTCTTAGCCGGTTTTGATCCAATCTTTCCTACTTCAGACAACAAATCAAGTGTGTACTTCCTTTGAGATAAGAAGAGTCCTTCATCAGACCGACAAACTTCTATCCCAAGGAAGTACTTTAGAGTACCAAGATCCTTAATGTCAAAAACAGATTTGAGATAAGCTTTAGTTTCTTGGATACCTGACTTGTTACTCCCTGATATGATAATGTCATCAACATAAACAAGGATGACAATGATACCTTCCTGATCTTGAAGAGTAAACAAGGTATGATCTCCTTCAGACCTTTTGAATCCTCTTTGCATAAGGGTTGAGCTCAGTTTATGGTACCAAGCTCTAGGAGATTGCTTGAGTCCATAGATAGCCTTCTTGAGCCTTAACACCTTCCCTGGTTTCACAATACTTTCAAGACCAGAAGGTGGTCTCATGTATACCTCATCCTCAAGCTCTCCTTGAAGGAATGCATTCTTGACATCCATTTGCCATAGCTCCCAATCAAGGTTTGTTGCTAGAGACAAGATGATCCTAACTGTGTGAAGCTTAGCCACTGGTGCAAATGTATCCAAGTAATCCTTTCCATAGGTTTGAGTGAAGCCTCTTGCAACCAGTCTTGCATTGTATCTCTCAACTTCTCCATCACTTCTATACTTGATGGTGAAAACCCACTTAGAAGTCACTGCCTTCTTTCCTCTTGGAAGTTCAGCTTCATACCAAGTCTCATTGTTCTCCATTGCTTTAGTTTCTTCTTCCACAGCTTGCATCCACCTCTTATCTCCCTTTGCTTCTTCATAGGTTGTTGGTACATATTCTTGATCCAACTTCCCAATGAACACTTGATGCTCTAAAGGAACATGAGCCAAACTACAAACCGCTTGAATGGGATGAGCTACTGCATTGCTGTTGAAGTACACTCTAGTATTCTTCCATTCTGATGGATCCTTTTTCTCCCTTGTACTCCTCCTTAACACCTGAACTTGTTGCTCATTTACCTGAACCGGTTGTTCTTGTTGAACTTCTTCATGGTGATCAAACTCCTCAGGTTCTACCTCATGATCCTCATGCTCCTCAGCCTCAGCTTGATCATGTGTAAGTGAATCAGGTTCTTGCGGTTCTGGAGCTGATTCATGAGTGTCCCCCTCATGATCAAGGGGGGGATGAACTACTGAAGTTGGAGCAGAAACTGAAGGAGCAACACTTGTCTTGGCCGGTTGTTGAGGAGGCATACTAATACCAAGGTTCTCCATGATCATCCTTAGATTTTCAGCTCTATCTGATTGAGAAGTGGGAAGATCCTTCAAGCTATCCCAATTTTTCTCATCATAGAAGCTCCTTGTCTCCATAAACTTCACATCTCTTGATATCAAAACCTTCCTTGTTTCAGGTACATAACACTTGTATCCTCTTTGTGTTGTTGAATAACCAATGAACATAGCTTTGGTGCTCTTAGCATCCAACTTATCCCTTTGTTCTCCTGGTATTAACACAAAGCAAATACACCCAAACACACGTAAGTGATCAACTAATGGATTGGTCTTGTTTAGTACCTGAAATAGAGATTGATCCTTAAGAACTCTTGTGGGAGTTCTATTGATCAAATAGCATGCTGTCATGACTGCATCTCCCCAAAACCTTTTAGGGACATTCTTATAGAACATCATAGACCTTGCCACCTCCATTAAGTGTCTGTTCTTTCTCTCAGCCACTCCATTTTGTTGGGGAGTGTAGGGACAGCTTGTTTGATGGAGAATCCCATGCTTGGATAAGTGTTGTTTGAAGGCATTGCTTGTATATTCACCACCATTATCTGATCTAAAAATTTTGATCTTAGCATTGAAATGGTTAGTAACATGATTTTGAAAGTTCATAAAAGCTTCTAACACTCTATCTTTAGTTTGCATCAGTGTTATCCAAGTATACTTAGATTTTTCATCAATGAAAGTGACAAAATACTTATAATTTTCTCTAGACAAACAAGGAGCAGTCCATACATCAGAGTGAACAAGATCAAAGCAACTTTCATAAATGGTTTTAGAAGCTGGAAAAACAGATTTGCAATGTTTACCAAGAATACAAGCCTCACACTCATCATTCTTAAACACAACAGAAGGTAATAAAAGTCCTAAAGCCCTAGAGTGTGGATGTCCTAGTCTAGCATGCCAAATAGAGTCATCCACACCAACACAAGTAGATAAAGCAGTAGATAAAGCAGGGGATAATTCAGAAGAGGGATTGGTGTCTTCAATCATGTAGAGCTCATCCTTTGTCACACCTTTCCCAATCAACTTACTTGTCTTAATATCCTGAAACACAACATCATTAGGACTAAAAACAACATTGCAATTTAAATTAGTGGCTATCTTTTTAACAGAAACTAAGTTGGATGTAAAACTAGGCATAAAGAAAGCCTTAGATTCTTTATCAAACAATTTCAGATTTCCTATGCCTTGAATTGGGATTTTATCACCATTTGCAATTATTGATCATGAAGACAACAATGTGTTCAAACTTGTGTATTATTAAAATGTGCACAAGTATTGCACATTGTTGAAGTGCAAAGTTGGGGACTTATTATCATCTGTAAGAGGCGCCAATTATGATAATGATTCAAGTCTTGGTGTGTCCAAAAGGAGATCAGACCGTTGGAGACCAAAGAGGAAGCTGCTGGTGTGGACCACAAGGGGACCACACTCTCTCTCTCTCCTGCCGCGGCTCAGATGGAGCAGACTTGTCCTCTAGCTCATTTTGTCTCCTTTCTCCTTTAGGTTAAACACTCTTTGTATTGAACACACTATAAAAGTGTTGTAACACCAAGAATGAAAGATAAGGTTTTTGAGTCTCTCTTATTCTCTCTCTTGCGCCTCCAACATGCTCAAGAACCCTAAATCTCTAAACATGTTTAATCACTAAAACTATCATGGTATCAGAGCTTTGATCTTTAGTTTCTTAATTCTCTTTCTTTATTCTCCATTCTCTCTCGGTTTAAAACCCTAATACTCTCACTCCTCATTCTCTCGGTTCTACTGCTCTCATATTCTCAGTTCTTGTTGTTCTTCACTTGTTCTCTTTACTTCTCTCTGTCCTAAAACCTAAATCTTGTTCTAAGCCTCAAATCTCTCGGTCCTAAAGCTGGAAACTTCCTCTCGGTCCTAAAGATTGAAACTGGTTAACTCTTCTCGGTTTTACAAGCTCTCATCTACTCACGGTTCAGCTCAGCCTTCACTCACTATGGAAGACTCTACTCATCTTAGCTCAAGCTTGAGGCCTACTGTTGTTCCTGTGATGCTCAAAGGGATCAACTACAGGACATGGCAAAGGACTATCAAGACTGCCATTTGTGGAAGAGGATTGTGGGATCACATTTTGGAGGATAAGACTCCAACTGAAGAAGATGAAGCCAAGAAGAAGGATGAGGAAACCAAGAAGGCAGAGGCTAAATGGTTTCAAGAAGATCAGTTGGTGCTTCGCTTTCTCCAAAACTCTCTTGACCCATCCATCCTTGAAGCTTATTCTCATTGTGAGACAGCCAAGTCACTGTGGGATACTCTCAAGAAGATTTATGGAGATGTTTCAAATCTGAGCAGAGTGTATGAGGTGAAGAAGGCCATAAATGAGCTGAAACAAGAAGACCATGACTTTACCAAGTATCTTGGGAAGTTCTCTTCAGCATGGTCTGAACTTGAGATGCTAAGGCCTAGTACTTTAAACCCTAAGGTTCTCATTGAGAGAAAGGAGCAAGACAAGATCTTTGGCCTTCTACTCAACTTGAATCCGGTTTACAATGATGCCATCATGAAGATCCTAAGGGAGACTACACTTCCTGATTTTGAAGAGGTGTGCTCAAGGCTCCAAAAGGAAGAAGGAAACATTGGTTTGTTTGGAGGAAAGGGGGAGTTGGTGACTGCCAACAAAGCTGGCTACAAACCTGAGGAGAAGAAGGCGCCAACTTGTGAGCATTGCAAGAGGAAAGGCCACTCCAAGGACAAGTGCTGGATCCTTCATCCCCACCTCAAACCAGCCAAGTTCAAGGACTCAAGGGCAAATGCAAACATCTCCCAAGAAGCTGTGAATGAGCCTGCCTCTACTTCAACTCAAGGAGGGGAGCTTGCACTCTACACAGCCACTGAGTATGTGAAGAAGAGTGACCTTGAGGACCTCATCAAGGCTTATGCCTCTAAGCTCTCTGGTATCTCTTTATTTTCTCATAAATTGCTTGCTAAAACTGATCATAAGTTGGTAGTAGATTCAGGAGCTTCTCACCACATGATTAGTAATGCTAAGTTGTTGGAGAACATTAAACCTGCCCTAGGAAGAGTAACTATAGCTGATGGTCAAGGGATTCCAATAATAGGTACAGGAAAGTTAAGATTGTTTAACAAGGAAAGTGATGCATTATATGTTCCTAAGTTTAAATCTAACTTGCTGTCGGTTAAGAGGATAACTAAAGACTTGAATTGCAATGTTATCTTTGGGCCTAATGAAGTTTGTTTTCAGGATATTAAGAATGGAAAGGTTATTGGAAGAGGTGGTACACAAGATGAGCTTTACCTCCTTGAAGACACTTCTCCAAGCAACTCGGATTCATTAGCTTTTAAATCCTGTTTTTCTTTCAATCAAAATGTCCTATGGCATGCTAGACTAGGACATCCTCATGCTCGTGCTTTGAACTTAATGTTGCCTAATGTTAGCTTTGATCATTCAACTTGTGAAGCTTGTATTCTTGGCAAACATTGTAGAACTATCTTTCCTAAATCAACTACTATCTATGAACATTGCTTTGATCTTGTGCACTCTGATGTTTGGACTTCACCTTGTCTTTCTAGAGATAGGAACAAGTATTTTGTGACCTTTATAGATGAAAAATCAAAATATACTTGGGTAACATTGCTGCCATCTAAAGATAGGGTGTTTGATGCATTTTTGAATTTCCAAAACTATGTTACTAATCAGTTTAATGCCAAGATCAAAGTGTTTAGGTCTGATAATGGAGGAGAGTATACAAGCCAAAGATTCAAAGCTCACTTGAACAAATGTGGGATCCTTCATCAAACAAGCTGTCCCCATACTCCTCAACAAAATGGTGTGGCTGAAAGGAAGAATAGATATCTCATGGAAGTTGCTAGGTCTATGATGTTCCACACCAATGTTCCTAAGAGGTTTTGGGGAGATGCAGTCTTGGCAGCATGCTATCTTATCAACAGGATCCCAACTAGAGTTCTTCAAGACATTTCACCATATGAGGTATTGAACAAAGCCAAACCATTTATTGAACACTTACGTGTGTTTGGTTGTGTTTGTTTTGCTTATATCTCAGGAGATCAAAGGGATAAGCTAGATGCTAAGAGCATAAGGTGTATGTTCCTTGGATACTCCACAACTCAGAAGGGCTACAAGTGTTTTGATCCAAGCAACAACAGGACATATGTCTCAAGGGATGTTAAGTTCATGGAGGGGCAGAGATACTATGAGAAGAAGGATTGGGAAGGTTTGAAGGACCTCTCAAGATCACCTTCAGATTTGGCTACAAGTTTGAAGTACTTATTGGATCACTTGGGTAATGATACCCCACGGCCAGAGAAGCATGACACAACTACCCAAGAAGCTCAACAAGAGGATACTGAACCAGCAACACACACACATGAACCGGCTGAAGCTCAAGAAGACACTCTACCTCAAGATCAGAACCAAGTGGACTTGGAAATGAATGAGGATGAGATGGTTTATCAAGAGGCAGTGGGTAATGAGGATGTGGTTGATCAATAGGTTCAGCAACTCAGAAGAAGCACAAGGGAAAAGAAAGATCCATCTGAATGGATGAAGACAAGAGTCTTCTACAACAACCAAGCAGTAGCTCATCCTAGTCAGTCTACTTGTTCTATTGACTTGCTCCCATCTAGTCATAAAGCCTTTCTTGGAAAGATTGAGTTAAATCAGGTTCCTAAGACTTATGAAGAGGCTGAGGGGATCCAGGTTTGGATGGATGCAGTAAAGGATGAGAAAGAGGCTATGGAGAGGAACCACACTTGGATTGTGGAGAAGCTGCCAAAAAGGAAGAAAACTGTCAGCTCTAAATGGGTCTTCACAATCAAGTATAAAAGCAATGGAGACATAGAGAGGTACAAGGCAAGGCTAGTGGCAAGGGGATTCACTCAAACCTATGGAGAAGACTATACAGACACCTTTGCACCAGTGGCTAAACTTCATACAGTGAGAGTCACATTGAGCTTAGCCACAAACCTCTCATGGAATCTATGGCAAATGGATGTGAAGAATGCTTTTCTACAAGGTGAACTTGAAGAGGAAGTGTATATGACTCCACCACCAGGTTTGAAGCACTTGTGTAAAGATGGAGAAGTTTTGAGGCTGAGAAGGGCAATTTATGGTCTGAAGCAATCACCAAGGGCATGGTACCATAAGCTTAGTCACACTCTCATGGACCATGGTTTCAAGAAGTCTCAATCTGATCACACATTGTTCACGCTTCAAAGTGCTCAAGGAGTGGTGGTGGTTCTGATTTATGTGGATGATTTGATTATCACAGGAAGTGATAATGATGGGATTCAATCCACAAAGGCTTTTCTCAAGAGTTCCTTTGACATTAAAGACCTTGGAGAGTTGAAGTATTTCTTAGGCATTGAAGTTTGCAGATTCAATGATGGATTGTTTCTGTCCCAAAGGAAGTATGTTAAAGACTTGTTGACAGAAACAAGTATGCTTGATTGCAAGATTGCAAAGACTCCTCTTGAAGATGGCTACCAAGTCAATAGAAAGGGGGAGAAATCAGATGAAGTTAAGTTCAAGGATGTCTCATTGTATAGGAGGCTGGTTGGGAAGCTTATCTACCTCACCCTCACAAGACCAGACTTGTGCTTTGCTGTGAATCAAGTTAGCCAACATATGCAATCACCCACAGTGTATCATTGGAGTTTGATTGAGAGGATACTCAGATATCTCAAAGGATCAACTGGACAAGGCATTTGGATGGGTAAGAATGATAGCACAAAAATTGTTGGCTATTGTGATGCAGATTGGGCAGGTGATAAGAGTGATAGGAGATCAACAACCGGCTATTGCACCTTCATTGGAGGCAACTTGGTAACTTGGAAGACAAAGAAGCAGAAGGTGGTATCTTGTTCTAGTGCTGAAGCTGAGTATAGGGCAATGAGGAAGCTTGCAACCGAGTTAACATGGCTGAAGGCTTTGCTTAAGGACTTTGGCATAGAGCAATCAAGTCCAATCACCTTCCATTGTGACAACCAGGCTGCTATTCACATTGCAACCAACTCAGTGTTTCATGAAAGGACAAAACACATTGAGATTGATTGTCACAAGGTGAGGGAGAAGATTGAAGATGGAACCATTCTGCCTTGTTACACAAAGAGTGAAGATCAGTTTGCAGATATCTTCACAAAGGCTGCCAGTCTTAAGGTTTGCACTCATGTCTTTGGCAAACTAGGACTGGTGGCGATCCATGATTAGAACTCTCCTGATTCATGAGCAGCATACTCTTTTTCCCTTGGTGTGGTTTTGTCCCAAGTGGTTTTCCACATCAAGGTTTTTAATGAGGTGTTGCCATGATCATTCCAAGTTCAGTCTTTAGGGTGATTCCAAAGTCTGAACTTGAGGGGGAGTATTGATCATGAAGACAACAATGTGTTCAAACTTGTGTATTATCAAAATGTGCACAAGTATTGCACATTGTTGAAGTGCAAAGTTGGGGACTTATTATCATCTGTAAGAGGCGCCAATTATGCTAATGATTCAAGTCTTGGTGTGTCCAAAAGGAGATCAGACCGTTGGAGACCAAAGAGGAAGCTGCTGGTGTGGACCACAAGGGGACCACACTCTCTCTCTCTCTCCTGCCGCGGCTCAGATGGAGCAGACTTGTCCTCTAGCTCATTTTGTCTCCTTTCTCCTTTAGGTTAAACACTCTTTGTATTGAACACACTATAAAAGTGTTGTAACACCAAGAATGAAAGATAAGGTTTTTGAGTCTCTCTTATTCTCTCTCTTGCGCCTCCAACATGCTCAAGAACCCTAAATCTCTAAACATGTTTAATCACTAAAACTATCAGCAATCACTACACATCCTAAGGCTGGTTTAACATTTTCTATCAACTTAGGATCACTAATCATGTGATGAGAGGCTCCAGAATCAATAATCAAGGGTCTGATTTTATTTGCAGCAAAGAGAGAAGTACCAAGAGCCATACCAGAGTTCTCCTTGAGAGCTTTGATGAGAGCCTCAAGGTCTGACCTCCTTACCACATCATTCTGAGCAGTCACAGCTGGTGCTTGATGAACCACCATTGCTCTTCCTTCATCACATTGCTGCATTGAAGAGGAACCTGGTCCAGCTGCACCATTTGAGTAGTTTGCCCTTTGATCTTTGAACCGGCTGTTGTTAAATGAGGGTCTGAGGTTGGGGTGAAGGCGCCAGCATCTATCCTTCAAGTGCCCACTCTTCTTGCAAAAATCACACATCAAGACTCCTCTCTTGTCACCTCCATAGTTCTGCCTCTCCTCAGCCTTAAACACACCTTTGTTGGCAGTTACCAACTCCCCTTTCCCTTTGAACAGCCCAAATGAACCTTGCTCTTTTTGAATCTGTCCACACACATCATCAATGTCTGGGAGAGTGTTTGCCCTTAGGATATGCTTTATCAGCCCATTGTAGGATGAGTTTAAAGTGAGCAGAAGTGCAAAGACTTTATCCTGCTCTCTCCTTTCTTGTAACACCAAAGGATCATTGCTTGGTGGCCTTAACATCTCCATCTCTGACCACAGTGAACTAAACTTCCCAAAATGAGCTTTAAATTCCATATCTTCTTGCTGGAGATTGTTAATGGCCAGCTTCACTTCAAAGACTCTTGTTAGGTTTGATTTATTTCCATAAACCTTCTCAAGAGTATCCCACAGCTGCTTGGAAGTAACACAGTAAGAGTAGGCTTCCAAAAGTTGCTGGTCCAGTGAGCTTTGGAGTATAGAAAGCACATTCTGGTCCCCTTGCATCCACGCCTCTTCTTCTGCTTCAGCTGCCTCTTCAAGAGACCCATCACTGCCCTTAGTCTCTGCCTCAGCTCCTTTCTTGGCTTCAGCTTCAGACCTGGCCTTAAACACCTTCTGTGGAGCAGTGTCACTCAGGATATACTTCCACAGACCTCTGCCTCCAAGAGCAGACTTCACCATTCTAGCCCAAACAATGTAGTTTGAGCCTTTCAAAATCACAGGAATAACAACTCTTGAGTTCTCCATTGCTAAAACTGAAATGAAGCAAGGAGGGAGTATTCAAGATGAATGAAAGGGTTCTCAGCTCACAGAGAACACAACAGTAGATAAAGGAGCAAAAGAAATGAACTGAAGAGCTTAAGAGCTTGTGAGAACCGAGAGAATTTTTAACAGCTCAAGAACAGAGTTTTGTGAGAATCAGCGGAAGTAAAAGAGGTACAGAAGCTTATAGCTCTGATACCATGTTAGAATAGTTGATTTAGATAGGGAGAATAAGGTAGAATGCTTAGTAGAGTTGAAGGAAGAAGCTTAGACCCGGTTAGGGTTTTAGCTGCGGTAGAGAGAGAGAACTAGGTTTGAAGATTGTAGGAAGAATAATTCCTTAATCTGAATGTTACAATGGCTTTACAAGACATATATACTCAGGCTACTAGGGCTACAAGAAGAATAAACAATGAATATAAGAATAAGACAATAAAACAGCTAGTAGGAGAGAGAGGAGTGAGAAACGGTCACAAGGATGGTGACATCTCCTTCTCTTGTTTCAAGTGGATAGTGACAGGTCTGTACACGCCCCAGACTTGTTGGGATTAACATTCTGAGCTTCTGATCTTCATCAGTCTTCCCTAAGAATGCGCAAAGGAGTCTTGAACATGTGACTCATGTTTAGAACACCATGAAGGTATAACCCGAATTTTGCACATCTCTCATTATCAAAGAATGCACAATGTTTGTACATTGTCCAGATTATGCATTCTTGATCTCCATTCCAATATTAATGAGGCAAGCCCACATGCTATTATCCTTGCCCATTACTGATCCATAAGGCCCATAACTCATTCTAATAAGGGGATTTCGAAATTTGGTGTTTAATTAGTCTTGTGTTATTTCCTAGGTGTCTTAATTGCTGTTCATGCAGCCTTGTTGCTTTTTCCTATTTAAAACTCTTTGTACCCATTTCTGAACTTTTATCAAACTTCTTTTTATTCTAAAACTTCTGAAAGTGTTTGATCTGAATGGTGTGTAATATCCATTCGTCTTGGATTCTTCTTTTGGTGTTTATCTCCTAGAAGAACCGAATTTGAAAGTCTTGAAGTCATTCCGCAAACTTCAGGAAGTTTCCTTCATTTCCCTGTTTCGAAATCATACAATCAGTCCATCCATTCTGTTCTTCATCCATCAAACAACCAGACTCACAAAGTGCATTAAAGGACAAGGATCTTCTCCATTAAGATCGCATCATGTGGTATCAGAGCCACTTTGTGAAAGGTTGTGTTGTTTCAAGCCCCAAAACTTCTTTGCAAATTCGTAACTTTTTCTGATCGATTTGTCTCTTGGTATTCCGATTAATTAGAAGCGATTTGAGAGATAAATATTTATAGGAACTTGAAGTTTAGAGTCTGATCTATCCAGTTTAGGCTTTGAAATCATTATAATCAGAGTAGAAACGTGATTTCTAGGAAGATCAAAATTCGCAACTTTTCAGGAATTTTCTGCAACTTTTGTCTTTTGGTATTCTGATCTGTTTTCTTGTGTCAAAGAACTCCTTACTTGTTCTGTGATTTCTTTGTGGACAGGAAACATGGTGAACACTGATGATCAGGAAGAACACAGCCGGGTCAGAGAAAATAAAGCCTTGGTTGAAGCTGTCACTGCAAATTTGGCTAAGATGTTGAGTGATAGTCTTGCAGCATTTAGAGAAGAGCTTCATATCTCTGGAACTGATAAATCAAGGAAGGAACGCAGCCAACAACCAGAGAATGATGCAACAGCAAGCTATTATAGCCATTCATCAAATTCAAATCACCGCAGAAGGAGAAGGCGTGATCAGGAAGAAAGAACTCCATCCAAAGATCCTTTAGCCGGCTTGAAGATTAAGATTCCTACCTTCCTAGGAACTAATTGTTAGAATATGAGATTTAGAGTGAGAGAATAAGGTAGAATGGTGAAGAATGTAAGAATATTAGAATTAGAGAGTTATATGAGAGATTTAGCAAGAGAGAAAGAAAGAAGAAGAATTGCACAAGAGGAGTATGAGGGAAAAGCTTTCCCAAGTCTGTTTTTTCTTATTGATTTCACAATGAATATATAGACAAAAAATAACTCAATTTCGTGGCTACTACTTTCATATTCAAACTCTAATGACAAAATAATTCTAAAGACACCTTTGGACAAAAGGGTGAAGCAAGTAGGGAAGGGAATCTCCATTTGAATTTGAATCTTGTCTCCTGGTACTGTTCATCCGTGGAGTCAAGCTTCTAGAAGATCTTTGACTTGGTTAATGGTAACTTATCCTTTTACCACTTAACCATAAGATTAAACTCTCTCCCTATTACTTATTTACCTCTTCTTCTTCTGATCGGATCAAAGGACTTCACATTGATCTGAACACTTAAGGTGTTCATCTCAATACTCAATACACTGATCATATTGCACACTTTGGATCTTCTTCTCAATACTCCCCCTCAAGCTTGAATTCAAGAGTTGAATCAAGCTTGGAATGACAATGGAGATCCACCTCATTAAAAACCTTCATGAAGAAAACCACTTGGGATAAAACTTCATGAAGGGAAAAAGAGTGTAGACTCCACAGCCTTAGAGGATTCGGGAAGCTCCATGAGTCCAAGCTTAGTGTGAATGGACTCACACACCTTCAAACTAGCTGCCTTGGTGAACACATCAGCTAGTTGTTCTTCACTCCTTGTAAAGCAAGGCAACACCACTCCTTGCTCAATCATCTGCCTCACTTTGTGACAATCCACTTCTATATGCTTGGTCCTTTCATGGAAGACTGAATTTGAAGCAATGTGAATGGCTGCTTGGTTATCACAATGCATGGTGATTGGTTTTGAAGTCTCAATCCCTAAATCCACAAGAAGAGCTTTGATCCATGCCAATTATGTTGCTAGCTTCCTCATTGCTCTATATTCAGCTTCAGCACTTGAACATGACACTATCTTCTGCTTCTTGCTCTTCCAAGTAACAAGGTTGCCTCCAATGAATGTGCAATATCCAGTAGTAGACCTCCTGTCCACTCTATCTCCTGCCCAATCAGCATCACAATACCCAACTATCTCTGTGCTTTGATTGCAACCCATCCAAATGCCTTGACCAGGAGCACCACTTAGGTATCTAAGTATCCTTTCAACCATGTTCCAATGATGCATCTTGGGTGCTTGCATATGCTGGCTTACTTGGTTCACTGCATAACACAAATCAGGTCTGGTTATGGTTAAGTAAATGAGCTTACCAACCATCCTTCTATACTGAGTAATGTCCTCAAATGGTTTATCCTCAAGCTCCCCCTCTCTTATGACTTTGTAGCCTTCCTCAAGAGGTGTCTTAGCCGGTTTTGCTCCTATCTTTCCTGCTTCAGATAACAAATCAAGTGTGTACTTCCTTTGAGATAAGAAGAGTCCATCATTAGATCGACAAACTTCTATCCCAAGGAAGTACTTTAGAGTACCAAGGTCTTTAATATCAAAAACAGATTTGAGATAAGCCTTAGTGTCTTGTATACCTGACTTGTTACTCCCTGATATGATAATGTCATCAACATAAACAAGGATGACAATGATACCTTCCTGATCCTGAAGAGTGAACAAGGTGTGATCTCCTTCAGACCTCTTGAATCCTCTTTGCATAAGTGTTGAGCTCAGTTTATGATACCAAGCTCTAGGTGACTGCTTTAATCCATAGATAGCCTTCTTGAGTCTTAACACCTTTCCTGGTTTCACAATGCTTTCAAGACCAGAAGGTGGTGTCATGTATACCTCATCTTCAAGCTCCCCTTGAAGGAATGCATTCTTGACATCCATTTGCCAAAGTTCCCAATCAAGATTTGTTGCTAAAGATAGGATGATCCTAACTGTGTGAAGCTTAGCTACTGGTGCAAAGGTATCCAAGTAATCCTTTCCATAGGTTTGAGTGAAGCCTCTTGCAACCAACCTTGCTTTGTATCTCTCAACTTCTCCATTACTTCTATACTTGATGGTGAAAACCCATTTAGAGGTCACTGCCTTCTTTCCTTTAGGAAGTTCTGCCTCATACCAAGTCTCATTGTTTTCCATTGCTTTGGTCTCTTCATCTACAGCTTGCATCCATCTCTTATCTCCTTTGGCCTCTTCATAGGTTGTTGGTACATGTTCTTGATCCAACTTCCCAATGAACACTTGATGTTCCAAAGGTACATAAGCTAAAGTGCAAGTAGCTTGAATGGGATGAGCTACTGCATTGCTGTTGAAGTAAACCCTAGTCTTCTTCCATTCTGATGGATCCTTTTTCTCCCTTGTGCTCCTCCTTAATACTTGAACTGGCTGCTCATGTAGAACCGGTTGTTCCATCTCTTCATTTTGATGGTCCAACTCCTCAGCTTCTATCTCATGTTCTTCATGTTCCTCAATACCAGTTTGATCATGTGTAGTAGAATCAGGTTCTTGCGGTTCTGGTGCTGATTCATGAGTGTCCCCCTCATGATCAGGATGGGGATGTTGAGGAGATTCTGAAGTTGGAGCAGGGACTGAAGAAGCAGGACTTGTCTTGGCCGGTTGTGGAGGCATACTAATACCAAGGTTTTCCATGATCATCCTTAGGTTAGCAGCTCGGTCTGATTGAGATGTGGGAAGATCCTTCAAGCTATCCCAATTCTTCTCATCATAGAAACTTCTTGTCTCCATAAATTTCACATCTCTTGAGATCAAAACCTTCCTTGTTTCAGGCACATAACACTTGTATCCTCTTTGTGTTGTGGAATATCCAATGAACATGGCTTTGGTGCTCTTAGCATCCAACTTATCCCTCTGTTCTCCTGGTATTAACACAAAGCAAATACACCCAAACACACGTAAGTGATCAACCAATGGATTTGTTTTGTTTAGTACCTGAAATGGAGATTGATCCTTAAGAACTCTCGTGGGAGTTCTATTGATCAAGTAGCATGCAGTCATGACTGCATCTCCCCAAAACCTCTTAGGAACATTCCTATAGAACATCATGGACCTTGCCACCTCCATTAAGTGTCTGTTCTTTCTCTCAGCCACTCCATTTTGTTGTGGAGTGTAAGGGCAGCTTGTTTGATGAAGAATCCCATGTTTGGACAAGTGTTGTTTGAAGGCATTGCTTGTATACTCACCACCATTGTCTGATCTAAAAATTTTGATCTTAGCATTGAAATGGTTAGTAACATGACTTTGAAAGTTCATAAAAGCTTCTAACACTCTATCCTTAGTTTGCATCAATGTTATCCAAGTGTATTTAGATTTTTCATCAATGAAAGTGACAAAGTACTTATGATTCTCTCTAGACAAACAAGGAGCAGTCCACACATCAGAATGAACAAGATCAAAGCAACTTTCATAAGTAGTTTTAGAACTTGGAAAAACAGATTTGCAATGTTTCCCAAGAATACAAGCCTCACAATCATCATTCTTAAAAGAAACAGAAGGTAATAAGAGTCCTAATGCCCTAGAGTGTGGATGTCCTAGTCTAGCATGCCAAATAGAGTCATCCACACCAACACAAGTAGATAAAGCAGTAGATAAAGCAGGAGATAATTCAGAAGAGGGATTGGTGTCTTCAATCATGTAGAGCTCATCTTTTGTCACACCTTTCCCAATCAACTTACTTGTCTTAATATCCTGAAACACAACATCATTAGGACTGAAAACAACATTGCAATTTAGATCAGTAGCTATTCTTTTAACAGATACTAAGTTGGATGTGAAGCTAGGCATAAAGAAAGCTTTGGATTCTTTATCAAACAATTTCAGATTTCCTATGCCTTGAATTGGAATTTTATCACCATTTGCAATCACTACACATCCTAAAGCTGGTTCAACATTTTCTATCAACTTAGGGTCACTGATCATGTGATGAGAAGCTCCAGAATCAATGATCAAGGGTCTGATTTTATTTGAAGTAAAGAGTGAAGTACCAAGAACCATACCAGAGTTTTCCTTGAGGGCTTTATTGAGTGCCTCAAGGTCTGACCTTCTTACCACATCACTCTGATCAGTCATGGCTGGAGCTTGATGGACCACCATTGCTCTCCTTTCATCACATTGCTGCATTGAAGAAGAGCCTGGTCCAGCTGCACCATAAGAGTAGTTTGCCCTTTGATCTTTGAACCGGTTGTTGTGAGATGAGGGTCTGAGGTTAGGATGAAGGCGCCAGCATCTATCTTTCAAGTGCCCACTCTTCTTGCAAAAATCACACATCAAGACTCCTCTCTTGTCACCTCCATAGTTCTGCCTCTCATCAGCCTTAAACACCCCTTTGTTGGCGGTCACCAGCTCTCCTTTCCCTTTGAACAGCCCAAATGAGCCTTGCTCTTTCTGAATTTGTCCACACACATCATCAATATCAGGTAGAGTGTCTGCCCTTAGAATGTGCTTAATCAACCCATTGTAAGATGAGTTCAAGGTGAGCAGAAGAGCAAAGACTTTATCTTGCTCTCTCCTTTCTTGCAACACCAAAGGATCACTGCTTGGTGGCCTCAACATCTCCAACTCTGACCACAGTGAGCTAAACTTTCCAAAGTGAGCTTTAAACTCCATATCTTCTTGCTAGAGATTGTTGATGGCCAGCTTAACTTCAAAGACTCTAACCTCACCTAAAATCTCCAATCCTTGACACATATGTTTCAAGAATTGTTGTTTAAAAAGTTTTATTTTGGATTCTCATAGGACTTTTTACAAGATCAAAGTGTCTTTCTAGTATTTAGACGGGTTACTTAGGGGTGTTACAAACGAACATAAACTTGTATAAAATGCTTCTCATTCTACCTTAAGGAGCAAAAACTTACTTATAGTTGTCTTACCTCACCTAAATTCTCCAATCCATGACATATATGTTTCAAGAAGTTTTGGTTAAAATGTTTTATTTAGGATTTTCATAGGACCTTTTAGAAGATCAAAGTGTCTTTCTAGTCTTTTAGAAGGGTTACTTAGTGGTGTTACAAACGAACAAAAACATGTACAACATGCTTCTCCTTCTACCTTTAAAAGCATACAAAAACTTACTTATAATTGTCTAACCTCACCTAAATTCACCAATCCATGACACATATGTTTCAAGAAGTTTTGTTTAAAAAGTTTTGTTTAGGATTCTCATAGCACCTTTTAGAAGAATAAAGTGTCTTTCTAGTCATTTAGAAGGGTTACTTAGGGATATTACAAACGAACAAAAACTTGTATAAAATGCTTCTCATTCTACCTTTAGGAGCATACAAAAACTTACCTATAGTTGTCTTACCTCACCTAAATTCTCCAATCCATGATACATATATGTTTCAAGAAGTTTTGGTTAAAATTTTTTATTGAGGATTCTCATAGGACCTTTTAGAAGATCAAAGTGTCTTTCTAGCCTATTAGAGGGGTTACTTAGTTGTGTTACAATCGAACATAAACATGTACAACATGCTTCTCATTGTACCTTTGGGAGCACACCAAAACTTACTTATAGTTGTCTTACCTCACCTAAATTCTCCAATCCATGACATATATGTTTCAATAAGTTTTGTTTATAAAATTTTGTTGAGGATTCTCACGGGACCTTTTAGAAGATCAAAGTGACTTTCTAGTCTTTTGGAGGGGTTACTTAGTTGTGTTACAAACGAACATAAACATGTACAACATGCTTCTCATTCTACCTTTGGGAGCATACAAAAACTTACTTATAGTTGTCTTACCGCACCTAAATTCTCCAATCCATGACACATAGGTTTCAAGAAGTTTTGTTTAAAAAGTTTTGTTTAGGATTATCTGAGGAACTTTTAGAAGGTCAAAGTGTCTTTCTAGTATTTAGAAGGGTTATTTAGGGGTGTTACAAACGAACATAAACTTGTATAAAATGATTCTCATTCTACCTTTAGGAGCATACAAAATCTTACTTATAGTTGTCTAACCTCACCTAAAATCTCCAATCCATGACACATATGTTTCAAGAATTGTTGTTTAAATTTTTTTGTTAAGGATTCTCATAGGACCTTTTACAAGATCAAAGTGTCTTTCTAGTATTTAGACGGGTTACCTAGGGGTGTTACAAACGAACATAAACTTGTATAAAATGCTTCTCATTCTACCTTAAGGAGCATACAGAAACTTACTTAGAGTTGTCCTACCTTACCTAAATTCTCCAATCCATGACATATATGTTTCAAGAAGTTTAGGTTAAAATTTTTTATTTAGGATTCTCATAACACCTTTTAGAAGAATAAAGTGTCTTTCTAGTCATTTAGAAGGGTTACTTAGGGATATTACAAACGAACAAAAACTTGTATAAAATGCTTCTCATTCTACCTTTAGGAGCATACAAAAACTTACCTATAGTTGTCTTACCTCACCTAAATTCTCCAATCCATGATACATATATGTTTCAAGAAGTTTTGGTTAAAATTTTTTATTGAGGATTCTCATAGGACCTTTTAGAAGATCAAAGTGTCTTTCTAGCCTATTAGAGGGGTTACTTAGTTGTGTTACAATCGAACATAAACATGTACAACATGCTTCTCATTCTACCTTTGGGTGCATACAAAAACATACTTATAGTTGTCTTACCTCACCTAAATTCTCCAATCCATGACATATATGTTTCAAGAAGTTTTGGTTAAAATGTTTTATTTAGGATTTTCATAGGACCTTTTAGAAGATCAAAGTGTCTTTCTAGTCTTTTAGAAGGGTTACTTAGTGGTGTTACAAACGAACAAAAACATGTACAACATGCTTCTCCTTCTACCTTTAGAAGCATACAAACACTTACTTATAATTGTCTAACCTCACCTAAATTCACCAATCCATGACACATATGTTTCAAGAAGTTTTGTTTAAAAAGTTTTGTTTAGGATTCTCATAGCACCTTTTAGAAGAACAAAGTGTCTTTCTAGTCATTTAGAAGGGTTACTTAGGGATATTACAAACGAACAAAAACTTGTATAAAATGCTTCTCATTCTACCTTTAGGAGCATACAAAAACTTACCTATAGTTGTCTTACCTCACCTAAATTCTCCAATCCATGATACATATATGTTTCAAGAAGTTTTGGTTAAAATTTTTTATTGAGGATTCTCATAGGACCTTTTAGAAGATCAAAGTGTCTTTCTAGCCTATTAGAGGGGTTACTTAGTTGTGTTACAATCGAACATAAACATGTACAACATGCTTCTCATTGTACCTTTGGGAGCACACCAAAACTTACTTATAGTTGTCTTACCTCACCTAAATTCTCCAATCCATGACATATATGTGTGAGATTTAGAGTATGTGAACATTAGGGTTCTTGGTAAACTTAGAGAGAATGCGCAGCAGAAAAGAGAGAGAATGAGGTTCACAACCCTTAACATTTCATTTGCGGTTTACACAGCTTTTATAGGTGATACAATGGGGTAAATGTTTAACCTAAAGGAGTAAAAGACAAATGCACTAAGAGCCAAGAATGTCTGAAGCATAGCAGAGGAGAGAGAGAGTGGTGTGGACCACAATTCCAACGGCTCCATCCCTTAAACCCTAGCGGCTCTCTCTCTTAAACCCTAACCGCTTTCCTTCTTCTTGAATACTCCAAAACTTGTGCATTCAAATGTTTGGCTCCTCATGATATTAAGTCCCCAATTTTGCACTTCCTCAATGTGCAAGACTTGTGCATTTTGTGATAATGCACAATCTAAACACATTGGTCTTAACATGATCAATACTCCCCCTCAAGTTCAGACTTTGGAATCACCCTAAAGGCTGAACTTGGAATGATCATGGCAACACCTCATTAAAAACCTTGATGTGGAAAACCACTTGGGACAAAACCACATCAAGGGAAAAAGAGTATGCTGCTCATGAATCAGGAGAGTTCTAATCATGGATAGCCACCAGCCCTAGCTTGCCAAAGACATGAGTGCAAACCTTAAGACTAGCAGCCTTAGTGAAGATGTCTGCAAGTTGGTCTTCACTCTTTGTGTAACAAGGCAGAATGGTCCCATCTTCAATCTTCTCCCTTACCTTGTGACAATCAATCTCAATGTGTTTTGTCCTCTCATGAAACACTGAGTTGGTTGCAATGTGAATAGCAGCCTGGTTGTCACAATGGAAGGTGATTGGACTTGTTTGTTCTATGCCAAAGTCCTTGAGCAAAGCTTTCAGCCATGTTAACTCGGTTGCAAGCTTCCTCATTGCCCTATACTCAGCTTCAGCACTAGAACAAGATACCACCTTCTGCTTCTTTGTCTTCCAAGTTACCAAGTTGCCTCCAATGAAGGTACAATAGCCGGTTGTTGATCTCCTATCACTCTTATCTCCAGCCCAATCTGCATCACAATAGCCAACAATCTCTGTGCTCTCATTCTTACCCATCCAAATACCTTGTTCAGTTGATCCTTTGAGATATCTGAGTATCCTCTCAATCAAACTCCAATGATACACTGTGGGTGATTGCATATGTTGGCTAACTTGATTCACAGCAAAACACAAGTCTGGTCTTGTGAGAGTGAGGTAGATAAGCTTCCCAACCAGCCTCCTATACAATGAGACATCCTTGAACTTGACTTCATCTGATTTCTCCCCCTTTCTATTGACTTGGTAGCCATCTTCAAGAGGAGTCTTTGCAATCTTGCAATCAAGCATACTTGTTTCTGTCAACAAGTCCTTAACATACTTCCTTTGGGACAGAAACAATCCATCATTGAATCTGCAAACTTCAATGCCCAAGAAGTACTTCAACTCTCCAAGGTCTTTAATATCAAAGGAACTCTTGAGGAAAGCCTTTGTGGATTGAATCCCATCATTATCACTTCCTGTGATAATCAAATCATCCACATAAATCAGAACCACCACAATTCCTTGAGCACTTTGAAGCGTGAACAATGTATGATCAGATTGAGACTTCTTGAAGCCATGGTCCATAAGAGTGTGACTAAGCTTATGGTACCATGCCCTTGGTGATTGCTTCAAGCCATAAATTGCCCTTCTCAGCCTCAATACCTCACCATCTTTACACAAGTGCTTCAATCCTGGTGGTGGAGTCATATACACTTCCTCTTCAAGTTCACCTTGTAGAAAAGCATTCTTCACATCCATTTGCCATAGATTCCATGAGAGGTTGGTGGCTAAGCTCAATGTGACTCTCACTGTGTGAAGTTTAGCCACTGGTGCAAAGGTATCTGTATAGTCTTCTCCATAGGTTTGAGTGAATCCCCTTGCTACTAGCCTTGCCTTGTACCTCTCTATGTCTCCATTGCTTTTATACTTGATTGTGAAGACCCATTTAGAGCTAACAGTCTTCTTCTTTTTCGGCAGCTTCTCTACAATCCAAGTATGGTTCCTCTCCATAGCTTCTTTCTCATCCTTTACTGCATCCATCCAAACCTTTATACCCTCAGCCTCTTCATAAGTCTTAGGGACCTGGTTTAGCTCAATCTTTCCAAGAAAGGCCTTGTGACTAGATGGTAGCAAGTCAATAGAACAAGTAGACTGACTAGGATGAGCTACTGCTTGGTTGTTGTAGTAGACTCTTGTCTTCATCCATTCTGATGGATCTTTCTTTTCCCTTGTGCTTCTCCTGAGTTGCTGAACCTGTTGATCAACCACTTCCTCATTACCCACTGCCTCTTGATAAACCATCTCATCCTCATCCATATCCAAGTTCACTTGGTTCTGATCTTGAGGTAGAGTGTCTTCTTGAGCTTGAGCCGGTTCCTGAGTGTGTGTTGCTGGTTCAGTATCCTCTTGTTGAGCTTCCTGGGTAGGTGTCTCAGCCTTTTCTGGCCGTGGGGTGTCATTGCCCAAGTGATCCAACAAGTACTTCAAACTTGTAGCCAAATCAGAAGGTGATCTTGAGAGATCTTTCAAACCTTCCCAATCCTTCTTCTCATAGTAACTCTGTCCCTCAATGAACTTAACATCCCTTGAAACATAAGTCCTGTTGTTGCTTGGATCAAAACACTTGTAGCCCTTCTGAGTTGTGGAGTATCCAAGAAACATACACCTTGTGCTCTTAGCATCTAGCTTGTTCCTTTGATCTCCTGAGATATATACAAAACAAACACAACAAACACACGTAAGTGTTCAATAAATGGTTTGGCTTTGTTCAATACCTCATATGGTGAAATGTCTTGAAGAACTCTAGTTGGGATCCTGTTGATGAGATAGCATGCTGCCAACACAGCATCTCCCCAAAATCTCTTAGGAACATTGGTGTGGAACATCATGGACCTAGCAGCTTCCATGAGATGTCTGTTCTTCCTTTCAGCCACACCATTTTGTTGGGGAGTATGGGGACAGCTTGTTTGATGAAGGATCCCACATTTGTTCAAGTGAGCTTTGAATCTTTGGCTTGTATACTCTCCTCCATTATCTGACCTAAACACTTTGATCTTGGCATTAAACTGATTAGTAACATAGTTTTGGAAATTTAAAAATGCATCAAACACCCTATCTTTAGATGGAAGCAAAGTTACCCAAGTATATTTTGATTTTTCATCTATGAAGGTCACAAAATACTTGTTTCTATCTCTAGACAGACAAGGTGAAGTCCAAACATCAGAGTGCACAAGATCAAAACAATGTTCATAGATAGTAGTTGATTTAGGAAAGACAGTTCTACAATGTTTGCCAAGAATACAAGCTTCACAAGTTGAATGATCAAAGCTAACATTAGGCAACATTAAGTTCAAAGCACGAGCATGAGGATGTCCTAGTCTAGCATGCCATAGGACATTTTGATTGAAAGAAAAACAGGATTTAAAAGCTAATGAATCAGAGTTGCTTGGAGAAGTGTCTTCAAGGAGGTAAAGCTCATCTTGTGTACCACCTCTTCCAATAACCTTTCCATTCTTAATATCCTGAAAACAAACATCATTAGGCCCAAAGATAACATTGCAATTCAAGTCTGTAGTGATCCTCTTAACTGACAGCAAGTTAGACTTAAACTTAGGAACATAGAATGCATCACTTTCCTTGTTAAATAATCTCAACTTTCCTGTACCAATTATAGGAATCCCTTGACCATCAGCTATAGTTACTCTTCCTAGGGCAGGTTTAATGTTCTCCAACAACTTAGCATTACTAATCATATGGTGAGAAGCTCCTGAATCTACTACCAACTTATGATCAGTTTTACTAAGCAATTTATGTGAGAATAAAGAGATACCAGAGAGTTTAGAGGCATAAGCCTTGATGAGGTCCTCAAGGTCACTCTTCTTGACATACTCAGTGGCTGTGTAGAGTGCAAGCTCCCCTCCTTGAGCTGAAGTGGAGGCTGGTTCATTCACAGCTTCTTGTGAGATGTTTGCATTTGCCCTTGAGTTCTTGAACTTGTCTGGTTTGAGGTGAGGATGGAGGACCCAACACTTCTCCTTGGAGTGGCCTTTCCTCTTGCAATGCTCACAAAATGGCGCCTTCTTCTCCTCAGGTTTGAAGCCGGCTTTGTTGGCAGTCACCAACTCCCCCTTTCCTCCAAACAAACCAATGTTTCCTTCTTCCTTTTGGAGCCTTGAGCACACTTCTTCAAAATCAGGAAGTGTTGTCTCCCTTAGGATCTTCATGATGGCATCATTGTAAACCGGATTCAAGTTGAGTAGAAGGCCAAAGATCTTGTCTTGCTCCTTTCTCTCAATGAGAACCTTAGGGTTTAAAGTACTTGGCCTTAGCATCTCAAGTTCAGACCATGCTGAAGAGAACTTCCCAAGATACTTGGTAAAGTCATGGTCTTCTTGTTTCAGCTCACTTATGGCCTTCTTCACCTCATACACTCTGCTCAGATTTGAAACATCTCCATAAATCTTCTTGAGAGTATCCCACAATGACTTGGCTGTCTCACAGTGAGAGTAAGCTTCAAGGATAGATGGGTCAAGAGAGTTTTGGAGAAAGCCAAGCACCAGCTGATCTTCTTGGAACCATTTAGCTTCTGCCTTCTTGGTTTCTTCATCCTTCTTCTTAGCTTCATCTTCTTCAGTTGGAGTTTTGTCCTCCAAAATGTGTTCCCACAAACCTCTTCCACAAATGGCAGTCTTGATGGTCCTTTGCCATGTCCTATAGTTGATTCCTTTGAGCACAACAGGAACAGCAGTAGGCCTCAAGCTAGAGCTGAGATGAGAGGAGTCTTCCATGGTGAGAAACTGAGAAGGTTTGGTTGAAGATTTAAAGAACCGGAGAGAAACAGATTTAGGACCGAGAAGTTAGGGTTTTAGGTCCAAGAAGATGAGGGTTTCAATCTGGACCGAGAGTATGGAGAGCTAAGGGATTGAGGGCTTAAGAACAAGTATGAGAGCTTTAGACCAGAGAGAAATGGAAGAACTTGAAGAATGAGAGCTTTAGAACCGAGAGAATGAAGTGAGAGAAGAGTAGGGTTTTGGACCGAGAGTGAACTTAGAACTAGAAGAATGGTGAATCAAAGAGTGGAAATCAAGAGAATGAAGATCATTGCTCTGATACCATGTGAGATTTAGAGTATGTGAACATTAGGGTTCTTGGTAAACTTAGAGAGAATGCGCAGCAGAAAAGAGAGAGAATGAGGTTCACAACCCTTAACATTTCATTTGCGGTTTACACAGCTTTTATAGGTGATACAATGGGGTAAATGTTTAACCTAAAGGAGTAAAAGACAAATGCACTAAGAGCCAAGAATGTCTGAAGCATAGCAGAGGAGAGAGAGAGTGGTGTGGACCACAATTCCAACGGCTCCATCCCTTAAACCCTAGCGGCTCTCTCTCTTAAACCCTAACCGCTTTCCTTCTTCTTGAATACTCCAAAACTTGTGCATTCAAATGTTTGGCTCCTCATGATATTAAGTCCCCAATTTTGCACTTCCTCAATGTGCAAGACTTGTGCATTTTGTGATAATGCACAATCTAAACACATTGGTCTTAACATGATCAATAATATGTTTCAAGAAGTTTTGTTTATAAAATTTTGTTGAGGATTCTCACGGGACCTTTTAGAAGATCAAAGTGACTTTCTAGTCTTTTGGAGGGGTTACTTAGTTGTGTTACAAACGAACATAAACATGTACAACATGCTTCTCATTCTACCTTTGGGAGCATACAAAAACTTACTTATAGTTGTCTTACCGCACCTAAATTCTCCAATCCATGACACATAGGTTTCAAGAAGTTTTGTTTAAAAAGTTTTGTTTAGGATTATCTGAGGAACTTTTAGAAGGTCAAAGTGTCTTTCTAGTATTTAGAAGGGTTATTTAGGGGTGTTACAAACGAACATAAACTTGTATAAAATGATTCTCATTCTACCTTTAGGAGCATACAAAATCTTACTTATAGTTGTCTAACCTCACCTAAAATCTCCAATCCATGACACATATGTTTCAAGAATTGTTGTTTAAAATTTTTTGTTAAGGATTCTCATAGGACCTTTTACAAGATCAAAGTGTCTTTCTAGTATTTAGACGGGTTACCTAGGGGTGTTACAAACGAACATAAACTTGTATAAAATGCTTCTCATTCTACCTTAAGGAGCATACAGAAACTTACTTAGAGTTGTCCTACCTTACCTAAATTCTCCAATCCATGACATATATGTTTCAAGAAGTTTAGGTTAAAAATTTTTATTTAGGATTCTCATAGCTCCTTTTAGAAGAATAAAGTGTCTTTCTAGTCATTTAGAAGGGTTACTTAGGGATATTACAAACGAACAAAAACTTGTATAAAATGCTTCTCATTCTACCTTTAGGAGCATACAAAAACTTACCTATAGTTGTCTTACCTCACCTAAATTCTCCAATCCATGATACATATATGTTTCAAGAAGTTTTGGTTAAAATTTTTTATTGAGGATTCTCATAGGACCTTTTAGAAGATCAAAGTGTCTTTCTAGCCTATTAGAGGGGTTACTTAGTTGTGTTACAATCGAACATAAACATGTACAACATGCTTCTCATTCTACCTTTGGGTGCATACAAAAACATACTTATAGTTGTCTTACCGCACCTAAATTCTCCAATCCATGACACATAGGCTTCAAGAAGTTTTGTTTAAAAAGTTTCGTTTAGGATTATCATAGGAACTTTTAGAAGGTCAAAGTGTCTTTCTAGTATTTAGAAGGGTTACTTAGGGGTGTTACAAACGAACATAAACTTGTATAAAATGATTCTCATTCTACCTTTAGGAGCATACAAAATCTTACTTATAGTTGTCTAACCTCACCTAAAATCTCCAATCCTTGACACATATGTTTCAAGAATTGTTGTTTAAAAAGTTTTATTTTGGATTCTCATAGGACCTTTTACAAGATCAAAGTGTCTTTCTAGTATTTAGACGGGTTACTTAGGGGTGTTACAAACGAACAAAAACTTGTATAAAATGCTTCTCATTCTACCTTAAGGAGCAAAAACTTACTTATAGTTGTCTTACCTCACCTAAATTCTCCAATCCATGACATATATGTTTCAAGAAGTTTTGATTAAAATGTTTTATTTAGGATTTTCATAGGACCTTTTAGAAGATCAAAGTGTCTTTCTAGTCTTTTAGAAGGGTTACTTAGTGGTGTTACAAACGAACAAAAACATGTACAACATGCTTCTCCTTCTACCTTTAGAATCATACAAACACTTACTTATAATTGTCTAACCTCACCTAAATTCACCAATCCATGACACATATGTTTCAAGAAGTTTTGTTTAAAAAGTTTTGTTTAGGATTCTCATAGCACCTTTTAGAAGAATAAAGTGTCTTTCTAGTCATTTAGAAGGGTTACTTAGGGATATTACAAACGAACAAAAACTTGTATAAAATGCTTCTCATTCTACCTTTAGGAGCATACAAAAACTTACCTATAGTTGTCTTACCTCACCTAAATTCTCCAATCCATGATACATATATGTTTCAAGAAGTTTTGGTTAAAATTTTTTATTGAGGATTCTCATAGGACCTTTTAGAAGATCAAAGTGTCTTTCTAGCCTATTAGAGGGGTTACTTAGTTGTGTTACAATCGAACATAAACATGTACAACATGCTTCTCATTGTACCTTTGGGAGCACACCAAAACTTACTTATAGTTGTCTTACCTCACCTAAATTCTCAAATCCATGACATATATGTTTCAAGAAGTTTAGGTTAAATTTTTTTATTTAGGATTCTCATAGGACCTTTTAGAAGATCAAAGTGTCTTTCTAGTCTTTTGGAGGGGTTACTTAGTTGTGTTACAAACGAACATAAACATGTACAACATGCTTCTCATTCTACCTTTGGGAGCATACAAAAACTTACTTATAGTTGTCTTACCGCACCTAAATTCTCCAATCCATGACACATAGGTTTCAAGAAGTTTTGTTTAAAAAGTTTTGTTTAGGACTATCATAGGAACTTTTAGAAGGTCAAAGTGTCTTTCTAGTATTTAGAAGGGTTACTTAGGGGTGTTACAAACGAACATAAACTTGTATAAAATTCTTCTCATTCTACCTTAAGGAGCATACAGAAACTTACTTAGAGTTGTCCTACCTTACCTAAATTCTCCAATCCATGACATATATGTTTCAAGAAGTTTAGGTTAAAATTTTTTATTTAGGATTCTCATAGGACCTTTTAGAAGATCAAAGTGTCTTTCTAGTCTTTTGGAGGGGTTACTTAGTTGTGTTACAAACGAACATAAACATGTACAACATGCTTCTCATTCTACCTTTGGGAGCATACAAAAACTTACTTATAGTTGTCTTACCGCACCTAAATTATCCAATCCATGACACATAGGTTTCAAGAAGTTTTGTTTAAAATGTTTTGTTTTGGATTATCATAGGAACTTTTAGAAGGTCAAAGTGTCTTTCTAGTGTTTTGGAGGGGTTACTTAGTTGTGTTACAAACGAACATAAACATGTACAACATGCTTCTCATTCTACCTTTGGGAGCATACAAAAACATACTTATAGTTGTCTTACCGCACCTAAATTCTCCAATCCATGACACATAGGCTTCAAGAAGTTTTGTTTAAAAAGTTTCGTTTAGGATTATCATAGGAACTTTTAGAAGGTCAAAGTGTCTTTCTAGTATTTAGAAGGGTTATTTAGGGGTGTTACAAACGAACATAAACTTGTATAAAATGATTCTCATTCTACCTTTAGGAGCATACAAAATCTTACTTATAGTTGTCTAACCTCACCTAAAATCTCCAATCCTTGACACATATGTTTCAAGAATTGTTGTTTAAAAAGTTTTATTTTGGATTCTCATAGGACCTTTTACAAGATCAAAGTGTCTTTCTAGTATTTAGACGGGTTACTTAGGGGTGTTACAAACGAACATAAACTTGTATAAAATGCTTCTCATTCTACCTTAAGGAGCAAAAACTTACTTATAGTTGTCTTACCTCACCTAAATTCTCCAATCCATGACATATATGTTTCAAGAAGTTTTGGTTAAAATGTTTTATTTAGGATTTTCATAGGACCTTTTAGAAGATCAAAGTGTCTTTCTAGTCTTTTAGAAGGGTTACTTAGTGGTGTTACAAACGAACAAAAACATGTACAACATGCTTCTCCTTCTACCTTTAGAAGCATACAAAAACTTACTTATAATTGTCTAACCTCACCTAAATTCACCAATCCATGACACATATGTTTCAAGAAGTTTTGTTTAAAAAGTTTTGTTTAGGATTCTCATAGCACCTTTTAGAAGAATAAAGTGTCTTTCTAGTCATTTAGAAGGGTTACTTAGGGATATTACAAACGAAAAAAAACTTGTATAAAATGCTTCTCATTCTACCTTTAGGAGCATACAAAATCTTACCTATAGTTGTCTTACCTCACCTAAATTCTCCAATCCATGATACATATATGTTTCAAGAAGTTTTGGTTAAAATTTTTTATTGAGGATTCTCATAGGACCTTTTAGAAGATCAAAGTGTCTTTCTAGCCTATTAGAGGGGTTACTTAGTTGTGTTACAATCGAACATAAACTTGTACAACATGCTTCTCATTGTACCTTTGGGAGCACACCAAAACTTACTTATAGTTGTCTTACCTCACCTAAATTCTCCAATCCATGACATATATGTTTCAAGAAGTTTAGGTTAAATTTTTTTATTTAGGATTCTCATAGGACCTTTTAGAAGATCAAAGTGTCTTTCTAGTCTTTTGGAGGGGTTACTTAGTTGTGTTACAAACGAACATAAACATGTACAACATGCTTCTCATTCTACCTTTGGGAGCATACAAAAACTTACTTATAGTTGTCTTACCGCACCTAAATTCTCCAATCCATGACACATAGGTTTCAAGAAGTTTTGTTTAAAAAGTTTTGTTTAGGATTATCATAGGAACTTTTAGAAGGTCAAAGTGTCTTTCTAGTATTTAGAAGGGTTACTTAGGGGTGTTACAAACGAACATAAACTTGTATAAAATTCTTCTCATTCTACCTTAAGGAGCATACAGAAACTTACTTAGAGTTGTCCTACCTTACCTAAATTTTCCAATCCATGACATATATGTTTCAAGAAGTTTAGGTTAAAAAATTTTATTTAGGATTCTCATAGGACCTTTTAGAAGATCAAAGTGTCTTTCTAGTCTTTTGGAGGGGTTACTTAGTTGTGTTACAAACGAACATAAACATGTACAACATGCTTCTCATTCTACCTTTGGGAGCATACAAAAACTTACTTATAGTTGTCTTACCGCACCTAAATTATCCAATCCATGACACATAGGTTTCAAGAAGTTTTGTTTAAAATGTTTTGTTTTGGATTATCATAGGAACTTTTAGAAGGTCAAAGTGTCTTTCTAGTGTTTTGGAGGGGTTACTTAGTTGTGTTACAAACGAACATAAACATGTACAACATGCTTCTCATTCTACCTTTGGGAGCATACAAAAACATACTTATAGTTGTCTTACCGCACCTAAATTCTCCAATCCATGACACATAGGCTTCAAGAAGTTTTGTTTAAAAAGTTTCGTTTAGGATTATCATAGGAACTTTTAGAAGGTCAAAGTGTCTTTCTAGTATTTAGAAGGGTTATTTAGGGGTGTTACAAACGAACATAAACTTGTATAAAATGATTCTCATTCTACCTTTAGGAGCATACAAATTCTTACTTATAGTTGTCTAACCTCACCTAAAATCTCCAATCCTTGACACATATGTTTCAAGAATTGTTGTTTAAAAAGTTTTATTTTGGATTCTCATAGGACCTTTTACAAGATCAAAGTGTCTTTCTAGTATTTAGACGGGTTACTTAGGGGTGTTACAAACGATCATAAACTTGTATAAAATGCTTCTCATTCTACCTTAAGGAGCAAAAACTTACTTATAGTTGTCTTACCTAACCTAAATTCTCCAATCCATGACATATATGTTTCAAGAAGTTTTGGTTAAAAAGTTTTATTTAGGATTTTCATAGGACCTTTTAGAAGATCAAAGTGTCTTTCTAGTCTTTTAGAAGGGTTACTTAGTGGTGTTACAAACGAACAAAAACATGTACAACATGCTTCTCCTTCTACCTTTAGAAGCATACAAAAACTTACTTATAATTGTCTAACCTCACCTAAATTCACCAATCCATGACACATATGTTTCAAGAATTTTTGTTTAAAAAGTTTTGTTTAGGATTCTCATAGCACCTTTTAGAAGAATAAAGTGTCTTTCTAGTCATTTAGAAGGGTGGTTACATAGGGATATTACAAACGAACAAAAACTTGTATAAAATGCTTCTCATTCTACCTTTAGGAGCATACAAAAACTTACCTATAGTTGTCTTACCTCACCTAAATTCCTCAATCCATGATACATATATGTTTCAAGAAGTTTTGGTTAAAAAGTTTTATTGAGGATTCTCATAGGACCTTTTAGAAGATCAAAGTGTCATTCTAGCCTATTAGAGGGGTTACTTAGTTGTGTTACAATCGAACATAAACATGTACAACATGCTTCTCATTGTACCTTTGGGAGCACACCAAAACTTACTTATAGTTGTCTTACCTCACCTAAATTCTCCAATCCATGACATATATGTTTCAAGAAGTTTTGTTTATAAAATTTTGTTGAGGATTCTCACGGGACCTTTTAGAAGATCAAAGTGTCTTTCTAGTGTTTTGGAGGGGTTACTTAGTTGTGTTACAAACGAACATAAACATGTACAACATGCTTCTCATTCTACCTTTGGGAGAGTACAAAAACTTACTTATAGTTGTCTTACCGCACCTAAATTCTCCAATCCATGACACATAGGTTTCAAGAAGTTTTGTTTAAAAAGTTTTGTTTAGGATTATCATAGGAACTTTTAGAAGGTCAAAGTGTCTTTCTAGTATTTAGAAGGGTTACTTAGGGGTGTTACAAACGAACATAAACTTGTATAAAATGCTTCTCATTCTACCTTAAGGAGCAAAAACTTACTTATGTTTCAAGAAGTTTTGGTTAAAATGTTTTATTTAGGATTTTCATAGGACCTTTAAGAAGATCAAAGTGTCTTTCTAGTCTTTTAGAAGGGTTACTTAGTGGTTTTACAAACGAACAAAAACATGTACAACATGCTTCTCCTTCTACCTTTAGAAGCATACAAAAACTTACTTATAATTGTCTAACCTCACCTAAATTCACCAATCCATGACACATATGTTTCAAGAAGTTTTGTTTAAAAAGTTTTGTTTAGGATTCTCATAGCACCTTTTAGAAGAATAAAGTGTCTTTCTAGTCATTTAGAAGGGTTACTTAGGGATATTACAAACGAACAAAATCTTGTATAAAATGCTTCTCATTCTACCTTTAGGAGCATACAAAAACTTACCTATAGTTGTCTTACCTCACCTAAATTCTCCAATCCATGATACATATATGTTTCAAGAAGTTTTGGTTAAAATTTTTTATTGAGGATTCTCATAGGACCTTTTAGAAGATCAAAGTGTCTTTCTAGCCTATTAGAGGGGTTACTTAGTTGTGTTACAATCGAACATAAACATGTACAACATGCTTCTCATTGTACCTTTTGGAGCACACCAAAACTTACTTATAGTTGTCTTACCTCACCTAAATTCTCCAATCCATGACATATATGTTTCAAGAAGTTTTGTTTATAAAATTTTGTTGAGGATTCTCACGGGACCTTTTAGAAGATCAAAGTGACTTTCTAGTCTTTTGGAGGGGTTACTTAGTTGTGTTACAAACGAACATAAACATGTACAACATGCTTCTCATTCTACCTTTGGGAGCATACAAAAACTTACTTATAGTTGTCTTACCGCACCTAAATTCTCCAATCGATTACACATAGGCTTCAAGAAGCTTTGTTTAAAAAGTTTCGTTTAGGATTATCATAGGAACTTTTAGAAGGTCAAAGTTTCTTTCTAGTATTTAGAAGGGTTATTTAGGGGTGTTACAAACGAACATAAACTTGTATAAAATGATTCTCATTCTACCTTTAGGAGCATACAAAATCTTACTTATAGTTGTCTAACCTCACCTAAAATCTCCAATCCTTGACACATATGTTTCAAGAATTGTTGTTTAAAAAGTTTTATTTTGGATTCTCATAGGACCTTTTACAAGATCAAAGTGTCTTTCTAGTATTTAGACGGGTTACTTAGGGGTGTTACAAACGAACATAAACTTGTATAAAATGATTCTCATTCTACCTTAAGGAGTAAAAACTTACTTATAGTTGTCTTACCTAACCTAAATTCTCCAATCCATGACATATATGTTTCAAGAAGTTTTGGTTAAAAAGTTTTATTTAGGATTTTCATAGGACCTTTTAGAAGATCAAAGTGTCTTTCTAGTCTTTTAGAAGGGTTACTTAGTGGTGTTACAAACGAACAAAAACATGTACAACATGCTTCTCCTTCTACCTTTAGAAGCATACAAAAACTTACTTATAATTGTCTAACCTCACCTAAATTCACAAATCCATGACACATATGTTTCAAGAATTTTTGTTTAAAAAGTTTTGTTTAGGATTCTCATAGCACCTTTTAGAAGAATAAAGTGTCTTTCTAGTCATTTAGAAGGGTTACATAGGGATATTACAAACGAACAAAAACTTGTATAAAATGCTTCTCATTCTACCTTTAGGAGCATACAAAAACTTACCTATAGTTGTCTTACCTCACCTAAATTCTCCAATCCATGATACATATATGTTTCAAGAAGTTTTGGTTAAAAAGTTTTATTGAGGATTCTCATAGGACCTTTTAGAAGATTAAAGTGTCTTTCTAGTCTTTTGGAGGGGTTACTTAGTTGTGTTACAAACGAACATAAACATGTACAACATGCTTCTCATTCTACCTTTGGGAGCATACAAAAACTTACTTATAGTTGTCTTACCGCACCTAAATTCTCCAATCCATGACACATAGGTTTCAAGAAGTTTTGTTTAAAAAGTTTTGTTTAGGATTATCATAGGAACTTTTAGAAGGTCAAAGTGTCTTTCTAGTATTTAGAAGGGTTACTTAGGGGTGTTACAAACGAACATAAACTTGTATAAAATTCTTCTCATTCTACCTTAAGGAGCATACAGAAACTTACTTAGAGTTGTCCTACCTTACCTAAATTCTCCAATCCATGACATATATGTTTCAAGAAGTTTAGGTTAAATTTTTTTATTTAGGATTCTCATAGGAACTTTTAAAAGATCAAAGTGTCTTTCTAGTCTTTTGGAGGGGTTACTTAGTTGTGTTACAAATGAACATAAACATGTACAACATGCTTCTCATTCTACCTTTGGGAGCATACAAAAACTTACTTATAGTTGTCTTACCGCACCTAAATTATCCAATCCATGACAAATAGGTTTCAAGAAGTTTTGTTTAAAATGTTTTGTTTTGGATTATCATAGGAACTTTTAGAAGGTCAAAGTGTCTTTCTAGTGTTTTGGAGGGGTTACTTAGTTGTGTTACAAACGAACATAAACATGTACAACATGCTTCTCATTCTACCTTTGGGAGCATACAAAAACATACTTATAGTTGTCTTACCGCACCTAAATTCTCCAATCCATGACACATAGGCTTCAAGAAGTTTTGTTTAAAAAGTTTCGTTTAGGATTATCATAGGAACTTTTAGAAGGTCAAAGTGTCTTTCTAGTATTTAGAAGGGTTATTTAGGGGTGTTACAAACGAACATAAACTTGTATAAAATGATTCTCATTCTACCTTTAGGAGCATACAAAATCTTACTTATAGTTGTCTAACCTCACCTAAAATCTCCAATCCTTGACACATATGTTTCAAGAATTGTTGTTTAAAAAGTTTTATTTTGGATTCTCATAGGACCTTTTACAAGATCAAAGTGTCTTTCTAGTATTTAGACGGGTTACTTAGGGGTGTTACAAACGAACATAAACTTGTATAAAATGCTTCTCATTCTACCTTAAGGAGCAAAAACTTACTTATAGTTGTCTTACCTAACCTAAATTCTCCAATCCATGACATATATGTTTCAAGAAGTTTTGGTTAAAAAGTTTTATTTAGGATTTTCATAGGACCTTTTAGAAGATCAAAGTGTCTTTCTAGTCTTTTAGAAGGGTTACTTAGTGGTGTTACAAACGAACAAAAACATGTACAACATGCTTCTCATTGTACCTTTGGGAGCACACCAAAACTTACTTATAGTTGTCTTACCTCACCTAAATTCTCCAATCCATGACATATATGTTTCAAGAAGTTTTGTTTATAAAATTTTGTTGAGGATTCTCACGGGACCTTTTAGAAGATCAAAGTGACTTTCTAGTCTTTTGGAGGGGTTACTCAGTTGTGTTACAAACGAACATAAACATGTACAACATGCTTCTCATTCTACCTTTGGGAGCATACAAAAACTTACTTATAGTTGTCTTACCGCACCTAAATTCTCCAATCGATTACACATAGGCTTCAAGAAGTTTTGTTTAAAAAGTTTCGTTTAGGATTATCATAGGAACTTTTAGAAGGTCAAAGTTTCTTTCTAGTATTTAGAAGGGTTATTTAGGGGTGTTACAAACGAACATAAACTTGTATAAAATGATTCTCAGTCTACCTTTAGGAGCATACAAAATCTTACTTATAGTTGTCTAACCTCACCTAAAATCTCCAATCCTTGACACATATGTTTCAAGAATTGTTGTTTAAAAAGTTTTATTTTGGATTCTCATAGGACCTTTTACAAGATCAAAGTGTCTTTCTAGTATTTAGACGGGTTACTTAGGGGTGTTACAAACGAACATAAACTTGTATAAAATGCTTCTCATTCTACCTTAAGGAGCAAAAACTTACTTATAGTTGTCTTACCTAACCTAAATTCTCCAATCCATGACATATATGTTTCAAGAAGTTTTGGTTAAATAGTTTTATTTAGGATTTTCATAGGACCTTTTAGAAGATCAAAGTGTCTTTCTAGTCTTTTAGAAGGGTTACTTAGTGGTGTTACAAACGAACAAAAACATGTACAACATGCTTCTCCTTCTACCTTTAGAAGCATACAAAAACTTACTTATAACTGTCTAACCTCACCTAAATTCACCAATCCATGACACATATGTTTCAAGAATTTTTGTTTAAAAAGTTTTGTTTAGGATTCTCATAGCACCTTTTAGAAGAATAAAGTGTCTTTCTAGTCATTTAGAAGGGTTACATAGGGATATTACAAACGAACAAAAACTTGTATAAAATGCTTCTCATTCTACCTTTAGGAGCATACAAAAACTTACCTATAGTTGTCTTACCTCACCTAAATTCCTCAATCCATGATACATATATGTTTCAAGAAGTTTTGGTTAAAAAGTTTTATTGAGGATTCTCATAGGACCTTTTAGAAGATCAAAGTGTCATTCTAGCCTATTAGAGGGGTTACTTAGTTGTGTTACAATCGAACATAAACATGTACAACATGCTTCTCATTCTACCTTTGGGAGCATACAAAAACTTACTTATAGTTGTCTTACCGCACCTAAATTATCCAATCCATGACAAATAGGTTTCAAGAAGTTTTGTTTAAAATGTTTTGTTTTGGATTATCATAGGAACTTTTAGAAGGTCAAAGTGTCTTTCTAGTGTTTTGGAGGGGTTACTTAGTTGTGTTACAAACGAACATAAACATGTACAACATGCTTCTCATTCTACCTTTGGGAGCATACAAAAACATACTTATAGTTGTCTTACCGCACCTAAATTCTCCAATCCATGATGTTGGAATTGTGTCCAGCAATCTCTGTACTGTCTCTATAACGTAAGAGTATGTCAGTGATCAGACATAAGTCATACAATACTGGGGGTCATGATGGCTTGCTAGAGTCCGCTCATGATCTATAAGTCTTGGACTTATTGCCTTTATTGTATGATCCCATATGGGTCACACGCTTAAGCTAGCAGGAAACAATGTTGGAACGGCATAGCAGAAGTACGACAAAAGTGCTAGGCATTTGTCGTACTAAGAGAGAAAGATAAATGGGTCTGATTAAATGGGATTTAATCAGATTGGGCCCAAAAGCCCAAAAGGGAAAGAGATGGCTTTTAATGACTAAAAGCCAAGTCTTTTCTGACCAACCCTAAGACTCAGCCGCGCCTCTCTCTCTCTTCTGCGCCCCATCTCCTCGTGGTCTAGCAGCCAGTTTCCTGTGATTGCGTGTGTGAGCCTTTGGAGGATTCATCCCTTGGTGTATCTCCCTGATCTCTGACCTGTTCATCAATTCCGCTGCAACAAACAGGTAAAAGGTGAGATCTAATGTTTCTAAATAAGAACACCTAGATCTGATGCATGTTTAGGTTGATATCAATATGAGAATTGAATCAGGATCAACCGAACAATCCAACAGTGGTATCAGAGCCATTGGTTCTTAGGTTTCTTGTTTTAGATTCATTGTTTAGGTTGTTTAATCTGTTTAGAATTGTTTTTGAATCAATTACTGATAAGATAAAACAGTTAAGAATCAGAATTGAACTCTAAACAAATTGATTGGATCACAAAACCGAGCTATATGACTCGGGTTTTGTCGATCGGCCAAGGAAGAGATCGACCGGCTTGGCCGGTTGATTATCACGGCCATGAGTTGGACCGGACGGACGGGATCGCGGGTCGGACGGTCGGGATGGTCGAATGGATCGGATCAGATCGTATGATCGATCACGATCGATCGTCGCGACGCATCCGATCGCTCGTCTCGATCGCGTCCCAGTCGGTCCGAGCAACTCGTCCGCGTCCCGGCTGCACCGTCCCGATGGCCCGTCCCGGCTGCGTATCGCCTCGATCTCGGATCGGTTGGTTCGCGGCTGAGCGGCTGGCCGATGTTTTCTTGGAAAGCAAGCTAGGTCACGACCAACTCGGTTTGGTTCGTGACCAAATCGGTTCGGTTCAGGGTTCGGTTTAAAACTTGATTAAAATCAATCATTCTGGTTTAATAAACAGATTTTAATAATTTTATTAAATCTGGTTAAACCGGAATAAGAAATCCAATGTCGAAAGAAATATTGGATTTAGTGCCTAAACCAGGAATTTCTAATTTGATTTGGTTGGACCAAATAAATTGAGAAATTCCGGTTTAGTAAATAACCGGTTGACAATTGTGGTCATCGTAGTAATTAAAACTTGGTTAGACCAGTTTTAATGAACCAGACCGGTTATGTCAATTAATTGGACAATTGGGTCATGTCTTGGACATGGACCAATTCTTGGGCCTCGGGCCAAGAAGTTAAAACAATTGGGCCAGTTAATTGAGTCTTTCTTCAGATTAATTTAAAATCTATTTTATAAAATATTAAAGTCGATTTTAAATTAAAGTTTCCGAAATTTTAAAATTAGAAAGTTTCTTAAAATAGAAGTTTCTGAATTTGCGGGTTTTGGATTTTAAAGAAATTTCTAAAGTTAGAAAGTTTCCGGTTTTAGAAAGTTTCCAATTTTAGAAAGTTTCCAAAATAGTAGGTTTCCATAAATAGAAAGTTTCCCGAAATAGAAATCTTCTATTTTGGGAATGATTTTAACAAACCTACGAACCTCAAATAATATCAAGCGTTGGATGTCTTGTCCAGGCTATGTCAGCTGTCAAAGCCCATTCAATTGCATTCATGGCCTTACAGTGTGAGGATGTCTGCTTTTGCGTGGGTAAGACGGTTTGTGATTCATAAATGTCATTGGGAGTCCCATACATTAATGATTACATGACTGTATAGTCCGGTTTTCTTGACTAGGCCATCGGGAGTCCCGGGCCTTGAGACATCAGAGTGGATTGGGCCTCGGGCCCAGATTCACAACCAAGAGTTATATCACGGATATAATTAGCCGATATAGGGCTTACCGATATAAGCTAAGGTTGGGTGACGGCCAGTGGCCCACTTTGATCTTAGTTATATGTGGATCTTGGAATCATTATATTCTATTGAGGGTAACTTATGTTATTGAATATAATGCATGATTAATCATATTATACTTTAATACGAGATTAATCATTTTGAACATATAACTAATAACCTTTTTATTTATATATTTCAGATATGACTACTACAAGCACTCAAAACACATTCTCGATCCGGTCTGTTCTCGAGAAGGAGAAGCTGACTGGAACGAACTTCCTGACATGGTCAAGGAACTTGAGGCTGGTCCTCAAGCAGGAGAAGAAGGATTACGTCCTTCGAGATCCCCTCCCCGAGAGGCCTCTTGCCAATGCTGCCAGGACTCTGCACAATGCTTGGGAAAAGCATTCGTCAGATGAAAATGATGTTTATTGCCTGATGTTGGTGACAATGACTCCTGAGCTGCAAAAACAGTTCGAAAGTGTATTGTCTCCAATCGAGATCATGGCAAGCCTGAAATCGCTTTTTCAGGAGCAGGCTAGGACCGAGAGGTTCCAGACAGTTAAGAACCTCTTGGACTGTAAGTTGGCTGCGAATGCGGCAGTGAGTCCTCATGTGTTGAAGATGATGGGTTATCTCGATCATCTTCACAAACTCGACTGCCCAATCAGCCAGGAACTTGCCTGCGACATCATTCTGCAGTCTTTACCTGCAAGCTATGATCAGTTCATTCTGAACTTTAACATGCATGGCTTGAGTAAGACACTGCCTGAGCTTCACGGAATGCTCAAGACTGCAGAGCCCAACTTGAAGAAAACCGCCAAGGACCCCAGTGTACTTATGGTACAAAAGGGCAAGGGGTTTAAGAAGTCTTCTGCTAAGGATAAGGGAAAGGCCAAGGGTGTCCAAGTCGCGGACAAGGACACGCCAAAGCCCAAGCCCAAGTCCAAGGCTGGGCCTACTGACATGTGCAGGTTCTGCAAAGAACTGGGGCATTGGAGAAGAGATTGCAAGAAATTCCAGGAAGGTCTAAAGGAATTAAAGAAGAAGACTTTCGAGACTTCTTCATCAGGTATTTTTGTTATAGAAGTTAATACAACTACTTCTGATAATACCTCATGGGTCATGGATACTGGTTGTGGGGCTCATATTTGTACTAATATGCAGGCACTCAGCAACAGTAGAAGGCTGAAGCAAGGACAAGTAGAGCTACGAGTTGGAAATGGAGCGAAAGTTTCAGCACTAGCTGTAGGAACATACTTGTTGTCTTTACCTTCGGGATTGATTTTAGAACTTAATAATTGTTATTTTGTACCTGCTATAAGCAGAAATATTATTTCAATTTCTTTGTTGGATTTGGAAGGTTATGATTTTTCAGTTAAGAATAAATTATGTTCCTTCAATCGCAACAATTTGTTCTATGGTTCTGCCCCTCTTACGAATGGGCTTTACATACTCGATCAATCCGCGCCAATTTATAACATTAATACAAAACGGTTTAAACCTAATGAGGAAAACCGAACGTTTCTATGGCATTGTCGTTTAGGGCACATCAGCGAGAAACGCATCAAGAGGCTCCATTCGAATGGACTTCTTGGCTCATTTGACTTTGAGTCATGTGAGAAATGCGAATCCTGCATGATGGGCAAAATGACACGGGCCCCCTTTAATAAACCTAACGAGAGGGCCAGTGACTTATTGGGCCTGATACACACTGATGTGTGTGGCCCAATGTCCACTAATGCAAGAGGAAACTATCAGTACTTCATTACCTTCACTGATGATTTCAGTAGGTATGGATATGTTTATTTGATGAAACATAAGTCTGAATCTTTTGAGAAGTTCAGAGAATTCCAAAATGAAGTACAGAACCAACTTGGCAAAAGCATTAAGGCTCTTCGGTCCGACCGAGGAGGAGAATACTTAAGCCAGGAATTCAGTGATCATCTAAGAGAGTGTGGGATCGTGTCCCAACTCACTCCTCCTGGAACACCTCAATGGAATGGTGTGTCTGAGAGGAGAAATCGGACCTTATTGGATATGGTTCGATCTATGATGAGTCACACAGACCTTCCAATATCCCTTTGGGGATATGCTCTGCTAACAGCAGTGTTCACTCTAAATAGAGCGCCATCAAAAGCAGTAGCAAAGACACCATATGAATTATGGACTGGAGAAGCTCCAGTGCTGTCTTATCTAAGAATTTGGGGTTGTGAAGCCTATGTTAAGAGATTAATCTCAGATAAGCTTACACCAAAATCTGATAAATGCTACTTCATTGGTTATCCACGGGAAACCAAGGCTTATTACTTCTATCTACGTTCCGAGTGAAAGATTTAGAGTGTGAACATGATAGAATTAGGGTTCTTGAGTCCCAATGTGGCGGAAATAGAGAGAAGAGAATGAGAGACTCAAAACTCCTTGTATTCATTTTTGTGTTACATTACCCTTTTATATGGGATACAAAGAAGAGTGTTTAACCTAAAATGAGTAAGAGACAAAAGCACAATCAGACAAAACACTTCTGAACCGTGGGCAGAGGAGAGAGAGAGAGAGTGTGGACCACAAAGATTCCTTTCTTAAACCCTTAAACCCTTAAGTCTCCAACGGCTCCTTCTTCAATTGTTTGGTCTGAATTGTGTTTGAATGTTGGCGCCATTCTCTTAACAAGAAGTCCCCAACTTTGTACATTATCAAATGTGCAAGACTTGTGCATATTTTGATAATACACAACCTTTGCACATTTGATCTCATCATGATCAATACTCCCCCTCAAGTTCAGACTTTGGAATCACCCTAAAGACTGAACTTGGAATGATCATGGCAACACCTCATTAAAAACCTTGATGTGGAAAACCACTTGGGACAAAACCACATCAAGGGAAAAAGAGTATGCTGCTCATGGATCAGGAGAGTTCTAATCATGAATAGCTACTAGCCCTAGTTTGCCAAAGACATGAGTGCAAACTTTAAGACTAGCAGCCTTGGTGAAGATATCTGCAAGCTGATCTTCACTCTTTGTGTAACAAGGCAGAATGGTTCCATCTTCAATCTTCTCCCTTACTTTGTGACAATCAATCTCAATGTGTTTGGTCCTCTCATGAAACACTGAGTTGGTTGCAATGTGAATAGCAGCCTGGTTGTCACAATGGAAGGTGATTGGACTTGACTGCTCTATGCCAAAGTCCTTAAGCAAAGCCTTCAGCCATGTTAACTCAGTTGCAAGCTTCCTCATGGCCCTATACTCAGCTTCAGCACTAGAACATGATACCACCTTCTGCTTCTTTGTCTTCCAAGTTACCAAGTTGCCTCCAATGAAGGTACAATAGCCGGTTGTTGATCTCCTATCACTCTTATCTCCAGCCCAATCTGCATCACAATAGCCAACAATCTCTGTGCTCTCATTCTTACCCATCCAAATACCTTGTTCAGTTGATCCTTTGAGATATCTGAGTATCCTCTCAATCAAACTCCAATGATACACTGTGGGTGATTGCATATGTTGGCTAACTTGGTTCACAGCAAAGCACAAATCTGGTCTTGTGAGAGTAAGGTAGATAAGCTTCCCAACCAGCCTCCTATACAATGAGACATCCTTGAACTTGACTTCATCTGATTTCTCCCCCTTTCTATTGACTTGGTAGCCATCTTCAAGAGGAGTCTTTGCAATCTTGCAATCAAGCATACTTGTTTCTGTCAACAAGTCCTTAACATACTTCCTTTGGGACAGAAACAATCCATCATTGAATCTGCAAACTTCAATGCCCAAGAAGTACTTCAACTCTCCAAGGTCTTTAATATCAAAGGAACTCTTGAGGAAAGCCTTTGTGGATTGAATCCCATCATTATCACTTCCTGTGATAATCAAATCATCCACATAAATCAGAACCACCACAATTCCTTGAGCACTTTGAAGCGTGAACAATGTATGATCAGATTGAGACTTCTTGAAGCCATGGTCCATAAGAGTGTGACTAAGCTTATGGTACCATGCCCTTGGTGATTGCTTCAAGCCATAAATTGCCCTTCTCAGCCTCAATACCTCACCATCTTTACACAAGTGCTTCAATCCTGGTGGTGGAGTCATATACACTTCCTCTTCAAGTTCACCTTGTAGAAAAGCATTCTTCACATCCATTTGCCATAGATTCCATGAGAGGTTGGTGGCTAAGCTCAATGTGACTCTCACTGTGTGAAGTTTAGCCACTGGTGCAAAGGTATCTGTATAGTCTTCTCCATAGGTTTGAGTGAATCCCCTTGCTACTAGCCTTGCCTTGTACCTCTCTATGTCTCCATTGCTTTTATACTTGATTGTGAAGACCCATTTAGAGCTAACAGTCTTCTTCTTTTTCGGCAGCTTCTCTACAATCCAAGTATGGTTCCTCTCCATAGCTTCTTTCTCATCCTTTACTGCATCCATCCAAACCTTGATACCCTCAGCCTCTTCATAAGTCTTAGGGACCTGGTTTAGCTCAATCTGTCCAAGAAAGGCCTTGTGACTAGATGGTAGCAAGTCAATAGAACAAGTAGACTGACTAGGATGAGCTACTGCTTGGTTGTTGTAGTAGACTCTTGTCTTCATCCATTCTGATGGATCTTTCTTTTCCCTTGTGCTTCTCCTGAGTTGCTGAACCTGTTGATCAACCACTTCCTCATTACCCACTGCCTCTTGATAAGCCATCTCATCCTCATCCATATCCAAGTCCACTTGGTTCTGATCTTGAGGTAGAGTGTCTTCTTGAGCTTGAGCCGGTTCCTGAGTGTGTGTTGCTGGTTCAGTATCCTCTTGTTGAGCTTCCTGGGTAGGTGTCTCAGCCTTTTCTGGCCGTGGGGTGTCATTGCCCAAGTGATCCAACAAGTACTTCAAACTTGTAGCCAAATCAGAAGGTGATCTTGAGAGATCTTTCAAACCTTCCCAATCCTTCTTCTCATAGTAACTCTGTCCCTCAATGAACTTAACATCCCTTGAAACATAGGTCCTGTTGTTGCTTGGATCAAAACACTTGTAGCCCTTCTGAGTTGTGGAGTATCCAAGAAACATACACCTTGTGCTCTTAGCATCTAGCTTGTTCCTTTGATCTCCTGAGATATATACAAAACAAACACAACCAAACACACGTAAGTGTTCAATAAATGGTTTGGCTTTGTTCAATACCTCATATGGTGAAATGTCTTGAAGAACTCTAGTTGGGATCCTGTTGATGAGGTAGCATGCTGCCAACACAGCATCTCCCCAAAATCTCTTAGGAACATTGGTGTGGAACATCATAGACCTAGCAACCTCCATGAGATGCCTGTTCTTCCTTTCAGCCACACCATTTTGTTGAGGAGTATGTGGGCAGCTTGTTTGATGCAGGATCCCATACTTGTTCAAGTGAGCTTTGAATCTTTGGCTTGTGTACTCTCCTCCATTATCTGACCTGAACACTTTGATCTTGGCATTAAACTGATTAGTAACATAGTTTTGAAAATTCAGAAATGCATCAAACACCCTATCTTTAGATGGAAGCAATGTAACCCAAGTATACTTTGATTTTTCATCTATGAAAGTCACAAAGTACTTATTCCTATCTCTAGACAGACAAGGTGAAGTCCAAACATCAGAGTGCACAAGATCAAAGCAATGTTCATAGATAGTAGTTGATTTAGGAAAGATAGTCCTACAATGTTTGCCAAGAATACAAGCTTCACAAGTTGAATGATCAAAGTTAACATTAGGCAGCACTAAGTTCAAAGCACGAGCATGAGGATGTCCTAGTCTAGCATGCCATAGAACATTTTGATTGAAAGCAAAACAGGATTTAAAAGCTGAGGAAACCGGGTTGGTGGAGGAAGTGTCTTCAAGGAGGTAAAGCTCATCTTGTGTACCACCTCTTCCAATAACCTGTCCATTCTTAATATCCTGAAAACAAACTTCATTAGGCCCAAAGATAACATTGCAATTCAAGTCTTTAGTGATCCTTTTAACCGACAGCAAGTTAGATTTGAACTTAGGAACATAGAATGCATCACTTTCCTTGTTAAACAATCTTAACTTTCCTGTACCTATTATAGGAATCCCTTGACCATCAGCTATAGTTACTCTTCCTAGGGCAGGTTTAATGTTCTCCAACAACTTAGCATTACTAATCATATGGTGAGAAGCTCCAGAATCTACTACCAACTTATGATCAGTTTTAGCAAGCAATTTATGAGAAAATAAAGAGATACCAGAGAGCTTAGAAGTATAAGCTTTGATGAGGTCCTCAAGGTCACTCTTCCTAACATACTCAGTGTTGGTGTAGAGTGCAAACTCCCCTCCTTGAGCTGAAGTAGAGACCTGCTCACTCACAGCTTCCTTGGAGATATTTGCATTTGCCTTTGAGTCCTTTAACTTGGCTGGTTGAAGATGGGGATGAAGGATCCAACACTTATCCTTGGAGTGGCCTTTCCTCTTGCAATGATCACAAGCTGCATCCTTCTTCTCCTCAGATTTTAAGCCGGCTTTGTTAGCAGTCAACAACTCCCCCTTACCTCCAAACAAACCAATGTTTCCTTCCTCCTTTTGGATCCTTGAACACACTTCTTCAAAATCAGGAAGTGTTGTTTCCCTTAGGATCTTCATTATGGCATCATTGTAAACCGGATTCAAGTTGAGTAGAAGGCCAAAGATCTTGTCTTGCTCCTTTCTCTCAATAAGAACCTTAGGGTTCATAGTACTTGGCCTTAGCATCTCAAGTTCAGACCATGTTGAAGAGAACTTCCCAAGATACTTAGTAAAGTCATGGTCTTCTTGTTTCAGCTCACTAATAGCTCTTTTAACTTCATAAACCCTGCTGAGATTGGAGACATCCCCATAAATCTTCTTGAGAGTATCCCACAATGACTTGGCTGTCTCACAATGAGAGTAAGCTTCAAGGATGGATTGGTCAAGAGAGTTTTGGAGAAAGCCAAGCACTAGCTGATCTTCTTGAAACCACTTAGCCTCTGCCTTCTTGGTTTCCTCATCCTTCTTCTTGGCTTCATCTTCTTCAGTTGGAGTTTTATCCTCCAAAATGTGATCCCACAATCCTCTTCCACAAATAGCAGTCTTGATGGTCCTTTGCCATGTCCTGTAGTTGATCCCTTTGAGCACAACAGGAACAACAGTAGGCCTTAAGCTTGAGCTAAGATGAGTAGAGTCTTCCATTGTGTGTAACCAGAGAGAGAGGATGAACGCCTTAGATGACCGAGAAGAATTAACCAGCTTCTAGGGTTTAAGGCCAAGAAACTGAGGAGGTCCGAGAGGTCTAAGCAAGTTTTCAGGGTTTGGGACAGAGAGTAATGAAGAGAACAAGTGAAGAACAGAGAGAGATTGGAGTATGAGAGCGTGTAGAACCAAGAGAATAAGAGAGAGAAGATTAGGGTTTTGTAGCCGAGAGATTAAAGAAGCTGAGAGATTGAAGAGTAAGAGAGAGATTTGAGAGAATAGAGATCAATGCTCTGATACCATGAAAGATTTAGAGTGTGAACATGATAGAATTAGGGTTCTTGAGTCCCAATGTGGCGGAAATAGAGAGAAGAGAATGAGAGACTCAAAACTCCTTGTATTCATTTTTGTGTTACATTACCCTTTTATATGGGATACAAAGAAGAGTGTTTAACCTAAAATGAGTAAGAGACAAAAGCACAATCAGACAAAACACTTCTGAACCGTGGGCAGAGGAGAGAGAGAGAGAGTGTGGACCACAAAGATTCCTTTCTTAAACCCTTAAACCCTTAAGTCTCCAACGGCTCCTTCTTCAATTGTTTGGTCTGAATTGTGTTTGAATGTTGGCGCCATTCTCTTAACAAGAAGTCCCCAACTTTGTACATTATCAAATGTGCAAGACTTGTGCATATTTTGATAATACACAACCTTTGCACATTTGATCTCATCATGATCAATACCGAGAACAAGATCTTTGTTGCCCGGGATTGTAACTTTCTTGAGAGAGAGTTTCTCTCTAAGAAAGATAGTGGGAGTAAGGTACTGCTTGAAGAAATTCAAGATGAACAGGATACTGCTCAACCTAATGAGGAAGAGCAGCAGGAGGATCTACAAGAAATTGTAGAGCCTGAACCTGTAGTACCTGAAGTTCGAAGATCCGGGAGGATCCGTCACGAACCCGAGAGATATCAGGGATTCCTCGTGACTGACTGTCATGATCTTTTGATCATTGATGGTGATGAACCATCGAACTTCAATCAAGCCATGATGGGCCCAGATTCCTCTAAGTGGCGCAAGGCCACTGATTCCGAAATGGACTCCATGTCGGTCAACCAAGTATTTTCGTTGGTTGACTTACCCGCTGGTGTAAAAGCCATCGAGTGCAAATGGATCTTCAAGAAGAAGATTGACGTGGATGGAAATGTCCAGATTTATAAAGCCAGGTTGGTGGCAAAAGGTTTCAGACAAGTTCACGGTGTGGACTACGATGAAACCTATTCACCGGTGGCTATGATGAAATCTATTCGGATTCTACTAGCAACTGCAGCTTTTCATGATTATGAAATTTGGCAGATGGACGTGAAAACCGCCTTCCTGAATGGTATTCTGGAAGAGGATGTGTATATGACGCAACCTGACGGTTACATAGATCCAAAGAATGCTGGGAAAGTATGCAAGCTTCATAAATCCATTTATGGATTGAAGCAAGCATCGAGGAGCTGGAATCTTCGTTTTGATGAAGCGATCAAGCAATTTGACTTCATCAGAAACGAAGAAGAACAATGCGTGTATAAGAAAACTAGTGGGAGCAAAATCGTTTTTCTTATTCTGTATGTTGATGACATACTGCTTCTCGGAAACGACGTTCCAATGCTGAAGTCTGTAAAGGACTGGCTTGGAAGTTGTTTTTCCATGAAAGACATGGGTGAAGCCGCATACGTTCTTGGAATTAGGATCTATCGGGATAGACCTAAGAAGCTGATAGGCTTGTGTCAAGACTCATACATTGACAAAGTCCTACAAAGATTCAGCATGAAAGATTCCAAGAAGGGCTTCACACCAATGGTACATGGCACAACGCTAAGCAAGAAGCAGAGCCCTACGACGGCTGCTGAGCTCGAGCGTATGAAGAACATTCCCTATGCATCTGCAATAGGATCTGTTATGTATGCCATGATCTGTACTCGTCCTGATGTTGCTTATGCATTGAGCATGACGAGTAGATACCAGTCAAATCCAGGTGAAAACCATTGGATTGCCGTAAAGAACATCTTGAAGTATCTAAGACATACTAAGGATAAGTTCTTAGTGTACGGTGGAAGTGATGTGCTTAAAGTCAGTGGATTCACGGACGCAAGTTTCCAGACAGACACAGATGATTTCCGGTCACAGTCCGGTTATGTCTTTTGTCTGAATGGCGGTGCAGTAAGTTAGAGAAGCTCCAAGCAGGACACCGTTGCTGATTCCACTACAGAAGCTGAATATATCGCCGCCTCGGAAGCAGCGAAGGAAGCTGTTTGGATACGAAAGTTCATTATGGAACTAGGTGTGATACCAGATGCGGCTGAGCCTCTGGCACTGTTTTGTGACAACAATGGTGCTATAGCTCAGGCAAAGGAACCAAGATCACACCAGAAATCCAAGCATGTTCAAAGAAGATATCACTTGATACGTGACATCATTAATAGAAAGGAAGTCAAGATCAGCCGAGTTCCGACAGATGATAATGTCGCTGATCCGTTGACAAAGCCACTCCCAAGGCCTAAGCTCGAGTTACTGACTGAAGCTGTAGGCATTAGAAACATTGAAATGTAATCTAAATTTGAGTGGGAGTTTTGTGAGCTTTATTTTAGTTATTTGATATGTTCTTGTAAAACATTATTTTATGTTTAATGAAATTATTATTTCAAGATTATTTTAACTGTGATGAAATAATCGTTCCAAAATGATATGAAACATTTTATAGGTCATCGAAGTAAGTGACTTGATCTTGAGTCATCAAAGTCATTTAGCTTGATCATGAGATCCTATATTTGATAAATGTTTTGTATCATCCTGTCCCTAGTCGAAGGTTGTTGAAATTGGAACACCAACAACCGTGTAAGACTGGATTGATACGTGACTTATGACAAAGTCTCAGTGTGTCATAGATGCTCGGCATCAAAGTCAGTACATAGGTGCATGTTGGGAACATACGACCGGACAAGACCCGCTAATAAGAACTCTTCAGGATATTTATATCTGTGTCATAAGAGATTCTTACTACGACTATAGAGTATAGTCCTTAGACCTGAGTTCGCATGCATGTGACTGCATATGGACTGATGCACTTTGATCATTGTCTAACGCTATCGTTCTGCGATAGCTATAAGGACCTTGTTTGGGTACATCATGAAATGAGTAGCTTATAGTGATGGAACAAGATGGGATTTGTCCCTCCAATATAAATGGAGTGAATATCTCTAGGCCAATCGGAGATTTGAATACTGGAAAACGCATGGCCATGCTCAAACGGACTTTCCCGAGTCGTTTGGATTGTCAGTATCAAATCGGAGTCCGATGAACAAGATTAGGCTTTATAAGGATGACACTAATCTTGCCTTATGACTAATCGAGATATTGAGACGAAAGGGATTATGAATACAGAGATTCCAGTTCAAGTGGGAGATTGTTGGAATTGTGTCCAGCAATCTCTGTACTGTCTCTATAACGTAAGAGTATGTCAGTGATCAGACATAAGTCATACAATACTGGGGGTCATGATGGCTTGCTAGAGTCCGCTCATGATCTATAAGTCTTGGACTTATTGCCTTTATTGTATGATCCCATATGGGTCACACGCTTAAGCTAGCAGGAAACAATGTTGGAACGGCATAGCAGAAGTACAACAAAAGTGCTAGGCATTTGTCGTACTAAGAGAGAAAGATAAATGGGTCTGATTAAATGGGATTTAATCAGATTGGGCCCAAAAGCCCAAAAGGGAAAGAGATGGCTTTTAATGACTAAAAGCCAAGTCTTTTCTGACCAACCCTAAGACTCAGCCGCGCCTCTCTCTCTCTTCTGCGCCCCATCTCCTCGTGGTCTAGCAGCCAGTTTCCTGTGATTGCGTGTGTGAGCCTTTGGAGGATTCATCCCTTGGTGTATCTCCCTGATCTCTGACCTGTTCATCAATTCCGCTGCAACAAACAGGTAAAAGGTGAGATCTAATGTTTCTAAATAAGAACACCTAGATCTGATGCATGTTTAGGTTGATATCAATATGAGAATTGAATAAGGATCAACCGAACAATCCAACACATGACACATAGGCTTCAAGAAGTTTTGTTTAAAAAGTTTCGTTTAGGATTATCATAGGAACTTTTAGAAGGTCAAAGTGTCTTTCTAGTATTTAGAAGGGTTATTTAGGGGTGTTACAAACGAACATAAACTTGTATAAAATGATTCTCATTCTACCTTTAGGAGCATACAAAATCTTACTTATAGTTGTCTAACCTCACCTAAAATCTCCAATCCTTGACACATATGTTTCAAGAATTGTTGTTTAAAAAGTTTTATTTTGGATTCTCATAGGACCTTTTACAAGATCAAAGTGTCTTTCTAGTATTTAGACGGGTTACTTAGGGGTGTTACAAACGAACATAAACTTGTATAAAATGCTTCTCATTCTACCTTAAGGAGCAAAAACTTACTTATAGTTGTCTTACCTAACCTAAATTCTCCAATTCATGACATATATGTTTCAAGAAGTTTTGGTTAAAAAGTTTTATTTAGGATTTTCATAGGACCTTTTAGAAGATCAAAGTGTCTTTCTAGTCTTTTAGAAGGGTTACTTAGTGGTGTTACAAACGAACAAAAACATGTACAACATGCTTCTCATTGTACCTTTGGGAGCACACCAAAACTTACTTATAGTTGTCTTACCTCACCTAAATTCTCCAATCCATGACATATATGTTTCAAGAAGTTTTGTTTATAAAATTTTGTTGAGGATTCTCACGGGACCTTTTAGAAGATCAAAGTGACTTTCTAGTCTTTTGGAGGGGTTACTCAGTTGTGTTACAAACGAACATAAACATGTACAACATGCTTCTCATTCTACCTTTGGGAGCATACAAAAACTTACTTATAGTTGTCTTACCGCACCTAAATTCTCCAATCGATTACACATAGGCTTCAAGAAGTTTTGTTTAAAAAGTTTCGTTTAGGATTATCATAGGAACTTTTAGAAGGTCAAAGTTTCTTTCTAGTATTTAGAAGGGTTATTTAGGGGTGTTACAAACGAACATAAACTTGTATAAAATGATTCTCAGTCTACCTTTAGGAGCATACAAAATCTTACTTATAGTTGTCTAACCTCACCTAAAATCTCCAATCCTTGACACATATGTTTCAAGAATTGTTGTTTAAAAAGTTTTATTTTGGATTCTCATAGGACCTTTTACAAGATCAAAGTGTCTTTCTAGTATTTAGACGGGTTACTTAGGGGTGTTACAAACGAACATAAACTTGTATAAAATGCTTCTCATTCTACCTTAAGGAGCAAAAACTTACTTATAGTTGTCTTACCTAACCTAAATTCTCCAATCCATGACATATATGTTTCAAGAAGTTTTGGTTGAAAAGTTTTATTTAGGATTTTCATAGGACCTTTTAGAAGATCAAAGTGTCTTTCTAGTCTTTTAGAAGGGTTACTTAGTGGTGTTACAAACGAACAAAAACATGTACAACATGCTTCTCCTTCTACCTTTAGAAGCATACAAAAACTTACTTATAACTGTCTAACCTCACCTAAATTCACCAATCCATGACACATATGTTTCAAGAATTTTTGTTTAAAAAGTTTTGTTTAGGATTCTCATAGCACCTTTTAGAAGAATAAAGTGTCTTTCTAGTCATTTAGAAGGGTTACATAGGGATATTACAAACGAACAAAAACTTGTATAAAATGCTTCTCATTCTACCTTTAGGAGCATACAAAAACTTACCTATAGTTGTCTTACCTCACCTAAATTCCTCAATCCATGATACATATATGTTTCAAGAAGTTTTGGTTAAAAAATTTTATTGAGGATTCTCATAGGACCTTTTAGAAGATCAAAGTGTCATTCTAGCCTATTAGAGGGGTTACTTAGTTGTGTTACAATCGAACATAAACATGTACAACATGCTTCTCATTGTACCTTTGGGAGCACACCAAAACTTACTTATAGTTGTCTTACCTCACCTAAATTCTCCAATCCATGACATATATGTTTCAAGAAGTTTTGTTTATAAAATTTTGTTGAGGATTCTCACGGGACCTTTTAGAAGATCAAAGTGTCTTTCTAGTGTTTTGGAGGGGTTACTTAGTTGTGTTACAAACGAACATAAACATGTACAACATGCTTCTCATTCTACCTTTGGGAGAATACAAAAACTTACTTATAGTTGTCTTACCGCACCTAAATTCTCCAATCCATGACACATAGGTTTCAAGAAGTTTTGTTTAAAAAGTTTTGTTTAGGATTATCATAGGAACTTTTAGAAGGTCAAAGTGTCTTTCTAGTATTTAGAAGGGTTACTTAGGGGTGTTACAAACGAACATAAACTTGTATAAAATGCTTCTCATTCTACCTTAAGGAGCAAAAACTTACTTATGTTTCAAGAAGTTTTGGTTAAAAAGTTTTATTGAGGATTCTCATAGGACCTTTTAGAAGATCAAAGTGTCTTTCTAGTCTTTTGGAGGGGTTACTTAGTTGTGTTACAAACGAACATAAACATGTACAACATGCTTCTCATTCTACCTTTGGGAGCATACAAAAACTTTCTTATAGTTGTCTTAGCGCACCTAAATTCTCCAATCCATGACACATAGGTTTCAAGAAGTTTTGTTTAAAAAGTTTTGTTTAGGATTATCATAGGAACTTTTAGAAGGTCAAAGTGTCTTTCTAGTATTTAGAAGGGTTACTTAGGGGTGTTACAAACGAACAAAAACTTGTATAAAATTCTTCTCATTCTACCTTTAGGAGCATACAAAAACTTACCTATAGTTGTCTTACCTCACCTAAATTCTCCAATCCATGATACATATATGTTTCAAGAAGTTTTGGTTAAAATTTTTTATTGAGGATTCTCATAGGACCTTTTAGAAGATCAAAGTGTCTTTCTAGCCTATTAGAGGGGTTACTTAGTTGTGTTACAATCGAACATAAACATGTACAACATGCTTCTGATTGTACCTTTGGGAGCACACCAAAACTTACTTATAGTTGTCTTACCTCACCTAAATTCTCCAATCCATGACATATATGTTTCAAGAAATTTTGTTTATAAAATTTTGTTGAGGATTCTCACGGGACCTTTTAGAAGATCAAAGTGACTTTCTAGTCTTTTGGAGGGGTTACTCAGTTGTGTTACAAACGAACATAAACATGTACAACATGCTTCTCATTCTACCTTTGGGAGCATACAAAAACTTACTTATAGTTGTCTTACCGCACCTAAATTCTCCAATCGATTACACATAGGCTTCAAGAAGTTTTGTTTAAAAAGTTTCGTTTAGGATTACCATAGGAACTTTTAGAAGGTCAAAGTTTCTTTCTAGTATTTAGAAGGGTTATTTAGGGGTGTTACAAACGAACATAAACTTGTATAAAATGATTCTCAGTCTACCTTTAGGAGCATACAAAATCTTACTTATAGTTGTCTAACCTCACCTAAAATCTCCAATCCTTGACACATATGTTTCAAGAATTGTTGTTTAAAAAGTTTTATTTTGGATTCTCATAGGACCTTTTACAAGATCAAAGTGTCTTTCTAGTATTTAGACGGGTTACTTATGGGTGTTACAAACGAACATAAACTTGTATAAAATGCTTCTCATTCTACCTTAAGGAGCAAAAACTTACTTATAGTTGTCTTACCTAACCTAAATTCTCCAATCCATGACATATATGTTTCAAGAAGTTTTGGTTAAAAAGTTTTATTTAGGATTTTCATAGGACCTTTTAGAAGATCAAAGTGTCTTTCTAGTCTTTTAGAAGGGTTACTTAGTGGTGTTACAAACGAACAAAAACATGTACAACATGCTTCTCCTTCTACCTTTAGAAGCATACAAAAACTTACTTATAACTGTCTAACCTCACCTAAATTCACCAATCCATGACACATATGTTTCAAGAATTTTTGTTTAAAAAGTTTTGTTTAGGATTCTCATAGCACCTTTTAGAAGAATAAAGTGTCTTTCTAGTCATTTAGAAGGGTTACATAGGGATATTACAAACGAACAAAAACTTGTATAAAATGCTTCTCATTCTACCTTTAGGAGCATACAAAAACTTACCTATAGTTGTCTTACCTCACCTAAATTCCTCAATCCATGATACATATATGTTTCAAGAAGTTTTGGTTAAAAAATTTTATTGAGGATTCTCATAGGACCTTTTAGAAGATCAAAGTGTCATTCTAGCCTATTAGAGGGGTTACTTAGTTGTGTTACAATCGAACATAAACATGTACAACATGCTTCTCATTGTACCTTTGGGAGCACACCAAAACTTACTTATAGTTGTCTTACCTCACCTAAATTCTCCAATCCATGACATATATGTTTCAAGAAGTTTTGTTTATAAAATTTTGTTGAGGATTCTCACGGGACCTTTTAGAAGATCAAAGTGTCTTTCTAGTGTTTTGGAGGGGTTACTTAGTTGTGTTACAAACGAACATAAACATGTACAACATGCTTCTCATTCTACCTTTGGGAGAATACAAAAACTTACTTATAGTTGTCTTACCGCACCTAAATTCTCCAATCCATGACACATAGGTTTCAAGAAGTTTTGTTTAAAAAGTTTTGTTTAGGATTATCATAGGAACTTTTAGAAGGTCAAAGTGTCTTTCTAGTATTTAGAAGGGTTACTTAGGGGTGTTACAAACGAACATAAACTTGTATAAAATGCTTCTCATTCTACCTTAAGGAGCAAAAACTTACTTATGTTTCAAGAAGTTTTGGTTAAAATGTTTTATTTAGGATTTTCATAGGACCTTTTAGAAGATCAAAGTGTCTTTCTAGTCTTTTAGAAGGGTTACTTAGTGGTGTTACAAACGAACAAAAACATGTACAACATGCTTCTCCTTCTACCTTTAGAAGCATACAAAAACTTACTTATAATTGTCTAACCTCACCTAAATTCACCAATCCATGACACATATGTTTCAAGAAGTTTTGTTTAAAAAGTTTTGTTTAGGATTCTCATAGCACCTTTTAGAAGAATAAAGTGTCTTTCTAGTCATTTAGAAGGGTTACTTAGGGATATTACAAACGAACAAAAACTTGTATAAAATGCTTCTCATTCTACCTTTAGGAGCATACAAAAACTTACCTATAGTTGTCTTACCTCACCTAAATTCTCCAATCCATGATACATATATGTTTCAAGAAGTTTTGGTTAAAATTTTTTATTGAGGATTCTCATAGGACCTTTTAGAAGATCAAAGTGTCTTTCTAGCCTATTAGAGGGGTTACTTAGTTGTGTTACAATCGAACATAAACATGTACAACATGCTTCTCATTGTACCTTTGGGAGCACACCAAAACTTACTTATAGTTGTCTTACCTCACCTAAATTCTCCAATCCATGACATATATGTTTCAAGAAGTTTTGTTTATAAAATTTTGTTGAGGATTCTCACGGGACCTTTTAGAAGATCAAAGTGACTTTCTAGTCTTTTGGAGGGGTTACTTAGTTGTGTTACAAACGAACATAAACATGTACAACATGCTTCTCATTCTACCTTTGGGAGCATACAAAAACTTACTTATAGTTGTCTTACCGCACCTAAATTCTCCAATCGATTACACATAGGCTTCAAGAAGTTTTGTTTAAAAAGTTTCGTTTAGGATTATCATAGGAACTTTTAGAAGGTCAAAGTTTCTTTCTAGTATTTAGAAGGGTTATTTAGGGGTGTTACAAACGAACATAAACTTGTATAAAATGATTCTCAGTCTACCTTTAGGAGCATACAAAATCTTACTTATAGTTGTCTAACCTCACCTAAAATCTCCAATCCTTGACACATATGTTTCAAGAATTGTTGTTTAAAAAGTTTTATTTTGGATTCTCATAGGACCTTTTACAAGATCAAAGTGTCTTTCTAGTATTTAGACGGGTTACTTAGGGGTGTTACAAACGAACATAAACTTGTATAAAATGCTTCTCATTCTACCTTAAGGAGCAAAAACTTACTTATAGTTGTCTTACCTAACCTAAATTCTCCAATCCATGACATATATGTTTCAAGAAGTTTTGGTTAAAAAGTTTTATTTAGGATTTTCATAGGACCTTTTAGAAGATCAAAGTGTCTTTCTAGTCTTTTAGAAGGGTTACTTAGTGGTGTTACAAACGAACAAAAACATGTACAACATGCTTCTCCTTCTACCTTTAGAAGCATACAAAAACTTACTTATAACTGTCTAACCTCACCTAAATTCACCAATCCATGACACATATGTTTCAAGAATTTTTGTTTAAAAAGTTTTGTTTAGGATTCTCATAGCACCTTTTAGAAGAATAAAGTGTCTTTCTAGTCATTTAGAAGGGTTACATAGGGATATTACAAACGAACAAAAACTTGTATAAAATGCTTCTCATTCTACCTTTAGGAGCATACAAAAACTTACCTATAGTTGTCTTACCTCACCTAAATTCCTCAATCCATGATACATATATGTTTCAAGAAGTTTTGGTTAAAAAGTTTTATTGAGGATTCTCATAGGACCTTTTAGAAGATCAAAGTGTCATTCTAGCCTATTAGAGGGGTTACTTAGTTGTGTTACAATCGAACATAAACATGTACAACATGCTTCTCATTGTACCTTTGGGAGCACACCAAAACTTACTTATAGTTGTCTTACCTCACCTAAATTCTCCAATCCATGACATATATGTTTCAAGAAGTTTTGTTTATAAAATTTTGTTGAGGATTCTCACGGGACCTTTTAGAAGATCAAAGTGTCTTTCTAGTGTTTTGGAGGGGTTACTTAGTTGTGTTACAAACGAACATAAACATGTACAACATGCTTCTCATTCTACCTTTGGGAAAATACAAAAACTTACTTATAGTTGTCTTACCGCACCTAAATTCTCCAATCCTTGACACATAGGTTTCAAGAAGTTTTGTTTAAAAAGTTTTGTTTAGGATTATCATAGGAACTTTTAGAAGGTCAAAGTGTCTTTCTAGTATTTAGAAGGGTTACTTAGGGGTGTTACAAACGAACATAAACTTGTATAAAATGCTTCTCATTCTACCTTAAGGAGCAAAAACTTACTTATGTTTCAAGAAGTTTTGGTTAAAATGTTTTATTTAGGATTTTCATAGGACCTTTTAGAAGATCAAAGTGTCTTTCTAGTCTTTTAGAAGGGTTACTTAGTGGTGTTACAAACGAACAAAAACATGTACAACATGCTTCTCCTTCTACCTTTAGAAGCATACAAAAACTTACTTATAATTGTCTAACCTCATCTAAATTCACCAATCCATGACACATATGTTTCAAGAAGTTTTGTTTAAAAAGTTTTGTTTAGGATTCTCATAGCACATTTTAGAAGAATAAAGTGTCTTTCTAGTCATTTAGAAGGGTTACTTAGGGATATTACAAACGAACAAAAACTTGTATAAAATGCTTCTCATTCTACCTTTAGGAGCATACAAAAACTTACCTATAGTTGTCTTACCTCACCTAAATTCTCCAATCCATGATACATATATGTTTCAAGAAGTTTTGGTTAAAATTTTTTATTGAGGATTCTCATAGGACCTTTTAGAAGATCAAAGTGTCTTTCTAGCCTATTAGAGGGGTTACTTAGTTGTGTTACAATCGAACATAAACATGTACAACATGCTTCTCATTGTACCTTTGGGAGCACACCAAAACTTACTTATAGTTGTCTTACCTCACCTAAATTCTCCAATCCATGACATATATGTTTCAAGAAGTTTTGTTTATAAAATTTTGTTGAGGATTCTGAGAGTTTTTAGAGTATAAACATTAGGGTTCTTAGTAAGAGTGAGAGATGGAGGCGCAGCACAAGAGAGAATAAGGTTTCAAAACCCTTAAGTTCATTCATTTGTGGTTACATCCTTTATATAAGACTTCCAACACACATGTTGTTTAACCTAAAGAAGATACAAGACAAAATGAAGAGGGACCAGGTCTGAGATGCTCTGAACCGTGGCAGGAGGTGAGAGAAAGGGTGTGGACCACTTGTGGTCCCCACCAGACAAAGCTTTCCTCCTAAACCCTAACGGCTCTCTCTCTAACTCCAACGGCTCTCTTCTTCTTCTTAGGTCTGAATTAGGCGCCTTATCAAATATGATGTCCCCAACTTTGTACATTATCAAATGTGCAAGACTTGTGCACATTTTGATAATACACAGCCTTTGCACATTTGATCTAATCATGATCAATACTCCCCCTCAAGTTCAGACTTTGGAATCACCCTAAAGACTGAACTTGGAATGATCATGGCAACACCTCATTAAAAACCTTGATGTGGAAAACCACTTGGGACAAAACCACACCAAGGGAAAAAGAGTATGCTGCTCATGAATCAGGAGAGTTCTAATCATGGATAGCCACTAGTCCTAGTTTGCCAAAGACATGAGTGCAAACCTTGAGACTAGCAGCCTTTGTGAAGATGTCTGCAAGCTGATCTTCACTCTTTGTGTAACAAGGCAGAATGGTTCCATCTTTAATCTTCTCCCTTACCTTGTGACAATCAATCTCAATGTGTTTTGTCCTCTCATGAAACACTGAGTTGGTTGCAATGTGAATAGCAGCCTGGTTGTCACAATGGAAGGTGATTGGACTTGATTGCTCTATGCCAAAGTCCTTAAGCAAAGCTTTCAGCCATGTCAACTCGGTTGCAAGCTTCCTCATTGCCCTATACTCAGCTTCAGCACTAGAACAAGATACCACCTTCTGCTTCTTTGTCTTCCAAGTTACCAAGTTGCCTCCAATGAAGGTACAATAGCCGGTGGTTGATCTCCTATCACTCTTATCTCCAGCCCAATCTGCATCACAATAGCCAACAATCTCTGTGCTCTCATTCTTACCCATCCAAATACCTTGTTCAGTTGATCCTTTGAGATATCTGAGTATCCTCTCAATCAAACTCCAATGATACACTGTGGGTGATTGCATATGTTGACTAATTTGATTCACAGCAAAGCACAAGTCTGGTCTTGTGAGAGTGAGGTAGATAAGCTTCCCAACCAGCCTCCTATACAATGAGACATCCTTGAACTTGACTTCATCTGATTTCTCCCCCTTTCTATTGACTTGGTAGCCATCTTCAAGAGGAGTCTTTGCAATCTTGCAATCAAGCATACTTGTTTCTGTCAACAAGTCCTTAACATACTTCCTTTGGGACAGAAACAACCCATCATTGAATCTGCAAACTTCAATGCCCAAGAAGTACTTCAACTCTCCAAGGTCTTTAATATCAAAGGAACTCTTGAGGAAATCCTTTGTAGACTGAATCCCATCATTATCACTTCCTGTGATAATCAAATCATCCACATATATCAGAACTACCACCACTCCTTGGGCACTTTGAAGCGTGAATAATGTGTGATCAGATTGAGACTTCTTGAAACCATGGTCCATGAGAGTGTGACTGAGTTTATGGTACCATGCCCTTGGTGATTGCTTCAAGCCATAAATTGCCCTTCTCAACCTCAATACTTCACCATCTTTACACAAGTGCTTCAAACCTGGTGGTGGAGTCATATACACTTCCTCTTCAAGTTCACCTTGTAGAAAAGCATTCTTCACATCCATTTGCCATAGATTCCATGAGAGGTTGGTGGCTAAGCTCAATGTGACTCTCACTGTGTGAAGTTTAGCCACTAGTGCAAAGGTATCTGTATAGTCTTCTCCATAGGTTTGAGTGAATCCCCTTGCTACTAGCCTTGCCTTGTATCTCTCTATGTCTCCATTGCTTTTATACTTGATTGTGAAGACCCATTTAGAGCTAACAGTCTTCTTCTTTTTCGGCAGCTTCTCTACAATCCAAGTATGGTTCCTCTCCATAGCTTCTTTCTCATCCTTTACTGCATCCATCCAAACCTTGATACCCTCAGCCTCTTCATAAGTCTTAGGAACTTGGTTTAGCTCAATCTTTCCAAGAAAGGCCTTGTGACTAGATGGTAGCAAGTCAATAGAACAAGTAGACTGACTAGGATGAGCTACTGCTTGGTTGTTGTAGTAGACTCTTGTCTTCATCCATTCTGATGGATCTTTCTTTTCCCTTGTGCTTCTCCTGAGTTGCTGAACCTGTTGATCAACCACTTCCTCATTACCCACTGCCTCTTGATAAACCATCTCATCCTCATCCATATCCAAGTCCACTTGGTTCTGATCTTGAGGTAGAGTGTCTTCTTGAGATTGAGCCGGTTCCTGAGTGTGTGTTGCTGGTTCAGTATCCTCTTGTTGAGCTTCCTGGGTAGGTGTCTTAGCCTTTTCTGGCCGTGGGGTGTCATTGCCCAAGTGATCCAACAAGTACTTCAAACTTGTAGCCAAATCAGAAGGTGATCTTGAGAGGTCTTTCAAACCTTCCCAATCCTTCTTCTCATAGTAACTCTGCCCCTCAATGAACTTAACATCCCTTGAAACATAGGTCCTGTTGTTGCTTGGATCAAAACACTTGTAGCCCTTCTGAGTTGTGGAGTATCCAAGAAACATACACCTTGTGCTCTTAGCATCTAGCTTGTTCCTTTGATCTCCTGAGATATATACAAAACAAACACAACCAAACACACGTAAGTGTTCAATAAATGGTTTGGCTTTGTTCAATACCTCATATGGTGAAATGTCTTGAAGAACTCTAGTTGGGATCCTGTTGATGAGATAGCATGCTGCCAACACTGCATCTCCCCAAAATCTCTTAGGAACATTGGTGTGGAACATCATGGACCTAGCAGCTTCCATGAGGTGTCTATTCTTCCTTTCAGCCACACCATTTTGTTGGGGAGTATGGGGACAGCTTGTTTGATGAAGGATCCCACATTTGTTCAAGTGAGCTTTGAATCTTTGGCTTGTATACTCTCCTCCATTATCTGACCTAAACACTTTGATCTTGGCATTAAACTGATTAGTAACATAGTTTTGGAAATTTAAAAATGCATCAAACACCCTATCTTTAGATGGAAGCAAAGTTACCCAAGTATATTTAGATTTTTCATCTATGAAGGTCACAAAATACTTGTTTCTATCTCTAGACAGACAAGGTGAAGTCCAAACATCAGAGTGCACAAGATCAAAACAATGTTCATAGAGAGTAGTTGATTTAGGAAAGACAGTTCTACAATGTTTGCCAAGAATACAAGCTTCACAAGTTGAATGATCAAAGCTAACATTAGGCAACATTAAGTTCAAAGCACGAGCATGAGGATGTCCTAGTCTAGCATGCCATAGGACATTTTGATTGAAAGAAAAACAGGATTTAAAAGCTAAAGTATCCGAGTTGCTTGGAGAAGTGTCTTCAAGGAGGTAAAGCTCATCTTGTGTACCACCTCTTCCAATAACCTTTCCATTCTTAATATCCTGAAAACAAACTTCATTAGGCCCAAAGATAACATTGCAATTCAAGTCTTTAGTGATCCTTTTAACCGACAGCAAGTTAGATTTAAACTTAGGAACATAGAATGCATCACTTTCCTTGTTAAATAATCTCAACTTTCCTGTACCTATTATTGGAATCCCTTGACCATCAGCTATAGTTACTCTTCCTAGGGCAGGTTTAATGTTCTCCAACAACTTAGCATTACTAATCATATGGTGAGAAGCTCCTGAATCTACTACCAACTTATGATCAGTTTTACTAAGCAATTTGTGTGAAAATAAAGAGATACCAGAGAGTTTAGAGGCATAAGCCTTGATGAGATCCTCAAGGTCACTCTTCTTGACATACTCAGTGGCTGTGTAGAGTGCAAGCTCCCCTCCTTGAGCTGAAGTGGAGGCTGGTTCATTCACAGCTTCTTGTGAGATGTTTGCATTTGCCCTTGAGTTCTTAAACTTGTCTGGTTTGAGGTGAGGATGAAGGACCCAACACTTATCCTTGGAGTGGCCTTTCCTCTTGCAATGATCACAAAATGGCGCCTTCTTCTCCTCAGGTTTAAAGCCGGCTTTGTTGGCAGTCACCAACTCCCCCTTTCCTCCAAACAAACCAATGTTTCCTTCTTCCTTTTGGAGCCTTGAGCACACCTCTTCAAAATCAGGAAGTGTAGTCTCCCTTAGGATCTTCATGATGGCATCATTGTAAACCGGATTCAAGTTGAGTAGAAGGCCAAAGATCTTGTCTTGCTCCTTTCTCTCAATGAGAACCTTGGGGTTTAAAGTGCTTGGCCTTAGCATCTCAAGTTCAGACCATGCTGAAGAGAACTTCCCAAGATACTTGGTAAAGTCATGGTCTTCTTGTTTCAGCTCACTAATGGCTTTCTTAACCTCATAAACCCTACTGAGATTGGAGACATCCCCATAAATCTTCTTGAGAGTATCCCACAGTGACTTGGCTGTCTCACAATGAAAATAAGCTTCAAGGATGGATGGGTCAAGAGAGTTTTGGAGAAACCCAAGCACAAGCTGATCTTCTTGAAACCATTTAGCTTCTGCCTTCTTGGTTTCCTCATCCTTCTTCTTGGCTTCATCTTCTTCAGTTGGTGTTTTATCCTCCAAGATGTGATCCCACAATCCTCTTCCACAAATGGCTGTCTTGATGGTCCTTTGCCATGTCCTGTAGTTGATTCCTTTGAGCATAACAGGGACAACAGTAGGCCTCAAGCTTGAGTTGATGTGAGCTGTATCTTCCATGGTAAGAGACTGAGAGAGAGTGGTTGAAGACTGAGAAGCCGAGACTGAACAAGATTAGGACCGAGAGACTTAGGGCTTTCTTTTGGACCGTGAGTTTAAAGAAACTGAGAGAATGAGAGCTTAAGAACCAGATTGAGGGTTTTAGACCAGAGAGAATGAGAGAACTTGAAGAATAGAAGCTTTAGAAACCGGAAGAATGAAGAGAGAGATTTAGGGTTTTGGACCGAGAGTGCTGCAGCCGAGATAGAGATGAATCAAAGAGAGAGAATCAAGAGAATGAGGAACATTGCTCTGATACCATGAGAGTTTTTAGAGTATAAACATTAGGGTTCTTAGTAAGAGTGAGAGATGGAGGCGCATCACAAGAGAGAATAAGGTTTCAAAACCCTTAAGTTCATTCATTTGTGGTTACATCCTTTATATAAGACTTCCAACACACATGTTGTTTAACCTAAAGAAGATACAAGACAAAATGAAGAGGGACCAGGTCTGAGATGCTCTGAACCGTGGCAGGAGGTGAGAGAAAGGGTGTGGACCACTTGTGGTCCCCACCAGACAAAGCTTTCCTCCTAAACCCTAACGGCTCTCTCTCTAACTCCAACGGCTCTCTTCTTCTTCTTAGGTCTGAATTAGGCGCCTTATCAAATATGATGTCCCCAACTTTGTACATTATCAAATGTGCAAGACTTGTGCACATTTTGATAATACACAGCCTTTGCACATTTGATCTAATCATGATCAATAGATTCTCACGGGACCTTTTAGAAGATCAAAGTGACTTTCTAGTCTTTTGGAGGGGTTACTTAGTTGTGTTACAAACGAACATAAACATGTACAACATGCTTCTCATTCTACCTTTGGGAGCATACAAAATCTTACTTATAGTTGTCTAACCTCACCTAAAATCTCCAATCCTTGACACATATGTTTCAAGAATTGTTGTTTAAAAAGTTTTATTTTGGATTCTCATAGGACCTTTTACAAGATCAAAGTGTCTTTCTAGTATTTAGACGGGTTACTTAGGGGTGTTACAAACGAACATAAACTTGTATAAAATGCTTCTCATTCTACCTTAAGGAGCAAAAACTTACTTATAGTTGTCTTACCTAACCTAAATTCTCCAATCCATGACATATATGTTTCAAGAAGTTTTGGTTAAAAAGTTTTATTTAGGATTTTCATAGGACCTTTTAGAAGATCAAAGTGTCTTTCTAGTCTTTTAGAAGGGTTACTTAGTGGTGTTACAAACGAACAAAAACATGTACAACATGCTTCTCCTTCTACCTTTAGAAGCATACAAAAACTTACTTATAATTGTCTAACCTCACCAAAATTCACCAATCCATGACACATATGTTTCAAGAATTTTTGTTTAAAAAGTTTTGTTTAGGATTCTCATAGCACCTTTTAGAAGAATAAAGTGTCTTTCTAGTCATTTAGAAGGGTTACATAGGGATATTACAAACGAACAAAAACTTGTATAAAATGCTTCTCATTCTACCTTTAGGAGCATACAAAAACTTACCTATAGTTGTCTTACCTCACCTAAATTCTCCAATCCATGATACATATATGTTTCAAGAAGTTTTGGTTAAAAAGTTTTATTGAGGATTCTCATAGGACCTTTTAGAAGATCAAAGTGTCTTTCTAGTCTTTTGGAGGGGTTACTTAGTTGTGTTACAAACGAACATAAACATGTACAACATGCTTCTCATTCTACCTTTGGGAGCATACAAAAACTTACTTATAGTTGTCTTAGCGCACCTAAATTCTCCAATCCATGACACATAGGTTTCAAGAAGTTTTGTTTAAAAAGTTTTGTTTAGGATTATCATAGGAACTTTTAGAAGGTCAAAGTGTCTTTCTAGTATTTAGAAGGGTTACTTAGGGGTGTTACAAACGAACAAAAACTTGTATAAAATTCTTCTCATTCTACCTTTAGGAGCATACAAAAACTTACCTATAGTTGTCTTACCTCACCTAAATTCTCCAATCCATGATACATATATGTTTCAAGAAGTTTTGGTTAAAATTTTTTATTGAGGATTCTCATAGGACCTTTTAGAAGATCAAAGTGTCTTTCTAGCCTATTAGAGGGGTTACTTAGTTGTGTTACAATCGAACATAAACATGTACAACATGCTTCTCATTGTACCTTTGGGAGCACACCAAAACTTACTTATAGTTGTCTTACCTCACCTAAATTCTCCAATCCATGACATATATGTTTCAAGAAGTTTTGTTTATAAAATTTTGTTGAGGATTCTCACGGGACCTTTTAGAAGATCAAAGTGACTTTCTAGTCTTTTGGAGGGGTTACTTAGTTGTGTTACAAACGAACATAAACATGTACAACATGATTCTCATTCTACCTTTGGGAGCATACAAAAACTTACTTATAGTTGTCTTACCGCACCTAAATTCTCCAATCGATTACACATAGGCTTCAAGAAGTTTTGTTTAAAAAGTTTCGTTTAGGATTATCATAGGAACTTTTAGAAGGTCAAAGATTCTTTCTAGTATTTAGAAGGGTTATTTAGGGGTGTTACAAACGAACATAAACTTGTATAAAATGATTCTCAGTCTACCTTTAGGAGCATACAAAATCTTACTTATAGTTGTCTAACCTCACCTAAAATCTCCAATCCTTGACACATATGTTTCAAGAATTGTTGTTTAAAAAGTTTTATTTTGGATTCTCATAGGACCTTTTACAAGATCAAAGTGTCTTTCTAGTATTTAGACGGGTTACTTAGGGGTGTTACAAACGAACATAAACTTGTATAAAATGCTTCTCATTCTACCTTAAGGAGCAAAAACTTACTTATAGTTGTCTTACCTAACCTAAATTCTCCAATCCATGACATATATGTTTCAAGAAGTTTTGGTTAAAAAGTTTTATTTAGGATTTTCATAGGACCTTTTAGAAGATCAAAGTGTCTTTCTAGTCTTTTAGAAGGGTTACTTAGTGGTGTTACAAACGAACAAAAACATGTACAACATGCTTCTCCTTCTACCTTTAGAAGCATACAAAAACTTACTTATAATTGTCTAACCTCACCTAAATTCACCAATCCATGACACATATGTTTCAAGAAGTTTTGTTTAAAAAGTTTTGTTTAGGATTCTCATAGCACCTTTTAGAAGAATAAAGTGTCCTTCTAGTCATTTAGAAGGGTTATTTAGGGATATTACAAACGAACAAAAACTTGTATAAAATGCTTCTCATTCTACCTTTAGGAGCATACAAAAACTTACCTATAGTTATCTTACCTCACCTAAATTCTCCAATCCATGATACATATATGTTTCAAGAAGTTTTGGTTAAAAAAATTTATTGAGGATTGTCATAGGACCTTTTAGAAGATCAAAGTGTCTTTCTAGCCTATTAGAGGGGTTACTTAGTTGTGTTACAATCGAACATAAACATGTACAACATGCTTCTCATTCTACCTTTGGGAGCATACAAAAACATACTTATAGTTGTCTTACCGCACCTAAATTCTCCATTCCATGACACATAGGCTTCAAGAAGTTTTGTTTAAAAAGTTTTGTTTAGGATTATCATAGGAACTTTTAGAAGGTCAAAGTGTCTTTCTAGTATTTAGAAGGGTTATTTAGGGGTGTTACAAACGAACATAAACTTGTATAAAATGATTCTCATTCTACCTTTAGGAGCATACAAAATCTTACTTATAGTTGTCTAACCTCACCTAAAATCTCCAATCCTTGACACATATGTTTCAAGAATTGTTGTTTAAAAAGTTTTATTTTGGATTCTCATAGGACCTTTTACAAGATCAAAGTGTCTTTCTAGTATTTAGACGGGTTACTTAGGGGTGTTACAAACGAACATAAACTTGTATAAAATGCTTCTCATTCTACCTTAAGGAGCAAAAACTTACTTATAGTTGTCTTACCTCACCTAAATTCTCCAATCCATGACATATATGTTTCAAGAAGTTTTGGTTAAAAAGTTTTATTTAGGATTTTCATAGGACCTTTTAGAAGATCAAAGTGTCTTTCTAGTCTTTTAGAAGGGTTACTTAGTGGTGTTACATATTGATCATGATGAGATCAAATGTGCAAAGGTTGTGTATTATCAAAATATGCACAAGTCTTGCACATTTGATAATGTGCAAAGTTGGGGACTTCTTGTTAAGAGGATGGCGCCAACAATTCAAACACAATTCGGATCAAACAAAGGAGGATGGAGCCGTTGGGACTTAAGGGTTTAAGGGTTTAAGAGAGGAATCTTGTAAGGACCACAAAGTGGTCCACACTCTCTCTCTCTCTCCTCTGCCCACGGTTCAGACTTGTTTGTCCCCTTGTGGATTTGTCTCTTACCATTTTAGGTTAAACATTTGTCTTAGCTCTCATATATAAAGAGCATGTAAACACCAAAATGAATTCAAGGGTTTTGGAGACTCTCCTTCACTCATTCTCCTGCGCATTCTCTCTCTTTATTCTCTCTCATTTTTGCTCAAGAACACTCAAGAACACTTATGCTTAATCTCTAAATCTATCATGGTATCAGAGCATAGATCTCTATTCTCTTGATTCTCTCTTTGTTTCATCATTCTCTCACTCTAAATCTCTCGGTTACCTAATCTTTGTCCACAAAACCCTAATCTTCTCTGTCCGAAAAATCACTCTCAGTTCATCACTCTTTCTTGGTTCTTTACCTAATCACCACTCTCTTACTCTCTGCCCTAACCTTCAAGACCAGTTCCAAGTCTCAGCTTCTTCAGTTTCTCGGTCCAAAAACCCTAGAAACCTAACCATTTCTCTCGGTCCTCAGCTCTCACTCACTCTCTTCAGTCATTTACCATGGAAGACTCTACACATCTCAGCTCCAGCTTAAGGCCTACTGTTGTTCCTGTTGTGCTCAAAGGGGTTAACTACAGGACATGGCAGAGGACCATCAAGACTGCCATTTGTGGAAGAGGATTGTGGGATCACATTTTGGAGGATAAAACTCCAACTGAAGAAGATGAAGCCAAGAAGAAGGATGAGGAAACCAAGAAGGCAGAGGCTAAATGGTTTCAAGAAGATCAGCTGGTGCTTGGCTTTCTCCAAAACTCTCTTGACCAATCCATCCTTGAAGCTTATTCTCATTGTGAGACAGCCAAGTCACTGTGGGACACTCTCAAGAAGATTTATGGAGATGTCTCAAATCTGAGCAGAGTGTATGAGGTGAAGAAGGCCATAAATGAGCTGAAACAAGAAGACCATGACTTTACCAAGTATCTTGGGAAGTTCTCTTCAGCATGGTCTGAACTTGAGATGCTAAGGCCAAGTACTTTAAACCCTAAGGTTCTCATTGAGAGAAAGGAGCAAGACAAGATCTTTGGCCTTCTACTCAACTTGAATCCGGTTTACAATGATGCCATCATGAAGATCCTAAGGGAGACTACACTTCCTGATTTTGAAGAGGTGTGCTCAAGGCTCCAAAAGGAAGAAGGAAACATTGGTTTGTTTGGAGGAAAGGGGGAGTTGGTAACTGCCAACAAAGCTGGATTCAAACCTGAGGAGAAGAAGGCGCCATTTTGTGATCATTGCAAGAGGAAAGGCCACTCCAAGGATAAGTGTTGGGTTCTTCATCCCCACCTCAAATCAGCCAAGTTCAAGGACTCAAGGGCAAATGCAAACATCTCACAAGAAGCTGTGAATGAACCAGCCTCCACCTCAGCTCAAGGAGGGGAGCTTGCACTCTACACAGCCACTGAGTATGTCAAGAAGAGTGACCTTGAGGACCTCATCAAAGCTTATACTTCTAAGCTCTCTGGTATCTCTTTATTTTCTCATAAATTACTTGCTAAAACTGATCATAAGTTGGTAGTAGATTCTGGAGCTTCTCACCATATGATTAGTAATGCTAAGTTGTTGGAGAACATTAAACCTGCCCTAGGAAGAGTAACTATAGCTGATGGTCAAGGGATTCCTATAATAGGTACAGGAAAGTTAAGATTGTTTAACAAGGAAAGTGATGCATTCTATGTTCCTAAGTTCAAATCTAACTTACTGTCGGTTAAAAGGATCACTAAAGACTTGAATTGCAATGTTATCTTTGGGCCTAATGAAGTTTGTTTTCAGGATATTAAGAATGGACAGGTTATTGGAAGAGGTGGTACACAAGATGAGCTTTACCTCCTTGAAGACACTTCCTCAACCAATCCGGTTTCCTCAGCTTTTAAATCCTGTTTTGCTTTCAATCAAAATGTTCTATGGCATGCTAGACTAGGACATCCTCATGCTCGTGCTTTGAACTTAATGCTGCCTAAGATTAGCTTTGATCATTCAACTTGTGAAGCTTGTATTCTTGGCAAACATTGTAGGACTATCTTTCCTAAATCAACTACTATCTATGAACATTGCTTTGATCTTGTGCACTCTGATGTTTGGACTTCACCTTGTCTGTCTAGAGATAGAAACAAGTATTTTGTGACTTTCATAGATGAAAAATCAAAATATACTTGGGTAACATTGCTGCCATCTAAAGATAGGGTGTTTGATGCATTTTTGAATTTCCAAAACTATGTTACTAATCAGTTTAATGCCAAGATCAAAGTGTTTAGGTCAGATAATGGAGGAGAGTATACAAGCCAAAGATTCAAAGCTCACTTGAACAAATGTGGGATCCTTCATCAAACAAGCTGTCCCCATACTCCTCAACAAAATGGTGTGGCTGAAAGGAAGAACAGACATCTTATGGAAGTTGCTAGGTCTATGATGTTCCACACTAATGTTCCTAAGAGGTTTTGGGGAGATGCAGTCTTGGCAGCTTGTTATCTCATCAATAGGATCCCAACTAGAGTCCTTCAAGACATTTCACCATATGAGGTATTGAACAAAGCCAAACCATTTATTGAACACTTACGTGTGTTTGGTTGTGTTTGTTTTGTGTATATCTCAGGAGATCAAAGGAACAAGCTAGATGCTAAGAGCACAAGGTGTATGTTTCTTGGATACTCCACAACTCAGAAGGGCTACAAGTGTTTTGATCCAAGCAACAACAGAACATATGTTTCAAGGGATGTTAAGTTCATGGAGGGGCAGAGATACTATGAGAAGAAGGATTGGGAAGGTTTGAAGGATCTCTCAAGATCACCTTCTGATTTGGCCACAAGTTTGAAGTATTTGTTGGATCACTTGGGCAATGATACTCCACGGCCAGAAAAGCCTGAAACAACTACCCAAGATGCTCAACAAGAGGATACTGAACCAGCAACACACACACATGAACCGGCTGGAGCTCAAGAAGACACTCTACCTCAAGATCAGAACCAAGTGGACTTGGATATGAATGAGGATGAGATAGTTTATGAAGAGGCAGTGGGTAATGAAGAGGTGGTTGATCAACAGGTTCAGCAACTCAGGAGAAGCACAAGGGAAAAGAAAGATCCATCAGAATGGATGAAGACAAGAGTCTACTACAATAACCAAGCAGTAGCTCATCCTAGTCAGTCTACTTGTTCTATTGACTTGCTACCATCTAGTCACAAGGCCTTTCTTGGAAAGATTGAGTTAAACCAAGTTCCTAAGACTTATGAAGAGGCTGAGGGTATCAAGGTTTGGATGGATGCAGTAAAGGATGAGAAAGAAGCTATGGAGAGGAACCATACTTGGATTGTAGAGAAGCTGCCGAAAAAGAAGAAGACTGTTAGCTCTAAATGGGTCTTCACAATCAAGTATAAAAGCAATGGAGACATAGAGAGGTACAAGGCAAGGCTAGTAGCAAGGGGATTCACTCAAACCTATGGAGAAGACTATACAGATACCTTTGCACCAGTGGCTAAACTTCACACAGTGAGAGTCACATTGAGCTTAGCCACCAACCTCTCATGGAATCTATGGCAAATGGATGTGAAGAATGCTTTCCTACAAGGTGAACTTGAAGAGGAAGTGTATATGACTCCACCACCAGGTTTGAAGCACTTGTGTAAAGATGGTGAAGTATTGAGGCTGAGAAGGGCAATTTATGGTCTGAAGCAATCACCAAGGGCATGGTACCATAAGCTTAGCCACACTCTTATGGACCATGGTTTCAAGAAGTCTCAATCTGATCACACATTGTTCACACTTCAAAGTGCTCAAGGAGTGGTGGTAGTTCTGATATATGTGGATGATTTGATCATCACAGGAAGTGATAATGATGGGATTCAATCCACAAAGGCGTTTCTCAACAGTTCCTTTGATATCAAAGACCTTGGTGAGTTGAAGTACTTCTTGGGCATTGAAGTTTGCAGATTCAATGATGGATTGTTTCTGTCCCAAAGGAAGTATGTTAAGGACTTGTTGACAGACACAAGTATGCTTGATTGCAAGATTGCAAAGACTCCTCTTGAAGATGGCTACCAAGTCAATAGAAAGGGGGAGAAATCAGATGAAGTCAAGTTCAAGGATGTCTCATTGTATAGGAGGCTGGTTGGGAAGCTTATCTACCTCACTCTCACAAGACCAGACTTGTGTTTTGCTGTGAATCAAGTTAGCCAACATATGCAATCACCCACAGTGTATCATTGGAGTTTGATTGAGAGGATACTCAGATATCTCAAAGGATCAACTGAACAAGGTATTTGGATGGGTAAGAATGAGAGCACAGAGATTGTTGGCTATTGTGATGCAGATTGGGCTGGAGATAAGAGTGATAGGAGATCAACAACCGGCTATTGTACCTTCATTGGAGGCAACTTGGTAACTTGGAAGACAAAGAAGCAGAAGGTGGTATCTTGTTCTAGTGCTGAAGCTGAGTATAGGGCAATGAGGAAGCTTGCAACCGAGTTAACATGGCTGAAAGCTTTGCTCAAGGACTTTGGCATAGAGCAAACAAATCCAATCACCTTCCATTGTGACAACCAGGCTGCTATTCACATTGCAACCAACTCAGTGTTTCATGAGAGGACAAAACACATTGAGATTGATTGTCACAAGGTAAGGGAGAAGATTGAAGATGGAACCATTCTGCCTTGCTACACAAAGAGTGAAGATCAGCTTGCGGATATCTTCACCAAGGCTGCTAGTCTTAAGGTTTGCACTCATGTCTTTGGCAAACTAGGACTAGTAGCTATTCATGATTAGAACTCTCCTGATTCATGAGCAGCATACTCTTTTTCCCTTGATGTGGTTTTGTCCCAAGTGGTTTTCCACATCAAGGTTTTTAATGAGGTGTTGCCATGATCATTCCAAGTTCAGTCTTTAGGGTGATTCCAAAGTCTGAACTTGAGGGGGAGTATTGATCATGATGAGATCAAATGTGCAAAGGTTGTGTATTATCAAAATATGCACAAGTCTTGCACATTTGATAATGTGCAAAGTTGGGGACTTCTTGTTAAGAGGATGGCGCCAACAATTCAAACACAATTCGGATCAAACAAAGGAGGATGGAGCCGTTGGGACTTAAGGGTTTAAGGGTTTAAGAGAGGAATCTTGTAAGGACCACAAAGTGGTCCACACTCTCTCTCTCTCTCTCCTCTGCCCACGGTTCAGACTTGTTTGTCCCCTTGTGGATTTGTCTCTTACCATTTTAGGTTAAACATTTGTCTTAGCTCTCATATATAAAGAGCATGTAAACACCAAAATGAATTCAAGGGTTTTGGAGACTCTCCTTCACTCATTCTCCTGCGCATTCTCTCTCTTTATTCTCTCTCATTTTTGCTCAAGAACACTCAAGAACACTTATGCTTAATCTCTAAATCTATCATTACAAACGAACAAAAACATGTACAACATGCTTCTCCTTCTACCTTTAGAAGCATACAAAAACTTACTTATAATTGTCTAACCTCACCTAAATTCACCAATCCATGACACATATGTTTCAAGAATTTTTGTTTAAAAAGTTTTGTTTAGGATTCTCATAGCACCTTTTAGAAGAATAAAGTGTCTTTCTAGTCATTTAGAAGGGTTACATAGGGATATTACAAACGAACAAAAACTTGTATAAAATGCTTCTCATTCTACCTTTAGGAGCATACAAAAACTTACCTATAGTTGTCTTACCTCACCTAAATTCTCCAATCCATGATACATATATGTTTCAAGAAGTTTTGGTTAAAAAGTTTTATTGAGGATTCTCATAGGACCTTTTAAAAGATCAAAGTGTCTTTCTAGTCTTTTGGAGGGGTTACTTATATTGAAATGGAGATCACATAGTGAGCTATATTGAATATAGTGAACTATACTGGATGTGAGCTATATTGAATATAGTGAACTATACTGGACGTGAGCTATATTGAGTAAAGATCATATAGTGAACTATATTCAGAAGAAGACAAAAACAGTCACACTTTTATGACCGTTGAAACTCACTTGCTTTTAATTCTTTGTAAACCCTAGAGTAACTAGTATATATATTTGTTGTAACCTGTTTAATAATATACAGAGAATTATTCTTCTCTTACAGCCGCTCTTTTACTCTCTTTCTCTCTAGTGCACAAGAACCTTAATTTGGTTCTTTGTGTGTTCTTCACAATTTTACTTCATTCTACCTTATTCTCTCAATCTCAATCTCATATTCTTACATGGTATCAGAGCTTTAAGCTTCTGTACCTCATTTACTTCCGCTGAATCTTATAAAATCCTGTTCTTGAGCTCTTAAGCTGTTAAGTTTATTTCTCAGTTCTTATAAGCTCTTCTAAGGTTTAAGCTCATTTCTTTTGCTTCCTGTGTTCTCTGTGAGTTGAGAAATCTCTATTTCATCTTGAATACTCCCTCCTTGCTTCATATCAGTTCAGCAATGGAGAACTCAAGAGTTGTGATTCCTGTGATTTTGAAAGGCTCAAACTACATTGTTTGGGCTAGGATGGTAAAATCTGCACTTGGAGGCAGAGGTCTGTGGAAGTATATCCTGAGTGAAACTGCTCCACAGAAGGTATTTAAGGCCAGGTCCGAAGCTGAAGCCAAGAAAGGAGCTGAGGCAGAGACTAAAGGCATTGATGAGTCTCTTGAAGAGGCGGCTGAAGCAGAAGAAGAGGCGTGGATGCAAGGGGACCAGAATGTGCTTTCTATACTCCAAAGCTCACTGGACCAACACCTATTGGAAGCCTACTCTTACTGTGTGACTTCTAAGCAGCTGTGGAATACTCTTGAGAAGGTTTATGGGAATAAATCAAATTTAACAAGAGTCTTTGAAGTAAAGCTGGCCATTAACAATCTCCAGCAAGAAGATATGGAGTTTAAAGCTCATTTTGGGAAGTTTAGCTCACTGTGGTCAGAGTTGGAGATGTTGAGGCCACCAAGCAGTGATCCTTTGGTATTGCAAGAAAGGAGAGAGCAAGATAAAGTCTTTGCTCTTCTACTCACCTTGAACTCATCCTATAATTCCTTGATCAAACATATCCTAAGGGCAGAGACTCTACCTGATATTGATGATGTGTGTGGGCAAATTCAGAAGGAACAAGGCTCATTTGGGTTGTTCAAAGGAAAAGGAGAGCTGGTAACAGCAAACAAGGGGCTGTACAAGGCTGATGAGAGGAAAAACTATGGAGGTGACCAGAGAGGAGTCGCGATGTGTGATTTTTGCAAGAAGAGTGGGCATTTGAAGGACAGATGCTGGCGCCTTCACCCTAACCTCAGACTCTCTTTTCACAACAATAGGTTCAAAGATCAAAGGGCAAACTACTCATATGGTGCAGCTGGGCCAGGTTCTTCTTCAATGCAGCAATGTGATGAAGGAAGAGCAATGATGGTTCATCAAGCACAAGCTGTGACTACTCAGAATGATGTGGTAAGAAGGTCAGACCTTGAGGCTCTCATCAAAGCTCTCAAGGAGAACTCTGGTATGACCCTTGGTACTTCTCTTTTTGCATCAAACAAACTGAAACCTTTGATTATTGATTCTGGAGCCTCTCATCATATGATAAGTGATTCTAAGTTGATAAACAATGTTGAACCTGCCTTAGGAAGTGTAGTGATTGCAAATGGTGATAAAATTCCAATACAAGGCATAGGAAATCTGAAAATGTTTAATAAAGAATCTAAAGCCTTCTTTATGCCCAGTTTCACATCAAATTTAGTTTCTGTAAAAAGGATAGCCACTGACTTGAATTGCAATGTTATTTTCAGTCCTAATGATGTTGTGTTTCAGGATATTAAAACCAGTAAGTTGATTGGGAAAGGTGTGACAAAGGATGAGCTCTACATGGTTGAAGACACCAATCCCTCTTCTGAACTATCTGCTGTTTTATCTACTGCTTTATCTACTTGTGTCGGTGTGGATGATTCTATTTGGCATGCTAGATTAGGACATCCACACTCTAGGGCTTTAGGACTCTTATTACCCTCTGTTTCTTTTAAAAATGATGATTGTGAGGCTTGTATCCTTGGTAAACATTGCAAATCTGTTTTTCCAGCTTCTAAAACTACTTATGAAAATTGCTTTGACCTTGTTCACTCTGATGTATGGACTGCTCCTTGTGTGTCTAGAGAAAATCATAAGTACTTTGTCACATTCATTGATGAAAAATCTAAATATACTTGGATAACACTGATGCAAACTAAGGATAGGGTGCTAGAAGCTTTTATGAACTTCCAAAGTCATGTTACTAACCATTTCAATGCTAAGATCAAAATTTTTAGATCAGACAACGGTGGTGAGTACACAAGTAATGCCTTCAAGCAACATTTGTCAAAGTATGGAATTCTTCATCAAACTAGCTGTCCTTATACTCCACAACAAAATGGGGTGGCTGAGAGAAAGAATAGACATTTAATGGAGGTCGCAAGGTCCATGATGTTCTACAAGAAGGTTCCTAAGAAGTTTTGGGGAGATGCAGTCATGACGGCTTGTTATTTGATCAACAGAACTCCCACAAGAGTTCTTAAGGATCAATCTCCATTTCAGGTACTAAACAAGACCAATCCATTAGTTAACCACTTACGTGTGTTTGGGTGTATTTGCTTTGTGTTAATACCAGGGGAACAGAGAGATAAGTTGGATGCTAAGAGTACCAAAGCTATGTTCATTGGTTACTCCACAACACAAAGAGGATACAAGTGTTATGTACCTGAAACAAGGAAGGTTTTAATCTCCAGAGATGTGAAATTCATGGAGACAAAGAACTTCTATGATGAAGAGAATTGGGACAGCTTGAAGGATCTTCCTACTTCTCAATCAGATAGAGCTGCTAACTTAAGAAGAATCATGGAGAGTCTTGGCATTAGTGTACCACAAGAACCGGTTAAAACAAGCACACAACCTACTCCAGTCTCGGATGCACCTGTGGAAGACTCACAACAACCCCATCTTGATCGTGAGGGGGACACATCAGAATCAGAATCAGGGCAAGAAGAACCGCAGCAAACTGAATCAGAATCAGGGCAAGAATCAGGGCAAGAAGAACCGCAGCAAACTGATTCTGCTACACACAATCAAGCTGGTGTTGAAGAGCATGAAGAACATGAGTTAGAAATTGAGGGAGTGGGTGATCAGAATGAGGAGATTGTGCAGCCAATGAACCAACAGATTCAAGCATTAAGGAGGAGTACAAGGGAGAAAAAGGATCCATCAGAATGGATGAAGACTAGAGTGTTCTTCAACAGCAATGCAGTAGCTCATCCCATTCAAGCCGTTTGCAGTTTAGCTCAAGTACCTTTGGAGCATCAAGTGTTTATTGGAAAGCTGGATCAAGAAGAAGTACCAACAACCTATGAAGAAGCAAAGGGAGATAAGAGATGGATGCAGGCTGTGGATGAAGAGATCAAAGCAATGGAGAACAATGAGACTTGGTATGAATCTGAACTCCCTAGAGGAAAGAAGGCAGTAACTTCTAAATGGGTTTTCACTATCAAGTATAGAAGTGATGGAGAAGTGGAGAGATACAAAGCAAGGCTGGTTGCAAGAGGCTTTACTCAAACCTATGGAAAAGATTACTTAGACACTTTTGCACCAGTGGCTAAGCTTCACACGGTTAGGATCATCTTGTCTTTAGCAACAAACCTTGATTGGGAACTTTGGCAAATGGATGTCAAGAATGCATTCCTTCAAGGAGAGCTTGAAGATGAGGTATACATGAGACCACCTTCTGGTCTTGAGAGCATTGTGAAACCAGGGAAGGTTCTAAGGCTCAAGAAAGCTATCTATGGACTCAAGCAATCACCTAGAGCGTGGTACCATAAGTTGAGCTCAACCCTTATGCAAAGAGGATTTAAGAGGTCTGAAGGAGATCATACTTTGTTCACTCTACAAGATCAGGAAGGTATCATTGTTATCCTTGTTTATGTGGATGACATTATCATTTCAGGGAGTAACAAGTCAGGTATTCAAGAAACTAAAGCCTATCTTAAATCTGTGTTTGACATTAAGGATCTCGGTACTCTAAAGTATTTCCTTGGGATAGAAGTTTGTCGGTCTGATGAAGGACTCTTCTTATCTCAAAGGAAGTACACACTTGATTTGTTGTCTGAAGCAGGAAAGATTGGATCAAAACCAGCTAAGACACCATTGGAAGAAGGCTACAAAGTCATAAGAGAGGGGGAGCTTGAAGAAAGACCATTTGAGGATATCACTCACTATAGAAGGATTGTTGGTAAGCTAATCTACTTAACCATAACCAGACCTGATTTGTGCTTTGCTGTGAATCAGATAAGTCAACATATGCAAGCACCAAAGATGCACCATTGGAACATGGTTGAAAGGATACTCAGATATCTAAGTGGCACTCCGGGTCAAGGTATTTGGATGGGCTGCAATCAAAGCACAGAGATAGTTGGGTATTGTGATGCAGATTGGGCAGGAGATAGAGTGGACAGAAGGTCAACGACTGGATATTGCACATTCATTGGAGGCAATCTAGTTACTTGGAAGAGTAAGAAGCAGAAGATAGTCTCTTGTTCAAGTGCTGAAGCTGAGTATAGAGCAATGAGGAAGTTGGTGACCGAGTTAGCATGGATAAAAGGCCTTCTTGCAGATTTGGGGATTGTAACAGCCAAGCCTATCACCATGCATTGTGATAATCAAGCAGCCATTCATATTGCATCAAATTCAGTCTTCCATGAAAGGACCAAGCACATAGAAGTGGATTGTCACAAAGTGAGGCAGATGATTGAGCAAGGAGTGGTGTTACCATGCTATACAAGAAGTGAAGAACAATTAGCTGATGTGTTTACCAAGGCAGCTAGTTTAAAGGTGTGTGAGTCAATTCACACCAAGCTCGGACTTGTGGAGCTGCCGGAATCCTCTAAAGCCTTGGAGACTACACTCTTTTTCCCTTCATGAAGTTTTATCCCAAGTGGTTTTCTTCATGAAGGTTTTTAATGAGGTAGATCTCCTTTGCTATTCCAAGCTTGATTCATCTCTTGAATTCAAGCTTGAGGGGGAGTATTGAAATGGAGATCACATAGTGAGCTATATTGAATATAGTGAACTATACTGGATGTGAGCTATATTGAATATAGTGAACTATACTGGACGTGAGCTATATTGAGTAAAGATCATATAGTGAACTATATTCAGAAGAAGACAAAAACAGTCACACTTTTATGACCGTTGAAACTCACTTGCTTTTAATTCTTTGTAAACCCTAGAGTAACTAGTATATATATTTGTTGTAACCTGTTTAATAATATACAGAGAATTATTCTTCTCTTACAGCCGCTCTTTTACTCTCTTTCTCTCTAGTGCACAAGAACCTTAATTTGGTTCTTTGTGTGTTCTTCACAATTTTACTTCATTCTACCTTATTCTCTCAATCTCAATCTCATATTCTTACAACTTAGTTGTGTTACAAACGAACATAAACATGTACAACATGCTTCTCATTCTACCTTTGGGAGCATACAAAAACTTACTTATAGTTGTCTTACCGCACCTAAATTCTCCAATCCATGACACATAGGTTTCAAGAAGTTTTGTTTAAAAAGTTTTGTTTAGGATTATCATAGGAACTTTTAGAAGGTCAAAGTGTCTTTCTAGTATTTAGAAGGGTTACTTAGGGGTGTTACAAACGAACAAAAACTTGTATAAAATGCTTCTCATTCTACCTTTAGGAGCATACAAAAACTTACCTATAGTTGTCTTACCTCACCTAAATTCTCCAATCCATGATACATATATGTTTCAAGAAGTTTTGGTTAAAATTTTTTATTGAGGATTCTCATAGGACCTTTTAGAAGATCAAAGTGTCTTTCTAGCCTATTAGAGGGGTTACTTAGTTGTGTTACAATCGAACATAAACATGTACAACATGCTTCTCATTGTACCTTTGGGAGCACACCAAAACTTACTTATAGTTGTCTTACCTCACCTAAATTCTCCAATCCATGACATATATGTTTCAAGAAGTTTTGTTTATAAAATTTTGTTGAGGATTCTCACGGGACCTTTTAGAAGATCAAAGTGACTTTCTAGTCTTTTGGAGGGGTTACTTAGTTGTGTTACAAACGAACATAAACATGTACAACATGCTTCTCATTCTACCTTTGGGAGCATACAAAAACTTACTTATAGTTGTCTTACCGCACCTAAATTCTCCAATCGATTACACATAGGCTTCAAGAAGTTTTGTTTAAAAAGTTTCGTTTAGGATTATCATAGGAACTTTTAGAAGGTCAAAGTTTCTTTCTAGTATTTAGAAGGGTTATTTAGGGGTGTTACAAACGAACATAAACTTGTATAAAATGATTCTCAGTCTACCTTTAGGAGCATACAAAATCTTACTTATAGTTGTCTAACCTCACCTAAAATCTCCAATCCTTGACACATATGTTTCAAGAATTGTTGTTTAAAAAGTTTTATTTTGGATTCTCATAGGACCTTTTACAAGATCAAAGTGTCTTTCTAGTATTTAGACGGGTTACTTAGGGGTGTTACAAACGAACATAAACTTGTATAAAATGCTTCTCATTCTACCTTAAGGAGCAAAAACTTACTTATAGTTGTCTTACCTAACCTAAATTCTCCAATCCATGACATATATGTTTCAAGAAGTTTTGGTTAAAAAGTTTTATTTAGGATTTTCATAGGACCTTTTAGAAGATCAAAGTGTCTTTCTAGTCTTTTAGAAGGGTTACTTAGTGGTGTTACAAACGAACAAAAACATGTACAACATGCTTCTCCTTCTACCTTTAGAAGCATACAAAAACTTACTTATAATTGTCTAACCTCACCTAAATTCACCAATCCATGACACATATGTTTCAAGAAGTTTTGTTTAAAAAGTTTTGTTTAGGATTCTCATAGCACCTTTTAGAAGAATAAAGTGTCTTTCTAGTCATTTAGAAGGGTTACTTAGGGATATTACAAACGAACAAAAACTTGTATAAAATGCTTCTCATTCTACCTTTAGGAGCATACAAAAACTTACCTATAGTTATCTTACCTCACCTAAATTCTCCAATCCATGATACATATATGTTTCAAGAAGTTTTGGTTAAAAAAAATTATTGAGGATTGTCATAGGACCTTTTAGAAGATCAAAGTGTCTTTCTAGCCTATTAGAGGGGTTACTTAGTTGTGTTACAATCGAACATAAACATGTACAACATGCTTCTCATTCTACCTTTGGGAGCATACAAAAACATACTTATAGTTGTCTTACCGCACCTAAATTCTCCAATCCATGACACATAGGCTTCAAGAAGTTTTGTTTAAAAAGTTTCGTTTAGGATTATCATAGGAACTTTTAGAAGGTCAAAGTGTCTTTCTAGTATTTAGAAGGGTAATTTAGGGGTGTTACAAACGGACATAAACTTGTATAAAATGATTCTCATTCTACCTTTAGGAGCATACAAAATCTTACTTATAGTTGTCTAACCTCACCTAAAATCTCCAATCCCTGACACATATGTTTCAAGAATTGTTGTTTAAAAAGTTTTATTTTGGATTCTCATAGGACCTTTTACAAGATCAAAGTGTCTTTCTAGTATTTAGACGGGTTACTTAGGGGTGTTACAAACGAACATAAACTTGTATAAAATGCTTCTCATTCTACCTTAAGGAGCAAAAACTTACTTATAGTTGTCTTACCTCACCTAAATTCTCCAATCCATGACATATATGTTTCAAGAAGTTTTGGTTAAAATGTTTTATTTAGGATTTTCATAGGACCTTTTAGAAGATCAAAGTGTCTTTCTAGTCTTTTAGAAGGGTTACTTAGTGGTGTTACAAACGAACAAAAACATGTACAACATGCTTCTCCTTCTACCTTTAGAAGCATACAAAAACTTACTTATAATTGTCTAACCTCACCTAAATTCACCAATCCATGACACATATGTTTCAAGAAGTTTTGTTTAAAAAGTTTTGTTTAGGATTCTCATAGCACCTTTTAGAAGAATAAAGTGTCTTTCTAGTCATTTAGAAGGGTTACTTAGGGATATTACAAACGAACAAAAACTTGTATAAAATGCTTCTCATTCTACCTTTAGGAGCATACAAAAACTTACCTATAGTTGTCTTACCTCACCTAAATTCTCCAATCCATGATACATATATGTTTCAAGAAGTTTTGGTTAAAATTTTTTATTGAGGATTCTCATAGGACCTTTTAGAAGATCAAAGTGTCTTTCTAGCCTATTAGAGGGGTTACTTAGTTGTGTTACAATCGAACATAAACATGTACAACATGCTTCTCATTGTACCTTTGGGAGCACACCAAAACTTACTTATAGTTGTCTTACCTCACCTAAATTCTCCAATCCATGACATATATGTTTCAAGAAGTTTTGTTTATAAAATTTTGTTGAGGATTCTCACGGGACCTTTTAGAAGATCAAAGTGACTTTCTAGTCTTTTGGAGGGGTTACTTAGTTGTGTTACAAACGAACATAAACATGTACAACATGCTTCTCATTCTACCTTTGGGAGCATACAAAAACTTACTTATAGTTGTCTTACCGCACCTAAATTCTCCAATCCATGACACATAGGTTTCAAGAAGTTTTGTTTAAAAAGTTTTGTTTAGGATTATCATAGGAACTTTTAGAAGGTCAAAGTGTCTTTCTAGTATTTAGAAGGGTTATTTAGGGGTGTTACAAACGAACATAAACTTGTATAAATGATTCTCATTCTACCTTTAGGAGCATACAAAATCTTACTTATAGTTGTCTAACCTCACCTAAAATCTCCAATCCATGACACATATGTTTCAAGAATTGTTGTTTAAAAAGTTTTTTGTTAAGGATTCTCATAGGACCTTTTACAAGATCAAAGTGTCTTTCTAGTATTTAGACGGGTTACCTAGGGGTGTTACAAACGAACATAAACTTGTATAAAATGCTTCTCATTCTACCTTAAGGAGCATACAGAAACTTACTTAGAGTTGTCCTACCTTACCTAAATTCTCCAATCCATGACATATATGTTTCAAGAAGTTTAGGTTAAAATTTTTTATTTAGGATTCTCATAGGACCTTTTAGAAGATCAAAGTGTCTTTCTAGTCTTTTGGAGGGGTTACTTAGTTGTGTTACAAACGAACATAAACATGTACAACATGCTTCTCATTCTACCTTTGGGAGCATACAAAAACTTACTTATAGTTGTCTTACCGCACCTAAATTCTCCAATCCATGACACATAGGTTTCAAGAAGTTTTGTTTAAAATGTTTTGTTTTGGATTATCATAGGAACTTTTAGAAGGTCAAAGTGTCTTTCTAGTGTTTTGGAGGGGTTACTTAGTTGTGTTACAAACGAACATAAACATGTACAACATGCTTCTCATTCTACCTTTGGGAGCATACAAAAACATACTTATAGTTGTCTTACCGCACCTAAATTCTCCAATCCATGACACATAGGCTTCAAGAAGTTTTGTTTAAAAAGTTTCGTTTAGGATTATCATAGGAACTTTTAGAAGGTCAAAGTGTCTTTCTAGTATTTAGAAGGGTTATTTAGGGGTGTTACAAACGAACATAAACTTGTATAAAATGATTCTCATTCTACCTTTAGGAGCATACAAAATCTTACTTATAGTTGTCTAACCTCACCTAAAATCTCCAATCCTTGACACATATGTTTCAAGAATTGTTGTTTAAAAAGTTTTATTTTGGATTCTCATAGGACCTTTTACAAGATCAAAGTGTCTTTCTAGTATTTAGACGGGTTACTTAGGGGTGTTACAAACGAACATAAACTTGTATAAAATGCTTCTCATTCTACCTTAAGGAGCAAAAACTTACTTATAGTTGTCTTACCTAACCTAAATTCTCCAATCCATGACATATATGTTTCAAGAAGTTTTGGTTAAAAAGTTTTATTTAGGATTTTCATAGGACCTTTTAGAAGATCAAAGTGTCTTTCTAGTCTTTTAGAAGGGTTACTTAGTGGTGTTACAAACGAACAAAAACATGTACAACATGCTTCTCCTTCTACCTTTAGAAGCATACAAAAACTTACTTATAATTGTCTAACCTCACCTAAATTCACCAATCCATGACACATATGTTTCAAGAATTTTTGTTTAAAAAGTTTTGTTTAGGATTCTCATAGCACCTTTTAGAAGAATAAAGTGTCTTTCTAGTCATTTAGAAGGGTTACTTAGGGATATTACAAACGAACAAAAACTTGTATAAAATGCTTCTCATTCTACCTTTAGGAGCATACAAAAACTTACCTATAGTTGTCTTACCTCACCTAAATTCTCCAATCCATGATACATATATGTTTCAAGAAGTTTTGGTTAAAAAGTTTTATTGAGGATTCTCATAGGACCTTTTAGAAGATCAAAGTGTCTTTCTAGCCTATTAGAGGGGTTACTTAGTTGTGTTACAATCGAACATAAACATGTACAACATGCTTCTCATTGTACCTTTGGGAGCACACCAAAACTTACTTATAGTTGTCTTACCTCACCTAAATTCTCCAATCCATGACATATATGTTTCAAGAAGTTTTGTTTATAAAATTTTGTTGAGGATTCTCACGGGACCTTTTAGAAGATCAAAGTGTCTTTCTAGTGTTTTGGAGGGGTTACTTAGTTGTGTTACAAACGAACATAAACATGTACAACATGCTTCTCATTCTACCTTTGGGAGCATACAAAAACTTACTTATAGTTGTCTTACCGCACCTAAATTCTCCAATCCATGACACATAGGTTTCAAGAAGTTTTGTTTAAAAAGTTTTGTTTAGGATTATCATAGGAACTTTTAGAAGGTCAAAGTGTCTTTCTAGTATTTAGAAGGGTTACTTAGGGGTGTTACAAACGAACATAAACTTGTATAAATGCCTTCTCATTCTACCTTTAGGAGCATACAAAACTTACTTATAGTTGTCCTACCTCACCTAAATTCTCCAATCCATGACATATATGTTTCAAGAAGTTTTGGTTAAAAAGTTTTTATTTAGGATTCTCATAGGACCTTTTAGAAGATCAAAATGTCTTTCTAGTCTTTTGGAGGGGTTACTTAGTTGTGTTACAAACGAACATAAACATGTACAACATGCTTCTCATTCTACCTTTGGGAGCATACAAAAACTTACTTATAGTTGTCTTACCTCACCTAAATTCTCCAATCCATGACATATATGTTTCAAGAAGTTTTGTTTAAAATGTTTTGTTTTGGATTCTCATAGGACCTTTTAGAAGATCAAAGTGTCTTTCTAGTCTTTTGGAGGGGTTACTTAGTTGTGTTACAAACGAACATAAACATGTACAACATGCTTCTCATTCTACCTTTGGGAGCATACAAAAACTTACTTATAGTTGTCTTACCGCACCTAAATTCTCCAATCCATGACACATAGGCTTCAAGAAGTTTTGTTTAAAAAGTTTTGTTTAGGATTATCATAGGAACTTTTAGAAGGTCAAAGTGTCTTTCTAGTATTTAGAAGGGTTATTTAGGGGTGTTACAAACGAACATAAACTTGTATAAAATGATTCTCATTCTACCTTTAGGAGCATACAAAATCTTACTTATAGTTGTCTAACCTCACCTAAAATCTCCAATCCTTGACACATATGTTTCAAGAATTGTTGTTTAAAAAGTTTTATTTTGGATTCTCATAGGACCTTTTACAAGATCAAAGTGTCTTTCTAGTATTTAGACGGGTTACTTAGGGGTGTTACAAACGAACATAAACTTGTATAAAATGCTTCTCATTCTACCTTAAGGAGCATACAAAACTTACTTATAGTTGTCTTACCTTACCTAAATTCTCCAATCCATGACATATATGTTTCAAGAAGTTTAGGTTAAAATTTTTTATTTAGGATTCTCATAGGACCTTTTAGAAGATCAAAGTGTCTTTCTAGCCTATTAGAGGGGTTACTTAGTTGTGTTACAATCGAACATAAACATGTACAACATGCTTCTCATTGTACCTTTGGGAGCACACCAAAACTTACTTATAGTTGTCTTACCTCACCTAAATTCTCCAATCCATGACATATATGTTTCAAGAAGTTTTGTTTATAAAATTTTGTTGAGGATTCTCATAGGACCTTTTAGAAGATCAAAGTGTCTTTCTAGTCTTTTGGAGGGGTTACTTAGTTGTGTTACAAACGAACATAAACATGTACAACATGCTTCTCATTCTACCTTTGGGAGCATACAAAAACTTACTTATAGTTGTCTTACCGCACCTAAATTCTCCAATCCATGACACATAGGTTTCAAGAAGTTTTGTTTAAAAAGTTTTGTTTAGGATTATCATAGGAACTTTTAGAAGGTCAAAGTGTCTTTCTAGTATTTAGAAGGGTTACTTAGGGGTGTTACAAACGAACATAAACTTGTATAAAATGATTCTCATTCTACCTTTAGGAGCATACAAAATCTTACTTATAGTTGTCTTCACCTAAAATCTCCAATCCATGACACATATGAAGAATTGTTGTTTAAAAAGTTTTTTGTTAAGGATTCTCATACCTTTTACAAGATCAAAGTGTATTTCTAGTACGGGTTACCTAGGGGTGTTAGTTGTATAAAATGCTTATTCTACCTTACCTAAAGTTGTCTACCACCTAAATCCAATGATGACATATATGTTTCAAGAAGTTTTGGTTAAAATTTTTTATTTAGGATTCTCATAGGACCTTTTAGAAGATCAAAGTGTCTTTCTAGTCTTTTGGAGGGGTTACTTAGTTGTGTTACAAACGAACATAAACATGTACAACATGCTTCTCATTCTACCTTTGGGAGCATACAAAAACTTACTTATAGTTGTCTTACCGCACCTAAATTCTCCAATCCATGACACATAGGTTTCAAGAAGTTTTGTTTAAAATGTTTTGTTTTGGATTATCATAGGAACTTTTAGAAGGTCAAAGTGTCTTTCTAGTGTTTTGGAGGGGTTACTTAGTTGTGTTACAAACGAACATAAACATGTACAACATGCTTCTCATTCTACCTTTGGGAGCATACAAAAACTTACTTATAGTTGTCTTACCGCACCTAAATTCTCCAATCCATGACACATAGGTTTCAAGAAGTTTTGTTTAAAATGTTTTGTTTTGGATTATCATAGGAACTTTTAGAAGGTCAAAGTGTCTTTCTAGTGTTTTGGAGGGGTTACTTAGTTGTGTTACAAACGAACATAAACATGTACAACATGCTTCTCATTCTACCTTTGGGAGCATACAAAAACATACTTATAGTTGTCTTACCGCACCTAAATTCTCCAATCCATGACACATAGGCTTCAAGAAGTTTTGTTTAAAAAGTTTTGTTTAGGATTATCATAGGAACTTTTAGAAGGTCAAAGTGTCTTTCTAGTATTTAGAAGGGTTATTTAGGGGTGTTACAAACGAACATAAACTTGTATAAAATGATTCTCATTCTACCTTTAGGAGCATACAAAATCTTACTTATAGTTGTCTAACCTCACCTAAAATCTCCAATCCTTGACACATATGTTTCAAGAATTGTTGTTTAAAAAGTTTTATTTTGGATTCTCATAGGACCTTTTACAAGATCAAAGTGTCTTTCTAGTATTTAGACGGGTTACTTAGGGGTGTTACAAACGAACATAAACTTGTATAAAATGCTTCTCATTCTACCTTAAGGAGCAAAAACTTACTTATAGTTGTCTTACCTCACCTAAATTCTCCAATCCATGACATATATGTTTCAAGAAGTTTTGGTTAAAATTTTTTATTTAGGATTCTCATAGGACCTTTTAGAAGATCAAAGTGTCTTTCTAGTCTATTAGAGGGGTTACTTAGTTGTGTTACAAACGAACATAAACATGTACAACATGCTTCTCATTCTACCTTTGGGAGCATACAAAAACTTACTTATAGTTGTCTTACCTCACCTAAATTCTCCAATCCATGACATATATGTTTCAAGAAGTTTTGTTTATAAAATTTTGTTGAGGATTCTCACGGGACCTTTTAGAAGATCAAAGTGACTTTCTAGTCTTTTGGAGGGGTTACTTAGTTGTGTTACAAACGAACATAAACATGTACAACATGCTTCTCATTCTACCTTTGGGAGCATACAAAAACTTACTTATAGTTGTCTTACCGCACCTAAATTCTCCAATCCATGACACATAGGTTTCAAGAAGTTTTGTTTAAAAAGTTTTGTTTAGGATTATCATAGGAACTTTTAGAAGGTCAAAGTGTCTTTCTAGTATTTAGAAGGGTTATTTAGGGGTGTTACAAACGAACATAAACTTGTATAAAATGATTCTCATTCTACCTTTAGGAGCATACAAAATCTTACTTATAGTTGTCTTAACCTCACCTAAAATCTCCAATCCATGACACATATGTTTCAAGAATTTTGTTTAAAAAGTTTTTTGTTAAGGATTCTCATAGGACCTTTTACAAGATCAAAGTGTCTTTCTAGTATTTAGACGGGTTACCTAGGGGTGTTACAAACGAACATAAACTTGTATAAAATGCTTCTCATTCTACCTTAAGGAGCATACAGAAACTTACTTAGAGTTGTCCTACCTTACCTAAATTCTCCAATCCATGACATATATGTTTCAAGAAGTTTTGGTTAAAATTTTTTATTTAGGATTCTCATAGGACCTTTTAGAAGATCAAAGTGTCTTTCTAGTCTTTTGGAGGGGTTACTTAGTTGTGTTACAAACGAACATAAACATGTACAACATGCTTCTCATTCTACCTTTGGGAGCATACAAAAACTTACTTATAGTTGTCTTACCGCACCTAAATTCTCCAATCCATGACACAAGAAGTTTTGTTTAAAATGTTTTGTTTTGGATTATCATAGGAACTTTTAGAAGGTCAAAGTGTCTTTCTAGTGTTTTGGAGGGGTTACTTAGTTGTGTTACAAACGAACATAAACATGTACAACATGCTTCTCATTCTACCTTTGGGAGCATACAAAAACTTACTTATAGTTGTCTTACCGCACCTAAATTCTCCAATCCATGACACATAGGTTTCAAGAAGTTTTGTTTAAAATGTTTTGTTTTGGATTATCATAGGAACTTTTAGAAGGTCAAAGTGTCTTTCTAGTGTTTTGGAGGGGTTACTTAGTTGTGTTACAAACGAACATAAACATGTACAACATGCTTCTCATTCTACCTTTGGGAGCATACAAAAACATACTTATAGTTGTCTTACCGCACCTAAATTCTCCAATCCATGACACATAGGCTTCAAGAAGTTTTGTTTAAAAAGTTTCGTTTAGGATTATCATAGGAACTTTTAGAAGGTCAAAGTTTCTTTCTAGTATTTAGAAGGGTTATTTAGGGGTGTTACAAACGAACATAAACTTGTATAAAATGATTCTCAGTCTACCTTTAGGAGCATACAAAATCTTACTTATAGTTGTCTAACCTCACCTAAAATCTCCAATCCTTGACACATATGTTTCAAGAATTGTTGTTTAAAAAGTTTTATTTTGGATTCTCATAGGACCTTTTACAAGATCAAAGTGTCTTTCTAGTATTTAGACGGGTTACTTAGGGGTGTTACAAACGAACATAAACTTGTATAAAATGCTTCTCATTCTACCTTAAGGAGCAAAAACTTACTTATATTTGTCTTACCTCACCTAAATTCTCCAATCCATGACATATATGTTTCAAGAAGTTTTGGTTAAAATGTTTTATTTAGGATTTTCATAGGTCCTTTTAGAAGATCAAAGTGTCTTTCTAGTCTTTTAGAAGGGTTACTTAGTGGTGTTACAAACGAACAAAAACATGTACAACATGCTTCTCCTTCTACCTTTAGAAGCATACAAAAACTTACTTATAATTGTCTAACCTCACCTAAATTCACCAATCCATGACACATATGTTTCAAGAAGTTTTGTTTAAAAAGTTTTGTTTAGGATTCTCATAGCACCTTTTAGAAGAATAAAGTGTCTTTCTAGTCATTTAGAAGGGTTACTTAGGGATATTACAAACGAACAAAAACTTGTATAAAATGCTTCTCATTCTACCTTTAGGAGCATACAAAAACTTACCTATAGTTGTCTTACCTCACCTAAATTCTCCAATCCATGATACATATATGTTTCAAGAAGTTTTGGTTAAAATTTTTTATTGAGGATTCTCATAGGACCTTTTAGAAGATCAAAGTGTCTTTCTAGCCTATTAGAGGGGTTACTTAGTTGTGTTACAATCGAACATAAACATGTACAACATGCTTCTCATTGTACCTTTGGGAGCACACCAAAACTTACTTATAGTTGTCTTACCTCACCTAAATTCTCCAATCCATGACATATATGTTTCAAGAAGTTTTGTTTATAAAATTTTGTTGAGGATTCTCACGGGACCTTTTAGAAGATCAAAGTGACTTTCTAGTATTTTGGAGGGGTTACTTAGTTGTGTTACAAACGAACATAAACATGTACAACATGCTTCTCATTCTACCTTTGGGAGCATACAAAAACTTACTTATAGTTGTCTTACCGCACCTAAATTCTCCAATCCATGACACATAGGTTTCAAGAAGTTTTGTTTAAAAAGTTTTGTTTAGGATTATCATAGGAACTTTTAGAAGGTCAAAGTGTCTTTCTAGTATTTAGAAGGGTTATTTAGGGGTGTTACAAACGAACATAAACTTGTATAAAATGATTCTCATTCTACCTTTAGGAGCATACAAAATCTTACTTATAGTTGTCTAACCTCACCTAAAATCTCCAATCCATGACACATATGTTTCAAGAATTGTTGTTTAAAATTTTTTGTTAAGGATTCTCATAGGACCTTTTACAAGATCAAAGTGTATTTCTAGTATTTAGACGGGTTACCTAGGGGTGTTACAAACGAACATAAACTTGTATAAAATGCTTCTCATTCTACCTTAAGGAGCATACAGAAACTTACTTAGAGTTGTCCTACCTTACCTAAATTCTCCAATCCATGACATATATGTTTCAAGAAGTTTAGGTTAAAATTTTTTATTTAGGATTCTCATAGGACCTTTTAGAAGATCAAAGTGTCTTTCTAGTCTTTTGGAGGGGTTACTTAGTTGTGTTACAAACGAACATAAACATGTACAACATGCTTCTCATTCTACCTTTGGGAGCATACAAAAACTTACTTATAGTTGTCTTACCGCACCTAAATTCTCCAATCCAAGACACATAGGTTTCAAGAAGTTTTGTTTAAAATGTTTTGTTTTGGATTCATCAAAGTGTCTTTCTAGTGTTTTGGAGGGGTTACTTAGTTGTGTTAAAACGAACATAAACATGTACAACATGCTTCTCATTCTACCTTTGGGAGCATTTACTTATAGTTGTCTTACCGCACCTAAATTCTCCAATCCAAGACACATAGGTTTCAAGAAGTTTTGTTTAAAATGTTTTGTTTTGGATTATCATAGGAACTTTTAGAAGGTCAAAGTGTCTTTCTAGTGTTTTGGAGGGGTTACTTAGTTGTGTTACAAACGAACATAAACATGTACAACATGCTTCTCATTCTACCTTTGGGAGCATACAAAAACATACTTATAGTTGTCTTACCGCACCTAAATTCTCCAATCCATGACACATAGGCTTCAAGAAGTTTTGTTTAAAAAGTTTCGTTTAGGATTATCATAGGAACTTTTAGAAGGTCAAAGTGTCTTTCTAGTATTTAGAAGGGTTATTTAGGGGTGTTACAAACGAACATAAACTTGTATAAAATGATTCTCATTCTACCTTTAGGAGCATACAAAATCTTACTTATAGTTGTCTAACCTCACCTAAAATCTCCAATCCTTGACACATATGTTTCAAGAATTGTTGTTTAAAAAGTTTTATTTTGGATTCTCATAGGACCTTTTACAAGATCAAAGTGTCTTTCTAGTATTTAGACGGGTTACTTAGGGGTGTTACAAACGAACATAAACTTGTATAAAATGCTTCTCATTCTACCTTAAGGAGCAAAAACTTACTTATAGTTGTCTTACCTAACCTAAATTCTCCAATCCATGACATATATGTTTCAAGAAGTTTTGGTTAAAAAGTTTTATTTAGGATTTTCATAGGACCTTTTAGAAGATCAAAGTGTCTTTCTAGTCTTTTAGAAGGGTTACTTAGTGGTGTTACAAACGAACAAAAACATGTACAACATGCTTCTCCTTCTACCTTTAGAAGCATACAAAAACTTACTTATAATTGTCTAACCTCACCTAAATTCACCAATCCATGACACATATGTTTCAAGAAGTTTTGTTTAAAAAGTTTTGTTTAGGATTCTCATAGCACCTTTTAGAAGAATAAAGTGTCTTTCTAGTCATTTAGAAGGGTTACATAGGGATATTACAAACGAACAAAAACTTGTATAAAATGCTTCTCATTCTACCTTTAGGAGCATACAAAAACTTACCTATAGTTGTCTTACCTCACCTAAATTCTCCAATCCATGATACATATATGTTTCAAGAAGTTTTGGTTAAAAAGTTTTATTGAGGATTCTCATAGGACCTTTTAGAAGATCAAAGTGTCTTTCTAGCCTATTAGAGGGGTTACTTAGTTGTGTTACAATCGAACATAAACATGTACAACATGCTTCTCATTGTACCTTTGGGAGCACACCAAAACTTACTTATAGTTGTCTTACCTCACCTAAATTCTCCAATCCATGACATATATGTTTCAAGAAGTTTTGTTTATAAAATTTTGTTGAGGATTCTCACGGGACCTTTTAGAAGATCAAAGTGTCTTTCTAGTGTTTTGGAGGGGTTACTTAGTTGTGTTACAAACGAACATAAACATGTACAACATGCTTCTCATTCTACCTTTGGGAGCATACAAAAACTTACTTATAGTTGTCTTACCGCACCTAAATTCTCCAATCCATGACACATAGGTTTCAAGAAGTTTTGTTTAAAAAGTTTTGTTTAGGATTATCATAGGAACTTTTAGAAGGTCAAAGTGTCTTTCTAGTATTTAGAAGGGTTACTTAGGGGTGTTACAAACGAACATAAACTTGTATAAAATTCTTCTCATTCTACCTTAAGGAGCATACAGAAACTTACTTAGAGTTGTCCTACCTTACCTAAATTCTCCAATCCATGACATATATGTTTCAAGAAGTTTAGGTTAAATTTTTTTATTTAGGATTCTCATAGGACCTTTTAGAAGATCAAAGTGTCTTTCTAGTCTTTTGGAGGGGTTACTTAGTTGTGTTACAAACGAACATAAACATGTACAACATGCTTCTCATTCTACCTTTGGGAGCATACAAAAACTTACTTATAGTTGTCTTACCGCACCTAAATTCTCCAATCCATGACACATAGGTTTCAAGAAGTTTTGTTTAAAATGTTTTGTTTTGGATTATCATAGGAACTTTTAGAAGGTCAAAGTGTCTTTCTAGTGTTTTGGAGGGGTTACTTAGTTGTGTTACAAACGAACATAAACATGTACAACATGCTTCTCATTCTACCTTTGGGAGCATACAAAAACTTACTTATAGTTGTCTTACCGCACCTAAATTCTCCAATCCATGACACATAGGTTTCAAGAAGTTTTGTTTAAAATGTTTTGTTTTGGATTATCATAGGAACTTTTAGAAGGTCAAAGTGTCTTTCTAGTGTTTTGGAGGGGTTACTTAGTTGTGTTACAAACGAACATAAACATGTACAACATGCTTCTCATTCTACCTTTGGGAGCATACAAAAACATACTTATAGTTGTCTTACCGCACCTAAATTCTCCAATCCATGACACATAGGCTTCAAGAAGTTTTGTTTAAAAAGTTTCGTTTAGGATTATCATAGGAACTTTTAGAAGGTCAAAGTGTCTTTCTAGTATTTAGAAGGGTTATTTAGGGGTGTTACAAACGAACATAAACTTGTATAAAATGATTCTCATTCTACCTTTAGGAGCATACAAAATTTTACTTATAGTTGTCTAACCTCACCTAAAATCTCCAATCCTTGACACATATGTTTCAAGAATTGTTGTTTAAAAAGTTTTATTTTGGATTCTCATAGGACCTTTTACAAGATCAAAGTGTCTTTCTAGTATTTAGACGGGTTACTTAGGGGTGTTACAAACGAACATAAACTTGTATAAAATGCTTCTCATTCTACCTTAAGGAGCAAAAACTTACTTATATTTGTCTTACCTCACCTAAATTCTCCAATCCATGACATATATGTTTCAAGAAGTTTTGGTTAAAATGTTTTATTTAGGATTTTCATAGGTCCTTTTAGAAGATCAAAGTGTCTTTCTAGTCTTTTAGAAGGGTTACTTAGTGGTGTTACAAACGAACAAAAACATGTACAACATGCTTCTCCTTCTACCTTTAGAAGCATACAAAAACTTACTTATAATTGTCTAACCTCACCTAAATTCACCAATCCATGACACATATGTTTCAAGAAGTTTTGTTTAAAAAGTTTTGTTTAGGATTCTCATAGCACCTTTTAGAAGAATAAAGTGTCTTTCTAGTCATTTAGAAGGGTTACTTAGGGATATTACAAACGAACAAAAACTTGTATAAAATGCTTCTCATTCTACCTTTAGGAGCATACAAAAACTTACCTATAGTTGTCTTACCTCACCTAAATTCTCCAATCCATGATACATATATGTTTCAAGAAGTTTTGGTTAAAATTTTTTATTGAGGATTCTCATAGGACCTTTTAGAAGATCAAAGTGTCTTTCTAGCCTATTAGAGGGGTTACTTAGTTGTGTTACAATCGAACATAAACATGTACAACATGCTTCTCATTGTACCTTTGGGAGCACACCAAAACTTACTTATAGTTGTCTTACCTCACCTAAATTCTCCAATCCATGACATACATGTTTCAAGAAGTTTTGTTTATAAAATTTTGTTGAGGATTCTCACGGGACCTTTTAGAAGATCAAAGTGACTTTCTAGTATTTTGGAGGGGTTACTTAGTTGTGTTACAAACGAACATAAACATGTACAACATGCTTCTCATTCTACCTTTGGGAGCATACAAAAACTTACTTATAGTTGTCTTACCGCACCTAAATTCTCCAATCCATGACACATAGGTTTCAAGAAGTTTTGTTTAAAAAGTTTTGTTTAGGATTATCATAGGAACTTTTAGAAGGTCAAAGTGTCTTTCTAGTATTTAGAAGGGTTATTTAGGGGTGTTACAAACGAACATAAACTTGTATAAAATGATTCTCATTCTACCTTTAGGAGCATACAAAATCTTACTTATAGTTGTCTAACCTCACCTAAAATCTCCAATCCATGACACATATGTTTCAAGAATTGTTGTTTAAAATTTTTTGTTAAGGATTCTCATAGGACCTTTTACAAGATCAAAGTGTATTTCTAGTATTTAGACGGGTTACCTAGGGGTGTTACAAACGAACATAAACTTGTATAAAATGCTTCTCATTCTACCTTAAGGAGCATACAGAAACTTACTTAGAGTTGTCCTACCTTACCTAAATTCTCCAATCCATGACATATATGTTTCAAGAAGTTTAGGTTAAAATTTTTTATTTAGGATTCTCATAGGACCTTTTAGAAGATCAAAGTGTCTTTCTAGTCTTTTGGAGGGGTTACTTAGTTGTGTTACAAACGAACATAAACATGTACAACATGCTTCTCATTCTACCTTTGGGAGCATACAAAAACTTACTTATATTTGTCTTACCGCACCTAAATTCTCCAATCCAAGACACATAGGTTTCAAGAAGTTTTGTTTAAAATGTTTTGTTTTGGATTATCATAGGAACTTTTAGAAGGTCAAAGTGTCTTTCTAGTGTTTTGGAGGGGTTACTTAGTTGTGTTACAAACGAACATAAACATGTACAACATGCTTCTCATTCTACCTTTGGGAGCATACAAAAACATACTTATAGTTGTCTTACCGCACCTAAATTCTCCAATCGATTACACATAGGCTTCAAGAAGTTTTGTTTAAAAAGTTTCGTTTAGGATTATCATAGGAACTTTTAGAAGGTCAAAGTTTCTTTCTAGTATTTAGAAGGGTTATTTAGGGGTGTTACAAACGAACATAAACTTGTATAAAATGATTCTCATTCTACCTTTAGGAGCATACAAAATCTTACTTATAGTTGTCTAACCTCACCTAAAATCTCCAATCCTTGACACATATGTTTCAAGAATTGTTGTTTAAAAAGTTTTATTTTGGATTCTCATAGGACCTTTTACAAGATCAAAGTGTCTTTCTAGTATTTAGACGGGTTACTTAGGGGTGTTACAAACGAACATAAACTTGTATAAAATGCTTCTCATTCTACCTTAAGGAGCAAAAACTTACTTATAGTTGTCTTACCTAACCTAAATTCTCCAATCCATGACATATATGTTTCAAGAAGTTTTGGTTAAAAAGTTTTATTTAGGATTTTCATAGGACCTTTTAGAAGATCAAAGTGTCTTTCTAGTCTTTTAGAAGGGTTACTTAGTGGTGTTACAAACGAACAAAAACATGTACAACATGCTTCTCCTTCTACCTTTAGAAGCATACAAAAACTTACTTATAATTGTCTAACCTCACCTAAATTCACCAATCCATGACACATATGTTTCAAGAATTTTTGTTTAAAAAGTTTTGTTTAGGATTCTCATAGCACCTTTTAGAAGAATAAAGTGTCTTCCTAGTCATTTAGAAGGGTTACATAGGGATATTACAAACGAACAAAAACTTGTATAAAATGCTTCTCATTCTACCTTTAGGAGCATACAAAACTTACCTATAGTTGTCTTACCTCACCTAAATTCCTCAATCCATGATACATATATGTTTCAAGAAGTTTTGGTTAAAAAGTTTTATTGAGGATTCTCATAGGACCTTTTAGAAGATCAAAGTGTCATTCTAGCCTATTAGAGGGGTTACTTAGTTGTGTTACAATCGAACATAAACATGTACAACATGCTTCTCATTGTACCTTTGGGAGCACACCAAAACTTACTTATAGTTGTCTTATGATGAGGTCATCAGACCAAACCAAACCAGGCGCTGACTGACTCAATCACTGACTCAACCACTACGTCAAGCAGCGCAAGGAGATCAAGAGAAATCAAAGCCACGATGAGTTCTGATCCAACACAAGGCATATGAATGATTATACATCCAACAATCAATCCTAAGAAGACATATGACCCAGGAGGAATCATAACACATGGAGAAGAGATTATGGAGTCGAGAAGATCCCACAAGGCGTATGAGCTTATCTTAGCTCAAGTGGAGATCAAGGTCAAGACATCTAGCTCAGCTCATCATCAACATGCCACTAAGGAGAATCATTCCCAAAAGATGACACAAGAAGAAGATACTGAAAAGGAGCTAACCATATGTAGCATCGCAGCTAGCTCAGGAAGTAGCATCGGCACTAGCTCAGCAGACTTGCCATATATGGAAGCATTCACATTTGGAAGGTCAATTCAGCACCAAACGTTTACCTATCAAAACTACAGTGTTTTGAGCTCCTTTCCATCAAGACCAGACGTCCTCAGCTGCACAAGACCACACAAGATTCTCCATAAATTCAACAAGTCACACTTACCATTTTTGGAGAAGAAGGAGATCAAACACCAACGGCTTCTTTCCAAGAATAGAAGCTGTGACTTCTATGCCAATAAAGATGTTCCAGAGATCCTCACTTATCCCTTGAAACCATCCAGATACAAAGGAACAATCAAGAGCATGGATCCTTGCCAAAATCGGCCTAACGGCTAGTTTCCTTTAAAATAGCGATTTCTTGTTCAAGGTCAATATGACCGTTAGTCTTAAGTCCTATAAATTCTCATTGTATTGTTCATTTGTAAATCACCTTTTCAATCAACTAAGTTTATACAAAAGAATTCAGTTTCTTCTTTTCAAAGAGTGTCTTTGAAGTTTCGTGTCTTAGGATTCATTTGTGTGATTCAAGTGTCTCCAAAGATTATTGGATTAGGATTGCTTGTGTGATTCAAGCAGTACTGATTCAACCACAGATTGAGAGAGTCAATCAGCCCATCGAACAAGCGAGTTGTTCATCTCATCCATTCATCTTTCCATTTAATCATCTCAACGTCCTTCCTAAGGAGTCTAGAGACCCACGGTTGGATCCATCTCACCACATCATAACCCACGATCTAGAAGAGAGCGACTTCAGTCCCTGTTCTACGTCAAACACGCTTCCATCTTGCATCATCTGGTATCAGAGCCGAAAGGTTCCTAGATCAGGTGTATCTATCCCTTTTCCTTTCGGTTTCTTTTCAATCTAGTTTATAGCTTTCGATTTTTACTTTCAAAAAAAAAAAGACCATAAAAAGTCTCTTGTTTCATCTAGTTTCATCGTTGATCTACATCCTTGAATCAAGTTAGGAATCGCTTCTTTGTGCTTGAGCCAATAAGCGAATTCTCTTGTCAATCTTAGGGTTTTAGAATCAAAGCTTTTCTTTTCTTGCACTCGTTTTCAACTTTCAAAAAAAAAAAAAAAAGTTTATTTTGTGTTCTTGTTTTGTTTTATAAAACCAGAAAAGTTCTAAAAAGAAAGAGAAGTTTTTTTGTTATTTGATTCGATTTCTTAAACCAAAAGTCAAAAAAAATTGTTATTTCCATATTTGTTTTTGTGTTTTCAAATTAAAAAAAAAAAGAAGATTTCGAAATATTTAGATCTTGAAGAGATATTCTTGTTTCTAAATTTTGTTCAAATCTTGTTTTCAAAAAAAAAAAAAAAAAAAAGAAGATCCAAAACTTTCTAAATCCTTTTCAAACTTCCAAAAAATTTCAATACCTTCCTAAACCAGTTTTCAAACCTCTAAAAACTTGTTTAAAACCGTGTGTTAAGTTTTGTGTATCGTTGCTTGAGTTTGAACAATTGCAACTACTTGTTCAGCGCTTAAGATAAATAACTTCAGAACATATTGATACACTATAAGCTTATTGTTTCAGGTATTGAATTATTGACATGAAGGATAGAGAAGATTCAGAAGCAGACATGTACGGAGTGTTAGAATTAAGAGTCTAGAAGTGATTGAGTGAGTATAGGTGAGGTTAGAGTTAAGAGAATAAGAGAGAATGAGATAGCTCTCGCTAGGGTTTCCTAGAGAGAGAGTAAGTGCCGAGAGTGTGTAACTTGGGAATAAGTTCCCTAAAGTGTGTAATGATAAAATGTGTGTTACATCCTTTAAATAGAGAGAGATATCTAGGGTATCCAAGACAACAAAACATTAAACAAAGAAGAACAAGACAAAGACTTCATTGGAGAAAGGAGTGTAACGGCTAGGAGTGATAGCGACAGGACCTAGTTGGTTCCAAGGAGAGAGAAACCTTGTCCTGACCTAGGGATCAGACCTCTGCTCCTCTGATCAGCTCCAGACCTCCTTGTACTATGTTGGGGACATAAACAATTCATTTTACAACCGAGATACCTAATTGTTTCTGTCCCCAAAGTCCCCAACTTTGCACAACCTAAAACCGGCTCTTCCTTGTGTAACACTTCTTGAATACTTCTTGGATACTTCTTTTATTCTTCAAATCAATACTCCCCCTCAAGCTTGATCATGGAGATGGAGTGATCAAGCTTGGAACCGTAGATACTTACCTCATTAAAAACCTTGATATAGAAAAACCACTTGGGATAAAAACTATATCAAGGGAAAAAGAGTATAAGCTCTACGGCCTAGGGTTCTTCAAGCTTGAGAGAGGTCAATGAGTCCAAGCTTAGGAAGAATGAACTCACAAACCTTCAAGCTAGCAGCCTTGGTGAAGATGTCTGCTAGTTGATCCGAGCTTCTTGTGTAACAAGGTAAGATCACACCTTCTTGAACCTTCTGCCTCACCTTGTGACAATCCACCTCTATGTGCTTTGTTCTCTCATGAAACACTGAGTTGGAAGCTATGTGTATTGCAGCCTGATTATCACAATGCATTGTGATTGGAGTTGGTTGATCAATGCCCAAATCTTCAAGCAAAGCCTTCAGCCATGTCAACTCATTTGTAAGCTTCCTCATTGCTCTATACTCTGCCTCTGCACTTGAACAAGATACCACCTTCTGCTTCTTTGTTTTCCAAGTCACAAGGTTGCCTCCAATGAATGTACAATAGCCTGAAGTGGACCTCCTATCCTCTCTATCTCCTGCCCAATCTGCATCACAATATCCTACAATCTCTGTGCTTTGATTGCACCCCATCCATATCCCTTGGCCAGGAGATCCATTTAGGTACCTTAGGATCCGGTCCACCATGTTCCAATGATGCATCATTGGAGCTTGCATATGCTGGCTCACCTGGTTCACTGCAAAACACAAATCAGGCCTTGTAATAGTAAGATAAATCAGCTTACCAACCATCCTCCTATAGAGTGTAATGTCTCCGAATGGCTCCTTTGCAATCTCCCCCTCTCTTGTGACTTTGTAGCCTTCTTCAAGAGGTGTCTTGGCTGTCTTTCCATTGAGCTTACCTGCTTCACTCAACAAATCAAGAGTGTACTTCCTTTGTGATAAGAAGAGGCCTTCTTTAGACCGGCACACTTCTATCCCTAGGAAGTACTTTAGTTCACCAAGATCCTTGATATCAAACACATATTTCAAATGATCTTTGCAAGCTTGAATTCCTACCTTGTCACTCCCTGAGATGATGATATCATCTACATAAATGAGAATGACAACAATACCTTCTTGGCTTGATTGAGTGAAGAGAGTATGATCAGCTTCTGATCTACTAAAACCTTTATCCATGAGGGTTGTGCTTAGCTTGTGGTACCAAGCTCTAGGAGATTGTTTGAGACCATAGATTGCCTTCTTCAACCTCAGAACCTTTCCTTGTGTAACCATGCCTTCAAGACCAGGTGGTGGAGTCATATAAACCTCATCTTCTAGCTCTCCTTGAAGGAAAGCATTCTTGACATCCATTTGGTGCAACTCCCACTCCAAGTTAGTTGCTAAGGATAGAATAACCCTCACTGTATGGAGCTTGGCTACTGGTGCAAAGGTGTCTCTATAATCCTCTCCATAGGTTTGTGTAAACCCTCTTGCAACTAATCTGGCCTTGTACCTCTCTATCTCTCCATTGCTCTTGTACTTGATGGTGAAAACCCATTTGGAACTTACTGCCCTCTTCTTCCTTGGTAAATCTGTTTCATACCAAGTGTTGTTGTTTTCCATTGCCTTGATCTCTTCTCCAACTGCATCAGTCCACTTCTTGTGCTCCTTAGCTTCTTCATAGGTTTTAGGAACCCATTCAGCATCAATAGCACCCATAAAGACCTTGTGTTCAGTTGGGAAATGAGCAAGTGTGCAAACAGCTTGTGTTGGATGAGCTACTGCCTTGCAATTGTAGTAAACCCTAGTCTTCTTCCATTCAGATGGATCCTTTCTCTCTCTAGTACTTCTCCTAAGCACTTGAACCGGCTGTTGTTGTTGCACAACTTCAGATTCCTCTTGCACAACTTCATGATCCTCTTGTACAACTTCAGGTTCCATTTGTTGGCCAACTATCTCTTCTCTATCAACTTGATCATGCGTGGCAGAACCATCGACTTGTGGTTCTTCTTGTGATTCTCCATTGCCCTCCTCATGATCAAGGTGAGTAGAGTCATCCACAATGTGAGTCTCCTCAGCCGGTTTGTTTACTTGAGTCTCCTCACTCCTCTTGGGTTGAGTAATCCCTAAACTCTCTAGGATCATCCTCAGGTTGTTGGCACGGTCAGAGGGGTTGTTAGGAAGATCCTTAAGGCTCTCCCAACTCTTTTCTTCATAGAAACCCTTTGACTCCACAAACTTGACATCTCTAGAGACCAATACCCTTCTAGTCTCAGGTACATAGCACTTGTATCCTTTCTGGTTTGTAGAGTACCCAATGAACATTGCTTTGACACTCTTATGATCAAGCTTATCTCTCTGCTCTCCTGGTTTTAAAACAAAACACAAACATCCAAACACACGTAAGTTATGAATTGAAGGTTTAGTTTTGTTCAATACCTGATATGGTGAAGCATCTTGTAGAACTCTGGTGGGTGTCCTATTGATTAGATAACAAGCTGACATCACAGCATCACTCCAAAACCTCTTAGGGACATTTGTATGGAACATTATTGATCTGGCCACCTCCATCAAGTATCTATTCTTTCTCTCAGCCACACCATTCTGTTGTGGAGTGTATGGACAGCTTGTTTGGTGAATGATCCCATGTTTTGCAAGATGTTGTTTGAATGCATTGCTTGTGTATTCCCCACCATTATCTGACCTAAATATCTTAATCTTGGCATTGAAGTTGTTAGATACATAGGTTTGAAAGTTTATGAAAGCTTCTAACACCCTATCTTTAGATTGAATCAAAGTTAACCAAGTATATTTAGATTTCTCATCAATAAATGTCACAAAATACGTATGATTCTCTCTAGAAACACATGGAGCAGTCCAAACATCAGAGTGAACAAGATCAAAGCAGTTTGCATAAACAGTTTTAGAACTAGGAAAGACTGATTTGCAATGTTTTCCAAGGATACAAGCTTCACAATCATCATTCTTAAAAGACACAAAGGGCAACATTAAACCTAAGGCACGAGAGTGAGGGTGACCAAGTCTAGCATGCCAAACAGAATCATTAACTAGAGTAGAACTAAAAACAGAAGCAGATAATTCAGATGCAAGGTTGGTGTCTTCAAGCATGTATAACTCATCCTTTGTCACAAACTTTCCAAGCAACTTACTTGTCTTAATATCCTGAAAAATCACATCATTAGGACTGAAGATAACATTGCATTTAAGATCAGTAGCTACTCTCTTAACACTTAGCAAGTTTGATGTAAAACTAGGCATATAAAAAGCTTTTGATTCTCTATCAAACAACCTAACATTTCCTATGCCTTTAATTGGAATCCTTTCACCATTAGCAATCACAACATTCCCTAGAGCAGGTTTAACATCTTTAATCAAGTTTAAATCACTAATCATGTGATGTGAAGCTCCTGAATCTACTATCAATGGCTTATGATCAGATTCTAAGTCTTTGTGATTTATTAAAGCATGAAAGGAGCTACCAAAAACATTACCAGCACCTTCCTTGAAGGCTTTGATGAGTGCATCAAGATCAGACTTCCTCACCAACTCATTTTGAGGCGCCACATTAGGAGCAGGAGCAAAGGCTGGTACCATCTCTCTACAATCATTTCCACCACGGTTTGAAGAAGTAGAAGCACCAGGAGCACCAGCAGCATGAGCATGAGTTGATTCACTTGAGTAATGAGCTCTCTGGTCCTTGAACTTGTTGGTGAAAGCCGGCTTGAGATGGGGATGAAGTAACCAACATTTGTCCTTGAAATGGCCCTTCCTCTTGCAATGGTCACAAACACCAGGGATCCTCCTTTCCTCAGGCTTGTAAGTACCTTTGTGAGCAGTAGCAAGCTCACCTTTCCTTCCAAACAACCCAAAAGATCCCTGCTCCTTTTGGATTTGAGCACACACTTCATCAAGATTGGGAAGAGTTTCTGCCCTTAACATGTGTGTGATCAAACCATTGTAGGCTGGGTTTAGGGTTAGCAAGAGAGCAAATACCTTGTCTTGCTCCCTCCTTTCATTTAAAACCTGTGGATCAACTGTTGGTGGCCTCAGCATTCCCAACTCTGCCCACAATGATCTAAACTTTCCAAAATGTTGCTTGAACTCCATATCTTCTTGGCTCAGATTGTTGATGGCCATCTTCACTTCAAACACCCTACTGAGGTTAGACATGTTGCCATAAACCTTGTACAAGGTGTCCCATAAATCCTTAGAGCTCTCACAGTAGGAATAAGCCTCCAAAAGAGAAGGTTCAAGAGAGCTTTGAAGAATGGACAGAACATGTTGGTCTCCTTGAGTCCATTCTTCATCTTCAAGGACTGTTTCTTCAACAACCTCTTCATCAGCCTTAGCCTCAGCTTCAGCTCCTCCTTTAGCAGCTTCACCTTTGGGCTCAGCTTTCCTCATCTTCACTGGAGCAGCATCACTTAGGACATGCTTCCACAAGCCCCTCCCACCGAGAGCACTTTTGGCCATTCTAGCCCACACCAAGTAGTTGGCTCCTTTTAGAGTCACTGGAATAATCACTCTTGAGTTCTCCATGACTGAGCAAAGAGGGAGTATCAAGAGAAAATGGTTTCAAAAGGTTTAGAACAGAAGAGTATACAACCGGGTAAAGAAGAAGTAAGAGTAACCGAGAGTTAAGAGTAAGAACAAGGGAGTTTTCAAGAGTTTTGCGGAAGTAAGAGTGGTTCAGGAGCTTAGAGGCTCTGATACCATGTTAGAATTAAGAGTCTAGAAGTGATTGAGTGAGTATAGGTGAGGTTAGAGTTAAGAGAAGAAGAGAGAATGAGATAGCTCTCGCTAGGGTTTCCTAGAGAGAGAGTAAGAGCCGAGAGTGTGTAACTTGGGAATAAGTTCCCTAAAGTGTGTAATGATAAAATGTGTGTTACATCCTTTAAATAGAGAGAGATATCTAGGGTATCCAAGACAACAAAACATTAAACAAAGAAGAACAAGACAAAGACTTCATTGGAGAAAGGAGTGTAACGGCTAGGAGTGATAGCGACAGGACCTAGTTGGTTCCAAGGAGAGAGAAACCTTGTCCTGACCTAGGGATCAGACCTCTGCTCCTCTGATCAGCTCCAGACCTCCTTGTACTATGTTGGGGACATAAACAATTCATTTTACAACCGAGATACCTAATTGTTTCTGTCCCCAAAGTCCCCAACTTTGCACAACCTAAAACCGGCTCTTCCTTGTGTAACACTTCTTGAATACTTCTTGGATACTTCTTTTTTCTTCAAATCAATACGGAGAGCACCACCCACCTAGGCGCAAGACTGGATTCAAAAACCATGGAGTTTCTTCATACCATGTACCAGCTCAACGACAGCTCACTGGTACAAGGAATGCGACAGTCCAACAAGCAAGCACAAGACCGCCGACCACCAGAACAAGAGGTTCCCTAATGTTTTCAGGAAGAAGCAATAACCCTGAAGCATACTTACAGTGGGAAAGCAACATGGAGCAATGGTTAGAAGTTAACAAGGTTCCAAAAGAAAGGAGGCTAGTACAAGCTGTCTCAGCCTTCACAGGAAAGGCTTATGAATGGTGGCTAAAGGAGAGCACACCAACCATCCTTAAGAAGCCAATACTGGATTGGAGAGATCTCAAGTCCAGGATGAAAAAGGAATTTTTGGAGAAGCTTCAACCCACAACCAAGAGAGTGAAGATTGCATCCGAAGCACAAGCTGCTCCTAAGCCCAAGTCTGATTACTATCAAGAATCTATGGCGACTCTTCAAGCAAGGCAGGATCAGCAATGGCAGAAGATCATAGATATGTTGCTCCCAAAGAAACCAGAGAAGAAGCACAGCCGCAAAGCTTCACCTGATGCAACCGTAACTAGATTTGATGCCTCACTCAAGTTGCGAGACACGCCAACACAAGGTAAGTGTTCCAACTTTGCAAATTCCAAAGAGCCAACATGTTATAGGTGCCATAGAAGAGGGCATTTTGCTGCAAATTGTCCATCTAAGAAGTTGTTAAATGATAAAACATCCGAGTTGAAATTGGAAGTAACTGACACAAATGATAGCTTTGTGCAATCTGATATTTTAATTTCCAATTCAAGACTCATGCACTTGTCTTTGCCAAAGAGTTTTGATCCAGGAATAAGACAAGAAGAAGAGCACACAGGTCAAGAAGACATCAACCATGAGGTGAAGGAAAACAAGGAGAATATCATGTTCCAATTCACCAATGCAATCACTGTGAGTTTAAGTTTCAATAAATCTGTTCCTATAGTTATAAACTCAGATATAATACACTTGCTCTTTCCCTTAAGAGTTGACTTAGGTACAGGTCTGATAAAGATCAAAAAGAGAAGGGCAGAAGGAGTCTTGAAAGAGAGACCAAAACCGAGTCATGTTTCCACACATGAGCCACAAGCAAACCAAAGCCTTGAAGTATATCATGCTCCAACCAAACATGAGGTTATTTCTGAACTTAAAGTGCCTAACACTGATTGTCAAGCCACTGGTATGATGCACTTGTTTCTTGAGTCAAGTGTTGAGACAAGAATTAGATATAAAGATAAAGCCAAATGGGAGATCAAGGAAAATCCACCAGACCAAGGCCATCACACTACATCCATTAGCATGGTAAGTCTTTCTTTGATCCACTTCATTTCCCATGACTCAACTGCTGTGTTAAAGGAATTGTTAAGCTTACAAGAGGATGAGATATCAGTAGCACATGAAGATGACTCTACGGAAAATTATTCAAACCGATATTTATTTGATAAGAGGCCCATAATGCACTTGTTTCTTTGCCAAAGTATTGAGAATATTTCAGGTCTTAAAGAGAGCAGAAGCAAGATAAGCCAAGGGGGCGTCACACCAGCTCAAAGAAGAGGAGTATCGTTATCCTATCTACTCAAAGAAGAACCACCGGATGTTCAACCACTACATCAGAATCAAAATGATTCTCAAGGTAATCTTCTAAACCCTCATTCACTTCACTGGACTAACTTGACTTATCTATGTGCAGGTTATCAAGTTTTGAGGTCAAAACTTCTTGAAGAGGGAGGGTATGATGAGGTCATCAGAACCAAACCAAACCAGGCGCTGACTGACTCAATCACTGACTCAACCACTACGTCAAGCAGCGCAAGGAGATCAAGAGAAATCAAAGCCACGAAGAGTTCTGATCCAACACAAGGCATATGAATGATTATACATCCAACAATCAATCCTAAGAAGACATATGACCCAGGAGGAATCATAACACATGGAGAAGAGATAATGGAGTCGAGAAGATCCCACAAGGCGTATGAGCTTATCTTAGCTCAAGTGGAGATCAAGGTCAAGACATCTAGCTCAGCTCATCATCAACATGCCACTAAGGAGAATCATTCCCAAAAGATGACACAAGAAGAAGATACTGAAAAGGAGCTAACCATATGTAGCATCGCAGCTAGCTCAGGAAGTAGCATCGGCACTAGCTCAGCAGACTTGCCATATATGGAAGCATTCACATTTGGAAGGTCAATTCAGCACCAAACGTTTACCTATCAAAACTACAGTGTTTTGAGCTCCTTTCCATCAAGACCAGACGTCCTCAGCTGCACAAGACCACACAAGATTCTCCATAAATTCAACAAGTCACACTTACCATTTTTGGAGAAGAAGGAGATCAAACACCAACAGCTTCTTTCCAAGAATAGAAGCTGTGACTTCTATGCCAATAAAGATGTTCCAGAGATCCTCACTTATCCCTTGAAACCATCCAGATACAAAGGAACAATCAAGAGCATGGATCCTTGCCAAAATCGGCCTAACGGCTAGTTTCCTTTAAAATAGCGATTTCTTGTTCAAGGTCAATATGACCGTTAGTCTTAAGTCCTATAAATTCTCATTGTATTGTTCATTTGTAAATCACCTTTTCAATCAACTAAGTTTATACAAAAGAATTCAGTTTCTTCTTTTCAAAGAGTGTCTTTGAAGTTTCGTGTCTTAGGATTCATTTGTGTGATTCAAGTGTCTCCAAAGATTATTGGATTAGGATTGCTTGTGTGATTCAAGCAGTACTGATTCAACCACAGATTGAGAGAGTCAATCAGCCCATCGAACAAGCGAGTTGTTCATCTCATCCATTCATCTTTCCATTTAATCATTTCAACGTCCTTCCTAAGGAGTCTAGAGACCCACGGTTGGATCCATCTCACCACATCATAACCCACGATCTAGAAGAGAGCGACTTCAGTCCCTGTTCTACGTCAAACACGCTTCCATCTTGCATCATCTTACCTCACCTAAATTCTCTAATCCATGACATATATGTTTCAAGAAGTTTTGTTTATAAAATTTTGTTGAGGATTCTCACGGGACCTTTTAGAAGATCAAAGTGTCTTTCTAGTGTTTTGGAGGGGTTACTTAGTTGTGTTACAAACGAACATAAACATGTACAACATGCTTCTCATTCTACCTTTGGGAGAATACAAAAACTTACTTATAGTTGTCTTACCGCACCTAAATTCTCCAATCCATGACACATAGGTTTCAAGAAGTTTTGTTTAAAAAGTTTTGTTTAGGATTATCATAGGAACTTTTAGAAGGTCAAAGTGTCTTTCTAGTATTTAGAAGGGTTACTTAGGGGTGTTACAAACGAACATAAACTTGTATAAAATTCTTCTCATTCTACCTTAAGGAGCATACAGAAACTTACTTAGAGTTGTCCTACCTTACCTAAATTCTCCAATCCATGACATATATGTTTCAAGAAGTTTAGGTTAAATTTTTTTATTTAGGATTCTCATAGGACCTTTTAGAAGATCAAAGTGTCTTTCTAGTCTTTTGGAGGGGTTACTTAGTTGTGTTACACACAGACACAGTCCTAAACAAAGCAAGAGAAGAAGGTTCCACAAGAAAAGAGGTGGTTCCACAAGCAAGAAGAGAGTGTTACACAAGCAACACTCATAGATGAAGATGTGCAAAGTTGGGGCACACAGACACAGACACAGATGATCAATGTGCAAAGTTGGGGCAAGATCATCATGTGCAAAGTCAGGGCCAAACTTATGAAGTGCAAAGTTGGGGCACTTAGATAATCAGAAGATGAAGATGTGCAAAGTTGGGGCCAAACAGATGTCTGTACAGAAACAGACTCAAGAAGAGTCACATGTGGAGTGATGGTCTGAACACAAGTGAAGACCAGTCACTATCAGCCTTGGAAGCGTGATTCCCTCTCTCTCCAGATCTGCAACACGCCAAACAAGAGAGAGGAGAAGTCACTTTCAGCACAAGAAGACACAAGAGTTTAAATGAAAGAAGAAGATCCAACCATTGATTCAAATTCGGATTTCCCTCCAAGAGAATCAATGGCTGAGATTAAATGTCTTTGTTTATGAGTGTTTGCCCTAATTGTAACTCTATTTAAAGGCCTTACACGCCTCTTGTATCAGTTGCTAATTCACAAACATTTATAAGACTTCTTGTAACAAACAAAGTCTCTCTTCTTCTCTCTTTCCATTTAGTTTTGTTCTTGCGGTTTCTTTCTTTAACTCTCATTGTGATCTTCAATAAGACACAATGTAGACTCATGTAAGAGCCTTGATGGGCTGCTAAGGCAGTCCCAAATCCACACTTGGATAGTTCTTCCATAACTAATCCAAGTGTGAGAGTCTCTCGGTTTTATAAGCTCTTACATAGTTTTTCTTTCTTTCTTCTTTTAGAACACCTCTTAGCTAATTACTGATTTGTATCCATTCTCATGAGTAAACATTCCTATGTGGTGTTAAGCTCTTGGATATCATTTTCATATAGCTTAAGTGTTCATTGTCTTGAGGTAGAATAGCTTTCTTCTCTTTTAGAACCGCAAACCCTAGTTTTCTCTCTCTAAGCGGCTTAAGAACCCTAACCGTGTCTTAAGCCTCTTTCTTCATTCTACCTCATTCTCTAGAACCAGACTTGATATTAAGAGCTTCCTCATGGATGTCTCTTGAAATTCTAACATGGTATCAGAGCCACAAGTTCTTGGCTCAAAGTTGTTTCAAGATAGAGAGCAAAATCTGTCTTGTTTAGTCTTTTGCTTCCGCAATGTTTTTGATGGACCAAGCTTCTGTTTTTACTTGGTTTCATGTTCTTAATACTTGTAGCTCTCTGTTTTGAAGAGATGACAAGTTGGACTTAATTTGGTTAAGAAATCAGAGAGGAACAAGAGCATATAGTTATGTCTTTACTTGTTGCTTCTCTGGTTTGTTTATTGCTTGTTTCAAACTGAGCAAACTCAGTCCCTGAAATGTTGAAATGTTTATGAGTTAAACTGAGCAAGAAACTCAGTCCCTGAACCTTAAACATGTGTTGGTTTCTAAGTTAAACTAAGCTATCTTAGTCCCTGAACTAGAAACCTATTCTCTAACTTTTTATTTTCTGTGTTTCAGGTTCATTCTCCCATACTCCCATTCTACTATACTCTGAGTTTGGTTTACATGCTCTTAAATCTGAGTGTATGCATTCCAAACTCACATTCTCTCTATACTCTCATTCTCTGGTGCACACTCTCTTATATCTGAGTTGTGTGTCATCCCATTCTCCTTATACTCTCTGGTTACTTCTATTTTACTCTAAAGTTTACTCCTAAAGAACTATCTTATTATTGCACAGAAACTTAAAGCTCATTAGTCCTGATCAAACTTGTGTTGCTTGAGTGTTATCTTGTGTTTAGGTGTTCTTAGGACAAATGAAGAGATGTTGGCAGTGAGGATCAGTCACAAAAAGAGGATGCATACTCTAAGTGGCGGTTCAAGCTGATGATGTTGGAGTTGTGTGGTTGAGGAGCTGAAGAAGTCTCCAACAAAACCAGTGAACTCAAGGAGTTGTGGATAAACTGAAATCCTCATTTGGTTGTGGGTGAACCCAAATCCTCATGGAGTTGTGGATGAACTGAAATCCTCATTTTGTTGGAGCCATCACCGAGTTGGGAATCAGCTGGTGGATGAGCTTATGGTTCAAGGATCTTCCCAAAGAAGAAGGCGGTTTACAAGCTGTCCATTCAAAGGAGGAAGAGGCCTTGTTCAAGAAGTTGTACAAGGAGTTGTACAAGTCATGTATGCGCATGGTGAAGAGCCATTCAAGGGTGCGGGGGAGCTTGTTGGATCAGTCATGGTTATGTTCCAACAAGACAAAGAAATCACTCCCAACCGCAACAATAAATCAGGCTACTTCTAAACCCTCTCATTTTCATTTCCATTAAGCTTCCATCTTATGAGTTCTCTTGATTATGATTGTTTTTCAAAGTCAAAATGTTTTAAACCTAATTCTCAAAACGTTTTAGACTTGTTTTCTCTTAAGTATCTTGTTGTGATCATGTGTTTCAATTCAAAAACGTTTTAAAACTAATACTCAAAACGTTTCAAAACATTAAGGTTTAATGCTTAGCTAATGTTCTAAATGTCTTGCACACACTTAACATGTTTCCTTTAAACCTTTGTGTTGAAGGAAAAGATAAAGATATGCTTGAGGAGCATTAGAAAGTGAAGGAGCTATGAGGAGCATCCGCAAGTCTTGAAGTCTTTCTAAGAGGAAGATGAGACCAACTTGAAGTTCAACTCAGGAAGAGAAGGATTATCAATGTTGGGGTCAAAGGCCGGAGCACTATAGAGTCCAAGTTTCAAAAGACACAACAAAGATCAAAGAAGTTCATATCAAGAAGAATCAAATCAAGGAATGCTAAGGAAAGAAAGAGATGGGAAAAGGAGTGAGCCGTGAGTTAAGATGATGATACCAAGGTCAAGTTACATCTTGAGTAGGTGACTATACTCTTTTTGTCCTCCTTAAGGTTTTATCCCAAGAGGTTTTACTTAAGGAGGTTTTTAATGAGGTAGTTCAACCGCTCCAAGCTTGGCCTTTGGTCCTCTTCTCCATTTGGTCTTTTGGAGTCCCGACGACCAAGCTTGCGGGGGAGTATTAGAGAGGAAGAAGAAATGAGATGAGGAGAGGCTGAAGAAGCCGAGCCTCAGTCCTAAACAAAGCAAGAGAAGAAGGTTCCACAAGAAAAGAGGTGGTTCCACAAGCAAGAAGAGAGTGTTACACAAGCAACACTCATAGATGAAGATGTGCAAAGTTGGGGCACACAGACACAGACACAGATGATCAATGTGCAAAGTTGGGGCAAGATCATCATGTGCAAAGTCAGGGCCAAACTTATGAAGTGCAAAGTTGGGGCACTTAGATAATCAGAAGATGAAGATGTGCAAAGTTGGGGCCAAACAGATGTCTGTACAGAAACAGACTCAAGAAGAGTCACATGTGGAGTGATGGTCTGAACACAAGTGAAGACCAGTCACTATCAGCCTTGGAAGCGTGATTCCCTCTCTCTCCAGATCTGCAACACGCCAAACAAGAGAGAGGAGAAGTCACTTTCAGCACAAGAAGACACAAGAGTTTAAATGAAAGAAGAAGATCCAACCATTGATTCAAATTCGGATTTCCCTCCAAGAGAATCAATGGCTGAGATTAAATGTCTTTGTTTATGAGTGTTTGCCCTAATTGTAACTCTATTTAAAGGCCTTACACGCCTCTTGTATCAGTTGCTAATTCACAAACATTTATAAGACTTCTTGTAACAAACAAAGTCTCTCTTCTTCTCTCTTTCCATTTAGTTTTGTTCTTGCGGTTTCTTTCTTTAACTCTCATTGTGATCTTCAATAAGACACAATGTAGACTCATGTAAGAGCCTTGATGGGCTGCTAAGGCAGTCCCAAATCCACACTTGGATAGTTCTTCCATAACTAATCCAAGTGTGAGAGTCTCTCGGTTTTATAAGCTCTTACATAGTTTTTCTTTCTTTCTTCTTTTAGAACACCTCTTAGCTAATTACTGATTTGTATCCATTCTCATGAGTAAACATTCCTATGTGGTGTTAAGCTCTTGGATATCATTTTCATATAGCTTAAGTGTTCATTGTCTTGAGGTAGAATAGCTTTCTTCTCTTTTAGAACCGCAAACCCTAGTTTTCTCTCTCTAAGCGGCTTAAGAACCCTAACCGTGTCTTAAGCCTCTTTCTTCATTCTACCTCATTCTCTAGAACCAGACTTGATATTAAGAGCTTCCTCATGGATGTCTCTTGAAATTCTAACAATAGGACCTTTTAGAAGATCAAAGTGTCTTTCTAGTCTTTTGGAGGGGTTACTTAGTTGTGTTACAAACGAAAATAAACATGTACAACATGCTTCTCATTCTACCTTTGGGAGCATACAAAAACTTAATTATAGTTGTCTTACCGCACCTAAATTCTCCAATCCATGACACATAGGTTTCAAGAAGTTTTGTTTAAAATGTTTTGTTTTGGATTATCATAGGAACTTTTAGAAGGTCAAAGTGTCTTTCTAGTGTTTTGGAGGGGTTACTTAGTTGTGTTACAAACGAACATAAACATGTACAACATGCTTCTCATTCTACCTTTGGGAGCATACAAAAACATACTTATAGTTGTCTTACCGCACCTAAATTCTCCAATCCATGACACATAGGCTTCAAGAAGTTTTGTTTAAAAAGTTTGTTTAGGATTATCATAGGAACTTTTAGAAGGTCAAAGTGTCTTTCTAGTATTTAGAAGGGTTATTTAGGGGTGTTACAAACGAACATAAACTTGTATAAAATGATTCTCATTCTACCTTTAGGAGCATACAAAATCTTACTTATAGTTGTCTAACCTCACCTAAAATCTCCAATCCTTGACACATATGTTACAAGAATTGTTGTTTAAAAAGTTTTATTTTGGATTCTCATAGGACCTTTTACAAGATCAAAGTGTCTTTCTAGTATTTAGACGGGTTACTTAGGGGTGTTACAAACGAACATAAACTTGTATAAAATGCTTCTCATTCTACCTTAAGGAGCAAAAACTTACTTATGTTTCAAGAAGTTTTGGTTAAAATGTTTTATTTAGGATTTTCATAGGACCTTTTAGAAGATCAAAGTGTCTTTCTAGTCTTTTAGAAGGGTTACTTAGTGGTGTTACAAACGAACAAAAACATGTACAACATGCTTCTCCTTCTACCTTTAGAAGCATACAAAAACTTACTTATAATTGTCTAACCTCACCTAAATTCACCAATCCATGACACATATGTTTCAAGAAGTTTTGTTTAAAAAGTTTTGTTTAGGATTCTCATAGCACCTTTTAGAAGAATAAAGTGTCTTTCTAGTCATTTAGAAGGGTTACTTAGGGATATTACAAACGAACAAAAACTTGTATAAAATGCTTCTCATTCTACCTTTAGGAGCATACAAAAACTTACCTATAGTTGTCTTACCTCACCTAAATTCTCCAATCCATGATACATATATGTTTCAAGAAGTTTTGGTTAAAATTTTTTATTGAGGATTCTCATAGGACCTTTTAGAAGATCAAAGTGTCTTTCTAGCCTATTAGAGGGGTTACTTAGTTGTGTTACAATCGAACATAAACATGTACAACATGCTTCTCATTGTGCCTTTGGGAGCACACCAAAACTTACTTATTGATACAGCCCTGGAATCACTCCAATGCTAAGATCACTTGATGATCAGATGATTCCTAAGTCAAGCTTGCGGAAGATGGATTGAAGGTAGATGTGGTGGTGGAACTTGTGATTGACTCTCTCAACCAATGGGTTTGATTGACTCTCTCAATCTAAGAACAAGCTATCTGAATCACTCAAATAGATTGATCTAAAACTCCTAAGAACAAGGTGAATCACTCACAATATTCAAAGAAGGAACACTTCACAAAGAACACAAACTTTGGAAGAAAAACAGAATAATTCTATTACTTTAAAATGGTTGAAAAGGGTCAATCACAAGTTCCACCACCACATCTACCTTCAATCCATCTTCCGCAAGCTTGGCTTAGGAATCATCTGATCATCAAGTGATCTTAGCATTGGAGTGATTCCAGGGCTGTATCATCTGGTATCAGAGCCGAAAGGTTCCAAATCAGGTGTATCATATCCCTTTACCTTTCGGTTTTATTGCATCTAGTTCTGTTAGATCATAATTTAGTTTTCTGTGTTTTTCATTCATCATTTAAAAACCAAAAAAAAAAAAAAATAGTTTGTTTCTGTTTTATTGTTTTTGATTTGCATCCCTTAAACGAAAACCAAAAGAAAAAGTCCTTATTGCATCAGTTCATAAGTTGTGTTCTCATAGCATTTTCATAAAAACCAGAAAAGAAGAAGAAGAAGTTTTTAATGTTTTGATTCGATTTGCATAAACCAAAAAGACCATAAGTGTTTGTTTACTTTTCTAGAATCAGTTTCCCATAAGTAGATCCTTTTGCATATTTCGAAATTCAAAAAGAAAAGCCAAAATATTCTGTTTTGCATCCAGTTTCCTTTTTTGCATAAGTTTTCAATAGACATGCCATATTTACTTTATTTAGAGTGTCTCAATTCGAATTTGACCCTATTGCATATTCAATTTTCGTTTTTAACTTAAGAACCCATTGATACTTTGTTTAACTTGTGTTTCAGGAACTACAAAGCATGGAAGAAGAAGCAGCTGCTGCTCAAACAGCCATGACTCAGTTGCTGAATGCAATGAGAGGCATAAGTGATAGGTTAACACAACTGGAGCAGTCCCATCTTGCACAACAAGAAGAAGAAAATGGATTTGTAGATGCACCAGAAGCTACATATGTTGAGCCTAAACCACCAGACCATTTAAGGAGAACCATGAGACAACAACATAATCTGCAACAACAACAAGTATCAAAATACTATAATTATTTTGTGCCACAGATTTCTAGTTTTGCAGGAAGTAATTATCCAGAGGACTATCTAGAATGGGAGAGAGACATGGATGACTGGTTTTCATACCATAACATTCCAAAGGAAGAAAGGCTAGCCTATGCCATCAAACAACTCACCAGAACTGCATATTCTTGGTGGAAGCAAGAGAAGTATGAAAGGTGGAAATATCAAGAAGGAGCTATCACCACTTGGGAAAATCTGAAATGGGTTATGATCAGGAAGTATGTTTCTACACTTCACTTGAAGGAAACCAGAGCACAATACCCTAGATGAAATAAACGCAACCTTTTGTCCAGAGAGTATTCTGAACCTGTTTGAATTCCAGTCTGAGTTCTTGAGAGATTGTGAGAAGCATCTCTTGTTTGTCTTATCAAAGTTCCTGTCCATAGAGCTTTGTGGCGACCATCGATCCATTTGCACTTCCATTTCATTCATTAGATCAAGCAGAGAGTGTTACACAACCAGCTGCTTCATCTCCATCATCATCAATCTCGCATCCATCTTCTGTTCAAGGCTGAGAGTGTTACACAACCAGCAGCTTTGGATCCATCTCTATTTGTGCCTGCATCACTTATAGTTGTCTTACCTCACCTAAATTCTCCAATCCATGACATATATGTTTCAAGAAGTTTTGTTTATAAAATTTTGTTGAGGATTCTCACGGGACCTTTTAGAAGATCAAAGTGACTTTCTAGTCTTTTGGAAGGGTTACTTAGTTGTGTTACAAACGAACATAAACATGTACAACATGCTTCTCATTCTACCTTTGGGAGCATACAAAAACTTACTTATATTTGTCTTACCGCACCTAAATTCTCCAATCCATGACACATAGGTTTCAAGAAGTTTTGTTTAAAAAGTTTTGTTTAGGATTATCATAGGAACTTTTAGAAGGTCAAAGTGTCTTTCTAGTATTTAGAAGGGTTATTTAGGGGTGTTACAAACGAACATAAACTTGTATAAAATGATTCTCATTCTACCTTTAGGAGCATACAAAATCTTACTTATAGTTGTCTAACCTCACCTAAAATCTCCAATCCATGACACATATGTTTCAAGAATTGTTGTTTAAAATTTTTTGTTAAGGATTCTCATAGGACCTTTTACAAGATCAAAGTGTCTTTCTAGTATTTAGACGGGTTACCTAGGGGTGTTACAAACGAACATAAACTTGTATAAAATGCTTCTCATTCTACCTTAAGGAGCATACAGAAACTTACTTAGAGTTGTCCTACCTTACCTAAATTCTCCAATCCATGACATATATGTTTCAAGAAGTTTAGGTTAAATTTTTTTATTTAGGATTCTCATAGGACCTTTTAGAAGATCAAAGTGTCTTTCTAGTCTTTTGGAGGGGTTACTTAGTTGTGTTACAAACGAACATAAACATGTACAACATGCTTCTCATTCTACCTTTGGGAGCATACAAAAACTTACTTATAGTTGTCTTACCGCACCTAAATTCTCCAATCAAAGACACATAGGTTTCAAGAAGTTTTGTTTAAAATGTTTTGTTTTGGATTATCATAGGAACTTTTAGAAGGTCAAAGTGTCTTTCTAGTGTTTTGGAGGGGTTACTTAGTTGTGTTACAAACGAACATAAACATGTACAACATGCTTCTCATTCTACCTTTGGGAGCATACAAAAACATACTTATAGTTGTCTTACCGCACCTAAATTCTCCAATCCATGACACATAGGCTTCAAGAAGTTTTGTTTAAAAAGTTTCGTTTAGGATTATCATAGGAACTTTTAGAAGGTCAAAGTGTCTTTCTAGTATTTAGAAGGGTTATTTAGGGGTGTTACAAACGAACATAAACTTGTATAAAATGCTTCTCATTCTACCTTAAGGAGCAAAAACTTACTTATAGTTGTCTTACCTAACCTAAATTCTCCAATCCATGACATATATGTTTCAAGAAGTTTTGGTTAAGAAGTTTTATTTAGGATTTTCATAGGACCTTTTAGAAGATCAAAGTGTCTTTCTAGTCTTTTAGAAGGGTTACTTAGTGGTGTTACAAACGAACAAAAACATGTACAACATGCTTCTCCTTCTACCTTTAGAAGCATACAAAAACTTACTTATAATTGTCTAACCTCACCTAAATTCACCAATCCATGACACATATGTTTCAAGAATTTTTGTTTAAAAAGTTTTGTTTAGGATTCTCATAGCACCTTTTAGAAGAATAAAGTGTCTTTCTAGTCATTTAGAAGGGTTACATAGGGATATTACAAACGAACAAAAACTTGTATAAAATGCTTCTCATTCTACCTTTAGGAGCATACAAAAACTTACCTATAGTTGTCTTACCTCACCTAAATTCTACAATCCATGATACATATATGTTTCAAGAAGTTTTGGTTAAAAAGTTTTATTGAGGATTCTCATAGGACCTTTTAGAAGATCAAAGTGTCTTTCTAGCCTATTAGAGGGGTTACTTAGTTGTGTTACAATCGAACATAAACATGTACAACATGCTTCTCATTGTACCTTTGGGAGCACACCAAAACTTACTTATAGTTGTCTTACCTCACCTAAATTCTCCAATCCATGACATATATGTTTCAAGAAGTTTTGTTTATAAAATTTTGTTGAGGATTCTCACGGGACCTTTTAGAAGATCAAAGTGTCTTTCTAGTGTTTTGGAGGGGTTACTTAGTTGTGTTACAAACGAACATAAACATGTACAACATGCTTCTCATTCTACCTTTGGGAGAATACAAAAACTTACTTATAGTTGTCTTACCGCACCTAAATTCTCCAATCCATGACACATAGGTTTCAAGAAGTTTTGTTTAAAAAGTTTTGTTTAGGATTATCATAGGAACTTTTAGAAGGTCAAAGTGTCTTTCTAGTATTTAGAAGGGTTACTGAGGGGTGTTACAAACGAACATAAACTTGTATAAAATTCTTCTCATTCTACCTTAAGGAGCATACAGAAACTTACTTAGAGTTGTCCTACCTTACCTAAATTCTCCAATCCATGACATATATGTTTCAAGAAGTTTACGTTAAATTTTTTTATTTAGGATTCTCATAGGACCTTTTAGAAGATCAAAGTGTCTTTCTAGTCTTTTGGAGGGGTTACTTAATTGTGTTACAAACGAACATAAACATGTACAACATGCTTCTCATTCTACCTTTGGGAGCATACAAAAACTTACTTATAGTTGTCTTACCGCACCTAAATTCTCCAATCCATGACACATAGGTTTCAAGAAGTTTTGTTTAAAATGTTTTGTTTTTGATTATCATAGGAACTTTTAGAAGGTCAAAGTGTCTTTCTAGTGTTTTGGAGGGGTTACTTAGTTGTGTTACAAACGAACATTAACATGTACAACATGCTTCTCATTCTACCTTTGGGAGCATACAAAAACATACTTATAGTTGTCTTACCGCACCTAAATTCTCCAATCCATGACACATAGGCTTCAAGAAGTTTTGTTTAAAAAGTTTCGTTTAGGATTATCATAGGAACTTTTAGAAGGTCAAAGTGTCTTTCTAGTATTTAGAAGGGTTATTTAGGGGTGTTACAAACGAACATAAACTTGTATAAAATGATTCTCATTCTACCTTTAGGAGCATACAAAATCTTACTTATAGTTGTCTAAGCTCACCTAAAATCTCCAATCCTTGACACATATGTTTCAAGAATTGTTGTTTAAAAAGTTTTATTTTGGATTCTCATAGGACCTTTTACAAGATCAAAGTGTTTTTCTAGTATTTAGACGGGTTACTTAGGGGTGTTACAAACGAACATAAACTTGTATAAAATGCTTCTCATTCTACCTTAAGGAGCAAAAACTTACTTATAGTTGTCTTACCTAACCTAAATTCTCCAATCCATGACATATATGTTTCAAGAAGTTTTGGTTAAGAAGTTTTATTTAGGATTTTCATAGGACCTTTTAGAAGATCAAAGTGTCTTTCTAGTCTTTTAGAAGGGTTACTTAGTGGTGTTACAAACGAACAAAAACATGTACAACATGCTTCTCCTTCTACCTTTAGAAGCATACAAAAACTTACTTATAATTGTCTAACCTCACCTAAATTCACCAATCCATGACACATATGTTTCAAGAATTTTTGTTTAAAAAGTTTTGTTTAGGATTCTCATACCACCTTTTAGAAGAATAAAGTGTCTTTCTAGTCATTTAGAAGGGTTACATAGGGATATTACAAACGAACAAAAACTTGTATAAAATGCTTCTCATTCTACCTTTAGGAGCATACAAAAACTTACCTATAGTTGTCTTACCTCACCTAAATTCTACAATCCATGATACATATATGTTTCAAGAAGTTTTGGTTAAAAAGTTTTATTGAGGATTCTCATAGGACCTTTTAGAAGATCAAAGTGTCTTTCTAGATTATTAGAGGGGTTACTTAGTTGTGTTACAATCGAACATAAACATGTACAACATGCTTCTCATTGTACCTTTGGGGGCACACCAAAACTTACTTATAGTTGTCTTACCTCACCTAAATTCTCCAATCCATGACATATATGTTTCAAGAAGTTTTGTTTATAAAATTTTGTTGAGGATTCTCACGGGACCTTTTAGAAGATCAAAGTGGCTTTCTAGTGTTTTGGAGGGGTTACTTAGTTGTGTTACAAACGAACATAAACATGTACAACATGCTTCTCATTCTATCTTTGGGAGAATACAAAAACTTACTTATAGTTGTCTTACCGCACCTAAATTCTCCAATCCATGACACATAGGTTTCAAGAAGTTTTGTTTAAAAAGTTTTGTTTAGGATTATCATAGGAACTTTTAGAAGGTCAAAGTGTCTTTCTAGTATTTAGAAGGGTTACTGAGGGGTGTTACAAACGAACATAAACTTGTATAAAATTCTTCTCATTCTACCTTAAGGAGCATACAGAAACTTACTTAGAGTTGTCCTACCTTACCTAAATTCTCCAATCCATGACATATATGTTTCAAGAAGTTTACGTTAAAAATTTTTATTTAGGATTCTCATAGGACCTTTTAGAAGATCAAAGTGTCTTTCTAGTCTTTTGGAGGGGTTACTTAATTGTGTTACAAACGAACATAAACATGTACAACATGCTTCTCATTCTACCTTTGGGAGCATACAAAAACTTACTTATATTTGTCTTACCGCACCTAAATTCTCCAATACATGACACATAGGTTTCAAGAAGTTTTGTTTAAAATGTTTTGTTTTGGATTATCATAGGAACTTTTAGAAGGTCAAAGTGTCTTTCTAGTGTTTTGGAGGGGTTACTGATAGTTTTTAGAGAATCAATATTAGGGTTCTTGAGAGTTTAAGAGAGAGGAGGCGCAGAACTAGAGAGAAAATGAGGTTTCAAACCCTTACTTCATTTTTGTCTCAATTACAAGCTTTTATATGGGATACATAAGACTAAAATGCTTAACCTAAAGAAGCTTACACAACACTAGTGTTCTGATATAGTGTACTATGTAATCCCACGTCCAGTATAGTTCACTATATTGAATATAGCTCACGTCCAGTATAGTTCACTATATTGAATATAGCTCACGTCCAATATAGTTCACTATGAGATCTTCACTTCAATAGAATCTCATCATGATCAATACTCCCCCTCAAGTTCAGACTTTGGAATCACCCTAAAGACTGAACTTGGAATGATCATGGCAACACCTCATTAAAAACCTTGATGTGGAAAACCACTTGGGACAAAACCACATCAAGGGAAAAAGAGTATGCTGCTCATGAATCAGGAGAGTTCTAATCATGGATAGCCACCAGCCCTAGTTTGCCAAAAACATGAGTGCAAACCTTAAGACTAGCAGCCTTTGTGAAGATGTCTGCAAGCTGATCTTCACCCTTTGTGTAACAAGGCAGAATGGTTCCATCTTCAATCTTCTCCCTTACCTTGTGACAATCAATCTCAATGTGTTTTGTCCTCTCATGAAACACTGAGTTGGTTGCAATATGAATGGCAGCCTGGTTGTCACAATGGAAGGTGATTGGACTTGATTGATCTATGCCAAAGTCCTTGAGCAGAGCCTTCAGCCATGTTAACTCGGTTGCAAGCTTCCTCATTGCCCTATACTCAGCTTCAGCACTAGAACAAGATACCACCTTCTGCTTCTTTGTCTTCCAAGTTACCAAGTTGCCTCCAATGAAGGTACAATAGCCGGTTGTTGATCTCCTATCACTCTTATCTCCAGCCCAATCTGCATCACAATAGCCAACAATCTCTGTGCTCTCATTCTTACCCATCCAAATACCTTGTTCAGTTGATCCTTTGAGATATCTGAGTATCCTTTCAATCAAACTCCAATGATACACTGTGGGTGATTGCATATGTTGACTAACTTGATTCACAGCAAAGCATAAGTCTGGTCTTGTGAGAGTGAGGTAGATAAGCTTCCCAACCAGCCTCCTATACAATGAGACATCCTTGAACTTGACTTCATCCGATTTCTCCCCCTTTCTATTGACTTGGTAGCCATCTTCAAGAGGAGTCTTTGCAATCTTGCAATCAAGCATACTTGTTTCTGTCAACAAGTCCTTAACATACTTCCTTTGGGACATGATGTGATCCTGCCCAGCACTAAATACATGGAGCTTGAACCTGATGGAACTAAGCTTGTAGCAGAGGAGCAGCTCGGAGTTGAGGAGCAGCTTGAACCAGAGGATGCGCTTAGAGCGGAGAAAGAGTATGGAAAAGATGTTATCTTAACCTCACTGGTTTTGATACATGATCATCAAATGGGCATGTGTCTCATTTGTACTCTTTTTCCCTTGTCAAGTTTTGTCCCACTGGGTTTTCTTGACAAGGTTTTTAATGAGGCAAATGATTCACATTCAAATCACCCATTTGTTGATCCAGACCATGGCATAGCATCCGGAATTCGACCCAATGGAGGAGATATCAAGTCCAGCCTATTTTATGCCCATTACAAGTCCAAGAAGAGCCCAAAACAAGCTGATAATTTCCAGCCCAAGAAGAGTTACGAAAATGGAGTCTGAAGGGTCATTTTTCAGATTCAAATAAGTGTTTAATTCTGGTCTTGTGTTATTTCCTAGGTGTGTTAATTGCTTCTCATGCAGCCTTGTTGCATTTTGTATTTAAAACTCTTTGTAGCCATTTCTGAACTTTTTATCAAACTTCTTTTTATTCTAAAACTTCTGAAAGTGTTTGATCTGAATGGTGTGTAATATCCATTCATCTTTGATTCTTCTTTTGGTGTTTCATCTCCTAGAAGATCAGAGTTCGAAAGTCTTGAAGTTATTCCGCAGCTTCAGGAAGTTTCTTTCAATCCACTGCTTCTAATCCCTTTAATCTGTCCATCCCATTTGATTATCACCCATCAAACAACCAGACTCACAAAGTGCAACAAAGGGCAGAGATCTTCTCCATTAAGATCATATCATGTGGTATCAGAGCCACTTTGTGAAAGGTTGTGTTGTTTCAAGCCCAAAACTTCTTTACAAATTCGTAACTTTTTCTGATCGATTTGTCTCTTGGTTTTCCGATTAATTAGAAGCGATTTTAGAGATAAATCTTTATAGGAACTTGAAGTTTAGAGTCTGATCTATCCAGTTTAGGCTTTGGAATCATTAGAATCAGAGTAGAAACGCGATTTCTAGGAAGATCAAAATTCGCAACTTTTCAGGAATTTTCTGCAACTTTTGTCTTTTGGTATTCTGATCTGTTTTCTTGTGTCAAAGAACTCCTTACTTGTTCTGTGATTTCTTTGTGGACAGGAAACATGGTGAACACTGATGATCAGGAAGAACACAGCCTTGTCAGAGAAAATAAAGCCTTGGTTAAAGCAGTTACTGCAAATTTGGCTAAGAAGTTGGATGAGAGTCTTGCAGCATTTAGAGAAGAAAGTTTAGGAACCAAGTTCTACACAAGATGTCATGTTCAAGGCAAAGTGTGCAGCCTCATGATTGATAAAAGAAGTTGCAATAATGTGGCGAGTGAATACATGGTTAAAAAGCTTGGATTAAAAGTGAAGCAACATCCATGGCTTGATGATGATTACAAATTAAGAATGAGCCGCCAAGTGATGATTTCCATAACCATTGGAAAGTATGAGGATGAGGTTTTGTGTGATGTACTACCAATGGAATCATGTCACATCATTCTTGGGAAACCATGGCAGGACAACCGTCAAGCAATCCAAGATGTTCTCAAAAACCGATATTCGTTCAAGTACAAAGGAGGAAAGATTAGTCTGATCTCAATGACACCAAATGAAATTCAAGAAGATCAGCTAATTCTAAAACAAAGAATGAGACAGGTTGTAAGTGAATCTCTTAACCCTCCTCACGTGAAAGAAAAGGTTCTTGTGACTGATTCTAAAGAAACTCCTACGAGTTTAACTAACATTGCACCGGAGCTGCCATCTCCGAGTGAGAGTTCTTCTCTTTTGCAGGACTCTAAGGAGACAGTAGATGACCCAAAGGAGAGACCACCCATCCGTGACGAGGAACCACAAGGAGAATCACCAGCAGAAACACAAGGGAGTTTGTCTTTGGTTAGTGACTTGGAGCGGCCAACCCAACTCGTCCCAGAACCAGTCTTTATGCCATTTCCTTTTGACTACCCAAGAAAGCACTGTAAGGAAATTGACTTGGCTAGGACTGAACCTAATGTGTTTATTTTGATTTCTGCTGAAGATGAAAAACGCTTTGGTTTAGAAAATGTGAAAGAGTTTCGTGTTTCAAACCCTGTTTTTGACAAAATGATTCCAAGTTTTGAAACATTCACACCTGAAAAGTTCTTTAAGCCAAAAGATTTTATGTTTGACGAGTTTCATGAATTTAACTCTTCTTTGAGAGTTTCTTTGTTTAGCAACAATGCATTTGAGCTTTTTAGAACTAAAACAGATTATGCATTGTTTAAAGCTTTTCCTGAATTGAATCATTTGCTTAAAAACTTGTTGAGTGAATCAAATCAGTTTAATGATTTTTGCAAATCAACTTTGAAATATCATGTTTTTGAATTCTCTACTTCAAGTATAATGCACTTGTTCTGCCCCATGAGTGTTCAGAAAGGAACAGGAACCATGGAGAAGCATAAGTACTTGGGAGAATTGACAATCAAAGAAAATCCACCAGATTTGCATCAGCCTCAATCCATCTACAAAGAATTGAAACGAGGAACCATGAGTGGAGCAGGAGAGTTCACTAGAAGCAAGTCAATATTGACTCATGGAGATCTTGTATTCTTGCAATTTAGATCAACAAACCAGGAGCAAGGAAATGCCCAAGCTTCATCAATGTTCAAAGACAAACCACCAGATGCATTACTTATGCTCATACCAAACTACAATTCCCAGCAAGGTAAAGAAATTACTGTGGCTGATACAATAATTCTAAGGTATGCATCTCTTCTTATCCCTAAGGCTGAATTGCTGGAACTTGAACACATTAGTGTGCTTTACAATTCAAATGATAACTTGAAGAATGTATTCCCATTTTGTGAAAAGTTTGAGCACAAGAAGTTCTTTAGGCATGGAGGTTTTATATTTGATAGAAATAAATTGTGTAAGCCTAGTTGTTCTTTGCTGATTTCTGTTTTGAAGAATATTGATAAACTCACTAGAGCTTCGAATTTTGCTGAACTGTTCTTTGGAGAGATTGTTTACTATGATAGCATTCTGAGTTTTAACTTAGATGATCCTGTTAAACATGTGAATTTTGTTTTAGATGATCTAAGTAGGAAACTGCTTACTAGTAGACATGATTATTTCTTTTGCACCCATGATCTTTTGCCTCGAGAATTTGCTGTGAGTATACAGGATGGGGAGCTGAATTTTCATGACCCAAAAACGTGGCTCTACCATGTGTGGCCTAAGAAGATGGTTGTGCGAGTTTTCCTTGAACCAATGGAGCATGAAAACTTCAAAGATTCTTCCGTGATCCAAGAAGAACCCCCAGATCCAACACCAATATCTTTGATGAGAACAAGTGACAAACATATCCGGAGCCTTATTCAGATAAGTATTTCTTTGACTCTAATTGTTTCTCATGTTGTAGGAACTATGATTATGAGTTTATCACATCCAGAAAACATTGAGAAAAATTTAAGTTTGTTCAAAGAATATTTGGGATCAAATTCTTGTCTTAGAAAAGAGGAAACTGAAAAGGATAACATTATGATTCAAGCTGAGACATGTTCATATGTTTGTTATTCCATGACTGTAATAATGCACTTGCTCTTTGCCAAAGGTGTTGATTACATTGCAGGTACGAAAGAGGAGCCACCAGACTTTGTTCATTTCATTGCATATGAATTGGATTTGAGGTCAAATCCTTTTCAAGAAGGAGGGGATGATGTGATCCTGCCCAGCACTAAATACATGGAGCTTGAACCTGATGGAACTAAGCTTGTAGCAGAGGAGCAGCTCGGAGTTGAGGAGCAGCTTGAACCAGAGGATGCGCTTAGAGCGGAGAAAGAGTATGGAAAAGATGTTATCTTAACCTCACTGGTTTTGATACATGATCATCAAATGGGCATGTGTCTCATTTGTACTCTTTTTCCCTTGTCAAGTTTTGTCCCACTGGGTTTTCTTGACAAGGTTTTTAATGAGGCAAATGATTCACATTCAAATCACCCATTTGTTGATCCAGACCATGGCATAGCATCCGGAATTCGACCCAATGGAGGAGATATCAAGTCCAGCCTATTTTATGCCCATTACAAGTCCAAGAAGAGCCCAAAACAAGCTGATAATTTCCAGCCCAAGAAGAGTTACGAAAATGGAGTCTGAAGGGTCATTTTTCAGATTCAAATAAGTGTTTAATTCTGGTCTTGTGTTATTTCCTAGGTGTGTTAATTGCTTCTCATGCAGCCTTGTTGCATTTTGTATTTAAAACTCTTTGTAGCCATTTCTGAACTTTTTATCAAACTTCTTTTTATTCTAAAACTTCTGAAAGTGTTTGATCTGAATGGTGTGTAATATCCATTCATCTTTGATTCTTCTTTTGGTGTTTCATCTCCTAGAAGATCAGAGTTCGAAAGTCTTGAAGTTATTCCGCAGCTTCAGGAAGTTTCTTTCAATCCACTGCTTCTAATCCCTTTAATCTGTCCATCCCATTTGATTATCACCCATCAAACAACCAGACTCACAAAGTGCAACAAAGGGCAGAGATCTTCTCCATTAAGATCATATCAGGACAGAAACAACCCATCATTGAATCTGCAAACTTCAATGCCCAAGAAGTACTTCAACTCTCCAAGGTCTTTAATATCAAAGGAACTCTTGAGGAAATCCTTTGTAGACTGAATCCCATCATTATCACTTCCTGTGATAATCAAATCATCCACATATATCAGAACTACCACCACTCCTTGGGCACTTTGAAGCGTGAACAATGTGTGATCAGATTGAGACTTCTTGAAACCATGGTCCATGAGAGTGTGACTAAGCTTATGGTACCATGCCCTTGGTGATTGTTTCAAGCCATAAATCGCCCTTCTCAACCTCAATACCTCATCATCTTTACACAAGTGCTTCAATCCTGGTGGTGGAGTCATATACACTTCCTCTTCAAGTTCACCTTGTAGAAAAGCATTCTTCACATCCATTTGCCATAGATTCCATGAGAGGTTGGTGGCTAAGCTCAATGTGACTCTCACTGTGTGAAGTTTAGCCACTGGTGCAAAGGTATCGGTATAGTCTTCTCCATAGGTTTGAGTGAATCCCCTTGCTACTAGCCTTGCCTTGTACCTCTCTATGTCTCCATTGCTTTTATACTTGATTGTGAAGACCCATTTAGAGCTAACAGTCTTCTTCTTTTTCGGCAGCTTCTCTACAATCCAAGTATGGTTCCTCTCCATAGCTTCTTTCTCATCCTTTACTGCATCCATCCAAACCTTGATACCCTCAGCCTCTTCATAAGTCTTAGGAACCTGGTTTAGCTCAATCTTTCCAAGAAAGGCCTTGTGACTAGATGGTAGCAAGTCAATAGAACAAGTAGACTGATTAGGATGAGCTACTGCTTGGTTGTTGTAGTAGACTCTTGTCTTCATCCATTCTGATGGATCTTTCTTTTCCCTTGTGCTTCTCCTGAGTTGCTGAACCTGTTGATCAACCACTTCCTCATTACCCACTGCCTCTTGATAAACTATCTCATCCTCATCCATATCCAAGTCCACTTGGTTCTGATCTTGAGGTAGAGTGTCTTCTTGAGCTTGAGCCGGTTCCTGAGTGTGTGTTGCTGGTTCAGTATCCTCTTGTTGAGCTTCCTGGGTAGGTGTCTCAGCCTTTTCTGGCCGTGGGGTGTCATTGCCCAAGTGATCCAACAAGTACTTCAAACTTGTAGCCAAATCAGAAGGTGATCTTGAGAGATCTTTCAAACCTTCCCAATCCTTCTTCTCATAGTAACTCTGCCCCTCAATGAACTTAACATCCCTTGAAACATAGGTCCTATTGTTGCTTGGATCAAAACACTTGTAGCCCTTCTGAGTTGTGGAGTATCCAAGAAACATACACTTTGTGCTCTTAGCATCTAGCTTGTTCCTTTGATCTCCTGAGATATATACAAAACAAACACAACCAAACACACGTAAGTGTTCAATAGATGGTTTGGCTTGGTTCAATACCTCATATGGTGAAATGTCTTGAAGAACTCTAGTTGGGATCCTGTTGATGAGATAGCATGCTGCCAACACTGCATCTCCCCAAAATCTCTTAGGAACATTGGTGTGGAACATCATGGACCTAGCAGCTTCCATGAGGTGTCTGTTCTTCCTTTCAGCCACACCATTTTGTTGGGGAGTATGGGGACAGCTTGTTTGATGAAGGATCCCACATTTGTTCAAGTGAGCTTTGAATCTTTGGCTAGTATACTCTCCTCCATTATCTGACCTAAACACTTTGATCTTGGCATTAAACTGATTAGTAACATAGTTTTGGAAATTTAAAAATGCATCAAACACCCTATCTTTAGATGGAAGCAAAGTTACCCAAGTATATTTTGATTTTTCATCTATGAAGGTCACAAAATACTTGTTTCTATCTCTAGACAGACAAGGTGAAGTCCAAACATCAGAGTGCACAAGATCAAAACAATGTTCATAGATAGTAGTTGATTTAGGAAAGACAGTTCTACAATGTTTGCCAAGAATACAAGCTTCACAAGTTGAATGATCAAAGCTAACATTAGGCAACATTAAGTTCAAAGCACGAGCATGGGGATGTCCTAGTCTAGCATGCCATAGGACATTTTGATTGAAAGAAAAACAGGATTTAAAAGCTAAAGTATCCGAGTTGCTTGGAGAAGTGTCTTTAAGGAGGTAAAGCTCATCTTGTGTACCACCTCTTCCAATAACCTTTCCATTCTTAATATCCTGAAAACAAACTTCATTAGGCCCAAAGATAACATTGCAATTCAAGTCTTTAGTGATCCTTTTAACCGACAGCAAGTTAGATTTAAACTTAGGAACATAGAATGCATCACTTTCCTTGTTAAATAATCTCAACTTTCCTGTACCTATTATTGGAATCCCTTGACCATCAGCTATAGTTACTCTTCCTAGGGCAGGTTTAATGTTCTCCAACAACTTAGCATTACTAATCATATGGTGAGAAGCTCCTGAATCTACTACCAACTTATGATCAGTTTTACTAAGCAATTTATGTGAAAATAAAGAGATACCAGAGAGTTTAGAGGCATAAGCCTTGATGAGATCCTCAAGGTCACTCTTCTTGACATACTCAGTGGCTGTGTAGAGTGCAAGCTCCCCTCCTTGAGCTGAAGTGGAGGCTGGTTCATTCACAGCTTCTTGTGAGATGTTTGCATTTGCCCTTGAGTTCTTGAACTTGTCTGGTTTGAGGTGGGGATGAAGGACCCAACACTTATCCTTGGAGTGACCTTTCCTCTTGCAATGATCACAAAATGGCGCCTTCTTCTCCTCAGTTTTGAAGCCGGCTTTGTTGGCAGTCACCAACTCCCCCTTTCCTCCAAACAAACCAATGTTTCCTTCTTCCTTTTGGAGCCTTGAGCACACCTCTTCAAAATCAGGAAGTGTAGTCTCCCTTAGGATCTTCATGATAGCATCATTGTAAACCGGATTCAAGTTGAGTAGAAGGCCAAAGATCTTGTCTTGCTCCTTTCTCTCAATGAGAACCTTGGGGTTTAAAGTGCTTGGCCTTAGCATCTCAAGTTCAGACCATGCTGAAGAGAACTTCCCAAGATACTTGGTAAAGTCATGGTCTTCTTGTTTCAGCTCATTTATGGCCTTCTTCACCTCATATACTCTGCTCAGATTTGAAACATCTCCATAAATCTTCTTGAGAGTATCCCACAGTGACTTGGCTGTCTCACAATGAGAATAAGCTTCAAGGATGGATGGGTCAAGAGAGTTTTGGAGAAAGCCAAGCACAAGCTGATCTTCTTGAAACCATTTAGCTTCTGCCTTCTTAGTTTCCTCATCCTTCTTCTTGGCTTCATCTTCTTCAGTTGGTGTTTTATCCTCCAAGATGTGTTCCCACAAACCTCTTCCACAAATAGCAGTCTTGATGGTCCTTTGCCATGTCCTATAGTTGATACCTTTGAGTACAACTGGTATGGCAGTAGGCCTAAAGCTTGAGCTGATGTGAGTCATGTCTTCCATGGTGAGAAGCTGAGAGATAGTATTTGAAGACTAAAGAACCAAGACTGAACAAGTTTAGGACAGAAACTGAGAGGACCGAGAGACTGAATCTTAGAACAGTTCTTAGGGTTTTAGGACAGAGAGTATGAAGAAACTGAGAGAATGAAAGCTTAAGAACAAGTGTGATGATTTTAGAACAGAGAGAACCTAGAGAATGAGGCTTAGAAACCGAGAGAATGAAGTGAGAGAGAGTTAGGGTTTTAGACCGAGAGTAAACAAGAACCTAGAGAATGATGAATCAAGAGAGAAAATCAAGAGAATGAGGAACATTGCTCTGATACCATGATAGTTTTTAGAGAATCAATATTAGGGTTCTTGAGAGTTTAAGAGAGAGGAGGCGCAGAACTAGAGAGAAAATGAGGTTTCAAACCCTTACTTCATTTTTGTCTCAATTACAAGCTTTTATATGGGATACATAAGACTAAAATGCTTAACCTAAAGAAGCTTACACAACACTAGTGTTCTGATATAGTGTACTATGTAATCCCACGTCCAGTATAGTTCACTATATTGAATATAGCTCACGTCCAGTATAGTTCACTATATTGAATATAGCTCACGTCCAATATAGTTCACTATGAGATCTTCACTTCAATAGAATCTCATCATGATCAATAGTTACTTAGTTGTGTTACAAACGAACATAAACATGTACAACATGCTTCTCATTCTACCTTTGGGAGCACACAAAAACATACTTATAGTTGTCTTACCGCACCTAAATTCTCCAATCCATGACACATAGGCTTCAAGAAGTTTTGTTTAAAAAGTTTCGTTTAGGATTATCATAGGAACTTTTAGAAGGTCAAAGTGTCTTTCTAGTATTTAGAAGGGTTATTTAGGGGTGTTACAAACGAACATAAACTTGTATAAAATGATTCTCATTCTACCTTTAGGAGCATACAAAATCTTACTTATAGTTTTCTAACCTCACCTAAAATCTCCAATCCTTGACACATATGTTTCAAGAATTGTTGTTTAAAAAGTTTTATTTTGGATTCTCATAGGACCTTTTACAAGATCAAAGTGTTTTTCTAGTATTTAGACGGGTTACTTAGGGGTGTTACAAACGAACATAAACTTGTATAAAATGCTTCTCATTCTACCTTAAGGAGCAAAAACTTACTTATAGTTGTCTTACCTAACCTAAATTCTCCAATCCATGACATATATGTTTCAAGAAGTTTTGGTTAAGAAGTTTTATTTAGGATTTTCATAGGACCTTTTAGAAGATCAAAGTGTCTTTCTAGTCTTTTAGAAGGGTTACTTAGTGGTGTTACAAACGAACAAAAACATGTACAACATGCTTCTCCTTCTACCTTTAGAAGCATACAAAAACTTACTTATAATTGTCTAACCTCACCTAAATTCACCAATCCATGACACATATGTTTCAAGAATTTTTGTTTAAAAAGTTTTGTTTAGGATTCTCATAGCACCTTTTAGAAGAATAAAGTGTCTTTCTAGTCATTTAGAAGGGTTACATAGGGATATTACAAACGAACAAAAACTTGTATAAAATGCTTCTCATTCTACCTTTAGGAGCATACAAAAACTTACCTATAGTTGTCTTACCTCACCTAAATTCTACAATCCATGATACATATATGTTTCAAGAAGTTTTGGTTAAAAAGTTTTATTGAGGATTCTCATAGGACCTTTTAGAAGATCAAAGTGTCTTTCTAGCCTATTAGAGGGGTTACTTAGTTGTGTTACAATCGAACATAAACATGTACAACATGCTTCTCATTGTACCTTTGGGGGCACACCAAAACTTACTTATAGTTGTCTTACCTCACCTAAATTCTCCAATCCATGACATATATGTTTCAAGAAGTTTTGTTTATAAAATTTTGTTGAGGATTCTCACGGGACCTTTTAGAAGATCAAAGTGGCTTTCTAGTGTTTTGGAGGGGTTACTTAGTTGTGTTACAAACGAACATAAACATGTACAACATGCTTCTCATTCTATCTTTGGGAGAATACAAAAACTTACTTAGAGTTGTCTTACCGCACCTAAATTCTCCAATCCATGACACATAGGTTTCAAGAAGTTTTGTTTAAAAAGTTTTGTTTAGGATTATCATAGGAACTTTTAGAAGGTCAAAGTGTCTTTCTAGTATTTAGAAGGGTTACTGAGGGGTGTTACAAACGAACATAAACTTGTATAAAATTCTTCTCATTCTACCTTAAGGAGCATACAGAAACTTACTTAGAGTTGTCCTACCTTACCTAAATTCTCCAATCCATGACATATATGTTTCAAGAAGTTTACGTTAAAAATTTTTATTTAGGATTCTCATAGGACCTTTTAGAAGATCAAAGTGTCTTTCTAGTCTTTTGGAGGGGTTACTTAATTGTGTTACAAACGAACATAAACATGTACAACATGCTTCTCATTCTACCTTTGGGAGCATACAAAAACTTACTTATAGTTGTCTTACCGCACCTAAATTCTCCAATCCATGACACATAGGTTTCAAGAAGTTTTGTTTAAAATGTTTTGTTTTGGATTATCATAGGAACTTTTAGAAGGTCAAAGTGTCTTTCTAGTGTTTTGGAGGGGTTACTTAGTTGTGTTACAAACGAACATAAACATGTACAACATGCTTCTCATTCTACCTTTGGGAGCACACAAAAACATACTTATAGTTGTCTTACCGCACCTAAATTCTCCAATCCATGACACATAGGCTTCAAGAAGTTTTGTTTAAAAAGTTTCGTTTAGGATTATCATAGGAACTTTTAGAAGGTCAAAGTGTCTTTCTAGTATTTAGAAGGGTTATTTAGGGGTGTTACAAACGAACATAAACTTGTATAAAATGATTCTCATTCTACCTTTAGGAGCATACAAAATCTTACTTATAGTTTTCTAACCTCACCTAAAATCTCCAATCCTTGACACATATGTTTCAAGAATTGTTGTTTAAAAAGTTTTATTTTGGATTCTCATAGGACCTTTTACAAGATCAAAGTGTTTTTCTAGTATTTAGACGGGTTACTTAGGGGTGTTACAAACGAACATAAACTTGTATAAAATGCTTCTCATTCTACCTTAAGGAGCAAAAACTTACTTATAGTTGTCTTACCTAACCTAAATTCTCCAATCCATGACATATATGTTTCAAGAAGTTTTGGTTAAGAAGTTTTATTTAGGATTTTCATAGGACCTTTTAGAAGATCAAAGTGTCTTTCTAGTCTTTTAGAAGGGTTACTTAGTGGTGTTACAAACGAACAAAAACATGTACAACATGCTTCTCCTTCTACCTTTAGAAGCATACAAAAACTTACTTATAATTGTCTAACCTCACCTAAATTCACCAATCCATGACACATATGTTTCAAGAATTTTTGTTTAAAAAGTTTTGTTTAGGATTCTCATAGCACCTTTTAGAAGAATAAAGTGTCTTTCTAGTCATTTAGAAGGGTTACATAGGGATATTACAAACGAACAAAAACTTGTATAAAATGCTTCTCATTCTACCTTTAGGAGCATACAAAAACTTACCTATAGTTGTCTTACCTCACCTAAATTCTCCAATCCATGATACATATATGTTTCAAGAAGTTTTGGTTAAAAAGTTTTATTGAGGATTCTCATAGGACCTTTTAGAAGATCAAAGTGTCTTTCTAGCCTATTAGAGGGGTTACTTAGTTGTGTTACAATCGAACATAAACATGTACAACATGCTTCTCATTGTACCTTTGGGAGCACACCAAAACTTACTTATAGTTGTCTTACCTCACCTAAATTCTCCAATCCATGACATATATGTTTCAAGAAGTTTTGTTTATAAAATTTTGTTGAGGATTCTCACGGGACCTTTTAGAAGATCAAAGTGGCTTTCTAGTGTTTTGGAGGGGTTACTTAGTTGTGTTACAAACGAACATAAACATGTACAACATGCTTCTCATTCTACCTTTGGGAGCATACAAAAACTTACTTATAGTTGTCTTACCGCACCTAAATTCTCCAATCCATGACACATAGGTTTCAAGAAGTTTTGTTTAAAAAGTTTTGTTTAGGATTATCATAGGAACTTTTAGAAGGTCAAAGTGTCTTTCTAGTATTTAGAAGGGTTACTTAGGGGTGTTACAAACGAACATAAACTTGTATAAAATTCTTCTCATTCTACCTTAAGGAGCATACAGAAACTTACTTAGAGTTGTCCTACCTTACCTAAATTCTCCAATCCATGACATATATGTTTCAAGAAGTTTACGTTAAAAATTTTTATTTAGGATTCTCATAGGACCTTTTAGAAGATCAAAGTGTCTTTCTAGTCTTTTGGAGGGGTTACTTAATTGTGTTACAAACGAACATAAACATGTACAACATGCTTCTCATTCTACCTTTGGGAGCATACAAAAACTTACTTATAGTTGTCTTACCGCACCTAAATTCTCCAATCCATGACACATAGGTTTCAAGAAGTTTTGTTTAAAATGTTTTGTTTTGGATTATCATAGGAACTTTTAGAAGGTCAAAGTGTCTTTCTAGTGTTTTGGAGGGGTTACTTAGTTGTGTTACAAACGAACATAAACATGTACAACATGCTTCTCATTCTACCTTTGGGAGCACACAAAAACATACTTATAGTTGTCTTACCGCACCTAAATTCTCCAATCCATGACACATAGGCTTCAAGAAGTTTTGTTTAAAAAGTTTCGTTTAGGATTATCATAGGAACTTTTAGAAGGTCAAAGTGTCTTTCTAGTATTTAGAAGGGTTATTTAGGGGTGTTACAAACGAACATAAACTTGTATAAAATGATTCTCATTCTACCTTTAGGAGCATACAAAATCTTACTTATAGTTGTCTAACCTCACCTAAAATCTCCAATCCTTGACACATATGTTTCAAGAATTGTTGTTTAAAAAGTTTTATTTTGGATTCTCATAGGACCTTTTACAAGATCAAAGTGTCTTTCTAGTATTTAGACGGGTTACTTAGGGGTGTTACAAACGAACATAAACTTGTATAAAATGCTTCTCATTCTACCTTAAGGAGCAAAAACTTACTTATGTTTCATTTTGGTTAAAATGTTTTATTTAGGATTCTCATAGGACCTTTTAGAAGATCAAAGTGTCTTTCTAGTCATTTAGAAGGGTTACTTAGGGTGTTACAAACGAACAAAAACATGTACAACATGCTTCTCATTCTACCTTTAGGAGCATACAAAAACTTACTTATAGTTGTCTTACCTCACCTAAATTCACCAATCCATGACACATATGTTTCAAGAAGTTTTGTTTAAAAAGTTTTGTTTAGGATTCTCATAGCACCTTTTAGAAGAATAAAGTGTCTTTCTAGTCATTTAGAAGGTTACTTAGGGATATTACAAACGAACAAAAACTTGTATAAAATGCTTCTCATTCTACCTTTAGGAGCATACAAAAACTTACCTATAGTTGTCTTACCTCACCTAAATTCTCCAATCCATGATACATATATGTTTCAAGAAGTTTTGGTTAAAAAATTTTATTGAGGATTCTCATAGGACCTTTTAGAAGATCAAAGTGTCTTTCTAGCCTATTAGAGGGGTTACTTAGTTGTGTTACAATCGAACATAAACATGTACAACATGCTTCTCATTGTACCTTTGGGAGCACACCAAAACTTACTTATAGTTGTCTTACCTCACCTAAATTCTCCAATCCATGACATATATGTTTCAAGAAGTTTTGTTTATAAAATTTTGTTGAGGATTCTCACGGGACCTTTTAGAAGATCAAAGTGACTTTCTAGTCTTTTGGAGGGGTTACTTAGTTGTGTTACAAACGAACATAAACATGTACAACATGCTTCTCATTCTACCTTTGGGAGCATACAAAAACTTACTTATAGTTGTCTTACCGCACCTAAATTCTCCAATCCATGACACATAGGTTTCAAGAAGTTTTGTTTAAAAAGTTTTGTTTAGGATTATCATAGGAACTTTTAGAAGGTCAAAGTGTCGTTCTAGTATTTAGAAGGGTTATTTAGGGGTGTTACAAACGAACATAAACTTGTATAAAATGATTCTCATTCTACCTTTAGGAGCATACAAAATCTTACTTATAGTTGTCTAACCTCACCTAAAATCTCCAATCCATGACACATATGTTTCAAGAATTGTTGTTTAAAATTTTTTGTTAAGGATTCTCATAGGACCTTTTACAAGATCAAAGTGTCTTTCTAGTATTTAGACGGGTTACCTAGGGGTGTTACAAACGAACATAAACTTGTATAAAATGCTTCTCATTCTACCTTAAGGAGCATACAGAAACTTACTTAGAGTTGTCCTACCTGACCTAAATTCTCCAATCCATGACATATATGTTTCAAGAAGTTTAGGTTAAAATTTTTTATTTAGGATTCTCATAGCACCTTTTAGAAGAATAAAGTGTCTTTCTAGTCATTTAGAAGGGTTACATAGGGATAATACAAACGAACAAAAACTTGTATAAAATGCTTCTCATTCTACCTTTAGGAGCATACAAAAACTTACCTATAGTTGTCTTACCTCACCTAAATTCTCCAATCCATGATACATATATGTTTCAAGAAGTTTTGGTTAAAATTTTTTATTGAGGATTCTCATAGGACCTTTTAGAAGATCAAAGTGTCTTTCTAGCCTATTAGAGGGGTTACTTAGTTGTGTTACAATCGAACATAAACATGTACAACATGCTTCTCATTGTACCTTTGGGAGCACACCAAAACTTACTTATAGTTGTCTTACCTCACCTAAATTCTCCAATCCATGACATATATGTTTCAAGAAGTTTTGTTTATAAAATTTTGTTGAGGATTCTCACGGGACCTTTTAGAAGATCAAAGTGACTTTCTAGTCTTTTGGAGGGGTTACTTAGTTGTGTTACAAACGAACATAAACATGTACAACATGCTTCTCATTCTACCTTTGGGAGCATACAAAAACTTACTTATAGTTGTCTTACCGCACCTAAATTCTCCAATCCATGACACATAGGTTTCAAGAAGTTTTGTTTAAAAAGTTTTGTTTAGGATTATCATAGGAACTTTTAGAAGGTCAAAGTGTCTTTCTAGTATTTAGAAGGGTTATTTAGGGGTGTTACAAACGAACATAAACTTGTATAAAATGATTCTCATTCTACCTTTAGGAGCATACAAAATCTTACTTATAGTTGTCTAACCTCACCTAAAATCTCCAATCCATGACACATATGTTTCAAGAATTGTTGTTTAAAATTTTTTGTTAAGGATTCTCATAGGACCTTTTACAAGATCAAAGTGTCTTTCTAGTATTTAGACGGGTTACCTAGGGGTGTTACAAACGAACATAAACTTGTATAAAATGCTTCTCATTCTACCTTAAGGAGCATACAGAAACTTACTTAGAGTTGTCCTACCTTACCTAAATTCTCCAATCCATGACATATATGTTTCAAGAAGTTTAGGTTAAAAATTTTTATTTAGGATTCTCATAGCACCTTTTAGAAGAATAAAGTGTCTTTCTAGTCATTTAGAAGGGTTACATAGGGATAATACAAACGAACAAAAACTTGTATAAAATGCTTCTCATTCTACCTTTAGGAGCATACAAAAACTTACCTATAGTTGTCTTACCTCACCTAAATTCTCCAATCCATGATACATATATGTTTCAAGAAGTTTTGGTTAAAATTTTTTATTGAGGATTCTCATAGGACCTTTTAGAAGATCAAAGTGTCTTTCTAGCCTATTAGAGGGGTTACTTAGTTGTGTTACAATCGAACATAAACATGTACAACATGCTTCTCATTGTACCTTTGGGAGCACACCAAAACTTACTTATAGTTGTCTTACCTCACCTAAATTCTCCAATCCATGACATATATGTTTCAAGAAGTTTTGTTTATAAATTTTTGTTGAGGATTCTCATAGGACCTTTTAGAAGATCAAAGTGACTTTCTAGTCTTTTGGAGGGGTTACTTAGTTGTGTTACAAACGAACATAAACATGTACAACATGCTTCTCATTCTACCTTTGGGAGCATACAAAAACTTACTTATAGTTGTCTTACCGCACCTAAATTCTCCAATCCATGACACATAGGTTTCAAGAAGTTTTGTTTAAAAAGTTTTGTTTAGGATTATCATAGGAACTTTTAGAAGGTCAAAGTGTCTTTCTAGTATTTAGAAGGGTTATTTAGGGGTGTTACAAACGAACATAAACTTGTATAAAATGATTCTCATTCTACCTTTAGGAGCATACAAAATCTTACTTATAGTTGTCTAACCTCACCTAAAATCTCCAATCCATGACACATATGTTTCAAGAATTGTTGTTTAAAATTTTTTGTTAAGGATTCTCATAGGACCTTTTACAAGATCAAAGTGTCTTTCTAGTATTTAGACGGGTTACCTAGGGGTGTTACAAACGAACATAAACTTGTATAAAATGCTTCTCATTCTACCTTAAGGAGCATACAGAAACTTACTTAGAGTTGTCCTACCTTACCTAAATTCTCCAATCCATGACATATATGTTTCAAGAAGTTTAGGTTAAAATTTTTTATTTAGGATTCTCATAGCACCTTTTAGAAGAATAAAGTGTCTTTCTAGTCATTTAGAAGGGTTACATAGGGATAATACAAACGAACAAAAACTTGTATAAAATGCTTCTCATTCTACCTTTAGGAGCAAAAACTTACTTATAGTTGTCTTACCTCACCTAAATTCTCCAATCCATGACATATATGTTTCAAGAAGTTTTGGTTAAAATGTTTTATTTAGGATTTTCATAGGTCCTTTTAGAAGATCAAAGTGTCTTTCTAGTCTTTTAGAAGGGTTACTTAGTGGTGTTACAAACGAACAAAAACATGTACAACATGCTTCTCCTTCTACCTTTAGAAGCATACAAAAACTTACTTATAATTGTCTTACCTCACCTAAATTCACCAATCCATGACACATATGTTTCAAGAAGTTTTGTTTAAAAAGTTTTGTTTAGGATTCTCATAGCACCTTTTAGAAGAATAAAGTGTCTTTCTAGTCATTTAGAAGGGTTACTTAGGGATATTACAAACGAACAAAAACTTGTATAAAATGCTTCTCATTCTACCTTTAGGAGCACACAAAAACTTACCTATAGTTATCTTACCTCACCTAAATTCTCCAATCCATGATACATATATGTTTCAAGAAGTTTTGGTTAAAAATTTTTATTGAGGATTCTCATAGGACCTTTTAGAATATCAAAGTTTCTTTCAAGCCTATTAGAGGGGTTACTTAGTTGTGTTACAATCGAACATAAACATGTACAACATGCTTCTCATTGTACCTTTGGGAGCACACCAAAACTTACTTATAGTTGTCTTACCTCACCTAAATTCTCCAATCCATGACATATATGTTTCAAGAAGTTTTGTTTATAAAATTTTGTTGAGGATTCTCACGGGACCTTTTAGAAGATCAAAGTGTCTTTCTAGTGTTTTGGAGGGGTTACTTAGTTGTGTTACAAACGAACATAAACATGTACAACATGCTTCTCATTCTACCTTTGGGAGCATACGAAAACTTACTTATAGTTGTCTTACCGCACCTAAATTCTCCAATCCATGACACATAGGTTTCAAGAAGTTTTGTTTAAAAAGTTTTGTTTAGGATTATCATAGGAACTTTTAGAAGGTCAAAGTGTCTTTCTAGTATTTAGAAGGGTTATTTAGGGGTGTTACAAACGAACATAAACTTGTATAAAATGATTCTCATTCTACCTTTAGGAGCATACAAAATCTTACTTATAGTTGTCTAACCTCACCTAAAATCTCCAATCCTTGACACATATGTTTCAAGAATTGTTGTTTAAAAAGTTTTATTTTGGATTCTCATAGGACCTTTTACAAGATCAAAGTGTTTTTCTAGTATTTAGACGGGTTACTTAGGGGTGTTACAAACGAACATAAACTTGTATAAAATGCTTCTCATTCTACCTTAAGGAGCAAAAACTTACTTATAGTTGTCTTACCTAACCTAAATTCTCCAATCCATGACACATAGGTTTCAAGAAGTTTTGTTTAAAAAGTTTTGTTTAGGATTATCATAGGAACTTTTAGAAGGTCAAAGTGTCTTTCTAGTATTTAGAAGGGTTACTGAGGGGTGTTACAAACGAACATAAACTTGTATAAAATTCTTCTCATTCTACCTTAAGGAGCATACAGAAACTTACTTAGAGTTGTCCTACCTTACCTAAATTCTCCAATCCATGACATATATGTTTCAAGAAGTTTACGTTAAAATTTTTTATTTAGGATTCTCATAGGACCTTTTAGAAGATCAAAGTGTCTTTCTAGTCTTTTGGAGGGGTTACTTAATTGTGTTACAAACGAACATAAACATGTACAACATGCTTCTCATTCTACCTTTGGGAGCATACAAAAACTTACTTATATTTGTCTTACCGCACCTAAATTCTCCAATCCATGACACATAGGTTTCAAGAAGTTTTGTTTAAAATGTTTTGTTTTGGATTATCATAGGAACTTTTAGAAGGTCAAAGTGTCTTTCTAGTGTTTTGGAGGGGTTACTTAGTTGTGTTACAAACGAACATAAACATGTACAACATGCTTCTCATTCTACCTTTGGGAGCATACAAAAACATACTTATAGTTGTCTTACCGCACCTAAATTCTCCAATCCATGACACATAGGCTTCAAGAAGTTTTGTTTAAAAAGTTTCGTTTAGGATTATCATAGGAACTTTTAGAAGGTCAAAGTGTCTTTCTAGTATTTAGAAGGGTTATTTAGGGGTGTTACAAACGAACATAAACTTGTATAAAATGATTCTCATTCTACCTTTAGGAGCATACAAAATCTTACTTATAGTTGTCTAACCTCACCTAAAATCTCCAATCCTTGACACATATGTTTCAAGAATTGTTGTTTAAAAAGTTTTATTTTGGATTCTCATAGGACCTTTTACAAGATCAAAGTGTCTTTCTAGTATTTAGACGGGTTACTTAGGGGTGTTACAAACGAACATAAACTTGTATAAAATGCTTCTCATTCTACCTTAAGGAGCAAAAACTTACTTATAGTTGTCTTACCTAACCTAAATTCTCCAATCCATGACATATATGTTTCAAGAAGTTTTGGTTAAAAGTTTTATTTAGGATTTTCATAGGACCTTTTAGAAGATCAAAGTGTCTTTCTAGTCTTTTAGAAGGGTTACTTAGTGGTGTTACAAACGAACAAAAACATGTACAACATGCTTCTCCTTCTACCTTTAGAAGCATACAAAAACTTACTTATAATTGTCTAACCTCACCTAAATTCACCAATCCATGACACATATGTTTCAAGAAGTTTTGTTTAAAAAGTTTTGTTTAGGATTCTCATAGCACCTTTTAGAAGAATAAAGTGTCTTTCTAGTCATTTAGAAGGGTTACATAGGGATATTACAAACGAACAAAAACTTGTATAAAATGCTTCTCATTCTACCTTTAGGAGCATACAAAAACTTACCTATAGTTGTCTTACCTCACCTAAATTCTCCAATCCATGATACATATATGTTTCAAGAAGTTTTGGTTAAAAAGTTTTATTGAGGATTCTCATAGGACCTTTTAGAAGATCAAAGTGTCTTTCTAGCCTATTAGAGGGGTTACTTAGTTGTGTTACAATCGAACATAAACATGTACAACATGCTTCTCATTGTACCTTTGGGAGCACACCAAAACTTACTTATAGTTGTCTTACCTCACCTAAATTCTCCAATCCATGACATATATGTTTCAAGAAGTTTTGTTTATAAAATTTTGTTGAGGATTCTCACGGGACCTTTTAGAAGATCAAAGTGTCTTTCTAGTGTTTTGGAGGGGTTACTTAGTTGTGTTACAAACGAACATAAACATGTACAACATGCTTCTCATTCTACCTTTGGGAGCATACAAAAACTTACTTATAGTTGTCTTACCGCACCTAAATTCTCCAATCCATGACACATAGGTTTCAAGAAGTTTTGTTTAAAAAGTTTTGTTTAGGATTATCATAGGAACTTTTAGAAGGTCAAAGTGTCTTTCTAGTATTTAGAAGGGTTACTTAGGGGTGTTACAAACGAACATAAACTTGTATAAAATGATTCTCATTCTACCTTAAGGAGCATACAGAAACTTACTTATAGTTGTCTACCTTACCTAAATTCTCCAATCCATGACATATATGTTTCAAGAAGTTTACGTTAAAAATTTTTATTTAGGATTCTCATAGGACCTTTTAGAAGATCAAAGTGTCTTTCTAGTCTTTTGGAGGGGTTACTTAGTTGTGTTACAAACGAACATAAACATGTACAACATGCTTCTCATTCTACCTTTGGGAGCATACAAAAACTTACTTATAGTTGTCTTACCGCACCTAAATTCTCCAATCCATGACACATAGGTTTCAAGAAGTTTTGTTTAAAATGTTTTGTTTTGGATTATCATAGGAACTTTTAGAAGGTCAAAGTGTCTTTCTAGTGTTTTGGAGGGGTTACTTAGTTGTGTTACAAACGAACATAAACATGTACAACATGCTTCTCATTCTACCTTTGGGAGCATACAAAAACATACTTATAGTTGTCTTACCGCACCTAAATTCTCCAATCCATGACACATAGGCTTCAAGAAGTTTTGTTTAAAAAGTTTCGTTTAGGATTATCATAGGAACTTTTAGAAGGTCAAAGTGTCTTTCTAGTATTTAGAAGGGTTATTTAGGGGTGTTACAAACGAACATAAACTTGTATAAAATGATTCTCATTCTACCTTTAGGAGCATACAAAATCTTACTTATAGTTGTCTAACCTCACCTAAAATCTCCAATCCTTGACACATATGTTTCAAGAATTGTTGTTTAAAAAGTTTTATTTTGGATTCTCATAGGACCTTTTACAAGATCAAAGTGTCTTTCTAGTATTTAGACGGGTTACTTAGGGGTGTTACAAACGAACATAAACTTGTATAAAATGCTTCTCATTCTACCTTAAGGAGCAAAAACTTACTTATGTTTCAAGAAGTTTTGGTTAAAATGTTTTATTTAGGATTTTCATAGGACCTTTTAGAAGATCAAAGTGTCTTTCTAGTCTTTTAGAAGGGTTACTTAGTGGTGTTACAAACGAACAAAAACATGTACAACATGCTTCTCCTTCTACCTTTAGAAGCATACAAAAACTTACTTATAATTGTCTAACCTCACCTAAATTCACCAATCCATGACACATATGTTTCAAGAAGTTTTGTTTAAAAAGTTTTGTTTAGGATTCTCATAGCACCTTTTAGAAGAATAAAGTGTCTTTCTAGTCATTTAGAAGGGTTACTTAGGGATATTACAAACGAACAAAAACTTGTATAAAATGCTTCTCATTCTACCTTTAGGAGCATACAAAAACTTACCTATAGTTGTCTTACCTCACCTAAATTCTCCAATCCATGATACATATATGTTTCAAGAAGTTTTGGTTAAAAAATTTTATTGAGGATTCTCATAGGACCTTTTAGAAGATCAAAGTGTCTTTCTAGCCTATTAGAGGGGTTACTTAGTTGTGTTACAATCGAACATAAACATGTACAACATGCTTCTCATTGTACCTTTGGGAGCACACCAAAACTTACTTATAGTTGTCTTACCTCACCTAAATTCTCCAATCCATGACATATATGTTTCAAGAAGTTTTGTTTATAAAATTTTGTTGAGGATTCTCACGGGACCTTTTAGAAGATCAAAGTGACTTTCTAGTCTTTTGGAGGGGTTACTTAGTTGTGTTACAAACGAACATAAACATGTACAACATGCTTCTCATTCTACCTTTGGGAGCATACAAAAACTTACTTATAGTTGTCTTACCGCACCTAAATTCTCCAATCCATGACACATAGGTTTCAAGAAGTTTTGTTTAAAAAGTTTTGTTTAGGATTATCATAGGAACTTTTAGAAGGTCAAAGTGTCTTTCTAGTATTTAGAAGGGTTATTTAGGGGTGTTACAAACGAACATAAACTTGTATAAAATGATTCTCATTCTACCTTTAGGAGCATACAAAATCTTACTTATAGTTGTCTAACCTCACCTAAAATCTCCAATCCATGACACATATGTTTCAAGAATTGTTGTTTAAAATTTTTTGTTTAGGATTCTCATAGGACCTTTTACAAGATCAAAGTGTCTTTCTAGTATTTAGACGGGTTACCTAGGGGTGTTACAAACGAACATAAACTTGTATAAAATGCTTCTCATTCTACCTTAAGGAGCATACAGAAACTTACTTAGAGTTGTCCTACCTTACCTAAATTCTCCAATCCATGACATATATGTTTCAAGAAGTTTAGGTTAAAATTTTTTATTTAGGATTCTCATAGCACCTTTTAGAAGAATAAAGTGTCTTTCTAGTCATTTAGAAGGGTTACATAGGGATAATACAAACGAACAAAAACTTGTATAAAATGCTTCTCATTCTACCTTTAGGAGCAAAAACTTACTTATAGTTGTCTTACCTCACCTAAATTCTCCAATCCATGACATATATGTTTCAAGAAGTTTTGGTTAAAATGTTTTATTTAGGATTTTCATAGGTCCTTTTAGAAGATCAAAGTGTCTTTCTAGTCTTTTAGAAGGGTTACTTAGTGGTGTTACAAACGAACAAAAACATGTACAACATGCTTCTCCTTCTACCTTTAGAAGCATACAAAAACTTACTTATAATTGTCTTACCTCACCTAAATTCACCAATCCATGACACATATGTTTCAAGAAGTTTTGTTTAAAAAGTTTTGTTTAGGATTCTCATAGCACCTTTTAGAAGAATAAAGTGTCTTTCTAGTCATTTAGAAGGTTACTTAGGGATATTACAAACGAACAAAAACTTGTATAAAATGCTTCTCATTCTACCTTTAGGAGCATACAAAAACTTACCTATAGTTGTCTTACCTCACCTAAATTCTCCAATCCATGATACATATATGTTTCAAGAAGTTTTGGTTAAAAATTTTTATTGAGGATTCTCATAGGACCTTTTAGAAGATCAAAGTGTCTTTCTAGCCTATTAGAGGGGTTACTTAGTTGTGTTACAATCGAACATAAACATGTACAACATGCTTCTCATTGTACCTTTGGGAGCACACCAAAACTTACTTATAGTTGTCTTACCTCACCTAAATTCTCCAATCCATGACATATATGTTTCAAGAAGTTTTGTTTATAAAATTTTGTTGAGGATTCTCACGGGACCTTTTAGAAGATCAAAGTGTCTTTCTAGTCTTTTGGAGGGGTTACTTAGTTGTGTTACAAACGAACATAAACATGTACAACATGCTTCTCATTCTACCTTTGGGAGCATACAAAAACTTACTTATAGTTGTCTTACCGCACCTAAATTCTCCAATCCATGACACATAGGTTTCAAGAAGTTTTGTTTAAAAAGTTTTGTTTAGGATTATCATAGGAACTTTTAGAAGGTCAAAGTGTCTTTCTAGTATTTAGAAGGGTTATTTAGGGGTGTTACAAACGAACATAAACTTGTATAAAATGATTCTCATTCTACCTTTAGGAGCATACAAAATCTTACTTATAGTTGTCTAACCTCACCTAAAATCTCCAATCCTGACACATATGTTTCAAGAATTGTTGTTTAAAATTTTTTGTTAAGGATTCTCATAGGACCTTTTACAAGATCAAAGTGTCTTTCTAGTATTTAGACGGGTTACCTAGGGGTGTTACAAACGAACATAAACTTGTATAAAATGCTTCTCATTCTACCTTAAGGAGCATACAGAAACTTACTTAGAGTTGTCCTACCTTACCTAAATTCTCCAATCCATGACATATATGTTTCAAGAAGTTTTGGTTAAAAAGTTTTATTTAGGATTCTCATAGCACCTTTTAGAAGAATAAAGTGTCTTTCTAGTCATTTAGAAGGGTTACTTAGGGATATTACAAACGAACAAAAACTTGTATAAAATGCTTCTCATTCTACCTTTAGGAGCATACAAAAACTTACTTATAGTTGTCTTACCTCACCTAAATTCTCCAATCCATGACATATATGTTTCAAGAAGTTTTGGTTAAAATGTTTTATTTAGGATTTTCATAGGTCCTTTTAGAAGATCAAAGTGTCTTTCTAGCCTATTAGAGGGGTTACTTAGTTGTGTTACAATCGAACATAAACATGTACAACATGCTTCTCATTGTACCTTTGGGAGCACACCAAAACTTACTTATAGTTGTCTTACCTCACCTAAATTCTCCAATCCATGACATATATGTTTCAAGAAGTTTTGTTTATAAAATTTTGTTGAGGATTCTTACGGGACCTTTTAGAAGATCAAAGTGTCTTTCTAGTGTTTTGGAGGGGTTACTTAGTTGTGTTACAAACGAACATAAACATGTACAACATGCTTCTCATTCTACCTTTGGGAGCATACAAAAACTTACTTATAGTTGTCTTACCGCACCTAAATTCTCCAATCCATGACACATAGGTTTCAAGAAGTTTTGTTTAAAAAGTTTTGTTTAGGATTATCATAGGAACTTTTAGAAGGTCAAAGTGTCTTTCTAGTATTTAGAAGGGTTACTTAGGGGTGTTACAAACGAACATAAACTTGTATAAAATTCTTCTCATTCTACCTTAAGGAGCATACAGAAACTTACTTAGAGTTGTCTAACCTCACCTAAAATCTCCAATCCATGACACATATGTTTCAAGAATTGTTGTTTAAAATTTTTTGTTAAGGATTCTCATAGGACCTTTTACAAGATCAAAGTGTCTTTCTAGTATTTAGACGGGTTACCTAGGGGTGTTACAAACGAACATAAACTTGTATAAAATGCTTCTCATTCTACCTTAAGGAGCATACAGAAACTTACTTAGAGTTGTCCTACCTTACCTAAATTCTCCAATCCATGACATATATGTTTCAAGAAGTTTAGGTTAAAATTTTTTATTTAGGATTCTCATAGCACCTTTTAGAAGAATAAAGTATCTTTCTAGTCATTTAGAAGGGTTACATAGGGATATTACAAACGAACAAAAACCTGTATAAAATGCTTCTCATTCTACCTTTAGGAGCATACAAAAACTTACCTATAGTTGTCTTACCTCACCTAAATTCTCCAATCCATGATACATATATGTTTCAAGAAGTTTTGGTTAAAAAGTTTTATTGAGGATTCTCATAGGACCTTTTAGAAGATCAAAGTGTCTTTCTAGCCTATTAGAGGGGTTACTTAGTTGTGTTACAATCGAACATAAACATGTACAACATGCTTCTCATTGTACCTTTGGGAGCACACCAAAACTTACTTATAGTTGTCTTACCTCACCTAAATTCTCCAATCCATGACATATATGTTTCAAGAAGTTTTGTTTATAAAATTTTGTTGAGGATTCTCACGGGACCTTTTAGAAGATCAAAGTGTCTTTCTAGTGTTTTGGAGGGGTTACTTAGTTGTGTTAAAAACGAACATAAACATGTACAACATGCTTCTCAGTCTACCTTTGGGAGCATACAAAAACTGACTTATAGTTGTCTTACCGCACCTAAATTCTCCAATCCATGACACATAGGTTTCAAGAAGTTTTGTTTTAAAAGTTTTGTTTAGGATTATCATAGGAACTTTTAGAAGGTCAAAGTGTCTTTCTAGTATTTAGAAGGGTTACTTAGGGGTGTTACAAACGAACATAAACTTGTATAAAATTCTTCTCATTCTACCTTAAGGAGCATACAGAAACTTACTTAGAGTTGTCCTACCTTACCTAAATTCTCCAATCCATGACATATATGTTTCAAGAAGTTTAGGTTAAAAATTTTTATTTAGGATTCTCATAGGACCTTTTAGAAGATCAAAGTGTCTTTCTAGTCTTTTGGAGGGGTTACTTAGTTGTGTTACAAACGAACATAAACATGTACAACATGCTTCTCATTCTACCTTTGGGAGCATACAAAAACTTACTTATAGTTGTTGATGTGATCATGGGTAGCTTGGAACCTGAAGACATTGAGCAGCTTGAACCAGAGGAGAATGGAGCTAAGGATAATCTTGTAGCTGAGGAGAATGGAGCTAAGGAGCAGCTTGAACCTGAGGAGAATGGAGAACAAGGATCAGAAGCTTTGCACATACCAATTGGACCAATGACCAGAGCTAAGGCAAAGCAATTCAAGCAAGCCTTCTACACACTTCTACACCACGTCCAGGGCCAACTTGAGTGTGCTAATCCAGCCACTTTGGTTGTGATTCAAGCCACTTAAGTCATCAGTAATGGAGGTGTGTGGACTTGTACTCTTTTTCCCTCCTCTTGGTTTTGTCCCAATGGGTTTTCCAAGAGAGGTTTTTAATGAGGCAAGCCCACATGCTATTATCCTTGCCCATTACTGATCCATAAGGCCCATAACTCATTCTAATAAGGGGATTTCGAAATTTGGTGTTTAATTAGTCTTGTGTTATTTCCTAGGTGTCTTAATTGCTGTTCATGCAACCTTGTTGCTTTTTCCTATTTAAAACTCTTTGTAGTCATTTCTGAATTTTATCAAACTTCTTTTTATTCTAAAACTTCTGAAAGTGTTTGATCTGAATGGTGTGTAATATCCATTCGTCTTGGATTCTTCTTTTGGTGTTTATCTCCTAGAAGAACCGAGTTTGAAAGTCTTGAAGTCATTCCGCAAACTTCAGGAAGTTTCCTTCATTTCCCTGTTTCGAAATCATACAATCAGTCCATCCATTCTGTTCTTCATCCATCAAACAACCAGACTCACAAAGTGCATCAAAGGACAAGGATCTTCTCCATTAAGATCGTATCATGTGGTATCAGAGCCACTTTGTGAAAGGTTGTGTTGTTTCAAGCCCAAAACTTCTTTACAAATTCGTAACTTTTTTCTGATCGATTTGTCTCTTGGTTTTCCGATTAATTAGAAGCGATTTGAGAGATAAATCTTTATAGGAACTTGAAGTTTAGAGTCTGATCTATCCAGTTTAGGCTTTGGAATCATTAGAATCAGAGTAGAAACGCGATTTCTAGGAAGATCAAAATTCGCAACTTTTCAGGAATCTTCTGCAACTTTTGTCTTTTGGTATTCTGATAAGTTCGTGATTGTTGCGTGTTTTCTGTGAACTCCTTACTTGTTCTGTGATTTCTTTGTGGACAGGAAACATGGTGAACACTGATGATCAAGAGGAACACAGTCGGGTCAGAGAAAATAAAGCCTTGGTTGAAGCTGTCACTGCAAATTTGGCTAAGATGTTGAGTGATAGTCTTGCAGCATTTAGAGAAGAGCTTCATATCTCTGGAACTGATAAATCAAGGAAGGAACGCAGCCAACAACCAGAGAATGATGCAACAGCAAGCTATTATAGCCATTCATCCAATTCAAATCACCGCAGAAGAAGAAAGCGTGATCAGGAAGAAAGAGCTCCAACCAAAGATCCTTTAGCAGGCTTGAAGATTAAGATTCCTACCTTCCTAGGCACTAATGATCCTGAAGAATACCTGGAGTGGGAAAAGAAGATTGAACTTGTGTTCAACTGCAGAGAATACACTTCTGAAAGTAAAGTGAAGGTTGCACCAACAGAATTCAAAGAGTATGCTCTGAGTTGGTGGGATCAACTGGTTACTGCTAGGAGACGTGCAGGAGACTATCCAGTGGAAACTTGGACCCAAATGAAGACAATCATGAGGAAGAGGTTCGTTCCCAGCCACTACCACAGAGAGCTGCACTTTAAACTGAGAAACTGTACCCAAGGGAGCAGAACTGTAGAAGAGTATTACAAGGAGCTGGAAACCTTGATGCTCAGAGCTGATATTCAAGAGGATACTGAGGCTACAATGTCCAGATTCATGGGAGGCCTCAACAGAGACATCTTGGACAGGCTGGAGACTCAGCATTATGTGGAATTAGAAGAGTTGTTGCACAAGGCAGTCATGTTTGAGAAGCAACTCAAAAGGAAGAGTTCTAGACCAAGTTATGTTTCTGGAAAATCAAACTATCACAAGGAAGAGAAGTCTGGATTCAGCAGAGACTACAAGCCTTTTCCAAAGGTTAAGAGTGAGGAGCATGATCCAAAAGGAAAGGCTAAAGTGACTTCTACAAGGACCAGGGAGATCAGGTGCTTCAAATGCCAAGGTTTTGGACATTACTCCAATGAATGCACCAACAAAAAGATCATGATTATCCGAGACAATGGTGAGGTTGAATCAGAAGAAGAGAAATCAGAATCTGAACCATTGGAAGTAGAACTGGAAATGGCAGCCAAAGGAGAGCTACTGGTCACTAGAAGATCTTTGAATGTGCAAGCCAAGACTGAAGGAAATGAACAAAGAGAGAATCTGTTTCACACTCGGTGCATTGTACAAGAGAAAGTATGCAGTCTCATCATTGATGGAGGTAGATGCACCAATGTAGCCAGTGAATCAATGGTTAAGAAACTTGGGCTACAAGTGATGAAGCGTCCTAAGCCTTATAAACTTCAGTGGCTGAATGATGAAGGAGAACTTGAAGTGGACAGCCAAGTTCTGGTTCCATTATCTATTGAAAAATATGAAGATGAGGTTTTGTGTGATGTGCTACCAATGGATGCAAGTCATATACTACTTGGGAGACCATGGCAATCTGATAGGAAAGCAACTCATGATGGCTACACCAATCGCCATTCCTTTGAGTTCAAGGGCAGAAAGACAATCTTGGTACCTTTAACTCCTAGTGAAGTGCATCAGGATCAGATTAGCATGAAGAAAAGCAAAGCTCAATCATCCAAAGCTCAATCAACCCCTGCCACAAAACAAACAAACAACCTCATGCTTCAGAAACCAAAGGGAAGTTATTCTACAACTTTACTTCTTGTTTTTAAAGGTTGTTATATGAACTTAACTGCCCCAAAGCAGGCTGTGCCTAGCGAGATTGAATTACTTTTGCAGGAGTTCCAGGATGTATTTCCTGAGGAAAATCCAGAAGGTCTACCTCCCATTAGAGGCATTGAGCATCAAATAGACTTCATCCCAGGAGCTTCCTTGCCAAATAGACCTGCATACAGAACCAATCCAGTGGAGACCAAAGAACTAGAGAAGCAAGTCACTGAGCTTATGGACAAAGGTCATATCCGTGAGAGCATGAGTCCTAGTGCTGTTCCTGTTTTATTGGTGCCAAAGAAAGATGGTAGCTGGAGGATGTGTGTAGATTGCAGAGCCATCAACAATATAACAGTGAAGTATCGCCACCCTATACCTAGATTAGATGATATGTTAGATGAATTGCATGGTTCTAGCATCTTTTCTAAGGTTGATCTTAAGAGTGGATATCTATTGATCATGATTAGACAAATGTGTTAAGCTTGTGTATTATCACAAAATGCACAAGTCTTGCACATTTGATAATGTGCAAAGTTGGGGACTTCTGATCAAGACCTAAGGCGCCAACTAAGTAAATGCACAAGTCTCGGATGAACCAAGATGGAAGAGAGCCGTTAGGGTTTAAGAGAGAGAGCCGTTGGTTTTGTGGTCCCCCACTCTCTCTCTCTCCTCTGCCACGCCTCAGTCCTCTTTGTATTCTTGTGCATTTGTCTTTTACTTGTTTAGGTTAAACATTGGCTGATGTATCCCATATAAAAGGCTATGTATGACCAGAAATGAAATAACAAGTTTTTGAGTCTCTTATTCTCTCCTCTCTCTTGCGCCACCATTGGGACTCAAGAACCCTAATTCTATAATGTTCATACTCTAAATCTCTCATGGTATCAGAGCATTGATCTCTACTCTCTCAAATCTCTATCTTATTCTTCATTCTCTTGGTTACACATTCTCTCGGCTACAAACCCTAATCCTCTCTCTCTTCATTCTTCCGGTTCTACAAGCTTCTAAACCTCAATCTTTCTCTGTTTTTCACTCATTCTCCTCATTACTCTCTGTTCCAAAACTGGAAACTTGCTCAGACCTCCTTTGTTTCTCGGTCCAAAACCCTAGACGCTTGCTTACTCTTCTCGGTCATCCAAGGCTCTCATCTTCTCTATCCGGTTGTAAACAATGGAAGACTCTTCTCATCTCAGCTCTATCTTGAGGCCTACTGCTGTTCCTGTTTTGCTCAAAGGAATCAACTACAGGACATGGCAAAGGACCATCAAGACTGCCATTTGTGGAAGAGGTTTGTGGGATCACATTTTGGAGGATAAAACTCCAACTGAAGAAGATGAAGCTAAGAAGAAGGATGAAGAAACCAAGAAGGCAGAAGCTAAATGGTTTCAAGAAGATCAGCTTGTGCTTGGTTTTCTCCAAAACTCTCTTGACCCATCAATCCTTGAAGCTTATTCTCATTGTGAGACAGCCAAGTCACTGTGGGATACTCTCAAGAAGATTTATGGAGATGTTTCAAATCTGAGCAGAGTATATGAGGTGAAGAAGGCCATAAATGAGCTGAAACAAGAAGACCATGACTTTACCAAGTATCTTGGGAAGTTCTCTTCAGCATGGTCTGAACTTGAGATGCTAAGGCCAAGCACTTTAAACCCCAAGGTTCTCATTGAGAGAAAGGAGCAAGACAAGATCTTTGGCCTTCTACTCAACTTGAATCCGGTTTACAATGATGCCATCATGAAGATCCTAAGGGAGACTACACTTCCTGATTTTGAAGAGGTGTGCTCAAGGCTCCAAAAGGAAGAAGGAAACATTGGTTTGTTTGGAGGAAAGGGGGAGTTGGTGACTGCCAACAAAGCCGGCTTCAAACCTGAGGAGAAGAAGGCGCCATTTTGTGATCATTGCAAGAGGAAAGGCCACTCCAAGGATAAGTGTTGGGTCCTTCATCCCCACCTCAAACCAGACAAGTTCAAGAACTCAAGGGCAAATGCAAACATCTCACAAGAAGCTGTGAATGAACCAGCCTCCACTTCAGCTCAAGGAGGGGAGCTTGCACTCTACACAGCCACTGAGTATGTCAAGAAGAGTGACCTTGAGGATCTCATCAAGGCTTATGCCTCTAAACTCTCTGGTATCTCTTTATTCTCACATAAATTGCTTAGTAAAACTGATCATAAGTTGGTAGTAGATTCAGGAGCTTCTCATCATATGATTAGTAATGCTAAGTTGTTGGAGAACATTAAACCTGCCCTAGGAAGAGTAACTATAGCTGATGGTCAAGGGATTCCAATAATAGGTACAGGAAAGTTGAGATTATTTAACAAGGAAAGTGATGCATTCTATGTTCCTAAGTTTAAGTCTAACTTGCTGTCGGTTAAGAGGATCACCAAAGACTTGAATTGCAATGTTATCTTTGGGCCTAATGATGTTTGTTTTCAGGATATTAAGAATGGAAAGGTTATTGGAAGAGGTGGTACACAAGATGAGCTTTACCTCCTTGAAGACACTTCTCCAAGCAACTCGGATTCATTAGCTTTTAAATCCTGTTTTTCTTTCAATCAAAATGTCCTATGGCATGCTAGACTAGGACATCCTCATGCTCGTGCTTTGAACTTAATGTTGCCTAATGTTAGCTTTGATCATTCAACTTGTGAAGCTTGTATTCTTGGCAAACATTGTAGAACTGTCTTTCCTAAATCAACTACTATCTATGAACATTGTTTTGATCTTGTGCACTCTGATGTTTGGACTTCACCTTGTCTGTCTAGAGATAGAAACAAGTATTTTGTGACCTTCATAGATGAAAAATCAAAATATACTTGGGTAACTTTGCTTCCATCTAAAGATAGGGTGTTTGATGCATTTTTAAATTTCCAAAACTATGTTACTAATCAGTTTAATGCCAAGATCAAAGTGTTTAGGTCAGATAATGGAGGAGAGTATACAAGCCAAAGATTCAAAGCTCACTTGAACAAATGTGGGATCCTTCATCAAACAAGCTGTCCCCATACTCCCCAACAAAATGGTGTGGCTGAAAGGAAGAACAGACACCTCATGGAAGCTGCTAGGTCCATGATGTTCCACACCAATGTTCCTAAGAGATTTTGGGGAGATGCAGTGTTGGCAGCATGCTACCTCATCAACAGGATCCCAACTAGAGTTCTTCAAGACATTTCACCATATGAGGTATTGAACAAAGCCAAACCATTTATTGAACACTTACGTGTGTTTGGTTGTGTTTGTTTTGTATATATCTCAGGAGATCAAAGGAACAAGCTAGATGCTAAGAGCACAAGGTGTATGTTTCTTGGATACTCCACAACTCAGAAGGGCTACAAGTGTTTTGATCCAAGCAACAACAGGACCTATGTTTCAAGGGATGTTAAGTTCATTGAGGGGCAGAGTTACTATGAGAAGAAGGATTGGGAAGGTTTGAAAGATCTCTCAAGATCACCTTCTGATTTGGCTACAAGTTTGAAGTACTTGTTGGATCACTTGGGCAATGACACCCCACGGCCAGAAAAGGCTGATACACCTACCCAGGAAGCTCAACAAGAGGATACTGAACCAGCAACACACACTCAGGAACCGGCTCAAGCTCAAGAAGACACTCTACCTCAAGATCAGAACCAAGTGGACTTGGATGTGGATGAGGATGAGATGGTTTATCAAGAGGCAGTGGGTAATGAGGAAGTGGTTAATCAACAGGTTCAGCAACTCAGGAGAAGCACAAGGGAAAAGAAAGATCCATCAGAATGGATGAAGACAAGAGTCTACTACAACAACCAAGCAGTAGCTCATCCTAGTCAGTCTACTTGTTCTATTGACTTGCTACCATCTAGTCACAAGGCCTTTCTTGGAAAGATTGAGCTAAACCAAGTTCCTAAGACTTATGAAGAGGCTGAAGGTATCAAGGTTTGGATGGATGCAGTAAAGGATGAGAAAGAAGCTATGGAGAGGAACCACACTTGGATTGTGGAGAAGCTGCCAAAAAGGAAGAAGACTGTTAGCTCTAAATGGGTCTTCACAATCAAGTATAAAAGCAATGGAGACATAGAGAGGTACAAGGCAAGGCTAGTAGCAAGAGGGTTCACTCAAACCTATGGAGAAGACTATACGGATACCTTTGCACCAGTGGCTAAACTTCACACAGTGAGAGTCACATTGAGCTTAGCCACAAACCTCTCATGGACTCTATGGCAAATGGATGTGAAGAATGCTTTTCTACAAGGTGAACTTGAAGAAGAAGTGTATATGACTCCTCCACCAGGTTTGAAGCACTTGTGTAAAGATGGTGAAGTGTTGAGACTGAGAAGGGCAATTTATGGTCTGAAGCAATCACCAAGGGCATGGTACCATAAGCTCAGCCACACTCTCATGGACCATGGGTTCAAGAAGTCTCAATCTGATCACACATTGTTCACACTTCAAAGTGCTCAAGGAGTGGTGGTAGTTCTGATATATGTGGATGATTTGATCATCACAGGAAGTGATAATGATGGGATTCAATCCACAAAGGCGTTTCTCAACAGTTCCTTTGATATCAAAGACCTTGGTGAGTTGAAGTACTTCTTAGGCATTGAAGTTTGCAGATTCAATGATGGATTGTTTCTGTCCCAAAGGAAGTATGTTAAAGACTTGTTGACAGAAACAAGTATGCTTGACTGCAAGATTGCAAAGACTCCACTTGAAGATGGCTACCAAGTCAATAGAAAGGGGGAGAAATCAGATGAAGTCAAGTTCAAGGATGTCTCATTGTATAGGAGGCTGGTTGGGAAGCTTATCTACCTCACTCTCACAAGACCAGACTTGTGTTTTGCTGTGAATCAAGTTAGCCAACATATGCAATCACCCACAGTGTATCATTGGAGTTTGATTGAGAGGATACTCAGATATCTCAAAGGATCAACTGAACAAGGTATTTGGATGGGTAAGAATGAGAGCACAGAAATTGTTGGCTATTGTGATGCAGATTGGGCTGGAGATAAGAGTGATAGGAGATCAACAACCGGCTATTGTACCTTCATTGGAGGCAACTTGGTAACTTGGAAGACAAAGAAGCAGAAGGTGGTATCTTGTTCTAGTGCTGAAGCTGAGTATAGGGCCATGAGGAAGCTTGCAACTGAGTTAACATGGCTAAAGGCTTTGCTTAAGGACTTTGGCATAGAGCAATCAAGTCCAATCACCTTCCATTGTGACAACCAGGCTGCTATTCACATTGCAACCAACTCAGTGTTTCATGAAAGGACCAAACACATTGAGATTGATTGTCACAAGGTAAGGGAGAAGATTGAAGATGGAACCATACTGCCTTGTTACACAAAGAGTGAAGATCAACTTGCAGACATCTTCACAAAGGCTGCTAGTCTTAAGGTTTGCACTCATGTCTTTGGCAAACTAGGGCTGGTGGCTATCCATGATTAGAACTCTCCTGATTCATGAGCAGCATACTCTTTTTCCCTTGATGTGGTTTTGTCCCAAGTGGTTTTCCACATCAAGGTTTTTAATGAGGTGTTGCCATGATCATTCCAAGTTCAGTCTTTAGGGTGATTCCAAAGTCTGAACTTGAGGGGGAGTATTGATCATGATTAGACAAATGTGTTAAGCTTGTGTATTATCACAAAATGCACAAGTCTTGCACATTTGATAATGTGCAAAGTTGGGGACTTCTGATCAAGACCTAAGGCGCCAACTAAGTAAATGCACAAGTCTCGGATGAACCAAGATGGAAGAGAGCCGTTAGGGTTTAAGAGAGAGAGCCGTTGGTTTTGTGGTCCCCCACTCTCTCTCTCTCCTCTGCCACGCCTCAGTCCTCTTTGTATTCTTGTGCATTTGTCTTTTACTTGTTTAGGTTAAACATTGGCTGATGTATCCCATATAAAAGGCTATGTATGACCAGAAATGAAATAACAAGTTTTTGAGTCTCTTATTCTCTCCTCTCTCTTGCGCCACCATTGGGACTCAAGAACCCTAATTCTATAATGTTCATACTCTAAATCTCTCAATATCATCAGATTAGAATGAAAGAAGGTGATGAATGGAAAACTGCATTTAAAACTAAACAAGGGCTATATGAATGGTTAGTGATGCCATTTGGATTAACTAATGCACCTAGTACATTCATGAGACTGATGAATCATGTTCTTAGATCATTCATTGGGCATTTCGTTGTTGTGTACTTTGATGACATCCTAGTGTATAGTCAGAACCTACAAGAGCATGTTAGGCATCTTAGGTTGGTTTTTGAAGTGTTAAGGAAAGAAAGTCTTTATGCCAACTATAAGAAATGTACTTTTGGAACAGATAACCTTGTGTTCTTAGGTTTTGTTGTGAGTACAGATGGAATCAAGGTTGATGAAGAGAAAGTGAAAGCTATCAAAGAATGGCCAAGCCCAAAGACAGTTGGAGAAGTGAGAAGTTTCCATGGCCTAGCTGGTTTCTATAGGAGATTTGTGAAGGATTTTAGCACTCTAGCAGCTCCACTCACTGAGGTTATCAAGAAAAACGTGGGTTTTAAGTGGGAGCAAGCTCAGGAACAAGCATTCCAAACCTTGAAAGAGAAGCTTACTCATTCACCTGTTCTTTCACTTCCTGATTTTTCTAAGACTTTTGAAATCGAATGTGATGCTTCTGGTATTGGTATAGGTGCTGTGCTTATGCAGGAAAAGAAACCAATTGCTTACTTCAGTGAGAAGCTTGGAGGATCAACACTGAACTATCCAACTTATGACAAGGAACTCTATGCATTGGTGAGAGCATTGCAGACATGGCAGCATTACTTATGGCCAAAGGAGTTTGTCATACACACTGATCATGAGTCCCTTAAGCATCTAAAAGGTCAGCAGAAACTCAACAAGAGACACGCCAGGTGGGTTGAATTCATTGAAACATTCCCATATGTGATCAAATACAAGAAAGGTAAGGATAATGTAGTTGCTGATGCATTATCAAGAAGGTATGTTTTACTGACTTCTCTTGAGACTAAGTTGCTTGGATTTGAACATATTAAGTCTCTTTATGCAAATGATTCTGATTTTGGAAAGATCTATTCATCTTGTGAGAAATTTGCATTTGAAAAGTATTATAGGCATGATGGGTTCTTGTTTTATGAAAACCGTTTGTGTGTTCCTAATTCTTCTTTGAGAGATTTGTTTGTTAAGGAAGCACATGGTGGAGGATTAATGGGACACTTTGGTGTTGCTAAGACACTTAAGGTGATGCAAGAACACTTTCATTGGCCACACATGAAGAGGGACGTTGAGAAAGCTTGTGAAAGGTGTTCTACTTGCAAACTAGCTAAGTCCAAAGTCCAGCCTCACGGTTTGTATACTCCCTTACCTATTCCTTTGCATCCTTGGAATGATATTTCTATGGATTTTGTTGTTGGATTGCCTAGGACTAAAACAGGGAAGGATTCCATATTTGTTGTGGTAGATAGGTTCTCTAAAATGGCTCATTTCATTCCCTGCCACAAAACTGATGATGCTATGCATGTAGCTAACCTGTTCTTTAAGGATATTGTGAGATTACATGGCATGCCTAAGACTATTGTTTCTGATAGAGATACTAAGTTTCTTAGTTACTTTTGGAAGACACTTTGGTCTAAGCTAGGTACTAAGTTATTGTTCTCTACTACTTGTCATCCACAATCTGATGGGCAAACTGAAGTAGTTAATAGAACATTGTCTACTCTTCTGCGTGCTTTGATCAAAAAGAACCTTAAGACATGGGAAGAATGTTTGCCACATGTTGAATTTGCTTATAATCATGCTAGACATTCTGCATCTAAGTTTTCTCCATTTGAAATTGTTTATGGTTTCAATCCTTTATCACCTTTGGATCTAATGCCATTACCTTTGAGTGAAAGAGCTAGTATGGATGGAAAGAAAAAGGCAGATTACATCAAGCAGATTCATGAGAAAGCTAGGATCAACATTGAGGAGAAGACAAAGCTTTATGCTAAGTATGCCAACAAGGGCAGGAAGGAGATGATCTTCAAAGAAGGAGACATGGTCTGGATACATCTGAGGAAAGAGCGGTTTCCTAATGAGAGAAAGTCCAAGTTGATGCCACGCATTGATGGACCATTCAAGATCATCAAACGGATCAATGACAATGCCTACCAAATTGACTTGCAAGGTAAGTATAATGTGAGTTCAAGCTTCAACGTTTCTGACTTGGTTCCTTTTATTGCAGATGAACCAGATTTGAGGTCAAATCCTTTTCAAGAGGGAGGGGATGATGTGATCATGGGTAGCTTGGAACCTGAAGACATTGAGCAGCTTGAACCAGAGGAGAATGGAGCTAAGGATAATCTTGTAGCTGAGGAGAATGGAGCTAAGGAGCAGCTTGAACCTGAGGAGAATGGAGAACAAGGATCAGAAGCTTTGCACATACCAATTGGACCAATGACCAGAGCTAAGGCAAAGCAATTCAAGCAAGCCTTCTACACACTTCTACACCACGTCCAGGGCCAACTTGAGTGTGCTAATCCAGCCACTTTGGTTGTGATTCAAGCCACTTAAGTCATCAGTAATGGAGGTGTGTGGACTTGTACTCTTTTTCCCTCCTCTTGGTTTTGTCCCAATGGGTTTTCCAAGAGAGGTTTTTAATGAGGCAAGCCCACATGCTATTATCCTTGCCCATTACTGATCCATAAGGCCCATAACTCATTCTAATAAGGGGATTTCGAAATTTGGTGTTTAATTAGTCTTGTGTTATTTCCTAGGTGTCTTAATTGCTGTTCATGCAGCCTTGTTGCTTTTTCCTATTTAAAACTCTTTGTAGTCATTTCTGAATTTTATCAAACTTCTTTTTATTCTAAAACTTCTGAAAGTGTTTGATCTGAATGGTGTGTAATATCCATTCGTCTTGGATTCTTCTTTTGGTGTTTATCTCCTAGAAGAACCGAGTTTGAAAGTCTTGAAGTCATTCCGCAAACTTCAGGAAGTTTCCTTCATTTCCCTGTTTCGAAATCATACAATCAGTCCATCCATTCTGTTCTTCATCCATCAAACAACCAGACTCACAAAGTGCATCAAAGGACAAGGATCTTCTCCATTAAGATCGTATCAGTTGTCTTACCGCACCTAAATTCTCCAATCCATGACACATAGGTTTCAAGAAGTTTTGTTTAAAATGTTTTGTTTTGGATTATCATAGGAACTTTTAGAAGGTCAAAGTGTCTTTCTAGTGTTTTGGAGGGGTTACTTAGTTGTGTTACAATCGAACATAAACATGTACAACATGCTTCTCATTCTACCTTTGGGAGCATACAAAAACATACTTATAGTTGTCTTACCGCACCTAAATTCTCCAATCCATGACACATAGGCTTCAAGAAGTTTTGTTTAAAAAGTTTTGTTTAGGATTATCATAGGAACTTTTAGAAGGTCAAAGTGTCTTTCTAGTATTTAGGAGGGTTATTTAGGGGTGTTACAAACGAACATAAACTTGTATAAAATGATTCTCATTCTACCTTTAGGAGCATACAAAATCTTACTTATAGTTGTCTAACCTCACCTAAAATCTCCAATCCTTGACACATATGTTTCAAGAATTGTTGTTTAAAAAGTTTTATTTTGGATTCTCATAGGACCTTTTACAAGATCAAAGTGTCTTTCTAGTATTTAGACGGGTTACTTAGGGGTGTTACAAACGAACATAAACTTGTATAAAATGCTTCTCATTCTACCTTAAGGAGCAAAAACTTACTTATGTTTCAAGAAGTTTTGGTTAAAATGTTTTATTTAGGATTTTCATAGGACCTTTTAGAAGATCAAAGTGTCTTTCTAGTGTTTTAGAAGGGTTACTTAGTGGTGTTACAAACGAACAAAAACATGTACAACATGCTTCTCCTTCTACCTTTAGAAACATACAAAAACTTACTTATAATTGTCTAACCTCACCTAAATTCACCAATCCATGACACATATGTTTCAAGAAGTTTTGTTTAAAAAGTTTTGTTTAGGATTCTCATAGCACCTTTTAGAAGAATAAAGTGTCTTTCTAGTCATTTAGAAGGGTTACTTAGGGATATTACAAACGAACAAAAACTTGTATAAAATGCTTCTCATTCTACCTTTAGGAGCATACAAAAACTTACCTATAGTTGTCTTACCTCACCTAAATTCTCCAATCCATGATACATATATGTTTCAAGAAGTTTTGGTTAAAAAATTTTATTGAGGATTCTCATAGGACCTTTTAGAAGATCAAAGTGTCTTTCTAGCCTATTAGAGGGGTTACTTAGTTGTGTTACAATCGAACATAAACATGTACAACATGCTTCTCATTGTACCTTTGGGAGCACACCAAAACTTACTTATAGTTGTCTTACCTCACCTAAATTCTCCAATCCATGACATATATGTTTCAAGAAGTTTTGTTTATAAAATTTTGTTGAGGATTCTCACGGGACCTTTTAGAAGATCAAAGTGACTTTCTAGTCTTTTGGAGGGGTTACTTAGTTGTGTTACAAACGAACATAAACATGTACAACATGCTTCTCATTCTACCTTTGGGAGCATACAAAAACTTACTTATAGTTGTCTTACCGCACCTAAATTCTCCAATCCATGACACATAGGTTTCAAGAAGTTTTGTTTAAAAAGTTTTGTTTAGGATTATCATAGGAACTTTTAGAAGGTCAAAGTGTCTTTCTAGTATTTGGAAGGGTTATTTAGGGGTGTTACAAACGAACATAAACTTGTATAAAATGATTCTCATTCTACCTTTAGGAGCATACAAAATCTTACTTATAGTTGTCTAACCTCACCTAAAATCTCCAATCCATGACACATATGTTTCAAGAATTGTTGTTTAAAATTTTTTGTTAAGGATTCTCATAGGACCTTTTACAAGATCAAAGTGTCTTTCTAGTATTTAGACGGGTTACTTAGGGGTGTTACAAACGAACATAAACTTGTATAAAATGCTTCTCATTCTACCTTAAGGAGCATACAGAAACTTACTTAGAGTTGTCCTACCTTACCTAAATTCTCCAATCCATGACATATATGTTTCAAGAAGTTTAGGTTAAAAAATTTTATTTAGGATTCTCATAGGACCTTTTAGAAGATCAAAGTGTCTTTCTAGTCTTTTGGAGGGGTTACTTAGTTGTGTTACAAACGAACATAAACATGTACAACATGCTTCTCATTCTACCTTTGGGAGCATACAAAAACTTACTTATAGTTGTCTTACCGCACCTAAATTCTCCAATCCATGACACATAGGTTTCAAGAAGTTTTGTTTAAAATGTTTTGTTTTGGATTATCATAGGAACTTTTAGAAGGTCAAAGTGTCTTTCTAGTATTTAGAAGGGTTATTTAGGGGTGTTACAATCGAACATAAACATGTACAACATGCTTCTCATTGTACCTTTGGGAGCACACCAAAACTTACTTATAGTTGTCTTACCTCACCTAAATTCTCCAATCCATGACATATATGTTTCAAGAAGTTTTGTTTATAAAATTTTGTTGAGGATTCTCACGGGACCTTTTAGAAGATCAAAGTGTCTTTCTAGTGTTTTGGAGGGGTTACTTAGTTGTGTTAAAAACGAACATAAACATGTACAACATGCTTCTCATTCTACCTTTGGGAGCATACAAAAACTTACTTATAGTTGTCTTACCGCACCTAAATTCTCCAATCCATGACACATAGGTTTCAAGAAGTTTTGTTTAAAAAGTTTTGTTTAGGATTATCATAGGAACTTTTAGAAGGTCAAAGTGTCTTTCTAGTATTTAGAAGGGTTACTTAGGGGTGTTACAAACGAACATAAACTTGTATAAAATTCTTCTCATTCTACCTTAAGGAGCATACAGAAACTTACTTAGAGTTGTCCTACCTTACCTAAATTCTCCAATCCATGACATATATGTTTCAAGAAGTTTAGGTTAAAAAATGTTATTTAGGATTCTCATAGGACCTTTTAGAAGATCAAAGTGTCTTTCTAGTCTTTTGGAGGGGTTACTTAGTTGTGTTACAAACGAACATAAACATGTACAACATGCTTCTCATTCTACCTTTGGGAGCATACAAAAACTTACTTATAGTTGTCTTACCGCACCTAAATTCTCCAATCCATGACACATAGGTTTCAAGAAGTTTTGAATAAAATGTTTTGTTTTGGATTATCATAGGAACTTTTAGAAGGTCAAAGTGTCTTTCTAGTGTTTTGGAGGGGTTACTTAGTTGTGTTACAATCGAACATAAACATGTACAACATGCTTCTCATTCTACCTTTGGGAGCATACAAAAACATACTTATAGTTGTCTTACCGCACCTAAATTCTCCAATCCATGACACATAGGCTTCAAGAAGTTTTGTTTAAAAAGTTTTGTTTAGGATTATCATAGGAACTTTTAGAAGGTCAAAGTGTCTTTCTAGTATTTAGAAGGGTTATTTAGGGGTGTTACAAACGAACATAAACTTGTATAAAATGATTCTCATTCTACCTTTAGGAGCATACAAAATCTTACTTATAGTTGTCTAACCTCACCTAAAATCTCCAATCCATGACACATATGTTTCAAGAATTGTTGTTTAAAATTTTTTGTTAAGGATTCTCATAGGACCTTTTACAAGATCAAAGTGTCTTTCTAGTATTTAGACGGGTTACCTAGGGGTGTTACAAACGAACATAAACTTGTATAAAATGCTTCTCATTCTACCTTAAGGAGCATACAGAAACTTACTTAGAGTTGTCCTACCTTACCTAAATTCTCCAATCCATGACATATATGTTTTAAGAAGTTTAGGTTAAAATTTTTTATTTAGGATTCTCATAGCACCTTTTAGAAGAATAAAGTATCTTTCTAGTCATTTAGAAGGGTTACATAGAGATATTACAAACAAACAAAAACTTGTATAAAATGCTTCTCATTCTACCTTTAGGAGCATACAAAAACTTACCTATAGTTGTCTTACCTCACCTAAATTCTCCAATCCATGATACATATATGTTTCAAGAAGTTTTGGTTAAAAAGTTTTATTGAGGATTCTCATAGGACCTTTTAGAAGATCAAAGTGTCTTTCTAGCCTATTAGAGGGGTTACTTAGTTGTGTTACAATCGAACATAAACATGTACAACATGCTTCTCATTGTACCTTTGGGAGCACACCAAAACTTACTTATAGTTGTCTTACCTCACCTAAATTCTCCAATCCATGACATATATGTTTCAAGAAGTTTTGTTTATAAAATTTTGTTGAGGATTCTCACGGGACCTTTTAGAAGATCAAAGTGTCTTTCTAGTGTTTTGGAGGGGTTACTTAGTTGTGTTAAAAACGAACATAAACATGTACAACATGCTTCTCATTCTACCTTTGGGAGCATACAAAAACTTACTTATAGTTGTCTTACCGCACCTAAATTCTCCAATCCATGACACATAGGTTTCAAGAAGTTTTGTTTAAAAAGTTTTGTTTAGGATTATCATAGGAACTTTTAGAAGGTCAAAGTGTCTTTCTAGTATTTAGAAGGGTTACTTAGGGGTGTTACAAACGAACATAAACTTGTATAAAATTCTTCTCATTCTACCTTAAGGAGCATACAGAAACTTACTTAGAGTTGTCCTACCTTACCTAAATTCTCCAATCCATGACATATATGTTTCAAGAAGTTTAGGTTAAAAAATGATATTTAGGATTCTCATAGGACCTTTTAGAAGATCAAAGTGTCTTTCTAGTCTTTTAGAGGGGTTACTTAGTTGTGTTACAAACGAACATAAACATGTACAACATGCTTCTCATTCTACCTTTGGGAGCATACAAAAACTTACTTATAGTTGTCTTACCGCACCTAAATTCTCCAATCCATGACACATAGGTTTCAAGAAGTTTTGAATAAAATGTTTTGTTTTGGATTATCATAGGAACTTTTAGAAGGTCAAAGTGTCTTTCTAGTGTTTTGGAGGGGTTACTTAGTTGTGTTACAATCGAACATAAACATGTACAACATGCTTCTCATTCTACCTTTGGGAGCATACAAAAACATACTTATAGTTGTCTTACCGCACCTAAATTCTCCAATCCATGACACATAGGCTTCAAGAAGTTTTGTTTAAAAAGTTTCGTTTAGGATTATCATAGGAACTTTTAGAAGGTCAAAGTGTCTTTCTAGTATTTAGGAGGGTTATTTAGGGGTGTTCAAACGAACATAAACTTGTATAAAATGATTCTCATTCTACCTTTAGGAGCATACAAAATCTTACTTATAGTTGTCTAACCTCACCTAAAATCTCCAATCCTTGACACATATGTTTCAAGAATTGTTGTTTAAAAAGTTTTATTTTGGATTCTCATAGGACCTTTTACAAGATCAAAGTGTCTTTCTAGTATTTAGACGGGTTACTTAGGGGTGTTACAAACGAACATAAACTTGTATAAAATGCTTCTCATTCTACCTTAAGGAGCAAAAACTTACTTATGTTTCAAGAAGTTTTGGTTAAAATGTTTTATTTAGGATTTTCATAGGACCTTTTAGAAGATCAAAGTGTCTTTCTAGTGTTTTAGAAGGGTTACTTAGTGGTGTTACAAACGAACAAAAACATGTACAACATGCTTCTCCTTCTACCTTTAGAAACATACAAAAACTTACTTATAATTGTCTAACCTCACCTAAATTCACCAATCCATGACACATATGTTTCAAGAAGTTTTGTTTAAAAAGTTTTGTTTAGGATTCTCATAGCACCTTTTAGAAGAATAAAGTGTCTTTCTAGTCATTTAGAAGGGTTACTTAGGGATATTAAAAACGAACAAAAACTTGTATAAAATGCTTCTCATTCTACCTTTAGGAGCATACAAAAACTTACCTATAGTTGTCTTACCTCACCTAAATTCTCCAATCCATGATACATATATGTTTCAAGAAGTTTTGGTTAAAAAAATTTATTGAGGATTCTCATAGGACCTTTTAGAAGATCAAAGTGTCTTTCTAGCCTATTAGAGGGGTTACTTAGTTGTGTTACAATCGAACATAAACATGTACAACATGCTTCTCATTGTACCTTTGGGAGCACACCAAAACTTACTTATAGTTGTCTTACCTCACCTAAATTCTCCAATCCATGACATATATGTTTCAAGAAGTTTTGTTTATAAAATTTTGTTGAGGATTCTCACGGGACCTTTTAGAAGATCAAAGTGACTTTCTAGTCTTTTGGAGGGGTTACTTAGTTGTGTTACAAACGAACATAAACATGTACAACATGCTTCTCATTCTACCTTTGGGAGCATACAAAAACTTACTTATAGTTGTCTTACCGCACCTAAATTCTCCAATCCATGACACATAGGTTTCAAGAAGTTTTGTTTAAAAAGTTTTGTTTAGGATTATCATAGGAACTTTTAGAAGGTCAAAGTGTCTTTCTAGTATTTAGAAGGGTTATTTAGGGGTGTTACAAACGAACATAAACTTGTATAAAATGATTCTCATTCTACCTTTAGGAGCATACAAAATCTTACTTATAGTTGTCTAACCTCACCTAAAATCTCCAATCCATGACACATATGTTTCAAGAATTGTTGTTTAAAATTTTTTGTTAAGGATTCTCATAGGACCTTTTACAAGATCAAAGTGTCTTTCTAGTATTTAGACGGGTTACCTAGGGGTGTTACAAACGAACATAAACTTGTATAAAATGCTTCTCATTCTACCTTAAGGAGCATACAGAAACTTACTTAGAGTTGTCCTACCTAACCTAAATTCTCCAATCCATGACATATATGTTTCAAGAAGTTTAGGTTAAAAATTTTTATTTAGGATTCTCATAGCACCTTTTAGAAGAATAAAGTATCTTTCTAGTCATTTAGAAGGGTTACATAGGGATATTACAAACGAACAAAAACTTGTATAAAATGCTTCTCATTCTACCTTTAGGAGCATACAAAAACTTACCTATAGTTGTCTTACCTGATGTGATCCTGCCCAGCACTAAATACATGGAGCTTGAACCTGACGGAACTAAGCTTGAAGCAGAGGAGCAGCTCGGAGTTGAGGAGCAGCTTGAACCAGAGAATGCGCTTAGAGTGGAGAAAGAGTATGGAAAAGATGTTATCTTAACCTCACTGGTTTTGATACATGATCATCAAATGGGCATGTGTCTCATTTGTACTCTTTTTCCCTTGTCAAGTTTTGTCCCACTGGGTTTTCTTGACAAGGTTTTTAATGAGGCAAATGAGTCACATTCAAATCACCCATTAGTTGATCCAAACCATGGCATCACATCCAGAATTGACCCAATGGAGAAGATATCAAGTCCAGCCTCTTTTACGACTATTACAAGCTCAAAAAGGCCCAAAATAAAGGAGTTAATTTTCTGCCCAAGAGATGTGACGAAAATGGAGTTTGAAAAGCCATGAAGTCCAAGAGTCATTCAAACCATAGTCATTTAATTTCAGTCTTTGTTTATTTTCGAGATTAGTCTTGTTGACTACATCTCTTCCTTTTCTATTTAAACCCTTGTAATCTCTTTAGAGAACTATCTAGTCTTTTTATCAAAAACCTTCTGAATTTCTAGATCATCTTGTTGGTGTGTCATATCCAGCAAAATCCTTTGTGTTCTTTAGTGTATAATATCTGAAGAATTCAAAGAGGTGAATCAAGAGTCTTTCCGCAGCTCTTGTGTGACCATTCGATCCACATCCCTTGTCAGTGATTCAGTGAGATTCTGGATTGTTGCAGCAAGGCTTATCCCCATTCCCATCTCTCAAGTGACGATTCTAGGCTTGATCCTACCAAGTGGTGTCTGAGATTGATTTCCCTTGGCCAGGATCGTATCATGTGGTATCAGAGCAACATTTGAGATTTGGGGTAGTTTCTGATCCTTCATCTTTATCATCTTATCATCTTCTGTTTTATGCAGCACTTGTTGAAATTGACATCTAGGTTGAGATTATCTAGATCTGTCCATTTCTCTCAGTTGTTGTCTTCATCTTATTGTCTGTTCATCTTCTGATTTCGAATTTGCATTCTGTTTTGCATTGTTTGTTTGTTTCTAGTTGTTTAATCTATTGCATAAACCATTTCTAATCATCCATTTCATTCATGTATTGTTTGCATCAGTTCATCATTCGAAATTGACCCTTCACCTTCTGATGTGATCTGCATAAATCTGTTTGAGTCTGATAGTTTTCAAGTTGTTACATACTGTTTTGCAACCATTTAGCCTCATCTTTTGCATGTTTAAGATTGTTTGCATCATTTTTAACATTCTGAATCTGTCCCTTCATCTTCTATTACGAATTTTCATCTCAGACTTGGAGTTTGATTGTTTCAGATTGTTTCATTCTGTTTCTGCATCAATTTCGAATCATCCTTATCATTTCTTTTGATCATAACCTGTTCTATCACCATCTTGTATTGTTAGACATGTTCTGCATCTCATATTTTTAGTTTTGTTCTGCAATTGTCCATTCATTTTTCTGTTCTGCATTATCTGATCATTGTTGGTGATTTTTGCATTTATTTTGCATTTTTGATTCTGTTTAGAACTAGTTACTGCTGGAGTTTGTATTACTTGTTTCAGGATGTCTGAAGAAGAGGAGGAAGAAATCAGTAGCAGCAGGAGCCACAAACTCATGATGGAAGTCTTCACAAACCAAATGTCAAAGCTGATGAATGAAGTTTGCAACTATGAAGCAGGAGCTAAAGCTGAACCGATCAACTAGAGAGAATCTGTTCTACACGAGATGTCATGTACAAGGAAAGGTGTGCAGCCTCAAAATTGATCAAGGAGCCAAGGCCAATGTGGTTAGTGAATACATGGTCAAGAAGCTAGGACTGAAAGTGAAAAAGCACCCATGGCTTGATGATAAGTACAACTTAAGAGTGACCCGCCAAGTACAGATTTCTATAGCCATTGGAAAGTATGAAGACGAGATTTTGTGTGAGGTCCAACCAATGGAAACCTGTCACATCCTTCTTGGAAAACCATGGCAGAATGAGCGAAGAGCAATCCATGATGGTCACAAAAACCGATACTCTTTCAAGTACCAAGGATGCAAGATCAATCTGGTCTCCATGACCCTTCATGAGATTCATCAAGATCAGTTGTATGTTCAGCAAAAGGTTAACCAGTTTGAATGCAAGGACACGTTCAAAGGAGGAGATGATCCAAAGGAGTTACCACCAATTTGTGGAGAAGAAGATCAACTCAAAACATTTCAAGAAGAGATTGGAAGAAGATATTCCAAATCTGATCAGGAGGAAAAGGCAAAAACCATGAGGATATACTAGAACGTCACATTGCCTTTGATCGAGGAGCAAACAATGAGAAAAATCCTTGTGACAACCAACCCAAACCAGGTAAGGAAATTATTGTGGCTGATACAATAATTCCAAGGTATGCATCTCTTCTTATCCCAAATGATTTGCTGGAACTTGAACACATTAGAAAGCTTTACAATTCAAATGATAACTTGAAGAATGTGTTTCCATTTTGTGAAAAGTTTGAGCATAAGAAAGTCTTTAGGCATGGAGGTTTTATATTTGATAGAAATAAATTGTGTAAGCCTAGTTGTTCTTTGCTGAATTCTGTTTTGAAGAATATTGATAAACTCACTAGAGCTTCGAATTTTGCTGAACTGTTCTTTGGAGAGATTGTTTACTATGATAGCATTTTTAACTTAGATGATCCTGCTAAACATATGAATTTTGTTTTAGATGATCTAAGTATGAAACTGCTTACTAGTAGACATGGTTATTTCTTTTGCACCCATGATCTTTTGCCTCGAGATTTTTCTGTGAGTATACAGGATGGGGAGCTGAATTTTCATGACCCAAAAACGTGGCTCTACCATGTGTGGCCTAAGAAGATGGTTGTGTGAGTTTTCCTTGAACCAATGGAGCATGAAAACGTCAAGGATTCTTCCGTGATCCAAGAAGAACCCCCAGATCCAACACCAATATCTTTGATGAGAACAAGTGACAAACATATCCGGAGCCTTATTCAGATAAGTATTTCTTTGACTCTAATTGTTTCTCATGTTGTAGGAACTATGATTATGAGTTTATCACATCCAGAAAACATTGAGAAAAATTTAAGTATGTTCAAAGAATATTTGGGATCAAATTCTTGTCATAGAAAAGAGGAAACTGAAAAGGATAACATTATGATTCAAGCTGAGACATGTTCATATGTTTGTTATTCCATGACTATAATAATGCACTTGCTCTTTGCCAAAGGTGTTGATTACATTGCAGGTACGAAAGAGGAGCCACCAGACTTTGTTCATTTCATTGCATATGAATTGGATTTGAGGTCAAATCCTTTTCAAGAAGGAGGGGATGATGTGATCCTGCCCAGCACTAAATACATGGAGCTTGAACCTGACGGAACTAAGCTTGAAGCAGAGGAGCAGCTCGGAGTTGAGGAGCAGCTTGAACCAGAGAATGCGCTTAGAGTGGAGAAAGAGTATGGAAAAGATGTTATCTTAACCTCACTGGTTTTGATACATGATCATCAAATGGGCATGCGTCTCATTTGTACTCTTTTTCCCTTGTCAAGTTTTGTCCCACTGGGTTTTCTTGACAAGGTTTTTAATGAGGCAAATGAGTCACATTCAAATCACCCATTAGTTGATCCAAACCATGGCATCACATCCAGAATTGACCCAATGGAGAAGATATCAAGTCCAGCCTCTTTTACGACCATTACAAGCTCAAAAAGGCCCAAAATAAAGGAGTTAATTTTCTGCCCAAGAGATGTGACGAAAATGGAGTTTGAAAAGCCATGAAGTCCAAGAGTCATTCAAACCATAGTCATTTAATTTCAGTCTTTGTTTATTTTCGAGATTAGTCTTGTTGACTACATCTCTTCCTTTTCTATTTAAACCCTTGTAATCTCTTTAGAGAACTATCTAGTCTTTTTATCAAAAACCTTCTGAATTTCTAGATCATCTTGTTGGTGTGTCATATCCAGCAAAATCCTTTGTGTTCTTTAGTGTATAATATCTGAAGAATTCAAAGAGGTGAATCAAGAGTCTTTCCGCAGCTCTTGTGTGACCATTCGATCCACATCCCTTCTCAGTGATTCAGTGAGATTTTGGATTGTTGCAGCAAGGCTTATCCCCATTCCCATCTCTCAAGTGACGATTCTAGGCTTGATCCTACCAAGTGGTGTCTGAGATTGATGTCCCTTGGCCAGGATCGTATCATTACCTCACCTAAATTCTCCAATCCATGATACATATATGTTTCAAGAAGTTTTGGTTAAAAAGTTTTATTGAGGATTCTCATAGGACCTTTTAGAAGATCAAAGTGTTTTTCTAGCCTATTAGAGGGGTTACTTAGTTGTGTTACAATCGAACATAAACATGTACAACATGCTTCTCATTGTACCTTTGGGAGCACACCAAAACTTACTTATAGTTGTCTTACCTCACCTAAATTCTCCAATCCATGACATATATGTTTCAAGAAGTTTTGTTTATAAAATTTTGTTGAGGATTCTCACGGGACCTTTTAGAAGATCAAAGTGTCTTTCTAGTGTTTTGGAGGGGTTACTTAGTTGTGTTAAAAACGAACATAAACATGTACAACATGCTTCTCATTCTACCTTTGGGAGCATACAAAAACTTACTTATAGTTGTCTTACCGCACCTAAATTCTCCAATCCATGACACATAGGTTTCAAGAAGTTTTGTTTAAAAAGTTTTGTTTAGGATTATCATAGGAACTTTTAGAAGGTCAAAGTGTCTTTCTAGTATTTAGAAGGGTTACTTAGGGGTGTTACAAACGAACATAAACTTGTATAAAATTCTTCTCATTCTACCTTAAGGAGCATACAGAAACTTACTTAGAGTTGTCCTACCTTACCTAAATTCTCCAATCCATGACATATATGTTTCAAGAAGTTTAGGTTAAAAAATTTTATTTAGGATTCTCATAGGACCTTTTAGAAGATCAAAGTGTCTTTCTAGTCTTTTGGAGGGGTTACTTAGTTGTGTTACAAACGAACATAAACATGTACAACATGCTTCTCATTCTACCTTTGGGAGCATACAAAAACTTACTTATAGTTGTCTTACCGCACCTAAATTCTCCAATCCATGACACATAGGTTTCAAGAAGTTTTGTTTAAAATGTTTTGTTTTGGATTATCATAGGAACTTTTAGAAGGTCAAAGTGTCTTTCTAGTGTTTTGGAGGGGTTACTTAGTTGTGTTACAAACGAACATAAACATGTACAACATGCTTCTCATTCTACCTTTGGGAGCATACAAAAACATACTTATAGTTGTCTTACCGCACCTAAATTCTCCAATCCATGACACATAGGCTTCAAGAAGTTTTGTTTAAAAAGTTTCGTTTAGGATTATCATAGGAACTTTTAGAAGGTCAAAGTGTCTTTCTAGTATTTAGAAGGGTTATTTAGGGGTGTTACAAACGAACATAAACTTGTATAAAATGATTCTCATTCTACCTTTAGGAGCATACAAAATTTTACTTATAGTTGTCTAACCTCACCTAAAATCTCCAATCCTTGACACATGTTTCAAGAATTGTTGTTTAAAAAGTTTTATTTTGGATTCTCATAGGACCTTTTACAAGATCAAAGTGTCTTTCTAGTATTTAGACGGGTTACTTAGGGGTGTTACAAACGAACATAAACTTGTATAAAATGCTTCTCATTCTACCTTAAGGAGCAAAAACTTATTTATAGTTGTCTTACCTCACCTAAATTCTCCAATCCATGACATATATGTTTCAAAAGGTTTTGGTTAAAATGTTTTATTTAGGATTTTCATAGGTCCTTTTAGAAGATCAAAGTGTCTTTCTAGTCTTTTAGAAGGGTTACTTAGTGGTGTTACAAACGAACAAAAACATGTACAACATGCTTCTCCTTCTACCTTTAGAAGCATACAAAAACTTACTTATAATTGTCTTACCTCACCTAGAAGCATACACATATGTTTCAAGAAGTTTTGTTTAAAAAGTTTTGTTTAGGATTCTCATAGCACCTTCTAGAAGAATAAAGTGTCTTTCTAGTCATTTAGAAGGGTTACTTAGGGATATTACAAACGAACAAAAACTTGTATAAAATGCTTCTCATTCTACCTTTAGGAGCATACAAAAACTTACCTATAGTTATCTTACCTCACCTAAATTCTCCAATCCATGATACATATATGTTTCAAGAAGTTTTGGTTAAAAAAATTTATTGAGGATTCTCATAGGACCTTTTAGAAGATCAAAGTGTCTTTCTAGCCTATTAGAGGGGTTACTTAGTTGTGTTACAATCGAACATAAACATGTACAACATGCTTCTCATTGTACCTTTGGGAGCACACCAAAACTTACTTATAGTTGTCTTACCTCACCTAAATTCTCTAATCCATGACATATATGTTTCAAGAAGTTTTGTTTATAAAATTTTGTTGAGGATTCTCACGGGACCTTTTAGAAGATCAAAGTGACTTTCTAGTCTTTTGGAGGGGTTACTTAGTTGTGTTACAAACGAACATAAACATGTACAACATGCTTCTCATTCTACCTTTGGGAGCATACAAAAACTTACTTATAGTTGTCTTACCGCACCTAAATGTTAGAATTTCAAAGGCATCCATGAGGAAGCTCTGAATTATCTAGTTTGGTTCATGAGACATTTATAAGAAGCTCTGAACCATAACTTAACACAAGAACATAACACAAGTAAAGAAGAAGAATTAAACCGGTTCTGCTCAACAAAGACAACTAGTTTATACTTCAAGAACACCATTAAACTAGTTGTATAAAGGAGTCCTTAGCTATATGAAAACACTTCCAAGAGCTTAACATCTTATCTAGAAGAGTTTACTCATAACATGGAAGAGAATCAGTAATTAACTAAGAGAACATCCAAGATAAGCTAAAGAACAACTATGAATGATTCTCTCATCATACTTGGACTAACTATGGAAGAGTTATCCAAGCATGATAAGAGGCTGCCTTAAGCAGCCATAACCGTGGCTCTTTAGAGTCTACATTGATTATGAACTTGTATAAACAATTGAGACAAAGAGAAGAACCGGTTACTTAAAGAAGAGAGAAGGAGATAAGAGTTTCTTGTAACCAAATGAGTTCTGATTTTATAAAGTGAATTAGCAACCTTTACAATGTCGTGTAAGGCCTTTAAATAGGCATACAATTAGGTTAAACTCATAAACTAAGGCTTTGAATCACAGCCATTGATTTAATGGAGGGAAAACTAAGTTTGAATGAATGGTTGGATCTTGTCCTCTTGTTCAGATCCGAATTGGGTGTGTTCACACCTTGATAGTGACTTGTCTTAGCCACTTGCTTCTGGAGAGAGAGGGTCCATACTCCCAAGAGTGAGAGTGACATGTCTTGTAACCACTTTCTCCTTTAAACACACATGTGACTCTTATTGAGTATGATTCTTGACAGACATCTGTTTGGCCCCAACTTTGCACATTCTTGATTGTCTGAATATATAAGTGCCCCAACTTTGCACTTCATAACTTTGGCCCTGACTTTGCACATGATGATCTTGCCCCAACTTTGCACATTGATCATCTGTCTGTATGTGTCTGTGTCTGTGTCTGTCTCTGTGTCTGTGTGACCCAACTTTGCACATTGCACATCTTGATAGTTGCCTTTGTTGCTCACTTAGGCATTGCTTTGCTTTGCTTTGCTTGCTTGTTCTCAACACCAAGGCTTCTTCATGGAATGAGGCTCGGCTTTGTCTTCATGACTTCAGCCTCTCCTCATCCATTTTATCTTCCTCTCTAATACTCCCCCGCAAGCTTGGTCGTCGGGACTCCAAAAGACCAAAGGGAGAAGAGGACCAAAGGCCAAGCTTGGAGCTGTGGAACTACCTCATTAAAAACCTCCTTAAGTAAAACCTCTTTGGGATAAAACCTTAAGGAGGACAAAAAGAGTATAGTCCACCTACTCAAGATGTAACTTGACCTTGGTATGAACATCTAGACTCACGGCAACTCCTTTCCCCAACTCTTTCTTTCCTTAGCATTCCTTGACTTGATTTCTCTTGATATGAACTTCTTAATCTTGTTGTGTCTTTTGAAATTTGGACTCCATAGGGCTCCGGCCTTTAACCCCAACTTCCATCATCCTTCTCTTCTTGGAAGAACTTCAAGTTGGTCTCATCTTCCTCTTGGAAAGACTTCAAGACTTGCGGATGCTCCTCATGGCTCCTTCACTTCCTAATGCAAATACATCTAAGTCATTAGTTATGAATAAACCTTTATGTTTGAAAAACATGATCATAATCAAGAGAACATAAGAGTTTGACTTCCATATGTTGCAAACGTTTTGAGATTTTATTGAAAACGTTTGAACACTTCAACCAAGATCAAAACACAATCAAGTCTTTAGGAAAGCTAATGAAAATGAAATGAGAGGGTGTAGAAGTAGCCTGATTGAGTTGCGGTTTGGAGTGATTGATTGAACTCCCCCGCACTCTTGAATTGTCCATGGCTCTTCACCATGACTCTACCACTTGTGCAATCTGACTTTTGCACCACAAATCTATCACCATCTTGCATACTCTTCTTGGCCTGCTCCACTTGGTGATTCCCGGATCTATCACTCTTGAGTTCTCCATTATTATGGAGGGAGTATTCAAGAAGAAAGATCACAACAACTCTTGAGTTCTCCATTGTTATAGAGGGAGTATTCAAGAAGACATATCACAACAACTCTTGAGTTCTCCATTGTTATGGAGGGATTATTCAAGAAACAAGTTGGGCTGATTCATCGTGTCACCAGCTTGCATATCCACTAGATCTTCCACCATAGCCATCTCTTTGGTTTGAACTATGTTGGGCTTGTCTTGTGGTCTTACTCCACTTGGTTGAACCACGGTTCTAACACCAACAAACAACAAACGAGGCCTCTCCCTTCTTGAATGGACAGAGTATAAACCTCCATTCTCCCTTGGGAAGATCCTTCAACAATAAGCACATCCACCATCTTGATGAATGCTCCATGAGGATTTCAGCTAATCCACAACTCCATGAGCTCACTGATTTTGTTGGAGACTTCTTCAGCTCCTCAACCACACAGCCCCTTTAACTTCAGTATGAACCGCCATTAAGACTGATCCTTACTGCCAACAACTCGCCATTCCTCCTAAGAACACCTAAACACAAAACAACACTCAAGCAACACAAGTTTGATCAGGACTAATGAGCATGAATCAAGTTTCTGTGCAAGTATAAGATAATTCTTTAGGAGTAAACTTTAGAGTAAAATAGAAGTAACCAGAGAGTATAAAGAGTATGGGATGTCACACAACTCAAATTAAGAGAGTGTGCACCAGAGAATGAGAGTATAGAGAGTATGTGAGTTTGGAATGCATAAACTCAGATTAAGAGCATGTAAACCAAATTCAGAGAATAGTAGAATGGAAGAATGGGAGAATGAACCTGAAACACAGAAAATAAAAGGTTAGAGAATATGTTTCTAGTTCAGGACTAAGATAGCTTAGTTTAACTTAGAAACAAACACATGTTTAAGGTTCAGGGACTGAGTTTCTTGCTCAGTTTAACTCATAAACATTTTAAAAGTTCAGGGACTGAGTTTGCTCAGTTTGAAACAAACAACAAACAAACCAGAGAAGTAACAAGTAAAGACCTAACTATATGCTCTTGTTCCTCTCTGATTTCTTAACCAACTTGTCATCTCTTCAAAACAGAGAGCTACAAGTATTAAGAACATGAAACCAAGTAAAACCATAAGCTTGGTGATGCAGGCACAAATAGAGATGGATCCAAAGCTGCTGGTTGTGTAACACTCTCAGCCTTGAACAGAAGATGGATGCGAGATGGTTGATGATGGAGATGAAGCAGCTGGTTGTGTAACACTCTCTGCTTGATCTAATGAATGAAATGGAAGTGCAAATGGATCGATGGTCGCCACAAAGCTCTATGGACAGGAACTTTGAGAAGACAAACAAGAGATGCTTCTCACAATCTCTCAAGAACTCAGACTGGAATTCAAACAGGTTCAGAATACTCTCTGGACAAAAGGTTGCGTTTATTTCATCTAGGGTAAAAAAATACACTGCTGTGAGAGGGGACTTTATATAGAGTCCAAACAGCTATGCCCTTCAAGGGGTCTTTGAAACAGATTACAAAATAAGGAAATGCTTGATTCTAGGACTCTAATGACTCAAATAAAAGAAATACAGACTCTAATTTCGAAATGCCAAAGAAAACACAAGAAAACAAACTCATTAGTCATAATAATAATTGAAATACTTACCTTGATGAGCTTGGACGAATTATGGCTTGATTTTGAAAGAAATGTAGCTGTTAGGCTTTAAATGAGGCAATCTTTGCTGAAATGGAAAGTCTTTAAGCCTTGAAAGTTGTGGCATGAATCCATGATGCTTTGGGACGTCTGGGTCCATGAAGAAAGCATCCAAAACACAGCAGCAATGATAAGGAAAGAGCTGGTTGAGTTTGATTGCATTTGGCTCCAAAAATGGCAAGTTTGGTCTCCTTTGGTTTTGTATGATCAAGTGTGTTTGGGTGCACCATAGGATGTGGTTTATAGCTTCTGAATGATCTAAGTGGACTCCCAAAACACTACAGTATTGATATAATCCCTCTCCAGGTCGCCAAATATGAGTTTGATGCTGCCCAAACTCGTGAGTCTCCAAATAAGGCAAGTCGGGAATCAGCTGGTTTTGAACTTGAATAACTTTAAAACCAAAATTGATTTTGTACCAATTCCAATTGGACGTATTCCTCTGATGGGTTGAGTCTCCAGAACAAGTGGGTTTACAACTTGGATCTTCCTGGTTTGATCTCCATACTTCAATAAGTGTCTGCTGGTCTCCAGAGGATTCCTTTGAAGTCTGCCCAGTTGTAACTTGAATAACTTTCTCATGTTGAAAGCTTTTGAACCAATTCCTCTTCTCCCTGGTTCCCTGATGAGCTGAGAGTCTGGAACAGGTTGCTTTGTGGTTTAAATCCTCCTGGTTGGAAAGATATACTCCAATACATGCACCTATGTCTCTGGTGCATTCAAACTGCTCCTCCTTAGTTGGGTGATTTATGTCCTTTCCATGCTCCTTGGTTGATGATGACTTGATGTCCTCATCATACTCTCCCTCTTGAAAAAGTTTTGACCTCGAAACTGTATAACCTGCACCAATAGAAAGCAAGTTAGCTTTCATTCTATTTTGTGAGTTTAGGGTCTTACCTTGGCAGCTTGGTGGCTTAATGGTGTATGGTGCATCAGGTGGTTCTCCTTTGAGTAGGTATGATAGAATAACTCCTCTGCTCTTTCCTGGAATGATGTTTATCTCCTTGAGATGGTAACTACTTGTCACTCCCTTGGTGACTTCAGTTCTACTCATCTTTGATGTCTTAGCTACTTGATATGGTAGCAAGTTCTTCTTTGGAGGAACCACATTTCCGTCTTCTCTTTTATGACCTGCAATTATCTCAACACTTTGGACAAGAAACAAGTGCATTATGGGTTCTTTACAAAATTTTAAACTTGTTAAACCTTCTGTCTTAGTTGTATCTAGTCCTTTTACTGGTTTTGGTTTCATGTAAAGAGCAGTGAAGATATCTTTTCCTTTCAGTTCTAATGATCTCACTAGTTCAGCATTTGAATCTTTGTAAACAAACTTAGGGAAAGAGTGACTTACATGAGGAACATTCTTAGTGTTCTTGATATTCAGCTTGGTGGAGTGAATTGATGCTTGATCAGGGGGCTTCTCCTCAAGTCTCTCTCTGTTCTCATCACTCTTGGCTTCTAAACAATCCTTAGGTCCAGGGATTGTCTTCTTAGGTGGAAATGGCTTGTTTTCTCCATGGTTGTGCTTCTGGTCTGAAACTAGGATCATCATTGTGGGTGTTTCTTCCTTTTGGGCAGTGAGCACCTTTCTTGATTCAGAATCTGTTTTTGGCACCTTTGACAAAGACAAGTGCATTATATCTGTATAATCAAGTGGTAAGGACGTTTTATCATCAAAGAAACTTACCTTATTGTATGTGGTTTCGAGTTGCAAGGCTTTAAAATCCCTTTGGTCTTGTTCTTTCTTCTGGTCCATTAAAAGGTTTACTAATGCTTCTGATTTAGATGTATGCTCCTTATTAAGACCAGTTTCAGCACCTTTTGACAAAGACAAGTGCATCATACTGGTGATGAAACAATTAGGAACTATTTTGTCTAAATTAGAACTTATCTTAGCCTTTGTTTGAACAAGTGCATGCTCTGGTTCTTGTTTGCACAATGTGTCTTTGCTGAGCATGTTATTCTTCTCCAGGGCCTTTGGGACATCACTCTTCTGGTCTAGACAGTAGGTGTGCATATGCTTCCTTTTTGAGAATCTTCTAGGGTATTGTGCTCTGGTTTCCTTCAAGTGAAGTGTAGAAACATACTTCCTGATCATAACCCATTTCAGATTTTCCCAAGTGGTGATAGCTCCTTCTTGATATTTCCACCTTTCATACTTCTCTTGCTTCCACCAAGAATATGCAGTTCTGGTGAGTTGTTTGATGGCATAGGCTAGCCTTTCTTCCTTTGGAATGTTATGGTATGAAAACCAGTCATCCATGTCTCTCTCCCATTCTAGATAGTCCTCTGGATAATTACTTCCTGCAAAACTAGAAATCTGTGGCACAAAATAAATTATAGTATTTTGATACTTGTTGTTGTTGCAGATTATGTTGTTGTCTCATGGTTCTCCTTAAATGGTCTGGTGGTTTAGGCTCAACATATGTAGCTTCTGGTGCATCTACAAATCCATTTTCTTCTTCTTGTTGTGCAAGATGGGACTGCTCCAGTTGTGTTAACCTATCACTTATGCCTCTCATTGCATTCAGCAACTGAGTCATGGCTGTTTGAGCAGCAGCTGCTTCTTCTTCCATGCTTTGTAGTTCCTGAAACACAAGTTAAACAAAGTATCAATGGGTTCTTAAGTTAAAAACGAAAATTGAATATGCAATAGGGTCAAATTCGAATTGAGACACTCTAAATAAAGTAAATATGGCCTGTCTATTGAAAACTTATGCAAAAAAGGAAACTGGATGCAAAACAGAATATTTTGGCTTTTCTTTTTGAATTTCGAAATATGCAAAAGGATCTACTTATGGGAAACTGATTCTAGAAAAGTAAACAAACACTTATGGTCTTTTTGGTTTATGCAAATCGAATCAAAACATTAAAAACTTCTTCTTCTTCTTTTCTGGTTTTTATGAAAATGCTATGAGAACACAACTTATGAACTGATGCAATAAGGACTTTTTCTTTTGGTTTTCGTTTAAGGGATGCAAATCAAAAACAATAAAACAGAAACAAACTATTTTTTTTTTTTTTTTGGTTTTTAAATGATGAATGAAAAACACAGAAAACTAAATTATGATCTAACAGAACTAGATGCAATAAAACCGAAAGGTAAAGGGATAGGATACACCTGATTTGGAACCTTTCGGCTCTGATACCAGATGATGCAGGCACAAATAGAGATGGATCCAAAGCTGCTGGTTGTGTAACACTCTCAGCCTTGAACAGAAGATGGATGCGAGATGGTTGATGATGGAGATGAAGCAGCTGGTTGTGTAACACTCTCTGCTTGATCTAATGAATGAAATGGAAGTGCAAATGGATCGATGGTCGCCACAAAGCTCTATGGACAGGAACTTTGATAAGACAAACAAGAGATGCTTCTCACAATCTCTCAAGAACTCAGACTGGAATTCAAACAGGTTCAGAATACTCTCTGGACAAAAGGTTGCGTTTATTTCATCTAGGGTAAAAAATTACACTGCTGTGAGAGGGGACTTTATATAGAGTCCAAACAGCTATGCCCTTCAAGGGGTCTTTGAAACAGATTACAAAATAAGGAAATGCTTGATTCTAGGACTCTAATGACTCAAATAAAAGAAATACAGACTCTAATTTCGAAATGCCAAAGAAAACACAAGAAAACAAACTCATTAGTCATAATAATAATTGAAATACTTACCTTGATGAGCTTGGACGAATTATGGCTTGATTTTGAAAGAAATGTAGCTGTTAGGCTTTAAATGAGGCAATCTTTGCTGAAATGGAAAGTCTTTAAGCCTTGAAAGTTGTGGCATGAATCCATGATGCTTTGGGACGTCTGGGTCCATGAAGAAAGCATCCAAAACACAGCAGCAATGATAAGGAAAGAGCTGGTTGAGTTTGATTGCATTTGGCTCCAAAAATGGCAAGTTTGGTCTCCTTTGGTTTTGTATGATCAAGTGTGTTTGGGTGCACCATAGGATGTGGTTTATAGCTTCTGAATGATCTAAGTGGACTCCCAAAACACTGCAGTATTGATATAATCCCTCTCCAGGTCGCCAAATATGAGTTTGATGCTGCCCAAACTCGTGAGTCTCCAAATAAGGCAAGTCGGGAATCAGCTGGTTTTGAACTTGAATAACTTTAAAACCAAAATTGATTTTGTACCAATTCCAATTGGACGTATTCCTCTGATGGGTTGAGTCTCCAGAACAAGTGGGTTTACAACTTGGATCTTCCTGGTTTGATCTCCATACTTCAATAAGTGTCTGCTGGTCTCCAGAGGATTCCTTTGAAGTCTGCCCAGTTGTAACTTGAATAACTTTCTCATGTTGAAAGCTTTTGAACCAATTCCTCTTCTCCCTGGTTCCCTGATGAGCTGAGAGTCTGGAACAGGTTGCTTTGTGGTTTAAATCCTCCTGGTTGGAAAGATATACTCCAATACATGCACCTATGTCTCTGGTGCATTCAAACTGCTCCTCCTTAGTTGGGTGATTTATGTCCTTTCCATGCTCCTTGGTTGATGATGACTTGATGTCCTCATCATACTCTCCCTCTTGAAAAAGTTTCGACCTCGAAACTGTATAACCTGCACCAATAGAAAGCAAGTTAGCTTTCATTCTATTTTGTGAGTTTAGGGTCTTACCTTGGCAGCTTGGTGGCTTAATGGTGTATGGTGCATCAGGTGGTTCTCCTTTGAGTAGGTATGATAGAATAACTCCTCTGCTCTTTCCTGGAATGATGTTTATCTCCTTGAGATGGTAACTACTTGTCACTCCCTTGGTGACTTCAGTTCTACTCATCTTTGATGTCTTAGCTACTTGATATGGTAGCAAGTTCTTCTTTGGAGGAACCACATTTCCGTCTTCTCTTTTATGACCTGCAATTATCTCAACACTTTGGACAAGAAACAAGTGCATTATGGGTTCTTTACAAAATTTTAAACTTGTTAAACCTTCTGTCTTAGTTGTATCTAGTCCTTTTACTGGTTTTGGTTTCATGTAAAGAGCAGTGAAGATATCTTTTCCTTTCAGTTCTAATGATCTCACTAGTTCAGCATTTGAATCTTTGTAAACAAACTTAGGGAAAGAGTGACTTACATGAGGAACATTCTTAGTGTTCTTGATATTCAGCTTGGTGGAGTGAATTGATGCTTGATCAGGGGGCTTCTCCTCAAGTCTCTCTCTGTTCTCATCACTCTTGGCTTCTAAACAATCCTTAGGTCCAGGGATTGTCTTCTTAGGTGGAAATGGCTTGTTTTCTCCATGGTTGTGCTTCTGGTCTGAAACTAGGATCATCATTGTGGGTGTTTCTTCCTTTTGGGCAGTGAGCACCTTTCTTGATTCAGAATCTGTTTTTGGCACCTTTGACAAAGACAAGTGCATTATATCTGTATAATCAAGAGGTAAGGACGTTTTATCATCAAAGAAACTTACCTTATTGTATGTGGTTTCGAGTTGCAAGGCTTTAAAATCCCTTTGGTCTTGTTCTTTCTTCTGGTCCATTAAAAGGTTTACTAATGCTTCTGATTTAGATGTATGCTCCTTATTAAGACCAGTTTCAGCACCTTTTGACAAAGACAAGTGCATCATACTGGTGATGAAACAATTAGGAACTATTTTGTCTAAATTAGAACTTATCTTAGGCTTTGTTTGAACAAGTGCATGCTCTGGTTCTTGTTTGCACAATGTGTCTTTGCTGAGCATGTTATTCTTCTCCAGGGCCTTTGGGACATCACTCTTCTGGTCTAGACAGTAGGTGTGCATATGCTTCCTTTTTGAGAATCTTCTAGGGTATTGTGCTCTGGTTTCCTTCAAGTGAAGTGTAGAAACATACTTCCTGATCATAACCCATTTCAGATTTTCCCAAGTGGTGATAGCTCCTTCTTGATATTTCCACCTTTCATACTTCTCTTGCTTCCACCAAGAATATGCAGTTCTGGTGAGTTGTTTGATGGCATAGGCTAGCCTTTCTTCCTTTGGAATGTTATGGTATGAAAACCAGTCATCCATGTCTCTCTCCCATTCTAGATAGTCCTCTGGATAATTACTTCCTGCAAAACTAGAAATCTGTGGCACAAAATAAATTATAGTATTTTGATACTTGTTGTTGTTGCAGATTATGTTGTTGTCTCATGGTTCTCCTTAAATGGTCTGGTGGTTTAGGCTCAACATATGTAGCTTCTGGTGCATCTACAAATCCATTTTCTTCTTCTTGTTGTGCAAGATGGGACTGCTCCAGTTGTGTTAACCTATCACTTATGCCTCTCATTGCATTCAGCAACTGAGTCATGGCTGTTTGAGCAGCAGCTGCTTCTTCTTCCATGCTTTGTAGTTCCTGAAACACAAGTTAAACAAAGTATCAATGGGTTCTTAAGTTAAAAACGAAAATTGAATATGCAATAGGGTCAAATTCGAATTGAGACACTCTAAATAAAGTAAATATGGCCTGTCTATTGAAAACTTATGCAAAAAAGGAAACTGGATGCAAAACAGAATATTTTGGCTTTTCTTTTTGAATTTCGAAATATGCAAAAGGATCTACTTATGGGAAACTGATTCTAGAAAAGTAAACAAACACTTATGGTCTTTTTGGTTTATGCAAATCGAATCAAAACATTAAAAACTTCTTCTTCTTCTTTTCTGGTTTTTATGAAAATGCTATGAGAACACAACTTATGAACTGATGCAATAAGGACTTTTTCTTTTGGTTTTCGTTTAAGGGATGCAAATCAAAAACAATAAAACAGAAACAAACTATTTTTTTTTTTTTTTTTTTGGTTTTTAAATGATGAATGAAAAACACAGAAAACTAAATTATGATCTAACAGAACTAGATGCAATAAAACCGAAAGGTAAAGGGATAGGATACACCTGATTTGGAACCTTTCGGCTCTGATACCAGATGATGCAGGCACAAATAGAGATGGATCCAAAGCTGCTGGTTGTGTAACACTCTCAGCCTTGAACAGAAGATGGATGCGAGATGGTTGATGATGGAGATGAAGCAGCTGGTTGTGTAACACTCTCTGCTTGATCTAATGAATGAAATGGAAGTGCAAATGGATCGATGGTCGCCACAAAGCTCTATGGACAGGAACTTTGATAAGACAAACAAGAGATGCTTCTCACAATCTCTCAAGAACTCAGACTGGAATTCAAACAGGTTCAGAATACTCTCTGGACAAAAGGTTGCGTTTATTTCATCTAGGGTAAAAAAATACACTGCTGTGAGAGGGGACTTTATATAGAGTCCAAACAACTGATTCTAGGACTCTAATGACTCAAATAAAAGAAATACAGACTCTAATTTCGAAATGCCAAAGAAAACACAAGAAAACAAACTCATTAGTCATAATAATAATTGAAATACTTACCTTGATGAGCTTGGACGAATTATGGCTTGATTTTGAAAGAAATGTAGCTGTTAGGCTTTAAATGAGGCAATCTTTGCTGAAATGGAAAGTCTTTAAGCCTTGAAAGTTGTGGCATGAATCCATGATGCTTTGGGACGTCTGGGTCCATGAAGAAAGCATCCAAAACACAGCAGCAATGATAAGGAAAGAGCTGGTTGAGTTTGATTGCATTTGGCTCCAAAAATGGCAAGTTTGGTCTCCTTTGGTTTTGTATGATCAAGTGTGTTTGGGTGCACCATAGGATGTGGTTTATAGCTTCTGAATGATCTAAGTGGACTCCCAAAACACTGCAGTATTGATATAATCCCTCTCCAGGTCGCCAAATATGAGTTTGATGCTGCCCAAACTCGTGAGTCTCCAAATAAGGCAAGTCGGGAATCAGCTGGTTTTGAACTTGAATAACTTTAAAACCAAAATTGATTTTGTACCAATTCCAATTGGACGTATTCCTCTGATGGGTTGAGTCTCCAGAACAAGTGGGTTTACAACTTGGATCTTCCTGGTTTGATCTCCATACTTCAATAAGTGTCTGCTGGTCTCCAGAGGATTCCTTTGAAGTCTGCCCAGTTGTAACTTGAATAACTTTCTCATGTTGAAAGCTTTTGAACCAATTCCTCTTCTCCCTGGTTCCCTGATGAGCTGAGAGTCTGGAACAGGTTGCTTTGTGGTTTAAATCCTCCTGGTTGGAAAGATATACTCCAATACATGCACCTATCTCTGGTGCATTCAAACTGCTCCTCCTTAGTTGGGTGATTTATGTCCTTTCCATGCTCCTTGGTTGATGATGACTTGATGTCCTCATCACTTGGTCCATGGAAAACATTGCGGAAGTAAAAGAAAAATCAAGACAGATTTTGCTCTCTATCTTGAAACAATTTGCAGCCAAGAATCAAGCCGCTCTGATACCATGTTAGAATTTCAAAGGCATCCATGAGGAAGCTCTGAATTATCTAGTTTGGTTCATGAGACATTCATAAGAAGCTCTGAACCATAACTTAACACAAGAACATAACACAAGTAAAGAAGAAGAATTAAACCGGTTCTGCTCAACAAAGATAACTAGTTTATACTTCAAGAACACCATTAAACTAGTTGTATAAAGGAGTCCTTAGCTATATAAAAACACTTCCAAGAGCTTAACATCTTATCTAGAAGAGTTTACTCATAACATGGAAGAGAATCAGTAATTAACTAAGAGAACATCCAAGATAAGCTAAAGAACAACTATGAATGATTCTCTCATCATACTTGGACTAACTATGGAAGAGTTATCCAAGCATGATAAGAGGCTGCCTTTAGCAGCCATAACCGTGGCTCTTTAGAGTCTACATTGATTATGAACTTGTATAAACAATGGAGACAAAGAGTAGAACCGGTTACTTAAAGAAGAGAGAAGGAGATAAGAGTTTCTTGTAACCAAATGAGTTCTGATTTTATAAAGTGAATTAGCAACCTTTACAATGTCGTGTAAGGCCTTTAAATAGGCATACAATTAGGTTAAACTCATAAACTAAGGCTTTGAATCACAGCCATTGATTTAATGGAGGGAAAACTAAGTTTGAATGAATGGTTGGATCTTGTCCTCTTGTTCAGATCCGAATTGGGTGTGTTCACACCTTGATAGTGACTTGTCTTAGCCACTTGCTTCTGGAGAGAGAGGGTCCATACTCCCAAGAGTGAGAGTGACATGTCTTGTAACCACTTTCTCCTTTAAACACACATGTGACTCTTATTGAGTATGATTCTTGACAGACATCTGTTTGGCCCCAACTTTGCACATTCTTGATTGTCTGAATATATAAGTGCCCCAACTTTGCACTTCATAACTTTGGCCCTGACTTTGCACATGATGATCTTGCCCCAACTTTGCACATTGATCATCTGTTTGTATGTGTCTGTGTCTGTGTCTGTCTCTGTGTCTGTGTGACCCAACTTTGCACATTGCACATCTTGATAGTTACCTTTGTTGCTCACTTAGGCATTGCTTTGCTTTGCTTTGCTTGCTTGTTCTCAACACCAAGGCTTCTTCATGGAATGAGGCTCGGCTTTGTCTTCATGACTTCAGCCTCTCCTCATCCATTTTATCTTCCTCTCTAATACTCCCCCGCAAGCTTGGTCGTCGGGACTCCAAAAGACCAAAGGGAGAAGAGGACCAAAGGCCAAGCTTGGAGCTGTGGAACTACCTCATTAAAAACCTCCTTAAGTAAAACCTCTTTGGGATAAAACCTTAAGGAGGACAAAAAGAGTATAGTCCACCTACTCAAGATGTAACTTGACCTTGGTATGAACATCTAGACTCACGGAAACTTCTTTCCCCAACTCTTTCTTTCCTTAGCATTCCTTGACTTGATTTCTCTTGATATGAACTTCTTAATCTTGTTGTGTCTTTTGAAATTTGGACTCCATAGGGCTCCGGCCTTTAACCCCAACTTCCATCATCCTTCTCTTCTTGGAAGAACTTCAAGTTGGTCTCATCTTCCTCTTGGAAAGACTTCAAGACTTGCGGATGCTCCTCATGGCTCCTTCACTTCCTAATGCAAATACATCTAAGTCATTAGTTATGAATAAACCTTTATGTTTGAAAAACATGATCATAATCAAGAGAACATAAGAGTTTGACTTCCATATGTTGCAAACGTTTTGAGATTTTATTGAAAACGTTTGAACACTTCAACCAAGATCAAAACACAATCAAGTCTTTAGGAAAGCTAATGAAAATGAAATGAGAGGGTGTAGAAGTAGCCTGATTGAGTTGCGGTTTGGAGTGATTGATTGAACTCCCCCGCACTCTTGAATTGTCCATGGCTCTTCACCATGACTCTACCACTTGTGCAATCTGACTTTTGCACCACAAATCTATCACCATCTTGCATACTCTTCTTGGCCTGCTCCACTTGGTGATTCCCGGATCTATCACTCTTGAGTTCTCCATTATTATGGAGGGAGTATTCAAGAAGAAAGATCACAACAACTCTTGAGTTCTCCATTGTTATGGAGGGAGTATTCAAGAAGACATATCACAACAACTCTTGAGTTCTCCATTGTTATGGAGGGAGTATTCAAGAAACAAGTTGGGCTGATTCATCGTGTCACCAGCTTGCATATCCACTAGATCTTCCACCATAGCCATCTCTTTGGTTTGAACTATGTTGGGCTTGTCTTGTGGTCTTACTCCACTTGGTTGAACCACGGTTCTAACACCAACAAACAACAAACGAGGCCTCTCCCTTCTTGAATGGACAGAGTATAAACCTCCATTCTCCCTTGGGAAGATCCTTCAACAATAAGCACATCCACCATCTTGATGAATGCTCCATGAGGATTTCAGCTAATCCACAACTCCATGAGCTCACTGATTTTGTTGGAGACTTCTTCAGCTCCTCAACCACACAGCCCCTTTAACTTCAGTATGAACCGCCATTAAGACTGATCCTTACTGCCAACAACTCGCCATTCCTCCTAAGAACACCTAAACACAAAACAACACTCAAGCAACACAAGTTTGATCAGGACTAATGAGCTTGAATCAAGTTTCTGTGCAAGTATAAGATAATTCTTTAGGAGTAAACTTTAGAGTAAAATAGAAGTAACCAGAGAGTATAAAGAGTATGGGATGTCACACAACTCAAATTAAGAGAGTGTGCACCAGAGAATGAGAGTATAGAGAGTATGTGAGTTTGGAATGCATAAACTCAGATTAAGAGCATGTAAACCAAACTCAGAGAATAGTAGAATGGGAGAATGGGAGAATGAACCTGAAACACAGAAAATAAAAGGTTAGAGAATATGTTTCTAGTTCAGGTACTAAGATAGCTTAGTTTAACTTAGAAACAAACACATGTTTAAGGTTCAGGGACTGAGTTTCTTGCTCAGTTTAACTCATAAACATTTTAAAAGTTCAGGGACTGAGTTTGCTCAGTTTGAAACAAACAACAAACAAACCAGAGAAGTAACAAGTAAAGACATAACTATATGCTCTTGTTCCTCTCTGATTTCTTAACCAACTTGTCATCTCTTCAAAACAAAGAGCTACAAGTATTAAGAACATGAAACCAAGTAAAACCAGAAGCTTGGTCCATGGAAAACATTGCGGAAGTAAAAGAAAAATCAAGACAGATTTTGCTCTCTATCTTGAAACAATTTGCAGCCAAGAATCAAGCCGCTCTGATACCATGTTAGAATTTCAAAGGCATCCATGAGGAAGCTCTGAATTATCTAGTTTGGTTCATGAGACATTCATAAGAAGCTCTGAACCATAACTTAACACAAGAACATAACACAAGTAAAGAAGAAGAATTAAACCGGTTCTGCTCAACAGAGACAACTAGTTTATACTTCAAGAACACCATTAAACTAGTTGTATAAAGGAGTCCTTAGCTATATGAAAACACTTCCAAGAGCTTAACATCTTATCTAGAAGAGTTTACTCATAACATGGAAGAGAATCAGTAATTAACTAAGAGAACATCCAAGATAAGCTAAAGAACAACTATGAATGATTCTCTCATCATACTTGGACTAACTATGGAAGAGTTATCCAAGCATGATAAGAGGCTGCTGCTGCCTTAAGCAGCCATAACCGCGGCTCTTTAGAGTCTACATTGATTATGAACTTGTATAAACAATGGAGACAAAGAGTAGAACCGGTTACTTAAAGAAGAGAGAAGGAGATAAGAGTTTCTTGTAACCAAATGAGTTCTGATTTTATAAAGTGAATTAGCAACCTTTACAATGTCGTGTAAGGCCTTTAAATAGGCATACAATTAGGTTAAACTCATAAACTAAGGCTTTGAATCACAGCCATTGATTTAATGGAGGGAAAACTAAGTTTGAATGAATGGTAGGATCTTGTCCTCTTGTTCAGATCCGAATTGGGTGTGTTCACACCTTGATAGTGACTTGTCTTAGCCACTTGCTTATGGAGAGAGAGGGTCCATATTGATCATGACAAAAACAAATGTGCAAAGGCTGTGTTTTATCAAAGAGTGCACAAGCTTTGCACATTTGATAATGTGCAACAATGGGACTTTGTGTGATGCTTAAAAGGAGCTATACTCGTTTAAGAAGAGCAAGACTTGGTTTGATTATGCATTTGACTGTTGGAGCTTAAGAGAGGAAGAGTGGCTGGTGTGGACCGCAAGTAGGACCACTCTCTCTCTCATGTTTGCTGCAGTTCAGAACTTTGTCTTATGCTCATTTGTCTCTTACCTAATTAGGTTAAACACTTATCTGATTGTAGCTCCTATAAAAGCATGTGTAACACAAAAATATATGATAAGGTTTTTGAACCTCCCATTCTCTCTCTCTTTACTCTCTCTCGCTGGAAAATGCTCAAGAACCCTAAATCTCACTCATCTTGATTCTCTAAAAACATCATGGTATCAGAGCATAGATCTCTATTCTCTTAAGTTCCATTCTTGTTCTATCATTCTCTTGGTCTTAATTTCTTATTCTCTCAGTTTCTTATCAATCTCTGTCCTAAAATCTTAAATCTTCATCACTCTCTCTGTCCATCTTTCTTCAACAATCTCCCACGGTTTCTCAAGCTCTCATCTCTCTTCATAAACTCAGAAAAGTTCAAGCTCTAATCTTTGCTCTCTCTGCCCATTCTTCATCTCTCTCGGTCATAAAACCCTAACTGGGTATACATCTTTCACGGTTCTACATTCTCTCCAGCTCTCACCATGGAAGACTCATTTCACATCAGCTCAAGCTTGAGGCCTACTGTCATCCCTGTTGTGCTCAAAGGTATCAACTACAGGACATGGCAAAGGACCATCAAGACTGCCATTTGTGGAAGAGGGTTGTGGGATCACATCTTGGAAGATAAAACACCCACTGAAGAAGATGAAACCAAGAGGAAGGATGAGGAAACTAAGAAGGCAGAGGCTAAATGGTTTCAAGAAGATCAGCTGGTACTTGGCTTTCTCCAAAACTCTCTTGACCCATCCATCCTTGAAGCTTACTCTCATTGTGAGACAGCCAAGTCACTGTGGGATACTCTCAAGAAGATTTATGGGGATGTTTCCAATCTCAGCAGGGCTTATGAGGTTAAGAAAGCCATTAGTGAGCTGAAACAAGAAGACCATGACTTTACTAAGTATCTTGGGAAGTTCTCTTCAGCATGGTCTGAACTTGAGATGCTAAGGCCAAGTACTATAAATCCTAAGGTTCTTATTGAGAGAAAGGAGCAAGACAAGATCTTCAGCCTTCTACTCAACTTGAATCCGGTTTACAATGATGCCATAATGAAGATCCTAAGGGAAACAACACTTCCTGATTTTGAAGAAGTGTGTTCAAGGATCCAAAAGGAGGAAGGAAACATTGGTCTATTTGGAGGTAAGGGGGAGTTGTTGACTGCCAACAAAGCCGACTTAAAACCTGAGGAGAAGAAGGCTGCAGCTTGTGATCATTGCAAGAGGAAAGGCCACTCCAAGGATAAGTGTAGGATCCTTAATCCCCATCTTCAACCAGCCAAGTTAAAAGACTCAAAGGCAAATGCAAACATCTCCAAGGAAGCTGTGAATGAGCAGGTCTCTACTTCAGCTCAAGGAGCGGAGCTTGCACTCTACACCAACACTGAGTATGTTAGGAAGAGTGACCTTGAGGACCTCATCAAAGCTTATACTTCTAAGCTCTCTGGTATCTCTTTATTTTCTCATGAATTGCTTACTAAAACTGATCATAAGTTGGTAGTAGATTCTGGAGCTTCTCACCATATGATTAGTAATGCTAAGTTGTTGGAGAACATTAAACCTGCCCTAGGAAGAGTAACTATAGCTGATGGTCAAGGGATTCCTATAATAGGTACAGGAAAGTTAAGATTGTTTAACAAGGAAAGTGATGCATTCTATGTTCCTAAGTTCAAATCTAACTTGCTGTCGGTTAAAAGGATCACTAAAGACTTGAATTGCAATGTTATCTTTGGGCCTAATGAAGTTTGTTTTCAGGATATTAAGAATGGACAGGTTATTGGAAGAGGTGGTACTCAAGATGAGCTTTACCTCCTTGAAGACACTTCCTTAACTAACCCGGTTTCCTCAGCTTTTAAATCCTGTTTTGCTTTCAATCAAAATGTCCTATGGCATGCTAGACTAGGACATCCTCATGCTCGTGCTTTGAACTTAATGCTGCCTAATGTTAGCTTTGATCATTCAACTTGTGAAGCTTGTATTCTTGGCAAACATTGTAGGACTATCTTTCCTAAATCAACTACTATCTATGAACATTGCTTTGATCTTGTGCACTCTGATGTTTGGACTTCACCTTGTCTGTCTAGAGATAGGAATAAGTACTTTGTGACTTTCATAGATGAAAAATCAAAGTATACTTGGGTTACATTGCTTCCATCTAAAGATAGGGTGTTTGATGCATTTCTGAACTTTCAAAACTATGTTACTAATCAGTTTAATGCCAAGATCAAAGTGTTCAGGTCAGATAATGGAGGAGAGTACACAAGCCAAAGATTCAAAGCTCACTTGAACAAGTATGGGATCCTGCATCAAACAAGCTGCCCACATACTCCTCAACAAAATGGTGTGGCTGAAAGGAAGAACAGGCATCTCATGGAGGTTGCTAGGTCTATGATGTTCCACACCAATGTTCCTAAGAGGTTTTGGGGAGATGCAGTGTTGGCAGCATGCTACCTTATCAACAGGATCCCAACTAGAGTCCTTCAAGACATTTCACCATATGAGGTATTGAACAAAGCCAAACCATTTATTGAACACTTACGTGTGTTTGGTTGTGTTTGTTTTGTGTATATCCCAGGAGATCAAAGGAATAAGCTAGATGCTAAGAGCACAAGGTGTATGTTCCTTGGATACTCCACAACTCAGAAGGGCTACAAGTGTTTTGATCCAAACAACAACAGAACCTATGTTTCAAGGGATGTTAAGTTCATTGAGGGGAAGAGATACTATGAGAAGAGGGATTGGGAAGGTTTGAAAGATCTCTCAAGATCACCCTCTGATTTGGCTACAAGTTTGAAGTACTTGTTGGATCATTTGGGGAATGACATCCCACGGCCAGAGAAGCAAAAAACAGCTACCCAAGAAGCTCCACAAGAGGATACTGAACCAGCAACACACACACATGAACCGGCTGAAGCTCAAGAAGACACTCTACCTCAAGATCAGAACCAAGTGGACTTGGATATGAATGAGGATGAGATGATTTATCAAGAGGCAGTGGGTAATGAGGAGGTGGTTGATCAACAGGTTCAACAACTCAGGAGAAGTACAAGGGAAAAGAAAGATCCATCAGAATGGATGAAGACAAGGGTCTTCTACAACAACCAAGCAGTAGCTCATCCTAGTCAGTCTACTTGTTCTATTGACTTGCTGCCATCTAGTCACAAGGCCTTTCTTGGAAAGATTGAGTTAAACCAGGTTCCTAAGACTTATGAAGAGGCTGAGGGTATCAAGGTTTGGATGGATGCAGTAAAGGATGAGAAAGAAGCTATGGAGAGGAACCACACTTGGATTGTGGAGAAGCTGCCAAAAAGGAAGAAAACAGTTAGCTCTAAATGGGTCTTCACCATCAAGTATAAAAGCAATGGAGACATAGAGAGGTACAAGGCAAGGCTTGTGGCAAGACGATTCACCCAAACCTATGGAGAAGACTATACAGACACATTTGCACCAGTGGCTAAACTTCATACAGTGAGAGTCACATTGAGCTTAGCCACAAACCTCTCATGGAATCTATGGCAAATGGATGTGAAGAATGCTTTTCTACAAGGTGAACTTGAAGAGGAAGTGTATATGACTCCACCACCAGGTTTGAAGCACTTGTGTAAAGATGGTCAAGTATTGAGGCTGAGAAGGGCAATTTATGGTCTGAAGCAATCACCAAGGGCATGGTACCATAAGCTTAGTCACACTCTCATGGACCATGGGTTCAAGAAGTCTCAATCTGATCACACATTGTTCACACTTCAAAGTGCTCAAGGAGTGGTAGTGGTTCTGATATATGTGGATGATTTGATTATCACAGGAAGTGATAATGATGGGATTCAGTCTACAAAGGATTTTCTCAAGAGTTCCTTTGATATTAAAGACCTTGGAGAGTTGAAGTACTTCTTGGGCATTGAAGTTTGCAGATTCAATGATGGGTTGTTTCTGTCCCAAAGGAAGTATGTTAAGGACTTGTTGACAGAAACAAGTATGCTTGATTGCAAGATTGCAAAGACTCCTCTTGAAGATGGCTACCAAGTCAATAGAAAGGGGGAGAAATCTGATGAAGTCAAGTTCAAGGATGTCTCATTGTATAGGAGGCTGGTTGGGAAGCTTATCTACCTCACTCTCACAAGACCAGACTTGTGCTTTGCTGTGAATCAAGTTAGTCAACATATGCAATCACCCACAGTGTATCATTGGAGTTTGATTGAGAGGATACTCAGATATCTCAAAGGATCAACTGGACAAGGAATCTGGATGGGTAAGAATGATAGCACAGAAATTGTTGGCTATTGTGATGCAGATTGGGCAGGTGATAAGAGTGATAGGAGATCAACCATCGGCTATTGCACCTTCATTGGAGGCAACTTGGTAACTTGGAAGATAAAGAAGCAGAAGGTGGTATCTTGTTCTAGTGCTGAAGCTGAGTATAGGGCCATGAGGAAGCTTGCAACTGAGTTAACATGGCTGAAGGCTTTGCTTAAGGACTTTGGCATAGAGCAATCAAGTCCAATCACCTTCCATTGTGACAACCAGGCTGCTATTCACATTGCAACCAACTCAGTATTTCATGAGAGGACCAAACACATTGAGATTGATTGTCACAAGGTAAGGGAGAAGATTGAAGATGGAACCATTCTGCCTTGTTACACAAAGAGTGAAGATCAACTTGCAGATATCTTCACTAAGGCTGCTAGTCTTAAGGTTTGCACTCATGTCTTTGGCAAACTTGAGAGATTTAGAGTATGAACATTATAGAATTAGGGTTCTTGAGTCCCAATGGTGGCGCAAGAGAGAGGAGAGAATAAGAGACTCAAAAACTTGTTATTTCATTTCCGGCCATACATAGCCTTTTATATGGGATACATCAGCCAATGTTTAACCTAAACAAGTAAAAGACAAATGCACAAGAATACAAAGAGGACTGAGGCGTGGCAGAGGAGAGAGAGAGAGTGGGGGACCACAAAACCAACGGCTCTCTCTCTTAAACCCTAACGGCTCTCTTCCATCTTGGTTCATCCGAGACTTGTGCATTTACTTAGTTGGCGCCTTAGGTCTTGATCAGAAGTCCCCAACTTTGCACATTATCAAATGTGCAAGACTTGTGCATTTTGTGATAATACACAAGCTTAACACATTTGTCTAATCATGATCAATACTCCCCCTCAAGTTCAGACTTTGGAATCACCCTAAAGACTGAACTTGGAATGATCATGGCAACACCTCATTAAAAACCTTGATGTGGAAAACCACTTGGGACAAAACCACATCAAGGGAAAAAGAGTATGCTGCTCATGAATCAGGAGAGTTCTAATCATGGATAGCCACCAGCCCTAGTTTGCCAAAGACATGAGTGCAAACCTTAAGACTAGCAGCCTTTGTGAAGATGTCTGCAAGTTGATCTTCACTCTTTGTGTAACAAGGCAGTATGGTTCCATCTTCAATCTTCTCCCTTACCTTGTGACAATCAATCTCAATGTGTTTGGTCCTTTCATGAAACACTGAGTTGGTTGCAATGTGAATAGCAGCCTGGTTGTCACAATGGAAGGTGATTGGACTTGATTGCTCTATGCCAAAGTCCTTAAGCAAAGCCTTTAGCCATGTTAACTCAGTTGCAAGCTTCCTCATGGCCCTATACTCAGCTTCAGCACTAGAACAAGATACCACCTTCTGCTTCTTTGTCTTCCAAGTTACCAAGTTGCCTCCAATGAAGGTACAATAGCCGGTTGTTGATCTCCTATCACTCTTATCTCCAGCCCAATCTGCATCACAATAGCCAACAATTTCTGTGCTCTCATTCTTACCCATCCAAATACCTTGTTCAGTTGATCCTTTGAGATATCTGAGTATCCTCTCAATCAAACTCCAATGATACACTGTGGGTGATTGCATATGTTGGCTAACTTGATTCACAGCAAAACACAAGTCTGGTCTTGTGAGAGTGAGGTAGATAAGCTTCCCAACCAGCCTCCTATACAATGAGACATCCTTGAACTTGACTTCATCTGATTTCTCCCCCTTTCTATTGACTTGGTAGCCATCTTCAAGTGGAGTCTTTGCAATCTTGCAGTCAAGCATACTTGTTTCTGTCAACAAGTCTTTAACATACTTCCTTTGGGACAGAAACAATCCATCATTGAATCTGCAAACTTCAATGCCTAAGAAGTACTTCAACTCACCAAGGTCTTTGATATCAAAGGAACTGTTGAGAAACGCCTTTGTGGATTGAATCCCATCATTATCACTTCCTGTGATGATCAAATCATCCACATATATCAGAACTACCACCACTCCTTGAGCACTTTGAAGTGTGAACAATGTGTGATCAGATTGAGACTTCTTGAACCCATGGTCCATGAGAGTGTGGCTGAGCTTATGGTACCATGCCCTTGGTGATTGCTTCAGACCATAAATTGCCCTTCTCAGTCTCAACACTTCACCATCTTTACACAAGTGCTTCAAACCTGGTGGAGGAGTCATATACACTTCTTCTTCAAGTTCACCTTGTAGAAAAGCATTCTTCACATCCATTTGCCATAGAGTCCATGAGAGGTTTGTGGCTAAGCTCAATGTGACTCTCACTGTGTGAAGTTTAGCCACTGGTGCAAAGGTATCCGTATAGTCTTCTCCATAGGTTTGAGTGAACCCTCTTGCTACTAGCCTTGCCTTGTACCTCTCTATGTCTCCATTGCTTTTATACTTGATTGTGAAGACCCATTTAGAGCTAACAGTCTTCTTCCTTTTTGGCAGCTTCTCCACAATCCAAGTGTGGTTCCTCTCCATAGCTTCTTTCTCATCCTTTACTGCATCCATCCAAACCTTGATACCTTCAGCCTCTTCATAAGTCTTAGGAACTTGGTTTAGCTCAATCTTTCCAAGAAAGGCCTTGTGACTAGATGGTAGCAAGTCAATAGAACAAGTAGACTGACTAGGATGAGCTACTGCTTGGTTGTTGTAGTAGACTCTTGTCTTCATCCATTCTGATGGATCTTTCTTTTCCCTTGTGCTTCTCCTGAGTTGCTGAACCTGTTGATTAACCACTTCCTCATTACCCACTGCCTCTTGATAAACCATCTCATCCTCATCCACATCCAAGTCCACTTGGTTCTGATCTTGAGGTAGAGTGTCTTCTTGAGCTTGAGCCGGTTCCTGAGTGTGTGTTGCTGGTTCAGTATCCTCTTGTTGAGCTTCCTGGGTAGGTGTATCAGCCTTTTCTGGCCGTGGGGTGTCATTGCCCAAGTGATCCAACAAGTACTTCAAACTTGTAGCCAAATCAGAAGGTGATCTTGAGAGATCTTTCAAACCTTCCCAATCCTTCTTCTCATAGTAACTCTGCCCCTCAATGAACTTAACATCCCTTGAAACATAGGTCCTGTTGTTGCTTGGATCAAAACACTTGTAGCCCTTCTGAGTTGTGGAGTATCCAAGAAACATACACCTTGTGCTCTTAGCATCTAGCTTGTTCCTTTGATCTCCTGAGATATATACAAAACAAACACAACCAAACACACGTAAGTGTTCAATAAATGGTTTGGCTTTGTTCAATACCTCATATGGTGAAATGTCTTGAAGAACTCTAGTTGGGATCCTGTTGATGAGGTAGCATGCTGCCAACACTGCATCTCCCCAAAATCTCTTAGGAACATTGGTGTGGAACATCATGGACCTAGCAGCTTCCATGAGGTGTCTGTTCTTCCTTTCAGCCACACCATTTTGTTGGGGAGTATGGGGACAGCTTGTTTGATGAAGGATCCCACATTTGTTCAAGTGAGCTTTGAATCTTTGGCTTGTATACTCTCCTCCATTATCTGACCTAAACACTTTGATCTTGGCATTAAACTGATTAGTAACATAGTTTTGGAAATTTAAAAATGCATCAAACACCCTATCTTTAGATGGAAGCAAAGTTACCCAAGTATATTTTGATTTTTCATCTATGAAGGTCACAAAATACTTGTTTCTATCTCTAGACAGACAAGGTGAAGTCCAAACATCAGAGTGCACAAGATCAAAACAATGTTCATAGATAGTAGTTGATTTAGGAAAGACAGTTCTACAATGTTTGCCAAGAATACAAGCTTCACAAGTTGAATGATCAAAGCTAACATTAGGCAACATTAAGTTCAAAGCACGAGCATGAGGATGTCCTAGTCTAGCATGCCATAGGACATTTTGATTGAAAGAAAAACAGGATTTAAAAGCTAATGAATCCGAGTTGCTTGGAGAAGTGTCTTCAAGGAGGTAAAGCTCATCTTGTGTACCACCTCTTCCAATAACCTTTCCATTCTTAATATCCTGAAAACAAACATCATTAGGCCCAAAGATAACATTGCAATTCAAGTCTTTGGTGATCCTCTTAACCGACAGCAAGTTAGACTTAAACTTAGGAACATAGAATGCATCACTTTCCTTGTTAAATAATCTCAACTTTCCTGTACCTATTATTGGAATCCCTTGACCATCAGCTATAGTTACTCTTCCTAGGGCAGGTTTAATGTTCTCCAACAACTTAGCATTACTAATCATATGATGAGAAGCACCTGAATCTACTACCAACTTATGATCAGTTTTACTAAGCAATTTATGTGAGAATAAAGAGATACCAGAGAGTTTAGAGGCATAAGCCTTGATGAGATCCTCAAGGTCACTCTTCTTGACATACTCAGTGGCTGTGTAGAGTGCAAGCTCCCCTCCTTGAGCTGAAGTGGAGGCTGGTTCATTCACAGCTTCTTGTGAGATGTTTGCATTTGCCCTTGAGTTCTTGAACTTGTCTGGTTTGAGGTGGGGATGAAGGACCCAACACTTATCCTTGGAGTGGCCTTTCCTCTTGCAATGATCACAAAATGGCGCCTTCTTCTCCTCAGGTTTGAAGCCGGCTTTGTTGGCAGTCACCAACTCCCCCTTTCCTCCAAACAAACCAATGTTTCCTTCTTCCTTTTGGAGCCTTGAGCACACCTCTTCAAAATCAGGAAGTGTAGTCTCCCTTAGGATCTTCATGATGGCATCATTGTAAACCGGATTCAAGTTGAGTAGAAGGCCAAAGATCTTGTCTTGCTCCTTTCTCTCAATGAGAACCTTGGGGTTTAAAGTGCTTGGCCTTAGCATCTCAAGTTCAGACCATGCTGAAGAGAACTTCCCAAGATACTTGGTAAAGTCATGGTCTTCTTGTTTCAGCTCATTTATGGCCTTCTTCACCTCATATACTCTGCTCAGATTTGAAACATCTCCATAAATCTTCTTGAGAGTATCCCACAGTGACTTGGCTGTCTCACAATGAGAATAAGCTTCAAGGATTGATGGGTCAAGAGAGTTTTGGAGAAAACCAAGCACAAGCTGATCTTCTTGAAACCATTTAGCTTCTGCCTTCTTGGTTTCTTCATCCTTCTTCTTAGCTTCATCTTCTTCAGTTGGAGTTTTATCCTCCAAAATGTGATCCCACAAACCTCTTCCACAAATGGCAGTCTTGATGGTCCTTTGCCATGTCCTGTAGTTGATTCCTTTGAGCAAAACAGGAACAGCAGTAGGCCTCAAGATAGAGCTGAGATGAGAAGAGTCTTCCATTGTTTACAACCGGATAGAGAAGATGAGAGCCTTGGATGACCGAGAAGAGTAAGCAAGCGTCTAGGGTTTTGGACCGAGAAACAAAGGAGGTCTGAGCAAGTTTCCAGTTTTGGAACAGAGAGTAATGAGGAGAATGAGTGAAAAACAGAGAAAGATTGAGGTTTAGAAGCTTGTAGAACCGGAAGAATGAAGAGAGAGAGGATTAGGGTTTGTAGCCGAGAGAATGTGTAACCAAGAGAATGAAGAATAAGATAGAGATTTGAGAGAGTAGAGATCAATGCTCTGATACCATGAGAGATTTAGAGTATGAACATTATAGAATTAGGGTTCTTGAGTCCCAATGGTGGCGCAAGAGAGAGGAGAGAATAAGAGACTCAAAAACTTGTTATTTCATTTCTGGTCATACATAGCCTTTTATATGGGATACATCAGCCAATGTTTAACCTAAACAAGTAAAAGACAAATGCACAAGAATACAAAGAGGACTGAGGCGTGGCAGAGGAGAGAGAGAGAGTGGGGGACCACAAAACCAACGGCTCTCTCTCTTAAACCCTAACGGCTCTCTTCCATCTTGGTTCATCCGAGACTTGTGCATTTACTTAGTTGGCGCCTTAGGTCTTGATCAGAAGTCCCCAACTTTGCACATTATCAAATGTGCAAGACTTGTGCATTTTGTGATAATACACAAGCTTAACACATTTGTCTAATCATGATCAATAAAACTAGGGCTAGTGGCCATTCATGATTAGAACTCTCCTGATTCATGAGCAACATACTCTTTTTCCCTTGATGTGGTTTTGTCCCAAGTGGTTTTCCACATCAAGGTTTTTAATGAGGTGTTGCCATGATCATTCCAAGTTCAGTCTTTAGGGTGATTCCAAAGTCTGAACTTGAGGGGGAGTATTGATCATGACAAAAACAAATGTGCAAAGGCTGTGTTTTATCAAAGAGTGCACAAGCTTTGCACATTTGATAATGTGCAACAATGGGACTTTGTGTGATGCTTAAAAGGAGCTATACTCGTTTAAGAAGAGCAAGACTTGGTTTGATTATGCATTTGACCGTTGGAGCTTAAGAGAGGAAGAGTGGCTGGTGTGGACCGCAAGTAGGACCACTCTCTCTCTCATGTCTGCTGCAGTTCAGAACTTTGTCTTATGCTCATTTGTCTCTTACCTAATTAGGTTAAACACTTATCTGATTGTAGCTCCTATAAAAGCATGTGTAACACAAAAAATATATGATAAGGTTTTTGAACCTCCCATTCTATCTCTCTTTACTCTCTCTCGCTGGAAAATGCTCAAGAACCCTAAATCTCACTCATCTTGATTCTCTAAAAACATCAGTCCATACTCCCAAGAGTGAGAGTGACATGTCTTGTAACCACTTTCTCCTTTAAACACACATGTGACTCTTCTTGAGTATGATTCTTGACAGACATATGTTTGGCCCCAACTTTGCACATTCTTGATTGTCTGAATATATAAGTGCCCCAACTTTGCACTTCATAATTTGGCCCTGACTTTGCACATGATGATCTTGCCCCAACTTTGCACATTGATCATCTGTCTGTATGTGTCTGTGTCTGTGTCTGTCTCTGTGTCTGTGTGCCCCAACTTTGCACATTGCACATCTTGATAGTTACCTTTGTTGCTCACTTAGGCATTGCTTTGCTTTGCTTTGCTTGCTTGTTCTCAACACCAAGGCTTCTTCATGGAATGAGGCTCGGCTTTGTCTTCATGACTTCAGCCTCTCCTCATCCATTTTATCTTCCTCTCTAATACTAAATTCTCCAATCCATGACACATAGGTTTCAAGAAGTTTTGTTTAAAAAGTTTTGTTTAGGATTATCATAGGAACTTTTAGAAGGTCAAAGTGTCTTTCTAGTATTTAGAAGGTTATTTAGGGGTGTTACAAACGATAATAAACTTGTATAATATGATTCTCATTCTACCTTTAGGAGCATACAAAATCTTACTTATAGTTGTCTAACCTCACCTAAAATCTCCAATCCATGACACATATGTTTCAAGAATTGTTGATTAAAATTTTTTGTTAAGGATTCTCATAGGACCTTTTACAAGATGCAGTGTCTTTCTAGTATTTAGACGAGTTACCTAGGGGTGTTACAAACGAACATAAACTTGTATAAAATGCTTCTCATTCTACCTTAAGGAGCATACAGAAACTTACTTAGAGTTGTCCTACCTTACCTAAATTCTCCAATCCATGACATATATGTTTCAAGAAGTTTAGGTTAAAATTTTTTATTTAGGATTCTCATAGGACCTTTTAGAAGATCAAAGTGTCTTTCTAGTCTTTTGGAGGGGTTACTTAGTTGTGTTACAAACGAACATAAACATGTACAACATGCTTCTCATTCTACCTTTGGGAGCATACAAAAACTTACTTATAGTTGTCTTACCGCACCTAAATTCTCCAATCCAAGACACATAGGTTTCAAGAAGTTTTGTTTAAAATGTTTTGTTTTGGATTATCATAGGAACTTTTAGAAGGTCAAAGTGTCTTTCTAGTGTTTTGGAGGGGTTACTTAGTTGTGTTACAAACGAACATAAACATGTACAACTTGCTTCTCATTCTACCTTTGGGAGCATACAAAAACATACTTATAGTTGTCTTACCGCACCTAAATTCTCCAATCCATGACACATAGGCTTCAAGAAGTTTTGTTTAAAAAGTTTCGTTTAGGATTATCATAGGAACTTTTAGAAGGTCAAAGTATCTTTCTAGTATTTAGAAGGGTTATTTAGGGGTGTTACAAACGAACATAAACTTATATAAAATGATTCTCATTCTACCTTTAGGAGCATACAAAATCTTACTTATAGTTGTCTAACCTCACCTAAAATCTCCAATCCTTGACACATATGTTTCAAGAATTGTTGTTTAAAAAGTTTTATTTTGGATTCTCATAGGACCTTTTACAAGATCAAAGTGTCTTTCTAGTATTTAGACGGGTTACTTAGGGGTGTTACAAACGAACATAAACTTGTATAAAATGCTTCTCATTCTACCTTAAGGAGCAAAAACTTACTTATAGTTGTCTTACCTCACCTAAATTCTCCAATCCATGACATATATGTTTCAAGAAGTTTTGGTTAAAAAGTTTTATTTAGGATTCTCATAGGACCTTTTAGAAGATAAAAGTGTCTTTCTAGTCTTTTAGAAGGGTTACTTAGTGGTGTTACAAACGAACAAAAACATGTACAACATGCTTCTCCTTCTACCTTTAGGAGCATACAAAAACTTACTTATAATTGTCTAACCTCACCTAAATTCACCAATCCATGACACATATGTTTCAAGAAGTTTTGTTTAAAAAGTTTTGTTTAGGATTCTCATAGCACCTTTTAGAAGAATAAAGTTTCTTTCTAGTCATTTAGAAGGGTTACTTAGGGATATTACAAACGAACAAAAACTTGTATAAAATGCTTCTCATTCTACCTTTAGGAGCATACAAAAACTTACCTATAGTTGTCTTACCTCACCTAAATTCTCCAATCCATGATACATATATGTTTCAAGAAGTTTTGGTTAAAAAGTTTTATTGAGGATTCTCATAGGACCTTTTAGAAGATCAAAGTGTCTTTCTAGCCTATTAGAGGGGTTACTTAGTTTTGTTACAATCGAACATAAACATGTACAACATGCTTCTCATTGTACCTTTGGGAGCACACCAAAACTTACTTATAGTTGTCTTACCTCACCTAAATTCTCCAATCCATGACATATATGTTTCAAGAAGTTTTGTTTATAAAATTTTGTTGAGGATTCTCACGGGACCTTTTAGAAGATCAAAGTGTCTTTCTAGTCTTTTGGAGGGGTTACTTAGTTGTGTTACAAACGAACATAAACATGTACAACATGCTTCTCATTCTACCTTTGGGAGCATACAAAAACTTACTTATAGTTGTCTTACCGCACCTAAATTCTCCAATCCATGACACATAGGTTTTAAGAAGTTTTGTTTAAAAAGTTTTGTTTAGGATTATCATAGGAACTTTTAGAAGGTCAAAGTGTCTTTCTAGTATTTAGAAGGGTTATTTAGGGGTGTTACAAACGAACATAAACTTGTATAAAATTCTTCTCATTCTACCTTAAGGAGCATACAGAAACTTACTTAGAGTTGTCCTACCTTACCTAAATTCTCCAATCCATGACATATATGTTTCAAGAAGTTTAGGTTAAAAAATTTTATTTAGGATTCTCATAGCACCTTTTAGAATAATAAAGTGTCTTTCTAGTCATTTAGAAGGGTTACATAGGGATATTACAAACGAACAAAAACTTGTATAAAATGCTTCTCATTCTACCTTTAGGAGCATACAAAAACTTACCTATAGTTGTCTTACCTCACCTAAATTCTCCAATCCATGATACATATATGTTTCATGAAGTTTTGGTTAAAAATTTTTATTGAGGATTCTCATAGGACCTTTTAGAAGATTAAAGTGTCTTTCTAGCCTATTAGAGGGGTTACTTAGTTATGTTACAATCGAACATAAACATGTACAACATGCTTCTCATTGTACCTTTGGGAGCACACCAAAACTTACTTATAGTTGTCTTACCTCACCTAAATTCTCCAATCCATGACATATATGTTTCAAGAAGTTTTGTTTATAAAATTTTGTTGAGGATTCTCACGGGACCTTTTAGAAGATCAAAGTGTTTTTCTAGTGTTTTGGAGGGGTTACTTAGTTGTGTTACAAACGAACATAAACATGTACAACATGCTTCTCATTCTACCTTTGGGAGCATACAAAAACATACTTATAGTTGTCTTACCGCACCTAAATTCTCCAATCCATGACACATAGGCTTCAAGAAGTTTTGTTTAAAAAGTTTCGTTTAGGATTATCATAGGAACTTTTAGAAGGTCAAAGTGTCTTTCTAGTATTTACAAGGGTTACTTAGGGGTGTTACAAACGAACATAAACTTGTATAAAATTCTTCTCATTCTACCTTAAGGAGCATACAGAAACTTACTTAGAGTTGTCCTACCTTACCTAAATTCTCCAATCCATGACATATATGTTTCAAGAAGTTTAGGTTAAAAAATTTTATTTAGGATTCTCATAGGACCTTTTAGAAGATCAAAGTGTCTTTCTAGTCTTTTGGAGGGGTTACTTAGTTGTGTTACAAACGAACATAAACATGTACAACATGCTTCTCATTCTACCTTTGGGAGCATACAAAAACTTACTTATAGTTGTCTTACCGCACCTAAATTCTCCAATCCATGACACATAGGTTTCAAGAAGTTTTGTTTAAAATGTTTTGTTTTGGATTATCATAGGAACTTTTAGAAGGTCAAAGTGTCTTTCTAGTGTTTTGGAGGGGTTACTTAGTTGTGTTACAAACGAACATTATTGATCATGATGAGATTCTATTGAAGTGAAGATCTCATAGTGAACTATATTGGACGTGAGCTATATTCAATATAGTGAACTATACTGGACGTGAGCTATATTCAATATAGTGAACTATACTGGACGTGGGATTACATAGTACACTATATCAGAACACTAGTGTTGTGTAAGCTTCTTTAGGTTAAGCATTTTAGTCTTATGTATCCCATATAAAAGCTTGTAATTGAGACAAAAATGAAGTAAGGGTTTGAAACCTCATTTTCTCTCTAGTTCTGCGCCTCCTCTCTCTTAAACTCTCAAGAACCCTAATATTGATTCTCTAAAAACTATCATGGTATCAGAGCAATGTTCCTCATTCTCTTGATTTTCTCTCTTGATTCATCATTCTCTAAGTTCTTGTTTACTCTCGGTCTAAAACCCTAACTCTCTCTCACTTTATTCTCTCGGTTTCTAAGCCTCATTCTCTAGGTTCTCTCTGTTCTAAAATCATCACACTTGTTCTTAAGCTTTCATTCTCTCAGTTTCTTCATACTCTCTGTCCTAAAACCCTAAGAACTGTTCTAAGATTCAGTCTCTCGGTCCTCTCAGTTTCTGTCCTAAACTTGTTCAGTCTTGGTTCTTTAGTCTTCAAATACTATCTCTCAGCTTCTCACCATGGAAGACATGACTCACATCAGCTCAAGCTTTAGGCCTACTGCCATACCAGTTGTACTCAAAGGTATCAACTATAGGACATGGCAAAGGACCATCAAGACTGCTATTTGTGGAAGAGGTTTGTGGGAACACATCTTGGAGGATAAAACACCAACTGAAGAAGATGAAGCCAAGAAGAAGGATGAGGAAACTAAGAAGGCAGAAGCTAAATGGTTTCAAGAAGATCAGCTTGTGCTTGGCTTTCTCCAAAACTCTCTTGACCCATCCATCCTTGAAGCTTATTCTCATTGTGAGACAGCCAAGTCACTGTGGGATACTCTCAAGAAGATTTATGGAGATGTTTCAAATCTGAGCAGAGTATATGAGGTGAAGAAGGCCATAAATGAGCTGAAACAAGAAGACCATGACTTTACCAAGTATCTTGGGAAGTTCTCTTCAGCATGGTCTGAACTTGAGATGCTAAGGCCAAGCACTTTAAACCCCAAGGTTCTCATTGAGAGAAAGGAGCAAGACAAGATCTTTGGCCTTCTACTCAACTTGAATCCGGTTTACAATGATGCTATCATGAAGATCCTAAGGGAGACTACACTTCCTGATTTTGAAGAGGTGTGCTCAAGGCTCCAAAAGGAAGAAGGAAACATTGGTTTGTTTGGAGGAAAGGGGGAGTTGGTGACTGCCAACAAAGCCGGCTTCAAAACTGAGGAGAAGAAGGCGCCATTTTGTGATCATTGCAAGAGGAAAGGTCACTCCAAGGATAAGTGTTGGGTCCTTCATCCCCACCTCAAACCAGACAAGTTCAAGAACTCAAGGGCAAATGCAAACATCTCACAAGAAGCTGTGAATGAACCAGCCTCCACTTCAGCTCAAGGAGGGGAGCTTGCACTCTACACAGCCACTGAGTATGTCAAGAAGAGTGACCTTGAGGATCTCATCAAGGCTTATGCCTCTAAACTCTCTGGTATCTCTTTATTTTCACATAAATTGCTTAGTAAAACTGATCATAAGTTGGTAGTAGATTCAGGAGCTTCTCACCATATGATTAGTAATGCTAAGTTGTTGGAGAACATTAAACCTGCCCTAGGAAGAGTAACTATAGCTGATGGTCAAGGGATTCCAATAATAGGTACAGGAAAGTTGAGATTATTTAACAAGGAAAGTGATGCATTCTATGTTCCTAAGTTTAAATCTAACTTGCTGTCGGTTAAAAGGATCACTAAAGACTTGAATTGCAATGTTATCTTTGGGCCTAATGAAGTTTGTTTTCAGGATATTAAGAATGGAAAGGTTATTGGAAGAGGTGGTACACAAGATGAGCTTTACCTCCTTAAAGACACTTCTCCAAGCAACTCGGATACTTTAGCTTTTAAATCCTGTTTTTCTTTCAATCAAAATATCCTATGGCATGCTAGACTAGGACATCCCCATGCTCGTGCTTTGAACTTAATGTTGCCTAATGTTAGCTTTGATCATTCAACTTGTGAAGCTTGTATTCTTGGCAAACATTGTAGAACTGTCTTTCCTAAATCAACTACTATCTATGAACATTGTTTTGATCTTGTGCACTCTGATGTTTGGACTTCACCTTGTCTGTCTAGAGATAGAAACAAGTATTTTGTGACCTTCATAGATGAAAAATCAAAATATACTTGGGTAACTTTGCTTCCATCTAAAGATAGGGTGTTTGATGCATTTTTAAATTTCCAAAACTATGTTACTAATCAGTTTAATGCCAAGATCAAAGTGTTTAGGTCAGATAATGGAGGAGAGTATACTAGCCAAAGATTCAAAGCTCACTTGAACAAATGTGGGATCCTTCATCAAACAAGCTGTCCCCATACTCCCCAACAAAATGGTGTGGCTGAAAGGAAGAACAGACACCTCATGGAAGCTGCTAGGTCCATGATGTTCCACACCAATGTTCCTAAGAGATTTTGGGGAGATGCAGTGTTGGCAGCATGCTATCTCATCAACAGGATCCCAACTAGAGTTCTTCAAGACATTTCACCATATGAGGTATTGAACAAAGCCAAACCATCTATTGAACACTTACGTGTGTTTGGTTGTGTTTGTTTTGTATATATCTCAGGAGATCAAAGGAACAAGCTAGATGCTAAGAGCACAAAGTGTATGTTTCTTGGATACTCCACAACTCAGAAGGGCTACAAGTGTTTTGATCCAAGCAACAATAGGACCTATGTTTCAAGGGATGTTAAGTTCATTGAGGGGCAGAGTTACTATGAGAAGAAGGATTGGGAAGGTTTGAAAGATCTCTCAAGATCACCTTCTGATTTGGCTACAAGTTTGAAGTACTTGTTGGATCACTTGGGCAATGACACCCCACGGCCAGAAAAGGCTGAGACACCTACCCAGGAAGCTCAACAAGAGGATACTGAACCAGCAACACACACTCAGGAACCGGCTCAAGCTCAAGAAGACACTCTACCTCAAGATCAGAACCAAGTGGACTTGGATATGGATGAGGATGAGATAGTTTATCAAGAGGCAGTGGGTAATGAGGAAGTGGTTGATCAACAGGTTCAGCAACTCAGGAGAAGCACAAGGGAAAAGAAAGATCCATCAGAATGGATGAAGACAAGAGTCTACTACAACAACCAAGCAGTAGCTCATCCTAATCAGTCTACTTGTTCTATTGACTTGCTACCATCTAGTCACAAGGCCTTTCTTGGAAAGATTGAGCTAAACCAGGTTCCTAAGACTTATGAAGAGGCTGAGGGTATCAAGGTTTGGATGGATGCAGTAAAGGATGAGAAAGAAGCTATGGAGAGGAACCATACTTGGATTGTAGAGAAGCTGCCGAAAAAGAAGAAGACTGTTAGCTCTAAATGGGTCTTCACAATCAAGTATAAAAGCAATGGAGACATAGAGAGGTACAAGGCAAGGCTAGTAGCAAGGGGATTCACTCAAACCTATGGAGAAGACTATACCGATACCTTTGCACCAGTGGCTAAACTTCACACAGTGAGAGTCACATTGAGCTTAGCCACCAACCTCTCATGGAATCTATGGCAAATGGATGTGAAGAATGCTTTTCTACAAGGTGAACTTGAAGAGGAAGTGTATATGACTCCACCACCAGGATTGAAGCACTTGTGTAAAGATGATGAGGTATTGAGGTTGAGAAGGGCGATTTATGGCTTGAAACAATCACCAAGGGCATGGTACCATAAGCTTAGTCACACTCTCATGGACCATGGTTTCAAGAAGTCTCAATCTGATCACACATTGTTCACGCTTCAAAGTGCCCAAGGAGTGGTGGTAGTTCTGATATATGTGGATGATTTGATTATCACAGGAAGTGATAATGATGGGATTCAGTCTACAAAGGATTTCCTCAAGAGTTCCTTTGATATTAAAGACCTTGGAGAGTTGAAGTACTTCTTGGGCATTGAAGTTTGCAGATTCAATGATGGGTTGTTTCTGTCCCAAAGGAAGTATGTTAAGGACTTGTTGACAGAAACAAGTATGCTTGATTGCAAGATTGCAAAGACTCCTCTTGAAGATGGCTACCAAGTCAATAGAAAGGGGGAGAAATCGGATGAAGTCAAGTTCAAGGATGTCTCATTGTATAGGAGGCTGGTTGGGAAGCTTATCTACCTCACTCTCACAAGACCAGACTTATGCTTTGCTGTGAATCAAGTTAGTCAACATATGCAATCACCCACAGTGTATCATTGGAGTTTGATTGAAAGGATACTCAGATATCTCAAAGGATCAACTGAACAAGGTATTTGGATGGGTAAGAATGAGAGCACAGAGATTGTTGGCTATTGTGATGCAGATTGGGCTGGAGATAAGAGTGATAGGAGATCAACAACCGGCTATTGTACCTTCATTGGAGGCAACTTGGTAACTTGGAAGACAAAGAAGCAGAAGGTGGTATCTTGTTCTAGTGCTGAAGCTGAGTATAGGGCAATGAGGAAGCTTGCAACCGAGTTAACATGGCTGAAGGCTCTGCTCAAGGACTTTGGCATAGATCAATCAAGTCCAATCACCTTCCATTGTGACAACCAGGCTGCCATTCATATTGCAACCAACTCAGTGTTTCATGAGAGGACAAAACACATTGAGATTGATTGTCACAAGGTAAGGGAGAAGATTGAAGATGGAACCATTCTGCCTTGTTACACAAAGGGTGAAGATCAGCTTGCAGACATCTTCACAAAGGCTGCTAGTCTTAAGGTTTGCACTCATGTTTTTGGCAAACTAGGGCTGGTGGCTATCCATGATTAGAACTCTCCTGATTCATGAGCAGCATACTCTTTTTCCCTTGATGTGGTTTTGTCCCAAGTGGTTTTCCACATCAAGGTTTTTAATGAGGTGTTGCCATGATCATTCCAAGTTCAGTCTTTAGGGTGATTCCAAAGTCTGAACTTGAGGGGGAGTATTGATCATGATGAGATTCTATTGAAGTGAAGATCTCATAGTGAACTATATTGGACGTGAGCTATATTCAATATAGTGAACTATACTGGACGTGAGCTATATTCAATATAGTGAACTATACTGGACGTGGGATTACATAGTACACTATATCAGAACACTAGTGTTGTGTAAGCTTCTTTAGGTTAAGCATTTTAGTCTTATGTATCCCATATAAAAGCTTGTAATTGAGACAAAAATGAAGTAAGGGTTTGAAACCTCATTTTCTCTCTAGTTCTGCGCCTCCTCTCTCTTAAACTCTCAAGAACCCTAATATTGATTCTCTAAAAACTATCAAACATAAACATGTACAACATGCTTCTCATTCTACCTTTGGGAGCATACAAAAACATACTTATAGTTGTCTTACCGCACCTAAATTCTCCAATCCATGACACATAGGCTTCAAGAAGTTTTGTTTAAAAAGTTTCGTTTAGGATTATCATAGGAACTTTTAGAAGGTCAAAGTGTCTTTCTAGTATTTAGAAGGGTTATTTAGGGGTGTTACAAACGAACATAAACTTGTATAAAATGATTCTCATTCTACCTTTAGGAGCATACAAAATTTTACTTATAGTTGTCTAACCTCACCTAAAATCTCCAATCCTTGACACATATGTTTCAAGAATTGTTGTTTAAAAAGTTTTATTTTGGATTCTCATAGGACCTTTTACAAGATCAAAGTGTCTTTCTAGTATTTAGACGGGTTACTTAGGGGTGTTACAAACGAACATAAACTTGTATAAAATGCTTCTCATTTTACCTTAAGGAGCAAAAACTTACTTATAGTTGTCTTACCTCACCTAAATTCTCCAATCCATGACATATATGTTTCAAGAAGTTTTGGTTAAAATGTTTTATTTAGGATTTTCATAGGACCTTTTAGAAGATCAAAGTGTCTTTCTAGTCTTTTAGAAGGGTTACTTAGTGGTGTTACAAACGAACAAAAACATGTACAACATGCTTCTCCTTCTACCTTTAGGAGCATACAAAAACTTACTTATAATTGTCTAACCTCACCTAAATTCACCAATCCATGACACATATGTTTCAAGAATTTTTGTTTAAAAAGTTTTGTTTAGGATTCTCATAGCACCTTTTAGAAGAATAAAGTTTCTTTCTAGTCATTTAGAAGGGTTACTTAGGGATATTACAAACGAACAAAAACTTGTATAAAATGCTTCTCATTCTCCCTTTAGGAGCATACAAAAACTTACCTATAGTTGTCTTACCTCACCTAAATTCTCCAATCCATGATACATATATGTTTCAAGAAGTTTTGGTTAAAAAATTTTATTGAGGATTCTCATAGGACCTTTTAGAAGATCAAAGTGTCTTTCTAGCCTATTAGAGGGGTTACTTAGTTGTGTTACAAACGAACATAAACATGTACAACATGCTTCTCATTCTACCTTTGGGAGCATACAAAAACTTAGTTAGAGTTGTCTTACCGCACCTAAATTCTCCAATCCATGACACATAAGTTTCAAGAAGTTTTGTTTAAAAAGTTTTGTTTAGGATTATCATAGGAACTTTTAGAAGGTCAAAGTGTCTTTCTAGTGTTTTGGAGGGATTACTTAGTTGTGTAACAAACGAACATAAACATTTACAACATGCTTCTCATTATACCTTTGGGAGCATACAAAAACTTACTTATAGTTGTCTTACCGCACCTAAATTCTCCAATCCATGACACATAGGCTTCAAGAAGTTTTGTTTAAAAAGTTTCGTTTAGGATTATCATACTAACTTTTAGAAGGTCAAAGTGTCTTTCTAGTATTTAGAAGGGTTATTTAGGGGTGTTACAAACGAACATAAACTTGTATAAAATGATTCTCATTCTACATTTAGGAGCATACAAAATCTTACTTATAGTTGTCTAACCTCACCTAAAATCTCCAATCCCTGACACATATGTTTCAAGAATTGTTGTTTAAAAAGTTTTGTTTGGGATTCTCATAGGACCTTTTACAAGATCAAAGTGTCTTTCCAATATTTAGATGGGTTACTTAGGGGTGTTACAAACGAACATAAACTTTTATAAAATGCTTCTCATTCTACCTTAAGGAGCAAAAACTTACTTATAGTTTTCTTACCTCACCTAAATTCTCCAATCCATGACATATATGTTTCAAGAAGTTTTGGTTAAAAAGTTTTATTTAGGATTCTCATAGGACCTTTTAGAAGATCAAAGTGTCTTTCTAGTTTTTTAGAAGGGTTACTTAGTGGTGTTACAAACGAACAAAAACATGTACAACATGCTTCTCCTTCTACCTTTAGGAGCATACAAAAACTTACTTATAATTGTCTAACCTCACCTAAATTCACCAATCCATGACACATATGTTTCAAGAAGTTTTGTTTAAAAAGTTTTGTTTAGGATTCTCATAGCACCTTTTAGAAGAATAAAGTTTATTTCTAGTCATTTAGAAGGGTTACTTAGGGATATTACAATCGAACATAAACATGTACAACATGCTTCTCATTGTACCTTTGGGAGCATACAAAAACTTACTTATAGTTGTCTTACCGCACCTAAATTCTCCAATCTATGACACATAGGTTTCAAGAAGTTTTGTTTAAAAAGTTTTGTTGAGGATTCTCACGGGACCTTTTAGAAGATCAAAGTGTCTTTCTAGTCTTTTGGAGGGGTTACTTAGTTGTGTTACAAACGAACATAAACATGTACAACATGCTTCTCATTCTACCTTTGGGAGCATACAAAAACTTACTTATAGTTGTCTTACCGCACCTAAATTCTCCAATCCATGACACATAGGTTTCAAGAAGTTTTGTTTAAAAAGTTTTGTTTAGGATTATCATAGGAACTTTTAGAAGGTCAAAGTGTCTTTCTAGTATTTAGAAGGGTTATTTAAGGGTGTTACAAACGAACATAAACTTGTATAAAATTCTTCTCATTCTACCTTAAGGAGCATACAGAAACTTACTTAGAGTTGTCCTACCTTACCTAAATTCTCCAATCCATGACATATATGTTTCAAGAAGTTTAGGTTAAAATTTTTTATTTAGGATTCTCATAGCACCTTTTAGAAGAATAAAGTTTCTTTCTAGTCATTTAGAAGGGTTACTTAGGGATATTACAAACGAACAAAAACTTGTATAAAATGCTTCTCATTCTCCCTTTAGGAGCATACAAAAACTTACCTATAGTTGTCTTACCTCACCTAAATTCTCCAATCCATGATACATATATGTTTCAAGAAGTTTTGGTTAAAAATTTTTATTGAGGATTCTCATAGGACCTTTTAGAAGATCAAAGTGTCTTTCTAGCCTATTAGAGGGGTTACTTAGTTGTGTTACAAACGAACATAAACATGTACAACATGCTTCTCATTCTACCTTTGGGAGCATACAAAAACTTAGTTAGAGTTGTCTTACCGCACCTAAATTCTCCAATCCATGACACATAAGTTTCAAGAAGTTTTGTTTAAAAAGTTTTGTTTAGGATTATCATAGGAACTTTTAGAAGGTCAAAGTGTCTTTCTAGTGTTTTGGAGGGATTACTTAGTTGTGTAACAAACGAACATAAACATTTACAACATGCTTCTCATTATACCTTTGGGAGCATACAAAAACTTACTTATAGTTGTCTTACCGCACCTAAATTCTCCAATCCATGACACATAGGCTTCAAGAAGTTTTGTTTAAAAAGTTTCGTTTAGGATTATCATACTAACTTTTAGAAGGTCAAAGTGTCTTTCTAGTATTTAGAAGGGTTATTTAGGGGTGTTACAAACGAACATAAACTTGTATAAAATGATTCTCATTCTACATTTAGGAGCATACAAAATCTTACTTATAGTTGTCTAACCTCACCTAAAATCTCCAATCCCTGACACATATGTTTCAAGAATTGTTGTTTAAAAAGTTTTGTTTGGGATTCTCATAGGACCTTTTACAAGATCAAAGTGTCTTTCCAATATTTAGATGGGTTACTTAGGGGTGTTACAAACGAACATAAACTTTTATAAAATGCTTCTCATTCTACCTTAAGGAGCAAAAACTTACTTATAGTTTTCTTACCTCACCTAAATTCTCCAATCCATGACATATATGTTTCAAGAAGTTTTGGTTAAAAAGTTTTATTTAGGATTCTCATAGGACCTTTTAGAAGATCAAAGTGTCTTTCTAGTCTTTTAGAAGGGTTACTTAGTGGTGTTACAAACGAACAAAAACATGTACAACATGCTTCTCCTTCTACCTTTAGGAGCATACAAAAACTTACTTATAATTGTCTAACCTCACCTAAATTCACCAATCCATGACACATATGTATTGAAGTGGAGATCACATAGTGCACTATATTGAAGAAGAGATCTCATATTGAACTACACTGGACGTGAACTATACTGGGCGTGAACTATACTGAATGCGAACTATACTGGACGTGAGACTACATAGTTGACTATATCAGAACAACACTAGTATCTTGTAAGACAAAATCCTGTCACACTCTTGTGACCGTTGGAGCCTTCTCTGCTTTTGTTTAAAGTTGTGTAGCCCTAGTTTTATGCATATATAACTCTTGTAAAGTTCCCATTTGATAATTAAGAGAATTATTCTTCTCTGAAAACTTATTATCTCTCTCATTCTCTCTCTCACTCTCTGCGCCAGAAACCCTAAGAAAGGTTCTGTGCCTCTCTCACAAATCTCACAAATTCTACCTGTTCTACTACATTCTCTCAACTTAATCTTATTATTCTGACATGGTATCAGAGCTATAAGCTTCTGTACCTCATTTACTTCCGCTGAATCTTTTAAAATCCTGTTCTTGAGTTCTTAAGCTGTTAAGTTCATTTCTCAGATCTTATAAGCCCATTTCGTTTTCTTCTTGTGTTATCTGTGTGTTGAGAAATCTCTATTTTATCTTGAATACTCCCTCCTTGCTTCATATCAGTTTCAGCAATGGAGAACTCAAGAGTTGTGATTCCTGTGATTTTGAAAGGCTCAAACTATATTGTTTGGGCTAGAATGGTAAAATCTGCACTTGGAGGCAGAGGTCTGTGGAAGTATATCCTGAGTGAAACTGCTCCACAGAAGGTGTTTAAGGCCAGGTCCGAAGCTGAAGCCAAGAAAGGAGCTGATGCAGAGACTAAAGGCATTGATGAGTCTCTTGAAGAAGTGGCTGAAGCAGAAGAAGAGGCGTGGATGCAAGGGGACCAGAATGTGCTCTCTATACTCCAAAGCTCACTGGACCAGCACCTATTGGAAGCCTACTCTTACTGTGTAACTTCTAAGCAGCTGTGGGATACTCTTGAGAAGGTTTATGGGAATAAATCAAATTTAACAAGAGTCTTTGAAGTAAAGCTGGCCATTAACAATCTCCAGCAAGGAGATATGGAGTTTAAAGCTCATTTTGGGAAGTTTAGCTCACTGTGGTCAGAGCTGGAGATGCTGAGGCCACCAAGCAGTGATCCTTTGGTGCTGCAAGAAAGGAGAGAGCAAGATAAAGTATTTGCTCTTCTGCTCACCTTGAACTCATCCTATAATTCCTTGATCAAGCATATCCTAAGGGCAGAGACTCTACCTGACATTGATGATGTGTGTGGGCAAATTCAGAAGGAACAAGGCTCATTTGGGTTGTTCAAAGGAAAAGGAGAGCTGGTAACCGCAAACAAGGGGCTGTACAAGGTTGATGAGAGGAAAAACTATGGAGGTGACCAGAGAGGAGTCTTGATGTGTGATTTTTGCAAAAAGAGTGGGCATTTGAAGGACAGATGCTGGCGCCTTCACCCTAACCTCAGACTACCGTTTCACAACAATAGGTTCAAAGATCAAAGGGCAAACTACTCATATGGTGCGGCTGGACCAGGTTCTTCTTCAGTGCAGCAATGTGATGAAAGAAGAGCAATGATGGTTCATCAAGCACCAGCTGTGACTACTCAGAATGATGTGGTAAGGAGGTCAGACCTTGAGGCTCTCATCAAAGCTCTCAAGGAGAACTCTGGTATGACCCTTGGTACTTCTCTTTTTGCATCAAACAAACTGAAACCTTTGATTATTGATTCAGGAGCCTCTCATCATATGATAAGTGATTCTAAGTTGATAAACAATGTTAAACCTGCCTTAGGAAGCGTAGTGATTGCAAATGGTGATAAAATTCCAATACAAGGCATAGGAAATCTGAAAATGTTTAACAAAGAATCTAAAGCCTTCTTTATGCCCAGTTTCACATCCAACTTAGTTTCTGTAAAAAGGATAGCCACTGACTTGAACTGCAATGTTATTTTCAGTCCTAATGATGTTGTGTTTCAGGATATTAAAACCAGTAAGTTGATTGGGAAAGGTGTGACAAAGGATGAGCTCTACATGGTTGAAGACACCAATCCTCCGTCTGAACTATCTGCTGCTTTATCTACTGCTTTATCTACTTGTGTCCTTGTGGATGATTCTATTTGGCATGCTAGATTAGGACATCCACACTCTAGGGCTTTAGGAATCTTATTACCTTCGGTTTCTTTTAAAAATGATGATTGTGAGGCTTGTATCCTTGGTAAACATTGCAAATCTGTTTTTCCAGCTTCTAAAACTGCTTATGAAAACTGCTTTGACCTTGTTCACTCTGATGTATGGACTGCTCCGTGTGTGTCTAGAGAAAACCATAAGTACTTTGTCACATTCATTGATGAAAAATCTAAATATACTTGGATAACACTGATGCAAACTAAGGATAGGGTGCTAGAAGCTTTTATGAACTTCCAAAGTCATGTTACTAACCATTTCAATGCTAAGATCAAAATGTTTAGATCAGACAATGGTGGTGAGTACACAAGCAATGCCTTCAAACAACACTTGTCAAAGTATGGAATTCTTCATCAAACTAGCTGTCTTATACTCCACAACAAAATGGAGTGGCTGAGAGGAAGAACAGACATTTAATGGAGGTTGCAAGGTCCATGATGTTCTACAAGAATGTTCCTAAGAAGTATTGGGGAGATGCAGTCATGACGGCTTGTTATTTGATCAACAGAACTCCCACAAGAGTTCTTAAGGATCAATCTCCATTTCAGGTACTCAACAAGACCAATCCATTAGTTAATCACTTACGTGTGTTTGGGTGTATTTGCTTTGTATTAATACCAGGGGAACAGAGAGATAAGTTGGACGCTAAGAGTACCAAAGCTATGTTCATTGGTTACTCCACAACACAAAGAGGATACAAGTGCTATGTACCTGAAACAAGGAAGGTTTTAATCTCCAGAGATGTGAAATTCATGGAGACAAAGAGCTTCTATGATGAGAAGAATTGGGACAGCTTGAAGGATCTTCCTACTTCCCAATCAGATAGAGCTGCTAACTTAAGAAGAACCATGGAGAGTCTTGGCATTAGTGTACCACAAGAACCGGTTAAAACAAACACACAACCTACTCCAGTCTCGGATGCACCTGTGGAAAACTCACAACAACCCCATCTTGATCATGAGGGGGACACATCAGAATCAGAATCAGGGCAAGAAGAACCGCAGCAAACTGATTCTGCTACACACAATCAAGCTGGTGTTGAAGAGCATGAAGAACATGAACATGCAGAACATGAGCATGAAGAACATGAGCATGAGGAACATGAGCATGAAGAACATGAGTTAGAACTTGAGGGAGTGGGTAATCAGAATGAGGAGACTGTGCAACCAATGAACCAACACCAACAAATTCAAGCACTAAGGAGGAGTACAAGGGAGAAAAAGGATCCATCAGAATGGATGAAGACTAGAGTGTTCTTCAACAGCAATGCAGTAGCTCATCCCATTCAAGCCGTTTGCAGTTTAGCTCATCTACCGTTGGAGCATCAAGTGTTCATTGGAAAATTGGATCAAGAAGAAGTACCAACAACCTATGAAGAAGCAAAGGGAGATAAGAGATGGATGCAGGCTGTGGATGAAGAGATCAAAGCAATGGAGAACAATGAGACTTGGTATGAATCTGAACTTCCAAGAGGAAAGAAGGCAGTGACCTCTAAGTGGGTTTTCACCATCAAGTATAGAAGTGATGGAGAAGTTGAGAGATACAAAGCAAGACTGGTCGCAAGAGGATTTACTCAAACTTATGGAAAGGATTACTTGGATACATTTGCACCAGTGGCTAAGCTTCACACAGTTAGGATCATCTTGTCTCTAGCAACAAACCTTGATTGGGAGCTATGGCAAATGGATGTCAAGAATGCATTCCTTCAAGGAGAACTTGAGGATGAGGTATACATGAGACCACCTTCTGGTCTTGAAAGTATTGTGAAACCAGGGAAGGTGTTAAGGCTCAAGAAGGCTATCTATGGACTCAAGCAATCTCCTAGAGCTTGGTACCATAAACTGAGCTCAACCCTTATGCAAAGAGGATTCAAAAGGTCTGAAGGAGATCATACCTTGTTTACTCTTCAAGATCAGGAAGGTATCATTGTCATCCTTGTTTATGTTGATGACATTATCATATCAGGGAGTAACAAGTCAGGTATCCAAGAAACTAAAACTTATCTCAAATCTGTTTTTGACATTAAGGATCTTGGTACTCTAAAGTACTTCCTTGGGATAGAAGTTTGTCGATCTAAAGATGGACTTTTCTTATCTCAAAGGAAGTACACACTTGATTTATTGTCTGAAGCAGGAAAGATTGGATCAAAACCAGCTAAGACACCATTGGAGGATAGCTACAAAGTCATAAGAAAGGGGGAGCTTGAAGACAGACCATTTGAGGACACCACGCTCTATAGAAGGATGGTTGGTAAGCTAATCTACTTAACCATAACTAGACCTGATTTGTGCTTTGCTGTGAACCAGATTAGTCAACATATGCAAGCACCAAAGATGCATCATTGGGACATGGTTGAGAGGATACTCAGATATCTAATTGGTACTCCTGGGCAAGGCATTTGGATGGGTTGCAATCAAAGTACAGAGATAGTTGGGTATTGTGATGCTGATTGGGCAGGAGATAGAGTGGACAGGAGGTCTACTACTGGATATTGTACTTTCATTGGAGGAAACCTTGTTACTTGGAAGAGCAAGAAGCAGAAGATAGTATCATGTTCAAGTGCTGAAGCTGAGTATAGAGCAATGAGGAAGTTGGTGACCGAGTTAGCATGGATAAAAGGTCTTCTTGCAGATTTGGGGATTGTAACAGCCAAGCCTATCACTATGCACTGTGATAATCAAGCAGCCATTCATATTGCATCAAACTCAGTCTTCCATGAAAGGACCAAGCACATAGAAGTGGATTGTCACAAAGTGAGGCAGATGATTGAGCAAGGAGTGGTGTTACCATGTTATACAAGAAGTGAAGAACAATTGGCTGATGTGTTTACCAAGGCAGCTAGTTTAAAGGTGTGTGAGTCCATTCACACCAAGCTCGGACTTGTGGAGCTGCCGGAATCCCCTAAAGCCTTGGAGACTACACTCTTTTTCCCTTCATGAAGTTTTTCCCAAGTGGTTTTCTTCATGAAGGTTTTTAATGAGGTAGATCTCCTTTGCTATTCCAAGCTTGATTCATCTCTTGAATTCAAGCTTGAGGGGGAGTATTGAAGTGGAGATCACATAGTGCACTATATTGAAGAAGAGATCTCATATTGAACTACACTGGACGTGAACTATACTGGGCGTGAACTATACTGAATGCGAACTATACTGGACGTGAGACTACATAGTTGACTATATCAGAACAACACTAGTATCTTGTAAGACAAAATCCTGTCACACTCTTGTGACCGTTGGAGCCTTCTCTGCTTTTGTTTAAAGTTGTGTAGCCCTAGTTTTATGCATATATAACTCTTGTAAAGTTCCAATTTGATAATTAAGAGAATTATTCTTCTCTGAAAACTTATTATCTCTCTCATTCTCTCTCTCACTCTCTGCGCCAGAAACCCTAAGAAAGGTTCTGTGCCTCTCTCACAAATCTCACAAATTCTACCTGTTCTACTACATTCTCTCAACTTAATCTTATTATTCTGACAATATGTTTCAAGAAGTTTTGTTTAAAAAGTTTTGTTTAGGATTCTCATAGCACCTTTTAGAAGAATAAAGTTTCTTTCTAGTCATTTAGAAGGGTTACTTAGGGATATTACAATCGAACATAAACATGTACAACATGCTTCTCATTGTACCTTTGGGAGCATACAAAAACTTACTTATAGTTGTCTTACCGCACCTAAATTCTCCAATCTATGACACATAGGTTTCAAGAAGTTTTGTTTAAAAAGTTTTGTTGAGGATTCTCACGGGACCTTTTAGAAGATCAAAGTGTCTTTCTAGTCTTTTGGAGGGGTTACTTAGTTGTGTTACAAACGAACATAAACATGTACAACATGCTTCTCATTCTACCTTTGGGAGCATACAAAAACTTACTTATAGTTGTCTTACCGCACCTAAATTCTCCAATCCATGACACATAGGTTTCAAGAAGTTTTGTTTAAAAAGTTTTGTTTAGGATTATCATAGGAACTTTTAGAAGGTCAAAGTGTCTTTCTAGTATTTAGAAGGGTTATTTAAGGGTGTTACAAACGAACATAAACTTGTATAAAATTCTTCTCATTCTACCTTAAGGAGCATACAGAAACTTACTTAGAGTTGTCCTACCTTACCTAAATTCTCCAATCCATGACATATATGTTTCAAGAAGTTTAGGTTAAAATTTTTTATTTAGGATTCTCATAGCACCTTTTAGAAGAATAAAGTGTCTTTCTAGTCATTTAGAAGGGTTACATAGGGATATTACAAACGAACAAAAACTTGTATAAAATGCTTCTCATTCTACCTTTAGGAGCATACAAAAACTTACCTATAGTTGTCTTACCTCACCTAAATTCTCCAATCCATGATACATATATGTTTCATGAAGTTTTGGTTAAAAATTTTTATTGAGGATTCTCATAGGACCTTTTAGAAGATTAAAGTGTCTTTCTAGCCTATTAGAGGGGTTACTTAGTTGTGTTACAATCGAACATAAACATGTACAACATGCTTCTCATTGTACCTTTGGGAGCACACCAAAACTTACTTATAGTTGTCTTACCTCACCTAAATTCTCCAATCCATGACATATATGTTTCAAGAAGTTTTGTTTATAAAATTTTGTTGAGGATTCTCACGGGACCTTTTAGAAGATCAAAGTGTCTTTCTAGTGTTTTGGAGGGGTTACTTAGTTGTGTTACAAACGAACATAAACATGTACAACATGCTTCTCATTCTACCTTTGGGAGCATACAAAAACTTACTTATAGTTGTCTTACCGCACCTAAATTCTCCAATCCATGACACATAGGTTTCAAGAAGTTTTGTTTAAAAAGTTTTGTTTAGGATTATCATAGGAACTTTTAGAAGGTCAAAGTGTCTTTCTAGTATTTAGAAGGGTTATTTAAGGGTGTTACAAACGAACATAAACTTGTATAAAATTCTTCTCATTCTACCTTAAGGAGCATACAGAAACTTACTTAGAGTTGTCCTACCTTACCTAAATTCTCCAATCGATGACATATATGTTTCAAGAAGTTTAGGTTAAAAATTTTTATTTAGGATTCTCATAGCACCTTTTAGAAGAATAAAGTGTCTTTCTAGTCATTTAGAAGGGTTACATAGGGATATTACAAACGAACAAAAACTTGTATAAAATGCTTCTCATTCTACCTTTAGGAGCATACAAAAACTTACCTATAGTTGTCTTACCTCACCTAAATTCTCCAATCCATGATACATATATGTTTCATGAAGTTTTGGTAAAAAATTTTTATTGAGGATTCTCATAGGACCTTTTAGAAGATTAAAGTGTCTTTCTAGCCTATTAGAGGGGTTACTTAGTTGTGTTACAATCGAACATAAACATGTACAACATGCTTCTCATTGTACCTTTGGGAGCACACCAAAACTTACTTATAGTTGTCTTACCTCACCTAAATTCTCCAATCCATGACATATATGTTTCAAGAAGTTTTGTTTATAAAATTTTGTTGAGGATTCTCACGGGACCTTTTAGAAGATCAAAGTGTCTTTCTAGTGTTTTGGAGGGGTTACTTAGTTGTGTTACAAACGAACATAAACATGTACAACATGCTTCTCATTCTACCTTTGGGAGCATACAAAACTTACTTATAGTTGTCTTACCGCACCTAAATTCTCCAATCCATGACACATAGGTTTCAAGAAGTTTTGTTTAAAAAGTTTTTTTTAGGATTATCATAGGAACTTTTAGAAGGTCAAAGTGTCTTTCTAGTATTTACAAGGGTTACTTAGGGGTGTTACAAACGAACATAAACTTGTATAAAATTCTTCTCATTCTACCTTAAGGAGCATACAGAAACTTACTTAGAGTTGTCCTACCTTACCTAAATTCTCCAATCCATGACATATATGTTTCAAGAAGTTTAGGTTAAAAAATTTTATTTAAGATTCTCATAGGACCTTTTAGAAGATCAAAGTTTCTTTCTAGTCTTTTGGAGGGGTTACTTAGTTGTGTTACAAACGAACATAAACATGTACAACATGCTTCTCATTCTACCTTTGGGAGCATACAAAAACTTACTTATAGTTGTCTTACCGCACCTAAATTCTCCAATCCATGACACATAGGTTTCAAGAAGTTTTGTTTAAAATGTTTTGTTTTGGATTATCATAGGAACTTTTAGAAGGTCAAAGTGTCTTTCTAGTGTTTTGGAGGGGTTACTTAGTTGTGTTACAAACGAACATAAACATGTACAACATGCTTCTCATTCTACCTTTGGGAGCATACAAAAACATACTTATAGTTGTCTTACCGCACCTAAATTCTCCAATCCATGACACATAGGCTTCAAGAAGTTTTGTTTAAAAAGTTTCGTTTAGGATTATCATAGGAACTTTTAGAAGGTCAAAGTGTCTTTCTAGTATTTAGAAGGGTTATTTAGGGGTGTTACAAACGAACATAAACTTGTATAAAATGATTCTCATTCTACCTTTAGGAGCATACAAAATTTTACTTATAGTTGTCTAACCTCACCTAAAATCTCCAATCCATGACACATAGGCTTCAAGAAGTTTTGTTTAAAAAGTTTCGTTTAGGATTATCATAGGAACTTTTAGAAGGTCAAAGTGTCTTTCTAGTATTTAGAAGGGTTATTTAGGGGTGTTACAAACGAACATAAACTTGTATAAAATGATTCTCATTCTACCTTTAGGAGCATACAAAATTTTACTTATAGTTGTCTAACCTCACCTAAAATCTCCAATCCTTGACACATATGTTTCAAGAATTGTTGTTTAAAAAGTTTTATTTTGGATTCTCATAGGACCTTTTACAAGATCAAAGTGTCTTTCTAGTATTTAGACGGGTTACTTAGGGGTGTTACAAACGAACATAAACTTGTATAAAATGCTTCTCATTCTACCTTAAGCAACATACAAAAACTTACTTATAGTTGTTTAACCTCACCTAAAACCCCCGATCCATGACACAAATGTTTCAAGAATTGTTGTTTAAAAAGTTTTATTTTGGATTCTCATAGGACCTTTTACAAGATCAAAGTGTCTTTCTAGTATTTAGACGGGTTACTTAGGGGTGTTACAAACGAACATAAACTTGTATAAAATGCTTCTCATTCTACCTTAAGGAGCAAAAACTTACTTATAGTTGTCTTACCTCACCTAAATTCTCCAATCCATGACATATATGTTTCAAGAAGTTTTGGTTAAAATGTTTTATTTAGGATTTTCATAGGACCTTTTAGAAGATCAAAGCGTCTTTCTAGTCTTTTAGAAGGGTTACTTAGTGGTGTTACAAACGAACAAAAACATGTACAACATGCTTCTCCTTCTACCTTTAGGAGCATACAAAAACTTACTTATAATTGTCTAACCTCACCTAAATTCACCAATCCATGACACATATGTTTCAAGAATTTTTGTTTAAAAAGTTTTGTTTAGGATTCTCATAGCACCTTTTAGAAGAATAAAGTTTCTTTCTAGTCATTTAGAAGGGTTACTTAGGGATATTACAAACGAACAAAAACTTGTATAAAATGCTTCTCATTCTACCTTTAGGAGCATACAAAAACTTACCTATAGTTGTCTTACCTCACCTAAATTCTCCAATCCATGATACATATATGTTTCAAGAAGTTTTGGTTAAAATTTTTTATTGAGGATTCTCATAGGACCTTTTAGAAGATCAAAGTGTCTTTCTAGCCTATTAGAGGGGTTACTTAGTTGTGTTACAATCGAACATAAACATGTACAACATGCTTCTCATTGTACCTTTGGGAGCACACCAAAACTTACTTATAGTTGTCTTACCTCACCTAAATTCTCCAATCCATGACATATATGTTTCAAGAAGTTTTGTTTATAAAATTTTGTTGAGGATTCTCACGGGACCTTTTAGAAGATCGAAGTGACTTTCTAGTCTTTTGGAGGGGTTACTTAGTTGTGTTACAAACGAACATAAACATGTACAACATGCTTCTCATTCTACCTTTGGGAGCATACAAAAACTTACTTATAGTTGTCTTACCGCACCTAAATTCTCCAATCCATGACACATAGGTTTCAAGAAGTTTTGTTTAAAAAGTTTTGTTTAGGATTATCATAGGAACTTTTAGAAGGTCAAAGTGTCTTTCTAGTATTTAGAAGGGTTATTTAGGGGTGTTACAAACGAACATAAACTTGTATAATATGATTCTCATTCTACCTTTCGGAGCATACAAAATCTTACTTATAGTTGTTTAACCTCACCTAAAATCTCCAATCCATGACACATATGTTTCAAGAATTGTTGATTAAATTTTTTTGTTAAGGATTCTCATAGGACCTTTTACAAGATCAAAGTGTCTTTTTAGTATTTAGACGGGTTACCTAGGGGTGTTACAAACGAACATAAACTTGTATAAAATGCTTCTCATTCTACCTTAAGGAGCATACAGAAACTTACTTAGAGTTGTCCTACCTTACCTAAATTCTCCAATCCATGACATATATGTTTCAAGAAGTTTAGGTTAAAATTTTTTATTTAGGATTCTCATAGGACCTTTTAGAAGATCAAAGTGTCTTTCTAGTCTTTTGGAGGGGTTACTTAGTTGTGTTACAAACGAACATAAACATGTACAACATGCTTCTCATTCTACCTTTGGGAGCATACAAAAACTTACTTATAGTTGTCTTACCGCACCTAAATTCTCCAATCCAAGACACATATGTTTCAAGAAGTTTTGTTTAAAATGTTGTGTTTTGGATTATCATAGGAACTTTTAGAAGGTCAAAGTGTCTTTCTAGTGTTTTGGAGGGGTTACTTAGTTGTGTTACAAACGAACATAAACATGTACAACATGCTTCTCATTCTACCTTTGGGAGCATACAAAAACATACTTATAGTTGTCTTACCGCACCTAAATTCTCCAATCCATGACACATAGGCTTCAAGAAGTTTTGTTTAAAAAGTTTCGTTTAGGATTATCATAGGAACTTTTAGAAGGTCAATGTGTCTTTCTAGTATTTATAAGGGTTATTTAGGGGTGTTACAAACGAACATAAACTTGTATAAAATGATTCTCATTCTACCTTTAGGAGCATACAAAATCTTACTTACAGTTGTCTAACCTCACCTAAAATCTCCAATCCTTGACACATATGTTTCAAGAATTGTTGTTTAAAAAGTTTTAATTTGGATTCTCATAGGACCTTTTACAAGATTAAAGTGTCTTTCTAGTATTTAGACGGGTTACTTAGGGGTGTTACAAACGAACATAAACTTGTATAAAATGCTTCTCATTCTACCTTAAGGAGCAAAAACTTACTTATAGTTGTCTTACCTCACCTAAATTCTCCAATCCATGACATATATGTTTCAAGAAGTTTTGGTTAAAATGTTTTATTTAGGATTTTCATAGGACCTTTTAGAAGATCAAAGTGTCTTTCTAGTCTTTTAGAAGGGTTACTTAGTGGTGTTACAAACGAACAAAAACATGTACAACATGCTTCTCCTTCTACCTTTAGAAGCATACAAAAACTTACTTATAATTGTCTAACCTCACCTAAATTCACCAATCCATGACACATATGTTTCAAGAAGTTTTGGTTAAAAAATTTTATTGAGGATTCTCATAGGACCTTTTAGAAGATCAAAGTGTCTTTCTAGCCTATTAGAGGGGTTACTTAGTTGTGTTACAAACGAACATAAACATGTACAACATGCTTCTCATTCTACCTTTGGGAGCATACAAAAACTTAGTTAGAGTTGTCTTACCGCACCTAAATTCTCCAATCCATGACACATAGGTTTCAAGAAGTTTTGTTTAAAAAGTTTTGTTTAGGATTATCATAGGAACTTTTAGAAGGTCAAAGTGTCTTTCTAGTGTTTTGGAGGGATTACTTAGTTGTGTAACAAACGAACATAAACATTTACAACATGCTTCTCATTATACCTTTGGGAGCATACAAAAACTTACTTATAGTTGTCTTACCGCACCTAAATTCTCCAATCCATGACACATAGGCTTCAAGAAGTTTTGTTTAAAAAGTTTCGTTTAGGATTATCATACTAACTTTTAGAAGGTCAAAGTGTCTTTCTAGTATTTAGAAGGGTTATTTAGGGGTGTTACAAACGAACATAAACTTGTATAAAATGATTCTCATTCTACATTTAGGAGCATACAAAATCTTACTTATAGTTGTCTAACCTCACCTAAAATCTCCAATCCCTGACACATATGTTTCAAGAATTGTTGTTTAAAAAGTTTTGTTTGGGATTATCATAGGACCTTTTACAAGATCAAAGTGTCTTTCCAATATTTAGATGGGTTACTTAGGGGTGTTACAAACGAACATAAACTTTTATAAAATGCTTCTCATTCTACCTTAAGGAGCAAAAACTTACTTATAGTTGTCTTACCTCACCTAAATTCTCCAATCCATGACATATATGTTTCAAGAAGTTTTGGTTAAAAAGTTTTATTTAGGATTCTCATAGGACCTTTTAGAAGATCAAAGTGTCTTTCTAGTCTTTTAGAAGGGTTACTTAGTGGTGTTACAAACGAACAAAAACATGTACAACATGCTTCTCCTTCTACCTTTAGGAGCATACAAAAACTTACTTATAATTGTCTAACCTCACCTAAATTCACCAATCCATGACACATATGTTTCAAGAAGTTTTGTTTAAAAAGTTTTGTTTAGGATTCTCATAGCACCTTTTAGAACAATAAAGTTTCTTTCTAGTCATTTAGAAGGGTTACTTAGGGATATTACAAACGAACAAAAACTTGTATAAAATGCTTCTCATTCTACCTTTAGGAGCATACAAAAACTTACCTATAGTTGTCTTACCTCACCTAAATTCTCCAATCCATGATGCATATATTTTTCAAGAAGTTTTGGTTAAAACGTTTTATTGAGGATTCTCATAGGACCTTTTAGAAGATCAAAGTGTCTTTCTAGCCTATTAGAGGGGTTACTTAGTTGTGTTACAAACGAACATAAACATGTACAACATGCTTCTCATTCTACCTTTGGGAGCATACAAAAACTTAGTTAGAGTTGTCTTACCGCACCTAAATTCTCCAATCCATGACACATAAGTTTCAAGAAGTTTTGTTTAAAAAGTTTTGTTTAGGATTATCATAGGAACTTTTAGAAGGTCAAAGTGTCTTTCTAGTGTTTTGGAGGGATTACTTAGTTGTGTAACAAACGAACATAAACATTTACAACATGCTTCTCATTATACCTTTGGGAGCATACAAAAACTTACTTATAGTTGTCTTACCGCACCTAAATTCTCCAATCCATGACACATAGGCTTCAAGAAGTTTTGTTTAAAAAGTTTCGTTTAGGATTATCATACTAACTTTTAGAAGGTCAAAGTGTCTTTCTAGTATTTAGAAGCGTTATTTAGGGGTGTTACAAACGAACATAAACTTGTATAAAATGATTCTCATTCTACATTTAGGAGCATACAAAATCTTACTTATAGTTGTCTAACCTCACCTAAAATCTCCAATCCCTGACACATATGTTTCAAGAATTGTTGTTTAAAAAGTTTTGTTTGGGATTCTCATAGGACCTTTTACAAGATCAAAGTGTCTTTCCAATATTTAGATGGGTTACTTAGGGGTGTTACAAACGAACATAAACTTTTATAAAATGCTTCTCATTCTACCTTAAGGAGCAAAAACTTACTTATAGTTTTCTTACCTCACCTAAATTCTCCAATCCATGACATATATGTTTCAAGAAGTTTTGGTTAAAAAGTTTTATTTAGGATTCTCATAGGACCTTTTAGAAGATCAAAGTGTCTTTCTAGTCTTTTAGAAGGGTTACTTAGTGGTGTTACAAACGAACAAAAACATGTACAACATGCTTCTCCTTCTACCTTTAGGAGCATACAAAAACTTACTTATAATTGTCTAACCTCACCTAAATTCACCAATCCATGACACATATGTTTCAAGAAGTTTTGTTTAAAAAGTTTTGTTTAGGATTCTCATAGCACCTTTTAGAAGAATAAAGTTTCTTTCTAGTCATTTAGAAGGGTTACTTAGGGATATTACAATCGAACATAAACATGTACAACATGCTTCTCATTGTACCTTTGGGAGCATACAAAAACTTACTTATAGTTGTCTTACCGCACCTAAATTCTCCAATCTATGACACATAGGTTTCAAGAAGTTTTGTTTAAAAAGTTTTGTTTAGGATTATCATAGGAACTTTTAGAAGGTCAAAACGAACATAAACTTGTATAATATGATTCTCATTCTACCTTTCGGAGCATACAAAATCTTACTTATAGTTGTTTAACCTCACCTAAAATCTCCAATCCATGACACATATGTTTCAAGAATTGTTGATTAAATTTTTTTGTTAAGGATTCTCATAGGACCTTTTACAAGATCAAAGTGTCTTTTTAGTATTTAGACGGGTTACCTAGGGGTGTTACAAACGAACATAAACTTGTATAAAATGCTTCTCATTCTACCTTAAGGAGCATACAGAAACTTACTTAGAGTTGTCCTACCTTACCTAAATTCTCCAATCCATGACATATATGTTTCAAGAAGTTTAGGTTAAAATTTTTTATTTAGGATTCTCATAGGACCTTTTAGAAGATCAAAGTGTCTTTCTAGTCTTTTGGAGGGGTTACTTAGTTGTGTTACAAACGAACATAAACATGTACAACATGCTTCTCATTCTACCTTTGGGAGCATACAAAAACTTACTTATAGTTGTCTTACCGCACCTAAATTCTCCAATCCAAGACACATATGTTTCAAGAAGTTTTGTTTAAAATGTTGTGTTTTGGATTATCATAGGAACTTTTAGAAGGTCAAAGTGTCTTTCTAGTGTTTTGGAGGGGTTACTTAGTTGTGTTACAAACGAACATAAACATGTACAACATGCTTCTCATTCTACCTTTGGGAGCATACAAAAACATACTTATAGTTGTCTTACCGCACCTAAATTCTCCAATCCATGACACATAGGCTTCAAGAAGTTTTGTTTAAAAAGTTTCGTTTAGGATTATCATAGGAACTTTTAGAAGGTCAATGTGTCTTTCTAGTATTTATAAGGGTTATTTAGGGGTGTTACAAACGAACATAAACTTGTATAAAATGATTCTCATTCTACCTTTAGGAGCATACAAAATCTTACTTACAGTTGTCTAACCTCACCTAAAATCTCCAATCCTTGACACATATGTTTCAAGAATTGTTGTTTAAAAAGTTTTAATTTGGATTCTCATAGGACCTTTTACAAGATTAAAGTGTCTTTCTAGTATTTAGACGGGTTACTTAGGGGTGTTACAAACGAACATAAACTTGTATAAAATGCTTCTCATTCTACCTTAAGGAGCAAAAACTTACTTATAGTTGTCTTACCTCACCTAAATTCTCCAATCCATGACATATATGTTTCAAGAAGTTTTGGTTAAAATGTTTTATTTAGGATTTTCATAGGACCTTTTAGAAGATCAAAGTGTCTTTCTAGTCTTTTAGAAGGGTTACTTAGTGGTGTTACAAACGAACAAAAACATGTACAACATGCTTCTCCTTCTACCTTTAGAAGCATACAAAAACTTACTTATAATTGTCTAACCTCACCTAAATTCACCAATCCATGACACATATGTTTCAAGAATTTTTGTTTAAAAAGTTTTGTTTAGGATTCTCATAGCACCTTTTAGAAGAATAAAGTTTCTTTCTAGTCATTTAGAAGGGTTACTTAGGGATATTACAAACGAACAAAAACTTGTATAAAATGCTTCTCATTCTACCTTTAGGAGCATACAAAAACTTACCTATAGTTGTCTTACCTCACCTAAATTCTCCAATCCATGATACATATATGTTTCAAGAAGTTTTGGTTAAAAAATTTTATTGAGGATTCTCATAGGACCTTTTAGAAGATCAAAGTGTCTTTCTAGCCTATTAGAGGGGTTACTTAGTTGTGTTACAAACGAACATAAACATGTACAACATGCTTCTCATTCTACCTTTGGGAGCATACAAAAACTTAGTTAGAGTTGTCTTACCGCACCTAAATTCTCCAATCCATGACACATAGGTTTCAAGAAGTTTTGTTTAAAAAGTTTTGTTTAGGATTATCATAGGAACTTTTAGAAGGTCAAAGTGTCTTTCTAGTGTTTTGGAGGGATTACTTAGTTGTGTAACAAACGAACATAAACATTTACAACATGCTTCTCATTATACCTTTGGGAGCATACAAAAACTTACTTATAGTTGTCTTACCGCACCTAAATTCTCCAATCCATGACACATAGGCTTCAAGAAGTTTTGTTTAAAAAGTTTCGTTTAGGATTATCATACTAACTTTTAGAAGGTCAAAGTGTCTTTCTAGTATTTAGAAGGGTTATTTAGGGGTGTTACAAACGAACATAAACTTGTATAAAATGATTCTCATTCTACATTTAGGAGCATACAAAATCTTACTTATAGTTGTCTAACCTCACCTAAAATCTCCAATCCCTGACACATATGTTTCAAGAATTGTTGTTTAAAAAGTTTTGTTTGGGATTATCATAGGACCTTTTACAAGATCAAAGTGATAGATTTAGAGTATGAACATAAGAAATTAGGGTTCTTGAGCTTGTAGATTGTGAGAGAATAAAGAGAGAGAATGGGAGGCTCAAAACTCCTTAGCTTCATTCATTTTCGGTTACAACAACTTATAGGTGATACAATGACTAAGATGCTTAACCTAAAGAAGCTTAAAGACAAAATAACAAAGGGACAAGGTCTGATGAAGTCTGAACCATGGCAGGAGAGAGAGACAAAAGTGTGGACCACTTTTGGGACCACATTGGCGCCAACTCTCCTCATGTTCCAACGGTCATATTCCCTTCACAACTAAACTCTTATGTTGTGACCAGATTGGCGCCTCATTCTCCTTTCATAATTGTCCCATTGTTTGCACATTATCAAATGTACAAACCTTGTGCATATTTTGATAATACACAAGTTTGCACATTTGTTCTAATCATGATCAATACTCCCCCTCAAGTTCAGACTTTGGAATCACCCTAAAGACTGAACTTGGAATGATCATGGCAACACCTCATTAAAAACCTTGATGTGGAAAACCACTTGGGACAAAACCACATCAAGGGAAAAAGAGTATGCTGCTCATGAATCAGGAGAGTTCTAATCATGAATAGCTACTAGCCCTAGTTTGCCAAAGACATGGGTGCAAACCTTAAGACTAGCAGCCTTAGTGAAGATATCCGCAAGCTGATCTTCACTCCTTGTGTAGCAAGGCAGAATGGTTCCATCTTCAATCTTCTCCCTTACCTTGTGACAATCAATCTCAATATGCTTAGTCCTCTCATGAAACACTGAGTTGGTTGCAATGTGAATAGCAGCCTGGTTGTCACAATGGAAGGTGATTGGACTTGATTGCTCTATGCCAAAGTCCTTAAGCAAAGCCTTCAGCCATGTTAATTCGGTTGCAAGCTTCCTCATGGCCCTATACTCAGCTTCAGCACTAGAACAAGATACCACCTTCTGCTTCTTTGTCTTCCAAGTCACTAAGTTGCCTCCAATAAAGGTGCAATAGCCGGTTGTTGATCTCCTATCACTCTTATCACCAGCCCAATCTGCATCACAATAGCCAACAATCTCTGTGCTATCATTCTTACCCATCCAAATGCCTTGTTCAGTTGATCCTTTGAGATATCTGAGTATCCTCTGAATCAAACTCCAATGATACACTGTGGGTGATTGCATATGTTGGCTAACTTGGTTCACAGCAAAGCACAAGTCTGGTCTTGTGAGAGTAAGATAGATGAGCTTCCCAACCAGCCTCCTATACAAAGAGACATCCTTGAACTTGACTTCTTCTGATTTCTCCCCCTTTCTGTTGACTTGGTAGCCATCTTCAAGAGGAGTCTTTGCAATCTTGCAATCTTGCATACTTGTTTCTGTCAACAAGTCCTTAACATACTTCCTTTGGGATAGAAACAATCCATCATTGAATCTGCATACTTCAATGCCCAAGAAGTACTTCAATTCACCAAGGTCTTTAATATCAAAGGAACTCTTGAGATAAGCCTTTGTGGATTGAATCCCATCATTATCACTTCCTGTGATGATCAAATCATCCACATAGATCAGTACTACCACCACGCCTTGATCACTTTGAAGAGTAAACAATGTGTGATCAGATTGAGACTTCTTGAAACCATGGTCCATAAGTGTATGACTAAGCTTGTGGTACCATGCCCTTGGTGATTGTTTCAAGCCATAAATCGCCCTTCTTAGTCTCAATACCTCACCATCTTCACACAAGTGTTGCAATCCTGGTGGTGGAGTCATGTACACTTCCTCTTCAAGTTCACCTTGTAGAAAGGCATTCTTCACATCCATTTGCCATAGATTCCAAGAGAGGTTTGTGGCTAAGCTCAATGTGACTCTTACTGTATGAAGTTTAGCCACTGGTGCAAAGGTATCCGTATAGTCCTCTCCATAGGTTTGAGTGAATCCCCTTGCTACTAGCCTTGCCTTGTACCTCTCTATGTCTCCATTGCTTTTATACTTGATTGTGAAGACCCACTTTGAGCTAACCGTCTTCTTACCCTTTGGTAACTTCTCCACATTCCAAGTATGGTTCCTCTCCATAGCTTCTTTCTCATCCTTTACTGCATCCATCCATTCCTTGATATCCTTAGCCTCTTCATAAGTCTTAGGAACCTGGTTTAGCTCAATCTTCCCAAGAAAGGCCTTGTGACTAGATGGTAGCAAGTCAATAGAACAAGTAGACTGACTAGGATGAGCTACTGCTTGGTTGTTGTAGTAGACTCTTGTCTTCATCCATTCTGATGGATCTTTCTTTTCCCTTGTGCTTCTCCTGAGTTGCTGAACCTGTTGATCAACCACCTCCTCATTACCCACTGCCTCTTGATAAACCATCTCATCCTCATTCATATCCAAGTCCACTTGGTTCTGATCTTGAGGTAGAGTGTCTTCTTCAGCCGGTTCATGTGTGTGTGTTGCTGGTTCAGTATCCTCTTGTTGAGCTTCTTGGGTAGTTGTTTCAGACTTCTCTGGCCGTGGGGTATCATTACCCAAGTGATCCAACAAGTACTTCAAACTTGTAGCCAAATCTGAGGGTGATCTTGAGAGATCCTTTAAACCTTCCCAATCCCTCTTCTCATAGTATTTCTGCCCCTCAATGAACTTAACATCCCTTGAAACATAGGTCCTATTGTTGCTTGGATCAAAACACTTGTAGCCCTTCTGAGTTGTGGAGTATCCAAGGAACATACACCTTGTGCTCTTAGCATCTAGCTTATTCCTTTGATCTCCTGAGATATATACAAAACAAACACAACCAAACACACGTAAGTGTTCAATAAATGGTTTGGTTTTGTTCAATACCTCATATGGTGAGATGTCTTGAAGGACTCTAGTTGGGATCCTGTTGATAAGGTAGCATGCTGCCAACACTGCATCTCCCCAAAACCTCTTAGGGACATTGGTGTGGAACATCATAGACCTAGCAACCTCCATGAGATGCATGTTCTTCCTTTCAGCCACACCATTTTGTTGAGGAGTATGTGGGCAGCTTGTTTGATGCAGGATCCCATACTTGTTCAAGTGAGCTTTGAATCTTTGGCTTGTGTACTCTCCTCCATTATCAGACCTGAACACTTTGATCTTGGCATTAAACTGATTAGTAACATAGTTTTGAAAGTTCAGAAATGCATCAAACACCCTATCTTTAGATGGAAGCAATGTAACCCAAGTATACTTTGATTTCTCATCTATGAAAGTCACAAAGTACTTATTCCTATCTCTAGACAGACAAGGTGAAGTCCAAACATCAGAGTGCACAAGATCAAAGCAATGTTCATAGATAGTAGTTGATTTAGGAAAGATAGTCCTACAATGTTTACCAAGAATACAAGCTTCACAAGTTGAATGATCAAAGTTAACATTAGGCAGTATTAAGTTCAAAGCACGAGCATGAGGATGTCCTAGTCTAGCATGCCATAGAACATTTTGATTGAAAGCAAAACAGGATTTAAAAGCTGAGGAAACCGGGTTGGTTGAGGAAGTTTCTTCAAGGAGGTAAAGCTCATCTTGTGTACCACCTCTTCCAATAACCTGTCCATTCTTAATATCCTGAAAACAAACTTCATTAGGCCCAAAGATAACATTGCAATTCAAGTCTTTAGTGATCCTTTTAACCGACAGCAAGTTAGATTTGAACTTAGGAACATAGAATGCATCACTTTCCTTGTTAAACAATCTTAACTTTCCTGTACCTATTATAGGAATCCCTTGACCATCAGCTATAGTTACTCTTCCTAGGGCAGGTTTAATGTTCTCCAACAACTTAGCATTACTAATCATATGGTGAGAAGCTCCAGAATCTACTACCAACTTATGATCAGTTTTAGCAAGCAATTTATGAGAAAATAAAGAGATACCAGAGAGCTTAGAAGTATAAGCTTTGATGAGGTCCTCAAGGTCACTCTTCCTAACATACTCAGTGTTGGTGTAGAGTGCAAACTCCCCTCCTTGAGCTGAAGTAGAGACCTGCTCATTCACAGCCTCCTTGGAGATATTTGCATTTGCCTTTGAGTCCTTTAACTTGGCTAGTTGAAGATGGGGATGAAGGATCCAACACTTATCCTTGGAGTGGCCTTTCCTCTTGCAATGATCACAAGCTGCAGCCTTCTTCTCCTCAGATTTTAAGCCGGCTTTGTTAGCAGTCAACAACTCCCCCTTACCTCCAAACAAACCAATGTTTCCTTCCTCCTTTTGGATCCTTGAACACACTTCTTCAAAATCAGGAAGTGTTGTTTCCCTTAGGATCTTCATTATGGCATCATGGTAAACCGGATTCAAGTTGAGTAGAAGGCCAAAGATCTTGTCTTGCTCCTTTCTCTCAATAAGAACCTTAGGGTTCATAGTACTTGGCCTTAGCATCTCAAGTTCAGACCATGCTGAAGAGAACTTCCCAAGATACTTAGTAAAGTCATGGTCTTCTTGTTTCAGCTCACTAATAGCTCTCTTAACCTAATATACTCTGCTCAGATTTGAAACATCTCCATAAATCTTCTTGAGAGTATCCCATAGTGACTTGGCTGTCTCACAATGAGAATAAGCTTCAAGGATGGATGGGTCAAGAGATTTTTGGAGAAAGCCAAGCACCAGCTGATCTTCTTGAAACCATTTAGCTTCTGCCTTCTTAGTTTCCTCATCCTTCTTCTTGGCTTCATCTTCTTCAGTAGGTGTTTTATCCTCCAAGATGTGATCCCACAATCCTCTTCCACAAATGGCAGTCTTGATGGTCCTTTGCCATGTCCTATAGTTGATACCCTTGAGCACAACAGGGACAACAGTAGGCCTCAAGCTTGAGCTAAGATGAGAAGAGTCTTCCATGGTGAATAAACTGAAGAGAGTTGATGAAGAGAGAAGAGCCGTGAGAGATAACCAGCCGCTAGGGTTTTAGGACAGAGAAGCTGAGAGCTTAGAGCGAGTCTTAGGTTTAGGACAGAGATTAATGGAGTGAACAAGTGAGGAATCAGAAAGAAATGGGAGTATAAGAGCTTTGGAACCGAGAGAATGAAGTGAGAGATTTCTAGGGTTTTGCAACAGTGAGATTAGTGTAACCGAGAGAGAATGAAGAATGGAGATAGAGAATTAGAAGAATAGAGATCAATGCTCTGATACCATGATAGATTTAGAGTATGAACATAAGAAATTAGGGTTCTTGAGCTTGTAGATTGTGAGAGAATAAAGAGAGAGAATGGGAGGCTCAAAACTCCTTAGCTTCATTCATTTTCGGTTACAACAACTTATAGGTGATACAATGACTAAGATGCTTAACCTAAAGAAGCTTAAAGACAAAATAACAAAGGGACAAGGTCTGATGAAGTCTGAACCATGGCAGGAGAGAGAGACAAAAGTGTGGACCACTTTTGGGACCACATTGGCGCCAACTCTCCTCATGTTCCAACGGTCATATTCCCTTCACAACTAAACTCTTATGTTGTGACCAGATTGGCGCCTCATTCTCCTTTCATAATTGTCCCATTGTTTGCACATTATCAAATGTACAAACCTTGTGCATATTTTGATAATACACAAGTTTGCACATTTGTTCTAATCATGATCAATACAAAGTGTCTTTCCAATATTTAGATGGGTTACTTAGGGGTGTTACAAACGAACATAAACTTTTATAAAATGCTTCTCATTCTACCTTAAGGAGCAAAAACTTACTTATAGTTGTCTTACCTCACCTAAATTCTCCAATCCATGACATATATGTTTCAAGAAGTTTTGGTTAAAAAGTTTTATTTAGGATTCTCATAGGACCTTTTAGAAGATAAAAGTGTCTTTCTAGTCTTTTAGAAGGGTTACTTAGTGGTGTTACAAACGAACAAAAACATGTACAACATGCTTCTCCTTCTACCTTTAGGAGCATACAAAAACTTACTTATAATTGTCTAACCTCACCTAAATTCACCAATCCATGACACATATGTTTCAAGAAGTTTTGTTTAAAAAGTTTTGTTTAGGATTCTCATAGCACCTTTTAGAACAATAAAGTTTCTTTCTAGTCATTTAGAAGGGTTACTTAGGGATATTACAAACGAACAAAAACTTGTATAAAATGCTTCTCATTCTACCTTTAGGAGCATACAAAAACTTACCTATAGTTGTCTTACCTCACCTAAATTCTCCAATCCATGATGCATATATTTTTCAAGAAGTTTTGGTTAAAACGTTTTATTGAGGATTCTCATAGGACCTTTTAGAAGATCAAAGTGTCTTTCTAGCCTATTAGAGGGGTTACTTAGTTGTGTTACAAACGAACATAAACATGTACAACATGCTTCTCATTCTACCTTTGGGAGCATACAAAAACTTAGTTAGAGTTGTCTTACCGCACCTAAATTCTCCAATCCATGACACATAAGTTTCAAGAAGTTTTGTTTAAAAAGTTTTGTTTAGGATTATCATAGGAACTTTTAGAAGGTCAAAGTGTCTTTCTAGTGTTTTGGAGGGATTACTTAGTTGTGTAACAAACGAACATAAACATTTACAACATGCTTCTCATTATACCTTTGGGAGCATACAAAAACTTACTTATAGTTGTCTTACCGCACCTAAATTCTCCAATCCATGACACATAGGCTTCAAGAAGTTTTGTTTAAAAAGTTTCGTTTAGGATTATCATACTAACTTTTAGAAGGTCAAAGTGTCTTTCTAGTATTTAGAAGGGTTATTTAGGGGTGTTACAAACGAACATAAACTTGTATAAAATGATTCTCATTCTACATTTAGGAGCATACAAAATCTTACTTATAGTTGTCTAACCTCACCTAAAATCTCCAATCCCTGACACATATGTTTCAAGAATTGTTGTTTAAAAAGTTTTGTTTGGGATTCTCATAGGACCTTTTACAAGATCAAAGTGTCTTTCCAATATTTAGATGGGTTACTTAGGGGTGTTACAAACGAACATAAACTTTTATAAAATGCTTCTCATTCTACCTTAAGGAGCAAAAACTTACTTATAGTTTTCTTACCTCACCTAAATTCTCCAATCCATGACATATATGTTTCAAGAAGTTTTGGTTAAAAAGTTTTATTTAGGATTCTCATAGGACCTTTTAGAAGATCAAAGTGTCTTTCTAGTCTTTTAGAAGGGTTACTTAGTGGTGTTACAAACGAACAAAAACATGTACAACATGCTTCTCCTTCTACCTTTAGGAGCATACAAAAACTTACTTATAATTGTCTAACCTCACCTAAATTCACCAATCCATGACACATATGTTTCAAGAAGTTTTGTTTAAAAATTTTTGTTTAGGATTCTCATAGCACCTTTTAGAAGAATAAAGTTTCTTTCTAGTCATTTAGAAGGGTTACTTAGGGATATTACAATCGAACATAAACATGTACAACATGCTTCTCATTGTACCTTTGGGAGCATACAAAAACTTACTTATAGTTGTCTTACCGCACCTAAATTCTCCAATCTATGACACATAGGTTTCAAGAAGTTTTGTTTAAAAAGTTTTGTTGAGGATTCTCACGGGACCTTTTAGAAGATCAAAGTGTCTTTCTAGTCTTTTGGAGGGGACTTAGTTGTGTTACAAACGAACATAAACATGTACAACATGCTTCTCATTCTACCTTTGGGAGCATACAAAAACTTACTTATAGTTGTCTTACCGCACCTAAATTCTCCAATCCATGACACATAGGTTTCAAGAAGTTTTGTTTAAAAAGTTTTGTTTAGGATTATCATAGGAACTTTTAGAAGGTCAAAGTGTCTTTCTAGTATTTAGAAGGGTTATTTAAGGGTGTTACAAACGAACATAAACTTGTATAAAATTCTTCTCATTCTACCTTAAGGAGCATACAGAAACTTACTTAGAGTTGTCCTACCTTACCTAAATTCTCCAATCCATGACATATATGTTTCAAGAAGTTTAGGTTAAAAATTTTTATTTAGGATTCTCATAGCACCTTTTAGAAGAATAAAGTGTCTTTCTAGTCATTTAGAAGGGTTACATAGGGATATTACAAACGAACAAAAACTTGTATAAAATGCTTCTCATTCTACCTTTAGGAGCATACAAAAACTTACCTATAGTTGTCTTACCTCACCTAAATTCTCCAATCCATGATACATATATGTTTCATGAAGTTTTGGTTAAAAAATTTTATTGAGGATTCTCATAGGACCTTTTAGAAGATTAAAGTGTCTTTCTAGCCTATTAGAGGGGTTACTTAGTTGTGTTACAATCGAACATAAACATGTACAACATGCTTCTCATTGTACCTTTGGGAGCACACCAAAACTTACTTATAGTTGTCTTACCTCACCTAAATTCTCCAATCCATGACATATATGTTTCAAGAAGTTTTGTTTATAAAATTTTGTTGAGGATTCTCACGGGACCTTTTAGAAGATCAAAGTGTCTTTCTAGTGTTTTGGAGGGGTTACTTAGTTGTGTTACAAACGAACATAAACATGTACAACATGCTTCTCATTCTACCTTTGGGAGCATACAAAAACTTACTTATAGTTGTCTTACCGCACCTAAATTCTCCAATCCATGACACATAGGTTTCAAGAAGTTTTGTTTAAAAAGTTTTGTTTAGGATTATCATAGGAACTTTTAGAAGGTCAAAGTGTCTTTCTAGTATTTAGAAGGGTTATTTAAGGGTGTTACAAACGAACATAAACTTGTATAAAATTCTTCTCATTCTACCTTAAGGAGCATACAGAAACTTACTTAGAGTTGTCCTACCTTACCTAAATTCTCCAATCGATGACATATATGTTTCAAGAAGTTTAGGTTAAAAATTTTTATTTAGGATTCTCATAGCACCTTTTAGAAGAATAAAGTGTCTTTCTAGTCATTTAGAAGGGTTACATAGGGATATTACAAACGAACAAAAACTTGTATAAAATGCTTCTCATTCTACCTTTAGGAGCATACAAAAACTTACCTATAGTTGTCTTACCTCACCTAAATTCTCCAATCCATGATACATATATGTTTCATGAAGTTTTGGTTAAAAAATTTTATTGAGGATTCTCATAGGACCTTTTAGAAGATTAAAGTGTCTTTCTAGCCTATTAGAGGGGTTACTTAGTTGTGTTACAATCGAACATAAACATGTACAACATGCTTCTCATTGTACCTTTGGGAGCACACCAAAACTTACTTATAGTTGTCTTACCTCACCTAAATTCTCCAATCCATGACATATATGTTTCAAGAAGTTTTGTTTATAAAATTTTGTTGAGGATTCTCACGGGACCTTTTAGAAGATCAAAGTGTCTTTCTAGTGTTTTGGAGGGGTTACTTAGTTGTGTTACAAACGAACATAAACATGTACAACATGCTTCTCATTCTACCTTTGGGAGCATACAAAAACTTACTTATAGTTGTCTTACCGCACCTAAATTCTCCAATCCATGACACATAGGTTTCAAGAAGTTTTGTTTAAAAAGTTTTTTTTAGGATTATCATAGGAACTTTTAGAAGGTCAAAGTGTCTTTCTAGTATTTACAAGGGTTACTTAGGGGTGTTACAAACGAACATAAACTTGTATAAAATTCTTCTCATTCTACCTTAAGGAGCATACAGAAACTTACTTAGAGTTGTCCTACCTTACCTAAATTCTCCAATCCATGACATATATGTTTCAAGAAGTTTAGGTTAAAAAATTTTATTTAGGATTCTCATAGGACCTTTTAGAAGATCAAAGTTTCTTTCTAGTCTTTTGGAGGGGTTACTTAGTTGTGTTACAAACGAACATAAACATGTACAACATGCTTCTCATTCTACCTTTGGGAGCATACAAAAACTTACTTATAGTTGTCTTACCGCACCTAAATTCTCCAATCCATGACACATAGGTTTCAAGAAGTTTTGTTTAAAATGTTTTGTTTTGGATTATCATAGGAACTTTTAGAAGGTCAAAGTGTCTTTCTAGTGTTTTGGAGGGGTTACTTAGTTGTGTTACAAACGAACATAAACATGTACAACATGCTTCTCATTCTACCTTTGGGAGCATACAAAAACATACTTATAGTTGTCTTACCGCACCTAAATTCTCCAATCCATGACACATAGGCTTCAAGAAGTTTTGTTTAAAAAGTTTCGTTTAGGATTATCATAGGAACTTTTAGAAGGTCAAAGTGTCTTTCTAGTATTTAGAAGGGTTATTTAGGGGTGTTACAAACGAACATAAACTTGTATAAAATGATTCTCATTCTACCTTTAGGAGCATACAAAATTTTACTTATAGTTGTCTAACCTCACCTAAAATCTCCAATCCATGACACATAGGCTTCAAGAAGTTTTGTTTAAAAAGTTTCGTTTAGGATTATCATAGGAACTTTTAGAAGGTCAAAGTGTCTTTCTAGTATTTAGAAGGGTTATTTAGGGGTGTTACAAACGAACATAAACTTGTATAAAATGATTCTCATTCTACCTTTAGGAGCATACAAAATTTTACTTATAGTTGTCTAACCTCACCTAAAATCTCCAATCCTTGACACATATGTTTCAAGAATTGTTGTTTAAAAAGTTTTATTTTGGATTCTCATAGGACCTTTTACAAGATCAAAGTGTCTTTCTAGTATTTAGACGGGTTACTTAGGGGTGTTACAAACGAACATAAACTTGTATAAAATGCTTCTCATTCTACCTTAAGCAACATACAAAAACTTACTTATAGTTGTTTAACCTCACCTAAAACCCCCGATCCATGACACATATGTTTCAAGAATTGTTGTTTAAAAAGTTTTATTTTGGATTCTCATAGGACCTTTTACAAGATCAAAGTGTCTTTCTAGTATTTAGACGGGTTACTTAGGGGTGTTACAAACGAACATAAACTTGTATAAAATGCTTCTCATTCTACCTTAAGGAGCAAAAACTTACTTATAGTTGTCTTACCTCACCTAAATTCTCCAATCCATGACATATATGTTTCAAGAAGTTTTGGTTAAAATGTTTTATTTAGGATTTTCATAGGACCTTTTAGAAGATCAAAGTGTCTTTCTAGTCTTTTAGAAGGGTTACTTAGTGGTGTTACAAACGAACAAAAACATGTACAACATGCTTCTCCTTCTACCTTTAGGAGCATACAAAAACTTACTTATAATTGTCTAACCTCACCTAAATTCACCAATCCATGACACATATGTTTCAAGAATTTTTGTTTAAAAAGTTTTGTTTAGGATTCTCATAGCACCTTTTAGAAGAATAAAGTTTCTTTCTAGTCATTTAGAAGGGTTACTTAGGGATATTACAAACGAACAAAAACTTGTATAAAATGCTTCTCATTCTACCTTTAGGAGCATACAAAAACTTACCTATAGTTGTCTTACCTCACCTAAATTCTCCAATCCATGATACATATATGTTTCAAGAAGTTTTGGTTAAAATTTTTTATTGAGGATTCTCATAGGACCTTTTAGAAGATCAAAGTGTCTTTCTAGCCTATTAGAGGGGTTACTTAGTTGTGTTACAATCGAACATAAACATGTACAACATGCTTCTCATTGTACCTTTGGGAGCACACCAAAACTTACTTATAGTTGTCTTACCTCACCTATTCTCCAATCCATGACATATATGTTTCAAGAAGTTTTGTTTATAAAATTTTGTTGAGGATTCTCACGGGACCTTTTAGAAGATCAAAGTGACTTTCTAGTCTTTTGGAGGGGTTACTTAGTTGTGTTACAAACGAACATAAACATGTACAACATGCTTCTCATTCTACCTTTGGGAGCATACAAAAACTTACTTATAGTTGTCTTACCGCACCTAAATTCTCCAATCCATGACACATAGGTTTCAAGAAGTTTTGTTTAAAAAGTTTTGTTTAGGATTATCATAGGAACTTTTAGAAGGTCAAAGTGTCTTTCTAGTATTTAGAAGGGTTATTTAGGGGTGTTACAAACGAACATAAACTTGTATAATATGATTCTCATTCTACCTTTCGGAGCATACAAAATCTTACTTATAGTTGTTTAACCTCACCTAAAATCTCCAATCCATGACACATATGTTTCAAGAATTGTTGATTAAATTTTTTTGTTAAGGATTCTCATAGGACCTTTTACAAGATCAAAGTGTCTTTCTAGTATTTAGACGGGTTACCTAGGGGTGTTACAAACGAACATAAACTTGTATAAAATGCTTCTCATTCTACCTTAAGGAGCATACAGAAACTTACTTAGAGTTGTCCTACCTTACCTAAATTCTCCAATCCATGACATATATGTTTCAAGAAGTTTAGGTTAAAATTTTTTATTTAGGATTCTCATAGGACCTTTTAGAAGATCAAAGTGTCTTTCTAGTCTTTTGGAGGGGTTACTTAGTTGTGTTACAAACGAACATAAACATGTACAACATGCTTCTCATTCTACCTTTGGGAGCATACAAAAACTTACTTATAGTTGTCTTACCGCACCTAAATTCTCCAATCCATGACACATATGTTTCAAGAAGTTTTGTTTAAAATGTTTTGTTTTGGATTATCATAGGAACTTTTAGAAGGTCAAAGTGTCTTTCTAGTGTTTTGGAGGGGTTACTTAGTTGTGTTACAAACGAACATAAACATGTACAACATGCTTCTCATTCTACCTTTGGGAGCATACAAAAACATACTTATAGTTGTCTTACCGCACCTAAATTCTCCAATCCATGACACATAGGCTTCAAGAAGTTTTGTTTAAAAAGTTTCGTTTAGGATTATCATAGGAACTTTTAGAAGGTCAAAGTGTCTTTCTAGTATTTAGAAGGGTTATTTAGGGGTGTTACAAACGAACATAAACTTGTATAAAATGATTCTCATTCTACCTTTAGGAGCATACAAAATCTTACTTATAGTTGTCTAACCTCACCTAAAATCTCCAATCCTTGACACATATGTTTCAAGAATTGTTGTTTAAAAAGTTTTATTTTGGATTCTCATAGGACCTTTTACAAGATCAAAGTGTCTTTCTAGTATTTAGACGGGTTACTTAGGGGTGTTACAAACGAACATAAACTTGTATAAAATGCTTCTCATTCTACCTTAAGGAGCAAAAACTTACTTATAGTTGTCTTACCTCACCTAAATTCTCCAATCCATGACATATATGTTTCAAGAAGTTTTGGTTAAAATGTTTTATTTAGGATTTTCATAGGACCTTTTAGAAGATCAAAGTGTCTTTCTAGTCTTTTAGAAGGGTTACTTAGTGGTGTTACAAACGAACAAAAACATGTACAACATGCTTCTCCTTCTACCTTTAGAAGCATACAAAAACTTACTTATAATTGTCTAACCTCACCTAAATTCACCAATCCATGACACATATGTTTCAAGAATTTTTGTTTAAAAAGTTTTGTTTAGGATTCTCATAGCACCTTTTAGAAGAATAAAGTGTCTTTCTAGTCATTTAGAAGGGTTACTTAGGGATATTACAAACGAACAAAAACTTGTATAAAATGCTTCTCATTCTACCTTTAGGAGCATACAAAAACTTACCTATAGTTGTCTTACCTCACCTAAATTCTCCAATCCATGATACATATATGTTTCAAGAAGTTTTGGTTAAAAATTTTTATTTGAGGATTCTCATAGGACCTTTTAGAAGATCAAAGTGTCTTTCTAGCCTATTAGAGGGGTTACTTAGTTGTGTTACAAACGAACATAAACATGTACAACATGCTTCTCATTCTACCTTTGGGAGCATACAAAAACTTACTTATAGTTGTCTTACCGCACCTAAATTCTCCAATCCATGACACATAGGTTTCAAGAAGTTTTGTTTAAAAAGTTTTGTTTAGGATTATCATAGGAACTTTTAGAAGGTCAAAGTGTCTTTCTAGTGTTTTGGAGGGATTACTTAGTTGTGTTACAAACGAACATAAACATGTACAACATGCTTCTCATTCTACCTTTGGGAGCATACAAAAACTTACTTATAGTTGTCTTACCGCACCTAAATTCTCCAATCCATGACACATAGGCTTCAAGAAGTTTTGTTTAAAAAGTTTCGTTTAGGATTATCATAGGAACTTTTAGAAGGTCAAAGTGTCTTTCTAGTATTTAGAAGGGTTATTTAGGGGTGTTACAAACGAACATAAACTTGTATAAAATGATTCTCATTCTACATTTAGGAGCATACAAAATCTTACTTATAGTTGTCTAACCTCACCTAAAATCTCCAATCCCTGACACATATGTTTCAAGAATTGTTGTTTAAAAAGTTTTGTTTGGGATTCTCATAGGACCTTTTACAAGATCAAAGTGTCTTTCCAATATTTAGATGGGTTACTTAGGGGTGTTACAAACGAACATAAACTTTTATAAAATGCTTCTCATTCTACCTTAAGGAGCAAAAACTTACTTATAGTTGTCTTACCTCACCTAAATTCTCCAATCCATGACATATATGTTTCAAGAAGTTTTGGTTAAAAAGTTTTATTTAGGATTCTCATAGGACCTTTTAGAAGATCAAAGTGTCTTTCTAGTCTTTTAGAAGGGTTACTTAGTGGTGTTACAAACGAACAAAAACATGTACAACATGCTTCTCCTTCTACCTTTAGGAGCATACAAAAACTTACTTATAATTGTCTAACCTCACCTAAATTCACCAATCCATGACACATATGTTTCAAGAAGTTTTGTTTAAAAAGTTTTGTTTAGGATTCTCATAGCACCTTTTAGAACAATAAAGTTTCTTTCTAGTCATTTAGAAGGGTTACTTAGGGATATTACAAACGAACAAAAACTTGTATAAAATGCTTCTCATTCTACCTTTAGGAGCATACAAAAACTTACCTATAGTTGTCTTACCTCACCTAAATTCTCCAATCCATGATGCATATATTTTTCAAGAAGTTTTGGTTAAAACGTTTTATTGAGGATTCTCATAGGACCTTTTAGAAGATCAAAGTGTCTTTCTAGCCTATTAGAGGGGTTACTTAGTTGTGTTACAATCGAACATAAACATGTACAACATGCTTCTCATTCTACCTTTAGGAGCATACAAAAACTTACCTATAGTTGTCTTACCTCACCTAAATTCTCCAATCCATGATACATATATGTTTCAAGAAGTTGTTAAAAAATTTTATTGAGGATTCTCATAGGACCTTTTAGAAGATCAAAGTGTCTTTCTAGTCTTTTGGAGGGGTTACTTAGTTGTGTTACAAACGAACATAAACATGTACAACATGCTTCTCATTCTACCTTTGGGAGCATACAAAAACTTACTTATAGTTGTCTTACCGCACCTAAATTCTCCAATCCATGACACATAGGTTTCAAGAAGTTTTGTTTAAAAAGTTTTGTTTAGGATTATCATAGGAACTTTTAGAAGGTCAAAGTGTCTTTCTAGTGTTTTGGAGGGATTACTTAGTTGTGTAACAAACGAACATAAACATTTACAACATGCTTCTCATTATACCTTTGGGAGCATACAAAAACTTACTTATAGTTGTCTTACCGCACCTAAATTCTCCAATCCATGACACATAGGCTTCAAGAAGTTTTGTTTAAAAAGTTTCGTTTAGGATTATCATACTAACTTTTAGAAGGTCAAAGTGTCTTTCTAGTATTTAGAAGGGTTATTTAGGGGTGTTACAAACGAACATAAACTTGTATAAAATGATTCTCATTCTACCTTTAGGAGCATACAAAATCTTACTTATAGTTGTCTAACCTCACCTAAAATCTCCAATCCCTGACACATATGTTTCAAGAATTGTTGTTTAAAAAGTTTTGTTTGGGATTCTCATAGGACCTTTTACAAGATCAAAGTGTCTTTCTAGTATTTAGACGGGTTACTTAGGGGTGTTACAAACGAACATAAACTTGTATAAAATGCTTCTCATTCTACCTTAAGGAGCAAAAACTTACTTATAGTTGTCTTACCTCACCTAAATTCTCCAATCCATGACATATATGTTTCAAGAAGTTTTGGTTAAAAAGTTTTATTTAGGATTCTCATAGGACCTTTTAGAAGATCAAAGTGTCTTTCTAGTCTTTTAGAAGGGTTACTTAGTGGTGTTACAAACGAACAAAAACATGTACAACATGCTTCTCCTTCTACCTTTAGGAGCATACAAAAACTTACTTATAATTGTCTAACCTCACCTAAATTCACCAATCCATGACACATATGTTTCAAGAAGTTTTGTTTAAAAAGTTTTGTTTAGGATTCTCATAGCACCTTTTAGAAGAATAAAGTGTCTTTCTAGTCATTTAGAAGGGTTACTTAGGGATATTACAAACGAACAAAAACTTGTATAAAATGCTTCTCATTCTACCTTTAGGAGCATACAAAAACTTACCTATAGTTGTCTTACCTCACCTAAATTCTCCAATCCATGATACATATATGTTTCAAGAAGTTTTGGTTAAAACGTTTTATTGAGGATTCTCATAGGACCTTTTAGAAGATCAAAGTGTCTTTCTAGCCTATTAGAGGGGTTACTTAGTTGTGTTACAATCGAACATAAACATGTACAACATGCTTCTCATTGTACCTTTGGGAGCACACCAAAACATACTTATAGTTGTCTTACCTCACCTAAATTCTCCAATCCATGATACATATATGTTTCAAGAAGTTTTGGTTAAAATTTTTTATTGAGGATTCTCATAGGACCTTTTAGAAGATCAAAGTGTCTTTCTAGCCTATTAGAGGGGTTACTTAGTTGTGTTACAAACGAACATAAACATTTCTCAAGAAGTTTTGTTTAAAACACATAGGTTTTTTTGTTTAAAAAGTTTTGTTTAGGATTATCATAGGACCTTTTAGAAGATCAAAGTGTCTTTCTAGTGTTTTGGAGGGGTTACTTAGTTGTGTTACAAACGAACATAAACATGTACAACATGCTTCTCATTCTACCTCTGGGAGCATACAAAAACTTACTTATAGTTCTCTTACCGCACCTAAATTCTCCAATCCATGACACATAGGCTTCAAGAAGTTTTGTTTAAAAAGTTTCGTTTAGGATTATCATAGGAACTTTTAGAAGGTCAAAGTGTCTTTAGTATTTAGAAGGGTTATTTAGGGGTGTTACAAACGAACATAAACTTGTATAAAATGATTCTCATTCTACCTTTAGGAGCATACAAAATCTTACTTATAGTTGTCTAACCTCACCTAAAATCTCCAATCCTTGACACATATGTTTCAAGAATTGTTGTTTAAAAAGTTTTATTTTGGATTCTCATAGGACCTTTTACAAGATCAAAGTGTCTTTCTAGTATTTAGACGGGTTACTTAGGGGTGTTACAAACGAACATAAACTTGTATAAAATGCTTCTCATTCTACCTTAAGGAGCAAAAACTTACTTATAGTTGTCTTACCTCACCTAAATTCTCCAATCCATGACATATATGTTTCAAGAAGTTTTGGTTAAAAAGTTTTATTTAGGATTTTCATAGGACCTTTTAGAAGATCAAAGTGTCTTTCTAGTCTTTTAGAAGGGTTACTTAGTGGTGTTACAAACGAACAAAAACATGTACAACATGCTTCTCCTTCTACCTTTAGAAGCATACAAAAACTTACTTATAATTGTCTAACCTCACCTAAATTCACCAATCCATGACACATATGTTTCAAGAAGTTTTGTTTAAAAAGTTTTGTTTAGGATTCTCATAGCACCTTTTAGAAGAATAAAGTGTCTTTCTAGTCATTTAGAAGGGTTACTTAGGGATATTACAAACGAACAAAAACTTGTATAAAATGCTTCTCATTCTACCTTTAGGAGCATACAAAAACTTACCTATAGTTGTCTTACCTCACCTAAATTCTCCAATCCATGATACATATATGTTTCAAGAAGTTTTGGTTAAAAAGTTTTATTGAGGATTCTCATAGGACCTTTTAGAAGATCAAAGTGTCTTTCTAGCCTATTAGAGGGGTTACTTAGTTGTGTTACAATCGAACATAAACATGTACAACATGCTTCTCATTGTACCTTTGGGAGCACACCAAAACTTACTTATAGTTGTCTTACCTCACCTAAATTCTCCAATCCATGACATATATGTTTCAAGAAGTTTTGTTTATAAAATTTTGTTGAGGATTCTCACGGGACCTTTTAGAAGATAGGTTTCAAGAAGTTTTGTTTAAAAAGTTTCATAGGAACTTTTAGAAGGTCAAAGTGTCTTTCTAGTGAGGGGTTACTTAGTTGTGTTACAAACGAACATAAACATGTACAACATGCTTCTCATTCTACCTTTGGGAGCATACAAAAACTTACTTATAGTTGTCTTACCGCACCTAAATTCTCCAATCCATGACACATAGGTTTCAAGAAGTTTTGTTTAAAAAGTTTTGTTTAGGATTATCATAGGAACTTTTAGAAGGTCAAAGTGTATTTCTAGTATTTAGAAGGGTTATTTAGGGGTGTTACAAACGAACATAAACTTGTATAAAATGATTCTCATTCTACAGGAGCATTCTACCTTTAAGCATACAAAACTTACTTATAGTTGTCTAACCTCACCTAAAATCTCCAATCCATGACACATATGTTTCAAGAATTGTTGTTTAAAAAGTTTTATTTAGGATTCTCATAGGACCTTTTACAAGATCAAAGTGTCTTTCTAGTATTTAGAAGGGTTACTTAGGGGTGTTACAAACGAACATAAACTTGTACAACATGCTTCTCATTCTACCTTTGGGAGCATACAAAAACTTACTTATAGTTGTCTACCTCACCTAAATTCTCCAATCCATGACACATATGTTTCAAGAAGTTTTGTTTAAAAAGTTTTGTTTAGGATTCTCATAGGACCTTTTAGAAGATCAAAGTGTCTTTCTAGTTTTAGAAGGGTTACTTAGGGGTGTTACAAACGAACATAAACTTGTATAAAATGCTTCTCATTCTACCTTTGGGAGCATACAAAAACTTACTTATAGTTGTCTTACCTCACCTAAATTCTCCAATCCATGACATATATGTTTCAAGAAGTTTTGGTTAAAAAGTTTTATTTAGGATTCTCATAGGACCTTTTAGAAGATCAAAGTGTCTTTCTAGTCTTTTAGAAGGGTTACTTAGTTGTGTTACAAACGAACATAAACATGTACAACATGCTTCTCATTCTACCTTTAGGAGCATACAAAAACTTACTTATAATTGTCTACCTCACCTAAATTCACCAATCCATGACACATATGTTTCAAGAAGTTTTGTTTAAAAAGTTTTGTTTAGGATTCTCATAGCACCTTTTAGAAGAATAAAGTGTCTTTCTAGTCATTTAGAAGGGTTACTTAGGGATATTACAAACGAACAAAAACTTGTATAAAATGCTTCTCATTCTACCTTTATACAAAAACTTACTTATAGTTGTCTTACCTCACCTAAATTCTCCAATCCATGACATATATGTTTCAAGAAGTTTTGTTTAAAAAGTTTTGTTGAGGATTCTCATAGGACCTTTTAGAAGATCAAAGTGTCTTTCTAGTCTTTTGGAGGGGTTACTTAGTTGTATTACAAACGAACATAAACATGTACAACATGCTTCTCATTCTACCTTTGGGAGCATACAAAAACTTACTTATAGTTGTCTTACCGCACCTAAATTCTCCAATCCATGACACATAGGCTTCAAGAAGTTTTGTTTAAAAAGTTTCGTTTAGGATTATCCTAAAATCTCCAATCCTTCAAGTTTCAAGAAGTTTTGTTTAAAAAGTTTTGTTTAGGATTCTCATAGGACCTTTTAAAAGATCAAAGTGTCTTTCTAGTATTTAGACGGGTTACTTAGGGGTGTTACAAACGAACATAAACTTGTATAAAATGCTTCTCATTCTACCTTAAGGAGCATACAAAACTTACTTATAGTTGTCTTACCTCACCTAAATTTTCCAATCCATGACATATATGTTTCAAGAAGTTTTGGTTAAAAAGTTTTATTTAGGATTCTCATAGGACCTTTTAGAAGATCAAAGTGTCTTTCTAGTCTTTTAGAAGGGTTACTTAGTGGTGTTACAAACGAACAAAAACATGTACAACATGCTTCTCCTTCTACCTTTAGAAGCATACAAAAACTTACTTATAATTGTCTAACCTCACCTAAATTCACCAATCCATGACACATATGTTTCAAGAAGTTTTGTTTAAAAAGTTTTGTTTAGGATTCTCATAGCACCTTTTAGAAGAATAAAGTGTCTTTCTAGTCATTTAGAAGGGTTACTTAGGGATATTACAAACGAACAAAAACTTGTATAAAATGCTTCTCTTTCTACCTTTAGGAGCATACAAAAACTTACCTATAGTTGTCTTACCTCACCTAAATTCTCCAATCCATGATACATATATGTTTCAAGAAGTTTTGGTTAAAAAGTTTTATTTAGGATTCTCATAGGACCTTTTAGAAGATCAAAGTGTGTTTCTAGCCTATTAGAGAGGTTACTTAGTTGTGTTACAATCGAACATAAACATGTACAACATGCTTCTCATTGTACCTTTGGGAGCACACCAAAACTTACTTATAGTTGTCTTACCTCACCTAAATTCTCCAATCCATGACATATATATTTCAAGAAGTTTTGTTTAAAAAGTTTGTTTAGGATTCTCATAGGACCTTTTAGAAGATCAAAGTGTCTTTCTAGTGTTTTGGAGGGGTTACTTAGTTGTGTTACAAACGAACATAAACATGTACAACATGCTTCTCATTCTACCTTTGGGAGCATATAAAAACGTACTTATAGTTGTCTTACCGCACCTAAATTCTCCAATCCATGGCACATAGGTTTCAAGAAGTTTTGTTTAAAAAGTTTTGTTTAGGATTATCATAAGAACTTTTAGAAGGTCAAAGTGTCTTTCTAGTATTTAGAAGGGTTATTTAGGGGTGTTACAAACGAACATAAACTTGTATAAAATGATTCTCATTCTACCTTTAGGAGCATACAAAAACTTACTTATAGTTGTCTACCTCACCTAAATTCTCCAATCCATGACATATATGTTTCAAGAAGTTTTGGTTAAAATTTTTTATTTAGGATTCTCATAGGACCTTTTAGAAGATCAAAGTGTCTTTCTAGTCTTTTGAGGGGTTACTTAGTTGTGTTACAAACGAACATAAACATGTACAACATGCTTCTCATTCTACCTTTGGGAGCATACAAAAACTTACTTATAGTTGTCTTACCGCACCTAAATTCTCCAATCCATGACACATAGGTTTCAAGAAGTTTTGTTTAAAAAGTTTTGTTTTGGATTATCATAGGAACTTTTAGAAGGTCAAAGTGTCTTTCTAGTGTTTTGGAGGGGTTACTTAGTTGTGTTACAAACGAACATAAACATGTACAACATGCTTCTCATTCTACCTTTGGGAGCATACAAAAACTTACTTATAGTTGTCTTACCGCACCTAAATTCTCCAATCCATGACACATAGGCTTCAAGAAGTTTTGTTTAAAAAGTTTCGTTTAGGATTATCATAGGAACTTTTAGAAGGTCAAAGTGTCTTTCTAGTATTTAGAAGGGTTATTTAGGGGTGTTACAAACGAACATAAACTTGTATAAAATGATTCTCATTCTACCTTTAGGAGCATACAAAATCTTACTTATAGTTGTCTAACCTCACCTAAAATCTCCAATCCTTGACACATATGTTTCAAGAATTGTTGTTTAAAAAGTTTTATTTTGGATTCTCATAGGACCTTTTACAAGATCAAAGTGTCTTTCTAGTATTTAGACGGGTTACTTAGGGGTGTTACAAACGAACATAAACTTGTATAAAATGCTTCTCATTCTACCTTAAGGAGCAAAAACTTACTTATAGTTGTCTTACCTCACCTAAATTCTCCAATCCATGACATATATGTTTCAAGAAGTTTTGGTTAAAATGTTTTATTTAGGATTTTCATAGGACCTTTTAGAAGATCAAAGTGTCTTTCTAGTCTTTTAGAAGGGTTACTTAGTGGTGTTACAAACGAACAAAAACATGTACAACATGCTTCTCCTTCTACCTTTAGAAGCATACAAAAACTTACTTATAATTGTCTAACCTCACCTAAATTCACCAATCCATGACACATATGTTTCAAGAAGTTTTGTTTAAAAAGTTTTGTTTAGGATTCTCATAGCACCTTTTAGAAGAATAAAGTGTCTTTCTAGTCATTTAGAAGGGTTACTTAGGGATATTACAAACGAACAAAAACTTGTATAAAATGCTTCTCATTCTACCTTTAGGAGCATACAAAAACTTACCTATAGTTGTCTTACCTCACCTAAATTCTCCAATCCATGATACATATATGTTTCAAGAAGTTTTGGTTAAAATTTTTTATTGAGGATTCTCATAGGACCTTTTAGAAGATCAAAGTGTCTTTCTAGCCTATTAGAGGGGTTACTTAGTTGTGTTACAATCGAACATAAACATGTACAACATGCTTCTCATTGTACCTTTGGGAGCACACCAAAACTTACTTATAGTTGTCTTACCTCACCTAAATTCTCCAATCCATGACATATATGTTTCAAGAAGTTTTGTTTATAAAATTTTGTTGAGGATTCTCACGGGACCTTTTAGAAGATCAAAGTGTCTTTCTAGTCTTTTGGAGGGGTTACTTAGTTGTGTTACAAACGAACATAAACATGTACAACATGCTTCTCATTCTACCTTTGGGAGCATACAAAAACTTACTTATAGTTGTCTTACCGCACCTAAATTCTCCAATCCATGACACATAGGTTTCAAGAAGTTTTGTTTAAAAAGTTTTGTTTAGGATTATCATAGGAACTTTTAGAAGGTCAAAGTGTCTTTCTAGTATTTAGAAGGGTTATTTAGGGGTGTTACAAACGAACATAAACTTGTATAAAATGATTCTCATTCTACCTTTAGGAGCATACAAAATCTTACTTATAGTTGTCTAACCTCACCTAAAATCTCCAATCCATGACACATATGTTTCAAGAATTGTTGTTTAAAAAGTTTTGTTAAGGATTCTCATAGGACCTTTTACAAGATCAAAGTGTCTTTCTAGTATTTAGACGGGTTACCTAGGGGTGTTACAAACGAACATAAACTTGTATAAAATGCTTCTCATTCTACCTTAAGGAGCATACAGAAACTTACTTAGAGTTGTCCTACCTTACCTAAATTCTCCAATCCATGACATATATGTTTCAAGAAGTTTAGGTTAAAATTTTTTATTTAGGATTCTCATAGGACCTTTTAGAAGATCAAAGTGTCTTTCTAGTCTTTTGGAGGGGTTACTTAGTTGTGTTACAAACGAACATAAACATGTACAACATGCTTCTCATTCTACCTTTGGGAGCATACAAAAACTTACTTATAGTTGTCTTACCGCACCTAAATTCTCCAATCCAAGACACATATGTTTCAAGAAGTTTTGTTTAAAATGTTTTGTTTTGGATTATCATAGGAACTTTTAGAAGGTCAAAGTGTCTTTCTAGTGTTTTGGAGGGGTTACTTAGTTGTGTTACAAACGAACATAAACATGTACAACATGCTTCTCATTCTACCTTTGGGAGCATACAAAAACATACTTATAGTTGTCTTACCGCACCTAAATTCTCCAATCCATGACACATAGGCTTCAAGAAGTTTTGTTTAAAAAGTTTCGTTTAGGATTATCATAGGAACTTTTAGAAGGTCAAAGTGTCTTTCTAGTATTTAGAAGGGTTATTTAGGGGTGTTACAAACGAACATAAACTTGTATAAAATGATTCTCATTCTACCTTTAGGAGCATACAAAATCTTACTTATAGTTGTCTAACCTCACCTAAAATCTCCAATCCTTGACACATATGTTTCAAGAATTGTTGTTTAAAAAGTTTTATTTTGGATTCTCATAGGACCTTTTACAAGATCAAAGTGTCTTTCTAGTATTTAGACGGGTTACTTAGGGGTGTTACAAACGAACATAAACTTGTATAAAATGCTTCTCATTCTACCTTAAGGAGCAAAAACTTACTTATAGTTGTCTTACCTCACCTAAATTCTCCAATCCATGACATATATGTTTCAAGAAGTTTTGGTTAAAATGTTTTATTTAGGATTTTCATAGGACCTTTTAGAAGATCAAAGTGTCTTTCTAGTCTTTTAGAAGGGTTACTTAGTGGTGTTACAAACGAACAAAAACATGTACAACATGCTTCTCCTTCTACCTTTAGAAGCATACAAAAACTTACTTATAATTGTCTAACCTCACCTAAATTCACCAATCCATGACACATATGTTTCAAGAATTTTTGTTTAAAAAGTTTTGTTTAGGATTCTCATAGCACCTTTTAGAAGAATAAAGTGTCTTTCTAGTCATTTAGAAGGGTTACTTAGGGATATTACAAACGAACAAAAACTTGTATAAAATGCTTCTCATTCTACCTTTAGGAGCATACAAAAACTTACCTATAGTTGTCTTACCTCACCTAAATTCTCCAATCCATGATACATATATGTTTCAAGAAGTTTTGGTTAAAAAGTTTTTATTGAGGATTCTCATACCTTTTAGAAGATCAAAGTGTCTTTCTAGCCTATTAGAGGGGTTACTTAGTTGTGTTACAATCGAACATAAACATGTACAACATGCTTCTCATTGTACCTTTGGGAGCACACCAAAACTTACTTATAGTTGTCTTACCTCACCTAAATTCTCCAATCCATGACATATATGTTTCAAGAAGTTTTGTTTATAAAATTTTGTTGAGGATTCTCACGGGACCTTTTAGAAGATCAAAGTGTCTTTCTAGTCTTTTGGAGGGGTTACTTAGTTGTGTTACAAACGAACATAAACATGTACAACATGCTTCTCATTCTACCTTTGGGAGCATACAAAAACTTACTTATAGTTGTCTTACCGCACCTAAATTCTCCAATCCATGACACATAGGTTTCAAGAAGTTTTGTTTAAAAAGTTTTGTTTAGGATTATCATAGGAACTTTTAGAAGGTCAAAGTGTCTTTCTAGTATTTAGAAGGGTTATTTAGGGGTGTTACAAACGATAAACTTGTATAAAATGATTCTCATTCTACCTTTAGGAGCATACAAAATCTTACTTATAGTTGTCTAACCTCACCTAAAATCTCCAATCCATGACACATATGTTTCAAGAATTGTTGTTTAAAAAGTTTTTTGTTAGGATTCTCATAGGACCTTTTACAAGATCAAAGTGTCTTTCTAGTATTTAGACGGGTTACTTAGGGGTGTTACAAACGAACATAAACTTGTATAAAATGCTTCTCATTCTACCTTAAGGAGCATACAAAACTTACTTATAGTTGTCTTACCTTACCTAAATTCTCCAATCCATGACATATATGTTTCAAGAAGTTTTGTTAAAATTTTTTATTTAGGATTCTCATAGGACCTTTTAGAAGATCAAAGTGTCTTTCTAGTCTTTTGGAGGGGTTACTTAGTTGTGTTACAAACGAACATAAACATGTACAACATGCTTCTCATTCTACCTTTGGGAGCATACAAAAACTTACTTATAGTTGTCTTACCGCACCTAAATTCTCCAATCCATGACACATATGTTTCAAGAAGTTTTGTTTAAAATGTTTTGTTTTGGATTATCATAGGAACTTTTAGAAGGTCAAAGTGTCTTTCTAGTGTTTTGGAGGGGTTACTTAGTTGTGTTACAAACGAACATAAACATGTACAACATGCTTCTCATTCTACCTTTGGGAGCATACAAAAACATACTTATAGTTGTCTTACCGCACCTAAATTCTCCAATCCATGACACATAGGCTTCAAGAAGTTTTGTTTAAAAAGTTTCGTTTAGGATTATCATAGGAACTTTTAGAAGGTCAAAGTGTCTTTCTAGTATTTAGAAGGGTTATTTAGGGGTGTTACAAACGAACATAAACTTGTATAAAATGATTCTCATTCTACCTTTAGGAGCATACAAAATCTTACTTATAGTTGTCTAACCTCACCTAAAATCTCCAATCCTTGACACATATGTTTCAAGAATTGTTGTTTAAAAAGTTTTATTTTGGATTCTCATAGGACCTTTTACAAGATCAAAGTGTCTTTCTAGTATTTAGACGGGTTACTTAGGGGTGTTACAAACGAACATAAACTTGTATAAAATGCTTCTCATTCTACCTTAAGGAGCAAAAACTTACTTATAGTTGTCTTACCTCACCTAAATTCTCCAATCCATGACATATATGTTTCAAGAAGTTTTGGTTAAAAAGTTTTATTTAGGATTTTCATAGGACCTTTTAGAAGATCAAAGTGTCTTTCTAGTCTTTTAGAAGGGTTACTTAGTGGTGTTACAAACGAACAAAAACATGTACAACATGCTTCTCCTTCTACCTTTAGAAGCATACAAAAACTTACTTATAATTGTCTAACCTCACCTAAATTCACCAATCCATGACACATATGTTTCAAGAAGTTTTGTTTAAAAAGTTTTGTTTAGGATTCTCATAGCACCTTTTAGAAGAATAAAGTGTCTTTCTAGTCATTTAGAAGGGTTACTTAGGGATATTACAAACGAACAAAAACTTGTATAAAATGCTTCTCATTCTACCTTTAGGAGCATACAAAAACTTACCTATAGTTGTCTTACCTCACCTAAATTCTCCAATCCATGATACATATATGTTTCAAGAAGTTTTGGTTAAAATTTTTTATTGAGGATTCTCATAGGACCTTTTAGAAGATCAAAGTGTCTTTCTAGCCTATTAGAGGGGTTACTTAGTTGTGTTACAATCGAACATAAACATGTACAACATGCTTCTCATTGTACCTTTGGGAGCACACCAAAACTTACTTATAGTTGTCTTACCTCACCTAAATTCTCCAATCCATGACATATATGTTTCAAGAAGTTTTGTTTATAAAATTTTGTTGAGGATTCTCACGGGACCTTTTAGAAGATCAAAGTGTCTTTCTAGTCTTTTGGAGGGGTTACTTAGTTGTGTTACAAACGAACATAAACATGTACAACATGCTTCTCATTCTACCTTTGGGAGCATACAAAAACTTACTTATAGTTGTCTTACCGCACCTAAATTCTCCAATCCATGACACATAGGTTTCAAGAAGTTTTGTTTAAAAAGTTTTGTTTAGGATTATCATAGGAACTTTTAGAAGGTCAAAGTGTCTTTCTAGTATTTAGAAGGGTTATTTAGGGGTGTTACAAACGAACATAAACTTGTATAAAATGATTCTCATTCTACCTTTAGGAGCATACAAAATCTTACTTATAGTTGTCTAACCTCACCTAAAATCTCCAATCCATGACACATATGTTTCAAGAATTGTTGTTTAAAATTTTTTGTTAAGGATTCTCATAGGACCTTTTACAAGATCAAAGTGTCTTTCTAGTATTTAGACGGGTTACTTAGGGGTGTTACAAACGAACATAAACTTGTATAAAATGCTTCTCATTCTACCTTAAGGAGCAAAAACTTACTTATAGTTGTCTTACCTCACCTAAATTCTCCAATCCATGACATATATGTTTCAAGAAGTTTTGTTTATAAAATTTTGTTGAGGATTCTCACGGGACCTTTTAGAAGATCAAAGTGACTTTCTAGTCTTTTGGAGGGGTTACTTAGTTGTGTTACAAACGAACATAAACATGTACAACATGCTTCTCATTCTACCTTTGGGAGCATACAAAAACATACTTATAGTTGTCTTACCGCACCTAAATTCTCCAATCCATGACACATAGGCTTCAAGAAGTTTTGTTTAAAAAGTTTCGTTTAGGATTATCATAGGAACTTTTAGAAGGTCAAAGTGTCTTTCTAGTATTTAGAAGGGGTTAGTTATTTAGGGGTGTTACAAACGAACATAAACTTGTATAAAATGATTCTCATTCTACCTTTAGGAGCATACAAAATCTTACTTATAGTTGTCTAACCTCACCTAAAATCTCCAATCCTTGACACATATGTTTCAAGAATTGTTGTTTAAAAAGTTTTATTTTGGATTCTCATAGGACCTTTTACAAGATCAAAGTGTCTTTCTAGTATTTAGACGGGTTACTTAGGGGTGTTACAAACGAACATAAACTTGTATAAAATGCTTCTCATTCTACCTTAAGGAGCAAAAACTTACTTATAGTTGTCTTACCTCACCTAAATTCTCCAATCCATGACATATATGTTTCAAGAAGTTTTGGTTAAAAAGTTTTATTTAGGATTTTCATAGGACCTTTTAGAAGATCAAAGTGTCTTTCTAGTCTTTTAGAAGGGTTACTTAGTGGTGTTACAAACGAACAAAAACATGTACAACATGCTTCTCCTTCTACCTTTAGAAGCATACAAAAACTTACTTATAATTGTCTAACCTCACCTAAATTCACCAATCCATGACACATATGTTTCAAGAAGTTTTGTTTAAAAAGTTTTGTTTAGGATTCTCATAGCACCTTTTAGAAGAATAAAGTGTCTTTCTAGTCATTTAGAAGGGTTACTTAGGGATATTACAAACGAACAAAAACTTGTATAAAATGCTTCTCATTCTACCTTTAGGAGCATACAAAAACTTACCTATAGTTGTCTTACCTCACCTAAATTCTCCAATCCATGATACATATATGTTTCAAGAAGTTTTGGTTAAAAAGTTTTATTGAGGATTCTCATAGGACCTTTTAGAAGATCAAAGTGTCTTTCTAGCCTATTAGAGGGGTTACTTAGTTGTGTTACAATCGAACATAAACATGTACAACATGCTTCTCATTGTACCTTTGGGAGCACACCAAAACTTACTTATAGTTGTCTTACCTCACCTAAATTCTCCAATCCATGACATATATGTTTCAAGAAGTTTTGTTTATAAAATTTTGTTGAGGATTCTCACGGGACCTTTTAGAAGATCAAAGTGACTTTCTAGTCTTTTGGAGGGGTTACTTAGTTGTGTTACAAACGAACATAAACATGTACAACATGCTTCTCATTCTACCTTTGGGAGCATACAAAAACTTACTTATAGTTGTCTTACCGCACCTAAATTCTCCAATCCATGACACATAGGTTTCAAGAAGTTTTGTTTAAAAAGTTTTGTTTAGGATTATCATAGGAACTTTTAGAAGGTCAAAGTGTCTTTCTAGTATTTAGAAGGGTTATTTAGGGGTGTTACAAACGAACATAAACTTGTATAAAATGATTCTCATTCTACCTTTAGGAGCATACAAAATCTTACTTATAGTTGTCTAACCTCACCTAAAATCTCCAATCCATGACACATATGTTTCAAGAATTGTTGATTAAATTTTTTTGTTAAGGATTCTCATAGGACCTTTTACAAGATCAAAGTGTCTTTCTAGTATTTAGACGGGTTACCTAGGGGTGTTACAAACGAACATAAACTTGTATAAAATGCTTCTCATTCTACCTTAAGGAGCATACAGAAACTTACTTAGAGTTGTCCTACCTTACCTAAATTCTCCAATCCATGACATATATGTTTCAAGAAGTTTTGGTTAAAATTTTTTTTTTAGGATTCTCATAGGACCTTTTAGAAGATCAAAGTGTCTTTCTAGTCTTTTGGAGGGGTTACTTAGTTGTGTTACAAACGAACATAAACATGTACAACATGCTTCTCATTCTACCTTTGGGAGCATACAAAAACTTACTTATAGTTGTCTTACCGCACCTAAATTCTCCAATCCATGACACATAGGTTTCAAGAAGTTTTGTTTAAAATGTTTTGTTTTGGATTATCATAGGAACTTTTAGAAGGTCAAAGTGTCTTTCTAGTGTTTTGGAGGGGTTACTTAGTTGTGTTACAAACGAACATAAACATGTACAACATGCTTCTCATTCTACCTTTGGGAGCATACAAAAACTTACTTATAGTTGTCTTACCGCACCTAAATTCTCCAATCCATGACACATAGGCTTCAAGAAGTTTTGTTTAAAAAGTTTCGTTTAGGATTATCATAGGAACTTTTAGAAGGTCAAAGTGTCTTTCTAGTATTTAGAAGGGTTATTTAGGGGTGTTACAAACGAACATAAACTTGTATAAAATGATTCTCATTCTACCTTTAGGAGCATACAAAATCTTACTTATAGTTGTCTAACCTCACCTAAAATCTCCAATCCTTGACACATATGTTTCAAGAATTGTTGTTTAAAAAGTTTTATTTTGGATTCTCATAGGACCTTTTACAAGATCAAAGTGTCTTTCTAGTATTTAGACGGGTTACTTAGGGGTGTTACAAACGAACATAAACTTGTATAAAATGCTTCTCATTCTACCTTAAGGAGCAAAAACTTACTTATAGTTGTCTTACCTCACCTAAATTCTCCAATCCATGACATATATGTTTCAAGAAGTTTTGGTTAAAATGTTTTATTTAGGATTTTCATAGGACCTTTTAGAAGATCAAAGTGTCTTTCTAGTCTTTTAGAAGGGTTACTTAGTGGTGTTACAAACGAACAAAAACATGTACAACATGCTTCTCCTTCTACCTTTAGAAGCATACAAAAACTTACTTATAATTGTCTAACCTCACCTAAATTCACCAATCCATGACACATATGTTTCAAGAAGTTTTGTTTAAAAAGTTTTGTTTAGGATTCTCATAGCACCTTTTAGAAGAATAAAGTGTCTTTCTAGTCATTTAGAAGGGTTACTTAGGGATATTACAAACGAACAAAAACTTGTATAAAATGCTTCTCATTCTACCTTTAGGAGCATACAAAAACTTACCTATAGTTGTCTTACCTCACCTAAATTCTCCAATCCATGATACATATATGTTTCAAGAAGTTTTGGTTAAAATTTTTTATTGAGGATTCTCATAGGACCTTTTAGAAGATCAAAGTGTCTTTCTAGCCTATTAGAGGGGTTACTTAGTTGTGTTACAATCGAACATAAACATGTACAACATGCTTCTCATTGTACCTTTGGGAGCACACCAAAACTTACTTATAGTTGTCTTACCTCACCTAAATTCTCCAATCCATGACATATATGTTTCAAGAAGTTTTGTTTATAAAATTTTGTTGAGGATTCTCACGGGACCTTTTAGAAGATCAAAGTGACTTTCTAGTCTTTTGGAGGGGTTACTTAGTTGTGTTACAAACGAACATAAACATGTACAACATGCTTCTCATTCTACCTTTGGGAGCATACAAAAACTTACTTATAGTTGTCTTACCGCACCTAAATTCTCCAATCCATGACACATAGGTTTCAAGAAGTTTTGTTTAAAAAGTTTTGTTTAGGATTATCATAGGAACTTTTAGAAGGTCAAAGTGTCTTTCTAGTATTTAGAAGGGTTATTTAGGGGTGTTACAAACGAACATAAACTTGTATAATATGATTCTCATTCTACCTTTAGGAGCATACAAAATCTTACTTATAGTTGTTTAACCTCACCTAAAATCTCCAATCCATGACACATATGTTTCAAGAATTGTTGATTAAATTTTTTTGTTAAGGATTCTCATAGGACCTTTTACAAGATCAAAGTGTCTTTCTAGTATTTAGACGGGTTACCTAGGGGTGTTACAAACGAACATAAACTTGTATAAAATGCTTCTCATTCTACCTTAAGGAGCATACAGAAACTTACTTAGAGTTGTCCTACCTTACCTAAATTCTCCAATCCATGACATATATTTTTCAAGAAGTTTTGGTTAAAACGTTTTATTGAGGATTCTCATAGGACCTTTTAGAAGATCAAAGTGTCTTTCTAGTCTTTTGGAGGGGTTACTTAGTTGTGTTACAAACGAACATAAACATGTACAACATGCTTCTCATTCTACCTTTGGGAGCATACAAAAACTTACTTATAGTTGTCTTACCGCACCTAAATTCTCCAATCCAAGACACATAGGTTTCAAGAAGTTTTGTTTAAAATGTTTTGTTTTGGATTATCATAGGAACTTTTAGAAGGTCAAAGTGTCTTTCTAGTGTTTTGGAGGGGTTACTTAGTTGTGTTACAAACGAACATAAACATGTACAACATGCTTCTCATTCTACCTTTGGGAGCATACAAAAACATACTTATAGTTGTCTTACCGCACCTAAATTCTCCAATCCATGACACATAGGCTTCAAGAAGTTTTGTTTAAAAAGTTTCGTTTAGGATTATCATAGGAACTTTTAGAAGGTCAATGTGTCTTTCTAGTATTTATAAGGGTTATTTAGGGGTGTTACAAACGAACATAAACTTGTATAAAATGATTCTCATTCTACCTTTAGGAGCATACAAAATCTTACTTACAGTTGTCTAACCTCACCTAAAATCTCCAATCCTTGACACATATGTTTCAAGAATTGTTGTTTAAAAAGTTTTATTTTGGATTCTCATAGGACCTTTTACAAGATCAAAGTGTCTTTCTAGTATTTAGACGGGTTACTTAGGGGTGTTACAAACGAACATAAACTTGTATAAAATGCTTCTCATTCTACCTTAAGGAGCAAAAACTTACTTATAGTTGTCTTACCTCACCTAAATTCTCCAATCCATGACATATATGTTTCAAGAAGTTTTGGTTAAAATGTTTTATTTAGGATTTTCATAGGACCTTTTAGAAGATCAAAGTGTCTTTCTAGTCTTTTAGAAGGGTTACTTAGTGGTGTTACAAACGAACAAAAACATGTACAACATGCTTCTCCTTCTACCTTTAGAAGCATACAAAAACTTACTTATAATTGTCTTACCTCACCTAAATTCACCAATCCATGACACATATGTTTCAAGAAGTTTTGTTTAAAAAGTTTTGTTTAGGATTCTCATAGCACCTTTTAGAAGAATAAAGTGTCTTTCTAGTCATTTAGAAGGGTTACTTAGGGATATTACAAACGAACAAAAACTTGTATAAAATGCTTCTCATTCTACCTTTAGGAGCATACAAAAACTTACCTATAGTTATCTTACCTCACCTAAATTCTCCAATCCATGATACATATATGTTTCAAGAAGTTTTGGTTAAAATTTTTTATTGAGGATTCTCATAGGACCTTTTAGAAGATCAAAGTGTCTTTCTAGCCTATTAGAGGGGTTACTTAGTTGTGTTACAATCGAACATAAACATGTACAACATGCTTCTCATTGTACCTTTGAGAGCACACCAAAACTTACTTATAGTTGTCTTACCTCACCTAAATTCTCCAATCCATGACATATATGTTTCAAGAAGTTTTGTTTATAAAATTTTGTTGAGGATTCTCACGGGACCTTTTAGAAGATCAAAGTGACTTTCTAGTCTTTTGGAGGGGTTACTTAGTTGTGTTACAAACGAACATAAACATGTACAACATGCTTCTCATTCTACCTTTGGGAGCATACAAAAACTTACTTATAGTTGTCTTACCGCACCTAAATTCTCCAATCCATGACACATAGGTTTCAAGAAGTTTTGTTTAAAAAGTATTGTTTAGGATTATGATAGGAACTTTTAGAAGGTCAAAGTGTCTTTCTAGTATTTAGAATGGTTATTTAGGGGTGTTACAAACGAACATAAACTTGTATAATATGATTCTCATTCTACCTTTAGGAGCATACAAAATCTTACTTATAGTTGTTTAACCTCACCTAAAATCTCCAATCCATGACACATATGTTTCAAGAATTGTTGATTAAATTTTTTTGTTAAGGATTCTCATAGGACCTTTTACAAGATCAAAGTGTCTTTCTAGTATTTAGACGGGTTACCTAGGGGTGTTACAAACGAACATAAACTTGTATAAAATGCTTCTCATTCTACCTTAAGGAGCATACAGAAACTTACTTAGAGTTGTCCTACCTTACCTAAATTCTCCAATCCATGACATATATGTTTCAAGAAGTTTAGGTTAAAATTTTTTATTTAGGATTCTCATAGGACCTTTTAGAAGATCAAAGTGTCTTTCTAGTCTTTTGGAGGGGTTACTTAGTTGTGTTACAAACGAACATAAACATGTACAACATGCTTCTCATTCTACCTTTGGGAGCATACAAAAACTTATTGATCATGATGAGATCAAATGTGCAAAGGTTGTGTATTATCAAAATATGCACAAGTCTTGCACATTTGATAATGTACAAAGTTGGGGACTTCTTGTTAAGAGAGTGGCGCCAACATTCAAACACAATTCAGACCAAACAATTGAAGAAGGAGCCGTTGGAGACTTAAGGGTTTAAGGGTTTAAGAAAGGAATCTTTGTGGTCCACACTCTCTCTCTCTCCTCTGCCCACGGTTCAGAAGTGTTTTGTCTGATTGTGCTTTTGTCTCTTACTCATTTTAGGTTAAACACTCTTCTTTGTATCCCATATAAAAGGGTAATGTAACACAAAAATGAATACAAGGAGTTTTGAGTCTCTCATTCTCTTCTCTCTATTTCCGCCACATTGGGACTCAAGAACCCTAATTCTATCATGTTCACACTCTAAATCTTTCATGGTATCAGAGCATTGATCTCTATTCTCTCAAATCTCTCTCTTATTCTTCAATCTCTCAGCTTCTTTAATCTCTCGGCTACAAAACCCTAATCTTCTCTCTCTTATTCTCTTGGTTCTACACGCTCTCATACTCCAATCTCTGTCTGTTCTTCACTTGTTCTCTTCATTACTCTCTGTCCCAAACCCTGAAAACTTGCTTAGACCTCTCGGACCTCCTCAGTTTCTTGGCCTTAAACCCTAGAAGCTGGTTAATTCTTCTCGGTCATCTAAGGCGTTCATCCTCTCTCTCTGGTTACACACAATGGAAGACTCTACTCATCTTAGCTCAAGCTTAAGGCCTACTGTTGTTCCTGTTGTGCTCAAAGGGATCAACTACAGGACATGGCAAAGGACCATCAAGACTGCTATTTGTGGAAGAGGATTGTGGGATCACATTTTGGAGGATAAAACTCCAACTGAAGAAGATGAAGCCAAGAAGAAGGATGAGGAAACCAAGAAGGCAGAGGCTAAGTGGTTTCAAGAAGATCAGCTAGTGCTTGGCTTTCTCCAAAACTCTCTTGACCAATCCATCCTTGAAGCTTACTCTCATTGTGAGACAGCCAAGTCATTGTGGGATACTCTCAAGAAGATTTATGGGGATGTCTCCAATCTCAGCAGGGTTTATGAAGTTAAGAGAGCTATTAGTGAGCTGAAACAAGAAGACCATGACTTTACTAAGTATCTTGGGAAGTTCTCTTCAACATGGTCTGAACTTGAGATGCTAAGGCCAAGTACTATGAACCCTAAGGTTCTTATTGAGAGAAAGGAGCAAGACAAGATCTTTGGCCTTCTACTCAACTTGAATCCGGTTTACAATGATGCCATAATGAAGATCCTAAGGGAAACAACACTTCCTGATTTTGAAGAAGTGTGTTCAAGGATCCAAAAGGAGGAAGGAAACATTGGTTTGTTTGGAGGTAAGGGGGAGTTGTTGACTGCTAACAAAGCCGGCTTAAAATCTGAGGAGAAGAAGGCTGCAGCTTGTGATCATTGCAAGAGGAAAGGCCACTCCAAGGATAAGTGTTGGATCCTTCATCCCCATCTTCAACCAGCCAAGTTAAAGGACTCAAAGGCAAATGCAAATATCTCCAAGGAAGCTGTGAGTGAGCAGGTCTCTACTTCAGCTCAAGGAGGGGAGTTTGCACTCTACACCAACACTGAGTATGTTAGGAAGAGTGACCTTGAGGACCTCATCAAAGCTTATACTTCTAAGCTCTCTGGTATCTCTTTATTTTCTCATAAATTGCTTGCTAAAACTGATCATAAGTTGGTAGTAGATTCTGGAGCTTCTCACCATATGATTAGTAATGCTAAGTTGTTGGAGAACATTAAACCTGCCCTAGGAAGAGTAACTATAGCTGATGGTCAAGGGATTCCTATAATAGGTACAGGAAAGTTAAGATTGTTTAACAAGGAAAGTGATGCATTCTATGTTCCTAAGTTCAAATCTAACTTGCTGTCGGTTAAAAGGATCACTAAAGACTTGAATTGCAATGTTATCTTTGGGCCTAATGAAGTTTGTTTTCAGGATATTAAGAATGGACAGGTTATTGGAAGAGGTGGTACACAAGATGAGCTTTACCTCCTTGAAGACACTTCCTCCACCAACCCGGTTTCCTCAGCTTTTAAATCCTGTTTTGCTTTCAATCAAAATGTTCTATGGCATGCTAGACTAGGACATCCTCATGCTCGTGCTTTGAACTTAGTGCTGCCTAATGTTAACTTTGATCATTCAACTTGTGAAGCTTGTATTCTTGGCAAACATTGTAGGACTATCTTTCCTAAATCAACTACTATCTATGAACATTGCTTTGATCTTGTGCACTCTGATGTTTGGACTTCACCTTGTCTGTCTAGAGATAGGAATAAGTACTTTGTGACTTTCATAGATGAAAAATCAAAGTATACTTGGGTTACATTGCTTCCATCTAAAGATAGGGTGTTTGATGCATTTCTGAATTTTCAAAACTATGTTACTAATCAGTTTAATGCCAAGATCAAAGTGTTCAGGTCAGATAATGGAGGAGAGTACACAAGCCAAAGATTCAAAGCTCACTTGAACAAGTATGGGATCCTGCATCAAACAAGCTGCCCACATACTCCTCAACAAAATGGTGTGGCTGAAAGGAAGAACAGGCATCTCATGGAGGTTGCTAGGTCTATGATGTTCCACACCAATGTTCCTAAGAGATTTTGGGGAGATGCTGTGTTGGCAGCATGCTACCTCATCAACAGGATCCCAACTAGAGTTCTTCAAGACATTTCACCATATGAGGTATTGAACAAAGCCAAACCATTTATTGAACACTTACGTGTGTTTGGTTGTGTTTGTTTTGTATATATCTCAGGAGATCAAAGGAACAAGCTAGATGCTAAGAGCACAAGGTGTATGTTTCTTGGATACTCCACAACTCAGAAGGGCTACAAGTGTTTTGATCCAAGCAACAACAGGACCTATGTTTCAAGGGATGTTAAGTTCATTGAGGGACAGAGTTACTATGAGAAGAAGGATTGGGAAGGTTTGAAAGATCTCTCAAGATCACCTTCTGATTTGGCTACAAGTTTGAAGTACTTGTTGGATCACTTGGGCAATGACACCCCACGGCCAGAAAAGGCTGAGACACCTACCCAGGAAGCTCAACAAGAGGATACTGAACCAGCAACACACACTCAGGAACCGGCTCAAGCTCAAGAAGACACTCTACCTCAAGATCAGAACCAAGTGGACTTGGATATGGATGAGGATGAGATGGCTTATCAAGAGGCAGTGGGTAATGAGGAAGTGGTTGATCAACAGGTTCAGCAACTCAGGAGAAGCACAAGGGAAAAGAAAGATCCATCAGAATGGATGAAGACAAGAGTCTACTACAACAACCAAGCAGTAGCTCATCCTAGTCAGTCTACTTGTTCTATTGACTTGCTACCATCTAGTCACAAGGCCTTTCTTGGACAGATTGAGCTAAACCAGGTCCCTAAGACTTATGAAGAGGCTGAGGGTATCAAGGTTTGGATGGATGCAGTAAAGGATGAGAAAGAAGCTATGGAGAGGAACCATACTTGGATTGTAGAGAAGCTGCCGAAAAAGAAGAAGACTGTTAGCTCTAAATGGGTCTTCACAATCAAGTATAAAAGCAATGGAGACATAGAGAGGTACAAGGCAAGGCTAGTAGCAAGGGGATTCACTCAAACCTATGGAGAAGACTATACAGATACCTTTGCACCAGTGGCTAAACTTCACACAGTGAGAGTCACATTGAGCTTAGCCACCAACCTCTCATGGAATCTATGGCAAATGGATGTGAAGAATGCTTTTCTACAAGGTGAACTTGAAGAGGAAGTGTATATGACTCCACCACCAGGATTGAAGCACTTGTGTAAAGATGGTGAGGTATTGAGGCTGAGAAGGGCAATTTATGGCTTGAAGCAATCACCAAGGGCATGGTACCATAAGCTTAGTCACACTCTTATGGACCATGGCTTCAAGAAGTCTCAATCTGATCATACATTGTTCACGCTTCAAAGTGCTCAAGGAATTGTGGTGGTTCTGATTTATGTGGATGATTTGATTATCACAGGAAGTGATAATGATGGGATTCAATCCACAAAGGCTTTCCTCAAGAGTTCCTTTGATATTAAAGACCTTGGAGAGTTGAAGTACTTCTTGGGCATTGAAGTTTGCAGATTCAATGATGGATTGTTTCTGTCCCAAAGGAAGTATGTTAAGGACTTGTTGACAGAAACAAGTATGCTTGATTGCAAGATTGCAAAGACTCCTCTTGAAGATGGCTACCAAGTCAATAGAAAGGGGGAGAAATCAGATGAATTCAAGTTCAAGGATGTCTCATTGTATAGGAGGCTGGTTGGGAAGCTTATCTACCTTACTCTCACAAGACCAGATTTGTGCTTTGCTGTGAACCAAGTTAGCCAACATATGCAATCACCCACAGTGTATCATTGGAGTTTGATTGAGAGGATACTCAGATATCTCAAAGGATCAACTGAACAAGGTATTTGGATGGGTAAGAATGAGAGCACAGAGATTGTTGGCTATTGTGATGCAGATTGGGCTGGAGATAAGAGTGATAGGAGATCAACAACCGGCTATTGTACCTTCATTGGAGGTAACTTGGTAACTTGGAAGACAAAGAAGCAGAAGGTGGTATCATGTTCTAGTGCTGAAGCTGAGTATAGGGCCATGAGGAAGCTTGCAACTGAGTTAACATGGCTGAAGGCTTTGCTTAAGGACTTTGGCATAGAGCAGTCAAGTCCAATCACCTTCCATTGTGACAACCAGGCTGCTATTCACATTGCAACCAACTCAGTGTTTCATGAGAGGACCAAACACATTGAGATTGATTGTCACAAAGTAAGGGAGAAGATTGAAGATGGAACCATTCTGCCTTGTTACACAAAGAGTGAAGATCAGCTTGCAGATATCTTCACCAAGGCTGCTAGTCTTAAAGTTTGCACTCATGTCTTTGGCAAACTAGGGCTAGTAGCTATTCATGATTAGAACTCTCCTGATCCATGAGCAGCATACTCTTTTTCCCTTGATGTGGTTTTGTCCCAAGTGGTTTTCCACATCAAGGTTTTTAATGAGGTGTTGCCATGATCATTCCAAGTTCAGTCTTTAGGGTGATTCCAAAGTCTGAACTTGAGGGGGAGTATTGATCATGATGAGATCAAATGTGCAAAGGTTGTGTATTATCAAAATATGCACAAGTCTTGCACATTTGATAATGTACAAAGTTGGGGACTTCTTGTTAAGAGAGTGGCGCCAACATTCAAACACAATTCAGACCAAACAATTGAAGAAGGAGCCGTTGGAGACTTAAGGGTTTAAGGGTTTAAGAAAGGAATCTTTGTGGTCCACACTCTCTCTCTCTCTCCTCTGCCCACGGTTCAGAAGTGTTTTGTCTGATTGTGCTTTTGTCTCTTACTCATTTTAGGTTAAACACTCTTCTTTGTATCCCATATAAAAGGGTAATGTAACACAAAAATGAATACAAGGAGTTTTGAGTCTCTCATTCTCTTCTCTCTATTTCCGCCACATTGGGACTCAAGAACCCTAATTCTATCATGTTCACACTCTAAATCTTTCAAAACTTACTTATAGTTGTCTTACCGCACCTAAATTCTCCAATCCAAGACACATAGGTTTCAAGAAGTTTTGTTTAAAATGTTTGGATTATCATAGGAACTTTTAGAAGGTCAAAGTGTCTTTCTAGAGTTTTGGAGGGGTTACTTAGTTGTGTTACAAACGAACATAAACATGTACAACATGCTTCTCATTCTACCTTTGGGAGCATACAAAAACATACTTATAGTTGTCTTACCGCACCTAAATTCTCCAATCCATGACACATTGGCTTCAAGAAGTTTTGTTTAAAAAGTTTCGTTTAGGATTATCATAGGAACTTTTAGAAGGTCAATGTGTCTTTCTAGTATTTATAAGGGTTATTTAGGGGTGTTACAAACGAACATAAACTTGTATAAAATGATTCTCATTCTACCTTTAGGAGCATACAAAATCTTACTTACAGTTGTCTAACCTCACCTAAAATCTCCAATCCTTGACACATATGTTTCAAGAATTGTTGTTTAAAAAGTTTTATTTTGGATTCTCATAGGACCTTTTACAAGATCAAAGTGTCTTTCTAGTATTTAGACGGGTTACTTAGGGGTGTTACAAACGAACATAAACTTGTATAAAATGCTTCTCATTCTACCTTAAGGAGCAAAAACTTACTTATAGTTGTCTTACCTCACCTAAATTCTCCAATCCATGACATATATGTTTCAAGAAGTTTTGGTTAAAATGTTTTATTTAGGATTTTCATAGGACCTTTTAGAAGATCAAAGTGTCTTTCTAGTCTTTTAGAAGGGTTACTTAGTGGTGTTACAAACGAACAAAAACATGTACAACATGCTTCTCCTTCTACCTTTAGAAGCATACAAAAACTTACATATAATTGTCTTACCTCACCTAAATTCACCAATCCATGACACATATGTTTCAAGAAGTTTTGTTTAAAAAGTTTTGTTTAGGATTCTCATAGCACCTTTTAGAAGAATAAAGTGTCTTTCTAGTCATTTAGAAGGGTTACTTAGGGATATTACAAACGAACAAAAACTTGTATAAAATGCTTCTCATTCTACCTTTAGGAGCATACAAAAACTTACCTATAGTTATCTTACCTCACCTAAATTCTCCAATCCATGATACATATATGTTTCAAGAAGTTTTGGTTAAAATTTTTTATTGAGGATTCTCATAGGACCTTTTAGAAGATCAAAGTGTCTTTCTAGCCTATTAGAGGGGTTACTTAGTTGTGTTACAATCGAACATAAACATGTACAACATGCTTCTCATTGTACCTTTGAGAGCACACCAAAACTTACTTATAGTTCTCTTACCTCACCTAAATTCTCCAATCCATGACATATATGTTTCAAGAAGTTTTGTTTATAAAATGTTGTTGAGGATTCTCACGGGACCTTTTATTGAAGTAGGAGATCACATAGTGCACTATATTGAAGAAGAGATCTCATATTGAACTACACTGGACGTGAACTATACTGGACGTGAACTATACTGGACGTGAGACTACATAGTTGACTATATCAGAACACTAGTGTCTTGTAAGACAAAATCCTGTCACACTCTTGTGACCGTTGGAGCCTTCTCTTTTTTTGCTTAAAGTTGTGTAGCCCTAGTTTTATGCATATATAACTCTTGTAAAGTTCCCATTTGATAATTAATGAGAATTATTCTTCTCACATTCTCCTTCTCTAAACTCTCTCTCTCTCTCTCGGGTGTATGAACCCTAATAGGGTCTGCGCCTCTCTCTCTCTTAATTCTCCATTTCTAATCTCATATTCTAACATGGTATCAGAGCTATAAGCTTCTGTACCTCATTTACTTCCGCTGAATCTTATAAAATCCTGTTCTTGAGCTCTTAAGCTGTTAAGTTCATTTCTCAGTTCTTATAAGCTTTTCTAAGGTTTAAGCTTATTTCGTTTGCTTCTTGTGTTCTCTGTGAGTTGAGAAATCTCTATTTCATCTTGAATACTCCCTCCTTGCTTCATATCAGATTCAGCAATGGAGAACTCAAGAGTTGTGATTCCTGTGATTTTGAAGGGCTCAAACTATATTGTTTGGGCTAGGATGGTAAAATCTGCTCTTGGAGGCAGAGGTCTGTGGAAGTATATCCTGAGTGAAACTGCTCCACAGAAGGTGTTTAAGGCCAGGTCCGAAGCTGAAGCCAAGAAAGGAGCTGAGGCAGAGACTAAAGGCATTGATGAGTCTCTTGAAGAAGTGGCTGAAGCAGAAGAAGAGGCGTGGATGCAAGGGGACCAGAATGTGCTCTCTATACTCCAAAGCTAAATGGACCAGCACCTATTGGAAGCCTACTCTTACTGTGTAACCTCTAAGCAGCTGTGGGATACTCTTGAGAAGGTTTATGGGAATAAATCAAATTTAACAAGAGTCTTTGAAGTAAAGCTGGCCATTAACAATCTCCAGCAAGGAGATATGGAGTTTAAAGCTCATTTTGGGAAGTTTAGCTCACTGTGGTCAGAGTTGGAGATGCTGAGGCCACCAAGCAGTGATCCTTTGGTGCTGCAAGAAAGGAGAGAGCAAGATAAAGTATTTGCTCTTCTGCTCACCTTGAACTCATCCTATAATTCCTTGATCAAGCATATCCTAAGGGCAGAGACTCTACCTGACATTGATGATGTGTGTGGGCAAATTCAGAAGGAACAAGGCTCATTTGGGTTGTTCAAAGGAAAAGGAGAGCTGGTAACCGCAAACAAGGGGCTGTACAAGGTTGATGAGAGGAAAAACTATGGAGGTGACCAGAGAGGAGTCTTGATGTGTGATTTTTGCAAAAAGAGTGGGCATTTGAAGGACAGATGCTGGCGCCTTCACCCTAACCTCAGACTACCTTTTCACAACAATAGGTTCAAAGATCAAAGGGCAAACTACTCATATGGTGCAGCTGGACCAGGTTCTTCTTCAGTGCAGCAATCTGATGAAGGAAGAGCAATGATGGTTCATCAAGCACCAGCTGTGACTACTCAGAATGATGTGGTAAGGAGGTCAGACCTTGAGGCTCTCATCAAAGCTCTCAAGGAGAACTCTGGTATGACCCTTGGTACTTCTCTTTTTGCATCAAACAAACAGAAACCTTTGATTATTGACTCAGGAGCCTCTCATCATATGATAAGTGATTCTAAGTTGATAAACAATGTTGAACCTGCCTTAGGAAGCGTTGTGATTGCAAATGGTGATAAAATTCCAATACAAGGCATAGGAAATCTGAAAATGTTTAACAAAGAATCTAAAGCCTTCTTTATGCCCAGTTTCACATCCAACTTAGTTTCTGTAAAAAGGATAGCCACTGACTTGAACTGCAATGTTATTTTCAGTCCTAATGATGTTGTGTTTCAGGATATTAAAACCAGTAAGTTGATTGGGAAAGGTGTGACAAAGGATGAGCTCTACATGGTTGAAGACACCAATCCTACATCTGAACTATCTGCTGCTTTATCTACTGCTTTATCTACTTGTGTCCGTGTGGATGATTCTATTTGGCATGCTAGATTAGGACATCCACACTCTAGGGCTTTAGGACTCTTATTACCTTCTGTTTCTTTTAAAAATGATGATTGTGAGGCTTGTATCCTTGGTAAACATTGCAAATCTGTTTTTCCAGCTTCTAAAACTGCTTATGAAAACTGCTTTGACCTTGTTCACTCTGATGTATGGACTGCTCCGTGTGTGTCTAGAGAAAACCATAAGTACTTTGTCACATTCATTGATGAAAAGTCTAAATATACTTGGATAACTCTGATGCAAACTAAGGATAGGGTGCTAGAAGCGTTTATGAACTTCCAAAGTCATGTTACTAACCATTTCAATGCTAAGATCAAAATTTTTAGATCAGACAATGGTGGTGAGTACACAAGCAATGCCTTCAAACAACACTTGTCAAAGTATGGAATTCTTCACCAAACTAGCTGTCCTTATACTCCACAACAAAATGGAGTGGCTGAGAGGAAGAATAGACATTTAATGGAGGTTGCAAGGTCCATGATGTTCTACAAGAATGTTCCTAAGAAGTTTTGGGGAGATGCAGTCATGACGGCTTGTTATTTGATCAACAGAACTCCCACAAGAGTTCTTAAGGATCAATCTCCATTTCAGGTACTCAACAAGACCAATCCATTAGTTAATCACTTACGTGTGTTTGGGTGTATTTGCTTTGTATTAATACCAGGGGAACAGAGAGATAAGTTGGACGCTAAGAGTACCAAAGCTATGTTCATTGGTTACTCCACAACACAAAGAGGATACAAGTGCTATGTACCTGAAACAAGGAAGGTTTTAATCTCCAGAGATGTGAAATTCATGGAGACAAAGAGCTTCTATGATGAGAAGAATTGGGACAGCTTGAAGGATCTTCCTACTTCCCAATCAGATAGAGCTGCTAACTTAAGAAGAATCATGGAGAGTCTTGGCATTAGTGTACCACAAGAACCGGTTAAAACAAACACACAACCTACTCCAGTCTCGGATGCACCTGTGGAAAACTCACAACAACCCCATCTTGATCATGAGGGGGACACATCAGAATCAGAATTAGGGCAAGAAGAACCGCAGCAAACTGATTCTGCTACACACAATCAAGCTGGTGTTGAAGAGCATGAAGAACAGGAGCATGAAGAACATGAGCATGAAGAACATGAGCATGAAGAACTTGAGCATGAAGAACATGAGTTAGAACTTGAGGGAGTGGGTAATCAGAATGAGGAGACTGTGCAACCAATGAACCAACACCAACCAATTCAAGCACTAAGGAGGAGGACAAGGGAGAAAAAGGATCCATCAGAATGGATGAAGACTAGAGTGTTCTTCAACAGCAATGCAGTAGCTCATCCCATTCAAGCCGTTTGCAGTTTGGCTCATGTACCGTTGGAGCATCAAGTGTTCATTGGAAAATTGGATCAAGAAGAAGTACCAACAACCTATGAAGAAGCAAAGGGAGATAAGAGATGGATGCAGGCTGTGGATGAAGAGATCAAAGCAATGGAGAACAATGAGACTTGGTATGAATCTGAACTTCCAAGAGGAAAGAAGGCAGTGACTTCTAAGTGGGTTTTCACCATCAAGTGTAGAAGTGATGGAGAAGTTGAGAGATACAAAGCAAGACTGGTCGCAAGAGGATTTACTCAAACTTATGGACAGGATTACTTGGATACATTTGCACCAGTGGCTAAGCTTCACACAGTTAGGATCATCTTGTCTCTAGCAACAAACCTTGATTGGGAGCTATGGCAAATGGATGTCAAGAATGCATTCCTTCAAGGAGAGCTTGAGGATGAGGTATACATGAGACCACCTTCTGGTCTTGAAAGTATTGTGAAACCAGGGAAGGTGTTAAGGCTCAAGAAGGCTATCTATGGACTCAAGCAATCTCCTAGAGCTTGGTACCATAAACTGAGCTCAACCCTTATGCAAAGAGGATTCAAAAGGTCTGAAGGAGATCATACCTTGTTTACTCTTCAAGATCAGGAAGGTATCATTGTCATCCTTGTTTATGTTGATGACATTATCATATCAGGGAGTAACAAGTCAGGTATCCAAGAAACTAAAGCTTATCTCAAATCTGTTTTTGACATTAAGGATCTTGGTACTCTAAAGTACTTCCTTGGGATAGAAGTTTGTCGATCTAAAGATGGACTTTTCTTATCTCAAAGGAAGTACACACTTGATTTATTGTCTGAAGCAGGAAAGATTGGATCAAAATCAGCTAAGACACCATTGGAGGATAGCTACAAAGTCATAAGAAAGGGGGAGCTTGAAGACAGACCATTTGAGGACACCACGCTCTATAGAAGGATGGTTGGTAAGCTAATCTACTTAACCATAACTAGACCTGATTTGTGCTTTGCTGTGAACCAGATTAGTCAACATATGCAAGCACCAAAGATGCATCATTGGGACATGGTTGAGAGGACACTCAGATATCTAATTGGTACTCCCGGGCAAGGCATTTGGATGGGTTGCAATCAAAGTACAGAGATAGTTGGGTATTGTGATGCTGATTGGGCAGGAGATAGAATGGACAGGAGGTCTACTACTGGATATTGTACTTTCATTGGAGGAAACCTTGTTACTTGGAAGATCAAGAAGCAGAAGATAGTATCATGTTCAAGTGCTGAAGCTGAGTATAGAGCAATGAGGAAGTTGGTGACCGAGTTAGCATGGATAAAATGTCTTCTTGCAGATTTGGGGATTTTAACAGCCAAGCCTATCACTATGCACTGTGATAATCAAGCAGCCATTCATATTGCATCAAACTCAGTCTTCTATGAAAGGACCAAGCACATAGAAGTGGATTGTCACAAAGTGAGGCAGATGATTGAGCAAGGAGTGGTGTTACCATGCTATACAAGAAGTGAAGAACAATTGGCTGATGTGTTTACCAAGGCAGCTAGTTTAAAGGTGTGTGAGTCCATTCACACCAAGCTCGGACTTGTGGAGCTGCCGAAATCCCCTAAAGCCTTGGAGACTACACTCTTTTTCCCTTCATGAAGTTTTTCCCAAGTGGTTTTCTTCATGAAGGTTTTTAATGAGGTAGATCTCCTTTGCTATTCCAAGCTTGATTCATCTCTTGAATTCAAGCTTGAGGGGGAGTATTGAAGTAGGAGATCACATAGTGCACTATATTGAAGAAGAGATCTCATATTGAACTACACTGGACGTGAACTATACTGGACGTGAACTATACTGGACGTGAGACTACATAGTTGACTATATCAGAACACTAGTGTCTTGTAAGACAAAATCCTGTCACACTCTTGTGACCGTTGGAGCCTTCTCTGTTTTTGTTTAAAGATGTGTAGCCCTAGTTTTATGCATATATAACTCTTGTAAAGTTCCCATTTGATAATTAATGAGAATTATTCTTCTCACATTCTCCTTCTCTAAACTCTCTCTCTCTCTCGGGTGTATGAACCCTAATAGGGTCTGCGCCTCTCTCTCTCTTAATTCTCCATTTCTAATCTCATATTCTAACACCTTTTAGAAGATCAAAGTGACTTTCTAGTCTTTTGGAGGGGTTACTTAGTTGTGTTACAAACGAACATAAACATGTACAACATGCTTCTCATTCTACCTTTGGGAGCATACAAAAACTTACTTATAGTTGTCTTACCGCACCTAAATTCTCCAATCCATGACACATAGGTTTCAAGAAGTTTTGTTTAAAAAGTTTTGTTTAGGATTATCATAGGAACTTTTAGAAGGTCAAAGTGTCTTTCTAGTATTTAGAAGGGTTATTTAGGGGTGTTACAAACGAACATAAACTTGTATAATATGATTCTCATTCTACCTTTAGGAGCATACAAAATCTTACTTATAGTTGTTTAACCTCACCTAAAATCTCCAATCCATGACACATAAGTTTCAAGAATTGTTGATTAAAATTTTTTGTTAAGGATTCTCATAGGACCTTTTACAAGATCAAAGTGTCTTTCTAGTATTTAGACGGGTTACCTAGGGGTGTTACAAACGAATATAAACTTGTATAAAATGCTTCTCATTCTACCTTAAGGAGCATACAGAAACTTACTTAGAGTTGTCCTACCTTACCTAAATTCTCCAATCCATGACATATATGTTTCAAGAAGTTTAGGTTAAAATTTTTTATTTAGGATTCTCATAGGACCGTTTAGAAGATCAAAGTGTCTTTCTAGTCTTTTGGAGGGGTTACTTAGTTGTGTTACAAACGAACATAAACATGTACAACATGCTTCTCATTCTACCTTTGGGAGCATACAAAAACTTACTTATAGTTGTCTTACCGCACCTAAATTCTCCAATCCAAGACACATAGGTTTCAAGAAGTTTTGTTTAAAATGTTTTGTTTTGGATTATCATAGGAACTTTTAGAAGGTCAAAGTGTCTTTCTAGTGTTTTGGAGGGGTTACTTAGTTGTGTTACAAACGAACATAAACATGTACAACATGCTTCTCATTCTACCTTTGGGAGCATACAAAAACATACTTATAGTTGTCTTACCGCACCTAAATTCTCCAATCCATGACACATAGGCTTAAAGAAGTTTTGTTTAAAAAGTTTCGTTTAGGATTATCATAGGAACTTTTAGAAGGTCAATGTGTCTTTCTAGTATTTATAAGGGTTATTTAGGGGTGTTACAAACGAACATAAACTTGTATAAAATGATTCTCATTCTACCTTTAGGAGCATACAAAATCTTACTTACATTTGTCTAACCTCACCTAAAATCTCCAATCCTTGACACATATGTTTCAAGAATTGTTGTTTAAAAAGTTTTATTTTGGATTCTCATAGGACCTTTTACAAGATCAAAGTGTCTTTCTAGTATTTAGACGGGTTACTTAGGGGTGTTACAAACGAACATAAACTTGTATAAAATGCTTCTCATTCTACCTTAAGGAGAAAAAACTTACTTATAGTTGTCTTACCTCACCTAAATTCTCCAATCCATGACATATATGTTTCAAGAAGTTTTGGTTAAAAAGTTTTATTTAGGATTCTCATAGGACCTTTTAGAAGATCAATGTGTCTTTCTAGTCTTTTAGAAGGGTTACTTAGTGGTGTTACAAACGAACAAAAACATGTACAACATGCTTCTCCTTCTACCTTTAGGAGCATACAAAAACTTACTTATAATTGTCTAACCTCACCTAAATTCACCAATCCATGACACATATGTTTCAAGAAGTTTTGTTTAAAAAGTTTTGTTTAGGATTCTCATAGCACCTTTTAGAAGAATAAAGTTTCTTTCTAGTCATTTAGAAGGGTTACTTAGGGATATTACAAACGAACAAAAACTTGTATACAATGCTTCTCATTCTACCTTTAAGAGCATACAAAAACTTACCTATAGTTGTCTTACCTCACCTAAATTCTCCAATCCATGATACATATATGTTTCAAGAAGTTTTGGTTAAAAAGTTTTATTGAGGATTCTCACGGGACCTTTTAGAAGATCAAAGTGTCTTTCTAGTCTTTTGGAGGGGTTACTTAGTTGTGTTACAAACGAACATAAACATGTACAACATGCTTCTCATTCTACCTTTGGGAGCATACAAAAACTTACTTATAGTTGTCTTACCGCACCTAAATTCTCCAATCCATGACACATAAGTTTCAAGAAGTTTTGTTAAAAAAGTTTTGTTTAGGATTATCATAGGAACTTTTAGAAGGTCAAAGTGTCTTTCTAGTATTTAGAAGGGTTATTTAGGGGTTTTACAAACGAACATTAACTTGTATAAAATGCTTCTCATTCTACTTTAAGGAGCATACAGAAACTTACTTAGAGTTGTCCTACCTCACCTAAATTCTCCAATCCATGACATATATGTTTCAAGAAGTTTTGGTTAAAATTTTTTATTTAGGATTCTCATAGGACCTTTTACAAGATCAAAGTGTCTTTCTAGTATTTAGACGGGTTACCTAGGGGTGTTACAAACGAACATAAACTTGTATAAAATGCTTCTCATTCTACTTTAAGGAGCATACAGAAACTTACTTAGAGTTGTCCTACCTCACCTAAATTCTCCAATCCATGACATATATGTTTCAAGAAGTTTTGGTTAAAATTTTTTATTTAGGATTCTCATAGGACCTTTTAGAAGATCAAAGTGTCTTTCTATTCTTTTGGAGGGGTTACTTAGTTGTGTTACAAACGAACATAAACTTGTATAAAATGTTTCTCATTCTACGTATAGGAGCATACAAAAACTTACTTATAGTTCTCTTACCTCACCTAAATTCTCCAATCCATGACATATATGTTTCTAGAAGTTTTAGTTAAAAAGTTTTATTTAGGATTCTCATAGGACCTTTTAGAAGATCAAAGTGTCTTTCTAGTCTTTTGGAGGGGTTACTTAGTTGTGTTACAAACGAACATAAACATGTACAACATGCTTCTCATTCTACCTTTGGGAGCATACAAAAACTTAGTTAGAGTTGTCTTACCGCACCTAAATTCTCCAATCCATGACACATAGGTTTCAAGAAGTTTTGTTTAAAAAGTTTTGTTTAGGATTATCATAGGAACTTTTAGAAGGTCAAAGTGTCTTTCTAGTGTTTTGGAGGGATTACTTAGTTGTGTAACAAACGAACATAAACATTTAAAACATGCTTCTCATTATACCTTTGGGAGCATACAAAAACTTACTTATAGTTGTATTACCGCACCTAAATTCTCAAATCCATGACACATAGGCTTCAAGAAGTTTTGTTTAAAAAGTTTCGTTTAGGATTATCATACTAACTTTTAGAAGGTCAAAGTGTCTTTCTAGTATTTAGAAGGGTTATTTAGGGGTGTTACAAACGAACATAAACTTGTATAAAATGATTCTCATTCTACATTTAGGAGCATACAAAATCTTACTTATAGTTGTCTAACCTCACCTAAAATCTCCAATCCCTGACACATATGTTTCAAGAATTGTTGTTTAAAAAGTTTTGTTTGGGATTCTCATAGGACCTTTTACAAGATCAAAGTGTCTTTCCAATATTTAGATGGGTTACTTAGGGGTGTTACAAACGAACATAAACTTGTATAAAATGCTTCTCATTCTACCTTAAGGAGCAAAAAAACTTACTTATAGTTGTCTTACCTCACCTAAATTCTCCAATCCATGACATATATGTTTCAAGAAGTTTTGGTTAAAAAGTTTTATTTAGGATTCTCATAGGACCTTTTAGAAGATCAAAGTGTCTTTCTAGTCTTTTAGAAGGGTTACTTAGTGGTGTTACAAACGAACAAAAACATGTACAACATGCTTCTCCTTCTACCTTTAGGAGCATACAAAAACTTACTTATAATTGTCTAACCTCACCTAAATTCTCCAATCCATGACACATAGGTTTCAAGAAGTTTTGTTTAAAAAGTTTTGTTTAGGATTATCATAGGAACTTTTAGAAGGTCAAAGTGTCTTTCTAGTGTTTTGGAGCGATTACTTAGTTGTGTAACAAACGAACATAAACATTTACAACATGCTTCTCATTCTACCTTAAGGAGCATACAGAAACTTACTTAGAGTTGTCCTACCTCACCTAGATTCTCCAATCCATGACATATATGTTTCAAGAAGTTTTGGTTAAAATTTTTTATTTAGGATTCTCATAGGACCTTTTAGAAGATCAAAGTGTCTTTCTAGTCTTTTGGAGGGGTTACTTAGTTGTGTTACAAACGAACATAAACTTGTATAAAATGCTTCTCATTCTATGTATAGGAGCATACAAAAACTTACTTATTGTTCTCTTACCTCACCTAAATTCTCCAATCCATGACATATATGTTTCAAGAAGTTTTAGTTAAAAAGTTTTATTTAGGATTCTCATAGGACCTTTTAGAAGGTCAAAGTGTCTTTCTAGTATTTAGAAGGGTTATTTAGGGGTGTTACAAACGAACATTAACTTGTATAAAATGATTCTCATTCTACATTTAGGAGCATACAAAATCTTACTTATAGTTGTCTAACCTCACCTAAAATCTCCAATCCATGACACATATGTTTCAAGAATTGTTGTTTAAAAAGTTTTGTTTAAGATTCTCATAGGACCTTTTACAAGATCAAAGTGTCTTTCCTATATTTAGATGGGTTACTTAGGGGTGTTACAAACGAACATAAACTTGTATAAAATGCTTCTCATTCTACCTTAAGGAGCAAAAACTTACTTATAGTTGTCTTACCTCACCTAAATTCTCCAATCCATGACATATATGTTTCAAGAAGTTTTGGTTAAAAAGTTTTATTTAGGATTCTCATAGGACCTTTTAGAAGATCAAAGTGTCTTTTTAGTCTTTTAGAAGGGTTACTTAGTGGTGTTACAAACGAACAAAAACATGTACAACATGCTTCTCCTTCTACCTTTAGGAGCATACAAAAACTTACTTATAATTGTCTAACCTCACCTAAATTCACCAATCCATGACACATATGTTTCAAGAAGTTTTGTTTAAACAGTTTTGTTTAGGATTCTCGTAGCACCTTTTAGAACAATAAAGTTTCTTTCTAGTCATTTAGAAGGGTTACTTAGGGATATTACAAACGAACAAAAACTTGTATAAAATGCTTCTCATTCTACCTTTAGGAGCATACAAAAACTTACCTATAGTTGTCTTACCTCACCTAAATTCTCCAATCCATGATACATATATGTTTCAAGAAGTTTTGGTTAAAAAGTTTTATTGAGGATTCTCATAGGACCTTTTAGAAGATCAAAGTGTCTTTCTAGCCTATTAAAGGGGTTACTTAGTTGTGTTACAATCGAACATAAACATGTACAACATGTTAGAATAAGAGATTTAGGTTGAGAGATTAGGTAGATTGAAGAGAGAGTGAAGAAAGAAGCTAAGGAACCCGATTAGGGTTCTTAACGGCTTAGAGAGAGAGAACAAGAGTTGCAGAATAAAGAGAAGAATAATTCTCTATATATGAATCTAAAGAGTTTACAAGGCTTATATAGCTGCTAGAGTTAGGGTTACACACAATAAACAAAGGAATAAAATGATACAAAGACAAATAAATTCGTATGTAGAGAGAGAGCAGATTCCAACGGTCACAAAAGATAGTGACTGGTCTTTGTCTTGTTCTGTACACCTTATGCACATAGTGCACTATGTGATCTCCAATTTAATATAGTACACTATGTGATCTCCAGTCCAATATAGTGCACTATGTGCGTTTCATGATCTCCATTCCAATACATCTCAATACTCCCCCTCAAGCTTGAATTTAAGGATTGAATCAAGCTTGGAATGACCATGGAGATCTACCTCATTAAAAACCTTCATGAAGAAAACCTCTTGGGATAAAACTTCATGTAGGGAAAAAGAGTGTAGACTCCACAGCCTTAGAGGGTTCCGGAAGCTCCATGAGTCCAAGCTTACTGTGAATGGACTCACACAACTTCAAGCTAGCTGCCTTGGTGAACACATCAGCTAGTTGTTCTTCACTCCTTGTGAAGCAAGGCAAAACAACTCCTTGCTCAATAATCTGCCTCACTTTGTGACAATCCACCTCTATATGCTTGGTCCTTTCATGGAAGACCGAGTTGGATGCAATGTGAATGGCTGCTTGGTTATCACAATGCATAGTGATTGGTTTTGAAGTCTTAATCCCCAAATCTCCAAGAAGACCTTTGATCCACGCTAATTCTGTTGCCAGCTTCCTCATTGCTCTGTATTCAGCTTCAGCACTTGAACATGATACTATCTTCTGCTTCTTGCTCTTCCAAGTAACAAGGTTACCTCCAATGAAAGTACAATACCCAGTAGTAGACCTCCTGTCTACTCTATCTCCTGCCCAATCAGCATCACAATATCCAACTATCTCTGTACTTTGATTGCAACCCATCCAAATTCCTTGCCCGGGAGTACCACTAAGGTATCTGAGAATCCTCTCAACCATGTCCCAATGATGCATCTTTGGTGCTTGCATATGTTGGCTTATCTGGTTCACAGCAAAGCACAAATCAGGTCTGGTTATAGTTAAGTAAATCAGCTTACCAACCATCCTCCTATAGTGAGTGATGTCCTCAAATGGTCTGTCCTCAAGCTCCCCCTCTCTTATGACTTTGTAGCCTTCCTCCAGTGGTGTCTTAGCAGGTTTTGATCCAATCTTTCCTGCTTCAGACAACAAATCAAGTGTGTACTTCCTTTGAGATAAGAAGGGTCCTTCATCAGACCGACAAACTTCTATCCCAAGGAAGTACTTTAGAGTACCAAGATCCTTGATATCAAATACAGATTTGAGGTAAGCTTTAGTTTCTTGAATACCTGATTTGTTACTTCCTGAAATGATAATGTCATCAACATAGACAAGGATGACAATGATACCTTCCTGATCTTGAAGAGTAAACAGGGTATGATCTCTTTCAGACCTCTTGAATCCTCTTTGCATAAGGGTTGAGCTCAACTTGTGGTACCAAGCTCTCGGTGACTGCTTGAGTCCATAGATAGCCTTCTTGAGTCTTAGCACCTTCCCTGGTTTCACAGTACCTTCAAGACCAGCAGGTGGTGTCATGTATACTTCATCTTCAAGTTCATCTTGAAGGAATGCATTCTTGACATCCATTTGCCAAAGTTCCCAATCAAGGTTTGTTGCTAAAGACATAATGATCCTCACTGTGTGGAGCTTAGCTACTGGTGCAAAGGTGTCCAAATAATCCTTCCCATAGGTTTGAGTAAAGCCTCTTGCAACCAGTCTTGCTTTGTATCTCTCAACTTCTCCATCACTTCTATACTTGATAGTGAAAACCCATTTAGAAGTCACTGCCTTCTTTCCTCTTGGAAGTTCAGCTTCATACCAAGTCTCATTGTTCTCCATTGCTTTAGTCTCTTCATCCACAGCCTGCATCCACCTCTTATCTCCCTTTGCTTCTTCATAGGTTGTTGGTACATGTTCTTGATCCAACTTTCCAATGAACACTTGATGCTCCAAAGTTACATGAGCTAAACTGCAAACAGCTTGAATGGGATGGGCTACTGCATTACTGTTGAAGTAGACCCTAGTCTTCTTCCATTATGATGGATCATTTTTCTCCCTTGTACTCCTTCTTAACACTTGAACTTGTTGTTGCTCATTCACAGCCGGCTGATCCACCTCTTCATTTTGATGATCCAATTCTTCATTTTGATGATCCAACTCTTCATTTTGATGATCTAACTCTTCATTTTGATGATCTAACTCTTCTGGTTCTTCCTCATGCTCCTCATTTTCAGCTTGATCGTGTGTAGAAGGATCAGCTGCTTGCGATTCTGGTGCTGATCTATAAGTGTCCCCCGCATGATCAAGGTGGGAATGTGCAGGAGTTCTGAAGTTGAAGCTGGAACTGATGGAGAGGTACTAGTCTTAACCGGTTGTTGATGCATATTGATGCCAAGATTTTCCAAAATCGTCCTTAGGTTAGCTGCCCTATCTGATTGAGAAGTTGGAAGATCTTTCAAGCTATCCCAATTCTGCTCGTCATAGAAGCTCCTTGTCTCCATGAATTTCACATCTCTTGAGACTAAAACCTTTCTTGTTTCAGGTACATAACACTTGTATCCTCTTTGTGTTGTAGAGTAACCAATGAACATAGCTTTGGTGCTCTTTGCATCCAACTTATCCCTTTGTTCTCCTGGTATTAACACAAAGCAAAGACACCCAAACACACGTAAGTGATCAACTAATGGATTGGTTTTGTTTAATACCTGAAATGGAGATTGATCCTTGAGAACTTTTGTTGGAGTTCTGTTGATTAAGTAACAAGCAGTCATGACTGCATCTCCCCAAAACCTCTTAGGCACATTCTTGTAGAACATCATGGACCTTGCTACTTCCATTAGGTGTCTGGTTTTCCTCTCAGCCACTCCATTTTGTTGTGGAGTGTAGGGACAACTTGTTTGATGAAGAATCCCATGCTTGGATAAGTGTTGTTTGAAGGCATTGCTTGTATATTCACCACCATTATCTGATCTAAAAATTTTGATCTTAGCATTGAAATGGTTAGTAACATGGCTTTGAAAGTTCATAAAAGCTTCTAACACTCTATCCTTAGTTTGCATCAATGTTATCCAAGTATACTTAGATTTTTCATCAATGAAAGTGACAAAATACTTATGATTCTCTCTAGATAAACAAGGAGCAGTCCAGACATCTGAGTGAATAAGATCAAAGCAACTTTCATAAGTAGTTTTAGATTTTGGAAAAACAGATTTGCAATGTTTACCAAGGATACAAGCCTCACAATCATCATTCTTAAACGAAACAGAGGGTAATAAAAGTCCTAAAGCCCTAGAGTGTGGATGTCCTAATCTAGCATGCCAGATAGAATCATCCACACCAACACTAGTAGATAGAGCAATAGATAAAGCAGTAGATAAATCAGAAGAAGGGTTGGTGTCTTCAATCATGTAGAGCTCATCCTTTGTCACACCTTTCCCAATCAACTTACTTGTCTTAATATCCTGAAACACAACATCATTAGGACTAAAAACAACATTGCAATTTAAATCAGTGGCTATTCTTTTAACAGAGACTAAGTTGGATGTAAAGCTAGGCATAAAGAAGGCTTTGGATTCTTTATCAAACAATTTCAGATTTCCTATGCCTTGAATTGGAATTTTATCACCATTTGCAATAGCTACACACCCTAAGGCTGGTTTAACATTCTCAATCAACTTAGGATCACTAATCATGTGATGAGAGGCTCCAGAATCAATGATCAAGGGTCTGATTTTATTTGAAACAAAAAGTGAAGTACCAAGAGCCATACCAGAGTTCTCCTTGAGAGCTTTGATGAGAGCCTCAAGGTCTGACCTCCTTACCACATCATTCTGAGCAGTCACAGCTGGTGTTTGATAAACCATCATTGCTCTCCCTTCATCACATTGCTGTATTGAAGAAGAACCTGGTCCAGCTGCACCATTTGAGTAGTTTGCCCTTTGATCTTTGAACCGGCTGTTGTTAAATGAAGGTCTGAGGTTGGGGTGGAGGCGCCAGCATCTATCCTTCAAGTGTCCACTCTTTTTGCAAAAATCACATATCAAGACTCCTCTCTTGTCACCTCCATAGTTCTGCCTCTCCTCAGCCTTAAACACTCCTTTGTTGGCAGTTACCAACTCTCCTTTTCCTTTGAACAACCCAAATGAACCTTGCTCCTTTTGAATCTGTCCACACACATCATCAATGTCTGGGAGAGTGTCTGCCCTTAGGATATGCTTTATCAGCCCATTGTAGGATGAGTTTAAAGTGAGCAGGAGAGCAAAGGCTTTATCTTGCTCTCTCCTTTCTTGCAACACCAAAGGATCATTGCTTGGTGGCCTTAACATCTCCATCTCTGACCACAGTGAGCTAAACTTGCCAAAGTGAGCTTTAAACTCCATATCTTCTTGCTGGAGATTGTTATTGATCATGATTAGAACAGATGTGCAATCTTGTGTATTATCAAAATGGGAATTCTGAAGTACATATGTCACCGACTGTGTCGGCGACATGGATGTTGAAGTGAAGTATGGAAGAGTTATATTCTATCATCGATGATGACATCGTCGATGATAGAATAGAATCGACGACATCATCGACGATGTCATGGACGGTTCTATTATATCCGTTGGCGATTCACATAGAATAGAAGACGCGGACAGACTCTCCTCTTTTGGATTCAAATTCAAATTGTTTCATTTTCCCCAAATGCTTATTTCAAAATGTAAACCCATTTAGGGTTTCCTTATGCTCTCCTCCTCTATATAAGGAGATGTAACACAAGCTCAAAAGAATTAATCTCTTAAGATGTTTAATCTCTAAATCTATCGTTATTCTCACTTATTTTTGCTCAACAACACTCAAGAACACTCATGCTTAATCTCTAAATCTATCATGGTATCAGAGCTAAGATCTCTATTTTCTTGATTCTCTCTTTATTTCACCATTCTCTCACTCTTAAAATCATTAATCTTCAGTTCTTCACTCTCTGTCCAAAATCTCTTTGTCCCTAAATCTCTCACTGTATTTTATTTGTTCATCACTCTTACTCTCTGTCCTAAATCCTAAGTCTTGCACCAAGCCTCAGTGGTTCTCATCTCAGTTATTCAAGCTTTATCTACTCTCTTCAGTCATTCACCATGGAAGACTCTACTCATTTTAGCTCCAGCTTGAGGCCTACTGTTGTTCCTGTTGTGCTCAAAGGGATTAACTACAGGACATGGCAGAGGACCATCAAGACTGCCATTTGTGGAAGAGGATTGTGGGATCACATTTTGGAGGATAAAACTCCAACTGAAGAAGATGAAGCTAAGAAGAAGGATGAGGAAACTAAGAAGGCAGAGGCTAAGTGGTTTCAAGAAGATCAGCTGGTGCTTGGTTTTCTCCAAAATTCTCTTGACCCATCCATCCTTGAAGCTTACTCTCATTGTGAGACAGCCAAGTTACTGTGGGACACTCTCAAGAAGATTTATGGAGATGTCTCTAATCTGAGCAGAGTTTATGAAGTCAAGAAGGCCATAAGTGAGCTGAAACAAGAAGACCATGACTTTACCAAGTATCTTGGGAAGTTCTCTTCAGCATGGTCTGAACTTGAGATGCTAAGGCCAAGTACTATGAACCCCAAGATTCTCATTGAGAGAAAGGAGCAAGACAAGATCTTTGGCCTTCTACTCAACTTGGATCCGGTTTACAATGATGTCATAATGAAGATCCTAAGGGAGACTACACTTCCTGATTTTGAAGAGGTATGCTCTAGGATCCAAAAGGAGGAAGGAAACATTGGTTTGTTTAGAGGAAAGGGGGAGTTGGTGACTGCCAACAAAGCTGGCTTTAAACCTGAGGAGAAGAAGGCGCCATTTTGTGAGCATTGCAAGAGGAAAGGCCACTCCAAGGATAAGTGTTGGGTCCTTCATCCCCACCTCAAACCAGCCAAGTTCAAGGACTCAAGGGCAAATGCCAACATCTCTCAAGAAGCTGTGAATGAACCTGCCTCTACTTCAGCTCAAGGAGGGGAGCTTGCACTCTACACAGCCACTGAATATGTGAAGAGGAGTGACCTTGAGGACCTCATTAAGGCCTATGCCTCTAAGCTCTCTGGTATCTCTTTATTTTCACATAAATTGCTTAGTAAAACTGATCATAAGTTGGTAGTAGATTCAGGAGCTTCTCACCACATGATTAGTAATGCTAAGTTGTTAAAAGATATTAAACCTGCCCTAGGAAGAGTAACTATAGCTGATGGTCAAGGGATTCCCATAATTGGTACAGGAAAGTTGAGATTATTTAACAAGGAAAGTGATGCCTTGTATGTTCCTAAGTTTAAATCTAACTTGCTGTCGGTTAAGAGGATCACTAAAGACTTGAATTGCAATGTTATATTTGGGCCTAATGTTTGTTTTCAGGATATTAAGAATGGAAAGGTTATTGGAAGAGGTGGTACACAAGATGAGCTTTACCTCCTTAAAGACATTTCTCCAAGCAACTCGGATTCATTAGCTTTTAAATCCTGTTTTTCTTTCAATCAAAATGTCCTATGGCATGCTAGACTAGGACATCCTCATGCTCGTGCTTTGAACTTAATGTTGCCTAATGTTAGCTTTGATCATTCAACTTGTGAAGCTTGTATTCTTGGCAAACATTGTAGAACTATCTTTCCTAAATCAACTACTATCTATGAACATTGCTTTGATCTTGTGCACTCTGATGTTTGGACTTCACCTTGTCTGTCTAGAGATAGAAACAAGTATTTTGTGACTTTCATAGATGAAAAATCAAAATATACTTGGGTAACATTGCTGCCATCTAAAGATAGGGTGTTTGATGCATTTTTGAATTTCCAAAACTATGTTACTAATCAGTTTAATGCCAAGATCAAAGTGTTTAGGTCAGATAACGGAGGGGAGTATACAAGCCAAAGATTCAAAGCTCACTTGAACAAATGTGGGATCCTTCATCAAACAAGCTGTCCCCATACTCCTCAACAAAATGGTGTGGCTGAAAGGAAGAACAGACATCTCATGGAAGTGGCTAGGTCCATGATGTTCCACACCAATGTTCCTAAGAGGTTTTGGGGGGATGCAGTCTTGGCAGCTTGTTATCTCATCAATAGGATCCCAACTAGAGTCCTTCAAGACATTTCACCATATGAGGTATTGAACAAAGCCAAACCATTTATTGAACACTTACGTGTGTTTGGTTGTGTTTGTTTTGTGTATATCTCAGGAGATCAAAGGAATAAGCTAGATGCTAAGAGCACAAGGTGTATGTTCCTTGGATACTCCACAACTCAGAAGGGGTACAAGTGTTTTGATCCAAGCAACAACAGGACCTATGTTTCAAGGGATGTTAAGTTCATTGAGGGGCAGAGATACTATGAGAAGAGGGATTGGGAAGGTTTGAAGGATCTCTCAAGATCACCCTCAGATTTGGCTACCAGTTTGAAGTACTTGCTGGACCACTTGGGTAATGATACCCCACGGCCAGAAAAGTCTGAGACACCTACCCAGGAAGCTCAACAAGAGGATACTGAACCAGCAACACACACTCAGGAACCGGCTCAAGCTCAAGAAGACACTCTACCTCAAGATCAGAACCAAGTGGACTTGGATATGGATGAGGATGAGATGGTTTATCAAGAGGCAGTGGGTAATGAGGAAGTGGTTGATCAACAGGTTCAGCAACTCAGGAGAAGCACAAGGGAAAAGAAAGATCCATCAGAATGGATGAAGACAAGAGTCTACTACAACAACCAAGCAGTAGCTCATCCTAGTCAGTCTACTTGTTCTATTGACTTGCTCCCATCTAGTCACAAGGCCTTTCTTGGAAAGATTGAGTTAAATCAGGTTCCTAAGACTTATGAAGAGGCTGAGGGAATCAAGATTTGGATGGATGCAGTAAAGGATGAGAAAGAGGCTATGGAGAGGAACCACACTTAGATTGTAGAGAAGCTGCCAAAAAGGAAAAAGACAGTCAGCTCTAAATGGGTCTTCACAATCAAGTATAAAAGCAATGGAGACATAGAGAGGTACAAGGCAAGGCTAGTGGCAAGGGGATTCACCCAAACCTATGGAGAAGACTATACAGACACCTTTGCACCAGTGGCTAAACTTCATACAGTGAGAGTCATATTGAGCTTAGCCACAAACCTCTCATGGAATCTATGGCAGATGGATGTGAAGAATGCCTTTCTACAAGGTGAACTTGAAGAGGAAGTGTATATGACCCCACCACCAGGTTTGAAGCACTTGTGTAAAGATGGTGAAGTGTTGAGGCTGAGAAGGGCAATTTATGGTCTGAAGCAATCACCAAGGGCATGGTACCATAAGCTTAGTCACACTCTTATGGACCATGGTTTCAAGAAGTCTCAATCCGATCATACATTGTTCACGCTTCAAAGTGCTCAAGGAGTGGTGGTGGTTCTGATTTATGTGGATGATTTGATTATCACAGGAAGTGATAATGATGGGATTCAATCCACAAAGGCCTTTCTCAAGAGTTCCTTTGATATTAAAGACCTTGGTGAGTTGAAGTATTTCTTGGGCATTGAAGTTTGCAGATTCAATGATGGATTGTTTCTGTCCCAAAGGAAGTATGTTAAGGACTTGTTGACCGAAACAAGTATGCTTGATTGCAAGATTGCAAAGACTCCTCTTGAAGATGGCTACCAAGTCAATAGAAAGGGGGAGAAATCAGATGAAGTCAAGTTCAAGGATGTCTCATTGTACAGGAGGCTGGTTGGGAAGCTTATCTACCTCACTCTCACAAGACCAGACTTGTGCTTTGCTGTGAATCAAGTGAGCCAACATATGCAATCACCCACAGTGTATCATTGGAGTTTGATTGAGAGGATACTCAGATATCTCAAAGGATCAACTGCACAAGGCATTTGGATGGGTAAGAATGATAGCACAGAGATTGTTGGCTATTGTGACGCATATTGGGCTGGTGATAAGAGTGATAGGAGATCAACAACCGGCTATTGCACCTTCATTGGAGGCAACTTGGTGACTTGGAAGACAAAGAAGCAGAAGGTGGTATCTTGTTCTAGTGCTGAAGCTGAGTATAGGGCCATGAGGAAGCTTGCAACCGAGCTAACATGGCTGAAGGCTCTGCTTAAGGACTTTGGTATAGAGCAATCAAGTCCAATCACCTTCCATTGTGACAACCAGGCTGCTATTCACATTGCAACCAACTCAGTGTTTCATGAGAGGACAAAACACATTGAGATTGATTGTCACAAGGTGAGGGAGAAGATTGAAGATGGAACCATTCTGCCTTGTTACACAAAGAGTGAAGATCAGCTTGCAGATATCTTCACCAAGGCTGCTAGTCTTAAGGTTTGCACTCATGTCTTTGGCAAACTAGGGCTGGTGGCTATCCATGATTAGAACTCTCCTGATTCATGAGCAGCATACTCTTTTTCCCTTGATGTGGTTTTGTCCCAAGTGGTTTTCCACATCAAGGTTTTTAATGAGTTGTTGCCATGATCATTCCAAGTTCAGTCTTTAGGGTGATTCCAAAGTCTGAACTTGAGGGGGAGTATTGATCATGATTAGAACAGATGTGCAATCTTGTGTATTATCAAAATGGGAATTCTGAAGTACATATGTCACCGACTGTGTCGGCGACATGGATGTTGAAGTGAAGTATGGAAGAGTTATATTTTATCATCGATGATGACATCGTCGATGATAGAATAGAATCGACGACATCATCGACGATGTCATGGACGGTTCTATTATATCCGTTGGCGATTCACATAGAATAGAAGACGCGGACAGACTCTCCTCTTTTGGATTCAAATTCAAATTGTTTCATTTTCCTCAAATGCTTATTTCGAAATGTAAACCCATTTAGGGTTTCCTTATGCTCTCCTCCTCTATATAAGGAGATGTAACACAAGCTCAAAAGAATTAATCTCTTAAGATGTTTAATCTCTAAATCTATCATTATTCTCTCTTATTTTTGCTCAACAACACTCAAGAACACTCATGCTTAATCTCTAAATCTATCAATTGTTAATAGCCAGCTTAACTTCAAAGACTCGGGTGAGATTTTTTTTGTTTCCATAAACCTTCTCAATGGTATCCCATAGCTTCTTGGAAGTCACACAGTAGGAATAAGCCTCCAATAGGTGCTGGTCCAGTGAGCTTTGAAGTATGGAGAGGACATTTTGGTCCCCTTGAACCCACGCTTCTTCATCAGCTTCAGATGTGTCTTCATGCTCAACATCTTCCTTAGCTTCAGTTTCTGGTCCACCCTTATCTTTAGCCTTCACAACCTTCTCTGGAGCTGTGCTCCTCATTATTGAAATGGAGATCACATAGTGAGCTATATTGAATATAGTGAACTATACTGGATGTGAGCTATATTGAATATAGTGAACTATACTGGACGTGAGCTATATTGAGTAAAGATCATATAGTGAACTATATTCAGAAGAAGACAAAAACAGTCACACTTTTATGACCGTTGAAACTCACTTGCTTTTAATTCTTTGTAAACCCTAGAGTAACTAGTATATATATTTGTTGTAACCTGTTTAATAATATACAGAGAATTATTCTTCTCTTACAGCCGCTCTTTTACTCTCTTTCTCTCTAGTGCACAAGAACCTTAATTTGGTTCTTTGTGTGTTCTTCACAATTTTACTTCATTCTACCTTATTCTCTCAATCTCAATCTCATATTCTTACATGGTATCAGAGCTTTAAGCTTCTGTACCTCATTTACTTCCGCTGAATCTTATAAAATCCTGTTCTTGAGCTCTTAAGCTGTTAAGTTTATTTCTCAGTTCTTATAAGCTCTTCTAAGGTTTAAGCTCATTTCTTTTGCTTCCTGTGTTCTCTGTGAGTTGAGAAATCTCTATTTCATCTTGAATACTCCCTCCTTGCTTCATATCAGTTCAGCAATGGAGAACTCAAGAGTTGTGATTCCTGTGATTTTGAAAGGCTCAAACTACATTGTTTGGGCTAGGATGGTAAAATCTGCACTTGGAGGCAGAGGTCTGTGGAAGTATATCCTGAGTGAAACTGCTCCACAGAAGGTATTTAAGGCCAGGTCCGAAGCTGAAGCCAAGAAAGGAGCTGAGGCAGAGACTAAAGGCATTGATGAGTCTCTTGAAGAGGCGGCTGAAGCAGAAGAAGAGGCGTGGATGCAAGGGGACCAGAATGTGCTTTCTATACTCCAAAGCTCACTGGACCAACACCTATTGGAAGCCTACTCTTACTGTGTGACTTCTAAGCAGCTGTGGAATACTCTTGAGAAGGTTTATGGGAATAAATCAAATTTAACAAGAGTCTTTGAAGTAAAGCTGGCCATTAACAATCTCCAGCAAGAAGATATGGAGTTTAAAGCTCATTTTGGGAAGTTTAGCTCACTGTGGTCAGAGTTGGAGATGTTGAGGCCACCAAGCAGTGATCCTTTGGTATTGCAAGAAAGGAGAGAGCAAGATAAAGTCTTTGCTCTTCTACTCACCTTGAACTCATCCTATAATTCCTTGATCAAGCATATCCTAAGGGCAGAGACTCTACCTGATATTGATGATGTGTGTGGGCAAATTCAGAAGGAACAAGGCTCATTTGGGTTGTTCAAAGGAAAAGGAGAGCTGGTAACAGCAAACAAGGGGCTGTACAAGGCTGATGAGAGGAAAAACTATGGAGGTGACCAGAGAGGAGTCGCGATGTGTGATTTTTGCAAGAAGAGTGGGCATTTGAAGGACAGATGCTGGCGCCTTCACCCTAACCTCAGACTCTCTTTTCACAACAATAGGTTCAAAGATCAAAGGGCAAACTACTCATATGGTGCAGCTGGGCCAGGTTCTTCTTCAATGCAGCAATGTGATGAAGGAAGAGCAATGATGGTTCATCAAGCACAAGCTGTGACTACTCAGAATGATGTGGTAAGAAGGTCAGACCTTGAGGCTCTCATCAAAGCTCTCAAGGAGAACTCTGGTATGACCCTTGGTACTTCTCTTTTTGCATCAAACAAACTGAAACCTTTGATTATTGATTCTGGAGCCTCTCATCATATGATAAGTGATTCTAAGTTGATAAACAATGTTGAACCTGCCTTAGGAAGTGTAGTGATTGCAAATGGTGATAAAATTCCAATACAAGGCATAGGAAATCTGAAAATGTTTAATAAAGAATCTAAAGCCTTCTTTATGCCCAGTTTCACATCAAATTTAGTTTCTGTAAAAAGGATAGCCACTGACTTGAATTGCAATGTTATTTTCAGTCCTAATGATGTTGTGTTTCAGGATATTAAAACCAGTAAGTTGATTGGGAAAGGTGTGACAAAGGATGAGCTCTACATGGTTGAAGACACCAATCCCTCTTCTGAACTATCTGCTGTTTTATCTACTGCTTTATCTACTTGTGTCGGTGTGGATGATTCTATTTGGCATGCTAGATTAGGACATCCACACTCTAGGGCTTTAGGACTCTTATTACCCTCTGTTTCTTTTAAAAATGATGATTGTGAGGCTTGTATCCTTGGTAAACATTGCAAATCTGTTTTTCCAGCTTCTAAAACTACTTATGAAAATTGCTTTGACCTTGTTCACTCTGATGTATGGACTGCTCCTTGTGTGTCTAGAGAAAATCATAAGTACTTTGTCACATTCATTGATGAAAAATCTAAATATACTTGGATAACACTGATGCAAACTAAGGATAGGGTGCTAGAAGCTTTTATGAACTTCCAAAGTCATGTTACTAACCATTTCAATGCTAAGATCAAAATTTTTAGATCAGACAACGGTGGTGAGTACACAAGTAATGCCTTCAAGCAACATTTGTCAAAGTATGGAATTCTTCATCAAACTAGCTGTCCTTATACTCCACAACAAAATGGGGTGGCTGAGAGAAAGAATAGACATTTAATGGAGGTCGCAAGGTCCATGATGTTCTACAAGAAGGTTCCTAAGAAGTTTTGGGGAGATGCAGTCATGACGGCTTGTTATTTGATCAACAGAACTCCCACAAGAGTTCTTAAGGATCAATCTCCATTTCAGGTACTAAACAAGACCAATCCATTAGTTAACCACTTACGTGTGTTTGGGTGTATTTGCTTTGTGTTAATACCAGGGGAACAGAGAGATAAGTTGGATGCTAAGAGTACCAAAGCTATGTTCATTGGTTACTCCACAACACAAAGAGGATACAAGTGTTATGTACCTGAAACAAGGAAGGTTTTAATCTCCAGAGATGTGAAATTCATGGAGACAAAGAACTTCTATGATGAAGAGAATTGGGACAGCTTGAAGGATCTTCCTACTTCTCAATCAGATAGAGCTGCTAACTTAAGAAGAATCATGGAGAGTCTTGGCATTAGTGTACCACAAGAACCGGTTAAAACAAGCACACAACCTACTCCAGTCTCGGATGCACCTGTGGAAGACTCACAACAACCCCATCTTGATCGTGAGGGGGACACATCAGAATCAGAATCAGGGCAAGAAGAACCGCAGCAAACTGAATCAGAATCAGGGCAAGAATCAGGGCAAGAAGAACCGCAGCAAACTGATTCTGCTACACACAATCAAGCTGGTGTTGAAGAGCATGAAGAACATGAGTTAGAAATTGAGGGAGTGGGTGATCAGAATGAGGAGATTGTGCAGCCAATGAACCAACAGATTCAAGCATTAAGGAGGAGTACAAGGGAGAAAAAGGATCCATCAGAATGGATGAAGACTAGAGTGTTCTTCAACAGCAATGCAGTAGCTCATCCCATTCAAGCCGTTTGCAGTTTAGCTCAAGTACCTTTGGAGCATCAAGTGTTTATTGGAAAGCTGGATCAAGAAGAAGTACCAACAACCTATGAAGAAGCAAAGGGAGATAAGAGATGGATGCAGGCTGTGGATGAAGAGATCAAAGCAATGGAGAACAATGAGACTTGGTATGAATCTGAACTCCCTAGAGGAAAGAAGGCAGTAACTTCTAAATGGGTTTTCACTATCAAGTATAGAAGTGATGGAGAAGTGGAGAGATACAAAGCAAGGCTGGTTGCAAGAGGCTTTACTCAAACCTATGGAAAAGATTACTTAGACACTTTTGCACCAGTGGCTAAGCTTCACACGGTTAGGATCATCTTGTCTTTAGCAACAAACCTTGATTGGGAACTTTGGCAAATGGATGTCAAGAATGCATTCCTTCAAGGAGAGCTTGAAGATGAGGTATACATGAGACCACCTTCTGGTCTTGAGAGCATTGTGAAACCAGGGAAGGTTCTAAGGCTCAAGAAAGCTATCTATGGACTCAAGCAATCACCTAGAGCGTGGTACCATAAGTTGAGCTCAACCCTTATGCAAAGAGGATTTAAGAGGTCTGAAGGAGATCATACTTTGTTCACTCTACAAGATCAGGAAGGTATCATTGTTATCCTTGTTTATGTGGATGACATTATCATTTCAGGGAGTAACAAGTCAGGTATTCAAGAAACTAAAGCCTATCTTAAATCTGTGTTTGACATTAAGGATCTCGGTACTCTAAAGTATTTCCTTGGGATAGAAGTTTGTCGGTCTGATGAAGGACTCTTCTTATCTCAAAGGAAGTACACACTTGATTTGTTGTCTGAAGCAGGAAAGATTGGATCAAAACCAGCTAAGACACCATTGGAAGAAGGCTACAAAGTCATAAGAGAGGGGGAGCTTGAAGAAAGACCATTTGAGGATATCACTCACTATAGAAGGATTGTTGGTAAGCTAATCTACTTAACCATAACCAGACCTGATTTGTGCTTTGCTGTGAATCAGATAAGTCAACATATGCAAGCACCAAAGATGCACCATTGGAACATGGTTGAAAGGATACTCAGATATCTAAGTGGCACTCCGGGTCAAGGTATTTGGATGGGCTGCAATCAAAGCACAGAGATAGTTGGGTATTGTGATGCAGATTGGGCAGGAGATAGAGTGGACAGAAGGTCAACGACTGGATATTGCACATTCATTGGAGGCAATCTAGTTACTTGGAAGAGTAAGAAGCAGAAGATAGTCTCTTGTTCAAGTGCTGAAGCTGAGTATAGAGCAATGAGGAAGTTGGTGACCGAGTTAGCATGGATAAAAGGCCTTCTTGCAGATTTGGGGATTGTAACAGCCAAGCCTATCACCATGCATTGTGATAATCAAGCAGCCATTCATATTGCATCAAATTCAGTCTTCCATGAAAGGACCAAGCACATAGAAGTGGATTGTCACAAAGTGAGGCAGATGATTGAGCAAGGAGTGGTGTTACCATGCTATACAAGAAGTGAAGAACAATTAGCTGATGTGTTTACCAAGGCAGCTAGTTTAAAGGTGTGTGAGTCAATTCACACCAAGCTCGGACTTGTGGAGCTGCCGGAATCCTCTAAAGCCTTGGAGACTACACTCTTTTTCCCTTCATGAAGTTTTATCCCAAGTGGTTTTCTTCATGAAGGTTTTTAATGAGGTAGATCTCCTTTGCTATTCCAAGCTTGATTCATCTCTTGAATTCAAGCTTGAGGGGGAGTATTGAAATGGAGATCACATAGTGAGCTATATTGAATATAGTGAACTATACTGGATGTGAGCTATATTGAATATAGTGAACTATACTGGACGTGAGCTATATTGAGTAAAGATCATATAGTGAACTATATTCAGAAGAAGACAAAAACAGTCACACTTTTATGACCGTTGAAACTCACTTGCTTTTAATTCTTTGTAAACCCTAGAGTAACTAGTATATATATTTGTTGTAACCTGTTTAATAATATACAGAGAATTATTCTTCTCTCTTCTCTTACAGCCGCTCTTTTACTCTCTTTCTCTCTAGTGCACAAGAACCTTAATTTGGTTCTTTGTGTGTTCTTCACAATTTTACTTCATTCTACCTTATTCTCTCAATCTCAATCTCATATTCTTACACTCATGATGTACTTCCATAAACCTCTGCCTCCAAGAGCAGATTTAACCATCCTGGCCCAAACAATGTAGTTGGCACCTTTAAGAATCACATGAATAATTACTCTTGAGTTCTCCATTGCTAAGACTGAGTTGTTGCGAGGGAGTATTCAAGGTAAGCTTCTGAATAAACAATTTCTCAACTCACAGAGAACACAAACCAGAGAGAATAAACCAAGAAGGAATGCTTGAGAATCTTAGAACTTTTAAGAACAAGAATAACAAGATCTAGAAAACCAGATCTAGAAAACCAGAGTTTATGAATCAGAGTATGCGGAATGAATAGGTATAGGAGCTTATGGCTCTGATACCATGTTAGAATAAGAGATTTAGGTTGAGAGATTAGGTAGATTGAAGAGAGAGTGAAGAAAGAAGCTAAGGAACCCGATTAGGGTTCTTAGCGGCTTAGAGAGATAGAATAAGAGTTGCAGAATAAAGAGAAGAATAATTCTCTATATATGAATCTAAAGAGTTTACAAGGCTTATATAGCTGCTAGAGTTAGGGTTACACACAATAAACAAAGGAATAAAATGATACAAAGACAAATAAATTCGTATGTAGAGAGAGAGCAGATTCCAACGGTCACAAAAGATAGTGACTGGTCTTTGTCTTGTTCTGTACACCTTATGCACATAGTGCACTATGTGATCTCCAATTTAATATAGTACACTATGTGATCTCCAGTCCAATATAGTGCACTATGTGCGTTTCATGATCTCCATTCCAATACATCTCAATACAACATGCTTCTCATTGTACCTTTGGGAGCACACCAAAACTTACTTATAATTGTCTTACCGCACCTAAATTCTCCAATCCATGACATATATGTTTCAAGAAGTTTTGGTTAAAAAGTTTTATTTTGGATTCTCATAGGACCTTTTAGAAGATCAAAGTGTCTTTCTAGTCTTTTGGAGGGGTTACTTAGTTGTGTTACAAACGAACATAAACATGTATAACATGCTTCTCATTCTACCTTTGGGAGCATACAAAAACGTACTTGTAGTTGTCTTACCGCACCTAAATTCTCCAATCCATGTCACATAGGTTTCAAGAAGCTTTGTTTAAAAAGTTTTGTTTAGGATTATCATAGGAACTTTTAGAAGGTTAAAGTGTCTTTCTAGTCTTTTGGAGGGGTTACTTAGTTTTGTTACAAACGTTCATAAACATGTACGACATGCTTCTCATTCTACCTTTGGGAGCATACAAAAACTTACTTATAGTTGTCTTACCGCACCTAAATTCTCCAATCCATGACACATAGGCTTCAAGAAGTTTTGTTTAAAAAGTTTCATTTAGGATTATCATAGGAACTTTTAGAAGGTCAAATTGTCTTTCTTGTATTTAGAAGGGTTATTTAGGGGTGTTACAAACGAACATAAACTGGTATAAAATGATTCTCATTCTACCTTTAGGAGCATACAAAATCTTACTTATTGTTGTCTAACCTCACCTAAAATCTCCAATCCATGACACATATGTTTCAAGAATTGTTGTTTAAAATTTTTTGTTTAGGATTCTCATAGGACCTTTTACAAGATCAAAGTGTCTTTCCAATATTTAGATGGGTTACTTAGGGGTGTTACAAACGAACATAAACTTGTATAAAATGCTTCTCATTCTACCTTAAGGAGCAAAAACTTACTTATAGTTGTCTTACCTCACCTAAATTCTCCAATCCATGACATATATGTTTCAAGAAGTTTTGGTTAAAAAGTTTTATTTAGGATTCTCATAGGACCTTTTACAAGATCAAAGTGTCTTTCTAGTATTTAGACGGGTTGCTTAGGGGTGTTACAAACGAACATAAACTTGAATAAAATGCTTCTCATTCTACCTTAAGGAGCATACAAAAACTTACTTATAGTTGTATAACCTCACCTAAAATCTCCAATCCATGACACATATGTTTCAAGAATTGTTGTTTAAAAGTTTTGTTTAGGATTCTCATAGGACCTTTTTCAAGATCAAAGTTTCTTTCTAGTATTTAGAAGGGTTACTTAGGGGTGTTACAAACGAACAAAAACATGTACAACATGCTTCTCCTTCTACCTTTAGGAGCATACAAAAACTTACTTATAATTGTCTAACCTCACCTAAATTCACCAATCATGAACCATATGTTTCAAGAATTTTTGTTTAAAAAGTTTTGTTTAGGATTCTCATAGCACCTTTTAGAAGAATAAAGTGTCTTTCTAGTCATTTAGAAGGGTTACTTAGGGATATTACAAACGAACAAAAACTTGTATAAAATGCTTCTCATTCTACCTTTTGGAGCATACAAAAACTTACCTATAGTTGTCTTACCTCACCTAAATTCTCCAATCCATGATACATATATGTTTCAAGAAGTTTTGGTTAAAAAGTTTTATTGTGGATTCTCATAGGACCTTTTAGAAGATCAAAGTGTCTTTCTAGCCTATTAGAGGGGTTACTTAGTTGTGTTACAATCGAACATAAACATGTACAACATGCTTCTCATTGTACCTTTGGGAGCACACCAAAACTTACTTATAGTTGTCTTACCTCACCTAAATTCTCCAATCCATGACATATATGTTTCAAGAAGTTTTGTTTAAAAAGTTTCGTTTAGGATTATCATACTAACTTTTAGAAGGTCAAAGTGTCTTTCTAGTATTTAGAAGGGTTATTTAGGGGTGTTACAAACGAACATAAACTTGTATAAAATGATTCTCATTCTACATTTAGGAGCATACAAAATCTTACTTATAGTTGTCTAACCTCACCTAAAATCTCCAATCCATGACACATATGTTTCAAGAATTGTTGTTTAAAAAGTTTTGTTTAGGATTCTCATAGGACCTTTTACAAGATCAAAGTGTCTTTCCAATATTTAGATGGGTTACTTAGGGGTGTTACAAACGAACATAAACTTGTATAAAATGCTTCTCATTCTACCTTAAGGAGCAAAAACTTACTTATAGTTGTCTTACCTCACCTAAATTCTCCAATCCATGACATATATGTTTCAAGAAGTTTTGGTTAAAAAGTTTTATTTAGGATTCTCATAGGACCTTTTAGAAGATCAAAGTGTCTTTCTAGTCTTTTAGAAGGGTTACTTAGTGGTGTTACAAACGAACAAAAACATGTACAACATGCTTCTCCTTCTACCTTTAGGAGCATACAAAAACTTACTTATAATTGTCTAACCTCACCTAAATTCACCAATCCATGACACATATGTTTCAAGAATTTTTGTTTAAAAAGTTTTGTTTAGGATTCTCATAGCACCTTTTAGAAGAATAAAGTTTCTTTCTAGTCATTTAGAAGGGTTACTTAGGGATATTACAAACGAACAAAAACTTGTATAAAATGCTTCTCATTCTACCTTTAGGAGCATACAAAAACTTACCTATAGTTGTCATACCTCACCTAAATTCTCCAATCCATGATACATATATGTTTCAAGAAGTTTTGGTTAAAAAGTTTTATTGTGGATTCTCATAGGACCTTTTAGAAGATCAAAGTGTCTTTCTAGCCTATTAGAGGGGTTACTTAGTTGTGTTACAATCGAACATAAACATGTACAACATGCTTCTCATTGTACCTTTGGGAGCACACCAAAACTTACTTATAGTTGTCTTACCTCACCTAAATTCTCCAATCCATGACATATATGTTTCAAGAAGTTTTGTTTAAGAAGTTTCGTTTAGGATTATCATACTAACTTTTAGAAGGTCAAAGTGTCTTTCTAGTATTTAGAAGGGTTATTTAGGGGTGTTACAAACGAACATAAACTTGTATAAAATGATTCTCATTCTACATTTAGGAGCATACAAAATCTTACTTATAGTTGTCTAACCTCACCTAAAATCTCCAATCCATGACACATATGTTTCAAGAATTGTTGTTTAAAAAGTTTTGTTTAGGATTCTCATAGGACCTTTTACAAGATCAAAGTGTCTTTCCAATATTTAGATGGGTTACTTAGGGGTGTTACAAACGAACATAAACTTGTATAAAATGCTTCTCATTCTACCTTAAGGAGCAAAAACTTACTTATAGTTGTCTTACCTCACCTAAATTCTCCAATCCATGACATATATGTTTCAAGAAGTTTTGGTTAAAAAGTTTTATTTAGGATTCTCATTGGACCTTTTAGAAGATCAAAGTGTCTTTCTAGTCTTTTAGAAGGGTTACTTAGTGGGGTTACAAACGAACAAAAACATGTACAACATGCTTCTCCTTCTACCTTTAGGAGCATACAAAAACTTACTTATAATTGTCTAACCTCACCTAAATTCACCAATCCATGACACATATGTTTCAAGAATTTTTGTTTAAAAAGTTTTGTTTAGGATTCTCATAGCACCTTTTAGAAGAATAAAGTGTCTTTCTAGTCATTTAGAAGGGTTACTTAGGGATATTACAAACGAACAAAAACTTGTATAAAATGCTTCTCATTCTACCTTTAGGAGCATACAAAAACTTACCTATAGTTGTCTTACCTCACCTAAATTCTCCAATCCATGATACATATATTTTTCAAGAAGTTTTGGTTAAAACGTTTTATTGAGGATTCTCATAGGACCTTTTAGAAGATCAAAGTGTCTTTCTAGCCTATTAGAGGGGTTACTTAGTTGTGTTACAATCGAACATAAACATGTACAACATGCTTCTCATTGTACCTTTGGGAGCACACCAAAACTTACTTATAGTTGTCTTACCTCACCTAAATTCTCCAATCCATGACATATATGTTTCAAGAAGTTTTGGTTAAAAAGTTTTATTTAGGATTCTCATAGGACCTTTTAGAAGATCAAAGTGTCTTTCTAGTCTTTTAGAAGGGTTACTTAGTGGTGTTACAAACGAACAAAAACATGTACAACATGCTTCTCCTTCTACCTTTAGGAGCATACAAAAACTTACTTATAATTGTCTAACCTCACCTAAATTCACCAATCCATGACACATATGTTTCAAGAAGTTTTGTTTAAAAAGTTTTGTTTAGGATTCTCATAGCACCTTTTAGAAGAATAAAGTTTCTTTCTAGTCATTTAGAAGGGTTACTTAGGGATATTGCAAACGAACAAAAACTTGTATAAAATGCTTCTCATTCTACCTTTAGGAGCATACAAAAACTTACCTATAGTTGTCTTACCTCACCTAAATTCTCCAATCCATGATACATATATGTTTCAAGAAGTTTTGGTTAAAAAGTTTTATTGTGGATTCTCATAGGACCTTTTAGAAGATCAAAGTGTCTTTCTAGCCTATTAGAGGGGTTACTTAGTTGTGTTACAATCGAACATAAACATGTACAACATGCTTCTCATTGTACCTTTGGGAGCACACCAAAACTTACTTATAGTTGTCTTACCTCACCTAAATTCTCCAATCCATGACATATATGTTTCAAGAAGTTTTGTTTAAAAAGTTTCGTTTAGGATTATCATACTAACTTTTAGAAGGTCAAAGTGTCTTTCTAGTATTTAGAAGGGTTATTTAGGGGTGTTACAAACGAACATAAACTTGTATAAAATGATTCTCATTTTACATTTAGGAGCATACAAAATCTTACTTATAGTTGTCTAACCTCACCTAAAATCTCCAATCCATGACACATATGTTTCAAGAATTGTTGTTTAAAAAGTTTTGTTTAGGATTCTCATAGGACCTTTTACAAGATCAAAGTGTCTTTCCAATATTTAGATGGGTTACTTAGGGGTGTTACAAACGAACATAAACTTGTATAAAATGCTTCTCATTCTACCTTAAGGAGCAAAAACTTACTTATAGTTGTCTTACCTCACCTAAATTCTCCAATCCATGACATATATGTTTCAAGAAGTTTTGGTTAAAAAGTTTTATTTAGGATTCTCATAGGACCTTTTAGAAGATCAAAGTGTCTTTCTAGTCTTTTAGAAGGGTTACTTAGTGGTGTTACAAACGAACAAAAACATGTACAACATGCTTCTCCTTCTACCTTTAGGAGCATACAAAAACTTACTTATAATTGTCTAACCTCACCTAAATTCACCAATCCATGACACATATGTTTCAAGAAGTTTTGTTTAAAAAGTTTTGTTTAGGATTCTCATAGCACCTTTTAGAAGAATAAAGTTTCTTTCTAGTCATTTAGAAGGGTTACTTAGGGATATTACAAACGAACAAAAACTTGTATAAAATGCTTCTCATTCTACCTTTAGGAGCATACAAAAACTTACCTATAGTTGTCTTACCTCACCTAAATTCTCCAATCCATGATACATATATTTTTCAAGAAGTTTTGGTTAAAACGTTTTATTGAGGATTCTCATAGGACCTTTTAGAAGATCAAAGTGTCTTTCTAGCCTATTAGAGGGGTTACTTAGTTGTGTTACAATCGAACATAAACATGTACAACATGCTTCTCATTGTACCTTTGGGAGCACACCAAAACTTACTTATAGTTGTCTTACCTCACCTAAATTCTCCAATCCATGACATATATGTTTCAAGAAGTTTTGGTTAAAAAGTTTTATTTAGGATTCTCATAGGACCTTTTAGAAGATCAAAGTGTCTTTCTAGTCTTTTAGAAGGGTTACTTAGTGGTGTTACAAACGAACAAAAACATGTACAACATGCTTCTCCTTCTACCTTTAGGAGCATACAAAAACTTACTTATAATTGTCTAACCTCACCTAAATTCACCAATCCATGACACATATGTTTCAAGAAGTTTTGTTTAAAAAGTTTTGTTTAGGATTCTCATAGCACCTTTTAGAAGAATAAAGTTTCTTTCTAGTCATTTAGAAGGGTTACTTAGGGATATTGCAAACGAACAAAAACTTGTATAAAATGCTTCTCATTCTACCTTTAGGAGCATACAAAAACTTACCTATAGTTGTCTTACCTCACCTAAATTCTCCAATCCATGATACATATATGTTTCAAGAAGTTTTGGTTAAAAAGTTTTATTGTGGATTCTCATAGGACCTTTTAGAAGATCAAAGTGTCTTTCTAGCCTATTAGAGGGGTTACTTAGTTGTGTTACAATCGAACATAAACATGTACAACATGCTTCTCATTGTACCTTTGGGAGCACACCAAAACTTACTTATAGTTGTCTTACCTCACCTAAATTCTCCAATCCATGACATATATGTTTCAAGAAGTTTTGTTTAAAAAGTTTCGTTTAGGATTATCATACTAACTTTTAGAAGGTCAAAGTGTCTTTCTAGTATTTAGAAGGGTTATTTAGGGGTGTTACAAACGAACATAAACTTGTATAAAATGATTCTCATTTTACATTTAGGAGCATACAAAATCTTACTTATAGTTGTCTAACCTCACCTAAAATCTCCAATCCATGACACATATGTTTCAAGAATTGTTGTTTAAAAAGTTTTGTTTAGGATTCTCATAGGACCTTTTACAAGATCAAAGTGTCTTTCCAATATTTAGATGGGTTACTTAGGGGTGTTACAAACGAACATAAACTTGTATAAAATGCTTCTCATTCTACCTTAAGGAGCAAAAACTTACTTATAGTTGTCTTACCTCACCTAAATTCTCCAATCCATGACATATATGTTTCAAGAAGTTTTGGTTAAAAAGTTTTATTTAGGATTCTCATAGGACCTTTTAGAAGATCAAAGTGTCTTTCTAGTCTTTTAGAAGGGTTACTTAGTGGTGTTACAAACGAACAAAAACATGTACAACATGCTTCTCCTTCTACCTTTAGGAGCATACAAAAACTTACTTATAATTGTCTAACCTCACCTAAATTCACCAATCCATGACACATATGTTTCAAGAAGTTTTGTTTAAAAAGTTTTGTTTAGGATTCTCATAGCACCTTTTAGAAGAATAAAGTTTCTTTCTAGTCATTTAGAAGGGTTACTTAGGGATATTACAAACGAACAAAAACTTGTATAAAATGCTTCTCATTCTACCTTTAGGAGCATACAAAAACTTACCTATAGTTGTCTTACCTCACCTAAATTCTCCAATCCATGATACATATATTTTTCAAGAAGTTTTGGTTAAAACGTTTTATTGAGGATTCTCATAGGACCTTTTAGAAGATCAAAGTGTCTTTCTAGCCTATTAGAGGGGTTACTTAGTTGTGTTACAATCGAACATAAACATGTACAACATGCTTCTCATTGTACCTTTGGGAGCACACCAAAACTTACTTATAGTTGTCTTACCTCACCTAAATTCTCCAATCGATGACATATATGTTTCAAGAAGTTTTGTTTATAAAATTTTGTTGAGGATTCTCACGGGACCTTTTAGAAGATCAAAGTGTCTTTCTAGTCTTTTGGAGGGGTTACTTAGTTGGTTTACAAACGAACATAAACATGTACAACATGCTTCTCATTCTACCTTTGGGAGCATACAAAAACTTACTTATAGTTGTCTTACCGCACCTAAATTCTCCAATCCATGACACATAGGTTTCAAGAAGTTTTGTTTAAAAAATTTTGTTTAGGATTATCACAGGAACTTTTAGAAGGTCAAAGTGTCTTTCTAGTATTTAGAAGGGTTATTTAGGGGTGTTACAAACGAACATAAACTTGTATAAAATGATTCTCATTCTACCTTTAGGAGCATACAAAATCTTACTTATAGTTGTCTAACCTCACCTAAAATCTCCAATCCATGACACATATGTTTCAAGAATTGTTGTTTAAAATTTTTTGTTTAGGATTCTCATAGGACCTTTTACAAGATCAAAGTGTCTTTCTAGTATTTAGACGGGTTACCTTGGGGTGTTACAAACGAACATAAACTTGTATAAAATGCTTCTCATTCTACCTTAAGGAGCATACAGAAACTTACTTAGAGTTGTCCTATTGAGAAGAAGATCCAAAGTGTGCAATATGATCAGTGTATTGAGTATTGAGATGAACACCTTAAGTGTTCAGATCAATGTGAAGTCCTTTGATCCGATCAGAAGAAGAAGAGGTAAATAAGTAAAAGGGAGAGAGTTTAATCTTATGGTTAAGTGGTAAAAGGATAAGTTACCATTAACCAAGTCAAAGATCTTCTAGAAGCTTGACTCCACGGATGAACAGTACCAGGAGACAAGATTCAAATTCAAATGGAGATTCCCTTCCCTACTTACTTCACCCTTTTTGTCCAAAGGTGTCTTTAGAATTATTTTGTCATTAGAGTTTGAATATGAAAGTAGTAGCCACGAAATTGAGTTATTTTTTGTCTATATATTCATTGTGAAATCAATAAGAAAAAACAGACTTGGGAAAGCTTTTCCCTCATACTCCTCTTGTGCAATTCTTCTTCTTTCTTTCTCTCTTGCTAAATCTCTCATATAACTCTCTAATTCTAATATTCTTACATTCTTCACCATTCTACCTTATTCTCTCACTCTAAATCTCATATTCTAACATGGTATCAGAGCTCTAAGCTCCTGTACCTATTCATTTCCGCAATCTTGTTCTAAAACTCTGATTTTCTTGTTCTAATTTCTGTTCTTGAAAGTTTGTTCCTGTTCTTGAAATTTTTAAGCTCTTAAGTCATTTCTTTGGGCTAGTTTACTCTTGTGTGTTTTCTCTGTGAATTGAGAACTCTCTTGTTTAGAATCTTGCCTTGAAAACTCCCTCCTTGCTACAAATCAGTCTCAGCAATGGAGAACTCAAGGGTAATCATTCCTGTGATTCTTAAGGGTGCCAACTACATTGTTTGGGCCAGAATGGTTAAGTCTGCACTTGGAGGCAGAGGTCTTTGGAAGTATATCATGAGGAGTACAGCTCCACAGAAGATGATGAAGGCTGAAGCTAAGGTAGGAACCGAGGCAGAGGCTAAAGATGGTGTTGAGTCTCATGAAGAGGCGTCTGAAGCTTATGAAGAAGCTTGGATACAAGGGGACCAGAAGGTGCTCTCTATACTCCAAAGCTCACTGGACCAGCACCTATTGGAAGCCTACTCTTATTGTGTGACTTCCAAGCAGCTGTGGGATACTATTGAGAAGGTTTATGGGAATAAATCAAACCTAACCAGAGTCTTTGAAGTTAAGATGGCCATCAACAATCTCCAGCAAGAAGATATGGAGTTTAAAGCTCACTTTGGAAAGTTTAGCTCACTGTGGTCAGAATTGGAGATGTTGAGGCCACCAAGCAGTGATCCTTTGGTGTTGCAAGAAAGGAGAGAGCAAGATAAAGTCTTTGCTCTTCTGCTCACCTTGAACTCATCTTACAATGGGTTGATTAAGCACATTCTAAGGGCAGACACTCTACCTGATATTGATGATGTGTGTGGACAAATTCAGAAAGAGCAAGGCTCATTTGGGCTGTTCAAAGGGAAAGGAGAGCTGGTGACCGCCAACAAAGGGGTGTTTAAGGCTGATGAGAGGCAGAACTATGGAGGTGACAAGAGAGGAGTCTTGATGTGTGATTTTTGCAAGAAGAGTGGGCACTTGAAAGATAGATGCTGGCGCCTTCATCCTAACCTCAGACCCTCATCTCACAACAACCGGTTCAAAGATCAAAGGGCAAACTACTCTTATGGTGCAGCTGGACCAGGCTCTTCTTCAATGCAGCAATGTGATGAAAGGAGAGCAATGGTGGTCCATCAAGCTCCAGCCATGACTGATCAGAGTGATGTGGTAAGAAGGTCAGACCTTGAGGCACTCATCAAAGCCCTCAAGGAAAACTCTGGTATGGTTCTTGGTACTTCACTCTTTACTTCAAATAAAATCAGACCCTTGATCATTGATTCTGGAGCTTCTCATCACATGATCAGTGACCCTAAGTTGATAGAAAATGTTGAACCAGCTTTAGGATGTGTAGTGATTGCAAATGGTGATAAAATTCCAATTCAAGGCATAGGAAATCTGAAATTGTTTGATAAAGAATCCAAAGCTTTCTTTATGCCTAGCTTCACATCCAACTTAGTATCTGTTAAAAGAATAGCTACTGATCTAAATTGCAATGTTGTTTTCAGTCCTAATGATGTTGTGTTTCAGGATATTAAGACAAGTAAGTTGATTGGGAAAGGTGTGACAAAAGATGAGCTCTACATGATTGAAGACACCAATCCCTCTTCTGAATTATCTCCTGCTTTATCTACTGCTTTATCTACTTGTGTTGGTGTGGATGACTCTATTTGGCATGCTAGACTAGGACATCCACACTCTAGGGCATTAGGACTCTTATTACCTTCTGTTTCTTTTAAGAATGATGATTGTGAGGCTTGTATTCTTGGGAAACATTGCAAATCTGTTTTTCCAAGTTCTAAAACTACTTATGAAAGTTGCTTTGATCTTGTTCATTCTGATGTGTGGACTGCTCCTTGTTTGTCTAGAGAGAATCATAAGTACTTTGTCACTTTCATTGATGAAAAATCTAAATACACTTGGATAACATTGATGCAAACTAAGGATAGAGTGTTAGAAGCTTTTGTGAACTTTCAAAGTCATGTTACTAACCATTTCAATGCTAAGATCAAAATTTTTAGATCAGACAATGGTGGTGAGTATACAAGCAATGCCTTCAAACAACACTTGTCCAAACATGGGATTCTTCATCAAACAAGCTGCCCTTACACTCCACAACAAAATGGAGTGGCTGAGAGAAAGAACAGGCACTTAATGGAGGTGGCAAGGTCCATGATGTTCTATAGGAATGTTCCTAAGAGGTTTTGGGGAGATGCAGTCATGACTGCATGCTACTTGATCAATAGAACTCCCACGAGAGTTCTTAAGGATCAATCTCCATTTCAGGTACTAAACAAAACAAATCCATTGGTTGATCACTTACGTGTGTTTGGGTGTATTTGCTTTGTGTTAATATGATGTGATCCTGCCCAGCACTAAAAACATGGACCTTGAACCTGAGCTTGAACCTGATGGAGCTAAATACATGGAGCATGAACCCGATGGAACTAAGCTTGAAGCAGAGGAGCAGCTCGGAGTTGAGGAGCAGCTTGAACCAGAGGATGCGCTTAGAGCGGAGAAAGAGTATGGAAAAGATGTTATCTTAACCTCACTGGTTTTGATACATGATCATCAAATGGGCATGTGTCTCATTTGTACTCTTTTTCCCTTGTCAAGTTTTGTCCCACTGGGTTTTCTTGACAAGGTTTTTAATGAGGCAAATGATTCACATTCAAATCACCCATTTGTTGATCCAAACAAGGGCATAGCATGCAGAATTCAACCCAATGGAGGAGATATCAAGTCCAGCCTATTTTATGCCCATTACAAGTCCAAGAAGAGCCCAAAACAAGCTGATAATTTGAAGCCCATGAAGAGTTACGAAAATGGAGTATCAAGGGTCATTTTTCAGATTCAAATGAGAGTTTAATTCAAGTCTTTGTGTTATTTCCTAGGTGTGTTTAATGCTGCTCATGCAGCCTTGTTGTTTTCCCTTTTTAAACTCTTGTACTTCTGATTTTATAATCCATCTAGTCTTTTTATCAAAAACCTTCTGAAATTTCTAGATCATGGATCCATTTTCGTTTGTCGAATTTTGATCCTTTCCGACTTATCAAAAGGCTTTTCCGCATCCTTTTGTGGCGTCATTCAATCCCTCATCTCGTCTTTGAGTCGTGTGTCGTCTCTAATTCGGGAATATCCACTCCAGATCTTCCAAGTGCCGAAATTGGGATTGATTCCTTTCTGGGATCTCATCAAGTGGTATCAGAGCCACTTTGTGAAAGGTTGTGTTGTTTCAAGCCCAAAACTTCTTTGCAAATTCGTAATTTTTTCTGATCGATTTGTCTCTTGGTATTCCGATTAATTAGAAGCGATTTGAGGGATAAATCTTTATAGGAACTTGAAGTTTAGAGTCTGATCTATCCAGTTTAGGCTTTGAAATCATTAGAATCAGAGTAGAAACGCGATTTCTAGGAAGATCAAAATTCGCAACTTTTCAGGAATTTTCTGCAACTTTTGTCTTTTGGCATTCTATTAATTTCGTGATTGTTACTGATAAAAACCTGTTAGAAACTTGTGTCAAAGAACTCCTTACTTGTTTTGTGATTTCTTTGTGGACAGGAAACATGGTGAACACTGATGATCAGGAAGAACACAGCCTTGTCAGAGAAAATAAAGCCTTGGTTAAAGCAGTTACTGCAAATTTGACTAAGAAGTTGGATGAGAGTCTTGCAGCATTTAGAGAAGAAAGTTTAGGAACCAAGTTCTACACAAGATGTCATGTTCAAGGCAAAGTGTGCAGCCTCATGATTGATAAAAGGAGTTGCAATAATGTGGCCAGTGAATACATGGTTAAAAAGCTTGGATTAAAAGTGAAGCAACATCCATGGCTTGATGATGATTACAAATTAAGAGTGAGCTGCCAAGTGATGATTTCCTTAACCATTGGAAAGTATGAGGACGAGGTTTTGTGTGATGTCCTACCAATGGAATCATGTCACATCATTCTTGGAAAACCATGGCAGAACAAACGTCAAGCAACCCAAGATGTTCTCAAGAACAGATATTCGTTCAAGTACAAAGGAGGAAAGATTAGTCTGATCTCAATGACATCAGATGAAATTCAACAAGATCAGCTAATTCTAAAACAAAGAATAAGACAGGTTGTAAGTGAATCTCTTAACCCTCCTCACCAGAAAGAAAAGGTTCTTGTGACTGATTCTAAAGAAACTCCTACGAGTTTAACTAACATTGCACCGGAGCTGCCATCTCCGAGTAAGAGTTCTTCTCTTTTGCAGGACTCTAAGGACACAGTAGATGACCCAAAGGAGTTACCACCCATCCGTGAAGAGGAACCACAAGAAGAATCACCAGCAGAAACACAAGGGAGTTTGTCTTTGGTTAGTGACTTGGAACAGCCAACCCAGCTTGTTCCAGAACCAGTCCTTATGCCATTTCCTTTTGACTACCCAAGAAAGCACTGTAAGGAAATTGATTTGGTTAGGACTGAACCTAATTTGTTTATTTTGATTTCTGCTCAAGATGAAAAACACTTTGGTTTAGAAAATGTGAAAGAGTTTCGTGTTTCAAACCCTGTTTTTGACAAAATGATTCCAAGTTTTGAAACATTCACACCTGAAAAGTTCTTTAAGCCAAAAGATTTTATGTTTGACGAGTTTCATGGATTTAACTCTTCTTTGAGAGTTTCTTTGTTTAGCAACAATGCATTTGAGCTTTTTAGAACTAAAACAGATTATGCATTGTTTAAAGCTTTTCCTGAATTGAATCATTTGCTTAAAAACTTGTCGAGTGAATCAAATCAGTTTAATGATTTTTGCAAATCAACTTTGAAATATCATGTTTTTGAATTCTCTACTTCAAGTATAATGCACTTGTTCTGCCCCATGAGTGTTCAGAAAGGAACAGGAACCATGGAGAAGCATAAGTACTTGGGAGAATTGACAATCAAAGAAAATCCACCAGATTTGCATCAGCCTCAATCCATCTACAAAGAATTGAAACGAGGAACCATGAGTGGAGCTGGAAAGTTCACTAGAAGCAAGTCAATATTGACTCATGGAGATCTTGTATTCTTGCAATTTAGATCAACAAACCAGGAGCAAGGAAATGCCCAAGCTTCATCAATGTTCAAAGACAAACCACCAGATGCATTACTTATGCTCATACCAAACTACAATTCCCAGCAAGGTAAGGAAATTATTGTGGCTGATACAATAATTCCAAGGTATGCATCTCTTCTTATCCCTAAGGCTGAATTGCTGAAACTTGAACACATTAGAATGCTTTACAATTCAAATGATAACCTGAATAATGTGTTTCCATTTTGTGAAAAGTTTGAGCACAAAAAGTTCTTTAGGCATGGAGGTTTTATATTTGATAGAAATAAATTGTGTAAGCCTAGTTGTTCTTTGCTGAATTATGTTTTGAATTTTGTTGATAAACTCACTAGAGCTTTGGATATTGCTGAACTGTTCTTTAGAGAGATGTTGTTTACTATGATAGCATTATGAATAAGAACTTAGATCCTCATGCTGAACATGGAAATTATGTTTTGGATGATCTAAGTAAGACAATGCTTGCTAGTAGACATGATTATATCTTTTGCACCCATGATCTTTTGCCTCGAGTTGTTGCCATGAGTATACAGGAGGTAGAGCTGAATTTCCATGCCCCAAAAACGTGGCTCTACCATGTGTGGCTTAAGAAGATGGCTGTACGAGTTTTCCTTGAACCAATGGAGCATGAAAACGTCAAGGATTCTTCCATGATCCAAGAAGAACCCCCAGACCCAACACCAATAGCTTTGATGAGAACAAGTGACAAACATATCCAGAGCCTTATTCAGATAAGTACTTCTTTGACTCTGTTTGCTTCCCATGCTATAGGAACTATGATTATGAGTATATTACATCCAGAATGCATTGAGAAAAAGTTAGGTTTGTTCAAAGAATATTTGGGATCAAATTCTTGTCTTGGAAAAGAGGAATCTGAAAATGATAATGTTATGATTCAAGCTGAGACATGTTCATATATTTATCATTCCATGACTGTAATAATGCACTTGCTCTTTGCCAAAGGTGTTGATTACATTGCAGGTACGAAAGAGGAACCACCAGACTTGGTTCATTTCATTGCATATGAATTGGATTTGAGGTCAAATCCTTTTCAAGAGGGAGGGGATGATGTGATCCTGCCCAGCACTAAAAACATGGACCTTGAACCTGAGCTTGAACCTGATGGAGCTAAATACATGGAGCATGAACCCGATGGAACTAAGCTTGAAGCAGAGGAGCAGCTCGGAGTTGAGGAGCAGCTTGAACCAGAGGATGCGCTTAGAGCGGAGAAAGAGTATGGAAAAGATGTTATCTTAACCTCACTGGTTTTGATACATGATCATCAAATGGGCATGTGTCTCATTTGTACTCTTTTTCCCTTGTCAAGTTTTGTCCCACTGGGTTTTCTTGACAAGGTTTTTAATGAGGCAAATGATTCACATTCAAATCACCCATTTGTTGATCCAAACCAGGGCATAGCATGCAGAATTCAACCCAATGGAGGAGATATCAAGTCCAGCCTATTTTATGCCCATTACAAGTCCAAGAAGAGCCCAAAACAAGCTGATAATTTGAAGCCCATGAAGAGTTACGAAAATGGAGTATCAAGGGTCATTTTTCAGATTCAAATGAGAGTTTAATTCAAGTCTTTGTGTTATTTCCTAGGTGTGTTTAATGCTGCTCATGCAGCCTTGTTGTTTTCCCTTTTTAAACTCTTGTACTTCTGATTTTATAATCCATCTAGTCTTTTTATCAAAAACCTTCTGAAATTTCTAGATCATGGATCCATTTTCGTTTGTCGAATTTTGATCCTTTCCGACTTATCAAAAGGCTTTTCCGCATCCTTTTGTGGCGTCATTCAATCCCTCATCTCGTCTTTGAGTCGTGTGTCGTCTCTAATTCGGGAATATCCACTCCAGATCTTCCAAGTGCCGAAATTGGGATTGATTCCTTTCTGGGATCTCATCATAATACCAGGAGAACAGAGGGATAAGTTGGATGCTAAGAGCACCAAAGCCATGTTCATTGGATATTCCACAACACAAAGAGGATACAAGTGTTATGTGCCTGAAACAAGGAAGGTTTTGATCTCAAGAGATGTGAAATTTATGGAGACAAGAAGTTTCTATGATGAGAAGAATTGGGATAGCTTGAAGGATCTTCCCACATCTCAATCAGACCGAGCTGCTAACCTAAGGATGATCATGGAAAACCTTGGTATTAGTATGCCTCCACAACCGGCCAAGACAAGTCCTGCTTCTTCAGTCCCTGCTCCAACTTCAGAATCTCCTCAACATCCCCATCCTGATCATGAGGGAGACACTCATGAATCAGCACCAGAACCGCAAGAACCTGATTCTACTACACATGATCAAGCTGGTATTGAGGAACATGAAGAACATGAGATAGAAGCTGAGGAGTTGGACCATCAAAATGAAGAGATGGAACAACCGGTTCTACATGAGCAGCCAGTTCAAGTATTAAGGAGGAGCACAAGGGAGAAAAAGGATCCATCAGAATGGAAGAAGACTAGGGTTTACTTCAACAGCAATGCAGTAGCTCATCCCATTCAAGCTACTTGCACTTTAGCTTATGTACCTTTGGAACATCAAGTGTTCATTGGGAAGTTGGATCAAGAACATGTACCAACAACCTATGAAGAGGCCAAAGGAGATAAGAGATGGATGCAAGCTGTAGATGAAGAGACCAAAGCAATGGAAAACAATGAGACTTGGTATGAGGCAGAACTTCCTAAAGGAAAGAAGGCAGTGACCTCTAAATGGGTTTTCACCATCAAGTATAGAAGTAATGGAGAAGTTGAGAGATACAAAGCAAGGTTGGTTGCAAGAGGCTTCACTCAAACCTATGGAAAGGATTACTTGGATACCTTTGCACCAGTAGCTAAGCTTCACACAGTTAGGATCATCCTATCTTTAGCAACAAATCTTGATTGGGAACTTTGGCAAATGGATGTCAAGAATGCATTCCTTCAAGGGGAGCTTGAAGATGAGGTATACATGACACCACCTTCTGGTCTTGAAAGCATTGTGAAACCAGGAAAGGTGTTAAGACTCAAGAAGGCTATCTATGGATTAAAGCAGTCACCTAGAGCTTGGTATCATAAACTGAGCTCAACACTTATGCAAAGAGGATTCAAGAGGTCTGAAGAAGATCACACCTTGTTCACTCTTCAGGATCAGGAAGGTATCATTGTCATCCTTGTTTATGTTGATGACATTATCATATCAGGGAGTAACAAGTCAGGTATACAAGACACTAAGGCTTATCTCAAATCTGTTTTTGATATTAAAGACCTTGGTACTCTAAAGTACTTCCTTGGGATAGAAGTTTGTCGATCTAATGATGGACTCTTCTTATCTCAAAGGAAGTACACACTTGATTTGTTATCTGAAGCAGGAAAGATAGGAGCAAAACCGGCTAAGACACCTCTTGAGGAAGGCTACAAAGTCATAAGAGAGGGGGAGCTTGAGGATAAACCATTTGAGGACATTACTCAGTATAGAAGGATGGTTGGTAAGCTCATTTACTTAACCATAACCAGACCTGATTTGTGTTATGCAGTGAACCAAGTAAGCCAGCATATGCAAGCACCCAAGATGCATCATTGGAACATGGTTGAAAGGATACTTAGATACCTAAGTGGTGCTCCTGGTCAAGGCATTTGGATGGGTTGCAATCAAAGCACAGAGATAGTTGGGTATTGTGATGCTGATTGGGCAGGAGATAGAGTGGACAGGAGGTCTACTACTGGATATTGCACATTCATTGGAGGCAACCTTGTTACTTGGAAGAGCAAGAAGCAGAAGATAGTGTCATGTTCAAGTGCTGAAGCTGAATATAGAGCAATGAGGAAGCTAGCAACAGAATTGGCATGGATCAAAGCTCTTCTTGTGGATTTAGGGATTGAGACTTCAAAACCAATCACCATGCATTGTGATAACCAAGCAGCCATTCACATTGCTTCAAATTCAGTCTTCCATGAAAGGACCAAGCATATAGAAGTGGATTGTCACAAAGTGAGGCAGATGATTGAGCAAGGAGTGGTGTTGCCTTGCTTTACAAGGAGTGAAGAACAACTAGCTGATGTGTTCACCAAGGCAGCTAGTTTGAAGGTGTGTGAGTCCATTCACACTAAGCTTGGACTCATGGAGCTTCCCGAATCCTCTAAGGCTGTGGAGTCTACACTCTTTTTCCCTTCATGAAGTTTTATCCCAAGTGGTTTTCTTCATGAAGGTTTTTAATGAGGTGGATCTCCATTGTCATTCCAAGCTTGATTCAACTCTTGAATTCAAGCTTGAGGGGGAGTATTGAGAAGAAGATCCAAAGTGTGCAATATGATCAGTGTATTGAGTATTGAGATGAACACCTTAAGTGTTCAGATCAATGTGAAGTCCTTTGATCCGATCAGAAGAAGAAGAGGTAAATAAGTAAAAGGGAGAGAGTTTAATCTTATGGTTAAGTGGTAAAAGGATAAGTTACCATTAACCAAGTCAAAGATCTTCTAGAAGCTTGACTCCACGGATGAACAGTACCAGGAGACAAGATTCAAATTCAAATGGAGATTCCCTTCCCTACTTGCTTCACCCTTTTGTCCAAAGGTGTCTTTAGAATTATTTTGTCATTAGATTTTGAATATGAAAGTAGTAGCCACGAAATTGAGTTATTTTTTGTCTATATATTCATTGTGAAATCAATAAGAAAAAACAGACTTGGGAAAGCTTTTCCCTCATACTCCTCTTGTGCAATTCTTCTTCTTTCTTTCTCTCTTGCTAAATCTCTCATATAACTCTCTAATTCTAATATTCTTACATTCTTCACCATTCTACCTTATTCTCTCACTCTAAATCTCATATTCTAACACTACCTTTGGGAGAATACAAAAACTTACTTATAGTTGTCCTACTTCACCTAAATTCTCCAATCTATGACATATATGTTTCAAGAAGTTTTGGTTAAAAAGTTTTATTTTGGATTCTCATAGGACCTTTTAGAAGATCAAAATGTCTTTCTAGTCTTTTGGAGGGGTTACTTAGTTGTGTTACAAACGAACATAAACATGTACAACATGCTTCTCATTCTACCTTTGGGAGCATACAAAAACTTACTTATAGTTGTCTTACCGCACCTAAATTCTCCAATCCATGACACATAGGTTTCAAGAAGTTTTGTTTAAAAAATTTTGTTTAGGATTATCACAGGAACTTTTAGAAGGTCAAAGTGTCTTTCTAGTATTTAGAAGGGTTATTTAGGGGTGTTACAAACGAACATAAACTTGTATAAAATGATTCTCATTCTACCTTTAGGAGCATACAAAATCTTACTTATAGTTGTCTAACCTCACCTAAAATCTCCAATCCATGACACATATGTTTCAAGAATTGTTGTTTAAAAATTTTTGTTTAGGATTCTCATAGGACCTTTTACAAGATCAAAGTGTCTTTCTAGTATTTAGACGGGTTACCTAGGGGTGTTACAAACGAACATAAACTTGTATAAAATGCTTCTCATTCTACCTTAAGGAGCATACAGAAACTTACTTAGAGTTGTCCTATTGAGAAGAAGATCCAAAGTGTGCAATATGATCAGTGTATTGAGTATTGAGATGAACACCTTAAGTGTTCAGATCAATGTGAAGTCCTTTGATCCGATCAGAAGAAGAAGAGGTAAATAAGTAAAAGGGAGAGAGTTTAATCTTATGGTTAAGTGGTAAAAGGATAAGTTACCATTAACCAAGTCAAAGATCTTCTAGAAGCTTGACTCCACGGATGAACAGTACCAGGAGACAAGATTCAAATTCAAATGGAGATTCCCTTCCCTACTTACTTCACCCTTTTTGTCCAAAGGTGTCTTTAGAATTATTTTGTCATTAGAGTTTGAATATGAAAGTAGTAGCCACGAAATTGAGTTATTTTTTGTCTATATATTCATTGTGAAATCAATAAGAAAAAACAGACTTAGGAAAGCTTTTCCCTCATACTCCTCTTGTGCAATTCTTCTTCTTTCTTTCTCTCTTGCTAAATCTCTCATATAACTCTCTAATTCTAATATTCTTACATTCTTCACCATTCTACCTTATTCTCTCACTCTAAATCTCATATTCTAACATGGTATCAGAGCTCTAAGCTCCTGTACCTATTCATTTCCGCAATCTTGTTCTAAAACTCTGATTTTCTTGTTCTAATTTCTGTTCTTGAAAGTTTGTTCCTGTTCTTGAAATTTTTAAGCTCTTAAGTCATTTCTTTGGGCTAGTTTACTCTTGTGTGTTTTCTCTGTGAATTGAGAACTCTCTTGTTTAGAATCTTGCCTTGAAAACTCCCTCCTTGCTACAAATCAGTCTCAGCAATGGAGAACTCAAGGGTAATCATTCCTGTGATTCTTAAGGGTGCCAACTACATTGTTTGGGCCAGAATGGTTAAGTCTGCACTTGGAGGCAGAGGTCTTTGGAAGTATATCATGAGGAGTACAGCTCCACAGAAGATGATGAAGGCTGAAGCTAAGGTAGGAACCGAGGCAGAGTGTCTTTCTAATATTTAGAAGGGTTACTAAGGGATATTACAAACGAACAAAAACTTGTATAAAATGCTTCTCATTCTACCTTTAGGAGCATACAAAAACTTACCTATAGTTGTCTTACCTCACCTAAATTCTCCAATCCATGATACATATATTTTTCAAGAAGTTTTGGTTAAAACGTTTTATTGAGGATTCTCATAGGACCTTTTAGAAGATCAAAGTGTCTTTCTAGCCTATTAGAGGGGTTACTTAGTTGTGTTACAATCGAACATAAACATGTACAACATGCTTCTCATTCTACCTTTGGGAGCACACCAAAACTTACTTATAGTTGTCTTACCTCACCTAAATTCTCCAATCCATGACATATATGTTTCAAGAAGTTTTGGTTAAAAAGTTTTATTTAGGATTCTCATAGGACCTTTTAGAAGATAAAAGTGTCTTTCTAGTCTTTTAGAAGGGTTACTTAGTGGTGTTACAAACGAACAAAAACATGTACAACATGCTTCTCCTTCTACCTTTAGGAGCATACAAAAACTTACTTATAATTGTCTAACCTCACCTAAATTCACCAATCCATGACACATATGTTTCAAGAAGTTTTGTTTAAAAAGTTTTGTTTAGGATTCTCATAGCACCTTTTAGAACAATAAAGTTTCTTTCTAGTCATTTAGAAGGGTTACTTAGGGATATTACAAACGAACAAAAACTTGTATAAAATGCTTCTCATTCTACCTTTAGGAGCATACAAAAACTTACCTATAGTTGTCTTACCTCACCTAAATTCTCCAATCCATGATACATATATTTTTCAAGAAGTTTTGGTTAAAACGTTTTATTGAGGATTCTCATAGGACCTTTTAGAAGATCAAAGTGTCTTTCTAGCCTATTAGAGGGGTTACTTAGTTGTGTTACAATCGAACATAAACATGTACAACATGCTTCTCATTGTACCTTTGGGAGCACACCAAAACTTACTTATAGTTGTCTTACCGCACCTAAATTCTCCAATCCATGACATATATGTTTCAAGAAGTTTTGGTTAAAAAGTTTTATTTTGGATTCTCATAGGACCTTTTAGAAGATCAAAGTGTCTTTCTAGTCTTTTGGAGGGGTTACTTAGTTGTGTTACAAACGAACATAAACATGTATAACATGCTTCTCATTCTACCTTTGGGAGCATACAAAAACGTACTTATAGTTGTCTTACCGCACCTAAATTCTCCAATCCATGACACATAGGTTTCAAGAAGCTTTGTTTAAAAAGTTTTGTTTAGGATTATCATAGGAACTTTTAGAAGGTTAAAGTGTCTTTCTAGTCTTTTGGAGGGGTTACTTAGTTTTGTTACAAACATTCATAAACATGTACGACATGCTCTCATTCTACCATTGGGAGCATACAAAAACTTACTTATAGTTGTCTTACCGCACCTAAATTCTCCAGTCCATGACACATAGGCTTCAAGAAGTTTTGTTTAAAAAGTTTCATTTAGGATTATCATAGGAACTTTTAGAAGGTCAAATTGTCTTTCTTGTATTTAGAAGGGTTATTTAGGGGTGTTACAAACGAACATAAACTGGTATAAAATGATTCTCATTCTACCTTTAGGAGCATACAAAATCTTACTTATTGTTGTCTAACCTCACCTAAAATCTCCAATCCATGACACATATGTTTCAAGAATTGTTGTTTAAAATTTTTTGTTTAGGATTCTCATAGGACCTTTTACAAGATCAAAGTGTCTTTCTAGTATTTAGACGGGTTGCTTAGGGGTGTTACAAACGAACATAAACTTGAATAAAATGCTTCTCATTCTACCTTAAGGAGCATACAAAAACTTACTTATAGTTGTCTAACCTCACCTAAAATCTCCAATCCATGACACATATGTTTCAAGAATTGTTGTTTAAAAAGTTTTGTTTAGGATTCTCATAGGACCTTTTTCAAGATCAAAGTTTCTTTCTAGTATTTAGAAGGGTTACTTAGGGGTGTTACAAACGAACAAAAACATGTACAACATGCTTCTCCTTCTACCTTTAGGAGCATACAAAAACTTACTTATAATTGTCTAACCTCACCTAAATTCACCAATCCATGACACATATGTTTCAAGAATTTTTGTTTAAAAAGTTTTGTTTAGGATTCTCATAGCACCTTTTAGAAGAATAAAGTGTCTTTCTAGTCATTTAGAAGGGTTACTTAGGGATATTACAAACGAACAAAAACTTGTATAAAATGCTTCTCATTCTACCTTTAGGAGCATACAAAAACTTACCTATAGTTGTCTTACCTCACCTAAATTCTCCAATCCATGATACATATATGTTTCAAGAAGTTTTGGTTAAAACGTTTTATTGTGGATTCTCATAGGACCTTTTAGAAGATCAAAGTGTCTTTCTAGCCTATTAGAGGGGTTACTTAGTTGTGTTACAATCGAACATAAACATGTACAACATGCTTCTCATTGTACCTTTGGGAGCACACCAAAACATACTTATAGTTGTCTTACCTCACCTAAATTCTCCAATCCATGACATATATGTTTCAAGAAGTTTTGTTTATAAAATTTTGTTAAGGATTCTCACGGGACCTTTTAGAAGATCAAAATGTATTTCTAGTCTTTTGGAGGGGTTACTTAGTTGTGTTACAAACGAACATAAACATGTACAACATGCTTCTCATTCTACCTTTGGGAGCATACAAAAACTTACTTATAGTTGTCTTACCGCACCTAAATTCTCCAATCCATGACACATAGGTTTCAAGAAGTTTTGTTTAAAAAGTTTTGTTTTGGATTATCATAGGAACTTTTAGAAGGTCAAAGTGTCTTTCTAGTCTTTTGAAGGGGTTACTTAGTTGTGTTACAAACGTTCATAAACATGTACAACATGCTTCTCATTCTACCTTTGGGAGCATACAAAAACTTACTTATAGTTCTCTTACCTCACCTAAATTCTCCAATCCATGACATATATGTTTCAAGAAGTTTTAGTTAAAAAGTTTTATTTAGGATTCTCATAGGACCTTTTAGAAGATCAAAGTGTCTTTCTAGTCTTTTGGAGGGGTTACTTAGTTGTGTTACAAACGAACATAAACATGTACAACATGCCTCTCATTCTACCTTTGGGAGCATACAAAAACTTACTTACAGTTGTCTTACCGCACCTAAATTCTCCAATCCATGACACATAGGTTTCAAGAAGTTTTTTTTAAAAAGTTTTGTTTAGGATTATCATAGGAACTTTTAGAAGGTCAAAGTGTCTTTCTAGTGTTTTGGAGCGGTTACTTAGTTGTGTTACAAACGAACATAAACATGTACAACATGCTTCTCATTCTACCTTTGGGAGCATACAAAAAATTACTTATAGTTTTCTTACCCACCTAAATTCTCCAATCCAAGACACATAGGCTTTAAGAAGTTTTGTTTAAAAAGTTTCGTTTAGGATTATCATAGGAACTTTTAGAAGGTCAAAGTGTCTTTCTAGTATTTAGAAGGGTTATATAGGGGTGTTACAAACGAACATAAACTTCTATAAAATGATTCTCATTCTACCTTTAGGAGCATACGAAATCTTACTTATTGTTGTCTAACCTCACCTAAAATCTCCAATCCATGACACATATGTTTCAAGAATTGTTGTTTAAAAAGTTTTGTTTAGGATTCTCATAGGACCTTTTGCAAGATCAAAGTGTCTTTCTAGTATTTAGACGGATTACTTAGGGGTGTTACAAACGAACATAAACTTGTATAAAATTCTTCTCATTCTACCTTAAGGAGCATACAAAAACTTACTTATAGTTGTCTAACCTCACATACAATCTCCAATCCATGACACATATGTTTCAAGAATTGTTGTTTAAAAAGTTTTGTTTAGGTTTCTTATAGGACCTTTTTCAAGATCAAAGTGTCTTTCTAGTATTTAGAAGGGTTATATAGGGGTGTTACAAACGAACATAAACTTCTATAAAATGATTCTCATTCTACCTTTAGGAGCATACGAAATCTTACTTATTGTTGTCTAACCTCACCTAAAATCTCCAATCCATGACACATATGTTTCAAGAATTGTTGTTTAAAAAGTTTTGTTTAGGATTCTCATATGACCTTTTGCAAGATCAAAGTGTCTTTCTAGTATTTAGACGGATTACTTAGGGGTGTTACAAACGAACATAAACTTGTATAAAATTCTTCTCATTCTACCTTAAGGAGCATACAAAAACTTACTTATAGTTGTCTAACCTCACATAAAATCTCCAATCCATGACACATATGTTTCAAGAATTGTTGTTTAAAAAGTTTTGTTTAGGTTTCTTATAGGACCTTTTTCAAGATCAAAGTGTCTTTCTAGTATTTAGAAGGGTTACTTAGGGGTGTTACAAACGAACATAAACTTGTATAAAATGCTTCTCATTCTACCTTAAGGAGCATACAAAAACTTACTTAGAGTTGTCCTACCTCACCTAAATTCTCCAATCCATGACATATATGTTTCAAGAAGTTTTGGTTAAAAATTTTTATTTAGGATTCTCATAGGACCTTTTAGAAGATCAAAGTGTCTTTCTAGTCTTTTGGAGGGGTTACTTAGTTGTGTTACAAACGAACATAAACATGTACAACATGCTTCTCATTCTACCTTTGGGAGCATACAAAAACTTACTTACAGTTGTCTTACCGCACCTAAATTCTCCAATCCATGACACATAGGTTTTAAGAAGTTTTGTTTAAAAAGTTTTGTTTTGGATTATCATAGGAACTTTTAAAGGTCAAAGTGTCTTTCTAGTGTTTAGAAGGGTTATTTAGGGGTGTTACAAACGAACATAAACTTGTATAAAATGATTCTCATTCTACCTTTAGGAGCATACGAAATCTTACTTATTGTTGTCTAACCTCACCTAAAATCTCCAATCCATGACACATATGTTTCAAGAATTGTTGTTTAAAAAGTTTTGTTTAGGATTCTCATAGGACCTTTTAGAACAATAAAGTTTCTTTCTAGTCATTTAGAAGGGTTACTTAGGGATATTACAAACGAACAAAAACTTGTATAAAATGCTTCTCATTCTACCTTTAGGAGCATACAAAAACTTACCTATAGTTGTCTTACCTCACCTAAATTCTCCAATCCATGATACATATATGTTTCAAGAAGTTTTGGTTAAAATTTTTTATTGAGGATTCTCATAGGACCTTTTAGAAGATCAAAGTGTCTTTCTAGCCTATTAGAGGGGTTACTTAGTTGTGTTACAATCGAACATAAACATGTACAACATGCTTCTCATTGTACCTTTGGGAGCACACCAAAACTTACTTATAGTTGTCTTACCGCACCTAAATTCTCCAATCCATGACATATATGTTTCAAGATGTTTTGGTTAAAAAGTTTTATTTTGGATTCTCATAGGACCTTTTAGAAGATCAAAGTGTCTTTCTAGTCTTTTGGAGGGGTTACTTAGTTGTGTTACAAACGAACATAAACATGTATAACATGCTTCTCATTCTACCTTTGGGAGCATACAAAAACGTACTTATAGTTGTCTTACCGCCCCTAAATTCTCCAATCCATGACACATAGGTTTCAAGAAGCTTTGTTTAAAAAGTTTTGTTTAGGATTATCATAGGAACTTTTAGAAGGTTAAAGTGTCTTTCTAGTCTTTTGGAGGGGTTACTTAGTTTTGTTACAAACATTCATAAACATGTACGACATGCTCTCATTCTACCATTGGGAGCATACAAAAACTTACTTATAGTTGTCTTACCGCACCTAAATTCTCCAGTCCATGACACATAGGCTTCAAGAAGTTTTGTTTAAAAAGTTTCATTTAGGATTATCATAGGAACTTTTAGAAGGTCAAATTGTCTTTCTTGTATTTAGAAGGGTTATTTAGGGGTGTTACAAACGAACATAAACTGGTATAAAATGATTCTCATTCTACCTTTAGGAGCATACAAAATCTTACTTATTGTTGTCTAACCTCACCTAAAATCTCCAATCCATGACACATATGTTTCAAGAATTGTTGTTTAAAATTTTTTGTTTAGGATTCTCATAGGACCTTTTACAAGATCAAAGTGTCTTTCTAGTATTTAGACGGGTTGCTTAGGGGTGTTACAAACGAACATAAACTTGAATAAAATGCTTCTCATTCTACCTTAAGGAGCATACAAAAACTTACTTATAGTTGTCTAACCTCACCTAAAATCTCCAATCCATGACACATATGTTTCAAGAATTGTTGTTTAAAAAGTTTTGTTTAGGATTCTCATAGGACCTTTTTCAAGATCAAAGTTTCTTTCTAGTATTTAGAAGGGTTACTTAGGGGTTTTACAAACGAACAAAAACATGTACAACATGCTTCTCCTTCTACCTTTAGGAGCATACAAAAACTTACTTATAATTGTCTAACCTCACCTAAATTCACCAATCCATGACACATATGTTTCAAGAATTTTTGTTTAAAAAGTTTTGTTTAGGATTCTCATAGCACCTTTTAGAAGAATAAAGTTTCTTTCTAGTCATTTAGAAGGGTTACTTAGGGATATTACAAACGAACAAAAACTTGTATAAAATGCTTCTCATTCTACCTTTAGGAGCATACAAAAACTTACCTATAGTTGTCTTACCTCACCTAAATTCTCCAATCCATGATACATATATGTTTCAAGAAGTTTTGGTTAAAACGTTTTATTGTGGATTCTCATAGGACCTTTTAGAAGATCAAAGTGTCTTTCTAGCCTATTAGAGGGGTTACTTAGTTGTGTTACAATCGAACATAAACATGTACAACATGCTTCTCATTGTACCTTTGGGAGCACACCAAAACATACTTATAGTTGTCTTACCTCACCTAAATTCTCCAATCCATGACATATATGTTTCAAGAAGTTTTGTTTATAAAATTTTGTTAAGGATTCTCACGGGACCTTTTAGAAGATCAAAATGTATTTCTAGTCTTTTGGAGGGGTTACTTAGTTGTGTTACAAACGAACATAAACATGTACAACATGCTTCTCATTCTACCTTTGGGAGCATACAAAAACTTACTTATAGTTGTCTTACCGCACCTAAATTCTCCAATCCATGACACATAGGTTTCAAGAAGTTTTGTTTAAAAAGTTTTGTTTTGGATTATCATAGGAACTTTTAGAAGGTCAAAGTGTCTTTCTAGTCTTTTGGAGGGGTTACTTAGTTGTGTTACAAACGTTCATAAACATGTACAACATGCTTCTCATTCTACCTTTGGGAGCATACAAAAACTTACTTATAGTTCTCTTACCTCACCTAAATTCTCCAATCCATGACATATATGTTTCAAGAAGTTTTAGTTAAAAAGTTTTATTTAGGATTCTCATAGGACCTTTTAGAAGATCAAAGTGTCTTTCTAGTCTTTTGGAGGGGTTACTTAGTTGTGTTACAAACGAACATAAACATGTACAACATGCCTCTCATTCTACCTTTGGGAGCATACAAAAACTTACTTACAGTTGTCTTACCGCACCTAAATTCTCCAATCCATGACACATAGGTTTCAAGAAGTTTTTTTTAAAAAAGTTTTGTTTAGGATTATCATAGGAACTTTTAGAAGGTCAAAGTGTCTTTCTAGTGTTTTGGAGCGGTTACTTAGTTGTGTTACAAACGAACATAAACATGTACAACATGCTTCTCATTCTACCTTTGGGAGCATACAAAAAATTACTTATAGTTTTCTTACCCACCTAAATTCTCCAATCCAAGACACATAGGCTTTAAGAAGTTTTGTTTAAAAAGTTTCGTTTAGGATTATCATAGGAACTTTTAGAAGGTCAAAGTGTCTTTCTAGTATTTAGAAGGGTTATATAGGGGTGTTACAAACGAACATAAACTTCTATAAAATGATTCTCATTCTACCTTTAGGAGCATACGAAATCTTACTTATTGTTGTCTAACCTCACCTAAAATCTCCAATCCATGACACATATGTTTCAAGAATTGTTGTTTAAAAAGTTTTGTTTAGGATTCTCATAGGACCTTTTGCAAGATCAAAGTATTGATCATGATGAGATTCTATTGAAGTGAAGATCTCATAGTGAACTATATTGGACGTGAGCTATATTCAATATAGTGAACTATACTGGACGTGAGCTATATTCAATATAGTGAACTATACTGGACGTGGGATTACATAGTACACTATATCAGAACACTAGTGTTGTGTAAGCTTCTTTAGGTTAAGCATTTTAGTCTTATGTATCCCATATAAAAGCTTGTAATTGAGACAAAAATGAAGTAAGGGTTTGAAACCTCATTTTCTCTCTAGTTCTGCGCCTCCTCTCTCTTAAACTCTCAAGAACCCTAATATTGATTCTCTAAAAACTATCATGGTATCAGAGCAATGTTCCTCATTCTCTTGATTTTCTCTCTTGATTCATCATTCTCTAGGTTCTTGTTTACTCTCGGTCTAAAACCCTAACTCTCTCTCACTTCATTCTCTCGGTTTCTAAGCCTCATTCTCTAGGTTCTCTCTGTTCTAAAATCATCACACTTGTTCTTAAGCTTTCATTCTATCAGTTTCTTCATACTCTCTGTCCTAAAACCCTAAGAACTGTTCTAAGATTCAGTCTCTCGGTCCTCTCAGTTTCTGTCCTGATGTGATCCTGCCCAGCACTAAAAACATGGACCTTGAACCTGAGCTTGAACCTGATGGAGCTAAAGACATGGAGCATGAACCTGATAGAAATAAGCTTGAAGAAGAGGACCAGCTTGGAGTTGAGGAGCAGCTTGAACCAGAGGATGCGTTTAGAGCGGAGAAAGAGTATACTAATGATGTTATCTTAACCTCACTGGTTTTGATATATGATCATCAAATGGGCATGTGTCTCATTTGTACTCTTTTTCCCTTGTCAAGTTTTGTCCCACTGGGTTTTCTTGACAAGGTTTTTAATGAGGCAAATGATTCACATTCAAATCACCCATTTGTTGATCCAGACCATGGCATAGCATCCGGAATTCGACCCAATGGAGGAGATATCAAGTCCAGCCTATTTTATGCCCATTACAAGTCCAAGAAGAGCCCAAAACAAGCTGATAATTTCCAGCCCAAGAAGAGTTACGAAAATGGAGTCTGAAGGGTCATTTTTCAGATTCAAATAAGTGTTTAATTCTGGTCTTGTGTTATTTCCTAGGTGTGTTAATTGCTTCTCATGCAGCCTTGTTGCATTTTCTATTTAAAACTCTTTGTAGCCATTTCTGAACTTTTATCAAACTTCTTTTTATTCTAAAACTTCTGAAAGTGTTTGATCTGAATGGTGTGTAATATCCATTCGTCTTGGATTCTTCTTTTGGTGTTTATCTCCTAGAAGAACCGAGTTTGAAAGTCTTGAAGTCATTCCGCAACTTCAGGAAGTTTCCTTCATTTCCCTGTTTCTATTCCTTTCAATCTGTCCATCCCATTTGATTATCATCCATCCAACAACCAGACTCACAAAGTGCATCAAAGGGCTTGATCTTCTCCATTAAGATCGTATCATGTCCTAAACTTGTTCAGTCTTGGTTCTTTAGTCTTCAAATACTATCTCTCAGCTTCTCACCATGGAAGACATGACTCACATCAGCTCAAGCTTTAGGCCTACTGCCATACCAGTTGTACTCAAAGGTATCAACTATAGGACATGGCAAAGGACCATCAAGACTGCTATTTGTGGAAGAGGTTTGTGGGAACACATCTTGGAGGATAAAACACCAACTGAAGAAGATGAAGCCAAGAAGAAGGATGAGGAAACTAAGAAGGCAGAAGCTAAATGGTTTCAAGAAGATCAGCTTGTGCTTGGCTTTCTCCAAAACTCTCTTGACCCATCCATCCTTGAAGCTTATTCTCATTGTGAGACAGCCAAGTCACTGTGGGATACTCTCAAGAAGATTTATGGAGATGTTTCAAATCTGAGCAGAGTATATGAGGTGAAGAAGGCCATAAATGAGCTGAAACAAGAAGACCATGACTTTACCAAGTATCTTGGGAAGTTCTCTTCAGCATGGTCTGAACTTGAGATGCTAAGGCCAAGCACTTTAAACCCCAAGGTTCTCATTGAGAGAAAGGAGCAAGACAAGATCTTTGGCCTTCTACTCAACTTGAATCCGGTTTACAATGATGCTATCATGAAGATCCTAAGGGAGACTACACTTCCTGATTTTGAAGAGGTGTGCTCAAGGCTCCAAAAAGGAAGAAGGAAACATTGGTTTGTTTGGAGGAAAGGGGGAGTTGGTGACTGCCAACAAAGCCGGCTTCAAAACTGAGGAGAAGAAGGCGCCATTTTGTGATCATTGCAAGAGGAAAGGTCACTCCAAGGATAAGTGTTGGGTCCTTCATCCCCACCTCAAACCAGACAAGTTCAAGAACTCAAGGGCAAATGCAAACATCTCACAAGAAGCTGTGAATGAACCAGCCTCCACTTCAGCTCAAGGAGGGGAGCTTGCACTCTACACAGCCACTGAGTATGTCAAGAAGAGTGACCTTGAGGATCTCATCAAGGCTTATGCCTCTAAACTCTCTGGTATCTCTTTATTTTCACATAAATTGCTTAGTAAAACTGATCATAAGTTGGTAGTAGATTCAGGAGCTTCTCACCATATGATTAGTAATGCTAAGTTGTTGGAGAACATTAAACCTGCCCTAGGAAGAGTAACTATAGCTGATGGTCAAGGGATTCCAATAATAGGTACAGGAAAGTTGAGATTATTTAACAAGGAAAGTGATGCATTATATGTTCCTAAGTTTAATCTAACTTGCTGTCGGTTAAAAGGATCACTAAAGACTTGAATTGCAATGTTATCTTTGGGCCTAATGAAGTTTGTTTTCAGGATATTAAGAATGGAAAGGTTATTGGAAGAGGTGGTACACAAGATGAGCTTTACCTCCTTGAAGACACTTCTCCAAGCAACTCGGATACTTTAGCTTTTAAATCCTGTTTTTCTTTCAATCAAAATGTCCTATGGCATGCTAGACTAGGACATCCCCATGCTCGTGCTTTGAACTTAATGTTGCCTAATGTTAGCTTTGATCATTCAACTTGTGAAGCTTGTATTCTTGGCAAACATTGTAGAACTGTCTTTCCTAAATCAACTACTATCTATGAACATTGTTTTGATCTTGTGCACTCTGATGTTTGGACTTCACCTTGTCTGTCTAGAGATAGAAACAAGTATTTTGTGACCTTCATAGATGAAAAATCAAAATATACTTGGGTAACTTTGCTTCCATCTAAAGATAGGGTGTTTGATGCATTTTTAAATTTCCAAAACTATGTTACTAATCAGTTTAATGCCAAGATCAAAGTGTTTAGGTCAGATAATGGAGGAGAGTATACTAGCCAAAGATTCAAAGCTCACTTGAACAAATGTGGGATCCTTCATCAAACAAGCTGTCCCCATACTCCCCAACAAAATGGTGTGGCTGAAAGGAAGAACAGACACCTCATGGAAGCTGCTAGGTCCATGATGTTCCACACCAATGTTCCTAAGAGATTTTGGGGAGATGCAGTGTTGGCAGCATGCTATCTCATCAACAGGATCCCAACTAGAGTTCTTCAAGACATTTCACCATATGAGGTATTGAACAAAGCCAAACCATCTATTGAACACTTACGTGTGTTTGGTTGTGTTTGTTTTGTATATATCTCAGGAGATCAAAGGAACAAGCTAGATGCTAAGAGCACAAAGTGTATGTTTCTTGGATACTCCACAACTCAGAAGGGCTACAAGTGTTTTGATCCAAGCAACAATAGGACCTATGTTTCAAGGGATGTTAAGTTCATTGAGGGGCAGAGTTACTATGAGAAGAAGGATTGGGAAGGTTTGAAAGATCTCTCAAGATCACCTTCTGATTTGGCTACAAGTTTGAAGTACTTGTTGGATCACTTGGGCAATGACACCCCACGGCCAGAAAAGGCTGAGACACCTACCCAGGAAGCTCAACAAGAGGATACTGAACCAGCAACACACACTCAGGAACCGGCTCAAGCTCAAGAAGACACTCTACCTCAAGATCAGAACCAAGTGGACTTGGATATGGATGAGGATGAGATAGTTTATCAAGAGGCAGTGGGTAATGAGGAAGTGGTTGATCAACAGGTTCAGCAACTCAGGAGAAGCACAAGGGAAAAGAAAGATCCATCAGAATGGATGAAGACAAGAGTCTACTACAACAACCAAGCAGTAGCTCATCCTAATCAGTCTACTTGTTCTATTGACTTGCTACCATCTAGTCACAAGGCCTTTCTTGGAAAGATTGAGCTAAACCAGGTTCCTAAGACTTATGAAGAGGCTGAGGGTATCAAGGTTTGGATGGATGCAGTAAAGGATGAGAAAGAAGCTATGGAGAGGAACCATACTTGGATTGTAGAGAAGCTGCCGAAAAAGAAGAAGACTGTTAGCTCTAAATGGGTCTTCACAATCAAGTATAAAAGCAATGGAGACATAGAGAGGTACAAGGCAAGGCTAGTAGCAAGGGGATTCACTCAAACCTATGGAGAAGACTATACCGATACCTTTGCACCAGTGGCTAAACTTCACACAGTGAGAGTCACATTGAGCTTAGCCACCAACCTCTCATGGAATCTATGGCAAATGGATGTGAAGAATGCTTTTCTACAAGGTGAACTTGAAGAGGAAGTGTATATGACTCCACCACCAGGATTGAAGCACTTGTGTAAAGATGATGAGGTATTGAGGTTGAGAAGGGCGATTTATGGCTTGAAACAATCACCAAGGGCATGGTACCATAAGCTTAGTCACACTCTCATGGACCATGGTTTCAAGAAGTCTCAATCTGATCACACATTGTTCACGCTTCAAAGTGCCCAAGGAGTGGTGGTAGTTCTGATATATGTGGATGATTTGATTATCACAGGAAGTGATAATGATGGGATTCAGTCTACAAAGGATTTCCTCAAGAGTTCCTTTGATATTAAAGACCTTGGAGAGTTGAAGTACTTCTTGGGCATTGAAGTTTGCAGATTCAATGATGGGTTGTTTCTGTCCCAAAGGAAGTATGTTAAGGACTTGTTGACAGAAACAAGTATGCTTGATTGCAAGATTGCAAAGACTCCTCTTGAAGATGGCTACCAAGTCAATAGAAAGGGGGAGAAATCGGATGAAGTCAAGTTCAAGGATGTCTCATTGTATAGGAGGCTGGTTGGGAAGCTTATCTACCTCACTCTCACAAAACCAGACTTATGCTTTGCTGTGAATCAAGTTAGTCAACATATGCAATCACCCACAGTGTATCATTGGAGTTTGATTGAAAGGATACTCAGATATCTCAAAGGATCAACTGAACAAGGTATTTGGATGGGTAAGAATGAGAGCACAGAGATTGTTGGCTATTGTGATGCAGATTGGGCTGGAGATAAGAGTGATAGGAGATCAACAACCGGCTATTGTACCTTCATTGGAGGCAACTTGGTAACTTGGAAGACAAAGAAGCAGAAGGTGGTATCTTGTTCTAGTGCTGAAGCTGAGTATAGGGCAATGAGGAAGCTTGCAACCGAGTTAACATGGCTGAAGGCTCTGCTCAAGGACTTTGGCATAGATCAATCAAGTCCAATCACCTTCCATTGTGACAACCAGGCTGCCATTCATATTGCAACCAACTCAGTGTTTCATGAGAGGACAAAACACATTGAGATTGATTGTCACAAGGTAAGGGAGAAGATTGAAGATGGAACCATTCTGCCTTGTTACACAAAGAGTGAAGATCAGCTTGCAGACATCTTCACAAAGGCTGCTAGTCTTAAGGTTTGCACTCATGTTTTTGGCAAACTAGGGCTGGTGGCTATCCATGATTAGAACTCTCCTGATTCATGAGCAGCATACTCTTTTTCCCTTGATGTGGTTTTGTCCCAAGTGGTTTTCCACATCAAGGTTTTTAATGAGGTGTTGCCATGATCATTCCAAGTTCAGTCTTTAGGGTGATTCCAAAGTCTGAACTTGAGGGGGAGTATTGATCATGATGAGATTCTATTGAAGTGAAGATCTCATAGTGAACTATATTGGACGTGAGCTATATTCAATATAGTGAACTATACTGGACGTGAGCTATATTCAATATAGTGAACTATACTGGACGTGGGATTACATAGTACACTATATCAGAACACTAGTGTTGTGTAAGCTTCTTTAGGTTAAGCATTTTAGTCTTATGTATCCCATATAAAAGCTTGTAATTGAGACAAAAATGAAGTAAGGGTTTGAAACCTCATTTTCTCTCTAGTTCTGCGCCTCCTCTCTCTTAAACTCTCAAGAACCCTAATATTGATTCTCTAAAAACTATCACAAAGTGTCTTTCTAGTATTTAGACGGATTACTTAGGGGTGTTACAAACGAACATAAACTTGTATAAAATTCTTCTCATTCTACCTTAAGGAGCATACAAAAACTTACTTATAGTTGTCTAACCTCACATAAAATCTCCAATCCATGACACATATGTTTCAAGAATTGTTGTTTAAAAAGTTTTGTTTAGGTTTCTTATAGGACCTTTTTCAAGATCAAAGTGTCTTTCTAGTATTTAGAAGGGTTATATAGGGGTGTTACAAACGAACATAAACTTCTATAAAATGATTCTCATTCTACCTTTAGGAGCATACGAAATCTTACTTATTGTTGTCTAACCTCACCTAAAATCTCCAATCCATGACACATATGTTTCAAGAATTGTTGTTTAAAAAGTTTTGTTTAGGATTCTCATATGACCTTTTGCAAGATCAAAGTGTATTTCTAGTATTTAGACGGATTACTTAGGGGTGTTACAAACGAACATAAACTTGTATAAAATTCTTCTCATTCTACCTTAAGGAGCATACAAAAACTTACTTATAGTTGTCTAACCTCACATAAAATCTCCAATCCATGACACATATGTTTCAAGAATTGTTGTTTAAAAAGTTTTGTTTAGGTTTCTTATAGGACCTTTTTCAAGATCAAAGTGTCTTTCTAGTATTTAGAAGGGTTACTTAGGGGTGTTACAAACGAACATAAACTTGTATAAAATGCTTCTCATTCTACCTTAAGGAGCATACAAAAACTTACTTAGAGTTGTCCTACCTCACCTAAATTCTCCAATCCATGACATATATGTTTCAAGAAGTTTTGGTTAAAAAATTTTATTTAGGATTCTCATAGGACCTTTTAGAAGATCAAAGTGTCTTTCTAGTCTTTTGGAGGGGTTACTTAGTTGTGTTACAAACGAACATAAACATGTACAACATGCTTCTCATTCTACCTTTGGGAGCATACAAAAACTTACTTACAGTTGTCTTACCGCACCTAAATTCTCCAATCCATGACACATAGGTTTTAAGAAGTTTTGTTTAAAAAGTTTTGTTTTGGATTATCATAGGAACTTTTAAAGGTCAAAGTGTCTTTCTAGTGTTTAGAAGGGTTATTTAGGGGTGTTACAAACGAACATAAACTTGTATAAAATGATTCTCATTCTACCTTTAGGAGCATACGAAATCTTACTTATTGTTGTCTAACCTCACCTAAAATCTCCAATCCATGACACATATGTTTCAAGAATTGTTGTTTAAAAAGTTTTGTTTAGGATTCTCATAGGACCTTTTAGAACAATAAAGTTTCTTTCTAGTCATTTAGAAGGGTTACTTAGGGATATTACAAACGAACAAAAACTTGTATAAAATGCTTCTCATTCTACCTTTAGGAGCATACAAAAACTTACCTATAGTTGTCTTACCTCACCTAAATTCTCCAATCCATGATACATATATGTTTCAAGAAGTTTTGGTTAAAATTTTTTATTGAGGATTCTCATAGGACCTTTTAGAAGATCAAAGTGTCTTTCTAGCCTATTAGAGGGGTTACTTAGTTGTGTTACAATCGAACATAAACATGTACAACATGCTTCTCATTGTACCTTTGGGAGCACACCAAAACTTACTTATAGTTGTCTTACCGCACCTAAATTCTCCAATCCATGACATATATGTTTCAAGAAGTTTTGGTTAAAAAGTTTTATTTTGGATTCTCATAGGACCTTTTAGAAGATCAAAGTGTCTTTCTAGTCTTTTGGAGGGGTTACTTAGTTGTGTTACAAACGAACATAAACATGTATAACATGCTTCTCATTCTACCTTTGGGAGCATACAAAAACGTACTTATAGTTGTCTTACCGCACCTAAATTCTCCAATCCATGACACATAGGTTTCAAGAAGCTTTGTTTAAAAAGTTTTGTTTAGGATTATCATAGGAACTTTTAGAAGGTTAAAGTGTCTTTCTAGTCTTTTGGAGGGGTTACTTAGTTTTGTTACAAACATTCATAAACATGTACGACATGCTCTCATTCTACCATTGGGAGCATACAAAAACTTACTTATAGTTGTCTTACCGCACCTAAATTCTCCAGTCCATGACACATAGGCTTCAAGAAGTTTTGTTTAAAAAGTTTCATTTAGGATTATCATAGGAACTTTTAGAAGGTCAAATTGTCTTTCTTGTATTTAGAAGGGTTATTTAGGGGTGTTACAAACGAACATAAACTGGTATAAAATGATTCTCATTCTACCTTTAGGAGCATACAAAATCTTACTTATTGTTGTCTAACCTCACCTAAAATCTCCAATCCATGACACATATGTTTCAAGAATTGTTGTTTAAAAATTTTTGTTTAGGATTCTCATAGGACCTTTTACAAGATCAAAGTGTCTTTCTAGTATTTAGACGGGTTGCTTAGGGGTGTTACAAACGAACATAAACTTGAATAAAATGCTTCTCATTCTACCTTAAGGAGCATACAAAAACTTACTTATAGTTGTCTAACCTCACCTAAAATCTCCAATCCATGACACATATGTTTCAAGAATTGTTGTTTAAAAAGTTTTGTTTAGGATTCTCATAGGACCTTTTTCAAGATCAAAGTTTTTTTCGACTTTCTAGTATTTAGAAGGGTTACTTAGGGGTGTTACAAACGAACAAAAACATGTACAACATGCTTCTCCTTCTACCTTTAGGAGCATACAAAAACTTACTTATAATTGTCTAACCTCACCTAAATTCACCAATCCATGACACATATGTTTCAAGAATTTTGGTTTAAAAAGTTTTGTTTAGGATTCTCATAGCACCTTTTAGAAGAATAAAGTGTCTTTCTAGTCATTTAGAAGGGTTACTTAGGGATATTACAAACGAACAAAAACTTGTATAAAATGCTTCTCATTCTACCTTTAGGAGCATACAAAAACTTACCTATAGTTGTCTTACCTCACCTAAATTCTCCAATCCATGATACATATATGTTTCAAGAAGTTTTGGTTAAAACGTTTTATTGTGGATTCTCATAGGACCTTTTAGAAGATCAAAGTGTCTTTCTAGCCTATTAGAGGGGTTACTTAGTTGTGTTACAATCGAACATAAACATGTACAACATGCTTCTCATTGTACCTTTGGGAGCACACCAAAACATACTTATAGTTGTCTTACCTCACCTAAATTCTCCAATCCATGACATATATGTTTCAAGAAGTTTTGTTTATAAAATTTTGTTAAGGATTCTCACGGGACCTTTTAGAAGATCAAAATGTATTTCTAGTCTTTTGGAGGGGTTACTTAGTTGTGTTACAAACGAACATAAACATGTACAACATGCTTCTCATTCTACCTTTGGGAGCATACAAAAACTTACTTATAGTTGTCTTACCGCACCTAAATTCTCCAATCCATGACACATAGGTTTCAAGAAGTTTTGTTTAAAAAGTTTTGTTTTGGATTATCATAGGAACTTTTAGAAGGTCAAAGTGTCTTTCTAGTCTTTTGGAGGGGTTACTTAGTTGTGTTACAAACGTTCATAAACATGTACAACATGCTTCTCATTCTACCTTTGGGAGCATACAAAAACTTACTTATAGTTCTCTTACCTCACCTAAATTCTCCAATCCATGACATATATGTTTCAAGAAGTTTTAGTTAAAAAGTTTTATTTAGGATTCTCATAGGACCTTTTAGAAGATCAAAGTGTCTTTCTAGTCTTTTGGAGGGGTTACTTAGTTGTGTTACAAACGAACATAAACATGTACAACATGCCTCTCATTCTACCTTTGGGAGCATACAAAAACTTACTTACAGTTGTCTTACCGCACCTAAATTCTCCAATCCATGACACATAGGTTTCAAGAAGTTTTTTTTAAAAAGTTTTGTTTAGGATTATCATAGGAACTTTTAGAAGGTCAAAGTGTCTTTCTAGTGTTTTGGAGCGGTTACTTAGTTGTGTTACAAACGAACATAAACATGTACAACATGCTTCTCATTCTACCTTTGGGAGCATACAAAAAATTACTTATAGTTTTCTTACCCACCTAAATTCTCCAATCCAAGACACATAGGCTTTAAGAAGTTTTGTTTAAAAAGTTTCGTTTAGGATTATCATAGGAACTTTTAGAAGGTCAAAGTGTCTTTCTAGTATTTAGAAGGGTTATATAGGGGTGTTACAAACGAACATAAACTTCTATAAAATGATTCTCATTCTACCTTTAGGAGCATACGAAATCTTACTTATTGTTGTCTAACCTCACCTAAAATCTCCAATCCATGACACATATGTTTCAAGAATTGTTGTTTAAAAAGTTTTGTTTAGGATTCTCATAGGACCTTTTGCAAGATCAAAGTGTCTTTCTAGTATTTAGACGGATTACTTAGGGGTGTTACAAACGAACATAAACTTGTATAAAATTCTTCTCATTCTACCTTAAGGAGCATACAAAAACTTACTTATAGTTGTCTAACCTCACATAAAATCTCCAATCCATGACACATATGTTTCAAGAATTGTTGTTTAAAAAGTTTTGTTTAGGTTTCTTATAGGACCTTTTTCAAGATCAAAGTGTCTTTCTAGTATTTAGAAGGATTATATAGGGGTGTTACAAACGAACATAAACTTCTATAAAATGATTCTCATTCTACCTTTAGGAGCATACGAAATCTTACTTATTGTTGTCTAACCTCACCTAAAATCTCCAATCCATGACACATATGTTTCAAGAATTGTTGTTTAAAAAGTTTTGTTTAGGATTCTCATATGACCTTTTGCAAGATCAAAGTGTCTTTCTAGTATTTAGACGGATTACTTAGGGGTGTTACAAACGAACATAAACTTGTATAAAATTCTTCTCATTCTACCTTAAGGAGCATACAAAAACTTACTTATAGTTGTCTAACCTCACATAAAATCTCCAATCCATGACACATATGTTTCAAGAATTGTTGTTTAAAAAGTTTTGTTTAGGTTTCTTATAGGACCTTTTTCAAGATCAAAGTGTCTTTCTAGTATTTAGAAGGGTTACTTAGGGGTGTTACAAACGAACATAAACTTGTATAAAATGCTTCTCATTCTACCTTAAGGAGCATACAAAAACTTACTTAGAGTTGTCCTACCTCACCTAAATTCTCCAATCCATGACATATATGTTTCAAGAAGTTTTGGTTAAAAAATTTTATTTAGGATTCTCATAGGACCTTTTAGAAGATCAAAGTGTCTTTCTAGTCTTTTGGAGGGGTTACTTAGTTGTGTTACAAACGAACATAAACATGTACAACATGCTTCTCATTCTACCTTTGGGAGCATACAAAAACTTACTTACAGTTGTCTTACCGCACCTAAATTCTCCAATCCATGACACATAGGTTTTAAGAAGTTTTGTTTAAAAAGTTTTGTTTTGGATTATCATAGGAACTTTTAAAGGTCAAAGTGTCTTTCTAGTGTTTAGAAGGGTTATTTAGGGGTGTTACAAACGAACATAAACTTGTATAAAATGATTCTCATTCTACCTTTAGGAGCATACGAAATCTTACTTATTGTTGTCTAACCTCACCTAAAATCTCCAATCCATGACACATATGTTTCAAGAATTGTTGTTTAAAAAGTTTTGTTTAGGATTCTCATAGGACCTTTTAGAACAATAAAGTTTCTTTCTAGTCATTTAGAAGGGTTACTTAGGGATATTACAAACGAACAAAAACTTGTATAAAATGCTTCTCATTCTACCTTTAGGAGCATACAAAAACTTTCCTATAGTTGTCTTACCTCACCTAAATTCTACAATCCATGATACATATATTTTTCAAGAAGTTTTGGTTAAAACGTTTTATTGAGGATTCTCATAGGACCTTTTAGAAGATCAAAGTGTCTTTCTAGCCTATTAGAGGGGTTACTTAGTTGTGTTACAATCGAACATAAACATGTACAACATGCTTCTCATTGTACCTTTGGGAGCACACCAAAACTTACTTATAGTTGTCTTACCGCACCTAAATTCTCCAATCCATGACATATATGTTTCAAGAAGTTTTGGTTAAAAAGTTTTATTTTGGATTCTCATAGGACCTTTTAGAAGATCAAAGTGTCTTTCTAGTATTTTGGATTCTCCAACGAACATAAACATGTATAACATGCTTCTCATTCTACCTTTGTGATGAGGTCATGGAACCAAACCAACCACAAGTACCACTTGTTAGAGCTGGACCAAGGACAAGATCAGGAACAAGAGTGCTAAGAGAGGAGTTCAACAAGGCAGTGGAACATCTACTCAACTTGCACCAGCCTATCTTAGAAGCTTCTAATCAAGAACAAGCAGATTGCAACAAGATCAAGCTATTCAACATTCAAGATGGACCAAGCATCAATCTAAGCATGCTCACTGCTCATTCAACAAGCCAAGAGAGTACCAAGGAGCTTACCATGTTTACCATCATGCCAACGGTCTAAAACATCAACCAAGCCGTCCAAATAACAAGCTAAGGTAAGTCTTTGAATACATTGATTATGCTTGTGCCTCTAACGGCTCTTTTCTTTGTTTGGTGTGTTTTAGCTTTCCATAAGAGTCTGTTTTCGTTTTATTTGTCTTAGAGTCCCAGAGTTTGTTTTATTTACATTGTATTTTGCTTCAAAGACCCCTAGAAGGGCAAACCTGCTTGGACTATTTATAAAGTCCCAAATCAGGCGTGTATTCTTTACCCTAGATGAAATAAACGCAACCTTTTGTCCAGAGAGTATTCTGAACCTGTTTGAATTCCAGTCTGAGTTCTTGAGAGATTGTGAGAAGCATCTCTTGTTTGTCTTATCAAAGTTCATGTCCATAGAGCTTTGTGGCGACCATCGATCCATTTGCACTTCCATTTCATTCATTAGGACAAGCAGAGAGTGTTACACAACCAGCTGCTTCATCTCCATCATCAACCATCTCGCATCCATCTTCTGTTCAAGGCTGAGAGTGTTACACAACCAGCAGCTTTGGATCCATCTCTATTTGTGCCTGCATCATCTGGTATCAGAGCCGAAAGGTTCTTAGATCAGGTGTATCTACTCCTTTCCTTTCGGTTCCATTGCATCTAGATCATAGCTTTTGTTTTCATTGCATACTACATCCAAAAACTCATAAAAATTGCCTGTCTTATCATCTTGCCTAGTTGTAGTTTCTGATTTGTTTTCATACTCATAAGAAAAGCATAAAAATCATTTTGTTTGCACTTGCACTTAGCTCATTCTGTTTTAAAACTTTGCATCTAAAAACCAAAAAAAAAAAAAACCATTTTTGTTTCTGCCTTGTTATTTCAAGTCTTTGTAGTTTTTCCTGTTTTTCATAAAACCAGAAAAGTTTAAAAGAAAAAGAAGAGATTTTCGAATTTTGATCTGATTTTTCCTAAACAAACACCATAAAAGTTGTTGTTTCCCTTTTTGTGATCTTTAATTTCGACAGTTTAAAAAAAAGGAAAAAAAGAGGCTCCTCATTGATTTGGACAAATATTACTTACCTTTTATTTGGCCAAAATGTGTGGAAGGTTTTCAAACAAAAGGAAAGCTTAATATCCTTGTTTTAAAGCAAATTCCATAGTTAATTTTCGAAATCCCTTTGACCAGCTTTCTAAAACTTGATTTCAAAACTTCCCAGAACCTTTTAAAAACGATTTTGACTCATATTTGCTTTGTCTAGAGGTTAAAAACGTGTGTAACATTGTTTTAACTCTCAAAACAGAAGCTTAAGACCTATTGATACCTTGGATTGTTGCTTTAACTTTCAGGTACAGAATCATGGGAGAAGAAGCTAACCAAGGACAGATCACCATGAACCAGCTGTTGGATGCTATGAGGAGTATCAGTGAATGCATGACAAGTCTGGAGCAAAGAGGCATACCTCCTAGACCACGTAGAGAGCCAATCAGGAACATCCAAAGAGAACAGAGGCTGCAAGCGGAAGAGGAGACTGATGAGGAGCATACAAAAACGTACTTATAGTTGTCTTACCGCACCTAAATTCTCCAATCCATGACACATAGGCTTCAAGAAGTTATGTTTAAAAAGTTTCATTTAGGATTATCATAGGAACTTTTAGAAGGTCAAATTGTCTTTCTTGTATTTAGAAGGGTTATTTAGGGGTGTTACAAACGAACATAAACTGGTATAAAATGATTCTCATTCTACCTTTAGGAGAATACAAAATCTTACTTATTGTTGTCCAACCTCACCTAAAATCTCCAATCCATGACACATATGTTTCAAGAATTGTTGTTTAAAAAATTTTGTTTAGGATTCTCATAGGACCTTTTGCAAGATCAAAGTGTCTTTCTAGTATTTAGACGGATTACTTAGGGGTGTTACAAACGAACATAAACTTGTATAAAATTCTTCTCATTCTACCTTAAGGAGCATACAAAAACTTACTTATAGTTGTCTAACCTCACATAAAATCTCCAATCCATGACACATATGTTTCAAGAATTGTTGTTTAAAAAGTTTTGTTTAGGTTTCTTATAGGACCTTTTTCAAGATCAAAGTGTCTTTCTAGTATTTAGAAGGGTTACTTAGGGGTGTTACAAACGAACATAAACTTGTATAAAATGCTTCTCATTCTACCTTAAGGAGCATACAAAAACTTACTTAGAGTTGTCCTACCTCACCTAAATTCTCCAATCCATGACATATATGTTTCAAGAAGTTTTGGTTAACAAATTTTATTTAGGATTCTCATAGGACCTTTTAGAAGATCAAAGTGTCTTTCTAGTCTTTTGGAGGGGTTACTTAGTTGTGTTACAAACGAACATAAACATGTACAACATGCTTCTCATTCTACCTTTGGGAGCATACAAAAACTTACTTACAGTTGTCTTACCGCACCTAAATTCTCCAATCCATGACACATAGGTTTCAAGAAGTTTTGTTTAAAAAGTTTTGTTTTGGATTATCATAGGAACTTTTAAAAGGTCAAAGTGTCTTTCTAGTGTTTAGAAGGGTTATTTAGGGGTGTTACAAACGAACATAAACTTGTATAAAATGATTCTCATTCTACCTTTAGGAGCATACGAAATCTTACTTATTGTTGTCTAACCTCACCTAAAATCTCCAATCCATAACACATATGTTTCAAGAATTGTTGTTTAAAAAGTTTTGTTTAGGATTCTCATAGGACCTTTTAGAACAATAAAGTTTCTTTCTAGTCATTTAGAAGGGTTACTTAGGGATATTACAAACGAACAAAAACTTGTATAAAATGCTTCTCATTCTACCTTTAGGAGCATACAAAAACTTACTTACAGTTGTCTTACCGCACCTAAATTCTCCAATCCATGACACATAGGTTTCAAGAAGCTTTGTTTAAAAAGTTTTGTTTAGGATTATCATAGGAACTTTTAGAAGGTTAAAGTGTCTTTCTAGTCTTTTGGAGGGGTTACTTAGTTTTGTTACAAACATTCATAAACATGTACGACATGCTTCTCATTCTACCTTTGGGAGCATACAAAAACTTACTTATAGTTGTCTTACCGCACCTAAATTCTCCAATCCATGACACATAGGCTTCAAGAAGTTATGTTTAAAAAGTTTCATTTAGGATTATCATAGGAACTTTTAGAAGGTCAAATTGTCTTTCTTGTATTTAGAAGGGTTATTTAGGGGTGTTACAAACGAACATAAACTGGTATAAAATGATTCTCATTCTACCTTTAGGAGCATACAAAATCTTACTTATTGTTGTCTAACCTCACCTAAAATCTCCAATCCATGACACATATGTTTCAAGAATTGTTGTTTAAAAAATTTTGTTTAGGATTCTCATAGGACCTTTTACAAGATCAAAGTGTCTTTCTAGTATTTAGACGGGTTGCTTAGGGGTGTTACAAACGAACATAAACTTGAATAAAATGCTTCTCATTCTACCTTAAGGAGCATACAAAAACTTACTTATGTTAGAATTAGGAGTTTAGGAGAGATTGAGTGAGTATTGAGGAGTTTAGAGATGAGAGAAGAAGAGAGGATGCGCTAGGGTTTTAAGAGAGAGATTAGTAGCCGAGAGAGAGTAAAGAGATTGTAACTTGGGAAATATGTTCCCTAAAGTGTGTATTGATACTTCAAGTGTTACAAGACATATATAGTAGGAGAACTAGGGTTCTGGAACAAGAAACAATAAAATAAAGAGAGAGAAGAGGACAAAGGAGTGCAACGGCTACAATGTGATAGTGACCGGTCCTGGAGGAGAGAGAAGCGCCTGTTTCACCCTAGGGATCAGTCTTCTGATCTTCTGAGCATCTCAGGTCTGTTGTACTATGTTGTTGGGGATATAAACAAACATTTAAACCAAGATCACATGTTTGTATTACATCCCAAAGTATTCAACAATCCGCAAACCCTAACTGGCTCATTCCTTGTTCCACACTCTTATGTCTTGTTCCACACTCTTGTACACTTCTTCAACCCTTAATTCAATACTCCCCCTCAAGCTTGATCATGGAGATGAAGTGATCAAGCTTGGAACCGTAGATACTTACCTCATTAAAAACCTTGATATAGAAAAACCACTTGGGATAAAAACTATATCAAGGAAAAAAGAGTATAAGCTCTACGGCCTAGGGTTCTTCAAGCTTGTGAGAGATCAATGAGTCCAAGCTTAGGAAGAATGGACTCACAAACCTTCAATGTAGCAGCCTTGGTGAAGATGTCTGCTAGTTGATCAGAGCTTCTTGTGTAATAAGGTAAGATCACACCTTCTTGAACCTTCTGCCTCACCTTGTGGCAATCCACCTCTATGTGCTTTGTTCTCTCATGAAACACTGAGTTGGAAGCTATGTGTATTGCTGCTTGATTATCACAATGCATTGTGATTGGGGTTGGTTGATCAATGCCCAAATCTTCAAGTAAAGCCTTCAGCCATGTCAACTCATTGGTAAGCTTCCTCATTGCTCTATACTCTGCCTCTGCACTTGAACAAGATACAACCTTCTGCTTCTTAATTTTCCAAGTCACAAGATTGCCTCCAATGAATGTACAATAGCCTGAAGTGGACCTCCTATCCTCTCTATCTCCTGCCCAATCTGCATCACAATATCCTACAATCTCTGTGCTTTGATTGCACCCCATCCATATCCCTTGGCCAGGAGATCCATTGAGGTACCTTAGGATACGGTCCACCATGTTCCAATGATGCATCATTGGAGCTTGCATATGCTGGCTCACCTGGTTCACTGCAAAACACAAATCAGGCCTTGTAATGGTAAGATAAATCAGCTTACCAACCATCCTCCTATAGAGTGTAATGTCTCCAAACGGCTCCTTTGCAATCTCCCCCTCTCTTGTGACTTTGTAGCCTTCTTCAAGAGGTGTCTTGGCTGTCTTTTCATTGAGCTTACCTGCTTCACTCAACAAATCAAGAGTGTACTTCCTTTGTGATAAGAAGAGGCCTTCTTTAGACCGGCACACTTCTATCCCTAGGAAGTACTTTAGTTCACCAAGATCCTTGATATCAAATACAGATTTCAAATGATCTTTGCAAGCTTGAATTCCTACCTTGTCACTCCCTGAGATGATATCATCTACATAAAAGAGAATGACAACAATACCTTCTTGGCTTGATTGAGTGAAGAGAGTATGATCAGCTTCTGATCTACTAAAACCCTTTTCCATGAGAGTTGTGCTTAGCTTGTGGTACCAAGCTCTAGGAGATTGTTTGAGACCATAGATTGCCTTCTTCAACCTCAGAACCTTTCCTTGTGTAACCATGCCTTCAAGACCAGGTGGTGGAGTCATATAAACCTCATCCTCTAGCTCTCCTTGGAGGAATACATTCTTGACATCCATTTGATGCAAATCCCACTCCAAGTTTGTTGCTAAGGATAGAATGACTCTCACTGTATGGAGCTTAGCTACTGGTGCAAAGGTGTCTCTATAATCCTCTCCATAGGTTTGTGTAAACCCTCTTGCAACTAATCTGGCCTTGTACCTTTCTATCTCTCCATTGCTCTTGTATTTGATAGTGAAAACCCATTTGGAACTCACTGCCCTCTTCTTCCTTGGTAAATCTGTTTCATACCAAGTGTTGTTGTTTTCCATTGCCTTGATCTCTTCTCCAACTGCATCAGTCCACTTCTTGTGCTCCTTAGCTTCTTCATAGGTTTTAGGTGTTAGTTTTTGAGTGTAGAAGGGATTGTATGAAGAGAGAAGCTCTTAGAACCGTTTAGGGTTCTTAGAGCGAGAGAACTAGGTTAACCGAGAGAGTAAAGAGTTTGGAGCTTGGGAATGAGTTTCCCTTAACTTGTATTGATGTTCAAGGTTTACAATGCTTAAATAGAGATGCTACTAGGGTTCTGGACACTTAAAACAATAAACAAAGGAGAAGAAGACAAGAGAGAGGTAACGGCTCCAAGGTAGATAGCGACAGCACACTGAGGAGAGAGAAAGGTGTGTTCTGTCTTGGGATCAGTCTTCCTGCGCTTCTGATCAACTCCAGACAAGTTGGTACTATGTTGGGGACATAACCAAACTATAAACCATCTAAGTCACATGTTTGTTTAGTCCCCAAATTCAAACCAATGCACAAGACCTCATCCGGCTCTTTTCCCTCTCATAAACCCTAACCGGCTATCTTCCTTGTCAAACACTTCTTGTACTTCTTTCTTCTTCATTTCAACACTCCCCCTCAAGCTTGATCATGGAGATGGAGTGATCAAGCTTGGAACCGTAGATACTTACCTCATTAAAAACCTTGATATAGAAAAACCACTTGGGATAAAAACTATATCAAGGGAAAAAGAGTATAATCTCTACGGCCTAGGGTTCTTCAAGCTTGAGAGAGATCAATGAGTCCAAGCCTAGGAAGAATGAACTCACAAACCTTCAATGTAGCAGCCTTGGTGAAGATGTCTGCTAGTTGATCTGAGCTTCTTGTGTAACAAGGTAAGATCACACCTTCTTGAACCTTCTGCCTCACCTTGTGACAATCCACCTCTATGTGCTTTGTTCTCTCATGAAACACTGAGTTGGAAGCTATGTGTATTGCTGCTTGATTATCACAATGCATTGTGATTGGAGTTGGTTGATCAATGCCCAAATCTTCAAGTAAAGCCTTCAGCCATGTCAACTCATTTGTAAGCTTCCTCATTGCTCTATACTCTGCCTCTGCACTTGAACAAGATACTACCTTCTGCTTCTTTGTTTTCCAAGTCACAAGATTGCCTCCAATGAATGTACAATAGCCTGAAGTGGACCTCCTATCCTCTCTATCTCCTGCCCAATCTGCATTACAATATCCTACAATCTCTGTGCTTTGATTGCATCCCATCCATATCCCTTGGCCCGGAGTTCCATTGAGATACCTTAGGATCCGATCCAGCATGTTCCAATGATGCACCATTGGAGCTTGCATATGCTGGCTCACTTGGTTCACTGCAAAACACAAATCAGGCCTTGTGATGGTAAGATAAATCAGCTTACCAACCATTCTCCTATAGAGGGTAATGTCTCCAAAAGGCTCCTTTGCAATCTCCCCCTCTCTTGTGACTTTGTAGCCATCTTCAAGAGGTGTCTTGGCTGTCTTTCCATTGAGCTTACCTGCTTCACTCAACAAATCAAGAGTGTACTTCCTTCGTGATAAGAAGAGGCCTTCTTTAGACCGGCACACTTCTATCCCTAGGAAGTACTTTAGTTCTCCAAGATCCTTGATATCAAACACAGATTTCAAATGATCTTTGCAAGTTTGAATTCCTACCTTGTCACTCCATGAGATGATGATATCATCTACATAAATGAGAATGACAACAATACCTTCTTGGCTTGAATGAGTGAAGAGAGTATGATCAGCTTCTGATCTACTAAAACCCTTTTCCATGAGAGTTGTGCTTAGCTTGTGGTACCAAGCTCTAGGAGATTGTTTGAGACCATAGATTGCCTTCTTCAACCTCAGAACCTTTCCTTGTGTAACCATGCCTTCAAGACCAGGTGGTGGAGTCATATAAACCTCATCCTCTAGCTCTCCTTGAAGGAATGCATTCTTGACATCCATCTGGTGCAATTCCCACTCCAAGTTTGTTGCTAAGGATAGGATAACTCTCACTGTATGGAGCTTTTCTACTGGTGCAAAGGTGTCTCTATAATCCTCTCCATAGGTTTGTGTAAACCCTCTTGCAACTAATCTGGCCTTGTACCTTTCTATCTCTCCATTGCTCTTGTATTTGATAGTGAAAACCCATTTGGAACTCACTGCCCTCTTCTTCCTTGGTAAATCTGTTTCATACCAAGTGTTGTTGTTTTCCATTCCCTTGATCTCTTCTCCAACTGCATCAGTCCACTTCTTGTGCTCCTTAGCTTCTTCATAGGTTCTAGGAACCCATTCAGCATCAATAGCACCCATAAACGCCTTGTGCTCAGTTGGGAAATGAGCAAGTGTGCAAACAGCTTGTGTTGGATGAGCTACTGCCTTGCAATTGTAGTAAACCCTAGTCTTCTTCCATTCAGACGGGTCCTTTCTCTCTCTAGTACTTCTCCTAAGTACTTGTACCGGTTGATCAGTTTGTACTCCAGAATGTGTCTCCTCTTGTTGTTGCACCACTTCTGGTTGTTGTTGCATCATTTCAGATTCCATATCATCCATTTGATGCATACCTAGTTCTTGTACTTCACCTTGATCATGCGTGGATGAATCCTCTTGTTGATGATCAGCTTGTGATTCTCCATTTGATTCTCCATTGTCCCCCTCATGATCAAGGTGAGTAGCCTCATCAATAGTGTTGGTTTGCACAACTGGTTTGTCCTTCTTGGTATCCTCTTTCTTCTCTGGTTGAGTGATCCCAAGACTCTCCAAAATCATCCTTAAGTTGTTGGCACGGTCAGAAGGATTGTTGGGAAGATCCTTAAGGTTATCCCAACTCCTTTCTTCATAGAAACCTTTTGATTCCACAAATCTGACATCTCTAGAGACCAATACTCTTCTTGTTTCTATTGAAGTAGGAGATCACATAGTGCACTATATTGAAGAAGAGATCTCATATTGAACTACACTGGACGTGAACTATACTGGACGTGAACTATACTGGACGTGAGACTACATAGTTGACTATATCAGAACACTAGTGTCTTGTAAGACAAAATCCTGTCACACTCTTGTGACCGTTGGAGCCTTCTCTGTTTTTGTTTAAAGTTGTGTAGCCCTAGTTTTATGCATATATAACTCTTGTAAAGTTCCCATTTGATAATTAATGAGAATTATTCTTCTCACATTCTCCTTCTCTAAACTCTCTCTCTCTCTCTCGGGTGTATGAACCCTAATAGGGTCTGCGCCTCTCTCTCTCTTAATTCTCCATTTCTAATCTCATATTCTAACATGGTATCAGAGCTATAAGCTTCTGTACCTCATTTACTTCCGCTGAATCTTATAAAATCCTGTTCTTGAGCTCTTAAGCTGTTAAGTTCATTTCTCAGATCTTATAAGCTTTTCTAAGGTTTAAGCTTATTTCGTTTGCTTCTTGTGTTCTCTGTGAGTTGAGAAATCTCTATTTCATCTTGAATACTCCCTCCTTGCTTCATATCAGTTTCAGCAATGGAGAACTCAAGAGTTGTGATTCCTGTGATTTTGAAGGGCTCAAACTATATTGTTTGGGCTAGGATGGTAAAATCTGCTCTTGGAGGCAGAGGTCTGTGGAAGTATATCCTGAGTGAAACTGCTCCACAGAAGGTGTTTAAGGCCAGGTCCGAAGCTGAAGCCAAGAAAGGAGCTGAGGCAGAGACTAAAGGCATTGATGAGTCTCTTGAAGAAGTGGCTGAAGCAGAAGAAGAGGCGTGGATGCAAGGGGACCAGAATGTGCTCTCTATACTCCAAAGCTCACTTGACCAGCACCTATTGGAAGCCTACTCTTACTGTGTAACCTCTAAGCAGCTGTGGGATACTCTTGAGAAGGTTTATGGGAATAAATAAAATTTAACAAGAGTCTTTGAAGTAAAGCTGGCCATTAACAATCTCCAGCAAGGAGATATGGAGTTTAAAGTGAGAGTTTTTAGAGTATAAACATTAGGGTTCTTAGTAAGAGTGAGAGATGGAGGCGCAGCACAAGAGAGAATGAGGTTTCAAAACCCTTAACTTGTTTCATTTGTGGTTACAACATATATATAGGTCTTACAACACATGGATGGTTTAACCTAAAGGAGAAACAAGACAAAATGAGAGGAGACAAGGTCAGAGCAGGTCTGAGGATGCGCCAGGAGGTGAGAGAAAGGGTGTGGACCACTTGTGGTCCCCACCAGACAAAACCCTCCTTAAACCCTAACGGCTCTCTCTCCTTCTGTCCAACGGCTCTTTCTCCTTCTTGTGTCTGAATAATGTTGGCGCCTCATCAAATGTGTTGTCCCCAACTTTGCACTTTGATAATGTGCAAGACTTGTGCAAGACTTGTGCATTACACAATCTTAACACAATGATACTATCATGATCAATACTCCCCCTCAAGTTCAGACTTTGGAATCACCCTAAAGGCTGAACTTGGAATGATCATGGCAACACCTCATTAAAAACCTTGATGTGGAAAACCACTTGGGACAAAACCACATCAAGGGAAAAAGAGTATGCTGCTCATGAATCAGGAGAGTTCTAATCATGGATAGCCACCAGCCCTAGTTTGCCAAAGACATGAGTGCAAACCTTAAGACTAGCAGCCTTTGTGAAGATGTCTGCAAGCTGATCTTCACTCTTTGTGTAACAAGGCAGAATGGTTCCATCTTCAATCTTCTCCCTTACCTTGTGACAATCAATCTCAATGTGTTTTGTCCTCTCATGAAACACTGAATTGGTTGCAATGTGAATAGCAGCCTGGTTGTCACAATGGAAGGTGATTGGACTTGATTGCTCTATGCCAAAATCCTTAAGCAAAGCCTTCAGCCATGTTAACTCGGTTGCAAGCTTCCTCATGGCCCTATACTCAGCTTCAGCACTAGAACAAGATACCACCTTCTGCTTCTTTGTCTTCCAAGTTACCAAGTTGCCTCCAATGAAGGTACAATAGCCGGTTGTTGATCTCCTATCACTCTTATCTCCAGCCCAATCTGCATCACAATAGCCAACAATCTCTGTGCTCTCATTCTTACCCATCCAAATACCTTGTTCAGTTGATCCTTTGAGATATCTAAGTATCCTCTCAATCAAACTCCAATGATACACTGTGGGTGATTGCATATGTTGGCTAACTTGATTCACAGCAAAGCACAAATCTGGTCTTGTAAGAGTGAGGTAGATAAGCTTCCCAACCAGCCTCCTATACAATGAGACATCCTTGAACTTGACTTCATCTGATTTCTCCCCCTTTCTATTGACTTGGTAGCCATCTTCAAGAGGAGTCTTTGCAGCCTTGCAATCAAGCATACTTGTTTCTGTCAACAAGTCCTTAACATACTTCCTTTGGGACAGAAACAACCCATCATTGAATCTGCAAACTTCAATGCCCAAGAAGTACTTCAACTCACCAAGGTCTTTAATATCAAAGGAACTCTTGAGATAGGCCTTTGTGGATTGAATCCCATCATTATCACTTCCTGTGATAATCAAGTCATCCACATAAATCAGAACCACCACCACTCCTTGGGCACTTTGAAGCGTGAACAATGTGTGATCAGATTGAGACTTCTTGAAACCATGGTCCATGAGAGTGTGACTAAGCTTATGGTACCATGCCCTTGGTGATTGCTTCAGACCATAAATTGCCCTTCTCAGCCTCAATACTTCACCATCTTTACACAAGTGCTTCAAACCTGGTGGTGGAGTCATATACACTTCCTCTTCAAGTTCACCTTGTAGAAAAGCATTCTTCGCATCCATTTGCCATAGATTCCATGAGAGGTTTGTGGCTAAGCTCAATGTGACTCTCACTGTATGAAGTTTAGCCACTGGTGCAAAGGTGTCTGTATAGTCTTCTCCATAGGTTTGAGTGAATCCCCTTGCCACTAGCCTTGCCTTGTACCTCTCTATGTCTCCATTGCTTTTATACTTGATTGTGAAGACCCATTTTGAGCTGACAGTCTTCTTCCTTTTTGGTAGCTTCTCCACAATCCAAGTGTGGTTCCTCTCCATAGCCTCTTTCTCATCCTTTACTGCATCCATCCAAACCTTGATCCCCTCAGCCTCTTCATAAGTCTTAGGAACCTGGTTTAGCTCAATCTTTCCAAGAAAGGCCTTGTGACTAGATGGTAGCAAGTCAATAGAACAAGTAGACTGACTAGGATGTGCTACTGCTTGGTTGTTGTAGAAGACCCTTGTCTTCATCCATTCAGATGGATCTTTCTTTTCCCTTGTGCTTCTTCTGAGTTGCTGAACTTGCTGATCAACCACATCCTCATTACCCACTGCCTCTTGATAAACCATCTCATCCTCATTCATTTCCAAGTCCACTTGGTTCTGATCTTGAGGTAGAGTGTCTTCTTGAGCTTCAGCCGGTTCATGTGTGTGTGTTGCTGGTTCAGTATCCTCTTGTTGAGCTTCTTGGGTAGGTGTGTCATGCTTCTCTGGCCGTGGGGTATCATTACCCAAGTGATCCAACAAGTACTTCAAACTTGTAGCCAAATCTGAAGGTGATCTTGAGAGGTCCTTCAAACCTTCCCAATCCTTCTTCTCATAGTATCTCTGCCCCTCCATGAACTTAACATCCCTTGAGACATATGTCCTGTTGTTGCTTGGATCAAAACACTTGTAGCCCTTCTGAGTTGTGGAGTATCCAAGGAACATACACCTTATGCTCTTAGCATCTAGCTTGTCCCTTTGATCTCCTGAGATATAAACAAAACAAACACAACCAAACACACGTAAGTGTTCAATAAATGGTTTGGCTTTGTTCAATACCTCATAAGGTGAAATGTCTTGAAGAACTCTAGTTGGGATCCTGTTGATGAGATAGCATGCTGCCAATACTGCATCTCCCCAAAACCTCTTAGGAACATTGGTGTGGAACATCATGGACCTAGCAGCTTCCATGAGATGTCTGTTCTTCCTTTCAGCCACACCATTTTGTTGGGGAGTATGGGGACAGCTTGTTTGATGAAGGATCCCACATTTGTTCAAGTGAGCTTTGAATCTTTGGCTTGTATACTCTCCTCCATTATCTGACCTAAACACTTTGATCTTGGCATTAAAATGATTAGTAACATAGTTTTGGAAATTTAAAAATGCATCAAACACCCTATCTTTAGATGGAAGCAAAGTTACCCAAGTATATTTTGATTTTTCATCTATGAAGGTCACAAAATACTTGTTTCCATCTCTAGATAGACAAGGTGAAGTCCAAACATCAGAGTGCACAAGATCAAAACAATGTTCATAGATAGTGGTTGATTTAGGAAAGACAGTTCTACAATGTTTGCCAAGAATACAAGCTTCACAAGTTGAATGATCAAAGCTAACATTAGGCAACATTAAGTTCAAAGCACGAGCATGAGGATGTCCTAGTCTAGCATGCCATAGGACATTTTGATTGAAAGAAAAACAGGATTTAAAAGCTAAAGTATCCGAGTTGCTTGGAGAAGTGTCTTCAAGGAGGTAAAGCTCATCTTGTGTACCACCTCTTCCAATAACCTTTCCATTCTTAATATCCTGAAAACAAACTTCATTAGGCCCAAAGATAACATTGCAATTCAAGTCTTTAGTGATCCTTTTAACCGACAGCAAGTTAGATTTAAACTTAGGAACATAGAATGCATCACTTTCCTTGTTAAATAATCTCAACTTTCCTGTACCTATTATTGGAATCCCTTGACCATCAGCTATAGTTACTCTTCCTAGGGCAGGTTTAATGTTCTCCAACAACTTAGCATTACTAATCATATGGTGAGAAGCTCCTGAATCTACTACCAACTTATGATCAGTTTTACTAAGCAATTTATGTGAAAATAAAGAGATACCAGAGAGTTTAGAGGCATAAGCCTTGATGAGGTCCTCAAGGTCACTCTTCTTGACATACTCAGTGGCTGTGTAGAGTGCAAGCTCCCCTCCTTGAGCTGAAGTGGAGGCTGGTTCATTCACAGCTTCTTGTGAGATGTTTGCATTTGCCCTTGAGTTCTTGAACTTGTCTGGTTTGAGGTGAGGATGAAGGACCCAACACTTATCCTTGGAGTGGCCTTTCCTCTTGCAATGATCACAAAATGGCGCCTTCTTCTCCTCAGGTTTAAAGCCGGCTTTGTTGGCAGTCACCAACTCCCCCTTTCCTCCAAACAAACCAATGTTTCCTTCTTCCTTTTGGAGCCTTGAGCACACCTCTTCAAAATCAGGAAGTGTAGTCTCCCTTAGGATCTTCATGATTGCATCATTGTAAACCGGATTCAAGTTGAGTAGAAGGCCAAAGATCTTGTCTTGCTCCTTTCTCTCAATGAGAACCTTGGGGTTTAGAGTGCTTGGCCTTAGCATCTCAAGTTCAGACCATGCTGAAGAGAACTTCCCAAGATACTTGGTAAAGTCATGGTCTTCTTGTTTCAGCTCATTTATGGCCTTCTTCACCTCATATACTCTGCTCAGATTTGAAACATCTCCATAAATCTTCTTGAGAGTATCCCACAATGACTTGGCTGTCTCACAATGAGAATAAGCTTCAAGGATGGATGGGTCAAGAGAGTTTTGGAGAAACCCAAGCACAAGCTGATCTTCTTGAAACCATTTAGCTTCTGCCTTCTTGGTTTCCTCATCCTTCTTCTTGGCTTCATCTTCTTCAGTTGGTGTTTTATCCTCCAAGATGTGATCCCACAATCCTCTTCCACAAATGGCTGTCTTGATGGTCCTTTGCCATGTCCTGTAGTTGATTCCTTTGAGCATAACAGGAACAACAGTAGGCCTCAAGCTTGAGTTGATGTGAGCTGTATCTTCCATGGTAAGAGACTGAGAGAGAGTAGTTGAAGACTGAGAAGCCGAGATTGAACAAGATTAGGACCGAGAGACTTAGGGTTTTATTTTGGACCGAGGGTTTAAAGAAACTGAGAGAATGAGAGCTTAAGAACCAGGTTGAGGGTTTTAGACCAGAGAGAATGAGAGAACTTGAAGAATAGAAGCTTTAGAAACCAGGAGAATGAAGAGAGAGAGATTTAGGGTTTCGGACCGAGAGTGCTGCAGCCGAGATAGAGATGAATCAAAGAGAGAGAATCAAGAGAATGAGGAACATTGCTCTGATACCATGAGAGTTTTTAGAGTATAAACATTAGGGTTCTTAGTAAGAGTGAGAGATGGAGGCGCAGCACAAGAGAGAATGAGGTTTCAAAACCCTTAACTTGTTTCATTTGTGGTTACAACATATATATAGGTCTTACAACACATGGATGGTTTAACCTAAAGGAGAAACAAGACAAAATGAGAGGAGACAAGGTCAGAGCAGGTCTGAGGATGCGCCAGGAGGTGAGAGAAAGGGTGTGGACCACTTGTGGTCCCCACCAGACAAAACCCTCCTTAAACTCTAACGGCTCTCTCTCCTTCTGTCCAACGGCTCTCTCTCCTTCTTGTGTCTGAATAATGTTGGCGCCTCATCAAATGTGTTGTCCCCAACTTTGCACTTTGATAATGTGCAAGACTTGTGCAAGACTTGTGCATTACACAATCTTAACACAATGATACTATCATGGTCAATATAAAGCTCATTTTGGGAAGTTTAGCTCACTGTGGTCAGAGTTGGAGATGCTGAGGCCACCAAGCAGTGATCCTTTGGTGCTGCAAGAAAGGAGAGAGCAAGATAAAGTATTTGCTCTTCTGCTCACCTTGAACTCATCCTATAATTCCTTGATCAAGCATATCCTAAGGGCAGAGACTCTACCTGACATTGATGATGTGTGTGGGCAAATTCAGAAGGAACAAGGCTCATTTGGGTTGTTCAAAGGAAAAGGAGAGCTGGTAACCGCAAACAAGGGGCTGTACAAGGTTGATGAGAGGAAAAACTATGGAGGTGACCAGAGAGGAGTCTTGATGTGTGATTTTTGCAAAAAGAGTGGGCATTTGAAGGACAGATGCTGGCGCCTTCACCCTAACCTCAGACTACCTTTTCACAACAATAGGTTCAAAGATCAAAGGGCAAACTACTCATATGATGCAGCTGGACCAGGTTCTTCTTCAGTGCAGCAATCTGATGAAGGAAGAGCAATGATGGTTCATCAAGCACCAGCTGTGACTACTCAGAATGATGTGGTAAGGAGGTCAGACCTTGAGGCTCTCATCAAAGCTCTCAAGGAGAACTCTGGTATGACCCTTGGTACTTCTCTTTTTGCATCAAACAAACAGAAACCTTTGATTATTGACTCAGGAGCCTCTCATCATATGATAAGTGATTCTAAGTTGATAAACAATGTTGAACCTGCCTTAGGAAGCGTTGTGATTGCAAATGGTGATAAAATTCCAATACAAGGCATAGGAAATCTGAAAATGTTTAACAAAGAATCTAAAGCCTTCTTTATGCCCAGTTTCACATCCAACTTAGTTTCTGTAAAAAGGATAGCCACTGACTTGAACTGCAATGTTATTTTCAGTCCTAATGATGTTGTGTTTCAGGATATTAAAACCAGTAAGTTGATTGGGAAAGGTGTGACAAAGGATGAGCTCTACATGGTTGAAGACACCAATCCTACATCTGAACTATCTGCTGCTTTATCTACTGCTTTATCTACTTGTGTCCGTGTGGATGATTCTATTTGGCATGCTAGATTAGGACATCCACACTCTAGGGCTTTAGGACTCTTATTACCTTCTGTTTCTTTTAAAAATGATGATTGTGAGGCTTGTATCCTTGGTAAACATTGCAAATCTGTTTTTCCAGCTTCTAAAACTGCTTATGAAAACTGCTTTGACCTTGTTCACTCTGATGTATGGACTGCTCCGTGTGTGTCTAGAGAAAACCATAAGTACTTTGTCACATTCATTGATGAAAAGTCTAAATATACTTGGATAACTCTGATGCAAACTAAGGATAGGGTGCTAGAAGCGTTTATGAACTTCCAAAGTCATGTTACTAACCATTTCAATGCTAAGATCAAAATTTTTAGATCAGACAATGGTGGTGAGTACACAAGCAATGCCTTCAAACAACACTTGTCAAAGTATGGAATTCTTCACCAAACTAGATGTCCTTATACTCCACAACAAAATGGAGTGGCTGAGAGGAAGAATAGACATTTAATGGAGGTTGCAAGGTCCATGATGTTCTACAAGAATGTTCCTAAGAAGTTTTGGGGAGATGCAGTCATGACGGCTTGTTATTTGATCAACAGAACTCCCACAAGAGTTCTTAAGGATCAATCTCCATTTCAGGTACTCAACAAGACCAATCCATTAGTTAATCACTTACGTGTGTTTGGGTGTATTTGCTTTGTATTAATACCAGGGGAACAGAGAGATAAGTTGGACGCTAAGAGTACCAAAGCTATGTTCATTGGTTACTCCACAACACAAAGAGGATACAAGTGCTATGTACCTGAAACAAGGAAGGTTTTAATCTCCAGAGATGTGAAATTCATGGAGACAAAGAGCTTCTATGATGAGAAGAATTGGGACAGCTTGAAGGATCTTCCTACTTCCCAATCAGATAGAGCTGCTAACTTAAGAAGAATCATAGAGAGTCTTGGCATTAGTGTACCACAAGAACCGGTTAAAACAAACACACAACCTACTCCAGTCTCGGATGCACCTGTGGAAAACTCACAACAACCCCATCTTGATCATGAGGGGGACACATCAGAATCAGAATTAGGGCAAGAAGAACCGCAGCAAACTGATTCTGCTACACACAATCAAGCTGGTGTTGAAGAGCATGAAGAACAGGAGCATGAAGAACATGAGCATGAAGAACATGAGCATGAAGAACTTGAGCATGAAGAACATGAGTTAGAACTTGAGGGAGTGGGTAATCAGAATGAGGAGACTGTGCAACCAATGAACCAACACCAACCAATTCAAGCACTAAGGAGGAGTACAAGGGAGAAAAAGGATCCATCAGAATGGATGAAGACTAGAGTGTTCTTCAACAGCAATGCAGTAGCTCATCCCGTTCAAGCCATTTGCAGTTTGGCTCATGTACCGTTGGAGCATCAAGTGTTCATTGGAAAATTGGATCAAGAAGAAGTACCAACAACCTATGAAGAAGCAAAGGGAGATAAGAGATGGATGCAGGCTGTGGATGAAGAGATCAAAGCAATGGAGAACAATGAGACTTGGTATGAATCTGAACTTCCAAGAGGAAAGAAGGCAGTGACTTCTAAGTGGGTTTTCACCATCAAGTATAGAAGTGATGGAGAAGTTGAGAGATACAAAGCAAGACTGGTCGCAAGAGGATTTACTCAAACTTATGGACAGGATTACTTGGATACATTTGCACCAGTGGCTAAGCTTCACACAGTTAGGATCATCTTGTCTCTAGCAACAAACCTTGATTGGGAGCTATGGCAAATGGATGTCAAGAATGCATTCCTTCAAGGAGAGCTTGAGGATGAGGTATACATGAGACCACCTTCTGGTCTTGAAAGTATTGTGAAACCAGGGAAGGTGTTAAGGCTCAAGAAGGCTATCTATGGACTCAAGCAATCTCCTAGAGCTTGGTACCATAAACTGAGCTCAACCCTTATGCAAAGAGGATTCAAAAGGTCTGAAGGAGATCATACCTTGTTTACTCTTCAAGATCAGGAAGGTATCATTGTCATCCTTGTTTATGTTGATGACATTATCATATCAGGGAGTAACAAGTCAGGTATCCAAGAAACTAAAGCTTATCTCAAATCTGTTTTTGACATTAAGGATCTTGGTACTCTAAAGTACTTCCTTGGGATAGAAGTTTGTCGATCTAAAGATGGACTTTTCTTATCTCAAAGGAAGTACACACTTGATTTATTGTCTGAAGCAGGAAAGATTGGATCAAAATCAGCTAAGACACCATTGGAGGATAGCTACAAAGTCATAAGAAAGGGGGAGCTTGAAGACAGACCATTTGAGGACACCACGCTCTATAGAAGGATGGTTGGTAAGCTAATCTACTTAACCATAACTAGACCTGATTTGTGCTTTGCTGTGAACCAGATTAGTCAACATATGCAAGCACCAAAGATGCATCATTGGGACATGGTTGAGAGGACACTCAGATATCTAATTGGTACTCCCGGGCAAGGCATTTGGATGGGTTGCAATCAAAGTACAGAGATAGTTGGGTATTGTGATGCTGATTGGGCAGGAGATAGAATGGACAGGAGGTCTACTACTGGATATTGTACTTTCATTGGAGGAAACCTTGTTACTTGGAAGAGCAAGAAGCAGAAGATAGTATCATGTTCAAGTGCTGAAGCTGAGTATAGAGCAATGAGGAAGTTGGTGACCGAGTTAGCATGGATAAAAGGTCTTCTTGCATATTTGGGGATTGTAACAGCCAAGCCTATCACTATGCACTGTGATAATCAAGCAGCCATTCATATTGCATCAAACTCAGTCTTCCATGAAAGGACCAAGCACATAGAAGTGGATTGTCACAAAGTGAGGCAGATGATTGAGCAAGGAGTGGTGTTACCATGCTATACAAGAAGTGAAGAACAATTGGCTGATGTGTTTACCAAGGCAGCTAGTTTAAAGGTGTGTGAGTCCATTCACACCAAGCTCGGACTTGTGGAGCTGCCGAAATCCCCTAAAGCCTTGGAGACTACACTCTTTTTCCCTTCATGAAGTTTTTCCCAAGTGGTTTTCTTCATGAAGGTTTTTAATGAGGTAGATCTCCTTTGCTATTCCAAGCTTGATTCATCTCTTGAATTCAAGCTTGAGGGGGAGTATTGAAGTAGGAGATCACATAGTGCACTATATTGAAGAAGAGATCTCATATTGAACTACACTGGACGTGAACTATACTGGACGTGAACTATACTGGACGTGAGACTACATAGTTGACTATATCAGAACACTAGTGTCTTGTAAGACAAAATCCTGTCACACTCTTGTGACCGTTGGAGCCTTCTCTGTTTTTGTTTAAAGTTGTGTAGCCCTAGTTTTATGCATATATAACTCTTGTAAAGTTCCCATTTGATAATTAATGAGAATTATTCTTCTCACATTCTCCTTCTCTAAACTCTCTCTCTCTCTCGGGTGTATGAACCCTAATAGGGTCTGCGCCTCTCTCTCTCTTAATTCTCCATTTCTAATCTCATATTATAACAGTTTCAGGTACATAGCATTTGTATCCCCTTTGGCTAGTAGAATACCCAATGAACATTGCTTTGACACTTCTTGTATCAAGCTTATCTCTCTGCTCTCCTGGTTTTAAAACAAAACACAAACATCCAAACACACGTAAGTGATGAATTGAGGGTTTGGTTTTGTTTAATACCTGATATGGTGAGATATCTTGTAGAACTCTGGTGGGTGTCCTATTGATTAGATAACAGGCAGACATCACAGCATCACTCCAAAACCTTTTTGGAACATTTGTATGGAACATGATTGATCTGGCCACCTCCATCAAATGTCTATTCTTTCTCTCAGCCACATCATTTTGTTGTGGAGTGTATGGACAGCTTGTTTGGTGAATGATCCCATGTTTTGCTAGGTGTTGTTTGAATGCATTGCTTGTGTATTCCCCACCATTATCTGACCTAAAGATCTTAATCTTGGCATTGAAGTTCTTTAGTTTGAATCAATGTCAGCCAAGTATACTTAGACCTCTCATCTATAAAGGTCACAAAATACTTATGATTTTCCCTAGAAACACATGGAGCAGTCCATACATCAGAGTGAACAAGATCAAAGCAGTTTGCATACACAGTTTTGGAACTAGAAAAGACTGATTTGCAATGTTTTCCAAGGATACAAGCTTCACAATCATCATTTTTAAAGGAAACAAAAGGCAACATTAAACCTAAGGCACGAGAGTGAGGGTGACCAAGTCTAGCATGCCAAACAGAATCATTAACTAGAGTAGAACTAAAAACAGAAGCAGATAATTCAGATGCAAGGTTGGTGTCTTCAAGCATGTATAACTCATCCTTTGTCACACCCTTTCCAAGCAACTTACTTGTCTTAATATCCTGAAAAATCATATCATTAGGACTGAAGATAACATTGCATTGAAGATCAGTAGCTACTCTCTTAACACTTAGCAAGTTTGATGTGAAACTAGGCATGTAAAAAGCTTTTGATTCTCTATCAAACAACTTAACATTTCCTATGCCTTTAATTGAAATCCTTTCACCATTAGCAATCACAACATTACCAAGAGCAGGTTCAACATTCTTTATCAAGTTTAAATCACTAATCATGTGATGTGAAGCACCTGAATCTACTATCAATGGCTTATGATCAGATATGGGATGTTTGTGATTGATTAAAGCATGAAAGGAGCTACCAAGAACATTACCAGAACCTTCCTTGAAGGCTTTGATGAGTGCATCAAGATCAGACCTCCTCACCAATTCATTTTGAGGCGCCACATTAGGAGCAGGGGCAAAGGCTGGTACCATCTCTCTACAATCATTTCCAAGCCGGTTTGAAGAAGTGGAAGCACCAGGAGCACCAGCAGCTTGAACATGAGTTGATTCACTTGAGTAATGAGCTCTCTGGTCCTTGAACTTGTTGGTGAAAGCCGGCTTGAGATGGGGATGAAGTAACCAACATTTGTCCTTGAAATGGCCCTTCCTCTTGCAATGATCACAAACACCAGGGATCCTCCTCTCCTCAGGCTTGTAAGCACCTTTGTGAGCAGTGGCTAGCTCACTGATGCAAGATGGAAGCGTGTTTGACGTAGAACAGGGACTGAGGTCTCTCTATTCTAGATCGTGGGTGATATGGTGGTAAGATGGATTCAAACCTCGGGTCTCTAGACTCCTTAGAATGAACGTGAGATGATTGAATGGATAGAAGATGGATTGATTGTCGCCACACAAGAGATGAAGGATCTTGTGATAAGACTGAATCTAAGGTCGCTTGATATGACTCACAAGAAAGCTTAGAATCGAAAAGGTATTTTCTCTCAAAGAAGAAAAACTGCGTTATTGTATTGATATTTGGTAAATGATACACGACTGCTAAGGATCCTTATAAAGGGGATCGTGCAGCTGTTGCCTTCTAGGGCAGAAAACCTAATTACAACGGCTACTAAATACTAAAATATCCTATGGTCCGACTTTAAAGTAATACATGGAAACTTGACTCACTTAACGACTAATAAGAACTCTGACTCAGACAACCAATGTAATACTTGGACCTGCAAAATGAACAAACACAATATATGAATTGAAATCATACCTTATTGAGCATGTGTGGCCGTCCATGGTTGGGCCTACGTGGGCTGAATTGAGAAGATCATCATCGAGTCTTCAATTGTCTTCATTTGATCTTCTAAACGCTCCACTTGATAATCTTGAGCTAGGAGACTCTGAATGGACGTGTTGAACAGTGCTCTGAGTCTTCTAGTTCCTGATCTTGTCCTCGGAGGATCTCTCATGGTCGTCACGTCTTGAGCAGCAGGTACTTCTTCTAGGTCTTCTTGACGTAACTCTACGCTTGAGTCAATGCTTGAGTTGATGCTTGAGTCAATATCCTCATCATTCCCTCCCTCTTGAGAAGATTCTGACCTCAGAATTCCATCATCTGCATTATAAGGAAGCAAGTCAGCAACATTGAACACTGGTGAAATGGTCAACTCACCTGGCAGATCCAGCTTGTAGGCATTGTTGTTGACTCTCTCCAGCACTCGAAATGGTCCAGCTCCTCTTGGCGCTAGTTTGAACTTCCTCTGATTTGGGAACCTCTCTGTACGCATGTGAACCCACACCCAATCTCCTGGATTGAAGATGAGCTCCTTTCTCCCTTTGTCAGCAGCCTTCTTATACTTGGCCGTCCTTTCCTCTATGTTGGCCTTCACCTTCTGATGCAGTTTCTTGATTAACTCAGCCTTTGATTCTCCATCCTGATTAGTAACATCTAATGGCGGCAAAGGAACAAGATCTAAAGGGGTTTCTGGCTGAAATCCATAGACAATCTCAAAAGGTGACAACTTAGTAGTAGAATGGTTAGCATGATTATAAGCGAACTCAACATATGGAATACAATCTAACCAGTTCCGTAGGTTCTTACCAACCGTGGCTCTTAAGAAAGTAGATAGAGTCCTGTTTACAACCTCAGTTTGTCCATCAGTTTGTGGATGACAAGTTGTTGAGAAGAGTAGCTTGGTTCCTAGCTTCCTCCAAAGAACTCTCCAGAAGTGACTCAGAAACTTCGTGTCTCGGTCAGAAACAATAGTCCTCGGGATCCCATGTAAGCGTACTACTTCTTTAAAGAATAACTCAGCAGTTTGAGTGGCATCATTAGTCTTGGCACAGGGAATGAAATGTGCCATCTTTGAGAACCTGTCCACTACGACAAAAATAGAATCCTTTCCTCGGATTTTGGGTAAGCCTAAAACAAAGTCCATTGATATATCAACCCAAGGCATACTAGGAATAGGAAGTGGCATATATAAACCATGTGGATGTGACCTGGATTTGGCTTTGAGGCAAGTGACACACTTGGAACAGAATCGTTCCACATCCTTCTTGAGGTGAGGCCAAAAGTATTAGAGAGGAAAAAGGAATGGAGAGGCAAGGCTGGACATAAGCTAAGGAAGGCCGAAGACTCTCCTCCTAAATCATCTTTGGTGTGTCAAGAAGAGGAGCAGCTATTGAGATGAAGCCCGAGAAGTGCACAATCAAAGTGCATTATCAGGGACTTCATCTCAATGTGCAAAATCAGGGACATCTCAAAGTGCATTATCAAGGCACAAAAGAGATGTGCAAAATCAGGGACATCCGGATCAAGCTTCAGAATGTGCAAAACAAGGGTATCTTGATAATGTGCAAAACCGGGGTGTCCGGATGTCTGAATTATCAAGGATGAGATTATCAAAGTGCAAAAGAAGAGCCATGTCTGTAAGAGTTCGAAATAGAGAGGAAAGAGCTGTTGAAGAAGGTCTGGACCACAAGGACAAGCTGTCACTTTCAAGCATGGACCACAAGGAGCTGTCACTTTCACCTCTTAGACATATCTGCCTTTTGTCTTCATGTGAATTCAAATTCAAATGAATCCACCTTCCCTCCATTAGATATTTCGAATTGTAATAAGAACTAGGGCTTCTTCTTGTTAGGATTCTCTATATAAAGAGATGTAACAACACTTGTAATACTCAATCAATTGAACAACAATTAGATTCATTCTCTTATTCTCTTGTCTTTCTTTCATGCTATCCTTCTCCCTTATTGTGTCTCTCTCTCAAACACAATAAGAACCAGGAAGAGACATGATCTAGGGTTGCTTCAATGCTCCCTTGTTATGCTCTTGATTAGCTTTTCAATAGCTAAATCAAGAGCTAACTCAAATCTGCTCTTCATGGATATTACAAGAACAACACCTTTTACTTACTGATTCTCTTAATCCTCATGAGTAAACACACTCTATAAGTGATGTTAAGCTCCTGGATAAGTCTCAAATAGATAGGTGCTCTTGTCAAAGCTAAGTAGAACCGGTTCTCACCAAGACAAGCTTGGTGTGGTTCTCTTATGCTCTTCTTCTTAAGGATAACACTTGCTAATTACTGATTCTGTCCAGATTCATGAGTAAACACTCTTGATGAGTAGTTAAGCTCCTGGTCTAGTTTTCATATAGTTAAGTGCTCCTATAAACCACTAGCTTACTGGTTTTGATCTTCTCTAGGCTACAAAGCTCTAATAAAGTTGAATCAGTCTCAAACTAGTTGGTCTCTCTTTAAACAGATTCGATTTAGTCTCCCTTAAATTGTTTCTGTCCAATTATTGTTTCTTGTTCATGAGCTTAGTCTCTTCATTTCCATCATGGAATAAGAGCTAAGTCTCTGAAATCCCAACATGGTATCAGAGCATAAGATTCTAGGATTGAATCAAGCTCAAAAACCAGAGAAAAACAGAGCAAAACTCTGTCCCTTTCTCATTCAAAGCTTCCGCAAATTCAGAGAGTAAACTGAGCAAAACTCAGTCAATGTTCTCAAAACCAAAAGCTCAAACTGAGCAAAACTCAGTCGCTGAACTTCCCCTTCATTCTCTCATTCATGTATACTCTCATTCTCTGCCCATAATCTCTTAATCTGAGCTTATGTATTCATTCATTCATTCTCTCATTCTCTGCATTTTTCTTTCATTCTCTGGTTACTTATACTTCACCTATTCTCTCTGAGTTCTGTCCTTGAAGCTCCTTAGCTCACAATGACTTAAAAATCAGAGTGCATAGCTCCTGATCAAAGCTGTGTTATTTTGAGGATTGTTGTGTGTTTCTTGGTGTTTTTAGGTGGAATGATGAACCAACTAGTGAGGACAGTTTACAAAAGGGCTGGAGTTCAGTTTCTAAGTGGCTGTACCCACTGGCCTTGAGCTTACCTAAGAAGAAGAGGCGTCCAGTAGCTACTACAACAAGTTAGTCAAGGAGAGCATCACAGATTTCTTTGAATGATCAAGTATTGAAGCTGCTTCAAGAAGAGGCAGTGATGGAAGCTTGGATTCAAGGCTTGGTGTGCTTAATTTGAAGCTAACAAAAGGTGGTTAAGGTGTCCATACTTAAGGGAGGCTACAAGTTAAACAACCCATCAAGGCTGTTAAAGCTTCACATAGCTCCAAAGGTCACAGAAAATTTATTAAGAAGCAGCCAAAGAAGAGGAGATAGATATTGGGATTTCAGAGACTTAGCTCTTATTCCATGATGGGAATGAAGAGACTAAGCTCATGAACAAGAAACAATAAATGGACAGAAACAATTTAAGGGAGACTAAATTGAATCTGTTTAAAGAGAGACCAACTAGTTTGAGATTGATTCAACTCTATTAGAGCTTTGTAGCCTAGAGAAGATCAAAACCAGTAAGCTAGTGGTTTATAGGAGCACTTAGCTATATGAAAACTAGACCAGGAGCTTAACTACTCATCAAGAGTGTTTACTCATGAATCTGGACAGAATCAGTAATTAGCAAGTGTTATCCTTAAGAAGAAGAGCATAAGAGAACCGCACCAAGCTTGTCTTGGTGAGAACCGGTTCTACTTAGCTTTGACAAGAACACCTATCTATTTGAGACTTATCCAGGAGCTTAACATCACTTATAGAGTGTGTTTACTCATGAGGATTAATAGAATCAGTAAGTAGAAGGTGTTGTTCTTGTAATATCCATGAAGAGCAGATTTGAGTTAGCTCTTGATTTAGCTATTGAAAAGCTAATCAAGAGCATAACAAGGGAGCATTGAAGCAACCCTAGATCATGTCTCTTCCTGGTTCTTATTGTGTTTGAGAGAGAGACACAATAAGGGAGAAGGATAGCATGAAAGAAAGACAAGAGAATAAGAGAATGAATCTAATTGTTGTTCAATTGATTGAGTATTACAAGTGTTGTTACATCTCTTTATATAGAGAATCCTAACAAGAAGAAGCCCTAGTTCTTATTACAATTCGAAATATCTAATGGAGGGAAGGTGGATTCATTTGAATTTGAATTCACATGAAGAAAAAAGGCAGATATGTCCAAGAGGTGAAAGTGACAGCTCCTTGTGGTCCATGCTTGAAAGTGACAGCTTGTCCTTGTGGTCCAGACCTTCTTCAACAGCTCTTTCCTCTCTATTTCGAACTCTTACAGACATGGCTCTTCTTTTGCACTTTGATAATCTCATCCTTGATAATTCAGACATCCGGACACCCCGGTTTTGCACATTATCAAGATACCCTTGTTTTGCACATTCTGAAGCTTGATTTGGATGTCTCTGATTTTGCACATCTCTTTTGTGCCTTGATAATGCACTTTGAGATGTCCCTGATTTTGCACATTGAGATGAAGTCCCTGATAATGCACTTTGATTGTGCACTTCTCGGGCTTCATCTCAATAGCTGCTCCTCTTCTTGACACACCAAAGATGATTTAGGAGGAGAGTCTTCAGCCTTCCTTAGCTTATGTCCAGCCTTGCCTCTCCATTCCTTCTTCCTCTCTAATACTCCCCCGCAAGCTTGGTCGTCGGGACACTAAAGGACCAAAGGCCAAGCTTGGAGATGCGGGAGCTACCTCATTAAAAACCTCCTTAAGGAAAACCTCATGGGATAAAACCCTAAGGAGGGAAAAAGAGTATAGCTTCCACATGCCCTTGATGTAAGCTTTGACCATTGTTCCTTTGTGCATATGATTTGGCCGGTTCTTTAGATTGCCTTCTCCATCTTGGATCAAGCTTCTCCATTGGACCTTCCATGACCTTGACTCAAGTCTTAGCCTTCCTTCATGCCATTCCTTGAATCCTTTTCTTGTCACCCAATCTGCCCACGGTCTTACTCCTCCTTTAGGTCTCCTAATGAACCTTCACATCAAAGATTCAAGGAAGACTTGTTAAAGTAAAATGCCATGAGTTTTAAGTATATGATTAAGCAATGGATAAGTAACTCAAGGAATTTAAGTGACTGAATGAAGACATAAAAAAAAACAGTGAGAGTTTAGGAGGTTAGCCTTTTCAATCTTTGGTTGTGCTTTGAGAAGAGTCTGATTTTAGGAGTTCCTCTTCGGTTTACTCCATTTCTTTGAGGTTTTACACCTCCCCCGGACTGTTAAGCTTCCTCCAAGCTTGTTGGCTTTAGACCTGGACATGAGCCACGCCTTTAAACCTTCCCTTAAGCCATCTTGAAGTTGGAAGCACCATTTGTGAGTTGATTCATCAGTTGCATAACCGGTTCTAACTCCTCTTCTTTGGCTGCTCCTTAATAACTTTTCTGTGACCTTTGGAGCTATGTGAAGCCTTAACAGCCTTGATGGGTTGTTTAACTTGTAGCCTCCCTTTAGTATGGACACCTTAACCACCTTTTGTTAGCTTCAGATTAAGCACACCAAGCCTTGAACCCAAGCTTCCATCACTGCCTCTTCTTGAAACAGCTTCAATACTTGATTATCCAAGAAATCAGTGTGAGCTTTCCCTTGACTAACTTGTTGCAGCAGCTACTGGACACCATTTTCTCCTTGGGTAAGCTCAAGACCAGTGGGTACAGCCACTTAGAAACTGAACTCTAGCCCTTTTGTAAACTGTCCTCACTAGTAGGATTCAAAATTCCACCTAAAAACACCAAGAGAACACACAACAATCCTCAAAATAACACAGCTTTGATCAGGAGCTATGTACTCTGATTTTTAAGTCATTGTGAGCTAAGGAGCTTCAAGGACAGAACTCAGAGAGAATGAGTGAAGTATGGTAATCAGAGAATGAAAGAAAAATGCAGAGAATGAGAGAATGAATGCATGAACACATAAGCTCAGATTAAGAGATTATGGGCAGAGAATGAGAGTATACATGAATGAGAGAATGAAAGGGAAGTTCAGGGACTGAGTTTTGCTCAGTTTGAGCTTTTGGTTTTGAGAACATTGACTGAGTTTTGCTCAGTTTACTCTCTGAATTTGCGGAAGCTTTGAATGAGAAAGGGACAGAGTTTTGCTCTGTTTTTCTCTGGTTTTTGAGCTTGATTCAATCCTAGAATCTTATGCTCTGATACCATGTTGGGATTTCAGAGACTTAGCTCTTATTCCATGATGGGAATGAAGAGACTAAGCTCATGAACAAGAAACAATAAATGGACAGAAACAATTTAAGGGAGACTAAATTGAATTTGTTTAAAGAGAGACCAACTAGTTTGAGATTGATTCAACTCTATTAGAGCTTTGTAGCCTAGAGAAGATCAAAACCAGTAAGCTAGTGGTTTATAGGAGCACTTAGCTATATGAAAACTAGACCAGGAGCTTAACTACTCATCAAGAGTGTTTACTCATGAATCTGGACAGAATCAGTAATTAGCAAGTGTTATCCTTAAGAAGAAGAGCATAAGAGAACCGCACCAAGCTTGTCTTGGTGAGAACCGGTTCTACTTAGCTTTGACAAGAACACCTATCTATTTGAGACTTATCCAGGAGCTTAACATCACTTATAGAGTGTGTTTACTCATGAGGATTAAGAGAATCAGTAAGTAGAAGGTGTTGTTCTTGTAATATCCATGAAGAGCAGATTTGAGTTAGCTCTTGATTTAGCTATTGAAAAGCTAATCAAGAGCATAACAAGGGAGCATTGAAGCAACCCTAGATCATGTCTCTTCCTGGTTCTTATTGTGTTTGAGAGAGAGACACAATAAGGGAGAAGGATAGCATGAAAGAAAGACAAGAGAATAAGAGAATGAATCTAATTGTTGTTCAATTGATTGAGTATTACAAGTGTTGTTACATCTCTTTATATAGAGAATCCTAACAAGAAGAAGCCCTAGTTCTTATTAGAATTCGAAATATCTAATGGAGGGAAGGTGGATTCATTTGAATTTGAATTCACATGAAGACAAAAGGCAGATATGTCCAAGAGGTGAAAGTGACAGCTCCTTGTGGTCCATGCTTGAAAGTGACAGCTTGTCCTTGTGGTCCAGACCTTCTTCAACAGCTCTTTCCTCTCTATTTCGAACTCTTACAGACATGGCTCTTCTTTTGCACTTTGATAATCTCATCCTTGATAATTCAGACATCCGGACACCCCGGTTTTGCACATTATCAAGATACCCTTGTTTTGCACATTCTGAAGCTTGATCTGGATGTCTCTGATTTTGCACATCTCTTTTGTGCCTTGATAATGCACTTTGAGATGTCCCTGATTTTGCACATTGAGATGAAGTCCCTGATAATGCACTTTGATTGTGCACTTCTCGGGCTTCATCTCAATAGCTGCTCCTCTTCTTGACACACCAAAGATGATTTAGGAGGAGAGTCTTCAGCCTTCCTTAGCTTATGTCCAGCCTTGCCTCTCCATTCCTTCTTCCTCTCTAATATTAGAACCGGTTATGCAACTGATGAATCAACTCACAAATGGTGCTTTCAACTTCAAGATGGCTTAAGGGAAGGATTAAAGGCGTGGCTCATGTCCAGGTCTAAAGCCAACAAGCTTGGAGAAAGCTTAACAGTCCGGGGGAGGTGTAAAACCTCAAAGAAAAGGAGTAAACCGAAGAGGAACTCTAAAATCAGACTCTTCTCAAAACACAACCAAGGATTGAAAAGGCTAAACTCCTAAACTCTCACTGTTTTTTTTAAAGTCTTCATTCAATCACTTAAATTCCTTGAGTTTACTTATCCATTGCTTAATCATATACTTAAAACTCATGGCATTTTACTTTAACAAGTCTTCCTTGAATCTTTGATGTGAAGGTTCATTAGGAGACTTAAAGGAGGAGTAAGACCGTGGGCAGATTGGGTGACAAGGAAAGGATTCAAGGAATGGCATGAAGGAAAGCTAAGACTTGAGTCAAGGTCATGGAAGGTCCAATGGAGAAGCTTGATCTAAGATGGAGAAGGCAATCTAAAGAACCGGCCAAATCATATGCACAAAGGAACAATGGTCAAAGCTTACATCAAGGGCATGTGGAAGCTATACTCTTTTTCCCTCCTTAGGGTTTTATCCCATGAGGTTTTCCTTAAGGAGGTTTTTAATGAGGTAGCTCCCGCATCTCCAAGCTTGGCCTTTGGTCCTTTAGTGTCCTGACGCCCAAGCTTGCGGGGGAGTATTAGAGAGGAAAAAGGAATGGAGAGGCAAGGCTGGACATAAGCTAAGGAAGGCCGAAGACTCTCCTCCTAAATCATCTTTGGTGTGTCAAGAAGAGGAGCAGCTATTGAGATGAAGCCCGAGAAGTGCACAATCAAAGTGCATTATCAGGGACTTCATCTCAATGTGCAAAATCAGGGACATCTCAAAGTGCATTATCAAGGCACAAAAGAGATGTGCAAAATCAGGGACATTCGGATCAAGCTTCAGAATGTGCAAAACAAGGGTATCTTGATAATGTGCAAAACCGGGGTGTCCGGATGTCTGAATTATCAAGGATGAGATTATCAAAGTGCAAAAGAAGAGCCATGTCTGTAAGAGTTCGAAATAGAGAGGAAAGAGCTGTTGAAGAAGGTCTGGACCACAAGGACAAGCTGTCACTTTCAAGCATGGACCACAAGGAGCTGTCACTTTCACCTCTTGGACATATCTGCCTTTTGTCTTCATGTGAATTCAAATTCAAATGAATCCACCTTCCCTCCATTAGATATTTCGAATTGTAATAAGAACTAGGGCTTCTTCTTGTTAGGATTCTCTATATAAAGAGATGTAACAACACTTGTAATACTCAATCAATTGAACAACAATTAGATTCATTCTCTTATTCTCTTGTCTTTCTTTCATGCTATTCTTCTCCCTTATTGTATCTCTCTCTCAAACACAATAAGAACCAGGAAGAGACATGATCTAGGGTTGCTTCAATGCTCCCTTGTTATGCTCTTGATTAGCTTTTCAATAGCTAAATCAAGAGCTAACTCAAATCTGCTCTTCATGGATATTACAAGAACAACACCTTTTACTTACTGATTCTCTTAATCCTCATGAGTAAACACACTCTATAAGTGATGTTAAGGTCCTGGATAAGTCTCAAATAGATAGGTGCTCTTGTCAAAGCTAAGTAGAACCGGTTCTCACCAAGACAAGCTTGGTGCGGTTCTCTTATGCTCTTCTTCTTAAGGATAACACTTGCTAATTACTGATTCTGTCCAGATTCATGAGTAAACACTCTTGATGAGTAGTTAAGCTCCTGGTCTAGTTTTCATATAGTTAAGTGCTCCTATAAACCACTAGCTTACTGGTTTTGATCTTCTCTAGGCTACAAAGCTCTAATAGAGTTGAATCAGTCTCAAACTAGTTGGTCTCTCTTTAAACAGATTCGATTTAGTCTCCCTTAAATTGTTTCTGTCCAATTATTGTTTCTTGTTCATGAGCTTAGTCTCTTCATTTCCATCATGGAATAAGAGCTAAGTCTCTGAAATCCCAACAAAAAGAAGTGTTCTACCAAAACGCTCAGAGTCTTATCCACTCCAAAATGTCCCATGAGTCCACCACCATGTGCTTCCTTGATCAACAAGTCTCGCATAGAACCCTGTGGAACACACAAACGTTTTTCCCTAAACAAATAACCATTATGTAAGTAGAAGGAACCTGTTGGGGCAGTGGTACAATCTTGATAGACTGAACCGAAGTCTGGATCATCCTTATATGCATCCTTAAGGTGTTCAAACCCTAAGACCTTAGCCTCCAAAGTTGTGATCAGCATGTGTCGCCTTGAGAGTGCGTCAACCACAACATTCTCTTTGCCCTTCTTATACTTTATCACATATGGGAATGCTTCTACAAACTCCATCCACTTAGCATGTCTTCTCTTCAGTGTGGTTTGTCCTCTAAGGTGCTTCAAAGTCTCATGATCAGTATGTAAGACAAACTCCTTGGACAGAAGATAGTGCTGCCATGTCTCCAACGACCTCACTAGCGCATAGAGTTCCTTGTCGTACGTTGGGTAGTTCAAGCTGGCTCCACTTAGTTTCTCACTGAAGTAGGCTACTGGACGCCCTCCTTGAGTTAGCACGGCTCCAATACCTAAGCCTGAAGCATCACATTCAACCTCAAAAGTTTTGTTAAAATCAGGTAATACCAAAACTGGTGCATGTGTCAAACGATCCTTGAGTCTGCTGAACGCGTCCTCTTGAGCTGATCCCCACTGAAATGCTACGTCCTTCTTGATCACAGCAGTGAGAGGGGCGGCTATAGTACTGAAATCTTTGACAAAACGCCGGTAGAAGCTTGCCAATCCGTGGAAACTCCTGACTTGTCCTATGTTGTTTGGTCTCGGCCATTCTTGGATTGCTTTGATCTTCTCTTGATCAACCTGTAAACCTTTGGAACTGACAACAAAACCTAAGAAAACCACTTCATTAGTACAAAAGGAGCACTTCTTAAGATTACCATATAGGCTTTCTTTTCGAAGTGTGTCAAGGACTAGCTCAAGATGCTTCTGGTGATCCTCAAACGATTTGCTATAAACCAATATATCATCAAAGTAAACTACTACAAATTTACTGATGTAAGCTCTTAGAACCTGATTCATTAGCCTCATGAAGGTGCTGGGTGCATTGGTCAGGCCAAATGGCATGACTAACCACTCATAGAGCCCCTGCTTAGTCTTGAAAACAGTCTTCCATTCGTCACCTTCTTTCATTCTTACTTGATGGTATCCACTCCTAAGATCAATCTTTGAAAACACATTAGATCCAGATAGTTCATCAAGCATATCATCTAACCTTGGAATTGGATGTCGATATTTTATGGTGATGTTGTTGATTGCTCTGCAGTCTACACACATCCTCCAAGTTCCATCTTTCTTTGGCACTAAGAGAACTGGTACAGCACACGGACTCAAGCTTTCTCTAATGTAACCTTTCTCCATTAAGTCTTGAATCTGCTTCTCCAACTCCTTAGTCTCTGTTGGGTTCATACGGTAAGCTGGACGGTTGGGCAATGGTACACCGGGAACTAGATCAATCTGATGCTCTATTCCTCTAATAGGTGGTAATCCAGCCGGTATCTCTTCAGGGAACACATCTTTGTATCGGTCAAGCAGTGATACAATCTCTGGTACAAGCACATTATCCTGTGAACCTGTAATCAACACATCTCTAAACACCATTAGTAGCACCGTTTCTTTTCGCTCTAAAGCCTTATAGACAGTACTAGGCGTGATGTAAAGGTTAGTTTTACTTACCTTGGCCTCAGCAGCAAATTTGGATTGCATCTCATGTACCTCTTGAGGAGATAATGGAGCAAGCTGGAATTTGCGCTTGTCATGCGTGAAGGAATGAGTATTGGTGCGTCCGTTGTGTATGACTTCTCTATCAAATTGCCATGGTCTGCCGAGAAGCATATGGCCTACTTGCATTGGGACAACATCGCACAAGACTTCATCCTCATACTTCCCTATCTTGAACTGAATCAGGACTTGCTCATGTATCCTGATCTCGGTGCTTGAATCTAACCATCTAAGGCGGTATGGCCTCGGATGTTGGGTTGTCTTCAAACCTAGCTTTTCCACCATAATCTTGCTAGCAGCATTAGTATTGAAATGGAGATCACATAGTGAGCTATATTGAATATAGTGAACTATACTGGATGTGAGCTATATTGAATATAGTGAACTATACTGGACGTGAGCTATATTGAGTAAAGATCATATAGTGAACTATATTCAGAAGAAGACAAAAACAGTCACACTTTTATGACCGTTGAAACTCACTTGCTTTTAATTCTTTGTAAACCCTAGAGTAACTAGTATATATATTTGTTGTAACCTGTTTAATAATATACAGAGAATTATTCTTCTCTTACAGCCGCTCTTTTACTCTCTTTCTCTCTAGTGCACAAGAACCTTAATTTGGTTCTTTGTGTGTTCTTCACAATTTTACTTCATTCTACCTTATTCTCTCAATCTCAATCTCATATTCTTACATGGTATCAGAGCTTTAAGCTTCTGTACCTCATTTACTTCCGCTGAATCTTATAAAATCCTGTTCTTGAGCTCTTAAGCTGTTAAGTTTATTTCTCAGTTCTTATAAGCTCTTCTAAGGTTTAAGCTCATTTCTTTTGCTTCCTGTGTTCTCTGTGAGTTGAGAAATCTCTATTTCATCTTGAATACTCCCTCCTTGCTTCATATCAGTTCAGCAATGGAGAACTCAAGAGTTGTGATTCCTGTGATTTTGAAAGGCTCAAACTACATTGTTTGGGCTAGGATGGTAAAATCTGCACTTGGAGGCAGAGGTCTGTGGAAGTATATCCTGAGTGAAACTGCTCCACAGAAGGTATTTAAGGCCAAGTCCGAAGCTGAAGCCAAGAAAGGAGCTGAGGCAGAGACTAAAGGCATTGATGAGTCTCTTGAAGAGGCGGCTGAAGCAGAAGAAGAGGCGTGGATGCAAGGGGACCAGAATGTGCTTTCTATACTCCAAAGCTCACTGGACCAGCACCTATTGGAAGCCTACTCTTACTGTGTGACTTCTAAGCAGCTGTGGAATACTCTTGAGAAGGTTTATGGGAATAAATCAAATTTAACAAGAGTCTTTGAAGTAAAGCTGGCCATTAACAATCTCCAGCAAGAAGATATGGAGTTTAAAGCTCATTTTGGGAAGTTTAGCTCACTGTGGTCAGAGTTGGAGATGCTGAGGCCACCAAGAAGTGATCCTTTGGTATTGCAAGAAAGGAGAGAGCAAGATAAAGTCTTTGCTCTTCTACTCACCTTGAACTCATCCTATAATTCCTTGATCAAGCATATCCTAAGGGCAGAGACTCTACCTGATATTGATGATGTGTGTGGGCAAATTCAGAAGGAACAAGGCTCATTTGGGTTGTTCAAAGGAAAAGGAGAGCTGGTAACAGCAAACAAGGGGCTGTACAAGGCTGATGAGAGGAAAAACTATGGAGGTGACCAGAGAGGAGTCGCGATGTGTGATTTTTGCAAGAAGAGTGGGCATTTGAAGGACAGATGTTGGCGCCTTCACCCTAACCTCAGACTCTCTTTTCACAACAATAGGTTCAAAGATCAAAGGGCAAACTACTCATATGGTGCAGCTGGGCCAGGTTCTTCTTCAATACAGCAATGTGATGAAGGAAGAGCAATGATGGTTCATCAAGCACCAGCTGTGACTACTCAGAATGATGTGGTAAGAAGGTCAGACCTTGAGGCTCTCATCAAAGCTCTCAAGGAGAACTCTGGTATGACCCTTGGTACTTCTCTTTTTGCATCAAACAAACTGAAACCTTTGATTATTGATTCAGGAGCCTCTCATCATATGATAAGTGATTCTAAGTTGATAAACTCTGGTATGACCCTTGTCACATTCATTGATGAAAAATCTAAATATACTTGGATAACACTGATGCAAACTAAGGATAGGGTGCTAGAAGCTTTTATGAACTTCCAAAGTCATGTTACTAACCATTTCAATGCTAAGATCAAAATTTTTAGATCAGACAACGGTGGTGAGTACACAAGTAATGCCTTCAAACAACATTTGTCAAAGTATGGAATTCTTCATCAAACTAGCTGTCCTTATACTCCACAACAAAATGGGGTGGCTGAGAGAAAGAATAGACATTTAATGGAGGTCGCAAGGTCCATGATGTTCTACAAGAAGGTTCCTAAGAAGTTTTGGGGAGATGCAGTCATGACGGCTTGTTATTTGATCAACAGAACTCCCACAAGAGTTCTTAAGGATCAATCTCCATTTCAGGTACTAAACAAGACCAATCCATTAGTTAACCACTTACGTGTGTTTGGGTGTATTTGCTTTGTGTTAATACCAGGGGAACAGAGAGATAAGTTGGATGCTAAGAGTACCAAAGCTATGTTCATTGGTTACTCCACAACACAAAGAGGATACAAGTGTTATGTACCTGAAACAAGGAAGGTTTTAATCTCCAGAGATGTGAAATTCATGGAGACAAAGAACTTCTATGATGAAGAGAATTGGGACAGCTTGAAGGATCTTCCTACTTCTCAATCAGATAGAGCTGCTAACTTGAGAAGAATCATGGAGAGTCTTGGCATTAGTGTACCACAAGAACCGGTTAAAACAAGCACACAACCTACTCCAGTCTCGGATGCACCTGTGGAAGACTCACAACAACCCCATCTTGATCGTGAGGGGGACACATCAGAATCAGAATCAGGGCAAGAAGAACCGCAGCAAACTGAATCAGAATCAGGGCAAGAATCAGGGCAAGAAGAACCGCAGCAAACTGATTCTGCTACACACAATCAAGCTGGTGTTGAAGAGCATGAAGAACATGAGTTAGAAATTGAGGGAGTGGGTGATCAGAATGAGGAGATTGTGCAGCCAATGAACCAACAGATTCAAGCATTAAGGAGGAGTACAAGGGAGAAAAAGGATCCATCAGAATGGATGAAGACTAGAGTGTTCTTCAACAGCAATGCAGTAGCTCATCCCATTCAAGCCGTTTGCAGTTTAGCTCAAGTACCTTTGGAGCATCAAGTGTTTATTGGAAAGCTGGATCAAGAAGAAGTACCAACAACCTATGAAGAAGCAAAGGGAGATAAGAGATGGATGCAGGCTGTGGATGAAGAGATCAAAGCAATGGAGAACAATGAGACTTGGTATGAATCTGAACTCCCTAGAGGAAAGAAGGCAGTAACTTCTAAATGGGTTTTCACTATCAAGTATAGAAGTGATGGAGAAGTGGAGAGATACAAAGCAAGGCTGGTTGCAAGAGGCTTTACTCAAACCTATGGAAAAGATTACTTAGACACTTTTGCACCAGTGGCTAAGCTTCACACGGTTAGGATCATCTTGTCTTTAGCAACAAACCTTGATTGGGAACTTTGGCAAATGGATGTCAAGAATGCATTCCTTCAAGGAGAGCTTGAAGATGAGGTATACATGAGACCACCTTCTGGTCTTGAGAGCATTGTGAAACCAGGGAAGGTTCTAAGGCTCAAGAAAGCTATCTATGGACTCAAGCAATCACCTAGAGCGTGGTACCATAAGTTGAGCTCAACCCTTATGCAAAGAGGATTTAAGAGGTCTGAAGGAGATCATACTTTGTTCACTCTACAAGATCAGGAAGGTATCATTGTTATCCTTGTTTATGTGGATGACATTATCATTTCAGGGAGTAACAAGTCAGGTATTCAAGAAACTAAAGCCTATCTTAAATCTGTGTTTGACATTAAGGATCTCGGTACTCTAAAGTATTTCCTTGGGATAGAAGTTTGTCGGTCTGATGAAGGACTCTTCTTATCTCAAAGGAAGTACACACTTGATTTGTTGTCTGAAGCAGGAAAGATTGGATCAAAACCAGCTAAGACACCATTGGAAGAAGGCTACAAAGTCATAAGAGAGGGGGAGCTTGAAGACAGGCCATTTGAGGATATCACTCACTATAGAAGGATTGTTGGTAAGCTAATCTACTTAACCATAACCAGACCTGATTTGTGCTTTGCTGTGAATCAGATAAGTCAACATATGCAAGCACCAAAGATGCACCATTGGAACATGGTTGAAAGGATACTCAGATATCTAAGTGGCACTCCGGGTCAAGGTATTTGGATGGGCTGCAATCAAAGCACAGAGATAGTTGGGTATTGTGATGCAGATTGGGCAGGAGATAGAGTGGACAGAAGGTCAACGATTGGATATTGCACTTTCATTGGAGGCAATCTAGTTACTTGGAAGAGTAAGAAGCAGAAGATAGTCTCTTGTTCAAGTGCTGAAGCTGAGTATAGAGCAATGAGGAAGTTGGTGACCGAGTTAGCATGGATAAAAGGCCTTCTTGCAGATTTGGGGATTGTAACAGCCAAGCCTATCACCATGCATTGTGATAATCAAGCAGCCATTCATATTGCATCAAATTCAGTCTTCCATGAAAGGACCAAGCACATAGAAGTGGATTGTCACAAAGTGAGGCAGATGATTGAGCAAGGAGTGGTGTTACCATGCTATACAAGAAGTGAAGAACAATTAGCTGATGTGTTTACCAAGGCAGCTAGTTTAAAGGTGTGTGAGTCAATTCACACCAAGCTCGGACTTGTGGAGCTGCCGGAATCCTCTAAAGCCTTGGAGACTACACTCTTTTTCCCTTCATGAAGTTTTATCCCAAGTGGTTTTCTTCATGAAGGTTTTTAATGAGATAGATCTCCTTTGCTGTTCCAAGCTTGATTCATCTCTTGAATTCAAGCTTGAGGGGGAGTATTGAAATGGAGATCACATAGTGAGCTATATTGAATATAGTGAACTATACTGGATGTGAGCTATATTGAATATAGTGAACTATACTGGACGTGAGCTATATTGAGTAAAGATCATATAGTGAACTATATTCAGAAGAAGACAAAAACAGTCACACTTTTATGACCGTTGAAACTCACTTGCTTTTAATTCTTTGTAAACCCTAGAGTAACTAGTATATATATTTGTTGTAACCTGTTTAATAATATACAGAGAATTATTCTTCTCTTACAGCCGCTCTTTTACTCTCTTTCTCTCTAGTGCACAAGAACCTTAATTTGGTTCTTTGTGTGTTCTTCACAATTTTACTTCATTCTACCTTATTCTCTCAATCTCAATCTCATATTCTTACAATTAGTACAAGATCCACCATCAATTATGAGACTACATACCTTGTTCTGAACTGAACATCGAGTGAAAAACAAGTTTTCTCTCTGGATGGTGTCTGGGTCACTCAAGGCACTCAATGCCCTGCAAACAACTAACATCTCTCCTGTCTCGGAAAATGCTACTTCCTCTTCTGAATCCGCAGCTTCAAGGTGTTCCTCTTCATCTTGAGACTCATATCCTCCATCAGGTGTTAAGATCATAACTCGTTGATTTGGACAATCTCGTGCATAGTGACCTTTACCCTGACACTTGAAAGAAGTTATGTCTCGCGCTCTTGTATTAGTGGTTGAAGACTTACCTGAGTCAGTACGGTTGTTCCTTGGAGCGTCATAAGCTGACCTCTTATCTTGGGAACCTGAGGCAACAGTCTTGCCTTTGTCAAGGTTCTTAGCTTGCGGTGCACTCCATGAGCTAGGTCTTGAGCGAGTCGCTGCCGTTGTCTTTCTCTTGATTCCTTGTTCAGCCTGCACGGCTGCATGCAACAAATCATTAAGATCATGACAAGGTTGACGTTCTACCTTTCTAGCAATCCGGTCATTGAGTTCATCTATGAAATGGCCCATGAGAACTTCTTCACTCTCGTCCAACGCCATCCGGTTCTTGAGTTGTTCAAACTCTTCGTAGTACTCCTCAACACTCTTGTTCTTCTGTGACAGCTGCCTGAACTGCTTTTGCATATCTCTGTGGTAATGAGGTGGCACAAAGCGCCTCCTGAAGTTGTACTTCATGGCTGCCCAGGTTGTGATCCGCTCAAAGTTGTTTCGCCTACGGTCTTGGACTTCTCTGTCCCACCAAGTTAAGGCATGGTCCGTGAGTTGAGCCGAAGCTAGAGCTATCTTCTTCTGGTCATTGTACTCGTAGTAGTCAAAGATGTACTCCATACGCCTCTCCCAATCAAGGTATGCTTCCGGATTAACCCTACCTGCAAAAGTTGGCACAGTTAGTTTCAAATCTTTTGCAAAGTTACGGTTTACCTCTTGTTGTGGTTGGCGATCACGGCGGTGATGTTGATGATCTCGGTTCCTCCCTCCTGCTCCTGCATTCAGAGTATTCTCACTCTCATCATCATCCGACTGCTCATCATTCCTTGGAAGTTCTAGTCGTCCAACCCTTTGATCAATCCGTCCGATCTGAGCCGACAAGTCGTTCTTCATGGCTTGTAGCGCTTCTAGTAGAGCTGCATTAGGGTCGACGTGGTCTCCTGCCATTGGTTTCCTGTTCCTATACACACTAGAGCAAGCGATCAAGTGACTAGGGAACAAAAGGCACAAAATAAGGAGAAAGATCCTAAGCAAACCTATGATAACTTGTGATACAAGCGATGCGTCAAGGACTGATACAAGTGAAGGCTCGGTTACAAGTAAAATAAATCACGCTCGGTTTTGACAAAAAGTATTTTGGAAAGTTGTAAACCGATTTGATTAAATATAGGAGATCTTTAGAAATTTGAAAAGATTTGGAAAACTTTCTTTTTTTTTTTTTTTTTTTGAAAACGAGATTTAGTAAAAATAGGAACTAGAAAATCTTAAAATATGGAAAATATTTTTGAAATCTTTGGAAAAGGAAATGAACACTTTGAACCAAAAATTCAAATGGGAAAATCGGATCAAAAGATCACACTTCTTCTTCTTCGTAAATCTTTTTTTTTTTAATGCAAAAATGAAGAACTAAAACAAGAACACGAAGCAAACTTTTTTTTTTTTTTTTTGAAAGTTGAAAACGAGTGCAAGAAAAGAAAAGCTTTGATTCTAAAACCCTAAGATTGACAAGAGAATTCGCTTATTGGCTCAAGCACAAAGAAGTGATTCCTAACTTGATTCAAGGATGTAGATCAACAATGAAACTAGATGAAACAAAAGACTTTTTATGGTTTTTTTTTTCGAAAGTAAAAATCGAAAGCTATAAACTAGATTGCAAAGAAACCGAAAGGAAAAGGGATAGATACACCTGATCTAGGAACCTTTCGGCTCTGATACCAGATGATGCAAGATGGAAGCGTGTTTGACGTAGAACAGGGACTGAGGTCTCTCTATTCTAGATCGTGGGTGATATGGTGGTAAGATGGATTCAAACCTCGGGTCTCTAGACTCCTTAGAATGAACGTGAGATGATTGAATGGATAAAAGATGGATTGATTGTCGCCACACAAGAGATGAAGGATCTTGTGATAAGACTGAATCTAAGGTCGCTTGATATGACTCACAAGAAAGCTTAGAATCGAAAAGGTGTTTTCTCTCAAAGAAGAAGAACTGCGTTATTGTATTGATATTTGGTAAATGATACACGGCTGCTAAGGATCCTTATAAAGGGGATCGTGCAGCTGTTGCCTTCTAGGGCAGAAAACCTAATTACAACGGCTACTAAATACTAAAATATCCTATGGTCCGACTTTAAAGTAATACAGGGAAACTTGACTCACTTAACGACTAATACAGACTCTGACTCAGACAACTAATGTAATACTTGGACCTGCAAAATGAACAAACACAATATATGAATTGAAATCATACCTTATTGAGCGTGTGTGGCCGTCCATGGTTGGGCCTACGTGGGCTGAATTGAGAAGATCATCATCGAGTCTTCAATTGTCTTCATTTGATCTTCTAAACGCTCCACTTGATAATCTTGAGCTAGGAGACTCTGAATGGACGTGTTGAACAGTGATCTGAGTCTTCTAGTTCCTGATCTTGTCCTCGGAGGATCTCTCATGGTCGTCACGTCTTGAGCAGCAGGTACTTCTTCTAGGTCTTCTAGACGTAACTCTACGCTTGAGTCAATGCTTGAGTTGATGCTTGAGTCAATGTCCTCATCACTCACCTTTCCTTCCAAACAACCCAAAGGATCCTTGCTCCTTTTGGATTTGTGCACACACTTCATCTAGGTTGGGAAGAGTTTCTGCCCTCAACATGTGTGTGATAAGACCATTGTAAGCTGGATTGAGGGTTAGCAAGAGTGCAAACACCTTGTCTTGTTCCCTCCTCTCATTTAGAACCTGTGGATCAACTGTTGGTGGCCTCAGCATTTCCAACTCTGCCCACAATGATCTGAACTTCCCAAAGTGTTGCTTGAACTCCATATCTTCTTGGCTCAGATTATTGATGGCCATCTTCACTTCAAACACCCTACTGAGGTTAGACATGTTGCCATAGACCTTGTACAAGGTGTCCCATAAGTCTTTGCAGCTCTCACAGTAAGAGTAAGCTTCCAACAGGGAAGGTTCAAGGGAGCTTTGAAGTATGGACAGCACATGTTGGTCTCCTTGGATCCATGCTTCTTCATCTTCAAGGGCTGCTTCTTCAACAGCTTCCTCATCAGCCTTAGCCTCAGCCTCAGCTTCTCCTTTAGGAGCTTCACCTTTGGGCTCAACTTTCTTCATCTTCATTGGAGCAGTGTCACATAAGACATGCTTCCACAAGCCTCTTCCACCAAGAGCACTTTTGGCCATTCTAGCCCACACCAAGTAGTTGGCTCCTTTAAGAGTCACTGGAATAATCACCCTTGAGTTCTCCATGACTGAGCAGAGAGGGAATATCAAGAGAAAATGGTTTCAAAAGGTTTAGAACAAAAGAGAGAAGAACCGGGTAGAGTATTAAGCGTAAGGGAGTTTAAGAACAGAAAAGTTTGAATCAAGAATCAGAGATTTTCAAGAGTGTAAGGAGTGTTGCGGAAGAGAGAATAGGTTCAGGAGCTTAAGAGCTCTGATACCATGTTAGTTTTTGAGTGTAGAAGGGATTGTATGAAGAGAGAAGCTCTTAGAACCGTTTAGGGTTCTTAGAGCGAGAGAACTAGGTTAACCGAGAGAGTAAAGAGTTTGGAGCTTGGGAATGAGTTTCCCTTAACTTGTATTGATGTTCAAGGTTTACAATGCTTAAATAGAGATGCTACTAGGGTTCTGGACACTTAAAACAATAAACAAAGGAGAAGAAGACAAGAGAGAGGTAACGGCTCCAAGGTAGATAGCGACAGCACACTGAGGAGAGAGAAAGGTGTGTTCTGTCTTGGGATCAGTCTTCCTGCGCTTCTGATCAACTTCAGACAAGTTGGTACTATGTTGGGGACATAACCAAACTATAAACCATCTAAGTCACATGTTTGTTTAGTCCCCAAATTCAAACCAATGCACAAGACCTCATCCGGCTCTTTTCCCTCTCATAAACCCTAACCGGCTATCTTCCTTGTCAAACACTTCTTGTACTTCTTTCTTCTTCATTTCAACATTAGGAACCCATTCAGCATCAAGAGCACCCATAAAGACCTTGTGCTTAGTAGGGAAGTGAGCAAGTGTGCAAACAGCTTGTGTTGGATGAGCTACTGCCTTGCAATTGTAGTAAACCCTAGTCTTCTTCCATTCATATGGGTCCTTTCTCTCTCTAGTACTTCTTCTAAGCACTTGAACCGGCTGTTGTTGTTGCACAACCTCAGGTTCCTCTTGTACAGCTTCATGTTCCTCTTGTACAGCTTCAGGTTCCATTTGTTAGCCAACTATCTCTTCTCTATCATCTTGATCATGCGTGGCAGAACCATCAGGTTGTGGTTCTTCTTGTGATTCTCCATTGCCCTCCTCATGATCAAGGTGAGTAGATTCATCCACAATGTAAGTTTCCTCAGCCGGTTTGTCCACTTGAGTCTCCTCATTCCTTTTGGGCTGCGCAATCCCAAGGCTCTCTAGGATCATCCTCAGGTTGTTGGCACGGTCAGAGGGGTTATTAGGAAGGTCCTTAAGGTTCTCCCAGCTCTTCTCCTCATAGAAACCCTTTGACTCCACAAACTTGACATCTCTAGAGACCAATACCCTTCTAGTTTCAGGTACATAGCACTTGTAACCTTTTTGGCTTGTTGAATATCCAATGAACATTGCCTTAACACTCTTATGATCAAGCTTATCTCTCTGATCTCCTGGTTTTAAAACAAAACACAAACATCCAAACACACGTAAGTGATGAATTGAAGGTTTAGTTTTGTTCAATACCTGATATGGTGAAGCATCTTGTAGAACTCTGGTGGGTGTCCTATTGATTAGATAACAAGCAGACATCACAACATCACTCCAAAACCTCTTGGGAACATTTGTATGAAACATAATTGATCTGGCCACCTCCATCAAGTGTCTAATCTTCCTCTCAGCCACACCATTCTGTTGTGGAGTGTATGGACAGCTTGTTTGGTGAATGATCCCATGTTTTGCAAGATGATGTTTGAATGCATTGCTTGTGTATTCCCCACCATTATCTGACCTAAATATCTTAATCTTGGCATTGAAATTGTTAGATACATAGGTTTGAAAGTTTATGAATGCTTCTAACACTCTATCTTTAGATTGAATCAAAGTTAACCAAGTATACGTGGATTTCTCATCAATGAATGTCACAAAATACTTATGATTCTCTCTAGAGACACATGGAGCAGTCCAAACATCAGAGTGAACAAGATCAAAGCAGTTTGCATACACGGTTTTAGAACTAGGGAAGACTGATTTGCAATGTTTTCCAAGGATACAAGCTTCACAATCATCATTTTTAAAAGAAACAAAGGGCAACATTAAACCTAAGGCACGAGAGTGAGGGTGACCAAGTCTAGCATGCCAAACAGAATCATAAACTAGAGTAGAACTAAAAACAGAAGCAGATAATTCAGATGCAAGGTTGGTGTCTTCAAGCATGTATAACTCATCCTTTGTCACACCCTTTCCAAGCAACTTACTTGTCTTAATATCCTGAAAAATCACATCATTAGGACTAAAAATAACATTGCATTTAAGATCAGTAGCAACTCTCTTAACACTTAGCAAGTTTGATGTAAAACTAGGCATGTAAATATTGATCATGATTAGAACAGATGTGCAATCTTGTGTATTATCAAAATGGGAATTCTGAAGTACATATGTCACCGACGGTGTCGGCGACATGGATGCTGAAGTGAAGTATGGAAGAGTTATATTCTATCATCGATGATAGAATAGAATCGACGACATCATCGATGATGTCATGGACGGTTCTATTATATCCGTTGGTGATTCACATAGAATAGAAGACGCGGACAGACTCTCTTCTTTTGGATTCAAATTCAAATTGTTTCATTTTCCCCCTAATGCTTATTTCGAAATGTAAACCCATTTAGGGTCTCCTTATGCTCTCCTCCTCTATATAAGGAGATGTAACACAAGCTCAATAACATTAATCTCTTAAGATGTTTTAATCTCTAAATCTATCATTATTCTCTCTTATTTTTGCTCAAGAACACTCAAGAACACTCATGCTTAATCTCTAAATCTATCATGGTATCAGAGCTAAGATCTCTATTTTCTTGATTCTCTCTTTATTTCACCATTCTCTCACTCTTAAAATCATTAATCTTCAGTTCTTCACTCTCTGTCTGAAATCTCTTTGTCCCTAAATCTCTCACGGTTTTCCCTAAATCTCTCACTCTTACTCTCTGTCCTAAATCCTAAGTCTTGCACCAACCCTCAGTCTCTCAGTCCTTATTCTTTTCTCGGTCTTAAAACCCTAGCAGTGGTTCTCATCTCAGCTATTCAAGCTTTTATCTACTCTCTTCAGTCATTCACCATGGAAGACTCTACTCATTTCAGCTCCAGCATGAGGCCTACTGTTGTTCCTGTTGTGCTCAAAGGGATTAACTACAGGACATGGCAGAGGACCAACAAGACTGCCATTTGTGGAAGAGGATTGTGGGATCACATTTTGGAGGATAAAACTCCAACTGAAGAAGATGAAGCCAAGAAGAAGGATGAGGAAACTAAGAAGGCAGAGGCTAAGTGGTTTCAAGAAGATCAGCTGGTGCTTGGTTTTCTCCAAAACTCTCTTGACCCATCCATCCTTGAAGCTTATTCTCATTGTGAGACAGCCAAGTCACTGTGGGACACTCTCAAGAAGATTTATGGAGATGTCTCTAATCTGAGCAGAGTTTATGAAGTCAAGAAGGCCATAAGTGAGCTGAAACAAGAAGACCATGACTTTACCAAGTATCTTGGGAAGTTCTCTTCAGCATGGTCTGAACTTGAGATGCTAAGGCCAAGTACTATGAACCCCAAGATTCTCATTGAGAGAAAGGAGCAAGACAAGATCTTTGGCCTTCTACTCAACTTGGATCCGGTTTACAATGATGTCATAATGAAGATCCTAAGGGAGACTACACTTCCTGATTTTGAAGAGGTATGCTCTAGGATCCAAAAGGAGGAAGGAAACATTGGTTTGTTTAGAGGAAAGGGGGAGTTGGTGACTGCCAACAAAGCTGGCTTCAAACCTGAGGAGAAGAAGGCCCCAATTTGTGAGCATTGCAAGAGGAAAGGCCACTCCAAGGATAAGTGTTGGGTCCTTCATCCCCACCTCAAACCAGCCAAGTTCAAGGACTCAAGGGCAAATGCCAACATCTCTCAAGAAGCTGTGAATGAACCTGCCTCTACTTCAGCTCAAGGAGGGGAGCTTGCACTCTACACAGCCACTGAATATGTGAAGAGGAGTGACCTTGAGGACCTCATTAAGGCCTATGCCTCTAAGCTCTCGGGTATCTCTTTATTTTCACATAAATTGCTTAGTAAAACTGATCATAAGTTGGTAGTAGATTCAGGAGCTTCTCACCACATGATTAGTGATGCTAAGTTGTTAAAAGATATTAAACCTACCCTAGGAAGAGTAACTATAGCTGATGGTCAAGGGATTCCTATAATCGGTACAGGAAAGTTGAGATTATTTAACAAGGAAAGTGATGCCTTTTATGTTCCTAAGTTTAAATCTAACTTGCTGTCGGTTAAGAGGATCACTAAAGACTTGAATTGCAATGTTATCTTTGGGCCTAATGATGTTTGTTTTCAGGATATTAAGAATGGAAAGGTTATTGGAAAAGGTGGTACACAAGATGAGCTTTACCTCCTTGAAGACACTTCTCCAAGCAACTCGGATTCATTAGCTTTTAAATCCTGTTTTTCTTTCAATCAAAATGTCCTATGGCATGCTAGACTAGGACATCCTCATGCTCGTGCTTTGAACTTAATGTTGCCTAATGTTAGCTTTGATAATTCAACTTGTGAAGCTTGTATTCTTGGCAAACATTGTAGAACTATCTTTCCTAAATCAACTACTATCTATGAACATTGCTTTGATCTTGTGCACTCTGATGTTTGGACTTCACCTTGTCTGTCTAGAGATAGAAACAAGTATTTTGTGACTTTCATAGATGAAAAATCAAAATATACTTGGGTAACATTGCTGCCATCTAAAGATAGGGTGTTTGATGCATTTTTGAATTTCCAAAACTATGTTACTAATCAGTTTAATGCCAAGATCAAAGTGTTTAGGTCAGATAATGGAGGGGAGTATACAAGCCAAAGATTCAAAGCTCACTTGACCAAATGTGGGATCCTTCATCAAACAAGCTGTCCCCATACTCCTCAACAAAATGGTGTGGCTGAAAGGAAGAACAGACATCTCATGGAAGTGGCTAGGTCCATGATGTTTCACACCAATGTTCCTAAGAGGTTTTGGGGAGATGCAGTCTTGGCAGCTTGTTATCTCATCAATAGGATCCCAACTAGAGTCCTTCAAGACATTTCACCATATGAGGTATTGAACAAAGCCAAACCATTTATTGAACACTTACGTGTGTTTGGTTGTGTTTGTTTTGTGTATATCTCAGGAGATCAAAGGAATAAGCTAGACGCTAAGAGCACAAGGTGTATGTTCCTTGGATACTCCACAACTCAGAAGGGCTACAAGTGTTTTGATCCAAGCAACAACATGACCTATGTTTCAAGGGATGTTAAGTTCATTGAGGGGCAGAGATACTATGAGAAGAGGGATTGGGAAGGTTTGAAGGATCTCTCAAGATCACCCTCAGATTTGGCTACAAGTTTGAAGTACTTGCTGGACCACTTGGGTAATGATACCCCACGGCCAGAGAAGTCTGATACGCCTACCCAGGAAGATCAACAAGAGGATACTGAACCAGCAACACACACTCATGAACCGGCTCAAGCTCAAGAAGACACTCTACCTCAAGATCAAAACCAAGAGGACTTGGATATGGATGAGGATGAGATGGTTTATCAAGAGGCAGTGGGTAATGAGGAAGTGGTTGATCAACAGGCTCAGCAACTCAGGAGAAGCACAAGGGAAAAGAAAGATCCATCAGAATGGATGAAGACAAGAGTCTTCTACAACAACCAAGCAGTAGCTCATCCTAGTCAGTCTACTTGTTCTATTGACTTGCTCCCATCTAGTCACAAGGCCTTTCTTGGAAAGATTGAGTTAAATCAGGTTCCTAAAACTTATGAAGAGGCTGAGGGAATCAAGGTTTGGATGGATGCAGTAAAGGATGAGAAAGAGGCTATGGAGAGGAACCACACTTGGATTGTAGAGAAGCTGCCAAAAAGGAAAAAGACAGTCAGCTCTAAATGGGTCTTCACAATCAAGTATAAAAGCAATGGAGACATAGAGAGGTACAAGGCAAGGCTAGTGGCAAGGGGATTCACCCAAACCTATGGAGAAGACTATACAGACACCTTTGCACCAGTGGCTAAACTTCATACAGTGAGAGTCACATTGAGCTTAGCCACAAACCTCTCATGGAATCTATGGCAGATGGATGTGAAGAATGCCTTTCTACAAGGTGAACTTGAAGAGGAAGTGTATATGACTCCACCACCAGGTTTGAAGCACTTGTGTAAAGATGGTGAAGTGTTGAGGCTGAGAAGGGCAATTTATGGTCTGAAGCAATCACCAAGGGCATGGTACCATAAGCTTAGTCACACTCTTATGGACCATGGTTTCAAGAAGTCTCAATCTGATCATACATTGTTCACGCTTCAAAGTTCTCAAGGAGTGGTGGTGGTTCTGATTTATGTGGATGATTTGATTATCACAGGAAGTGATAATGATGGGATTCAATCCACAAAGGCCTTTCTCAAGATTTCCTTTGATATTAAAGACCTTGGTGAGTTGAAGTATTTCTTGGGCATTGAAGTTTGCAGATTCAATGATGGATTGTTTCTGTCCCAAAGGAAGTATGTTAAGGACTTGTTGACCGAAACAAGTATGCTTGATTGCAAGATTGCAAAGACTCCTCTTGAAGATGGCTACCAAGTCAATAGAAAGGGGGAGAAATCAGATGAAGTCAAGTTCAAGGATGTCTCATTGTACAGGAGGCTGGTTGGGAAGCTTATCTACCTCACTCTCACAAGACCAGACTTGTGCTTTGCTGTGAATCAAGTGAGCCAACACATGCAATCACCCACAGTGTATCATTGGAGTTTGATTGAGAGGATACTCAGATATCTCAAAGGATCAACTGGACAAGGCATTTGGATGGGTAAGAATGATAGCACAGAGATTGTTGGCTATTGTGATGCAGATTGGGCTGGTGATAAGAGCGATAGGAGATCAACAACCGGCTATTGCACCTTCATTGGAGGCAACTTGGTGACTTGGAAGACAAAGAAGCAGAAGGTGGTATCTTGTTCTAGTGCTGAAGCTGAGTATAGGGCCATGAGGAAGCTTGCAACCGAGCTAACATGGCTGAAGGCTCTGCTTAAGGACTTTGGTATAGAGCAATCAAGTCCAATCACCTTCCATTGTGACAACCAGGCTGCTATTCACATTGCAACCAACTCAGTGTTTCATGAGAGGACAAAACACATTGAGATTGATTGTCACAAGGTGAGGGAGAAGATTGAAGATGGAACCATTCTGCCTTGTTACACAAAGAGTGAAGATCAGCTTGCAGACATCTTCACCAAGGCTGCTAGTCTTAAGGTTTGCACTCATGTCTTTGGCAAACTAGGGCTGGTGGCTATCCATGATTAGAACTCTCCTGATTCATGAGCAGCATACTCTTTTTCCCTTGATGTGGTTTTGTCCCAAGTGGTTTTCCACATCAAGGTTTTTAATGAGGTGTTGCCATGATCATTCCAAGTTCAGTCTTTAGGGTGATTCCAAAGTCTGAACTTGAGGGGGAGTATTGATCATGATTAGAACAGATGTGCAATCTTGTGTATTATCAAAATGGGAATTCTGAAGTACATATGTCACCGACGGTGTCGGCGACATGGATGCTGAAGTGAAGTATGGAAGAGTTATATTCTATCATCGATTATGACATCGTCGATGATAGAATAGAATCGACGACATCATCGACGATGTCATGGACGGTTCTATTATATCCGTTGGTGATTCACATAGAATAGAAGACGCGGACAGACTCTCTTCTTTTGGATTCAAATTCAAATTGTTTCATTTTCCCCCTAATGCTTATTTCGAAATGTAAACCCATTTAGGGTCTCCTTATGCTCTCCTCCTCTATATAAGGAGATGTAACACAAGCTCAATAACATTAATCTCTTAAGATGTTTTAATCTCTAAATCTATCATTATTCTCTCTTATTTTTGCTCAAGAACACTCAAGAACACTCATGCTTAATCTCTAAATCTATCAGTAAAAGGCTCTTGATTCTCTATCAAACAACCTAACATTTCCTATGCCTTTAATTGGAATCCTTTCACCATTAGCAATCACAACATTTCCTAAAGCAGGTTTAACATCTTTAATCAAGTTTAAATCACTAATCATGTGATGTGAAGCCCCTGAATCAACTATCAATGGTTTATGATCAGATACTAAAGCTTTGTGATTGATTAAAGCATGAAAGGAGCTACCAAGAACATTACCAGCACCTTCCTTGAAGGCTTTGATGAGTGCATCAAGATCAGACTTCCTCACCAACTCATTCTGAGGCGCCACATTAGGAGCAGGAGCAAAGGCTGGTACCATCTCTCTACACTCATTTCCAAACCGGTTTGATGAAGTAGAAGCACCAGGAGCACCAGCAGCATGAGCATGAGTTTATTCACTTGAGTAATGAGCTCTCTGGTCCTTGAACTTGTTGGTGAAAGCCGGCTTGAGATGGAGATGAAGTAACCAACATTTGTCCTTGAAATGGCCATTCCTCTTGCAATGGTCACAAACACCAGGGATCCTCCTTTCCTCAGGCTTGTAAGCACCTTTGTGAGCAGTGGCTAGCTCACCTTTCCTTCCAAACAACCCAAAGGATCCTTGCTCCTTTTGGATTTGTGCACACACTTCATCTAGGTTGGGAAGAGTTTCTGCCCTCAACATGTGTGTGATAAGACCATTGTAAGCTGGATTGAGGGTTAGCAAGAGTGCAAACACCTTGTCTTGTTCCCTCCTTGTTAGAATTTCAAGAGACATCCATGAGGAAGCTCTTAATATCAAGTCTGGTTCTAGAGAATGAGGTAGAATGAAGAAAGAGGCTTAAGACACGGTTAGGGTTCTTAAGCCGCTTAGAGAGAGAAAACTAGGGTTTGCGGTTCTAAAAGAGAAGAAAGCTATTCTACCTCAAGACAATGAACACTTAAGCTATATGAAAATGATATCCAAGAGCTTAACATCACATAGGAATGTTTACTCATGAGAATGGATACAAATCAGTAATTAGCTAAGAGGTGTTCTAAAAGAAGAAAGAAAGAAAAGCTATGTAAGAGCTTATAAAACCGAGAGACTCTCACACTTGGATTAGTTATGGAAGAACTATCCAAGTGTGGATTTGGGACTGCCTTAGCAGCCCATCAAGGCACTTACATGAGTCTACATTGTGTCTTATTGAAGATCACAATGAGAGTTAAAGAAAGAAACCGCAAGAACAAAACTAAAGGGAAAGAGAGAAGAAGAGAGACTTTGTTTGTTACAAGAAGTCTTATAAATGTTTGTGAATTAGCAAATTGATACAAGAGGCGTGGGAGCCCTTTAAATAGAGATACAATTAGGTCACACACTCATAAACAAAGACATTTAATCTCAGCCATTGATTCTTTAGGAGGGAAATCCGAATTTGAATCAATGGTTGGATCTTCTTCTTTCATTTGAACTCTTGTGTCTTCTTGTGCTGAAAGTGACTTCTCCTCTCTCTTGTTTGGCGTGTTGCAGGTCTGGAGAGAGAGGTAATCACGCTCCCAAGGCTGATAGTGACTGGTCTTCACTCTTGTTCAGACCATAACTCCACATGTGACTCTTCTTGAGTCTGTTTCTGTACAGACATCTGTTTGGCCCCAACTTTGCACATTCTTGATTGTCTGAATGTATGAGTGCCCCAACTTTGCACTTCATAAGTTTGGCCCTGACTTTGCACATGATGATCTTGCCCCAACTTTGCACATTGATCATCTGTGTCTGTGTCTGTGTGCCCCAACTTTGCACATCTTCATCTATGAGTGTTGCTTGTGTAACACTCTCTTCTTGCTTGTAGAACCACCTCTCTTTACTTGTGGAACTCTTCTCTTGCTTTGTTTAGGACTGAGTCTCGGCTTCTTCAGCCTCTCCTCATCCCATTTCTTCTTCCTCTCTAATACTCCCCCGCAAGCTTGGTCGTCGGGACTCCAAAAGACCAAAGGGAGAAGAGGACCAAAGGGAGAAGAGGACCAAAGGCCAAGCTTGGAGCGGTTGAACTACCTCATTAAAAACCTCCTTAAGTAAAACCTCTTGGGATAAAACCTTAAGGAGGACAAAAAGAGTATAGTCACCTACTCAAGATGTAACTTGACCTTGGTATCATCATCTTAACTCACGGCTCACTTCTTTCTCCAACTCTTTCTTTCCTTAGCATTCCTTGGTTTGATTCTTCTTGATATGCACTTCTTTGATCTTTGTTGTGTCTCTTTGAAACTTGGACTCTATAGTGCTCCGGCCTTTAACCCCAACATTGATAATCCTTCTCTTCCTGAGTTGAACTTCAAGTTGGTCTCATCTTCCTCTTGGAAAGACTTCAAGACTTGCGGATGCTCCTCATAGCTCCTTCACTTTCTAATGCTCCTCAAGCATGTCTTTATCTTTTCCTTCAACACAAAGGTTTTAAAGGAAACATGTTAAGTGTGTGCAAGACATTTAGAACATTAGCTAAGCATTAAACCTTTATGTTTAGAAACGTTTTGAGTATTAGTTTTAAAACGTTTTTTGAATTGAAACACATGATCACAACAAGATACTTAAGAGAAAAACAAGTCTAAAACGTTTTGAGAATTAAGTGTAAAACATTTTGACTTTGAAAACATTCACATAATCAAGAGAACTCATAAGATGGAAGCTTAATGAAATAGAAATGAGAGGGTTTAGAAGTAGCCTGATTTCTTTTGCGGTTTGGAGAGATTGATTCTTTGTCTTGTTGGAACATAACCATGACTGATCCAACAAGCTCCCCCGCACCCTTGAATGGCTCTTCACCATGCATCAACAGCTTGTACAACTCTTTGTACAGCTTCTTGAACAAGGCCTCTTCCTCCTTTGAATGGACAGCTTGTAAACCGCCTTCTTCTTTGGGAAGATCCTTGAACCATAAGCTCATCCACCAGCTGACTTCCAACTCGGTGATGGCTCCAACAAAATGAGGATTTCAGTTCATCCACAACTCCATGAGGATTTGAGTTCACCCACAACCAAATGAGGATTTCAGTTTATCCACAACTCCTTGAGTTCACTGGTTTTGTTGGAGACTTCTTCAGCTCCTCAACCACACAACTCCAACATCATCAGCTTGAACCGCCACTTAGAGTATGCATACTCTTTTTTTTTGTGACTGATCCTCACTGCCAACATCTCTTCATTCCTCCTAAGAACACCTAAACACAAGATAACACTCAAGCAACACAAGTTTGATCAGGACTAATGAGCTTTAAGTTTCTGTGCAATAATAAGATAGTTCTTTAGGAGTAAACTTTAGAGTAAAATAGAAGTAACCAGAGAGTATAAGGAGAATGGGATGACACACAACTCAGATTTAAGAGAGTGTGCACCAGAGAATGAGAGTATAGAGAGTATGTGAGTTTGGAATGCATAAACTCAGATTTAAGAGCATGTAAACCAAACTCAGAGTATAGTAGAATGGGAGTATGGGAGAATGAACCTGAAACACAGAAAATAAAAAGTTAGAGAATAGGTTTCTAGTTCAGGGACTAAGATAGCTTAGTTTAACTTAGAAACCAACACATGTTTAAGATTCAGGGACTGAGTTTCTTGCTCAGTTTAACTCATAAACATTTCAACATTTCAGGGACTGAGTTTGCTCAGTTTGAAACAAGCAATAAACAAACCAGAGAAGCAACAAGTAAAGACATAACTATATGCTCTTGTTCCTCTCTGATTTCTTAACCAAATTAAGTCCAACTTGTCATCTCTTCAAAACAGAGAGCTACAAGTATTAAGAACATGAAACCAAGTAAAAACAGAAGCTTGGTCCATCAAAAACATTGCGGAAGCAAAAGACTAAACAAGACAGATTTTGCTCTCTATCTTGAAACAACTTTGAGCCAAGAACTTGTGGCTCTGATACCATGTTAGAATTTCAAGAGACATCCATGAGGAAGCTCTTAATATCAAGTCTGGTTCTAGAGAATGAGGTAGAATGAAGAAAGAGGCTTAAGACACGGTTAGGGTTCTTAAGCCGCTTAGAGAGAGAAAACTAGGGTTTGCGGTTCTAAAAGAGAAGAAAGCTATTCTACCTCAAGACAATGAACACTTAAGCTATATGAAAATGATATCCAAGAGCTTAACATCACATAGGAATGTTTACTCATGAGAATGGATACAAATCAGTAATTAGCTAAGAGGTGTTCTAAAAGAAGAAAGAAAGAAAAGCTATGTAAGAGCTTATAAAACCGAGAGACTCTCACACTTGGATTAGTTATGGAAGAACTATCCAAGTGTGGATTTGGGACTGCCTTAGCAGCCCATCAAGGCACTTACATGAGTCTACATTGTGTCTTATTGAAGATCACAATGAGAGTTAAAGAAAGAAACCGCAAGAACAAAACTAAAGGGAAAGAGAGAAGAAGAGAGACTTTGTTTGTTACAAGAAGTCTTATAAATGTTTGTGAATTAGCAAATTGATACAAGAGGCGTGGGAGCCCTTTAAATAGAGATACAATTAGGTCACACACTCATAAACAAAGACATTTAATCTCAGCCATTGATTCTTTAGGAGGGAAATCCGAATTTGAATCAATGGTTGGATCTTCTTCTTTCATTTGAACTCTTGTGTCTTCTTGTGCTGAAAGTGACTTCTCCTCTCTCTTGTTTGGCGTGTTGCAGGTCTGGAGAGAGAGGGAATCACGCTCCCAAGGCTGATAGTGACTGGTCTTCACTCTTGTTCAGACCATAACTCCACATGTGACTCTTCTTGAGTCTGTTTCTGTACAGACATCTGTTTGGCCCCAACTTTGCACATTCTTGATTGTCTGAATGTATGAGTGCCCCAACTTTGCACTTCATAAGTTTGGCCCTGACTTTGCACATGATGATCTTGCCCCAACTTTGCACATTGATGATCTGTGTCTGTGTCTGTGTGCCCCAACTTTGCACATCTTCATCTATGAGTGTTGCTTGTGTAACACTCTCTTCTTGCTTGTAGAACCACCTCTCTTTACTTGTGGAACTCTTCTCTTGCTTTGTTTAGGACTGAGTCTCGGCTTCTTCAGCCTCTCCTCATCCCATTTCTTCTTCCTCTCTAATACTCCTCTCATTTAGAACCTGTGGATCAACTGTTGGTGGCCTCAGCATTTCCAACTCTGCCCACAATGATCTAAACTTCCCAAAGTGTTGCTTGAACTCCATATCTTCTTGGCTCAGATTGTTGATGGCCATCTTCACTTCAAACACCCTACTGAGGTTAGACATGTTGCCATAGACCTTGTACAAGGTGTCCCATAAGTCTTTGGAGCTCTCACAGTAAGAGTAAGCTTCCAACAGAGAAGGTTCAAGGGAGCTTTGAAGAATGGACAGCACATGTTGGTCTCCTTGGATCCATGCTTCTTCATCTACAAGGGCTGCTTCTTCAACAGCTTCCTCATCAGCCTTAGCCTCAGCTTCAGCTTCACCTTTAGCCGCTTCACCTTTGGGCTCAACTTTCTTCATCTTCATTGGAGCAGTGTCACATAAGACATGCTTCCACAAGCCTCTTCCACCAAGAGCACTTTTGGCCATTCTAGCCCACACCAAGTAGTTGGCTCCTTTAAGAGTCACTGGAATAATCACCCTTGAGTTCTCCATGACTGAGCAAAGAGGGAATAACAAGAGAAAAGAGTCTTCAAAAGATTTCGGAACAAAATGGTAAGAACCGGCAGTGAAGTAAGCAAAGAACAAGAGAGATTTGTTGAGTAAAGATGAGTAATGCGTAAGAGAGAATAGGTTCAGGAGCTTGTAGGCTCTGATACCATGTTAGAATTAGGAGTTTAGGAGAGATTGAGTGAGTATTGAGGAGTTTAGAGATGAGAGAAGAAGAGAGGATGCGCTAGGGTTTTAAGAGAGAGATTAGTAGCCGAGAGAGAGTAAAGAGATTGTAACTTGGGAAATATGTTCCCTAAAGTGTGTATTGATACTTCAAGTGTTACAAGACATATATAGTAGGAGAACTAGGGTTCTGGAACAAGAAACAATAAAATAAAGAGAGAGAAGAGGACAAAGGAGTGCAACGGCTACAATGTGATAGTGACCGGTCATGGAGGAGAGAGAAGCGCCTGTTTCACCCTAGGGATCAGTCTTCTGATCTTCTGAGCATCTCAGGTCTGTTGTACTATGTTGTTGGGGATATAAACAAACATTTAAACCAAGATCACATGTTTGTATTACATCCCAAAGTCTTCAACAATCCGCAAACCCTAACCGGCTCATTCCTTGTTCCACACTCTTATGTCTTGTTCCACACTCTTGTACACTTCTTCAACCCTTAATTCAATAACTTATAGTTATCTAACCTCACCTAAAATCTCCAATCCATGACACATATGTTTCAAGAATTGTTGTTTAAAAAGTTTTGTTTAGGATTCTCATAGGACCTTTTTCAAGATCAAAGTTTCTTTCTAGTATTTAGAAGGGTTACTTAGGGGTGTCACAAACGAACAAAAACATGTACAACATGCTTCTCCTTCTACCTTTAGGAGCATACAAAAACTTACTTATAATTGTCTAACCTCACCTAAATTCACCAATCCATGACACATATGTTTCAAGAATTTTTGTTTAAAAAGTTTTGTTTAGGATTCTCATAGCACCTTTTAGAAGAATAAAGTGTCTTTCTAGTCATTTAGAAGGGTTACTTAGGGATATTACAAACGAACAAAAACTTGTATAAAATGCTTCTCATTCTACCTTTAGGAGCATACAAAAACTTACCTATAGTTGTCTTACCTCACCTAAATTCTCCAATCCATGATACATATATGTTTCAAGAAGTTTTGGTTAAAAAGTTTTATTGTGGATTCTCATAGGACCTTTTAGAAGATCAAAGTGTCTTTCTAGCCTATTAGAGGGGTTACTTAGTTGTGTTACAATCGAACATAAACATGTACAACATGCTTCTCATTGTACCTTTGGGAGCACACCAAAACTTACTTATAGTTGTCTTACCTCACCTAAATTCTCCAATCCATGACATATATGTTTCAAGAAGTTTTGTTTATAAAATTTTGTTAAGGATTCTCACGGGACCTTTTAGAAGATCAAAATGTATTTCTAGTCTTTTGGAGGGGTTACTTAGTTGTGTTACAAACGAACATAAACATGTACAACATGCTTCTCATTCTACCTTTGGGAACATACAAAAACTTACTTATAGTTGTCTTACCGCACCTAAATTCTCCAATCCATGACACATAGGTTTCAAGAAGCTTTGTTTAAAAAGTTTTGTTTAGGATTATCATAGGAACTTTTAGAAGGTTAAAGTGTCTTTCTAGTCTTTTGGAGGGGTTACTTAGTTTTGTTACAAACATTCATAAACATGTACGACATGCTTCTCATTCTACCTTTGGGAGCATACAAAAACTTACTTATAGTTGTCTTACCGCACCTAAATTCTCCAATCCATGACACATAGGCTTCAAGAAGTTATGTTTAAAAAGTTTCATTTAGGATTATCATAGGAACTTTTAGAAGGTCAAATTGTCTTTCTAGTATTTAGACGGGTTGCTTAGGGATGTTACAAACGAACATAAACTTGAATAAAATGCTTCTCATTCTACCTTAAGGAGCATACAAAAACTTACTTATAGTTGTCTAACCTCACCTAAAATCTCCAATCCATGACACATATGTTTTAAGAATTGTTGTTTAAAAAGTTTTGTTTAGGATTCTCATAGGACCTTTTTCAAGATCAAAGTTTCTTTCTAGTATTTAGAAGGGTTACTTAGGGGTGTTACAAACGAACAAAAACATGTACAACATGCTTCTCCTTCTACCTTTAGGAGCATACAAAAACTTACTTATAATTGTCTAACCTCACCTAAATTCACCAATCCATGACACATATGTTTCAAGAATTTTTGTTTAAAAAGTTTTGTTTAGGATTCTCATAGCACCTTTTAGAAGAATAAAGTGTCTTTCTAGTCATTTAGAAGGGTTACTTAGGGATATTACAAACGAACAAAAACTTGTATAAAATGCTTCTCATTCTACCTTTAGGAGCATACAAAAACTTATCTATAGTTGTCTTACCTCACCTAAATTCTCCAATCCATGATACATATATGTTTCAAGAAGTTTTGGTTAAAACGTTTTATTGTGGATTCTCATAGGACCTTTTAGAAGATCAAAGTGTCTTTCTAGCCTATTAGAGGGGTTACTTAGTTGTGTTACAATCGAACATAAACATGTACAACATGCTTCTCATTGTACTTTTGTGAGCACACCAAAACTTACTTATAGTTGTCTTACCTCACCTAAATTCTCCAATCCATGACATATATGTTTCAAGAAGTTTTGTTTATAAAATTTTGTTAAGGATTCTCACGGGACCTTTTACAAGATCAAAATGTATTTCTAGTCTTTTGGAGGGGTTACTTAGTTGTGTTACAAACGAACATAAACATGTACAACATGCTTCTCATTCTACCTTTGGGAACATACAAAAACTTACTTATAGTTGTCTTACCGCACCTAAATTCTCCAATCCATGACACATAGGTTTCAAGAAGTTTTGTTTAAAAAGTTTTGTTTTGGATTATCATAGGAACTTTTAAAAGGTCAAAGTGTCTTTCTAGTCTTTTGGAGGGGTTACTTAGTTGTGTTACAAACGTTCATAAACATGTACAACATGCTTCTCATTCTACCTTTGGGAGCATACAAAAACTTACTTATAGTTCTCTTACCTCACCTAAATTCTCCAATCCATGACATATATGTTTCAAGAAGTTTTAGTTAAAAAGTTTTATTTAGGATTCTCATAGGACCTTTTAGAAGATCAAAGTGTCTTTCTAGTCTTTTGGAGGGGTTACTTAGTTGTGTTACAAACGAACATAAACATGTACAACATGCTTCTCATTCTACCTTTGGGAGCATACAAAAACTTACTTACAGTTGTCTTACCGCACCTAAATTCTCCAATCCATGACACATAGGTTTCAAGAAGTTTTGTTTAAAAAGTTTTGTTTAGGATTATCATAGGAACTTTTAGAAGGTCAAAGTGTCTTTCTAGTGTTTTGGAGCGGTTACTTAGTTGTGTTACAAACGAACATAAACATGTACAACATGCTTCTCATTCTACCTTTGGGAGCATACAAAAAATTACTTATAGTTTTCTTACCCACCTAAATTCTCCAATCCATGACACATAGGCTTTAAGAAGTTTTGTTTAAAAAGTTTCGTTTAGGATTATCATAGGAACTTTTAGAAGGTCAAAGTGTCTTTCTAGTATTTAGAAGGGTTATATAGGGGTGTTACAAACGAACATAAACTTCTATAAAATGATTCTCATTCTACCTTTAGGAGCATACGAAATCTTACTTATTGTTGTCTAACCTCACCTAAAATCTTCAATCCATGACACATATGTTTCAAGAATTGTTGTTTAAAAAGTTTTGTTTAGGATTCTCATAGGTCGTTTTGCAAGATCAAAGTGTCTTTCTAGTATTTAGACGGATTACTTAGGGGTGTTACAAACGAACATAAACTTGTATAAAATTCTTCTCATTCTACCTTAAGGAGCATACAAAAACTTACTTATAGTTGTCTAACCTCACATAAAATCTCCAATCCATGACACATATGTTTCAAGAATTGTTGTTTAAAAAGTTTTGTTTAGGTTTCTTATAGGACCTTTTTCAAGATCAAAGTGTCTTTCTAGTATTTAGAAGGGTTACTTAGGGGTGTTACAAACGAACATAAACTTGTATAAAATGCTTCTCATTCTACCTTAAGGAGCATACAAAAACTTACTTAGAGTTGTCCTACCTCACCTAAATTCTCCAATCCATGACATATATGTTTCAAGAAGTTTTGGTTAAAAATTTTTATTTAGGATTCTCATAGGACCTTTTAGAAGATCAAAGTGTCTTTCTAGTCTTTTGGAGGGGTTACTTAGTTGTGTTACAAACGAACATAAACATGTACAACATGCTTCTCATTCTACCTTTGGGAGCATACAAAAACGTACTTACAGTTGTCTTACCGCACCTAAATTATCCAATCCATGACACATAGGTTTCAAGAAGTTTTGTTTAAAAAGTTTTGTTTTGGATTATCATAGGAAATTTTAGAAGGTCAAAGTGTCTTTCTAGTGTTTTGGAGGGGTTACTTAGTTGTGTTACAAACGAACATAAACATGTACAACATGCTTCTCATTCTACCTTTGGGAGCATACAAAAACTTACTTATAGTTGTCTTACCGCACCTAAATTCTCCAATCCATGACACATAGGCTTCAAGAAGTTTTGTTTAAAAAGTTTCGTTTAGGATTATCATAGGAACTTTTAGAAGGTCAAAGTGTCTTTCTAGTATTTAGAAGGGTTATTTAGGGGTGTTACAAACGAACATAAACTGGTATAAAATGATTCTCATTCTACCTTTAGGAGCATACGAAATCTTACTTATTGTTGTCTAACCTCACCTAAAATCTCCAATCCATGACACATATGTTTCAAGAATTGTTGTTTAAAAATTTTTGTTTAGGATTCTCATAGGACCTTTTACAAGATCAAAGTGTCTTTCTAGTATTTAGACGGGTTGCTTAGGGGTGTTACAAACGAACATAAACTTGAATAAAATGCTTCTCATTCTACCTTAAGGAGCATACAAAAACTTACTTATAGTTGTCTAACCTCACCTAAAATCTCCAATCCATGACACATATGTTTTAAGAATTGTTGTTTAAAAAGTTTTGTTTAGGATTCTCATAGGACCTTTTTCAAGATCAAAGTTTCTTTCTAGTATTTAGAAGGGTTACTTAGGGGTGTTACAAACGAACAAAAACATGTACAACATGCTTCTCCTTCTACCTTTAGGAGCATACAAAACTTACTTATAATTGTCTAACCTCACCTAAATTCACCAATCCATGACACATATGTTTCAAGAATTTTTGTTTAGGATTTTCATAGCACCTTTTAGAAGAATAATGTGTCTTTCTAGTCATTTAGAAGGGTTACTTAGGGATATTACAAATGAACAAAAACTTGTATAAAATGCTTCTCATTCTACCTTTAGGAGCATACAAAAACTTACCTAAAGTTGTCTTACCTCACCTAAATTCTCCAATCCATGATACATATATGTTTCAAGAAGTTTTGGTTAAAAAGTTTTATTGTGGATTCTCATAGGACCTTTTAGAAGATCAAAGTTTCTTTCTAGCCTATTAGAGGGGTTACTTAGTTGTGTTACAATCGAACATAAACATGTACAACATGCTTCTCATTGTACTTTTGTGAGCACACCAAAACTTACTTATAGTTGTCTTACCTCACCTAAATTCTCCAATCCATGACATATATGTTTCAAGAAGTTTTGTTTATAAAATTTTGTTAAGGATTCTCACGGGACCTTTTAGAAGATCAAAATGTATTTCTAGTCTTTTGGAGGGGTTACTTAGTTGTGTTACAAACGAACATAAACATGTACAACATGCTTCTCATTCTACCTTTGGGAACATACAAAAACTTACTTATAGTTGTCTTACCGCACCTAAATTCTCCAATCCATGACACATAGGTTTCAAGAAGTTTTGTTTAAAAAGTTTTGTTTTGGATTATCATAGGAACTTTTAGAAGGTGAAAGTGTCTTTCTAGTCTTTTGGAGGGGTTACTTAGTTGTGTTACAAACGTTCATAAACATGTACAACATGCTTCTCATTCTACCTTTGGGAGCATACAAAAACTTACTTATAGTTCTCTTACCTCACCTAAATTCTCCAATCCATGACATATATGTTTCAAGAAGTTTTAGTTAAAAAGTTTTATTTAGGATTCTCATAGGACCTTTTAGAAGATCAAAGTGTCTTTCTAGTCTTTTGGAGGGGTTACTTAGTTGTGTTACAAACGAACATAAACATGTACAACATGCTTCTCATTCTACCTTTGGGAGCATACAAAAACTTACTTACAGTTGTCTTACCGCACCTAAATTCTCCAATCCATGACACATAGGTTTCAACAAGTTTTGTTTAAAAAATTTTGTTTAGGATTATCATAGGAACTTTTAGAAGGTCAAAGTGTCTTTCTAGTGTTTTGGAGCGGTTACTTAGTTGTGTTACAAACGAATATAAACATGTACAACATGCTTCTCATTCTACCTTTGGGAGCATACAAAAAATTACTTATAGTTTTCTTACCCACCTAAATTCTCCAATCCATGACACATAGGCTTTAAGAAGTTTTGTTTAAAAAGTTTCGTTTAGGATTATCATAGGAACTTTTAGAAGGTCAAAGTGTCTTTCTAGTATTTAGAAGGGTTATATAGGGGTGTTACAAACGAACATAAACTTCTACAAAATGATTCTCATTCTACCTTTAGGAGCATACGAAATCTTACTTATTGTTGTCTAACCTCACCTAAAATCTCCAATCCATGACACATATGTTTCAAGAATTGTTGTTTAAAAAGTTTTATTTAGGATTCTCATAGGACCTTTTGCAAGATCAAAGTGTCTTTCTAGTATTTAGACGGATTACTTAGGGGTGTTACAAACGAACATAAACTTGTATAAAATTCTTATCATTCTACCTTAAGGAGCATACAAAAACTTACTTATAGTTGTCTAACCTCACATAAAATCTCCAATCCATGACACATATGTTTCAAGAATTATTGTTTAAAAAGTTTTGTTTAGGTTTCTTATAGGACCTTTTTCAAGATCAAAGTGTCTTTCTAGTATTTAGAAGGGTTACTTAGGGGTGTTACAAACGAACATAAACTTGTATAAAATGCTTCTCATTCTACCTTAAGGAGCATACAAAAACTTACTTAGAGTTGTCCTACCTCACCTAAATTCTCCAATCCATGACATATATGTTTCAAGAAGTTTTGGTTAAATTTTTTTATTTAGGATTCTCATAGGACCTTTTAGAAGATCAAAGTGTCTTTCTAGTCTTTTGGAGGGGTTACTTAGTTGTGTTACAAACGAACATAAACATGTACAACATGCTTCTCATTCTACCTTTGGGAGCATACAAAAACTTACTTACAGTTGTCTTACCGCACCTAAATTCTCCAATCCATGACACATAGGTTTCAAGAAGTTTTGTTTAAAAGTTTTGTTTTGGATTATCATAGGAACTTTTAGAAGGTCAAAGTGTCTTTCTAGTGTTTTGGAGGGGTTACTTAGTTGTGTTACAAACGAACATAAACATGTACAACATGCTTCTCATTCTACCTTTGGGAGCATACAAAAACTTACTTATAGTTGTCTTACCGCACCTAAATTCTCCAATCCATGACACATAGGCTTCAAGAAGTTTTGTTTAAGAAGTTTCGTTTAGGATTATCATAGGAACTTTTAGAAGGTCAAAGTGTCTTTCTAGTATTTAGAAGGGTTATTTAGGGGTGTTACAAACGAACATAAACTTGTATAAAATTATTCTCATTCTACCTTTAGGAGCATACAAAATCTTACTTATAGTTGTCTAACCTCACCTAAAATCTCCAATCCATGACACATATGTTTCAAGAATTGTTGTTTAAAAAGTTTTGTTTAGGATTCTCATAGGACCTTTACAAGTTCAAAGTGTCTTTCTAGTATTTAGACGGGTTACTTAGGGGTGTTACAAACGAACATAAACTTGTATAAAATGCTTCTCATTCTACCTTAAGGCGCAAAAACTTACTTATAGTTGTCTTACCTCACCTAAATTCTCCAATCCATGACATATATGTTTCAAGAAGTTTTGGTTAAAAAGTTTTATTTAGGATTCTCATAGGACCTTTTTGTTAGAATTAAGAGTCTAGGAGAGATTGAGTGATTATAAGAGAGTTTAGAGCTAAGAGAAGAAGAGAGAACTCACTATGGTTTCCTAGAGAGAGAGTAGTAGCCGAGAGAGTAATGAGAGTGTAACTTGGGAAAATAAGTTCCCTTAAGTGTATTCATAACATCCTTGGATACATTACATATATAGGGAGACCATCTAGGGTTCTCAACAATAAAACAATAAAGAAAGAAGTAGAAGACAAGAGTTTTGGATCCTAGTGTGCAACGGCTACCAAGGAGTGATAGTGACATGTCCTTAAGCGGATCAGAGGAGAGAGAAACGTGCTCTACCCTAGGGATCAGTCCTCCAGCTCCTGACCAGCTCCAGACATGTTGTACTATGTTGTTGGAGACATAAAAAATCATATTCAAACTGAGATCACATGTTGTTTATGTCCCAATGTCCCAACTTTGCACCAAAACCCTAACCGGCTATTATGCCTTGACAAACACTCTTCTATGCTTCTTCAATCCTTAATTCAATACTCCCCCTCAAGCTTGATCATGGAGATGGAGTGATCAAGCTTGGAACCGTAGATACTTACCTCATTAAAAACCTTGATATAGAAAAACCACTTGGGATAAAAACTATATCAAGGGAAAAAGAGTATAAGCTCTACGGCCTAGGGTTCTTCAAGCTTGAGAGAGATCAATGAGTCCAAGTTTGGGCATAATGAACTCACAAACCTTCAAGCTAGCAGCCTTGGTGAAAATGTCTGCTAGTTGATCCGAGCTTCTTGTGTAACAAGGTAAGATCACACCTTCTTAAACCTTCTGCCTCACCTTGTGACAATCCACCTCTATGTGCTTTGTTCTCTCATGAAACACTGAGTTGGAAGCTATGTGTATTGCTGCTTGATTATCACAATGTATTGTGATTGGAGTTGGCTGATCAATGCCCAAATCTTCAAGTAAAGCCTTCAGCCATGTCAACTCATTGGTAAGCTTCCTCATTGCTCTATACTCTGCCTCAGCACTTGAACAAGATACCACCTTCTGCTTCTTTGTTTTCCAAGTCACAAGATTGCCTCCAATGAATGTACAATAGCCTGAAGTGGACCTCCTATCCTCTCTATCTCCTGCCCAATCTGCATCACAATATCCTACAATCTTTGTGCTTTGATTGCACCCCATCCATATCCCTTGGCCAGGAGCTCCATTGAGGTACCTTAGGATCCGGTCCACCATGTTCCAATGATGAATCATTGGAGCTTGCATATGCTGGCTCACTTGGTTCACTGCAAAACATAAATCAGGCCTTGTGATAGTAAGATAAATTAGCTTACCAACCATTCTCCTATAGAGAGTGATGTATCCGAATGGTTCCTTTGCAATCTCCCCCTCTCTTTTGACTTTGTATCCTTCCTCAAGGGGTGTCTTGGCAGTCTTTCCATTGAGCTTACCTGCTTCACTCAATAAATCAAGAGTGTACTTCCTTTGTGATAAGAAGAGGCCTTCTTTAGACCGGCACACTTCTATCCCTAGGAAGTACTTTAGTTCTCCAAGGTCTTTAATATCAAAGACTGATTTCAAATGATCTTTGCAGCCTTGAATTCCCACCTTGTCATTCCCTGAGATGATGATATCATCAACATAAATAAGGATGACAACAATACCTCTTTGGCTAGATTGAGTGAAGAGGGTATGATCAGCTTCTGATCTTCTAAAACCCCTTTCCATGAGTGTGGTGCTTAACTTGTGATACCAAGCTCTAGGAGATTGTTTTAGACCATAGATTGCTTTCTTCAACCTCAACACCTTTCCTTGTGTAACCATGCCTTCAAGACCAGGAGGTGGAGTCATATAAACCTCATCTTCTAGCTCTCCTTGAAGGAATGCATTCTTGACATCCATTTGCCACAAATCCCATTCCAAGTTTGTTGCTAGAGATAGGATGACTCTCACTGTATGAAGCTTAGCTACTGGTGCAAAGGTGTTTCATGATAGAGACTCGCGAGAGTGGTGTGCACAACTTCCTTCAGCTAAGCTCACAGGGATTGATACTTTACCATCTTTGCGCTTTGAGCCTGACAAGAACCTGCTACGCAGAGTTCCTACAGTTGTTAACCCTCTGGGTGCTTCTTCTTCATATGCGCCTGGACCCTCATCTTCTGCTGCTGCTGAGTTCGTTCCTGTTCCTTATCCGGATCCACCGATGGACCCTGCTGTGATGGCTGAGGGTATGTTTCAGAATATGGTGAACGACAGGTTGAAGGGCCTTTGGGAGTTCATGAACAGTTGTTCCTGCAGAAGACATCCTAGAGTTCATCAGCATGTTCCTGCTCCACGACGTAGACGAGCTCCCACTCCTGAGACCAGTGGCTCTAATACTTATCGTGGCATTGATGATGAGTCCGAGAGCGAAGAGATCAGATTTCTGGTTCCATGTTTCCTAGGCATTTGGTTATGTACTTTTCTTTCACTCTTTTATTTTCTTTTCTTTGAGTCCTTTTGATGTTTTTCTTGAGTCTGTGTCAGTACTTATGCTTTGGGATTGATGTATTTGCTTCTATGACTATCTGTTGATTTGATTTTTGCGTTGTCTGTGGTACTTGCAGCTTACAGGTTTAGTTTTGAGATTTCTCACGAAATAGATGATGTCTGCTTAAATGATCCGACCAAAATCGCATTGCAACGATCGACACGGTCCTGAGTGTCGATCCTTTCATTTCCACCATCGCACTGCATCGATCGTTGCGGTCCTATGCAGTGATCGACGCAGTTGCGAGACAGGTAAAAATCGACAGAACACAACACTTCTCAATATATTTTTCTTCTTTTACCAGTCCTAAGCTTGACACCACTGGGGACAGTGTTTTTCAAGTGTGGGGTAGGTGAAACTGACATATTCGTTTTCTTTTCTTAGAGTCAGTTGTATCTGTTTTTATCGAGTTAAAACAGTTGAGTAGGAAATTATGACTTTTTTAGGAGACTACTACACTTGCAGGAACTTAAGTAACCATTGGAATGAACTTGCAGGTGAATCTATGGCTATTAGAAAACCCAATGCAGATCAGCCTACTGAGGACACCCAGATCACTTCAGGTATTCAGAGAATCCGTTATTGACTTCGCACTTAACTTAACTTAATTTTTCTCACCTCGGGGCTTGGTATACTTTGAGTCGGATTCCTCTGTTAGTTCTGGTATATCTTGTAAACCTGTCTAAGTAAGGTTCCCTTCTCCCCTTCCTTGAAAGTAAAAATAAAAATAAAAGGGAGATATAAACTGCGGATGAGCTAATAGCTCCGAAGTGGTCGTGGGAGTGGTAGAGACCCCTATTACCTCCTGTGCATCCATGGAATGTGTCCAAAGTACACCCCAATGCGGGAAGAGCACTGATAGAAAAAATAAAATGATACCCAATGGGAAAAATCAGTTGTTAAGGAAGGGAAAAGAGAAGAAAGGAACCAGAAAAAGACAGTATGGTGGTCAGGTGCTAACAGAGTAAGAATCCATGTGTTCTTTGATCAATACTCCCTAGGTGAGACCGCACTTATTAGATTACAGAAGTTAGTATGGTGAATTTGAATGCTCTGAATGTGATTGTAAAGTTTACTTAGGAAAGTTGCTAAGTGTGGAGGAAGTATATGTTTGTCTTGATGTCTGCAGGTGCATTTTTTATGTGATTTACTAAGGGGAATCTGAGTGTGGTACTTCTAAGATGAATCGAGTTTCTGAAGTTTTCAAACTTCTTCACCTCATTTGGTTTTCTGTTTTGCTTGAGGGCAAGCAAAGGCTAAGTGTGGAGGAGTTTATATATCATGGTTTTTACATGTTTTAAGCCATGATATAAGTATATATTATAGTCTTTTGTAGTGTCTTTCAAGTCTTTTCAGGTGTTTATTAGGTCTATATGCACATTTGGAGGATTTTTGAAGATATTGGAGCATTTTGGGCAAGATTTGGAGCTAAAGCCGTAAGGAGCAGAAGTCACCTTCTGAGTTTGCAACGAGCGTCGACCGATGCACATCTGCATTAATCGACGCAGCTCCCCGATCGCAGCATTCCAACACATTAATGAAGAATTCAAGGATTGCAGTTTTGACCCAGGAGTTCCAGTATTTACAGAAGAGACCCAAAACGTGTTTAGCACTTTATAATTAGGTTTTTTGGTGTTTTGTTTTAGATTATACATTCATACTTTTAGCTAGAGAGAGTTTTGGAGTTTTGGGGTTGATCATTCCTTTTACTGCTTTTTGGAGAAGATTTCGAACCCCTTTTTATTCTCTACTTTCTCTTTAATGCAATTTATTCATATTATGATTTCTGTTTCATTGATCATATCTGAGTTGATTCATTGTTAGGTTTAGGGATTCTCATTAGGGTTTTCATGACTTTCTAGATTAAATCAATCAGTTAGGATTCATAACTTGTTAGTTCTTCAACCTGAATTGTGCTTAATACTAGTTTCTAACTTGATCACTTAGAACCTGATCTAGGATATATAAATTGACACGAAAGTATAATTTAGAATTTGAACTATTTGGGTTGAGCAATTTAATTATCTGCAAATGAATTTGGTTTAATTGAATTGTGAACTAATCGAACCTGCACCTAAGGCTAGTTTAAATCTGTTAAGAATTGCAAAGAAATTTAGATTTATAAGGTTTAGACTTAGTGAATTATCGCAACGAAAGTTGGTTAGTTCTATATCTGTGTTTGAGTTCTAGAACGGTTCTTAATTCGATCATGATTGATAATTGATCAGCTTGGCATGGTTTCCTGAGAACTGCCTTGACCTAGCGCTTTAAGTATTTGATAAACAACCAAATTTGCTACTGATTTACATTCTGTTATAGTTTAATATTCATGTTTACATCGCCTAGCTTAACTCAACATTTTATAGTCTATCGTAAGATTTCTTGAGTCTATATGGTTCGACCCCTATATACTACATTTGCTTGTGCACTTGCAGTGTAACTTAGGGAATTAAACTCTGAGCATATCAGCGTGCAGGACACAAGACTTATTGGGCGAGTGGAGGATTAGACTATATAGTTAGGACTAAACAATTATTATCCTATTGTGCAAACTCACTATTGTATCACTACCTTGGATATATTAATAAAATACCAGTTCTTTACCTTATATGTTTATATATTATTATTGTAGACTTAGGTGAATGGAATATATTAATGGAATAGGACATTAGAATGGATCGGATCGTTCGGATTATTGAAATGGAGATCACAAGATGGCCTTGTACAAATCTTGTGCAATTCTAGATAATGAGACCGAGAGGATTAAGTGTACAAAGTTAGGGTTTCTCACTCCAAGACTCACATATTCCTTGTGTCTCGGTCTACTTCTATTTTAGGAAAGTCACATGGTTCTAATCATCAATCCCAAGCTTCTGATTGTACAGAGACATGTCATTATCACCTTGGAACCGAGGAAAGGACCAGTCACTCTCATTGTGACCATTTGCTTCTCTCTATTACCAACTGAGTCCTCTTTCCATAATTAGCTCTATTCTTTGTTTATTCTTTGTTAACCTAATTGTAAATCCTATATATACTCTTGTAACCTCATTCTGAATAATACACTTGAGAATTATTCTTCTCATAGCCGCCTCTCTCTTTAATCTCTCTCTAGCGCACACAAGAACCCTAATCCGGTTCCTTGTGTGTTCTTCATCATTCTCCTTCATTCTAGCTTATTCTTGTTAGAATATGAGATTAGAAATGGAGAATTAAGAGAGAGAGAGGCGCAGACCCTATTAGGGTTCATACACCCGAGAGAGAGAGAGAGTTTAGAGAAGGAGAATGTGAGAAGAATAATTCTCATTAATTATCAAATGGGAACTTTACAAGAGTTATATATGCATAAAACTAGGGCTACACAACTTTAAACAAAAACAGAGAAGGCTCCAACGGTCACAAGAGTGTGACAGGATTTTGTCTTACAAGACACTAGTGTTCTGATATAGTCAACTATGTAGTCTCACGTCCAGTATAGTTCACGTCCAGTATAGTTCACGTCCAGTGTAGTTCAATATGAGATCTCTTCTTCAATATAGTGCACTATGTGATCTCCTACTTCAATACTCCCCCTCAAGCTTGAATTCAAGAGATGAATCAAGCTTGGAATAGCAAAGGAGATCTACCTCATTAAAAACCTTCATGAAGAAAACCACTTGGGAAAAACTTCATGAAGGGAAAAAGAGTGTAGTCTCCAAGGCTTTAGGGGATTTCGGCAGCTCCACAAGTCCGAGCTTGGTGTGAATGGACTCACACACCTTTAAACTAGCTGCCCTTGTAAACACATCAGCCAATTGTTCTTCACTTCTTGTATAGCATGGTAACACCACTCCTTGCTCAATCATCTGCCTCACTTTGTGACAATCCACTTCTATGTGCTTGGTCCTTTCATGGAAGACTGAGTTTGATGCAATATGAATGGCTGCTTGATTATCACAGTGCATAGTGATAGGCTTGGCTGTTACAATCCCCAAATCTGCAAGAAGACCTTTTATCCATGCTAACTCGGTCACCAACTTCCTCATTGCTCTATACTCAGCTTCAGCACTTGAACAGGATACTATCTTCTGCTTCTTGCTCTTCCAAGTAACAAGGTTTCCTCCAATGAAAGTACAATATCCAGTAGTAGACCTCCTGTCCATTCTATCTCCTGCCCAATCAGCATCACAATACCCAACTATCTCTGTACTTTGATTGCAACCCATCCAAATGCCTTGCCCGGGAGTACCAATTAGATATCTGAGTGTCCTCTCAACCATGTCCCAATGATGCATCTTTGGTGCTTGCATATGTTGACTAATCTGGTTCACAGCAAAGCACAAATCAGGTCTAGTTATGGTTAAGTAGATTAGCTTACCAACCATCCTTCTATAGAGCGTGGTGTCCTCAAATGGTCTGTCTTCAAGCTCCCCCGTTCTTATGACTTTGTAGCTATCCTCCAATGGTGTCTTAGCTGATTTTGATCCAATCTTTCCTGCTTCAGACAATAAATCAAGTGTGTACTTCCTTTGAGATAAGAAAAGTCCATCTTTAGATCGACAAACTTCTATCCCAAGGAAGTACTTTAGAGTACCAAGATCCTTAATGTCAAAAACAGATTTGAGATAAGCTTTAGTTTCTTGGATACCTGACTTGTTACTCCCTGATATGATAATGTCATCAACATAAACAAGGATGACAATGATACCTTCCTGATCTTGAAGAGTAAACAAGGTATGATCTCCTTCAGACCTTTTGAATCCTCTTTGCATAAGGGTTGAGCTCAGTTTATGGTACCAAGCTCTAGGAGATTGCTTGAGTCCATAGATAGCCTTCTTGAGCCTTAACACCTTCCCTGGTTTCACAATACTTTCAAGACCAGAAGGTGGTCTCATGTATACCTCATCCTCAAGCTCTCCTTGAAGGAATGCATTCTTGACATCCATTTGCCATAGCTCCCAATCAAGGTTTGTTGCTAGAGACAAGATGATCCTAACTGTGTGAAGCTTAGCCACTGGTGCAAATGTATCCAAGTAATCCTGTCCATAAGTTTGAGTAAATCCTCTTGCGACCAGTCTTGCTTTGTATCTCTCAACTTCTCCATCACTTCTATACTTGATGGTGAAAACCCACTTAGAAGTCACTGCCTTCTTTCCTCTTGGAAGTTCAGATTCATACCAAGTCTCATTGTTCTCCATTGCTTTGATCTCTTCATCCACAGCCTGCATCCATCTCTTATCTCCCTTTGCTTCTTCATAGGTTGTTGGTACTTCTTCTTGATCCAATTTTCCAATGAACACTTGATGCTCCAACGGTACATGAGCCAAACTGCAAACGGCTTGAATGGGATGAGCTACTGCATTGCTGTTGAAGAACACTCTAGTCTTCATCCATTCTGATGGATCCTTTTTCTCCCTTGTACTCCTCCTTAGTGCTTGAATTGGTTGGTGTTGGTTCATTGGTTGCACAGTCTCCTCATTCTGATTACCCACTCCCTCAAGTTCTAACTCATGTTCTTCATGCTCAAGTTCTTCATGCTCATGTTCTTCATGCTCATGTTCTTCATGCTCCTGTTCTTCATGCTCTTCAACACCAGCTTGATTGTGTGTAGCAGAATCAGTTTGCTGCGGTTCTTCTTGCCCTAATTCTGATTCTGATGTGTCCCCCTCATGATCAAGATGGGGTTGTTGTGAGTTTTCCACAGGTGCATCCGAGACTGGAGTAGGTTGTGTGTTTGTTTTAACTGGTTCTTGTGGTACACTAATGCCAAGACTCTCCATGATTCTTCTTAAGTTAGCAGCTCTATCTGATTGGGAAGTAGGAAGATCCTTCAAGCTGTCCCAATTCTTCTCATCATAGAAGCTCTTTGTCTCCATGAATTTCACATCTCTGGAGATTAAAACCTTCCTTGTTTCAGGTACATAGCACTTGTATCCTCTTTGTGTTGTGGAGTAACCAATGAACATAGCTTTGGTACTCTTAGCGTCCAACTTATCTCTCTGTTCCCCTGGTATTAATACAAAGCAAATACACCCAAACACACGTAAGTGATTAACTAATGGATTGGTCTTGTTGAGTACCTGAAATGGAGATTGATCCTTAAGAACTCTTATGGGAGTTCTGTTAATCAAATAACAAGCCGTCATGATGTGATCCTACCCAGCACTAAATACATGGAGCTTGAACCTGATGGAACTAAGCTTGTAGCAAAGGATCAGCTCGGAGTTGAGGAGCAGCTTGAACCAGAGGATGCGCTTAGAGCGGAGAAAGAGTATAGCGAAGATGTTATCTTAACCTCACTGGTTTTGATACATGATCATCAAATGGGCATGTGTCTCATTTGTACTCTTTTTCCCTTGTCAAGTTTTGTCCCACTGGGTTTTCTTGACAAGGTTTTTAATGAGGCAAATGATTCACATTCAAATCACCCATTTGTTGATCCAGACCATGGCATTGCATCCAGAATTCGACCCAATGCAGGAGATATCAAGTCCAGCCTATTTTATGACCATTACAAGTCCAAGAAGAGCCCAAAACAAGCTGATAATTTGCAGCCCAAGAGGAGTTACGAAAATGGAGTATGAAGGGTCATTTTTCAGATTCAAACAAGTATTTAATTCTGGTCTTTGTGTTATTTCCTAGGTGTGTTAATTGCTGCTCATGCAGCCTTGTTGCATTTTCTATTTAAAACTCTTTGTAGTCATTTCTGAACTTTTATCAAACTTCTTTTTATTCTAAAACTTCTGAAAGTGTTTGATCTGAATGGTGTGTAATATCCATTCGCCTTTGATTCTTCTTTTGGTGTTTCATCTCCTAGAAGATCAGAGTTCGAAAGTCTTGAAGTGATTCCGCAGCTTCAGGAAGTTTCTTTCAATCCATTGTTTCTATTCCTTTCAATCTGTCCATTCCATTTGATTATCATCCATCAAACAACCAGACTCACAAAGTGCATCAAAGGACAAGGATCTTCTCCATTAAGATCGTATCATGTGGTATCAGAGCCACTTTGTGAAAGGTTGTGTTGTTTCAAGCCCAAAACTTCTTTGCAAATTCGTAACTTTTTCTGATCGATTTGTCTCTTGGTATTCCGATTAATTAGAAGCGATTTGAGAGATAAATCTTTATAGGAACTTGAAGTTTAGAGTCTGATCTATCCAGTTTAGGCTTTGGAATCATTAGAATCAGAGTAGAAACGCGATTTCTAGGAAGATCAAAATTCGCAACTTTTCAGAATTTTTCTGCAACTTTTGTCTTTTGGCATTCTGTTAATTTCGTGATTGTTACTGATCAAAACCTGTTAGAAACTTGTGTCAAAGAACTCCTTACTTGTTCTGTGATTTGTTTGTGGACAGGAAACATGGTGGGTACAAACAATGGTGGTGAAGAATCCTCAAACTCCATCAACCAACAACTCCTTTCCTCCTTTAAAGCCATGATAGAAGAAAGTTTAGGAACCAAGTTCTACACAAGATGTCATGTCCAAGGCAAGGTGTGCAGCCTCATGATTGATAAAAGGAGTTGCAATAATGTGGCCAGTGAATACATGGTTAAAAAGCTTGGATTAAAAGTGAAGCAACATCCATGGCTTGATGTTGATTACAAATTAAGAGTGACCCGCCAAGTGATGATTTCCATAACCATTGGAAAGTATGAGGACGAGGTTCTGTGTGATGTCCTACCAATGGAATCATGTCACATCATTCTTGGGAAACCATGGCAGAACAAACGTCAAGCAATCCAAGATGTTCTCAAAAACCGATATTCGTTCAAGTACAAAGGAGGAAAGATTAGTCTGATCTCAATGACACCAGATGAAATTCAACAAGATCAGCTAATTCTAAAACAAAGAATAAGACAGGTTGTAAGTGAATCTCTTAACCCTCCTCACCAGAAAGAAAAGGTTCTTGTGATTGATTTTAAAGAAACTCCAACGAGTTTAACTAACATTGCACCGGAACTGCCATCTCCGAGTGAGAGTTCTTCTCTTTTGCAGGACCCTAAGGAGACAGTAGATGACCCAAAGGAGTTACCACCCATCCGTGAAGAGGAACCACAAGGAGAATCACTAGCAGAAACACAAGGGAGTTTGTCTTTGGTTAGTGACTTGGAACAGCCAACCCAGCTTGTTCCAGAACCAGTCCTTATGCCATTTCCTTTTGACTACCCAAGAAAGCACTGTAAGGAAATTGATTTGGTTAGGACTGAACCTAATTTGTTTATTTTGATTTCTGCTCAAGATGAAAGACACTTTGGTTTACAAAATGTGAAAGAGTTTCGTGTTTCAAAACCTGTTTTTGACAAAATGATTCCAAGTTTTGAAACATTCACACCTGAAAAATTCTTTAAGCCAAAAGATTTTATGTTTGATGAGTTTCATGAATTTAACTCTTCTTTGAGAGTTTCTTTGTTTAGCAATGCATTTGAGCTGTTTAGAACTAAAACCGAATATGCATTGGTTAAAACTTTTCCTGAATTGAATCATTTGCTTGAAAACTTGTTGAGTGAATCAAATCTGTTCAATGATTTTTGCAATTCAACTCTGAAATATAAAGTTTTTGAATTCTCTACTTCAAGTATAATGCATTTGTTCTGCCCCATGAGTGTTCAAAAAGGAACAGGAGCCATGGAGAAGCAGAAGTATTTGGGAAAACTGACAATCAAAGAGAAACCACCAGATGCATTACTTATGCTCATACACAATTCCCAGCAAGGTAAGGAAATTATTGTGGCTGATACAATAATTCCAAGGTATGCATCTCTTCTTATCCCTAATGCTAGACTGTTGGAACTTGAACACATTAGAATGCTTTACAATTCAAATGATAACTTGAAGAATGTGTTCCCATTTTGTGAAAAGTTTGAGCACAAAAAGTTCTTTAGGCATGGAGGTTTTATATTTGATAGAAATAAATTGTGCAAGCCTAGTTGTTCTTTGCTGAATTCTGTTTTGAAGAGTATTGATAAACTCACTAGAGCTTCAAATTTTGATGAACTGTTCTTTGGAGAGATTGTTTACTATGATAGCATTCTGAGTTTTAACTTAGATGATCCTGTTAAACATGTGAATTTTGTTTTAGAAGATCTAAGTTTGAAAATGCTTACTAGTAGACATGATTATAGCTTTTGCACCCATGATCTTTTGTCTCGAGATTTTGCTGTGAGTATACAGGATGGAGAGCAGAGTTTTCATGACCCAAAAACGTGGCTCTACCATGTGTGGCTTAAGAAGATGGCTGTGCAAGTTTTCCTTGAGCCAATGGAGCATGAAAACGTCAAGGATTCTTCCATGATCCAAGAAGAACCCCCAGATCCAACACCAATAGCTTTGATGAGAACAAGTGACAAACAAATCCAGAGCCTTATTCAGATAAGTACTTCTTTGACTCTGTTTGTTTCTCATGCTATAGGAACTATGATTATGAGTTTATTACATCCAGGAAACATTGAGAAATATTTAAGTTTGTTCAAAGAATATTTGGGATCAAATTCTTGTCTTAGAAAAGAGGAACATGAAAAGGATTATGTTATAATTCAAGCTGGGACATGTTCATATGTTTATTATTCCATGACTGTAATAATGCACTTTCTCTTTGCCAAAGGTGTTGATCAGATTGCAGGTATGAAAAAGGAGTCACCGGAGTTAGAAGATCCCTCGAAAATTGTCTTTGTGCGAACTGGAATTGGAGTTATTTTGATGCAGGATAAGAAGACCATTGCTTATTTTAGGATGATCTTTGAGGTTGGAGAAAAAGTATTGATACAATTGAGAAAGAAACGATTCCCAACTGAAAGAGAGTCCAAACTGATGCCAAAGATCGATGGTCCATTCAACATAACAAGACGAATCAACAACAAAGCTTATGAACTTGAGCTGCAAGGTAAGTATAATGTGAGTTCCATTTTCAAAGTTTCTAACTTAGTTCATTTCATTGCAGATGAATTGGATTTGAGGTCAAATCCCTTTCAAGAGGGAGGGGATGATGTGATCCTACCCAGCACTAAATACATGGAGCTTGAACCTGATGGAACTAAGCTTGTAGCAAAGGATCAGCTCGGAGTTGAGGAGCAGCTTGAACCAGAGGATGCGCTTAGAGCGGAGAAAGAGTATAGCGAAGATGTTATCTTAACCTCACTGGTTTTGATACATGATCATCAAATGGGCATGTGTCTCATTTGTACTCTTTTTCCCTTGTCAAGTTTTGTCCCACTGGGTTTTCTTGACAAGGTTTTTAATGAGGCAAATGATTCACATTCAAATCACCCATTTGTTGATCCAGACCATGGCATTGCATCCAGAATTCGACCCAATGCAGGAGATATCAAGTCCAGCCTATTTTATGACCATTACAAGTCCAAGAAGAGCCCAAAACAAGCTGATAATTTGCAGCCCAAGAGGAGTTACGAAAATGGAGTATGAAGGGTCATTTTTCAGATTCAAACAAGTATTTAATTCTGGTCTTTGTGTTATTTCCTAGGTGTGTTAATTGCTGCTCATGCAGCCTTGTTGCATTTTCTATTTAAAACTCTTTGTAGTCATTTCTGAACTTTTATCAAACTTCTTTTTATTCTAAAACTTCTGAAAGTGTTTGATCTGAATGGTGTGTAATATCCATTCGCCTTTGATTCTTCTTTTGGTGTTTCATCTCCTAGAAGATCAGAGTTCGAAAGTCTTGAAGTGATTCCGCAGCTTCAGGAAGTTTCTTTCAATCCATTGTTTCTATTCCTTTCAATCTGTCCATTCCATTTGATTATCATCCATCAAACAACCAGACTCACAAAGTGCATCAAAGGACAAGGATCTTCTCCATTAAGATCGTATCACGTCATGACTGCATCTCCCCAAAACTTCTTAGGAACATTCTTGTAGAACATCATGGACCTTGCAACCTCCATTAAATGTCTATTCTTCCTCTCAGCCACTCCATTTTGTTGTGGAGTATAAGGACAGCTAGTTTGGTGAAGAATTCCATACTTTGACAAGTGTTGTTTGAAGGCATTGCTTGTGTACTCACCACCATTGTCTGATCTAAAAATTTTGATCTTAGCATTGAAATGGTTAGTAACATGACTTTGGAAGTTCATAAACGCTTCTAGCACCCTATCCTTAGTTTGCATCAGAGTTATCCAAGTATATTTAGACTTTTCATCAATGAATGTGACAAAGTACTTATGGTTTTCCCTAGACACACACGGAGCAGTCCATACATCAGAGTGAACAAGGTCAAAGCAGTTTTCATAAGCAGTTTTAGAAGCTGGAAAAACAGATTTGCAATGTTTACCAAGGATACAAGCCTCACAATCATCATTTTTAAAAGAAACAGAAGGTAATAAGAGTCCTAAAGCCCTAGAGTGTGGATGTCCTAATCTAGCATGCCAAATAGAATCATCCACACGGACACAAGTAGATAAAGCAGTAGATAAAGCAGCAGATAGTTCAGATGTAGGATTGGTGTCTTCAACCATGTAGAGCTCATCCTTTGTCACACCTTTCCCAATCAACTTACTGGTTTTAATATCCTGAAACACAACATCATTAGGACTGAAAATAACATTGCAGTTCAAGTCAGTGGCTATCCTTTTTACAGAAACTAAGTTGGATGTGAAACTGGGCATAAAGAAGGCTTTAGATTCTTTGTTAAACATTTTCAGATTTCCTATGCCTTGTATTGGAATTTTATCACCATTTGCAATCACAACGCTTCCTAAGGCAGGTTCAACATTGTTTATCAACTTAGAATCACTTATCATATGATGAGAGGCTCCTGAGGCAATAATCAAAGGTTTCTGTTTGTTTGATGCAAAAAGAGAAGTACCAAGGGTCATACCAGAGTTCTCCTTGAGAGCTTTGATGAGAGCCTCAAGGTCTGACCTCCTTACCACATCATTCTGAGTAGTCACAGCTGGTGCTTGATGAACCATCATTGCTCTTCCTTCATCAGATTGCTGCACTGAAGAAGAACCTGGTCCAGCTGCACCATATGAGTAGTTTGCCCTTTGATCTTTGAACCTATTGTTGTGAAAAGGTAGTCTGAGGTTAGGGTGAAGGCGCCAGTATCTGTCCTTCAAATGCCCTCTCTTTTTGCAAAAATCACACATCAAGACTCCTCTCTGGTCACCTCCATAGTTTTTCCTCTCATCAACCTTGTACAGCCCCTTGTTTGCGGTTACCAGCTCTCCTTTTCCTTTGAACAACCCAAATGAGCCTTGTTCCTTCTGAATTTGCCCACACACATCATCAATGTCAGGTAGAGTCTCTGCCCTTAGGATATGCTTGATCAAGGAATTATAGGATGAGTTCAAGGTGAGCAGAAGAGCAAATACTTTATCTTGCTCTCTCCTTTCTTGCAGCACCAAAGGATCACTGCTTGGTGGCCTCAGCATCTCCAACTCTGACCACAGTGAGCTAAACTTCCCAAAATGAGCTTTAAACTCCATATCTCCTTGCTGGAGATTGTTAATGGCCAGCTTTACTTCAAAGACTCTTGTTAAATTTGATTTATTCCCATAAACCTTCTCAAGAGTATCCCACAGCTGCTTAGAGGTTACACAGTAAGAGTAGGCTTCCAATAGGTGCTGGTCCAGTGAGCTTTGGAGTATAGAGAGCACATTCTGGTCCCCTTGCATCCACGCCTCTTCTTCTGCTTCAGCCACTTCTTCAAGAGACTCATCAATGCCTTTAGTCTCTGCCTCAGCTCCTTTCTTGGCTTCAGCTTCGGACCTGGCCTTAAACACCTTCTGTGGAGCAGTTTCACTCAGGATATACTTCCACAGACCTCTGCCTCCAAGAGCAGATTTTACCATCCTAGCCCAAACAATATAGTTTGAGCCCTTCAAAATCACAGGAATCACAACTCTTGAGTTCTCCATTGCTGAAACTGATATGAAGCAAGGAGGGAGTATTCAAGATGAAATAGAGATTTCTCAACTCACATAGAACACAAGAAGCAAACGAAATAAGCTTAAACCTTAGAAAAGCTTATAAGATCTGAGAAATGAACTTAACAGCTTAAGAGCTCAAGAACAGGATTTTATAAGATTCAGCGGAAGTAAATGAGGTACAGAAGCTTATAGCTCTGATACCATGTTAGAATATGAGATTAGAAATGGAGAATTAAGAGAGAGAGAGGCGCAGACCCTATTAGGGTTCATACACCCGAGAGAGAGAGAGAGAGTTTAGAGAAGGAGAATGTGAGAAGAATAATTCTCATTAATTATCAAATGGGAACTTTACAAGAGTTATATATGCATAAAACTAGGGCTACACAACTTTAAACAAAAACAGAGAAGGCTCCAACGGTCACAAGAGTGTGACAGGATTTTGTCTTACAAGACACTAGTGTTCTGATATAGTCAACTATGTAGTCTCACGTCCAGTATAGTTCACGTCCAGTATAGTTCACGTCCAGTGTAGTTCAATATGAGATCTCTTCTTCAATATAGTGCACTATGTGATCTCCTACTTCAATAATTCTCTCATTCTAAATCACATATTCTAACATGGTATCAGAGCAATAAGCTCATGTACCTTCTTTACTTCCGCAAATTCTTACTAAATCTCTTAAACCTGTTCTTAAAAGCTCTTGAAAGTCTGTTCCGGTTCTTGAAAGTTCTTAAGCTCTTAAGCACATCTCTTTTACTTCTTCCTCTACGGTTTGTGTTCTCTGTGAACTGAGAACTCTTTCATTTCATCTTGAATACTCCCTCCTTGCTACAAATCAGTCTTAGCAATGGAGAACTCAAGAGTTGTGATTCTTGTGATTCTCAAAGGCACCAACTACATTGTATGGGCCAGAATGGTTAAGTCTGCACTTGGATGCAGAGGTCTGTGGAAGTATGTCTTGAGTAACACTGCTCCACAGAAGGTGTTTAAAGCCAGTACTGAAGCTGAAGCCAAGGTTGGAACTGAGGCTAAAGGCGGTAGTGAGTCTCATGAAGAGGCGTCTGAAGCTGATGAAGAAGCATGGATACAAGGGGACCAGAATGTGCTCTCCATACTCCAAAGCTCACTTGACCAGAACCTATTGGAAGCTTACTCATATTGTGTGACTTCCAAGGAGCTGTGGGATACTATTGAGAAGGTTTATGGAAATAAATCAAACCTGACAAGAGTCTTTGAGGTTAAGTTGGCCATCAACAACCTCCAGCAAGAAGATATGGAGTTTAAAGCTCACTTGGGCAAGTTTAGCTCACTGTGGTCAGAGTTGGAGATGTTGAGGCCACCAAGCAGTGATCCTTTGGTGTTGCAAGAAAGGAGAGAGCAAGATAAAGTCTTTGCTCTTCTGCTCAACTTGAACTCATCTTACAATGGGCTGATTAAGCACATCCTAAGGGCAGACACTCTACCTGACATTGATGATGTGTGTGGACAAATTCAGAAGGAACAAGGCTCATTTGGGCTGTTCAAAGGGAAAGGAGAGTTGGTAACCGCCAACAAAGTGATGTACAAGTCTGATGAGAGGCAGACTATGGAGGTGACAAGAGAGAAGTCTTGATGTGTGATTTTTGCAAGAAGAGTGGGCATTTAAAGGATAGATGCTGGCGCCTTCATCCAAACCTCAGACCCTCATCTCACAACAACCGGTTCAAGGATCAAAGGGCTAATTACTCTTATTGTGCAGCTGGACCAGGTTCTTCTTCAATGCAGCAATGTGATGAAGGAAGAGCAATGGTGGTCCATCAAGCTCCAGCCATGACTGATCAGAGTGATGTGGTAAGAAGGTCAGACCTTGAGGCTCTCATCAAAGCCCTCAAGGATAACTATGGTATGGTTCTTGGTACATCTCTCTATGCTTCAAATAAAATCAGACCTTTGATTATTGATTCAGGAGCCTCTCACCATATGATCAGTGACCCTAAGTTGATAGAAAATGTTAAACCAGCTTTAGGATGTGTAGTGATTGCAAATGGTGATAAAATTCCAATTCAAGGCATAGGAAATTTGAAATTGTTTGACATAGAATCCAAAGCTTTCTTTATGCCTAGTTTCACATCCAACTTAGTATCTGTGAAAAGAATAGCCACTGATCTAAATTGAAATGTTGTTTTTAGTCCTAATGATGTTGGGTTTCAGGATATTAAGACAAGTAAGTTGATTGGGAAAGGTGTGACAAAGGATGAGCTCTACATGATTGAAGACACCAACCCTTCCTCCGAATTATCTACTGCTTTATCTACTGCTTTCTCTACTTGTGTTGGTGTGGATAATTCTATTTGGCATGCTAGACTAGGACATCCACACTCTAGGGCTTTAGGACTCTTATTACCTTCTGTTTCTTTAGAAATGATGAATGTGAGGCTTGTATTCTTGGGAAACATTGCAAATCCGTTTTTCCAACTTCTAAAACTATTTATGAAAGTTGCTTTGATCTTGTTCATTCTGATGTGTGGACTGCTCCTTGTATGTCTAGAGAGAATCATAAGTACTTTGTCGCTTTCATTGATGAAAAATCTAAGTATACTTGGATAACATTGATGCAAACTAAGGATAGAGTGTTAGAAGCTTTTATGAACTTTCAAAGTCATGTTACTAACCATTTCAATGCTAAGATCAAAATTTTTAGATCAGACAATGGTGGTGGGGCTTTCGGCCATTTCATACCTCAACACTTATCCACGGTCCCAATCGAAACCTATATTCATATGCTGTGCTAATTTATACCTCAACTCGTTTAATATTTGAATTACATACCTCAATTTATAAAATCTGGTCAAATTAAGCACAATCGTTAACTCCGTTTAATAACCGTTTGTTTTTGATGATGTGGATATGACGTGTCATATTAAATTTATAAAATTAAAAGGCGATTAGTTTCTAGGTTATATAAATATATATTTGTAACATAACAAGTAATGTTAATATAGCTCTGTGGCATTGTAGCACTGGAAAGTAGTCGCAGGTCTTTGTTTCGAGAGTGAGAGTCCGTTTTTTTTTCTTTTTTTCGTTTAATGATACTGAAATGACAATTTTACCCATGCGTCTTCTTCTTCCTTCTGACCACTTGTAAACCCTAATTTCGGGGAGAATTGAGTCGAATCAAAAGAGAGACAGAAAATGTTGTGTAGCTTATCCATCTCCAGATTTCTCTCGAGGAAGACACCAACGTCGTCTCTTCTCTCCCGCAATTTCAGATTCCTTATCACCACTGATTCGCTCCCTCGTATCCCTGTACAACGCCCCTCTTCCTACACCATAACCCCTTTCTTCTCCTCATCCTTCTACCACTGTATTTACGACTCCAGCGGCGGCGATAATTATGACTACATCAGAAGTGACGTTAATTGCCCTCGCTGCTCCACCCAGATGCTCGTCGTCTTCTCCAATCGCCCATTGTCACTCACAGCTAGAGAACCATTGTGACGATGAGTTTGGAGTCATTATCGCGAGCATCAGTAACATAAGAGGCCAAGTCACGAGCATTAGCTTCCCTTTGATCTGGGTCGAAGTCATTAATTTAATACATAGAACTCTGATAATATACAATAAAACCATATGTAATCGAACATCAAGCTGAGCTTGTTAGAGTGGTTAAGACCTTTATCAGTTATTGTTTCCACCCAGGTTCGATTCCCACTCATGTTAATTAGTTTATTCCATTTTAAAATAGTATAAATGACGTTTTAAAATTTATAAATTTAATATAACACGTCATATCCACATCATCAAAATACAAACGGACATTAAACGGAGTTAACGATTTTGTATAATTTGACCAAATTTTATAAATTGAGGTATGAAATTCAAATATTAGACTAGTTGAGGCATAAATTAGCACAGCTTATGAATATAGGTTTCGATTGGGACCATGGACAAGTGTTGAGGTATGAAATGGCCGAAAGCCCAATGGTGGTGAGTATACAAGCAATGCTTTCAAACAACACTTGTCCAAACATGGGATTCTTCATCAAACAAGCTGCCCTTGGCTGAGAGAAAGAACATACACTTAATGGAGGTAGCAAGGTCCATGATGTTCTACAGGAATGTTCCTAAGAGGTTTTGGGGAGATGCAGACATGACTGCATGCTACTTGATCAATAGTATTGGTATTGGAATGGATATCATTGAAGATCAATGTGCTATTGGTCATGAGAGGTCTTGGAGTAACCAAACTAGAAGAAGTAACTAGAAGAGAAGCATCTGTGAATAGTGTCCACGGATGAACAGTAAAAACAACTTAGTTACTTTAAGATATTTTGAACTAGCTTCTCTTGTAAGCTTAAATATGTGGACAATTATTAGCCACATGTTTAAGATGAGTATAACAGCTATTTTTCTGTATATTGTAAGAAGAATTTCGAAATTGAAAAGATATGGAGACTTATTCTCTTCTCCAATTCTCTCTCTAATCTCTCTCTTGTTCTTAGTCTCTTATACTCTCTCTAATAATCTGGTCTTGTGATTCTTTGTCTAAATCTTCTATTCTCTGGTTTATACTCTTAAATTCTCACATGGTATCAGAGCAATAAGCTCCTGTACCTTCTTTACTTCCGCAAAACTCTTCAAAAAAATATGTTCTTGAGCTCTTGAAAAGTTGTTACTGTTCTTACAAGTTCTTAAGCTTCTAAGCGATTCTTCTTTGCATCTCTTTGCATCTTTATCTACTGTTGTGTTTCTCTGTGAGCTGAGAACCCATTGTTTCATCTTGAACACTCCCTCCTTGCTATAAATCAGACTTAGCAATGGAGAACTCAAGTGAAGTCATTTCTGTGATTCTTAAAGGTCCCAACTACATAGTGTGGGCAAGGATTGTGAAGTCAGCTCTGAGAGGGCGTGGACTATGGAAATATGTACTAGGCAGTGAAGCATCATCTCAGCAAGCTCAAGGAGAAGCTGGTATGAAGATGGATGCAGCTGATGAAGAAGAATGGACACAAGGAGACCAAAGAGTATTGTCCATACTTCAAAGCTCACTTGACCAGGAGCTGTTGGAAGCATATTCTTATTGTATAACCTCCAAGGAGCTGTGGAAAACTCTTGAGAAGGTTTATGGCAACATAACTAATCTGAGCAGGGTCTTTGATGTTAAACAGGCCATCAACAATCTCCAACAAAAAGATAGAGAGTTCAAAGCTCATTTTGGGCAGTTCATGTCTTTATGGGCAGAGTTGGAGATGTTAAGGCCTTCAAGCATTGATCCTCTGGTGCTAAATGAAAGGAGAGAGCAGGATAGACTATTTGCACTTCTGCTCACCTTAAACTCATCATACAATGATCTTAAACACATTCTAAGGGCAGACACATTACCCTCTTTGGATGAGGTATGTGGTCGGATTCAAAGAGAACAAAGATCATGCGGGCTGTTCAGTAGGAAGGCTGAGCTTGTGACTTCAAACAAAGGGGTTTATGAACCTGAGGAGAGGCAGAGATATGGTAATGATAGAAGAGGAGGCTTGATGTGTGTGTATTGCAAGCAGAGTGGTCACCTAAAGGAGAAGTGCTGGCGCTTATACCCACACCTCAGACCATCCTCTCACAGCCGGTTTCAAGATCAAATGGTAAACCTCTCCTTTGGTGCAGCTGGACCAGGTTCATTGCAGCCTCCAATGCAGCCTTGTGATGTAGGAAGAACAATGGTGGCTCATCATGTTCCTGATCAGTGTGATGTGGTAAGAAAATCAGACCTTGAGGCTCTCATTAAAGCCATCAAGGAAAACTCTGGTATGACTTTTGGAACCTCACTCTTTGCATCAAATAAAATCAAACCATTGATAATTGATTCAGGTGCATCCCATCATATGATCAGTGACTCTAAGTTGATAGAAAACATCCAACCTGCTCTTGGTAATGTTGTGATTGCAAATGGTGATAAGATTCCAATTCAAGGCATAGGAAATCTTAAGTTGTTTAGTAAAGAATCTAAGGCTTTCTATATGCCTAGTTTTACATCAAACCTTTTATCTGTGAAAAGAGTAGCTACTGATCTCAATTGCAATGTTATTTTCAGTCCTAATGATGTTGTGTTTCAAGATATTAAGACAAGCAGGTTGCTTGGAAAAGGTGTGACAAAGGATGAGTTGTATATGATTGAGGATACTAACCTATCTTCCTCGGGTGTATCTACTGCTCTTTCTACTTTCATGAGTGTTGATGATTCTATTTGGCATGCTAGACTAGGACATCCACACTCTAGGGCATTAGGTCTCTTATTACCTTCTGTTTCATTTAAAAATGATGATTGTGAGGCTTGCATTCTTGGGAAACATTGCAAATCTGTTTTTTCAAGTTCTAAAACTGTTTATGAAAATTGTTTTGATCTTGTTCATTCTGATGTGTGGACTGCTCCTTGTGTGTCTAGAGAGAATCATAAGTACTTTGTCACTTTTATTGATGAAAAATCTAAATACACTTGGATAACATTGATGCAAACTAAGGATAGAGTGTTAGAGGCTTTTATGAACTTTCAAAGTCATGTTACTAGCCATTTCAATGCTAAGATCAAAATTTTTAGATCAGACAATGGTGGTGAGTACACAAGCAATGCCTTCTAGCAACACTTGTCCAAGCATGGGATTCTTCATCAAACAAGCTGTCCCTACACTCCACAACAAAATGGAGTGGCTGAGAGGAAGAACAGACACCTAATGGAAGTAGCAAGGTCCATGATGTTCTACAAGAATGTTCCTAAGAGGTTTTGGGGAGATGCAGTCATGACTGCTTGTTACTTGATCAATAGAACTCCAACAAAAGTTCTCAAGGATCAATCTCCATTTCAGGTATTAAACAAAACCAATCCATTAGTTGATCACTTACGTGTGTTTGGGTGTCTTTGCTTTGTGTTAATACCAGGAGAACAAAGGGATAAATTGGATGCTAAGAGCACCAAAGCCATGTTCATTGGATATTCTACAACACAAAGGGGATACAAGTGTTATGTGCCTGAAACAAGGAAGGTTTTGATTTCAAGAGATGTGAAATTTATGGAGACAAGAAGTTTCTATGATGAAAAGAATTGGGATAGTTTGAAGGACCTTCCAACATCTCAATCAGACCGGGCTGAGAACTTAAGGAGGATTATGGAAAGCCTTGGGATTAGTATACCTCAACAACCGGCTGCAACAAGTCCTACTCCTCCAGTACCTGTTTTGTCTTCAGAAACTCCACAACCTGCCCATCTTGTGTTGGGTTTTTCACAAGCATGACCATGAAATCATGTTGAGAAACCTTGAGATTACTCTAAACCTTTGTTTAGAGAGAAAGAGCATAAGTGAACCGCAACCAAGTTTAGCTTGGAAGTTAGTGATTCTACTTAGCTTTAACAAGAGCACCACTCTATTTGAGACTTATCCAGGAGCCTAACATCACTTATAGAGTGTGTTTACTCATGAGGATTAAGAGAATCAGTAAGTAGAGGGTGTTGTTCTTGTATGTGTTCATGAAGAGCCGGTTTGATGTTGTCTCTTGAATTAACTATGGAAGAGCTAATCAAGAGCACAACCAGGAGCATTAAAGCTCCCTTAGGACCGAGACTCAACATGCTTTCATTGTGTTTAGAAGAGAGACACAATGAGAGAAAGGAGAAGAAGAGATCGCTAGAGAGAGAATGAAAACCCTAGCGTTTGTATAAGACTCTTTCTTCTTATTTCTGTGTATTAAAATGTGCTACAAGTCTGGTGCTTATATAGGCACTCTACAATACTTTAACACAGACATAAAATGAGCATAAACCCTAATTGTTACTCGGTTACAACAAGAGAAGGAGGCTACAACGGTTGGATTCAGAACCACATGTGAGGAGAGAGGTTAATGGGCGTGTTCAGACTTGGATAGTGACTGGTCTGAACTCCTTGGACCGCATCTCCTTTGGTTTGAATTCATGTGGTTCTGAGGAGAGAGACAGGCTGTCTTGTGGTCCTACTGAGGAGAGAGAGACACGCCTTCTTATGGTGAAAGTGACATGACCTAAACGGTCATATGTCACACCTCACTCCTCTTTCATGATTCTTGATAGCTTATCACTCCTTAAGGATTATGATAAGCTTAACCAGACTTCATGATAAGCTGAAGCTCCTCTCCTCCTTGTCTCACACACATCTTGGCCATGATACACACTCCCAAATATAGCATACTCCTCTTATCCGCATCAACACCTTTTGGCTCCTCTTGCTTCTTTACCAAGTCTAGGTTATACTCTTCCACAAGTCACATTGTCTTGTGCTTCTTCATGCTTCTAGTGTGGACTTCATAGCCTCTTGATGCCCTCATCCTTAGCTTAGCTAAGTATTGATCCATCTTTGGTCTTCTTTGTCACACACCAAAGCTCATCCGAGGAATGACTTCTAGGCCTTGTCATTGTGACTTCGGCCTTTCCTCCTCCTTGAATGCATCCTCTCTAATATCTTGATCATGAGGGGGACACTCAAGAATCAGAACAAGAACCGCAAGAATCTGATTCTTTTACACATGATCAAGCTGGAGTTGAGGAGCATGTGGAACATGAGGAAGAACCTGAGGAATTGAATCATCAAAATGAAGAGGAGCCGGTTATGAATGAGGTTATGGATGAGCAACTAGTTCAGCAGCAAGTTCAGACTTTAAGGAGAAGCACAAGGGAGAAAAAGGATCCATCAGAATGGAAGAAGACTAGGGTTTACTTCAACAGCAATGCAGTAGCTCATCCCATTCAAGCTGTTTGCAGTTTAGCTCATGTACCTTTGGAGCATCAAGTATTCATTGGGAAGTTGGATCAAGAACATGTACCAACAACCTATGAAGAAGCAAAGGGAGATAAGAGGTGGATGCAAGCTGTGGATGAAGAGACCAAAGCTATGGAGAACAATGAGACTTGGTATGAAGCTGATCTTCCTAAGGGCAAGAAGGCAGTGACTTCTAAATGGGTTTTCACTATCAAGTATCAAAGCAATGGAGAGATTGAAAGGTACAAAGCAAGGCTGGTTGCAAGAGGCTTCACTCAAACCTATGGAAAGGACTACTTGGATACCTTTGCACCAGTAGCTAAGCTTCACACAGTTAGGATCATCTTGTCTCTAGCAACAAACCTTGATTGGGAACTTTGGCAAATGGATGTCAAGAATGCATTCCTTCAAGGAGAGCTTGAAGATGAGGTATACATGAGACCACCTTCTGGTCTTGAAAACATTGTGAAACCAGGGAAGGTGCTAAGGCTCAAGAAGGCTATCTATGGACTCAAGCAATCACCTAGAGCTTGGTACCATAAGTTGAGCTCAACCCTTATGCAAAGGGGATTCAAGAGGTCTGAAGGAGATCATACATTGTTCACTCTTCAAGATCAGGAAGGTATCATTGTTATCCTTGTTTATGTTGATGACATTATCATATCAGGGAGTAACAAGTCAGGTATACAAGAAACTAAAGCTTATCTCAAATCTGTTTTTGATATTAAGGATCTTGGTACTCTAAAGTACTTCCTTGGGATAGAAGTTTGTCGGTCTAATGAAGGACTCTTCTTATCTCAAAGGAAGTACACACTTGATTTATTGTCTGAAGCAGGAAAGATTGGATCAAAACCAGCTAAGACACCATTGGAGGAAGGCTACAAAGTCATAAGAGAGGGGGAGCTTGAAGATAAACCGTTTGAAGACATCACTCACTATAGAAGGATGGTTGGTAAGCTCATCTACTTAACCATAACCAGACCTGATTTGTGCTTTGCTGTGAACCAGATAAGCCAACATATGCAAGCACCAAAGATGCATCATTGGGACATGGTTGAAAGGATACTCAGATATCTAAGTGGTACTCCCGGGCAAGGCATCTGGATGGGTTGCAATCAAAGCACAGAGATAGTTGGGTATTGTGATGCTGATTGGGCAGGAGATAGAGTGGACAGGAGGTCTACTACTGGATATTGCACCTTCATTGGAGGAAACCTTGTCACTTGGAAGAGCAAGAAGCAGAAGATAGTGTCATGTTCTAGTGCTGAAGCAGAGTATAGAGCAATGAGGAAGCTAGCAACAGAATTGGCGTGGATCAAAGGTCTTCTTGTGGATTTGGGGGTGGAGACTTCAAAACAAATCACAATGCATTGTGATAATCAAGCAGCCATTCACATTGCCTCAAACTCAGTCTTCCATGAAAGGACCAAGCATATAGAAGTGGATTGTCACAAAGTGAGGCAGATGATTGAGCAAGGAGTGGTGTTGCCTTGTTTCACAAGGAGTGAAGAGCAGCTAGCTGATGTGTTCACCAAGACAGCTAGCTTGAAGGTCTGTGAGTCCATTCACACCAAGCTTGGACTTATAGAGCTTCCGGAATCCTCTAAGGCTGTGGAGACTACACTCTTTTTCCCTTCATGAAGTTTTATCCCAAGTGGTTTTCTTCATGAAGGTTGTTAATGAGGTAGATCTCCATTGGCACTCCAAGCTTGATTCATTCCTTGAATTCAAGCTTGAGGGGGAGTATTGGTATTGGAATGGATATCATTGAAGATCAATGTGCTATTGGTCATGAGAGGTCTTGGAGTAACCAAACTAGAAGAAGTAACTAGAAGAGAAGCATCTGTGAATAGTGTCCACGGATGAACAGTAAAAACAGCTTAGTTACTTTAAGATATTTTGAACTAGCTTCTCTTGTAAGCTTAAATATGTGGACAATTATTAGCCACATGTTTAAGATGAGTCTAACAGCTATTTTTCTGTATATTGTAAGAAGAATTTCGAAATTGAAAAGATATGGAGACTTATTCTCTTCTCCAATTCTCTCTCTAATCTCTCTCTTGTTCTTAGTCTCTTATACTCTCTCTAATAATCTGGTCTTGTGATTCTTTGTCTAAATCTTCTATTCTCTGGTTTATACTCTTAAATTCTCACAAATAGAACTCCCACAAGAGTTCTTAAGAATCAATCTCCATTTCAGGTACTAAAAAAAACCAATCCATTAGTTGATCACTTACGTTTGTTTGGGTGTATTTGCTTTGTGTTAATACCAGGAGAACAAAGGGATAATTTGCTTTGTATTTGCTTTGTGTTCATTGGATATTCCACAACTCAAAGAGGATACAAGTGTTATGTGCCTGAAACAAGGAAGGTTTTGATTTCAAGAGATGTGAAGTTTATGGAGACAAGGAGTTTCTATGATGAGAAGAATTGGGACAGCTTGAAGGATCTTCCCACATCTCAATCAGACCGAGCAGCTAACCTAAGGATGATCATGGAAAACCTTGGTATTAGTATGCCTCCACAACCGGCCAAGACAAGTCCTGCTCCTTCAGTCCTTGCTCCAACTTCAGAAGCTCCTCAACATCCCCATCTTGATCATGAGGGGGACACTCATGAATCAGCACCAGAACCGGAAGAACCTGATTCTCCTACACATGATCAAGCGGGTATTGAAGACCATGAGGAACATGAGATAGAACCTGAGGAGTTGGACCATCAAAATGAAGAGATGGAACAGCCGGTTCTACATGAGCAGCCAGTTCAAGTATTAAGGAGGAGCACAAGGGAGAGAAAGGATCCATCAGAATTGAAGAAGACTAGGGTTTACTTCAACAGCAATGCAGTAGCTCATCTCATTCAAGCCGTATGCAATTTGGCTCATGTACCTTTGGAACATCAAGTGTTCATTGGACAATTGGATCAAGAACAAATACCAATAACCTATGAAGAAGCCAAGGGAGATAAGAGGTGGATGCAAGCTGTGAATGAAGAGACAAAGGCAATGGAAAACAATGAGACTTGGTATGAGGCAGAACTTCCCAAAGGAAAGAAGGCAGTGAGTTCTAAATGGGTGTTCACTATCAAGTATAGAAGTAATGGAGAGGTGGAGAGATACAAAGCAAGGTTGGTTGCAAGAGGCTTCACTCAAACCTATGGAAAGGATTACTTGGATACTTTTGCACCAGTAGCTAAGCTTCACACAGTTAAGATCATCTTGTCTTTGGCAACAAACCTTGATTGGGAGCTTTGGCAAATGGATGTCAAGAATGCATTCCTTCAAGGGGAGCTTGAAGATGAGGTATATATAACACCACCTTCTGGTCTTGAAAGCATTGTGAAACCAGGGAAGGTGCTAAGACTCAAGAAGGCTATCTATTGACTCAAGCAATCACCTAGAGCTTGGTATCATAAACTGAGCTCAACTCTTATGCAAAGAGGATTCTGAAGGAATTTCTAGCAGTTCTAATCAGGATTAGCAACCCTAGTCTGAATTCCGAGCCTAGGATCTAAGGTTCATATAATTGAATCTATGGGATCTCAGATTTACCTGTTGATTTGCAGCGGAAGTATTAGCAGATAATCGAGATCACGAAGCGCCTCAAATGCTGCGCCCCACTGGTATCCACACGCACACAAACTGGACCGCAGGGATGCTAGTGCCTTGAAGAGATCTAATCTCCAGAGAGGTTTATTTCTGTGTTCTGGTGGCTGTGAATTAGGTTGGGGACGAGTTTAGGTCGACCATATATCTTATATATGTCGGCTTAAACCACAACGGAATTAACCAACGATTAAACCGAGTTTAGAGAGACTAACAGCTATTTTCTGTATATTGTAAGAAGAATTTCGAAATTGAAAAGATATGGAGACTTGTTCTCTTCTCCAATTCTCTCTCTAATCTCTCTCTTGTTCTTAGTCTCTTATACTCTCTCTAATAATCTGGTCTTGTGATTCTTTGTCTAAATCTTCTATTCTCTGGTTTATACTCTTAAATTCTCACAAATAGAACTCCCACAAGAGTTCTTAAGAATCAATCTCCATTTCAGGTACTAAAAAAAACCAATCCATTAGTTGATCACTTACGTTTGTTTGGGTGTATTTGCTTTGTGTTAATACCAGGAGAACAAAGGGATAATTTGCTTTGTATTTGCTTTGTGTTCATTGGATATTCCACAACTCAAAGAGGATACAAGTGTTATGTGCCTGAAACAAGGAAGGTTTTGATTTCAAGAGATGTGAAGTTTATGGAGACAAGGAGTTTCTATGATGAGAAGAATTGGGACAGCTTGAAGGATCTTCCCACATCTCAATCAGACCGAGCAGCTAACCTAAGGATGATCATGGAAAACCTTGGTATTAGTATGCCTCCACAACCGGCCAAGACAAGTCCTGCTCCTTCAGTCCTTGCTCCAACTTCAGAAGCTCCTCAACATCCCCATCTTGATCATGAGGGGGACACTCATGAATCAGCACCAGAACCGGAAGAACCTGATTCTCCTACACATGATCAAGCGGGTATTGAAGACCATGAGGAACATGAGGAACATGAGATAGAACCTGAGGAGTTGGACCATCAAAATGAAGAGATGGAACAGCCGGTTCTACATGAGCAGCCATTTCAAGTATTAAGGAGGAGCACAAGGGAGAGAAAGGATCCATCAGAATTGAAGAAGACTAGGGTTTACTTCAACAGCAATGCAGTAGCTCATCTCATTCAAGCCGTATGCAATTTGGCTCATGTACCTTTGGAACATCAAGTGTTCATTGGACAGTTGGATCAAGTACAAGTACCAATAACCTATGAAGAAGCCAAGGGAGATAAGAGGTGGATGCAAGCTGTGAATGAAGAGACAAAGGCAATGGAAAACAATGAGACTTGGTATGAGGCAGAACTTCCCAAAGGAAAGAAGGCAGTGAGTTCTAAATGGGTGTTCACTATCAAGTATAGAAGTAATGGAGAGGTGGAGAGATACAAAGCAAGGTTGGTTGCAAGAGGCTTCACTCAAACCTATGGAAAGGATTACTTGGATACTTTTGCACCAGTAGCTAAGCTTCACATAGTTAGGATCATCTTGTCTTTGGCAACAAACCTTGATTGGGAGCTTTGGCAAATGGATGTCAAGAATGCATTCCTTCAAGGGGAGCTTGAAGATGAGGTATATATAACACCACCTTCTGGTCTTGAAAGCATTGTGAAACCAGGGAAGGTGCTAAGACTCAAGAAGGCTATCTATTGACTCAATTAATCACCTAGAGCTTGGTATCATAAACTGAGCTCAACTCTTATGCAAAGAGGATTCTGAAGGAATTTCTAGCAGTTCTAATCAGGATTAGCAACCCTAGTCTGAATTCCGAGCCTAGGATCTAAGGTTCATATAATTGAATCTATGGGATCTCAGATTTACCTGTTGATTTGCAGCGGAAGTATTAGCAGATAATCGAGATCACGAAGCGCCTCAAATGCTGCGCCTCCACTGGTATCCACACGCACACAAACTGGACCGCAGGGATGCTAGTGCCTTGAAGAGATCTAATCTCCAGAGAGGTTTATTTCTGTGTTCTGGTGGCTGTGAATTAGGTTGGGGACGAGTTTAGGTCGACCATATATCTTATATATGTCGGCTTAAACCAGAACGGAATTAACCAACGATTAAACCGAATTAATCTGATTAATCCGCGAGTGCATCGATCGATGCACTATCTGCAACGATCGATGCTGTCCCAGAACATTGATATTGAATGCATATCACATATGCATTCATTGGATCATTACATTTATGATCAACCTCGTCTTTAACGCCCAGTTTGCTTAGGTGTGTGACCCTGTAGGATCATATAACACTAGCAATGAGTTCTCAACTCATTGATCATAAGTGGCTTCTAGCAAAGCGTTATGACTACCTAGTGTTATGTGATTGTCTTATCTCGACTGTACGACTTTCACTTAGAGCAAGTACAATAGATTTCAGGACATTCCCAACAATCTCCCACTTGTACTGGAATCATATATTCCTTTAATCCCTTTGTAGCTATATCTCAATCTAGCATAAGGCAAGAACTGTGTCATCCTTATTAAGCCAGATCACGTTTATCGAATCCCGATTTGTACTGATAAAAACAAACGACTGACAATCACCTCGTTTGAGCGCGGCCACGCATTTCCAGTATCAAATCTTCGATAGGCCCAGAGATATTTAACTCCTGTTATATAGAAGGTACAAATCCCATCTTGTTCCATCCATGTCTCTTTTATATCTCATGATACGCCTAATCAGTGTCTTTATGATCACCAGTTACGGCTGACGTTTGACAAAGTCAAGACGAACCAATCCATACAAGAGAGGACATGATGAACTCAGGTCTAAGGACTACTCTCTTTAGTCGTAATGAGAAACTCTTATGACACTCATATAACATCTTGTAGAGTTCTCATTAACGGGTCAAGTCCGATCATGTATTCTCTAATATATATCTATGTGATTGACTTTAATACACTTATTAAATGACTCCATGAAACCTAGTGATGCAAGATGGAAGCGTGTTTGATGTAGAACAGGGACTGGGGTCTCTCTATTCTAGATCGTGGGTGATGTTGTGGTAAGATGGATTCAAACCTCGGGTCTCTAGACTCCTTAGAATGAACGTGAGATGATTGAATGGATAGAGGATGGATTGAATGTCGCCACACAAGAGATGAAAGCTCTTGTGATAAGACTGAATCTAAGGTCGCTTGATATGACTCACAAGAAAGCTTAGAATCGAAAAGGTGTTTTCTCTCAAAGAAGAAGAACTGCGTTATTGTATTGATACTTGGTGAATGATACACGGCTGCTAAGGATCCTTATAAAGGGGATCGTGCAGCTGTTGCCTTCTAGGGCAGAAAACCTAATTACAACGGCTACTAAATACTAAAATATCCTATGGTCCGACTTTAAAGTAATACAGGGAAACTTGACTCACTTAACGACTAATACAGACTATGACTCAGACAACTAATGTAATACTTGGACCTGCAAAATGAACAAACACAATATATGAATTGAAATCATACCTTATTGAGCGTGTGTGGTCGTCCATGGTTGGGCCTAAGTGGGCTGAATTGAGAAGATCATCATCGAGTCTTCAATTGTCTTCATTTGGGCCTCTAAACGCTCCACTTGATAATCTTGAGCTAGGAGACTCTGAATGGATGTGTTGAACAGTGCTCTGAGTCTTCTAGTTCCTGATCTTGTCCTCGGAGGATCTCTCATGGTCGTCACATCTTGAGCAGCAGGTACTTCTTCTAGGTCTTCTTGACGTATCTCTACGCTTGAGTCAATGCTTGAGTCGATGCTTGAGTCAATGTCCTCATCATTCCCTCCCTCTTGAGAAGATTCTGACCTCAGAATTCCATCATCTGCATTATAAGGAAGCAAGTCAGCAACATTGAACACTGGTGAAATGGTCAACTCACCTGGCAGATCCAGCTTGTAGGCATTGTTGTTGACTCTCTCCAACACTCGGAATGGTCCAGCTCCTCTTGGTGCTAGCTTGGATTTCCTCTGATTTGGGAACCTTTCTGTACGCATATGAACCCACACCCAATCTCCTGGATTGAAGATGAGCTCTTTTCTCCCTTTGTCAGCAACCTTCTTATACTTGGCCGTCCTTTCCTCTATGTTGGCCTTCACCTTCTGATGCAGTTTCTTGATTAACTCATCCTTTGATTCTCCATCCTGATTAGTAACATCTAATGGCGGCAAAGGAACAAGATCTAAAGGGGTTTCTGGCTGAAATCCATAGACAATCTCAAAAGGTGACAACTTAGTAGTAGAATGGTTAGCATGATTATAAGCAAACTCAACATATGGAATACAATCTAACCAGTTCCGTAAGTTCTTACCAACTGTGGCTCTTAAGAGAGTAGATAGAGTTCTGTTTACAACCTCAGTTTGTCCATCAGTTTGTGGATGACAAGTTGTTGAGAAGAGTAGCTTGGTTCCTAGCTTCCTCCAAAGAACTCTCCAGAAGTGACTCAGAAACTTCGTGTCTCGGTCAAAAACAATAGTTCTCGGGATCCCATGTAAGCGTACTACTTCTTTAAAGAATAACTCAGCAGTTTGAGTGGCATCATTAGTCTTGGCACAGGGAATGAAATGTGCCATCTTTGAGAACCTGTCCACTACAACAAAAATAGAATCCTTTCCTCGAATTTTGGGTAAGCCTAAGACAAAGTCCATTGATATATCAACCCAAGGCATACTAGGAATAGGAAGTGGCATATATAAACCATGTGGATGTGACCTGGATTTGGCCTTGAGGCAAGTGACACACTTGGAACAGAATCGTTCCACATCCTTCTTGAGGTGAGGCCAAAAGAAGTGTTCTACTAAAACGCTCAGAGTCTTATCCACTCCAAAATGTCCCATGAGTCCACCACCATGTGCCTCCTTGATCAGCAAGTCTCGCATAGAACCCTGTGGAACACACAAACGCTTGTCCCTAAACAAATAACCATTATGTAAGTAGAAGGAACCTGTTGGGGCAGTGGTACAATCTTGATAGACTGAACCGAAGTCTGGATCATCCTTATATGCATCCTTAAGGTGTTCAAACCCTAAGACCTTAGCCTCCAAAGTTGTGATCAGCATGTGTCGCCTTGAGAGTGCGTCAGCCACAACATTCTCTTTCCCCTTCTTATACTTTATCACATATGGGAATGCTTCTACAAACTCCATCCACTTAGCATGTCTTCTCTTCAGTGTTGTTTGTCCTCTAAGGTGCTTCAAAGTCTCATGATCAGTATGTATGACAAACTCCTTGGACAGAAGATAGTGCTGCCATGTCTCCAACGACCTCACTAGCGCATAGAGTTCCTTGTCGTACGTTGGGTAGTTCAAGCTGGCTCCACTTAGTTTCTCACTGAAGTAGGCTACTGGACGCCCTCCTTGAGTTAGCACGGCTCCAATACCTAAGCCTGAAGCATCACATTCAACCTCAAAAGTTTTGTTAAAATCAGGTAATACCAAAACTGGTGCATGCGTCAAGCGATCCTTGAGTCTGTTGAACGCGTCCTCTTGAGCTGATCCCCACTGAAATGCTACGTCCTTCTTGATCACAGCAGTGAGAGGGGCGGCTATAGTACTGAAATCTTTGACAAAACGCCGGTAGAAGCTTGCCAATCCGTGGAAGCTCCTGACTTGTCCTATGTTGTTTGGTCTCGGCCATTCTTGGATTGCTTTGATCTTCTCTTGATCAACCTGTAAACCTTTGGAACTGACAACAAAACCTAGGAAAACCACTTCATTAGTACAAAAAGAGCACTTCTTAAGATTACCATATAGGCTTTCTTTTCGAAGTGTGTCAAGGACTAGCTCAAGATGCTTCTGGTGATCCTCAAACGATTTGCTATAAACCAATATATCATCAAAGTAAACTACTACAAATTTACTGATGTAAGCTCTTAGAACCTGGTTCATTAACCTCATGAAGGTGCTGGGTGCATTGGTCAGACCAAATGGCATGACTAACCACTCGTATAGCCCCTGCTTAGTCTTGAAAGCAGTCTTCCATTCGTCACCATCTTTCATTCTTACTTGATGGTATCCACTCCTAAGATCAATCTTTGAAAACACATTAGATCCAGATAGTTCATCAAGCATATCATCTAACCTTGGAATTGGATGTCGATATTTTATGGTGATGTTGTTGATTGCTCTGCAGTCTACACACATCCTCCAAGTTCCATCTTTCTTTGGCACTAAGAGAACTGGTACAGCACACGGACTCAAGCTTTCTCTAATGTAACCTTTCTCCATTAAGTCTTGAATCTGCTTCTCCAACTCCTTAGTTTCTGTTGGGTTCATACGGTAAGCTGGACGGTTGGGCAATGGTACACCGGGAACTAGATTAATCTGATGCTCTATTCCTCTAATAGGTGGTAACCCAGCCGGTATCTCTTCAGGGAACACATCTTTGTATCTGTCAAGCAGTGATACAATCTCTGGTACAAGCACATTATCCTGTGAACCTGTAATCAACACATCTCTAAACACCATTAGTAGCACCGTTTCTTTTCGCTCTAAAGCCTTATAGACAGTACTAGGAGTGATGTAAAGGTTAGTTTTACTTACCTTGGCCTCGGCAGCAAATTTGGATTGCATCTCATGTACCTCTTGAGGAGATAATGGAGCAAGCTTAAATTTGCGCTTGTCATGCATGAAGGAATGAGTATTGGTGCGTCCGTTGTGTATGACTTCTCTATCAAATTGCCATGGTCTGCCGAGAAGTATATGGCCTACTTGCATTGGGACAACATCGCACAAAACTTCATCCTCATACTTCCCTATCTTGAACTGAATCAGGACTTGCTCATGTATCCTGATCTCGGTGCTTGAATCTAACCATCTAAGGCGGTATGGCCTCGGATGTTGGGTTGTCTTCAAACCTAGCTTTTCCACCATAATCTTGCTAGCAGCATTAGTACAAGATCCACCATCAATTATGAGACTACATACCTTGTTCTGAACTGAACATCGAGTGAAAAACAAGTTTTCTCTCTGGATGGTGTCTGGGTCACTCAAGGCACTCAATGCCCTGCAAACAACTAACATCTCTCCTGTCTCGGGAAATGCTACTTCCTCTTCTGAATCCGCAGCTTCAAGGTGTTCCTCTTCATCTTGAGACTCATATCCTCCATCAGGTGTTAAGATCATAATTCGCTGATTTGGACAATCTCGTGCATAGTGACCTTTACCCTGACACTTGAAACAAGTTATGTCTCGCGCTCTTGTATTAGTGGTTGAAGACTTACCTGAGTCAGTACGGTTGTTCCTTGGAGCGTCATAAGCTGACCTCTTATCTTGGGAACCTGAGGCAACAGTCTTGCCTTTGTCAAGGTTCTTAGCTTGCGGTGCACTCCATTGATTCTTAGCCGGAGGTGCGTTCCATGAGCTAGGTCTTGAGCGACTCGCTGCCGCTGTCTTTCTCTTGATTCCTTGTTCAGCCTGCACGGCTGCATGCAACAAATCATTAAGATCATGACAAGGTTGACGTTCTACCTTTCTGGCAATCCGGTCATTGAGTCCATCAATGAAATGGCCCATGAGAACTTCTTCACTCTCGTCCAATGCCATCCGGTTCTTGAGTTGTTCAAACTCCTCATAGTACTCCTCAACACTCTTGTTCTTCTGTGACAGCTGCCTGAACTGCTTTTGCATATCTCTGTGGTAATGAGGTGGCACAAATCGCCTCCTGAAGTTGTACTTCATGGCTGCCCAGGTTGTGATTCGCTCAAAGTTGTTCCGCCTACGGTCTTGGACTTCTCTGTCCCACCAAGTTAAGGCATGGTCCGTGAGTTGAGCCGAAGCTAAAGCTATCTTCTTCTGGTCATTGTACTCGTAGTAGTCAAAGATATACTCCATACGCCTCTCCCAATCAAGGTATGCTTCCGGATTAACCCTACCTGCAAAAGTCACAGTTAGTTTCAAATCTTTTGCAAAGTTGCGGTTTACCTCTTGTTGTGGTTGGCGATCACGGCGGTGATGTTGATGATCTCGGTTCCTCCCTCCTGCTCCTGCATTCAGAGTATTCTCACTCTCATCATCATCCGACTGCTCATCATTCCTTGGAAGTTCTAGTCGTCCAACCCTTTGATCAATCCATCCGATCTGAGCCGACAAGTCATTCCTCAAGGCTTGGAGCGCTTCTAGCAGAGTCGCATTAGGGTCTACTTGTTCTCCTGCCATTGGGTTCCTGTTCCTACACACACTAGAGCAAGCGATCAAGTGACTAGGGAACAAAAGGCACAAAATAAGAAGAAAGATCCTAAGCAAACCTATGATAACTTGTGATACAAACGATGCGTCAAGGACTGACACAAGAGAAGGCTTGGTAACAAGTAAAAATCACGCTCGGTTTAGACAAAAGAGTTTGAAAAGTTGAAAACCGATTTGAGAAAATATAGGAGATCGTTTAGAGATTTTGAAAAGATTTAGAAAGTTTTTTTTTTTTTTTTTTTTGAAAACTAGATTTGAAAGAAATAGGAAACTAGAATATCTTTGAAAAATCTAAATATTTTGAAATATTTGGGAAAAGGAAAGAAACACTTCGAACCAAAAATTCTGATGAAAAATCGGATCAAAAGGTTAAACTTCTTCTTCTTCGTTAAATCTTTCTCTTTTTTTTTTTTGAATGCCAAAATAAGAACTAAACAAGAACACAAAGCAAAACTTTTTTTTTTTTTTTGAAAGTTGAAAACGAGTGCAAGAAAATAAAAACTTTGATTCTAAAGCCCTAAGATTGACAAGAGAATTTCGCTTATTGGCTCAAGCACAAAGAAGCGATTTCTAATTGAATCAAGGGTGTAGATCAACAATGAAACTAGATGAAAACAAGATACTTTTTATGGTTTTTCGATTTGGAATGCAAACAAATGGAAAACAAACTAAAGCTATAACTAGATGCAAGGAAAACCGAAAGGAAAAAGGGATAGATACACCTGATCTAGGAACCTTTCGGCTCTGATACCAGATGATGCAAGATGGAAGCGTGTTTGATGTAGAACAGGGACTGAGGTCTCTCTATTCTAGATCGTGGGTGATGTTGTGGTAAGATGGATTCAAACCTCGGGTCTCTAGACTCCTTAGAATGAACGTGAGATGATTGAATGGATAGAGGATGGATTGAATGTCGCCACACAAGAGATGAAAGCTCTTGTGATAAGACTGAATCTAAGGTCGCTTGATATGACTCACAAGAAAGCTTAGAATCGAAAAGGTGTTTTCTCTCAAAGAAGAAGAACTGCGTTATTGTATTGATACTTGGTAAATGATACACGGCTGCTAAGGATCCTTATAAAGGGGATCGTGCAGCTGTTGCCTTCTAGGGCAGAAAACCTAATTACAACGGCTACTAAATACTAAAATATCCTATGGTCCGACTTTAAAGTAATACAGGGAAACTTGACTCACTTAACGACTAATACAGACTCTGACTCAGACAACTAATGTAATACTTGGACCTGCAAAATGAACAAACACAATATATGAATTGAAATCATACCTTATTGAGCGTGTGTGGTCGTCCATGGTTGGGCCTAAGTGGGCTGAATTGAGAAGATCATCATCGAGTCTTCAATTGTCTTCATTTGGGCCTCTAAACGCTCCACTTGATAATCTTGAGCTAGGAGACTCTGAATGGATGTGTTGAACAGTGCTCTGAGTCTTCTAGTTCCTGATCTTGTCCTCGGAGGATCTCTCATGGTCGTCACATCTTGAGCAGCAGGTACTTCTTCTAGGTCTTCTTGACGTATCTCTACGCTTGAGTCAATGCTTGAGTCGATGCTTGAGTCAATGTCCTCATCACATAGTCATCAGTCACCTCACATACTGGTCTCACATGGTTGTTAATGTCCCATTTTAACAACCTCGACCAGGGACCATTCATAATTTATGTCATTTGTTTCTTATAGGGTTTCATGATCAAGTCACATACTTGATGACCTATAAAATGTCATAAATTACTTTGGGACTATTGAGAAGAAGATCCAAAGTGTGCAATATGATCAGTGTATTGAGTATTGAGATGAACACCTTAAGTGTTCAGATCAATGTGAAGTCATTTGATCCGATCAGAAGAAGAAGAGGTAAATAAGTAAAAGGGAGTGAGTTTAATCTTATGGTTAAGTGGTAAAAGGATAAGTTACCATTAACCAAGTCAAAGATCTTCTAGAAGCTTGACTCCACGGATGAACAGTACCAGGAGACAAGATTCAAATTCAAATGGAGATTTCCTTCCCTACTTGCTTCACCCTTTTGTCCAAAGGTGTCTTTAGAATTATTTTGTCATTAGAGTTTTAATATGAAAGTAGTAGCCACGAAATTGAGTTATTTTTTGTCTATATATTCATTGTGAAATCAATAAGAAAAAACAGACTTGGGAAAGCTTTTCCCTCATACTCTTGTGCAATTCTTCTTCTTTCTTTCTCTCTTGCTAAATCTCTCATATAACTCTCTAATTCTAATATTCTTACATTCTTCACCATTCTACCTTATTCTCTCACTCTAAATCTCATATTCTAACATGGTATCAGAGCTCTAAGCTCATGTACCTATTCATTTCCGCAATCTTGTTCTAAAACTCTGATTTTCTTGTTCTAATTTCTGTTCTTGAAAGTTTGTTCCTGTTCTTGAAATTTTTAAGCTCTTAAGTCATTTCTTTGGGCTAGTTTACTCTTGTGTGTTTTCTCTGTGAATTGAGAACTCTCTTGTTTAGAATCTTGCCTTGAAAACTCCCTCCTTGCTACAAATCAGTCTCAGCAATGGAGAACTCAAGGGTAATCATTCCTGTGATTCTTAAGGGTGCCAACTACATTGTTTGGGCCAGAATGGTTAAGTCTGCACTTGGAGGCAGAGGTCTTTGGAAGTATATCATGAGGAGTACATCTCCACAGAAGATGATGAAGGCTGAAGCTAAGGTAGGAACCGAGGCAGAGGCTAAAGATGGTGTTGAGTCTCATGAAGAGGCGTCTGAAGCTTATGAAGAAGCTTGGATACAAGGGGACCAGAATGTGCTCTCTATACTCCAAAGCTCACTGGACCAGCACCTATTGGAAGCCTACTCTTATTGTGTGACTTCCAAGCAGCTGTGGGATACTATTGAGAAGGTTTATGGGAATAAATCAAACCTAACCAGAGTCTTTGAAGTTAAGCTGGCCATCAACAATCTCCAGCAAGAAGATATGGAGTTTAAAGCTCACTTTGGAAAGTTTAGCTCACTGTGGTCAGAGTTGGAGATGTTGAGGCCACCAAGCAGTGATCCTTTGGTGTTGCAAGAAAGGAGAGAGCAAGATAAAGTCTTTGCTCTTCAGCTCACCTTGAACTCATCTTACAATGGGTTGATTAAGCACATTCTAAGGGCAGACACTCTACCTGATATTGATGATGTGTGTGGACAAATTCAGAAAGAGCAAGGCTCATTTGGGCTGTTCAAAGGGAAAGGAGAACTGGTGACCGCCAACAAAGGGGTGTTTAAGGCTGATGAGAGGCAGAACTATGGAGGTGACAAGAGAGGAGTCTTGATGTGTGATTTTTGCAAGAAGAGTGGGCACTTGAAAGATAGATGCTGGCGCCTTCATCCTAACCTCAGACCCTCATCTCACAACAACCGGTTCAAAGATCAAAGGGCAAACTACTCTTATGGTGCAGCTGGACCAGGCTCTTCTTCAATGCAGCAATGTGATGAAAGGAGAGCAATGGTGGTCCATCAAGCTCCAGCCATGACTGATCAGAGTGATGTGGTAAGAAGGTCAGACCTTGAGGCACTCATCAAAGCCCTCAAGGAAAATTCTGGTATGGTTCTTGGTACTTCACTCTTTACTTCAAATAAAATCAGACCCTTGATCATTGATTCTGGAGCTTCTCATCACATGATCAGTGACCCTAAGTTGATAGAAAATGTTGAACCAGCTTTAGGATGTGTAGTGATTGCAAATGGTGATAAAATTCCAATTCAAGGCATAGGAAATCTGAAATTGTTTGATAAAGAATCCAAAGCTTTCTTTATGCCTAGTTTCACATCCAACTTAGTATCTGTTAAAAGAATAGCTACTGATCTAAATTGCAATGTTGTTTTCAGTCCTAATGATGTTGTGTTTCAGGATATTAAGACAAGTAAGTTGATTGGGAAAGGTGTGACAAAAGATGAGCTCTACATGATTGAAGACACCAATCCCTCTTCTGAATTATCTCCTGCTTTATCTACTGCTTTATCTACTTGTGTTGGTGTGGATGACTCTATTTGGCATGCTAGACTAGGACATCCACACTCTAGGGCATTAGGACTCTTATTACCTTCTGTTTCTTTTAAGAATGATGATTGTGAGGCTTGTATTCTTGGGAAACATTGCAAATCTGTTTTTTCCAAGTTCTAAAACTACTTATGAAAGTTGCTTTGATCTTGTTCATTCTGATGTGTGGACTGCTCCTTGTTTGTCTAGAGAGAATCATAAGTACTTTGTCACTTTCATTGATGAAAAATCTAAATACACTTGGATAACATTGATGCAAACTAAGGATAGAGTGTTAGAAGCTTTTATGAACTTTCAAAGTCATGTTACTAACCATTTCAATGCTAAGATCAAAATTTTTAGATCAGACAATGGTGGTGAGTATACAAGCAATGCCTTCAAACAACACTTGTCCAAACATGGGATTCTTCATCAAACAAGCTGCCCTTACACTCCACAACAAAATGGAGTGGCTGAGAGAAAGAACAGACACTTAATGGAGGTGGCAAGGTCCATGATGTTCTATAGGAATGTTCCTAAGAGGTTTTGGGGAGATGCAGTCATGACTGCATGCTACTTGATCAATAGAACTCCCACGAGAGTTCTTAAGGATCAATCTCCATTTCAGGTACTAAACAAAACAAATCCATTGGTTGATCACTTACGTGTGTTTGGGTGTATTTGCTTTGTGTTAATACCAGGAGAACAGAGGGATAAGTTGGATGCTAAGAGCACCAAAGCCATGTTCATTGGATATTCCACAACACAAAGAGGATACAAGTGTTATGTGCCTGAAACAAGGAAGGTTTTGATCTCAAGAGATGTGAAATTTATGGAGACAAGAAGTTTCTATGATGAGAAGAATTGGGATAGCTTGAAGGATCTTCCCACATCTCAATCAGACCGAGCTGCTAACCTAAGGATGATCATGGAAAACCTTGGTATTAGTATGCCTCCACAACCGGCCAAGACAAGTCCTGCTTCTTCAGTCCCTGCTCCAACTTCAGAATCTCCTCAACATCCCCATCCTGATCATGAGGGGGACACTCATGAATCAGCACCAGAACCGCAAGAACCTGATTCTACTACACATGATCAAGCTGGTATTGAGGAACATGAAGAACATGAGATAGAAGCTGAGGAGTTGGACCATCAAAAAGAAGAGATGGAACAACCGGTTCTACATGAGCAGCCAGTTCAAGTATTAAGGAGGAGCACAAGGGAGAAAAAGGATCCATCAGAATGGAAGAAGACTAGGGTTTACTTCAACAGCAATGCAGTAGCTCATCCCATTCAAGCTACTTGCACTTTAGCTTATGTACCTTTGGAACATCAAGTGTTCATTGGGAAGTTGGATCAAGAACATGTACCAACAACCTATGAAGAGGCCAAAGGAGATAAGAGATGGATGCAAGCTGTAGATGAAGAGACCAAAGCAATGGAAAACAATGAGACTTGGTATGAGGCAGAACTTCCTAAAGGAAAGAAGGCAGTGACCTCTAAATGGGTTTTCACCATCAAGTATAGAAGTAATGGAGAAGTTGAGAGATACAAAGCAAGGTTGGTTGCAAGAGGCTTCACTCAAACCTATGGAAAGGATTACTTGGATACCTTTGCACCAGTAGCTAAGCTTCACACAGTTAGGATCATCCTATCTTTAGCAACAAATCTTGATTGGGAACTTTGGCAAATGGATGTCAAGAATGCATTCCTTCAAGGGGAGCTTGAAGATGAGGTATACATGACACCACCTTCTGGTCTTGAAAGCATTGTGAAACCAGGAAAGGTGTTAAGACTCAAGAAGGCTATCTATGGATTAAAGCAGTCACCTAGAGCTTGGTATCATAAACTGAGCTCAACACTTATGCAAAGAGGATTCAAGAGGTCTGAAGGAGATCACACCTTGTTCACTCTTCAGGATCAGGAAGGTATCATTGTCATCCTTGTTTATGTTGATGACATTATCATATCAGGGAGTAACAAGTCAGGTATACAAGACACTAAGGCTTATCTCAAATCTGTTTTTGATATTAAAGACCTTGGTACTCTAAAGTACTTCCTTGGGATAGAAGTTTGTCGATCTAATGATGGACTCTTCTTATCTCAAAGGAAGTACACACTTGATTTGTTATCTGAAGCAGGAAAGATAGGAGCAAAACCGGCTAAGACACCTCTTGAGGAAGGCTACAAAGTCATAAGAGAGGGGGAGCTTGAGGATAAACCATTTGAGGACATTACTCAGTATAGAAGGATGGTTGGTAAGCTCATTTACTTAACCATAACCAGACCTGATTTATGTTATGCAGTGAACCAAGTAAGCCAGCATATGCAAGCACCCAAGATGCATCATTGGAACATGGTTGAAAGGATACTTAGATACCTAAGTGGTGCTCCTGGTCAAGGCATTTGGATGGGTTGCAATCAAAGCACAGAGATAGTTGGGTATTGTGATGCTGATTGGGCAGGAGATAGAGTGGACAGGAGGTCTACTACTGGATATTGCACATTCATTGGAGGCAACCTTGTTACTTGGAAGAGCAAGAAGCAGAAGATAGTGTCATGTTCAAGTGCTGAAGCTGAATATAGAGCAATGAGGAAGCTAGCAACAGAATTGGCATGGATCAAAGCTCTTCTTGTGGATTTAGGGATTGAGACTTCAAAACCAATCACCATGCATTGTGATAACCAAGCAGCCATTCACATTGCTTCAAATTCAGTCTTCCATGAAAGGACCAAGCATATAGAAGTGGATTGTCACAAAGTGAGGCAGATGATTGAGCAAGGAGTGGTGTTGCCTTGCTTTACAAGGAGTGAAGAACAACTAGCTGATGTGTTCATCAAGGCAGCTAGTTTGAAGGTGTGTGAGTCCATTCACACTAAGCTTGGACTCATGGAGCTTCCCGAATCCTCTAAGGCTGTGGAGTCTACACTCTTTTTCCCTTCATGAAGTTTTATCCCAAGTGGTTTTCTTCATGAAGGTTTTTAATGAGGTGGATCTCCATTGTCATTCCAAGCTTGATTCAACTCTTGAATTCAAGCTTGAGGGGGAGTATTGAGAAAAAGATCCAAAGTGTGCAATATGATCAGTGTATTGAGTATTGAGATGAACACCTTAAGTGTTCAGATCAATGTGAAGTCCTTTGATCCGATCAGAAGAAGAAGAGGTAAATAAGTAAAAGGGAGAGAGTTTAATCTTATGGTTAAGTGGTAAAAGGATAAGTTACCATTAACCAAGTCAAAGATCTTCTAGAAGTTTGACTCCACGGATGAACAGTACCAGGAGACAAGATTCAAATTCAAATGGAGATTCCCTTCCCTAATTGCTTCACCCTTTTGTCCAAAGGTGTCTTTAGAATTATTTTGTCATTAGAGTTTGAATATGAAAGTAGTAGCCACGAAATTGAGTTATTTTTTGTCTATATATTCATTGTGAAATCAATAAGAAAAAACAGACTTGGGAAAGCTTTTCCCTCATACTCCTCTTGTGCAATTCTTCTTCTTTCTTTCTCTCTTGCTAAATCTCTCATATAACTCTCTAATTCTAATATTCTTACATTCTTCACCATTCTACCTTATTCTCTCACTCTAAATCTCATATTCTAACAGGGACAATATATTTAATTAACACAATTAAATAATTCTGAAACAATTTCATTAAAATAACATAACCAAATTATGTTTTACGCACATCAAGTCATAACTAAAAACCAAATATAACTCCCACTGAAAACAAGATCATATCTTAAGAAATCTAATGCCTACAGCAGCAGTGTGAAACTCATGCTTAGGCCTTGGGAGGGGCTTGGTCAGTGGATCAGCAACATTCTCATCCGTCGGGACTCTGCTGATCTTCACATCTCCTCTATTCACAATATCACAGATAAGGTGATATCTCCTTTCTATGTGTTTGGATTTCTGGTGTGATCTAGGTTCCTTTGCTTGCGCAATGGCTCCATTGTTGTCACAATACAAAGCCACTGGCTCAGAAATGCTAGGAATCACACCAAGTTCAGTGATGAACTTCTTGATCCAAACAGCCTCCTTTGCCGCTTCAGAAGCAGCGAGGTACTCAGCTTTGGTTGTGGAATCTGCTACAGTGTCCTGCTTGGAACTCTTCCAGCTGACTGCACCGCCATTCAGGCAGAAGATGTAACCAGATTGCGATCGGAAATCATCTTTGTCTTTCTGAAAACTTGCGTCTGTGAAACCACTCACTACCAGCTCATCACTTCCTCCATACACCAAGAATTTATCCTTAGTATTTCTCAAATACTTCAGAATATTCTTGACTGCTGTCCAGTGACTTTCACCTGGATCCGATTGGTATCTACTCGTCATGCTTAAAGCACAAGCAACATCTGGACGAGTACAGAGCATGGCATACATGATGGATCCCAACGCCGAGGCATAGGCAATCCGACTCATGCGATCTCGCTCAGCAGGTGTCTCAGGACACTGCTTCTTGCTGAGACTTATGCCATAAGACATTGGTATGAAGCCCTTCTTGGAATCTTGCATTCTGAACCTGTGTAAGACTTTATTGATATAAGTGTCTTGACACAGTCCAATCAACTTGTTTAATCTATCTCTATAGATTCTTATTCCAAGAATATACGCGGCTTCTCCCATGTCTTTCATTGAAAAACAACTTCCGAGCCAAGTCTTAACAGACTGTAACAACGGAACGTCATTTCCGAGAAGAAGTATGTCATCTACATACAACACGAGAAATGCAACTGCGCTCCCACTAGTCTTCTTGTAAACACATGGTTCTTCTTCGCTTCTGATGAAATCAAACTTTTTGACTGCTTCATCAAAACGAAGATTCCAACTCCGAGATGCTTGCTTCAATCCATAAATGGATCGATGAAGCTTGCATACTTTCCTAGCTGCATCAGGATCGATGAAACCTTCGGGATGTGTCATGTACACATCCTCTTCCAGTATTCCGTTAAGGAAAGCTGTTTTCACGTCCATCTGCCAGATCTCATAGTCATAATGAGCAGCTGTTGCTAGGAGAATCCGAATGGATTTAAGCATGGCGACGGGTGAATAGGTTTCTTCATAGTCAATACCATGAATTTGTTTGAAACCTTTTGCCACTAGCCTTGCTTTATATATCTGAATATTTCCATCCACATCAATTTTCTTCTTGAAAATCCATTTACACTCAATGGGTCTTGCACCATCGGGTAAATCAACCAAAGTCCATACTTGGTTCTGTGACATGGATCCCATTTCGGATTCAGCGGCTTTCAGCCACTTTTCGGAGTCAGGGCTCATCATCGCTTCTTCAAAATTTGCTGGCTCGACACTGTCAATGATCAACAAATCATGACAATTGGTTACGAGAAATCCATATCTCTCGGGTTCGTGACGGATCCTTTCGGATCGGCGAATTTCAGGCTCCACAGGCGCCGTCTCTACAACTCTTTGTAGATCCAACTCTTGCTCTTCCTCTACGGGTTGAGCATTTTCCTGCGATTCTCGAACTTCTTCGAGTTGTACTTTACTCCCACTGTTTCTCTTAGAAAGAAATTCTCTCTCAAGAAAGACGCAGTTCTGAGCAACAAACACTTTGTTCTCGGATTGGTTGTAAAAGTAGTATGCCTTGGTTTCCTTAGGATAACCAACGAAGTAGCATTTATCAGATTTGGGTTCGAGCTTATCTGTAATTAATCGCTTGACATAAGCTTCGCAACCCCAAATCTTCAGGAAAGACAAACTCGGAACATTTCCAGTCCACATCTCATGTGGTGTCTTTGCAACTGATTTTGACGGAACCCTATTAAGTGTAAACGCAGACGTTTCTAGAGCGTATCCCCAAAAGGATAATGGAAGAGTTGAGAGACTCATCATTGATCGAACCATATCTAATAAAGTCCGATTCCTCCTCTCAGACACGCCATTCCATTGTGGTGTTCCAGGAGGAGTGAGTTGTGAAACAATTCCACAATCTCTTAAATGATCACTGAATTCTTGGCTTAAGTATTCTCCTCCACGATCTGATCGAAGAGCCTTAATACTTTTACCAAGTTGATTATGTACTTCATTTTGGAACTCTTTGAACTTTTCAAAGGATTCCGAGTTGTGTCTCATTAAATAGACATAGCCATACCTGCTGAAATCATCAGTGAAGGTAATGAAGTATCGAAAATTTCCTCTGGCATTTGTGCTCATTGGGCCGCATACATCTGTATGTATAAGGCCCAATAGGTCACTGGCCCTTTCATTTGATTTGTTGAAAGGGGCCTTAGTCATTTTGCCCAGTAAACAAGATTCACATTTCTCACATGATTCATAATCAAATGAGCCCAGAAGCCCATCACTATGGAGCTTTTGGATCCGTTTCTCGTTTATGTGGCCCAAACGACAGTGCCAAAGAAAAGTCTGATTCGTGTCATTTGATTTGAATCTCTTGGTGTTAATGTTATAGATTGGTGCAGTCTGGTTTAAAACATAAAGCCCATTCTCTAATGGGCTGCTACCATAAAATATATCATTGTAATCAAAAGAACAACATTTATTCTTAATTGAAAACTGATATCCTTCCACATCCAAAATAGGAATGGAAATAATATTTCTGCTTATAGCAGGTACATAGTAGCAATTATTAAGTTTTAAAACCAAACCAGAAGGTAAAGACAAGTTATATGTTCCTACGACTAATGCAGCAACTCTTGCTCCATTCCCCACGCGCAGGTCCACTTGTCCCCTTTCCAACTTCCTACTGTTGCTTAGGCCCTGCATATTTGTACAAATATGAGCACCACAGCCGGTATCCAATACCCAAGAAGTAGAACCAGAAGTAGTAACATTTACTTCTATAACATAAATACCTGAAGATGAAGTCTCGAAAGTCTACTTCTTCTTTTTCTTCTCTTCCAAGAATTTGTTGCAATTTCTCTTCCAATGCCCAGGCTCTTCACAGTAATGGCACTTATCAGTCTCAGATGGGCCCAGCTTGGGCTTCGGGGCTGGCGCAGGCGTGTCCTGGTTCTCAACCTGGACTGCCTTGCCCTTTCCCTTGCCTTTGCCAAGTTTCTTAAACTTCTTACCCCCTTGTACCATAAGTACATTAGGAGTGCCCTTCTTGATATTAGGCTCATCTGTCTTGAGCATGCCATGCAGTTCAGTCAACGTCTTCGTCAAGTTGTTCATGTTATAGTTCATAACAAACTGATCATAACTTGACGGCAGTGACTGCAGAATGATGTCAGTAGCCAACGCTTGGCTAATGGGACAATCCAGTCTCCCCAGGTTATCAATATAACCCATCATCTTAATGACATGAGGACTGACCGGACTGTCCTTTGGTATCTTACATTCAATGAGAGATTTAACCGTCTGGTATCTCTCAGTTCGTGCTTGCTCCTGAAACATACTTTTCAGGCTAGTAATCATCTCCACTGGCGACTCCACGTTCTCGTATTGCTTCTGCAAGTCCGAGTTCATGGTAGCCAACATGAGACAATTCACATCGACCACATCATTGGAATGCTTATCCCAAGCACTCCTTTGTGCATGTGCAGCATTGGATCTCGGTTTTTCAGGGAGAACAGTTTCCAGGACATAGTCCCTTTTCTCCTGCTTGAGAACAATTCACAAGTTCCGATACCATTCGAGAAAATTCGATCCATTTAACTTGTCCTTCTCAAGGACGGATCGCAGGGAGAAAGAGTTATTATGAGTGTTAGTCATAGCTGAGAACAAAGAAAGGAAAAGGTTTAGTTATGATGTTCAAGAAATGAGAAATCTTAACTTTTAAGAAAACTCGCATTATATTCAAAACAATGTTTCCTCAGATGAATATAATGATCCAAGATCCATACTTCACTAAACTTGAGTGAGCCACTGGCTATCACCCAAATTTAGCTATCTAGGTAAGCAACAACTTTGCTAGTTATATCCAATATAACTCTTGGTTGTGGATCGACATCTTATGTCCAATCCACCTGATGTCTCTGAGCCCAAAACGATTTTGATAGCCCAGTCAAGTAAACCAATCCTTTCAGTCATGTAATTGTTGACGTCTTGCACTGCACGTCCATCAACACGATTACCTCTGTCTTACTCATGAAATTGTGGACATCTTGCAATGCAAGTCTATCGCACAATTAAATGGGTCTTGACAGTTGACAAGATTGGAAAGACATCAAGTATCACTTGATATTTGATTGAGGAACGGAATCATACAAAACGTTCAGTTTTATTATGTTTTAATTCTTATAATTAATTGATTCATCTTGCTTTGGTTCTGTGATTTCAGGTTCAATAACCTAATCAACAAGTCTGATGTCGACCGACACTACTGTAGTGTCGATCGATGCAGGATAACCAAAAGCAACCCGCGATAACCGATCAATCCAATTGATCCGGTTTTGAATACCGGTACCTAATCAAAACAATCGCAATTAAACCATTCACAGTGTTCGACCATCTTTAACCAAGCTCGATAACCGGTTCAATCCAATTGAACCGATTCATCAATCTCGCGAGGTTTGTGTCGATCGATGAAACATTTGTGTCGATCGACACTAGGCGAAAACTGAGTTTTATTCGGGTTTTCGCCCTGTATCGATCGATGCCGGATTGGCATCGATCGACACCATGCGAAAATACCCTAAAACGTTTTCGAACAGAACCCTAAAACTAGGTTTTCATGAAAACGAATTTTAGCAAGTTTGTATCAACCATACACAGATTCAGATTCAACTAATCTAATCAACCTGCTACAGATTCAATGGAACCCTAAAGCTCTGATACCACTGAAGGAATTTCTAGCAGTTCTAATCAGGATTAGCAACCCTAGTCTGAATTCCGAGCCTAGGATCTAAGGTTCATATAATTGAATCTATGGGATCTCAGATTTACCTGTTGATTTGCAGCGGAAGTATTAGCAGATAATCGAGATCACGAAGCGCCTCAAATGCTGCGCCTCCACTGGTATCCACACGCACACAAACTGGACCGCAGGGATGCTAGTGCCTTACAGAGATCTAATCTCCAGAGAGGTTTATTTCTGTGTTCTGGTGGCTGTGAATTAGGTTGGGGACGAGTTTAGGTCGACCATATATCTTATATATGTCGGCTTAAACCACAACGGAATTAACCAACGATTAAACCGAATTAATCTGATTAATCCGCGAGTGCATCGATCGATGCACTATCTGCAACGATCGATGCTGTCCCAGAACATTGATATCGAATGCATATCACATATGCATTCACTGGATCATTACATTAATGATCAACCTCGTCTTTAACGCCCAGTTTGCTTAGGTGTGTGACCCTGTAGGATCATATAACACTAGCAATGAGTTCTCAACTCATTGATCATAAGTGGCTTCTAGCAAAGCGTTACGACTACCTAGTGTTATGTGATTGTCTTATCTCGACTGTACGACTTTCACTTAGAGCAAGTACAATAGATTTCAGGACATTCCCAACAGATTCAAGAGGTCTGAAGGAGATCACACCTTGTTCACACTTCAAGATCAGGAAGGTATCATTGTCATCCTTGTTTATGTTGATGATATTATCATATCAGGAAGCAACAAGTCAGGTATACAAGACACTAAGGCTTATCTCAAATCTGTTTTTGATATAAAAGATCTTGGTGCTCTAAAGTACTTCCTTGGGATAGAGGTTTGTCGATTTAATGATGGACTCTTCTTATCTCAAAGGAAGTACACACTTGATTTGTTATCTGAAGCAGGAAAGCTAGGATCAAAACCGGCTAAGACACCTCTTGAGGAAGGCTACAAAGTCATAAGAGAGGGGGAGCTTGAGGATAGACCATTTGAGGACATTACACAGTATAAAAGGATGGTTGGTAAGCTCATTTACTTAACCATAACCAGACCTGATTTGTGTTTTGCAGTAAACCAAGTAAGCCAACATATGCAAGCACCCAAGATGCATCATTGGAACATGGTTGAAAGGATACTCAGATACCTAAGTGGTGCTCCGGGTCAAGGCATTTGGATGGGTTGCAATAAAAGCTCAAAGATAGTTGGGTATTGTGATGCTGATTGGGCAGGAGATAGAGTGGACAGGAGGTATACTACTGGATATTGCACATTCATTGGAGGAAACCTTGTTACTTGGAAGAGCAAGAAGCAGAAGATAGTGTCATGTTCAAGTGCTGAAGCTGAATATAGAGCAATGAGGAAGCTAGCAATAGAATTGGCGTGGATCAAAGCTCTTCTTGTGGATTTGGGGATTGAGACTTCAAAACCAATCACCATGCATTGTGATAATCAAGCAGCCATTCACATTGCTTCAAATTCAGTCTTCCATGAAAGGACCAAGCATATAGAAGTGGATTGTCACAAAGTGAGGCAGATGATAGAACAAGGAGTTGTGTTGCCTTGCTTTACAAGAAGTGAAGAACAACTTGCTGATGTCTTCTCCAAAGCTGCTAGTTTGAAGGTGTGTGAGTCTATTCACATTAAGCTTGGACTCATGGAGCTTCCGGAATCCTCTAAGGCTATGGGATCTACACTCTTTTTCCCTTCATGAAGTCTTATCCCAAGTGGTTTTCTTCATGAAGGTTTTTAATGTGGTAGATCTCCATTGTCATTCCAAGCTTGATCCAATACTTGGATTCAAGCTTGAGGGGGAGTATTGAAATGGAGATCACAAGATGGCCTTGTACAAACCATGTGCAATTCTAGATAATGAGACCGAGAGGGTTAAGTGTACAAATTTAGGGTTTCTCACTCCAAGACTCACATCTTCCTTGTGTCTCGGTCTACTTCTATTTTAGGAAAGTCACATGGTTCAAATCATCAATCCCAAGCTTCTGATTGTACAGAGACATGTCACTATCACCTTGGAACCGAGGAAAGGACCAGTCACTCTCATTGTGACTGTTTGCTTCTCTCTATTACCAATCGAGTCATCTTTCCATAATTAGCTCTATTCTTTGTTTATTCTTTGTTAACCTAATTGTAAATCCTATATATACTCTTGTAACCTCATTCTGAATAATACACTTGAGAATTATTCTTCTCATAGCCGCCTCTCTCTTTAATCTCTCTCTAGCGCACACAAGAACCCTAATCCGGTTCCTTGTGTGTTCTTCATCATTCTCCTTCATTCTAGCTTATTCTTTCATTCTAAATCACATATTCTAACACGGATCACCTAGTGATCGAATGGAAGAACCTCCTCCAACTTAGAAGCCGGATTGGGGTGTTTCATCTTCAATGAAAAACTATTCTCCAATTAACTTTCCCAGCTGCCAACATTTGGTGAATCTCAATCAAGTGGAATAGGATCTTAAAATACTAAAACGAGAAATAGAAATCAGTTAAATTTAAGACACAAAGTTAAAAGAAAATCCAAGCCAAACAACTGGTCGGTTATTGATTGTTCCGATTCAGTTTTTATCAAATGGAGACAATCACCCTTAACTAACGCATCATTGATAGAGAAGGAGAAGAAATGGCTCTCTCAATATTTTTTTGATTGTTCTTGTGTTACAAGTAATAAGCTAAGCCTTAAAATATTTTTGAAATTCTAGAAAATTTGTCTGGTGACAAGCTCTGATCTATATGCCACTCTCGTATCACCAAACAAATATCACAACCAAGTAATGCATGCCTCGAAGAGTGATTTGTTTGAGATCAACAAGCCCATATTTCAGGAGGAAGAAAATCATCAATCCGGGAATCGAAATCCACAAGAAGCACAAATAGAAGAATCTCTCATACAAAGTGAAGTGGTTAGGAGGAGGATATTCGGTTCGATTACTCAGGGATGGAAGAACAACTTCAAATTCCTCGGATATCGCAAAACAATGTGTAAGCAGTTCCAAAGAATTTCTGTAGACAACGTTGAACCATGAGGATCAGCATACTCTTTCTTTTGCCTCTCTACTTCTTCAAGGGATCGATTACTTATTTTCCGAATAATTCACCCTAATATCGTATAACTTCTTCAAGTTCAATCAGAAACTCTTCCAACTCACCTTTCACCAAAGGTTGGTAAGCCACACTACCAAACGGCTCTCCAATTAAAGGAGGTGCATCCCAAACAAGAAACGACTCAGATCTATCTCCATGGAAAGGAGCTTCACACCTGAAACCCAATTGCTGAACTGGATGGCTCGTTGGGAGTGTTCTCGATTAACATTGTTCATAAACGTAAGGTGCATCCCAATTCCAAAGCAGTTTGGATCCTTACGAGGAATAAAATATTTGAAACCGAGCCATATGCACATTACCTTTTTCATCACGCCTAGCCTATGACCAAGCCGTGATCATGTCCCATCCGCACCAAGGATCATCATTTCCCATTCCGTGCATTGATCGACAAGCCGAAAACGGCTCACATGTCATGCCAATCATGGTCGATCCAATTTGTATCGAGAGTGCCGACTGACACCCAGTTAGTGTTGTTCGACATCAATCTGTTTTGCCAAGCAATTTTTGACCAAATTCCATAGTTAAACCAATACGAGTTAATTGGTGTTTTCAAGACAACATTTTGGGCCAGTGTGGAAACATTAGAATTTGTGTGCTTAGGGCATTTCCTTCACTTGATCTAGAATCGAATCACGAGCAGATAACGAAAAACAAAATGAAATGATAACTCTAAACATGAAGGGGAAGGTAATGTCACTGAGGAAAATGAATGAAGGATAAAGATAAATCTCCGATAATATATATCTCTCTAAGATGACGAGGCGGGTATATAAGAAGACGACTAGCTCAAATTTTTTTATCAAGTTTTACCTGGCAGAAACACTTAGACATTTGAGAAATTGTCTAATATGCCCCTAAATCTCATATGCTAATCTGAAAAGTCCCTATGTTTTTTAGAATTCTTTTGTAATTTATTTTAAATTCGAAAAACAGCAAAGTTACAGCTTTACCCTACCAAATTTCTTTTATTTACATCCTATAGTACCTGACCCATCATGCCCGACCCGATACCATATCTCTCTCGCATCTAAATCGAGAAATTTCCCTAATTAATTAAGAGTCAAGTGTTTGGAAATCAAATCGTCGCTCTTCTTCTAGTTCCCACGTAGCGTCTCTCCGACGAAATTTCTCCGACGACGAGACCTATCTCGAGAAGCCCTCAATTGATTGCTCGACTCAGTCGCTCAGCTCCTCCACCGTTCGTCTCCCATTCGCAAGCTCCTCCATCATTGGCGAACAACTCCATCATTCACGAGCCTGGCCGCATCTAAGAAACAGCGTAGAACGGTATGTTTAGATGAACTCGAGATTAGAGTTCCCAAGACAAGCTTGTAGATGACTGTAGATTGTAGATGATTTCTCTTGTAGATTCAAGTTCCTGAGACGAGGACACTCCAAGACGAGCGTGTAGCTTGTGTAAATGATTTCTCTTTTACTTTTAGAATTTAGTTTTGGAAATGGGATTGAAATCGGGTTTAGAGGATTGTAGTAGAGTAGTGTGCGAATTGTAATTGTAGTAGGCAAATTCCCGAGATGAGCTTGGCTCTATGAATCTCTAACTTTTGATTCTCTTTCTTGACTCTCTCAGTGACAATGGTGGTTACTACAAGGCGAGGGATAAAGAAGAAGAACGTTGAGAAGAAAATTAAGAATTCTGACTCTTCTTCAAAGAAGAGGAAGAATGCTAATAAGGGAGAGTCCTCAAAGAAGAGGAGGAAGATTGTAGCTCGAGGGCATGAGAAATCAAAGAAAAAGATTGATGTTGCTGTTGAACGAGATCCTATTCTAGAAGGTCAAGATGTGAAAAATTATGTAGATGCAACTCTAGAAGTTCAAGATGCAACTGTAGATGATAGTGTTGAAGTCCCAACGACCAAGACTATAGATGAAGTCGACGGAGGGGAAGATCAGGAAGATGAGAGTGAAGTAGAAGGAGAAAAAGGAGAAGAAACATATGAAGTTGATGAAAACTTAGAAGAAGAAGAAAAGAAGAAGAAGAAGAAGAAAATTTAAGATGACGAGTACTCAGACTCAGAAGAAGCACATAGCCAAAGAAGAAGAAGAAGAAGAAAATTTAAGATGACGAGTACTCAGACTCAGAAGAAGCACATAGCCGTAATTTGAAAAACTCCGAAATAAAATTAGCATGGTATAAAATCAAGATGACGAGTACTCAGACTCAGAAGCACATAGCCCTAATTTGAAAACCTCCGAGACAAAATAGCATGGTATAATAAGTAATATTGGTAGAAATATATAAAACTAGTAAGTTGGGATAACTGACTTCAACTGATTTTTTATTGCAGGATTCAAAGGAAACGACAGACCAACAACATGATATCATCACAACATCGTCAACAAGCTCAAGAATATGAGGTTCGATTTTTAATTTATGTGTGTTTGTATGTAATATTGGTAGTACTGGGTAAAATGTTGGAATACTGGTAGTAATTTGGAAAATTTGTTGTTTTTTTGAAGATTTCATATCAGAATATAGTGGAAACAGAAGCACTACGACCGATGGATATTTATTTTCCTCCAAGTGTGTATAGGAAGAGATTCAAGGTTGGGACTCGATGATTTATTGATGAGTTTTGGACTACGTTCGATGAATTGGATTGAGAGCCTTCCTCAGTTAAACACCTTTTTCACATGCCTAAAGAAAAAAACCACAAAGTTCAGGGCATGTGGATGCTTCTTCTCCGTACGATAAAAATCGAGAGGAAATGGGAAGCATGGTTTGCTGTAAACAGACTTCCCATCCGATATGGTCTGACAGAACACGCGTTGATTTCTGGTTTAGACTGCCGAAACTATCTACCGTATTATAAGCAGCCTTGCGGTACGAAGTTTGTGACAGATTTTTTTGGAAAAATGTTGTTAGAATCCAAGACGTTAAAGTGAAGCTAGAGGATATGAAGCAAGCAGGTGGGGATAGGCTAAGGATAGCGGTGCTATTATTCTTGTGCAGCGTTCTCATAACACAGACCAAGTGTGGTAAAAAAGCAACGCCTATGAATCCATTCCTTCTGAGAGCAATGGATGATCTCGATATTTGTAAGACATTCCCATGGGGGAGACTATCTTCTGATTATATGCTTAGTCAGATCAAGCACAAAATGGAACATTTAGGAGGGTTTGTGAAAAAACGGTGCGCTATGGCCGATTCCAGGCTTCCGTCTTCCCTTAAAGGTAAGTTAAACTATTCTATTGGTAATATTATCTTCTTATATTTGCGTAAAACTGGAAATACTAGGTAATATTATGTTCTTATATTTGCGTAATACTAGAAATACTAGGTAATATTATCTTCTTAGATTAGCGTATTATTGGAATACTAGGTATGTGTGTGTGTGCTTTATCTTTTACCATTCGAGGCGATCTCCGATTTGCGAAAAAAAAATCCAGAGAATAGGTAGCAGACGTAGATGCGGATGGTTCTAGGATGTGCTAGTCAAAATTCAAGAATTGTGATATGAAAGGGTTCCCTCTGTCGAAGATAAACGAAGAACTTGGAAAAACAAAGGTAGGTTATCAATATTTCGATATGAATTTGTTTGGTTAAGATATTTTAAATTTTAGTATTCTTTGTTTATGTTCACATGACATTGACAGTATCATGGTTGTTCAGAATGATGGGGAAAGGCTCTTCTTCTTTGACTCATGGAAGAAAATGATGATGTTGACGCGCATGATATCGTTGTGGAGAGCTGGACGAAGCGTTTGGGGGCAAGGATTGACCGTTTGCTTCAAATATATGTACGAAGCGGATGTCGCTTCCTGAAGACTATTTGTCGAGCCAAGTGCTGAATCAGTTGGCGCAATTGACCCACCGGCAGAGGGACACAACGCAATCGAACAACTCCTAAACAGGCTCCAGAATAATGTGGAAGAGCAGATGCATTCAATTCTGAGCACGGTTCACGGGTTTGAGAGAAGACTTGCCACAGTGGAAGCTTATTTGAAGGAACAGAAGGAGAAAACCTCGTTGGTCGCCAATGTGTTTGTAAAATTTTAGTGGTGGTTTTTGAACACACTCTTTTGGTTGGTTTTGATTAACTCGTACATTTTCTTTTTCGGATAACGGATGAAAATCGTAACTATTAAGTTGGTTTAGTTTCGGTAAGTCTTTTTCTTTTTAAAATCTAAGAAAACATTGATTAGGATGAGACAAGATTAGTCTTACACAAATGAGTCACCAATAGTCAAAAAATGAAAAGATAATTAAAGCAAACATATAAATCTTAAACATTTTTCAGTTTTGCAATCTCTTCTGCATCGTTTTTCAGCTCCTCACGCACTTGGTTGATCTGAAACTCATGGTGTAACATGCTTTGAATTTGCTTAGACTGTTCATCAACCTCCTTCCTCAACATTGTCACCTCTTCTTTGACAGCCAGATCCCATGGTTTCTGAATGTGAGAGCCATCATCCTACACACAAACCAAGTGCAAATCAACAGGAATTACCAGTATTACTAGTTTTATCAGTTTTACAAATGTTACCGATTCTACCATAAATTCGCCCAAGCTCTAAATTCACATATATACCTGGAAGTCAATGCAGAGAAAGTATATATTTCCTATTACGGATACGGTTTGAGATGTATCCTCTACGATTATTCTCTCGGTTATTCGTCCTCCACATGGACAATGCCTCAGGATTCCATAGTCACCATCGGCCACAAGGAATATCATATGGTCTATCCTATTGTTTCTCTTCTCGTCGATGTAACTCGAGTCCATAATCGGTTTGGACTTGGGAGAGGGATTGGATAGAAAGAGAGAGAGTAGAGAGAATGTGAATTGTCGATTTTCTTAGACAAGTTAGAGGAGACAAAGAGATAGAGTGCTCACAATTGAAAGGAGAGAGAATAAAAAGTGGAGATATGAAGTTTTTTTTGCGAAATTTTGGGGGAAAAACAGTATCGGGGCCAAAAAATAAAATTGGGGGGGAAAATCAATTTGGGCACGAAAATGAAATTTGTCAAATTTACACATAGTATTACGGAAGATAGTAGTTTTATTGACCTTCAATATAGTTCTACTTTGGCTTTTTAGTTTTTTAGTAGTATTACCTACCTTCAATTTGTTTTTTATACTTTTAAAGTTCATATAAGTGGATAAAAAGGTAATTTGGATTGATTGATGCATTTAAATGTTCAAATTCTAAATTTTTGTAACTTTAGCCTCCTTGGTTGGTTATTATGTACAAAATGATCTTAAATGTATAAGGACTATATTGATTGAGTATTGTGTAGTTTTCTTCTATTACTAGTCCATGATACTGATTAACTTAGAATTCTATTAAAATACGATTCTGATAATTTTTATTCATTAATATGTTGACTAATTTAGATTTTATTAACACAATTACCAACAACAAAAGATACAAAGATTTTAGTAGTATTACTAAATACTACCAGTTTTACAATCACGAAAAATACGCCATGTAAGTTATACCAATATTACCGGTTTAACCCATAATAAATTGTACATGTTATACAAGTTTCACAAAAAATTTAAAAATTACAACAAAAACTAGACTTTGTTCAATCCAAATAACAACCATTGGAGTGATTGTCTTGGCCGCCTCTTATTTTTCGTCCTCTTCTTCCTTTCCCCTAAGGATGTAAACCTTTTAATTTTCTTCCTTCCATTCTTTTTGAGTTTGGCAGGAGGTAGTATCTGCAAATTTCTGATGTTATCTGGAACATCCCATTCTGACATATCCGACACTAAATAAATTGTCTTGTAATACGTCATTGTCCATAACTCCATCCAATAATATTTCGAAGACAACTCATATACTTCCATATCCTTAGCTCAATAGGGATCATGTTTGAATTTAATGAAAGCGGAAAGTGCGTGCACACAAGTACACTTTTCAATATCAAAGAACCTGCAACTGCATGATTTCAACATCAAGTTCACCAAATAAGGCTTTGCATCACTACCGGTGACATCGTACACAAGCTCGAAACTATTTAACCCCCTGAAAATTAATTTCTCATCTTCTTCCCAAAGATCGTGCATATGGCTCTCCTATATAGGCACTACTTTATTATCAATCGTTCCAGACACTTCCCCTTCCGGTGTTCGCTAAACCAATCCGGAATTGTTTCTTACAATCGTATCTAGCAAGGGTATTAATGTGTACCTCCTCGCCTCCTTAAAAGTATTGTTCAAAGACTCTACACACTTTCTTGTCACTTGGTTGTACCATTTTTCTTTTACAGTACTCTTCTCCATATACTTGCCGAAGGATATCTCATCTTACAAGAACTATAAGCGGCATCACACTCAACCACCGTGTAAAGCTTGCTTCACTCTATAAATCTATAGGCGACTACGTCTTTGTTGACATTATAAGCATGATCTTTCAGATTTTGGGACAATTGCCATACACAATACCCATGATGAGCTTGGGGATACACATTCGCTATGACATCAATGAGGCTTGCATTTCTGTCACTCACAAACGCCAATTCAGAAGAGTCTGCAACCACGGTTTTCAGCATCTCAAAAAAATAGGTCCAACTTTCATTAATCTCACCATCAAGTATCCCAAAAGCTATGACATAATTATGACGATTAATATCCTGAGCTAAAGCGAAAACTAGTACACCACCATATCCATTTTTCAGAAAAGTTGCATCCACGATTATCACTTTCCTCATCACTTGAAACCCTTCAATGCTAGCTGCTAGATATATGAATAGGTACTTGAATCCAATTTCACACATGTTACTGTACTAAGATTAACCTTCTCTAACATGTACAAATAACAATACATCATCCTTTAGCTTCCTTCTGAACTACCACGCAAACCACAGACAGCTTGATTCTACCTATCAACGTTGTGGAGTACGATACGTCGACACCAAGTTTTGTCTTAACAAGATCCAAGATAATTCTAGGCGTTGCAGTTTCCATTTGTCTTGGATAATCATCATTGAAAAGAGATGCAACTAACTAAGGTGTTCATTTTCTCTTCGAGTTGCTTCCACTCTGATTATTCCGACTGCATTAATGCATCTTTGTGTACGTTCTAATCGAGAAAATTTTCGTCTCGCCAACCTTTGCAACTCGTAGACCCCACTTGCAGCTTGCTATACGACATTTTAACATTAATCGCATCTTGTCCGACTTCTTTACGACATAACCAAAACACTTATTAAATGCGTCTCTATCCACAAAATCATGCAAGACCGTTGTACTTGGAAATTCTTGATGCACACTCAGACCCAAACAGTCTTCCATGCCTCTATTATCTGACTAGATTCTACAACAGGTGCAGGCTCGATATATCTATTAGAGATTTTGTGATTAAACATGAGTGTTCTTGAGAGAATAATGAGAGAACAAAGAGAGAGAATGCGCTGGAGAGAATAAGAGAAAGAGAGTCTCAAACCCTTAGATTCATTTTAGTGTTACATTCCCCTTTTATATGGGATACAAAGAAGAGTGTTTAACCTAAAATGAGTAAGAGACAAAAGCACAATCAGACAAAACAACTCTGAACCGTGGGCAGAGGAGAGAGAGAGGGAGTGTGGACCACAAAGATTCCTTTCTTAAACCCTTAAACCCTTAAGTCTCCAACGGCTCCTTCTTCAATTGTTTGATCTGAATTGTGTTTGAATGTTGGCGCCATCCTCTTAACAAGAAGTCCCCAACTTTGTACATTATCAAATGTGCAAGACTTGTGCATATTTTGATAATACACAACCTTTGCACATTTGATCTCATCATGATCAATACTCCCCCTCAAGTTCAGACTTTGGAATCACCCTAAAGACTGAACTTGGAATGATCATGGCAACACCTCATTAAAAACCTTGATGTGGAAAACCACTTGGGACAAAACCACATCAAGGGAAAAAGAGTATGCTGCTCATGAATCAGGAGAGTTCTAATCATGGATAGCCACCAGCCCTAGTTTGCCAAAGACATGAGTGCAAACCTTAAGACTAGCAGCCTTGGTGAAGATGTCTGCAAGCTGATCTTCACTCTTTGTGTAACAAGGCAGAATGGTTCCATCTTCAATCTTCTCCCTCACCTTGTGACAATCAATCTCAATGTGTTTTGTCCTTTCATGAAACACTGAGTTGGTTGCAATGTGAATAGCAGCCTGATTGTCACAATGGAAGGTGATAGGACTTGATTGCTCTATGCCAAAGTCTTTAAGCAAAGCCTTCAGCCATGTTAGCTCGGTTGCAAGCTTCCTCATTGCCCTATACTCAGCTTCAGCACTAGAACAGGATACCACCTTCTGCTTCTTTGTCTTCCAAGTTACCAAGTTGCCTCCAATGAAGGTGCAATAGCCGGTTGTTGATCTCCTATCACTCTTATCACCTGCCCAATCTGCATCACAATAGCCAACAATTTCTGTGCTATCATTCTTACCCATCCAAATGCCTTGACCAGTTGATCCTTTTAGATATCTGAGTATCCTCTCAATCAAACTCCAATGATACACTGTGGGTGATTGCATATGTTGACTAACTTGATTCACAGCAAAGCACAAGTCTGGTCTTGTGAGAGTGAGGTAGATAAGCTTCCCGACCAGTCTCCTATACAATGAGACATCCTTGAACTTGACCTCATCTGATTTCTCCCCCTTTCTATTGACTTGGTAGCCATCTTCAAGAGGAGTCTTTGCAATTTTGCAGTCAAGCATACTTGTTTCTGTCAACAAGTCCTTAACATACTTCCTTTGGGACAGAAACAACCCATCATTAAATCTGCAAACTTCAATGCCCAAGAAGTACTTCAACTCTCCAAGGTCTTTAATATCAAAGGAACTCTTGAGAAAATCCTTTGTAGACTGAATCCCATCATTATCACTTCCTGTGATAATCAAATCATCCACATAGATCAGAACCACCACCACTCCTTGAGTACTTTGAAGCGTGAACAATGTGTGATCAGATTGAGACTTCTTGAAACCATGGTCCATGAGAGTATGACTAAGCTTATGGTACCATGCCCTTGGTGATTGCTTCAGACCATAAATTGCCCTTCTCAGCCTCAATACTTCACCATCTTGACACAAGTGCTTCAAACCTGGTGGTGGAGTCATATACACTTCCTCTTCAAGTTCACTTTGTAGAAAAGCATTCTTCACATCCATTTGCCATAGATTCCATGAGAGGTTTGTGGCTAAGCTCAATGTGACTCTCACTGTATGAAGTTTAGCCACTGGTTCAAATGTGTCTGTATAGTCTTCTCCATAGGTTTGGGTGAATCCTCTTGCCACAAGCCTTGCCTTGTACCTCTCTATGTCTCCATTGCTTTTATACTTGATGGTGAAGACCCATTTAGAGCTAACTGTCTTCTTCCTTTTTGGCAGCTTCTCCACAATCCAAGTGTGGTTCCTTTCCATAGCTTCTTTCTCATCCTTTACTGCATCCATCCAAACCTTGATACCCTCAGCCTCTTCATAAGTCTTAGGAACCTGGTTTAGCTCAATCTTTCCAAGAAAGGCCTTGTGACTAGATGGCAGCAAGTCAATAGAACAAGTAGACTGACTAGGATGAGCTACTGCTTGGTTGTTGTAGAAGACCCTTGTCTTCATCCATTCTGATGGATCTTTCTTTTCCCTTGTACTTCTCTTGAGTTGCTGAACCTGTTGATCAACCACATTCTCATTACCCACTGCCTCTTGATAAACCATCTCATCCTCATTCATTTCCAAGTCCACTTGGTTCTGATCTTGAGGTAGAGTGTCTTCTTGAGCTTCAGCCGGTTCATGTGTGTGTGTTGCTGGTTCAATATCCTCTTGTTGAGCTTCTTGGGTAGTTGTGTCATGCTTCTCTGGCCGTGGGGTATCATTACCCAAGTGATCCAACAAGTACTTCAAACTTGTAGCCAAATCTGATGGTGATCTTGAGAGGTCCTTCAAACCTTCCCAATCCTTCTTCTCATAGTATCTCTGCCCCTCCATGAACTTAACCTCCCTTGAGACATATGTCCTGTTGTTGCTTGGATCAAAACACTTGTAGCCCTTCTGAGTTGTGGAGTATCCAAGGAACATACACCTTATGCTCTTAGCATCTAGCTTATCCCTTTGATCTCCTGAGATATAAACAAAACAAACACAACCAAACACACGTAAGTGTTCAATAAATGGTTTGGCTTTGTTCAATACCTCATATGGTGAAATATCTTGAAGAACTCTAGTTGGGATCCTGTTGATAAGATAGCATGCTGCCAAGACTGCATCTCCCCAAAACCTCCTAGGAACATTGGTGTGGAACATCATAGACCTAGCAACTTCCATGAGATGTCTGTTCTTCCTTTCAGCCACACCATTTTGTTGAGGAGTATGGGGACAGCTTGTTTGATGAAGAATCCCACATTTGTTCAAGTGAGCTTTGAATCTTTGGCTTGTTTACTCTCCTCCATTATCAGACCTAAACACTTTGATCTTGGCATTAAACTGATTAGTAACATAGTTTTGGAATTCAAAAATGCATCAAACACCCTATCCTTAGATGGCAGCAATGTTACCCAAGTATATTTTGATTTTTCATCTATGAAGGTCACAAAATACTTGTTTCTATCTCTAGATAGACAAGGTGAAGTCCAAACATCAGAGTGCACAAGATCAAAACAATGTTCATAGATAGTAGTTGATTTAGGAAAGATAGTTCTACAATGTTTGCCAAGAATACAAGCTTCACAAGTTGAATGATCAAAGCTAACATTAGGCAACATTAAGTTCAAAGCACGAGCATGAGGATGTCCTAGTCTAGCATGCCATAGGACATTTTGATTGAAAGAAAAACAGGATTTAAAAGCTAATGAATCCGAGTTGCTTGGAGAAGTGTCTTCAAGGAGGTAAAGCTCATCTTGTGTACCACCTCTTCCAATAACCTTTCCATTCTTAATATCCTGAAAAACAAACTTCATTAGGCCCAAAGATAACATTGCAATTCAAGTCTTTAGTGATCCTCTTAACTGACAGCAAGTTAGATTTAAACTTAGGAACATAGAATGCATCACTTTCCTTGTTGAATAATCTTAACTTTCCTGTACCAATTATAGGAATCCCTTGACCATCAGCTATTGTTACTCTTCCTAGGGCAGGTTTAATATCTTTTAACAACTTAGCATCACTAATCATGTGGTGAGAAGCTCCTGAATCTACTACCAACTTATGATCAGTTTTACTAAGCAATTTATGTGAAAATAAAGAGATACCAGAGAGTTTAGAGGCATAAGCCTTGATGAGGTCCTCAAGGTCACTCTTCTTGACATACTCAGTGGCTGTGTAGAGTGCAAGCTCCCCTCCTTGAGCTGAAGTAGAGGCAGGTTCATTCACAGCTTCTTGAGAAATGTTTGCATTTGCCCTTGACTCCTTGAACTTGGCTGGTTTGAGGTGGGGATGAAGGACCCAACACTTATCCTTGGAGTGGCCTTTCCTCTTGCAATGCTCACAAGCTGGCGCCTTCTTCTCCTCAGGTTTAAAGCCTGCTTTGTTGGCAGCCACCAACTCCCCCTTTCCTCCAAACAAACCAATGTTTCCTTCTTCCTTTTGGAGCCTTGAGCACACCTCTTCAAAATCAGGAAGTGTAGTCTCCCTTAGGATCTTCATGATGGCATCATTGTAAACCGGATTCAAGTTGAGTAGAAGGCCAAAGATCTTGTCTTGCTCCTTTCTCTCAATGAGAACCTTGGGGTTCATAGTACTTGGCCTTAGCATCTCAAGTTCAGACCATGCTGAAGAGAACTTCCCAAGATACTTGGTAAAGTCATGGTCTTCTTGTTTCAGCTCACTTATGGCCTTCTTCACCTCATACACTCTGCTCAGATTTGAAACATCTCCATAAATCTTCTTGAGAGTATCCCACAGTGACTTGGCTGTCTCACAATGAGAATAAGCTTCAAGGATGGATGGGTCAAGAGAGTTTTGGAGAAAGCCAAGCACTAGCTGATCTTCTTGAAACCATTTAGCCTCTGCCTTCTTGGTTTCCTCATCCTTCTTCTTAGCTTCATCTTCTTCAGTTGGAGTTTTATCCTCCAAAATGTGATCCCACAATCCTCTTCCAAAAATGGCAGTCTTGATGGTCCTCTGCCATGTCCTGTAGTTAATCCCTTTGAGCACAACAGGAACCACAGTAGGCCTTAAGCTGGAGCTGAGATGTGTAGAGTCTTCCATGGTGAATGACTGAAGAGAGTGAGTAAGGGCTGAAGACCGAGAGAAGTGGTTAAGCTTCTAGGGTTTTGGACCGAGAAAATGGAGAGGCTGAGGCTTAGAACTGGTCTTGGACAGAGAGTAGTAGAGTGATGAGCAAGTGAAGGACCAAGAGAGAGTGATGAACCGAGAGTGATTTAGGACAGAGAAGATTAGGTTTTTTTTTTCGGACAGAGAGTAGATAACCAAGAGATTGATAAGATTAAGAGTGAGAGAATGATGAAACAAAGAGAGAATCAAGAGAATAGAGATCTATGCTCTGATACCATGAGAGACTTTGTGATTAAACATGAGTGTTCTTGAGAGAATAATGAGAGAACAAAGAGAGAGAATGCACTGGAGAGAATAAGAGAAAGAGAGTCTCAAACCCTTAGATTCATTTTAGTGTTACATTCCCCTTTTATATGGGATACAAAGAAGAGTGTTTAACCTAAAATGAGTAAGAGACAAAAGCACAATCAGACAAAACAACTCTGAACCGTGGGCAGAGGAGAGAGAGAGGGAGTGTGGACCACAAAGATTCCTTTCTTAAACCCTTAAACCCTTAAGTCTCCAACGGCTCCTTCTTCAATTGTTTGATCTGAATTGTGTTTGAATGTTGGCACCATCCTCTTAACAAGAAGTCCCCAACTTTGTACATTATCAAATGTGCAAGACTTGTGCATATTTTGATAATACACAACCTTTGCACATTTGATCTCATCATGATCAATATCTATCACACTTATTAAATATATTCATACTGTTATCCATACCTACATCACGTGATGTATCATCATCATCATCATCCTCTATTGCCTCATGTTGTTAGCTTGTTATTTTCTGCGTACAAAATTATGGCTTTAGCTCTAATTTCATCATCTTTGACTAGAACTCCTCATAGTTCATACCAATATAACTTTTGTCCACTCTCGACACTTGCCAAGGCAGTTTCGATACATTTATGACCTTGACATATAAAAAACATCTACGGTTATCTTTATTCATAGACGTTAGGTAAACACAAAGATCATCATCATTAGAAATAGTAAACTCTTCCTCACATCCCACCAGCAATGGAATGTAGCTCAATCGCAGCTTAAGCTTACTTACATCTAATCCAAGCTTCTTGTATATCCTATCTTCTATCATCAACAAAGTTATCTCCTCCACTAATTTCTTCAACAGCAAACTATACATCTGAATTTGGCATTTAAAATGTATGATGGCGTTGTTGCTCATTATATCCTGCCAAAACAATACAAAAAAAAACACAATCAGTACAACTAGTATTACTAGTTTTACTCAGTAATATTACCAGTGTTACTAGTTTTACTATATTTACTGTTTCTTTAAGTTTTACTTGTATTACTAGTGTTACATAGTTTACTCAGTACCGTAAGTATTACCCAGTACTACTAGTTTCACACAGTTCTATATCACAAAAAATCTAATTAGGCGGATTTGAATTCCTACAAATGGGAGAAATTGGGCTCTAATTTACTTACAATACACTATGATTCAACCACGGAAGCTGATTGATGGTTCATGTTAGAAAAGCATGCTATGAAGGGATGCGAGTTTACATCTGGCTTGGAAAAATAAAAAACAGTTCATTTATGTTTGTCTCGGTGACTCTTGAAAAAAAACGATTCACAAAAAGAAAAAACTATTTTTAGTCGGATATATTTTAACACGCTCATTACATCACATTCCATTTGTAGTTTCGCACGGCCAGTGTTTAGTGAAAGGTTCTAAGAGGCTGCACTAATATTTATGCTTACATTCAGTTTTGTGCCAGAGTTTTGGCATGACTCTCTAGTTTCTTAGATCCTTTTATTCGCATTGATGTCCACTGGTTATGTGTTCGTTAGGACGAAACGCACCGTTTTGCTCTGACTGCGATACCAAAGGTGATTAGGGCTTCCGCTCTCGTCTTCTCCAAGCAATCTTCGCCGGCGCCGCCAACGCCTCCGATGGGGGAGTTGGATGCATCGACGACATCTCCGGAGGCGTCACAACCTCTATCTCCGGTCACACAATCGAATCCTCGTCAACCTCGTTCCTGGGCAAATATCGTTCAAAAGCAGAAAGTTTTAACCCAGTATACTATTGAAGTAACAATGGATACTGGAGTTGGTCGATGTACTGTCCCTGATGAAGTGTTTACTGATGCTTTTCCTCTCTGGGAGGACTTTCTCATTGGTAAATTCATGGCAAATTCTCCCCATGTTGCTAAAATCCATGTTATCGTCAATAAGATCTGGGCTTTAGGAGATAAAACCCAAATGATCGACGTATACAAAATCAATTCAAATACCATGAAGTTTCGGATTTCAAACACTGCAATAAGAGCAAGAGTTATGCGTAGGGGAATGTGGAATTTGGCGGACATACATGTGGTGATGTCTAAATGGACACCTTTTATCGAAGATGCTCAACCGGAAGTTAAAATTGTGCCTTTGTGGGTTCACATGAAGAATGTACCTATGGATATGTTCTCTTTGAAGGGTCTAAGCTTTACAACTAGTCATGTGGGGGTTCTAGACATGCTTCACCCAGAGACGGAACAATGTGTTGATTTCAAAGTGGCAAAGATGTTTGTCAAAGCAGACCTAACCAAGGAGCTTCCTCAGTCCATGAACTTCAATTACAAAGGAAAAGATACCCTGGTGGAATACTCATATCCATGGCTCCCTTCTAAGTGTTTAAATTGTGGTAAATGGGGACATTTGGACAAGGTATGTTTGATGGGTAAAAACACGAATGCAGAAGTAAGCTCATATATCGAAAAAACTGTTGAGCCTATCATATTTGTGGACAAGGAACTCCCTGAAGAGCAGGAGATAACTATGAATCTTCCAAAGGACACTGTTCCAGAAAATGTTATACTTGCAGTACATTCTGAGCAGATGAAAGAAGCAAATGAAGTGTCTGAAACAGGTTCTGAAAATGTAGCAAACGAAGTTCCTGCAAGAGAGTCTGAGCAGGGAAAAGTTGCAGATGTTGGTCGCCGAGAAACATATGAGCCAGAGGAGGGAGAATGGGTTTTCCCGAAATCAGGCAAATCGCCACAGCATCAGAGGAAAAAACCAGAATATGGTCAATTTTCAAAAATTCACGGTATTCTGTTCTAAGTGGTGACCTGAGCAGGAGGTAGAACGGGGTAATCTGGAGGATGAGGACAGTAGGTCAGGGACCAGCTCTCCAGACAACGAGTATGCAGTGGCAGCTGTTGAGAATTTACATGAGAATGATAATACTGATGTGGTGCACAATGCTACAAAGGAGATCAAAAAGCGTCCTGAGGAGCTAGTGCAGCGAAGATCACTCCCAAGGATCTCTAATGATAACCACAATTTTATTTCGGAATCGTCTGTTCAAAAAGCAAAGGACACTGGTCTAAGCAATTTGAATAAGAGGAACACCCGGAATCCTCATTAATGTCGGAATTCTTTTGGAACATACGGGGTCTGAACAAATCAACAAAGCACAATGTGGCCCGCAATTGGATTAAGGAAGTATCTCTTCAGTTTGGTTGTATTTTGGAAACTCGAGTTAAGGAAAAGAAGGCTATGCGAATATTTAATTCTATCTTTCGAGACTGGTCGTTTCTCTCAAATTACGAGTATAGTAGATTGGGAAGGATATGGGTGATTTGGAACTCAAGAGTAAGGTTAACACCTTGTTTTAAGAGTAAACAAATGATCACTTGTTTAGTTATGATGGAAGGTAAGGATGAGGAATTCTTTTGTTCTTTCGTTTATGCTTCTAATCAAATGGAGGAAAGAAAAGAGTTATGGACTGATTTCAAGAACCACCAAGACTCACCATTACTCAGAAATAAGCCGTGGCTAGTCTTTGGTGACTTCAATGAGATATTGGAAGCTGATGAACACTCAAGCTATGATGTTGATCCGGTATACTGTACGAGTATGCAGAATTTTCAGAACATCGCTCGGTACTGTTCATTCTTAGATATGAATTATCATAGGCCATGGCTAACTTGGTGTAACAAAAGGGATGAAGGACTTATATGCAAGAATCTTGATCGTACGTTGATGAATGATGCGTGGGTAAGATCTAATTGATAGGGTCAGGTTTTAATCCTATTCTACTGCAAGTGCACAGTTAAGTGATTGTAGTATATAGGGTATCGAATCCACAGAGACTCTGGTCTCGATAGATTAAGAACTATAGAGATTTAAACTAAGAAGAAAGCAATATGAGGTAAACTAAATAGAAGTGCGAGAAAGTAAACAAATAGCAAGATTATCGGTGGTGAAAGCAGTTAATTAAAGGCGCTAAGTCTAGGGCGTTCTCAGGAGATCAGACAAGCAGACAAATCAATCAGTCAGGATCTAATTAAGCTCAGTTCTAGAACTCAAATCACGGATATAGAATTAACCAAATTCCTTTGCGAGAATTCTCTAAGTCTAAGTGCAGCAATCCAAATTCCTTTGCAATTACTAACAGATTAAACCAGTATTAATTTCAAGTTCGATATATTCACAATTAAACTAAACCAAATTCCTTTGCGAGAAGTTTAATTGCTCAATCCTAAATAGTTCAGATTCTAAACCACACTTTCGTGTCGTATTTAGCAACCTAAGATCTAGATTCTAATTGATCAGGTTAGAACTAGCATTAAACTCAATTTAGATCGAAGAACATTCTATTCATGTGAATCCTTAATTGATTTAAACAAGTCTAGCAAGTCATGAAATCCTTAATGAGAAACCCTAAACCTAACAATGAATCTACTCAGACATGATTAATGAAACATAAATCATAGAATTAATAGATTGCATATAAGAAATTAAATAGATAAAGGGGTTCGAAATCTTCTCCAAAATAGATGAATTACAGGATCAGATCAGCCCCAAAAGCTCTAGAAATCCCTTAGCTCTTAATTATGAAAGCGTATCAAAAGCGTATGTAAGCGTATCTAAATAAAACACCAAAATCCTAATTATATAGGCTAAATCTCGGTTGGGGCTTCTTTGCAAATACTGGAAACTTCTGGGCCAAAGTGTAATATCTTCATTCTTCATTAAACCGCCGAGTTCGGCCCATCTCGCTAGTGTGTCGATCGATGCACAATCGTGTGTCGATCGATGCAGTCCTGCTTTCTGGACAGTGAGCTCAATCTCTCGGCCAAACACTCCAAAAATCCCCAAAATGCTCCAATATCTCCAATTCTGCTCCAAACCTGATTATACCTGTAGTAGACTCTAAAAGAACACAAAAAGACTCTAAAACATACTTATATCATGGTCTAAAACTAGTAAAAACCATGATATATCAACTCCCCCACACTTAGCCTTTGCTTGCCCTCAAGCAAAACAGAGAACTAAAACATGGTGAAGAGGTTTGAAAACTCTTCAGTATTAGAGTGTATGATGGAATGAAGGAGGAGAGGCTGAAGTCATAAAGACAAAGCCGAGACTCTTTCCTTGTTAAAGCTTTGGTGTTGTACAACAAGAGCCCAAGATGGATCAATCACTTAGCCAAAGCTATGATGAAGGCATTAAAGAGGCTGAAGTGAAGTCAACATCAGAAGCATAAGAGTTAAGCCTTGGGATGAATGAAGAGAAGACCAAGGCGCTTAATGAATGACATGGAGGCTGTGTTCTTTTGGATATAGTCAGCTATATGAAGACTCGCTGATATAGTCAGCTATATGAAATGGAAAAGGAGAAAGACTCGCTGATATAGTCAGCTATATGGACGCAGAGAAGCTGTCACTTTTGTCTTCTTGTGAATTCAAATTCAAATTGTTTCCTCTTCCCCCCCAAAAGCTCATTTCGAATTCTATGCTCAATTAGGGCTTATTATGTGCTGCTCTCTCTATATAAAGAGATGCAAAACCCTTGTAAAGATACACATTGAGATATACAAGATTTAGAACTCATTTCTTACAAGAAACTCTTATCTCTTTCTCTCTTCTTCTTGTAACAGGTTCTACTCTTTGTCTCCATTGTTTATACAAGTTCATAGTCAATGTAGACTCTAAAGAGCCACGGTTATGGCTGCTTAAGGCAGCCTCTTATCATGCTTGGATAACTCTTCCATAGTTAGTCCAAGTATGATGAGAGAATCATTCATAGTTGTTCTTTAGCTTCTCTTGGATGTTCTCTTAGCTAATTACTGATTCTCTTTCATATTATGAGTAAACTCTTCTTGGTAAGATGTTAAGCTCTTGGAAGTATTTTCATATAGCTAAGGACTTCATTTATATAACTAGATTACTGTCTTTATAAGTACAAACTAGTTATACTTCTTAGAGAATAGAACCGGTTTAAGTCTTCTTCTTTACTTGTTTCTGTTCTTGTGTTAAGTTATGGTTCAGAGCTTCTTATGAATTTCTCATGAACCAAACTAGATGATCATGTTAGGATTTCAGAGACTTAGCTCTTATTCCATGATGGAAATGAAGAGACTAAGCTCATGAACAAGAAACAATAAATGGACAGAAACAATTTAAGGGAGACTAAATTGAATCTGTTTAAAGAGAGACCAACTAGTTTGAGACTGATTCAACTCTATTAGAGCTTTGTAGCCTAGAGAAGATCAAAACCAGTAAGCTAGTGGTTTATAGGAGCACTTAGCTATATGAAAACTAGTCCAGGAGCTTAACTACTCATCAAGAGTGTTTACTCATGAATCTGGACAGAATCAGTAATTAGCAAGTGTTATCCTTAAGAAGAAGAGCATAAGAGAACCGCACCAAGCTTGTCTTGGTGAGAACCGGTTCTACTTAGCTTTGACAAGAGCACCTATCTATTTGAGACTTATCCAGGAGCTTAACATCACTTATAGAGTGTGTTTACTCATGAGGATTAAGAGAATCAGTAAGTAGAAGGTGTTGTTCTTGTAATATCCATGAAGAGCAGATTTGAGTTAGCTCTTGATTTAGCTATTGAAAAGCTAATCAAGAGCATAACAAGGGAGCATTGAAGCAACCCTAGATCATGTCTCTTCCTGGTTCTTATTGTGTTTGAGAGAGAGACACAATAAGGGAGAAGGATAGCATGAAAGAAAGACAAGAGAATGAATCTAATTGTTGTTCAATTGATTTTTTTTTTTTTATTACAAGTGTGTTTACATCTCTTTATATAGAGAGAGATGCACATAAGAAGCCCTAATTGAGCATAGAATTCGAAATGAGCTTTTGTGGGGAAGAGGAAACAATTTGAATTTGAATCCCAAAAGAAGACAGCCTGTCTCCGTCGTTCTATTCTATGTGAATGAACAACGGATAGAATAGAACCGTCCATGACATCGTCGATGGTGTCGTCGATTCTATTCTATCATCGACGATGTCATTGTCGATGATAGAATATAAATCTTCCAGACTTCACTTCAGGCAACATGTCGCTGACACCGTCGGTGACACATGTACTTCAGAATTCACTTTGGCCTTTATGTCATCGACACTGTCGGTGACACATATATTCCAGACTTCACTTCAGCCTTCTTCATGCCTTCATCTTAGCTTTGGCTAGGTGATTGATGCATCTTGGACTCTTGTGATCAACACCATAGCTTTATATTTGGAGCGAGGCTCGGCTTTGTCTTCATGACTTCAGCCTCTCCTCCTCCTTTCCATCATCCTCTCTAATACTTTGTCACACTCCAAAGCTCATCCAAGGATAGACTTCTAGGCCTTGTCATTGTGACTTCGGCCTTTCCTCCTCCTTGAATGCTTCCTCTCTAATACTCCCCCGCAAGCTTGGGCGTCGAGACACTAAAGGACCAGAGGCCAAGCTTGGAGATGCGGGAGCTACCTCATTAAAAACCTCCTTAAGGAAAACCTCATGGGATAAAACCTTAAGGAGGGAAAAAGAGTATAGCATCACATGCCCTTGATGTAAGCTTTGACCATTGTTCCTTTGTGTATGATTTGGCCGGTTCTTTAGATTGCCTTATCCATCTTGGATCAAGCTTCTCCATTGGACCTTCCATGACCTTGCCTCAAGTCTTAGCCTTCCTTTATGCCCTTCCTTGAATCCTTTCCTTGTCACCCAATCTGTCCACGGTCTTACTCCTTCTTTAGGTCTCCTAATGAACCTTCACATCAAAGATTCAAAGAAGACTTGTTAAAGTAAAATGCCATGAGTTTTAAGTATATGATAAAGAAATGGATAAGTTTTAACTCAAGGGATTTAAGTGACTGAATGAAGACTTAAAAAAAAATGAGAGTTTAGGAGTTTAGCCTTTTAGGAGTTGAGGTTTAGCCTTCCTTTGGACATGTTTGGGACTTTGAAACTTTGTGCATATCTCTCTGGATTTTTGCACATCCAATCTCAGCCCTTTTTTTTTCCACACCAACACTCTTGATTTGAGCTGATTCAACGCCTACCACCAGCTTGCAATTCCTTCTTGGTCTGCTCCACTTAGTGATTCCCGGTTCTAACATCAATCAAGGTGTTGTTGCTTCTGGTTTTAGGAGTTCCTCTAGGGTTAACTCCATTTCTTTGGGGTTTAACACCTCCCCCGGACCATTAAGCCTTCATGGAGTCGGAAGCACCATTGAGATGTGAGTTGATTCATCAGTTGCATAACTGGTTCTAGCTCCTCTTCTTTGGCTGCTCCTTTATGACTTCTCTTGAGACCTTAACAACCTTGATGGGTTGTTCAACTTGTAGCCTTCCTTAAGTATGGACACCTTTTGGTCTGCTCCTTTGTTAGCTTCAGATTAACCACACCATGCTAAGAGCCAATCCTCCATCACTACTCCATCTTAGAGCAGCTTCAAGACTGATCTTCCTAACCATGATGCACACTGAGCCTGGAATCCAAGCTTCCATCACTGCCTCTTCTTGAAACAGCTTCTAGACTTGATTATCCAAGAAATCAGTGCTGCTTCTCATGACTAACTTTGTTGTAGCAGCTTCTGGACGCCTCTTCTTCTTAGGTAAGCTCAAGACCAGTGGGTACAGCCACTTAGAAACTTAACTCCAGCCCTTTTGTAAACTGCCCTCACTAGTTGGTTCATCATTCCACCTAAAAACACCAAGAAACACACAATAATCCTCAAAATAACACAGCCTTGATCAGGAGCTATGCACTCTGATTTTTAAGTCATTGTGAGCTAAGGAGCTTCAAGGACAGAACTCAGAGAGAATATGAGAAGTATAAGAACCAGAGAATGAAAGAAAAATGCAGAAAATGAGAGAATGAATGCTTGAGAATGAGAGTATAAATGAATGAGAGAATAAATGAGAGAATGAATGGGAGAATGAAAGGGAAGTTCAGGGACTGAGTTTTGCTCAGTTTGAGCTTTTGGTTTTGAGAACATTGACTGAGTTTTGCTCAGTTTACTCTCAGAATTTGCGGAAGCTTTTGAATGAGAAAGGGACTGCTCTCTCTATATAAAGAGATGCAAAACCCTTGTAAAGATACACATTTAGATATACAAGATTTAGAACTCATTTCTTACAAGAAACTCTTATCTCTTTCTCTCTTCTTCTTGTAACAGGTTCTACTCTTTGTCTCCAGCTTCATAATCAATGTAGACTTAAAGAGCCACGGTTATGGCTGCTTAAGAATCATGCTTGGATAACTCTTCCATAGTTAGTCCAAGTATGATGAGAGAATCATTCATAGTTGTTCTTTAGCTTCTCTTGGATGTTCTCTTAGCTTTTGCTCTGTTTTTCTCTGGTTTTGAGCTTGATTCAATCCTAGAATCTTATGCTCTGATACCATGTTAGGATTTCAGAGACTTAGCTCTTATTCCATGATGGAAATGAAGAGACTAAGCTCATGAACAAGAAACAATAAATGGACAGAAACAATTTAAGGGAGACTAAATTGAATCTGTTTAAAGAGAGACCAACTAGTTTGAGACTGATTCAACTCTATTAGAGCTTTGTAGCCTAGAGAAGATCAAAACCAGTAAGCTAGTGGTTTATAGGAGCACTTAGCTATATGAAAACTAGTCCAGGAGCTTAACTACTCATCAAGAGTGTTTACTCATGAATCTGGACAGAATCAGTAATTAGCAAGTGTTATCCTTAAGAAGAAGAGCATAAGAGAACCGCACCAAGCTTGTCTTGGTGAGAACCGGTTCTACTTAGCTTTGACAAGAGCACCTATCTATTTGAGACTTATCCAGGAGCTTAACATCACTTATAGAGTGTGTTTACTCATGAGGATTAAGAGAATCAGTAAGTAGAAGGTGTTGTTCTTGTAATATCCATGAAGAGCAGATTTGAGTTAGCTCTTGATTTAGCTATTGAAAAGCTAATCAAGAGCATAACAAGGGAGCATTGAAGCAACCCTAGATCATGTCTCTTCCTGGTTCTTATTGTGTTTGAGAGAGAGACACAATAAGGGAGAAGGATAGCATGAAAGAAAGACAAGAGAATAAGAGAATGAATCTAATTGTTGTTCAATTGATTTTTTTTTTTTTATTACAAGTGTGTTTACATCTCTTTATATAGAGAGAGATGCACATAAGAAGCCCTAATTGAGCATAGAATTCGAAATGAGCTTTTGTGGGGAAGAGGAAACAATTTGAATTTGAATCCCAAAAGAAGACAGCCTGTCTCCGTCGTTCTATTCTATGTGAATGAACAACGGATAGAATAGAACCGTCCATGACATCGTCGATGGTGTCGTCGATTCTATTCTATCATCGACGATGTCATTGTCGATGATAGAATATAAATCTTCCAGACTTCACTTCAGGCAACATGTCGCCGACACCGTCGGTGACACATGTACTTCAGAATTCACTTTGGCCTTTATGTCATCGACACTGTCGGTGACACATATATTCCAGACTTCACTTCAGCCTTCTTCATGCCTTCATCTTAGCTTTGGCTAGGTGATTGATGCATCTTGGACTCTTGTGATCAACACCATAGCTTTATATTTGGAGCGAGGCTCGGCTTTGTCTTCATGACTTCAGCCTCTCCTCCTCCTTTCCATCATCCTCTCTAATACTTTGTCACACTCCAAAGCTCATCCAAGGATAGACTTCTAGGCCTTGTCATTGTGACTTCGGCCTTTCCTCCTCCTTGAATGCTTCCTCTCTAATAGATCAGTGCTTCCTCATGGATGCCTCTGAAATTCTAACATTCAGAAACTCTTTTCATCCTAGAAGCAACAGCACTCAGATTCCCCTTAGTAAACCACTGAAAGAATCAATCACAAGACATCAAGACCAACATATACTTCCCCCACACTTAGCAACTGTCCTAAGTAAACTCCACAATCACATTCACGCATTCAAATTCACCCTACTGACTTCTGCAAGTATTTAAGTGCGGTCTCACCTAAGGAGTATCGATCAAAGGCACATGGACTCTTACCTTATCAGCTCTAGACCACCATACTATCTTTCTCTAGTCCCTTTCTTCTCTTTTCCCTTCCTTAGCATTCTGATTTTTCCCCATTGGGTATCATTTTATTTATTTTTATCAGTGCTCTTCCCGTTAAGGGGTGTACTTTGGACACATTCCATGGATGCACATGATATGATAGTTGTAGCTACCACTCCCATGACCACTTCGGAGTTACTAACTCATCCTCAGTTTATTATCTTTTTTTTTATTATTTTATGGAAGGGGAGAAGGGAACTAAATAGGACAGGTTTACAGGCTGTGTCAGAACTAACAAGGGAATCCGACACAAAGTATACCAAGCCCTTAGGTGAGAAATCTAAGTCAGTATTAAGTTTGAAGTCAGTAAAGGATCCTCTGATACCTGAAGTGATGTGGGTGTCCTTAGTAGGTTGATCTGTGATGGGTTTTTCTAATAGTCAGAGATTGATCATGTAACTTCATCCCAATGGTTACTTAAGTTCCTGCAAGTGCTGTTAATCTTCTCAAAAAAATCATTGTTTCCTACTTAAACTATTTTGACTCAATAAAACAAATTTTTTTTAAAAACTGACTGACTCTTAAGAAAACAGAAAACAGGAGTCAGTAGCACCTCCCCCACACTTGAGACACACTGTCCCCAGTAGTGTCAAGCGAAGGATTGGTAAGAAGAAAGAAAAATTTGAATGTTAATGATCGTGTTGGGTTCTGTATGATTTTACATCTGTCGCTCAGGCATCGATCGTTGCACTAGGTGCATCGACCGTTGCTAGGCGATTTTCGTGTATGATCGATCGTTGCTCAGGACCGCAACGATCGCTGCAATGCGATTTCGATCGTGTTGTGACGATCGACACAGTGGTGTGTCGATCGACGCACTGCGTATTTCGGATCAGTCAGCAAGTTAGCAGGTTAGTCTGTTGGATATTGTCAGATTTCGAATCCTGCAAGCTGAAAACACTGAAAACAGAGTAAAATCAAAGCAACTGATGTATCAAATCAAACACAATCATCCAAACATAAATATCCTAAGGAAATCAAAAGAAAATGCAAAGAGAAAAAGAAAAATAAGAGAAAATACAGAACCGAATGTCTGAAAATGGAGACTACGCACTCTCCCTCTCATCATCATCTATCCCACCATAGCGCTCAGTGTCACTGGCGGCCGCAGGATAACGCTGTCGACGTCGAGTAGTAGGGACGGGCTGATGAACCTGTGGCTGTCTCCTGCAAGTGCAGCCACGCATCCACTCCCAAATGGTCTTCAGTATTCCATCATTGCGCTCTCTCCACTCAGCCTCAGACATCTCTCCCAAAGGAACTGCAGAGACAGGAAAAGGGCCAATGTCGTCAAAAGGGGCAGCAGCAGGCGCAGGAGCAGAGGAAGATGAAGCTCGTGTGGAAGGCTCTCCCAGCGGATGAGCCATAGAAGGGACTCTGCGCTGCTCGGTCTCAGGAGGCTGGAATCTCAGGGCCTCCAATGTATCAATCTGTGTCAATCCAGGAGCAGGAAGATCCAAACCACACTTCCCAGAGCTCTGGTCATAGTGAACCCAAATGCGTCCCTCCTTGAGCCAGGTAGCGCTCTGCAAGTGGCTGAAATCAAGGAACTCCTTGGCTGTGTTACACTCTGTGCCCTCTAGGGGAATCCCGCAGTGCATGAAGATGGGAGTAAGCAGGCTCCCCACTGTCTCAGTAAGAACACCATCAAATGGCTTCAACTGTAGATCGCATAAGTGCTGAGTGAAAACAGCTCCCAAGTTGAGACCCTTAGTGGGATCTCTAACGCCAGAACCCTCAAACGGGTCCCTCAGCCCGATGAACAACATCTCCATCTCATACTTGCGCATCTTGTTGGCCTCATACTTGCACAACAAACTCCAACACAAGATACACAAGACATATCTTAGTACAGGATACCTCACCTGCTTCACTGGTGTAGTCCTCGAGTTGTATCGGCCACTGCCAATACACTCCCAGAATGACCGAGCCTCCTCTGGATCCCACTCAAGACTCATGCCAATGCGTCTCGGCTCAGTGCTGAAACCATAGATCCTGCAGATATCGAGTAAAGGAATCCGATATCTGACTCCTAAGCTCATGAAGGTAAAGATACCTCCTGTAGCGCTCCTACTGTCTGGATCCGGGTAAACCACTCTGCAAGTGGCTAGCAGCTGTCTGACTAACTCAGGATACAAATCATAAGGCCGCATAGGCATCGTCCCTAGACCAATGCCTCTGCACACTGCAAGTACCTGCTCATCTATCCCCAGTCTCTTACAGGTAGAGTAGTCTGCAAACTTGGTTGGTTTAATAGTCATCCCACACCAACCGTTGTATAGCAGCGTATCAAAATCATCCCACTGGTTAAGCAGTGGCCTCTCTGTAAACTCAGCAGTCTTGAGGAACTCAGCAATGTTCCGTGGCCACGCTCTGGCTGTCGGGATCGGTGTCTCATCTGCTAGGGGCCAAGGCAATACTACTGCCGGACCAATTCTCGCATAAGGCTTAGGTGGCTGTGATTCTCTATGGAACCACCCTGGTGGTGGAATGTATTGTCGTGTGGCAGTTGCTGCTGTGGCTCGGCGCTTGCGGGGTTGTCTGCGAGTTGCCATCTGCATAAGAAAAAATTCAAACACTAATAAGTCTCGGCAATCTCTCTGTGAAATCGCGAAGCAACGACCGTTGCACTAAGGCATCGATCGTTGCAAGGCGATTTCTCATTATCGAACAAATCCCCAAAATCGCAAAGCAACGACCGTTGCAAGGCGATTTCAGCCGTCAACAAAATCCCTAAAATTGTTCTAAATTCGCTCAAGAGCGACAAAATCAACGAGAATCCATCACTAAACAACCTAAATCATGTTTATATCAGCACAGAATCATCATTTTCAAGCTAAAAATCCTAATTTCATAAACCCTAGAATCAATTCCGAAAATCATGAAAATGAGAGCTCATACCTTGGAATCTTTGTAGATGGGTTATAGAAATAGCTAGAGGATGTTAAAAAAAGTAGAATTGAGCTTTGAAACACGAGAAATGATGAAAAATTGAGAGATTTAGGGGTGGAGGTTCTTGGTTGTACGGACGGCGGAAATGGAGAAGAAGAAAGGAGAAAAGGGGTTTAAGGCACTTACCTCGATCGTGGGTGCAACGTCCGTTGCTAGTGGGCAACGATCGATGCTGGTTGAACCAAATCGATTCCGGTTTAGCACGCATACCTTAATTTTGCAATTTTAACCAATTGCAACGACCGTCACAATGCGATCACCTCTCCTCGTCGAAATCTCCTTGCAACGACCGGTGCACAAGTGCATCGATCGTCACACATCTCCAGACTCGAGTTCTGTATCTGAAACTTAGCAAAAACAAAAACGTGAAATCCTAAGAAAAACACCAAAAATAAGAAAGAAAACACTTAAACCTAACAGTGGGTTGCCTCCCACTCAGCGCTTGTTTAAGGTCATTAGCTTGACCGGACGAACATGATCAGTATGGTGGAGATCCTGACAGAGACTTTGATTGTCTCTGTGCAAGTCTCCTCATCCAAGGCGGAGAATAAGATGTATCAGAATAATCTTGTCCAAGAAAAGAAGGAGTAAACTGCTCTCCAGGATCCAAAATCACAGTATCACTTGGCTGCTTATCATCTTCATCCATAATGGTGAATGTCTGCCCATCTATCAGTGGCTTGCGCAGCTTATCCATCTCATAACGCAGCGGCTCATCTCCCAGATGGAGGTCAATCAGACTATGTCTAACATCTATTACTGCTCCCGCTGTAGCCAAAAATGGTCTCCCAAGTATCAACACATCATCAGGATCACTGTCATACTTAGCACTAAGAAGTCTGTTGGAACCAAGTAGTTTCCAACTCTCACCGGGATGTCCTCAAGGAGTCCTTCTGGAACTCTTATAGACTGATCAGCTAGGACAAGAGAGGTCCTAGTAGGCGAAAAATCCAGCATACCCAGCTTCTCTGCCACAGAATATGGACTAAGACTTCCAGCAGCTCCCAGATCACACAGAGAACGCCTAAAACCATCCTCAAAGATAGAACAGTTAAGCACAAAGACACCAGGGTCAGGCAGCTTCTTTGGAACCTTGGTTAACAGCACATCGCTTATCTGTTGAGGGACCACAATCACCCAATCTTTCAGCTCTTCGTCCAAAGGCAACATCTTATTCAAGTACCTCTGCACACATGGGTGATAAGGTGGATCATCAGATGATGGAATTTCTTCCAACTCTTCACCAATCTCTTCCAACTTCTTAAGCTCTTCAATCTCTTGCTTAATCACTTCAGACACTGAGGGATATAATCTAATGAATTGTGCAAAAATCTCCTGTTGAGTAATCTCAGAAACTCCAGGGAATAAACGATCAAGCTCTAAATCTGCATCAATGCCTTCAGAATCCTGTGAGTTTGTCTGTTCACGACTTGCAACGACCGATGCTAAGGGTGCATCGATCGATGCATCACTGTTTTCACAGTTTCTACCCGAGAGATTTTCCTCAAAATCCGAAAATTCAACTTCTTCTACCAACTCAGCTGTGCTTAGCTCAAATCCTTCACCTAGGTGAGATCCATCATCAATGTACACAGACCAGGCCTTAATATGGGTGTCTGCCACTCCTTTTCCCTTCATAGAATTGGAAATCTGACCCACCTGAGTATCCAACTGCTTCATATGAGTGTTCAGAGACTCAAACTTTCCATTGAGATCCTCATAGACAGCATCCAACTTCTTATTGCAGTCCACATAAATCTTGGTTTGACTCTCCAGCAGCTGTTCCATCATTGCTTCCAACTTACTCTCATGAGCAGTGGCTACAGGAGGCGTCTGATAAGATGAAGATCCATAGGTTCTCAGAGTACCTTGTCCAAAAGGTTTCTGAAAACCACTAGTCTGTCCAAAACCAGAGGAGTTCTGATTGCCTGTGAAGGCACTCTTCTGTCCTCCATTGAAGAACTTGTTTCTCTGCTGATTACCAAATCTATTACCTTGGAAACCAGATCCTCCAATGTAATTCACATCTTCTTCCTGAGTGTCCTCCTCAGTCTGAATTACCTAAACATCTTGGGCAAAGTGGACAGCTTTCTTACCAGCTAGAAGATTACAAACTGTGTCCAGCTTAGATCTAATATCAGCAATCTCCAAATTCTCTACCTTTCCACCAGATCTCTTCCTCCTCTCATCAGTAGTCTTGCAACTGTTGCTGCTCACTAAGTTATCAATCAACTGCTTAGCTTGAGCAGGAGTCCTAGTGTTAAAGTTGGCATTGCTAGAGTTGTCCAACGCAGTCTGATATAGAAGATCTATGCCTCTAAAGAAGATGCCTAAAAGTGTTACCTCAGTGAATCCATGATGTGGGCAGTCACGTTGGTATTTCTTGAATCTCATCCAGGCAGTCTTAAGCGGCTCAGTAGGACCTTGGGAAAAGGTGAGTATGTCCTGTCTGGACTGATCGGAACGTGCATCATCGTAGAAGTGACGCAGGAACTCACTCTTCAGGGCTGCCCAAGTATCAAACTGCCCAGGTGGCAGTTGCTTCAGCCATGCAGCAGCGTCTCCAGCGAGACTGTATGGAAAGAGCTTGAGAAACAGATAATCCTGGCATACTCCATCATACTTCATGCCAGTGATTATGTCCTCAAACTGATCAATGTGATCCATAGGCTGCTCCGACGGATGACCATGGAAAGCATTCTGCTTCATCAGCGAGTAGTAGATGGTTTTGATCTCAAAATCATTCCTCTCAAAACCAGGCATCACAAGTGCTGACCGATTTGCATGAAACTCATCCGGTCTGTTGTAGTCAACTAAAGTCCTCTCATGGACTATCATCTGTCTATTTCGGTTCTGTCCTTGACCTTGCGCCTGCGGCTGTGGTTCAGGTTCCTCAACCTCAGGGGTCTCACGTCCCTCAGCATCAATCCTATGCCCAGCAGCATTGTATGGATTGTTATCTCGGTCCCTCAGGGTACCTTGAGCATCAGGCATTATGATTACCTTCTGTACCACCATCCTTGCTCTTCTTTCTCTTCTGTTAGTCCTTTCTAGTCGTCCAAGTTCGTCAAGTCCGAGATTAACGAGGTTCAAGTTCTGATTACTTCTAGTTTCACGCGTCTGCATAAACTGTCTGCAATCGTCAAGCAACGATCGATGCTATCAGTGCAACGATCGATTCAATCTCAGAATCGCCTAGTGACGATCGACACACAAGTGCAACGATCGACGCTATGCGAAATCGGTACCTGCGACAGAGAGAAAACAGAGAAAATTTAGTAACAAAAACAAAAATAAAAACAAAACGAAACAAAAACAATAAAAATCCTAGTAAAAACCCTAAGTTCGATACTATTGAAGACTCTAAGAGTCCCCGGCAACGGCGCCAAAAACTTGATAGGGTCACGTTTTAATCCTATTCTACTGCAAGTGCACAGTTAAGTGATTGTAGTATATAGGGTATCGAATCCACAGAGACTCTGGTCTCGATAGATTAAGAAGTATAGAGATTTAAACTAAGAAGAAAGCAATATGAGGTAAACTAAATAGCAGTGCGAGAAAGTAAACAAATAGCAAGATTATCGGTGGTGAAAGCATTTAATTAAAGGCGCTAAGTCTAGGGCGTTCTCAGGAGATCAGACAAGCAGACAAATCAATCAGTCAGGATCTAATTAAGCTCAGTTCTAGAACTCAAATCACGGATATAGAATTAACCAAATTCCTTTGCGAGAATTCTCTAAGTCTAAGTGCAGCAATCCAAATTCCTTTGCAATTACTAACAGATTAAACCAGCATTAATTTCAAGTTCGATATGTTCACAATTAAACTAAACCAAATTCCTTTGCGAGAAGTTTAATTGCTCAATCCTAAATAGTTCAGATTCTAAACCACACTTTCGTGTCGTATTTAGCAACCTAAGATCTAGATTCTAATTGATCAGGTTAGAACTAGCATTAAACTCAATTTAGATCGAAGAACATTCTATTCATGTGAATCCTTAACTGATTTAAACAAGTCTAGCAAGTCATGAAATCCTTAATGAGAAACCCTAAACCTAACAATGAATCTACTCAGACATGATTAATGAAATATAAATAATAGAATTAATAGATTGCATATAAGAAATTAAATAGATAAAGGGGTTCGAAATCTTCTCCAAAATAGATGAATTACAGGATCAGATCAGCCCCAAAAGCTCTAGAAATCCCTTAGCTCTTAATTATGAAAGCGTATCAAAAGCGTATGTAAGCGTATCTAAATAAAACACCAAAATCCTAATTATATAGGCTAAATCTCGGTTGGGGCTTCTTTGCAAATACTGGAAACTTTTGGGCAAAGTGTAATATCTTCATTCTTCATTAAACCGCCGAGTTGGGCCCATCTCGCTAGTGTGTCGATCGATGCACAATCATGTGTCGATCGATGCAGTCCTGCTTTCTGGACAGTGAGCTCAATCTCTAGGCCAAACACTCCAAAAATCCCCAAAATGCTCAAATATCTCCAATTCTGCTCCAAACCTGAATATACTTGTAGTAGACTCTAAAAGAACACAAAAAGACTCTAAAACATACTTATATCATGTTCTAAAACTAGTAAAAACCATGATATATCACTAATCCGCAAGCTTATTGTGTTTTCGAAGCTGGAGGGTGTTCTGATCATTTGAGATGCAGAATTAACATCAGTGCTGCCCCAAGAGCTCCTTCAAATTTATCAATGCTTTAGCAGAAAACCCTGGTTTCATCCCGCTGGTACAGTCATACTGGGACCAAACTGATGCTATCTTCACATCTACCACTTCGCTATTCTGTTTCTCCAAAAAGCTCAAAGCTCTGAAACCGCTAATTCAAGGGCTCAGTCGAGATCAAATTGGAGATATCAGGAAGAAGACTAAAGATACCTTTGAGAAGTTATGTGATTGTCAATCTCGAACTATGAATGACCCAACCTGAAGCTCTATAGAGGAATAAAACAGGGCTTATAGCAGATGGAATCTCCTTTCTACGATTGAAGAGAAGGTAATCAGCCAGAAGGCAAAGCTTCATTGGCTGCAGGTGTGGGACGTAATAACAAACATTTTTACCAAATGGCTACTGTCCGGAAGTTGAGGAATACTATCCTTGAGATTCAGAGGGATGATGGCACCATTGCTGAGAATCAAGATGATATTAAGATAGAAGCGGTTTACTATTTTGAAAAATTCCTCACATATAAGGATGAGGAGCTTCGTACCATCTCAGAGAGTTTTTCAGTTTGAATGTGCAGATGAGGATCGTGAGATGCTTCAACAAGAGGTTTACTGCCAGTGAGATTAAACATGTTCTCATTGCAATGCTGAATAACAAGTCGCCCGGACCAGATGGATTCTCTTGTGATTTTTATAAAAAAGTTTGGCCAATTATAGAGAAAGACTTTGTTGTGGCAGTAAAGGCTTTCTTTGTAAATGGTTTTCTGCCCACTAGAATTAACTCAACAATACTTGTGTTGATTCCGAAGAAAGACGAAGCAAAGCTTATGAAAGACTACCGTCCAATCTCCTGTTGCAATGTGATCTATAAAATCATCTTTAAGATCATTGCGAATCGGCTTAAAAATCTGCTGCCAAAGTTCATTGCTCCCTACCAATCTGCATTCGTCAAGGGAAGGCTCCTCATGGATAATTTTTTAATGGCTTCTGAGCTAGTGAAATGTTACCATAAAAGCAATATATCAACTAGATGCGTGGTAAAAATAGACATATCAAAGGCATTTGATTCAGTTCATTGCCTTTTTCTGTTGACAATTCTTTCGGCTCTGAATCTCCTGGAGAAATTTGTTCACTGGATCAGTAGATGCATAATGCTGGCATCATTCTCCGTTCAAGTGAATGGCGAAGCTGCAGGTTACTTCAAAAGTACTTGAGGGCTAAGTCAGGGTTGTTCCCTCTCTCCCTATCTCTTTGTAATCTGTATGCATTTCCTCTTGAAACTGTTGGACAGGGCTGCGGTGACTCGGGATATAGGATATCATCCCTATTGCGAAAGTCTGAATCTCACTCATTTATGTTTCGCAGACGATATGTTGGTTTTTCGAATGGGAAAAAGAGGTCAATAGAAGGCTTTCTAGCAGTTTTTAAAGGAGTTTTTGCTCAGGTCTCGGATCTGCACATTGTTGGATCTCCTAGGATCTAGGGTTTGATATATTGAATTAAACCAACCTCGTTCTTACCTTTGGACTGGCAGCGGAATGAGAATGGTGAACGAGATCAGTGGAGCAACGCAGGTGCCTTGCCTCTACCCGATACACACGCACACAAGCTGGAAACGGGATGCTAGTGCCGGATCAATGGGAATCAACTGTTTCTGGTGTTTCTACTCTTTCTATCAAGAAAAGTGGAAGGCCCATTGTTTAGGTCGAAACTCTCGAGTTTTATTCGACCTAAACATGCTTAACGGGCCAGACTTAATTAAGTCTTAATTCGAAAAGCCTTTTTGAAAACCCGAACTGTGTCGACCGACACACAAGCTGTGTCGATCGACACAACACCATTACATCGATTATAATGTGTATCCAATACACATTAATATGATCATTACCATAATGATCATTCCCATGTCGTAGCTTCCAGTTTGCTTAGGTGTGTGACCCTATAGGATCATATAATACTGGCAGTAAGTATACAACTTACAGATTGCAAGAGGCTTCTAGCAAAACATTGCAACCGCCCAGTATTATACGAATGTCTGATCTCGACACACAACTATCATCAGGAGTGAGTACGAGTGTGATTTCAGGACACTATCCCAACAATCTCCCACTTGTACTGGAATCATCAATTCCTATAATCCTTTTGTCTCTATATCTCGATTTGGCATAAGGAAAGATTGGTGTCATCCTTATTAAGCCAACATCGTGTTTATCGAACTCCTGATCTCATACTGAAACATTACAAACAACTGAACTACAGTTCGTTTGAGTGCGGCCACACATTCTCTCAGTATTCAATCTTCGATAGGCCCTGAGATATTTATCTCCCATTATTCAGGTGGGACAAATCTCATCTTGTTCCATCCCTATTTCAACGCACACTTCATGATATACTTGAACAGTGCCGTTATAGTCGCCAGTTACGGGTCGACGTTTGACAAGGTCAAAGTGTACCAATTCATATGCAAGAAAGCATGATGAACTCAGGTCTAAGGACTATACTCTATAGTCGTAATGAGAACCTCTTATGACACAGATATAACTATCTTGTAGACTTCTCATTAGCGGGTCATGTCCGATCATATGTTCACTAACATATATCTATGTGACTGACTGCGATAATCATATCATTGGCTCCATGAAACTTAGCCAACAGTCACCTCACAATCTAGTCTCTCACGGTTGTCAGTGTCCCACTTTGACAACCTCGACTAGGGACAAAACATAATTTATGTCATATTTAACTTATAGGGTTTCATGATCAAGTCCTCAACTTGATGACCTATAACATGTCATAAACTTATTTTGGGACCATTATTTAGATCACAATAAATAATGCTGAAATCAAATTTCATTAAACATATCCAAAAGAATGTTTTACAAGAGCATCTTATTATAACTAAAATAAAACTAAAACTCCCACTAGAATCAAGATTACATCTTAAGATCTCTAATGCCTACAGCAGTCGTATGAATCTCATGCTTAGGCCTTGGGAGTGACTTAGTCAGAGGATCATCGACATTCTCGTCCGTCGGAACTCGGCTGATCTTCACATCACCTCTATTGACGATATCACGAATCAGGTGATATCTCCTCTCTACGTGTTTGGACTTCTGGTGTGACCTCGGTTCTTTTGCCTGAGCAATGGCTCCGTTGTTATCACAAAACAAAGCCACTGGCTCCAAGATACTTGAAACCACACCAAGTTCAGTCATGAACTTCTTGATCCAAACAGCTTCCTTTGCCGCTTCTGAAGCAGCAACATATTCAGCTTCCGTCGTGGAATCAGCTACGGTATTATGCTTAGAGCTCTTCCAGCTCACTGCACCGCCATTTAGACAGAAGACATATCCAGATTGTGATCGGAAATCGTCTCTGTCCATCTGAAAACTCGCATCGGTGAATCCATTCACCACAAGTTCTTCACTTCCTCCATACACAAGGAATTTATCCTTAGTATGTCTCAAATACTTGAGAATATTCTTGACAGCTGTCCAGTGAACTTCACCTGGATCAAATTGGTATCTACTCGTCATGCTTAACTCGTAAGCTACATCTGGACGAGTGCAGAGCATGGCATACATAATAGATCCTATTACAGAAGCATAAGGAATCCTATTCATGCGTTCTCGCTCAGCATGTATCGCCGGACATATTACACAGACGTTTCTAGAGCATATCCCCAAAAGGATAATGGAAGATTTGAATGACTCATCATAGACCGAACTATATCCAATAAGGTTCGACTCCTCCTCTCTGACACACCATTCCATTGGGGTGTTCCAGGAGGAGTGAGTTGTGAAATTATTCCACACTCGCTCAGATAGTCGCTGAACTCTTGACTCAAGTATTCTCCTCCGCGATCCGATCATAGAACTTTGATACTTTTGCCAAGTTGGTTCTGTACTTCATTCTTGAATTCCTTGAATCTATCAAAGGATTCTGACTTGTGTCTCATCAAATAGACATAGCCATACCTACTAAAATCATCAGTGAAAGTAATGAAGTACTTATAATTTCCTATGGCAACAGTACTCATCGGCCCACATACATCAGTATGTATAAGGCCCAATAAATCACTGGCCCTTTCATTTGGTTTGTTGAAAGGGGCTCTAGCCATTTTGCCCATAAAACAAGATTCGCATTTCTCACATGATTCAAAATCAAATGAGCCCAGAAGCCCATTTTGATGGAGCCTTTGGATGCGTTTCTCATTGATATGGCCCAAACAACAATGCCATAAGAAAGTCGGGTTTTCGTCATTTGACTTAAACCGCTTTGTATTTATGTTAAAGTTAGGCATTTCTTGGTTTCAAACATATAACCCATTATCTAATGGGGCGCTACCATAAAACGTACCATCACGATTAAAAGAACAAACTTTATTCTTAACAGCAAAATCAAAACCTTCCAAATCCAATACGGAAACTGAAATTATGTTTCTGCTAATCGCAGGTACAAAGTAGCAATTATTCAAAATTAAAACCATGCCCGATGGTAAGGACAATTCGCAGGTGCCTACGGCCAGTGCAGCAACCTTAGCTCCATTCCCGACCCGTAGCTCCACTTGTCCTTTCTTCAGCGTTCTACTGTTTCTTAGTGCCTGCATATTAGTACAAATATGAGCACCGCAGCCGGTATCCAATACCCACGAAGTAGAACTAGAAGATATAACATTAAGTTCGATAACATAAATACCTGAATCAGACGCATCATACATCTTCTTCAGCTTCTTGTAATATTCCATGAACTTCTTGCAGTCTCTCTTCCAATGCCCTAACTGCTTGCAGTAGTTGCACTTATCCTCAGGAGAAGGCCCGGATTTGGGCTTCGGCTTGGGCTTAGTCAGGACAACTTGGGCCTTTCCCTTATCCTTCTTAGGTTTCTTAAACCTTTTATCCCCTTGTACCATCAGTACACTGGGAGTTGCCTTCTTGAGATTCGGCTCTGCTGTCTTCAGCATGCCGTGCAACTCAGTCAATGTCTTAGTCATGTTTTGCATGTTGTAGTTCATGATGAACTGATCAAAACACGACGGCAAAGACTGCAGAATCATGTCAGTGGCTAGCTCCTGGCTAATGGCACAATCCAGTTTTCCCAGGTTATCAATGTAACCCATCATTTTAAGGACATGAGGACTTACTGGACTGTCCTTAGCCAGCTTGCAATCCATGAGAGATTTAACCGTCTGGTATCTCTCTGTGCGAGCTTGCTCCTGAAACAAAGCTTTCAGGCTGTTAATCATCTCAATGGGTGACATCACGTTCTCATATTGCTTCTGCAGCTCAGAGTTCATAGTCACTAGCATATTAGACAATTAACATCTTTGACATCAGCTGAATGCTTATCCCAAGCATTCTTTTCTGTCTGCGGGGCATTGGAACGTGGCCTCTCGGTGAGAACTCTTTCTGTCTGCCGATACCATTCCAAGAAATTAGATCCATTTAACTTGTCCTTCTCAAGGACGGATCTTAGTGAGAAAGTGTTGATGTGAGTTGAGACAGACATAGTTGTAATTAAAAGAGGTAGAGGTTTTAGTTATAATGCTCAAGGAATGAGAATTCTTATCTAATAAGAAAAACTCGCATTGTATTCAAAACTATGTTTCCTCAGATGAATACAATGAGCCAAGATCCATACTTCACCAAAATCTGAGTGGGCAACTTACCATCACCCAAACTTTAGTTATTTAGGTAAGCAAATCATTGCTAATTGTACCCAGTACAACTCTTGGTCGTAGATGAGACAAACTATGTCTAATCTACTCTGATCTCTCTGGGCCCAGAACTTCTGACAGCCCAGTCAAGTAAAACCAATCTCTTCTGTCTTGTGATCACTAATAGTTGCACTGCAAATCTATCAATGATCACCTGCATTACTCATGTTGCTGTGAATACCAAGGACTCCAAGGATATCCAACAACAACACGAGTCTTGACAGTAGACAAGATCGGGCAAGACATCAAGATCACTTGATATTTAGTTGAGGAAAAGAATTATTTAATCTTGATGTATATCCAATATACATTCAAGAAGTTATTAATTTCATTAAAACATTCAATTTTATTAAGTTTAGATTCATCTAGAACTTTTAGGATTAAATTGTTCTGGTACATGCAAATCTGTGGTCCAACCAGCATGTTTGCGAATGTCGTGTCGATCGACGCCAACCATTGGCATCGGTCGACGCAACCCAATTTAAACCGGTCTTCGATAACCGGTCAAACCGGATCGAATTTGCTTAACCGATTCAATCCAATTGAACCGGTTCGGTTTAATGGTCCATGTCGATCGTCACACAACTCTGTGTCGATCGACATTACCAAACCAGAACCAATTGGTTAATTAAAATTAACCGAGCAAGATAACCGGTTCAATCCAATTGAACCGATCTATCTAATCGCTTTGCCTGTGTCGACCGACACACCCAGTGTATCGATCGACACATCAGGAATACGGGTACTCGATCTCAGATCGAAACCCTAAAATTATTTACGCGTTATTTCGCCGCGTGTCGACCGACACACGCTTTGTGTCGATCGACACAGTGCGATTTCAACAGTTCATCGATTTTCAACATGCATACAATCTGAGATTATCATAAGAAAAACGATTTTAACATGCAATTTTTCAATTCAACAACAACAAGTTTCGAATTAATTGCATCAGATTCAATAGTCTAAACCCTAACACGCTCTGATACCACTGTTTGGATCTCCTAGGATCTAGGGTTTGATATATTGAATTAAACCAACCTCGTTCTTACCTTTGGACTGGCAGCGGAATGAGAATGGTGAACGAGATCAGTGGAGCAACGCAGGTGCCTTGCCTCTACCAGATACACACGCACACAAGCTGGAAACGGGATGCTAGTGCCGGATCAATGGGAATCAACTGTTTCTGGTGTTTCTACTCTTTCTATCAAGAAAAGTGGACGGCCCACTGTTTAGGTCGAAACTCTTGAGTTTTATTCGACCTAAACATGCTTAACGGGCCAGACTTAATTAAGTCTTAATTCGAAAAGCCTTTTCGAAAACCCGAACTGTGTCGACCGACACACAAGCTGTGTCGATCGACACAACACCATTACATCGATTATAATGTGTATCCAATACACATTAATATGATCATTATGGTAATGATCATTCCCATGTCGTAGCTTCCAGTTTGCTTAGGTGTGTGACCCTATAGGATCATATAATACTGGCAGTAAGTATACAACTTACAGATTGAAAGAGGCTTCTAGCAAAACATTGCAACCGCCGAGTATTATACGAATGTCTGATCTCGACACACAACTATCATCAGGAGTGAGTACGAGTGTGATTTCAGGACACTATCCCAACACACATTAGCTTGGAGAAATCAACTATTTTCATGGTTGGTGGAACTTACTCTGAGCATGAGGAGATCCTTCAACAACTCCCTCTCGACCCGGGTACATTGCTTGTTCGATATCTCGGACCGCCCCTCTTGACTAAGAGAATTACGGTGCGGGACTACAATCCTCTTATGGACAAAATAAAAGCTCGAATTAGTTCTTGGACAGCTCGTACACTTTCCTTTATGGGGCGTCTTCAACTAATCGGTTATGTTATTCATAGTCTAACGAATTTCTGGATTGCTGCTTTCAGATTACCTCAAAAATTTATACAAGAGATAAACAGCTTATGTTCTACCTTCTTATGGTCAGGGCCGGATTTAAATCCAAAGAAGGCGAAAGTTTCGTGGGAGAACGTCTGTAAACCGAGGGAAGAGGGTGGCTTGGGATTAAAATCTTCGGCTGATTCAAACACAGTGAGTACCTTAAAATTGTTCTGGCGGATCATAACAGGTTCTCCTTCGTTATGGTTTTGCTGGATTAGAAGATACTTGATCAAAAAAGGGACTATCTGGTCAGTTAAAATGAGCACTGGCGAAGGTAGTTGGATGTGGAGGAAGGTCTTGAAACTTAGAAGCATTGCAGCTACTTTCGTCAACGTTGAAGTTCATAGTGGGTCTGCAATCTCCTTTTGGTACGACCATGGTCTGCAATGGACATGCTCATTAACGTTACAGGGCCACAAAGTTGTATTGATTTGGGAATATCGATCTCTGCTACTGTGGAACATGTCATAACTCATCGCAAAAGAAGGTGAAATCAAAGACTAACCACGCTCAACGACATCGAGAATGAGGTGCGGGAGTTAAGAAATAAAGGCTTGACACAGGCTGATGACATTTGGACATGGCGAGGGAGAAATGATATATTTAAGCCAACTTTCGGTTCGAAAGAAACTCTGCAGCTCATCAGAAATGCACAGTCTCCTGACAACTGGTACTGAGCAATCTGGTTCCCCTCTCCAACTATCAAGTACTCAGTCGCTACTTGGTTAGCAACACATGACAGATTAGCCACTGGTATTCGAGTGCAAAAATGGTCTGTATGGGCCGATGCTTCTTGTGTACTATGTATGGATCCGCTTGAAACACGCGACCACTTATTCTTCCAATGCAGATTCTCAGCCTCAGTATGGAAGAACCTGACAGGAAGACTTCTGGGAAATAGTTACACTGAAAATTGGGACATGCTCCTGACAATTCTGTCGGATTCCTCCCGAGACAAGTTGCAGCTTTTCCTTGGACGATATCTATTCCAATTAACAGTTCACACTCTTTGGCGAGAACAAAACTCTAGGAGACATGGTGAAAGCCCAACTCCACCAGAGGTGATTATTCGCTACATTGATAAAGCGGTTCGAAACAGAATATCAACAATCAACAACAAAGGGACATAAGCTTGAAGTGTTAGAATTTAAGAGTCTGAACCAGAGAATAGAAGATTTAGACAAGGAATCGCAAGATCAGAATATTAGAGAGAGTATAAGAGACTAAGAATAAGAGAGAGATTAGAGAGAGAATTGGAGAAGAGAATAATTCTCCTTATCTATTTGAATTTCGAAATCCACCTTACAATATACAGAAAATAGCTGTTAGACTCATCCTAAAACATGTGGCTCATAATTGTCCACATATATAGCTTACAAGGGAAGCTAGTCCAAAATATCTTAAGGTAACTAAAACTGTTTTACTGTTCATCCGTGGGTACTATTCACATATGCTTCTCTTCTAGTTACCTCTTCTAGTTTGGTTACTCCAAGACCTCTCATGACCAATAGCACATTGATCTTCTATGATCTCCATGTCAATACTCCCACTCAAGCTTGAATTCAAGAATTGAATCAAGCTTGGAATGCCATTGGAGATCTACCTCATTAAAAACCTTCATGAAGAAAACCACTTGGGATAAAACTTCATGAAGGGAAAAAGAGTATAGACTCCACAACCTTAAAGGATTCCGGAAGCTCCATTAGTCCAAGCTTAGTGTGAATGGACTCACACACCTTCAAGCTAGCTGCCTTGGTAAACACATCAGCTAGTTGTTCTTCACTCCTTGTAAAACAAGGCAACACAACTCCTTGCTCAATCATCTGCCTCACTTTGTGACAATCCACTTCTATATGTTTGGTCCTTTCATGGAAGACTGAATTTGAGGCAATGTGAATGGCTGCTTGGTTATCACAATGCATTGTGATTGGTTTTAAAGTCTCAATCCCCAAATCCACAAGAAGATCTTTGATCCACGCCAATTCTGTTGCAAGCTTCCTCATTGCTCTATACTCAGCTTCGGCACTAGAACATGACACTATCTTCTGCTTCTTGCTCTTCCAAGTAACAAGGTTTCCTCCAATGAAGGTACAATATCCAGTAGTAGACCTCCTGTCCACTCTATCTCCTGCCCAATCAGCATCACAATACCCAACTATCTCTGTACTTTGATTGCAACCCATCCAAATGCCTTGCCCGGGAGTACCACTTATATATCTGAGTATCCTTTCAACCATGTCCCAATGATGCATCTTTGGTGCTTGCATGTGTTGGCTTATCTAGTTCACAACAAAGCACAAATCAGGTCTGGTTATGGTTAAGTAGATGAGCTTACCAACCATCCTTCTATATTGAGTGATGTCCTCAAATGGTTTATCTTCAAGCTCCCCCTCTCTTATGACTTTGTAGCCTTTCTCCAATGGTGTCTTAGCTGGTTTTGATCCAATTTTTCCTGCCTTAGATAACAAATCAAGTGTGTACTTCCTTTGAGATAAGAAGAGTCCATCATTAGACCGACAAACTTCTATCCCAAGGAAGTACTTTAGAGTACCAAGGTCTTTAATATCAAACACAGATTTGAGAAAAGCTTTAGTTTCTTGTATACCTGACTTGTTACTCCCCGATATGATAATGTCATCAACATAAACAAGGATGACAATGATACCTTCCTGATCTTGAAGAGTGAACAATGTATGATCTCCTTCAGACCTCTTGAAACCTCTTTGCATAAGTGTTGAGCTCAGTTTATGATACCAAGCTCTAGGTGATTGCTTTAATCCATAGATGGCCTTCTTGAGTCTCAACACCTTCCCTGGTTTCACAATGCTTTCAAGACCAGAAGGGGGTCTCATGTATACCTCACCACCATTGTCTGATCTAAAAATTTTGATCTTAGCATTGAAATGGTTAGTAACATGATTTTGAAAGTTCACAAAAGCTTCTAACACCCTATCCTTAGTTTGCATCAAGGTTATCCAAGTATATTTAGATTTTTCATCAATGAAGGTGACAAAGTACTTATGATTCTCTCTAGACACACAAGGGGCAGTCCACACATCAGAATGAACGAGATCAAAGCAACTTTCATAAGTAGTTTTAGAACTTGGAAAAACAGATTTGCAATGTTTCCCAAGAATACAAGCCTCACAATCATCGTTTTTAAAAGAAACTTTAGGTAATAAGAGCCCTAAAGCACGAGAGTGTGGATGCCCTAGTCTAGCATGCCAAACAGAATCATCAACACTCATGAAAGTAGAAAAAGCAGTAGATAATTCAGAAGATGGGTTGGTGTCTTCAATCGTGTAGAGCTCATCCTTTGTTACACCTTTCCCAGGCAACTTACTTGTCTTAATATCCTGAAACACAACATCATTAGGACTAAAAACAACATTGCAATTTAGATCAGTAGCTATTATTTTCACAGATACTAAGTTAGATGTGAAACTAGGCATATAGAAAGCTGTGGAATCTTTGTTAAACAATTTAAGATTTCATATGCCTTGAATTGGAATCTTATCACTATTTGCAATCACAACATTACCACCAGCAGGTTTAATGTTTTCTATCAATTTAGAGTCACTGATCATATGATGAGAGGCTCCTGAGTCAATGATCAAAGGTCTGATTTTATTTGAAGCAAAGAGTGAAGTGCCAAGAACCATACCAGAGTTTTCCTTGAGAGCTTTGATGAGAGCCTCAAGGTCTGACCTTCTTACCACATCACTCTGATCAGTTATGGCTGGAGCTTGATGGACCACCATTGCTCTTCCTTCATCACATTGCTGCATTGAAGAAGAACCTGGTCCAGCTGCACCATAAGAGAAATTTGCCCTTTGATCTTTAAACCGGTTGTTGTGAGATGAGGGTCTGAGGTTTGGGTGAAGGCGCCAGCATCTATCTTTCAAATGCCCACTCTTCTTGCAAAAATCACACATCAAGACTCCTCTCTTGTCACCTCCATAGTTCTGCCTCTCATCAGCCTTATACACCCCTTTGTTGGCAGTTACCAGCTCTCCTTTCCCTTTGAACAGCCCAAATGAGCCTTGCTCTTTCTGAATTTGTCCACACACATCATCCAAGTCAGGTAGAGTGTCTGCCCTTAGAATGTGCTTAATCAACCCATTGTAAGATGAGTTCAAGGTGAGCAGAAGAGCAAATACTTTATCTTGCTCTCTCCTTTCTTGTAACACCAAAGGATCACTGCTTGGTGGCCTCAACATCTCCAACTCTGCCCACAGTGAGCTAAACTTCTTGAAGTGAGCTTTAAACTCCATATCTTCTTGCTGGAGGTTGTTGATGGCCAGCTTAACCTCAAAGACTCTGCTCAGGTTTGATTTATTTCCATAAACCTTCTCAATAGTATCCCACAGCTCCTTGGAAGTCACACAATAAGAGTAAGCCTCCAACAGGTGCATGTCAAGTGAGCCTTGAAGTATGGAGAGCACGTTCTGGTCCCCTTGTATCCAAGCTTTTTCATCAGCTTCAGATGCCTCTTCATGAGACTCATCCCCATCTTTAGCCTCTGCCTCGGTTCCAACCTTAGCTTCAGCCTTCATCACCTTCTGTGGAGCTGTGTGTTAGAATAAGAGATTTAGGTTGAGAGATTAGGTAGATTGAAGAGAGAGTGAAGAAAGAAGCTAAGGAACCCGATTAGGGTTCTTAGCGGCTTAGAGAGAGAGAATAAGAGTTGCAGAATAAAGAGAAGAATAATTCTCTATATATGAATCTAAAGAGTTTACAAGGCTTATATAGCTGCTAGAGTTAGGGTTATACACAATAAACAAAGGAATAAAATGATACAAAGACAAATAAATTCGTATGTAGAGAGAGAGAGCAGATTCCAACGGTCACAAAAGATAGTGACTGGTCTTTGTCTTGTTCTGTACACCTTATGCACATAGTGCACTATGTGATCTCCAATTTAATATAGTACACTATGTGATCTCCAGTCCAATATAGTGCACTATGTGCGTTTCATGATCTCCCAATACATCTCAATACTCCCCCTCAAGCTTGAATTTAAGGATTGAATCAAGCTTGGAATGACCATGGAGATCTACCTCATTAAAAACCTTCATGAAGAAAACCTCTTGGGATAAAACTTCATGTAGGGAAAAAGAGTGTAGACTCCACAGCCTTAGAGGGTTCCGGAAGCTCCATGAGTCCAAGCTTAGTGTGAATGGACTCACACACCTTCAAGCTAGCGGCCTTGGTGAACACATCAGCTAGTTGTTCTTCACTCCTTGTGAAGCAAGGCAAAACAACTCCTTGCTCAATCATCTGCCTCACTTTGTGACAATCCACCTCTATATGCTTGGTCCTTTCATGGAAGACCGAGTTGGATGCAATGTGAATGGCTGCTTGGTTATCACAATGCGAAGTGATTGGTTTTGAAGTCTTAATCCCCAAATCTCCAAGAAGACCTTTGACCCACGCTAATTCTGTTGCCAGCTTCCTCATTGCTCTGTATTCAGCTTCAGCACTTGAACATGATACTATCTTCTGCTTCTTGCTCTTCCAAGTAACAAGGTTACCTCCAATGAAAGTACAATACCCAGTAGTATACCTCCTGTCTACTCTATCTCCTGCCCAATCAGCATCACAATATCCAACTATCTCTGTACTTTGATTGCAACCCATCCAAATTCCTTGCCCGGGAGTACCACTAAGGTATCTGAGAATCCTCTCAACCATGTCCCAATGATGCATCTTTGGTGCTTGCATATGTTGGCTTATCTGATTTGTTACTTCCTGAAATGATAATGTCATCAACATAGACAAGGATGACAATGATACCTTCCTGATCTTGAAGAGTAAACAGGGTATGATCTCCTTCAGACCTCTTGAATCCTCTTTGCATAAGGGTTGAGCTCAACTTGTGGTACCAAGCTCTCGGTGACTGCTTGAGTCCATAGATAGCCTTCTTGAGTCTTAGCACCTTCCCTGGTTTCACAGTACCTTCAAGACCAGCAGGTGGTATCATGTATACTTCATCTTCAAGTTCACCTTGAAGGAATGCATTCTTGACATCCATTTGCCAAAGTTCCCAATCAAGTTTTGTTGCTAAAGACATAATGATCCTCACTGTGTGGAGCTTAGCTACTGGTGCAAAGGTGTCTGTTGGTACTGGATTTCCCTCTAGGAAATCCGGCCCTTTAACAGACAAGACAAAGGCCCGTAATTACGAGCCCATTCCAGAATCAAAGATAGACGGGAGAGTCAACTCTCTTGTTGGGCCCAAGCGAAGCAAGCGCCTTGGAGAGGCCCAGACGACGCCGAAGCCGGAGACGATCGAGCTCGAGCTCGGCTGAGGATGACGTGGAGATAGAGCAACTCGGTCTTCGTCAGTTCAACTGATCCGCACGAATCTCGGAGATCGTTACAACGACGAGGCCGAAATATCAGGACGAAGAGATGAGAGTGGAGACTATTTAAAGGAAGAAGTGGCGGCTCATTAAAGAAAACTCCAACCTAGGCTAAGAACACTTCGACTAGATAGCTCGATTTCATACTTTGTACTCTCTTTTCGACTGTGTTTGTTCTATCTCGACGATCAATCTCAATAAAGTCTTTGATTCATAGGAAACTATACCATTTCTATATCCAAAAGTCCAAATCCACGAATACAAATTCTTAGTGTGAATCCCGGATCTCACAGTGTCCAAATAATCCTTCCCATAGGTTTGAGTAAAGCCTCTTGCAACCACTCTTGCTTTGTATCTCTCAACTTCTCCATCACTTCTATACTTGATAGTGAAAACCCATTTAGAAGTCACTGCCTTCTTTCCTCTTGGAAGTTCAGCTTCATACCAAGTCTCATTGTTCTCCATTGCTTTAGTCTCTTCATCCACAGCCTGCATCCACCTCTTATCTCCCTTTGCTTCTTCATAGGTTATTGGTACATGTTCTTGATCCAACTTTCCAATGAACACTTGATGCTCCAAAGGTACATGAGCTAAACTGCAAACAGCTTGAATGGGATGGGCTACTGCATTACTGTTAAAGTAGACCCTAGTCTTCTTCCATTCTGATGGATCCTTTTTCTCCCTTGTACTCCTTCTTAACACTTGAACTTGTTGTTGCTCATTCACAGCAGGCTGATCCACCTCTTCATTTTGATGATCTAATTCTTCATTTTGATGATCCAACTCTTCATTTTGATGATCTAACTCTTCATTTTGATGATCTAACTCTTCTGGTTCTTCCTCATGCTCCTCATTTTCAGCTTGATCGTGTGTAGAAGGATCAGCTGCTTGCGATTCTTGTGCTGATCTATAAGTGTCCCCCGCATGATCAAGGTGGGAATGTGGAGGAGTTTCTGAAGTTGAAGCTGGAACTGATGGAGAGGTACTAGTCTTAACCGGTTGTTGATGCATATTGATGCCAAGATTTTCCAAAATCGTCCTTAGGTTAGCTGCCCTATCTGATTGAGAAGTTGGAAGATCTTTCAAGCTATCCCAATTCTGCTCATCATAGAAGCTCCTTGTCTCCATGAATTTTACATCTCTTGAGACTAAAACCTTTCTTGTTTCAGGTACATAACACTTGTATCCTCTTTGTGTTGTAGAGTAACCAATGAACATAGCTTTGGTGCTCTTTGCATCCAACTTATCCCTTTGTTCTCCTGGTATTAACACAAAGCAAAGACACCCAAACACACGTAAGTGATCAACTAATGGATTGGTTTTGTTTAATACCTGAAATGTAGATTGATCCTTGAGAACTTTTGTTGGAGTTCTGTTGATTAAGTAACAAGCAGTCATGACTGCATCTCCCCAAAACCTCTTAGGCACATTCTTGTAGAACATCATGGACCTTGCTACTTCCATTAGGTGTCTGTTTTTCCTCTCAGCCACTCCATTTTGTTGTGGAGTGTAGGGACAGCTTGTTTGATGAAGAATCCCATGCTTGGATAAGTGTTGTTTGAAGGCATTGCTTGTATATTCACCATCATTATCTGATCTAAAAATTTTGATCTTAGCATTGAAATGGTTAGTAACATGGCTTTGAAAGTTTATAAAAGCTTCTAACACTTTATCCTTAGTTTGCATCAATGTTATCCAAGTATACTTAGATTTTTCATCAATGAAAGTGGCAAAATACTTATGATTCTCTCTAGATAAACAAGGAGCAGTCCAGACATCTGAGTGAACAAGATCAAAGCAACTTTCATAAGTAGTTTTAGATTTTGGAAAAACAGATTTGCAATGTTTACCAAGGATACAAGCCTCACAATCATCATTCTTAAACGAAACAGAGGGTAATAAAAGTCCTAAAGCCCTAGAGTGTGGATGTCCTAATCTAGCATGCCAGATAGAATCATCCACACCAACACTAGTAGATAGAGCAATAGATAAAGCAATAGATAAATCAGAAGAAGGGTTGGTGTCTTCAATCATGTAGAGCTCATCCTTTGTCACACCTTTCCCAATCAACTTACTTGTCTTAATATCCTGAAACACAACATCATTAGGACTAAAAACAACATTAAGGGTGTTCGTTTGCCTGCCGCCGGTGGCAGCGGCTGGCGGCTGGCGGCAAGTTTTTGTTCGTTTGCTTACCGCCGGCGGCAGCGGCTGGCGGCTGCGATTGATAGCAGCGGCAGGTTTTTGTTCGTTTACCTGCCGCCAGCCGCCGGCGTCAGCCGCCAGCGTCCAATCGCGAACAAATTTTGGACGCTGATTTTTTCGGCGTTCAAAACGGGAGTTGGCGGCTGAACGCCGGCGGCTGGCGGCAGACAAACGAACAAAAATCTGCCGCCAGACGCTACCGCCAGCCGCCAACCGCCAGCCGCTGCCGCCGGCGGCAGACAAACGAACATGGCTATTGCAATTTAAATCAGTGGCTATTCTTTTAACAGAGACTAAGTTGGATGTAAAGCTAGGCATAAAGAAGGCTTTGGATTCTTTATCAAACAATTTCAGATTTCCTATGCCTTGAATTGGAATTTTATCACCATTTGCAATAGCTACACACCCTAAGGCTGGTTTAACATTCTCAATCAACTTAGGATCACTAATCATGTGATGAGAGGCTCCAGAATCAATGATCAAGGGTCTGATTTTATTTGAAGCAAAAAGTGAAGTACCAAGAGCTATACCAGAGTTCTCCTTGAGAGCTTTGATGAGAGCCTCAAGGTCTGACCTCCTTACCACATCATTCTAAGCAGTCACAGCTGGTGTTTGATAAACCATCATTGCTCTCCCTTCATCACATTGCTGCATTGAAGAAGAACCTGGTCCAGCTGCACCATTTGAGTAGTTTGCCCTTTGATCTTTGAACCGGCTGTTGTTAAATGAAGGTCTGAGGTTGGGGTGGAGGCGCCAGCATCTATCCTTCAAGTGCCCACTCTTTTTGCAAAAATCACATATCAAGACTCCTCTCTTGTCACCTCCATAGTTCTGCCTCTCCTCAGCCTTAAACACTCCTTTGTTGGCAGTTACCAACTCTCCTTTTCCTTTGAACAACCCAAATGAACCTTGCTCCTTTTGAATCTGTCCACACACATCATCAATGTCTGGGAGAGTGTCTGCCCTTAGGATATGCTTTATCAGCCCATTGTAGGATGAGTTTAAAGTGAGCAGGAGAGCAAAGACTTTATCTTGCTCTCTCCTTTCTTGCAACACCAAAGGATCATTGCTTGGTGGCCTTAACATCTCCATCTCTGACCACAGTGAGCTAAACTTGCCAAAGTGAGCTTTAAACTCCATATCTTCTTGCTGGAGATTGTTAATAGCCAGCTTAACTTCAAAGACTCGGGTGAGATTTGTTTTGTTTCCATAAACCTTCTCAATGGTATCCCATAGCTGCTTGGAAGTCACACAGTAGGAATAAGCCTCCAATAGGTGCTGGTCCAGTGAGCTTTGAAGTATGGAGAGGACATTTTGATCCCCTTGAACCCACGCTTCTTCATCAGCTTCAGATGTGTCTTCATGCTCAACATCTTCCTTAGCTTCAGTTTCTGGTCCACCCTTATCTTTAGCCTTCACCACCTTCTCTGGAGCTGTGCTCCTCATGATGTACTTCCATAAACCTCTGCCTCCAAGAACAGATTTAACCATCCTGGTCCAAACAATGTAGTTGGCACCTTTAAGAATCACATGAATAATTACTCTTGAGTTCTCCATTGCTAAGACTGAGTTGTTGCAAGGAGGGAGTATTCAAGGTAAGCTTCTGAATAAACAATTTCTCAACTCACAGAGAACACAAACCAGAGAGAATAAACCAAGAAGGAATGCTTGAGAATCTTAGAACTTTTAAGAACAAGAAGAACAAGATCTAGAAAACCAGATCTAGAAAACCAGAGTTTATGAATCAGAGTATGCGGAATGAATAGGTATAGGAGCTTATGGCTCTGATACCATGTTAGAATAAGAGATTTAGGTTGAGAGATTAGGTAGATTGAAGAGAGAGTGAAGAAAGAAGCTAAGGGACCCGATTAGGGTTCTTAGCGGCTTAGAGAGAGAGAATAAGAGTTGCAGAATAAAGAGAAGAATAATTCTCTATATATGAATCTAAAGAGTTTACAAGGCTTATATAGCTGCTAGAGTTAGGGTTACACACAATAAACAAAGGAATAAAATGATACAAAGACAAATAAATTCGTATGTAGAGAGAGAGCAGATTCCAACGGTCACAAAAGATAGTGACTGGTCTTTGTCTTGTTCTGTACACCTTATGCACATAGTGCACTATGTGATCTCCAATTTAATATAGTACACTATGTGATCTCCAGTCCAATATAGTGCACTATGTGCGTTTCATGATCTCCATTCCAATACATCTCAATACTGTGCTTCTCATGATGTACTTCCACAAACCTCTGCCTCCAAGTGTAGACTTAACCATTATGGCCCAAACAATGTAGTTGGTGCCCTTGAGAATCACGGGAATAACCACTCTTGAGTTCTCCATTGCTGAAACTGATTTGTAGCAAGGAGGGAGTTTTCAAGGTGAAATGCTTGTACAGAAGAGTTCTCAACTCAGAGAGAACACACACACAAGAGTACACAAGCCAAACAAATAACTTAGGAGCTCAAAGGTTTCAAGAACCGGAACGAGCTTTCAAGAACATATTTTAGAACAAGAAAATGCGGAAACGAATAGGTACATGAGCTTATTTCTCTGATACCATGTTAGAATTTAAGAGTCTGAACCAGAGAATAGAAGATTTAGACAAGGAATCGCAAGATCAGAATATTAGAGAGAGTATAAGAGACTAAGAACAAGAGAGAGATTAGAGAGAGAATTGGAGAAGAGAATAATTCTCCTTATCTATTTGAATTTCGAAATCCACCTTACAATATACAGAAAATAGCTGTTAGACTCATCCTAAAACATGTGGCTCATAATTGTCCACATATTTAGCTTACAAGGGAAGCTAGTCCAAAATATCTTAAGGTAACTAAAACTGTTTTTACTGTTCATCCGTGGGTACTATTCACAGATGCTTCTCTTCTAATTTGGTTACTCCAAGACCTCTCATGACCAATAACACATTGATCTTCTATGATCTCCATGTCAATATGAAGGGGCAATGGTCACTTGGTTTGCATCAAAATAGCAATTGAGGGATTAAAAGTGTAAATTCAAAAATAGTTTGCTTTCATTGTAGAAATGGTTTTTTTGGTTTGAATAAATTTAACATTCATTCAAAAAAAAAAAAGATTATGTGTTCGATATTTACAGCTTTACCCACATTTTCTTAGTCGGATGGGGGGGAAACATTTAAAGAACATTTCATTGCCAGAATGTAAAGATCATATGAAAGAACCAAGTGAAGATGACTTGTAATGTTTATAGCTACATGTAAGCATTAAAAACTGTCTAGGAGCAATGCACATGATCATGCCAAGAGCCAAAAGTTCTTATGGGTCTTGGTGTTTAGAACATAGCCTCCATTTTGACCTTTCTTCTGTACGCCAACACAGGTGCATTTGCTGTTCTCGATTAGATATTCCGCTGTATCTACTCCTTTTGATCCTCTTAGAGATCCTCCTGGCAGCCTAGATCTGTCAATGCAAACCATCCTCATGTCATTCTTTGTTTAAGGAAATCTTGAGTTCCAAAATTCAAAATGCTTTTTCTGTTAATTTTTAAAACAACATATATGTGCAGCTTTCTTAAAGCTTGCGTCCGGCTCTTGTTTTACGGTTCTCAAATATGTCACAATTCATGATTTTTCTTAAATTGACGATCATCTGTGTGTGTCTCAGAGAGAGAGAGAGAGAGAGAGAGAGAGAGAGAGAGAGAGAGAGAGAGAGAGAGAGAGAGAGAGAGAGAGAGAGAGAGAGAGAGAGAGAGAGAGAGAGAGAGAGAGAGAGAGAGAGAGAGAGAGAGAGAGAGAGAGAGCGCATACCCTAGAAGGGAAGATGAGATTGTCCTGCGTTGGCCAATGATGATAACATCAACCCCAAGTTTGTCTCCATGAAGAAGAATAGCTGCAGCTTTGATGCCTTCCATGGTTATACACTCCGTGTGCACACGCACCTTCGGCTGAGCGATTTCACATATCCGTTTCATCTGTTCAAGGAAATTCCCTTCTCCTGGGCCAAGCTCAGAGGTCAAAGAGGAAGCGGCGTTTGCAGTGTTAGCGTTAGCATTAGCAGCTCCCGGTGAGGATCCGCTGGTGCTAGAGGACGAGGAGGAGATGGAGCTTGGTAATCTCAAGAAACTCGAGAAAGCGTTTTTCCACGAGCCACCATTATTTTCAACATGGACGAGGATGAGCTCGTCTTGCTCCAGCACGGCGTGTGAAAGTGCGTATTGAAGAGCAGCTGCAGATTCACGGGTTGGGTCAGCGATCACCATGATCTTGCGTGATTGTGGTATTGAAGATGATCCTCTACGACTGTCTTCCATGCCCTTTTTGCCTCTTCTACCTTCTTCTTTTTCTTCCCTTTGCCTATAGCATCACCAATTTTGATGTCATTGTAACGCTTTTTTCTTGTTCAAATGGGTTTTTTATTTTCTTTTGATCAGAGAAATTTAGGGTATCAAAAACTTACGATTAGTTGTCACGGTTTGTGTTCATTTTTATCTTTGGAAAAAACTGTTAGGGAAGATTAAAGACAGAACACCGTTTTTTGTTTCTTTCTTAGAAAGGCTACGTTTAGGAAAAAAATGTGGGAGAGAGAAATATAATTGTGGTTGTGGTAGTTAGTGCTGCTATTTTTGAGAAATACGTCACTTTTGTTTTGGATAATTTTAGGCGTTTCCAAATTTTTGAGGAATACAATATTTATCTCTTTCAAAATTTTACCAACAAAAATATAAAAAATGAACATGTTTTTTTTGGGATAGAATATCAAATTTATTGATCAGACTTATAAAATGTGGTTTTTTACAGCAAATAAATCAGGGAATGGGTATGATGTAATTTAATTTTTCCTAGAGCTGAAATCTGAAAAACAGAGCCATCATCCTTGTGATACTGCAAACCGGCCTTCAAATCTATGTGGTAGTCCAAGTGGTTGAGGGGCTTGGGGTGGTAAACACCATTCCCGGGTTCGAGCCCAGGCGGAAACAAAAATGCCTCCTCTGCTCATCCACACGGATATGGGCCCACTGCTTACGGCCCATTTGCATACCCGGAGAGAGGGTCTATCCGTGGGCTGCACCTCCCCTTGGGGATTAGTCTGAGCCCCTCCATAGGCCCGGGATACCCCCAGGTTAATCAAAAAAAAAAAAAAAAAAAAAAAAATGTGGCCTCTTGTAGTTCAATGAAAATATCTTGTTTCTGACCGTTCGATCGATTGCCTTGGCTAGTTGATCCGTGGACATCCAGCCTCGTTGATGGCTCCTTGAATTTCTTTCATGCCATATATGATAAATGGAAGCTTGGAACGCTAGACGAATAAGAACAGAATCCATACTGTTTCCACAGCCCGTATTACATAGCTCATTGTATCACTCCAATCCGGTGTGACTGCTGAACCCATCAGACCGTTCAATAACCTCAACCGGACTGTGTAGGTATAGGGGCAAGCATAGAACAGATGGTCCCTTGTTTCGTCCCTCTCCCCACAGAACATACAAGATTGTTGTACGCTCCAAGTCCTCATACGATTGCCCGTTGAAAGCCTATTACGGACAGCTAACCACACGATAAAAGAGTGTCTAGGAATACCTTGCGTGACCATACTACTTTAACCCAATCTACTGTCTCTTTGCTTTGTCTGATCCGCTCCCAAGTTGCATTCGATGAGAAGTGGGTTTTGTAGTTGTCCTCCGAATGACGCCAAAGATAAATGTCATCACCTGCATCGAGAGAAGGAGTAGTCTTCGCTGAGATTTTCTCAATACACCAATGGTGGTATCTAGCCCTGTTTGATTTGATATTCCAAGTACCACCAGTGACGACATCAATGATCTTAGCATGTCTGTGTATTCCCAGATGTTGCGGACCTGAGTCGCCAAAAATCCTCAGAAGCTGTCCACATTCGAGCCAGTCATCAAACCAAAAGAAAGTGGATTTGCCATAATGAATATCAGACCGCAAAAACCCGTATGCTAGGCCCCTCAATCTGAGCAGTTTTTTCCAAAGCCAAGATCCATTTGTACCTTCCTCATACATAATTTTTATAGAGAAAGTATAATTTATACCATCAATGAAAACTTTAAGTGCTAAAATGGTGAATTTGAAAAGAAAATAACTGTTTATCTTTATTATATTTTTTTGTTTTGATTACAAATCTTAGATTTTTTTTAAAAAAATTCTGTGAACCAAAATGAAGAAAAAAATGTGAAGATACTCAAAAAAAATTTATGTTAAAAAAAATGAGAAGAAAAAGAAATTAAAGGTAAAAAAATAAAGTAATTGTTTTTACACTAACGGGCTTTTTTCTTCAATAAATTCAACAAATAACAAGTTATTTAAAACATTAATGTGCTAACAAGTTTGATTTAGGGTTTGACATTGTTCAATTACCTTAACATATCTACACTATTTTCTCCCCCAACATTTTTGCTAAATAGTTTTTGGGAAAATTGCTTAAAATGCACCACAATTTATTTTAAAGATAAAACTACAACGCAATTTTTTTAAAAAAATGCAGAACTATCACTTAAGGGCACAAAAAGTACTGTTACCGTATTATTATCAAACAAAAACAGAAACCGCAAATATAATTATAAAATTCGCGTTGTGCGAAACATCTATAGAGGTCCGATGAGTTAGACTCTAACAGAAGTCTAAATGACTTACTTCTTTCATGATTCTATAAATAGTCTTATACAGAATAAATTAGTAAATTTAAATTTTAAAATTATAAAAAACTATTTTGTTAAAACTTTTTTCTAAAGGAACTAAATAAAGATAATTTTGTAGTATATAAATTAAAATTTTATAGTATATAAATTAAAATTTTGTAAAATTGATTCAAATTAAACAATGTTAGTTAAAATATGTCGTTACCACCAGAAACTTCAGACTTCTCGACGAAGTATGAAACATATTAAATAAGTAAATTTAAATTTTTAAAAAAAAATTATGCTGTTAAAAACTATACTTGAAATTAAATATAGATGATTGTGAAGTATATAAATTAAATTGGTAAAACTGAATCAAATTTAAAATATGTAAGATAGAGTAGGTTCTAAACCTCAAAACATTCTTTGTAATAGAACATTTACGTATAACTTTAGAGTTAGATTCACGGTTTACCAAATTTACATTTTAAATTTTAAATTTGCACATATGTGTTATAATGTTCATATATTTAACGAATTTGATATTTCTTAGATGTTTTTTTTTATTTTCACTTACAAGTGATAAATATTAGATTTATGGTTTCTCAGACTTTCAAGCGAAATCTAAATTTTGAGGTTGACCAGACTTCTCTGAGAAGCCTAAGACATTTTTAAGTTAAAATTTTAAATTTAAAAATTATAAAACTAATTTTTTAAAATTTTAATACATAAATTACACATAAGTATTTTAACGTATATAAATTAAAATTACATAAATTTAGTCATATTGAACTATTGAAGGTAAATTTTTGGTTCTAAACAGCATGTAGTTTAATCTATGTTTGACATATGAAGTTGAATATCATGTTTTATATGTAGAGTTATATTGAGAGTTTGCAAGTTTTTCATTCATAATGTTACATATACATATACTGGTTAGTTTGTGGCTATGTTAAATTAGTTTGATGTTTGTTATAAGTTTTCTATATAATATGATGGTATTTAAGTAGTAATTATTATATTTAGGGTTTTTCAAACTTCCAAGTAAATCTAGATCAAGTATATAGTTTCCGCAAAAGTTTTAGATCTATACGAAAGAAGTTGTTTTTTCTATATTCTTTTGCTTACCTCTAAAGAAAAACATGAATTTATCACTTTTCTTGTTTTAGATCTAAACGGAAGACATCATTGTTCGGTATCTTTTTAAAATTGTTATAAGATGAAGTCTTAATTCTGATTGCATATGAAATCAGAGTATTTAAACTTCTCATGAAGTCTAAAATTTAAAAGTTATTGAAAATTTTTATAAGAAAACTTTTTAAAAATGCGAGACATTTTGCCACCTGAAAATTTCAGAATTCCCACTCGAATCAAAAGTTTCATCCCATACGGAAAATTGAGTCTACTATCAAACATCTTGATGAAGTTTGATACTGGAAATTTTACAACCCTAAAAAATTACGATTGTTAAAAAACCCGACAAAACTATTGTTCAAGTATCTAAACCTAGTAGGGGTTATAGGTTTTTGTATTTTAGTGGATTTAGAAATTCTCCTTTAATTTATAAATCCACTGATTTGAAAATTGGGAGATTTGTGTAAAAAGGCTGAAAAAAATATTATTGTCCATTTAACTTTTTTCATATTTTACCCTAGTTTGACATGTTTACCCTTATTATTATTTTTTAAAAATTCATATTTCAAGTTATATTTAATCCCAAAAATACAGAAAATAGACAAAATTAAAATACACCAATTTGGATTTTTCAAACTTTTTCTGTTATATTTGAATTTTAATATATTTTTTCTTACTTGTTCTAAAATAATAGAACCTGAATTCTACAATCTAGAATACGTGTTCTGCCGTTTTCACAAATATCGAAACAATTTAGAATTCATAATCTACCACTTGCACCATGATCCATCTTTTGTGGATTGTAAATCTACGGTTTTAACTGCATTCTAAAAATGTGGAATATGATTTCTACAATTTTTACTATATTCTAAATGTTGAAACATTTTGTGAATACGCAATCTGAAGTTTTAACTTTATTCTAAAATTTCGTAGAATTGACATTCTACCAATTACTTATTATTCTAAACTTCGTGGAACATACAATCCATAGTTCTCTCTATCTTCTACATTTTGTGGAATGTACATTCTACGAAATATATTAAAAATTAGAGAAAATCTAGGAACAAAATCTATGATCATATTTATCATTTTTATGTTTAATATTTCGAAAATTATCTTTTTTTTTACAAAACATTTCGTCCTATACCTCTTTTTGACGTCCATCAATGAATTCTTCTTAATTTATTGTTGATCTTGTCCTAATCGATAAGCATGATTCATGTCTACGCAACTTGCGGTGTTTGGAAATCATGTGCCAGCAAGCATTGGAGTTTTTAGGTTGATGAAGAAAAAGGAGGGAGATTACTTGCTTTGGATTCTAATCTTACTCTTGAAAAGTTGAAGATCATGGTTTCAGAAGACTATAGAATCGAACAGAGAACCGGTGATATCGAGTTCAGTTATTTTCCCACAGATTTGATCAATACGAACTATCCGCCTGTTATTATTGCTAATGATCGTCAGCTGGGAAATTTTGTTGCGTATGCACGGAAGACATCGACGCAGCTTTGTGTGAGCTTTGCATTTGTGACTAGGACAAAAACTAATACGGTCAACAATGAGGAGCAATCTGATTCGAAAAGCGGAAAAGAAGATCAGTTTCAAGAAAATCTATTTGATGTTCTGATTGTTGGTGATGATGGTGTTGACGGTGTTGATGATGGTGCTGATGGTGTTGGCTACGTAACGTCTGAGAAGATGACCTCACCAAGAAAACAAAATACATGGGTAACGTTCAGAAGCAAAAACGTGTTGAAGGAAACAATGGAAATCTGCGCAATGAAGCACAACTCCGACTACTGAGTTGTAAAATCTGACAAAAAATTTGGTCGATACGATGCGCAGACAACATATGCAATTGGTGTGTTCGTGCAAAGTGTTTAGAGGGGTCTACATATTTCGTTGTCAAGAAGTATGTCCCTCATCATACATGTGCTCCTTCAACCAAAAACAAATTTGGCAGGACACCTTAGGCAAAGACAATTGAGAATATGATTATACATAGATATGAGGATGTCAAGGGGGGCCTAAACCGATTGATATCATTCATATTATTCAATCAGAGCATGGATGTGAGCTCTCTTATGCATTAGCGTGGTATTCTCGTGAATATGCAGTTAACGCTGTTAGAGGTATTCCTGAGAAAAGTTATGGTAGAATACCTAAATACTTGCAGATGCTTAAAGAAACAAATCCGGGTACGCATTCATCTTATGAAACTGATTGTGACCGTAGATTCAAATATCTTTTTATTTCCTTTGGGTAATCTGTTAGAGGATTTCACAAAGCCATTCGGAGAGTTGTTGTTGTTAACGGGACATTTTTGAAGAGTAAATACAAAGGTGTTTTGCTTGTTGCTACAACTTTAGATGGGAATTCGAATTTGTATCCAATCGCATTTGGGGTAGTAGACTCAGAGAATGACCACGCTTGGAGTGGTTTTTCAGGCAACTAAAAGTTGTTATCGGTGACGATCATGGTTTGGCTTTTATTTCGGACATGAATAAATCGATTGTAAAAGCCCTTGATTCAGTTTATCCGCGAGCTATGCATGGAATATGTATCCACTATCTGTTGAATAATGTGATAACGTTTTACAAGGGAAAGGGCGTGGTTGGCTTGATATCAAAGGCATCAAAAGCATATAGGATATCCGAATTTGAAAGGAGATTCAAAGATATTTGCAACATTAGCCCCATCATTGGTGAATATCTATCGGACGCTGATGTGACCAAATGGGCTCGTTGTAAATTTTCAGGTTTCAGATATGCTTTTAGGACCACTAATCTTGTTGAATCGATTAATGCGGGTTTTCGGTCGCCAAGAGAGTTTCCTGTAATTTCTCTGTTGGACAACATTAGAGAAATGATGACTCGATGATTTCATGAGCGAAGGACGTTGAGCTCAAAGCATAAGCTCCCTTTAACTGCTGAGGTTGAGAAAACGATCGATAGAAGGATAGGGAAGGGTAAAACATTTATTGTTCATCCTAGTAACGAGAACAAAATTCTTGTTCAAGGGGATGCATTTGACTGCCTTGTTGATTTGGGAAGGAGAACATACACTTGTGGGAAGTATGACTTGTTAATAATTCCTTACAGACACACTATTAAAGCATGGTTTTCAGTAGGAAGGGAACCACACTTACTCACTGATGCCATGTATACAACTGCTTCATGGAAAATAGTTTATGAGGAATGCATTAATTCTATTACTGTTCCTGAGGATACATGGCTAGTCCCAGAAGATGTTGACATGGCCTCTGTTCTACCGCCTGAAACAAGAAGAGCGGCTGGTAGGCGAAGTAAAAGAAAACATGAAACGGTCGAAGACAAGCTACGGTCGCCACAAGGGTCACAAGAGACTAAGAAAGTCAAGTGTAGCCGTTGTGGAGTTTTAAGTCACAACAGAGCAATTTGCGATAGAGAAATCTAGACTGCAGTTAGTTATTTTATTTAACTTTGTGTTATTGGTTTCTTGTTCAACTTTTTCTTTATATTTTTGGCTTTGCGTATTAAAACTGATCTCTTGTTGAAGATGCAATATTTCTACGTTATGTTGGTGACTATTATGACGTTAGTTGTTGAGCACAAGAATGTGGCGTTAGTTGTTGAGCTCAGCTTCAATCGCATGAGAATCCAAAGCAGAACTCAGCTCCTTCATCTGTTTGTTCATATGCCACTGCCCCCATAAAGAGAGAAGCGTGAATAAGTTTCTGTCACACTAGACTGATCATCACCCTCAGGTAAACTAGTTCTTAATACTTGATAACAAAGATAACTCTACTTTTTCAACCAGAGCAATGTTGTGACTCGCGTCAAATAACGCTTTACTTCATCAACAATTTGCAGCTAAGCATACACACACATTAGCCACTGTGACTACAAGATCATTCTAACTTTTTTTTAGGCGTCTAGATCATTCTAACTATGTGTGCTATTACTGTAACAAGCTTTATCTTATGTTGTTTACCTTATTTAGTTAACTATGTTATTGTCTTAGCTCATATAAAAATATTACTTGGCACTTACGTTGTTTACCTTCCTCTCGAGTCCATCACGGATCTATGCGGAGTCGTCACACACCAATGTCGCTGACTCTCTGTTTCTGTTCTCATTTCACCATCATTCCTTTATGACGAAGAAGATTTGTGAGTTATGTTATCCAGTTTGTATGCTCATGATGTTTTGAGAGAATACACATACATGTATGATGAATTAGATAGATTAAGCTAGCAAATTGGTTCCTTAATTTGCCCGCTTTACATGAAGGCATCTCATGTTACAACACTGGCTTGTTCTGTCTAAAGAGTATATCCCATAAACATATCATATTTTTGTTGATTTAACCCCACTGAGAGGTTTGTGGTAATAGAATCAGTTGTTGGACATTCCAGTTACATAATAAACCAATATATTTGTATTGTTAACAGAGTTGCAACATTTACAAACCTGTAACAGATGATTTTCGGTGAACTTAATATATTATTATAATTAATGTAGCAGCTGACGACACTAAAATAGGTGGCATACTCCCTGTTGATTATTGCTTTGCATTAACACAAGATTAAAAAACATACTCATATAAAACCAAAATAGTTAATAGTATCAAAGTCCAAAGCTAAAATAAAGCAAAAGCTAGAAATCTAAAAAGTCCAAAGACAGAAAATACATCTCAATCTATCAAAGTAACTACATCAGAAACTTTCGGCATAAGAGGCTTATAGACAGACATTCTCTCAATTAAAGCTGGATCCAAGGCCGCTTGAAACAAATCGAAAGCAATCTTGTGTCGAGCGAATTTAATATTCTCATCGTTCAGGAGAGCAAAATCCATTCCAAGCCCATGACACTCAATGAACTTCAAAGCATACACTCCGCAGTCACAACAACTAGAGTTATTACGTCGCTACATCGACACATAAAAGACAGAATATTGAATATCCTTACGGTGTATTTGGGTTTTTCGTGGTTGAACCTGTTTCACAATGCGAGGGATGAGCAAAGCAAAGGCTTCTACATCTTTATAGTTTTTCTTGCTAGAACAATCGAACACTTCAATCCTCCGATCAACAAAACTGATGCACAAAGATATCCAGTGATTCTCGTTCATAAAAACGGGAACGTAGATACGATCGACATCCACACCCCACATCTTATCCGTTATACCGTGAGATGGGAGAACACCCTTTCCGTAGTCTAAAAGGATCTCACTAAGCTTGATTTTTTTTTCTTTTTCTTGGAGTTTGTGTATTCACCTTTAAGTGTGTTGCTGAACAAACACGTCATGAAAGCAACACCGCCCGATTTCCATCTTCCAAGAGATGTGTTCTCCTGGAATAAATACATGACCGCGTCCATACCCTGAACAAATTTTAAGTACCAATTAGCAATTATTATATTAAATTTTTTTAAACAAATTCGATAGACAAAACCTGATTGGCAAGCCATTTGGTAAATCCTATTATACGTATGGCTGCTGCTTCTATATCAAACAAATTTTAAGTACCAATTAGCAATTATTATATTAAATAAGTGGTGTAACATAAAAAAAAAATTTAAATATAAAAAGTTAGTGACTTAAGTTTGTGAGGTTTGCCCTTTTAAGAGTTGATCAAATTGTTCATCCGACACGTGGATCAATGGATCGTCAGGCTGCGGTCGATATTGACCGGGTCGAGGCACGTCCAAAAAGACTGGGATCAAGGATGGCTTGAAAATTTCAGAAGCATGTGCTTTAAAGAAGTTTTTGGCGTCAACCACTATGTTCTCTCACGGGCTTGTGAATGTTGTGATGAGTCATAGCCATCCATTACTGAATCGTGGGATAAACGTCCCACTGTTTATTGGAAGAATTCTTGAATATCCAAGACCACTAAGATATCTGAAACTTGAGTCAAGTTGACTTCAAAAAATTATTGAAGCTATATAATTTCTCTCCTTCTGTTTTTTTCGACCTGTACATTTTTGATACATTCATGAATAGTTAAGTAATATAACAAAAAACAAAAAAAAAAGAAATCATAACACGTGAAAGTTACGTAACAAGACATTAACATCTAAAAAAGTTCCTTAAATTACTATTTAAAAGATACGTACAACACCTGTCCCACTGAATTACATAATGTTTATACATTTTTAAAGGTAACCCAAAACAAAAAGAAGTGAGGATGACAAAAAAAAAAGAGAGCATCAGAACAGACATCACAATATTAAACAACATCACGACATGATTCAACGAAGACCTTAAGACCTTAAATCTGTCTCTCCCAAATCTATCTAACGTCATTCATGAGTTAGAATTTTTGTTCCTTCTAACCTTAGCTCGGGCTGGAGAGCGGGTATCCTTAACGGTATCCGACGTAGATGCCCTTATAGTGTCCATTGGCGCCCCATGGTATCGATTGGACAGTTGATTGATGGCTTGTTGCAGCTCCGTGTACTGCTCAAGCTTCTCAAATCGATCATTATTTTTCTTATCCATCCTCTCCTCAAAAGCATAGAAAGAAGCCTCAAACAAACCTTGGATGAAAGATTTAGTGCTTTCATCCAAACTCTCACTTTTGATGGCTGATCTTTGACACAAGAGTTTCTGCTTTCGGGATTCTGCACCATGATCAGAGATCTTTTTATCACTCCTCTTCAATCCAAAAGCTAATGTTTCCGGAGCATTTTGCGTTTCAACGCAACCAACATCCTGCACAATAGAAATCAATAACAGTGTAACTCAAATAAAATTTCTTTTTCTATAAAGCATTACTAAACTTAGACATCTAAACTTAGACAACATCAAGCCACATAATAAGCAATTGTTGTTTCCATAATTTGTAAAGAAAAAAAAATCAGTAGCTCTTTCATACGTTCTACTTCGTTACCCAAAATTACAAACACAAGCAATGTAAAGAATGATAGGTTCTACTATCAAAGCATTGGCTTAAGAAGATTTATATAAATATAGTGAAAACCAATTACATTACCATTTATACAAGATCTGAATTAGGATCATTATAATCTAGATAGGAAATGATAGAAAAATAAACTGCAAGATAAAAACAGTGAAAATATTACCTCATTGTCCGCTGAAATGGGCTCCTTTCGAGATTCTCCGCCACGATCAGTGTTCCTTCTACTACTTCTCTGCAGTCCCGAAGCTGATGTTTCTGTAGCCTTTTGTGTTCCAACACTATCAACCTCCTATACGAAGAAAACACTTGTTTAAAAATCAATGTTTCAATAGTATACTAAACAAAAACGTTTTGTAAAATTTATAAATCACCTCGTTATTAACCGTTTCTTGAACCTCACATTCCTCTTCTTGATGCGGAATAGATTCAATTCAAGTTTCATCCGCCTCCCACGTATGAGCAGTCCATTCATGTCCTCTTCGGATCAAGTCTTTAATCGCTTCTACTCTAACATCCCTCATCTCATCAGCTCTAATATACTCAACACTATCGAAGACATCCATATTCCTATCTATGGATATGTAATGATAAACAACACCTTACACAAAGAAGACAGTAGTTAAAAACAATTTTACTACAGAAAACTTAAAAAAAAAAACAGATTTTAATACAACATACTAACCTCCGATCCAAAGGTGCTCTCAAGCTGGGTAATCTGATCATAAGAAACCTTTGCTGCTCATGTCCAATTACTACATCTCGCACCATTTTCGAGATCCTCAACAAGTTTGCGTCCCAACAAGGTCCCGATGTCAGGAATTGCTTCCATGATCCAAATCTGAAGCGCGTAAGAGAAACCATCCAAAGTATAGCTGATCTTGTTGTTCAGCTTCACTCTGGACTTGATGATGGACTCAGAAAAAAGGTCGTATGGGTGAAGACCCCAAGGATATTTCCGTAGCTTATGCAAATTCATTGCTAGTTTGATGTGGGTGTGAGAGATATACTTGTTATCGCTCCTAGCCATTACCACACTAGCAATCACACCCAAATACACCAAACGTTTCCTGTCATCAGGATGCCAACGATTAACTGCACCATTCTTGAGCTCATTCTTTAACAGCTGCATGCTAATATTCCCAGGTCTCTTCAACAATTTACTCCAGTAACCCCCATCGTCATGCCAGTCATCATAGTTGCGGTCGTCATCCTCGTCGTACTTGCACTTCAGTACGGTAATTGCATGGAACTCTTGCAATGAGAATCTGAGAGGCCTCCTAGCAAACATAAACCAGTGCTCATGACGTCCTAAGCTAGAGAATTGGTTACACATGAACCTATGCACCAATCTTCCAGAAAAGCTTAGGCAATTCCTATGAATTGTCATAATATCAGCAAAGACCATGTCGTTTTTGACCTCTGCGTACTCTGACGGCAGCACAATCTCCAACTTAGACAGTAGAGTCATACAACATCTGTTTTTAATCTTTTCCACCTCGGGTTCGTGACCATCCCTAAAGAGGCGTTTTGGAAGCTCTAACGCCATACTTATACATTTGAAAAAACATAAACAAATTTGTTATTAGTAGACAATTTATAAATATTAATAAACAATAAAAAATTCCTCCCTAACAAAACAGAAACAATATACAATATACTTGCAAAGTTTTGAGAAGTTTAGAATCAGAAGTGTAATGCTACAATTATCAGTAGAAGTATAGAAGCATAAGTCAAATGAGACAAAACCCAGTAATCTTCATAACGTGTACCAAATAAGATGTGTAATTGTATAATGGAAACACACAAAAAATGAATATATATATATTTTTTTTTATATTTGCGACCACAGACTGGTTTAAAAAGTACCAAACAATATACAAGATAAAATTTTCAGACCATAGAACAAAAATATCGCACAGACAAAACAATGATGATACATGTAAAACAAAATAAAATTTTCACTATCCTAATCAAGTAAACCAAGAACTTAAGAAGATGTCCATCAGCGTTATCGCACACAGTTTCTTAAAAAAAAATTTTAATATTTTTTTATTTTTTTTTTCTCAAATGCAAAAAAAAAAAAATTAAAAAAAAGAACCAATGGCGTTACGCCACGTGGCAGATACAGTGTAAGGATCGATCCTTAAACAAGGATTTTAAGGATCGGGTTGTTAACTATTACATGGATTCCACGAATAATAATTTTTTTTTTTTTTTTTTTTAGAATCCAGCGCTAAGAAACGCCGATGGTCATGCTCTAATATAGGCATTATCTTTTCTGGGATTTGATTGATGGTCGGACCTTCTCAAAAGCGTGTCATCACTCCTACAACAAAAAAAAAAAGATTTTATTTTAATTTGCTTCAACACGAAGCAAAGAAAGTAAATAAAAACATTTTTAAAGCGAAAAATGCCTACAAAAAAGATGTGAAAATGTATTTACATTATCAAAAAAAGAAAGAGCAGAACTCACACAAACTGGACTATTCTTCTTTTGTATTTGATTCTTGCTCAGACCTTTACTAAACCGTTCAGAAGATCCTGCAACAAAAAAAAAGGTTATGTTGGAAAGTTAATCAACAACAAACAAATGAAAACAAAGATATACATGCTTTTAGTGATCATAAGAGGAAAAAGTTAGAAAAAGAAGTCATAGTATATTTGCGAATTTATGTGCAATAGTCTTTATATATGAAACCTGTTCAAATTATTTACCTGCTTCTCAAGATTCAGATGTATTAGAATTTCTTTCCGAAATTCAGGATGCTCAACACTTTCAGTTTTGTAGAAACCTCAAAGCTTTAAATTGACCTGAAAAAAAAAACTCAATATACTAAACAAATCATTTTGCAAAATCATAGAAACGCCTTCAGTCAAATAACATATTAAACTAACGAAAGCTCACAGACAAATGACAATCACAATCGAATGGTAGAGAGAGCATTATAATCAAAACCAAAGGTAGAGAATAATCAGATATCCAGCTAACAACCAAGTGATAAACATATTTAAGGTGTAAAACACTAAGTAACTTGGACTTGAACATCACAGACGGAAAATCAATTGAGCGTTAAAACATAAGAAACCTTCACAACTTTTAAAAAACATGCAAGAACATAAACTTAGACAACTTCAGAGCTCGTACAATGAGGCAGCAAAAAAGAGTCTGAGATCAATACAAAGAGAGAACCACTTACAGCAAGATGAAACAGCACCAGATCCGCCTATGCAACTAAAGGATGAAGTAGCTCGCCGGTGCAAACAGAAGAGAGACGATGAAAACAGGGTGAGCTGCAGAAGAAGGTTCAACGATTCGATGAGGAGATGCGTCGGGGAGAGAGAGAATGAGAGCCATCACTTTCAATTTTTTCTGACCATTTTCCGTCCCTATACAACTTACTTATGGATAAGAAAATTGAAGTAAAGCTAAGGAAAAATTAGAAGCAGATCGGAAAATAGAAAGAATATGAGTAAGTAAAGTACACAGTACTTTAACTCCTACAACCCAACAAGCCGACGACATGCATAAAATCGGAGGCGAAGATTGTGAGCCACATACCACAGTTTCTCGGAGCAGGAGAGCCAGAACTTGTGAGGCAGGCCGATTACAAATGCGGAGATGGAGAGCCACATACCACAGTTTCTGAGGCGGACGGACAGTCTCCAAGGCCGGAATCGGATGCGACACGACGGAGGCCGCCTGAATGTCTGCAGCTAAGGAAATCGGTCGGAGATTTTAGTCTCGGTGAGCAAGAAAGAGGAAGAATCCCAATCGACGGAGTAAAAAAGGGATTAGGGTAAATGTTTTTTTTTCAACTAGTTAAAATCTTTTTTAAAATTTATATTTTTATTTTATATTAAAGAAAGTTAAAAATGTATTATCAAAATATAAAATACTAAGTGGACATTTTTGGATGTTGAAAGTTTTTTTCATCTTTATTAAATAAATTTCTCCAGAAAATCAGATAAGTAGATTTCAAAACAAATTCAAATGAATTTCAAAATAAATCAGATGGATTTCAAAATCAAATAAGTGGGTTGTTGTACATCAATCAAATGGATTTCATAATCATAAAACATGTATTTGTTTGTTTTTTTAACATATATCATATGATATGTTACTATTAGTATAATATCTCTACATATTTGTTGCTATAGTTGTTCTAAATTGATTTGTAAGCTCTCTTTGTTGATCTTGGGTTACAAGAATTTCTTCATCATTAATACTAACTTCCACAATCTTCTTCGTCATCATATGTAAACTAGCACATACAACTACAATTTTTGTTTGTGTCTTGTAAGGAAAGGGGGGTGCAAACTGGAAAATTAAGAATTGAGATTTGAATATACCAAAGATTCTCTCGATAACGTTTCTCAAGGAGGCATGACGGTGGTTAAACAACTCTTTTTCATTTTGCGGAGTAGAATCTTCACCATAAAACTTTGAATTAGTTATTATTTTTATGTTAGGGTTTTATTTATTTCTATGATTTAATATTGTTGAATTTTATTTAATAAATTGTTGCATTTGATTATAAATCTTTTTATGATGAAATAAGCTTTTATATAGGCGGGTTGTTAACATTTGATTACAAATCCAACTAAAATACTAGGTTTTGACATAATATTTGTTCATTTGAATTTTGATTTTCAAAATACTTCCAAATCTTCAAAATCCAATTACAAATCAAATCCTAAGACAAAATCTTGATATTGAACATGATTTTAAAATATATTTTGAAATCATAAAACCAATAATTTAAATATATATTTCAAAATTATAGAACCAATAACACTACATTTATATATGGATTTCAAAATCATAGAACTAATAACACTTGATTTGACTTGTATTCTCGAATACATTAAAATACAAAAACCAATAACAGCCCTAATCTCGTAAACCTATCTTTATTTTCTTCCCTATCAGATCCTCACACGATTTTTTATCTTCGGCTAACTTAAGGGCCCTCTTCTTTATATCGTTGCTCTCCATCTTTCGATCTCAACTCCTTGTTTTGTTTTACCAGAAGAAGACTCTCCGCCTACCAAAGGTCACCTCTTTTCTCCTTCATCCTCTCTCTCACACTTTAATTAGATTTTTATTCGCCCTTTGAATGATTGTGTTAGGATTCTTATTTGATTGTTTCTCTTTAGTGTTAACAAGGATGAGGAGATGCCTTTCCAAAGTCAGTGATTGGCAAGTGGGTCTCACGAATTTGAACTCTTGGTAAAGTGATACGTTGCAAAGGGTATATTTCCATAAGAAGAAACAGTGAAATAGAGAAGCAGAGGCAATAGGAGGAAAGTCAAGGGCTGGAGTTGACCGTGATGAGTCAGCAGGATGAGTCAGCAGGATCAACAAAGGCTCGAGGGGAGTGAGAGGCTTTGCAGGAATGGGTCACTGTCATTCCGTTAAATAATTTTTTTTTTTTTGCTTTTGGCATTTTCTTTTTCATGTTGAGTTTGTTGTTGAGGGAGAGCCGCTATGAGACCTCTATTACGATCGTCATGAGATCGTAATCTTTCTTAGCCATTTCTGCTAATCTCATTCTCAGACTTTTGTTTTCAGTGTAATCGGATCTTTCTCTTCCTTTTGAGTAGCGATTTGAACATATTGCTCAAGTAATCGAAGGGTTCATACATACAAACTTAACAAATTGGTGCGTTGTTGACGGGTCTGACCCAACACATAGCTGATGTAATCGGTATGGAAGGCAGTGCATTCTGTCGCTCTGTGAGTAATGCTGTGCAGGGAGATAACAAGAACAAACGTCCAAGCTCTTTTTCTGCATCACGCAATTGGTCTGCTTCCAGCTCTACCACACACCCTCTACAACCGGTGGATAAGAATACTCCTCGTCCAGGATCATTCAGGCCTTGTCAACATTACACTGATGCAGAACTTGATGCGATGCGACGGGATGGTCTATGTTTCAAATGCAGAGGACTGTACTCTAAAACTCATATTTGTCCAAAGAAAGAACTGAAGATACTGACAATGATCAACGGCTATGAGGTTGAAATTTTGGATCCTGCTATTATGATTCAGAGACTATGGAGGAGGAGGAATCTAATAAACACCTCATGGAGTAGTCACTCAACTCTTTCTTGGGCATTGAATCTCCGACCATGACTAAATTGACAGGCGTTTTTGGAAATTTGGAGGTCGTGGTTATGATAGATAGTGGTGCCACCCACAACTTTGTGGCTCCTCATGTGGTCACTCAAGCAAAGCTTCCCTCGCTCACGGCTAGACATTTTCAAGTGTTATTGGGTATTGGTGTCACCGTCGAAGCAATGGGAGTGTGTCGTCAGGTTACATTTTCATTACAAGAGGCCTTCTTCACTAGTGATTTCGTGTCCTTGGAGCTTGGTGGTGCTGACGTGATTCTGGGTGTGCAATGGTTGCGTACTCTCGGCAAATGTTTAGTTGATTGGGATCTTCATAAAATTGCTTTCACACATGGTGGGAAGTCTGTCACATTGCGCAGTGATCCAACATTGCATAAGCATTCCGTGGATCTTAAAGCTGTCTCGGTTCCAAACTTGGGTGATGCTTTGGAATTGTACACTACCTCTCCGAGTTGTCCTCCTTGTGATCCGTCTTTGCAGGCACTCTTAGACCAATTTAGCTCGATCTTTGTCGTCCCAGCTGGGCTTCAACCAGTATGAGGCAAGGAACATTCCATCAACCTGCAACCTGGTATTACGGCTATCTCAGTCCGTCCTTACAGGTACCCTCATGCCAGCAAAGCCGTCATGGATACAATGGTTGCTGAGATGTTGGCAAGTGGTATTATTCGCCACAGCCACAGTCCCTTCTCCAATCATGTTCTGCTAGTCCGAAAGAATGATAACTCGTGGTGTTTCTGCTTTGACTACAGAGCTCTGAACCAAGCTACCATTCCGGATAAATTTCCCATCCCAATGATTGATCAGTTGCTGGATGAACTTCAAGGGGCCTCTGTGTTTTCGAAAATTGACTTGCGTTCCAGCTATCATCAGATTCAGATGCGAGAGGAGGATGTCCACAAGACTGCTTTCCGCACTCATGAAGGCCACTACGAGTTTCTAGTGATGTCGTTTGGCCTTACCAATGCGCCGGCAACGTTTCAGGCTCTCATGAACGAGGTATTTCGTCCCTTCTTGCGACGCTTTGTGTTGGTTTTCTTCGACGATATTCTTGTATACAGCTCCAGCGTTTCTGAGCACTGTGCACATCTTCAGTCTATGTTACTTCTCATGGAAGAACATAAGTTATTTGCCAATCAGAAAAAGTGTAGTTTGGACAATCCCAAGTGGACTATCTGTGCCACATTATCTCTGCGGACGGTGTAGCTACTGACCCTTCCAAGACATTGGCTATGCAGAACTTGCCGACCCCTCGCACTATCAAAGAATTACGTGGTTTCCTTGGCCTCACCGGATATTATAGACAATTTGTCCAGGGATATGGCCTTCTTGCGAAACTGTTGACTGCTCTTCTGCGCAAGGATCAATTTGCTTGGTCCAGCACAGCTCAACATGCCTTCGATACTCTCAAACGCGCCATGATGACAACACCAGTTTTTATTCTTCCGGATTTCGAAGAGTTATTCATTGTCGAGACTGACGCCTCCGGGTTTGGCTTAGAATCAGTTCTGATGCAGCATAAGTGCCCTATTGCTTACTTCAGTCACAGCCTAATGCCTCTGGAACGTCTCAAGCCCATCTACGAGTGTGAGCTCATGGCTATCATTTTCGCGGTCTGCAAATGGAAGCACTATTTGGTTGGCCGGCGTTTTGTTGTTCATACCGACCAAAAGAGCCTTAAGTTTCTCTTGGAGTAACGCGAAGTGTCTATGGAATATCAACGTTGGCTGGCGCGTCTGATGGTATTTCAGTTTGATATCATCTACAAGCCAGGCGTAGAGAACAAGGCAGCTGATGGCCTTTCGCGCCAAATGCAAGATTCAATGTTGGGAGCTTGCTCTGTTTTATTTGCCCTCATGGTCATTGCCGCCATTCAATTACAAGATCTCTTGGAGGAAGCGGAGCAAGACCCTGATATCCGCACCTTGCGTACTCATATACTGGCAGGAGAAGAGAGTCCACAGGGATTTACAGTTGCTGATGGTAAGATATGGTACAAACGGCGGCTATTTATACCTCACCAGTCCCGCTTCATTCCTCTCATCCTTGCTGAATACGATGATATCCCTTTGGGGGTCATTCTGGAGTTCTCAAGACCCTCAAACGCATCCAATAGGCCTTTCATTGGAAAGGCATGCATGAAAAAGTCCAGGAATATGTATCCCAGTGTACTATTTGTGAGAGACACAAGACTTCTACAGTCTCTCCAGCCGAGTTGTTGTAGCCTTTGCCTATTCCATCCCAAGTGTGGCAAGATATCAGTATGGACTTCATCGTGGGCTTACTTGCTTCTAAAGGTATCAACGTCATTATGGTCGTGGTTGACAGACTCAGCAAATACGCCCACTTCTTTGGTCTGAAACACCCTTTCACTCCAGTCGATGTCGCCGCTGTGTTTACATCCGAAGTGGTCAAGCTGCATGGGTTTCCTACCTCTATTGTCTCCGATCGCGAGCAATATCTTCCTCAGTGCCTTCTGGAAAGAATGCTTCCACCTTGCTGCTACTAAGTTGAAGTTCAGCACAGCCTATCACCCGAAAACCGACAGCCAGACAGAGGTGCTTAATAGGTGTTTAGAAACTTACCTTCGCTGTTTTGCATCCTCCCACCCGAAGACTTGGTTCAAGTATCTCTGTTGGGCTGAGTTCAGGTATAACACCAGTTACCATACTGCCATCTGTACTACTCCATTTAAAGTGGTATATGGCCGTGATCCACCATCTTTAATTCGTTTCAAATTAGGATCTACACAAAACTTTGAACTCGAATCCATGCTGCTGGACAGGGACAGTATGCTCGATGAGTTGAAGTCCTTCTTGGAGAAAGCTCAACAGGCCATGAAACGTTTGGCGGATAAGCATAGGCGCCATGTCGAATTTGATCTGGGTTCTGAGGTTTTTCTCAAGCTTCGTCCCTGCCGGCAGCACTTTGTCATGAAGTGAGTCTGTCACAAGATCGCGGCCAAGTTCTATGAGCCATTTGAAGTACTGGAGAAACTGGGGCAGGTGGCTTACCGTCTTCAACTGCCTCCGGATTCCCACATCCACCCAGTCTTCCATGTCTCGCAGCTAAAGCAAGCACTTGGACCTACCTCACACATCACTCCGTTACCTTCTCCCTTCTCAGAGCAGGGTGAGTTCATTCTTATGCCTGAAAAAGTCCTGCAAACACGTTACACTGCACAGGGACACTTGGAAGTGCTCATCCAGTGGTCTGGCCTCCCTGCCCATGCAGCTACTTGGTTGTTGGCATGGGAAGTGGATATGCAGTATCCGTCCTTTCAGTTTGAGGACAAGCTGCATCTCGTTGGGCGGGGTATTGATACGTTGCAAAGGGTATATTTCCATAAGAAGAAACAGGGAAATAGAGAAGCAGAGGAAATAGGAGGAAAGTCAAGGGCTGGAGTTGACCATGATGAGTCAGCAGGATGAGTCAGCAGGATCAGCAAAGGCTCGAGGGGAGTGAGAGGCTTTGCAGGAATGGGTCACTGTCATTCCGTTAAATAAAAATTTGTTTTGCTTTTGGCATTTTCTTTTTCATATTGAGTTTGTTGTTGAGGGAGAGTCGCTATGAGACCTCTATTACGATCGTCATGAGATCGTAGTCTTGCTTAGCCATTTCTGCTAATCTCATTCTCAGACTTTTGTTTTCAGTGACCAAAAGGCTTATTTTTTCTCTTTATTTTTCTATCTTATTTCTTGTAAGGCCTTAAGGCCCAATTCCTTTTATTTTATTTGTTGGTTTTCGAAAAAAATTTAAGGCTATAGCCTAGTGCTCTTGTATTTTTTTAGTTCATGTTTAATCAAAAAGCAAAAAACCCTAAAGTGTTTTGTTCTCCGATGGAGTGAGTCTCCAGCTTCGTGTGGTTTCCCCTTAACTGCTCCAGCCAAACCTTGTTCCTGTTCGAGTTCATTCAGCTTCAATCCATCACCTTGTATCAGCAGAGAGCGACTTCAGTCCAGCTGCTCGTGCTCCATCTCTCTATTTCATTCGTGATCCAAAGGAGAGTGACTTCATTCCAGCCTTTGCATCTCTTCCCTGTCCATTGTGAGCTTCAATCCTTGGAGCTTACATATATGGAAGACTCCTAGGTGTAAACTCAAAGTACTACAAATGGGACACCGTTCTCTGTCCATCGATACGCGGTAACCCGGGCTATCCATTTTTTATGATAGCCAAAGTTTCCATCGTGCCCGTCCCTAGGACATGATCCCGTCTCTCCGAGCCTTAACTCCTACCGACACCACCAACGTCTGCTGGAACATGCCCTTAGGGTACGTGAACTAATCGGTTCTCTTGAGGATCCATTGGGAAGGAAATACCGGAACGCCTCACACACACGACTTGTGGGATCTATCACATCCTAATAACAATTAATAACGTTTAATAAACCCTAGAACTAGTATGAACCCTACGTGGATTGATAAATTCACTACAATACACAAACAGACTAAATAGGACACTACCAGACCGATAAGGCCAAACAACAAAATAACAGTCCCAAAATAAATACCCGTAAACTATCCTGCAAGTTCTATCAACACAACGTTACCATTAACTCATACCCAAACCATAACGCAACTCAACCTATCCGGCCGAACGCGGAATAGGTAACCACATCCCAACAATTCCAAAAGTTCTAACATTAACTTTACCTGTAAAAATCATTCTCAAATCACTTAATTAGTTCCAATTCAATCATTTAATCTCAGTTCATTTACTTAAATTTAATTAAATTAATTTTCCTAGTTTTTTATTAAATTTCAAAGATTACTCTATAACTTATTGTCATCTGATAATAAATTCAATATCTAATAATTTATATATTTCAATTAAAGTCTATTAACTAAGTCTGATTATTAATAATTTCATCTTTATTTAGCTTTATGATTATCTACTTCTTATTTTAATAATTAATATCTTTACTTCACTACAAGAAAATATTGTTTTTGCGATTGCAGTCTTAGTCGCAGAATAGTCGTTAAACACATTTATACGACTAAATTACGACTAGATATGGTAGTTGTAAATTCATAGTCTTTAAATTGCATAGTCATAAAAATATTCGGAAAGTTACGACTACATTTACGACTAACATCAGTAGTCGTATCTTGGACGTAGTGTAATCACAATATAAAGGGACTAACGTCCGACTACACGGCGACAACTGTGCGACTAAAAAGGGTGTCCAGATGCAGTCGAAGAAATGTAGTCATCAAATAGTTGTTAAACTAGGTGACCAATGGGCGATTAATATGTGACTGTAAAATATAGTCACCAAGTAGTCATAACAATTGGCCACTATGTAGCGACTGTGTAACGACCATTTTAACGACTATCCAGCGATGAATCGGAACATCCATATATGATTATGGTACTGATTCAGCCAGTACTTGTCGACTATTACATGTCTATCTAATATAGTCACAACGTAATCGTAATATAAGGTGACTATTTGGCGACTGTTTGTCGACTAAGTTACCGATGATCTGACGACTAAGAAGAACATAAAGATATGATTATGGTAAACAATTTGCTATTAATTAGCGACTTTGGTATGACTAATTTAACGACTACACAACATCTAACCGGAACATCCTGATTCGATTATGGTAATGAATGTGTCATTACTTGTCGACTATTGTCTGACTGTCTAATATAGTCACAACTTAGTTGTAATATATGGTGAATATTTGGCGCGGGTTTAGTGACTAATTAATGATCAATCAGCGATTATTCGGAAAATAAAAATACGTTGTTGGTAAATATTTTGCGATAACTTTGTGTGTGTAGTGCGAATAATTGACGATTGTTTGTTGACTTTTCTTCGTATTCAATTTACGATTTGGTAATTGGTGACACCGTTATTTGAATGGTACAAGAATTGTAAAATACATTTGCTTCAAAATAACATTGATAACTTATAATACTTATGTGTAGCATATAGATACAAACAATCTACAAACGCAAACTCTAGCTTTAAAGAGTTGCCAAATCATATCCCAAAAAATTAACTAGTGCAAGAGACAGTGATAAGTAACCTATGAAGCAGATGGGGTTGCAGTTTTACGTTGAGCTTCCTTCAGTTGCTCTTGGTGGGCTACAAATGCTGAAAAGTGTATGGGCTGCTTGCGCCTGCCTTTAATAGATTTTTTGACTCCATAAGGATTTACCCGTCCATTCTTCTCATCGGCATGTGATAATTAAAGACAATAAGAAAAAAACAACTAAATAAAGAACATGAGATAACTTTATAAACATGGATTGTGAAAATGTTACTTTCACTGAGAAAGATGTTGTTATATTCATCTGTTGAGATCTCCCGAGGTCGTAATGATTTGTAGTGCTTCTGCAGTCCTTTAGAGTGTTGACAATGTCTTTCATCCCTCGTTGACAGATATCCTCGAAAATGTTTTTAAGAAGAAAGTTATGGATGGATTGGTCATGTCTCAAATGACACAAACATTATCTTTTAAACGCTCAGACAATCAAACTTATCAAAACGCAAAGAGTAGTTAAACAGAGAAATCAAACTCTATTTCTTGCTAACTATAAGATTAACATCCTATCCATCAGACTCTAACTCGTCAAACACTCACTAAAAACAAAACAACCAACTTATCAAGGATGTGGAGACCATATTGAAGACGATAGAGGAATATAGTAGTCGCTTACAATCTGTAGAGCCAAAATTAATTGTTCCAACACAAGAAACTCATACGCAAACCAACAATCATACTCAAAAGCAAACCTGTTTCAAAAGCAAAGAAAGCAGAAGCAAACTAGACGGTTTAGCACACACCCTAACGTCACATATTACCTTGGACAACAGAGGATTTCATGATTGAGAAATTCAAAGAAGACTTTGAGAGGGTCGATATGGTTTCTGCCAAATTTAGCGATGAAATTGAGAGCCTCGAATAAGAAATTTAGAGAAGAGATATCAATTTGAGATGGGTGGACATAGAAGAGGATTTGGAGAGAGATTAGCGAGATGATTCAAAGGAGATTTGGGAAAAGGGGAAGAACATAATAAAATCAGGGTTTGTCGTAATTGAGGATTTCTTGACACTTTCTCAAAAATTATTGGGTTTAGGCGGGTAATTGAAATATTTTTGAGCTATAAAATTAGGTTTTGGTTTTGTGGATTTTTTTTGCTTTTTTATTTTTATTTTAACCCCCTATAGGCGTATCTTACTCAACATGTATTCCTTTTTATTGTTTCCATTATTAAATTTGTACTTATCTATTATACTTATCTTTATTTTTGGTTGGGATCTAATATACTTTTCCCGTTTTGAAAGCTTTGGATAAACTTCTCGGATCATAAAATTATAAATCACAAACAATTTAAAAAGAGTTTTGCGGGTTTTGAAACCCTAAATTCAAAAATAGTACACAGGATAATTTAAGAAATTGTTTTGAGACTTGAATGTTAAAGAAAAGATGAAAATTTAGATTTTGAGGTTTTAAGGTTTCTTTTGGTTTCTTTTGGAGAACCATACAAAACATGGCATTTTGGTAATGTCCTCATGTATGTTTCATACCGAAAAACAATTGCATAATGCGAAGAAAAGGGAAATATATATATGTGTGTTGCTTTTATGTTTAACGTTATAGGATATACATATACAACAAAATAGAGTCCGTAAGATGTATCCCATAAAGGATTAACCTAGGATATTATCTAGTTCTTATAACATGAGAATATATAATCCTACACAATCTATTAAATATAGCATTTCCGAATTATCTTAATCTAACATATATAGCGAGATAAAGTGGTTGGTATGCAATATTATTACCAGTTTTATGATGGTATGAAAAAATAAATTATGATTTTGTGAATTTTTCTACATATACCTAATTTATTGTTTGCGTATATATGTACTATCATTCTAAGGAAATTTAATAATATCCGTTTTAATGAACATTTAATATTTTCTTGTCTTCTTGTCTTTCGTTTAGGGTTTAGAATTTACAGTTTAGAGTTTAGGGTTTAGTATTTAAGGTTTAGGGTTTAATGTTTGAGTATAGAGTTTAGGGTATAGAGTTTAAAGTTTAGTATTTAGGGTTTAGGGTTTAATATTTGGGTTTAGATCATCTCCAAAAGAAACCCCAAAATCTCATTTCTTAGGTTTTGCTCACTCCAAAAAGAAACCTCAAATTTGAGGTTTCATCTTTTCTCTTACATTCTAGGCCTTGTAATTATATATTTTATTATTTTTAGTTCTTAACTAATTTTATATCTCATGACAACGTCCGATTTCAAAAGATTCATTTATCACTTCAAAATGCATGAATTAATCATATTTGAGAGCGTAACGATCATAAATTGTATTTCTTTTATTATTATATGTAATTTTATATTTTAGTGTAATATTCTATGAATTAATATTTTAATATACATTTTATAGTTATTTAAAAGATCTGTGATATAATTTAATTATTATTAATAGTAAGCAAATTAATACAAAACTTTAAATCAGTGAAGCCTTAAATTTGAGGTTTTTTTTTGGAGACAAACACCTTTAAACCACAAATTTGAGGTTTATGAAACCTCAAAAATGAAGTTTATGAAACCTAAAAAATGAGGTCTTTTTGCAGATGCTCTTATTAATGTTTAGTATTTAAGGTTTAGAGTTTGTTATTTAGGGTTTAGGGTAACTCCTTCTATGTTGACCAAACTGTCCGATATGTGTTAAACAGTATAATTAATAACCAAGTTTACGTTAATATTGTTAATAAATAAGTGTTTAATTTATTGAGTATTTCATTATTTTAAGTGTTAGCTTTCGGAAGCAATAACGCTGAACCGTTAAAAAAAATACTAGATAATTATGTTCATAGGAAAACATCTAATGTGAAATTTGCAAAACATACATATATACAACATCACCGATTACAACAAAATTAATAGAAGTTGTTTTCTATCATTCTCCATAAGAAAGCAGTCTGTATAACCCATAAACATTGGTCGCAAACGTCGTTTTACTCTGGCCACCTACCACGGGTCGTATTTAGAACATCGGCATATGCGCACATAATCCATATTGTTTTCGTTACATTTCTCTGTGAACCAATCAGGAAGCATTCTTCCCCATGCACCATGGTCGAGACGAGGTAGTATTCTTTGCAGTTGCGTTGCATGTTCTCGAGTAAATTCATATCTACCGAAGAGTTCATCATCTCTGTCTTCCATGAAGGATTTGCGTACGATACCAAACATTTACTTGCTTAAGATGCATCCATATTTTTCATCACCCTTTATGAGTGCGAGTCCTTCATCTCTCTTGTTATCGAAGAAGAAATTAGAGATTCCTTTAAGGAGGATGGCTGATGTGTTGCCTGCATCGTAGCAGCTTTCATTGAATTTTCTCCAGTCAAAACTCGGAGCCCAAACATAGTATTCCATCTCCATTAGATTAACAGATTTGAATAACTCACGTGCTTCCGTATTCTCCTTCAAGGCATTGCAAGCAATCTTCGAATGATAGAGATCTTTCATGTTCCATTCGCAAACACGGGCGAGTATCTTCGTGATCACATCATCATACAACACTAAAAAGTTGAATGGGATGATTGTTTTCCGTTTTCTTGTTGGTTTCGTAGTAAGCTTGGTTGTATCGTCGCCATGGCAAGTACGCATAAGCCATAGGGATATTGTTGTAGTTTGGGTTATCGAAGCGTTTGACTTTTATTGGTTCTTAATCGGTGCCTTCAAGATCTTTAGAAAGGATTTTAATCCCTAATTTGATTGAATGAGTTTCTTATTCTTTATAACTTTGCATAAAGACACGACCATTCATTTTCCCTCACACAAATAAATAATAAAATAATAAACCAAAAAATCTACTTAACTTTAATGTCGGTTGCATGTGTGCAAAAAGGTGAAAGTATACCCTATATGTTAAGTAGCAATTATTAACTCACTTTGTGTCAAATCTTGTTAACATAGCCGTTTACTAATGTCATAGTAAGGCTGATGTCAAAACTTTGCAAAGTATGTTTACTAATTGGTGGTTGATATTGTTGTTGGAATTGTGTCCAGTAATCTCGGTACTGTCTCTAGAAAGTAAGAGTATGTCAATGATCAGACATAAGTCATATAATACTGGGGGTCATGATGGCTTGCTAGAGTCCGCTCATGATCTATAAGTCTTGGACTTATTGCCTTTATTATATGATCCCATATGGGTCACACGCCTAAGCTAACAGGAAAATGTGTAGGAACGGTTTAGCAGAAGTACAGTAAAAGTGCTAGGCATTTACTGTACTTAGAGAGAATAAAAGGTTTAGCCACTGTGCATCGATCGATGCATAAGGTGCAACGATCGATGCAGTGCGCAAACACCGACGAGTTAATTGGTATTTGGGCCAAATGGCCCAAACGGAACAGGACGAGTTTTGTGTCATAAAACTCGAGTTTCAGACTGATTAACCCTAAGACTTGAGCCGTAAACTCTCTCTCTCTGCGCCGAGTTCCCTTTGTGGTCTAGCAGCTGTTTCCTGTGAAAGCGTGTGTGAACCTTTGGAGGATTCATCCCTCGGTGTTTCTCTGATCTCAGACATACCATCCTCTTCCGCTGCAATAACAGGTATAAGGTGAGATCATCATTTGTTTCTATTCTGAGAAGAACCTAGATCGCATGTTTAGGATAATCTGAATCTGGAATTGAATCAGGATTGATCTAAACGTTCCAACAGTGGTATCAGAGCCAGGTTCTGGTTTTTCTTGTTTAGATTCATGTTTAGGATTGTTTAAAAGAGGTGTTTTTGAATCAATCTACTGATAAGATTAAAACACTTAAGAAACAAGAATTGAATCCTAAACAAACTGTTTAAAAATCGCATGACCAAACTATATTGATTTGGTATGTGATCTAAACTGATTTTGCATCGACTGAGATCGCATTGCATCGATCGATGCAATGCAAGGATCGATCGTTGCAGTCGCGAGAGATTGACCGCGATCGCATGGATCGTTCAAACGATCGCATGGATCTCACGAGAATCTTTCGGCCAAACCTGATAACCGTTCGTGCACACGTGAGAGCATCGATCGATGCAGGATCTATGAACGATCGTTGCAGGATCGATGCTGTGAGCATCGATCGATGCGGTTAGGGTTTTGGCTCGGTTTAACTTAATTAAAATCATCGTTCTGGTTTAATAAACAGATTTTAATAATTTTATTAAATCTGGTTAAACCGGGATAAGAAATCCAATGTCGAAAGAAATATTGGATTTAGTGCCTAAACCAGGAATTTCTAATTTGATTTGGTTGGACCAAATAAATTGAGAAATTCCGGTTTAGTAAATAACCGGTTGACAATTGTGGTCATCGTAGTAATTGAAACTTGGTTAGACCAGTTTTAATGAACCAGACCGGTTATGTCAAATAATTGGACAATTGGGTCATGTCTTGGACATGGACCAATTCTTGGGCCTCGGGCCAAGAAGTTAAAACAATTGGGCCAATTATTTGAGTCTTTCTTCAGATAAATTTAAAATTTATTTTATAATATTATAAAGTCGATTTTAAATTAAAGTTTCCGAAATTTTATAATTAGAAAGTTTCTTAATATAGAAGTTTCTGAATTTGCGGGTTTTGGATTTTAAAGAAATTTCTAAAGTTAGAAAGTTTCCGGTTTTAGAAAGTTTCCAATTTTAGAAAGTTTCCAAAAATAGTAGGTTTCCATAAATAGAAAGTTTCCCGAAATAGTAATCTTCTATTTTGGGAATGATTTTAATAAACCTACGAACCTCAAATAATATCAAGCGTTGGATGTCTTGTCCAGGCTATGTCAGCTGTCAAAGCCCATTCAATTGCATTCATGGCCTTACAGTGTGAGGATGTCTGCTTTTGCGTGAGTAAGACGGTTTGTGATTCATAAATGTCATTGGGAGTCCCAGACATTAATGATTACGTGACTGTATAGTCTGGTTTTCTTGACTGGGCCATCGGGAGTCCCGGGCCTTGAGACATCAGAGTGGATTGGGCCTCGGGCCCAGATTCACAACCAAGAGTTATATCACGGATATAATTGGCCGATATAGGGCTTACCGATATAAGCTAAGGTTGGGTGACGGCCAGTGGCCCACTTTAATTTTAGTTATATGTGGATCTTGGAATCATTATATTCTATTGAGGGTAACTTAGGTTATTGAATATAATGCGTGATTAATCATATTAATTTTTTAATACGAGATTAGTCATTTTGAACATAATAACTAATAACCTTTTTATTTATATATTTCAGATATGACTACTACAAGCACACAAAACACATTCTCGATCCGGTCTGTTCTCGAGAAGGAGAAGCTGACTGGAACGAACTTCCTGACATGGTCAAGGAACTTGAGGCTGGTCCTCAAGCAGGAGAAGAAGGATTATGTCCTTCGAGATCCCCTCCCCGAGAGGCCTCTTGCCAATGCTGCCAGGACTCTGCACAATGCTTGGGAAAAGCATTCGTCAGATGAAAATGATGTCTATTGCCTGATGTTGGTGACAATGACTCCTGAGCTGCAAAAACAGTTCGAAAGTGTATTGTCTCCCATCGAGATAATGGCAAGCCTGAAATCGCTTTTTCAGGAGCAGGCTAGGACCGAGAGGTTCCAGACAGTTAAGAACCTCTTGGACTGTAAGTTGGCTGCGAATGCGGCAGTGAGTCCTCATGTCTTGAAGATGATGGGTTATCTCGATCATCTTCAGAAACTCGACTGCCCAATCAGCCAGGAACTTGCCTGCGACATCATTCTGCAGTCTTTACCTGCAAGCTATGATCAATTCATTCTGAACTTTAACATGCATGGCTTGAGTAAGACACTACCTGAGCTTCACGGAATGCTCAAGACTGCAGAGCCCAACTTGAGGAAAACCGCCAAGGACCCCAATGTGCTTATGGTGCAAAAGGGCAAGGGGTTTAAGAAATCCTCTGCTAAGGATAAGGGAGTGGCCAAGGCTGTCCATGTCGCGGACAAGGACACGCCAAAGCCCAAGCCCAAGTCCAAGGCTGGGCCAACTGACATGTGCAGGTTCTGCAAAGAACTGGGGCATTGGAGAAGAGATTGTAAGAAATTCCAGGAAGGTCTAAAGGAATTAAAGAAGAAGACTTTCGAGACTTCTTCATCAGGTATTTTTGTTATAGAAGTTAATACAACTACTTCTGATAATACCTCATGGGTCATGGATACTGGTTGTGGGGCTCATATTTGTACTAATATGCAGGCACTCAGCAACAGTAGAAGGCTGAAGCAAGGACAAGTGGAGCTACGAGTTGGGAATGGAGCGAAAGTTTCAGCACTAGCTGTAGGCACATACTTGTTGTCTTTACCTTCGGGATTGATTTTAGAACTGAATAATTGTTATTTTGTACCTGCTATAAGCAGAAATATTATTTCAATTTCTTTGTTGGATTTGGAAGGTTATGATTTTTCAGTTAAGAATAAATTATGTTCCTTCAATCGCAACAATTTGTTCTATGGTTCTGCCCCTCTTACAAATGGGCTTTACATACTCGATCAATCCGCGCCAATTTATAACATTAATACAAAACGGTTTAAACCTAATGAGGAAAACCGAACGTTTCTATGGCATTGTCGTTTAGGGCACATCAGCGAGAAACGCATCAAGAGGCTCCATTCGAATGGACTTCTTGGCTCATTTGACTTTGAGTCATGTGAGAAATGCGAATCCTGCATGATGGGCAAAATGACACGGGCCCCCTTTAATAAACCTAACGAGAGGGCCAGTGACTTATTGGGCCTGATACACACTGATGTGTGTGGCCCAATGTCCACAAATGCAAGAGGAAACTATCAGTACTTCATTACCTTCACTGATGATTTCAGTAGGTATGGATATGTTTATTTAATGAAACATAAGTCTGAATCTTTTGAGAAGTTCAGAGAATTCCAAAATGAAGTACAGAACCAACTTGGCAAAAGCATTAAGGCTCTTCGGTCCGACCGAGGAGGAGAATACTTAAGCCAAGAATTCAGTGATCATCTGAGAGAGTGTGGGATCGTATCCCAACTCACTCCTCCTGGAACACCTCAATGGAATGGTGTGTCTGAGAGGAGAAATCGGACATTATTGGATATGGTTCGATCTATGATGAGTCACACAGACCTTCCAATATCCCTTTGGGGATATGCTCTGCTAACAGCAGTGTTCACTCTAAACAGAGCGCCATCAAAAGCAGTAGCAAAGACACCATATGAATTATGGACTGGAGAAGCTCCAGTGCTGTCTTATCTCAGAATTTGGGGTTGTGAAGCCTATGTCAAGAGATTAATCTCAGACAAGCTTACACCAAAATCTGACAAATGCTACTTCATTGGTTATCCATGGGAAACCAAGGCTTATTACTTCTATCTACGTTCCGAGAACAAGATCTTTGTTGCCCGGGATTGTAACTTTCTTGAGAGGGAGTTTCTCTCTAAGAAAGACAGTGGGAGTAAGGTACTGCTTGAAGAAATTCAAGATGAACAGGATACTGCTCAACCTAATGAGGAAGAGCAGCAGGAGGACCTACAAGAAATTGTAGAGCCTGAACCTGTAGTACCTGAAGTTCGAAGATCCGGGAGGATCCGTCACGAACCCGAGAGATATCAAGGATTCCTCGTGACTGACTGTCATGATCTTCTGATCATAGATGGTGATGAACCATCGAACTTCAATCAAGCCATGATGGGCCCAGATTCCTCTAAGTGGCGCAAGGCCACTGATTCCGAAATGGACTCCATGTCGGTCAACCAAGTGTTTTCGTTGGTTGACTTACCCGCTGGTGTAAAAGCCATCGAGTGCAAATGGATCTTCAAGAAGAAGATTGACGTGGATGGAAATGTCCAGATTTATAAAGCCAGGTTGGTGGCAAAAGGTTTCAGACAAGTTCACGGTGTGGACTACGATGAAACCTATTCACCGGTGGCTATGATGAAATCTATTCGGATTCTACTAGCAACTGCAGCTTTTCATGATTATGAAATTTGGCAGATGGACGTGAAAACCGCCTTCCTGAATGGTATTCTGGAAGAGGATGTGTATATGACGCAACCTGACGGTTACATAGATCCAAAGAATGCTGGGAAAGTATGCAAGCTTCATAAATCCATTTATGGATTGAAGCAAGCATCGAGGAGCTGGAATCTTCGCTTTGATGAAGCAATCAAGCAATTTGACTTCATCAGAAACGAAGAAGAACAATGCGTGTATAAGAAATCTAGTGGGAGCAAGATTGTATTTCTTATTCTGTATGTCGATGACATACTACTTCTCGGAAACGACGTTCCAATGCTGAAGTCCGTAAAGGACTGGCTTGGAAGTTGTTTTTCCATGAAAGACATGGGTGAAGCCGCATACGTTCTTGGAATTAGGATCTATCGGGATAGACCTAAGAGGCTGATAGGCTTGTGTCAAGACTCATACATTGACAAAGTCCTACAAAGATTCAGCATGAAAGATTCCAAGAAGGGCTTCACGCCAATGGTACATGGCACAACGCTAAGCAAGAAGCAGAGCCCCACGTCGGCTGCTGAGCTTAAGCGCATGAAGAACATTCCTTATGCATCTGCAATAGGATCTGTCATGTATGCCATGATCTGTACTCGTCCTGATATTGCTTATGCATTGAGCATGACGAGTAGATACCAGTCAAATCCAGGTGAAAACCATTGGATTGCCGTAAAGAATATCTTGAAGTATCTAAGACATACTAAGGATAAGTTCTTAGTGTACGGTGGAAGTGATGTGCTTAAAGTCAGTGGATTCACGGACGCAAGTTTCCAGACAGACACAGATGATTTCCGGTCACAGTCCGGTTATGTCTTTTGTCTGAATGGCGGTGCAGTAAGTTGGAGAAGCTCCAAGCAGGACACCGTTGCTGATTCCACTACAGAAGCTGAATATATCGCCGCCTCGGAAGCAGCGAAGGAAGCTGTTTGGATACGAAAGTTCATTATGGAACTAGGTGTGATACCAGATGCGGCTGAGCCTCTGGCACTGTTTTGTGACAACAATGGTGCTATAGCTCAGGCAAAGGAACCAAGATCACACCAGAAATCCAAGCATGTTCAAAGAAGATATCACTTGATACGTGACATCATTAATAGAAAGGAAGTCAAGATCAGCCGAGTTCCGACAGATGATAATGTCGCTGATCCGTTGACAAAGCCACTCCCAAGACCTAAGCTCGAGTTCCTGACTGAAGCTGTAGGCATTAGAAACATTGAAATGTAATCTAAATTTGAGTGGGAGTTTTGTGAGCTTTATTTTAGTTATTTGATATGTTCTAATAAAACATTATTTTATGTTTTAATGAAATTATTATTTCAAGATTATTTTAACTGTGATGAAATAATCGTTCCAAAATGATATGAAGCATTTTATAGGTCATCGAAGTAAGTGACTTGATCTTGAGTCATCAAAGTCATTTAGCTTGATCATGAGGCCCTATATTTGATAAATGTTTTATATCATCTTGTCCCTAGTCGAAGGTTGTTGAAACTGGAACACCAACAACCGTGTGAGACTGGATTGGTACGTGACTTATGACAAAGTCTCAGTGTGTCATAGATGCGCGGCATCAAAGTCAGTACATAGGTGTATGTTTGGGAACATACGACCGGACAAGACCCGCTTATAAGAACTCTTCAGGATATTTATATCTGTGTCATAAGAGATTCTTACTACGACTATAGAGTATAGTCCTTAGACCTGAGTTCACATGCATGTGATTGCACATGGACTGGTGTACTTTGATCATTGTCTAACGCTATCGTTCTGCGATAGCTATAAGGACCTTGTTTGGGTACATCATGAAATGAGTAGTTTACAGTGATGGAACAAGATGGGATTTGTCCCTCCAATATAAATGGAGTGAATATCTCTAGGCCAATCGGAGATTTGAATACTGGAAAATGCATGGCCATGCTCAAACGGACTTTCCCGAGTCGTTTGGATTGTCAGTATCAAATCAGAGTCCGATGAACAAGATTAGGCTTTATAAGGAGGACACCAATCTTGCCTTATGACTAATCGAGATATTGAGACAAAAGGATTATGAATACAGAGATTCCAGTACAAGTGGGAGATTGTTGGAATTGTGTCCAGTAATCTCGGTACTGTCTCTAGAAAGTAAGAGTATGTCAATGATCAGACATAAGTCATATAATACTGGGGGTCATGATGGCTTGCTAGAGTCCGCTCATGATCTATAAGTCTTGGACTTATTGCCTTTATTATATGATCCCATATGGGTCACACGCCTAAGCTAACAGGAAAATGTGTAGGAACGGTTTAGCAGAAGTACAGTAAAAGTGCTAGGCATTTACTGTACTTAGAGAGAATAAAAGGTTTAGCCACTGTGCATCGATCGATGCATAAGGTGCAACGATCGATGCAGTGCGCAAACACCGACGAGTTAATTGGTATTTGGGCCAAATGGCCCAAACGGAACAGGACGAGTTTTGTGTCATAAAACTCGAGTTTCAGACTGATTAACCCTAAGACTTGAGCCGTAAACTCTCTCTCTCTGCGCCGAGTTCCCTTTGTGGTCTAGCAGCTGTTTCCTGTGAAAGCGTGTGTGAACCTTTGGAGGATTCATCCCTCGGTGTTTCTCTGATCTCAGACATACCATCCTCTTCCGCTGCAATAACAGGTATAAGGTGAGATCATCATTTGTTTCTATTCTGAGAAGAACCTAGATCGCATGTTTAGGATAATCTGAATCTGGAATTGAATCAGGATTGATCTAAACGTTCCAACAATTGTTAGCTATGAACACTATGTCATGCAAGATTTTTTTTTTCAAAAAGGTTAATATTCATTAAAATGAAAGTTGAGGATATACAGTGTACAATCCTAAGCCAGAGATGCCATGGCAGAAAGAAAGAAAAAACATGACTTCAATACAAATATGAATTCTAGGAATGAGTTCCCAAAGCATGAGATTAACGAAGCCAAAGATCAAGGATGTTGTTGGTGTCGCAGGATGTCATGCAAGATTTATTTACATGAACCATAAGATCTTTAAACATCTAATTCATGAGTGACAAGTGTGAGGGCAAGTGTCAAACATTAGTTCTTTAATAGGCCATGTGTAACATATTAGTTCATGACTAAGCCATTAAGTGGCACCAATAAACCATTATGTGTACGGGGAATCACAAAGATATTTACATTAATCTATAAAACGTATGTGTAATCTTATAAGGTCCGCCAAACCCAAAAAAAATATTGCGCCTAAATTACCATAAACCGCCAATTCCCTAACCATTATAACCTCTCTGAAATTCAGAGAGTCTCTCAAATTCCTTTTGTCCTCCATTTATTTCTCTTTACGGAAATTTATTGCAAAAAAAAATGGCTCAAAGGCAATACCAATTCCTTTCGAAGATCAACAAATCGACGATGAAATGGAGTTTGAGATTGAAGGTCCTTCGGTCTTGAATGTTTCAAGTGGCCTTCACAGGCAAAACCATCAAACTACCTTTGGTTGATGAACAAGTTATCTTTATAGCATAATAATACATTTGAAGTTTTTCCTCTTGCATTGTTATTATGCTGTATAAATTTTTGATCTTACATTGTATAAACTTTTGTTCTTACGCTGTTTAAAGTTTTTTAGTCTTGCAGTTATTAACGATAGGGCCAAAGGATAAAAGGAGAAATATGGGGTGATTACGTTGGAATCTTCGAGTGGCTGTTGGAATCTGACAGCCATTGTGTTCAATGGGATAATGTTCATATCCTTGATAGGCCAATATTAGGCCGCTTGACAGATAGTTTATTCTGTCTGTGTCAAATCAGTTCAAGTATAATCTGAAAAATTCCATTCCCTAATGGCCAGTACTACTTAGACTTGAAGCCTATACATGACGTTTCAAATGGCACTATGACTAGCACTTATCCAATCGGTATAATTTTTGTTTTAAGGTTATAAGTTTTATGGGACTTTATTGTTTTAATATGATTCGGTTATGAATTTTTTTTGGTGTTTTTTAAGATATATATTTGATTGGTGTTATGTTTGGAATTTATGGCTTCAGAAGAGATCCAGTGGTTCCTACAAATGATCGAGAAACTTATTTCTGGAGGCGTCTTCGAGTAAAATTCCTAATTAGAGATTTGAAGTAAGTATAACTTCCATTTATTTCTTGTAGAATATTCTTAGAATGTCTGAAAACTTATTTATAGTAAATATTGGCAGAAACAAGTCATTGGAATGTGTGGTCAATGGCAATCATGCTGTTAGGCTTGTGAGGGCATGGGAAAAAAGTCCAAATGGGATATTGTTCTACTTATTTCAGTTCTTTAATATCGTTAAAAACAGTCGTGGTATGATTAAATTTCAAACATTTTGTAAATTGTTCCAGTTACTGTAAAATGAAAAATAATTAAAATTTGTTTTCAATTAGGGTTTGTGAGGTTGGAGGATATTCAACGAGTTTCTAAGATACACTTTGATGCGTATTAAGTTGAATAGTTCCGTGATTTTTTCCAGATGTATTTATATAGCTCCTCATAATCATATAGTATATATGTTTATGTTTTTTTGGGATCTTATATATGTGTTATTGTTTTAATATGATTTTTTTTTCTTCAGATACCCTAAGCCTCCTCTATGTTAAGAATGCTGGGTGTGGTTTGTTGAATTTGGGAAATGAAGAACATACTTATGTTTTATGAATTTAAATTAAATTTATATTTATAACCCTCACTTTTATGGTTTTCTTTAGTAATTTAGTGTTTTTAATCATATTGCATGAAATCTAAAAATTGAAAAAATAATGAATAATGACCATATTATTTAAAACATAAATAGTTTGGTGAAAGTATACTAATAATGATATAATTGGTACTTATGATATTTTTATAAATTATTTAATGATATTAAACATGAAAAAATATGCACAACTATAAATTTTAATATTTTGGAAATTCCATGCATTTGCACGGCACCTAAACCAAATAATTTTTTAAAAAGCATTAACCGATCAAAATATCATAACCATCACAACCTCTCTCAAATTCAGACAGTCTCTTCCTTTCCTCTGTCAAAATACCCTAGCCTTCATAACCTTGGAATTTTTGCTCTCCTATCGCAGAGAAAACAGAGACGACAAGAGAAATGGACAAGGGAAAGGAAAGAACCCCTTCGGTCCCTTAGTTCATCGTTTCTGATTTTGATTCTTCTCGTATCTATTCAATCATTTTCTTCCGTTCATCTTCTCTTGCCAATGGATTTACATTTAGTAAAAAATAGCTATTCTTTACGTTTAAAATAGCCGATTATGAAGCATGAGATACTCTAGATTCAAACTTCGAGATTCATGTTTACATCTTATTTAAATTGCAATATGTCTGCTTTCATAAGTATTGTACCATTGAGTTTGATGGAGCTTTAAAAGGAAACTTTAGAAGAGCTGGTTTAAGAGTTGTTCTGCGTGATTCAGATGGAACTGTCATCTCCTCCTACAGTGAGGGATTAGACAATACAACAAACAACATTGCAGAATATAGAGGTTTGAATTGTGGTGTGGAGTCTGCTTAAGAAACAGGTTACAGACACATGAAGGCCTATGGAGACTCTCAACTTGTTGTTAATTGTGTGTTTTGAATTGGCGAATGTTTGTAAAAATTCTATTAAATGTTGTGCTTAACGTTTGATTACTTAAAAATGAAATTGTTTCCCTAATATTGGGTTTCGTCCGAACCGACACAACTCATTGAAGTAGTACGAGTTGTACAGCTTTGTACTATGGATATGAGGATAGCGAGGTCAAGGACGGATTGGTGCGAGCCTTTGTCTCAAACCGAACTCTCTTTGGCTTCGTCATGTGGCAGACTTTTCTCGTTCGACTTGCTCGGGTTCGATCGGTCATGTTCTTGTTTGATTGTTGACCGGCCAGCTCGACGGTCAGCGGAGAATGGGAAAGGGGTGCTACACTGTCGCCTTGGCTTTCACCAACAGGCGAACCCAAGTTTTCTCTCTCCGAAAGCGGAGGAAGAGAAGCATCAGTAAACGGCTGGCAAGCAAGATGCTTCATCACCATCAGAGCACCCCAAAATGGACTAGGTATCCACCCGTTGCACAAATTAAAGAATTCTTCCTCCTCACGAGAAAACCTAAACTGGATAGGACTTTCACCCGACGAACTGGAAAAATCCGAATCGCTACTGCTAGAAAAAAAATAATAAGTCGCCCCTGCTCGCATACTAACCAGCAAATCCGAAGATAAAATGACAAGTATTGACGACTGTGAAAGAAGGTATGAAGCAGAGATTACAAGAAGGATCGATTACCGAAGGGGAGTATGAGAATCGAAGAGGCGGAAACCCGAAATAAAGAAACTTTATGGAAACTTGAAAACTGCGCCCTAACAAGATTTCCGCTTGTACTCGAAGAAATTCGTCTACTCCAACCAGACCTCAGATCGACGAACTAGGGAGGGGGGACTAATCGGTTGATATGGGTTTAGCACCCATCCATAAGCCCATTGGAAATCTTGCCTAGTCAACAAATTCATCTCGGCCCAAGAAGACAAGCCCTCTATGGAGTCGATGGCCCAAAAGGAAGTCAGCCTTCAAGCGCTATAAATATGACCCTTCACTCTTCATTTTAGACACATTATAACTTGTGAGGGCGCCGAGCTACTCTTATAAAGCTTCGAGTAAAGCAATGTTTAGGGAGCACATTATTCGACGGACTCCCACCTCGTACCATCATGTTCATTGCTCGGCTTTGATATATCATGGTTTTTACCGGTTTTATGCCATGATATAGTTGTGTTTTTAGTGTCTTTTGTGTTCTTTTAGAGTCTTTTACAGGTATAATCAGGTTTGGAGCTAAATTGGAGATAATGGAGCATTTTGGAGATTTTTGGAGTGATTGGCCGAGAGATAGAGTTCACTGTCCGAAACAGAGAAAGGTGTCGATCGTTGCATGCCTAGCATCGATCGATGCACCAGCGAGATGGGCCAAAACTCGGCGGTTTAGAAGAATCAAGATATTGCACTTTGATCCAGAAGTTCCTGATATTTACAAAGAAGCCCCTGGCCGAGATTAGACCTATATAATTAAGTTTTTGGTGTTTATTTTACTTACGCTTTCATAATTAAGAGCAGAGGATTTTTAGAGCTTTTGGGGCTGATCTGAACCTGTTACATCATCTGTATTTGGAGAAGATTTCGAACCCCTTTAATCTTTTATCTTTTATGCAATCTATTATTTCTATGATTATGTTTTCATCAATCATGTCTGAGTAGATTCCTTGTTAGGTTTAGGGTTTCTCACATAGGATTTCATGACCTGCTAGACTTGTTCAATTTCAGTTAAGGATTCAAACTATATCTGTTCTTCAATTTAATTGTGCTTAAAGCTAGTTCTAACCTGATCAATTAGAATCTAGATCTTAGGTTGCTAAATACGTCACGGAAGTGGGGTTTAGGAATCTGAACTAATTAAATTGGGCAATTAAACTTTGCGCAAACGGAAGTTTGGTTTAGGATAATTGTGAACATATCAAACCTGGAATTAAAGCTGGTTTAATCTCTTAGTTCTCGCAAACGAAAGTTTGGTTTGCTGCACTTAGACTTAGAGAATTATCGCAAAGGAATTTGGTTAATTCTATATCTGTGTTTTGAGTTCTAGAACTGTGCTTAATTAGATCCTTGCTGAATGAACTGTCTGCTTGTCTGATTTCCTGAGAACGCCCTAGACCTAGCGCTCTTAATAACTTGCTTTCACAACCAACAATCTTTGCTATCTGCTTACTTTCTTGCATTGATTTTAATTCAATTACATTGCTTTCTTCCTAGTTAAATTCCTGTTCTTGAGCTATTGAACAACGGAGTCTCTGTGGATTTCGATACTACATTGATATTGCTGTGCACTTGCAGTTTAGTATAGGGATTAATTCTTGACCTATCAAGTTTTAGGCGCCGTTGCCGGGGACTCTTTGAGTCTTCGATAGCTTCGAGCCTAGGGTTTTACTAGGATTTTTCTTTTTGTTTTCGTTTTTTGTTTTTATTTCATTTTCAGTTTTATTAATTTTCGGTTTTTCTCTCTGTCGCAGGTACTAATATCGCACTGCGTCGATCGTTGCACCCTTGCATCGTTCGACACTAGGCGATTTGAGATTGAACCGATCGTTGCACTGATAGCATCGATCGTTGCTGGACGATTACAGACAGTTTATGCCAACGCAGAAAACTAGAAGTAATCCGAACTCGAGCTTGGTTAATCTCGATCTTGAGGAGCTTGGACGTTTAGAGAGAGCTAACAGAAGAGAAAGAAGAGAAAGAATGATGCGAGAGCGTTTGATTCTGGAACGCGATGCTGAAGGTGTCCTGAGGGACCGAGATAACAACCGCTACAATGCCGACTGGCAGAGGGTTGATGCTGAAGGGAATGTCATTCCTGAGCAACAGCAACAGGAGCAGAACCAAAACCAGGGTCAGGAACGGGCCCAAGGTAGAGAGATGGTGGTTCATGAGAGGACACTAGCTGACTACAACAGACCTGATGAGTTTCATGCAAACCGAGCAGCTCTAGTGCTTCCTGCTTTTGAGAGGAATGATTTTGAGGTCAAGACCATCTACTACCAGCTGATGAGGCAGATTGCTTTTCATGGTCTTCAAGCAGAGCAACCTATGGATCACATTGACAAGTTTGAGGACATAGTCACTGGCATGAAGTATGAAGGAGTATGCCCGGACTATCTGTTCCTTAAGCTATTTCCGCACAGTCTTGCTGGAGACGCTAGTGCATGGCTGAGACAACTGGCACCTGGTCAGTATACTACTTGGGCAGCCTTAAAGAGTGAGTTCCTGCGTCACTTTTATGATGATGCGCGCTCAGATCATTCCAGACAGGACATACTCACTTTTTCCCAAGGAGCTGTGGAGCCCTTGAAGACTGCCTGGATGAGATTTAAGCAGTATCAGCGTGACTGTCCACACCATGGATTCACAGAAGTACAGCTGATTGGTATCTTCTTCAGAGGCATAGATCTCCCTTATTAGACTGCGCTGGATAATTCCAGTAATGCTAATTTCAACACCAGGACTCCTACACAAGCTAAGCAGTTGATTGGGAACCTGATTAGCAGCTACAGTTGCAAGACTATAGATGAAAAGAGGAAGAAATCCGGTGGAAGTATAGAGGATTCTAACATGACTGAGATTAGGTCTAGGCTAGACATAGTTTACGATCTCCTAACAAGTAAGAAAGCTGTCCACTCTACCCAAGATGTAGAGGTAATTCAGACTGAGGAGGACACTCAGGAAGAAGAGGTGAATTACATGGGAGGTTCTGGTTTCCAAGGTAGTGGATTTAGAAATCAACAGGGAAACAGATTCTCCAATGGAGTTCAGCAAGGTGGTTTGAAGAAAGCCAATGAGTCTGAGAGTAAAGTAGAGATGATGCTAAGACAGCTAATGGAGAGTCAGACTAAGTACGCAGCAGATGCTGACGCGAAGATGGATACAATCTACAGGGAGCTGAATGGGAAGTTTGAATGTTTGAACACACACATGAAAGAGCTTGATGCTAAGGTTGCAGGAACTGCTGGACATGCTCAAAGGGAAGAGGGATATCTCCCGGGAAGGACTGATGCCAATCCTAAGTACCAATGCAATGCCGTGACATTGAGAAGTGGTAAGGAGCTGTCATCTGGCCAGAAAAAGCAGTTAAGCGTTGAGGAACTCGTGGAAATTGAAGAGTTGGAAGATGAGATACGCGATATTCGCCGCGAGTCGATCGATGCATCTAAGCAACGATCGTTGCCAAGCGAAATCAAGGAACCGAAGGTCGAAACAAAGTCGCCTAGCATTGATCGATGCGATAAGAGCAACGATCGACACAAGGTGACTGCAGAAAGTTCGAGTGCTGAAAACCCAAAACAGTCGGCTGAAAGGGTATACAAGCCTAAGATACCTTATCCCAAGAACCCCAGAAAAGCTAAGAATGATAGGCAGTATGCAAAATGGAAGGAGTTCATAAAAAGGGTAAAGGTTGAAGTACCTTTGTTGGATTCCATTGAAAGTTCCCCCATGATGAAGAGATGCCTTAAGGATGCAATTTCTGGAAAATGGTCTGATGAAGAAAGTATAATGATGCTCAATGAAGTATGTAGTGCAGTGGTTCAAGGCAGAATTCCAGAGAAATTAAAAGATTCAGGCAGCTTCGTATTAGATTGTGCTATCTACAAGGAGAGGTTCGAAAGATCCCTATGTGATCTTGGCTCCAGTGTAAATCTGATGCCCCTTTCAGTTGCTAAAAGACTAGGGATGACAGATTTTATACCAACTAGGATATCACTGGTTCTGGCAGACAGATCAGTCAGGATTCCCGAAGGAGTAATAGAGGATGTGCCTATAACGGTTGGCAAGTGTGTGATCCCAACTGATTTTGTGGTTCTACAATATGGACAGGAGCCAAAAGACCCATTGATTCTAGGCAGATCTTTCTTAGCAACAGCTGGTGCGATGATTGACTGTCAGGGAGGCAAAATAGTTCTAAATGTGGGAGATCTGAAGATGAGTTTTGACATGAACAAACTGGTAAAGAGACCAACCATCGACGGGCAAACCTTCTATGTAGACACATTGGGTGATTTGGCTGCAGAGTACTTCCACCAATCACATGCTGAGGACCCACTAGAAAGGGCTTTACTGAGCTCTATTTTGGAGTTGGAATACCTACAGGACGAGCCTGCGATGTGCTATACAAGATTGATGGATTCTGTCGAGGTTGCAATGCAGGTAGAAGTGTCTGACGCGGGACTGCAACGATCGACACCATCTAAGCAACGATCGTTGCAAGACGACAGAGACTGGGCAGAAGAAAAGGCTCCGAAAATAGATCTGAAACAACTTCCATCCGGGCTAAGGTACGCCTTTCTTGGACCTAATTCAACATACCCAGTGATTGTTAATGCTAGCCTGAACAACGCAGAGCTCACCTTATTGCTAAGCAAGCTGCGCAAGCATCGCAAAGCTATTGGCTATTCCCTTAATGATATTTCAGGTATCTCACCGGAGCTGTGTATGCACCGGATACATCTTGAGGATGAGTCCAAGACATCAATCGAACATCAGAGGAGACTTAATCCTAATCTGCAGGAAGTAGTCAAAAAGGAGATTATGAAACTCCTTGACGCTGGAATTATATATCCTATCTCTGACAGTGATTGGGTGAGTCCAGTCCATGTAGTGCCAAAGAAGGGCGGTGTTACAGTTGTGAAGAATGAGAAGAACGAGCTGATACCTACAAGGACTGTGACAGGACACAGGATGTGCATAGATTACAGGAAACTTAATGCTGCTACCAGGAAAGATCATTTTCCTTTGCCTTTTATTGATCAGATGCTCGAAAGGTTAGCAAATCATCCTTACTACTGCTTCTTAGATGGCTACTCATGTTTTCAGATTCCCATCCATCCAGAGGATCAGGGAAAGACCACTTTCACTTGTCCATATGGGACATTCACCTACCGTAGGATGCCTTTTGGACTCTGCAATGCACCAGCCACTTTCCAGAGATGCATGATGTCCATATTCACAGATATGATTGAGGATTTTATGGAAGTATTCATGGATGATTTCTCAGTATATGGATCATCCTATAATGAGTGCTTAGATAATTTGTGCAAGGTTCTGACAAGATGCGAAGAGAAGCACTTAGTTCTTAACTGGGAGAAGTGTCATTTCATGGTCAGAGATGGCATTGTGCTTGGACATAAAGTGTCCGAAGCAGGAATAGAGGTGGACCGCGCTAAAATCGAGGTGATGACCAACCTGCAGGCACCTGATTCTGTTAAGTCTATTAGAAGCTTTCTTGGACATGCTGGCTTCTATACACGTTTCATCAAGGATTTTAGTAGGATTGCTAGGCCACTAACTGCTTTGCTGTGTAAAGACACCAAATTTGAGTTCACTGCAGATTGTCAAACTGCATTTGAACAGATCAAGCAGGCATTAGTGAGTGCTCCCATAGTTCAGCCCCCGGATTGGGATTTGCCTTTCGAAGTAATGTGTGATGCAAGTGATTATGCTGTAGGAGCTGTTCTTGGACAAAAGAAAGATAGAAAGCTTCATGCTATCTATTATGCCAGTAGGACACTGGATGATGCACAAAGAAACTATGCCACTACGGAGAAGGAGTTGCTGGCAGTTGTCTTTGCATTTGAGAAATTTCGCTCTTATCTTGTTGGCTCCAAGGTGATTGTACACACTGATCATTCAGCCCTGAAGTATCTGATGCAGAAGAAGGATGCTAAGCCAAGACTGTTGAGATGGATCCTGTTGCTTCAGGAATTTGATATTGAAGTGAGAGATAAGAAAGGGGTTGAGAATGGAGTTGCTGACCATCTTTCGAGGATGCTAGTTGAGGAGGACGTGCCAATTAATGACTATTTGCCTGAAGAAAACGTCAATATGGTTGGAACAATCTGTGAGACAGATTTGGACAGAAACCTGCAAAACTGTCGAATTAATCGCGTTGCGTCGATCGATGCGACGTCAGCGTCGATCGATACATCTATCGGGACAGCAACGATCGATACACCCGACTGTGACGATCGTTGCAGCGCGGATACAGACCCAGAAACTTTTACGGTCAGGATTGGAAAGCATGAGTTTGAGATTAATGCTGTCGCAACAAATGATCGACCATGGTATGCAGACAAAGCCAATTATCTGGCTGCAGAGACTGAACCAGATAATCTGAAAGGGTATGAAAAGAAGAGGTTCTTCAGAGAACTTAGGAGGTACTATTGGGATGAACCTTACCTCTATAAGCATTGTTCGGATGGCCTTTATAGAAGATGTGTTGCTGAGTCGGAGGTTCCAGATATCCTATTCCACTGCCACGGATCAGATTATGCAGGACATTTTGCTACTTTCAAAACTGTGTCTAAGGTTTTGCAAGCAGGTTTCTGGTGGCCTACAATGTTCGCTGATGCTCACTCCTTTATTTCTCATTGTGATGCCTGCCAGAGGAGAGGGAAAATCAGCAGGAAGCATGAGATGCCTCAGAATTTCATTCTTGAGGTTGAGGTTTTTGATTGCTGGGGCATAGACTTTATGGGTCCCTTTCCCTCATCTTATGGGAATAAATTCATATTAGTTGATGTGGATTATGTATCTAAGTGGGTAGAAGCAATAGCTAGTCCAACCAATGACTCTTCAGTAGTCATTAAGCTGTTTAAATCCATCATATTCCCTAGATATGGAGTACCTCAGATAGTAATTAGTGATGAAGGATCTCACTTTATTAATAAGGTTTTTGAGAAGCTCCTGAAGAAGCATGGAGTGCATCACCGAGTTGCTACTCCTTATCAGCCACAGACTAGTGGACAGGTAGAGGTTTCTAACAGACAAATCAAGGAGATCTTGGAGAAGACAGTTGGGAAGACAAGGAAAGATTGGGCAGCTAAGCTTGATGATGCCTTATGGGCCTACAGGACTGCGTTTAAAACGCCATTGGGGACTACTCCATTCCATTTGCTGTATGGGAAAGCATGTCATCTGCCAGTAGAACTTGAGCACAAGGCAGCATGGGCTGTAAAACAGATGAACTTTGACCTCAAACCAGCTGCAGAGAGGAGATTGATACAGCTCAATGAGTTGGATGAGATTAGAAATTTTGCCTATGAGAACTCAAAGTTGTACAAGGAAAGGACTAATGCTTATCATGACAAAAAGATTGTCTCCAGACGGTTTAAGCCTAACGATCAGGTACTGTTATACAATTCTCGCTTGCATTTGTTTCCAGGCAAGCTGAAATCAAGATGGTCTGGACCATACACGATCAAAGAAGTGCGTCCATATGGAGCTGTCATTTTAATTGGCAAGGAAGGTAATGAGTTTGCTGTAAATGGGCAGAGGGTAAAACATTATTGGGTTAAGGCCGAGATTCCCAGAGGTCAGATTTTGCCCCTCGATCATGCTCCCTCTACCTGAAAATTCCCACCCGTCCGGTCAAGCTATTGACCTTAAACAAGCGCTGGGTGGGAGGCAACCCACCATTAGGTACTGGTGTTTTTCTACTTAATTTTTGGTGTTTTTGTTAGGATTTTACGTTTGTTTTTGTTTCTGGTGAGTTTATGTTTACAGGTCTCGGACAAAATCGCAGTGCAACGATCGACTCACTTCTGTGTCGATCGTCACAACACGAAAGGAATCGCATTGCAGCGATCGCTGCGGTCCTGAGCAACGATCGATCATACAAAAAAATCGCCAAGTAACGGTCGATGCACTTAGTGCAACGATCGATGCCTGAGCGACAAAGGTAACCCGACAGACATAATTTCATCTTTTCAATTTTTTATTTTCGTTTTTACCAATCCTTCGCTTGACACTACTGGGGACAGTGTGTCTTAAGTGTGGGGGAGGTGCTACTGACTTTTGTTTTCTGTTTTCTTAAAAGTCAGTCCGTTTTTCAAAAAATTTTGTTTTATTGAGTCAAAATTGTTTAAGTAAGAAACTATGATTTTCTGAGAAGATTTACAAGACTTGCAGGAACTTAAGTAACCATTGGGATGAATTTGCAGGATCTATCTCTGACTGTTAGAAAACCCCATCACAGATCAACCTACTGGGAACACCCACATCACTTCAGGTATCAGAGGATCCTTTTACTGACTTCAATTTAATACTGACTTAGATTTCTCACCTAAGGGCTTGGTATGCTTTGTGTCGGATTCCCTTGTTAGTTCTGACACAGCCTGTCAACCTATCCTATTTAGTTCCCTTCTCCCCTTCTATAAAGTAAAAATAAAAAATAAACTGAGGATGAGTTAGTAACTCCGAAGTGGTCATGGGAATGGTAGCAAACACTATTTTCTCTCATGTGATCCATGGAATGTGTCCAAAGTACACCCCATAACGGGAAGAACACTGATAAAAAAAATAAAATGATACCCAATGGGGAAAAATCAGTTGTTAAAGAAGGGAAAGAGAAGAAAGGGACTAGAGAAAGATAGTATGGTGGTCTAGAGCTGATAAGGTAAGAATCCATGTGCCCTTTGATCGATACTCCTTAGGTGAGACCGCACTTAAATACTTGCAGAAGTCAGTAGGGAGAATTTGAATGCTTGAATGTGATTGTGGAGTTTACTTAGGACAGTTGCTAAGTGTGGGGGAAGTACATGTTGGTCTTGATATCCTGTGATTGATTCTTTCAGTGGTTTACTAAGGGGAATCTGAGTATTGTAGCTTCTAGGATGAAATGAGTTTCTGAAGAGTTTTCAAACCTCTTCACCATGTTTTAGTTCGCTGTTTTGCTTGAGGGCAAGCAAAGGCTAAGTGTGGGGGAGTTGATATATCATGGTTTTTACCGGTTTTATGCCATGATATAGTTGTGTTTTTAGTGTCTTTTGTGTTCTTTTAGAGTCTTTTACAGGTATAATCAGGTTTGGAGCTAAATTGGAGATAATGTAGCATTTTGGAGATTTTTGGAGTGATTGGCCGAGAGATAGAGTTCACTGTCCGAAACAGAGAAAGGTGTCGATCGTTGCATGCCTAGCATCGATCGATGCACCAGCGAGATGGGCCAAAACTCGGCGGTTTAGAAGAATCAAGATATTGCACTTTGATCCAGAAGTTCCTGATATTTACAAAGAAGCCCCTGGCCGAGATTAGACCTATATAATTAAGTTTTTGGTGTTTATTTTACTTACGCTTTCATAATTAAGAGCAGAGGATTTTTAGAGCTTTTGGGGCTGATCTGAACCTGTTACATCATCTGTATTTGGAGAAGATTTCGAACCCCTTTAATCTTTTATCTTTTATGCAATCTATTATTTCTATGATTATGTTTTCATCAATCATGTCTGAGTAGATTCCTTGTTAGGTTTAGGGTTTCTCACATAGGATTTCATGACCTGCTAGACTTGTTCAATTTCAGTTAAGGATTCAAACTATATCTGTTCTTCAATTTAATTGTGCTTAAAGCTAGTTCTAACCTGATCAATTAGAATCTAGATCTTAGGTTGCTAAATACGTCACGGAAGTGGGGTTTAGGAATCTGAACTAATTAAATTGGGCAATTAAACTTTGCGCAAACGGAAGTTTGGTTTAGGATAATTGTGAACATATCAAACCTGGAATTAAAGCTGGTTTAATCTCTTAGTTCTCGCAAACGAAAGTTTGGTTTGCTGCACTTAGACTTAGAGAATTATCGCAAAGGAATTTGGTTAATTCTATATCTGTGTTTTGAGTTCTAGAACTGTGCTTAATTAGATCCTTGCTGAATGAACTGTCTGCTTGTCTGATTTCCTGAGAACGCCCTAGACCTAGCGCTCTTAATAACTTGCTTTCACAACCAACAATCTTTGCTATCTGCTTACTTTCTTGCATTGATTTTAATTCAATTACATTGCTTTCTTCCTAGTTAAATTCCTGTTCTTGAGCTATTGAACACCGGAGTCTCTGTGGATTTCGATACTACATTGATATTGCTGTGCACTTGCAGTTTAGTATAGGGATTAATTCTTGACCTATCAAGTCGGCTTCGGCCTTAAGATTAACAAAGAACAGTTTGACCCACTTAAGTTTATTTCTCACCTCGTAGTTCGGACTTCTCTGATCGTAACCCGACTTTCCAGACTAGATCAAAATTCCGCAACAACACCATTGTGACACCTAACCTATCCAATATTAAATATATTGCACTTCTCCTTCTCTTCTTAGTTGTCAGGTGAACCATGCCGTGTTATCAAAAGAGGTTCAATGTATTCTTCCATTCATGCAACAGATGACACATAAAACATCTTTTAAAACATGTTTTACTAAGTCCAAAGCACCTACATGCCTATTTCTTCTAAGAATAATATTAATTATGTATACTCCAATACTTGGTGAACAAGTCTCACTCACCTCTTAATTATGTATACCCCAGTTCTAAGAAAAAAATCATTTCAAAAAATATTATTACAAAGTGTAATAATTCTTCAAAAATAAACTTTTGAATCATTTATTTAAATTAAATAATTCCTCCCATTAAAAAATATTTTTAAAAATAATTTTTTATTTATCCAGAGAGGGGATATTACATTCTCCCCTCTTACAAGAATTCATCTTCGTTCTGAAGGTGTTATGTCCCTTTATCAATACACGTTGCTTCCCACTGATGAATTTTCACTTTGCTTCGAGAGAACATTCCTTGTTTTGACAAATATTAACTCTGCTCTCAATACTCTGCGTGTTGACTTCTAAAATCTATCTTATCCATTCAATAGATTAACTTTCTGACTGATATTGCTCCATTCTTGATAAACTCCTTACTTATGACTCGGCTTTGTTTTCCCATAAACTTCCGACTTGCTCACTTGAACTCCATGGGCTTCCTTCGAGGCGATCCGATCTTTCTTTATCTCCCTTTTTAATATTGGTTTCATCCTATCTAAACCTCCATTCTTTTGTTTCCTTTCTAATCATACTCCCTCCATCTCTCGACTTCTTACTTTGATCCCTTACTCATCTTGCCTTCTTGATGTCTTAGTGCTTTCTTACTTGCTTGCTTCGCGGTTTTTAATCAGGTTTAAAAGTAATGCACTCCTTGCCTTAGATGATTTCTCTAATCCTTATGATTTCATTCCATCTCCATCTTACCTTTCGATAGACATTTTGCCTTTACTGATACTTCATCATCTTTTCTTGAATATGATGATCCAGTCCTTTGTATCTATCTTGTCCAATTGATAGATACTACTTCTGAAAATCTGATCTTCAATAATTCTTATTCTAACTGGGTTCAATACATGTGTAATGTTAGACACTTCCGTTATACAGCCATCAATATATGTTCAAACAACAATAAAAAAATGAACATGCTTGGCTGATTATCGATAGCGTATAATTTCAATATCGACCACCCTTCATAAACGATTCCCCAAATATCGTAAAAACTAACTTCTTCTAAAACCATTAATGGTTCCACATTGTCCTCTCAGTGAACCATCTTTGTTTCTTTTCTAACCCATCTTATATCTTCTTTCATTTTTCACCTCGTCTACGAAACTCAAACTTTGATCACAATCGACTTCTCAGACGAACTTCTGAATCTTCCTCTTAATACCACTCCAATTGATCATTGTCGTTGATGATTTCTCCAATCCAGGCGATTTTATTTCCATGTATATTTTTACTTCGCCATAACTGCCACCTTCCAAACCTCTCTCTTTTGATGATCTTTCCTTTTGTAACAATCTTAACGTTTTGGTAAAATTTGTTTGCTTCCATTCTCTGCCTGACCAATCGTAACAATCTCCTTCATCTAGCATGCGATTTTTTACCTCCCTTACATCCCTTGAGCTTTGATTCTATATTACTTCTCAGATGACGACAAACTTATGAATCCAAAAATCTTCGTATTCTTCATAGGTTTGGGTTTGGTCTTGAGACTTAAACTTCACTCAACTCTAGAGTTTTAATATCCTTAATAACCTGATTACCACCACACGATGTAAAGCACTTATCCAAACCTCACAATAGAGTTAGAAGCTATGACTTTACTAAAAATTATAAACCTATGAAGTAATGTTATTTCCACTATACTATCATTAATTATCGGTCGTGCAACAATCAAACAAGAACATGCACGTCACGTAACCAATGGTGTATAGCTTCCATAACGGCAAACATAGGAAATTACTCTGTCCACCCCATTTATTCTTAACTGCCTACCAATCTTACCAACATGCCATCAAAATCAACTCCACTAATGAAATTCCTAACGCCACCAATGCAATTATATGAATTATATTACTCTACTGCATGTACTAGAAACTTCGATCCACATATCGCAAGTTTTTAAGTACCAACGAACCCAACTGTATCTTTCAAACTAATATGCAATGCATTCAAAACCAACACTTTATTTTTAAAAGATCAGTTTAGCACTCTACTTACCTCGTACGGGGACTAAAGTGCTAAAGGTTTAATGGAAAAAAAATAAATCTAGGGTTGACACCGCTCGCTTTCTCTTTCTAGATAGACTCCTCCGCTTACTGAACAATTGAGAGATTTAGGGTTGCAATGATCATTATGGTTCCGCCCTTTCCTCCATTGACTTTACGTGATGCGTATTTGATCCTTTGACTCCTCATTTTTTATTTCCCTCTAACTTTCTCTCAAATTTAATCTTGCATCACAGAGCTAGATTCATGATCCTCTGTTGCTATCTCGATTCCTCGACCTTCTTGGTGTCATTCTTCACTCAACTCCATATTCTCCTTTGATATTTCTCCATTTGAAAGTATCTTGAACTCTTGATTCCTCAGATAATATGCTTCTCGATCTATCGCTACCCTTCATCAAAACTCAAACCCAACCTCCACTTCGATCGATTATTGACAACTGCACGAACAAAAGATTAATCCTAACAACCTACCAGCTAGATGTGACCAAATTACCCTAAATGCCTTTGCAACTCTTTTTCATTCAAAAAGTATTTAAAATGTGAGTTCCAGAAGCATGGACGTAACAATACACTGGTACCACTCTTGTAACACCCCCTTCCTATTATTCCGCTAACCGACAAGCTGACCAGCGAACAATTAAACAAGAAAATGACCGTTCGAAATACGGCAGTCAAACGGCCAAAGGCTTTGCAATCCATACCGCGTCGGCGAGTTGTGTTGGACGAGACTAATCTAATATGAGAGTTACTAACATTGCAAATAAAAATACTTAATTTAATTCATAAAAATCATCATTCTTTACAATTTAAATAAATAGTCGAAGCAGCAAAAAAATAAATACCTAACCGGTTACATGTTATTTCTTTGTGAAATATCATATAACGGGTTAACAAAACACAAACAAAAGATTGGAAAACTGACATCACTATAGAACATGATGTCAACTTTCGAAACCCCGACTCGATCTAAAATACTCATATAACACTTTCTAACACCATGGGCCCATAATGCGAACTCGGTCACTTCCTCAGGAACATCTAGCTCTTAGCCCAACTGCATACGACTTGATCATCCAAGACTCCTAGATGTAAGAACAAAGTACTACAAATGGGACACCATTCTCTGTCCATCGATACAAGGTGACTCGGGATACCCCTTTTTATGATTTCCAAACTTTCCATTGGGCCCGACCCTAGGCCGTAATCTCGTCTCTTTGAGATCCGACACCTACCGGTGTCACCCACTTTGGTTAACGCCTGCTAGAACCATGCCCTGAGGGTACATGAACTAATCGGGTTCTCCAGAGGTTCCATCTGGAAGGAAACACTGGAATGCCTCACACACATGACTTGCGGGATATATCACATCCTAATAACACTTAAAAACTTTTAATAAACCCTATAACTTTTATGAACCCTACGTGGATTTATAAAGTCACTACAATACACAAGGAGGCTCACTAGGAAACTACCAGACCGATAAGGTCAACCTAAAAAATAACAATCCCAAAATATATACCCGTAAACTATCTCGCAAGTCCTATCAACACAACATCACCATTAACTCTTACGCAATCCATAACGCAACTCAACCTCTCCGGTCCATCCCGGAATAGGTAACCACATCACAACAATTCCTCAATTTCTAACATTAAATTTACCAATAAAAATCATTCTCAAATCACTTACTTAGTTCCAATTCAATCCTTAATCTCAGTTCATTTACTTAAATTCAATTCAGTTAATTTTCCTAGTTATTTATTACATTTCCAGGATTACTCTATAATTTATTATCATCTAATAATAAATTAAATATCTAATAATTTATATATTTCAGTTAAAGTGTATTAACCTAGTCCGGTTATTAATAACTTCATATTTTTTTTAAGTTTATGATTATCTACTTCTTATATTAGTAATTAATTTCTTTAATTAATATCTAGGATCACTTATATAATTTCTTACTTTAAATCCATTCAATTCTATACGATTAATTAAATCTACGCTTAGCAATTCACAATTATTCAATAAACTCTACTACACAATCAACATGCCACTTTCAGAATTTAAACGTACAATGCATATTTATCCACCTATCCGGTTAATTTAAGTTCCTTTATTTAATTATCCTATTCCGCTATACATCCAAGGGTACATTTCTAGGAACTCTAGGGTTTATGTGTTATCGGATCTATATGCAACCTCTATCTAACCTAATGCAACAATCAATAAAGCATCACCAACTCACAGTACTTTCAACTGGAAGGCGGATGTGACCGAAGTATCTCTGAACCAAACCCTACCCGAACCTCGAACTCAACTCCTGACAACTCATTTGACGAACCCGAATTCAAACCTTGCCTCCACAGATGAACATAACCCCATCTACCATTTCTCTAAAAAATATGGTTTATCGGAAAAGTTATTACGTCAGAAAAAATCTCTTTTTTGAGAATATTCTGGCGTAACATCTTTCATTTCTCCGTCGTTCTTGTTTCTTCCTTTTTTCTCTTCTTTTCTTTCCCTCCATGACCCTCTCTTCCTCTTTCTTTCTTCTCTCCCTCTCTTTCTATTATTCTTTCTTCCTTTTTCTCTTGTCTCTCATTGATGAATGAGTAATGGAGGGGGACTTGGCCTCCTTTTAGAATGAATTTAGGTGAGTACATGAATGACAACTGTCACTCTTTCTTTCATCTTCAGCCATGATAGCATGCTGATAATATGGAGAAATACATTTCACCTTATTAATTCTTCTCCTCCTCGCCATACGATCACAATTAAGATATTATTCCACTTGTAAATCTCCATTTGCTCCAATGCTGAGATTTCTTGATTTTCCTTGACCACTTGATTCTCCAATATGTCCTCGAACATCGGTTAAATTTTCATCTAATTTCGTTCCATTTTATACTGTTCCGACTCCCCCGATTCGATTCGTTTCTCTGGTTCCGAGAAAAATCCATTTTCAGAAAAAATATTACAAAGCGTAATAATTCCTCAAAAATAAACTTTTGAAACATTTATTTAAAATGCAAAATTCCTATACTAAAATATTAGTTTTGAAAATAATTTTTTCTTTATACGGGAACGGGATATTACATTCTCCCCCTCTTACATGAATCATCTTCGAGTTCTGAAGGTGTTTTGTCCCTTTCTCAATACACAATGCTTCTCACTGATTATTTATCAACTTTTCTTTCCTTGTTTTTGAAAAATCTTAACTCTGCTCTCACTACTCCTTGCGCTGACTTCTGAAATCTATCTAGTCCTTTCGATATATTTCTATTATGACTGATATTGCTCCATTTTTTTAGATAACCATACCACTACTTGATAAACTCCTTATTTGTGACTCGACTTCGTTTTTCGATAAACTTTCGACTTGCTCACTTGAACTTCATAGGTTTCCTTCGAGGCGATCCGATCTTTCTTTCTCTCTCTTTTTAATATCGGTTTCCTCCTATCTAAACCTCCATTCTTTTGTTTCCTTTGTAATCAGACCCCCTATATCTCCCGACTTCTTACTTTGATCCCTTACTCATCTTGCCTTCTTGGTGTCTTAGTGCTTCCTTACTTGCTTGCCTCGCAGTTTTACTCATGTTTTAAAGTAAGGCACTCCTTGCCTTAGACGATTTTCTAATCCTGATGATTTCATTCCATCTCTATCTTAACTTTCGATAGACATTTCGCCTTTACTGATACTTCCTCATCTTTCTGATTATGATGATCCAGTGCTTTGTCTATCTTGTCCAATTGATAGATACTACTTATGAAACACCGTTCTTCAGTAAATTCTTACTCTATTTGGGTTCAATACATATGTAATGTTAGACACTTTCATTATATAGCCATCAACATATGGTCAAACAACAATCAAACAGGAACATGCTTGGCCGATTATCGATAGCGTATAATTTCAGTATCCATTACCCTTCCTAAGTGATTCCCCAAACATCTTAAAAACAAACATCTGCTAAGACCATTAATGGTTCCACATTGTCCTCTCAGTGAACCACTTTTGTTTATTTTTTTGACCCTTCTTATCTTCCTAATACCACTCCAACCGATCATTGCCGATGATGATTTCTCCAATACAGACGATTATATTTCCATGTATATTTTTACTTTGCCATAACTGCCACCTTCTAAACTTCTCTCTTCTGATGATCTTCCCTCTATGCCCATCTTAATGTTTGGTAAACTGTGTTTGCTTCCATTCCCTGCCTGACCCGTCGTAACAATCTTCTTCATCTAGCCTGTGAATTTTTACCTCCCTTGCATCCCTCGAACTTTGATTATATGTTACGTCTCATATGACAAAAAACTTATGAATCCAAAATTCTTCGTATTCTTCATGGGTTCGAGTGTGTCACGAGTCTTAAACTCCACTAAACTCTTAAGGATTTTTATATCTTTCATGGGTTCTGGTTCCGACCTTTCCTTCTTTGACTTATCGTGATGCGTCTTTGATCCTTTGACTCCTCATTTGTTGTTTCCCTCTCACATTCTCTCAAATTTAATCATGCTTCGCGGAGAGATGCAACAAACAACACAACGCTTTCCGAGCTGAAAGAGATGGTGGCCGCACTAAGACAAAGGACAGAAGAGACAAAAAGGCAAATAGCACTCTCACGGAGCAGATCAAGAGACTGAAAGCTAGGAACCGTACACGGACGACCCGAACGGTGAACTTCGCCCCAACCAGACGAAGGCGTTTGGACTTCTCGACATCCGGTGAGTCAGCAAGGAATCCATCGCAACACCGCGAGCAAACCGCGGGCGAACGAACTCCTCCGGCAATTAGACCCAATACCACAGATCCTCCTCCTGTGGTCCGAAGCAGAAGGTTCATAACGGCAGACGATACAGATAACTGGAGAAACGAGGACTCGATTCCGCCTGGCAATCGGACCGAACCACCCTCTGACAATGAGGAAAGGATCGACGCGGATCGATACGTCCCAGAATTAAGCGATGATGAACTATCAGAAGAAGAGGACATCGAGCGAACTCGCCCAAACGAGCCAACTGAACGACGAAGAAACAATAAACGGAGCGAGCTCGATGAACTCAGGGACGCACTGGCTCAGACAACCGCGGAGATCAAAGATGTACGGTCACGGGTTCATCGGGCAACAAGCGCCGCACCTGAAATAGATCGCGTCTTGGAAGAAATGCGAAAGACACCATTCAAAGCTCGAATCACTGGAACTCGGATTTACAATCCGGGCAAGCTCAAAATCCCAATCTACGACGGAACAACCAATCCGAAATCTCTTATGATGGCTTTCCGAATCGCGATGGGAAGGGCAAATCTTAGCCGAAGGGACAAAGACGCTTGTTTCTGTCTCCTGTTCATAGAACATCTGAAAGGAGCGGCCCTTGAATGGTTCTCTAGACTAGAACGCGATTCCATCCAAAACTTTCAACAGCTATCGGAGGAATTCATGAAGCAATACTCGAACTTCATGGACATAGATATTTCCGACGTCGATATATGAGCCTTGATTCAAGGCAAAACAGAGAGCTTGAGGAAATTCATCGAACGATTCAAAAAGGTCGGCACCATAATCGAAGGTTTAAGCGACAGAGTGGGCATCGACGCACTAAAGAAAGCACTTTGGTACGAGTTGGATTTTAGGAGGGATATCTCACTAAATCGACAGCAGACAATGGCGGATGCTTTGCACAGAGCAATAGACTTTATCGTCGACGAAGAGGAAATGAAGGTCTTGTCCGAGAAGCATATGTCTAAAAAGCAACCAAGCAAGGATACTCGCCTATCAGCAAGCGCAAGCAGCAAGAAACGAATCTCGAAACCAACTAGCAGCTCGCGGCATGAGAGAATGGTTGGGTCGCAAAATTACTAGATCGGCTCGAATGAACAGGAAGACATGTCGGCCGAACAAAGGAAGAGTTCGTGGAACACATGGACAAGGAACCCCAGCGCCAACGATGAGAAAGCATTCTGCGATCACCACCAATCTTACGGACATAACACTGCCGACTATCGCATATTGGGCATTAAACTCGCGGCAAAACTTGTAGCTTGGGAGGTAGGAGATAAGATAAGTTTGAAGAATTTCGATGATGGAAAGATCGAAAACCAGTCAAATAGGCCAAGCAAGAGCAGCAACCCAAACAGAAAGGATCAAGAACAAACGCACCAAGAAGGACAAGCCGCAATCGGCTATAACAAGCGAAGAAGAGGAAACGACGAGGATCCTCAAGCGAATGGCCGACAAAGGATAAATATGATCGTGGAAAGGCCGCAATATCGCCCAAGATCAAGGCCATCTACCGATCCTTATCCTCCATGACCATGGGGAACAATCGTACCGAGGAGAAACGCCAAGCAAATCATGTCGAATCGTGGCTCAAGTCGCATGATAACATTCGACGACGTGTGGATCTCGAAGACCAGTCACCCAGGCAACGAACCCCTGGTCGTGGAGTTGATCATCCAGAATCGTCGCGTACCCAACATACTCGTCGACACCGGAAGCTCCGTGGTCGTAATCTTCTGCTAAACTCTTAAGAGAATGGATGTAAGCTTGAATGAGGTGACACCTTCCCAGTCATCCTTAACAGGATTTTCCGGAGACACCATAGCCACCTTCGGAAAGATCGAGCTGCCAAAAATCGCTGGGGGATCTTCAAAGTCATCGATTTTTCGGTGGTAGATCGCCCAACGATCTACGGAGCGATTCTGGGAATCCCATTGATTAACTCCATGAAAGCCGTTTCATCAACTTATCATCTATGCATTAAGTTACCAACCCCTTCTGGAATCAAGAAGATCTGGGGAAGTGAAGAGCAGCGGATCCCTGACAGCTCCCGGAACGATGAATCAGGCCATCGGATGGATGCAGCGGAGAGAAGTTGTCCACCTCGCCCAACGGACGATCATATTCGACATTTCTCCGTGGGAGATCTTGTCTTAAGAAGAGTCTTGCGAAACCGGCACTTCAGAACACCGGATCGGATTGGGAAGGACCTTACATGATCACAAAAGAAATCCGCCATGAAGTGTACGACCTCGAAACCATGAACAACACCAGGATAGTAAAAGGATGGAACACGATGCATCTGAGAAAATTCCGCCACTAAAGACTTCGAAACGTCAAAAAAAAATATATAAATATATTATGAAGCGCTTTGAACTATGGGACGGCTTGATCCCCGAAAGGGGTACGTAGGCATCCGGTCTTTTGATCGGTTCAGCTGTCCCCCCTCTCAAAAGAACCAGCTCGGAACTTCCGAGAAAATCAGCTAGGAAAGCCCAAGCTGGTCAAGCAAGTCAGCTCGGAACATCCGAGCGAATAAGATAGGAAAGTCCGAGCTACTCGAACAAGTCAGCTCGGAACTTCCGAGCAAATCAGCTAGGAAAGTCTGAGCCAATCGGGCAAGTTAGCTCGGCACTTCCAAGCAAATCAGCTTGGAAAGTCTGAGCTAATCAAACAAGTCATCTGGCACTTCCAAGCAAATCAGCTAGGAAAGTCCGAGCTAATCAAACAAGTCAGCTAGGCACTTCCAAGCAAATCAGCTAGGAAAGTCCGAGCTAATTAAACAAGTCAGCTTGGCAATTCTGAGCTGACCACTCTCCGCGGAAATTTCGAGCTCACCACTCTCCGCGGAAATTCCGAGCTGGCCACTCTCAGCGGAAATTCCGAGCTGGCCACTTTCCGCGGAAATTCCAAGCTGACCACTCTCCGCGGAAATTTCGAGCTGACCACTCTCTGCGAAAATTCCGAGCTGATCACTTTCCGCGGAAATTCCGAGCTGACCACTCTTCTCGTAAATTCCGAGCGAAACGCTCCTCTCAACCAATGACAAAAGTTCTCCAACTAATGTCGAGGCATATTCGGACTACCTTCAGGACACTCATCTCATACAGCCAATTTACTCAAACAACTCCGGAGAACATATCATAGTTGGAAGCACGGCCCGTCCGCAAAAGTTCAACTCCCTGACCATACGCTTGGAGTCGTCAAGTAACGAAAATAAACCTCTTTCTCATTTTCATTTAATTTATTTCTCTTAGATCAAAATTAGGATATAAACTTTGTAACTTAGAATTCTTCTACTATTACGTCGCATGCATAATTGTTAGAAATAGTCCATCCCGTCTGCTGAAGGCCGCAACAGACAAAGACATTCATCCTTTACAGATATTAGCCGACACGTCCTATATGGATTGAGGCTCTGTACATCCAACAGACGGATAAAAGCGCGCTATATAAATTTTAAATACCGCCAAGGTATGTTTATTATCGGCGAAGGTAACATAAGTCGAGAAGTCGATAGTAATACCTGAGAACGGGATGTCGATAATAGACCCCAAAAATCCAGTATGACGCTATTCAGCACACTGTTAAAATGACGTTTTAACCAAGTATATCTTGGTTCGGTATCTTTGAAAGGTGGGTCCTGCACATACCGGCTTATTTTCGATGGACGGAAGATGCGAAGGGAGAGTTTCGCGGAAAAACGGGATCAAAAATCCAAACCCAGTAAAACACAACACGCTGGTCTCGACAACGTCATTATTGAGTACACAACCGACATGGGACTGTAAGACGGGAAACCCCCACACTAGTACCGAAGTCAACCGTAAAACTCATAAACCCAGTAAAGCGCTTCCGAGCACATTGGTCTAATATTTATAGGTCCGCAAGAGAAGTATGCTTTGTTATTTCTTGGACCCAATTTCGAAACCCAGTAAGACGCTTTCGAGCACACTGGTCTAATCATTATAAGTCCGCAAGAGATGTATGCTTTGTTATTTCTCGGGCACAATTTCGAAACCCAGTAAGACGCTTCCAAGCACACTGGTCTAATCATTATAAGTCTGCAAGAAAAGTACGCTTTGTTATTTCTCGGAAACAATTTCGAAACCCAGTAAGACGCTTCCGAGCACACTAGTCTAATCATTATAAGTCTGCAAGAGATGTACGCTTTGTTATTTCTCGGACAAATTTTAAAACCCAGTAAGACGCTTCCGAGCACAATGGTCTAATCATTATAACTCCGAAAGAGGTGTACACTTTGTTATCTCTCTGACACAATTTCGAAACCCAGTAAGACGCCTCCGAGCACACTGGTCTAATCACTGTAAGTCCGCAAGAGGAGAACTCTTTGCTACTCCTAGGACTCAAAATACAGTAAAACACTCTCGAACTAACTGATTCAGAAGTTTTGGGCTAATCTGCTCGGAAAATCCGAGATAGGACTTAGAAATCCGAGCTGACCAAGTTGAAATGCTCGAAAAAACCGATTTGACAGGCTCGGGAACTCTGAGATAAAGCTTACCGGATTGGAGCCGATCAGCTCGAACCTTCTGGGTCGACCATGCCATCTTTTTGAGTCGACACCATCAAGCGGCTTCCAAGAGCTCTCGGAGAAACTAAGTGAAACTCGGCTGAAATGAATCAGAAGGCCATCACAACTTCTTACAAAAGGCAACAACCTGATCCGATGATTCAGGAAGAGGAACTTGAGGAATGTTTATTCCCTCGCCAGTATCGGTACAAGTTTCGGGAATACCCTCGCCCAGCGTAGGATCTTGACCAATCCAATCGTCAAATCCGTGAAAATCAAAGTCGGGAAGTTCGACCCCATCCGCAAGCCATGGAGAGATTGAACCATCATCTTGAATAAGCACGTCGTCAGGATGCTCGTCATCATCTGCGTTTCCGTCGGCCCCCGTCGCTCTGTGAATCATATTCATCTGACTTGCTCGGATAACGCGTTTCAGAGTAAAGTGTCGTTTCCAATCTGTACTCCCGTCGTGTAGTGTCCCGACAAGATCGACTAGGTGCAGTGGACACGTCAAGCAAATATCTCTCGCTGAAAAATTAAAACAAAACAAAAAATAGAAGATCGACAGGAGATAGGTATAAACGACGAAGACAACTAAGTCTGCTACCAAGTTTTCTCCATTTCGATATCATCAATGGAATGCAAGCATCTTCAATGGATGCCTCGTCGATCAAAACATAGAAAAAATGGTGCCGCTATTGATGATCATTTTTTTTCAAAATCCGAGACAACCATCCGATGTTGATAGGGCCTAAGGTAATGCTCGGGGCCGCGCCTTTTCGGAACCACATGCAAAAAGTTCTGAAGATGTAACACCCGAAGATCAACTTCACACTCGAAACTGCAGACTAGTATGCCGATCAAATGCCTCAAGCTTCGAGGAGTAATCTGCATGAGAGCCAATCCGTGGCGTCGAAGGTTACAGACGATGAGCCCATGAATCGGAAACCAGAGAAAGCATGGCGTGAAGAAGTATTCATACACCGAAAAGTACCCTTTCAGTGGAGAGCTAACTCGGTCACTGGGAGATGGTATCTTGATCGTCATGTCTTCGGGAATTTTGAAATAGCGCCGAAGTTTCACAATCGACTCTATCGAAGATAATGTCGAACCAACAGGATTCGGAGTCTACTTCTTTTTTCTCGAACGTGCCATCTTTGGCTTCTCCGGAGAGAGATCCCAACGACGCAAGGCTTCTTCCCGACTAACGCGATTGTCCTCGAACTCTTCTTTAATCGTAGCGCCACAACATTGACTGTGTTCCGAGAACATGGCATCTGCTGCGGCCGAGGGACAAGGCTGACTAGCACGAGACCTGGTCGACTGCCAAACCCCGGAAGACTCTCCTTCGGAAGAAAAATTAGCATAACCACGATTAGACGCATGATTCGTCATCCTTATGAAAAACGCCGTAAAACAAAAAGTTCAAGCTTGGAAAAGATCCAAAGCTTCTAAAATCACAAGAATGGAGCAGGAAATGTTGGCAAAACTCACAAAAGCTAAGAAAGAAGTTAGAAAGAAAAGTTACCTCAGAGTTATTTTGGAGAGAAGAATGAGAAATGAAGTGTGAAGAAGTAGATACTGATAGAGTTCCCTAAGGCATGAAACCTTGAAATGATTACACCTGAATCATTTTGTCATAAGCATGCTCGAGCGAATCATGATAGAACGGATCATGATTAGACATGGTGTCGGATTAATTATACACAGAAAAATCAATTGCGGCAGAAATACAACGTTTCAGACAATCTGTTGCGGCAAGGGCAATAACACAAAAATTGATTGATCCAAGTTCTTTCGGACAATTGTTTTCACCTCGAATACAGAATAACCTCGCCATCATCGCATTCGAGTCTGACGAGCTGGGGGCTAAATGTTGGGTCAAAAACCCCTCGGCGAAAACAATAGCCGAAAACAAGATCGGACAATCGGACACAGACAAATGTCTATTTCGGATAAACAGAGTTCCATATAAATGACAAGTTATACGAGGTGTCGACAACTTCGCCTGAATAACCTATTATACGAAGAGATTCAACGGGCGACATTTCATACGAAACGGACGACATTTCATACGTAGCGGATCGATCGGACAAACACATCTTTCGACATGGACTACGGATTAACGAAATGTCCGAACGGACAACAACCGAGCTAAACCAGCTCAGACCGAGCTAAACCAGCTCGGACCGAGCCAAACCAGCTCGGACCGAGCCAAACCAGCTCAGACCGAGCCAAATCATCTCGGATCTGAGCCAAACCAGCTCGGAAATTCTGAGCTGAACCAGCTCAGAATTTCCGAGCTGAACCAACTCAGCTCGGATTTTCCGAGCTAAACCAGCTCGGGTCCGAACTCATCCCTTCTCATTTTCCGATCATGATTCACTCCTTCGGAAGTTCCGAGCTGGATTCATCTCTTGGAAACTTCCGAGCTGGATTTTGCTTCTCTAAACTTTCCGAACGGATTCGGACAAACGGAGTCGGACCGTCCGTTCTCGGCCCATTCGGCAAATAGGTCAAGCCGCGGAAAGATAATTGCCGAAGAAAGAAGATAAACTCGAATAAGCGAAGATGAAGATATCTCCGAGCTAAAGAGGAAAATCCAAGATAAAAATGTAAATCTTATTGAAAAATGGAAGGAGATAACAACAGGAAGATTTCCGCAAATCTCGCGGAAAATATCCTCGAAGCCGACTTGCCGCAGCTATATAAGGAGATGGTGGTCATACGATTTAGATATAGAAAAAAACCCTAGCATCTAGACTTAAGAACTTAGCGATTTTCTTAAGCTTTTTTCGTTCTTTGTACTCTCTTTTCCTTTCCGATCTCATCAATAAAATATCCTCCGGGTTTACTATTTCGGTGTGTTTAATCGTGAAATTTATGTTCCCTAAAAGTTTGCTCTACAAGTTTTGACAGTGCGATTTCCGACTCTCACAGGGATATTACAATTTTGACATGTGTGCTTTCACGCTATCTCTTGGTAACAACTCTTTCGCCTAGGTGCTAGACTAGGCGGGAGCTAGGCAAATGTAACTGAAACATAATTTTGAAAAGATTAGAACCATAGGGATTCTATATAAGGAACGCTATCTCTATTTTAGTTGACTTTAAGTTGACTTACGATTTTCTCATCAAATTTTAGGCAGAACAACGAAACAGACATTCATGGCATTTGTTGTACCTGAATGGCCAGCTCAACTTTTGTTAATACCCCATCCGAACCTTAACCACTTTTCGAACCTCTTGGCCTTCTCTCTTGTTTTTATATATGTAGATATGTGAAAAAATGCCGGAGAGAGAGGAACGACACAGTCGTTCGTCACTCAAGACGAAGAACAACACCAACATTGAATGGATCTGAGATTTCCCCAAAAATCTTCAAAAATTAGTAAAAAATTGTGATTTCTAAAGATTCTATCCTAAAATGCGTTCCCAACCCAAAAAATAAAAGGAAAAAGGAAAGAAAGGGAAATAAAAGCCTACACAAGTTTTGGAGAATCAAAAATATTATAAAATGCAAGCTTTGGTTCGCATCAAGAAGAGTTTTACATTTTTTACTTCCAAACCGGAGAAAAAACTAAGTTTGGGGGAGTAACAAAGAGTGCAGAAAATTCCATTTTCTCATGCGGTTTTGTTCTATATTTAGCACCCTCTTCAAACTTATGATAACCCAAAACACTCTTAGCCTCACATTATAATAAAAATCCTTCTTTAGTTTCTAGCCTCGGTTGAACTGAATGAATAATGCTTTTGGTGAGAATCACAGGAAATATTGTAATGAACTTAGAGAGCTAGTTGACGATAATTTAGATCTTGAAAGGTTTGGAAGTTTTAAATTATGACTAGCATTGCATATGTTCTGGTGAGAATTTTCTAGGCTAAGTTCTTAGTGATGTAGTACGTAGTTATGGTTTGAAAGCACGGTTACTAAGAATTTGAGTTCCCATTCGATTTTACAGAACTACTTAGGTGATGTAAGCTCCAGGGATTGAAGCTCACACAAAACCGGAACAGGGACGCAAAGGCTGGACTAAAGTCGCTCTCCTTTGGACCACAGACGCGATAGAGATGGTGCACGAGCAGCTGGACAGAATCCTCTCTCTGCTTATGCGCTTTGATGGATTGAAGCTGGTAAGAACTCGGACAAGGAACAAGAGTTACTCACGCTGCAAAGGGGAAACCACATGATGCAAAGGAGCTGGCGGCCGCTAGGCTATTTTCGAAAATATGGGTTTTTGTTTCATTAAACGTGTCTTAAAAATAAAAGAGTACATGGCTTTATAGCCTAGTTTTCGAAAACCCAAAGAAAATAAAGACATGGGACTTAAGGCATTATAGAAAATAAGACAAAGAAATAAATAAATAAAAGCCTCTTGGTCGTGTGGAAGATGTGGGCTTCATGGGCCGTGCGTTATGTCTAATGAATCGGGCTTCGGGTTACCTCGTTAAGAACCTTGCAAAGAAAACCCAGTGGTAAAAAATCTTGCAAGGGAAAAAGAGTATAACCTTTGGCCCACACAGACAACATGGTGTAAGGATATTTCTTGTTATGCCGCTTCTACTCCTTTCACCCTTTGTCAACGGCTCCGATGGTGAAGATCACTGATGTGTCGTTGATCCTAATAAATGGCCAAATGGACGATCTTGGTGTGAATGTATGGTCATGGTCGGAATTGGTCTTTTCAGACATCCTCCGGGCCAACTAGTTTAGAAGGGGATGATCATGGTCCAACTGATCCAAGTTCTATGTGATGTCGTCTATGCTGCTCCTGGTGATAAGATGCTCCATGGCTTGGTCGAATTTCTCCTTGAGCCTTTGTTGGCCGGCTCGGGTTCGGGTTACTTCCACTATTGTCGGGAACGGCTCGGCTTGAATGGGTTTGTCTCGGTTTAACAGATGTCCTCATCATTCCCACCCTCTTGAGAAGGTTCTATCTTCAGAAGAACATCACCTGAACAAAAGAAGATAAATCAGTAACATTAAAGCTAGACGAAATGTTCAACTTACCTGGAAGTTTGAGTTTGTAGGTGTTGTAGTTGATCTTCGCTAGAACGTGGAACAGGCCGTATCCTCGGAGCGCAAGCTTTGACTGCCTCTGGTTCGAAAATCGCTCAGGTCATATGTGTAACCAAACCTAGTCTACGAGTTTGAACATGATTTCTTCCTCTTCTTGTCGGCATGGCGTTTGTATTAGGTTATCTTCTTTTCCAGGTTGTCCTTGACATTCTGGTGAAGGTTCTTTAAGAATTCAGCCTTGCGTTCTCTGTCTTCATTGATGAACTCCAATGGCGGTAACGGCTTAAGATCTATGGGCGTCTTTGGCTTAAATCTATACACAATCTCAAAAAGTGAAAGCTTAGTAGAAGAGAGGTTAGCATTATTATAAAAAAATTCAATGTACGAAATACAATCTAACCAATTACTTAAGTTTTTACCAACTGTTGCCCGTGAAGGGCTGATAGTGTCTGATTAGCGACCTCTGTCTGGCCATCCGTATTTGGATGGTAAGTCGTGGAGAATAGTAACTAGGTTCCGAGTTTCCTCCAAAGCGTCCTCCAGAAGTGACTTAAGAACTTCGTATCTCGGTCGGAGAAAAGGGTCCGGGGCAGTCTGTGTAGTCTCACTACCTCTCGAAAGACAATGTTGGCCGTCTCAGTGTGTCATTCGTTTTGCCGCACGGTATGAAATATGCCATCTTCTAGAATTGATCAACGACCACTAAAATAGAATCCTTTTGACTTATCTTGGGGAAACCTAACACAAAATCCGTAAGGATGGGATCTGGACTTTGTTTAAGGCATGTTAGGAATTGATAATGGCATAAAAAGACCGTAAGGATGGTATTTGGACTTTGTTTAAGGCATATGATGCACTTAGAGAAGAATCGCTCTATGTATTGTTTGAAATGAGGCCAATAGAATTGGTCGGATAGAACGCTCAAAGTCTTATCCATGCAGAAGTGTCCCATCAAGACGCCTCCATGAGATTCAATGACCAGTAGATCTCGCATCGATCCATGCGGGATGCATAGTCTCTTGTATCGGAATAGGAAGCCGTTGTGTACGTAGAATGGCCTTTTAGCTCCTTTACTACATTCCTCAAAAATCGCACCAAAATTAGGGTCAACATCATAATGTTCTTTAATTTGTTCGAACCCCAAAACTTTGGCCTCCATAGTGACGAATCGTCACTGACGATCAGGGTGTATCTACGGGATAGAGCGTCGGCCACGATTTTCTCCTTGCCCTTCTTGTACTTGATAATGTACGGAAACGTCTCCACAAACTCGAGCCATTTTTCGTGTCTCCTCTTAAGCGTTTTTTGTCCCCGAAGATGCTTCAATGTCTCATAATTGGTGTTGATCACGAAATCCTTGGCCAAAAGGTAATGTTGACATGTTTCCAACGATCTCACTAAGGAATACAACTCCTAGTCTAAGGTAGGATAGTAGAGAGTGGCTTCATTTAGTTTCTCGCTGAAGTAGGCCTCGAGTCGTCCTCCCTGAGTAAGCACTGCTTCGATCCCTAAACCTAAAGCATCACATTCAATCTCTAAATTTTTGCCAAAGTTAGGTAAAACAAGAATAGGAGCGTTAGTCAAAATGTCCTTGAGCTTCCTGAATGTGTCCTCCTGCGTGGGTTCCCATTTGAAAGAGACGTCCTTCTTGATCACTGCTGTGAGCGGTTCAGCTACGGTACTGAAATCTTTGACGAACCTCCGGCAAAAGCTAGACAATCTGTTGAAACTATGGACATGGCCAATGCTGGTCGGTGTTCGCAATTCCCGGATACCCTATACCTTCTCTTGATCCACCTGTAAACTTTGAGAACTAACAACAAAACATAGGAAAACAAGTTGATCAGTGCATAATGTGCATTACTTAAGGTTCGCATAAAGGCCTTCTTGACGAAGAGTCTCTATTACTTTCTCAAGGTGATCGGAAAAACACTTAAATGTATATTAAAATATCATCAAAGTAAACGACCACAAACTTACTGATGTAGACTCGTAAGACCTGGTTCATGAGCCTCATGAAAGTGTTGGAGCGTTGGTAAGACCGAACGGCATGACGAGTCACTCGTAGAGACACTGATTGGTTTTGAACGCCATCATCTATTCATCTCCTTCTTTCACTCTCACCTGGTGATAGCCACTCCGTAGGTCGATCTTAGAGAAAACGGATGCTCCGTGCAGCTCATCCAACTTGTCGTCTAGATGCTGTATCGGGTGCCGGTACTTGATGGTGATGTTGTTGATGGCTCGATAGACGACACACATCCTCCATGAACCGTCTTTCTCGGGTTATAACAAAACCGTAAGGCACAAGGACTAAGGATTTAGCGTATGTTTCCTTTGGACATGAGGTCCTGAATCTGCTTCTCCAACTCCTTTGACTGCGTCAGGTTCATTCGGTAGGCCAGTCGGTTCGGTAGATTGGAACCGGGCACAAGGTCGGTCTGATGCTCAATGTCGCGGATCGAGGGCAGGCCGGCTGGGATTTTGTCTGGCAACACGTCCTTAAAACTTTCCAACAAATAAACCACTTCTCGGGGCAGCTCTAAGTCGCTAGTACCAAAGTGTAACGCCTCCTTAAAGATCACTGGTAGCACCTGCGTGTTCTGGCTAATAGCCTTAGAAACGGAACTTGAGGTGATGAGCAGGTTGGTCTTTCTGACCTTGCTATCCGTTGCGAGTTTTAGTTGCATTTCATGGATCTCAAATTGTGTGAGCGGTGCGAGCTGGTACTTGTGTTTATCGTGGCTGAACGAATAGTGATATGTCTGTTGTGTAGTGTATCCTTTTCAATATACCAGGGGCCGGCCTATAAGTAGATGACTAACTTTCATAGGTACGACATCGCACACCACATGATCATTGAACTTGCCTACGCTGAACGGAACAATGACTTGATCTGCTATTCGTATCTGTTAGAATTTCAGAGGCATCCATGAGGAAGCTCTGATTATCAACTTAGGTTCATGAGACATCCACAGGGAGCTCTAAACTAGAATCATAAACAAGTATAGAAATAAATCAAGAAGAAGATGAAATTGATTATGTTTAAAGAAAGAACAACTAGTTTGGTCTTAGATTCAACCCTATTGGGCTTTGTACTCTAGAGAGGATTTAAGCCAGTAATCTAATGTTTAACAGGAGCACTTTAGCTATATGAAAACAAATCCAGGAGCTTAAAAACTCATCAAGAGTGTTTACTCATGAATCTGGACAGAATCAGTAATTAGCAAACTGTTATCCTAAAGAGGAAGAGTGTAAGAGCCTAATGTGTTCTCACACTTGGATTAGCTATTGAAGAGCTATCCAAGCATGGTCTTAGGCTTCCTTAGCAGCCAAACCGTGGCTCTTACTGAAGCTACATTGTGTTGCACTCAAGAACACAATGAATACAAAATACAAAATCAATATGAAGAGAGAAAAGCCTTAAAACAAGTTTATGTGTATCAAATGATTTCTATATTTCTGTATTTATTGCAGAACGTGTTACACCTCTTTATATAGAGGAGGAGAACATAAAGAAGCCCTAAATGGGTTTACATTTCGAAATAAGCTTCTGGGGGAAGAGGAAACATTTGAATTTGAATTAGGCTTCTAAGAGAAGCTTTGACTAGTCTGTTTTTTCTGTTCATCCGCGGGTACTGTTCACCCTTCCTCTTATCTTGATTCCTTTCACTAATGTACTCAATTGGTCTTTTCTTGGGCTCCAATTTCGTCTACCTTAGCAGGCTTGAAGTAAGGATGAGTTTGATGCAGACAATGTAGAACTGGTTTCACTAAACCACAACCTTGGTCTTCCCTCTTGATCTTCCACCTTAGCTGCTCTTCTAGTCTGCCTTGTTCCGGTCTGTCTCTCTTCTGGTTTACTTCCTCTTGAAGCATCCACATGGATCAGCCATTTTCTGGTCAGCTTAGATCAGCTAGGTTGGACTTGTCAATCGGTGGATACCATTGGTTTCTCTTCATTATTCACCTAATAACAAACCAGCCTTCTTCTTATTCATTAGGCGCCTTGGTCTTCTCTTTATTCATCCCAAGGCTTAACTCTTATGCTCCTGATGTTGACTTCACTTCAGCCTCCTTAATGCCTTCACCTTAGCTTTGGCTAAGTGATTGATCCATCTTGGGCTCTTGATGTGCAACACCAAAGTTTTAACAACGAGAGAGTCTCGGCTTTGTCTTTATGACTTCAGCCTCTCCTCCTCCTTTCCATCTTACTCTCTAATACTCCACCACAAGCTTGGTCATCGGGACGCCAAGGAAAGAGGACCAAAGGCCAAGCTTGTAGCTGCGGGAGATACCTCATTAAAAACCTCCTTAAGGAAAACCTCTTTGGGGTAAAACCTTAAGGATGACAAAAAGAGTATAGCCCACAGGCTCAAGATATAGCTTGACCCTGGTTTGAGTGTGTAGGATTGGCTCCTCCATGTTTTGAAACACCATCCATTCTGCCCTTCATGACTTAAGCTCTTCATGCCATCCAATCCTTCTTTTCAGTATTCCATAGCATGACTCCTCCTCTTTAAACCTTCACCAAAAGATTTAAAGAAAAATTAAAGTATATGCTAAGGGTTTAAGACAGGAATTAAACATGACAATAGAGATCAACAATTTCAGCATTCAAACCACATATTCAACAAGTTTAACTTAAATATTCAACCGGTTTGATATTCAAGCAAGCTAGTCATGGAAATAATGAAATGGTTAACAAATTGAAAAGGGTAAGAGTTTAGAGAGTAGCCTGATTAAATGAGTTGATGTTTGGATTGATTGATTGAACTCCCCCGTCGCACACTTGACTTGTCCATGGCTTTAAACCATGACTTCAACATTGTGCAATCGGTCTTTGCACATCCAATCCTCAAACACACTTGCTCTTGGCGCATCTTTAAGCTCAGTAGCTCATCTTGGAGCCATTAGTAGCTTTAAAAACGTGTGTGGCTCATCAGCCTTCATAAGGAACAAACAAATGGACAGTTTATGAACCGCCATTTCTCTTTGGGAGATCCTTCATCACTGAGTACATCCACCAGCTGACTATCAACCCGTATGGATGATTCCAACACATAGCTCACTGGTTTTGTTGGAGACTTCTTTAGCTCCTCAACCACATAGCTTCAACATCATGATGAACCGTCACTTAGAGTCTGCACCAGCTCCTTTGTGACTGATCCTCACTGCCCAAACACTCGTCATTCCTCCTAAGAACACCAAAACACAAAACAATACTCAAGCAACACAAGTTTGATCAGAACCAATGAGCTTGATTTAAGTTTCTGTGAAAGAATAAAAGGGGTTCATTAGGAAAGAACTTTAGAGAAAGATTTAAGTAACCAGAAGTATGGGATGTCAAACAACTCATATTAAGAGTGTGTACATTAGAGAATGAGAATATGTGATTTTGGAATACAAAACTCAGATTAAGAGAATGTAAACCAAAATCAGAGAATAGTAGAATTAGAGAATGGGAGAATGTGTTTCAGGTTCAGGGACCAAGTCTGGTTCAACATCCAGCTTAGTTTAACTCATAAACTTGTTTCAGGTTCAAGGACTAAGATGGCTTAGTATAACTCAGAAACAAAACATGTTTAAGGTTCAGGGACTGAGACTCTTGCTCAGTTTAACTCATAAACATTTCAATGGTTCAGGGTCTGAGTTTTCTCAGTATGACTCATGAAACAAGCGAAAGCAACAAGAACCAGAGAAGCAAGATAGAAAGAAACAAAGATTTGCTCTTGTTCTTCTCTGATTTCGCTCTCAAACCAGATTGAGAAACAAGTCTTAAGAGAATAGAACCAAGTAAATCAGAAGCTTGATCCACAGAAAACATTGTGGAAACATTAGAATGAAAAAGGCAGAGTTTTGCTCCGCTCTAAAACCGATTTGCAGCCAAGAACATTGCTGCTCTGATACCATGTTAGAATTTCAGAGGCATCCATGAGGAAGCTCTGATTATCAACTTAGGTTCATGAGACATCCATAGGGATCTCTGAACCAGAATCATAATCAAGTACAAAAACAAATCAAGAAGAAGATTAAATTGATTATGTTTAAAGAACGAACAACTGGTTTGGTCTTAGATTTAACCCTATTGGAGCTTTGTACTCTAGATAGGATCTAAGCCACTAATCTAGTGTTTAACAGGAGCACTTTAGCTATATGAAAAAAAATATCCAGGAGCTTAACAACTCATCAAGAGTGTTTACTCATGAATCTGGACAGAATCAGTAATTAACAAAGTGTTATCCTAAAGAAGAAGAGTGTAAGAGCCTAATCTGTTCTCACACTTTGATTAGCTATGGAAGAGCTATCCAAGCGTGGCTTAGCAGCCAAACCATGGCTCTTACTGAAGCTACATTGTGTTGAACTCAAGAAGACAATGAATACAAAATACAAAATCAATATGAAGAGAGAAAAGCCTTAAAACAAGTTTATGTGTATCAAATGAGTTCTATATTTCGGAATATATTGCAGAACGTATTACACCTCTTTATACTGAGGAGGAGAACATAAAGAAGACCTAAATGGGTTTACATTTCGAAATAAGCTTTTGGGGGGGGGAAGAGGAAACCATTTGAATTTGAATTAGGCTTCTAAGAGAAGCTTTGACTAGTTTGTTTTTATTGTTCACCCTTCCTCTTATCTTGTTTCCTTTCACTAATGTACTCAATTGGGCCCTCTCCAATGTGGTCCACCTTAGCAGGCTTGAAGTAAGGATGAGTTTGATGTACACAATGTAGAACTGGTTTCACTAAACCACAACCTTGGTCTTCCCTCTTGATCTTCCACCTTAGTCGCTCTTCTAGTCTGCCTTGTTCCGGTCTGTCTCTCTTCTGGTTTACTTCCTCTTGAAGCATCCACATGGATCAGCCATTTTCTGGTTAGCTTAGATCAGCTAGGTTGGACTTGTCAATCTGTGGATACCATTGGTTTCTCTTCATTGTTCACCCAATAACTAACCAGCCTTCTTCGTATTCATTAGGCGCCTTGGTCTTCTCTTTATTCATCCCAAGGCTTAACTCTTATGCTCCTGATGTTGACTTCACTTTCAGCCTCCTTAATGCCTTCACCTTTGGCTAAGTGATTGATCCATCTTGAGCTCATGATGTGCAACACCAAAGTTTTAACAAGGAGAGTCTCGGCTTTGTCTTCATGACTTCAGCCTCTCCTCCTCCTTTCCATCTTACTCTCTAATAGTATCTCTGTATCATCTTTGAGCTACCTAAGCTAGTACGACCGCGGGTGTTTTGAGACTTGGAGACCAAGCTTGTCAACAATATATTTGCTAGCTACATTAGCACAGGATCCTCCGTCGATGATAAGCCTGCTGACCTTAATGTTCACGGTGCACCGGGTATGAAAGATGTTCTCCCGTTGGATCGTCTCGGGATCTACTAGGGCGCTGAGAGCTCTCCGGATCACCAACATATCCCCGATGTCTAGATATCTGATGGGAGTTCGTGGGTCGCACATCTCCTCGTCTTCTTCTTGCTCATCCTTTGACTCGTACTCGCCAACCTCCGTGACGATCATGATCCTTCGTTTCGGACATTCTCAGACCATATATCCTTTTCCTTGACATTTAAAACAAGTAATATCTCTAGCTTGAGAGATACTAGGAAACTTACATGCTTCAGAAAGATTGAACTTAGGGGCCTTGGTGTTTGAATTTTTAAACCGCGACTCGACTTCAACCGCCTTGCCTTTCTCGACTGCTCTAGGCGCGGGTGGCATCCATGCAGAGTTTCTCCATTCTCGGTTTATCGTCGCCGCTTTCCGCTTGTGTTCTGCTTGACCTAAATGCTCATGTGTAGTAGCTCGGACATGTCGTGGTACGTCTGGATCTTGACCTTCTTAACGAAAGGATCATGTAGTACGTCGATAAACTGGGCCATGAGAGTCTCCTCCGAGTTGTCTAACTCGAGTTGGTTATGTAGTTGCTCGAACTCCTCGAAGTATTCTTCCAAGGACATGCTTCCTTGCATCAACTTACAAAATCATTCCTGTAAGTCTCTATGGAAATGCGGTGGCATGTACCTTCTCCTTAGGCTGTATTTCATGGCGGCCTGATAGGCTCAGGTTTTAACCCTATACTAAACTGCAAGTGCACAGTGATGTAGTTGTAGTACTTAGGGTATCGAATCCACAGGGACTCTGGTCAACGATAGATAAAAACAGAAGTGATTAAACTAGGAGAAAGCAAAGATGATTAAACTAAAAGCAGAGCAGAAAAGTAAATCAATAGCAGGCGAGTTTTGTGAGCAAGGAAGCGAAGCGTTAAGTATAGGGAGTTCTCAGGAAATCAGGAACACAAGCAATCAATCAGTCGAGATCCAATCAGAAACTGTTCTAGAACTCAAACACAGATATAGAATTAACCAAATTCCTTTGCGATAATTCTCTAAGTTTAAGTGCAGCAAACCAAACTTTCGTTTGCGAGAACTAACAGATTAAACCAGCTTTAATTCCAAGTTTGATATGTTCACAATCTAATTAAACCAAACTTTCGTTTGCGAGAAGTTAAATTGCTTATCTAGGTTCTTTCTAGCTAAATTAACCAACTTCCGCTGCATTAATCAGCCTAACATCATAATCTAAGTGGCCAGTTCAGATTAAGCATTAAGAACAACCTAAACAAAGAACTAGCAGATATGAATCCCTACAGATTGATTTAACTATAGCTCCATGAAATCCCTAATGAGAATCCCTAAACTTAACAGGTAATCTACTCAGACATAATCATCGAAACAGAAAATATCTTGAATAGAAAACCAAATATCATAAAACAAAGTAAAGATCTGGGTTTCAAAATCCTCTCTCTTTCGAGAGCCGGATCAGCCCCTAACTCTCTCTGGAATAAAATAAGACTTAATGAAAAGCGTAGCCTAAACAATGGCTTAAAAACCCTTATATAATAGCTAAAACACGTTTTGGGCTTCTGTGTAAATATCTGGGCTTTTCTGCAAAATCAGCATTCTTCATTAAATCGGCGAGTCTGGCCCATTCGCATATGCAACGATCGATGCAGGTGTGCAACGATCGACGCAGTCTTCAAAACTGGACAGTGAACTCTGTCTCTCGGACCAAATCTCCAAAATACACCAAACAGCTCCAAAATCTCCACTTCTGCTCCAAATGTGTCTAAACCTGTAAACATACTAAAAAGACTCCAAAACATAACATAAGACTCGATAAATAAGGCATATACCATGGTTAAAACCGGTAAAATCCATGGTATATCAACTCCCCCACACTTAGCTCTTGCTTGTCCTCAAGCAAGTAAAGAACCAAAGTATAAGCGAAGAGGTTTGAAAACACAGAAACTCATTTCGTCCTAGGAACTTTCACAATCACATTCACTTAGTAAGCCACTGAAAACTTCCCTACAGAACTCAAGACCACAATATACTTCCCCCACACTTAGCAACTGTCCTAAGTAAACTCCACAATCACATTCAAGCATTCAAATTCACCCTACTGACTTCTGCAAGTATTTAAGTGCGGTCTCACCTAAGGAGTATCGATCAAAGGGCACATGGATTCTTACCTTATCAGCTCTAGACCACCATACTATCTTTCTCTAGTCCCTTTCTTCTCTTTCCCTTCTTTAACAACTGATTTTTCCCCACTGGGTATCATTTTATTTTTTTTATCAGTGTTCTTCCCGTTATGGGGTGTACTTTGGACACATTCCATGGTTGCATAAGAGATAATAGTGTTTGCTACTATTCCCATGGCCACTTCGGAGTTACTAACTCATCCCCAGTTTATTATCTTTTTTTTTTTTTTTTTTTTTACTTTATAGAAGGGGAGAAGGGAACTAAATAGGATAGGTTGACAGGCTGTGTCAGAACTAACAAGGGAATCCGACACAAAGTATACCAAGCCCTTAGGTGAGAAATCTAAGTCAGTATTAAATTGAAGTCAGTAAAAGGATCCTCTGATACCTGAAGTGATGTGGGTGTCCTCAGTAGGCTGATCTGTGTCTGGGTTTTCTAACAGTCATAGGCTCTGCAAGTCTGTCCAATGGTCACTTAGTTCCTGTTCAAGCGAAAAGTTTCCTCGAAAAATCATAGTTTCATACAAATTTTGACTCAATAAAACAAATTTTGAAAAACTAAGAAAACAAAAGCGTGCGTCAGTAGCTTCCTCCCCCACACTTAAACTACACTGTCCCCAGTGTAATCGAAGCATGAGCTCGGTGAAAGAATAATCAAATTGAAGAACAAACCGAAAAGTTGCAGAATACTTACCTGTCGTCGCCCTGCGTCGATCGATGCCACAAGGGTGTTGATCGATGCAAGGCGATTATCGCTCGCGGTTATGTAGATAACCGATGTCTGAACCGCAATCAATTCGTTAAACCGTAAATCGCGACTGCATCGACCGATGCACAATGTGTGTCGATCGATGCAATGCGATTATTCCTGTTTCCCTCAGCTCTGAACACACTTAAACAGAAAAATTAAAAATACCAAATCAAAACGAATGGAAACAAAAACAAAAACGAACCTAACAGTGGGTTGCCTCCCACTCAGCGCTTGTTTTTAGTCATTAGCTTGACTATTGGAAGAGATTTGATTCAAGGCGGTTTCAACAGAGACTTTGAATGTCTCTGTGAATATCTCTTCATCCAAGGAGGTGTATAGGCATTATGATCATGAGGCTTTCCAAGGAATGAGAAATCAGAATCAGGGCGGGAGCGAAGCTTGGGCGGTCTACTGCGTTTTCCTGCATTCAAAACAATGTGATCAGAAGGTTTAAGCTTAGGTGATTTGTACCTTACCTTTGATGCAGATCTGATGTTTAGGGCTTTCTGCTTATGAGCAGTTGCAGGTACTGAAGATGTTAGAGCAGGTTCAAGAGGAACTGCCATCTTCTTCTTTCCACTATCAGATACTGTAGTTCCACCAATCTGAACTTCTTCTTTCAGATCACCTTCAGTGGAGATCATCTTTTTTGCATGAACTCGCGAAGCTTCAACTGGTGGTATTTCATTCACCTTCTTATCCATCACTTTCATGCAGTTAGCCACTTCTAGCTCTTGTCTGGAAGGTTTAGGAACCTTAGGATATGGCACTGGGGGCTTGTAAGCTTGTTCTGGTACTGTTGCAGGTTTCTGGACATGTGTGCGTTTTGTGTCGATCGTTGCATAATGTGTGTCGATCGATGCAAGGCGATTCTGTTTCTCGAAAGAACTCGAAATTGCCGTCAGAATGGCGTGTCGATCGTCACTAAGGGGGTGTCGATCGGTGCATGTATCAGGCAGACAATATTCATCCAGAAAATCCGAGATTATGCTCTCTTCTTCACCTAGCAACTCAATCTCATCCCTTATGTTCACAGCATTGATGTGCAGCTTCCGTTCAGCTCTCTTAGCTTCATTTTGCCTCTCTATCGCTGCATCCAGCTCCTCCATATGTGTGCTCAAAGATTCAAGCTTCTCATTCAAATCTTCATACAAAGCATCCATCTTTGAGTTGAAGGACCTATCAATCTGTTGTTGTCTCTCAAGGTACTGCTCTATCATTATTTCCATTCTGCTCTCATGAGCTGTAGGTGCAGGCGGTACTTGGTAAGAAGAAACGCTACAACTCCTTGAGAAGGCATTGCCCTGTTGCTGGAAAGGTCCCTGAAAAGCAGATTCCTGACTGTAGAATTCATTCCCTCCAACGTAGTTGATACCTTCTTGCCCATACTTTTCAAGTACAAAACTATGCAGAGACTCTACTTTGCTCTTTAACCAAGTTATATGCGAGTTGTCAATCCCTGGATTGAAGAAATCATACATCTTCCTTACGATATGTGTCGATCGATGCAGGAGAAGCGTCGATCGATGCAAGCACGATGATGTGACGATCGACACACAGGACCGTGTCGATCGTTGCAGGGCGATTACAGGCGTACCTGAAACGCAAGAACAGAAAAAGAAAAAAAATTAGTAGCAAAAATTAAAAAACGAAAATCCTAGTCTAAACCCTAAGTTCAAATCTATCGAGAACTCAAAAGAGTCCCCGGCAACGGCGCCAAAAACTTGATAGGCTCAGGTTTTAGCCCTATACTAAACTGCAAGTGCACAGTGATGTAGTTGTAGTACTTAGGGTATCGAATCCACAGGGACTCTGGTCAACGATAGATAAAAACAGAAGTGATTAAACTAGGAGAAAGCAAAGATGATTAAACTAAAAGCAGAGCAGAAAAGTAAATCAGTAGCAGGCGAGTTTTGTGAGCAAGGAAGCGAAGCGTTAAGTATAGGGAGTTCTCAGGAAATCAGGAACACAAGCAATCAATCAGTCGAGATCCAATCAGAAACTGTTCTAGAACTCAAACACAGATATAGAATTAACCAAATTCCTTTGCGAGAATTCTCTAAGTTTAAGTGCAGCAAACCAAACTTTCGTTTGCGAGAACTAACAGATTAAACCAGCTTTAATTCCAAGTTTGATATGTTCACAATCTAATTAAACCAAACTTTCGTTTGCGAGAAGTTAAATTGCTTATCTAGGTTCTTTCTAGCTAAATTAACCAACTTCCGCTGCATTAATCAGCCTAACATCATAATCTAAGTGGCCAGTTCAGATTAAGCATTAAGAACAACCTAAACAAAGAACTAGCAGATATGAATCCCTACAGATTGATTTAACTATAGCTCCATGAAATCCCTAATGAGAATCCCTAAACTTAACAGGTAATCTACTCAGACATAATCATTGAAACAGAAAATATCTTGAATAGAAAACCAAATATCATAAAACAAAGTAAAGATCTGGGTTTCAAAATCCTCTCTCTTTCGAGAGCCGGATCAGCCCCTAACTCTCTCTGGAATAAAATAAGACTTAATGAAAAGCGTAGCCTAAACAATGGCTTAAAAACCCTTATATAATAGCTAAAACACGTTTTGGGCTTCTGTGTAAATATCTGGGCTTTTCTGCAAAATCAGCATTCTTCATTAAATCGGCGAGTCTGGCCCATTCGCATATGCAACGATCGATGCAGGTGTGCAACGATCGACGCAGTCTTCAAAACTGGACAGTGAACTCTGTCTCTCGGACCAAATCTCCAAAATACACCAAACAGCTCCAAAATCTTCACTTCTGCTCCAAATGTGTCTAAACCTGTAAACATACTAAAAAGACTCCAAAACATAACATAAGACTCGATAAATAAGGCATATACCATGGTTAAAACCGGTAAAATCCATGGTATATCACGGCCCAGGTGGTGATCTGCTCGTAACGATGTCGTCTCCGTTCGGAAACATCTCTGTCCCACCCAAACAATGGGTGGTCCGTAAGTTAAGCCTTTGTCAACGCCAACTTTTTTTATTGTTGTACGCGTAGTAGTCGAAGATGTACTCCATCCTCCGTTCCCATTCGATATATGCTTTGGGATTGACCTTTCCAGCAAAAGTAGGAGCTGTTAGTTAATCTCGTTTTGAACAGGTCGTTGTACCTTGCCGTCTCGCATTCGTCTGTGGTGCATCGGATCCCTCGGTTGGTTATATGCGCGATGGTCTTGATACGGCATAGGCCGTTCGTCGTCCATTCCGGGCATCTCAACGTATGTGTCCTCAGGTTGGTTGTGGACGTGCGCACGCTGGCCTCGCCAAGCTTGAAGGACCGGATGCTCTTACTTCTGTGGTTGAACAAGCGGTGGTGGGGGTGCCGGTTGAGGCGGGTCCAGCCGGTTCAAGCGTTGGCCGAAGGCTTGGATCGCTCCGAGAAGCTGCACCATGTCGACCGATGCTGCATTTTTATCGACCATTGTACTTACTACTGCACGCTTAACAAAAAATCAACTTAAAAGGGAAAAGAGGAATCAAGCAACAAAACATGAAAAATGGCAAAACACTAAGATGCAAGAATCGCAAAAATATGTAAAGATGCAACTAAAGTGAAAAATGCAGCAATATGGCCGGTTATTATTATTATTTTTTACTTAAACCAATCTCGATGAAGCTAATGCTGGTCCTAATGCGGTATCATATAAATGCGGGAATAAGCAAACCCAACAACATCAAACAATCGAACAATGCATCAGGTTCAACCTACTCCATATGAATCAATGGTCCGCAAGAGTAAAGCAAGGCCCTATGCTCGTTTTTCCTTTTTAATTTCGATTGTACAACTTAATAAAACTATCAACCTATGCAATATGAACAGAGATCAACACACAAGCAATTTAAACCGCAAACACAGAACTGAAAAGATCGAAGCAAACTTCAACAAGCAATCGCCTATGACCTATATGCAACCGGTTTCCAGCTTTGACAAGTTCTACTCGTTCTCTTCTCTTTTTTAATGATGCAAACAGAAAGAAAATCTAATACTCAACTAACTGATAACAAGACCAACTAACTTAACCAAGTAAAAACAATGAACTCAACCACACAAACAAACAACTAACTCAAGCGATGCTAAACCGTTGCAATGATCCTATATGCGGCCGATTTCGATCAAACAACTTAACAACTCATTTTTTTATTTTATGCTACTTAAACATGCAAGCTAACAACCTAGATGAAATATGACAGAAACACAATCACATAGTTTCAAGCTAGAACCCTAATGTGGACATGCGGCCGGTTTTCAATTTAAACAACCTATCAACTCTCTTTTTTATTTATGATATGTGTTAGAATAGGAATATTCTCGTAGGAATATTTCCTTTCCTTTAGAACCGCATATATAAAGATTACATAAGATATGAAATCTTGTAACTATATAATGATTACCTTGTTAATATGAATATGAAATAACTAGCGGAGAATTAAATGAAACAAAGCTGAAACACAATTTTTTTAAAAAAATTCTAATGATAGAAACTAATAAGCAAATCACAAAGAAAAATAAAGAGAGTAAGGATAGAGTTGACTGTATGGTTTTAAGAGCCTAAGCTCTGATACCAAATGATGTAAGCTCCAGGGATTGAAGCTCACAACGAACCAGAACAGGGACACAAAGGCTGGATTGAAGTCGCTCTCCTTTGGATCACGGACGCGATAGAGATGGTGCATGAGAAGCTGGACTGAAGTCGCTCTCTGCTGATGATGTTTGATAGATTGAATCTGGTAGGAACTTGAACTAGGAACAAGGGTTGCTCACGATGCAATGGGGAAACCACAAAATGAAAAGGAGCTGGCAGCAGCTAGGCTATTTTCGAAAACAAGTGTTTTTATGTCATTAAATGTGTCTTGAAAATAAAAGATTACAAGGCTTTATAGCCTAGTTTTCCAAAACCCCACCGAAAATAAAGACATGGGCCTTAAGGCCTTACAGGAAATAATACAAAGAAATAAATAAATAAAAGCCTCTTGGTCGTGTGAAAGATGTGGGCTTCATGGTCCGTGCATTGTGTCTAATGATTCGGGCTTCGGGTTACCTCCTTAAAACCTTACAAGAAAACCAAGTGGGATAAAACCTTGCAAGGGAAAAAGAGTACCTTTGGCCCACAGAGACGACACGGTCAAAGGATCAATGGCTCTGATAGTGAAGATCATTGATGTGTCGTCGATCCTAAGAAATGGCCAAACAGACAATCCTGGTGTAAACGTATGGTCGTGGTCGGAATCGGTCTTCTCTAACAACCTCTGGGCCAACTAGTGTAGAACGGGATGTTCATGATCCAACTGGTCCAAGTTCTGCTCCTCCTGGTGATCAGATGCTCCATGGCTCGGTTGAATTTCTCCGTGAGCTATTTTTGGCCGGCTTGGGTTCGGTGCGCGTCCACTATGGTCGGGAACGGCTTGGCTTGATCGGTTTAGTCCGTCTCGGTCGAATGATGTCCTCATCATTATGACCATATCTCTATTTTGTTTGATGACAAAGAAATGTTTAAGCCTGAGGGAGTTTATATAACCAAGATTTATACCCATGTTTTAGGATACTTTAATAAGTGATCCATGTGTTTTTAAATGGTTTTAGTATATTTTATCCTATTTATAGTGTCAAGAATCTTTTCAAGAAACTCAAGCTTAATCCGAGTCAAATGCAGCAAAAGTCCACTTTTGGATACCGAGTCATTCCGTCAGAAGTTAAGCATCAAATGAAGACCTTCCACCGTCTGATCATCTTCAGATAGAGAGATCTACTAGCATCATCCTCCACTTCACATCACAAATATCAACGGTGCAAACTCAAGGAAACAGATACACAAAACATGACCAGGACCAGCCGAAACTAGGGCAACCAAGGCCCTGGCCACGACCAAACCTTCACTGGTCGCGGCTCAGATTGTCTCACTCGCGGCCGCCACACCCAATGCCCCATTTGGGCAATTCATCGATATTCAAAACCTTTTCCTTATTTTTGCACATCACACGTCAAAAGTTTGAGAGTTTTTTAGAGTTTTGAATAGTATATATAGGGATGTGCCCCACTCCTTGTAACACATACCATAAACCATGATTTATTTTATATTAGTTTTTATTTAGAGTTTTAGTCCTTTAATCTTTAGTTTCTTAGGTTTAGGGTTTATAAGTTTTAGGGTGCTCAAGAGAGTCCATAAACCTTTGACCTTAAACCTAATATGTCCTACTTAGCCTAAGCAGCTAGCCTATGGCTATGATATGCTACTCCATGGATAAGTAGTCCGTTAATTGGGTTTTACAAGGTAGTTATCTAAAACGAATCATATCGGTTAGACTAGGATTACTTAAACTAGACTTATGCTTAATTTCTAGAGTTATCTCTTTTAAGTTTGTTCTTAATGCTTGATTAGAAAATAGCTAACTCGAAGCTGATTATAGGACTGATAAACCCACAAGATTTCTGAATTTGTTAACCTGACCTAGCTAAGGAAATCATTTGTGTTGCAAGCTGCGAGAGTTGACTTGTACGCCACTGTGAATGTTTTGATGAACTTGATTTAACACATGATCTTCCTCTCGGCCAGCTGTGTGAGTTAACTGGACTAGTTTAAGAGATTAGGTGTGTAGTCCTATGAGAGTAGGTTAGATATAATTTTGTGTTAGAGTTTGTGGAACTTACTAGAAAAAACTAAAAAGTAAGTTAGACTTGTATGAATCATTTCGAACCTCTTTAGATTCTCCTTAGACACCCAATGCCTTCTCGTATAGTTTCATTTTCGTTTTATATTCTTTGCTATTAGATAATTAGATTACTTGACACCCACACAATCCCCCTTTGTCTTAGCTCTCCTCTAACCTTTCTTGACTTTGCAGATAGACATAGTTTCTTTGTGAATCAGCACCTTAAGTACAACAACGCACATTTGTGCACTTGAATACACAGGGTCTTATAAATTTAAAAGTCAATAGCCCTGAACAAAAAGGGTGCATCACTCTACCATCCCATTGATGTTTCTATGACTCGTCGTTCCTCCTCTTCTTACCAACATAATAGTATATGACACGGTCTTCCTTAAAAAGCCTTCTTTTTATTTGCTTACGCACAACCTTATCCTTTTCTTGAGCTTGCCAAACCCTGCAAGTAAACTTGCATGATCTAATGCCTCAAGACTAATTATCCCTCTATGCGGTAACTATGCATAATCTGAGACTTGCAATTGTACCAGTCAGCTCTTGAATATCTTCGGTCCCAGATATGTCGCTCATGCGCCGACTTAAGGCATTTGTCAACTGATTGTCGTTGTTCACACAAAAAAAGTCGACTGATTGTCTTTACCCGAATGATGAGTGATCACCAAATCATAGTATGCCAACAATCCGATCTATATGTACTGCAACCCTTTACCACTAGCAAAACACACAAAAACTATGCTTGAACCGTACTCGCTAGAAAATAACTTTTCTTCGAATCCATGGGATTGCTTCTCCCCCACTTGGTTCCAAACCAAAACGCGGATTGTCCTTCTCCTTGGTACCATGCTAACAGTAACTTTGAAAATGTAGCACAAAGACAACTTACCAACGCCCTTGTCCATCAGGTTCGGTTACACACTATAACATCCGATTTTTGGTATATGTAGAGAGACTTAAAACAATTTATTTGGATCCTATGTCACCAAAGTGCACTTATCATTTTGGTCATTTTTAATGAGAAAGCTCCATTGTGAAGCATGGTTGAGCTGGAGTAATTGAAGGATGGGTGATCTACGGGGAAGTAATTCGTTGTATCGTGCAAATGAGGATAAAGGACGGGGGGAATCATGTGGTGATTGCACCGAGAGTAAACAAGTGTTTAGAGCCTCCCAGACTAACAATTCGACCGTTAGACGAGGGTAGGCCCATGAGTCGAGTAAGCGTGCATGGGACCCACAGATGGGAGCGGTCAAGGTGTTATAAGTGGTATCAGAGCTGAATCTAAGGACATGTTTGGAATCAGTGAGGGATCACACTTCAAGGATAACGATCATGGTGCACAACAAAAGTGTTGCACATTCTGAGAGAAGGTGATTGTAACATCTTGGTTTGTGGTATAAAGGAGAGGTTAGAATTGATTTGGCTACCTATGTCACCAAAGTGCACTTATCTTTTCGGTCACGTATCCATAGAAAACTCCACTGTTAAAAATACTTGAGCTAGAGTAGTTGAAGGATGGGTAACCTACCGTGAAGTGATTTTTGTTATCGTGCGAGTAAGGACAAAGCACGTAGAAAGATCGTGTGATGATTGTAGAGACTGTAAACAAGTCTTTCGAGCTTCCCGGACTAACGCACCGGTCGTTAGACGAGGGTGGGTCCATGGGCCAAGTGAGCGGGCATGGGGCCCACAGACAGAGGCGATCGGGATGTTACAATTAGTTACTTGATTCTTTGGTGCATCATATACCCCATAAATTCATTGGTTCAAATACTGGAATTGGGGTTTTTGATTTTAGAAAATACATTTTTAGTTATAAACGTCATATTTGATCTATTATATAACTGACTTTTGCTATTTGTTATAAATTTATGTACTTGGTCTTTTACCATTTTATATGGTTTGATAAAAGTTTATTAATTTATTATTTTAAATGATAAAATGATTTTAACATAATTGAGTGTTATATATATATATATAATATTTTGTAACTTTTAGATTAAATTTTGTGGACGTAAAAGAGTTGTGTTATGAATGATATATATGATTCAGATTCTTTGGATAAGTATAGAGTGAATGCATATGTAGAAATAGTGTCCACAATGATTTTTCCAAAAACACTTGTGTATACTACTTTGTCTACGTTACTCATAAATTCAATTCTACAATAATATATCATTCATAGATATGCATCTACTGTATGGTACAATAATTAAAACCCAATGGTTAAGTATAGAGTTAATGCATATGTAATAAAAATTAAAGATATTTATTTCGTCTTTACTCAGTTAGTATTCATGATGCAAACCATATTGTGGAATGAGCATTTATGGGTACATAGAATAAATATATATAATGGATAAGTATTCTTGGACAAGTTGACATGGACATCATTTTACAATTTATCTAGGCATTGCATGAAACAAGAAAAAAATCTATCAATGGATTAACAACCAATCTTAGAACAAATATAGTTACGAGATATTTTATAAGATAACATAAGTGCTATAGATTTAGATTGAGAGTGGTTTTGACATTGTGTTATGTATATGTTTTGTGCACATTTTGTAATTCGTAAATTGTGAAATGGTGCCTACGGTGGTTTTCCAAGAATACTTGTCGATGTCCACGAATACTTGTTCATGCTACTTTGTCCACGAATACTTGTTTATGATGTTTTGTACAAGTTACTTCCTTATATACATATCCACTATATATTTATCCACTATGTTTGAAACGTATGTACCATTTATGTCACAACTTTTTATCGTCCACAGATTTGACCCAATATTTAAAAACTATATTAAAATAGATACCATAATATAAAGAAAAAAATGATAATTTATAGTACCAAAAATGTTGTTTTATGTTTCTCAAAAATTTATCAATATATTAAATTTAGTGAAAGTAGAATAAAATTAAAAAAGTAAAAAATAAAGAGAGAGAGAAGAAAAATAGAAAAAGTTAAAAGAAGAAAAGAGGTTTGTTTTGGGATTCCATGAGGCAAAAATGCTTTAAAATCAATAAGTGCCTTATTTTTTTTCCTGGCAATAACATATAGCAGAAACCTAATGCTCAATAATCTATGATGGTGGCTCATGGCCAACATAAATACTACTTGACTGCCTAATGTGGACTCTCCATGCAAGTCTATCGACAGTCATATTGCTTGTGCATGGGATATGCTTGAGATTTAATGTCATGAAGAATTCATTTATTTGTTCGAACTCCCACAGATTTATCAAGAAAGCTGGCCATTCTTCTGGTTTAGTCAGTATATTTACCAATTCCGGACAGTTTGTTGCAAACGTTATATGTATTTGTTGGAAGAACTGCATATATTCCATGGTCCAAATCAAGGTTTCGAACTCCGCATGAAGAGGAGAAAAACTTATCCTTATACTCACAGCCCCCATAATAACGTTTACACCTTCCTCGCAAGAACTGTACCATCCTTGCCCTGAAAATAACTCGCCTAATTTCCAAGATCAGTCAAAAAAACACAATTTTCCATGTTGGTCTACATTATTTTCGGAACAAGGTTGGTCGTTTTGGTGTTCCGCCGCTTCTTTTGGCCCAGATAATTGGGCATCCGCCCATGTTGGAAAATCTGCTTCCGCCAATCTTAGTTTATCTTGGCATTTTATTGTAAACCGTATCGTTCCTACTTTTCCATATAGACCATAACAACCTTGGATAAATATTTTTTGTGTCATTAGATGGTAACCTCAAAAACAAGTAATCCATATTCATGAAAACCGATAACGTGGGAAAATATGCTGGGTTTGATGGGATTTGTCTTAATGCCCAAGTCTGTAGAGCCGGTGGGGCAGTTAAATAAAATATGATTTATCATTTCCTCCTCTGCCCCACACCTTATACACTGGGTGTCACATTTTATACCCTTGCATTCAAATTATTTGTAACTAGTAAACAACCTGAAATTACTTGCCATGTAAAATGTCTATGTTACGGTGGACATCTTATCTTCCAAGTGAAAGCTTGTAAGCTTTTGACATTTGGTCCCAAGAACTAAGTGTTTGTGCCCTTATCCGGAAACTCTCTTTCTGTATGTAGTCTGATTTGACGGTATATCTTCCATTCTTCGTATAATGCAAACCTTTCGAATCTGGACGGTTTAACTTGCTGATCAGGATGCTCTTAATTATAACCACATCTCTAGGATAAATGATCATCTCCATCAGGTGTGTATTCCATACCTTATTGTGATGATCAATCAACTGATAAATTGTAGTTAGATTAGTAGATATATTTGATTTGCATGTTTTTGGTCTCGGGAAATAGGTTGGGATCTATGGGTCATTCCATATAGAAATGGATTCTCTTGTACCACCCTCTTAATGAGTCCTTTTTTAACCAAAGATCGAGATGATACGATACTCCTCCATCCATAGGACGCTGAATATGATCTAATCGAATCTAAAGGATATGTCTTCCAAAAATATCTTCTCTTAACAACTTTTGAGAAAAGTACATCAGGTTTTTCAATAAATCTCCACAATTTTTTTGTCTAACAAGGTCGTATTTATATCCGTAAATATCTGAAATCCAATACCTACATCACCTTTACCTCGACACAGTTTTTCCCAGGACATCCAATGCATACCTTTACTTGTACCTCATGAGCTCCACTAGAATTGAGACACACTACTTGTTAATTTAGTGGTCACTGTTTTTGGTAAACGATAACATGACATGACATAGTTAGGCAAGGCAGTTTCTACCGCTTTTATTAAACTACTTTTCCCCCTCTTTATAGAAGCTTTGTTGTCAATCCATTAACTCTTCCATAAATTATGTCTTGTAGAAAGCTAAAAATATTTATCCTTGCACCATATACTCTCTGTTATACCCAAATATGATCTCATTCCTCCCATAGATGCTATACCCAAAATAGTCTTAATTTCTTCTTGTATCTCCTTATTTACTTTATAGCCAAATTGAAGTGATGATTTCAAAAAGTTAATTTGTTGTTTTGAAACACCCTCATAATCTTTGAGAATCCTTAGGATTGTCTGACATTCATCCTTCTTTGCCTTGTATAAAATTAAGTTATCATCAGCGAATAATAAATGTGATATCGAAGGACATGCCCTTGCCACCTTCATTCCGGTTAAAATGTTCTCTCGTTCCGCTTTCTTTATGTTTGCTATCAATGATAGAGTGAAAATATATGGTGATAATAGATCACCCTGTCGAATTCCCCTCTCCAGAATAATGGATCCACGAGGCTGCCCATTGATGAGAGCCTTAAACTAATTGTGGTAATGCACCACATTATCTTATCTATACTATTAAAACAGAATTACAAATAAGAAACTAACTATAGTTTTTGATTTATTTATAATACGTACCATTAATATTGGTTAGCCGTAATATATTTATTCTCGAAAAGTTATTAATTTAAAATTAACTAATAATATTAATAATTAATATTTATTTTTGGAAAGTATTTAATCTATAGATACTTTTTAGAAATAAAATATTAACTAACACAATCGAAATAAAAATTATTAAGATATAAATTAATAGTATTTAATTTCTTTAAGTTTTAGTCATTTAATATTTACAAATATTAATATTATAAATGGGATTTACATATTAATAAATTAAAATATATTTTACATATTTATTTTATATCAATTAAATAAATAATAATTATATTTCCAAAATAAAAAAGAATCCCACATTAAAGTAAACCTATTTTCTTATAAATAATAGAGAATATTTTATATATAGTTTCTCTAAGTTAGAATAAATATTAAATAATTCAATATATTAATAAAATATTTTAAAAATATTTATTTATTTATTTAATATTTAATTTATATTATTGAAAAAAACTAATTAAAGCACATTTGAATAATTGTACGAGTGCTTAAAAACTAATTGTGGATCTCGCAAATTTAGGCGATACTTGTGCGTATACAATGTCTTTCTTTCACGGGTTATTGATATGATCAGAGTTTAATCCCTAGAGTTACACTGCAAGTGCACAGACGTGACTAGTAGTATATAGGGTTCGAATTCACAGAGACTCAAGAATCTTACGATAGACTGTAGAATATCGAATTAAGCTAAGCAACAACAGAGAATAAGCAATAAATAATGCAGGAAAGTAAATCGAACGGTTTTGAAATCAATCAGGCGAAGCGTAAGGTCAAGGGAGTTCTCAGGAAATCAGGAATACAAGCTAATCAATTAATCATGATCAAATTAAGAACCGTTCTAGAACTAGAATCACAGAACCATAAGAAACCAACTTTTGTTGCGAGTGTTATCTATGACTAGCAACCTAGCAAGCCAACTTTCGTTGCAAATTCTACAGATCCTAAACATGCATTAATCTCAAGTTCTTTCGTTCACAATTCTCCTAAGCAAAATTTCCTTGCGAATAGTCAAATTGCTCATCTAGGTTCTTTCTAGTTAATTAACCAATTGTCGTTGCTGAAATCAACCTAACATCTTATATTTGGGTAGCTAATTCAGATTAAGTATTAAGAACAACCCTAGATGAAGAACTAGAAAGTATGAATCCCTACAGATTGATCAACATATAATTTCTTGAAATCCCTAATGAGAATCCCTAACCCTAACAAGTAAACTACTCAGACATGGCAGATGAAACAAAAGACATGATGACTAGAAAACCAAATATCATAAAAGAAGTAAAGAAACAGGGGTTCGAAATCTCTTCTCTATCGAGTACAAGACCTGCCCCAAAACCCTTAATATAACAGCTAAACACATTTTGGGCTTTTTGTAATTATGAAAAACTTCTGGGCCAAGCTGCAATTTCCAAAATCTTCATTAAACTCGTGAGAGAACTCTGATGGGCTTTTGTGTCGATCGATGCTGATGCTGTGTCGATCAACACTCAACTCCAGTATCGGCTCTGATTTCTTCTCTCTCGCCTGAATGCTCCAAATAGCTCCAGAATGCGCCATAATGTCCAAATATGCTTCAAACGTAGCTAAACCTGTAAAACACATGAAAGGACTCCAAAACACACTAAAAGACTCAATAACAAAGACATATACCAGGGTCAAAAGTCCTAAAAACCATGATATATCAACTCCCCCCACACTTAGCCTTTGCTTGCCCTCAAGCAAACAGAAAACCAAGATCAGGAGAAGAAGTTTGAAAACTTCAGAAACTAATTTCATCTTCGAAGTGCTACACTCAGATTCCCCTTAGTAAGCCTCCTGAAAATGAACCTGCAGACATCATGACCAACATGTACTTCCCCCACACTTAGCAACTGTCCTAAGTAAACTCCACAATCACATTCAGAGCACTCAAATTCACCATACTAACTTATGTAATCTAATAAGTGCGGTCTCACGTAGGGAGTATCGATCAAAGAATACATGGACTCTTACTCTGTTAGCACTTGACCACCAAACTATCATTTTCCGGTTCCTTTCTTCTCCTTTTCCTTCCTTAGCAAATGATTTCTCCCATAGGGAATCATTTTATTTATTTTTTATCAGTGCTCTTCCCGCATTGGGGTGTACTTTGGACACATTCCATGGATGCACAGGAGGTAATAGGGGTCTCTACCACTCCCGCGACCACTTCGGAGCTACTAGCTCATCCGCAGTTTATCTCTCTTCTTTTTTTTTACTTTAAGAAAGGGGAGAAGGGAACCATACTTGAACAGGTTTACAAGCTGTGTCAGAACTAACAGAGGAATCCGACTCAAAGTATACCAAGCCCCTAAGTGAGAATAATTAATTCAATATAAAGGTGAAGTCAGTAATGGATTCTCTGAATACCTGAAGTGATATGGGTGTCCTCAGTAGGCTGGTCTGTGTTGGGTTTTCTAATAGTCATAGATCATCTACGTACTCATCCAATGGTCACTCAAGTTCCTGCAAGTGTAGCGATCTCCTCAAAAAGTCATTGTTTCCTATTCAATTTGACTCAATAAACAGACTGGACTGACTCTAAGAAAACAAGAAAATGGTGAGTCAATAGCTACCTCCCCCCTACACTTAAACAACACTGTCCGCAGTGTTATGGAAGCTTGGGCTCGGTGAGAACAAGAATCAGATGGAACAGAAGAAAAAAGGGTCAGAACACTTACATGTCGTCGGCTTGTATCGATCGATGCCAGGGGGTTTCGATCGACACATACCGTTTTTGCTCGCGGTTTGGAATGAACCGCTGACCAAACCGCAATACATACGGTCTCAATTTGTGGTAACCCGCATACGAACGCTGGGTCGACCGATACACAGGACCGTGTTGATCGACGCAGGGTGATTCTGACTATTCTCACGCCTTGAACACACCAAAACAAGAAAATCAAAGCACACAAAATCAAAATGAAAAATGAAGTAAAAACAGACCTACTAGTGGGCTGCCTCCCACTCAGCGCTTGGTTTAAGTCATTAGCTTGACTATGGGGAGGAGATCAGACATATGGGGGATTCAACAGAGGCTTGGAGTGCATCTGTGAATGTATCCTCATCCAAGGTGTTGTATAAATAGTCGGATCATGAGACTTCCCAAGCAAGGAGCGAATGGAACCAGGGTGGGAGTGAAGCGTGGGTGGGATACTGCGTTTTCCTGCATTCACAGCTGATGGATTAGGAGATTTAAGTTTAGAGGAATCATACCTTTGATTTAGTGGAGGTGAGATGTCTGGAGCTTTCTTCTTATGAGCAGTTGCAGGCTCTGAAGATGTTAAAGCAGGTTCAGGATGAACCGCCATCTTCTCTTCTTCAATCAAAATCTCAGGTTCCACTTCAGCACTGAAGCTTTGTCCATCAATGGTGGATCTCTGCATCTTTTCCATCTTGAACTGCAAAGGCTTATCTCCCAAGTAGAGATTAATCAGAACATGTCTCACATCAATCACTGCACCAGCTGTAGCTAAGAAGGATCTACCAAGCAGCAGAGGATCATCCGGTTCAACCGCATATTTTAGCACTACAAAGTCTGTTGGAATCAAGTAGTTTTCAACTCTGATAGGAAGGTCCTCTAAGACTCCTTCTAAAAACCTCTTTGATCGATCAAAGTAGATGCTCTGTACCTGGATAAGAGATATCCTAGTATGCTTGAAATCCATCAGTCCCAATCTCATAGCCACAGAGTATGGCATGAGATTCACACCAGATCCTAAATCACACAGAGAGCGCTTGAATCAGTCCTTAAAGATGGAACAATCTAGCACAAAGACTCATGGGTCTGGAATCTTCTATGGGATCTGAATCAGCTTCTTATCCATCACTTCCTTGCAATTAGCTTCATCTAGCTTCTGTTTGGACCTCGTAGGGGCCTTAGAATAGGGTACATGAAGTTTATAGACTCGTTCAGGGACTGTTGCAGGTTTCTGGTCTCGTCTGCGATCAGCGTCGATGGATGCATTAGGAGTGTCGATTGACGAAGGGCGATTAAAAGAACTATCATCATTCATATCGGGTGTGTGTCGATCGACACCAAGGGTGTGTCGATCGATGCTAGGCGCAGACAGAGATCATTTATCGAGGAAATCAGCTATGTTGCTTTCTTCCTCGTCCATCCGATCAACTTCATATCCGACAATAACAACATTGACGTATTGCTTCTGATCAGTCCTTCCAGATCCATTTTGCCTTTGCGCTGCTCCAGCAGTCTATTGAACATGGACATCCAGCTTCTTCACATGAGTGCTCATAGACTCAATCTTCCCATTCAAATCCAGGTACAGAGCATCTATTTTTCCATTGAAGTCCACTGTACTCTTTTGCTGTCCTTCCAATAGCTGTTCCAACATACCCATCATCTTATCAGATTGTTCATTTTGTGGAGGAGTCTAATATGAAGAAGAACCATAATCTCTGGAGAATGAACTGTTCTGCTGGAAGGTTCTCTGAAATGCAGACTTTGGTGTGAAACCAGAAGTTTGTCCCTGCTGATTTTCATATCTCTGACCCTGATAACCAGCTCTAGCTATGTAATTGACGTTCTCAGACTCATCAACCTAAACATCTAGCTTCTTCCCAAGTAAGATGCTATGAACTGAATCAATCTTGTTCTTCATCTCAGCTATCTGTGAGTTATCAACTTTTCCACCAAATTTCTGCCTTTCTAGATCAGCATTCTTAGTGCTATTACTAGACACCCAGTTCTCAATCAACTCCTTAGCTTGCTCTGGAGATTTGGTATTGAAATTCCCATTGCTAGCAACATCCAAAGCCATCTGGTACTACAAATCAACTCCTCTGAATAAAATGCTCAGCAGCTGAACCGCAGAGAAACCATGATGAGGGCAATCTCTCTGATACATCCTAAACCTTACCCAAGCTGCTTTCAGAGCCTTTGTAGGTCCCTGCTTGAATGTCAGGAAATCCTGTCTAAGCTGATCAGATCTAGCATCATCATAGAAGTGCCTTAGAAACTTCCTCTTAACTGCGTCCCAAGTAGTCAGAGTCCCAGGTGGAATATGCTTCAGCCAATTCGCAGCTTCTCCTCCAAGAGAGTGAGGAAAAAGCTTACAGTGCACGAAGTCATAGCTCACTCCATTATGCTTTATTCCAGTGACTAAAGACTCAAAGTTCTCTATGTGATCCATAGGTTGCTCATGTGGGAGTCCATGAAAGAGGTGTTGTCCCACAGGCGTATAGTATGAAGTCTTCAGCTCAAAGTCATTCCGTGCAAAAGCAGGAGGTACGATCGCAGACCTATTAGCATAAAACTCATCAGGCATGTTGTAATCAGCTAGTGTCCTCATAGGAAGAGGCTCAGGCACTCTAGGAGGCTCTTCAGCTCGTGGATTTTCTTGTCCACCTTGAGCTCCTTCATTTTGTTCATGCTGGATAATCTGCCTCTCAGGTTCAGGAATGATATTACCTTCGGCATCAAGTCTCTGACCACGCTCATTGCAGACATGGTTTTCTGCAACTCTCAGAACACCTTCAGCATCTCTAATTAGAATCACAGCATTTACGTTTGCCATCTTAACTGGTTTCTGAGCTTTTCTGTTCGTCCTTTCCAACCTTGCAAGCTCTTCTAGTCCGAGATTCACGAGCTCCTTGTCCGGATTGCTCCTTAGTGTGCGATCAGGCATAAACTGTCTCTTTCTCGCAAGTGTGTCGATCGATGCAAGGAGAGCGTCGATCGATTCTAATCGCAGCTGTGTCGATCGATGCCCAGTGGTGTCGATCGACGCGGAGCGATTCTTGTCGTACCTGAAACGTAAGAAAAGCAGAAAATAAAATTAGTAAAATAAGAAAAACGAAAAGCCTAGTCTAAATTCTAAACTCAAATCTATCGAAGACTCAAAAGAGTCCCCCGGCAACGGCGCCAAAAACTTGATATGCTCAGAGTGTAATCCCTAGAGTTACACTGCAAGTGCACATACGTGACTAGTAGTATATAGGGGTCGAATCCACAGAGACTCAAGAATCTTACGATAGACTATAGAATGTCGAATTAAGCTAAGCAACAACAGATAATAAGCAGTAAATAATGCAGGAAAGTAAATCGAACGGTTTTGAAATCAATCAAGCAAAGCGTCAAGTCAAGGGAGTTCTCAGGAAATCAGGAATACAAGCTAATCAATTAATCGAGATCAAATTAAGAACCGTTCTAGAACTAGAATCACAGAAGCATAAGAAACCAACTTTGTTGTGAGTATTATATATGTCTAGCAACATAGCAAGCCAACTTTCGTTGCAAATTCTACAGATCCTAAACATGCATTAATCTCAATTTCTTTTGTTCACAATTCTCCTAAGCAAAATTTCTTTGCGAATAGTCAAATTGCTCATCTAGGTTCTTTCTAGTTAATTAACCAACTGTCGTTGCGGAAATCAACCTAACATCTTAAATATGGGTAGCTAATTCAGATTAAGCATTAAGAACAACCCTAGATGAAGAACTAGAAAGTATGAATCCCTACAGATTGATCAACCTATAATTCCTTGAAATCCCTAATGAGAATCCCTAAACCTAAAAGGTAAACTACTCAGACATGGCAGATGAAACAAAAGACATGATGAATAGAAAACCAAATATCATAAAAGAAGTAAAGAAACAGGGTTTCGAAATCTCTTCTCTATCGAGTACAAGACCAGCCCCGAAATATCCCAATCTCAAATAGAATAAAACTTAGCCTAAACAATGGCTTAAAACCCTTAATATAATAGCTAAACACATTTTAGGCTTCTTTATAATTATGAGAAACTTATGGGCCAAGCTGCAATTTCCAAAATCTTCATTAAACTCGCGAGAGAACTCTGATGGGCTTTCGTGTCGATCGATGCTGACGTTGTGTCGATCGGCACTCAACTCCACTATCGGCTCTGGTTTCTTCTCTCTCGCTCGAATGCTCCGAATAGCTCAAGAATGCGCCATAATGTCCAAATATGCTCCAAACGTAGCTAAACCTGTAAAACACATGAAAGGACTCCAAAACACACTAAATGACTCAATAACAAAGACATATACCATGGTCAAAAATCCTAAAAATCATGATATATTAGTTATGCGAGATGGGTTTTGTTGATCAAAATAGATCGTAGCAGGTGGGTCAAACGGGCATGTTTGACCTGCTTCCCATCTATATTATTAGTAATATCTGAACTTTTAATATATGATTCATATTTTTGATCTTTTTTGTTAAATGTAACTAATATTAATATTTATGTAGATTTAATGAATCAATCAATTAAAATTAAATTCTAATTCTGTATATTTATAATTTTAAATTTCAACAAAATAGGTAAAATAAAAATTTACATTCACCAACAGGTCTCGAATGGTTTTGGTTCCTATCAGAGATCCGTTTGGGTATCCGACCCAGATGTGTTAAATATATTATTTATTTTCAGGTTTACGAGTATAATTTTAGTATTTTTGATTTTTTTTTAATTTTCAAATATTCATATATATTTTCTATATTTGAGTTATATTATAGTTTACACATATTTTCATGGGTTTTCATGTATTTTTTAGGCTTTCGTGTGCTTTTGGATTTCATATATTTTTCAGGTGTTTGGGAAATACTCAAACCCGAGCCGACTCGATTTCTTTTTTTTTTTTGGTATTTACAAGTTATTAATATTAAGCCGAGCTAACATGGATCCAGATGGAAATGGCTCGAAAATTCGACCGGAACCCTAACGGTTTTTATATGGATCCAAAACATTTTACGTGAAAAACATATATCTCAATAGAACCAATGGGAGCCTATCACTAAGACACAAATGCATAGACATATAGTTACATGCACTATATGAGAAAGTGTACATCGAAATATAAATTTTGAAAAACAAAACCTAAAAATAAATGTTTTAATAAAAATTACTTTTGTTAGAAGAAAAATTATTTTGCGCTGATGCGTGGGTTAGAATCCTGAGTCGACTCGCTTTTTTTTGGGAGGGGGTATATACAGGTTCTTAATATTAATACCGAACTAACATGGATCCAAATGGAACTGACTCGAAAATCCCACCCGAATTCTAACGGTTTTTATATGGATCCAAAACTTTTTAAGTGAAAAACATAAATCTCAATAGAACTAATATGAACATATCACTAAGACATAAATGCATAGGCATACACTATATGAGAATTTTTAAATCCAAATATAAATTTTGAAAAACAAAACCTATACAGTAAATTTTTTACTAAAAGTTATTTTTATTAGAGGAAAAATTGTCCCGCGCTGATGTGCGGGTCGGAATCTAGTTTATCCATTATCTTGCAAATCATATTTCTGGAGTAAATTTTCAATGAAAGCCCACTCAATCCGGTCATTCGCTTTACTCATCTCCGTCTTGATTGCCATATATTTTCCTTTGTATGATGGGTTTGTTCTCAAGCCGTACAAAAATTCATGTGCAATAAGAATACTTTCTGAAATCAATCTACCTACTACAAACGCCGACTGAGTTTTGGATTTAAGATTTAGTAGGAGGACTTTTAGACGTTGGTGATAGGTCGAGTTTTAATCCCTATTCTAAACTGCAAGTGCACAGTATAGTCAATGTAGTATATAGGGTTATCGAATCCACAGGGACACTTGGTCTCAAGAGAATCAAACCGTAGGAATTAATACTAGAAATAAGCAAGTAGTGATTGTAATGAATTGCGGTGCAAGAAAGTAAACAGTAGCAGGAAATCGGTTTGTAAGCAATAAACTAAAAGCGTCAAGCCTAGGGTATTCTCAGGAAATCAGACAAGCAGACAAGTTAATCAGTCAGGATCAAATTAAACTCAGTTCTAGAACTCAAATCACGAAAATAGAATTAACCAAATCTCTTTGCGAAAACTCTCTAAGTCTAAGTGCAGTAATCCAAATCTCTTTGCAATTACTAACAAATTAAACTAGCATTAAGTTCAAGTTCGATATGTTCACAATTAAACTAAACCAAATCTCTTTGCGAATAATTCAATTGCTCAACCTAAATAGTTCAGATTCCTAAACCCCACTCTCGTGACGTATTTAGTAACCTAGGATCTAGATTCTAATTGATCAGGTTAGAACTAGCTTTAAGCACAGTTTAGTTTGAAGAACATTCTAATCATATGAATCCCAACTGAATTAAACAAGTCTAGCAAGTCATCAAACCCTAATGAGAAACCCTAAACTCAACTATGGATCTACTCAGACATGATTGATGAAAACATAATCATAGAATAAATAGATTGCATATAAGAAATTAAAATATCAAAGGGGTTCGAAATCTTCTCCAAAATAAATCAATACAAGGAAAATAGATCAGCCCCAAAAGCTCTAAAAATCTCTTAGCTCTAAGTATCAAAGCGTCTCTAAATTAAACACCAAAAACTAGTATATATAGGCATAATCTCGGCTGGGGCTTCTGTGTAAATACTGAAAGTATCTTGGGCTTCTTTGCAAATCTTCAATACTTGTTACGCCGACGCGTACGGCCCATCTCGCGACTGCATCGACCGATGCACAATGCGTGTCGATCGATGCAACATCAAATAATCGAACAGTGAATAAAGCTTTCGGCCAAAACGTCCCAAAATGCCCAAAATGCTCCATATATCTCCAATTAGCTCCAAACCTGATTTAACCTGTAAAAGACTCTAAACTAATACAAAAGACTCTAAAAACACAACTATATCATGGTATAAAGTGGGTAAAAACCATGATATATCAACTCCCCCACACTTAGCCTTTGCTTGCCCTCAAGCAAAACAGAGAACTAAAATGCAGTGAAGAGGTTTGAAAACTCTTCAGAAACTCATTTTGTCATAGAAGCAGCAGCATTCAGATTCCCCTTAGTAATCCACATGAAAGAATCAATCTACAGACATCAAGACCAACATGTACTTCCCCCACACTTAGCAACTGTCCTAAGTAAACGCCACAATCACATTCAAGCATTCAAATTCACCCTACTGACTTCTGCAAGTATTTAAGTGCGGTCTCACCTAAGGAGTATCGATCTAAAGGCACATGGATTCTTACCTTGCCAGCTCTAGACCACCATACTATCTTTCTCTAGTCCCTTTCTTCTCTTTCCCTTCTTTAACAACTGATTTTTCCCCACTGGGTATCATTTTATTTTTTTTATCAGTGTTCTTCCCGTTATGGGGTGTACTTTGGACACATTCCATGGATCACATGAGAGATAATAGTGTTTGCTACTATTCCCATGACCACTTCGGAGTTACTAACTCATCCTCAGTTTATTATTATTATTTTTTTTTATAGAAGGGGAGAAGGGGACTAAATAGGACAGGTTTACAGGCTGTGTCAGAACTAACAGGGAATCCGACATAAAGCATACCAAGCCCTTAGGTGAGAAAAATTAAAGTCAGTATTAAGGTGAAGTCAGTAAAGGATCCTCTGAAACCTGAAGTGATATGGGTGTCCTCAGTAGGCTGATCTGTGATGAGGTTTTCTAATAGTCATAGATAGATCTGCAGCTTCATCCCAATGGTCACTTAAGTTCCTGCAAATGCTGCTAATCTCCTCCAAAAGTCATTGTTTCCTACTTAAACCAATTTTGACTCGAAAAACAAATTTTGAAAAATTTAACTGACTCTAAGAAAACAAAAGAAACTAATTAGTAGAACCTCCCCCACACTTAAGACACACTGTCCCCAGTAGTGTCAAGCAAGGGATTGGTTAAAGAAAAGAAAAATTAAAATAGTTGAATGGTTAGTTCTCTCGGGTTTTACCTCTGTCGCAGTCAGGCATCGATCGTTGCACTAGGTGCACCGACCGTTGCCGTGCGATGCAATGCGATTTTCACGAACCCTGCAACCAAAAACTCTCCAAACAGAAACAAAAACGTAAAATCTAGAAAAAATACTAAAATCAAAATGCAAAAAACGAAAACAGTGGGTTGCCTCCCACTCAGCGCTCTTTTAACGTCAATAGCTTGACCGGACGCACAAGATCTTTCAGGCACTTAGAGATCCTGACAGAGACTTTTTCTGTCTCTGTTCAAGTCTCCTCATCCATGGTGGAGTGTAGGCTGTTGCTGAATGCTTCAGTCCAAGAAAAGCAGGTGTAGATTGTGCTCCAGGATCTAGTATCACAGGCCCATCTGGCTGCTCATCTTCTGCTTCCAGGATCGTGAAGGTCTGCCCATCTATCAGTGGTTTCCGCAGCTTCTCCATGTCATATCGCAGCGTCTCATCTCCCAGGTGGAGGTCTATTAGACTTTGTCTGACATCAATCACAGCTCCTGCTGTAGCCAAGAATGGTCTTCCAAGTAGCAGTGCTTCATCCGGATCGCAATCATATTTCAGCACAAGGAAGTCTGTTGGAACCAAGTAGTTTCCAACTCTCACTGGTATGTCTTCTAAAACTCCTTCTGGAACTCGTATAGACTGATCAGCTAGGATAAGACGGGTTCTAGTAGGAGAAAAATTCAGCACCCCCAGCTTCTCTGCCACAGAATAAGGCATCATACTTCCAGCAGCTCCTAAATCACAAAGAGAGCATCTAAAGCTATTCTCGAAGATGGAGCAATCAAGTATAAAGACTCCAGGGTCAGGTAACTTCTTTGGGATCTTGTTCAGTAGCACTTCACTAATGTGTTGGGGAACTACAATCACCCATTCTTTCAGGTCATCATCCAATGGTAGCATCTTGTTCAAATACCTCTGCACACAGGGATGATAAGGTGGATCATCATGCGGTGGAATTTCTTCCAAGTCTTCACCACTCTCCTCCAGTTTCTTCAGCTCCTCAATCTCCTGTTTAATTACCTCAGATACCTTGGGATATTGCCTAATGGCTTGTGCATAAATCTCCTCCTGAGTAATTTCAGATACATCAGGGAATAGGCGGGCCAGTTCTGCATCAGTCTCATAATCATCCGGCAACACTGTCTGTTCACGTCCTGCATCGACCGACACAAGGTGTGTGTCGATCGTTGCAATGCGATCGTCGCGGATTCCACCCGTGAGTTTTTCACTCAATTCCGAAAATTCTGCTTCATCAACCAACTCAGCTGTGCTTAGCTCAAACTTCTCACCCAGATGAGATCCATCATTAACGAGTACAGACCAGGCTTTAATATGAGTATCTGCAGGTCCTTTTCCTTTCATAGTACCTGAAATCTGATTAACCTGAGTGTCCAGTTGCTTCATGTGAGTGTTCATAGACTCAATCTTCCCATTGAGATCTCCATACATAGCATCAATCTTCTTGTTGCAGTCCACAGAAGTCTTGATTTGGCTCTCCAGTAACTGTTCCATCATTGTCTCCATCTTAGTCTCGAAAGCAGTAGGTGTAGGAGGTGTTTGATAAGATGAAGACCCGTAGGTCCTTTGAGCATTCTGTCCATAAGGCTTCTGAAAGTTGCTGTTCTGTCCATAGCCTGAAGAGTTCTGATTGCCCGTGTAGGCAGTTTTCTGTCCTCCACCGGAAAATCTGTTTCCAGATTGATATCCAAATCTGTTTCCTTGGAAACCAGATCCTCCGATGTAATTCACATCCTCTTCCTGAGTGTCCTCCTCAGTTTGAATCACTTCTACTTCTTGAGCAAAGTGGACAGCTTTCTTCTCACCTAGAAGAGTGCAGAATTTATCCATTCTGGACCTCAATTCAGCCATCTCCGAGTTATCAATACTTCCACCAGATTTCTTCCTCCTATCATCCATGGTCTTGCAACTGTTGCTGCTAATCAAATTCTCAATTAACTGCTTAGCCTGTGTAGGAGTCCTGGTGTTGAAGTTGGCATCACTAGAATTATCCAGCGCCTGCTGATACGGAAGATCTATTCCTCTGAAGAAGATACCAATCAGCTGAACTTCAGTGAATCCATGGTGCGGACAGTCACGCTGATACTGCTTAAATCTCATCCAGGCAGTCTTTAAAGGCTCCACAACTCCTTGGGAGAAAGTAAGTATGTCCTGTCTAGATTGGTCTGAACGCGCATTGTCATAGAAATGACGCAGGAACTCACTCTTTAAGGCTGCCCAAGTAGTATACTGACCAGGTGCCAGTTGTCTCAGCCATGCACTAGCGTCTCCAGCAAGACTGTGCGGAAATAGCTTAAGGAACAGATAGTCCTGGCAAACTCCATCGTATTTCATACCAGTAACTATGTCCTCAAACTTATCTATGTGATCCATAGGCTGCTCTGATTGAAGACCATGAAAAGCAATCTGCCTCATCAGTTGGTAGTAGATAGTCTTTACCTCAAAGTCGTTCCTCTCAAAGGCAGGAAGCACTAAAGCTGCTCGGTTCGCATGAAACTCGTCAGGTTTGTTGTAATCAGCTAATGTCCTTTCACGGACAACCATCTGGCCCAGTGGCTCAGCTTCATCAGGGATCACTCGTCCCTCAGCATCAATCCTATGCCCAGCAGCATTGTAAGGATTGTTCTCTGGATCCCTCAGGGTTCCATCAGCATCTGGTATCAAGATCAAGCGTTCTCGTACCATTCTCTCTCTCTTTTCTCTTCTGATTGTCCTTTCTAGATGTCCAAGTTCCTCTAGATTGAGATTAACCAAGCTCGAGTTCGGATTACTTCTAGTGTTCTGCGTTGGCATAAACTGTCTGTAATCGTCCAACAACGATCGATGCTATCAGTGCAACGATCGGTTCAATCTCAGAATCGCCTAGTGTCGATCGACGCAAGATGTGCAACGGTCGACGCAAGGCGATTTCGGTACCTGCGACAGAAAGAATCAGAGAAAAGAATCAGTAAAATCAAAATAAAACAAAAACGAAAAGCAAAAACAAAAACGAAAAATTTCTAGTAAAACCCTAAGTTCGGTCCTATCGAAGACTCAAAGAGTCCCCGGCAACGGCGCCAAAAACTTGATAGGTCGAGTTTTAATCCCTATTCTAAACTGCAAGTGCACAGTATAGTCAATGTAGTATATAGGGTTATCGAATCCACAGGGACACTTGGTCTCAAGAGAATCAAACCGTAGGAATTAATACTAGAAATAAGCAAGTAGTGATTGTAATGAATTGCGGTGCAAGAAAGTAAACAGTAGCAGGAAATCGGTTTGTAAGCAATAAACTAAAAGCGTCAAGCCTAGGGTATTCTCAGGAAATCAGACAAGCAGACAAGTTAATCAGTCAGGATCAAATTAAACTCAGTTCTAGAACTCAAATCACGAAAATAGAATTAACCAAATCTCTTTGCGAAAACTCTCTAAGTCTAAGTGCAGTAATCCAAATCTCTTTGCAATTACTAACAAATTAAACTAGCATTAAGTTCAAGTTCGATATGTTCACAATTAAACTAAACCAAATCTCTTTGCGAATAATTCAATTGCTCAACCTAAATAGTTCAGATTCCTAAACCCCACTCTCGTGACGTATTTAGTAACCTAGGATCTAGATTCTAATTGATCAGGTTAGAACTAGCTTTAAGCACAATTTAGTTTGAAGAACATTCTAATCATATGAATCCCAACTGAATTAAACAAGTCTAGCAAGTCATCAAACCCTAATGAGAAACCCTAAACTCAACTATGGATCTACTCAGACATGATTGATGAAAACATAATCATAGAATAAATAGATTGCATATAAGAAATTAAAATATCAAAGGGGTTCGAAATCTTCTCCAAAATAAATCAATACAAGGAAAATAGATCAGCCCCAAAAGCTCTAAAAATCTCTTAGCTCTAAGTATCAAAGCGTCTCTAAATTAAACACCAAAAACTAGTATATATAGGCATAATCTCGGCTGGGGCTTCTGTGTAAATACTGAAAGTATCTTGGGCTTCTTTGCAAATCTTCAATACTTGTTACGCCGACGCGTACGGCCCATCTCGCGACTGCATCGACCGATGCACAATGCGTGTCGATCGATGCAACATCAAATAATCGAACAGTGAATAAAGCTTTCGGCCAAAACGTCCCAAAATGCCCAAAATGCTCCATATATCTCCAATTAGCTCCAAACCTGATTTAACCTGTAAAAGACTCTAAACTAATACAAAAGACTCTAAAAACACAACTATATCATGGTATAAAGTGGGTAAAAACCATGATATATAAAGTGGGTAAAAACCATGAAAAATTTAACTGACTCTAAGAAAACAAAAGAAACTAATTAGTAGAACCTCCCCCACACTTAAGACACACTGTCCCCAGTAGTGTCAAGCAAGGGATTGGTTAAAGAAAAGAAAAATTAAAATAGTTGAATGGTTAGTTCTCTCGGGTTTTACCTCTGTCGCAGTCAGGCATCGATCGTTGCACTAGGTGCACCGACCGTTGCCGTGCGATGCAATGCGATTTTCACGAACCCTGCAACCAAAAACTCTCCAAACAGAAACAAAAACGTAAAATCTAGAAAAAATACTAAAATCAAAATGCAAAAACGAAAACAGTGGGTTGCCTCCCACTCAGCGCTCTTTTAACGTCAATAGCTTGACCGGACGCACAAGATCTTTCAGGCACTTAGAGATCCTGACAGAGACTTTTCTGTCTCTGTTCAAGTCTCCTCATCCATGGTGGAGTGTAGGCTGTTGCTGAATGCTTCAGTCCAAGAAAAGCAGGTGTAGATTGTGCTCCAGGATCTAGTATCACAGGCCCATCTGGCTGCTCATCTTCTGCTTCCAGGATCGTGAAGGTCTGCCCATCTATCAGTGGTTTCCGCAGCTTCTCCATGTCATATCGCAGCGTCTCATCTCCCAGGTGGAGGTCTATTAGACTTTGTCTGACATCAATCACAGCTCCTGCTGTAGCCAAGAATGGTCTTCCAAGTAGCAGTGCTTCATCCGGATCGCAATCATATTTCAGCACAAGGAAGTCTGTTGGAACCAAGTAGTTTCCAACTCTCACTGGTATGTCTTCTAAAACTCCTTCTGGAACTCGTATAGACTGATCAGCTAGGATAAGACGGGTTCTAGTAGGAGAAAAATTCAGCACCCCCAGCTTCTCTGCCACAGAATAAGGCATCATACTTCCAGCAGCTCCTAAATCACAAAGAGAGCATCTAAAGCTATTCTCGAAGATGGAGCAATCAAGTATAAAGACTCCAGGGTCAGGTAACTTCTTTGGGATCTTGTTCAGTAGCACTTCACTAATGTGTTGGGGAACTACAATCACCCATTCTTTCAGGTCATCATCCAATGGTAGCATCTTGTTCAAATACCTCTGCACACAGGGATGATAAGGTGGATCATCAGGCGTTGGAATTTCTTCCAAGTCTTCACCACTCTCCTCCAGTTTCTTCAGCTCCTCAATCTCCTGTTTAATTACCTCAGATACCTTGGGATATTGCCTAATGGCTTGTGCATAAATCTCCTCCTGAGTAATTTCAGATACATCAGGGAATAGGCGGGCCAGTTCTGCATCAGTCTCATAATCATCCGGCAACACTGTCTGTTCACGTCCTGCATCGACCGACACAAGGTGTGTGTCGATCGTTGCAATGCGATCGTCGCGGATTCCACCCGTGAGTTTTTCACTCAATTCCGAAAATTCTGCTTCATCAACCAACTCAGCTGTGCTTAGCTCAAACTTCTCACCCAGATGAGATCCATCATTAACGAGTACAGACCAGGCTTTAATATGAGTATCTGCAGGTCCTTTTCCTTTCATAGTACCTGAAATCTGATTAACCTGAGTGTCCAGTTGCTTCATGTGAGTGTTCATAGACTCAATCTTCCCATTGAGATCTCCATACATAGCATCAATCTTCTTGTTGCAGTCCACAGAAGTCTTGATTTGGCTCTCCAGCAACTGTTCCATCATTGTCTCCATCTTAGTCTCGAAAGCAGTAGGTGTAGGAGGTGTTTGATAAGATGAAGACCCGTAGGTCCTTTGAGCATTCTGTCCATAAGGCTTCTGAAAGTTGCTGTTCTGTCCATAGCCTGAAGAGTTCTGATTGCCCGTGTAGGCAGTTTTCTGTCCTCCACCGGAAAATCTGTTTCCAGATTGATATCCAAATCTGTTTCCTTGGAAACCAGATCCTCCGATGTAATTCACATCCTCTTCCTGAGTGTCCTCCTCAGTCTGAATCACTTCTACTTCTTGAGCAAAGTGGACAGCTTTCTTCTCACCTAGAAGAGTGCAGATTTTATCCATTCTGGACCTCAATTCAGCCATCTCCGAGTTATCAATACTTCCACCAGATTTCTTCCTCCTATCATCCATGGTCTTGCAACTGTTGCTGCTAATCAAATTCTCAATTAACTGCTTAGCCTGTGTAGGAGTCCTGGTGTTGAAGTTGGCATCACTAGAATTATCCAGCGCCTGCTGATACGGAAGATCTATTCCTCTGAAGAAGATACCAATCAGCTGAACTTCAGTGAATCCATGGTGCGGACAGTCACGCTGATACTGCTTAAATCTCATCCAGGCAGTCTTTAAAGGCTCCACAACTCCTTGGGAGAAAGTAAGTATGTCCTGTCTAGATTGGTCTGAACGCGCATTGTCATAGAAATGACGCAGGAACTCACTCTTTAAGGCTGCCCAAGTAGTATACTGACCAGGTGCCAGTTGTCTTAGCCATGCACTAGCGTCTCCAGCAAGACTGTGCGGAAATAGCTTAAGGAACAGATAGTCCTGGCAAACTCCATCGTATTTCATACCAGTAACTATGTCCTCAAACTTATCTATGTGATCCATAGGCTGCTCTGATTGAAGACCATGAAAAGCAATCTGCCTCATCAGTTGGTAGTAGATAGTCTTTACCTCAAAGTCGTTCCTCTCAAAGGCAGGAAGCACTAAAGCTGCTCGGTTCGCATGAAACTCGTCAGGTCTGTTGTAATCAGCTAATGTCCTTTCACGGACAACCATCTGGCCCAGTGGCTCAGCTTCATCAGGGATCACTCGTCCCTCAGCATCAATCCTATGCCCAGCAGCATTGTAAGGATTGTTCTCTGGATCCCTCAGGGTTCCATCAGCATCTGGTATCAAGATCAAGCGTTCTCGTACCATTCTCTCTCTCTTTTCTCTTCTGATTGTCCTTTCTAGACGTCCAAGTTCCTCTAGATTGAGATTAACCAAGCTCGAGTTCGAATTACTTCTAGTGTTCTGCGTTGGCATAAACTGTCTGTAATCGTCCAGCAACGATCGATGCTATCAGTGCAACGATCGGTTCAATCTCAGAATCGCCTAGTGTCGATCGACGCAAGATGTGCAACGGTCGACGCAAGGCGATTTCGGTACCTGCGACAGAAAGAATCAGAGAAAAGAATCAGTAAAATCAAAATAAAACAAAAACGAAAAGCAAAAACAAAAACGAAAAATTTCTAGTAAAACCCTAAGTTCGGTCCTATCGAAGACTCAAAGAGTCCCCGGCAACGGCGCCAAAAACTTGATAGGTCGAGTTTTAATCCCTATTCTAAACTGCAAGTGCACAGTATAGTCAATGTAGTATATAGGGTTATCGAATCCACAGGGACACTTGGTCTCAAGAGAATCAAACCGTAGGAATTAATACTAGAAATAAGCAAGTAGTGATTGTAATGAATTGCGGTGCAAGAAAGTAAACAGTAGCAGGAAATCGGTTTGTAAGCAATAAACTAAAAGCGTCAAGCCTAGGGTATTCTCAGGAAATCAGACAAGCAGACAAGTTAATCAGTCAGGATCAAATTAAACTCAGTTCTAGAACTCAAATCACGAAAATAGAATTAACCAAATCTCTTTGCGAAAACTCTCTAAGTCTAAGTGCAGTAATCCAAATCTCTTTGCAATTACTAACAAATTAAACTAGCATTAAGTTCAAGTTCGATATGTTCACAATTAAACTAAACCAAATCTCTTTGCGAATAATTCAATTGCTCAACCTAAATAGTTCAGATTCCTAAACCCCACTCTCGTGACGTATTTAGTAACCTAGGATCTAGATTCTAATTGATCAGGTTAGAACTAGCTTTAAGCACAATTTAGTTTGAAGAACATTCTAATCATATGAATCCCAACTGAATTAAACAAGTCTAGCAAGTCATCAAACCCTAATGAGAAACCCTAAACTCAACTATGGATCTACTCAGACATGATTGATGAAAACATAATCATAGAATAAATAGATTGCATATAAGAAATTAAAATATCAAAGGGGTTCGAAATCTTCTCCAAAATAAATCAATACAAGGAAAATAGATCAGCCCCAAAAGCTCTAAAAATCTCTTCGCTCTAAGTATCAAAGCGTCTCTAAATTAAACACCAAAAACTAGTATATATAGGCATAATCTCGGCTGGGGCTTCTGTGTAAATACTGAAAGTATCTTGGGCTTCTTTGCAAATCTTCAATACTTGTTACGCCGACGCGTACGGCCCATCTCGCGACTGCATCGACCGATGCACAATGCGTGTCGATCGATGCAACATCAAATAATCGAACAGTGAATAAAGCTTTCGGCCAAAACGTCCCAAAATGCCCAAAATGCTCCATATATCTCCAATTAGCTCCAAACCTGATTTAACCTGTAAAAGACTCTAAACTAATACAAAAGACTCTAAAAACACAACTATATCATGGTATAAAGTGGGTAAAAACCATGATATATCAGTTGGCAGGGTACCTTTGTAAGTATCTTACATCTAACAATACATAGACTAATAGGCCGTAGTTCTGTCATCTGATTTGGTTGGCCCAGTTTTGGAATAAAGACATATATTCGTTTTGTTAATCCATGCAGGATGTCAAATTTGACTATTGGCCAAGCTTGTTGAAAAAATAATGCAGTCACACCATTTGGCCCCATGGCTTTTTCCATATGCATCATAAATAGAGCTCTCCTAACCTCCTCCTTTGTAACCAACACCGTAAGTCTTTCATTCATTTGATTTGTTACTGAGGTCGGCACCTCTTGTAGGAAGTCCTCAAAATCCACTGGACTTATTGAGGTGAATATATTTTCAAAATTCTCTGCTGCTATCTGTTCCACCTTCGTATCCTTCGTTACACATTCTCCCGTTGAGTTATGTAAACCAACAATACGGTTCCTCACTCTCCTCTAATTCGTTAGTGGAAAGAACAACTTTGTGTATCATTCCCCCGATATATGCCATAAATTACGACCTTTCTCATGCCAAAATAATTCTTCAAATCTATAGGCCTCCTTTAGCTTCTTTGTAATGTCCAATATTTCATTTTGAGTCATAGTATCGTCCATTTCAACCTCTTCCAGTGCTCATTATAATTCATTAATTTTGTCCTTTCCATAATGCAGTTTATTCTTCTTCCACTTTGACAACTCGTGTCGACAACTTCCTATCTTCGAGATGAAATTGTTACGGTCTTTATCTCACCACCATCCCATCATAATTTGATATTTTCCATCAGGCCTTCCTGCCCTACCCATCTTTTTTGTCAAAACGAAATTGTCTCCGTTTCTCTAAACATTTGTTAATTCGGTGGTCCGATCCTATCATTCCCAGGTATTGCACAAAAGAAAATAGAAAAATTGCATGCCAATCCTCATTGACTAGTGCCCTGTCGAGTTTACATCTGATAAGTTGTTTCCCCCCGTCGACCTCGCCATGATAGGGAATCCCACAAGAAAGAGAATTCAATTAAACCGCAATCGTGGATCATATTATTAAAAGATACAAAGGTTGATACATGTCTTAAAGGTCCTCTTTTTTCACGGTTCCTTGTAATCTTATTTAGAAAACCTATAATAAACCACGAGAAAGTTCTATTCAGTCCAAACCAAGTCAAACGTTCCCAAACTTAATCTCTTCACTTTTGGACCGGGTCCCCATAGACAAAAGAAATAGCCACCTGTTTCCCTTGAATATCTGCCTCATTGTCAATAATCTTCTTGCAAGCATAGATACTATCAACATTATAATCATCGTTATGATATAATTCCAAGCCTCCACTCGCTTCTCTTGGCTCCACCATATACAACTTGTCATATTTGAAATGTCCTTGAAACTTGTGAGTAAAAAGATATTTCTGTTTTATCTCAGATAGGATAAGAAATCTGGTTTATTTTGGGCCATATTTCCCTCAAAAAAGACTATTTTCTAGTTACTACCCAATCCTTGAAAATTTCGGCTTAGAATCCACATTTTAACAAAATGGCTTGTTTGATTGTCCCATTCGGGATAAGGTCTCATGTTTGAAGAATTTCTTTGACCGTGTGGATGATGTTTGTTGTATCTGATTAATCTATTTCACCATCTTATATTCCAACTCTGTTTGAGATTTCAGATTGTTATATATCCACCTGTCATCATAACCTTAGGTATCTTGTTCTTAGACCACACTTGTGTTTTGCCAACCTCAAACTTTCTCATAGCAAAGCTTCGGAATTTATAATTACCACATTCAAAATTCCCCTACGTGCATACCAACTTTAATGCATCGTCCTAGCGCGTACAATAACTCTGCCCATAGTAATTTGAACCATGTTCAACATAAGAAACAACATCTTTCTCGTTACAGACATCCACCATATATACAAGACTATTATGAGACATAATCCAAGCCATTTAACCATAACCTTCTTCCTTCTTGATGCTTTGAAACCTGACAACCGGTATGATAGGTTATTGAAACGTTTGCAAGACTCCTGAGCCGAATTAAAACTTCTCCAAAACCTCAATGATAACCGCAAATCCAACTTTCTTACTGAATATGACCTTCTTGTCCGCATAAAATTTCATGAACATGCCATCTCCTGATATAGTTCACCTTGATTCCAATCCAAACAATCTTCAAACAATCTGTAATAGAATAAAGTGGAACAATATGAACCTCAATTTTACCGACTATAGCTACTTCCTCAATATTATAATCTTGTTTATGGCCAACACAATGAGTAAACCAGTAAACCATATACATCCAACCTATGTGCTTGCAACTTCTGTAACTCGGAACACCTACTTTCCTTACATTACTAGCCAAATCAAGAAAACTAGTCATGCCATTCCTAACCTCTAGTAATAGGATCCATATGATCCAAAAATTATCTCTAGACCTTAAAGTAGTGTACCTAAGAGATACCTTAAGACACGTATGACCCAAAATAAAAACAGTTTTATTCATTTGAAGAGAAGATAGATGGGATGATCCACCTAGTAAATGTAACACACTTCTAAAGTGGCTCAATACTTGAATAACCGCCATACAACATAAATGAAAAACTTGAGAGAAAACCCAAAAACCAAAAACTAGATGCTTAAAGCTTATTGACTCCATAAAAAGACTTAAAACTGATTCAAAACACAAGACTATTCAGAGGTCCAATCGTCTTTTTTTCCCTTGCCTTGGGTCAGGGTCTCCCTTAGCTTCCCCTTCTCTGGATTCTTTTCCACGAGTGTATGTTCCCTTTGTTAAAGTTCTCTTCCTGGGAGAGACCATTGCCTGAACCATTCTCTTTTTAGATGTGCGGCCAACAAACAAAGGAGCCACATTTAACGGTTTCTTCTTTACCACTTGTTTCTTTTTTTCATCACCTAATTCCTTTTCCCCCATTACAGCTGAATCCTTAACCTCTATCCTCTTCTCCAGCTGAGTATCCATCAACGCTTATCTCCACCTTTTCTGCATGCATCACTTCCATAAGCTGATCAGTGTCTCCCATAATGTTTGTGTCATGAGTATTTTTAATATTTGTTTGGTCCAACATTTTTAAGGTCATGGTCTCCACAACCACATCCATTGTCACAGTATCCACTCTTGCTTCTACATCTTGACCTTCCACCACCACATTCATTGGGAGCTTAGTAGAGTCCCATGTCTCCTTATGAGCAATGTTCGTGGATTCTAGAGCTTCGAAAACGTTGTTCATAAAACTTGAGTTCTTTTCTAACCTTTTTGGCTAACATCATCTCATCTTTGTTAGTCAGGCTTGGAACCTTCCCATTTTTCCTTTCTCCACCAGAGACCTTTTTTTTGCTTCACTCGCTTGGCCCGGAAAGCTTCTAGCAAGTGTCTTTCTTCATCCGTTAAGTCTTTGATAACATTTGCCTCTTTTGTTACCTGCACATACTTATGCCTCTGGTCTTCAGTCAGAACCTCCCGAGAATCTCTTAGTTGAGAGGACGATCCTTATCCAAACTTCCTATCGTGTCTTTGAGAATTGTGTCTTGTATCCCTTCTTTTGTAGCTTGATCTCGACAGCTCCATCTCCTCATGCATTTTCCCTTTACCCTTTCTTTGACTAAGGGCATCTCCAAACCTACTCCCTTTCTCACTCCAAAATGGGATTTGGAGTAAAATCCTCTCCAATCCCACTCCATTTTCCACTCCAAAATGGAGTAATGGGTGAGATTACTCCATATTTGGGAGTAATTCCATTTTTCACTCCATTTTGGAGTGGAACTTTTTTATTTACAAAATACTTGAGTATTAAATCTTTTAAATTTCTAACTTTTATGAATATAATCATAACTACTATTTAAAAATATATGTTTATATTTTTAGGTAACAATTATAAATATTTTTCAACATTATAAAATAAAAAATTATTATTTTTAATATCATTTTATTATTCATAAAAAATTATAAAGTGAAATTATTTTATAAGTTATGAAAATTTTACGAAAAAATAAAATATATAGGGTCAATTTGTAAATTTTATAACTAAAATAGACAAAAAAAAACAAAATAAAAAATCCATATAGAATATTTCATTTATGGAGTAAAAAAATGGAGTAATACATTAGAGTAAAACACTACTCCATTTTGGAGTTACTCTATTTTGTAGTGAAAAATGGAGTATACATTGGAGATGTTCTAAGCTCCTCTTGTTCTCTGGCAGAATTTTTTCTGCTCTCCCTTTAGTCCTCCCTTCTTCCATGATTTACCGCTCCCTTGTAGCTCAATGCGCCTGAGCCATCATTTGGTCCTCTCGGTTCTCTGTCTTCTCTCCTCCGCGATCTCTCCTCCAGCAGTCTCATCTCTTCATTCTCCGGGAACCTCTCTTGATCATGACACATGCTAAAGCATTTCCTAAAAAACCCAAACAAACGCTCATAATGTAATTGTACAAGCGTTTCTTCACCATTGGAGAAACCCAAAGCAATTTCAAACACCATTGGCTTGATTACATCAACAACCACTCGAGCTCTTCCATTATCTAGGTCCACCACATCCGCTTTTTCAATACCATCACCAATACTAATGAAAGTCAGTTCTGCCCAAAAGTGAAGTAGGACTCCCATCACCTTCACCCTTAAAGTAATGGCCGAAGGATAGCTTGGATCAAGTATTGATTCCCAGCGCACCAAAGGCACCATCCTGTAGTCGAAATTAAACGGCTCCATCTGGAGAACCTCATGGATATCCTTCTCGGTGTCGAAATCTAGTTGAAATGGGCCCATCCCGAGATCCACACCAGATATTTGATCCTCCATCTTCAAAATTTTAGGCATCATCTGGAGTGACGTCCTGCGCTCTTGGATTCATGCACCTTCCTATCAATGTTCTCGCATACCCCTTGATCAACGCTTTATTGTCGAAGTGAGGAACCGAATTCTTCAACTGTTGTGTTGTAACCGCATTCTTTTTTCTAGAATCAGCCGAGACAATAACACTACTTTATATAATGGCTATCTTGTTATCACTCTTGATATAAGATTGGAATCACTCCAAATTATGATCACTCAATGATCAAGAGATACCAACCTTACTCTCTCAGAAGGTGGAATGAAGTAGATGTGATGGTGATGGTAGGAGATTGATCCACTCAATCAATGGACGCATAAGGATGTTGAATCACACAACAAACTTAATATGCAGCCTGTAATAGAACTAAGTAAATCACACACTTAGGAAATAAAGAACTAAAACCCAAAGAAACTCGAAACTTTGTGGAGAGAGAGAACAATTTCTATTACTTCAAATTGAGAAGAGAGAACAATTTCTATTACTTCAAATTGATTAAGCGCCCTTTTTACATTCTGCTTGTGGGAGATAATAAAGAGCTTGTGGTAGTCTATCCTAGGACCAAAAATGGTCATAAAACAATAAGAAAAAGGAAATAGATCAATAGAATTGATGGCAAAGATTGAAAAGTAGTTGTTAGCCTTAATTGTGAGAATGTTGGCCAAATAAGAAAAACTGATGTCTCCTTTATATCTGAATGGTTTTGGTGAATAGGTGAGCTTATTTTGAACCATCTTTGGTACTTAAATGGTCTTCAATTCGTGCACAATCAGTTTAGGAAGGAGCGTTGCAATGTTAATACCTTTAAAGAACCTTTCTCTAAATAAGGCAAATAGAGGATCTTTCGGATTAGAAATCGAATATCTTCCAAACCAAAATTGGTATTGACACGAAACAAAATTTCAGAGATCCTATGATGGATCAAGATTCCATAATAATTCGGTTTGGAACTTAACTCCTACTGGTTTGGTCGCCATGATCAATGAGAGGCTGTTGGTCAAAATCGAGTAATTTTGGAATTACCCGACTTGAAAACTGAATATCTCCTTCATGTGGGTTATCATTGAGTTTACTCAACTTCTATGAGCTTCCTGGCTGATCTAGAATGTAGTCCAAGTTGTGGCTGGGCTGGAATAATTGATAGTGAGATTCGTTCGGTCAATACAAGGCTCATAGGTCTCCTTGGATTTTTGGGCATCTCTCAGCTCCATATGGCTTGTGTGGTGAGTTTGATTGCACTCTGGTTCAGCTACTTGTTTGATGACCTCATCATACTGCCTTTTGAAAAGGTTTCGACCTTGAAACTGTATATCTTCACCAAGATAAAACAAGTTAGCTTTCATTCATTTTTGGGAGCTTAGGGTCTTACCTTTGTAGTATTGTGGTTTGTTGATGTGTGGAACATCAGGGGTTCTCCTTTGATCAAGTAAGATAGGTCCACTCCTCTGCTATGGTCTTGGGAATTGTGGTTCCCTTTGTACTGATGAGTATTTGCAACTTTCTCCTTTTTAGTAGCATTGGTTTTTGCCATCTTCGAGGTAGGTTCTCCTTGGTATTGCAATAAGCGCTTCTCTTTTAAATATGTACCTATTTTAACACTTAGTGGAAAGAGCAAGTGCACTATACTTTATTTTGAATCCTTACAAATAGAGTGGTTGAGAATATGACTTACATTGTGTTGATTCTCATGTGGAGAAAGGTTTTGAAATGCACTTTCTTGAAAGTGGTTACATGGGATGTTCATTGAATTATGCACGTTTAGAGCTTCCTTTGGGGTCAGATCATCTAGTGTTGGGCGTTCCTTTGATAAATTGTGTGGCTCAGTGGCGTCTCGCGTATTCTCTCCACCTCGGTAATCTCTTAAAGTAGATGATATTGAGTGATTGTCTTCATGACCAATATACTTGTCCACATCCTTTGGGCTAGAAAAGTGTTTTATCATAGCCGCAAAACAATTATGAATAGATTGTGGAACCTCGTTTTGTACATTTTTATAAGTTAAAGTGGTCGTTACCCAGTCATTACATAGTGGCTAATATTTACAACTACTTTCTGACTATACTATACAGTCACATGTTAATCGCCCAGTCTTCACCTATTTTAACGATTATTTGATGACAACATTTCTCCTACGTCATCTGAACTCCCGTTATAGTCGCACAAAAGTCGCTATAGTAGTCGCATATTAGTCCTTATATCTACCGACAACGCTACATCTATTTTACGATTACCTATGTTAGTCGTATAAATTGTTGTAACTCGCCGACTAATAATACGACTATACGATTTAGCGACTATGGATTTACGACTACCATTTTTAGTCGTATGTTTGTCTTAAAACCCCGATTAATGACTATTCTGCGATTAAAAGTGCAGTCGTAAAAACGTTGTTTTCTCGTAGTGTCAAATCGTATAGATGCCTGAGTAGAAATTGATGTCAACTCTTTCTTAGGGAGTCTAACCAAATGATGTCATGTGATATCTTCTATCCAAATGATGTCATGTGATATCTTTGTAAAACCACTACAGATCCCCCTTGAGCCAGCGTGCGTTCTTCAAATGGGCTTCTCTAGTCTCAGAAGTCTTCCATACACATGTATACTCCATCAATGGTATCTAGAAGTGCTGAAATATATGAGTCATGAAGCTCCCCTATGCTCTAAGTTCCTTGATGTGCAGGATGATCAGGTGATGTGCAAAGACTGCACCAAGGTTGGTCCTCTCGTAGGGACCTGGATGCTCGTACTCATGAGAGGAGAGATGTTCCACCGCTAAGTAAAGGATAACGACCTCCTGAATCCACATCTTGTTAGTCTTCGTCCTACATAAAAGATTGTTCACGAGGACTCATACAACATACCTCAGAACCGGATGTCAAACATCTGTATGAGTAGAGTTCTTGAAAACATAGCATCCCACTCCAAAGTTAGACCAAAATTTATGCACATCATCAAACCCCTTTGGAGTGCCACCCTAGTGTAATCCTTCCTAAAGCAATAGGTCTCGCAGAGATCGCATAGTGGTATACAATACCTCCTACCATGGATCATAAAACTCATAGTACCCTCGTACAGGTAAGGTACAAATCACCTAAGCTTAAACCTTCTGATCACATTGTTTTGAATGCAGGAAAACGCAGTAGACCGCCCAAGCTTCGCTCCCGCCCTGATTCTGATTACTCTTTCCTTGGAAAACCTCATGATCATAATGCCTATACACCTCCTTGGATGAAGAGATATTCACAGAGACATTCAAAGTCTCTGTTGAAACCGCCATGAATCCAATCTCTTTCCAATAGTCAAGCTAATGACTAAAAACTAGCGCTGAGTGGGAGGCAACCCACTGTTAGGTTCGTTTTTGTTTTTGTTTTTTTTCGTTTTGATTTGGTATTTTTAATTTTTCTGCTTTGTGTGTTCAAAGCCGAGAGAAACAGACAGAAGCGCAAGGCATCGATCGACACACATAGTGCATCGGTCGACACAGTGCGATTCACGGTTAGCCAATTTGATTGCGGTTCAGACACCGGTTAATCTAAATAACCGCGAGCAAAATTCGCCTTGCATCGATCGACACCCTTGTGGCATCGATCGACACAGGGCGACGACAGGTAAGTAATCTGCAACTTTTCGGTTTGTTCTTCAATTTGATTATTCTTTCACCGAGCGGATGCTTTGATTACACTGGGGACAGTGTAGTTTAAGTGTGGGGGAGGAAGCTACTGACGCACGCTTTTGTTTTCTTAGTTTTTCAAAATTTGTTTTATTGAGTCAAAATCTGTATGAAACTATGATTTTTCGAGGAAAATTTTCGTTTGAACAGGAACTAAGTGACCATTGGACAGACTTGCAGAGCCTCTATGACTGTTAGAAAACTCAGACACAGATCAACCTACTGGGAACACCCACATCACTTCAGGTATCAGAGGATCCTTTTACTGACTTCACCTTAATACTGACTTAGATTTCTCACTTAAGGGCTTGGTATACTTTGTGTCGGATTCCCTTGTTAGTTCTGACACAGCCTGTCAACCTATCCTATTTAGTTCCCTTCTCCCCTTCTATAAAGTAAAAAAAAATAATAATAATAAACTGAGGATGAGTTAGTAACTCCGAAGTGGTCATGGGAATAGTAGCAAACACTATTATCTCTTATGCGATCCATGGAATGTGTCCAAAGTACACCCCATAACGGGAAGAACACTGATGAAAAAAATAAAATGATACCCAGTGGGGAAAAATCAGTTGTTAAGGAAGGGAAAGAGAAGAAAGGGACTAGAGAAAGATAGTATGGTGGTCTAGAGCTGATAAGGTAAGAATCCATGTGCCTTTGATCGATACTCCTTAGGTGAGACCGCACTTAAATACTTGCAGAAGTCAGTAGGGAGAATTTGAATGCTTGAATGTGATTGTGGAGTTTACTTAGGACAGTTGCTAAGTGTGGGGGAAGTACATTGTGGTCTTGAGTTCTGTAGGAAAGTTTTCAGTGGCTTACTAAGTGAATGTGATTGTGAAAGTTCCTAGGACGAAATGAGTTTCTGAGTTTTCAAACTTCTTCTCTTATACTTTGGTTCTTTACTTGCTTGAGGACAAGCAAGAGCTAAGTGTGGGGGAGTTGATATACCATGGATTTTACCGGTTTTAACCATGGTATATGCCTTATTTATCGAGTCTTATGTTATGTTTTGGAGTCTTTTTAGTATGTTTACAGGTTTAGACACGTTTGGAGCATAATTGGAGTTATTGGAGCATTCTGGAGCATTTTGGAGATTTTACCCGAAAGATAGAGTTCACTGCCCATATTTGACACTTGCAACGATCGACACACCATTGGCATCGATCGTTGCATGGCGTGACCAAGCATTCTCGCGAGCGTTAATGAAGAATGAGGATTAATGCACTAAAGCCCAGAAAGCCCAGATATTTACACAGAAGCCCAAAACGTGTTTTAGCCATTATATAAGAGTTTTTAAGCCATTATTTAGGCTACGCTTTTCTTAAGTTTTATTTTATTTCAGAGAGCCTTAGGGGCTGATCTGGTTCTCGAAAGAGACTTGATTTCGAACCCCTGTTGATTATTCTGTTTAATGATATTTGGTTTTCTACTTATGATGTTTTCTGTTTCGATGAACATGTCTGAGTAGTTTACCTGTTAAGTTGAAGGATTCTCATTAGGGATTTCATGGAACTATAGTTTAAATCAATCTGTAGTGATTCATATCTGCTAGTTCTTTGTTTAGGTTGTTCTTAATGCTTAATCTGAAGTAGCTAATCAGAATTATGATGTTGGGCTGATTAATGCAGCGGAAGTTGGTTAATTTAGCTAGAAAGAACCTAGATGAGCAATTAAACTTCTCGCAAACGAAAGTTTGGTTTAGGTTAATTGTGAACATATCAAACTTGGAATTAATGCTGGTTTAATCTGTTAGTTCTCGCAAACGAAAGTTTGGTTTGCTGCACTTAGACTTAGAGAATTCTCGCAACGAGAGTTGGTGAATTCTATATCCGTGTTTGAGTTCTAGAACAGTTATTGATTAGATCCTGATTGATTGATTGCTTGTGTTCCTGATTTCCTGAGAACTCCTGAAACCTAACGCTTCGCTTCCTTGCTCACAAACTCGCCTGCTACTGATTACTTTTCTGCTTACTTTAGTTTCTCATTACTTTCACCTAGTTTAATCTGATCGTTCTTAATCTATCGTTGACCGGAGTCCCTGTGGATTCGATACCCTAAGTACTACAACTACATCACTGTGCACTTGCAGTTAGAATAGGGATAAAACTAGACCTATCATAGTACCAAATATATTTGCCAGGATAAGGCTCTTCTCACCGGGAGGCAAAGAGAACCCAGAGGAGACTGAGGAGTTTGTGGTGGTGATAGCGGAGGTGTAGAAGGAGGGGAAGGTGCTGTCCCAGATGGACCGGCTGCGGTGTCTCACTGTACCCACTTGGCGCGTGAAGCCATCTGCAGTAAAAAATCAACATCCCGAAAAGAAGTCGAAATATCGAAAAACAAAAATCGACAGTTTTTCATCAAAATCATAATCCAATATCTATCACAACACCACAATCAGTCCATTTTTGTTTTCAGATCATCAAATTCTTATTCTTTTCACAAGTTTTATCATCAAACCAAATTTTCAAAAACTTGGAAAATTAATTGAGAAAACTACATGTAGATGTCCAATTCACTCCCAAACAACCTAATGAGGCATCATTCCATCAAGAAAGAAAGTTATGGAGGAGAAATTCGAGATTGAAAACCATGAATCCAAAATTTAAGTCGCAAATTTAGAGGACATACATCCGAGATGATGCAGATGGAATTTAAAAAATGGATCAATGGGAAAAAAATCCATACATGTTAGAGCTTTGAATCGCTTAACTTGGTGAAGAAATGAGCAAAATCAACTTTAAGGTATGTGTGTTTGCGGTTTTCGTGAGTGGAAGTGTAGGGAATATGATGAACATGCACATATTTAAAGAAGAAGACCTACATGGATATCGCCGGTATCGACCAATAAAACTAAGGGTGTTAGTCGATACTGGTTTGATGGAAACCAAGAGAGTCAAATCGATTAAATCAAATTTTGACCTCGATTTGATAAATGGTGTCGACCGATACAACTAAGGCTATAGATTGATACTCGTCGTTTCTGCATCATATCAATGGTCTTCTCATTGATCATCATCACTCCTTCCACAAGGCTCATATCCTCATCAACCATCCACTTCGCATATTTCCTTATGACAAGAGTATTATACAGGCAGTACCTACAAATAGGACCTCAGTAATCATCTTGTCCATCATGGCTATGAACTTGGCATCACTAAGCTCATGCTTGGACTTTTTAGGAGGCCTCAGATATGGTATCTTCGGTTTGTAAACCCGTTCCTCAGAAAATATCTATTTCTTTAAAGAGACTTTCCGTGCACATCCTTAGTGTCGATCGATGCTAAGTGGTGTCTATCGACTTTAAGAGTCTCAATCGACACTTTTTCTGATTTCCATCTAGTATCGACCAGGATGTCGGCCATGGTCGATATTGCTCCGTCAACACTCGAATTTTTGAGTTTTGTTCTGTGGTGTTGACCAACACAAGGTATGTGTCGATCGATGCTGATCATGGTCGATGCCTCTTTTGCCTCTGTGTCGAGCTTGGTCGATATCTGTCCTTCGCCAAAACAAAAAATATGGATTTCCTGAAGGTGTCGACCGCGACCATGCATCTATGTCGCCCGAGATCAGTGCTGCAATCCGAGAATGACCCAGATTTTTTACTTCAAGAGCTTTTGTATCAACTTTCTGCTCATGTTCTAGTTCGTCATCACGCTCAACAAGTATTGCCTTGACATATTCCTTATGAGGATGAACCATCTTCTATTTGACTACTGCAATAGTTTGCTGAGGTCCTTATACATGGAATCTATTTTCTCATTGAAATCCACTGCAATTTTTCTGCTGTCCATGCATAATTTTCTCAAGCATGGACTGAACACTACAAGAAATATGGGCATTGGTAGCTCACAAAAAAATGCTATTATAGGGCTTTGGTAGCGTATTTATAAACGCTATGACAGCCGCAACTATAATAGACCCCCCAATCGTAACATTTTTTAAAATACTATGATAGTTTGACATATTGTAGCGTTAATCATCTGCTATAGAAAAGTATTTACTAGCATTTGATTAGTGCTGTCATATGATTGTCTATGGCATTTACTTATTATTGTAATATATTTTATAATGGCGTATTTAAGGTGCTATTGAATATTTTATAATAGCGCATATAAAATGCCATTAAATATTTTATCGGGGCCACTTTATTAGTGCTATCAAATATTTTATTATACCATTAATTTAGTGCTATTGTATATTAAAATAAATGACTAAAAATAATTTGCAACTAATTTATCATTAATATGCAACTAAAAATAATTTAAATTTGTTAAAATTAATTAATTTATGAAATTGTAATTAAAATTAAAAATAAAGATTCTGCTAAAAACAAAACTAATTTAGGGAAAAAAATATATTTATTTATTTATATTCATTAGTTACAAATATTAAACACCAATAAAATTAGAGCAACACAAACCCAACCTAATAAAATTAGGGATGTCAACGGGCTTCCTTATTCTTCAAAACACACTTGACTACATAGACATGATTCATATGTTATTGACAATCAGAGCTGATGATCCTCTTAAACGTCCATGTTCTTCTTCGTCTTGCAAAGTCCTTGCAAATCTCTACTGCTCCACCAAATGTATCTGGTACTTATCGTGACAAAAATTATTTCCTCTGTAGAAAACCAAGAAATGTTCAGCATTTAAAGTTTCAATCTTCATAGTAAGTAATACAAGTTTCTCTCATTGTTAAAAAGATGATGTTAATGTTTACCTTCTCCTCTCAAGATTATAAATCCGATGAGCATCAGAACAGGATGCAGCTGGATCACATTAAAAAAAGATTAGATAAAGAAGTTTCAGAACACAAACACAGATTGTGAATAAGGTCGTGAAACAAAATATTACAAGCTCATACAACTGAACACTAGTCCCGTTTGCTTCAAGAACTACTCAGCTAACATCATGTTTATTTTGGATGTTATAATCTTTTCCTCTCAACAACAAAAGAACTTAATATGAACTTTGAAACAAAGATTAAATCCAAAAGATGTTTTCATTTTCTTTATACCATCAATCAAAGGACAATATAGACCAAACATCATCTTTAGTACAGTCACTCATACACTGTAATAAAACTGAACACTCATGGATCCTAAAAACCATCCGCAGCAAAACTTTTATCCAAGTAGTTGGGACACACCAGATGATTATAGTTCCCAAAATCAAAGTCAAAAACCGATCTACAAATTAAACAAAATCAAGATAAACATAAAGGGACTTCTCCATCTCATGAAGTCACTCATTCACAAACAATACTAAGAAATGGATGAAGATTTAAAATTTGCACACCAACACAACGTAAGAGGTTAACGTCAAAAGCAACGAACATTAACACGACAGCGGAATTTCGTCGAACAAGTTGTGGGTGAAAACAAATAAACCTCAACATCATCAAGGTCGTCGAAAATTTTGGGTGGCGGCGGCGGGTACTATTTGGCTCAACCGGAGCTTTTAATCGGGAGATTCGTAAGTTTGAGACCCGTAATGGAAGGTCCTGGTCCCGGCGAAGGAGGAGGAGGGAGTATAGGAGATTCAAAACGACTTGGCTCGAGTCTAGGTCACTAGGTCAAGGGACAGTTGTCTCGTGCTCCGTCTGTTGCTGCGACAGCTGCTTACCGGAGAAATGATATGAGGCTTCTTCTCGCTGTTATGGGAGCTCCTCTTGCTCTGATTCATGTCTCTTCCTTCGATCATTGGCCTCATCTTAGCTCTGATTCATGGGTTGAGATGTAATGGATGGTTCTAGATTAGAGAGTTTGAGCGGCTGGAGAGAGGAAGACGGCGGGTGAAGGATGTGGAGAGAAGTGATTAACTTGTTGGATTAGGGAAACAGAATTGTGAAAGAGCTGTGACAAAAAAAAAGAATCGTCATAGAGAACCAGAAGATCCTACGGTTGTGATTGTACCATGTATACAATCTGAGTGATATTTTTCTATTGGTTATCAGCTTATGGGGAGGCTTATTTCTTTTAAAAAAAAATTTTTAAAAGCTTTTATTTGCATTACTGATCAAAATGTTATATACTAATAAGTTTATGATCAATTATTTAATTTTTTACATATATAATTTGGAGTTTAAAAAAAAGATATACATATATAGTAAAAGTTGTGTATACCAAACTATAAATAGATTGAATACTAGATAAAAAATTAGTTACTTTTAAGTTTGAAGTTACTATTTGAAAATATTAGTTTTATGTATATTTATATTTGTATAGGATTTTGTGATTAATAATTTAAGGTTTAAAGTATGATTTATGGTTTGGGGTATAGAATTTAAGAACTTATGTTTAAGGTTTTATTTAAGATTTGAAAATATTAGACTTGAAAAATAAGAATTCCTTTTTGCAAGTGTTGAATTGATTTTGGATATGTTATGTTTAAGGTTTGAGATTAATTTTGAAAATATTAGTTTTATGTATATACAATTTGGGGTATAGGGTTAGGGTTCGAACTCTAAACCCTATTTATACTTTAAAACAAATTATCATTATCTTGAGGTTTAGGGTATAGATGTTGTTGATGCCAAAAAAGAGTATATATGTTGTCTTGATTTTATACCCTAATATGTTAGTTCAGATTCTAATTCGAACTAACAATTGATTTTAGGATGCGTATAAATTCTTTGTAGAATGCCTCATCTCGTTTCTCCAAATCTCTAAACCCTAAACCTATACCACAATGCCCTAAATTCTAAATAAAATTTTTATAAACTTATATTTTTAAATAAGATTATTCTTATGTTAAATGACAAATAGAAAAATTATATTTAAGCGTGAATCCTAAATCCTATATTCCAATATTTTAAACCCTAAACTTATACCACAATACCCTAAACTCTAAATAAAATAATAGTATTTCAAACCCTAAACCCTATTTATACCCTAAAACAAAACTGAAAATTTGTTTGTTCTAACTTTTTTTATAAACAATTGTTTAATTTGATAGTTAATTATATCACTTGTGTATCAATAAACTTTTATATTTATTTATCTTGTATTACATATATATACATTGCAATTTGATCTACAAATAAAATTATATATTGAATTAAATCTATAAAACATACATTATTTAAAATATCATCCAAAAATATACATAAATCAGTTCTAAACTAACATATATACAACCATCTCTTTGGATCCCTTCCACCATCTTTTATCCAAAAACAAGAACACTTCCACTATCTGATCAAAGATTCAACTCATATTTCTTGCAGTGAGTTGAATAAGCCAACTACTAGCACCTGATACAAAACCATGATCGCGATGAAAACCAAATAGTGTCTCATCTAAGCACACTGCATCAATGAAACACTAATTAATCATAAAAAAAACTCAAGTTTTACGTTACCACATACAAAGCACCTTGAATACATTGTCAACTAATACTGAAAAGATTAAAAAAACTAAGTTTCCATACGTATATTGTTTGCTAGCAAAGTGATATAGCAGCAATAGCATATCTTATAGAAACGTCACTTGCCTCTAATCTGGCGAACATAGCAGCAATAGCATCTTACAGAATTCTCACAAGCCTTGGGAGCAAAAATGAAAGTGATCATTAGTACTATACGAGCCCAACCATTCTTGACACACACCCATATAAACCGTTATGTTCTGATCATTAGTATTATACGAGCCCAACCATTCTTGACCGCATACACATAAACCCTTTATGCCACAATCCAACCATATTACCGGCCATCTTGATTCCTCCAATGAGCCTTCCCAGTTCCGATTGGTCAAAACTTTGCAAATACCTGGAAATGACAGACTCAACACCACATTAAACCAATAATAGAGCTGCCAAAGTAAACCTGAAAAACTCATAGTGGAACAATAAACCTTAGTTCTTAAAACCTTGCTAGATATACCATGCCTATGATTTTGAATTTTGTTTCTATCATAAACATACGATGTGATAACCGCTACTATTAATGTTTTAGCCATTGTCAACCTTTCATATAAACTATGACCTCTCCTCCAATGCACATTAATCTGCCATATCTGCTTTATCAAAACCTCTAATTCCCTTTTAAAACTTGTACCCCATCTGCTAGTATCATACCTTTTTTTTTTTTTGATAACTGCTGATGAGTAAAACATTGCTATTTGAACCTTGCCATAGACCGTACTGTAAAGCTTGAGAGCTTCTGTGAGATGTACCAAAACGATATGAACGCCATCAGAAATGAAATCTGGGCGGAGTTACAGTTAACCTGGACGCACTCATCATCTCTGGAAAAAAACGGCCGGAGTTTTGTTGAAGCTCAATCCCTAAATTCAATAAATCCTAAAACCAATAAAGCCAAAACCTTAAACACTCGTGGATAACTAGTCACAGTGAAAATCTAGAGTTCACCAGAAATAAATCTACCAGAGAGACTCCAACCCTAGAGTATATAGCCTAGAAATTCTAGCTTAGACGATGAAAAGAAACCACGATTGACAAAGAGAAATGGCGACTGAGAATACGATGAATAAGCGAGAGACGACAAAGATGATGGTGGTGAGCGGCGGAGGAAGGCGGAGGAGCCAATTCGCCGTGGATGGAGGAATTTGAGAAAGACAAGGAAGAAGAGTCTGCGACGAGATCCAGCAGCTTGACCGATTAGGGTTCTCAAGTTTGAATTTGAACAGGCCAATCCATACATGTTTCTTCGATTGGAATGGAGAAGAAGAAAAGAAAAGCCAAAAAAAAAAGATGGAGGAAGAAGATATCGATTCAAGGAAATAATGGAGAAGAAGATATTGATTCAAGGAAATAATGGAGAAGAAGATAAAGAGAAAGATTGAGTTTTGTTTTAGTATTTGGAAGAAGGAAATGACTTAGTAAAAAAAATATAACTATTTCTATCTAAAACTAAATATTTTGGTGTTAAAAGTGAAATTTGGGTAAGTGTTTTAGTTTCAAAATAAATTTTCAGCTACAAAAGACATTTTCGGATTCCCGCTCAGTGAAAATCTTTCCCAGCGCGAATTTAATGCTACGATAAAGTTGAAATCCGATTTTGACATTTTTAGTAGCAGTTAGTGAATTAGTGCTACAATGAACTGCTACCAATGTCCATATTTCTTGTAGTGAAACCTTGTTATTTTGGGCTGTATGAGGTGGTTGTTGGTAAGACGGACTGTCATTGTCTCTGAAATAATTATTCTGAAAAGGCTACTGAAAAGATGACCTTGGAGTGAACACAAAGTGGTTATGATTTCCATTGAAAGTACCCATGTTGTTCTGCTTATAAGGGAACCTCTGCCCTTGATATCCAACTATGTTGATATAGTTCACATCTTCTTCAAAAGCCTCGACTTCTGCAGCAAATTGGAAATATTTCTTTCCCATCATAAGGCTGTGCATTGAATCAAGCTTAGCCTTGACCTCAGAAATTCCACTTCCTTTTATTGCACTAACTTGTTTATGCCTCTCAAAATCAGACTTCTTAGTGTTGTGACTTGAGGCCAAGTTCTCAATCACGGTGTAAGCATATCTGTGATACCTTGTATTGAAGTTTCAATTTCTAACTGAATCTAGAGCCATCTGATAAATCCAATCAACTTTCTGTAGAAAATTCTCAACAACTAAACATTAGTGAAACCTTAGTGAGGAAAATCTCTATGGTAAGCTCTAAACCTGATCCAAGAAGCTTTGTAAGCTTCAGCTCGACCCTGTTTGAATGTGGAGATCTTGTTCCTCAGATTCTAAGACCGTGCATCAACATAAAAGTTGCAGAGAAATGCATTCTTGGTATCATCTCAAGTAGTCAAATAACCTGGTTTCAAATGCGTTAACCAATAAGTTTCTTCCCCAGTACGAGTATATGAAGAGATTGTAGAAAATGTAGTCAGTGGAGACTCCATCGAACTTAATGCTGCTAACCAAATATTCGAACCTCTTTATATGGTTCATGAGATGTTCATGAGAATGCCCATGAAACTGATGTTGTCCAACCAGATTAAAGTACTCTGGCTTCAGGTCAAAATCGATCATGGTGAATGAAGGTGGTCGACTCGCATACTGATTGGCATAGAACTGATCGGGTCTGTTGTAATAAGAAAATATTCTTCCTCGGCCATTCACCTCATTTCTTACAAACAATTGCTGATGTTCTTCCACTACGATGGGATTTCAATCTCCGTCGAGCCTCTGACCTCTCGCATTGCAGACATGACCCTCTTGGTCCCATAGATTACCAGCTTCAACGCGAATCAGAATCACATGATTCATCTTCCTTTCTGTTCTTTCAACATTCCTCTTTTTGTGCTCAAACTCTTATAGTTTCTGATCGTTTCATCTGAAACACGAAAGAAAGAGAGACGAAACACATGAACAAAAGAAAAAAGGCTTAGTCAAAATTCTACTACTAAAATCTATTGGCGACTCAAAGAATCCCCAGCAATGGCGTCAAAAACTTGATACTTCCTTAGAGCTACACTGCAAGTGCACAAAGTGCAATCGTAGTATAAAAGGGGTAGAGTCCTCAGAGTCTCTATTTTACACAACATATTTGTTGTTTCGAATTAAGCTAAGAGAGATCGATTTAAATGTAATAGAAATGCGAATAAAAGAGATATAAATCAGTAAGAGAACGCATCAGGTATAGAGAATTTCTCAGAAAATCAGGATTATATGAAATCAGTCAATTAAGATCCAAATTAAGCAATATTTTTGAACTCGAATCGCTAACTTATAACTAACCAACTTTCATTGTGAGAATTATATATGTCTAAATCCTAAAATCTCAAATTTCTTTGCAGATCCTAAAGTCTAAACAAGCATTAATTTTTGGGTTTTTCACAAAATAATTAAACCAAATTCCTTTGCAGATAGCTATTTTCTTCACCTAGGTTCTTTTCTAACTAATTAACCAACTGTCGTTGCAAGAATCAACCTAATATCAATAATCGAAATGGTCAATTTAGATTAAACATTAAGACCAACCTATATGAAAAACTAGAAATGATGAATCCTAACTAACTAATCAACCTAAAATTCTCCCACAAAATGTAAAGATTTAACTAAAAATAAAAATAAATCCGCACTAAGCGGGGATCATACTCTAGTTTAGAAATGAAGGAAGAATACAAAAGTTTTCACAATTCAAATAATACTATATGGGGTCATTGAACTAATTAGTTTAAGTGATTTGAGTTTTTATAAAATTTTAGAAGATTCAAATGATTCTGAGTGAATTTAAGAAAATTGTTATGATTTAGTATTAAAATATTTTATAATCCCAACTAAAACCAGGAGATTTGACTTTTTGTATTTTCAAGTAAAGAACACTATTAAATTGTCTTTATTCATTAAAATCCAAATACTTGAAATATTTACAATAACAATAGATTTGAACAGATTTTTAAAATCACCAATTCAATAAAAGTAGATTTGATTTGATTTTTAAAAATCCCCAAATAAATAGCACTAAATTTTTCAATGTTTTTCAAAATTCATGTTTTAAGAACAAATCCATTACTTTATCATTTTAACCCAAATCACTCTAAATCCTTATTTAATATCTTTTTAGGATTGTTTTATATACGATTAAAAATTAAATTTCTTATTACTTTAAATATTTTTTGAATATGGTTTAATGATTTATCTCTCCACGAAAAATTTCATATAGCATTAAATGCGGCACAAACTAAGACGGCATGTTAAATTTTCCCCAAAAATGTTTAAACCATATATATCCCTTAGTTGAATCTTCTAAATCTTAAACACACGAATATATATTTTGAAATCTAAACTAGGATCCGATCCGCACTGAGCGTGCGGGTATTTTTTCATTTTGATTCACATTACAGAATTGTTTGATTTTTTTTAATGTTAATAGGCGATTTTTATATCAATATATGGTAGTTAAATAATTATTTTTCTATTTATATTTTAGATGTTAAAAAGAGATGTTTTTATTTCTGAGTTTGTTTTTTTTTAAATAGTTTTCGACAACATTTGGTTTTGTTTTATTCATTTTTAAAGCATTTATAATTGATTATGTTTACTCCCAATTGTTATTTTCAATTAAAATAAATATTAAACGCGCTGAGCGCGGAGTATTAGTTTGATGATTCTTTTCTATTTGTTTTTGATCCATTTTTTATTCGAGATCATTATATTTTTTTATATTATTATTTGTTTTTATATAGTTTTCGGATCTACATAGTAATCTTTTTAAATTATATAGTGTGGATATTTATCTGTATTATATGATGGTTAGTATATTCCAAAAATATTGTTTTTGAATGAGTATATCTATGTTTCTAAATTGAAAAAAAAAACGAAAATGTTTCTAAAAATATGAATAGAGATCCAAGTATATTTAATATTTATCAACAAATATTTAATAATAGATTAATTCATTAGAAATAACGATAACCATAATCTCTACATATAACTAATAATATTAATTTTAGATTTTCATAAGTATTATCTTAAAAATAATAAATAGGGTTGATATGAAAGTTTTATAAATAAAATAATTTTTGTTTTCCATAATTCTGATATTGTTATGATTAAAAATATATAGTAGAATATTAAAGAATTATGATTTATTAAAATTAAATGTAATTCAAAATTATCTTTTCTGTTGAGCTTAAAATTAGGAAATGAGATATTTATGTGATTTTAAAATCAAAATAAATTATTTTCATAATTAAAAAATAAAATTTATTAAAATTTAATGTCATTCAAATTTTCTTTTTAGATTAAAATTAAAAAATAAAATATTTAGAAAATTTTAAAATCAATATATATTATTTACATAACGGAAAAGGGTAAATTAAATAAATAAAAAAATTTCAAAATATATATCATTTAATAATACTTGACACTAATACATAACTATATCGTTTAATAATAGTTGACACTAATTTTATCATAACAAATAATAAATACTTAATAATATTTATCATTTAATAATACTTGACACTAATATTATCTTAACAATAATAAATAGGGTTGATATGAAAGTTTTATAAATAAAATAATTTTTGTTTTCCATAATTTTGATATTGTTATGATTTAAAAGATATATTAGTATATTAAAGAATTGTTATTTATTAAAATTAAATGTAATTCAAAATTACCTTTTCTATTGAGATTACATTTAGGAAATGAAATATTTATGAGATTTAAAATCAAGATATATCATTTACATAGTTGAAAAATAAAATCTATTAAAATTAAATGTCATTCAAATTTGCTTTTTTAGATTAAAATTAGAAAATATAAAATATAAAAAAATTTAAAATCAATATATATTATTTACATAACGGAAAAAGGTAAATTAATTAAATAAGAAACTTTCAAAATATATATCATTTAATAATACTTGATACTAATACGTAACTATTGTCACTAACAATAATATAACAAAAAAATATATATAGATGTTACATCAAACCAATATTCAATGGCTGTGTAAGATATATAAGTAATATAAACAATAAAAATAATATAAATATATATATATATATCAATAATTGAGTTACCTAGTAAAAATCAATATCAAATGTAGGGTCCGATTGGTGACGTTATAGTAAAAGCGTTAGAAATTTACCGTTTTGTTGTTACCAATCACGAAAATGTTATCAAAAACTACAGTAAAATCGGTTACTCTCAGCTTTTTGTTACCGTTTTCTCTAACAGTTTTCGCTAACAGCTTTCACTTACACATTTGCACTATTCAACCGCTTACCACTTCCGCTAACCGCTAATCTAACCGCTCCGCTTTCGTTCCCCAATCGGACCCGTAAATTTATCTTAACAATAATAAATAGGGTTGATATGAAAGTTTCATAAATAAAATAATTTTTGTTTTCCGTAATTCTGATATTGTTATGATTTAAAAGTTATATTAGAATATTAAAGAATTATGATTTATTAAAATTAAATATAATTCAAAATTAACTTTTCTGTTGAGCTTAAAATTAGGAAAGAGATATTTACGGGATATTAACATCAAGATATATCATTTCCATTATTGAAAAATGACATCTATTAAAATTAAATGTCATTCAAGTTTTCTTTTTAGATTAAAATTAGGAAATAAAAATTTTAAAAAATTTTAAAATCAATATATATTATTTACATAACGAAAAAATATAAATTAATTAAATAAGAAACTTTCAAAATATATATCATTTAATAATACTTGACACTAATACGTAACTATTGTCACTAACAATAATATAACCAAAAAAAATACATGCATGTTACACCAAACAAATATTCAATGGCTGTTTAAGATATATGCGTAATATAAACAATAAAATAATATGAACAGATATATATATCAATAAATGAGTTACCTAGTAAAAATCAATATCAATATCTTTTTATTGTTATAATTTTCCATTGAGAAAATCCAGCCGATTCATCATGTAACAAAACTATTAGTACAAAAATAGAATTAAAAACAAAAAAATAGAAATCCATAATAAATCGTTAAATAGAAGAAAGTAATCGAAATGATAACCGATCATTTGATAAAAAAAAATTAATGATCCGGAAGAAGACTGCTATTGCCAATGAGAAAACAAAAATAGAGAGAAAGTTTCTTGAAAATCGATTATTTACCACCAAATCAATGTCGACAACACTTATTCGGACTATAGGCTCATTAGGACAACCGGGACTTGTGATGTGAACTAACCACGTCTTGGCAACAACCATCATTCGGACTTTTAGATCTCAAATATAAATTCACACTCCTTTCTATAGAAATTCTCAGACGTTTGTTAGTTCACCGCACATCATTAAACTTTAGCCTCTTCTTTCATGGGACCAAACGAACAAAACATAATTAAAAAATTAAAAACATAGAATCCTTTCAAAATCGATAAGAAGAAGAAAGTAATAGAAATGACAACGGATCATTTGACCAAACCTTTGATGATCCGGAAGAAAACTTCTATGGTCAATGAGAAGAAAAAAGATAGAGAAAGTTTTTGAAAATATGAAAGATGCAAACGATTGTGTTTGTACGTCACCCCCAAGCTTCCTTTATATAGGATTTCATAAACTTCTCTCGAAAGCTTGGTATATGCCATAAAATATATTTTTCAAAGTCGAATTTACAAGATATTCATAAAGATATTGTGCATTTTTAGAAAATAAATTAATTAAATGAATTAAAATCGATATTCAACAAGTTGGTAAAGAATATTCGCCAAAATTGCAGAATTTTGTTTCCTAAAATATAGGCTACGGAAATAAATATATATGGTAAGTCGGTTGACAAAATGAATTAAAAAATAAATAAATGGTAGGATTAAGAAATCCAACTAATCCGACGGATAATATTAAATCTACGCAATGAACGATCAAGATTTAAAAACATGATTCGCGTGTATATCCATATTCTAAATTCGGATCCGCCCAAATACCCAGGCGTGACCAAATTTCCCAATATTCCACTCTTACTCTTATTGAAAAAATACAATCTCTAACAATTTCGAGGGCAATTTTCGGGAATACAACATATATGTAGCAAGGACGGTTTTTGTTTTTATAATATAGATGCATACAACTCTGGTTTTATTCGGTTTAATGTTTACCAATTAACCATTTAAATTTAATATTAAACACAAATTAAAATTAAACCACATTATAAGCAAACCTGACCTGATTCAAAAGATTCGACTCGACCTAATAACAACCGACTCTTGCCTCCAACAACTTCTCCAGCAAAATTCCGGGAGAAATATGACAAGAGCTGAAGAATCTAGCGCAGCTCAATCTCTCTTCAAACAACTTCTTGGGTTGTTTCGATATAGTGAGTTTCGAATCTGAAAACACCTCAAATTTCTAGAAGTTTATTCAATGTAAGATCTCAACTCGGTCTATCTGAAGATAGAAAGAGTTTTAGGGTTTGTAAATTAGGGATTCTAAAAGAAGGATTTAGGAACGCGGTGAGATTTGGGAATTTAGGGTTAAAAAGCCGGTGTTTCCGAGGTGGAAGCCGGTAAAGAGTGTTGTTAAAGTCGCCGGAGAGAGTTTTAGGTTAAAGTCGCTCTAAAAGTCTCTCAAGGCCGAAAAATAATAAGAAAAAGCGTATTCTTTATTGAATGACGAAGTCGCCTTTTATAAGATTACAAAGTCGGTTAAAAAGGAAAATAGATAAATATAGAAATATTCCCAATATCCCGACTTTCCCGGGATAAGGAATATTTCTTCATTATCGATGTCGCCAAGCGCCGCCTTAGTCCTTTTTCTTGACTTAATGCCTTCTAAAACCCTAATGTAAGCCGGTTACCCCAAGTCCGGTTTAACCTAAGTTTTACCGTCTTGGGCCATTTACCGTCTTTCCATTCTGGGCCGACCAATACTCATGAATAAGCCTTTTTAGGAGAGTGCTAATCTCGACTCTAACAATAAGCCCCCCCCCCCCCAGTGTGACGACTTGAACTTAGGTCGTCATTACGAGGAGTTAACTTATGGTTTAGGAGATGAGTTTGCCGGCCCGTTTCCTTTTGGTCGACAGGCTTTACTTTTTCTTGGGCCCATTTTCCTTTTGCCCAAGCCCACGATTTTATCGGCCCCTTTCGTTTCAGACCAGTTGTTGAATTGATCGGTCGGACCTGAACTGGTAGAGGTTCGTCGAAACCGGAATTGATTCCTCGGTTCGATTGCTCGGTTAGGTGTGAAACACGAAGCGTTGCCTAGGTAAATATTACCTTGGGTTCTGCGCCGTCATTTTCACTATAAATAACCTTCTCTCGCTTCCCATTTCCTCATTTTCGCTCAAGTGAAGAATCTGCTAAGGTAATTTCTCTCTCTCGGTTATTTATTTTCCGGTCATCTTCTCTGCCGTTGCTCCGCCTCTGGTTTTATAGGTTTTTAGATCGATCTTCGTTTATCCCTTGTGTTCTTCATTTGTTCTTCGACGAATCATGTCTCTGATCCGTTGTTCGGGGAGTAAAGACAAGGAAATTGTTTCTGTTTCGTCTGCGGATGATTCTCCAAATCGTCATAGTGCTTCGTCATCCTCAAGTTCTTCTCTCGACTTAAGGAGTCATCCGGCTCACACCGTAGTCGAAGAATTTCAACTTCGTCGTGAGTTATGTCGGCAAACCGATGCCGCGGAGACTTCAAGCCGAAGGGATTTTATAATTCCCCAGCCTGGCGATTCCGATGATAGATTAAACGAGGACGTCGTCGTCGAAGGGAATGATGGCGATAGCGCGTCGTCCGATGAATCCAACGAAAAGGTCGACGTTGAGGGAAATGATTCTGATGTCTCATTGTCGGCTACTCCGCAGGAAGCCTTTGCGAATGTCTATGAGACTCGTTCTACTTTGGAGTCTGTAGCGTCCATGCTCCGAGAATGTGGCGCTGATCCGAGGATCGAATATCTGATCCCTTGTACGCTGGATCGTCCCTGGGACCCGCCATCGGGATATGTTACTCTATATGAGTCGTATTTTATCAACACTAGGACCGGAGGTTCTCGTTGTTGGCTGCCACTTCCCGACTTGCTGATCTCCTATTGTTATCGTCGTGACATCGCCATTTCCCAGTTGTCAGCAGTCGCGGTCCGTCATATGGTCGGTCTTCTTGTCCTTGGCGCTGAGGTCGATGTTACGGTGACCGCCAGTATTTTTGAAGAGATGACTTCAATTAATCCTATGACGACGACTAGTCCGGGATATTTTGTGGTGAAGTTTCAAAGCGGCAACCGTGTAGTTACGAATGCTCCGAGCAAGATCAACAATTGGCAGAGACAATATTTCTACGCCAAGATGTCTCCTCCGGTTATTCCCGACGAACACAGGGGACTCGTGAGATCGTCGTGGAATACTGACTTTGGTAGATGTCGTTCTGATTTCGCCTTTGATCGTACGCGATTATTTACTTAATTTCTGTTTTGTTTTTTTTGCAGTGCCTCATCCGTTTCTGAAGCCATATCCAGATAATTTTTTCCCGATCCTTGAGAAGATACAATCTCTCGGTCTTCGCAAGTGGTCGCAGCTTACTCGAGAGCGTATAAGCAAATCTTTACCTCGAGTTTCCAAAGGTGATCTTCTATTTAGCTTTTACCGAGTTTTGGCTTTCCCAGTTACTAACTCCCTTGTTCTTCCTTGACTCTTTAGTAAAGTGGAATACCAAGACGAAGGTTACACCCGATCAGCTTGTGAGACCAAAGAGAATGGACAAGGTGCAAAGAATCGAATCCGTCGACTATTCGAAGAAAATCTCGTCCCAATCCGTGTCTTCTGCTAAGTCGGTGAAAGAAAAGGATGTACTTACACCGTCTCAAGATGAAAGCCAACTGGTTGAAACGGGTAACAAGTCGGTTGCTCCCCAGGCTGTGATTAATGTTCAACCGGAGGCGGCGACCGTGTCTTCTAAGCTTCCGCCAAGGTTCCTTCTAGGAAACAGACTGTGGAAGGCAAAACGGACCGAGAGAAGTCGGCAAAGAAAGCAGCTACTGCCGACAAGTCTATCGAATCGGTTGCACTTGATAAGACGGCTGTTGACGAACCCGAAAAAAATCTGCATCCATGGAAGCGATTTTATCAGGAGACCGGTGACGTTATCGATGCTTATGGTAACACGAAGCCATTTGCTTCTCGCAAGGAAATTGTTCACGTCCGACCCCGTGCTCCCATCAAGGAAGGGGATTCCCGACCTTCAATCCACAGCTTCTCTTATCAATATGAAAGCGACGTCCCACTGATTGATAATCCGCGGGCATGCTTCGATATGCTGACTTGTGTCCGAGGGAACGAGAGGGATTGGCCGGTTCTGCAGGAGCTCCCTCACTCGGACGCCATTCTTAAGCTAAAGCAGGCCGAAGCAACAGTAAGTTTTTTCTATCGAATTCTCGTTTGCTGGTGTTGCCTATAGTTGAAAATCCTTGTTTCGTTTTCAGATGATTGCAGCGTCGAATCGCGTGGCTCTCGAAAGCTCTTGGGGCGCTAAGAAGATGGCCGACGCAGTGACCAAACGAGATGAGCTTCTTAAGAAGGCTAAGGAGGAGAAGAAGATTCTTACATCAAACAACGCGATGCTTGCGGATAAACTTCGCGGTGCGGAGGAGCAATTAAATCTTGTTTCCGAGAAGTCGAAGGCTGATCTTCTTAAGTTGCAGAAGGGGATGGAGAACCAGCAAAAATTCTATTCTGACCTGGTTCGGAGTGAAAGCGAGAGAGTCGAAGCCGCGGTTAGGGCGAAGGCGCAAACTCACTATGATCTCTTTCAGCGGTACGTGAAGGATCAGGAGATCGCTGTTGCTCTCCAGGTTGAACAAGCCCAAATTTCCGGTTTAAAGAACTGCCTGATAAAACTCAGTGGTGAAGGCATAGCGTTTCCTCAGGCTCTCTTGGACCAAGTAGCCGCTGATGAGATTGCCGTGAATGCTAGGATCGACAATACGGAGGTCGTGACCAAGGAAGAACTCACATTCGTCCTTTCACCGGTTCGTCATCCTCTTCTCAACCTTCGCTATGACTCTCCTCCTCCCGTTCCAAAGGGTGTTGATCAGTTCGGAACGAATCGTGGAATAATCCCAGAGTCGGTTCCTGCCAACCTTATTCAGTCCGTCAATTCGGAGGTCGCGGCTCTGGACGACGTTCACAAGGCACAGGAGGCGATTGCCGAGAAGGTCAACGATCCTGAGAAGTCGCCATCTAGGGCTTGACTAATTGCGTCCTTTTCTCCCTCCTTTTTTTGTAAAATCTTATTTTGTAAAACTCTTTATTCCTTAAGTTTTATATTTAGCTTTGTAAACCTACTCTTTGCTTAAGCAATAATTTATCTTAAGTTTGCTTTAAGCCCCTGATAGTGATTTGAATCAATCTATCTTTTAAAGCTTAATTGTTTAAACTTAATCAAATTAAATTTGCCGAACCAAATGTAGATTTTCGTCGTGTGATCAAGTCTTGCTATCGCATTTAAGCTTATAGCGACTTTTATCACGAAATCTTGTCGCCATGTGTAGCGACTTATGAATTTAACCGAGTCGGACTTTTAGCGGCTTCGGGTAATGTTGAGTCGTACTAATCTTGTATTTAAGCTGTCTTTGGCGAGTCTAGCCGGTTTTCTGACTTGGAATACGTGTTCGTAACCATGTCGAAACTTTTTCGTGTCCAAACTCGTCGTCAAAGCTCAATCAATTTAGTGACTTGCCGTAAGGCGGTTTGCGAGACTTATAGATGATCGGCTTTATTTTAAGGGTAGGAGAATGTGCGAGTCCTTTTTGCTCGAATTATTCGTTATCTCCTACCACGAAAAATTTGCGGGACGGATCCCGGCTTTTCCTTACCGCGATGTGCACCTCGCGTGCAAGGAAGACCATGCCCCTGGCCAGGAGGCATGATGCTAACGGTGCGAGTCGTTGCTCGTCTTTCTGCGAGTCGTTGCTCGTCTTTGTGAGTTAGAACTCGGCTTTTGCGAGTCAGAACTCGGCTTTTGCGAGTTAGAACTCGGCTTTTGCGAGTTAGAACTCGGCTTTTGCGAGTTAGAACTCGGCTTTTGCGAGTTAGAACTCGGCTTTGTTAGTATCATTAAATATATTTAAATATTAATGAAGGGACTTACCTGTTTTGGCTTTGCATAGCTTTCAAGACGGTAACCTATCTGAGAAAATGAGGATTTTATTAGATTTGTGACTGTGCCGGTAAAGGCTGCCTACGTATCTCCCGAGGGAGAATCAAGTCACTCGTAGTTCAATACATTTTTTTTTTTTTTTTTGGGAAAGAAACCAGCCTTGCCGTCTTAGTGGTACTCCTTCAGACTTGCCGAGTTCCAGGATCGAGGTAAAGCCTTGCCTTTCATTGACTCAAGCTCGTAGACTCCCGGTTTGACGACTTGTGACTTTGTAGGGTCCTTCCCATTTCGCCCCGAGTTTCCCTGCTCTCCACTCCTTGGTGTTTTCGTAAACTTTGCGGAGGACGAAGTCACCGACTTGAAAATGGCGTTCCTTGACTTTCTGGTTGTAGTACCGAGCTGCGAGCTGTTGGTAGTTTTGAATCCTGAGTAGGGCTCGATCCCGTTCTTCCTCTAGGGTGTCAAGAGCTTGGATTAGCATCTTTTCATTGATCTCGGTATGGTGCGGCATGAGAGACCGGCGGAGAGTGTGAATGTTAGCTTCTGCTGGTACCATTGCTTCTACGCCAAAGGCTAACGAGAATGGGGTGGCCCCTGTTGCGCTGCGGGGTGTCGTTCTATGCGACCAGAGGACTCCGTCTAACTCATCTGCCCAAACTCCTTTTTTGCTTTCAAGGCGTTTTTTGATGCCGGCAATGATGGTTTTATTTGTAGCTTCGGCTTGGCCATTCCCCTGAGGATACCTCGGTGTCGACTTGCTAAGGCGTATATCCCACTTCTTGCAGAATCCTTCGAATACTTTCGAGATGAATTGTGATCCGTTATCTGTGACGATCTCATAAGGTAGCCCGAAACGACATATTATGTATTTCCAGACGAAATTTTGAACCTGGACATCGTGGATTGCGACGTAAGCCTTGGCCTCTACCCACTTTATGAAGTAGTCGGTCATAATGAGCAGGAAACGTCTTTGATTGGATAATGGTAACGGTCCAACGATGTCCATTGCCCACCTCATGAATGGGTAAGCCGCGGTTGATGTCGTGAGTAATTCTGTAGGTCGATGTATGAATGGCGCATGTCGCTGACACTTTTCACACTTGTTAGAATAGGTCTCGCAATCGATTATCATGGTCGGCCAATAGTGACCGTTCAACTTGATTTTGAGGGCGAGAGACCTGCCTCCGGAGTGGTTTCTGCATGCTCCAGAGTGCGTTTCTTCGAGAACCCGACTTACTTCATCTCCGTTTATGCATCTGAGGAGGATCTTGTTAGCAGAATACTTGTAGAGGATACCTTCATGTATAGTGTATCGCGCGCTCTTGACTTTAAGTCGTCGTGCTTCCCATTTATCTTCTGGGAGCTTTCCTTCTGTCAGGTATGCTCTTATCGGAAGTCGCCAGTCTTTATTGTCGCCGGTTAGGACAGCGATGAGGTCTGTGCCCTTTGCTTGAATATTGTAGCATATGTCATCTTCACCACTCGGGATTATTTCTTCAGGTTCTTCTTGATTGCTCTCAGGGGGCGGGATGCTTGGTTCATGGATCGTTTCTACCGGGATCCGCCGACAGAGATTGGGATTAGATGCCAGCGACGCGAGTGCATCTGCCGGGGCATTCTCCTTCCTTGGTATCTGGACAATATCGAAGAATTCGAAGGAACTGGTGAGTTCCAATGCCGTCTTTCGGTAAGCCTCCATTCGTTCGTTTTTAGCTTCGTAGTCTCCGTTGATTTGGTTGGCTACAAGCATGGAGTCACAATGGGCCAAGAGATGTCGTACTCCGATTTCCCTGGCTAGTCTGAGACCGGCTAACAAAGCTTCGTACTCGGCTGTGTTGTTAGACGCCGTGAAACCCAGTTTGAATGACTGCTCCAGTATCTCGCCGGTTGGTGATATGAGACGTATCCCTATCCCGGCTCCTTTTTTGGATGAGGCCCCGTCAACGAACAATTTCCAATTTTTATCTTCTATCTCGGTACCGACGTCCAATTCAGGCGATAATTCGACAAGGAAATCAGCTATCACCTGCGACTTGGCGGTTGTCCTGTTCCTGTACTCGATGTCGTACTCACTTAACTCTATTGCCCACTTGGCTAGGCGGCCAGACTGTCCCGGGCTATGAAGGATCGTTCGAAGAGGTTGACTGCTTAATACGGCAATCGGATGTGACTGAAAATATGGTCGCAGCTTTCGCGCCGAGATGACGACTGCGAAAGCCAGTTTTTCCATTGCAGGATACCTGGTTTCGGCTCGTTCATCGTTTTGCTGACGTAGAAGATCGGCTTCTGTTCTCCTCGATCTTCCCGAACTAGTACGCCACTCACTGCTGTCGTTGAAACGGCGATGTAAAGCAACAATGTCTCACCATTCTCGGGTTTAGACAATATCGGCGGGTTCGACAAGTAATCCTTGAGTTGGATGAATGCTTCCTGACACTTATCGTCCCACACGAATCTTTTGTTCCCTCGTAGGAGCTCGTAAAAAGGCAGACATTTATCCGTTGACCGGGATATAAACCTGTTCAAGGCGGCTATGCGGCCAGTGAGGCGTTGTACCTCTCGAGTGTTCTTGGAAGATGGCAAGTCGATTATAGCTGTGATTTGTTTTGGATTAGCTTCTATTCCTCTCTGGGTTACCACGTATCCAAGGAACTCTCCTGATGTCACTCCGAATGTGCACTTAGTTGGATTGAGCTTCATGCCGTATCGGTTAAGGATGTTGAAACATTCCTTTAAATGTCCGACATGCTGAGAGGCAATCAGAGATTTGACTAGCATGTCGTCGATGTAAACCTCCATTGTCGCGCCGAGTTGTCCTGCAAACATCCGGTTCACTAGCCGCTGGTAGGTGGCGCCGGCGTTTTTGAGACCGAAAGGCATGACTTTATAGCAATATGTGCCGCGTTCAGTGATGAAGGCCGTCTTTTCTCTGTCGTCTGGGTTCATGAGGATTTGATTATACCCTGAGAACGCATCCATGAATGATAGCAATTCGTTCCCTGCCGTTGCCTCAACAAGTCGGTCGATATGCGGCAGCGGGAAACTATCCTTGGGGCAAGCTTTGTTGAGATCCGTGAAATCGACACATACTCTCCACTTCCCGTTTTTCTTCTTCACGACCACTGGGTTAGCCAACCAATCGGGGTATTTGACTTCTTGGATTGAGCCGCCTTCAAGTAGTTTTTCTACTTCATCGTTGACTGCTTTAGCTCTTTCAGGGACGAGTTTTCGCCTCTTTTGCTTGACTGGCTTGTAAGTCGGATCGACATTCAGCTCGTGAGTTGTAATGGTTGGATTGATACCCTTCATGTCCTTCATTGTCCACGCAAACGTTGTAACGTTTTGCTGTAGGAAGGCGATTAGTTCCCTTTTGATGTCGTCTGGCAATTCCGCGCCAATGCCTACACACTTGCTTGCATCTGATTCGTCGATGATGACTTGCTGGATCAGTTCTTTCTCCGGTCCTTTTCTTCCGTGTTCCATGTTGATCATGCACGAAGGTACTCTGATCTTATGTTCTCTCGCGAAACATGACCGGCTTGCGCTCTGGCATCCTTTGACTGTCTGGATTCCTTTAGGTGTCGGGAATTTCAGACATTGATGGTATGTCGAAGATACCGCCGTCATGCTATATAGCCATGGAGTTCCAAGGATTACGTTATAGATGGTTAGCTTGTCAATGACGTGAAACCTCACCAATCTGTTAACTCCTCCTGCGAAGACAGACAACTTGATCGTTCCAATTGTGTATGTCGTCTCACTTGTGAACCCGGTGAGCGGCTTGGCCTTCTGCTTGATATCCTCCTCCTTAATGTCCATCTTCTTGAGTGTATCTAGGAAAATTAAATCTATCGAGCTCCCGGTGTCCACCAGTATTCGAGATACTTGGCAACTTCCGATCAGAAGCTCAACCACTAGCGGGTCGTTATGAGGGTAGTGAGTTCCATAGAGATCCTGGTCGGTAAAGATGACGGGCGGATCATCTGATAGGATTGGTTGAGGCACCTTTTGCGCGGCTAATGCTAGGCGTTCATAGACCTTGATTGACCGGACCGAATCATTTACGGAGATTAGACCTCCCATGATCATGTTGATTCTTCGGATGGTCTTGGGGGTTTCTTCTTCGTCCTCCTCCTCTTCTTCTTCACGGTTACGTTTTAAAGCTATGCTTTTGATACGCCGTGGTGGTTTATCCTGCTTGGGAGCCTGCTCGTCGGCTTTGTCTTCCTTCTTTTGTCCCGATTCTTCCTTTTTTAACCTTTCAATGGCCGCCTTGATCTCTTCATTGGAAAGTCGGGAGTAGAGTGCGTTTCTGAGATTCCGACATTCAGCCGTGTCGTGTGACGTAGCTTGATGGTATTCACAGTACTTATCCCCCGTAGCGGAAGCTGCTTGCTGCGCCTTCTTTTCCTCTTTACCCCTTTTATTCCACGGTTTTGATGACCGGGACTTGTCGGTGCCATCCACGACCATTGTTTTGGCGCTTTTACCGTCGTATTGCTGTCTGGGTTCTCTTTCTTCCTTCTTATCTGTTTGTTTGCCGGAACCGAATCTCTTTGCTAATGCGACCTTCTTCTCTTCCAATTCCACGAACTTGTTTGCCCGATGGAGTGCGTCTTCGATGGTTAGTGGCGGGTTGATGACTAAATCTTGGTAAAAAGGCGACTCATGCCAGACGGCGTTTGTCAGGGCCGCGATAGTGAACTTATCTGGTGCCTCAGCTCGTGTCATTACTGCCCTGAACCTTTCTATGAAATCTTTCAATATTTCCTTCTTCTCTTGCGTCATCGACATCAACGCACTCAGCGAAGTGTCCTTACGAATGTAGGCAAAGTGATGCCTCACGAATGCCCATGTGAGGTCGGAGAAACTATCGATTGATTTGGATGGGAGTCGGGAGAACCAGTTTAGTGCGTCCCCTTCCAGGGTTTCGGTGAACAGTTGGCAGAAACCGATGTCACGCTCCTCGCTTGATGAGAACCGTGCCTTTGCCGCCATGATTTTGAACGTTGTGAGGTGGGTCGCTGGGTCTTTTGTGCCGTCGTACATTGGTAGCCTGAGCTTCTCTCTTTGCCTGATATACGTGTTTGTGATGCGCGAGGTGAAGGGTGTCCTACGAGTTTCTTCGATGATCCGATCGATCTCGGGTGCGGACCCCTTCACGCCATGGACCTCTCCTTTTAATTCCTTTAGGGTGTCTTTGAGCTCGATCAGTTGTTTTTCGACATGGTTGCGACTTGCTCCGCGAATAGACGCTCCATGAGTTTTCTCGTACGACATACCTCGCTCGCGGCGATAGTTGTCTCGGTGCGAGCCATTCTTAAGTCGCGAATTTCGTCTGTGGTGCACGTCCCGTGTCCGGTGACTGGTATGTTCATCCCTATCGGGTGAATACCTCTCATCACTCTGGTCGTTCTGTCTCCGACTTTCGCTCCGTTTGGGTTTTTCAGACCCCTCCTCCCGGTGTGAGATCCGCTCGCGAGTATCCTTCTTGTTGCTTTCCTTACGCGGGTTGCTCCTGGACTCGCTGCTAAGGCTCTGTTCACGGTGGCTTTCCTCAGATGTACTATAGACCAGTCGTCTGGCGACTTTGTCTTTCACCTTCGGCGGCACCTCTCTCCTGGGTTTTCTGGACTGTTGACCTGAGAGGATCTTTGCTTGTTCTGTCTGCAGCTGGTCGATTTTCTCTGAGAACGTTTTGATCAGGTCGTTCTGTGACTCGATCTTGGCCATTAGAGTGGCTAAGACCTTGTCTTGCTCGATTTGAGCCTCTGTTTCGCTGAGTGACGGGGCATGTTTGCCGTCATCTCGAGCTTTCTTTGTTTTGGCGGCGTCTCGCGGCTGCTTGCCGCCTTTCGTCGCGTCGTCTTCGTGATCAGTTTGGTCGTAATCACTTGCTTCATGATCGCTTAGGTCAACCCTAGGGTTTTCCGGATCGATTTCCTTACGGTTTCCCGACATCTCGTTCAGAAATTTCTCTTAGAAATCCCCACAGTCGGCGCCAATTGTAAGATCTCAACTCGGTCTATCTGAAGATAGAAAGAGTTTTAGGGTTTGTAAATTAGGGATTCTAAAAGAAGGATTTAGGAACGCGGTGAGATTTGGGAATTTAGGGTTAAAAAGCCGGTGTTTCCGAGGTGGAAGCCGGTAAAGAATGTTGTTAAAGTCGCCGGAGAGAGTTTTAGGTTAAAGTCGCTCTAAAAGTCTCTCAAGGCCGAAAAATAATAAGAAAAAGTGTATTCTTTATTGAATGACGAAGTCGCCTTTTATAAGATTACAAAGTCGGTTAAAAAGGAAAATAGATAAATATAGAAATATTCCCAATATCCCGACTTTCCCGGGATAAGGAATATTTCTTCATTATCGATGTCGCCAAGCGCCGCCTTAGTCCTTTTTCTTGACTTAACGCCTTCCAAAACCCTAATGTAAGCCGGTTACCCCAAGTCCGGTTTAACCTAAGTTTTACCGTCTTGGGCCATTTACCGTCTTTCCATTCTGGGCCGACCTATACTCATGAATAAGCCTTTTTAGGAGAGTGCTAATCTCGATTCTAACATCAATCAAGTAAATTAGTGAACTTTCGAATGTTGTATAATTCATATCTCTTTGTCTTCTTCATTTTCAAACAACTTTTGTAGGTCTGAAGCAAGTAAAAATAATCAGAAGATCACCAATAACAATGGACCATAGATTCCCTCCCCAAGACAGCAGTAAATTCAAATTTCCAAAGATGTCACCACCTCAAAAAACAACAACAACAAACACAAAAGCAGCCATTCATGACTATTTACATGTCCTTATTTTCTTTGGATCCAAAAGATCTACACATGTGGAGAGTGGCATGGATAACAAGAGTAATGCTTGAGAAATCGAGGAGGAGAATGGCGCTTTCAGGGTTATAAACCCAATTTCAGGTGTTAGTGCAAGTTTGGTCGTCATGGAGCGAAATCCCATTACAGAGATAGGTTTGTGAGATTCTTGAAGGAGGGGAAGAGAGAGCAAGTGAAGATTTTTGTTTGTTATATTTTGTGTTCTTCATTTATGTTAAAAAAAAAAGTTATGTGAAGAATTTTTTAAAAAACGAAATTCGAGTGAAGAAGAAATCGGTGATCGGGTTGTGTGGATTTAGTTAGAATAGGTTTTAGTTCGGTTTAAAATATGGGTTGATTGATTTATTTTTGGTTTACAAATAATAACCAATGTAATTAATTTTGTGTGTTTTAAGATTTCAAAGTTTTAGTTTGGAAAAATATAGTTTCAAACATATTTTTGTTTTAGAAAAATTTAACATATAATCTAAGTTTGTATTGTATATTTATTGTTATACTAGTATCATTCGCTCGCACTTACGAGCACAAATATTTAAACATAAATTTTCTAAAATAAAAAATCACAAAATTAAATTAACAACGATAATATTATAAAATATAGGAGTATATCATACTATTTATAATTAAACATAATATATACATTATATTCAAATTTTTATTAAAGTATTTTATAATTTAATCTAAAATATAATTAATAAAAATAAAATAAATTGTAATTATATATTTATATGTATAAAAACAATTTATTATACCATATGCAAAAATAATAACACCTAATAAATAAATTTGATTATTTAGCAAAAATAATATCCTAAATATATATATATATATATCTAGTTAATTATAATTAAACAAACATACATTATTATATTTAACATCTTATTAAAACATTTTATAGTTTATTCTAAATTTAAAATTAATAGCAACAAAATAAATTATTCTTTAAAATCATATCTATAAATATGTAAATTTACTTGTAAATATATTTCAGATTAATTATGATAAATTATAATTATATATATATATATATATCAATATATATAAAAAATCATCAATTCAATTTATCATCAATAATATTATGAAAAAATATTTATATCATATTAATATAATTAAATACACATATAAATATTATATTAATTATCATTTATATTTATTTTAATACAAAATTTATATAAGTAATACAAATTTACAATTAAAATATTATTATCTACAAAAATCATATTTGTAAATATTAAAAATTCATACTTTAAAAATATTTTTATATTTATTATTTTATCTTCTTTTTTTTTAGTCGGCCAACAGATTTTATAGGCCCATATAGACAGAAACCGAAAATGTACAAGTGCAGATTTAATATTGGGCTCAGCCCATTTACAATAGTCGGAAAAAAACGTAGTCGGTGAGAGATAGGTCATTCATGACGTGTCCAAACGTGGTGCCACGCGTCTTCATCTCAATTGAACGAGCATGCATGTCGCTGGCGACCAATTTTCGAGCTACCGTTTTCCGATTGAAGAGGGCAGTTCGCGGCACTTGACGATTTCGGCCGATCCAACTCCGACCAACCATCCCGGAGCCTGCATAACAATGAAAATCTTTAACACACGTCCGTGCACTTCATGACCGATTCACCAAGGAAATCGGTAGATCAAAGCAAAACCAGGGAGCCCATTCCACTCGAGCGGGCCATAGATCCAACACCTTAAAGTGCTCGACATACACGGAAGAGGGGTTAAAGGGATAAACAGGACGACGATGGAAGAAGACGATGGAAAGGATCGAGAAGGTCGAGTAGAAAACTCGACAAAGGAGTCCGGTCAACCGGAAGCATAGGCGGCGAGCTTCGCAAGTATCTTACAACCACAAAAGAAGCGCCTCAGCCTAAAGAAAACAAGACAAAATCCGACAAGATGTCGGAGTTTATTAGCAAGAAAGCCGCAGCCGCAATCAAAAGTAACCCTGCCTGCCGGAGCAGTTAAAACCACACCGGCGGCAGGAACAATTTCACTGGATTCTGGGTTCTAGAGAGAAGGAGGAGCGTTTGCTAAAGAGAGAAAGTAGTATTTTCAAAGCTTAAACATGTTTTTATTATTTTATCTTTTATTTTATTTAATTTTAGAGTAATTTTTTCTACAAGCATATATAATTTTTTTATTAAAAAATTGGATACTTAGATGTTTTAAGGCATTTAAATCGGGAAAAATGCCAAACAATTCCTGAACTATTCAGAACTGGCCAAAACAAACCCAGACTAAAGAGCTTCTCCAAACAAACCTAGACTAAACGTTGACTTCCCAAACAATACCCCAACTTTGAGTTGACCTCGCCAAAATGGTATACCGTTAATTAACTTAACGGATTGATTAGATGGCGTCAACCTCGCCGTTTATTGGGTATGTTAACGATATACGACGTCGTTTTGGGTTGAATTACGTTTAATCTAATTAGACCAAACGACGTCATTTTGTATAAAAAAGAAAATTAAAACCTAGCATTAAGCTCAGTTCGAACCGTATACGCGAGAGCTGATGATATGTGTGCGGTAACCACTGTGCCATTTGTGTTTCATTGGTAATAGTATACATACAATTGTTCTTAAACTTCATTCGTTCTTATTACCATAAAATCATCAAATCCTCGAACTATACCCATAAGCGCGTCGAGAGATGCTGAGACCTAACACACAAACCCATGGAACCAATTCCTTAAATCGTCTGGCTAAATCAAAAACTAACAAAGAGCTTATAGAGAGTGTTAGAGAATCCTTACTCCAACAAAAGGGAAACCAACAATCATAAATGCGTTCTGAAGAGACTTAATGTAAGGTTTTGGAGCAAAGTAAGGGAACGCAACGGCAGCGAGGAACATAACGGCGGAAGAGCAGCAAAGATGAAGATGCTCCCTGAGGAAATTGGCCAATCGAACCCATCCGATAGCTTTAGCGAATCCGAATAATACTTTCTGAGGCTTACTCTCCGCTTTCAATTCTACAGAACAACATCCGTGTTGGTGGTGATGATGATGCTCTTGCTCAATCTCATGATGATGATCGTGATAGTGATCTTCAACTGCACGTAGACGAATCAATTGTCGCGGAAGACTAAGGGAGGCAGAGATACGAAGAGGGAGAGGTTTTCGGCGGAGAAGAGTTTTAGGTGGAAGAATTGAGAACGAGTTGACTCGAGCGGTTCAGAGAGTAGCTAAACCGCTACGGTAAGGGAATCTAGTAAGAGAAGAAGAACGAGTAAGAGATCCGGGTTCCATAGTTGACGAATTAGAGCTCGATCGTCTTCTTCTTTCATGCCACCATTGATTCTGATCTCGCAATCGAAATGCGTATTGGAGTCATCTCGTTTCAGAGTAGGAGGTGAATAAGAATTACAGAGCGAATGAAGGATTTGATGACTTTATGGTAATAAGAACGAATGAAGCTTAAGAACAATTGTATGTATATTAATACCAATGAAATACAAATGGCATAGTGGTTACCGCGCACATATCATCAGCTCTTGCGTATACGGTTCGAACCCAGCTTAATGCTGGGTTTTTTTCTTTTTATACAAAACGACGTCGTTTGGTCTGACAGACCCAATAAACGGCGAGGTTGACGCCATCTAATCAATCCGTTAAATTAATTAACGGTGTACCATTTTGGCGAGTTCAACTCAAAGTTATGGTATTGTTTGGGAAGTCAACGTTTAGTCTGAGTTTGTTTGGAAAAGCTCTTTAATCTGGGTTTGTTTTAGCCAATTCTGAATAGGTTAGGAATTGTTTGGTATTTTTCCCCCATTTAAATCCTATGTTTTTACCTTATTAATCTTAACATAATTTAGTTTTAACTATCTAATATCTAGATGTGTCTAACTAGATTCATTTCTTATTTCTCTCCTGGGTTTTTGTTTTCATTTATTTGGGATGGAGGCTTTCATGTGCCAGAAAGTTCAGATCTGACGGCGATGGAGACAGGGAGTTCCGTATCTCCTTTCATCACTGGCTCTGATTACTCCGGAATCGTCGACGGGGTTTGGTCCGACCATCACCAAATTCTGCGTTGGAGATCGTGTGTGCTCCTTCGCCGATCTCGATTCCTTCGCTCAGGTCATCGTGGCCGACCAGTCTCCATCGCGTGAAAAGTTTCCGTGAGCTATGGATTTGAGTTTATTTAACACCATTGTGATGGATTTAGAGGGTACCGATGGGAGAGAGCGGGGAGAGGTGTGTAGCCTCGGTACTTGTCAGATTTGGTTCTTTTACTATTTTGTATCATACACCAGTTAGTATAATCTTATTTTGAGCTTTTGCACTGATAGTGAATTATTTTGACGAAGCTTGACTAGTATTGATTAGAGTCTTAGCTGGGTTTCATGACCTATCTAAATCTTAAGGAGCTCACACAAAGAAATTGCTTTCTAAAAATGAACGTGTCAGTGAATAGTGGCTTACTTACGTTTGTTTTGTTGTATCTGGCTGTTAGGATGATACTGCTTTTCGAGAAACAGAGTGCTCTTTTTGCACTTTCTGTCTCAGACATAGTTCTCATAAACATGTAGTGGTTTTCTGAAATCTATTTTCTTCCGTAGATAACAGGACATTCTTTTTCTGTCTTTTATCTTATATCTTACTGGTTCTTCGATTTATAATCCAGGTGGTGTTATGATATTGGTCGGGAACAAGCAGCAAATAAACCTCTATTGAAGACTGTGTTCCAGGTAAGTGTCTGCATCTTCTTATCATGATGAGTTATCTCCTATCCAATGTCTAAACACTAATTGATTTCTTGCTACATATGATCAGGTTATGATGAGGTTGTTTATTCCGCGGAAGATGACTTTGATGTTTGTCATCAAAGATAAAACACGGGTATGTGTTCGTGTTTTTTTCCATTTAGGTAGTGGTAGCTTGCATTTTGTGTTTCTTTTCTTCATCATTCTGTTTTCTGGATTATAAGTTCTGGATGAATATTTGCATACGCCATTGGAAAATTTAGAACCAGTGCCGAGGGAAGAGAGTCTTTAGCTTTTATGTGCTTTGACTATGCAATCCCTTATATTTTGTACTTAAATGCAGATCTGGGATTCAGTCCCCAAGTCTCAAGCACATAAAGAAACTCCACTTAGTGATTTCTTCAATGTACGTCTGCTGCTTGACCATATTGCAGCAATGAGTTTGTGAACATGCTTTTGCCTTTTCGCAACCTTATTGCTCAGGTTTCAAGCTTGTGGGTGCCGGCGGTTGAGGATTCTCACTTATATTGGCTAAGGACACATAGAAGGCTAAGGAGTTAAAGGCAGAGATTGGAAGAACATCCAGAGTTTGATGCAAAGTTTATAACTGGACCATCTATCGCTAATAGTGCATGATATTTTCCTTGTTTACTCCTTTTTATAAAGCTCACATGTGGAAGCTCAGATGCTAAGCTCACTAGAAATAGTATGTATTGCTTCATCATGTATCCACGCCATACACTAAATCATGTCCACAAACCATTTGAGTAATTTTATGTCAATGTCAATCTTATGACAAATTCATAAGCCTAAATTTTGTCAATGTGTAGAAATCCATATCTACAAATATAAATTATGTCAATGTCTAATAACCGTTAACCACAAACCTAAAGTATGTCAATGTTTGTAAAAAATTCGATTTTACAATCATTTGAGTAATTTTCTAACGATAGATATTGTCTGGTGGACATAATTTTTTTAAAAAAAATCTATTTGCATACTTCTTGTTTTAATCACTTCAGTTGCCAGTTTTTAAAGAAAATACGATTTTTCCAGTGAACAATCAACTGAGTAACATCATAGTTTGATGTCAATGTCCACCAAATGATATCTACAAACCAAATTATGTCAATGTTATAATAAATTCGATTTTTCGTGGACGACCGTTTGAGTAATTTTCTAACGATATCATATGTTGCTAAAATTGTGGACATCGTTTGGTAAGGTTTGTCTTGTAGTCTATTTGGATACTTCTTGTTTTCATCACTTAAATTGCCAGTTTGTAAAGAAAATATGAATTTCCGTAGACAATCATTTGAGTAACATAATATATGTTGATGTGTACTAAATCATTTCCACGTCATTCTTTATAGGAAATACTTTAATTTTTTTTTTGTCTCTAACACCTTCCACAAACAATATAGTGGATAAGTATGCATATAGGTGTATTTTTTCTATCTACCATCACCCCCATAAAACAATGTCGTGGATATGTATTTGTTTGTGTGTAATTTTATCCTTCTCCTCAATTAGGCATGATTTTATACATAAATGCTTTATGATTTATGAATGTCCATTGTATTGTGTCCACCCACCTAAGACAAACGCCTATTAATCCAATAACGTCCACAAACCATTAACTCATGTCTACGTCACTACCGTCCACTGTCGTTACTACGATGTCCACTAGATTATATCCACCATTATAATTGTTTATGTGTCTACAAAACAATTGTTATTTCCATCATTATACAAGTTTATGTTCATTGACAACATAAGATGGATAATATAGCATGAGCAAGTTATATAAATAATTTATATGTGGACTCATTGACAGAGCATGAGCAAAGAGTTTTTCCTTCATCCATATCGGACACGTTTATGTGTACTTTTTTGATGTGCTTTTGTATGAACACATTTTAGTGTACACTAGGGGTTATTCCGCGCTACGCGCGGATTTTTGTTCGAATTTATTTTAATTATACTATTTTTATTTGTGTACTAATTGTATTTTTCTAACTATTTTTTGTTATTTATTAAACCCTTAATTTTTTGCTATACATTTTTGTTACGTTTTATTTTTATTTATTACAAATATAAACATATATTTCGTTAGATACAATGATGTCGAAAAAAGCTGGCGGAGCTCTATGGGTTTATTTCCAACTTCGAGCTATTGTTTCTTCATTTTCTTGTCTTTGCTATTGCTTACGGTCGTTGATGATAGAGATATGATAAAAATTAGTTGCAAATTCATCAGATAATCGGTCTATTTTGCATATGTAAAATGTTGCCACGTTTTTGTATGTGTTATTTTTATGCACTTTTGTGTAGTACTTTATTTAATTGTGTGTTTGTTTAAATGTAACTCTACGGTAGATTTTGTAGATTTACTGTATGTATTATACAAATTTTACCAACATCTTTTTTAATAGTGTTAATTAGTTATTATTTGAGTAAATATAATATGTTTATTAGTGTAAAATATAAAGTTGTGTGGTAGCTTTGTTTTGGTATCATATAGACTTAGTAGCTGGTTGTAGTTATTGTATCCACAAATTATTAATTGATATTTTAGATAAATTATTTTTGAGTGAAAGTTTTATTGTTCATCTTATTAAATAACATATTGGTAGTATATGAGCATGTATTTTCTGTCATTTGGATGTATTCTGAAGGTGGAATTTCATATATTTGTCTTTTTCTTGTGTTGTTTTACATAAATTTATGCATTTGTTTTCTATATTTATTTATGTTTAGAAATATTAATTCTTGTAGTAAGAGAGTAAGGAAACAATATTATTTTTAGTAATTAGCGTGTTAACTTTTTTATTTAACTTTTTTGTCTAAATGTTGTAAGATTATTCCCCTTTTTTTGTTCTTGTGACTTTCTGTTTCTTACGTACTTTTGGTATACACGATGATTAAAAAGTTTCTGTCACTTACTTTTAGATCCGAACCATTAACCTAAATATAAGAAACAAAATCTAGCCAAAACCGGTATCTATTTTTGTATTTTTATAATTTTATTGGGGATATTTTTTATTAACTTTTGTCAACAAAATCAAATTAAGTATATTGGGGACAAAATTTTATTATTTTTTCTAACAATTTTAATTATATTTTTTTTGGGTAAGCGAACTTAACAAATTAAAATATAGACCGTAAAAACAAAAACCAGTGTGAGTATTTAAAAATTGGAATTGAACCAAACCAATCGAAATGTTGAGACCAAAACCAAACCAGACATAATCTCTACTCTGAATGCATCCATTCTTTGTCTCAAATAAACCAAATTCGTTTATCTCCAGAAGGACCGATCCTAAACCGCGAGTTTACCCTCGACGCAGCTTCTTTCTTTATAATCTACCATCCATTTCTCGAACGTACACTCGGTGAAGTCGTAGTAACCACCATCACAACTATGCCTACGGTATAGAAATAGAGGCATATACCCAAGGTCCCGTTATATAATATTTGTTATCCTTTATGCATGTATATTAAACAGAGTAAGAAGTCAGAGGTTCTCATTTTCATGTACATGTGTTCTTCAGGGGCTATATATTTCCCGCCTTTTGGAGCAGCTTCACCATCATCTTCATCTTTCACAAAGTTGAATTCGCTCCATGATGTCTATATTTTGGGGTTAGTTGCTTGTTGCTGGTCGAGATAAATTTAAAAACAGAGAATGACATTAAATCAATTATGATTCTTTGTTTCTTCAGAGGACCATTACTATTTGTCATTGAATACTAATGTATTTTGTGTTTGGACAATTGCTTTGCTTACCTCTTGAATTAGTGTAGAGGCTGTCTTGGTTTTGATCTTTGTCATTTCAGTATCATACCACAGAGGTCATTTGTTATATTGATATTGTTTGGGTCTATTTCTATAAAATATTCGGACCAACTCAGAAGAAAGAAGTCCGAAAACAATTTGAAACAAAAAGTTGCCGAGATCCGGGTCGAAGCAAAGCGGAAAAAACATAGGCCTTGTTCGTTTCGCAGTCGCTAGCGACCAGCGACAGCGATAGCGACAGTCGCAGTGACTGTCGCTATGTTGTTCGTTTCTGAGTTGCTGCGACTGTCGCTAAATTTTTTTTTTTAGTCGCCAATCGCTGATTTTGAGTCGCTGCGACAGTCGCTGACGCCAGCGACTGTCAAACGAACATGATTGAATCGCTGTCGCTGTAACAGCGACTATCAAACGAACATGTTTCGAGTCGCTGTCGTTGTCGCTGTCGCCAGCGACTGCGAAACGAACAGGGCCATACACATATTTAGATATGAGATCATTCAGCTGGAAAAAAAAATATTAACAAACAGAACCACCCTCTTTACTAAAATAATCAACGATCGACAGATGGAGGATCGGAATTTCTTTAACGAATGTCTAGAAAGAGACGGAGTGTATAGAGTGAGAAAACGAATAAAATTTATCTTTGTGTAGGTAAGTGTTTTTTGTTTTTTTAAATCCTTTAGAGTGGTTTGTATATATATAATATAATATTATATATATATAAATATAAACCTCTTATTATAGGTTTTTTTTTGGCCAACTCTTGTTACTATTGCGATAATGTAGTATAAACTGACCCAAAAAAAAATCATGGTGAAGTATACCTTTTAAAAAGTATGAACTGAATTTAAAAGTAACTAATTAAGAAAATTATGTCGTAAGAGAAAAAATATATTTATAAAATAACCCGAATCATACATGAATCAATATATTTTCTATAATGGCTGCTATTGCCTTTTTTCAATAACTATAAGCACTCTCTGTGCAGCTTTTTCAATACTGACACTGTAAAACCTGTTTTCTGTCTCGTTCTTTTTAGTTTGTTTGTAATATCAAATCCCATAGTTCTAATTAATTTTTCTTTTTTAGTATATGCTCAACCTGTTTTACGGTCTTAAGAAAACGTAGAACATTACTAGTCTAATCTATTAAAACAGGAAGGTTTGCCATGGTACATAAATGTTGTTCCCGGAATTTGCCCTTGATATTATTAGGATTTGTAACCTTCATTAAGGGTAATTAGGGAATATAACATTATCTCTACAATCCATGTTTCCAAACAAGACAATTATTAAACATGTAGCCAAACAACCAAAATCTAATTGATCCCATTTTTCTAATTAATTAAAATCAAAACAAATTAATTGATAAATATAATGAATAATTTATACAAAAACTATTAAATATAAATTAAGATTATTTAATTTATGATTTAATTCAAAATATATTTATAATATATTCTAATATCTTTTTATTTTGTTTCAAATATATATATATATATATATATACACATATTACGATTGATGTTTTTACGATTGTAACTTTTAGCAGGTTTTTCCATCAAACTGAAAAATATTTAATTAATTAAACGGGTTGAAAAATTAATTAGCCAATCTCGATTATAAATTTTCTAAACAAAAATTCGCATATAGTAAATAATTTCAGCTGATATATTTTAAAATTAATAAAATATTAAAATGATTTCATACTTATAATATTCAAATATTTGAAGCGTCAAATTATGCTTTATGTTTGAATGAAAATTTTAACGGATAGTTCCATCAAATTTGCAAATTATATATACGACTACAACATGTATTTTATAAAATAATATTTTAGATAAATAAAATAACAATTAAACATATACCATGACACTTTTACAATAGTTGTTTTCACATATATATATATATATTTTCCAAACTATGATCTTACGATACAACACAGATTAAAATATATAATGCGAAATCGTTATTTTAATCTCTTAATCCTTACGATATATCTCCTCCAAATAACACATAATTCATTTAAAAAAAAACTAAATTACTAACTCACTGTTTATAATGCTGGTTAAACAATTATAATCAAAATTAGATTATATAATTAAAAATCTAAACTAATATTAATAAAATGAATAAAAAGTAAGATTTGTAAAAAAAATTAAACCCGCACTTTCTAAGTGCGGGTCAAAATCTAGTACCTTTTAAAAAGTATGAACTGAATTTAAAAGTAACTAATTAAGAAAATTATGTCGTAAGAGAAAAAATATATTTATAAAATAACCCGAATCATACATGAATCAATATATTTTCTATAATGGCTGCTATTGTCTTTTTTCAATAACTATAAGCACTCTCTGTGCAGCTTTTTCAATACTGACACTGTAAAACCTGTTTTCTGTCTCGTTCTTTTTAGTTTGTTTGTAATATCAAATCCCATAGTTCTAATTAATTTTTCTTTTTTAGTATATGCTCAACCTGTTTTACGGTCTTAAGAAAACGTAGAACATTACTAATCATCTAGAACTAAAACACAATTTATCGAACACTAAAAGTTTTTCGAGGAACAACCAAAGTATGTTATAATTAGAAGAAAGACTTCTGATCACTGTCAGATTCTATCAAAACTGATAACATGGTAGCATCTCAATGATTTAGGATCAACTAATAAAACTCCATCTTGGTCAAGTACCTTCTTGCCGAAGACATGCCGCACCATTTCTCACAACCTTAAGATTATGGTGTTAAAACATGTATTTAGGCCAAATAGGTATTCTCACCGAGGCGTAATAATCCCTCCTCCCTCGTTACTATGTTCCCAGCCTAGCCGTGTAGATCTGCAAGTGATACATACCCAATCCAGGAAGACTTGTATTGTTTTGGTTCAGAGGATTCCAGTTTGCTCAATCTCTGCTATCATTAAGAAACAAAATTCACTCCAGCTTTACCCTTTTGCTGTGTTTCATTGAACAACTCCAGTAAATTCACTATATTGAAAACCATCACATACTTCCAATCAGTAGAGATACATGAAAGCTAATACAACCCCTGGAAGAAGCTCTTTCAAAGTTGGAACTCTTGTTCGCTACTTTTGGGGATAACCGTGGAATTGATCGAACCATTGCGATCCGTCTTCCTCATGATTCCTAACTTCACTCCACTCTGAACCAGATACCTTTGTTTGCATAATTTTGGTGTCCAATGCAACATGTGATTTCTCTGAATCAGTTGAAGGAACCTCAGGCGCAGCAGTCTTAGGCGAAGCAATAGGATCAATATTAAAGGGAGTCCCAGGAGAGCTGTGACCCCGTGAAACGCTCGCAGAACTGCTGCTTGGACTGCTAGATGTCAAGTCTCTGCTAGCCTGCAATGTAAATAAAACAAACAAATGCATTGATTACCTAAGTTGTAATATATCGTATCAACATGATCAACCAAAGAGTACAACATACAAACAAAGAGTCTTTTAACCTGAATACTTACATCACTAAAATGTTTCCGCCACTACAAGGCCCTTAATATATTTGGATTGTAAGCAAACGTACATTAAAATAAATGTTTTTGGTAGTTTGTAACTTTGAATAGTTTATACATAAATAAAGCAAATTCCTGAGAGCGGATGTAGGAGTACATTTAGCTGGGGACACAAATTTTTCGTCACTATAATTTATTTTTGGATTAGAAGTATTTATGTATATTTATATTAGTTGCATAAAGAAAATGAAAATTTAGCCGGAGAAATGTGTTACCGTAAGTTCTTCACTACGCCGCCCTGCAGATTCCTTAAACTTAGTTGCATTCGAAGTTCTAGTTGGGTTTTTGATAAATATTTTATTTGTCTAGTTTTCTCTATAGGTTCATCGGAAAAGTATACGATGTTAAAGAGCATATATGTTACATTTTCCTTTACGGAAGAGTCTATCCTATAAGCTCCCATTTTCCATGAACTCATACACCAAGAACCTATATTAAGGACACACATAAAGGAGAAGAACCATGTGATAATGTCTTATGCAACTTAGAACCTCAACGTCTTGTTGAAATTGTTCCTTTCCTTGAGAAGCATCAGGTCTCAAGACTTACGTGGCAACAGGAGTGTGATCAAAGTGTTTTGTTTCCGCCTTCTCCTATTTTTTCTGTTGCTCGCAACTCTGTCAGTAGCTTCTTAAATCTCTTCTATAGAGTATCTTCTGTACATGACATCGTTCTGTACCAAAGCACTCGCACGGTCTTTCTCTTGCGATTCCCTTCTTGCTTTCATCTCTGCTTTCTTCCTTCTTTGACCTTCCAATTCCACCATCCTCTACGCTTTCTCAGCTGCTTCCATTGCAGCTCTGCACTTGGCCTTCTCCATCTTTGCAACAGCCAGGGCTGCCTTTTCAGAACTCCTACCTTCCTCGTATTTTCGAGCTTCTTCCATTTTCCACTCAATAAGCTCAGTTGCCTAGAGAAAAATGGGATCCTTAAAGTATTATATGGCGTAAGAAAACATCCTCATCAACTATCTCTACTTCACACCTATCAATCTGAACATCTGAGTGTTTAATCCCTGTCAGAAGCTGATACAGCCACCTTGCAAGGATAACATAAAAGGATCAATCATCAGCACAACAACTGAAATAATAACTGAAGATAAAGATCCTTTTTTGGTTTTACTACAGAGCTTACCATAATGTACCTTATGAGGAAGTAAGTGAAGCGTATGGCTGTCACAGATCCAACCTGCAATGAAACCCATTTCAATTACAAAAGCTAATTGATGAAAAGCAACGAATTGAAGGCAAAGATGTATGTGTTTTAAGCTCTGTAACACTAAGACAGGGTTGCACAATGACTACCTCATGGAGCTTCTTCCTTGTTCCTTTTGACTCAATAGGGAACATTCTTAGCATGATAAACAATCTAGATAGCGTACAAAGAAAACATATAAGAAACTATTATAAATAATAGTTCAAAGAGAATTAAAAATTTGTGTACATGTTTGGGGTATAAAAAAACTTTTTTGAACCTATCAATTCCACAAACTGGTCCCATACTTGCTCGGTGGATGTTCTTTAACAGCGGATCTTCATGCAAAACGGAATGAACCACCCTGAAGAAACGCAAATAAAAAAGATTCAACTTCACAATTCAAAATACAAAATAACTTAAGCGAGAAGGAAAGAAAGATTCACTCACCCAACCAAAATTTCTTGAGAGATCATTTCCTTTACCAAGAGGGATAACACCATGTGTAATAACACCAACAGGGGGAATTGGCGACTTTCCTTCTTTATTAAGCTCTCCAAGACATCATAAAACCCAACCAACCGTACCATCACCACGTGCAACCTTTCGAACCAAATTCCATTTCATTTTCTATTTGCTGAAAATGTTAGGTAAGAAAATCTGAGAGTGGAGAGAAATTTCTAACTCACCATAATCCTTAACATTGCTCAGCATTCTTTTGCACATTCATCTCCTTCAGCTGCCACGTTCTCCAAACATGCCGACCCCTATCAACAAACTCATGAGGCTTCACTCCTGTGAAATCAAACACCTGTAACAGTTCTGTTATCTGAACCAGACAGATACTTAGTATCACTGATGAAACAGCAGCTCTCCAAGAGACGATGCAAGTGCACGGTAGATCATACGACCTTGCTCAGGCATCTATAATCATATAACAGGAATACAAATACCGATTATCAAAACCATATGATGAATTGATGATGGCTCCATCAATAGTGTCCACATGGAAGATTAAAAGACAGATTAAAAACAACATAATACCTTGTGTAATAGCATTATTCTATCTCTTCCAACTGAAAGTGCACGCTCCTTCTGTAGCGCATCAATGGCTAGGACTTCATCATGCTGTCCAAAACTGTCTTGTACAAAATCTTTATCTTCTACATTCCACACCTTGATAGTTCGATCAAATGAACCAGAAAAGAGTTCCACAGTCCCGTGCCTGAAACATAGATAAGAAACGGTGTTCCTTTGACCTGATAAAGCCTGTGGACACGTAATTATAATATTATAGAAAACTGAGAGCATGACTTGACGGAGAGAAATTACAAAATCACAGAACAAAAACCAGAATTATCATTATTACATGGACATGCTCTCGGGTATGATAGTCCCATATATGAACATGGCGACCACCTCCTCCAGTCGCCAAATAACGACCATCAAAGCAAGCAACTAAAGCAAGAGAATCTCTGCTTTGTTTATTATTTCGAGGCTCCCTCACTTTCATTCCATGAGACTTCATAATTTCATCACTTGGCCATATGTAGTTATCACTTTTCCGAGAAGATACATCCTAATGAAAAATAGTACCATCTTTCGAAGCTGAGATCCTCTTGTATCGTCATCCAGTATCATCCTCTCCGTCGTCCTCATCACCATCACGTTCTTCACGCTCTCTCCTCTGTGCTTCCATGGTTCGTATCAGCAACACCTCCGCCATTCTCTTCCGTTTTTCCTCCAGCCCTCTCATCGGCAAACTCATCCTCATCCTCCGTTTCCTCAACTCCTTTCTATCTTCGTCTCCGCTTGTAGATCCGTTCTCTTTGGCATCAGATTCAACAGACTTGATATCTTCATCATCGTAACTGACTTGTCTCCGTCTCTTTGTTTATATCTCGAAGAATGTTTCCCTATCATTTGAACCCTTTTTACCGCCTTTCTTGAAGCCTCCACCTTTCTTCCTCTCGTTCTGGTACTTCGTTCTTCTTTCTCTGTCTCTGTAGCTCAGCTAAAGCAGGAAAGCTGAATTAGTTTGAGGTTAGCATCAGGGTTGCGTGGGAGGGCGAAGCAGAAAAGAACATAGACTATTTGAGATCTAATGGCCATTGAGTTCTCTTAATTGGTAGCAATTATCGAACGATGAGTGGTAACCCTTGTGCTGTGATTTCATATAGGTGAGATGAATCGACTCCTTCCTTCTTATTGGAGATCTCAGAAAAGATTCGACTCAACCAGGGCTGTAACGGCGAGAAGGATTAATGGGATGAGATGAATCGACTCCTTCCTTCTTATTGGAGATCTCAGAATCGATTCGATTCAACCAGGGCTGTAACGGCGAGAAGGATTAATGGGATACCTTCTGAAACTATAATTTCAATCTAAACACACAATTGGAAAACAAAAATTGGGTTACCGATCTCTCTTATGACACGTGGCAGTTTGAAAGAAGATGTTGAGAATCTACGTGTCTAACCTCTCGTGCCTCAATTAAGCCTTATTATATATAAGGAATTTATTTTAGTGTACATTTAAATGTTTTCTCTATGTGGACACTTTTTTATTGTACCATTCACACTATTTTTTAACGTCCACGACATTTGATAAAAAAATAGAATAAAATATATCAAAATGAGTGTCAAAATATAAAGAAAAAAATATTGTAACTTATAATATAAAAAGATATGAAAGTAGAGAGAGAAAATGAGAGAAAAAATAGAAGAAAAACCTAAAGAGAAAGAGAAAAAGAAATAATGTTTTTGTGGTTACACGTGTGCTCCCCCAATACAAAGAGAGAATCATAAATGGATTTATGCCAGTTTCCTCCTAGTCGGCCCTAATAAATATATACCTTTAAATAAAAAGTAATTTTTGGCGAAAGCTGATGTGTCAACACGAGAGAGCTTTAGAGGAGGATAATGATGACGTGAAAATGGTGACACGGTAAGGCCAAAAATGACTTAAAGGGTTTGGAGTTCAACTTATTTACGTGAATGTCATCAAGTCGATTTTAAGTCAATTAATTAATTCACTTTCCTAAAAAAAGCAGAATATCTTCTCAATATTTTATTAGTTCGAATTTGAAAAAAACTATTTATGGCATATACCAAGCTTTAGAAAGAATTTTGTGAAATCCTATATAAGGTGAGCTTGGGATGGCCTAGAAACATAATCGTTTGCATCTTCAATATTATCAAAAAGCTTTCTCTCTATTTTTGTTTTCTCATTGGCTATGGCAGTTTTCTTCCGGATCATTAAAAGTTTTATCAAACGATCCGTTGTCATTTCTATTACTTTCTTCTTCTTATCGATTTTAAATAGATTTCTATCTTTTTAGTTTTTTTTTTTAATTCTGTTTTATTTGTTTGGACGCATGAAAGAAATAGTTCGGTTATCACAAAGCTAATGTCTAATGATGTGATGTGAACTAACAAACGTTTGAGACTTTATATAAAAGAGGAGCGTGAGATCTAAAAGTCCGATTGAATGTTGTTGCCAAGACGTTGTTAGTTCACATCACATGTCCCGTTTGTCCCAATTATTATATAGTCCGAATAAGTGATGTCTATTACTATAGACATGTATTTGGTGGTAACCAATGGATTTTGTGAATACTCTTTTAAGTACCATATGAGGTTTAGTACCAATAGTCCGAATAAGGCCTAATTCTATGGCATATACCAATATTTCGAGAGAAGTTTCTTAGTACTATATAAGTGAGCTTGGTGGTCTAGAAACATAATCATCTGCATCTTCCATCTTTTTACAAGAAGTTTTTTTCTATAATTTTTCAGACCATGGTAGTATTCTTCCTGATCATTAAACGTTTAATCAAATGATATTGAATCATTCCTATTACTTTTATTTTATTTGATGTATTTATGGTTTTTAGTTTTTAATATTTTTTAATTCAATTTATCATGAAAGAATAAGCTGTATTAATCCATCAATCCATCTTTATATTTTCTTGATCGAAAGATGGAATGGTATATTGACATGTTTTCAATAAAATATTATAGAAATGCATTAATATAGAACACAATAATGAGAATTTTAAAAAACATTCTAAGGAATACATGGCTTAGAGGTAAAGAAGGGTCTTCTTATATTGACTATAATCGTTCAACTATTGATGAGTTGAACAAGTTGATGGAGAGGTATGTATTTGTTTAAATTGTCATATTGAGACTAATAATAATATTAAAATTTAACAACATCTAACATATTTCTCCATCTGATTTTGTGTATTTACCCTCAACCTCATCCGACATGGTACTCAAACAATCACCAGTCCCTCGATCTTTATTAAACTCTGCTTAGTCCTACTCTAAACTGTTAAGAGCTTTCTAAGTTTTAAGCTTAAATTTTCAAAGACCATTGTAATGATTTATAACTTTTTGGTTTCTGTTTTAATGTTATGTAAAGATAATGGTTAACTTCTATTTTAAAATTCGTAATACAATATTGCATGTTAAACAGCTTTATTATAAGTTTAACTTTAATGCATAAATAATATTTTCAAACTTCTTAATATCTTTACAAATGATTGATATGTCGATATATATATATATATATATAAACTGAATAAATTTGAATGAGTTAGCTAATATTTTACATTCCGAGTAAGTTTATTGTTAAACACAATATCATAATTCAATCTAACAGAATATTGTTCGTTAGTTTTTTAATGAGATAATAATTGTAGTTTACTGATTTAGCAATAATTTTATTCGGAAAAACTTAAATATGAGATTATTACCATAGATTTTGGAAAACTTTAATATCTTTACAAAAACATCGATACCTATAAATCTACATAATAAAATCTAAACAGTAATGTAGAATTTCATGTTTAAACTAGGATTATTATTCGCAAAGTAAGAGAATATTCTACATTCAGAAAAAATCTCTTGGTTGTACATATCCTAACTAAATGTGGCGATTGTAGTTTACAAAATATATGAGACTTTCCAAATATTATTTATAACTTTAATCTTTTCTGAAAAAAACGGTTAATTCGTCCCGTGATTCTTTTAAACCTTTTTCTAACCTTCTATATATACGAGAGATTTATTTAGTAGACAAGATTACTGTTGAAACTTTTTATACTATTCTACAGCTAAAATGTCGATTTTCAGAAAAAGAAAAACAAAACAAGTTACCATCAAAGAAATTGTCCCTGGTTCATTAGAGAAATATAAGACTAATGTGAAGATACTTAGTTCATGGAGGGTGGTGTTTTCCAATGTTTTGAAAGCTATCGAAATGGTTTTAGTTGACTCTGAGGTATTATTCTTAATAACTAAAATCTGATTCTAAACATCAATAGCTTTTGGAACGATTGAACGTTTAGAAATGGTAACACATGTATATTCGTATATATATGATATACTAACATTAGTTTTTAATACCTCGATAATCAGGGTACAAGAATACATGCAACTCTCGATTATGACATGGCAAGGAAATTTGGCCAAACGTTGTTTTAAGATGAGGCAATTTGTATTGAAAGATATGGATGTATCACATATTCAAATGAATATAAGACTAATCTTCTGCCTTTGGTAACTGACGTTTACAAATCAGACCAAAATTACGTTATGTGAGGACTTTCCTGAAGAGGTGGAAGAGAAGTATTTTGTTGGTTTTAATGAGATGCTTGCTGGGGATTTTGAGAAAAAAGTCTTGATCGGTTTGTTATCTGTAACTTTCTTATTTTTTTTTTTAAAGTTATATTTCTCTATGATAAATTATTTTTTTAACAATTGTTTGCAGACGTGATTGGTCAAATTGTTGCTTTAGTGTCGCTAGATAATGTCAATAAACAAAATGGAATGAACACAAAAAGATTAAATTTTGAGCTGAGAAACGATTCGTAAGTGTACATATATTATTTTTATATTATTTTATTTAATTTTTATTTATAAAATGTATTTCATTGATTTGCAGAGATTTGCGTTTAAAGTGTACACTGTGGGGTAAATATGCTTAAGAAGTGTTCAATTTCAATGCAAATAATGAAGGAGGTGAAATAATCTTTGTCATTAGGTTTTCAAGCTGCAAATCTTATCAAGGTCAATTTTCTGTGGTTTAACATTTATATTTTGTGTTATATTTATTTAATTTAAATCTAAATAATTTGGTAATTTGGTATACTATATTAGAGAGGAAGAAGAAATGGGATGAGGAGAGGCTGAAGAAGCCGAGCCTCAGTCCTAAACAAAGCAAGAAGAAGTGTTCCACAAGAAAAGAGGTGGTTCCACAAGCAAGAAAAGAGTGTTATCCAAGCAACACTCCTTGAAGAAGAATGTGCAAAATTGGGGCACAAGTTGGTCTGTGCAAAGTCAGGGCCAAATGATAATAAGAAGATGCTGGAATCAAATGTGCAAAAGTGGGGACACAACATGTTGGAACAGGCTCGGTTATGTTCCAACATGATAATACTCGGATGTTCAACAAGAATAAACAAGAAGAAGTCACATGTGGGATTAAACAAGAGAGAGGACCTGTCACTATCACTCTTGGGCGTGTTCCCTCTCTCTCTCCAGACCTACAAAACGCCAAATAAGAGAGAGGAGGTGTCACTTTCAGTCTGAGAAAGCACAAGAAGCAAGATGGAAGAAGAAGATCCAACCATCCAATTCAAATCCGAAACTCCCTCTCTTAATCAATGGCTGAGATGTATTCATTTGTTTATCTTTGTTTATTGTTGTCTTGACCTAGTTGGATCTCTATATAAGAGAGTCCCACGCCTCTTGTAACCTTTGCTAATTCACTCTACAAGAAATCAACAAGATTCTTGATATTCTCTCTTAAAAGTCTTTCTCTCTTCTCTTTAGTCTTTACTTGCGGTTTCCTTCTTTAACTTTCATTGTGTTCTTCAATAAGACACAATGTAGACTCATGTAAGAGCCTTGATGGGCTGCTAAGGCAGTCCCAAATCCACACTTGGATAGTTCTTCCATAACTAATCCAAGTGTGAGAAGCTCTCGGGTGTATAAAGCTCTTACATGATTTTCTTCCTTTTCTTCCTTTTAGAACACCTCTTAGCTAATTACTGATTTGTCATCCATTCTCATGAGTAAACTATCCTATGAGATGTTAAGCTCTTGGAGACATTTTCATATAGCTTAAGTGTTCATTTGTTTGAGGTAGAATAGCTTTTGTTTCTTCTTTTAACCGCAAACCCTAGTTTCTCTCTCTAAGCGCCTTAAGAACCCTAATTGGGTCTAAGGCTTATTTCTTCTACTCTACCTCATTCTCTTGAGCCAGACTTGTTTCTCAGAGCATCCCCATGGATGCATCTGAAAATCTAACATGGTATCAGAGCCACACAAGTTGTTGGCTCATTTTTGTTTCAAGATAGAGAGCAAAATCTGTCTTGTTAAGTTTTCCTTCCGCAATGTTTTAAGAGGACCAAGCTTCTGTTTTTCTTGGATCCTGACCATCAAAACTTGTTGCTCTACCTTCCTTGAGAGTTAACAAGTTGTTTATGAAAAATCAGAGAGAGTAAGAGCACATCTTTGCTTCTTTCACTCTTATCTCTCTGTCTTGCTGGCGCAAGTGTTTTAAATGGACCAAGCTCAGTTCACTTGGTGCCATTCTCTTTGTCATGAGTCAAACTGAGAGAAAACCCTCAGTCCCTGAACCATAGACGTTTTGCTTGTTGCTCCATTTGTCTTTGGGAGGCAACAAGTTCTTGTTGAGAAAAATCAGAGAAGTGCAAGAGCACATCATTGCTTCTTTCACTCTTGACTTCTCTGGTTATTTTTCATGTGGTTGTTTATGAGTTAAACTGAGGAAAACACTCAGTCCCTGAACCTTAAACACATAAGTTTCTGAGTTAAACTAAGCACAACTTAGTCCCTGAACCTGAAACATTTTTCTTTTCCTTTCATTCTTTTCTTTTCAATTCTCCCATACTCTCTTATACTCTGATTTTGGCTCACATACTCTTAAATCTGAGCTTTGTCTTCCAAAATCACATTCTCTTATACTCTCTCACTCTCAAACTCTTTTATACTCTGATGCACAAACTCTTAAATCTGAGTTGTGTCATCCATTCTCCCATTCTCTTCATTTTTATTTTTCCTTTCTTATTCTCTCTCAAAATTCACTCCTAAAGAGCCCATTCTTTTTCTTGCACAGAAACTTAGTCAAGCTCATTAGTCCTGATCAAACTTGTGTTGCTTGAGAATTGTTATGTGTTTGTTCTTGGTGTTCTTAGGAGGAATGGAGAAGTGTTGGCAGTGAGGATCAGTCACAAAAAGAGGGTGCACACTCTAAGTGGCAGTTCAAGCTGATTGTGTTATTGAAGTTGTGTGGTTGAGGAGCTGAAGAATTCTCCAACAAAACCAGTGAGCTTATGAAGTTGTGGATAAGCTGAAATCCTCATTTGGTTGTGGGTTAACCTAAATCCTCATGGAGTTGTGGATCAACTGAAATCCTCATTTTGTTGGAGTCATTACCAAGTTGGGAGTCAGCTGGTGGATGAGCTCATGGTTCAAGGATCTTCTCCAAAGAAGAAGGCGGTTTACAAGCTGTCCATTCAAAGGAGGAAGAGGCCTTGTTCAAGAAGCGGTACAAGGAGTTGTACAAGCTGTGTATGCATGGTGAAGAGCCATTCAAGGGTGTGGGGGAGGTTGCTGGAACAGTCACGGTTATGTTCCAACAAGACAAAGAATCAAACTCCCAACCACAAAATAAATCAGGCTACTTCTAAACCCTCTTATTTCATTTCCATTAAGCATCCATCTTATGAGTTCTCTTGATTATGATTGTTTTTCAAAGTCAAAATGTTTTAAACCTAATTCTCAAAACGTTTTAGACTTGTTTTCTCTTAAGTATCTTGTTGTGATCATGTGTTTTCAATTCAAAAACGTTTTAAAACTAATACTCAAAACGTTTCTAAACAAGAAGGTTAATGCTTAGCTAATGTTCTAAATGTCTTGCACACACTTAACATGTTTCCTTTAAACCTTTGTGTTAAAGGAAAAGATAAAGACATGCTTGAGGAGCATTAGAAAGTAAAGGAGCTATGAGGAGCATCCACAAGTCTTGAAGTCTTTCCAAGAGGAAGATGAGACCAACTTGAAGTTCAACTCGGGAAGAGAAGGATTATCAATGTTGGGGTTAAAGGCCGGAGCACTATAGAGTCCAAGTTTCAAAAGACACAAAAAGATCAAAGAAGTTCATATCACGAAGAATCAAATCAAGGAATGCTAAGGAAAGAAAGAGATGGGAAAAGGAGTGAGCCGTGAGTTCTAGATGATGATATCAAGGTCAAGTTACATCTTGAGTAGGTGACTATACTCTTTTTGTCCTCCTTAAGGTTTTATCCCAAGAGGTTTTACTTAAGGAGGTTTTTAATGAGGTAGTTCAACCGCTCCAAGCTTGGCCTTTGGTCCTCTTCTCCCTTTGGTCTTTTGGAGTCCCGACGACCAAGCTTGCGGGGGAGTATTAGAGAGGAAGAAGAAATGGGATGAGGAGAGGCTGAAGAAGCCGAGCCTCAGTCCTAAACAAAGCAAGAAGAAGTGTTCCACAAGAAAAGAGGTGGTTCCACAAGCAAGAAAAGAGTGTTATCCAAGCAACCTCCTTGAAGAAGAATGTGCAAAATTGGGGCACAAGTTGGTCTGTGCAAAGTCAGGGCCAAATGATAATAAGAAGATGCTGGAATCAAATGTGCAAAAGTGGGGACACAACATGTTGGAACAGGCTCGGTTATGTTCCAACATGATAATACTCGGATGTTCAACAAGAATAAACAAGAAGAAGTCACATGTGGGATTAAACAAGAGAGAGGACCTGTCACTATCACTCTTGGGCGTGTTCCCTCTCTCTCTCCAGACCTACAAAACGCCAAATAAGAGAGAGGAGGTGTCACTTTCAGTCTGAGAAAGCACAAGAAGCAAGATGGAAGAAGAAGATCCAACCATCCAATTCAAATCCGAAACTCCCTCTCTTAATCAATGGCTGAGATGTATTCATTTGTTTATCTTTGTTTATTGTTGTCTTGACCTAGTTGGATCTCTATATAAGAGAGTCCCACGCCTCTTGTAACCTTTGCTAATTCACTCTACAAGAAATCAACAAGATTCTTGATATTCTCTCTTAAAAGTCTTTCTCTCTTCTCTTTAGTCTTTACTTGCGGTTTCCTTCTTTAACTCTCATTGTGTTCTTCAATAAGACACAATGTAGACTCATGTAAGAGCCTTGATGGGCTGCTAAGGCAGTCCCAAATCCACACTTGGATAGTTCTTCCATAACTAATCCAAGTGTGAGAAGCTCTCGGGTGTATAAAGCTCTTACATGATTTTCTTCCTTTTCTTCCTTTTAGAACACCTCTTAGCTAATTACTGATTTGTCATCCATTCTCATGAGTAAACTATCCTATGAGATGTTAAGCTCTTGGAGACATTTTCATATAGCTTAAGTGTTCATTTGTTTGAGGTAGAATAGCTTTTGTTTCTTCTTTTAACCGCAAACCCTAGTTTCTCTCTCTAAGCGCCTTAAGAACCCTAATTGGGTCTAAGGCTTATTTCTTCTACTCTACCTCATTCTCTTGAGCCAGACTTGTTTCTCAGAGCATCCCCATGGATGCATCTGAAAATCTAACATACTAATCATGTCCTCTTTTAAAACGAAGATGAATGCTCCATATCCAGTGGATTTAATTCAACCAAAGTTCTTCTAAATCCAAACAATTCTTACGTCAACAAGTTTCGTAAGAGGTAAGAGTTTTATCTTTAAAATATGTTAATATGAATAGATGTTTATTTTTCTAGCTAAAAATTTTTGGTCTTTTTCTTCAAAAAGATTACCATCGGATAATCTTATGATTACGAATGGTGAATCCAATCAACTTTCACTTGGATCGAATACAACGTTGTATGATGAGTTTTCCGAAACAGAATCTAAGTTTCTGATGTTTGATTGACCCTTTGAAAAACTTTTGCGTCTCACTGCAAATGTTGTGGTTAAAGAATTTAATGAGCTATATGTTTACAAATTTGGTTTTGAATCTTATGTATCGGTTTGGTTTTATATGTATAGATATTCATTTATTTGTTTTAATTGATGATTATAGTCTGGAGATTCAGCAGCTTTACCGCAATGCCTTACCGATTTGATCGGTAAAAATGTTTTATTCAGAATCACACTGTCTGAAGACAATAGAAAGAATAAGAACCAACCATTTGTTGTGACACATGATTGGGCTGATCAAGAGAGCGTTAATCAGTTTTTGTCTGAAACTGATCAGGTATTAACTTGACTAATTGTTTATTTATATGATATAAATCAATAACTATTATTTATGTTATCTTTTCTTATTTTATCTTACTCAGTTCATGCTTTCGAACTCAACTGACAATTCTAGATCTCATCCCCTTATGCTCACTAATTCATCTGAGAGTTCAGAGCCGTCACTTTGTAACTCGATTACCCCAGTGTCTAAGAAACGAGATGTTGTAATCAAAAAAGAAGTTGACAAGTGTTCCAGAACAAAAAGACCGAGAGTGATGTTTGACGAGGAGGATAGTGAATGATTACCTTACCTTTGTGTTAATATTAATCATTCTTCTCATTTGTTTTTTTGTTGTTGTTCTTCTCCCATAATTTATATGATGATCTCTTGGATTTCTTGAGTTTATTATTTGTTGAGTTTTTAATCTAGACCATATTCTATTATTGGTATTATTTTTAATATAATTTTGATTACATGTTTTTTCTCTTACTGAATTCGTGTATTTTTCTTATTCCTTTTGCTTGATTGTTTTATTTGTGTATCTAGTTTATGATTCGATAGAATATTTCCAAATATATTAATAGAGTACGAAATTTAAACTGACAAAGAGAAGCGAGACAAGATATGAACTCATTCTTCATGGCATGATCACTCAAATCCATTGTCTCGCCCATTAATCAATATCTCACCGCACCCTTTTGAGTTGACAACAGTTGCAACATCTGGAAACCATAAAATATATGACTAGGTTTCCACCAAAAATACCCCAGTCACTATAAAGTTTTGTTGTAACGTCCCCCAAAACCAAGCATTCTATCGTGTCTCCCTTGAATATTTTCTTATATTAAAAAGTTTTAAAAACAATAATTACATATTACGATGAAAGTTAAATAGAGCTAGATCTTACTTATCATCTGTGAGATCAAATGTGAAATAATAGTGATCGTAGGTAACTCTGGTTGGGTCTGACATGTCAAGATGGCCGATGTTTGATATTGTTCCTAAAAGATCTAGATAGAGAAATATGGGGTTAAGAAATGAGTTCACATTGGCTAAGAAAGTGAAGGAGCCCGCACATAGGCACCTCGACGAGAAAAGGAAAAAGTCGGTAACATACTATGGCATCAGTCAGCAAAACCGAGCATGGAGCAAGCCCGCACGAGTCAACAACCAAGATTGGATCTTCTGCACCTTTCATCAACGATCCGGGCATGATACCACCAAATATCGTCATTTGCGAAGCCTTCTACTCAGCGAATACAAAAATAAAGCAACAAACCTAGTTGATCAACATATACCAGCGACTCATCTTGAGAGCCAAGAAACGGAGCAACAGCCCAAAAGCCAGGAGGAGCCATTCGAGCAGCCTGACCAGCGATGGGAAGAACAGGGAACCACCGACGTAGCGCCGCTTAAGCGAATTCGCCAAAAGACGACGAAGAAACTCTCACGCCGAGCAAACATGTTAACACGGTCATTGGAGGATTGCTAGCTCGCAGTAGCTCGGAGCGATCAACACAAGCACACGCCCAGGAAATCAGCGTACAACAGCAATGGGATAAGGCAATCGCCGAGGAACCGGCAAGCAACAAGGAAATCACTCCTACCACGAAAAATCAGGCAAAATCTCAGAACAACCCATAACGACTCATTTACCGTCGAGTTTCGATCAAGCAACCGAAAGGCAATCAAAATCATGCTAAAGGCAAACAACTGAGTCAACCTCACCCTGAAGAGGACCCCACAAGGATCGAAGCTACGAAAACAGGAGATGAGGCATCCGGAAAAGCCTCCAGACGACCTCATAAACGACGCAGCCAAAGCAGTCGAACTGTCAGGACATATCGAGCAGATAATCATAATCAACGAAGGCAGACAAAGCCCAACCACAGAAAGAGAAAACGCACCGATCAGCCCGGAGCACTCCAGCACCCTCTGGGAGCGGTGTTACCTAAACAAAACTACCGAAGGGAAAAATAAGCATGGTCTCATTATTGTAAAAAAAAAAAAAAGCTAGAACTACACGCGACCTGATCTTCCCTTGGGAAGTACGTAGACAACCCATTTTGAGGTGGAACCACCCCTTTATTCCAATCTAAGTTATCCTCCTTTCCAAAAATAAATTACGCTTCTAAGCATCTAATAAATTGACATTCTGGCCAAATGATCGATCAAATAAACACGTGTCCCAAGCACAGTGACATATTGCATCACATCGTCGTTTTTAACGACCATAAGCCGGGCCCAGACCCGCACAAGTCCTCAGAAAAAGTTTTGTAAGCCGAACCTCCTTCGCACAACTATATTCAAGGACTCCACAGGATAAGCCGGGCACGTACTCGCACCTAGGAAACCGAACAGATGACGAGATAACCTGAGCCAAATCTTGCACTCTCAAACATCTGTAAATAATGGGTGAGCATTGTTTCGATCCGAGAAAATCAAAACAGGACAAGCCAGGCACGTACTCGCACCTAAATTTTGATCTCGCCCAAAGCTGAGAAACGACTCGCACCCAGAAAAATAAGGGGAGACGAACACAAGTCGAAAACGAGCAAACAAAATCTTCTATTCCATTCTCGTAAAAGTTGCAAGGAGATAAACCAAAAGAAACAAAACAACAAGGGAAAATTTAATTTCTTGAAAGACGGTTTCGTTCGTTCAAAAAAGGAGCCAGACTCATTCCCAAAAAACACACACAACCAAGGCATCAAACGTTTGTTCCCGGCAAGGCTGTCTTCGAAAGGCAGAAACCCGAGCGGAGACAACAAGGAAACACTAGCCGAGGTAATTCAAGCTGGGGTAAGAGCCGACCTCACCACACCAAAGTGGATGACCGGTCTCAGGAGCCGTGCCCCACGGCTCCCATGGACAGTCTGATGCCAACGAGCATCCTCCAAAGGGATATTCCCCCTACGCGGAAAAGCAGAAGCCATCCCGGCCCCCTGCTCGTCGTTCTACAAAAACAAAAACAAAAAGAAGAAACGTCAGGAAAAACACCAACCCCCAAAAGAGAAAGGGCACAAACACCCAACAAACAAACAAAACGCTTACGTCCAAAGCGACAAGTTCAAGACATGACAGCCACTGACACATTACTAAAATCAGTGGCGCACCAGACCCACCCAAGCCAAGGAACTGTGCGTCTCCTTTAAGTTCGCAAAGGCAACGAAAAAGGGCGGCTACCGGTATATTTCCATATATCAACAAGCCCCGATTTCACAGAAAAACACGAGCTCACCCGACAACTGCAACAACCGAAACTTTGGAAGCCGACAACGGCCAACATCGAAGAAAGTCAAGAAACTTATCGGCAGAACGGCCCCGCCGTCACGACCCACAGAGGACTCAGCTGTGTCCCAACAAACAAAACAACTATTGGGAAGCAATAATAACGCGTGGACCAAGCCTCGGGAACCGAAAAGGCATGTCCGCCAAAATGCATAAAGGCATTTTTCCAACAATCACAAACTGAAAGCGAGATCGCACCAACGAACAACGACTTAGCTCGAAAGGCCAAAAAGCAGTCACAAGAAAAAGTAGAAGAACAAATATGTACACAAGATCAAGGACCACCAAAATTAGGGTCGCCCGCTACGTAAAAGCCCACAACGAGGCATCTTCAACAAAACCAAAAGACAACATTTATTTTTTTTTACAAAACACCAAGAACTAATCCAAGGAACCGGGCGCACTGGGGATAGTCACGACCTCGACAGGCACGATCGCCCTACCTCCACTCCCCGCCAATCCGTCAACGACAACATAACAGCTAGACAATCCAGGCAAAGGCAAAGCAAATGGGTCAGAAGGACCAGAATCGTCACGTTTCAACACATTGACTTCCTAACAAAGCAAGGGCTCGTCCCGCTCCAGCTGGGCAATCAACGCGGGAGGAACATAGATACCTTCCCGAACAAGCAGCCGGTAAGCACCAAGAATGGCAACCACTTGGTTCAACACAAGAAGCTTCCCAAAATAGCGTTCCTCCCGCTCCCTTCCCAACCTCAACTTCCCTAGATGATCAGAAATCACCTCATGAAGAGATCTCCACTCAACAAGAAGACGCTCATCGAAAGAAGCCCGTAGCTCGCCGCATTGAGAAAACAGGTGACTAGCCTCCGACCCCAAGAAGCCCGCCTCATTTTCAGCCTTACATCGAAGATCGCAATTCGCACCCTCGAGGTCAGCAACCCTCTTCTCGAGATCCGCTACACGTCGCCTCTCCAACACCTAAGCAGCAGCGGACTCCCAGCCCCCTCAAATCGCTCATGAACAGCCTCTAATTCACAAGCAGAACCGCGCAATGCGTCGACCTGCTCCTTGAAAGCGCCCTCTGCCGATTCAACATGCTTCGTATCAAGCTCGTACGAGTCCCTAAGCTGGTTAAAAATGACAATCGACTACAAAAATAAAGGAGGCGGTCAGCCAAACACACAGCTGCACAAAATAGTAAATGAGATTATTAAAACATACCTTGACAAGGCAATGACTAAGATCCTCCTGAAGGTTGGGTCTGTGATCTCAGAAACAGGAACTGGCTTCTGAGGAGGCTTCACTGTGATCTGCTGAACGAGATCGGCAAAAGACCGCTTATCATCCACCAAAGGATCCTTCCATTTATGATAATACGACCAAGTAAAGTCCAGCGAGTCAGGCTCCCGGCCAGCCCCCAAGCCGCCGCCGCGAGGAGAGGTAGAAGTGAAACCCGCACGTCAGGAACAACCAACAACATTCCCATGTCCCTCACCAACAACCTCGCAACGTAGACTATCAGAGACTTTAGAATCAACGCGCTCCCCCTCAGGAAGTATAGTTTCTGAACCCAAAGTACCAAACTCGGGTACATACACATGTTCGGATACGACCTCTCGGTCCCGTCCAGCGTTAAAGTCAACCTCCATCTCCCCGAAAGAAGCCTCCCTGCTCTCACCCCCACCGCCAATATGCAACCGCGAGACAATCCACTCAGCAACAACCGGACTCATCTCAAGATCAATAACTGCCGGATTTCCTGCAAACGAAGCAAACTCCCCAGCAGATCAACCAGCCAAATTCACAACCGAACGATCACGACCATCACTTGAAATCTTACGTTTATTCCTACGCAGACGAGGAGACGACGAACCACTCACCGGGCCAGAGTAAGACGACAACCCCAAAAATACTAACAGAACAACCAACGGATTAACAACGGCCACGTTCCAATATTCACAAAAGTGGGGGGAGAAGGATCCATACCTGAATCAACCTTCCTGAAACAGGCCAGAACCCTCAAGTCAAAAAAAGCCTTCTCCTCTTTTTTCTTCCTTGAAGGCCAGGGTATCGGACTTTGAGCCCTCATCTTCCTTAAATTATCATAAAGCCCGCGGTCCAACAAACCGAAAAAGAACAAGCTACAAAACAAGGGGCAAACACGAGACGCACCATATCAGCAAACGCATGCACCAAAAAAAAAAAAAAGAGAAAAGAAGGGGAAGAAGAGAGAAGCTACCAGGATCATTATTTCAAGCCGAAAAGAAGGCCATGTCCACGTCAAACGACAGCGCACCATTAACCCGTGCAAAGAGGGAGGAATTGGCCTAGGAACAACCTTCCTCCTAGATTCCACCCCTTCACTCGTCGTTGTTCCTCCATGGCCTTTCTTTTTCTTCCCTTTCGAAATCGTCGCTTGGTAGCGACTAGAGAAGGCGGTTGCACAAGGCCTTGAACGAATACCTTCGGGATCAACCGAATCGTTGCCGTCACTCCTGCGACCTAGCACACCCGTATCAACGCCCAAATCATGCTCATCTCTCTCGCCTTGGCTTTCACCAACAGGCGAACCCAAGTTTTCTCTCTCCGAAAGCGGAGGAAGAGAAGCATCGGTAAACGGCTGGCAAGCAAGAGGCTTCATCACCATCGGAGCACCCCAAAATGGATTAGGTATCCGAATCGACAATAAGTCGAATCGACAATAAGTCGCGAATTAAAGAAATCTTCCTCCTCTCAAGAAAACCTAAACTGGATAGGACTTTCACCCGACGAACTGGAAAAATCCGAATCGACAATAAGTCGCCACTGCTCGCATACTAACCAGCAAATCTGAAGACAAAATGACAAGTATTGACGACTGGGAAAGAAGGTATGAAGCAGAGATTACAAGAAGGATCGATTATCGAAAGGGAGTACGGGAATCGAAGAGGCAGAAACCCGAAATAAAGAATGTTTATGGAAACTCGAAAATCGCGTCCTAACAAGATTTCCGCTTGACTTAAGTACTCGAAGAAATTCGTCGACTCCAACCAGACCACATATCGACGAACTGGGGAGGGGACTAATTATTGGATATGGGTTTAGCACCCATCCATAAGCCCATTGGAAATCTTGCCAAGTCAACAAATTCAACCTGACCCAAAAAGACAAGCCCGCTAAGGAGTTAATGGCCCAAAAGGAAGTCAGCCTTCAAGCGCTATAAATAGGACCCTTCACTCTTCATTTTAGACTTATTGTAACTTGCGAGGGCGCCGAGCTACTTTTATAAAGCTCCGAGCTCAACAATATTTAGAGAGCATGTCATTCGACGAACTCCCACCTCGTACCATCCCGTTCATTGCTCGGCTTTGGCCTTAAGATTAATAAAGAACAGTTCGAACTCACTTAAGTTTATTTCTCACCTCGTAGTTCGGACTTCTCTGATCGTAACCTGACTTTACGGACTAGATCGAAATTCCGCAACAACACCATTGTGACACCTAACCTATCCAATATTCAATATATTGCACTTCTCCTTCTCTTCTTAGTTGTCAGGTGAACCATGCCATGTTATCAAAAGAGGTTCAATGTATTCTTCCATTCATGCAACAGATGACACATAAAACATCTTTTAAAACATGTTTTACCAAGTCCAAAGCACCTCTTGGCATGCCTATTTTTTCTAAGAATAATATTAATTATGTAATTTTGAATATGCTTAAAAATTTAAGGATATAATTGCAAATATTAATTGAGAATTACTTTAATTATATAAAAAAAATTTAAAAGCACTGGGGGGAGAATTGTCATGACCCTATCCCAACACTATTATTAAGCCAAAAACAAAAACAATTCAAAATCAACCCCACATCTATTTTAAATCAAAAAGAAAAGCAAAAGACATGATCATGGCATTCCTTTTGCCTTTCACATTCATTTGTCTCTTCAATAATTCACAAAGCCAACTTCATTCTCTTCTTATCACGTCTCACTATCTAAACACAACTCACATCTAACTTCTGAGAGCAAAATCATCATTTTTTGAGCTCTGCAAAAGTTAGTTTCGAGTTACCATCTTGGAGGCTATTTTCCCGTCGACTCAGGCGGAATCAGATAACAAGTCTTATACCTCTGGAAAGCTCACGTTCTCTAGTTTCTGTAGCTTCTTTCCGATCTCAATTCCGAGGTATATTCTGCTCACAATCGTTCTTTGAATATTGAGGAAAATCATTGTTTCTAAAACCGAAACTTCAAATTCAGAAACGTTCATCTGACTTTCGAGCTGATTTCCCGTTGAACTACAAGGACCCAGACGACGATCTGCATATCAATGGAAAGCCCTGAATCTTATCTTTCCTTAGCTGTTGGTTTTGGGTTGATAGGAGGTCTGTGTAGAAAGTTATCGCCGTTTTCGTGAGACTGGTACGAATTCTGATACGTCAACTTTAACTGCAGATTGACAACTGATCCGTACGACACAGATCACGATTCTGGTACCATTGGAAAGATCTGTCTCTCATCTTTCTTTAGACACCGGTCTTGCTTCGTTTGGAGGTATGGTTCGAGAGTTATGGTCATTTGAATAAGAGCGGTCGAAACTGTTTTAAAACAGTTTTGTAGCTAATCTCGAATTCATGTTCGGATAGTGACCTTGTAGGACCGAGCCTGATCGCATCTGATCGAACTAGGTGACGTTCTGCATATGCCTGGATAGATCTTGCTGCAAGGAATCCACAGAAAGTTACGGATCATCATTCGGAGGTATGATGCTCCCGAAATCGGATCTCAAAGTTGAAACAAAACCATTTTTGTTCTAAACGCCCAAAACGCCATTTTTTGTCAAACGCAGTTTTCAAACGCGATTTATTCAACCGCCTAACGCTAATCGTTTAAAAAAATAACTTCAGGTCACAAAAATAGTGTTTCGGCCGCAATCGCTCTAAACGCTATTTTCCAACCGCTTCAACCGCTATTTTTCGATGACTCGAAAAATGCTAAGGTGAGGGTGGGATTTACGTTATTTTGGTATTAGTTAGCGATATGTATTTTTACATGCTAAGTCTTGAAATAGAATTTGTTTGATTGTGTGTATGATGCTAAGTAGAAAAATTATGGTAAAAGTTAATGATATTAAACTATGATAAAAGTAAATGATGGTAAAGTATGGTAAAAGTGAATGATGGTAAAAGTTAATGATGGTAAAGGATGATAAAAGTTAATGATAGTTCTGCGGACGATCGCGTACGTTAGCCCGTTGCAGAACTTTGTTTGTTGGACTACGGACGATCGCGTATGTAAGCCCGTTGTAGTCCATGCCGTGATGTTAGCTCTGCGGACGATCGCGTCTGTTAGCCCGTTGCAGAGCTTGTTTTATTGGACTGCGGACGATCGCGTACGTAAGCCCGTTGCAGTCCAATAGGGCCGAAAATGGGCCGATGACGGGGAGGGTCCAACCCAAAACATGAGAAAGGGGTTGGCTCCGCCGTCAGTAAAGTAAAAAAAAAAAGTAAAGTAAAGAAGTAAAAAGTTAAGTAAAGAAGTGAAATGTTAAGTTAATAATGTGAAAGGTGTAAAGTATGAATAAGTGATTATGTGATGATATGTGTAAAGTATGAATAAGTGATTATGTGGTGAAATGTTAAGAATAATTAATTTGAGTGAAGTATGATCTATTTCTTGGTTTAATGTGTACAAATGCCTATTGTTTCCGAGTATTGAAGTTTCGTTGGTAACATCCTCACTGGGTAACTTGTTGGTTGTTGCTCACCCCCTCTTCTTAAACCTTTTCAGGCGATATTCAGTTTGCATAATAGCGGTTCAAGGCGGTATTTGTCCGGATGCTGGTTTTACTGGGAATAGTATTTTGTATTTACTTAATAAGTATTTTTTTGTATTATATATATAATTCGAATATTTATATTTTTATATATAAAACAATGTTATATTTTTAGGTGACTTGCCGTCTCCGCCAAGTAAGCGGAACGGGCGTCACAATATGCCCCCCTCCTACTGAACGTGGCTCTGCCACTGTGTATACTCCAATACTTGGTGAACAAGTCTCACTCATGCTATGGAATAAGATGATTACTTTTGCTTTCTCAATTAAGCTATTAATCGACTTATAAATCTCCATTTGCGACAATGCTGAGATTCTTGATTTTCTCTTGTCCACGTGACTCTCCAATACGTCCTCGAGCCTCAATTAAATATTCATAAAATTTTGTTTGCGTTTGATACAGTTTCGACTCTCCTGATTCGCTCTATAACCCCAGTTCAGAGAAAAAAATCATTTCAAGAAATATTATTACAGAGTGTAATAATTCTTAAGAAATAAACTTTTGAATCATTTATTTAAACTAAAAAATTCCTCCCATTAAAAATATTTTAAAAATAATTTTTTCTTTATCCGGAAAGGGGATATTACATTATCTCCTCTTACAAGAATTCGTCTTCGGTCTGAAGGTGTTATGTCCCTTTATCAATACACATTGCTTCCCACTAATGAATTTTCAACTTTTCTTCGAGAGAACATTCCTTGTTTTGACAAATTTTAACTCTGCTCTCACTACTCCTCGTGTTGACTTCTAAAATCTATCTAGTCCTTTCAGTAGATTAATTTTCTGATTGATATTGCTCCATTCTTGATAAAATCCTTACTTATGACTCGGCTTTGTTTTTCCATAAACTTTTGATTTTCTCACTTGAACTCCATGGGCTTCCTTCGAGGCGATCCGATCTTTCTTTCTCTCCCTTTTTTAACATTGGTTTCCTCCTATCTAAACCTCCATTCTTTTGTTTCCTTTGTAATCATACTCCCTCCATCTCTCGACTTCTTACTTTGATCCCTTACTCATCTTTCCTTCTTGATGTCTTAGTGCTTTCTCACTTGCTTGCTTCGCGGTTTTTAATCAGGTTTAAAAGTAAGGCACTCCTTGCCTTATATGATTTCTCTAATGTTGTTGATTTCATTCCATCTCCATCTTACCTTTCGATAGACATTTTTCCTTTACTGATACTTCCTCCTCTTTTCTTGATTATGATGATCCAGTCCTTTGTATATATCTTGTCCAATTGATAGATACTACTTCTGAAAAACTGATCTTCAATAATTCTTATTCTATCCGGGTTCAATACATGTGTAATGTTAGACACTTCCATTATACAGCCATCATTATATGTTCAAAAAACAATAAAAAATGAACATGCTTGGCTGATTATCGATAGCGTATAATTTCAGTATCCACCACCCTTCATAAACGATTCCCCAAATATTGTAAAAACTAACTTCTTCTAAAACCATTAACGGTTCCACATTGTCCCCTCAGTGAACCACCTTTGTTTCTTTTCTAACCCTTCTTATCTCTTCTTTCATTTTTCACCTCGTCTACGAAACTCAAACTTTGATCCCAATTGACTTCTCGGACGAACTTCTGAATCTTCATGTTAATGACACTCCAACTGATCATTGTCGTTGATGATTTCTCCAATCCAAACGATTTTATTTCCATGTATATTTTTACTTCGCCATAACTGCCACCTTCCAAACCTCTCTCTTTTGAAACTGTGTTTGCTTCCATTCTCTGCCTGACCAATCGTAACAATCTCCTTCATCTAGCATACGATTTTTTACCTCCCTTACATACCTTGAACTTTGATTCTATGCTACTTCTCAGATGGCGAAAAACTTATGAATCCAAAAATCTTCGTATTCTTCATAGGTTTGGGTTTGGTCTTGAGACTTAAACTTCACTCAACTCTAGAGTTTTAATATCCTTGATGATCCGATCACCATCACACGATGTAAAACACCTATCCAAACCTCACAATAGATTTAGAAGCTATGACTTTACTCAAAATTCTAAACCTATGAAGTAATGTTATTTCCACTATACTATCATTGATAACCGGTCGTGCAACAATCAAACAAGAACTTGCACGGCACGTAACCAATGGTGTATAGCTTCCATAACGCCAAACATACGAAATTAATCTGTCCACCCCATTTATTCTTAACTGTCTACCAATCTTACCAACATGCCATCGAAAGCAACTCCACTAAAGAAATTCCTAACGCAACCAATGCAATTATATGAATTATATTACTCTACCGCATGTACTAGATACTTTGATCCACATATCGTAAGTTTTTAAGTACCAACGAACCCAATTGTATCTTTCAAACTAATATGCAATGCATGCAAAACCAACACTTTAATTTTTAAAAGATCAGTTTAGCACTCTACTTAGCTCATACGGGTACTAAAGTGCTAAAGGTTTAATGGAAAAAAATAAATCTAGGGTTTACACCGCTCGCTTACTCTTTCTAGATAGACTCCTCCGCTTACTGAACGATTGAGAGTTATTTAGGGTTGCAATGATCATTATGGTTCCGCCCTTTCCTCCTTTGACTTTACGTGATGCGTCTTTGATCCTTTGACTCCTCATTTGTTGTTTCCCTCTCTCTTTCTCTCAAATTTAATCCTGCATCACGGAGCTAAATTCATAATCCTCTGCTGCTATCTCGATTCCTCGACCTTCTTGGTGTCCTTCTTCACTCGACTCCATATTCTCCTTTGATATTTCTCCATTTGAAAATATCTTGAACTCTTGATTCCTCAGATAATATGCTTCTCGATCTATCACTACCCGTCATCAAAACTCAAAGCCAACCTCCACTTCGATCGATTATTGACAACTGCACAAACAAAAGACTAATCCTAACAACCTAAATTCTACCAGGTGGATGTGACCGAATTACCCTAAATGCCTTTGCAACTCTATTTCATTCAAAAAATATTTAAAATGTGAGTTCTAGAAGCATGGACGTAACAATACACTGGTACCACTCTTGTTACACACCCTTCCCATTATTCCGCTAACCGACAAGCTGACCAGCGAACAATTAAACAAGAAAATGACCGTTTGAACTACGACAATCAAACGGGAAGGAGTTGTTACGTTCGAAGCCGAAGATGGTTCAGCTGGAGTCAGAAACTCTAGATTATCCATCTCTGACCTCAATTTTCGTTTTCCTTGCTTCGACGGCGAAAGGCTTTGCAATCCATACCGCGTCAGAAAGTTGTGTTTGATGGGACTAGTCTAATATGAGAGTTACTAACATTGCGAATAAAAATGATTAATTTTAATTCATAAAAATAATCATTCTTTACAATTTAAATAAAACTAGTACTAGCCAGATTTATACAAAAAGTAAATAAATATACTAAATCAAATATACCACTTTACAAAAGAATCAAAATCTACTATGGCTGACCTAATGTTCTAGCGTCCACTATCCGGTCTCCCCCAAACGTTACCTGCAAAAAAAAAAGAGTTGGTGAGCAAGCTAATCTTGCCCATCGACTTGGCTCCCACTATAAAGGCTTAACCAAAACCCATATAACCCAGAATAACAATCAATAGCCGAAGCAGCAAAAAATAAACACCAAACCGGTTACATGTTATTTCTTTGTGAAATGTCGTATAACTAGTTAACAAAACACAAACAAAAGATTGGAAAACTGACATCACTGCAGAACATGACGTCAACTTTCGAAACCCCGACTCAATCTAAAATACTCATATAAAAATTTCTAACACCATGGGCCCATAATGCGAACTCGGTCACTTCCTCAGGAACATCTAGCTCTTAGCCCAACTGCATACGACTTGATCGTCCAAGACTTCTAGATGTAAGAACAAAGTACTACAAATGGGACACCATTCTCTGTCCATCGATACATGGTGACTCGGGATACCCCTTTTTATGATTTCCAAATTTTCCATTGGGCCCGACCCTAGGCTATAATCTCTTCTCTCTGATATCCGACACCTACCGGCGTCACCCACTTTGGTTAACGCCCACTGGAACCATGCCCTGAGGGTACATGAACTAATCGGGTTCTCCAGAGGTTCCATCAAGAAGGAAATACCGGAACGCCTCACACACATGACTTGCGGGATATATCACATCCAAGTAACACTTAAAAACTTTTAATAAACCCTAGAAATTGTATGAACCCTACATGGATTCATAAAGTCACTACAATACACAAGCAGGCTCACTATGAAACTACCAGACCGATAAGGTAACCTACAAAATAACAATCCCAAAACAAATACCCGTAAACTATCCCACAAGTTCTATCAACACAACATCACCATTAACTCTTACCCAATCCATAACGCAACTCAACCTCTCCGGTCCAACCCGGAATAGGTAACCACATCACAACAATTGCTCAATTTCTAACATTAAATTTACCAATAAAAATCATTCTCAGATCACTTACTTAGTTCCAAATCAATCCTTAATCTCAGTTCATTTACTTAAATTCAATTCAATTAATTTTCCTAGTTCTTTATTACATTTCCAAGATTACTCTATAATTTATTATCATCTAATAATAAATTCAATATCTAATAATTTATACATTTCAGTTAAAGTCTATTAACCTAGTCCGGTTATTAATAATTTCATATTTATTTAGGTTTATGATTATCTACTTCTTATTTTAGTAATTAATTTCTTTAATTAATATCTAGGATCAGTTATATAATTTCTTAAATTAAATCCATTCAATTCTATACAATTAATTAAATCTACGCTTAGCAATTCACAATTATTCAATAAACTCTACTACACAATCAACATGCTACTTTCACAATTTAAACATACAATGCATATTTATCCACCTATCCGGTTAATTTTCCTTTATTTAATTATCCTATTACGCTATACATCCATTTTCAATTCAAGGGTACATTTTTAGGAACTCTAGGGTTTATGTGTTAACGGATCTATATGCAACCTCTATCTAACCTAATGCAACAATCAATAAAGCATCACCAACTCACAGTACTTTCGACTGGAAGGCGGATGTGACCAGAGCATCTATGAACCAAACCCTACCCGAACCTCGAAATCAACTCCTGACAACTCATTTGACGAACCCGAACTCGAATCTTTCCTCCACAGATGAACCTAACCCCATCTACCATTTCTCTAAAAAATCAGGTTCATCGGGAAAGTTATTACGTCGTAAAAAAACTCTTTTCGAGAATATTCTGGTGTAACATCTTTCATTTCTCCGTCGTTCATTTTTCTTCCTTTTTTCTTTTCTTTTCTTTCCCTTCATGTCCATCTCTTCTTAATTCTTTCTTCTCTCCCTCTCTTTCTAATATTCTTCCTTCCTTTTTCTCTTGTATCTCATTGATGAATGAGTAATGGAGGGGGACTTGGCCTCCTTTTAGAATGAATTTAGGTGAGTACATGAATGACAACTGTCACTCTTTCTTTCATCTTCAGCCACGATAGCTTGCTGATAATATGGAGAAATACATTTTACCTTATTAATTCTTCTCCTCCTCGCCATACGATCACAATTAAGATATTATTCCACTCGTAAATCTCCATTCGCTCCAATGCTGAGATTTCTTGATTTTCTTTGACCACTTGATTCTCCAATACGTCCTCGAACATCGGTTAAATTTTCATCAAATTTCGTTCAATTTTATACTGTTCTGACTCTCCCGATTCGATCTGTATCTTTGGTTCCTAGAAAATCCATTTTCAGAAAAAAAATATTACAAATCGTAATAACTCCTCAAAAATAAACTTTTGAAACATTTATTTAAAACGCAAAAGTCCTCTACGAAAATATCATTTTTGAAAATAATATTTTCTTTATACGGGAAGGGGATATTACATTCTCCCCCTCTTACATGAATTCATCTTCGAATTCTGAAGGTGTTTTGTCCCTTTCTCAATACACAATGCTTCTCACAGATTAATTATCAACTTTTCTTCGAGAGAACTTTCCTTTTTTTGAATTTTTTTAACTCTTCTCTCACTACTCCTCGCGTTGACTTCTGAATTCTATCTAGTCCTTTCGATATATTTATATTATGACTAATATTGCTCCATTTTTTTAGATAACCATACCACTACTTGATAAACTCCTTAGTTGTGACTCGACTTCGTTTTTCCATAAACTTCCGACTTGCTCACTTGACCTTCATGGGTTTCCTTCGAGGCGATCCTATCTTTCTTTCTCTCCCTTTTTAATATCGGTTTCCTCCTATATAAACCTCCATTCTTTTGTTTCCTTTGTAATCATACTCCCTACATATCCCAACTTCTTACTTTGATCCCTTACTCATCTTGCCTTCTTGGTGTCTTAGTGCTTCCTTACTTGCTTGCTTCGCGGTTTTTACTCAGGTTTTAAAGTAAGGCACTCCTTGCCTTAGATGATTTCTCTAATCCTGATGATTTCATTCCATCTCTATCTTAACTTTCGATAGACATTTCTCCTTTACTGATACTTCCTCATCTTTTCTTGATTATGATGATCCAGTGTTTTGTCTATCTTGTCTAATCGATAGATACTACTTCTGAAAAACCGATCTTCAGTAAATTCTTACTTTATCTGGGTTCAATACATATGTAATGTTAGACATTTTCCTTACACAACCATCAATATATGGTCAAACAACAATCAAACAGGAACATTCTTGGCCGATTATCGATAGCGTATAATTTCATTATCCATTACCCTTCCTAAGTGATTCCCCAAACATCTTTAAAACTAACTTCTGCTAAGACCATTAATGGTTCCAAATTTCCTCTCAGTGAACCACCTTTGTTTATTTTCCGACCCTTCTTATCTTCTTAATACCACTCCAACCGATCATAGCCGATGATGATTTCTCCAATACAGATGATTATATTTCCATGTATGTTTTTACTTTGCCATAATTGCCACCTTCTAAACCTCTCTCTTCTGATGATCTTTCCCTCTATGACCACCTTAATTTTTGGTAAACTGCGTTTGCTTCCATTCACTGCCTGACCCGTCGTAACAATCTCCTTCATTTAGCCTGTGAATTTTTACCTCCCTTGCATCCCCCGAACTTTGATTCTATGTTACGTGTCATATGAAAAAAACTTCTGAATCCAAATGTCTTCATATTCTTCATGGGTTTGAGTGTGTCTCGAGTCTTAAACTCCACTAAACTCCTAAGGATTTTTATATCTTTCATGGGTTCTGGTTCCGACCTTTCCTTTTTTGACTTATCGTGATGCGTCTTTGATCCTTTGATTCCTCATTTGTTGTTTCCCTCTCACATTCTCTTAAATTTTATCCTGCTTTGTGGAGCTAGATTCATGATCCTTCATTGCTATCTCCATTCCTCGACCTTCCTGATGTCATTATTCATTCGACTCCATATTCTCCTTTGATCATGGCTCCATTTGAAAATATTTTGAACTCGCGATTCCACAGATAATATCATTTTTGATCCATCGCAATCCGTCATCAAAAATCACAGCCAACCTCCACTCCAATCGATTATTGCCAACTGCACGAACAAAAGGTTAATCCTAACAACCTAAATTCTACCACCTGGACGTGACCGAAATACCCTAAATGCCTTTGCGACACGTTTTGACTCAGTAAAATATTTAAAAAGTGAGTTCCAGAAGCATGGACATAACCATCCTCTGATACTACTCTTGTTACAGCCCCTTCCCGTTATTCTGCTGATTGTCACTGTCCGGCCAATAATCAAACAAGAACATGACCGTTTGAACTAGTGCAGTCAAACGCGAAGGAGTTGTTACGTTTGAAGCCGGAGACGGTTCTGCTGGAGTCAGAAACTCTAGCCGATCCATCTCTGGCCTCGATTTTTTTTTCCTTGCTTTGACGGCCAACGACTTCACAACCCGTACCGCGTCAGCGAATTGTGTTATACCAGACTATCTAATGTCAGAGTTACTCAACTTGCGAGTAAAAATACTTATATTTATCTCATAAAAGAATGATTCTTTACAATTTAAATAAACTAGTATTGGCAAGATTTATACGAAAGTTAAGTAAATATACTAAAGCAATATACCACCTTACAAAAGCATCGAAATCTACTCTGGTTGACCTAACGTCCAGCGTCCACTACTCGGTCTCCCCCTAAGGTTAACAACAACAAAAAAAGAGTTGGTGAGCAAGCTAATCTTGCTCAGTGAGTTGGCTCCCACTACAAAGGCTTAACCCAAACCAAGACAACCTAAAATAACTATCAATAGCCGAAGCAACAGAAAATAAACACCAAACCGGTTACATGTTATCACTTCGTGAAATATCATATAAGGGGTTAACACAATAGAAACAAAAGATTGGGAAACCGACATCACTACATAACATGACGTCAACTTCCGCAACCCCGACTCGATCTAAAATACTCATCTAATGCTTTCTAACACAATCGGCCCAAATGCAAACCCGGTCACTTCCTCAAGAAAATCTAGCTCGTAGCCCAACTGCATACGACTAGATCATCCAAGTCTCCTAGATGTCAACACAAAGTTCTATAAATGGGACATCGTACTTTTCCCATCGATACATGGTAACTCAGGCTACCCCTTTTTATGGTTTCTAAAATTTCCATAGTGCTCGGCCCTAGGCCATAATCCCCACTCTCCGAGCTCCGACACCTACCGGTGTCACACTCTTAGGTTAACGCCCGCTGGAACCATGCCATGAGGGTATGTGAACTAATCGGGTTCTCCCGACGATCCATCGAGAAGGAAATACTGGAATGCCTCTCACACACGATTTGTGGGATCTAAACATTCTACTAACACTTAACTTTTTTTAATAATCCCTACAACTTGTATGAACCCTACGTGGATTCATAAAGTCAATACGCCACACAAGTAGACTCGCTAGGACACTACCAGACCGATAAAGTCAACCAACAAAACAACAATCCCTAAAGTAATACTCGTAAACTATCTTACAAGTCCTATCAACACAACATCACCATTAACTCTTACCCAAACCATAACATAACTCAACCTCTTCAGCCCAACCCGAAATGGTAACCACATCACAACAATTCCACAAGTTCTAATATTAAATTTACCAATAAAAATCATTCATAAATCATTTACTTATTTCCTTCAATAACTTAATTTCAGTTTATTTACTTAAATTCAATTCAATTATTTTTCCAAGTTCTTTATTTAATTTTCAGGATTACTTTATAACTTATCATTGAGTGATAATAAATTCCTTATCTAATATATATATATTTTTTTTTTAAATTAAAGTCTATTAACCTAGTTCGGCTAATAATTTCATATTTATGTAGGTTTATGATTATCTATTTCTTATTTTAATTATTAATTCATTTACTTAATATCTAGGTACAATTATATAATTTCTTACTTTAAATTCATTAAATTTTATACGATTAATTAAATATATGCTTAGAAATTCAACAATTATTCAATAAACTCTACTACACAATCAACATGCCACTTTCAGAATTTAAATGTGCAATGAATATTTATCCACCTATCCGGTTTATTTAATTATCTTCTTTTGCTATACTTACATTTTCAATTCAAGGGTACATTCCTACTGACTCTAGGGTTTATGTGATCTCGGGTCTATATGCAAATTCTATCTAACCTAATGCAGCAATGAATAAAACATCACAAAATTACAGTGCTTTCTGTTGGAAGGTCGATGTGAGAGTTTATGGACCAAACCCTACTAGAACCTCGAACCCATCTTCCGACAACTCCTTTGTCAAACCCGAACTGGAACCTTGCCGTCATAGACGAAACTAACTCTGTTTACCTTTTTTCTAAAAAAATCAATTTTATCGGGAAAGTTACTATACCAGAAAAAACTCTTTTCAAAAATATTCTCGAAAATATTCTAGCGTAACATCTTTCATTTCTCCGTTTTTCTTTTATTTAATTTTCTTCTTTTTCTTTTCTTTTATTTTCATACTTCTCTCTCTCTCCTTCTTTCTTTCTTCTCTCCCTCTCTTTCCATTCTTCTTCTCTTCTTCATCTTTTGTCTCTCGTTGATGAATGAGTAATTGAGAGGGACTTAACCTCCTTCTATAATGAATTTAGGGGAGTATATGAATGACAAATGTCAATCTTTCTTTCATTTCCAGCCACGATAGCATGCTGATAATATGGAGAAATACATTTCACCTTCTTAATTCTTCTCCTCCTCGCCATACGATCACAACAGATCTAAGAAATGTTCATTGCGTCTCCTCTCATTTTTCATAAACAAGCCACGTCACCTTTACCACATGCTTAAGATTCATTGTATCCTCACTTATTCTTCTCTTTAAGCCACATTAAAATGATAGAAATCATAGAAACATTCACTGCATCGCCGCTTTCTTCTTCTTTCTTGGCGACATGATGATTTAAGGAAGAAAGATCTCATTTTCTTTCAATCCCATGGCGACACCTAACCTATCCGAGAATAAATACATTGCACTTTTCCTTATCTTCTTAGCTGTCACGTGAACCATGCCATGTTACCAAAAGAGGATCAATGTATTCTCCCATTCTTGCAATTGATGCAAATAAAACAAGTTTTCTTAAGTCCAAAGCACCTCTTGACGTGCCTCCTTTTTCTAAGCATAAGATTAATTATGTATACTCCACTACTTGCTGAACAAGTCTCACTCATGCTATTTCGATCTTGTGGAAAAATATTATTAATTTAGCATAATTCTCAATTAAATTATAAATCTCTATTTGCTCCAGTGCTGAGATTTCTTGATTTTTCTTGACCACTTGATTTTCCAATACGTCTTCGAGCCTCGGTTAAATTTTCATCAAATTTTGTTCACACTTGATATTGTTCCGAATCTCCTGATTCACATTCTATCTCCAGCTCCGAAAAAAGTTCATATTTAGAAATATTATTACAAAGTCTAATAAATCCTCAAAATAAACTTTTCAATTATTTATTAAAAATTAATAATTCTTCCAATTAAAATCTTATTTTTGAAAATATATTTTCTTTATCCAGAGGGGATATTACAATTTTGATATGTGTGCTTTCCCGCTATCTCTTGGTAACAACTCTTTCAGCTAGGTGCTAGATTAGGCGGGAGCTAGGCAAATGTAACTGAGACATCATTTTGAAAAGATTAGAACCATAGGGATTCTATATAAGGAACACTATCTCTATTTTATTTGACTTTAATCTAATTTACGATTTTCTCATCAAATTTTAGGCAGAACAACGAAAGAGACATTCATGGCATTTGTTGTACCTGAATGGCCAGCTCAACTTTTGTTAGTACCCCACCCGAACCTTAACCACTTTTCGAACCTCTTGGCCTTCTCTCTTGTTTTTATATATGTAGATATGTGAAAAAATGCTGGAGAGAGAGGAACGACACAGTCTTTCGTCATTCAAGACGAAGAACAACACCAACATTGAATGGATCTGAGATTTGCCCAAAAATCTTCAAAAATTAGTAAAAAAATTGTGATCTCTAAAGACTCTATACTAAAATGCGTTCCCAACCCAAAAAAATAAAAGGAAAAGGAAAATAAATGGAAACAAAAGCCTACACAAGTTTTAGAGAATCAAAAATATTCACAATGCAAGCTTTGTTTTTTTGTTTCATTAAACGTGTTTTGAAAATAAAAGAGTACATGGATTTATAGCCTAGTTTGAGAAAACCCAAAGAAAATAAAGGCATGGAACTTAAGGCATTACAGGAAATAAGACAAAGAAATAAATAAATAAAAGCCTCTTGGTCGTGTGGAAGATGTGGGCTTCATGGGCCATGCGTTATGTCTAATGAATCGGGCTTCGGGTTACCCGTTAAAAACCTTGCAAAGAAAATCCAGTTGTATAAAACCTTGCAAGGGAAAAAGAGTATAACATTTGGCCCACACAGACGACACGGTGTAAGGATATTTCTTGCCATGCCGCTTCTACTCCTTTCACCCTTTCTCAACGGCTCCGATGGTGAAGATCAGTGATGTGTCGTTGATCCTAATAAATGGCCAAATGGACGATCTTGGTGTGCATGTAAGGTCATGGTCGGAATTGGTCTTTTCAGACATCCTCTGGGCCAACTAGTTTAGAACGAGATGATCATGGTCATACTGGTCCAAGTTCTATGTGATGTCGTCTATGCTGCTCCTAGTGATCAGATGCTCCATGGCTCGGTTGAATTTCTCCTTGAGCCTTTGTTGGCTGGCTCGGGTTCGGGGCACTTCCACTATTGTCGGGAACGGCTCGGGTTGAATGGGTCTGTCTCGGTTGAACATAAGTCCTCATCATTCCCACCCTCTTGAGAAGGTTCTATCTTCAGAACAACATCACCTGGACAAAAGGAGATAAACCAGTAACATTAAATCTAGACGAAATGTTCAACTCACCTGGAAGTTTGAGTTTGTAGGCGTTCTTCGCTAGAACTTGGAACATGTGGTATCCTCGAAGTGCAAGCTTTGACTGCCTCTGGTTCGGAAATCGCTCAAGTCGTATGTGTAACCAAACCCAGTCTACGGGTTTGAACATGATTTTCTTCCTCTTCTTGTCGGCATGGCGTTTGTATTAGGTTATCTTTTCCAGGTTGTCCTTGACATTCTGGTGCAAGTTCTTTGAGAATTCAGCCTTGCGTTCTCTTTCTTGATTGGTGAACTCCAGTGGCGGTAACGGCCTGATATCTATGGGCGTCTCTGGCTTAAATCCATACACAATCTCAAAAGGTGAAAGCTTAGTAGAAGAGTGGTTAACATTACTATAACAAAATTCATTGTACAGAATACAATCTAACCAATTACTTAAGTTTTTACCAACCGTTACCCGTGAAGGGCTGATAGTGTCTGATTAGTGTCCTCTGTCTGGCCATCCGTATGTGGATGGTAAGTCGTGGAGAATAGTAACTAGGTTCCGATTTTTCTCCAAAACGTCCTCCAAAACGTCATCCGTATGTGGAAGGTAACTTTGTATCTCGGTCGGAGAAAATGGTCCGGGCAGTCCGTGTAGTCTCACTACATCTCGGAAGACAATGTTGGCTGTCTGAGTGGCGTCATTCGTCTTGCCGCACGGTATGAAATATGACATCTTCTAGAATCGATCAACCACCACGAAAATAGAATCATTTTGACTGGATGTTTAAGGCATGTTAGGAATTGATAATGGCATAAAAAGACCGTAAGGATGGTATTTGGACTTTGTTTAAGGCATATGATGCACTTAGAGCAGAATCGCTCTATGTCTTGTTTCAAATGAGGCCAAAAGAATAGGTCGGATAGAACACTCAAAGTCTTATCCACGCAGAAGTGTCCCATCAAGCCGCCTCCATGAGCTTCATTGACCAGCAGATCTCGCATCGATCCCTGCGGGATGCACAGTCGCTTGTATCAGAATAGGAAGCCGTTGTGTACGTAGAATGGTATTTTAGCTTCTTTACTGCATTCCTGAAAAATTGCACCAAAATTAGGGTCAGCATCAAAATGTTCCTTAATTTGTTCGAACCCCAAAACTTTGTACTTGATGATGTACGGAAACGTCTCCACAAACTCGAGCCATTTTTCGTGCCTCCTCTTAAGCGTTTTTTGTCCCCGAAGATGCTTCAACGTCTCATGATTGGTGTTGATCACGATATCCTTGGCCAAAAGGTAATGTTGACATGTTTCCAATGATCTCACTAAGGAATACAACTCCTAGTCTTAGGTAGGATAGTAGAGAGTAGCTTCATTTAATTTCTCGTTGAAGTAGGCCTCGAGTCGTCCTCGCTGAGTAAACACTGCTCTGATCCCTAAACCTAAAGCATCACATTTAATCTCGAAAGTTTTGCCAAATTTAGGTAAAACAATAATAGGAGTGTTAGTCAAAATGTCCTTGAGCTTCCCGAATGCGTCCTCCTGCATGGGTCCCCATTTGAAAGGGACGTCCTTCTTGATCACTGCTGTGAGCGGTTCAGCTACGGTATTGAGATCTTTGACGAACCTCCGGTAAAAGCTATAAAATCCTTTGAAACTCCGGACATGGCCAATGCTGGTCGGTGTTCGCAATTCCCGGATAGTCTTAACCTTCTCTTGATCCACCTGTAATCTCTGCGAACTAACAACAAAACATAGGAAAACAAGTTGATCAGTGCATAATGTGCAGTACTTAAGGTTCACAAAAAGGCCTTCTTGACGAAGAGTCTCTATTACTTGCTCAAGGTGGTCGGAAAAACACCTAATATATATTAAAATATCATCAAAGTAAACGACCACAAACTTATCGATGTAGACTCGTAAGACCTGGTTCATGAGCCTCATGAAAGTGTTGGAGCGTTGGTAAGACCGAACGGCATGACGAGTCACTCGTAGAGACACTGCTTGGTTTTGAACGCCATCATCCATTCGTCTCCTTCTTTCACTCTCACCTGGTGATAGCCACTCCGTAGGTCGATCTTAGAGAAAACGGATGCTCCGTGCAGCTCATCCAACATGTCGTCTAGATGCGGTATCGGGTGCCGGTACTTGATGGTGATGTTGTTAATGGTTCGGCAGTCGACGCACATCCTCCATGAACCATCTTCCTCGGGTACTAACAAGACCGGAAGGCACAAGGACTAAGGCTTTAGAGTATGTATCCTTTGGACATGAGGTCCTGAATCTGCTTCTCCAACTCCTTTGACTGCGTCAGGTTCATTCGGTAGGCTGGTCGGTTCGGTAGATTGGAACCGTGCATGAGGTCGATATGATGCTCAATGTCGCGGATTGAGGGCAGGCCGGCTGGGATTTATTCCGGCAACACGTCCTTAAACCTTTCCAACAAAGAAACCACTTCTCGGGGCAGCTATAAGTCGCTAGTACCAAAGTGTAAGGCCTCCTTAAAGATCACTAGTAGCACCTGCATGTTCTGGCTAATAGCCTTAGAAACGGAACTTGAGGTGATGAGTAGGTTGGTCTTTATGACCTTGCTATCCTTTGCGAGTTTCAGTTGCATTTCGTGGATCTCAAATTGTGTGAGCGGTGCGAGCTGGTACTTGCGTTTATCATGGCTGGGCAAATAGTGATTGGTACATCCGTTGTGTAGTGTCTCCTTTTCAAAATGCCAGGGCCGGCCTATAAGTAGATGACTAACTTGCATAGGTACGACGTCGCACACCACATGGTCATTGTGAAGGATTGTTTAGTGTTTGTCCTGGTTTAATTCTGTCAGATTAAACTCACCTAAACATATTGGATCTAGGTTCTCTTGCAGAATCATTAGGGATCTCAGTAATACCTTGTTTATGCAGCGTTTTAGAGAGGTATCGTCAGAGATCAGCAGAACCACCAAGAGGTTGTTCCTCCAAAGGCTCACACACGCACACTAACAGGAGAGAGGCTGCTAGACCGGCTGGGAGAAGTCGCAGAGAGAGAGAGAGAGGCGCAGGATAGTTTTTTGGGAGAAAAGAAAGCTAGGTCAAGTTTTAATCATAAAACCCTTGTCTAGTTCTGTTGGGCTTTTGGGCCCAATTCCCAGTCTGATTAAATCCCTTAGATTTAATCAGGCCCTTTAATCTCTCTAAGTATAGTAAATGCCTAGCACTTTTACCGTACTTCTGCTGAACCATTCCCTTATAGTTTCATGTTCGCTTAGGCGTGTGACCCATATGGGATCATATAATAAAGGCAATAAATCCAAGACTTATAGATCATGAGCGGACTCTAGCAAGCCATCATGACCCCCAGTATTATATGACTTATGTCTGATCTTTGACATACTCTTACTTTCTAGAGACAGTACAGAGATTACCGGACATAATTCCAACAATCTCCCACTTGTACTGGAATCTCTGTATTCATATTCCTTTTGTCTCAATATCTCGATTAGTCATAAGGCAAGATGAGTGTCATCCTTATAAAGCCTAATAATGTTCATCGGACTCTGATTTGATACTGACAATCCAAACGACTCGGGACAGTCCGTTTGAGCATGGCCATGCATTTTCCAGTATTCAAATCTCCGATTGGCCTAGAGATATTCACTCCATTTATATTGGAGGGACAAATCCCGTCTTGTTCCATCACTGTAAACTACTCATTTCATAATACACCCAAACAAGGTCCTTATAACTATCGCTTAACGACAGCGTTAGACAATGATCAAAGCGCATCAGTTGATGTGCAGTCACATGCATGCGAACTCAGGTCTAAGGACTATACTCTATAGTCGTAGTAAGAATCTCTTATGACACAGATATAAATATCCTGAAGAGTTCTTATAAGCGGGTCTTGTCCGGTCGTATGTACCCCAACATACACCTATGTACTGACTTTGATGCCGTGCATCTATGACATCCTGAGACTTTGTCATAAGTCACATACCAATCTAGTCTCACGCGGTTGTTGGTGTTCCAATTTCAACAACCTTCGACTAGGGACAGGATGATATAAGCCATCTATCAAATATAGGGTCTCATGATCAAGATAAATGACTTTGATGACTCAAGATCAAGTCACTTACTTCGATGACCTATAAAATGGTTCATATCATTTTGGAACGATTATTTCATCACAGTTAAAATAATCTTGAAAAATAATTTCATTATTAAACATCTCAAATGTTTTACAAGAACATATCAATAACTAAATAAAGCCCTCAAACTCCCACTCAAATTTAGATTACATTTCAATGTCTCTAATGCCTACAGCTTCAGTCAGGAACTCGAGCTTAGGCCTTGGGAGTGGCTTTGTCAATGGATCAGCGACATTATCATCTGTCGGAACTTGGCTGATCTTGACTTCCTTTCTATTAATGATATCACGTATCAAGTGAAATCTTCTTAGTATATGCTTGGATTTCTGGTGTGATCTTGGTTCCTTTGCCTGAGCTATAGCACCATTGTTATCACAAAACAGTGCCAGAGGCTCAGCTGCATTCGGTATCACACCTAGTTCAATAATGAACTTTCGTATCCAAACAGCTTTCTTCGCTGCTTCTGAGGCGGCGACATATTCAGCTTCTGTAGTGGAATCAGCAACGGTGTCTTGCTTGGAGCTTCTCCAACTGATTGCACCGCCATTCAGACAAAAGATATAACCGGACTGTGACCGGAAATCATCTTGGTCTGTCTGGAAGCTTGCGTCCGTGAATCCACTGACTTCAAGCACATCACTTCCGTCGTACACCAAGAACTTATCCTTAGTATGTCTTAGATACTTCAGGATATTCTTGACGGCAATCCAGTGGTTTTCACCTGGATTTGACTGGTATCTACTCGTCATGCTCAATGCATAAGCAACATCAGGACGAGTACAGATCATGGCATACATGACAGATCCTATTGCAGATGCATAAGGAATATTCTTCATGCGCTCAAGCTCAGCAGCCGTCGTAGGGCTCTGCTTCTTGCTTAGCGTTGTGCCATGTACCATTGGCGTGAAGCCCTTCTTGGAATCTACCATGCTGAATCTATGCAGGACTTTGTCAATGTATGAATCTTGACACAAGCCTATCAGCCTTTTAGATCTATCCCGGTAGATCCGGATTCCAAGAACGTATGCGGCTTCACCCATGTCTTTCATGGAAAAACAACTTCCAAGCCAGTTCTTTACCGACCGCAGCATTGGTACGTCGTTTCCGAGAAGCAGTATGTCATCGACATACATAATAAGAAATACTATCTTGCTCCCACTAGTCTTCTTATACACGCATTGTTCTTCTTCGTTTCTGATGAAGTCAAATTGCTTGATCGCTTCATCAAAACGAAGATTCCAGCTCCTCGATGCTTGCTTCAATCCATAAATGGATTTATGAAGCTTGCATACCTTCCCAGCATTCTTTGGATCTATGTAACCGTCAGGTTGTGTCATATACACATCCTCTTCCAGAATTCCATTCAGGAAGGCGGTTTTCACGTCCATCTGCCAAATTTCATAATCATGAAAAGCTGCAGTTGCTAGTAGAATCCGAATAGATTTCATCATAGCCACTGGGGAATAGGTTTCATCATAATCCACACCGTGAACTTGCCTGAAACCTTTTGCCACCAACCTGGCTTTATAAATCTGGACATTTCCATCCACGTCAATCTTCTTCTTGAAGATCCATTTGCACTCGATGGCTTTTACACCAGCGGGTAAGTCAACCAACGAAAACACTTGGTTGACCGACATGGAGTCCATTTCGGAATCAGTGGCCTTACGCCACTTAGAGGAATCTGGGCCCATCATGGCTTGATTGAAGTTCGATGGTTCATCACCATCAATGATCAGAAGATCATGACAGTTAGTCACGAGGAATCCTTGATATCTCTCGGGTTCGTGACGGATCCTCCCGGATCTTCGAACTTCAGGTACCACAGGTTCAGGCTCTATAATTTCTTGTAGGTCCTCCTGCTGCTCTTCCTCATTAGGTTGAGCAGTATCCTGTTCATCTTGAATTTCTTCAAGCAGTACCTTACTCCCACTGTTTTTCTTAGAGAGAAACTCCCTCTCAAGAAAATTACAATCCCGGGCAACAAAAATCTTGTTCTCGGATCGTAGGTAGAAGTAATAAGCCTTGGTCTCCTTCGGATAACCAATGAAGTAGCATTTATCAGACTTTGGTGTAAGCTTGTCAGAGATTAATCTCTTGACATAGGCTTCACAACCCCAAATTCTAAGATAAGACAGCACTGGAGTTTCTCCAGTCCATAATTCATATGGTGTCTTAGCTACTGCTTTTGATGGCGCTCTATTTAGAGTGAACACTGCTGTTAGCAGAGCATATCCCCAAAGGGATATTGGAAGGTATGTGTGACTCATCATAGACCGAACCATATCCAATAAGGTCCGATTCCTCCTCTCAGACACACCATTCCATTGAGGTGTTCCAGGAGGAGTGAGTTGGGAAACTATCCCACACTCTCTTAGATGATCACTGAACTCTTGGCTCAAGTATTCTCCTCCTCGGTCGGACCGAAGAGCTTTAATGCTTTTGCCAAGTTGATTCTGTACTTCATTTTGGAATTCTCTGAATCTGTCAAACGATTCAGACTTATGTTTCATTAAATAAACATATCCATACCTGCTGAAATCATCAGTGAAGGTAATGAAGTACTGATAGTTTCCTCTTGCATTTGTGGACATTGGGCCACACACATCAGTGTGTATCAGGCCCAATAAGTCACTGGCCCTCTCGTTGGGTTTATTAAAGGGGGCCCGCGTCATTTTGCCCATCAGACAGGATTCGCATTTCTCACATGACTCAAAGTCAAATGAGCCAAGAAGTCCATTCGAATGGAGCCTCTTAATGCGTTTCTCACTGATATGCCCTAAACGACAATGCCATAGAAACGTTCGGTTCTCCTCATTAGGTTTGAACCGTTTGGTATTAATGTTATAAATTGGCGCGGATTGATCAAGTATGTAAAGCCCATTCGTAAGAGGGGCACATCCATAGAACAAATTGTTGCGATTGAAGGAACATAATTTATTCTTAACTGAAAAATCATAACCTTCCAAATCCAACAAAGAAACTGAAATAATATTTCTGCTTATCGCAGGTACAAAATAGCAGTTATTAAGTTCTAAAACCAATCCCGAAGGTAAAGACAACAAGTATGTGCCTACAGCTAGTGCAGGAACTTTCGCTCCATTCCCAACTCGTAGCTCCACTTGTCCTTGCTTCAGCCTCCTACTGTTGCTGAGTGCCTGCATATTAGTACAAATATGAGCCCCACAACCAGTATCCATAACCCATGAGGTATTATCAGAAGTAGTTGTATTAACTTCTATAACAAAAATACCTGATGAAGAAGTCTCCAGAGTCTTCTTCTTCAATTCCTTTAGACCTTCCAGGAATTTCTTACATTCTCTCCTCCAATGCCCCGGTTCTTTACAGAACCTGCAGATGTCAGTAGGCCCAGCCTTGGACTTGGGCTTGGGCTTTGACGTGTCCTTGTCCGAGACTTGAACAGTCTTAGCCTTTCCCTTGTCCTTGGCAGAGGATTTCTTAAAGTTCTTGCCCTTTTGCACCATAAGCACGTTGGGGTCCTTGGCCTTCCTCAAATTGGGCTCTGCAGTCTTGAGCATTCCGTGAAGCTCAGGCAATGTCTTACGCAAGCCATGCATATTGAAGTTCAGGATGAACTGATCATAGCTTGCAGGTAAAGACTGCAGAACGATGTCGCAGGCAAGTTCCTGGCTGATAGGGCAGTCGAGTTTCTGAAGATGATCGAGATAACCCATCATCTTCAAGACATGAGGACTCACTGCCGCACTTGCAGCCATTTTGCAGTCTAAGAGGTTCTTAACAGTCTGGAACCTCTCAGTTCTTGCCTGCTCCTGAAAAAGCGATTTCAGGCTTGCCATTATCTCGATGGGCGACAGCACACTCTCGAACTGCATTTGCAATTCAGGAGTCATGGTTGCCAACATCAGGCAATAGACATCATTTTCATCTGACGAATGCTTTTCCCAAGCATTGTGCAGATTCCTGGCGGCATTGTTTGGAGGCCTCTCGGGGAGGGGATCACGAAGGACATATTCCTTCTTCTCCTGCTTGAGGACCAGCCTCAAGTTCCTTGACCACGTCAGGAAGTTCGTTCCAGTCAGCTTCTCCTTGTCGAGAACAAACCGGATTGAGAATGTGTTTTGTGTGCTTGTAGTAGTCATTGCTGAAATTTAAGATAAAAAGGATTTTAGTTTATATGTTCAATATGAGTAAACTCACATTATATTCAATAACATTAGTTACCCTCAATAGAATATAATGATTCCAAGATCCACATATAACTAAGATCAAAGTGGGCCACTGGCCGTCACCCAACCTTAGCTTATATCGGTAAGCCCTATCTCGGCTAATTATATCCGTAATATAACTCTTGGTTGTGAATCTGGGCCCGAGGCCCAATCCACTCTGATGTCTCAAGGCCCGGGACTCCCGATGGCCTAGTCAAGAAAACCAGACTATACAGTCATGTAATCACTAATGTCTGGGACTCCCAATGACATTAATGAATCACAAACTGTCTTACCCACGCAAAAGATAGACACCCTCACACTGTAAGGCCATGTGTACGATTGAATGGGTTTCAACAGCTGACATAGACTGGACAAGACATCCAATGCTTGATATTATTTGAGGTTTATAGGTTTTTCTTAAAATTTCATTCCAAAATAGAAGATTACTATATTTGGAAACTTTCCATTTTTGGAAACCTACCGTTTTGGAAACTTTTATAATTGGAAACTTCCTAAATTTGGAAACTTTCTAACTATAGAAATTTCCTAAATATCCAAAACATGCAAATCTAGAAACTTCTATTCTAAGAAACTTTCTAATTTGAAATTTTGGAAACTGATTAATTTAAAATCAAATTTTAATTATTAAATGAATTTTAAAATAAATCTGAAGAAAAGACTCAAATAACTGGCCCAATTGTTTTAACTTCTTGGCCCAAGGCCCAAGAATTGGTCTATGTCCAAGACATAACCCAATTGCCCAATTAAATGACATAACTGGTCTGGTTCATTAAATTGGTCTAACCAAGATTAATTACTACGATAACCACAATTGTTAACCGGTTATTTACTAAACCGGATTTTCTCAATTTATTTGGTCCAACCAAATCAAATTAGAAAACCACTGGTTTAGGCACTAAATCCAATTTTATTTCGACATTGGATTTCTTATCACGGTTTAACCAGATTTAATAAATATTATTAATTCTGTAAACCGTAACGTTTAGATTTTAATTATTTTAAACCGAACCATCACAAGTCAAAACGAACCGACCATTAGGTCACGTGAACCGATCACTCCCAAGACCTAAACGATCGGGACGGCCGCAAGCATCACACGATCGGGACGAAGGCGGGACGGGACGGGACACGATCGGGACGGCTCGGGCCGAGAGAGGCGGGACTCGATCGCACAGCGGACCGGTCCATCTCTCGCGCCTCAACGCCGATCGGGACGACAACGCGACACGATCCGGTCAAGCGATCGGTCCGTTCATCGTGTACCGATCCGGACGTGTGATCCGAGGCCGATCCACACTCCGATCCACATGCGATCATGCGATTTCGATTAGGGTTTTAGGTTTTAATTCTTTTGTTTCTTAAGTGTTTTTCTTATCAATTTCAAGCATAGATTGATTTAAACACTTCTAAACAACCTAAACATGATTCTTACAAGAAATCCTAATAGAACCAATGGCTCTGATACCACTGAAGGATTGTTTAGTGTTTGTCCTGGTTTAATTCTGTCAGATTAAACTCACCTAAACATATTGGATCTAGGTTCTCTTGCAGAATCATTAGGGATCTCAGTAATACCTTGTTTATGCAGCGTTTTAGAGAGGTATCGTCAGAGATCAGCAGAACCACCAAGAGGTTGTTCCTCCAAAGGCTCACACACGCACACTAACAGGAGAGAGGCTGCTAGACCGGCTGGGAGAAGTCGCAGAGAGAGAGAGAGAGGCGCAGGAGAGTTTTTTGGGAGAAAAGAAAGCTAGGTCAAGTTTTAATCATAAAACCCTTGTCTAGTTCTGTTGGGCTTTTGGGCCCAATTCCCAGTCTGATTAAATCCCTTAGATTTAATCATGCCCTTTAATCTCTCTAAGTATAGTAAATGCCTAGCACTTTTACCGTACTTCTGCTGAACCATTCCCTTATAGTTTCCTGTTCGCTTAGGCGTGTGACCCATATGGGATCATATAATAAAGGCAATAAATCCAAGACTTATAGATCATGAGCGGACTCTAGCAAGCCATCATGACCCCCAGTATTATATGACTTATGTATGATCTTTGACATACTCTTACTTTCTAGAGACAGTACAGAGATTACCGGACATAATTCCAACACATTGAACTTGCCAACGCTGAACGGAACAATGACTTGATCGGCTATTCGTATCTCTGTATCTTCTTTGAGCTACCTAAGCTAGTATGTCCGCAGGTGATTTGTGACTTGGAGACCAAGCTTATCAACCATATATTTGCTAGCTACGTTAGCACAAGATCCTCCGTCGATGATAAGCATGCTGACCTTGTTGTGCACGGTGCACCGGGTATGAAAGATGTTCTCCCATTGGATCGTCTCGGGATCTACTAGGGCACTGAGAGCTCTCCGGATCACCAACATATCTCCGCACATATCCGAGTCGACTCGATTTTTTTTTGGGAGGGGGGTATATACAAGTTCTTTATATTAATACGGAACTAACATTGATCCAAATGGAACTGACTCGAAAATCCGACCGGAACTTTAACGGTTTTTATATGGAACCAAAATTTTTTAAAAGAAAAACATATATATCTCAATAGAACTAATATGAACCTATCACTAAGACATAAATGCATAGGCATACACTATATGAGAATGTTTAAATCCAAATATAAATTTTGAAAAACAAAACCTATACAGTAAATGTTTTACTAAAAGTTATTTTTATTAGAGGATAAATTGTCCGGCGCTGATGTGCGGGTCAAAATCTAGTTTATTGGCCAAAATCTACCCGAAGTGTCATCACATCTTCAATTTATACATGAAGTATATAGTACCGTGCAAATTAATATCCAAACTTTTAAAAATTTTAATAACAAACATTTATGTTTATGTTTTTGGTCGACACGTACATTTTCCGTTATATAACTAACGGTCCGTTAATTTTTGATGATTAGGATGTCATGTGTGTTGCCAAAAAAAAAAAAAAAAAAATGACATGTGTATGTTGATATTATTTTTTATTGAAACACATCATTAGAAATAAGAAAATGTAGTCGTTTGTCAATAAATTTTAATTTCAACTTTTTAATCTAATCTAATTAATTTAATATAATTATAATTTTAAAAAGAAAAAAAAAGGGAAAAAAAAATCTTCTTCTCCTTCCTCGTAACATTCAGGCCACCATATCCATCAATCAAGGGCAGCTTCGATCTCATCTTCTACAAACCAGTCTCCACCGCTTGCAACAAACACCCACCGTAATCTTTCATCGTCATATGATTAATCCTGTAGAAGAAGATTTAAATGTCGTTGTTTCTGTGAAATTAAAATCTACTGATCCGATCAAGAAATTACCAAGAGAAAGAGAGTAATAAAGACAAAGCAATCACTAGCACTGGACACAACGAGATTCCCGTCGCTGACCGTAGCTGCGACGCAGAATTACAAACCCTAATTATTATATGATTAATTCTAATCGAAAATTGAAAATTAGAAAAGGGAAATTCGAAGTTTTTCGATCTCCTTGAAGATTGGTCCTCCATAGCTTCTCTCCTTCATCTCTTACAGTAAAAAGAATTACCATCGCCTTCCCTTTAACAGAGACGTCACTCACACAAAAAAAAAAAGAGACTACACTCACAGGAAAGTTTACACAAGTCCGTGTTCATCGAACTCAATAGAGAAATAAGAGAGATTGGTAAAACGACAGAGTTTCTGTTTTTTTTTTCTTTTTCTTTTTCTTTTTTCTTCTTATTTCATTAAAAACGATGTGGCATCTACGTCATATTCCATTAGTAAATCGTTTGCCAGGTGTCAAAAATGTATGTGTCGTCCAAAAACATAAACATAATGTTTGTTATTTAAAATTTTAAAAGTTTAGGTATTAATTTGCACGGTACTATGCTTCAGGCATAAATTGAACATCTGGTGATACTTTATGTAGTTTTTGGCCGAGTTTCCATTATCTTGCAAATCATATTTCTGGAGTAAATTCTCAATAAAAGCCCACTCAATCCGGTCAGTCGCCTTATTCATCTCCGTCTTGATTGCCATATATTTTCCTTTGTATGATGGGTTTGTCCTCAAGTTGTAAAAAATTTCATGTGCAATAAGAAAACTTTCTGAAATCAATCTACCTGCTACAAACGCCGAATGAGTTTTGGATTTAAGATTTAGTAGGAGGCCTTTTAGACGTTGGCAGGGTACCTTGGAAAGTATCTTATATCTAACAATACATAGACTAATAGGATGTAGTTCTGTCATCTGATTTGGTTGACTCAGCTTTGGAATAAAGACATATATTCGCTTTGTTAATCTTTGGATCAAAATCTCCATTCCGTAAGAAATCTTTTACCAATTGCAGGATGTCAAATTTGACTATTGCCCAAGCTTGTTGAAAAAATAATGCAGTCACACCATTTTCCGGATGCATCATAAATAGAGCTCTCCTAACCTCCTCTTTTGTAACCAACAACGTAAGTCTTTCATTCGTTTGATCTGTTACTGAAGTCGGCACCTCTTGTAGGAAGTCCTCAAAATCCACTGGACTTATTGAGGTGAATATATCTTCAAAATAATCTGCTGCTACCCATTCCACCTCCGTATCCTTCATTACACATTCTCCCGTTGAGTTATGTAAACCAACAACATGGTTCCTCACTCTCCTCTGTTTCGTTAGTGGAAAGAACTTTGTGTATCATTCCCCTGATATATGCCATAAATTACGACTTTTCTCATGCCAAAATAATTCTTCAAATCTATAGGCCTCCTTTAGCTTCTTTGTAATGTCCAATATTTCGTTTTGAGTCCTAGTATCGTCCATTTCAACCTTTTCCAGTTCTCATTATAATTCATTAATTTTGTCCTTTCCATAATGCATTTTATTTTTCTTCCACTTTGATAACTCGTGTCGACAACTACCTATCTTTGAGATGAAATTGTTACGGTCTTTATTCTTACCACCATCCCATCATAATTTGATATTTTCCATCAGGCCTTCCTGCCCTACCCATCTTTTTTTGTCAAAACGAAATTGACTCCGCTTCTCTTAACATTTGTTAATTCGGTGATCCGATCCTATCATTCCCAGGTATTGCACAAAAGAAAATAGAAAAATCGCATGCCAATCCTCATTGATTAGCGCCCTATCGAGTTTACATTTGATAAGTTGTTTCCTTGGTCGACCTCGCCATGATAGGGAATCCCACAAGAAAGAGAATTCAATTAAACCGCAATCGTGGATCATATTATTAAAAGATACAATGGTTGATACATGTCTTAAAGGTCCTCTTTTGTTTCACGGTTCCTTGTAATCTCATTTAGAACACCTATAATAAACCACAAGAAAGTTCTATTCAGTCCAAACCAAGTCAAACGTTCCCAAACTGAATCTCTTCACTTTTTGACCGAGTCCCCATAGACAAAATAAATAGCCACGTGTTTCCCTTGAATATCTGCCTCAATGTCAATAATCCTATTGCAAGCATAGATAATATCAACATTATAATCATCGTTATGATATAATTCCAAGCCTCCACTCGCTTCTCTTGGCTCCACCATATACAACTTGTCATATTTGAAATGTCCTTGAAACTTGTGAGTAAGAAGATATTTATATTTTATCTCAGATAAAATAAGAAATCTGGTTTATTTTGTGCCATATTTTTCTCTAAAAGACTATTTTCTAGTTACTACCCAATCCTTGAAAATTTCAGCTTAGAATCCGCATTTTTTTTAAAAGTGGCTTGTTTGATTGTCCCATTCGGGATAAGGTCTCATGTTTGAAAAATTCCTTTAACCGTGTGGATGATGTTTGTTGTATCTGATTAGTCCGTTTCACCATCTTATATTCTGACTCTGTTTGAGATTTCAGATTGTTATATACCCACCTATTATCATAACCTTAGGTATCTTGTTCTTAGACCACACTTGTGTTTTGCCAACCTCAAACTTTCTCATAGCAAAGCTTCGGAATTTATTATTACCACATTCAAAATTCCCCTATGTGCATACCAACTTTGATGCATCGTCCTAACACGTACAATAACTCTGTCCAAAGTAATTTGAACCTTGTTCATCATAAGAAACAACATCTTTCTCGTTACAGACATCCACCATATATACAAGACTATTATGTGACATAATCCAAGCCATTTAACCATAACCTTCTTCCTTCTAGATGCTTTGAAACCTGACAACCGGTATGATAAGTTATTGAAACGTTTGCAAGACTCCTGAGCCGAATTAAAACTTCTCCAAACCTCAATGATAACCGCAAATCCAACTTTCTTACCGAATATGACCTTCTTGTCCACATGAAATTTCATGAACATGCCATCTCCTGATATAGATCACCTTGATTCCAGTCCGAACAATCTTCAAACAATCTGTAATAGAAATAAAGTGGAACAATATGAACCTCAGTTTTACCGACTATAGCTACTTCCTCAATATTATAATCCTGCTTATGACCAAAGCAATGAAACCAGTAAACCCTCTACATGTGCATGCAACTTTTGTAACTTGGAACACCTACTTTCCTTACATTACTAGCCAAATCAAGAAAACTAGTCATGCCATTCCTAACCTCTAGTAATAGGATCCATATGATCCAAAAATAATCTCTAGAACTTAAAGTAGTGTACCTAAGAGATACCGCAAGACCCGTATGACCCAAAATAAAACTGTTTTATTCATTTGAAGAGAAGATAGCAGGGATGATCCACCTAGTAAATGTAACACACTTCTAAAGTGGCTCATTACTTGAATAACCGACATAAAACATAAATGAAAAACTTGAGAGAAAACCCAAAAACCAAAAACTAGATGCTTAAAGCTTATTGACTCCATAAAAAGACTTAAAACGGATTCAAAACACAAGACTATTCAGAGGATCCAATCGTCTTTTTCTTCCCTTGCTTTGGGTCAGGGTCTCCCTTAGCCTCCCCTTCTCTGGAATTTTTTCCACGAGTGTATGATCCCTTTGTTAAAGTTCTCTTCCTGGGAGAGACCATTGCCTGTACCATTCTCTTTTTAGGGTGCGGCCTACAAACAAAGGAGCCACATTTAATGGTTTCTTCTTTACCACTTTTTTTCTTTTTTCATCACTTAATTCCTTTTCCCCCATTACATCTGAATCCTTAACCTATATCCTCTTTCTGAGTATCCATCAACGCTTATCTCCACCTTTTCTGCATGCATCACTTCCATAAGCTGATTAATGTCTCCCATAACGTTTGTGTCATGAGTATTTTTAACATCTGTTTGGTTCAATATTTTTAAGGTCATGGTCTCCTCAACCACATCCATTGTCACAGAATCCTCTCTTGCTTCTACATCTTGACCTTCCACCACCACATTCATTGGGAGCTTAGTAGAGTCCCATGTATCCTTTTGAGCAATGTTCGTGGATTCCAGAGCTTTGAAAACGTTGTTCAGAAAACTTGAGTTCTTTTCTAACCTTCTTGGCTAACATCATCTCATCTTTGTTAGTCAGGCTTGGAACCTTCCCATTTTTCCTTTCTCCATCAGAGACCTTTTTTTGCTTCACTCGCTTGGCCCCGAAAGCTTCTATCAAGTGTCTTTCTTCATCCGTTAAGTCTTTGATAACATTCGCCTCTTTTGTTACCTGCATATACTTATGCCTCTAGTCTTCAGTCAGAACCTCCCGAGAATCTCTAAGTTGAGAGGACGATCCTTATCCAAACTTCCTATCGTGTCTTTGAGAATTGTGTTTTGTATCCCTTCTTTTGTAGCTTGATCTCGACAGCTCCATCTCCTCATGCATTTTCCCTTTACCCTTGCTTTGATTAAGCTCATCTTGTTCTCTGGCAGAATTTTTTCTGCTCTCCTTTTAGTCCTCCCTTCTTCCATGATTTACCGCTCCCTTGTAGCTCAATGCGCCTGAGCCATCATTTGGTCCTCCCAGTTATATGTCTTCTCTCCTCTGCGATCTCTCTCCTCCAGGAGTCTCATCTCTTCATTCTCCGAGCACCTCTCTTGATCATGACACATGCTAAAGCTTTTCTTAAAAAAACCCGAACAAACGCTCATAACGTAATTGTACAAGCGTTTCTTCACCATTGGAGAAACCCACAGCAATTTAAAACACCATTGGCTTGATTCCATCAACAACCATTCGAGCTCTTCCATTATCTAAGTCCTCCACATCCGCTTTTTCAATACCATCACCAATACTCATGAAAGTCGGTTCTGCCCAGAAGTGAAGTGGGACTCCCATCACCTTCACCCAGAAAGTAATGGCCGAAGAATAGCTTGGATCAATTATCGATTCCCAACGCACCAAAGACACCATCCAGTAGTCGAAATTAAATGGCTCCATCTGGAGAACCTCGTGGATATCCTTCTCGGTGTCGAAATCTAGTTGAAATGGGTGTTGGAATCCCTAGGATCCTGGGTCTAGGTGATTGAATCTAAGAACTGACCTCGTGATTACCTGGAGATTGGCAGCGGAATGAAGATCAGGTAATTGAGATCGAGAGCGCCTCAGATGTTGCGCCTCTACCGTAGTCCACACGCACACAAGCTAGAATCCGCCGGGATGCTAGTACCGGTGATCGGATCTTATGGGATGCTGTGAGTTTCTGTGTTTCTGACTTCTCTCTAAGAAGCAACACTGACGGCTAGGGTTCAGGTCGATCATATAAGACTTTATATATCGACCTGGGATGACCTAACGAATGTCGGATCAAACCCGACTCATTTAAGTCATCAACTCGAAACGTCAGTCTCGAGGCCCAATGTGCATCGATCGATACACTTACTGTATCGATCGACACACCCTTTCGAAAACCTGCGTCGATCGACACACTTATTGCATCGATCGACACAACTCTTCTAAACTCAATTCAATACGTATCCAATACACATTGATCGGATCATTTGCCAATGATCAATCCCATACAAAGTGTATCCAGCTTGCTTAGGTGTGTGACCCTGTAGGTTCACACGATACTAGAAATGAGTTACATCTCATTTGTCATAAGCGGTTTCTAGCAAAACATTATGACTACCCAGTATCACATGAATTGTCCGATCTCGACAATACAACTATCTTTAGAGTAAGTACAATGTGATTTCAGGACACAATCCCAACAATCTCCCACTTGTACTGGAATCATCTATTCCCATAATCTCTTTGTCGCTATATCTCGATATGGCATAAGGCAAGAAACTGTGTCATCCTTATTATAACCAACATCATGTTCATCGAACTCCTGATCTATACTGATAAAAACAAACGACTGACAATCACCTCGTTTGAGCACGGCCATGCATTTTCTCAGTATCAAATCTTCGATGGGCTCTGAGATATTTATCTCCTGTTATATAGGAGGGACAAATCCCTTCTTGTTCCATCCCTGTTTCTACACATACTTCATGATACGCCTGAGCAATGCCTTTATAGCCGCCATTTACGGATCGACGTTTGACAAGGTCAAAGTGCACCAATTCATATGCTAGAAAGCATGATGAACTCAGGTCTAAGGACTATACTCTATAGTCGTAATGAGAACCTCTCATGACACAGATATAACTATCCTGTAGAGTTCTCATTAGCGGGTCATGTCCGATCATATGTTCACCAACATATATCTATGTGATTGACTGTGATAATCATATCATTGACTCCATGAAACTTAGTCCAACAGTCACCTCACATGCTAGTCTCTCGCGGTTGTTAGTGTCCCACTTTAACAACCTCTGAAAACGCAGTTTGTGGCTAGATCTATGTGTTTGTGTATGTATGAGCATAAAGTAAATAACACATAGAGTTTTTTTATCGAGGTTCGGTTTCCCTACATCCCCGGGACCTAGTCCTGAACAAATCCACTAGAACAATATTGCACATACAATGCATATGGTATCCAACACTACAATGCCTACCATTCTTTTCTAGATGGACAACTATGGAACGGTACCTCTACAAAGTCTACCGTCGACTACAATCGATACAACTCCATCTACCAGATGTGATTGTACTCCATAGCTGAAACCACCAATAGATCTACTAATCTATTAGGTGGGGCGACGCCACACACACCTGTGTGCATCTCTCCATTAAAACCCTAGACGCGCGCCCATTCAAGTCGTCGTCTCTTGGTTTATATAGTCAAGGGTCAAAACCCTAAGCATCCATAAGCCCACGTGATTTTTCCATCTTCTGGGCTTCTAAACTCACGTGGCTATGTTTCCTAAAACAAAGGAAACTTCACCAATAAGGAAATAATCATTTATTTCCGTTTTCCCGTTCTGAGCTATGTCTTGAGCTACGTCTTGAGCTACATTCTGAGCTACCAACTGTTGTAGCACAAACTACCTCAGGAACTGCATTAAGAACTGCTTCAACCTCTGTGATAGTTCTGCTATCCCAAACTACCACAACACCAAGTTGACTCCGTCTCTATATCAGATATAACATGAATCACCAAGTTGACTCTGTCTCAGTCTCTATATCATAATAACATGAATCAGTTCCATGTAACATGTCCTAATCCAGTAGTTGTGTCACGTTCTGTTCTGATACCTTCTCAACACAGTCATCATATACACTTACAATCTCCCCTTTGATGACTGAGTTGTAGAGCTTCTGTTTTGATATCTTTGTTGACCCGTCATAGGAGATGTATCACGTCATGTTCCAATGAGTTCTCAAACCATTCATCAATACATATTCAATCTCTCCCTTGATGACTGAGTTTTAGAATCAAACACAACCAACAAAAGCATAACTCACATCTTCCTCGATATGACATCTTCATTCTCTCCCTTTTTAGTTTAGTTTGATACTCAAGCAATCATAGACAATACTCTCTCTTGTAGCTATTATCAACAAATTAGAACAGAGAACGTAGATATTGCTCTCCCATAATCTGAACACAAACTGCAGCCAACTGATCAACATTAACACCAGACATTAGCCCACATCTCTCCCTGCTTGAGTGCACAACTAAGCTAAAACATCACTTAATGTGTACTCACTTTTGTGGCAAACTCTTGTAACTCCCATATCCATTAGTACTACAGTCTATTGCCAAGTTTTCTCTCAGACCGAGCTCATTTTCTCAACCAAGAAATACATCACATTCAATTTCCTCTAAACAAGTATGTCTCAGAAACACCCGAATAAATCACCAAATAACCGTTGAAATTTTAAACCCACCGTTGGATATTCATCCAGTAGTACCATGAAGCTCTCCACAAATTTTCGGTCAGATCATACTCTATTTTGACCCCCAAACGTTGTCTTGAAAATGCTATCATAGAACTGGTTTCTGAATTTCTGAAATTCTGGATGATTCTGGGCCAACTTCTAAATAGAATTGCACAAGGATCTTAACTTCAATTGACAAGTCGTCAACTTCCATGCCTTTCTTGCAGTGGGATCTTGCAACACATACCTTCTTAGTACCTCAAATCGTTCTGGCCTGCCGGGATTAAATCACACAAAACATCATCTTGAAACAACAGTTTCTTAGATTCTCTGAACTTGGCACAAATTGCACAGTTACTGCAGTTTCTTGGCCAGAAAGCATTTGACTTAGATCATGGATTTCAACATCAATCTGAGCACAATTTTCTCCATTGTCTTCCTTGACACGAGTTCTATTCCTATACACCATGTATTTTGTCTTCCTTGCTCATATCCAGAAAGACTTTCATCCTCAAAAATCCCTGTTGAAAACAACTTCTTTGTGCTCTTCCTTTTTAATTTCCTGCAATTTCTTCACTTTCTGCATTTTTTCTTGTCGCTAGGAACTCAGAGCCTTACATACCCGAGAGTGGCATTTTCTGTGGACTTTCAAATCTTAGTTCTCAGTTATGACAATGCCCAACAACTTCAGACTAGAATACATACTCTTCAACCTTGTGCTGCACTTAAAAGAGCTTTCTCAGTAACAGAACACCTACCTTTCGTTCAAGCTGGAAACGATGCCCCCCTTAGCCAGAACTTAGTTTCATATGTTCACAGTACTCATGCCAAGATTCATATCAAAGCCACTTTGTTTGATGAGTCAACCACTACTTCTCGTTTTACTTGTCACACCATTTTGTACAGATCTGTTTCTGAAATGCATATATTAATCTCGAAATAACCGTTGGAATCTCGATCCCACCATTGGTTCTGAATATAACAGTGTCAAGAATTTTACCACCGAATTTCAATCCGATCAGAACTCTTTTGAGCCTCCTAACGTTGCTCTGAATTTGGTGTGACAAATATGTCTTCTTGACTTAATCTTTGAAGTTCTCTCCCATAATCACAAACCTGCAACTTTTCTGATTAACCACAAACCCACAACTTCAAGCATAGAAGAATAAGGAATATTAAGCACAACATTTGTTCTTCTGCGATTCTTATCATGAACGGAAAACACATCATATGTAGCTATTTTCTTCAAAACCCAAGAAGATGGTCCACCTTTGTGTAAGAATGTCCCAATATAAACGTGTAAGAACACATGTTTCTTCCTTTTTCATTCTCAAGTTAGACCCTGCTTCAACTTCTTCAATTATCAACTGGGTTTTAGAGACTCCCACAATAGCAGATACTAACCGTTTTTTTTTTTTTTTAATCAGATCGACACTTCTATATGACCTTGTGTTCTTTGCTGATCTTTACTCCAATCTTTACCACAGAAACGCAGCAACTTATATTGTTTTTTTTGTTATCAGGCAGTCTCCGCTATGATGAACAAGCTAGGGAATCAACCTCCTCCTTTTCATCTTCGTAGCATTCCCTCTTTGGTGATTGCAAGAGCTCATACCAATCACGAACAAACGTTTCCATTCTCTTTGCTTGGTTTTAAAATTCTTCTCCTCCTTGTTGACTTTTCCCTTAACCACACACATATCCAGGTTACAAACCACACATTCTCTGGTTCCTCAGGTCTTTGAAAATCACCATTAACTTTTAAGCTCTAATCTCAGCTAACAACTAAAAGTTCAACAATAAATGATTTCATCACCATCGGATGAATTGCAGACGCTCTGCTTCCAAATTACAGAATCTATCTTCTCGTTTCTTCATCTTGTTATTTGCAAGTATGTTTCCACCATCAGTCACAACGTGATTCTCTCCTTTCTGATTGCAACAGTTGAATTCACTTCATCTATTCCTCATAAGAATTCGATTTCGCTTTGCACTTATGAACTTTGAACATGTCCCCAATCTCACATCATATTGCATCTCTACCATTATCGCACAATTTCGGAACTGTTCTCTGTTAGCAAAACACTTCGCCGTTGAATCTTGTTGCTTACGAAACCTCCACTATCTTTCTCCATGTTCTTCCTAGAGTACAATAAATCTCAGATGTGATTTTTGATCACTATCTCTGCAACCCCGATGATTTCTCATCTCTTTCAATAGCTTGTCAGCAAAACTCTCTTAAAACAAGAAATCAACTCTTTTCACCAAACACGGTTCTAAGAACATGGATCATCGTGTTCAGAGTTTCTTTTGTAGAGAAACCATAAGTGTGACTTTGACTTGATTTTGCATCAGGAATTTATCACATCGTCAACTGAGAGAATTTCTTCAACGCCTTATAATGGTGCATACTACTTAAAGTGACCATGATACAGTTCATGGACCATCTGCAGTTGTGTCCTTTATTTTCTCATCATGAGCACTCAACTGAAATACTTCCATATTTTCATATCAACCAACACTTTTGTGCCCTCTCTCCGATCTAAAATCGCTTTCTTCTGGTTTCGAGACTGGTGCTTCAAAATCTTGGCTCAAGTCATTTTTCCTTTCTCTAGTTTCTTAAATTATACCACATCACTTCAGCTCTGAGAGATTTTATTGACATCACAATTGTCCTTCCATGAACTGATACATACCAATGTCTTCTTTTTCTATAAGCCCAGAAATCTCTGATATCTCTTAACAGAAATATATCCTTTACATTCTTCCACCAACAAGGAAATCTTCTTACTGAACTCTGAGACATTGCAACTCATATTGAGGCACAGATGCTTAAACTTGCAAGTACCCTCAACTACTCTTGTCTTCCCTGTCTTTTGCCACATTGAATTTTTCAATTACAAAATAAACAAGATAGAATCAAGGACGTGAATTCTTAGTCCTTTCTCTCTGATATTCTCTTCTTTCCTAAACTCCATTTTCATCGTCAAATTATCAGACTCGCTCTCTGGCCTCACCTCATGCAACTACCAGATCTGTTTTCAAGATCATTACATGCTTCATCAAGTTCTATATGCATATTGCTACTCTTATTGATAACATCTATATCCAAGTCCTGCAATACTTTGAGTTTCTCCTCCATTTCCTTCAGCTTCTTCCTCAGATTACTTTTGTCGTTTGCTAGTACAGCCTTATCGGTTTCAAGAGTACTGATTTGCGTCTGAAGGCTGTGGGTCTCGTTTCTTAATATCTGCAGCAAAGCCATCTGCGAGGAAACACACTCTCCAGTCTAATCACTTTATTCACAAGCTCATAGACTTTCTCAGCCATCTTTTATAACTCCATGATAAGTATCAAAAGGCTTATATTCGGAAGAGGAAGAGGTCAACCAAAGAAGGAGTTGACTTGGACAAGCTTGACTGTGATAAAGGAAAGGCAAAGACTCGAGTTGAGGGAGAGGCTTTGCCGTTAGATTGATTTGAGCAAGCTGGATGAAGCGAAGCTCATTTAAATACTTTCTTATTTCATTTACAGTCTTTTATGCTTTGAATTTGTGAAAATACAGACGTGATGAGTCTGTGGCGATCGCTATGAGATCGTTCTATTGATTACTTGTGTGATGAGCTTGTAATCGATACATTTATTCAGAGCAATATACATAGTTATTCAGTAGAGATCGAGTTACAGACAACGTCAATCTATCATTGGTGCGGTGCAAAGTTCGAGTACGCTACAATGTCAAGGATTGGCTCACCGGAGCATTCGGGATTTTCGGAGGATTATGAGCGGATGGATGTGAAATCGAAGGGAGATTTGTCATTTTTGATGGGCGCGTATCATCGGTTGAAGGATGCGAACTCATTGACGACATCCGGTTTAGCTTCGGTGGAGAATCGGTTGTCATCGATGGAAGAGACGATGACGACGCTGAACGCAACGATGCAAGCGATGATGAAGTTTGTGGGAAAGCAGCCGATTCAACAATCGGAGAGTAATTTCTCGCCGTTTATACCTCCGGTGGTTCACGGACTCAGTTTCAGGTACCTCATACTCACTTGGAACAGAATCATGAATCGCATTCGTCAGGTTATCGATTTGGAGATTTGAATTTGGCCAATCGTGAGTCAATGCTCAAGAAGATCGAGATGCCTTGTTGTGATGGCACTCGTACGTATGAATGGTTGGTGGATATCGAGCATTTTTTCACCTTGGGCCGTTATACTGAGGAAGCTAAGCTTGATCTGGTTCAACTATGTTTACAAGGAATGGTGAAGAAGTGGTTCTCATGGGTGCGTGGTAGAGGAGGATTTCGTAGTTGGAATGATTTTAAACAACGGTTGGTCTTACGGTTTGCTGAATCTATAGATGATGAACCTGCAACTAGATTGTTTTGTATTCAGCAAACAGGAACAATAGCTGAGTATGTTTCCGAGTTTGAGCATCTTTCTTCTCAGGTGCTGGGTTTGGAAGATCAACACCTGGAACGGATCTTCTATAATGGTTTATCTCCAGCCATGAAAGAGGTTATTCGCATGAAAGATCCTCAGGGATTACAGAATTACATTGCTGCAGTGTTACGGATGGAGACTAGTACGTTTTGTCAAGTTGTCAGTGATGCTTCTAAGTCATCTCCACAAAGCCAACGCTTACTTACAACTAGACAGAGTGCTTTTTCTCAGAATCAGAAGGTTCAGACTGAGAGGAACAAGGGCGTTATGGTTGAAGTGAAACAGAACAAGGAAAATATTCCACCTCAACGTAATTTCCAAAGGCCAAGACAGAAATATTCTGATGCAGAATTAGATGCGATGCGACGTGAAGGAGTGTGTTTTAAGTGTGGAGATAAGTGGTCTCGAGTTCATGAAAGAATCTGTCCGAAGAAGGAAATGCGAGTGATGACAGTGATTAATGGATTTGAGATGGAACTCATGGAAGATGAGACAGAAGAGGAGACTAGTTATCAGCTGGAACATAGTTCGGAGCTTCGTACGTTATCCCTTAACGCTTTCCTTGGTATTCACTCGCCTAAGACCACTAAATTACTCGGTCGGATGGCAAATTCTGAGGTGATTGTCTTGATTGATTCCGGAGCATCTCACAATTTCATCTCACCAGAAATTGTGAAGAGGCTACATTTGACAGTTTGTGCAGACAGTAGCCTTGACGTATTGCTAGGGAATGGCGTAATTGTCAACGGTCTGGGGGTATGCCGTGCAGTTACATTCCAACTCAACCAAACTAGCTTTACGTCGGACTTCATCTCTTTAGAATTGGGATCAGTGGACGTGATACTTGGTATACAGTGGCTTGAAACGCTTGGCAGATGTGAAGTTGATTGGCGGAAACAGGAACTTACATTTGTACACAAAGGAGAACGAGTAACCTTATGTGGTGATAGTAGTTTACATGGCTCTCAAATCCTTTTCAAGACACTGGTATCTTCGTGCAGGCCTAGTGAGTTTGTAGATGAAGTGAATTTCTCTAGTGCTGTACTATCTTCCACTGTATCAGCGGTTCCACAGGCAGTTACTCAGACCTTATTGGAGTTTACAAGGGTGTTTGCTTTGCCACAGGGACTGCCTCCGTTTCGTGGTATTGAACATTCTATTACGTTGACCCCAGGTGTGTCTACAGTTTCGGTACGCCCGTATCGTTACCCTCATGCCACCAAGATCGTGATGGAGAAGATGGTCTCTGAGATGTTGGAGTCAGGGATTATTAGGCCGAGTTCAAGTCCTTTTTCCAGTCCGGTTTTGCTGGTTAAAAAAAAAGATAACAGTTATCGTTTTTGTGTGGATTATAGAGCGTTAAATCGCGTTACTGTGCCGGACAAATTCCCTATCCCTGTTATCGATCAGTTGCTTGATGAGTTACATGGAGCAGTCATTTTCTCTAAGCTGGACCTGCGCTCGGGATACCATCAAATCAGAATGATGGAGATTGATATTGCTAAAACGGCGTTTAGAACCATTGAAGGGCATTATGAATTTCTTGTAATGCCGTTTGGGATTACAAATGCGCCGGCTACTTTTCAGGCTTTAATGAATCGAGTGTTTCAGCCGTTTCTAAGGAGATTCGTTTTGGTGTTTTTTGACGACATTTTGATCTATAGTGATTCGGTAGAGAAGCATGTGGATCATCTACGGGCAGTGATGCAAGTGCTAGCTGAAAATCGCCTTTTTGCTAACCAAAAGAAGTGTGTGTTTGGTTTAGCACAGGTTGAATATCTTGGTCATTTGATTTCAGCTGCAGGAGTAGCCACGGATGGTACTAAAACAGAGGCAATGCGGCAGTGGCCAGTACCAAAGACGGTTAAACAATTGCGAGGTTTCCTTGGCTTGACTGGGTACTATCGCCGGTTTGTCAAAGAGTACGGTTCTATTGCTAGACCTCTCACGACACTGTTGAAGAAAGATCAGTTTTGTTGGTCGGAGGAAGCTGAAGTAGCGTTTCAGAAGTTAAAGGAGGCGATGGTTAGTGCACCAGTGTTGGCTTTACCTGATTTTTCGAAGCCATTTATCATTGAGTCTGATGCATCGGGATTTGGTTTGGGAGCGGTGTTGATGCAGGATAAAAAACCTATTGCTTTTTTTCAGTCATGCTTTGACTCCGAGAGAGCAATTAAAACCGGCTTATGAGCGGGAATTGATGGCAGTTGTGATGGCGGTTCAAAAATGGAAGCATTACCTCTTGGGGAGCAAATTCATTGTCCATACAGATCAGCGTAGTCTGAAGTATTTGCTGGAGCAGAAGGAGGTTAATATGGAATATCAAAGATGGTTGATTAGGTTGTTGGGTTATGAATTTGATATTTTATACAAGCCTGGTTGTGAGAACAAAGCTGCGGATGGCTTATCTCGCTGTCTGCTACAGTTGGAGTGGTCTGTTGGTTCACAATTGTTGGCTTTAACCATTCCAAATGTGCTACAGCTGCAGGATATATTTGCAGAGATTGCTGCTGATTCTGATTTGCAATATTTGTTGACTCGGGTGCAGGCTGGAACATATGATAATCCGCATTACAGAGTCGTGGAGGGGAGATTGTGGTATAAAAGAAGCTTGGTAATATCTAAACAGTCTCAGTTCATACCCCTTATTCTGAGTGAATGTCATGAGAGTAGATTGGGCGGTCATTCTGGAGTATTGAAGACATTAAAGCGGGTGCAACAATCTTTTTATTGGGAAGGGTTGGCTAAAGCAGTGCAGAAGTTTGTGGCTGAGTGTATGGTTTGCCAAACCCACAAGTATTCCACATTAGTACCGGCGGGGTTACTTCAACCATTACCGGTTCCGGTTCGTGTGTGGGATGATATCACTATCGATTTTATTGATGGCTTACCTACATCACAGGGGTACAATGTAGTGTTGGTTGTGATTGATAGGCTCAGTAAGTATGCTCATTTTTTGAGTCTTAAGCACCCGTTTTCTACCCTGGATGTGGCTAATGCTTTCATTGGCGAGGTGGTGAAACTACATGGATTCCCGAAAAGCATCATATCTGACCGTGACAGTGTGTTCCTCAGTACATTTTGGTCGGATATCTTTCGTCTTTCTGGTACTAAATTGAAGTTCAGTACGTCGTACCATCCTCAAACCGACGGTCAGTCGGAGGTTCTTAACCGATGCTTGGAGACCTATTTGCGTTGCTTTGCATCTCATCATCCACGTACTTGGCATAAGTATTTGGCGTGGGCAGAGCTGTGGTATAATACCTCATATCACACTTCTTTGAAGGCAACACCGTATCAGGTTATGTATGGTCGTGATCCTCCAAATCTTGTCGGTTATGAGTCGGGATCTACTACTAACTATGAGTTGGAGACTGCTATGAAAGAGAGAGATGTGATGCTGTCTAGGATCCGTGAAAACTTGTTACGGGCGCAGGAGTTAATGAAGCGTGCTGCTGATAAACATCGACGCGATGTCGAGTTCCAGGTTGGTCAGCAGGTGTTTCTGAAGTTGCGTCCGTATAGACAGAAGACTGTGGCTCGCAGGTTTTGTCAGAAGTTGGCCGCTAAGTTTTATGGGCCATTTGAAGTTGTAGCTCGGGTGGGAAAAGCTGCGTATAAGTTGCAGTTACCAGCTTCGTCCCGCATCCATCCGGTGTTTCATGTGTCTCAGTTGAAGGCTGTGGTGGGTTCAGGTTGTGTGGTTCAAGCTTTACCTCCTGTGTGTGTTGAAGAATTGGAAGCAAGTCCAAAGCCTGAGGATGTTCTGGCTAAACGTTTTGATGCGGAGGGTCGTCTCGAGTTGTTAGTGCAGTGGCTGGGGAAACCAACTCATGAGAACTCTTGGATGCACTATAAAGAGTTCGTGCAACAGTTTCCTTACTTCAAGCTTGAGGACAAGCTTGATTTCAAAGGAAGGAGTATTGATAAGTATCAAAAGGCTTATATTCGGAAGAGGAAGAGGTCAACCAAAGAAGGAGTTGACTTGGACAAGCTTGACTGTGATAAAGGAAAGGCAAAGACTCGAGTTGAGGGAGAGGCTTTGCCGTTAGATTGATTTGAGCAAGCTGGATGAAGCGAAGCTCATTTAAATACTTTCTTATTTCATTTACAATCTTTTATGCTTTGAATTTGTGAAAATACAGACGTGATGAGTCTGTGGCGATCGCTATGAGATCGTTCTATTGATTACTTGTGTGATGAGCTTGTAATCGATACATTTATTCAGAGCAATATACATAGTTATTCAGTAGAGATCGAGTTACAGACAACGTCAATCTATCACTCCACTAGCTTATCCTGACATGACAATTTCTGTCTTGTACTTGGAGAATCGAAGAGCCACTTCTGATCTTGATAAATCTGAATCAATAATGGAAGCATATGTCTTCCTCGAACTAGAAGTGAACTTTTGACTTGAGAGCTTTTTCCCTATATTAGGCTCATGACAGTCTCTATTTCATAGCTTAGAAACAATATCTTGCTTTAACTTCTGAAACTTATTTCTCCATTATAAACCAAGTTGATCGAGCAAATCAGCATGAGGTAATTGATAAACCAATGAAAGAAAGCATATCCCAATTTAACAACTCAAATTTCAGCCCCATACGATAATTTTCAGCACACATCACTCGCAAAATTGATATCCAGAATGATGAAATCCAGAACCACACATACCATTGAGCTCAATTCACCGATGTTTCATTTGCCAAGCTCCACACAAATACAACGATTCTCTATGCTTCATGGAATTGAGAGATAGAATACACATACTAAATGCACACATTGTGCTGATACGAGTCTGTCCACGGCCACTTGATTCTTTGAACCCAACTCAAGGATTAAACCGCCCTTTGAAGCTTGTGTTCCATTGAATATTTCTGATAGCTTCGTGAGCTTGTAACTCCATCGTAACTTCGTGTATATGCCATTTATTTCAGCATTTTACTTAGTTGAATTGAACTGGAGACACTGTCTCTTGATTTTCTCGGAGAAACCTCGATGTCAACTGGAAAAAAAATCTCGTATCGGGAAACTTCCATTCTGATTCACACATAAACCAAAATTTTCACTGTTGAGGCCGTCCATCCCTGAGATGAGTTTTCCTCTCGATTCTTAATGGAAGCAACAAGAATCAAGTGCAACTGAGTCACTTCTTAATGTAGGAATTTCTAGCAGATTCCTAATCCAATTAGGCAATCCTAGTCTGAATTCCGAGCCTAGGATCTACAGGTTCATGTAATTGAATCTATCAGATCTGGAGATTACCTGGTGATTAGCAGCGGAAGTTATTTGCAGATAATCGAGATCTAGAGCGCCTCAAATGATGCGCCTCTACTGGTATCCACACGCACACAAGCTGAACAGAAGGGATGCTAGTGCCTATAGAGATCAGATCTCTCAAGAGGTTTCTCTTTAGTTTCTGGTGGCTGTGAATTAGGTTAGAAACGAGTTTAGGTCGACCATATATCTTATATATGTCGACTTAAACCGCCCCGGGATTAACTAATGATTAAACCGAATTAATCTGCTAATCCGCGAGTTGTGTCGACCGACACACTCTATGTGTCGATCGACACGGCCAATCTATGTCGACCGATACTATTAGTGCATCGATCGACATCGTCCAGAAAAGTCGATATTGAATGCATATCAAATATGCATTCATCCGATCATTACATTAATGATCATCCTCTTATGCAATGTCCAGTTTGCTTAGGTGTGTGACCCTGTAGGATCATATAACACTGGCAATGAGTTCTCAACTCATTGATCATAAGTGGCTTCTAGCAAAGCATTATGACTACCCAGTGTCATATGATTGTCTCATCTCGACAACACGACTCTCTCTCAGAGTAAGTACAAATAGATTTCAGGACATTCCCAACAATCTCCCACTTGTACTGGAATCGTCTATTCCTTTTAATCCCTTTGTATCCATATCTCAATCTAGCATAAGGCAAGAACTGTGTCATCCTTATTAAGCTAGATCACGTTTATCGAATCCCGATTTATACTGATGAAAGACAAACAACTGACAATCAGTTCGTTTGAGCGCGGCCACGCATTTCCAGTATCAAATCTTCGATAGGCCCAGAGATATTTAACTCCTGTTATATAGGAGGTACAAATTCCATCTTGTTCCATCCATGTCTCTTTTATACTTCATGATACGCCTAATCAGTGTCTTTATGATCACCAGTTACGGCTGACGTTTGACAAAGTCAAGACGAACCAATCCATATAAGAGAGGACATGATGAACTCAGGTCTAAGGACTTTACTCTTTAGTCGTAATGAGAAACTCTTATGACACTCATATAACATCTTGTTGAGTTCTCATTAACGGGTCAAGTCCGATCATGTGTTCTCTAACACATATCTATGTGATTGACTTTAATACACTTATTAATGACTCCATGAAACATGGTCATCAGTCACCTCACATACTAGTCTCACGTGGTTGTTAATGTCCCACGTTAACAACCTCGACCAGGGACCATTCTAATTTATGTCATTTATTGCTTATAGGGTTTCATGATCAAGTCACATACTTGATGGCCTATAAAAATGTCATAAATTACTTTGGGACATTATATATATATATATATATATATATATATTTAATTAACACAATTAAATAATTCTGAAACAATTTCATTAAAATAACATAACTATTATGTCTTTGTGAACATCATGTCATAACTAAAACAAATACAACTCCCACTGAAATCAAGATCATATCTTAAGATATCTAATGCCTACAGCAGTTGTATGAAACTCATGCTTAGGCCTTGGGAGAGGCTTGGTCAGTGGATCAGCAACATTCTCATCCGTCGGGACTATGCTGATCTTCACATCTCCTCTATTCACAATATCACAGATAAGGTGATATCGCCTTTCTATGTGTTTGGATTTCTGGTGTGATCTAGGTTCCTTTGCTTGCGCAATGGCTCCATTGTTGTCACAATACAGAGCCACTGGCTCAGAAATGCTAGGAATCACACCAAGTTCAGTGATGAACTTCTTGATCCAAACAGCCTCCTTTGCCGCTTCAGAAGCAGCGAGGTACTCAGCTTCAGTTGTGGAATCTGCTACAGTGTCCTGCTTGGAACTCTTCCAGCTTACTGCACCGCCATTCAGGCAGAAGATGTAACCAGATTGCGATCGGAAATCATCTTGGTCTGTCTGAAAACTTGCGTCTGTGTAACCACTTACTACCAGCTCATCACTTCCTCCATACACCAAGAATTTATCCTTAGTATTTCTCAAATACTTCAGAATATTCTTGACTGTTGTCCAGTGACTTTCACCTGGATCCGATTGGTATCTACTCGTCATGCTTAAAGCACAAGCAACATCTGGACGAGTACAGAGCATGGCATACATGATGGATCCCAACGCCGAGGCATAGGGAATCCGACTCATGCGATCTCGCTCAGCAGGTGTCTCAGGACACTGCTTCTTGCTGAGACTTATGCCATAAGACATTGGTATGAAGCCCTTCTTGGAATCTTGCATTCTGAACCTGTGTAAGACCTTATCGATATAAGTGTCTTGACACAGTCAAATCAACTTGTTTGATCTATCTCTATAGATTCTTATTCCAAGAATATACGCGGCTTCTCCCATGTCTTTCATTGAAAAACAACTTCTGAGCCAAGTCTTAACAGACTATAACAACAGAACGTCATTTCCGAGAAGAAGTATGTCATCTACATACAACACGAGAAATGCAACTGCGCTCCCACTAGTCTTCTTGTAAACACATGGTTCTTCTTCGCTTCTGATGAAATCAAACTCTTTGACTGCTTCATCAAAACGAAGATTCCAACTCCGAGATGCTTGCTTCAATCCATAAATGGATCGATGAAGCTTGCATACTTTCCTAGCAGCATTAGGATCGATGAAACCTTCGGGCTGTGTCATGTACACATCCTCTTCCAGAATTCCATTAAGGAAAGCTGTTTTCACGTCCATTTGCCAGATCTCATAATCATAATGAGCAGCTGTTACTAAGAGAATCCGAATGGATTTAAGCATGGCTACAGGTGAATAGGTTTCTTCATAGTCTATACCATGAATTTGTTTGAAACCTTTTGCCACCAGCCTTGCTTTATATATCTGAATATTTCCATCCACATCAATTTTCTTCTTGAAAATCCATTTACACTCAATGGGTCTTGCACCATCGGGTAAATCAACCAAAGTCCATACTTGGTTCTGTGACATGGATCCCATTTCGGATTCAGCGGCTTTCAGCCATTTTTCGGAGTCAGTGCTCATCATCGCTTCTTCGTAATTCGCGGGCTCGTCACTGTCAATGATCAATAAATCATGACAATTGGTTACGAGAAATCCATATCTCTCGGGTTCGTGACGGATCCTTTCGGATCTACGAATTTTTGGCTCCACAGGCGTTGGGTCTACAACTCTTTGTAGATCCAACTGTTGCTCTTCCTCTACGGGTTGAGCATTTTCCTGCGGTTCTCGAACTTCTTCGAGTTGTACTTTACTCCCACTGTTTCTCTTGGAAAGAAATTCTCTCTCAAGAAAAACGCAGTTCCGAGCAACAAACACTTTGTTCTCGGATTGGTTGTAAAAGTAGTATGCCTTGGTTTCCTTAGGATAACCAACGAAGTAGCACTTATCAGATTTGGGTTCGAGCTTATCTGTAATTAATCGCTTAACATAAGCTTCACAACCCCAAATCTTCAGGAAAGACACATTTGGAACATTTCCAGTCCACATCTCATGTGGTGTCTTTGCAACTGATTTTGACGGAACCCTATTAAGTGTAAACGCAGACGTTTCTAGAGCGTATCCCCAAAAGGATAATGGAAGAGTTGAGAGACTCATCATTGATCAAACCATATCTAATAAAGTCCGATTCCTCCTCTCAGACACGCCATTCCATTGTGGTGTTCCAGGAGGAGTGAGTTGTGAAACAATTCCACAATCTCTCAAATGATCACTGAATTCTTGGCTTAAATATTCTCCTCCACGATCTGATCGAAGAGCCTTAATACTTTTGCCAAGTTGATTTTGTACTTCATTTTGGAACTCTTTGAACTTTTCAAAGGATTCCGACTTGTGTCTCATTAAATAGACATAGCCATACCTGCTGAAATCATCAGTGAAGGTAATGAAGTATCGAAAGTTTCCTCTGGCACTTGTGCTCATTGGGCCGCATACATCTGTATGTATAAGGCCCAATAGGTCACTGGACCTTTCATTTTGTTTGTTGAAAGGCGCCTTTGCCATTTTGCCTAGTAAACAAGATTCACATTTCTCACATGATTCATAATCAAATGAGCCCAAAAGCCCATCACTATGGAGCTTTTGAATCCGTTTCTCGTTTATGTGGCCCAAACGACAATGCCATAGAAAAGTCTGATTCGTGTCATTTGATTTGAATCTCTTGGTGTTAATGTTATAGATTTCTGTGCTTTGGTTTAGAACATAAAGCCCATTCTCTAATGGGCTGCTACCATAATACATATCATTGAAATCAAAAGAACAACATTTATTCTTAATTGAAAACTGATATCCTTCCAAATCCAAAACAGGAATAGAAATAATATTTCTGCTTATAGCAGGTACATAGTAGCAATTATGAAGTTCTAAAACCAAACCAGAAGGTAAAGACAAGTTAAATGTTCCTACGGCTAATGCAGCAACTCTTGCTCCATTCCCCACACGCAGGTCCACTTGTCCCCTTTCCAACGTCCTACTGTTGCTTAGGCCCTGCATATTTGTACAAATATGAGCACCACAGCCGGTATCCAATACCCAAGAAGTAGAACCAGAAGTAGTAACATTTACTTCTATAACATAAATACCTGAAGATGAAGTCTCGAAAGTCTTCTTCTTCTTCTTCTTCTCTTCCAAGAATTTGTTGCAATTTCTCTTCCAATGCCCAGGCTCTTTACAGTAATGGCACTTATCAGTTTCAGATGGGCCCGGCTTAGGCTTTGGGGCTGGCGCCGGCGTGTCCTGGTTCTCAACCGGGACTGCCTTGCCCTTTCCCTTACCTTTGCCAAGTTTCTTAAACTTCTTACCCCCTTGTACCATAAGTACATTAGGAGTGCCCTTCTTGATATTTGGCTCAGCTGTCTTGAGCATGCCATGCAGCTCAGTCAATGTCTTTGTCAAGTTATTCATGTTATAATTCATAACAAACTGATCATAACTTGACGGCAGTGACTGCAGAATGATGTCAGTAGCCAACTCTTGGCTAATGGGACAATCCAGTCTCCCCAGGTTATCAATATAACCCATCATCTTAATGACATGAGGACTGACCGGACTGTCCTTTGGTAGCTTGCATTCAATGAGAGATTTAACCGTCTGGTATCTCTCAGTTCGTGCCTGCTCCTGAAACATATTTTTCAGGCTAGTAATCATCTCCACTGGCGACTCCACGTTCTCGTATTGCTTCTGCAAGTCCGAGTTCATGGTAGCCAACATGAGACAATTCACATCGACCACATCATTGGAATGCTTGTCCCAAGCACTCCTTTCTGCATGTGCAGCATTGGATCTCGGTTTTTCAGGGAGAACATTTTCAAGGACATAGTCCCGCTTCTCCTGCTTGAGAACAATTCTCAAGTTCCGATACCATTCGAGAAAATTCGATCCATTTAACTTGTCCTTCTCAAGGACGGATCGCAGGGAGAAAGAATTATTATAAGTAGTAGTCATAGCTGATAACATAGAAAAGAAAAAGGTTTAGTTATGATGTTTAAGAAATGAGAAATCTTAACTTTTAAGAAAACTCGCATTATATTCAAACAATGTTTCCTCAGATGAATATAATGATCCAAGACCCATACTTCACTAAACTTGAGTGAGCCACTGGCTATCACCCAAATTTAGCTATCTAGGTAAGCAACATCCTTGCTAGTTGTATCCAATACAACTCTTGGTTGTGGACTGACATCTTATGTCAAATCCACCTGATGTCTCTGAGCCCAAAACGATTTTGATGGCCCAGTCAAGTAAACCAATCTTTTCAGTCATGTAATTGTTGACGCCTTGCACTGCAAGCCCATCAACACGATTACTTCCTGCCTTACTCATGTAATTGTGGACACCTTGCACTGCAAGCCTATCACTCAATGAAACGAGTCTTGACAGTCGACAAGATTGGAAAGACATCAAGTATCACTTGATATTTGATTGAGGAACGGAATCATTAAAACGTTCAGTTTTATTATGTTTTAATTCTTATAATAAATTGATTTATCATGCTTTGGTTCTGTGATTGCAGGTTCCAAAACCCAATCATCGTATCTGATGTCGACCGACACTACTATAGTGTCGATCGATACAGAATAACCAAAAGCAATCCGCGATAACCGATCAATCCAATTGATCCGGTTTTGAATACCAGTCGGTGTCGATCGATGCTACACTAGCATCGGTCGATACCAACCTACTCAAACAAATCGCAATTCAAACCATTTAACCAAGCTCGATAACCGGTCCAATCCAATTGAACCGGTTCATCAATCTCGCGAGGTTTGTGTCGACCGATACAACTCTTGTGTCGATCGACACTAGGCGAAAAGTTTTATTCGGGTTATCCTTCTGTGTCGACCGATACCCGCTTGGTGTCGATCGACACAGGGTGATAATCCCTAATCGTTTTCAAGTTAAAACCCTAAAACTAGATTTTAATCAAAAACGAATTTCAGCATGCTTGTATCAACTATACAGAGATCCAGATTCAACTAATCTAATCAACATGCCACAGATTCAATGGAACCCTAAAGCTCTGATACCACTGTAGGAATTTCTAGCAGATTCCAAATCCAATTAGGCAATCCTAGTCTGAATTCCGAGCCTAGGATCTACAGGTTCATGTAATTGAATCTATCAGATCTGGAGATTACCTGGTGATTAGCAGCGGAAGTTATTTGCAGATAATCGAGATCTAGAGCGCCTCAAATGATGCGCCTCTACTGGTATCCACACGCACACAAGCTGAACAGAAGGGATGCTAGTGCCTATAGAGATCAGATCTCTCAAGAGGTTTCTCTTTAGTTTCTGGTGGCTGTGAATTAGGTTAGAAACGAGTTTAGGTCGACCATATATCTTATATATGTCGACTTAAACCGCCCCGGGATTAACTAATGATTAAACCGAATTAATCTGCTAATCCGCGAGTTGTGTCGACCGACACACTCTATGTGTCGATCGACACGGCCAATCTATGTCGACCGATACTATTAGTGCATCGATCGACATCGTCCAGAAAAGTCGATATTGAATGCATATCAAATATGCATTCATCCGATCATTACATTAATGATCATCCTCTTATGCAATGTCCAGTTTGCTTAGGTGTGTGACCCTGTAGGATCATATAACACTGGCAATGAGTTCTCAACTCATTGATCATAAGTGGCTTCTAGCAAAGCATTATGACTACCCAGTGTCATATGATTGTCTCATCTCGACAACACGACTCTCTCTCAGAGTAAGTACAAATAGATTTCAGGACATTCCCAACACTTAAGTCATCCTAAACATAAGTTACATGCTCCTCCATTCACTTTCATAGAATCTTGATTGCTTTAACCGCTTACAATATCTGGTGATTACCGGACAATGCAACTCTATCAGCCAACAATCTTGTCAAGTTTGTGAACTTTGCGAATGACACATCAGATAAGTTTCGTTTGAGTTTATGAGATTTTCACATGGTCACCATCATCGAATCTTATCTAGACGCCACAATTTCTCACACCATTATATTTCCCTCTGATCAGCAGCATGTAACTTTTCTCCTCAAGTCTACTTCCTTTGTGTTGGCTAATTCTCTATTATGATAGCACATAACGAAGGGATTTATCTCTGACCATGAATTAAGTGTCTTCCAAAAAATTTCTCCTTTGTCTACCAGAATAACTCCCTTCTCTGATTAATCAAAACAGCTCTCATGCTTTCTCTCAATGGAAATCACGACGATTCAGAAATTTAAAACAATTTTGACCAAAGACTTGACATTTTTTTTTAATATGACCAGTGTCACAGCTATCTTTTTCTCCTAAGATACCGAGAACTCTATGTCTCTCTTATTCTTGACTAGAATCACACAATTTTCCAGCGAGCTCATCCAGCTTTACCCAACACAATATCACAAAGTCCAAGTTCAGCTCCCTTTCCTGGTACCAAGAATCAAATTTGATGCAGCTCCAATTAAACTCCGAAATTCCAATTCAAATCAGATATGTGGCTTTGCTCTTTCCATCGTCATCTCTGATTTCTGATCTTCCCATCCACAACTTCACGTGGCTGTGATTTTCGTGATAACTTCTCTTACTATGCTCCTTCTTCCATGTCAGAGACAAGAAATTCCTCCGCCAAAATCGAGCTTCTTCTCTTGATCTGGTAGAATAATTGCAGATCTTAATCCAATCATGAGACATCTTATCTTCTTTACGAAACTCACAGCTCTATGTTCTTCAAGTCCAACTTGAATTTTGGGCTTGAATGAAATTAGGCCCATCTGAACTCTTAATATATAAACCATGCCCTAAGAGAACCCAAACCAAACGCTTCGTATTGATCCTCCCTTCTTCACGATTCATCTCTAACCTTTCACGATAACTACTTTCACAAAATCAGTACGGATCAGAAGCAACAGATAACCTCACGAATTTCTTCAAGTCAAGCCACAAAAATATATCCTCCATTAACTGCTTCAAACAACCTCAACCATATTCATGAGACTTTTCTTTGATTCGTTCGAAAGAAACACTTCTATTTTATTCTTTGCTTTGACACTTCTACACTAGCCACACCTCTAGGATCACATACCCGAAAATAAGCCTAAACTCTAACAGGTTTGGCTCTGATACCAATTGAAAACGCAGTTTGTGGCTAGATCTATGTGTGTGTGTGTGTATGAGCATAAAGTAAATAACACATAGAGTTTTTTATCGAGGTTCGGTTTTCCTACATCCCCGGGATCTAGTCCAGAACAAATCCACTAGAACAAGATTGCACATACAATGCATATGGTATCCAACACTACAATGCCTACCATTCTTTTCTAGATGGACAACTATGGAACGGTACCTCTACAAAGTCTACCGTCGACTACAATCGATACAACTCCATCTACCAGATGTGATTGTACTCCATAGCTGAAACCACCAATAGATCTACTAATCTATTAGGTGGGGCGACGCCACACAGACCTGTGTGCATCTCTCCATTAAAACCCTAGACGCGCGCCCATTCAAGTCGTCGTCTCTTGGTTTATATAGTCAAGGGTCAAAACCCTAAGCATCCATAAGCCCACGTGATTTTTCCATCTTCTGGGCTTCTAAACTCACGTGGCTATGTTTCCTAAAACAAAGGAAACTTCACCAATAAGGAAATAATCATTTGTTTCCGTTTTCCCGTTTTGAGCTACGTCTTGAGCTACGTCTTGAGCTACATTCTGAGCTACCAACTGTTGTATCACAAACTACCTCAGGAACTGCATTAAGAACTGCTTTAACCTCTGTGATAGTTCTGCTATCCCAAACTACCACAACACCAAGTTGACTCCGTCTCTATATCAGATATAACATGAATCACCAAGTTGACTCTGTCTCAGTCTCTATATCAGAATAACATGAATCAGTTCCATGTACCATGTCCTAATCCAGTAGTTGTGTCACGTTCTGTTCTGATACCTTCTCAACACAGTCAGCATATACACTTACAATGAATATGTCATATCGAGGAAGATGTGAGTTATGCTTTTGTTGGTTGTGTTTGATTCTAAAACTCAGTCATCAAGGGAGAGATTGAAGATGTATTGATGAATGGTTTGAGAACTCATTGGAACATGACGTGATACATCTCCTATGACGGGTCAACAAAGATATCAAAACAGAAGCTCTACAACTCAGTCATCAAAGGGGAGATTGTAAGTGTATATGCTGACTGTGTTGAGAAGGTATCAGAACAGAACGTGACACAACTACTGGATTAGGACATGATACATGGAACTGATTCAGTAGTTGTGTCACGTTCTGTTCTGATACCTTCTCAACACAGTCAGCATATACACTTACAATCTCCCCTTTGATGACTGAGTTGTAGAGCTTCTGTTTTGATATCTTTGTTGACCCATCATAGGAGATGTATCACGTCATGTTCCAATGAGTTCTCAAACCATTCATCAATACATCTTCAATCTCTCCCTTGATGACTGAGTTTTAGAATCAAACACAACCAACAAAAGCATAACTCACATCTTCCTCGATATGACATCTTCAACCTCGACTAGGGACAAAGATAATTTTATGTCATCTTTTGCTTATAGGGTTCCATGATCAAGTCTTCAACATGATGACCCATAAAATAAACATAAAATACTTTGGGACCATTATTTAATTATCCAATAATCAAATAATGCTGATGTCAGTTTTTCACAAACATGATCATATCATGTCTATCTGAACATCATAACTAACATAACTCCCACTAGAATCAAGACCACGTCTTCAGATATCTAGTACCTACAGCAACTGTACGAAACTCATGCATAGGTTGTGAGAGAAGATGCGGTGTTCTTGCTTGGAACCATTCCAACAAACCACACCGCTATTCTTTAATAAGCACTATTCTACGGTCCACTGCTTGGTGACCTTTCCAACAGATAGCGCCGCTATACAGACAAAGAGATATAACCAGGTGGGAACCGGGAATCATCTTTGTCTGTCTAACTACTCACAACAGATTCGTCATTTTTCTCAGTTGAACAAGAACTATCCTTAGTGTTTCTCAAACACTTGGGGATATTCCTTACAACTGTCCAGTGACTTTTACCGGAACAAATTGGTATCTTCTCGTCATGCTTTATGCGTCAACTGCATCTAGACGAGTGCAAAATATGGCATTCATGATGAATTCTATTGCATAAGCAAAAGGAATCACACTCATAGATACTAGCTCAGCCAGTGTCCAAGACACTTCATCTTGCTAAGATTATTGCCATAAGACCTTTGGTGTGAAGCCATTCTTGGAATCAAGCACATTTGAACTGTCCAATACCTTATAAGGATTCTGACACGATCCAATCAGCCTTTCCAACCCAAATCTTGACAAGACTTTAGCGTTGGAACGTCGTTTATGAGATTAAGTATGTTATAAACATACGGTGTGAGAATTGCAACTACGCTCCCTTTAGTTTACTTGTAAATTTTCGGAGTTGGAGCTCACCTTCGCTTCTTTGAATTTCGCAGGCTCGTCACTTTTCAATGATCAACAGATCACGGCAATCGGTCATGAGGAATCACCCTCGGCTTAGTGACGGATCCATTAGGATCAGCGAACTTCAGGCTCCACAGGTGTAGATCCTACAGCACTCTATAGATCCAACCGCTGCTCTCCCTCAACAGGTTGAACAGCCTCCTGTGTTTCTCGAATTTCTTCGAGCTGTACTTTTACTCCCACTGTTCTTCTTGGAAAAACAGAGTTCCGAACAACAAAACTTTGTACTCGGGTTGGTTGCAAGAGTACTAAGCCTCGGTTTCCCTAGGACAACCGGCGAAGCAACCCTTATCAGATTTGGGTTCAAGTTTGTTTGTTGACAACTGCCTTACACAAAACTTGCAATCCCAATTAATCAGAAAAAACATACTTGGAAATCACCCAGTCCACATACTGTGGTGTCTTTCAACTGATTCTGGTAGAAAACTATTTGGCATAAACATATTCATTTTAGAGCGTATTTTAAGGTAATGGAAGATTCCTGTGACTCATCATTAATCGGAGAATATCTAATAAGGTCCGATTCGTTCTCTCAGAAACACCATTTAGGTTTTCCAGGAGAAAAGAGCTGTGATATGACTTCACACTCACTTAGATGATCACCCAATTCTTGACTCAAGTCTTTTCCTCCTCGATCTAATCGAGGATCTCAATACTTCTGTCAAATCGGTTCTATGCTTCATTTTGGAACTCCTCAAAATATTCCTACTCGTGTCTCATCAAAAGAACACAGCCTTACTTACTGATGCCATCAATAAGTTAATGAAGTACTGAAGATTTCCTTTGGCATTATTGCTCATCGGGCCACATACATCAGTACGTGTAAAGCCCAATAAGTCTCTGGCCTTTTTCTTTAGCTCTGCTAAAGAAGCCTTAGTCATTTGGCCCAGAAAGCAGAATTCATGTCTCAAATGATTTATAATCAAATGAGCCTAAAGCCCATAACAATGGAACTTCTGAATCCGCTTCACTCTATGTGGTCAAAACGACTATGCTAAGGAAAAATCGAGTTCAAGTCATCAGACTTAAACCGTTTGGTATTTATGTTATATTCTGGTGTATATTGGTTTAAGACATAAAACCCATTTATCAAAAGGGGTGCTACCATATAATATTTCATTAAGATCAAAAGAGCAAAACTTGTTTTTTATCAGAATCAAAAACATCCAAATTCTTATAAGAAAATGAAAGACATCTCTGCATAAAGCAAGTACATAGTAGCAATTACTTAATTCAAAAACCAAGCTTGAAAGACTCCTACAAGTGGAGAATCTCTACGGCTTATGTAGCAACCATTGCTCCATACCAGACACGCAGTTCCACTTGTCCTTTCCTCAACGTTCTATTGTTGCTTAGGCCCTGCATATTTCCAAAATATCAGCACCACAACTAGTATCCAATACATACGTAGAACTTGAAGTAATAACACAATACCTGAAGAAGAAGTACCATACATCTCCTTCATCTCTTGTGAATCTTCCAAGAATTTAATGCAATCTCTCTTCCAATGCCCTGACTCGCCACAGTAGAAGCACTTTCTAACACCATATGGGCCGGACTTGGGCTTATAAGATGACACAGGCTTATCCTGATTCCAAATCTGGACGGCCCTGCCTCTACCCTTGTTAACACAAGATTTCTCAAATCTTTTACCCTTTATGATGTCTTGCTCTGCTGTTTTGAGCATGCCATGCAGCTCAGTCAACGTCTTCGTCAAGTTATTCTTGATATAGCTTTTGATAAAATTATCATAACTAGACGGCAGTGACTGCAAAATGATGTCAGTGGCCAACTCTAAGCTGACAGGACATTCCAGTTTCCTCAGGTTATCAATGTAACCCATCATTTTAATGACATGAGGACTCACTGGAGCATCCTTTGGTAGCTTGCACCCAGTGAGAGACTTCACCATCTGGAATCTCTCAACTCGTACCTGATCCTGAAACTTCAGTTTTAGGCTGGTGATCATCTCTATTGGCGACTCCATGTTCTCGTATTGACTCTTCAAGTCCGAGTTCATGGTAGCCAACATCAGACCACGCACATCTACCACATCAATATAATGCTTATTCCAAGCATCATATACTGCATTCGAGCGATGGTCCCAAGCCTTTCTGGAAGAGCTTTCTCAAAGACATAGTCCTTGCTCTCCTGCTTGAGGATTAATCTCAAATTGCGATACCAATCCAGGAAATTTGATCCATTTAACTTGTCATTCTCAAGGACGGATCGTAACGAGAAAGTAGTTTTAGACATAGGCTGAAATTTTAATAAAAGAAAATTTTAGTTATGAAGCTCAGGAAATGAGAAATCTTATCTAATAAGAAAACTCGCATTATATTCAAACAATGTTTCCTCTATGAATATAATGATCCAAGACTCATACATCACTAAAATCTGAGTGGACGACTCGTCATCACCCAGAGTTTTGTCATCTAGGTAAGCAAATCATTGCTAATTGTACCCAGTACAACTCTTGGTCGCAGATAAGACAATCCATGTCCTATCTACTCTGATGTCTCTGGGCCCAGAACTTCTGATGGCCCAGTCAAGTAAACCAATCTCTTCAGTCTTGTGATCATTGACAGTCGCACTGCAAGTCTATCAATGATCACCTGCCTTACTCATGTAATTGTGGATACCAAGGACTCCAAGACTATCCAACAACGAAATGAGTCTTGACAGTAGACAAGATTGGGCAAGATATCAAGGTCACTTGATATTTAGTTGAGGAAGCGGAACTATTAAAGGTTAGTAAATCAATCTCTTAGGTCATTTGGTTCGGTTTTTCAATCATCTGGTTCAAAACCAAACGATTACGGTTCGCATCGTCACCATGTGCATCGACTGACACACTTGGTCGACACTTGATATGCAACCTTTACCAACCCTATAACCGGTCTTAGACCAATTGAGATAACCGGTCCAATCTAATTGAACCGACTTATCCAATCAAACTGATCTTAACCAATCAAATCGGTTTATACCAATTGAGATAACTAATTCAATCCAATTGAATCAATTCATCCAATTTAAAACGATCTGGTCTACTTTTAACCAAGCATGATAACCAGTTCAATCCAATTGAACTGATTAACCAATCGCAAGGCCTGTGTCGACCGACACTAAACCTGTGTCGATCGATACAGTAGGGTATAAGGGAATTTTAATCGAATTAAACCGACATAACCATGCGAGATAACCGGTTCAATCCAATTGAATCGATGTATCCTTTCGCACAGCCTGTGTCGATCGATGCACCCAGTGTGTCGATCGACACAGTGAAATTTCTAAATCGAAACCCAAATTTTCAATAGGAGAATTCGCGGTGCATTGACCGACACAAACTTGTGTCGATCGACACTATGCGAAAACACAAGTTCTTTTGCATTTTCGCGGTGCATCGACCGACACACCCAATGCATCGATCGATGCTGTGCGAAAACTCTAAAATAATTTTTGCCGTTTTCGCGGTGTGTCGACTGACACAAACTTGTGTCGATCGACACAGTGCGAAAACACAGTTCTTCGTTTTCGATACTTACAAATCCGAGATTCTTTTATCAAAACGAAAACTAACTAACATCAATTCAATCAAATACTACATTAATCGAATTCCATGCTACAGATTCAATGGATTAAACCTTATGGCTCTGATACAACTGTTGGAATCCCTAGGATCCTGGGTCTAGGTGATTGAATCTAAGAACTGACCTCGTGATTACCTGGAGATTGGCAGCGGAATGAAGATCAGGTAATTGAGATCGAGAGCGCCTCAGATGCTGCGCCTCTACCGTAGTCCACACACACACAAGCTAGAATCCGCCGGGATGCTAGTACCGGTGATCGGATCTTATGGGATGCTGTGAGTTTCTGTGTTTCTGACTTCTCTCTAAGAAGCAACACTGACGGCTAAGGTTCAGGTCGATCATATAAGACTTTATATATCGACCTGGGATGACCTAACGAATGTCGGATCAAACCCGACTCATTTAAGTCATCAACTCGAAACGTCAGTCTCGAGGCCCAATGTGCATCGATCGATACACTTACTGTATCGATCGACACACCCTTTCAAAAACCTGCGTCGATCAACACACTTATTGCATCGATCGACACAACTCTTCTAAACTCAATTCAATACGTATCCAATACACATTGATCGGATCATTTGCAAATGATCAATCCCATACAAAGTGTATCCAGCTTGCTTAGGTGTGTGACCCTGTAGGTTCACACGATACTAGAAATGAGTTACATCTCATTTGTCATAAGCGGTTTCTAGCAAAACATTATGACTACCCAGTATCACATGAATTGTCCGATCTCGACAATACAACTATCTTTAGAGTAAGTACAATGTGATTTCAGGACACAATCCCAACAATGGGCCCATCCCGAGATCCGCACCAGCTATTCGATCCTCCATCTTCAAAATTTTAGGCATCCTCTGGAGTGACTTCCTGCGCTCTTGGATTCATGCACCTTCCTATCAATGTTCTCGCATACCCCTTGATCAACGCTGTATTGTCGAAGTGAGGAACCGAATTCTTCAACCGTTTTGTTGTAACCGCATTCTTTTTTCCAGAATCAGCCGAGACAATAACACTACTTTACGTAATGACTATCTCGTTATCACTCTTGATATAAGATTGGAATCACTCCAAATTATGATCACTCAATGATCAAGAGATACCAACCTTGCTCTCGCGGAAGGTGGAATGAAGTAGATGTGATGGTGATGGTAGGAGATTGACCCGCTCAATCAATGGACGCACAAGGATGTTGAATCACACAACAAGCTTAATCCGCAGCCTGTAATAGAACTAAGAAAATCACATACTTAGGAAATAAAGAACTAAAACCCAAAGACACTCGAAACTTTGTGGAAAGAGAGAACAATTTCTATTACTTCAAATTGATAAGAGAGAACAATTTCTATTACTTCAAATTGATCAAGCGCCCTTTTTACATTCTGCTAGTGGGAGATAATAAAGAGCTTGTGGTAGTCTATCCTAGGACCAAAAATGGTCATAAAACAATAAGAAAAAGGAAATAGACCAATAGAATTGATGGAAGAGATTGAAAAGTAGTTGTTAGCCTTAATTGTGAGAATGTTGGCCAATAAGAAAAACTGATGTCTCCATTATATCTGAATGGTTTTGGTGGATATGTGAGATTATTTTGAACCTTCTTTGTACTTAAATGGTCTTCAATTCGTGCACAATCAGTTTAGGAAGGAGCGTTGCAATGTTAACACCTTTAAAGAACATTTCTCTAAATAAGGCAAATGGAGGATCTTTCGGTTTAGAAATCGAATATCTTCCAAACCAAAATTGGTATTGACACGAAACAAATTTACAGAGATCCTATGATGGATCAATATTCCATAATAATTCGGTTTGGAGCTTAACTCCTCCTGGTTTGGTCGCCATGATCCAATGAGTGACTGTTGGTCAAAATCTGGTAATTTTGGAATCACCCGACTTGAAAAATGAATATATCCTTCATGTGGGTTGTTATTGAGTTTACTCAACTTCTATGAGCTTCCTGGCTGATCTATAATGTAGTCAAAGTTGTCGATGGGCTGGAACAATTGATAGTGACATTCGTTCGGTCAATACAAGGCTCATAGGTCTCCTTGGATTTTTGGGCATCTCTCAGCTCCATATGGCTTGAGTGGTGATTTTGATTGCACTTGTTTGATGACCTCATCATACTGCCTTTTGAAAAGGTTTCGACCTCGAAACTATATATCTTCACCAAGAGAAAGCAAGTTAGCTTTCATTCGTTTTTGGGAGCTTAGGGTCTTACCTTTGTAGTATTGTGGTTTGGTGATGTGTGGAACATCAGGGGTTCTCCTTTGAGCAAGTAAGATAGGACCACTCCTCTGCTCTGGTCTGGGGCGTTGTGGTTCCCTTTTTACAGATGAGTATTTGCAACTTTCTCCTTTTTAGTAGCTTTGGTTTTAGCCATCTTCGAGGTAGGTTCTCCTTGGTATTGCAATAAGCGCTTCTCTTTTATATATGTACCTATTTTAACACTTAGTGGAAAGAGCAAGTGCATTATACTTGATTTTGAATTCTTACAAACAGAGTGGTTGAGAATAGGACTTACATTGTGTTGATTCTCATGTGGAGCAAGGTTTTGAAATGCACTTTCTTGAAGGTGGTGACATGGGATGTTCATTGAGTTATGCACGTTTAGAGCTTCCTTTAGGGTCAGATCATCTAGTGTTGGGCGTTCCTTTGATAAATTGTGTGGCTCAGTGGCGTCTCGCGTATTCTCTCTACCTCGGTAATCTTTGAAGTAGATGATATTGAGTGATTGTCTTCATGACCTATATACATGTCCACATCCTTTGGGCTACACAAGTGTTTTATCATAGCCACAAAACAATTATGAACAGATTGTGGAACCTCGTTTTGTACCTTTTTATTAGTTAGAGTGGTCTTTACCCAGTCATTACATAGTGGCTAATATTTACGAGTACTTTCTGACTATACTATACAGTCACATGTTAATCACCCTGTCTTCACCTAGTTTAACGACTATTTGATGACAACATTTCTCCTACGTCATCTGGACTCCCTTTATAGTCGCACAAAAGTCGCTATAGTAGTCGCATATTAGTCCTTATATCTACCGACAACACTACATCTATTTTACGATTACCTATGTTAGTCGTATAAATAGTCGTAACTTGCCGACTAATAATACGACTATACGATTTAGCGACTATGGATTTACAACTACCATTTTAAGTCGTATGTTTGTCATAAAACCCCGATTAATGACTATTTTGCGATTAAAAGTGCAGTCGTAAAAACGTTGTTTTCTCGTAGTGTCAAATCGTATAGATGCCTGAGTATAAATTGATGTCAACTCTTGCTTAGGGAGTATAACTAAATGATGTCATGTGATATCTTTGTAAAACCACTACAAATCCCCCTTGAGCCAGCGTGCGTTCTTCAAATGGGCTTCGCTAGTCTCAGAAGTCTTCCATACACATGTATACTCTATCAATGGTATCTAGAAGTGCTGAATTATATGAGTCATGAGGCTCCCCTATGTCTCTAACTTCCTTGATGTGCCTGAACTAGTAAATGATTTTGCCTGCAGGATGATCATGTGATGTGCAAAAACTGCACCAAGGTTGGTCCTCTTGTAGGGACCTGGATGCTCGTACTCATGAGAGGAGAGATGTTCCACCGCTGAGTAAAGGATAACGACCTCCTGAAGCCACATCTTGTTAGTCTTCATCCTACACAAGAGATTGTTCACGAGGACTCGTACAAGATACCTCATGACCGGATGTCGAACGTCTATATGAGTAGAGTTCTTGAAAACATAGCATCCCACTCCAAAGTTAGACCAAAATTTATGCACATCATCAAACCCCTCTGGAGTGCCACCCTAGTGTAATCCTTCCTGAAGCCATAGGTCGCGCAGAGATCGCATAGTGGTATATAATACCTCCTACCGTGGATAAAAAAACTCATAGTACCCTCCTAGGGGTTGTGGACATCCTTATTGTGGTAAAAGACGCGCAGTGTGACAAGAAGCTGGCGAACGAGCTCATGATACAAATCGTAGTGGACAGTGGCCATGTTCCCCAAACCAATCCCCCACAAGCATCACACAACTTTTTCAAGTATCCTTGTCCTCCTCAGCATATCGGGACAAATTGGATGTGGGGGCTCAATATCGACATTGCATGATCCATTCTACAATATCGTGTCATACTCATACCATATCTTAGAGATAGGCATGTCCAGAAAGTACTTAGAATCTGCCACATCTTTCAATGGTACCAAATATATTTGTCAGTATAGGGCTCTTCTCACCGCGAGGCCAAGAGAACACAGAGGAGACTGGGGAGTTTATGGTGGTGATAGCGGAGGTGTAGGAGTAGGGGATGGTGCTGTCCCAAATGGACCGGCTGTGGTTTCTCTGCGTACCCACTTGGTGCGTGAAGCCATCTACAGTAAAAAAATCAACATCCCGAAAATAAGTCGAAATATCGAAAAACAAAAATCGACAGTTTCTCATCAAATCATAATCCAATATCTATCACAACACCACAATCAATCCATTTTTGTTTTCAGATCATCAAATTCGTATTCTTTTCACAAGTTTTATCATCAAACCAAAATTTTCAAAAACATGGAAAATTAATTGAGAAAACTACATGTAGATGTCGAATTCACTCCCAAACAACCTAATGAGGCATCATTCCATCAAGAAAGCAAGTTATGGAGAAGAAATTCGAGATTGAAAACCATGAAACAAAACTTTAAGTCGCAAATTTAGAGGACATACATCCGAGATGATGCAAATGGAATGTAAAAATGGATCAATGGGAAAAAATTCATACATGTTAGAGCTTTGAATCGCTTAACTTGGTGAAGAAATGAGCAAAATAAACTATAAGGTATGTGTGTTTGCGGTTTTTGTGAGTGGAAGTGTAGGGAATATGATGAACAAACACATATTTAAAGAAGAAGACCTACCTGGATATCACCGGTATCGACCAATAAAACTTAGGGTGTTAGTCGATACTGGTTTGATGGAAACCAAGAGAGTCAAATCGATTAAATCAATTTTGACCTCGATTTTATAAATGGTGTCGACCGATAAAACTAGAGCTACAGATTGATACTCGTCGTTTCTGCATCATATCAATAGTCTTCTCATTGATCATCATCACTCCTTCCTCAATGCTCATATCCTCATCAACCATCCACTTCGCATATTTCCTTATGACAAGAGTATTATACAGGCAGTACCTACAAATAAGACCTCAGTAATCATCTTGTCCATCATGGCTATGAACTTGGCATCACTAAGATCATGCTTGGACTTTTTAGGAGGCCTCAGATATGGTATCTTCGGTTTGTAAACCCGTTCCTCAGAAAATATCTATTTCTCTAAAGAGACTTTTTGTGCACATCCTTAGTGTCGATCGATGCCAAGTGGTGTCTATCGACTTTAAGAGTCTCAATCGACACTTCTTCTGATTTCCATCTAGTATCGACCAGGGTATCGACCATGGTCGATATTGCTCCGTCAACACTCGAATTTTTGAGTTTTATTTTGTGGTGTTGACCGACATAAGGTATGTGTCGATCGAAGCTGATCATGGTCGATGCCACTTTTGCCTCTGTGTCGAGCTTGTTCGATATCTGTCCTACGATGTATTAAGTTTTTGGTATGATTCACTTTATAACAAAAGGGTCAAATGATAGAAGAAAAACTATGGGGTGATTTTGTTGAAATTTTCGAGTGGCTTTTGGAATCTGAGGGCCAGTGGATTCAATGGGATAATGTTCTTTTCATTGATAGGCCAATGTCAGGCCGCTTGACAGATAATTTATTCTCTTTATTTTGAATCCGTTCGAGTATAATATGGAGAATTACATTCCTTAATGACGAGTACTACTTAGACTTGAAGCCTATAAATGACGTTTCAAACAGCATCTATCCAATCAATATATTTTTATGGAGCATGTTATAATATTGTTCTGCGATACTATTATTTATTAGAGTAGGTTATTGATATGTTTGGTGTTTTTTGAGGTATATATTTGATTGGTGTTGTTCTTGGAATTGATGGCTTTAAACGAAATCATGTTTTTCATACAAATGATCGGGAAACTTATTTTTGGAGGCGTCTTCAAGTAAAATTTCCAATAAACGATTTTTAGTAAGTAGAACACCCATTTATTTTGATGTAGAATCTTCTTAGAATATATAAAAGCTTATTTGTACTTATTATTCGTAGAAACAATTCATTGGATTGTGTGGTGAATGGCGATCTAGCTGTTAGGTGGTGACGACATGAGCCAAAAGTCCGAATGAGATATTATTTTGCTTATTCCAATGTTTTAACATTGTCAAAGATAATGATGGTATGAAGGATTTTCAAACTGTTTATAAATTTGTTCCAGTTAATGTTAAATAAAAAATAATTATAAGTACTTCTCGATTAGGGTTGGTAAGTTTGGAGGCTATTCAACGGGTTTCTAAGATATGCTTCGAAGCGTATGAAGTTGAAGAATTCCGTGACTTAGTCCATAGGGAATTTATAAAACACCTCCTAATTTGATTGTATAAATTTTTATGTTTTTTTCGTTAATCTTATGTTTTGATGGTTGGTATGATTTGTTTCCTATAGGTACCCTAAGCCTCCCCTATGTTAAAAAGAGCTATTTATTTACATATTTTTAAAGTAATTTAGGAACTTTGTTTATGTTTTTGTGACCAAATTGTGTGTCTTGATTTTGAACATGTTTTATGATATCTTTAGTAGATTTTTTAGATTCACAATTGCATAGATGAGCATGACCTACAATAAAGCCGCAACTTCCAATGAAGTGTATCGACATTATTGCAGAACAATAAAAAAATGAATTATAATTGTATAAATTAAGTTAACTCATTTACGATGTCTAAAAATAAAACAAAGTGAACGCATATACATAGTTTATTTGTAACATTGTTAGAGTTACTTTTCGATAATTATTCATAGTTGTGTACCTAAATATAAAAGTATTTTATATCATCTGAATTAAACAAAAATGTTTTAATCAGTTAGATATTAAATCGATTATTTAAACTGATTCAAATTAAATATCCCGGATCACAACTATTAGATACAATATTTTTACATAACAAAACTGTTACAGATCTTTTGTTAAGATCACATTTAAGAAATTAAAATAAGTAATATATATATTAATATTTTGTCACTTTCCTATTTTATTAGGTAATTTCTAGACAGTAATTTTGCTGAAAACCTAATTGTCCTCTATAATCCTTTATATATACAATTGTACAATACCCTAATGTGCATTTCATCAGCCCCAAAAGAATAAAAAAACCAAACCTATTTCTTCTCGATTTGTGAGATATCTTCTTAATGGCGAATTTCGTTCCATTAAAAGAATTATTCTTTCAAAAGGTTAACCCTACTATTTGTGTCACTATTGTGCGTAAATGAATTACATACGTTGCTGGGAAGCAAACCTATTTCTTGATTTTGGCATATGCATCTATAAGTTATTTTAACCTGATAAGAGTATTTTATAATAGTTATAATGTTCTTTTGGCACATACTATATTACAAAGATTAAGTAAAAAATTATAATATGTTATTGTTATCATTGTGTTAAATTTCGATTCAATTTGTCTTTCTTAGGGCTGTAAGATGGAAGCTAAAATTGAATACCCAACAAAACTACAGTATGAAATGTTGTTCACCAAAAGCATCGAATCATTATGCCTTACAAATTTTTGCTTCAGCTGCAAATGGGTATTAATCGTACAACTAAACATCCACTTAAAGTTGTGTTCAAACATGAAACTTTGATGACCCCGGCTGATAGTTTGACCAAAAGATTATTTTGTGAATTCACAAAATTTGATGACATTCAATCAAAGGATAATACATACTTGATCGGTGAGCCATTCATAGCATTTTATGAATATATATTTTATGCAATATGATTGGCCATTAAAATAATGTTCGCATAGATTTAATTGGCTTAATCCGAGGACTTGAAGATTTGGAAGTCTTCATAGAATTTGTCCAAATCCATTTAAGATTAAATTTCAAATTATTGATAAAAGATATTTATTAATTTCTAAACATATAAGATATGTTTTTTATGAATGTATTATTTACCCAAATGTTTTGATTGTTTTTTTTTTTGCAGTGGCAATATCATTCCATGTGTTCTGTTTGGTAACCATGCAAACCAATTGTACAAGACAATCAAACTTGGATCTGATTCTATCCAGTGTTGCGTTATGCATTTCTGTAAGATTGACGGCATCACATGTTCTTTTACCTAATATCTGTGATTATTATGTATTGTATGTATTAATTATTGGTAACTCACCACTAATTATATTTAATTATACACTTTAACAATACGTAAAAAGTTTGTCACTTATGTTGACGAAATAACTGAAGTGCTTATTGACAATGATATTCCGGACATTAAGAAGTGAGACTATTTTATGTAAGTTTAAAATTAAATCAACCCTACATAATATTAATCATCAGGGTATAAATTTTTGACTAATTATTTTTCCGATCAATTGCAGGTATAAGTGGCATCTCTAAAGAATTTAGAACCACGATTAAGATTATTATTGAAGAAGAGAATAATTTGCGATGATCATTTCGTTGATTTCTATTTTATCTGGCTGTAACGACTATTTGATTTGATTTTTATCATTAGGTGTTTTTACTATTTTTTTGATTATAAAATTTCTTTAACAAAACAGTACAACAAAATATTGTAATGTCAACTTATTCATAACCGGAGCCATTGAAGAAATGAACTGTAAATATTACATGTTCTTAATGTTGTTTTGAAAATAATACATAACGATCACTGTAAAAGGATATATGTATAGATATTATCACGTATTTATTTGTTATAGTACATATAAATATATGAAAACGAATAATATAACGTATAAATTTATGTTATTAATCAATCACTAGAAATATAAAAATATATATAAAACTCCTTTACCCATTATATCGCCTGGAAATATATGTATAGTTATGGAACTAGATATTAATTTAGATACATTAACATTTACTAAAAAAATTAATTTCTAAAAATTTTCAAGAGGCTTTCGTATATCATATATTCTTTTATATATTCATATATAAACCAAAAAATCGTTTCTAATAGATGAGGAAATATTCCATAATATAATAATATTATACCTTACTAACTTAGTTCTAAATCAACGGAATATATATATTGTAATTTGCAAATCACAATTATGATATCATGGATTCAAAATGTCTGGATGTTCTTAATAAAAGAGAATTAACAAATCTTTCTGATTTACAGTGTGTTTTAGATAAATGGCGAATCAAAACTCGAATTCTTAGAAAGTGGAACAAGTTTATTTCCCTATCCGTTCCAACGATCGATCTCATATTGGTAGACGAACGGGTTAATATTCAAACTTTGGATACTAATCTATATTCAGTTCTTAAAAGTCAGTGCACGCTATATTTGTCTAATGTCTCTTTTTCCATCTGAAGTTATACTTTTATTAATAACGATGGTGGAATTCGTTTTTATGATACAAAAGCCGGCAGAAGACAAAACCTTCTCTGGAAACTAAGCTGGCGGATTAACAGAACATCCCCGGAAGAAAAGCCCATAAAGGGTTGCTGAGCCCATAAAGGGTTGCTAAACCTACAACTATACCAAACATATATCGATAAAATTACACTATAGCAATCACACATCAAACTTGCACATCTTGACGCCGGCGAAAAACAAGAAGCGAGATAAATCGTTGTTGCCCACGGCCCACCGAACGATAACATCAACAACCTGGAGACTCTCAAAGACACTTTCTCAAAACCCATAACCAAGACCCTAGACTTCATAACCCGACAAGAAAGAACCTCAATAAGTTCCACAAAACCTCTCTCGGATACGGTACTGGCACAATTCTATGTGCCCATAAACACTTAGATAGAAGCATATAACTAAACCCAAGTCTCCACTGAAGCCTATCCAATACAAGACCTCTAACGAAATCAAAACAGATCGAGAAGCACTCACCAAGAAAACCGCGACGAATCAAAATAATACAAGCTAAAAAGTTATATCCAAAATATGACCACCAATCTACCGGCCTAGGAGAGGAGATTAAAATCAAGCTTAAAATAAACTAAACCTTAAACCAACCCAGGAAACTTTAATCGAAACACAACATCATCCTTTAACCGAATGAACGGGAACCAGAGTCACCCGAAAGGACTCACCACCGCGAAAGATGACCAGAGTTGACAGAGCACGGCTTGCGCAGCACCAACACCAGACGGCGACTTGAGTAGCAGCCTCACCGGAGGAGACCACATACGATGAAGACAGACGCGGCTGCACAAGACGGCTGAGAAGAACGGCCGGAAAAGAGAAGCAGGCGACGGCGGATCTATCGGTCGGAGGAGAAGGCTGAGTCGACATGAGAAACCGGAAAAGCGGTCCGAGGCTTGCTACGACACGAACAGTCTATACACGGAGGCCAAGGTCCAGCGACGGCGCTGTGAGAGCCGCCACGTGCTGGCCATAAGGGATCTGGTAAAAAAAATTCCCGGCGGCTGCGAACTTTTGCAGAGAGAAATTAGGTTTTTCGTCTCAAATATACTTTTACGTCGTGTCGTCTAATGTCTCTTTATTCTTATAAAATTTCCTCACAGGGTTCTAAAATTCATGAAATAATTCCTAAGAAATTATGGTAACCATCTTGGACGAGAATTATTATTGAGGATACTACAATTATCATTCAAACGTTTAAGGTTCGTTTTTGTACGAATTATCTTCGTGAAACACCTCATCCTCGAGAAATTTTGTTTACTGAGGAAACATCCTTAGAGAGGGTTGCCGGTGGGGTTGATAGTTTTTCTTTCAATTTGTCTTATTCACTAAATTTTTTTTGGTAAGTTTGTTTCAATGTTTATTTTTACAAATATCATTCTTTTATTAATTCGTACCTAATATAATTTTTTTTTGGGTTAGATGTCTTCGGAAGAGTTATTAATGTTGGTGCTCTACAACGATGTTACCTTAAAACAGATTTTTCTTGGAAAAATATTCATTTTGATTTGATGGATAGCAGGTTAGATACATAAGTGCTTATTTTATATGTTACAGAGTAGATAACATTTTAATAGTGTGATGCAAATATTATATTCTAAAGTCTATATCATGACCTTGATTGCAGAGGTAATATTTTACCGTGTAAACTGGCTGATACGTACGCATGTGATTTTGCTACCGAATTTTCGATCAATTGGTCTAGTGCAATCATGATTTTCCAGTAATGTGTGTCATACAATTTGGAATTGTTAGCGTGCATAAATGTAATTACTCGATACATTATTATAACAATTATTTTTTTTTTGACAACAAAGGAAAATAAAAGAACACTAATTGCCTATCATCCATGTCGGTGGTTATTATAACAATTATTTTAAAATAACAAATTATAGAAGCCTCCATAACTGCTTTATATATGTTGACATTTATGCATATGTGAGTACATTTGTGAACAAGCTCATTGGTCTAGAATATTTATAGATCTTCAAGATGTCGATGTTCAAGGAATGAAGAGAGCAATTATTAACAAGAATATTTAATATTATAAAATTTATATTTAAAGATAGAATATTTTTTCTATAGTTCGAATTATTGGCTAAGTAAGTTAGGCGGTTTGTTTAGAATATTCTTAGATATTGTCATTTGTTTTATTTATCCGCAAAAATTGATATTACAAGACGGACTAAATAAATTTTCCTAGCTATTATCCTTCGTTTAGAATATTCTTAGCTATTGTCCTTCGTTTTATTTATCCTAAAAAATGGACATTACAAGTCGGACTAATTAAATATTCCAAACATAAAATAATTTCTTGAAACAAGTTCGTCCAAACCGAAGCTTGACTTGTGATATCGGTTTCTTTCCGCCAGAAATCGAACCGCTTGCTCGATAGACGATTTGTAGTCTTTTCCCAGTCAGACGTCGATGAGATAGAAACTGTTATGAGATCAACACCGGAACCAACGTTCTCCTCAAGATTAATAAACTCAAAGGAATCAATCTCAAACAATCATCTCACCGCCGATTTGCCTTTCTTGAAAGACAATTTCGTCTGTCGTCCTCGCAAGACTCTTCCCTGATAACCAGCTGCACAGATGGAAACCATGATGAAATCAACAGCGTTCAGAGGATCTTTATGGGGTAAAAATAATTATGAACCGGCGTGACAACAATTCCAAAACAGCTATCTCACGACCAACCAAGTTTCGCTGAACAACTTGCGTAAAGAGCAATTTGTTCCACGTCTTCCAGGACGTGTCCACTCCAGTTTATAATTGGTTGCTCTAAATAAAAAAAGAAATATATATCAGGGTTCCTATATTCGAAGATCCAAAACGAAAATATACAAAAGAATTAACTTACGCTGAAAGCAACCAATCTCGGAATAACGGACCACAACAAGTTACTGAAATTAACGACGCATCATATCGATCTAAGTGAATGATATGAACGTCGCCCTTAAGTTGGGAAGGGCGACAACGGAAGAAACCATCAGTACAAATCTATTTAATGACGAGTTACCTCTTAGCAAATAGACCATAAATTCATCGACGAACTCGATCATGCATTCTGGAGGTCGACACAAATCCGAACACAAGAAAAACGATGAACATGTTTGCATGTTTAAGTTAGAAATAAAGATAAAAGGCCAGAAAACAAATGGAATTTTTGGTAGAACCAAGGGGAGGGAAGAAGTAATTATGGTGAAGAGTGATGATAGTAGAGACTATATTTAAAGAAGAAGAAATGATGTTTATCGAAGAGACCTTCATCCATGTCAATCTTGATTTAAAGCGCCACGACATTTCATGTACGCGGAACACATTTATTGGTTCAAGAAAAGATGGTTTAAATAAGTTTTACAAAATTCTTAATATACAAATACTAAATAAAAAATATGTCCAACAAAAACCGAATGTTTATATATGGCTGTTAGTTTTTCCATACATACAAAACTATAATGTGTTTCGTATGAGTATATACTTATTATTTTATGCATTCGAACGTAATAATTCAGATATACATAAAAAACTATCAATTAAACCTTATACCATCTCGATATAAAAAAAAATTTATATCACGTTTTATCTTGACACTAATTAAAAATATTTATAAATTAACTAAATAATAGAATAATGTCCATACATCCATCCGTGCTGCGGATGGGTCAACTTCTCTTATACCCTTATGGGTCTAAAAAAAATCCAGACTACCCCAAACTAATCTCTCATACCCTTCCCACTTTAATGAAATGTAGTTTGACCCTTTTACCCTCGGTTTATGGATCCTGGTTAAATGGTTAGGATTTAAAAATGATAATTGGATGGATTTGGTTTATGAAAAAAAAAAGAATCCCGAGCCTCGCCTCCGAACCTCGCCTCCGAGCATAGCCTCCTCGTCTCGCATCAACCGGGTTTTGCTCGTCGGCGCCGTCGCATCTCCGACCACCATTCGTCGGCTCTGTCGTGCTTCGTCACCATTGGGACTTGGAATTGAGTAGAAATGTACTCCCATCGGTAATATTGGCCGCGGAAATCGATTCAAATTGGAATTTGTGTTGCAGGAGAACTGGAGACAACTGGTAGAACTGGTAGAACTGGTATAACTGGTATAACTGGTATAACTGGTAGAACTGGTATAACTGGTATAACTGGTACAACTGGTACAACCTGTAAAACTGGTATAATTGGCACAACAAGTAAAACTAGTCATTAATATTGTCAAATCAAGTTAATGGAGCTGTTTAATGCCCCATTTCACGCATGCAGGGGACAGTCAATGGGTGAGTCTCTTCGAAGCTGGCGAACAGTCACATCTCTTCATTACAAATGCTTCATGTACAAACAGGGCATTAAAGTTCTTTTACTTGACTCAATATGGGGTATTAAAGTCCTTATCTCCATTAATTTTCTTCTTGTACTCTGTAAGACTGTAAAATTAAGTGAATTTGATATCTTGATCACTAACCATACGTTTCACGTTTTAAACATACGTTACATACAAAGACAACGAAAACATACAAAGACAACGACAACGACAATAACCAACAATATAACCACGAACTACATAGAACCAAGCTCGAATTTATGCTTCTTTGCCTTAACAAGTGTTCCCATCACAATAGCAATGATAGTAACACAAATGAGCCCAACACAACAACATTTGATCATCACTCTCCCCTTGTTGAGGTCTCTTTTTGTCACTAATGCGTCTTCCTCCAAGTCATGTATCCTACACTTTAAGGCTTCAATTTCGAAACGAATCTCGGATTTGGCTTTCTCAATCTCAAACTCGAGATTTTGGGCAACGCATCATTGACTTCCTCATACATGCTATCCTCCACCCATTTGAACAAATGTTTCTGAGTTTAAAAACAAAAGCAATATGGAGTGAATTATAAGCAAACAAAACAGAGCATAAATCATTATCCACAAATTATTTGACAATATGCTTACATCTTTCATGGTTGAACATCTGAAGAATGGTCTTCCTGGGTTGTCTTTCGTCTTAGACGTGAGAATGACGACGCCTTTACCGCAGTGACACTTCGCCGGAAACCCTCGGTCTCCATCTTCAACAGTCGACGAAGATGTATCGCAGCTCATGGAGGAACGAGAGGTTCGATAAAATCAAAATCGTTGTTTAAATGAAGAAGAAAGCGAAATCAGGAGGAGCGGAATTGAGAGGGAATTGGAATTGGACGACTGAGCTGAATTGGAAGGATCCGTTGAATATTTCGATTTTTAGGGTTTTGAATCCGTTTTGAATGATTGGGGATTTTTTTTTGATTCAAAGGGTCCGTGTGGATCCGGGTCATGTATCCGTGGGGTCCGAAAGTTGGATGTTTAAATGACACATTTTTCCCTATTTTTCCTCAATAATATCATTGGATAAAAATTATTTAACACATAACCATATGAAATTTGAACTTGTAAAATCACTTTCATCCTAACTATGGTCAATGGGTGACATTACATCAAATTAGATTGGGAAAATCTCTCGACCAAGTAATTCCACCAACAATGTTCATACAACACTAATTCCACCAACAATGTTCATACACTTGCAAGATCATTTTTGGAATAACGAACAAGATAGGTGGATAAGTTTACAAAAATCGAAAGTTGTTACATAATAATATACATAAGCATTATATTCATAGATTAATTGAGTAAAATCAACTGTAAAACTATAAAATCGAATTTAAAGTTCCAGTAAAACTGATTATATTGAAAACAGCCAAAGTACAACTATTAAGAAAATTTGTACAACTACAAACTCCTGTAAAACTATGTATTAAGTTTTGGCACCAAAATTCCACCGTTTCGTATTACTAGTATAACCGAGAAAAAACTTGTATAAAACTGTGCGTCTCTGTTTTTCGAAGAAAGTTGTAATGATGAGCATCTTTCTTGGGTTTTTCATGAGACGGCTTGTCTTCCTTCTTTGTCCCCTGCATTAAACGTATCATTATTAGAAGCCGGCGAACCGTCACATCAGAAGCTCTGTTTAATGCAGGGACAAGGATGACAACCAGTCGCTTGACAAACCCAAGAAACGAACAGACACATCTCTGCGTCTTATGGACGCAACCCAAACAAGTTTAAGGGTCTATGAATACAGAGAACTTTTGTGTCTCTCTCATAACCGTTTTCCACACAAAATAAGTTCCAAAATCAGAGAGAATTTTTTTCCGGAAAACAGAGAGAAAACAGAGAAAAACAGAGACTCACCATGGCCAACAGAAGATCGATGGTCTCTCTTCAACAATTTCCGATCGAAATCCTCTCCAAGATCTTACAGAAAGCCGAGAAAAATTCCGGCGCCGATTACTGCAACCTCCGGAAAACATGCAGAATCATGAACGAAGCTGGCAGGAGTCCTGAAGTCCTCCGTTATCTCTCTCTCACACCCCTGGTGAAGAATCCTCTCAAAGCGTATGAGCACATGTCATTTCTGAACAGTTGCATAGATAATGATTGTTGCGCGGCTAGCTTCGTGCAAGGTATCCTATATAGTTTTACTTTACTAGTTTTAATCAGTTTTACCGGTTTTACATCAATAATAGTTTTACTCGGTTTTACCGGTTTTACATCAGGTATCCTCACATACTTTGAAGAGGGTGATGTGGAGACCGGATTGTTACATTTTGCCAATGCCACCAGTGGAGAGGACGAGGAAGAGATTCTGGAAGCTGCTTACATATATGGTCTTCTGCGCTTCCTCCATGGCGATCCTCTAAGTCAATTTGATGATGTTCCTTTCCGTGTCTGGCGTGAAGAAGATGAGGAGTTGGTGGCCCGCGTTTGGAGAAAGTTGAGGAGGATACTGCATGGAATCAATGTTGAGCAGAAACCGGTTTATATGCAAACATTGCAGAACAATACGCCTCCTCAATCATGCCATCTACTGGATTTGGAAATCGAATGTCCCGATTGCTTCATGTACAAACGGGGCCTGAGATTCTACTACATGAATCAAAATGGGCCCTAATTTCTTTTCTCGTACTCTGGTTTTTTGTTTTTAATTTCTCGGTTATGTAGTACTCTTTTTTTGTTTTTAAATTTATCGGCTATGTCTCCATCATTTTCCAAGTAAAAATCCAAAAGTTGTTCATATTAATATACTGAAGCATTAGTTTCATAGATTAATTGAGTATAATCAGCTGTACAACTGTAAAATCAAATTTAAAGTTTCAGTAAAACTGACTATACTGAAAACAGTTGTATTCAGTTTTACCGGTTTTACACAATAGTTTTACTTAGTTTTACCCGTTTTCATAGTTTTACCAGTTTTCATAGTTTTACCAGATTAACATATTAATATATTCGCGTTATTTTTTAAATTTTATATAAAAACGGAAAGTTTGAAAACATAATAAAGTGTTTTTGGTTTATTTACACAAAAAATAGATTTAATTTAGGGATACCCTTTTATTTTGAATTGATCACTTCTCCCCAAATCACTTTATAAGTAATATAACTTGAGTAAATTAACAATATAACACGATAGTTCAGTGGCTCTGGTCTGTTTTTATCAGTTTAGCCACCCGAGTTCGAATCCCATCGGTGTCACATTTTTCCTCTTTGTGTTCAGTAAGGTTAAAATCGTAGTTTCAAATATCTTTGAGTTGGGCGGATTATCCGATTTGTGGGTTATCCGACCCGGGTAAATCGGGTGAACCACCGATTTTTTTATTTCCTTGGTTTATTTACGGTTCCAAATTGGATTGCGGTTTGATCGAGAAAACCGACTGGGTTGTCATGTAATTCAACGAAAATCATAAGGTTTTTTGGTAACTTTACAAGTTTTCGATTAAAAATAAATGTTAACAAATATTCTAATAAATAGAGGGGCATATGAGATTTGTTTCCAGTAAGGAGGGTCTCTGGAGGGGGTTTTGGCTCTCTTGCCCCTATGTTGCCAAAGAAAATCCACAATGCCCCTCATTAATCTACAATACCCCTCTCATTAAAAAGAGGGTGTGTTTTTGCTCTTCTACCCTTAATGATTGTATAAAAAAAAATTGAATATTAAAAAGAAAAAATCGATTCAAATCGAAATCGGGTTGGGTTTCTTGGTTGAATCAAACCGAATCAAATCGTTTTAACCGGATTGGGTTTCTGGGTTGTATCAAACCGATTCAAATCATTGACCCAAATCAACGTGCACATTAACCCAAGATTATGAACTGTTTAAGCGGCGTATGTCTAATCTTGTCTTCTGCGTGTTGCATTGGTAATATACTCTGAAATGTGTAATCATGACATTTAGTTTCCCAACTTAGCAGCATCGTTTATCTCGTAAAAGATTATCCAGAATCCACTACAATTTTAAATACTCTTAATACGATTTTAATCCAGAACAATTTTAAAACTCTGTTTCTCTGTTGGTTCTCGTTCTTTAGGTTCTATCAGGTTCTATTGTCAAACAGAATGGTCTCCAAACAGAATACCAATAATACGAGATGAGTAGTAACATAATACCATTAATCATAAACAATCCGAAGGTTCTCCTCCAATCCGAAGGAGAGATTAAGTTCAAAAAAAAAACATAAAAAAACAGAGGGTCTTAAAAATTTAAAAACAGGGGACAATCAACTGTTGCACTTAAAAACCTTGAAGTGCTCATCAACCATGTTGCAGAAAAACGTTACCTCCAGGATCCAGTAACACTTATCGCACAGGTCATCCGCTCTGTCGTCCCCTCTTGGCTTCCCCAACCCCCACCGAGTTGAACAGTTGCATTTCAAGATCAAATGTGTATCCGTTTGGTCCCGTTTGACAATTATCCAATCAGGAGTCGGCCTTTTCGATTCTCCCCACCCGGTCCAGGCAACTCTGGTAGGTTAATTCTAAGATGAGGTGCATGTTGGCGAGTAAGGTCATGATTACCGAACATACCTTCCTCCCAATCTTCCCTGAAGATCTTGCTCATCATCCCAAAGATGTACTCGCTGACGATGCTTCCTCTATCTGCAGCCGCCTTTATTTGCCCGAGACCTTCAACCCGGTTGTTCTCGAAAAACAGATTCGAGATGCCTTTGAGGGTGACGGCGGAGATGTTCCCTGCGTCGTAGCAACTTTTGTTGAACTTTGTCCAGTCAAATCGTGGATAGTCAACAAAATAGTTCATCTCCATTAGATTAACATAGATGAAGAACTCGGGGGAGGAAGTCAAAGCGTTGAGGCGAGTGCAAGTAATTCTGGAGTGACGAAGATCCTGCATGTTTTGTTCGCACGCACGGACCATAATCTTCCGGATGATTTCCTCCGGCAACCCGAGCAGGTCGAACGGTTTCTGCTCCCTCCGACTCCTTGTCACCGACCTTGTTTCGTACCGCGGTCGTTTGTAAGGAGGCCATACCCATGGGGGATTACGGTGAGTCATTATTCCAAAGATGGTGATGGAAATGAAAAGGAGATGAAAAGTTTGAAACTGTTTTAGGGATGAAAAAAGAGAGATGAAAAGTTCGGACACGACTGAGAGATGAAAAGAAGTTGATTTTGATTTATGGAGGAAAGAAGTTTATATTTGGAGAAGACAGAACGCGACTATTGATATTACCACGCTTTAAATTTTAAGAAAATGGGTTCACCACGTTTACAAATTAGTGGAAAATGGGTTCACCACGTTTACACATATTCACTTAAATTATATAATTTATATAATTTTATTCAAAATGGGACTATTAATCATATTCGTCAAACGTTTCCTTGCATTTTAAGACATACTTTCTAATAGAGAACACACTTGGGAAGTGAATGATATTGAAACATAATTTTTAAACTAAAAAATGCACTGGGAACTGAGATACATATATTAGATCAATAAAATATAATGTAACACTAGAAAAAATATTTCCCAGTTGGTGTAATACTACTTCAATTGTGAACTATGCATTTGAATATATGGTATAACTAGTAACTAGGTATAACTATCTGTGACATTTTGGCGCCGAAATCGTCGACTTTTAAAAAACTAATTACAACTATTTAAAAAACTGATATTTTTAAACCTCTCCCTCTCTTTCTCTTCCTCTTTCTCTCTCTTTCCCCCTTTCTCTTTCACGCCATAATGGAGAATCTCAGCCTTGATCCTAAATGCAGATTTTTTTTTGAATAAGGTTTTCAAATTAAAATGCAAAGTTTACATGCCCACTCACACATGCCCATTAGTTTTTAGTTTTTAGTTCCTAGTACTACTTACCCAGTTATCCTAGTTATCCTAGTATTACTTAGCTAGTTATCCTAGTTGTACTAGTTATCCTAGTTGTACCAGTTATCCTAGTTATCCTAGTTATCCTAGTATTACTTAGCTAGTTATCCTAGTTGTACTAGTTATCCTAGTTGTACTAGTTATCCTAGTTGTCCTAGTTATCCTAGTTATCCTAGTAATACCTACCTAGTTATCCTAGTATTACTTACCTAGTTATTCTAGTATTACTTAGTTAGTTATCCTCTTAAGACTTGTGTTCTTGTTTGTTAATTTTTGGTACACTTATTTATGCTAGAACAAAAACACAAAATAGTCTTATAATAGTTCATCAAAGTCTTACAATACCATAACAAAGTCTTCAAACTACAATCAAACTCACATAGTGATTACAAATTCCTTACTTTTACCAAACAGAAGATGATAGATGATCAAGAAAGTCAAACAAATACACAAAACAACAGTCACCATGAACTTCAATTTGGTCTTACGTATCTCGGATTTGCACACCACCACCTCCTCTTTCAAGTTTTCGACAATGTCTTTAAGATCATTAACTTCCACCATAAGTTCTCTTCTGTCAATCATCATGTCTTGAACCTCTTCATACATCCCATCTTCTACCCATTTGAACAAGTGACCATCCTACATTTCACTTACAATTACAATAATCACTATAAAGCTAACAAAATCACAAATCAATACTACCATACTAGGCCTATGTCAAAACAATGTTACCTCTCGGCTAAAAGTACAACGGAAATAAGGACGTCCGGGATTTTCTTTCGATTTTGATGTGTAAATCGCAAGTTCGCTTCCACACACACAATTTTCGGGAAAACCTCTTCTACCATGGGGTTTCCTTCTACTATTGAACCCATAGTAAAATGAGTTAGAAGTGATTTCCTCCTACATTACTCAAAGGAGACATTTAATTACACAATTAATCATTGTTGTTTATAAAATTCATCCAAACAAACAACAATCCCGGGATGAACAAAATAGAACTTACGGATTGAGATGACTCTGAGATATGGGTTTTTTGTTCTTGCTATTCTTCAATCGATTGTCGGATTGATTTCCCATCCCCTCTGCTGAGACTCGGAATTTCGCTAGGGTTTGTTCTTCCCGAGCCCCGTTCTTCCACTTTGTTCTTCGATTTCACGATTTTAACGAATCCGATTTTGAATTTTTTTTACCCGGGTAGAATTCGATTACATGGGGCTGGGTTGAAAGAGACCGGACCTCACCCAGGTATAAGTTGTAATTTAATGCCCTTCTCTCGGTTTATAAGTAATTTACCATTTTTGCAGATTTAATTTAAATGAAAACGAAATTGATCTTATAACGGGGTCATGGGAGATTAATCTCTGTGTACGGAGGGGCATAGGAGGTGATTTCTCTCTCTGGAGACAATAATCCGCTGCGGAAGGATCCCTAATATTAACATAAATACAAGTGATGGGTGCAGATTGTTTGGATTCACATGACCAAACAAACACACCATCCATCGTTCAAAACCTAGATCTCTATTTCACATCAGATCTTCCATTTTGAGTTAAGAAAACAGGTAATTTTTTAGAGGGGTTTTTTTTCTGTCTGATTTTAAGTTTGTAATAATCGTTTAAATCCATATAGATCAGAGTTTCTTTCTTTGTTTTGCAAAATTTTGAGAAAACACAATGAATCTCTGTAGGGAAGAGTTCGAGTACCGAGACTGACGCAAGCTTCTTCTCCGCCATGGATGTAGCTTGAAATCAAAAACCCACTAACCCTTTTCTCCTCTCTTTACCCATCTCTTACCCTCCTCCTTGAAAGAGATGGCTTCTCACATTCCGTCCTTGAATCCGACAGCTACACTGATCCCAAAGCCCGAGCCAGCCACTGATTCCGACCCACAACCTCCGATTCCATCCTCATCCATATTCAATTTCAACCTCCCCATCGAACCTAGCTTCGCTTATCCTTCCCTCGAACCTAACTTGTACACGGAGTTCAACAATGTCGCCGAGACTTTTCGGTCAGCGTTCGCACAACGCCTCAAGCGGCACGAGGACGTCACGGTTCTCGATTCTTTAACCGGCGCAATCGTACCGGTTCAGGAGGAAGAGCCGATTCCGGTTAGTTACTCACCCAGTGACCCTTCACCGTCCCTCGTAACGCGAAGGCCGAAGCCGCAGGAACGCTCGTCGGAGTTGGTGAGAATCACCGATGTTGGGCCTGAAGGAGAGAGACAGTTCCGAGAAGTTGTAAGGAAGACGAGGATGATCTACGATTCGCTTAGGATCTTATTGATAATGGAAGAAAGGCGTGAAGGGATTGGGATGGGAAGGAGAGGTAGGCCAGATAGTAAAGCTGCATCGATGATGAAAGAACGTTTATTGTGGCTAAATCGTGATAAACGCATTGTGGGTTCGATTCCTGGAGTTCAAGTTGGGGATATTTTCTTTTTCAGGCTTGAGTTGTGCGTTATGGGTTTACATGGGCAGACACAAGCTGGGATTGATTATCTCATAGGGAGTCGTAGCTCTAATGGAGAGCCAATTGCTACAAGTGTGATTGTTTCAGGTGGGTATGAGGACGATGATGATCAAGGAGATGTGATTATCTATACAGGACATGGTGGGCAAGACAAGCTTGGTAGGCAAGCCGAGCATCAGAGGCTAGAAGGTGGGAATCTTGCTTTGGAGAGGAGTATGTATTATGGGATTGAAGTGAGAGTGATTAGAGGGTTTAAGTACGAGAACTCGGTTTCTAGCAAAGTTTATGTCTATGATGGGCTGTTTAGGATTGTTGACTCATGGTTCGATGTTGGCAAGTCTGGCTTTGGTGTGTTTAAGTTTAGGCTGGAGAGAATCGAAGGGCAGGTTGAGATGGGTAGCTCGGTTTTGAAGCTTGCTAAGACTCTTAAAACCAACCCGTTGTCTGTAAAACCAAGTGGTTACATCAGTTTTGATATCTCGAATAGGAAGGAGAATGCTCCTGTGTTTTTATTTAACGACATTGACAATGATCAAGAGCCTTTGTATTACGACTATCTTACCAAAACTTCGTTTCCGCGTGGCATATTGTTTCAACAGAGTAATACTGCCAGTGGATGCAACTGTATCTCAGGCTGTGGCAGTGGATGCCTTTGTGAAATGAAAAATGGAGGTGAGTTTGCTTATGATTATAATGGGAATCTGATAAGACTGAGACCGTTGATACATGAGTGTGGACCGGCGTGTAAGTGCCCTCCAACTTGTCGTAACCGTGTGACTCAAAAGGGTTTGAGGACTAGACTAGAAGTGTTTAGGTCGGTGGAAACTGGTTGGGGAGTTCGGTCTTTAGATATATTACATGCTGGTGCTTTTATTTGTGAGTATGTCGGGGTTGCTTTGACAAGGGAACAAGCCAACATTCTGACCATGAATGGTGATACATTGGTATATCCTGCTCGGTTTTCTTCTGCTAGATGGAAAGCTTGGGGAGATTTGTCTCAGGTTTTTCCTGATTACGAGCCACCTTCGTATCCTCAGATTCCTCCTGTTGATTTCGCAATGGATGTTTCGAAGATGAGGAATGTTGCTTGTTACATAAGCCACAGTACTGATCCAAACGTGATTGTTCAGTTAGTACTGCATGATCACAACAATCAGATGTTCCCTCGAGTTATGCTTTTTGCTGCTGAGAACATTCCTCCCATGACTGAGCTCAGCCTAGATTATGGAGTATCTGATGAATGGAGCCCCAAGCTCGCCATTTGTAATTAAAGTCGTCCTTAACCCGGCCGCCATGTTTTCTCAGGTAAAACTAAGTTAATGGTTTAATAATTTTGAAAAAAGAAGAGGTTTCCAATGGGTCTTGGATCGAAGAACGATCATAGCTTGAGACATGTTGCAGGTTGTATAGATGGTGCGCAACTTGGTGTTTGATTTCATTTAAACAACAGTTGTGCGCTGAATGTGATCATAACTTTGTTTGAGAGACAGTTTATCGTAAGTTTTCTTCTGTTTTGCTCCTGCACTGAGAAGACCAAAGATGTGCTTGGAGTCATATATTGTATTCATCTGATGTCGAGATCTATTGGTTTCTTGCAGATTGTAATCAAGTCGAAGTCGGGTTTCAATCTTTTGGTCTTTGTTATGGTTGGTGACATGAAGTAAAAAGGAAAGCAATTTGTGCAGAATCAAGGTTTAATAGACCCCATTCCTCCCATTGTGCAGACTTTATTTTCATTGTTTACTAGTGTACAAAACTCAGAATGATGTTTGTTTTTGTTTCTACCGGTTTGCTCTTGATGTCTGTGAAGTAAAACAATATTAACCCTTTTGTCTATATCAAAGCGAATCGGTAATGGTTGGAGTTATCAACCATATGATCTGAAGAGTGGAAAAAGAGAGATTGGTTGTTTAGGTCACATATGTAATTTGATGACCAAAGGTTTCAATTAAAATAGAAATCACCTTCCTATCAGGTGTACACGCTATCAATAAATCAATTTTGTTCCTTTTATTAATCTCACTTATTAAAAAAAATAAATCTAAAAATCATAACATCTAATTATTCACACATATTAACCTCAAAACTAAAATTTTTAATATATTAATTATATATTTTTATTTCTGAAAAAATAAAACTTGTGAATTTCTCATACAATACAACTATAAATTATTTTAGATTATATCGAAAAGATAATTAGAATTGAAAACTAAAGAAATTTTGAAAATGTAAATATAACAATTTAATTACATGAATGGTAACAAAATTAAAATGGAATATCGTCTTCGGGAAAAAAAAATTATATGAGTTAATATATAAAAACTACATTTGACAGATTTGTAAGAAAAGAAAGAGACAGTTTAGATGTTGAACTGAAAAAATAATTAAAATATTTCAAGCACCACATATTAGCAAAAATCATTTCACGCAATAAATTTCGAATAATAAAATTATTAATTGGGTCAACAAAAAATATATATACAATTCAAACAAAAAACGTTTTTTCCCAAAAAATAAGTAAAGCTCATATAACTAAAATCAGTACATAGTTAATCTATATTAAGTTGACATATCAAATATGAATGAATCATAAATAACCTAAACGTATAATGTTTATATAAAGAAACACTCAAAATTGATATAAACAAAATAATTAAGAGTTACTCGACAAAATAGATGAAAAATGAAAAAAATACATTAAAAAAGACACAAATAATATAGAATAAAAAATATAATAATTTTAAAAATAAAACTTAAAACTCACAAATGTATCAAATTATGCGCGTGCGCGAAGTTGAGTATCTCTAATTAGGTCTAGGATTATTATCCGGGATCCGGATCCGGATAGTAAAATCACGGATCCGACGGATCTAGATAGTAAAATCATGGATCCGACGTATCCGGATAATAGAAAATTTGAGAACGGGATATCCGATATCTGTTTTATATTATATACGTTCTTAGAATTTTTTTTTTAGTTTTAATGATGATGAAAGAAGTATGAGCGATTGACTATTGTATGAAATAATCTCATTGTTTTGCTTTGCTCCGAAAACGTTATCGATTAGTAAATTTGGTGGCTAAGATGGTTTGATTCACGAGGAAAGACTGACCGGACTAAGTTTATTTACGAATGCCTAATACGATTAAAAATAATAATAAAGTAGTAGATCCATCTATTATACGTTTAGGGTTTCTCATAGTGTGTTTTATATAATAAATATAAAATTATAAATGCTTGTGGTTATAATGTGCTTTGTTTGACATCACTAACAAACACACCATCAATGAAAACTTAAAAGTTACATTTTCAATTAGAATTATATTAAACCGTATAAATAATACAATGTTTGGTATAAAGACAACTATCTAAATCCGTTAACTAACACATGAAGATATCATAGTCAGAACCCCAAACAAGGGAAGTTAAAACCCAAATGAAAGAAGTAAAAGCCCAAAAAAGGATACCTACAGTTACACAAACGACTGCAATCAACGTAAGTCAAGAAGAACCAAACAAAATGAAAACCATAAAACCACACTAGTCGGAAACCCAAGCATAGGCAAATTTCCGAAGATGAACCAAGCAAACGAAATCTGCTTGACAAGCTTGAAGAAGAATTAACGAAGACATACACCAGCCACAACAGCTGGCAAGCTAAACCTCCCTCGACCTTATAAACTGCATTTTGACCATAATCTAATCTCTACTTTTAGTATGTTTTTGAGTCTTTATCAAATCGTTTAATCCTTTTCGAGCCATTTCAGGTCGAAAGATGGTTTAGGATGAAGATTAGGTACTTGGAGCGAAAGTACTTAATTTGGTTAAAAATGGTGTTTTGGGTGAAAGGAGGTCCAGACCGCCCGCTCCCAATGCAAAATCGAGTCATCCAGGGAAAGATAGATCAATCCTACCATGCCTAGAACACCTTGTGATTTAAGATCGATCGAACACCTTGAGATCGATCGATCCACATTCCCAAGAAGGGCCGCGAATTTCTGGATCGATCCCTCCAGGAGGGACGACAGTCTTCCCCTCCGTTGTTCCCCTCAATCTTCCTCTCCCTCCCTTCGAGGAATTTGCTCGAGAACGATGATCAGGAACAGCCGAACTAATTTTCGGACGACCTCCCGAGACAGTAGCCCTAACATCGCCTCCTCGATGACCGTCCCATCGCCATCACTAGGGTTCCGCTCCCCTACATCGGCAAGAGTTGGGCCGTCAGGAGAATCCACTGCGACTGGACTGCCACAGAATCGACGAGGTTTTCGCCCAGCCCGAGACATCAAAAACTCTTCGTCTCCTTCGATCGGTCTAGATTCAACAGGACTATCTCCAGACGACCCGAAAAAACTAGAATCGCCGCCACTAGTAGAAGTATGCTCACTAGAATCTACCCGCATAATAAACGAATCCAAAGAGAAAAACAACAAGAGCGCAACAAACAGATACGTAGCAAAGACCGCAAGAAGAAAATAATCACCTGATGAAAGACGACGGGATTTGAAAAGACGAAGCCTCGTAAGAAGAAAGAAACGGTTTTACAAACACGCGAAATCCCACCATGAGCGTTTCGCGTCCCTTCGCTTTCTCAAAAACCACAGAAGAAGTCAACAATTTAAGAATGTAAAATGGACCAGGAAAAAAATACCAAAATAATAAAGACAACAAGTTCCAAACCTCTCACAAATTTTATGATAAAGCCTATACATCCTAGAAAGATCATCCACCTGAAAGTATACAAATAATTAATCAAACAAATAATTAATCAAACAGAAATAGAAAGACAAACTAAATAACAATAATAATAAAAAGTTGTTCCACCTTGTCATCTCTCAGCAATGCACTGCACCCTAAGTGCTCTTTTTCTAAAAGCTGATTTGCATATACTACCAATAGCTCATGTTGTACTTTATGCATACATAAGATAAACATAGAAGTCAAATAGTTACCAATCAAAATAAATAATATATACTTACTTGAAAAAGCAGAGATGAAAAAGCATGTCTCTACAAAGAAATATTGAAAATCATGGCTCATGTAAGTACACACATAATGACATAATGTTATGCAACATAGTGTTACTAATGACATAATGCCGTGCATACCAGCTTTGTCTCGCTGCTTGAATGAATTTAGCGAGCCACTCTCTCCCTCTCTTCTTAAGACATTCTTTAGACTGTGACACGAATGTATAGAAGTTAACAATGCATTTTCAAATTTGGAAAACACAATCTAAAAAATGATGACGAGTCATGCCTTCAGCATGTAATCAATGCAAGAAGCTTCTTGGATCCAGCTTGATGCTTTGCGAGAATAGTAAGATGATGAATCTAAAAGCATGAAGCTTTCAAAATCTTCTTGGTATCTTTCCATCTGTCCCATTCCAATATCTACATAATGTCTAATACGTTTTTCAGTAAAGCCCTATCAATCTGCTCGCCATCCCGTTATTCATCAACCTGAAATAAAACAGGTTGCTTTAGACCTTGAATAAGTCAAAAGAGAGTGTTTGGGAATAAACATTATAGAGGAGGTGGTGAGTTTCTGCGTTGTCTTTTTGGAGGAGAGCTATAGAATTGAAACTTCAGTTCAAATTTAATCCTAATAAATATTTGTGCCTTTACATTTACAATATGTTCATACTTTTGCCATAACAGGTTTAATTTTAGGTTTAGATTAAGATAAATTAGTCTCAAACCTCATAAGAAACTGTAACGCCCCGTCCGCCCCTACCGGTGAGTCACCCATCCCTCTATCGGGCACGTGGGCCCCACCCCTGTCCGACGGTCGGTGCGTTATTTTTCGTAGGCCCGACCGAGTAATTTACTAACCCTACAATCACCCAATGACCTTTTCCCATGTGTTTTGTCTTCACACACATGCTACCACGAGTCACTTCCCGGAAGGTCACCCATCCTGAGACTACTCCAGCCCAAGCACGCTTAACTCTGGAGTTCTTTCAGGCAAGTGACCAGAAAAGGTAAGTGCACTTGGTGATATAGGTAGCCAAATTAATTCATTTAAGACTTTCTCAAATGGGCCGGGCCAGGGCCATTACAATTCTCCCCCACTTAACGGGAATTCGTCCTCGAATTCTGCAACAACCATAACCCTCAAACCCCAGGATTATCTCCCGAGACAGAATCGGTTTGACTTCCCTGAGCTCTGATACCAATTGTAACGCCCCGATTGCCCCTACCGGTGAGTCACCCATCCCTCTATCGGGCTCGTGGGCCCCACCCCTGTCCGACGGTCGGTGCGTTATTTTTCGTAGGCCCGACCGAGTAATTTACTGACCCTACAATCACCCCCATGACTTTTTCCCATGTGTTTTGTCTTCACACACATGCTACCACGAGTCACTTCCCGGAAGGTTACCCATCCTGGGACTACTCCAGCCCAAGCACGCTTAACTCTGGAGTTCTTTCAGGCAAGTGACCGGAAAAGGTAAGTGCACTTGGTGATATAGGTAGCCAAATTAATTCATTTAAGACTTTCTCAAATGGGCCGGGCCAGGACCATTACAGAAACCCTAACACGGAAACTTACCGAAGTTGTTAACAAAAATTTGTGGATCTCTTTGATTAACTGAGGTACGAAACGGTTCTTTCCAGTGATCGACATGTTTAAAAAGCTTCACAGTGCCATCAAGTATTTCCTTCCATTGATTCGAAACCTTGAAGAAACAAAATAAAAATCATTATATCTTGATTAACAAAATAAATTTCAATACAAAACTAGAGGATCACTGGTTATGAACCGAAAAAATGCTATTAAATTCGACTAGATGACCAATACTAGATCGAGTAGTAAAGGGTCTGATACGAGCTAAGAATAAACTTATATATCGGGTATTGCTTCTTGGTCTTCATCATTGATGCACGATTTGAACCATTTTGTGATCAACATGTACGGAATGAGAGTCTGGTCACCCATGGGAAGAGAATCGTTGGGTGACGACACTTAACCTAATCTCTCTCTCTCTCTCTCTCTCTCTCTCTCTCTCTCTCTCTCTCTCTCTCTCTCTCTCTCTCTCTCTCTCTCTCTCTCTCTCTCTCTCTCTCTCTCTCTCTCTCTCTCTCTCTCTCTCTCTCTCTCTCTCTCTCTCTCTCTCTCTCTCTCTCTCTCTTTTTAATTACATGTAAAGTTGTGTTGAGCAACTTTTTTTTTTGTTGTGTCACAATTCTAGAAATTTTTTGTTTGTTGTCGGTAGACATTAGTATGGGTCAATTTGTTTTGGGCTTTTGATAAGTAAATTAATTTAAAATGTGTGAACATTTTACTATATGAATATGGGCTAATGTATTAATTTACCTATAAATTGATAATGAAAACCCTAGACAAAAACTCTAAATCACCAAGCTCTAAAAAACCACTTACCAATCGTTTTCAAAATCAAAATATGAATTTCAACATAGCTCTAAAGAATAGGAACATATATTCAGTTTCCACTTTGCATTCATTCATTAATTTTTGTTGGAGAATCAGAGTTCGGGTATTCCAAAACTGGAAGATGAGATTGAAAATAATGTATGAAACTATCAATCTAATTTTGAGATTAGTTTGTAGTTTTGGGAAACCGCCAACCTTGAATGTGTCATTTTAATGCTGAATATTGTATTTTCGAACCAATTCCTTTATGATGTATCAGTATTATTGTGTTAAATAGGTGGGAGATTTTAGATTCAGTAAGAGTAAAAATGTATAGATAAATATACAAAATTAATTATTTTCTCTATTTTGTATTATTAGAAAATTAAAAATTATAAACACGCCTATACGTATTTAATATATACATGTGTTACTTTTGCCCGGTTTGAACGGACGGGTCTAACTGGATCTTAAATATAAACGGGTCTAAGCGGATTAGGTCTGCCCGTTTTAACATATCCATTTAAACCCAAATAAAAATTTAAAAATCTAAACCCAAGAATAAATGTTTTACTATATAATTTTTGCAAGAATTGTTTTTTAAATAGGTGGGAATTATTCGATTTAATTAGAGTAAAAGTATATAGAGAAATATACAAAGTTAAATTTTATGTATTTTGTGTTAATTTATTAAATTAAAATTTATAAACAGAACTTAAAGGATTCAAATAGGTATGCATAACTTATGATGGTTTAAACAGACATGTCTAAATAGATTTTAAATATAAGCGGATCTAAACAAGCCGGTTTTTCCGTCTTAACATGTGCATGCAAACTCAAATAAAATTTCAAAAAGCAAAATAAATAAAAAATAAATAATTTACTAAAAAAATTGTAAGAAAAAATTCAAAAAAAAAGTATTATAAACCAACATAACAATACCAAATAAAAACTGAAAACAAACAAAAATAGATAAAAATATCATTAAATTAATATCCCGCGTTATCAAAATCTAGTTAGTAATATTTGGGAAGTAGTAATATATCTAAATTTGAATTTGTATGGAATTATGAATAAATACAACCGAATTATAATACGAAACTTAATTAATGTATAGACATTTCTTTATTTGTATGCAATAATATATGAGAAAGTATAACTAATACTCCATTTGTTTCTAAATTATAGATGTTTTAGGATTTTCACACATCAAGTAGACAAATTAAAATATGTTTAAAAAAGCATCATTTTATTATTAATAATTCCTATAATTTTAAGCTAATAGTAATTTAATAAATTTAATTAAAAATCTTAAATTTTAATATTCATCATTATTAATTAATAAAAATGCATAGAAAATGTAAAACATCGATTTTTGTGAAAGAAAACAAAATCTAAAAAATCATTCTTTAAGAAACGGAGGGAGTGGTAATTTAAGAATTCTAATCTTTCATAATTTTCTCAAATAATCAATAATTACCAGATATTCATTTTTAATAAAATCTTAATTATTACCACTGAACTATTTTTTTTTTAAAAGCAATACACTTCGGAAAATTATGGTGATAAGAAAGCTTTTTTCCAAACCAAATCATATACTAAATGTGAAAAGAAAGAACAAAGAATCATAAATGACCGCGACACAACACACTATGCTTCCTTGTTTTCTAAATCTTATACTAAGGTTGCGATTGGTACGGACTGTGACTGTAGGTTGTGACTATACTTTTTGCTGTGGAGATTTTGGCTGTAAAAACTGTAACTGTTACATTAAATTATTTTGAAAGCCTGATTGTTAACAAATACTGTATAAACTGTAACTGTATTTTAAATAATATTTTTTTTATAATATATATATATATATATATATATATTACGACAAACTTAAATATATGTATAAATATTTTAATAGAATTTATATAAATTATTATTGTTGTACACCTTATAGTTTTTTTGCTGTGAAAATTGTAACTGTTATTTTTAGTGATTTTAAAAGTTTGATTATTAACAATTTTTTTATATAAAATTGTGATTGTTATTTTAGATAATAATTTTTCTAGCAAAAAAATTCAAATAACACCAAATTTAAATATTTAACTCAATGCAAACTAACTATAGTTTCATCGCTAAATGATAGTAATTTAAAGCAATTAAATATAATATATATAAAATAGTATCTCATAGTTCAAAATTAAACAACGGATGTTTCACGTAAAAAAAAGTAAAAAATGATACATCGTACATATGCTCAACAAAAAAAGATATATCTCACATAAAAAATGATATGTCTCACCTAAACTTTTTTTTTGTTGGGTGCAAAAGATAAAAAAAAAACTCACAGCCACTAAAAAGTCTGTGGAGACTTTAAAAAAAATAACAGTGGGTAGAAGAAAAAAAAAGAAAATCGACTGTAAGAACTGTAGATAGAAAAAAATGACTTACATCTTGATTGGAAAAGATTGGAAAAAATGTAGATGTGAAGACTGTAACATAGTCTACAGCCTCTACAGTCTAGGTACCAATCACAGCCTATATGTGGTTAATATAAAAATGGTGAAACTTCCATCTGCTTTCAAAAAATTTAAACAACAAAATAATCACTTTTGCTGTTCTCTAATAACCTTATCATGCGACAGCGATCGGCTGCTAGTTGATTTTTAGGCTCGTTATTCTTCTTCGTACCGTTTTGAAAAACCTCCTTGTTGTAGATGACACTGATATAGAGCGAGTAACTTAGGAACTTCGCGGTCTCCTCGCCGAGCCTGAGATCTTCCTTCGTAATCTGGAATAAATGGCCACAAGGGCAAGGATATGTGTACGCCTGAATCTCTTCGTTCCACTCCATATCCTTTATCTCCACATCGTCGTACAACCCTTGCCGGAAGTTCAAAAACCTTTTCTTTTGTTTTCTTCTCTGGCAGATTTTAGGGCACACCGTATGTGAGCTACAGTGCTGCTTGAACTGTGATACACGTACTCTTTACAGATTACAAAAAAATAAAAATAAACAAAACTAAATTCAGTGCATGTACAGTTCATAAAAAGATACGTTTTCCATCGGGAAGATTATCCAAAATCCTCACTATGTTAACATAGATGAACGAAATATCCAAATAATATGAATATACATCAAATTTGGTTCACTGATGAATTTCATTTAAAAACAGAATGAAATGATTAGAAACATTAAAAAGAAGAATTAGATTTTCATCAGTGAACCAAATTTGATGTATATTCAAAAAAAAAAAAAAAAAAAAAAGAATTAGATTTTCTTAAGAGGAGAAATGTCGTTTAGTTGTGTGATGGCCAAAGTGGTTCCATTAGCACTCTATATATAGGAGATTAAGTATGTTAGGGTTAAAAAAATTAAATTAAATTTGCTGGTTGAATTTTTGAAAATAATCGAAAATAAATTAAATTTTATGGAGAAGATATAGGAGTATTTCCTAATATGTGATAAATTTAGTTACAAAATCTTAAAGATGATAAGAAAGTAAAAAAAGAAATTAATTATATATTTAATATTTTTTTTTGAAAATAAACAATAATTACATAAATGATTTATAGAATCCCTAATTTGGAATTAGATTAAATTTTTTCCGATGATTTTATCATTTAATAATTCTGATTTATTTTAATGAATTAATACTATTGAATAAAAAATCTAATAAACATGAAAAACAATAACATATATTTGGATATTTTGATATTAAATTTGATATAGATTTATTTGGGATATTATTCAGATTTAGTTTTAAATATATTGTTTTTATTTATATACACTTTTGTTCTTAATTAGTTTACAATCTAAAAAATCATGGAGCAATTGCAAAAATGCCATCGAAATTGAAGTCAATCCTGAAACTACCATTTTCCTTCTCCTTCGCTAATATATCCCCTAATAATCTGTGTATTTACGATAATGCCACCGTCAGACTTCTAATGAAGTCTGATATTTTTACCAAAAGACAAAAAAGCCTTTCAGATCTAACTTAATTACGAAATTGTCATCTTTTCCAATTCACCCAACCACCATTAACAACCAAATTTGAGCTCTTAATGCCTCACACAACCATTTTCGAGCCATCAAAACTCCATATTATAGTTGACAACCTTTTATTCTCTTATTTTCTCTCCAATTTCATCCAAAAACTCTTTAATTCACGTTTTAAAAATTTTAAAAATTTGGATCTCTTGCGATTTTGGTTATTCTTGCATAAAAATGGTTGAGTTTGTTGGGTATTGGTGTAACTACAAGTTTTGAGCGTTGGAGAAGGTAAAAATGAGCTCAAAACCAGATTTATGTGATTTTTCACAAGATCCCCCGATTTTCAGATTTGTTTCGCGATTTCAGACTTCCCATGAAGTCTGATGAAAAATTATGGTCAACGAGAGGGTAGTTTTGCAATTGACTTTCAATTGTCACACCTCCATAGAAGTCTGTGAAATTCCTTTGAAAACAAAAAAAATATACCAGACTTCACCAAGAAGTGTAAATAAGAAGAGGATAGTTTTGCAATTGATTCAAATTTGATTTTTTAGTCAGACTTCTGATGTAATCTGGCAAGAAATTGACTGATTCTTGACTTTTTGTCAGACGGAATCCGATGTGTGAAAATAATGAGGGGTAGAAACTGTAATTGACCCAAATTTTTAGTTGTTGACCAGAATAAGCGAAAAATCGCCAGACTTCTAAATATGTCTGAAAAATAAAGAAAAAAATATCAGATGGATATAGACATCTGAAATCCCAAACTTTTGTCAGACGGCTATAGACATCTGAAAAATCGAATTTTGGTCAACTTTGGATAAAAACCGAAAATGCGAAGTTTTTTTATTAGACTTCCCTTGCTGTCTGAAATTCTTGTTAGACAGCACAAGAAGTCTGAAAATGTTCAGAAATTTGACATTTCAAAATCAATTGCAAAACTACCCTCTACTTTTTGTCAGACTTCATGGAGAAGTCTTCTCAGACTTCATAAGCTATCTGACAAAAAGTTCAAAAATTTCCAAAGCAGACTGCGTACGCTGTCTGATAGATTTCAGACTGAATTCGCTGTCTGACACTTTGATTTCAATTGCAAAAATACCCTCTTTTTCAGGCTGCCATAGAAGTCTGGTTTTATTGCAATCAGACTTCTATAGACGTCTGAAATGTTAAAAACTTTTAAAATGCATTTATTGTATGTTTGTGATTAATTTCATTGATTTTAATTTTTATAAATGTGTGTTAGTTTTCTATGTTCCTTCTGCGTGAGTTTTACATTCATATATATGGTAATTATTTTTAAATCAATTTTTGAATAATATTGGCAATGTAGCTAATAGCATCAGACTTCGCAAAGAAGTCTGGCTTTTCCCAAAAGATCTCTAATGTGGTTTATACGTGTTTGTATATACAGATAATGGTCCAGTTACCTGTTAATTTTTGTGAATGAGTTGTGAGAGACCAGATTTGACATTTTGTGGTTGATAAGCTCAAAGGAGGGCGATTTATCACTTTGCGTGATTGTTCTACACATCAAGAACTTGTTGAGATGGTACAAGATGATTATATGCTCCACATTATACATGTTGGTTGTTTATTAAATGCTTTGATATAATTGAACTGATTACACCAAAGCATATCAAAGTATCAGCGAAGAAGCAGATTGGGATTATGATGAGCTACACAACCACTTGCAGAGCGTTTACAAGCTGATTTTTCCAATAAGATCGCTAATGTGATGATGAGAGAACGAACTTGACATTTGGACTTGTTAATTTTATAAACTTTTAGCTCATAAGAATCAGACAACAGTAGAGGTCTGACGACCAATTCACCACCACTTAAGGTTATTTTAGTTTGGCATATGTTGGTGTATGTAATCTAAGGAGTAATGTTTTCTTCCAAGGTTAAGGTGACCCATTTTCCGATGTTGTATACTTTCAATGAACAAAATTCCTTGTTGTTTTTAGTAGAGAAAAGTAAATTTATACAATTTTGTATTTTTCTACAAACATAGTAGACAAGGGGAACTTCCTTTCTTTGATTTGATCATCCAATAATCTAATACAACACAATGCGTTCAATAAGAAGACTAATAACCAGTAAAAATCTACAAAAACGAGAAAACACCTAATTTAGTATCAGATTTCAGACTTCAAAGTAGTCTAATATAAGACTTCATGTTGAATTTTCACTCTCAGTCTTCGATTGTAGTCTGATATTAGAATTTTGAGTGCTTTGTGTTCCTTGATCGCCATACACATCATGTTCCTCAGTTTTGTCTACCATATCTACAATATCAGTCCCACCATAGACATTCTTTGATATATGGTGAATCTCTTTGGAAATTACCTTTCTCTTCTTCTCCACCATTTAAAGAGTATCTTCAAGATTGCTCTTCTTATGTTTTCTTGTTTTGTCCAAAGCACCTTCAACATCTACATTAAATCAACCTATGTATTAGTTTGCATTAAGATTTATCAATCGAAAGTTCTGTTAATTAAGAGAAACTTGTAAGAAATAAAATTAACCTATGTAAGGGTTTTGTTCAGAAAAAGAGAAATTTTTTTTGTTTGGTTGTTGCATGGTATCATACTTCATATGCAGTCTGGGATGTAACTTCTGAATCGAGCGGGAAAAATTTTCCGCCTTTTTAAAAAAATTTCGTTTAAAATTTTCAAAAAGCTTCTAAATTTCAGACTTCATACGCAGTCTAAAGTTAGACTTCGAGAAGTCTAAATACTTGAACCAGATTTACCTAGAAGTCTGAGAAACCCTCAGACTTCGGTTGTAGTCTGATATTAGACTCTCAGAATTTCGTGTTCCTCGTACTACAGTGAAATTTTATGAGCCATTAACAGCATAAGAAGTCCCAACTCCAGCCTCTTTGGAGAGGCAGCTGGCTCAACCTTAAACCAAGCACCTGAAAAAGCAAAAACACAGAGCTCTTGCATTGTCTCTAAGAAATGGATAATAAAGGATTGTTTGAGCAAATCAAATTGTATAATCAAAAGTCTACGTCAAAATTCCCAATTAGTTCAGTTAAAAAACTTTTGAAAACACTAAATCAGAACAGATTCACTCACCTATTTCGCATCTCAAAGAGAATCAACTATGAATCATATACATAAAGAACTCAAATGAGAGAATAAGCTTGAGAACCTTTTTGGGTGAGAAATTTGAAAGAGGTTTTACAAAAGAGAGAGAAAGAGAGGTTGTAAAAGAAGGAAGAATGTGAATATTTTTTTTTCTGGCTGTTATACGTGTGTAAAAGATTAGGTTTAGATAAGAAGAGAGAAATTGGAGGAAAACTTTGCCGTCAGATTTTTAACAATTAAAAATTGTAAAATATCCAGTATCAGACTTCATATACAGTATGAGAAGGAACTTCTGAATTGAGCGGGAATTCTGAAATTTTCAGACAGAAATTTCCCGCCTTTTTGAAAAGTTTTCGTGTGAAAATTTTCAAAAACATTTAAATTTCAGACTTCATATGCAGTCTTAAATAAGATTTCATGACAAGTTTAAATACTTGAACCAAATCTGGAAGTCTGAGAAACCCTAAATCTAATAATTATTACTTAAATACCATCATATTATATAGAAAACTTATAATAAACATCAAACTCGTTTAAAATAGTCACAAACTAACTACTATAAGTAAATGTAACAATATGAATGAAAATTCACAAACTCTCAATCTAACCCTACAGATAAAACATGATATTCAACTTCATATGTGAAACATAGATCAAACTACATGGTGTTTTGAACCAAATATATCTTCAATGCTTAAATTTGATCAAAGTTTATGTTATTTTAATTTATATACATAAAAAATGCTTATACTTAATTTATGTATCAAAATTTATACCAAATTATTTTTTAAATTTAAATTTTCAACTTAAATACGTCTCAGACTTCTAAGAGAAGTCTGAGAAACCATAAAATTCAGACTTCGTCGTGACCCTAAACCTAATATTTATCACTTATAAGTGAAAATATTTAAACAAAACAACTAGAAAACATCAAATTCGCTAAATATATGCACATTATAACACATCTATACAAATTTAATATTTCAAATGTAAATTTGGTAAACCATGAATCTAACCCTAAAGTTATATGTAAGTTATATGTAAATGTTCCATTAGAAAGCATGTTTTGAGGTTTAGAAGTTACTCGACCTTACATATTGTTTAGTTTGACTCAATTTTACCAAATTTTAATTTATATACTATTAAATTGTTTATATTTAATTTTTGTATATAAATCTTTTGACAAAATATTTTTTTTATAGTTTTAAAATTTAAATTTACTAATTTATTTTGTATCAGACTTCTAGGAAAAGTCTGATAAAGTCATTTAGACTTCTATTAGAGTCTAACTAATCAAAAGTCTGACGCAGGTGAAGGTTATAATGGTAATTGCGGTTTCTGTTTTTTTTGTTTGGTCATAAGGGTTCCGCGGTAATTTCCCTAGGCCGAAAAACAAGTTTTGCATTTGATTCAATTTTGGGGGGTACACTTTTATTTAAAACCAATTTTGAGGGCATTTTTAGCAATTCCCCCAAAAATCATTGGCATTGATTGTAGTTAAATGAAAAACTAATGGCAAGTATTTGTGTTTCTGTTTTTATAATAAAATAGAATATTTTCACAAAAGCTTGGATATAAAGAAAGACTAGGTGATCGAACCGCACACATTTGCGGACATTATTCTGTTTGTTAGTTAATTTATGTGTATTTTTCAGTTAGTAGCAAGACAATACGTGATTTCAGTTTTTTTTCTGGTCGAGATGATATAAGATCTAATTCATCATTTTATATGCACATTGGAATTTTTATATTCGTTCGGATGCATAAAATAATAATTATATACACATACTAAAACACATTATAGCATTGTATGTAAATAATAGTTAGAAATAACCATATTGATAACATTCATGACAGCTTAGAACAAAACACATGTAATCAAACAAATAAGCATGAATATGACATTTTAGCATGTTAATGTCGTGATAGAAAAAAATTTTTAAACTCTGCAATTTTAGGAAGAGCACCGTTCATAATCACTTGAAAACAATCAACAACAAATATTGCAATCCAATATCAACATTTTGTTTTTAAAATCGGTGAATAATCGACACTAAAACAACCGATACAAACGTAAACAAACAGATTCACCCAAACCGAGTGTTGCTAAAAATAAGCTTAGCAAACCGCAAAATGCACACCATAATGTAGTCATCATTATCCTCAAAAGATTTTTGAAACTCTTTAGCCTTGTCGCCACCAAGTTCACAAAGCAACTGACACTTCCTGTTAGCAAAAAAATAATTACAACCTGATAAGACGAATACTTATACAAATATCTTTGATATTATAACAAATAAAGACTAACCTAACATCCACAAGATTAAAGGTTATGGGATCGCGAGAACAAGCAAGCAAATCATCCACTCGCCTAATTAAATCTTTACAAATAAGCAGACGAGAAATAAATGAGTTTGCTCGACCAAAAAGAAAAACAAATGACCAAAATACATATCCACCATACCTACAGAATGAATACCAAAATACCTACACTTATTGTAGGAATTATCTCAACATATGTTGTCCACTTCCACTTTATTTCGAATCGATAAGATTTCGGTTTAAAATCTCCACCGGCAAGAATTATGTTAAAATTATGATGAATTATAGAAAACCCTTCAACCAACACATCTAAGGATTGGTCAATAAAACATGGCAATCTATAGTGCCATGTATCTTAGTTCCCTGTAACATTACCTTTGCACTTTAGAACAACAAAACAAATGAACTATACAAATAGAAAAATCATTAAAGTAATACGAAAAACCTGCTCATTCATCAATATTAGACCGATTGTTCGTTTAACTCCCCAATTGGTAACATATATCCTCAATATTTTAACACGAATACTCTACTCACTGATGTTCGGAGTCATGGTAGATACATCAACAATCCTAGAAGAAGACTTTGAAACAATATGAAAATGATAAAAAAGAAACATGAAACCCTAATAACAAAAATTATGGGAATATATAACAACATACAGTCTCCAATATCTTAAACAGGCCGTCTACACAATATGTCAAGTGGGCTTACGTAAGATGGGCCTTGCTTATGATACGTGGTAGTTATTTTTTCACGTTTATCTAAATATCAATATAAAAATGCTATTCTATTGTTTGAACAATACATCTCACCGAATAGACAATTAATTGAGTAATATTGGATAATCTAATCACTGTAAACAAATGAGTGACTTGTGTAAGATGAATGATTTTGTCGAGGATTGTTTCACTTAATTTAGGAGTAAACATGTGAAATATTAGAAACTATTTGTAATTTAATTTTAAGTGTGATTTTATAAAAGTGAAATTAAAAATAATAAACAAAAATGGAGAAATATTTAAATATAATATTATTGAAAACAAACACAACAATTATTGGAATTAAGCACCTAAATATCTGATTAAAATAAATGAAATAGGTTAGGGATTTTTCATATTTTCAAGAACAAACCATGCATCTCGGAATGTGTCATAAACAACATCATTAATTGTCCTTAGATTCAAATAGCCACATGGTCCCCTTGTTACATCCAATAGACGGTGTAAGTAGTATAATTCTCCAATTTCTTCTGCATATACTGGTAAACCACATAAACGCGATTTAACTTGTATGCGGGGTTTCCATTCATGCCTTTTTTGATCCCAAATAAATTGAATTGTTATTTCTGAATATAGAAGATGTCTTACTTGAAGATAAATTTTATTGCATTTCATCCATGCCCTAAATTTATCTTCTTTTTGTTGATATTCCAAACCGACATCATCGTGAAAACAATTTGTGGAGAAAGAAGAACAATAGGCAAAATTTCCATAAGATCAATTAGACGTCCGAAATTACCTGATACAAATTTAGATTTGTTAATGCAAAGAGTCAAAAAATGTAAACCAAAATCGAAATGTATAGAATACTAAAAAAAACCTAAGATGCTAAAGATTTTCCAAAATACCTACTTCCATTAGCGACTCCAAATAGCAATGAAACTGTTCAGAAGACAATATCAAAATATATAGTACTATGATATTAGAGTTTCTTAAACACAATTAATTTTTTTTTCTTGCTTTTAGCTAATATCGGCCACATTGATTATATCAATACTATAGTTATATAAATTAGAAGGATTCAGTTAGTATAATATCTACTATATTAATGACTAGAATATCTCATTAGTTTCCTAATTAATCTCCATTGGTTCCTTTTATATAGTAGAATTCTATTATATTTTTATTTACATTTAGTAACTACTTCCGTATTTCAAGTCATAAATATTTTCGTATTTTGTAAACCGCGATCGTATTCCGTACTAAATAAAGATATATCATAACAATTAATTTTGAATAATTATGTGTTTAAAACTAATAAATAAAAACATTACTCTTATCGCAGCAGACATTATTCTATTGTTAGTTAGTTTATGTGTATTTGTTGGTTAGTGGCAGGACAATACGTGATGTAGGTTTAATTCACTTTGCTGATGTGCACAAAAAGATATATGTTTAATTCACGTTTTATATGCACATCCGAATGTAATTACATTTAGATGCATAATTCACATATATTTATACACATCTGAATGTTATGCACATTCAAAATGAATAAAATCCTAAAATAAACAGCAAAACAATTTCCTTTAAATGAAACAAACCATAATTATTTTTTTCAAATGTATAGACGAATAAAACATTAGTCTCTAATCTAAAAAAACCACTTAATGTTATTGAACACTTCCGTGAAATCAACATTATTTGTTCTCTTCAATGGTTTTCTTTCTTTATCTGTGATCAATATCTTTAGACCGGTTCTGGAAGTTACTCTTGAAACGGCAACATACAACTGACCATGAGTAAAAACAGGTCTTGGAAGATACAAAACAATTTTCTTTAGTGTTTGTCCTTGAATTTTGTTTATAGTCATTGCAAAGGTAAGAGCCATGGAAAACTGCATACGCAGCATTCTGAAAAGAAATCTTGCCTCAGGCGGTATGACAAACATCTTATGGAGTGCAAATTTACGACCAACCCTAGATCCAGTTATTATTCTAGCCTCCATAATTTTATTGCCCAATTGAGTAACTTGTAACCTAGTGGCATTGCATAAACCATTCCTCTGATCAATGTTCCTAAGTAACATAATAGGAGCACTAACCTTTAATTTCAAACCATGGTTTGGCAGTCCAGATAGCTTGATGCTTTTCAGAAATTCCTAGGACTATAGCGTATCATCGTTATCAAACAAACATAGATTTCAATGTCCATATATTACAATAATAAAAATTTAAAAGATAAATATGTATAGATTGGATAAAACATTATCAAATATAAAAATAAACAGAATACCTTGTAATGATTCAAGCATATAGTCATTCATACTATCAACATCTTGGTTGGTTGGACTCAAAATTACTCTTCTTTGAAAAAACTTTGGGTAGGACTGAACCACATAAGAATCTCCATATACTCTTTAACAATTGTATTGATAGGTTCTGCAAAATCAGATATGAGCAAATCTTATGGAATATCTATCTCAAAATATTCATCATTTCCACAGTACCAACAAATTCAGAGCAGCCATAACAGTCTAGCAGCAATAACAGTCTGCTCTCTTTCACCATTAGTTATCACTGGTAAAATCTGTAATAAGTTTAGCTAACTTGACCAACTTTGTTTGATTTGTTCCAGGTTTTAGAGGAGAACACATCGTCCCTTCATTTAGTTGAATAGGGATCCCAAACCTAGAATGAGCCGTTCTACCACCTTTTAGTTACAAATCAGCAATACCACTGGATGCAACATTTAATAATATCTCACCCATAGATCGAATAGTCACTCCAAGAACACTCCACAGAAACGTTTTCCCTGTTCCTCCAAATCCATAAACGAAAACATACCACCAGTTCCATTGTCAACTGCGGTCATAATCTCGTTATAAACACCTCTTTGTTCTTCCGTAAGTTTGGGCGGATCTCTATCAAAGTCAGATTTCAGCTCATCACGATCATATGATAACTCTTCTGTTATCAACATGTTCTTATCCCAAGCCACTACGCTCATATCGGGTTTTGGCATATTCTTAATTTGATTTAGTGAACTCCCACTTCTATGCATAAGCATTTCTATTTCCATTAATGCATGATTCTTGATTTGTTGTTCGGTCATGGTATAATCTAAATTATACGAAAATAAAAGTATAAGACATTAAATAAATTTATATGAAAACTATTTTCGATAATACTCCTTAATATGGTTTTACTTACATGGATCTTTTCTTATGGCTTTTTGTTTGATTAATATATTGTCCGATAAGTATTCCCATGTTTTATTCCAGAGTTCTTGTGCATTTTGAACAGTGTTGGTTAGAAGCATCAGAACAAATGATTCCCGCACATACGTACTGCTACCCTATTGAGCTGCTTCTTTTATAGATTCAACATATATAGTATCATCATCAAGCAAATCCAACGCTTCACAAACTAATTTGTACTCAGGATAAACAACACCATTAACCTTCTTGATATCATCATAACATGATGGACGTGGTATGATGTTAGGAAAAACCCTCAAATAATATGCATTTTTTTTGGGGGGGGGGGCGTAGGTTAGCCTTCTCATTGCAAAACCTTTTTGCCGAACTTTCAATTCTCTAATCTTTAAAACCCAAACATGTTAGGTTGGAAAATCTGCCTAAGTCATCTTTTTCGCATTGGGATTCTTTTTGTAATAGTCCATGAAAGCCAGAAACATAGATCTACCAACCGATGGTCGATTAAAAACGTCATCCACATCGTCATCTTCCTCGTAGAGCAATGGATGTTCACCTTCGAGATGAAACGAAAGTTTCTCTACTGCCGTAGTTCGGAAATTAGTATTGAACGCAATAATTCTCCATATAGCCTCGTAGGAAGATATATACCTGGATAATGTGAAATTATTTGCAATCGAAATTATGTATAAGATTCGGACTATACGACACAATCACATTAATAAAACAAACAACAATAGCTTTATTTGGTTTAAATACATAAAGTTGGTATACTCTTTAATTTCATCTTTGACTTGATCCTTATCAGCAACGTTACCATCACCATCTTCGTTTCTTAAAGATGCTCTTACATAGTCTGGACCCTTGTGAATATATTTGAAGAGGTATTTGACAGCTCGGGTTTGGCAACACCATTCAACGTTGATATGAGTTCGATAACGTTTGGATAGAGTCCTGTTATATGGTAACACATATGAATTGTCAAAGTTAAACCATCGTTTTGTTACAAACCTCGTACTGTCCTCTCTACGTCTGTATATAGGAAACCCCACTACATAAACGTGAGTTATATCAATAAAAGGTTTTGGAAAGAACTTTGTACACTTCTCATCTGGCATGCATGGACTACCTTTATTGTGAGGGCCACATGGACCATGCATCATCATATCCGCAACAACCTCATACAAATCAGGATCATCCTCTTTATCAGAAATTTCCGCACTGATGAACTTATCTATATCATCACCCGTTGGTAGCTTAGAATCGGGATGTAGAAAAACAATCAGATGAACATGTGGAAGTCCTCTCTTTTACCACTATATTGTCTACATAGCTGCATATATATATATATATATATATAAATAGATTTAAACTTTCAGACTAATAATTGAAATAGTTCTAAATTACGTTCGTAAAATATTAATATACTAATAAAAATAATATTATTTAATCCATATTGAAATAAAGATTTTTTTACCTGAATTAACTTTCCCAAATGTCTTATTCTTTGTCAAATCTTCAACTGAACTGTCGAGTTTCAATTTGAATACTCTACAAAATACTTCAGTTCTATCTTTTGGTTTTAAACCAATCTTCTCAAGGAATCATGTAATTTCATGCCACTTTGGGTTGCATGTAATCGTTATGAAAGATATGGAAAACCAAAATACTTGCATGTAGCCATTGCATCAAGATAATTTTGCATCATATACCTTGGACCACCAACAAATGAAGCTGACAAATGTACTTTTGTTCCTTGGTTAGACAATTCTGAATCTCCTTTCGACGAAGAATCTTTTAATTTATCGTAATTATCAACTCGGAGTATTTTCTGATTCTGCCATAAAAACCTCAATCGATTTGTCTCAATCGTGGTGTAAACATCAACCAAAATCTGCTGAAATAATTTTTCAGACATGAGAATAGTAGGAGATTCATTACGCCTTTCAAAAATTTGAAATGCAAAAAATTCTGGCATGGTGATCTTTGTTCTCGTTCTTCCGTTTGTGTCAACAAAGCCAATGTCTATGCCTAGCCTGAACTATTTTTAACAATTAAAATAATAAAGTAAAGAATAAACCATGACAATCATATAATAGTTCAACCATCGAGGCACATTACTAACCTGAAACCGTTTTCGCCGTATGGAAATAACAAAGGATATTGCAATGGCAAATATGCAGGATGCAATTCACTTATTATATGCATTTTGCCTGATTTACTTTGAATAATAACATTGCGCGGCTCCATGTTTATTTGAAAATTCCCCCCGTATTAATCCAGCCGCCTCGTTTGTAGTAGGTAGATTATGGGTCCGACCATCTTTATCTCTTCTGCTTGGAATTCTAAGTTTTATACTTTCCCTGTTCTTTGTGAAGTCCATTCGATCTCTTGCTGGTCTAAAAGCACCAACGTGAGGATTATGTTTATCCAACATTTTCTTGATCAAATCCACTATATTGGTCGAATTTTTTCAACTGACACAGTCCTCCTGAAAAAATTAAACACCATGTATACATAAACAAAATAAAAACATCTATGTAAAATATAAGTGAATATGTTACCCGTAAGTCTTTATCCTATTATTGGTCTCATTATGGAAATCATGAATATAGAGTTGCAAAAAAGTTAGATCTTGATCAGGATCTGGTAACATATCTCCTATGTACGGTAGTTTTCACCTTGTAGCTGAAACAGGTAAAGTCCTTTCTCATTGTTCAATTTGTTGTTCACTTTCCCGCCAAGTGATGTGAATGAAAACATCATATTATAAGCTATAATAATCTCCCAAAAATTCTTGCTATCATCATCCCCATTATACAACAATGCAAGCAATGTAGATGGAGGTGTTTTAAGAAGAGGAATCTTAACTTTTCCATGTTTACAACACATTGAGAAAACCGGACGCGCTTTCGGTCCTCTTTTGTTTATACGCTCACCAAGCCACATGTAAACACTGCAATGAGTATACGTGTATGAAGGATCTCCATGGTCCTTGTATCCTAATGTCATATATTTTCAAAACTTAGTCAAGCTATAGTTAGATGGAAAATAATTGTCAATGAATAACATAAGCAATTAAAATAATACCATTTTGCGCAATTTCGGGCTTAACACTCATGGATGCCATATGCATCTTTTTAAACCTTTCCAAAGCATTTTTATTAATTTCTGTCATTTTACTTTCTTGTAGGATATGATCCACTGTGTGATCATTTTCAACATTGTAATCATGATTTGAAGTCGTGGTACTAGCATCAAACTGATCGTCCAAATCTGTAAATATAAAGATTAAACATCATTGATTAAAATGTTAATTGAACAACTTGTAAACTAATTCAATATATTCGTAATTATTACTTTCATTGTTTGATTCTTCTTTGTGTTCTGAAACGGTTTTCTACAAATGCAACTAAATCATCTTCACGTGCAAAGGAGATCAGGGTATTTGTAGAAAATTAGCTCCAACATGAAGTTTTATAAAATTAACATCGATTATATAAAGAAATTGTATAGAAATATCAATAAAACAACATATTTTACTATTTAATGTTGAAACTAATATAGTGATAAATAGGTTTGAAATAATCCTTATTTAAACAATAAAATTTTAAAACGCTAACGAACCTCCCTTTTGAGGTTTTTCCGTGTTTTTCTTACATTTGTTGGAGTTCGAGTATTTACAAAACTTTATGTAAAATGTACCCTTGTATTATGTACTGTGCTTGAATCTGTAGATAACAAAGCGAAAATTAAATGTATACATTTTTGTAAGCACAAAATAAAATATATAATGTATGCAAATTTATATTTTATAAATAACTAAACGAACCTGAATCCTAAGAGAAAACACGACCAAATCGCTTCTGTTTTATAATGTTCATCCTAGAGATCTGAGGACTGTTAAGTACGTTTGTGACATCCATAAAAGGAGTTTTTTGGACTGGCCTTCCACCTGATAGTAAAGAAAAATGTGACAAAGTAAAATCTATGTACATATAAACACTAAAGAGCAATAATATACTTAACTTACATTTCCGTAATGGAGGTGGTGGAGGATTGTTTGTAATATTCATGAATTGAACCTTATTTTGTGAACTAGTCACACAACTACTTGAAGAACTTCCAATTTTGTTATTAGTTTGTTTTATTTGCCTTCCAGCTAAGTAATATAGGAGATTAAACAACATTTAGAGGTTATCAAAGACAAAATCGAATTTATAGTTACAAAGATTCACAATTTAATTAACTTACGTTTCCGTAATGGGGGTTGTGGAAGAATATATTCTTTTTCCAACCCAAACAGTAATGAATTCTTACGCTTCATTGCTAATCTTGACGTTTAAAAGAAAAAAACGACTGTAACAGAAAATACTATATTCATATGGTGTTAGAGAGACGGTTAATAAGCCGCATCATCAAAATCTTTACAGCTAAGTTCGATAAGCCATACCGTAAATATATGAGCACAACGATGAGTAAATATCAATGTCAGACTTTCACCTAGAACTAAATAATTTGATTTCAAAGAAAACAAAAAATCCGAATATGGAAAATAAAAACTTCATTAGAAAACAACTATTCACGTAGTAACATCGATAGATTTTTATGTGAACTATGATAGGAAGAAGACTTCGCATATAATATGCGTTTGGGAAATAGTTAGGGTTTAAATTTTGTATATTTTCTTTATATTAACTGCCCACGGTTCGTAGATTTAGTATATATTGTGGAATCTTCGTAAACTGTATTTAGATACTGTAATCATATATTCTTATCGAAAGAGTTTTTTTTTACAAATAACCACTTTTATCTATTTCCAAAATTTAATTAGATAATCGTAGATGATAAATTTAATTAATTTATATGGTTTTAGTCAAATAAATAGTATTGTAATCCACGTGTTTTGCTTGGTGGTTAGTTGTTTTTATAAGATCTATACATATCAAAAGAATAATTATAAGTAACAAGCCATTAAACATCTGTAAACAAAAAACTTCTATCTACTTCTAACATTTATATACAGATGCCAAGTCCTTCCAAACGAAATACATCAGAAGAGATATTCATTGTCCAAAATGTGATCCAGTTGCTTTGGTGAAAGGAGCCCTACAAGCAAAATAAATATTTCAGAGTTTAGTAAATAACAACAGTTGGTTTTAAAAATAATATAAATGTTTTGCTAATATACCACTGCTTATAATCTTTTACATCTTCAATATCTGGATCAAATTCAAGTTGTGAAATCGCCACAGAATCGTGGATATATGGAGCACCTAAATTCATAAACAATAATTAAAATTAGTAAATTTAGTACATTGCAAATCTATAGCAAAATTAGAACTAAATTTTTAAATTTACTGAAAACCAAGCTTTACATACCCTCACTATAGTTTACACGCCAAAATCTAAGCACAGAAACGGTTTCATAGTCACTAATTGAATACCAGTAATCATGAAACTGGACTAACAATTTTCCTGATGCTATGCATTTTATTGATGTCACACTATAGAAAATTAGGATTATAATATAAGTATTTCAATATGAATCTATACATATAAATATTTATACTAAAACATAGTATCAAAAAACATTTTCAACTTACTCTATCTCTCTGATACGGAAGTCAGTTGTTTTGTCGTAATTGTTTCGGCCATGCCCTGTACTTTACATTTCCACAACATGACAGATTACTCCAATCAAATCTAAAAAACAGAGAAGCCAAAAGAAATAAATTTTTAGACGCGAAAATAGTTTAAATAATATACAAAATCTGAACATTCATATGAAATCATATTACCAATGGTGTACGCTGGAGAATGTAAGAAATCCCTAATACTCCACATGCCAACAAAATGATAAAAAGGATTCAAACTTATTGTTTCTCAATTTGTAATGAGCGTGTTCTCGCTCATAAAGATCTTATCCCTACTGATAGTGTTTCTAACATCACTTTTACTATACATTTGAATAACTTAGAATTTTTCTATATATTTTCAATCGCAAACTTGAAGATGCCACAAGTCTAGGATTCCAAACAATCTGCATGGGATATCTGATTGGATCTAAAAACCCCACATATGAGAAGTTATGCTCGTCTCTTTTTCTTGTTACTATTTTGAAAGAACAAAGAGATTGAAATTTTGATACAATAATCTTACCAATTCATCACATAAGATCACATGGCATGTTTCACCATGGAAAGAAGAATTTGTAAACCATCTTCTTACCGTTTTCACACGAACTCGCCAATTGGCTATTGAGTTATCAACTTGCGATAACAATGAAAAAACTTCCATTTTTAAGGTATGCGGAATATGGTAGATGTTTAAGGAGAGAGATTATTTGGAATTAGTCCAAAGGGCCAAAAAGGCATATATACATATAAAGAGAAAAAAAAATGTTATATTTGAAAATAATTAATAGCGGAGCAACCGTTTTAAATCACAATATACAAATATAAAACTTTTAAACACTTATGATTTTATATATAAGGGATTGTAGCATATATGAGTTTTCAAATAACTATTATTGTAGATTACAAAATCTATGAATACATTGTAATATCTTTCAATTTAAACATTTTTGTTTTGTTTTAAGAAGATTTTTATTATGAAGTTGGTTTTATTGTTCGTTGTTTTTTTGTTAATCATGATAAATAATAAATCTATCTTCAACCGACACCACAATTTAATATTTCTTAATCCGTGTGCAATATTAAACCTAAAAAGTCATCTGAAGTGGAGGCTAAGAATGGGGTCATGATGACCTATATTTTCAAATCAAGTCATAATAAATTATATAGGAAGTTGAGAACCCAAAAGATCTACTGAAGATCATAGAAAGAGAGAATCATGCTTGAAAATATAATTGTTTCGATTTTTTTGGCTATAATTGTCTGTCACATCAATACTATTAAAAAATTAGAGTCAAAAGAAAATTAACCTTTAATTCATATGTTTATTACAACTTATGCCATTGCATATTAATGATTTAATTAAATTTCATTAAGGGTAATTAGGGAATATAACAATATTTCTACAATCCATGTTTCCAAACAAGACAATTATTAAACATGTAGCCAAACAACCAAAATATAATGGGTCCTACTTTCCTAATTAATTAAAATCAAAACAAATTAATTGATAAATATAATTAATAATTTATACATCAACTATTATATATATAAATTAATATTCTCTAATTTATGATTTAATTCAAAATATATTTATAATATATCGTAATATCTTTTTATTTTGTTTCAAATATATATTACGATTGATGTTTTTACGATTGTACTTTTTAGCAGGTTTTTCCATCAAACTGAAAAATATATAAATAACTAAACGGGTTAAAAAATTAATTAGCTAATTTCGATTATAAATTTTCTAAAAAAAATTCCTCATGAGTTTAAAATATATATATATATATATAGTAAATAATTTCAGTTCATATATTTTAAACTTAATAAAATATTAAAATAATTTCATATTTATATTATTCAAATATTTGAAGCATCAAATTATGATTTATGTTTGAATGAAGTTTTTAATGGGTTGTTCCATCAAATTTGCAAATTATATATACGACTACAACATGTGTTTTATAAAATAATATTTTAGATAAATATAATAACAATTAAACATATACTACATAACTTTTACAATAGTTGTTTTCATATATATATATATATATATATATATATATATATTTTTTTTCCAAACCATGATCTTACGATACAACACATATTAAAACATATAATGTGAAATCGTTATTTTAATCTCTTAATCCTTACGATATATCTCCTCCAAATAACACATAATTCATTTTAAAAGAAAATTAAATTGCTAACTCATTGTTTATAATGTTGGTTAAACAATTATAATCAAAATTAGATTACATAATTAAAAATCTAAACTACTATTAACAAAATGAATAAAAAGTAAAATTTGTAAAAAAAATTAAACCCGCACTTTCTAAGTGCGGGTCAAAATCTAGTTTATATGCAAGAGTTTAACTTTATCTTAATATCAAAAATTGAAAGACAAAACATAGAGAAGGAATGTCTTGAAAATCTTGAATAACCAAAAATATTAAATGATATTTTCTGTCTTAGACATTTGGAAAAGTTATTTATTATAATGTGTTCATTTCTAGTAAATCTTATATTTGCTGGTTATGTAAAGTTCGATTTTGTATATTTTCTATTAAAACATTACCTTAGATGCGTAAAATCTCTTAGATTTTTTCATTGTAGTACCATTCTCCATTTTGTTGTTTCCATAAATTTTAGTCTAATTAGTTTTTATCCAAACATGGAACATGAATTGTGAATAATGTTGGTAAATAATCTTTGAAATACTAATAGTGGATCTTTCTAATGATGTTTTCATAAACATTACTTCAAAGTCGACATAACCCTAATTTTGTTTATGTTAGTCTTTTAAGAAAAATGACATGTAACTAAAAGGAATAATAAAAATATAGTAAATTTTATAAACATCAACACAACCCTCTTTTTATGCCACATACATCTCTTTGTGTGGTAAGAAAAGTTTCAATAGGCTCAAGCTCATCCATCATGTCTTCAACTTCAGGTAAAGGAGGGTTGAGTAGAATATCAGACAATACATCTTGTGTCTCTACTTTAACATCTGAAGTATCACCTGACAAATTAGTAAACTTCTAAACCTCTTAGTAAGAGAAATATGATACATTTCCCCCGATATGAAAACTTACCTCCGAAACAGTTTATCTTCCAAAATTTCAAAACATAGATAACATCTTCACGTTTAGAAGCTACTAATCGATTTGTGAAATCATGGGCGTGAGTACCTAAAACTATATGTCTTAGCTGGTTACTCCTACAAAATGTAAGCGAAACTAAATCAGAACTATTATTTGCATATTATACAGAGAACAACTACTCTATAACCTAATAATTGAAACTACCGTGAGTCTTTGATATGAAATATTCTCTTTGATGCTGCAGGGTTATCAACTTCTAAATGCATGAGTCCTGAACTGAACATCAGACCCATTACATCTGCAAAATGCATGAATATGTTAAAATAGTAAACAATCAAAATAAAAATATTATATACTAAAAACATCTGACATCCATACTAGCAGAAATATTAGCCGGAGCCGAGTAATCTTGGACTTCTTTGATAGTTAAGAAATAAAAAATGCCTATCATTAATGGCACTAGTTTTTCGGATGCTCTATCCAAAACTTATACATAGAATGTATTCAGACTTCGGTGCCCAAAATCTGGAAGAATCATAGGCAACCTTGACACATTGTATGTCAATTCACTTCTCTTCTTCTCCTTCTAACCCTTTATAGTCGAAAGTATATTCTGGGGCAATAACCAATTCCATCTTTGTAGCCTAAATCTATAGATATAAGAACTTAATATTCACTACTTATAATTTATAGAAACCAAATCTTCTGTTTTCACTTACCATTTCATTAGCGATAATAAAATTTTGGTAGAACCCTTGCCCATGTACGTAATACTCATATTCCCTTAGCATTTTAACCTTAAAATGCCTATCATCTGGTGATCGGTTAACCTCTGAAAGAAGATTGATTAGGTTCATAGTTTTGTTTGGTTAGATTCGTAAATTTTAAAAACGGTTTTGGATTCTTTTAGAGAACAGAAATGTGCTTTTTTGTTTGATGAATATAGGAAATTCAAGAGACCTTAACTAAACTTAAAAGACACTTCTTTAAAACAACGCCTTGAAAAACCGCCTTCAATATCCTTAGTGTAATGATATATGCATTGAATAAACACGCTATCTGTAAAACATTTCAGTCATTATTATCTTTTCCTAAATGATGATAAGAAAGTGAACATATAAACTAAAGGATCATTTATTCCTATTAAATTTTACATACCAACAGACATGCAAATAATAAAGGAGTAGATATATTGATAACCGTAAATCTATATTTTAAATAAAAATCAAAACACAATAATGTATGTGCTTCATATCCTGGTCTACCCATTTTATTTAGCGTAATAATGCAATACAAAAATTTATTTATAAAAAACAGAAAGCAATGGAAGTATTGATAATGATAAAACAATATAAAATCAAATTCTTTTATGTTTATGCTTCTCTTTTGCGCTTGCTTTCATTCTTTTCTTGTTTTTCATCTTCCACTAAATCATATCTCTTATAGGACACATAATATTGTATGACCAAAAGTAATACACTCCGTGCGATGACTTCGTCTTCGGTGACTACAATTTAATAAAATATACACATAAGACTTATTTCATAAAAATCAATAATTTGTTAAGTAATATAAATCGGATTACTTACATTAATGATATTCCACTCTCGAATATCTCTCTTCCATACAAATTTATTTTCGAAACGATTAATGAGATTGTTTGACACAGAAGAATATTCTCCATGACTTAACTTTGAATTTGGTATCTACAAATTCAATACAATATGCACATATGCACTTGCTGTTAGAATTAACATGGAAAAATAATGTTTATTCAAAATATTAAACGTCTGGATACTTACATTAAGGAGATTCCATTCTTCAAATTTTGAGAGTGTCATCTTGTCTAGAACGTGTTGGTAGTTTGGAGATTCTATCCGTTAAACAGAATTCGCATAATCATTGAGGTTCAAATTCATATCTATTTTTTTACAATGTTAATGATAGGAAATCATTACGTTCTCGTAATGCTTGGTATGGAACAATTATGCAAATTTACACATACCACAATACAAACCGATCACCATGTGTGTGTTTTAGAAGGTGGTAGAGGCTCTATTTATAGAGATATTTCGTGTTAGGGTTGAACTAAATAAATGAAATCTTCTGCTGGAAGATTGGTATATGCCAATAGTTTTTTTTCCAAAGATCAAACTATAAAGATTTTCAATAGGATATTGCGATAAGTTTTAGGAAACTTCCAATAATCTTAACAATTTATAACTAATAAAACTTCCAATATACTTAACAATTTATATTGTTAAGATATTGAGATGATTTGTTGAAAAAATAATAAATGGTAATTCGCAATTGTTAAGATTTAATTGAAATGTTTACGATTCGTTGAATAGTTTTATTATTATAAAATTGCGTCTTTAAACAAATGTTAAATGTATAAGTTAACAAAATTATACATTAATGATTCGCATATTCTCATATCGATATTTTCATATCGATATTCTCATAGACATTTATTTTTTTAAAGGGGAAAATGTCAAAAAAAGAACGAACTTTTCCAAAAACGCTAAAAAAGCTCGTCAAAAGTTGTGGTATAATAAAAGCTCGAATTTTTATTGACTTTTTCATAAAATCGAAAGTTTGCATTGATTAAGCTATTTTGGACCCACCGTTAAATCAACACTAACGGTGTTAAGATTCCATTTGAATTTTTGGTTAACCCAAAACGACGTAATTTTGAAATTTTTGAAAAACAAAAAAGATTGCAAATGCTAGGTTTGAACCCATGACCTCTATGACAATATTAAGCTCTTTCACCACTATGACACATAAACTATTGTAAGTATAACAAACATATAAATATGTATATTATAACGTTAGATTAAAAATATATTTATAAATCTAGAAATTATTTTTATATATTAAAATATATTTAAAACGCTGTTATATTAAAACTGTATTAGAAAGAAAAAAATTGGATTGATAATTTTATTTTCAGTTTTTAAAAATATTTTATTCAAAACTGTACGAATGTTGAAATGTTTTATTAATACAGTTTTAGAATTCGATTTGTAAAACTTTTAAAAATTTATTTAAACTTTTCTCATTTTTAAAAATACAGTTTTAAAATTTTAATATAATTCTAATACGTTTTAATGTAACAGCGTTTTAAAAATTTCCCAAAATTTTTATTTTTTTTCATTTTTAAGAATATAAGAAATTTAAATGTGTATGGTTATTAATAAAATATTTCAAAATTCATAAAATTTTGAACAAAATATTTTTAAAAAACTGAAAATAAAATTATCAATCGATTTTTTTTTCTAATACAGTTTTAATATAACAGCGTTTTAAAAATATTTTTATATATAAAAACGGTTTCTAGAGTTATAAATATATTTTAGGGTCCGACGTTATAGTATACATATTCATATGTTTGTCATTGTTCCAATAGTTTATGTGGCATAGTGGTAAAAGAGCTTGATATCGTCTGGTCATGAGTTCAAACCTAGCATTTGCAATCTTTTAAAATTTTCAAAAATTTGAAAACTACGTCGTTTTGGGTTAACAAAAAATTCAAATGGAATCTTAACACCGTCAGTGTTGATTTAACGGCGGGTCCAAAATAGCTTAGTCAATGCAAACTTTTGAGTTTATGAAAAAATCAATAAAAGTTCGAGCTTTTATTATACCATAACTTTTGATGAGCTTTTTTTTTAGCATTTTTGGAAAAATTCGTTCTTTTTTTGACATTTTTCTCATTTTTAAATGTATTTTGACCTTTGCCAAATTGGGTTGTCCAAGATTTTATATGATTTCTAAATATATTAATCTATTTAAGGGATTCTGATACTGATAAAGAAAGTTGTAACATTACTTGATATATATAGGTTTATTATAAAAAACATAAAAAGGATCACCTGATACTAAGCCAAAATATATAAAAGTTTTAAAAGTCTACTAATTTCATTTAATAATTTAGAAGATGAAATGCTCAGGAACCGAATTTGGAAAGCTACAAAAAGAGAAACACATGTATTACTCCTCGAGGTATAAATCAAGATCGGTACATGAATTCAATGTTTTATTAACACAACCTGTTGAAGAATTGAACAAAGTTAGGATTGTTAGTTTGATCATAGACAATATTTGAAAGCTCTTATTCTCCTTTAAGCCATAAAACCTAAGTTAATACAACCAAGAAAAAACTTCATAAAAATTAAATAGAATGCAGAAATTGCGATACGAATCAATCATAAACCAAAACATTTAACACACAATACAATAATTTTCATCTAATGACACACAAAATTTTCAATGCTTACCCCCTTCATGTCTAATGAAGAAACATCTAAGAATCAAAAAGACATGTCTATCCGCATCATTCAAAAACCTTTTTATGAACTCCTCACCATCTTTTCCAATGAATAAGCACTGAAGACTCCGGAGGCTAGTGAACAAGAAATTAGTATCTATTATTAGAAACAAACAACAAAACAACTCTACAAAATATATGATTAAGATCAGCTCACTTTATGTCGCGAATGGTAAACTGCAACTTTGAACCTGACCAATAATTTTGGAGATTACCAACACGGGTTACAACACATGGAACATCTATAGTGAAAATATCAATTAGAAAACAAATGATAATAACATAATTACAATCGTAGCACAAAAAAAATTGTTTTAAGTTACCTTTAGGATAAGGATCATAAACCCTTCGATCTAATATATCCGGAATCGATATGCAAACCATACCACGAACATCTGGAATACTATGGTAAGTCACACAGAAATATGTCTCTAATGTGAAAACCAGCTTGAAGTTGTGAGGAGTCAAGGAAAGATATTGTGGTGAAAGAACAATTTGAGCATTTGTGAAGTTAAACCAACGTCCCTCAAACCAAGTTGACCAATTGAATTTATCAACATCAGAAGAATGAAAAGTTGCCTCTATCTTGGTACCCTCAATAAAATATAAATGAAAAGCTCAATTAAACATGCAAGAATAAAAAAGGCAACTCATGACAATGAGAAGAGATATTACCTCTTCATAGTAAAATCATTGACATTTTAGGATTTCCAATGGAAGAAACACACATCCATATACGTAGGAGGAAAACTTTAAGATCCACCAGTGATGCGACATTGTTGTTGATCTGAGAAACCCATCAAATAACTTTAAGAAGAGACATGGTTGATTCTCGCTATTTTTTTTCACAAAATCTTTTAAGCAAGTTATTTTATCATAAACAATAGAATATGAATAGTCTAGGGCAGAACCTTTATAGTTTCTAAAAGTTATGAGCAAAAGGTATAACGATTAAAAGAGACAACCATTGGTTTGGCTAATATGTTTGGGCTTTAACAGCTAGTGATTCCTTTTGTTATTTTATTATTACTTGAACCATGATTTAAACATTGAAATCAATATCTATTCGTTTTGCTTGATATAAAATAAATCTGGAAAATAAAAAACAACATAATATTAAATTGAAAAATGATAATGATAGGACTATAGGCTAGTTAGGACAAACGGGACATGTGAGATAAACTAAGAATCACCGAGCTTCTTCCCTCATGAGCCTTTGAATAAAACAAAATGAAAAACCCAAAATCATAAATACATTTTACATCAAAAACAAGAAAATAATAGGAATGATATCGGATCATTTGATTAAACTTATATTACTACCATGTCCTGAAAAAAATTAGAGAGTATTCACCAAAAGAGTATTTAATCGGGCTTTATTGGGACTATCGGGAATGAAACTCATATGGTACTCAAAAGAGTATTTACCAAATAAATTGTTTACCACCAAATCCATGTATATAGTAATAGACAACACTTATTCGGACTATATGCTCATTGGGACAATCGGAACATGTGATGTGAATTAACAACGTCTTGGCAACAACCATCAATTGGACTTTTAGATCTCAACTATAAATTCACACTCCTTTTTATAGAAATTCTAAAACGTTTGTTACTTCTTGTAAAAATGGAAGATGCAAATGATTATGTTTCTGTGCCACAAAGCTCACCTTATATAGGATTAAGAAACTTCTCTCGAAAGATTGGTATATGCCATAAATTTTTTTTTTTCAAATTCGAACTAATAAAATATTGTGAAAGATATTGTGCTTTTTTGGAAAGTGAATTAATTAAATGAATATAAATCGACTTGATGGCATTCATGTATTAAGTTCAACTCCAAACCCTTAAGTTATTTTTTGACTTGCAGTGTCACCATTCCACATCAACATTATCCTCTGTCGCATGTCCTTAGATCTGATTGGTCGCGCTCCGTCGCGTCCATCGGGTCGGTCGGCATGTCGGATGCAGTTTGGCCTAAAACTATGGTTTGTATTAATTTCTATATTTGGCCATTTTAGTTGTTGATCTTAGTTAGGTGAGTTTTGACCTCCAGGAACTTGCTCAATAATCTTAACATTGACGTCAAGGCACCTACAACTCTGTCATGCGACAATATGATTGTAATTATATATTAAAAATATTATCGTCTTTTATGAACAAACTAAACATGTTGAATTGGGTTGTCATTCAATGCGAGATAAAGTTAAAGATGGATCTCTTAAACTTCTTCATATGCGCACGGGTTTTCAGGTTGCATGCATTCTCACTAAGCCTTTGTATCTTGTACAATTTTGAAATCTGGTTAGTAAGCTTGAAGTTTCGACCACCTACACTACAGTTTGAAAGAGCATATTGTAAGATTTCAACTCGGCCTATTCAAAGATAGAAAGAGTTTAGGGTTTTCTTGAGGGATTCTAAAAGTGCTTTGTAAAGAACTCGGCGGATGGAGATGAGATTAAGGTTTCGCTAGGTTTCCAGGTAGAAACAAAACGGCGGAAGAAAGATGCTAAAGTCGGCAGAGGACTCTTTACCACTAGGGTTTGTAAAAGGGTTCTCCACACTCTTTGCTATAAAATTGTGTATTGAATAAAGCGTGGTGACATCGACAAGCTTTGATGCCTTTTTATAGGTTACAAAGTCGGCGTAAATAATTAAGAAAACCCTAGGATAAACTAGAATATTTTCTATTAATCGGCGTGAATATCTTCAAACAACTATTTTCGCTTAGCGTGATCGTCACGCGTACCGCTTTAATAATGACGCCTTGGTTACCTATCCTTGTCGCGTTCACCTAGTTGTGTCTCTTGTTGGGCCGTGACGAGATAACACCTTCCTTTTTGAGTGTGATTAATCTATTCTTTCCTCTTTGGGCCGACCTAAATTCTTGAATGGGCCTTTATGGAAGGGTGTTAATCCTGACACCAATCATAAGCCAACAATGCGAAGATTCAGAATCATTTTAGATTGGCGGTACGAGGAAAGATACCAGATTGGTTTATGAAGTGATTTAGGTTGACCTGTTTAAATAGCTAGATTCCAGTTGAACCGCCTCATAGGTGTGGGCAATGAAGCGTCTCTTAGGTATAATGATTTTTTCTCGAACACAACACCCATTTCCTCTATAAATAATTCGACTTCAGTCACTTCACACTTCATTTCTGCTCAAGTGAGAAAGGTATTTTTCTTTCGCTCTCTACCAGTTTTATTTTCCGATTAGTCTTCCGATGTTGCTCTGCCGTAATCTGTTCGGGTTTGTAGATCTAGGTTCTTTGTTCTTCCTTAGTTTTTCTATGTTCCTCGCCAGAAATGTCTTTGATCAGTTGTTCGGGGAGCAAAGGTAAATAAATTGTTACTGTTTCGTCATCAGAAGATAAGTTGCAAAGTCGGCAAAGTGCTCTTGGGGATTCGTCGTCCTGTAGCACGTCATCTGATCTGAGGAATCATGCCGGCTACTTGGCCTATAAGGAACTTGAACGTTGTTGTGAAATTGCTCGGCTCATGGATGCCGCAGAAAGTTCGGGTTGTCCTGAATTTGATATTCCTCAGCTAAGGGATTCTAACTTAGACGACTTAGAAGGGCATGAGATCGAGATTGAAAGGGGCGAGACCGAGGAGGATGATGCCGCAACTATTTCTGCCGAGGGAAATGATGCCGCGATCATTCCTTTTGAAGGATCATCAGCTGCTCCGACAGAGCTATTCGCTAATGTTTTTCCAACCCGGTCCACATATAGTATAGCCGAATCCGCATTGGCGGTTTGCAGAGCCGACCTGAAGATCATGTTTATCATCCATGGGCCAACGGATCGGCATTGGACTCCACCTCCTGGTTACATATGCTTACACGAATCCTACTTTTTCAACACGGCCGGTTGCCGACTTTGGTTTCCTCTTCCCGATCTCCTTGTTTCCTATTGTGCTCGGTGTGAAATCGCCATCTCACAGGTTTCAGCGACTGCAATCTGTCACATGGTAGGGATCCTTGTCCTTTCCTCTGAGTGCGACATCATGATTGATGTTAGGACGCTTGAAGAGATGACCTCCATCAGTCAAATGACGAAGACCAACCCGGGGTGATTTGTTGTAAAAATTAGACTGCATAAGGGCTGGGGACGCCGAGTAAGGTTCGAGTCCATAAGTGATATTAGTTCTACGCCGAGCTAACATCTTTTTTTTTCCTGATCCGCGTAGGGAGTTTAGATCGTCGTGGAACACTAATATCGGTAGATATTGTTCCTAATTTCCTTGTCATTTCAAACAGATAATTTACTTATTTATTTTCTTTCTTACAGTGCGCCATTCCTTCTACAAGCCATATCCGGATAACTTCTTTTCGATTTTTGACGTCATCAGAAGTCTCATCCATCGCAAGTGGGAACAAATCACTCGAACATGCATCAATCGATCCCATCCAAAGATCTCCAAAGGTGAGGTGTTTTTGGATTGACCGGTTTGAACTATTTGACTTTCTTGCGGAGTTTGATCCCATGCTTTAATCTTGCAGTTGATTGGGACATGTTTGAGAAAGTCAATCCCTCTGATTTAAGAATGGACAAGGTGAGGAAAATTAAAGTCGACTATGCCCATAAACTCAGAGTGAACCCTCCTATCGTAACAAAGTCATCGGCGGAAAAGCCCGATGAGGTTATTCCTTCCGATCATGGATGCTCAGCCTTCTGAGATTTCAAAAAAGAAGAAGAAGGAAATTATCGAGATCAACGCAGGGATAGCTTTGGAATTGGTTCCGTTGAAGAAGAGATTGGCCACAGATAAACCTACCGGGGAGAGTTAGAGGAGACAGATGGAGAGGAGCTGTGGTTACTAGGAAGGAAGTATCTGATGAAACCGGGAAGAAGAAAGCTTTTGTCTCTTCTAAACAGATTGTTGTTGTTCCTCCTCGGGGAAGAAGAAAGACAACGGGGAGGAGCCCTCGATCCACAACTTCGCGTATAAGTACGAGAGCGAGGTTCCCTTTGTCCATAACGCACGGGCTTGCTTCGATCTTGTTTCTTGCGTGAGAGGCTCAGACAAAGATTGGACGGCTTTGAAAGATCTCCCTGACTCCGAACAAGTCGTTGAGCTCAAGCATTGCGAGGCGGCAATAACTTTTCCTCCTTTCTTTTGTCTGCGGATTGGTTCTTTGTGAAAACAATTTTTGGCTTGCAGGTCGTGGAGGCGTCGAATCGAGTAGTCCTCAAATACGCTTCAAAAATCACAAGGGTCGTGACTGAAGTAAAGAAGAGAGACGCTCATGATAGGCTCAGGTTTTAACCCTATTCTAACTGCAAGTGCACAGTGATGTAGTTGTAGTACTTAGGGTATCGAATCCACATGGACTCCGGTCAACGATAGATTAAGAACAGTAAAGATTAAACTAGGAGAAAGCAAAGATGATTAAACTAAAAGCAGAGCAGAAAAGTAAATAGCAGCGAGTTTGTGAGCAAGGAAGCGAAGCGTTAGGTTTCAGGAGTTCTCAGGAAATCAGGAACGCAAGCAATCAATCTATCTAGATCCAATCAATAACTATTCTAGAACTCAAACACTGATATAGAATTAACCAAATTCCTTTGCGATAATTCTCTAAGTCTAAGTGCAGCAAACCAAACTTTCGTTTGCGAGAACTAACAGATTAAACTAGCATTAATTCCAAGTTTGATATGTTCACAATTATCCTAAACCAAACTTTCGTTTGCGAAAATTTTAATTGCTTATCTAAGTTCTTTCTAGTTAAATTAATCAACTTTCGCTGAATTAATCAACCTAACATCATAACTCTGATTAGCTACTTCAGATTTAGCATTAAGAACAACTTAGATAAAGAACTAGCAGATATAAATCTCTACAGATTGATTTAAACTATAATTCTCTGAAATCCCTAATGAGAATCCTTCAACCTAACAGGTAAACTACTCAGACATGTTCATCGAAACAGAAAACATCTTAAGTAGAAAACCAAATATCATAAAACAGAATAATCAACAGGGGTTCGAAATCCTCTCTCTTTCGAGAGCAAGATCAGCCCCTAAGGCTCTCTGAAAATAAAATAAGACTTAAAAGTAAAGCGTAGCCTAAACAATGGCTTAAAAACCCTTATATAATAGCTAAAACACGTTTTGGGCTTCTGTGTAAATATCTGGGCTTTTCTGCAAAATCAGCATTCTTCATTAAATCGGCGAGTCTGGCCCATTCGCATATGCAACGATCGATGCAGGTGTGCAACGATCGACGCAGTCTCCAAAACTGGACAGTGAACTCTGTCTCTCGGACCAAATCTCCAAAATACACCAAACAGCTCCAAAATCTCCACTTCTGCTCCAAATGTGTCTAAACCTGTAAACATACTAAAAAGACTCCAAAACATAACATAAGACTCGATAAATAAGGCATATACCATGGTTAAAACCGGTAAAATCCATGGTATATCAACTCCCCCACACTTAGCTCTTGCTTGTCCTCAAGCAAGTAAAGAACCAAAGTATAAGCGAAGAGGTTTGAAAACACAGAAACTCATTTCGTCCTAGGAACTTTCACAATCACATTCACTTAGTAAGCCACTGAAAACTTCCCTACAGAACTCAAGACCACAATATACTTCCCCCACACTTAGCAACTGTCCTAAGTAAACTCCACAATCACATTCAAGCATTCAAATTCACCCTACTGACTTCTGCAAATATTTAAGTGCGGTCTCACCTAAGGAGTATCGATCAAAGGGCACATGGATTCTTACCTTATCAGCTCTAGACCACCATACTATCTTTCTCTAGCCCCTTTCTTCTCTTTCCCTTCTTTAACAACTGATTTTTCCCCACTGGGTATCATTTTATTTTTTTTTATCAGTGTTCTTCCCGTTATGGGGTGTACTTTGGACACATTCCATGGATCACATGAGAGAAAATAGTGTTTGCTACCCTTCCCATGACCACTTCGGAGTTACTAACTCATCCTCAGTTTATTATTATTATTATTTTTTTTTACTTTATAGAAGGGGAGAAGGGAACTAAATAGGATAGGTTGACAGGCTGTGTCAGAACTAACAAGGGAATCCGACACAAAGTATACCAAGCCCTTAAGTGAGAAATCTAAGTCAGTATTAAATTGAAGTCAGTAAAAGGATCCTCTGATACCTGAAGTGATGTGGGTGTCCTCAGTAGGCTGATCTGTGTCTGGGTTTTCTAACAGTCATAGAGGCTCTGCAAGTCTGTCCAATGGTCACTTAGTTCCTGTTCAAGCGAAAATTTTCCTCGAAAAATCATAGTTTCATACAAATTTTGACTCAATAAAACAATGTTTTTGAAAAACTAAGAAAACAAAAGCGTGCGTCAGTAGCTTCCTCCCCCACACTTAAACTACACTGTCCCCAGTGTAATCGAAGCATGAGCTCGGTGAAAGAATAATCAAATTGAAGAACAAACCGAAAAGTTGCAGAATACTTACATGTCGTCGCCCTGTGTCGATCGATGCAACAAGGGTGTCGATCGATGCAAGGCGGTTATCGCTCGCGGTTATTTAGATAACCGATGTCTGAACCGCAATTGAATCGGTAAACCACAAATCGTGACTGCATCGACCGATGCACTATATGTGTCGATCGATGCAGTGCGATTCTGCCTGTTTCTCACGGCTCTGAACACACCTAAAAGAAAAATCAAAACACCAAAATCAAAACGAAAAATGAAAATAAAAATGAACCTACTAGTGGGTTGCCTCCCACTCAGCGCTTGTTTTTAGTCATTAGCTTGACTATTGGAAAGAGATTGGATTCATGGTGGTTTCAACAGAGACTTTGAGTGTCTCTGTGAATATCTCTTCATCCAAGGAGGTGTATAGGCATTATGATCATGAGGCTTCCCAAGAAAAGAGAAATCAGAATCAGGGCGGGAGCGAAGCTTGGGCGATCTACTGCGTTTTCCTGCATTCAAAACAATATGATCAGAAGGTTTAAGCTTAGATGATTTATATCTTACCTTTGGTGCAGATCTGATGTCTGGAGCTTTCTGCTTATGAGCAGTTGCAGGTACTGAAGATGTTAGAGCAGGTTCAAGAGGAACTGCCATCTTCTTCTTTCTACTATCATATACTGTAGTTCCACCAATCTGAACTTCTTCTTCCAGATGACCATCAGTGGAAATCATCTTCTTTGCATGAACTCGCGAAGCTTCAACTGGTGGTGTTCTATTCACCTTCTTATCCATCACTTTCATGCAGTTAACCACTTCTAGCTCTTGTCTGGAAGGTTTAGGAACCTTAGGATATGGCACCGGGGGCTTGTAAGCTTGTTCTGGTACTGTTGCAGGTTTCTGGACATGTGTGCGTTCTGTGTCGATCGTTGCATAATGTGTGTCGATCGATGCAAGGCGATTCTGTTTCTCGAAAGAACTCGAAATTGCCGTCAGAATGGCGTGTCGATCGTCACTAAGGGGGTGTCGATCGATGCATGTATCAAGCAGACAATATTCATCCAGAAAATCCGAGATTATGCTCTCTTCTTCTTCCAGCAAGTCAATCTCATCCCTTAAGGTCACAGCTTTGATGGATCTACACTGTTCAGCTTTCCTAGCTTCATTACGCCTTTCTATTGCTCCAGCTTTTTGTTGAACTTGGACATCTAGCTTCTTCAAATGTGTGCTCAAGTATTCAAACTTCCCATTCAGATTTCCATGTATAGCTTCCAGCTTCCTGTCGAAGTTTGCAGCAATCTTAGCCTGATCCTCTAGCAACTGCTCCATCATGGATTCTATCTTGCTCTCATAAGCTCTATTTCCTTGAAACCCAGGACCATTTATGTAGTTCCTCTCCTCTTCATATCTTTCCAGTAACTGCTCCATCATACTTATCAGCTTACCATATTGTTTATTTTGAGGAGGAACAGGCTGATATGATGGAGATTCATAATCTCTGGTGAATGAATAGGAACCATAGCCTCTGCAGAACGAGTTATTCTGCTGATTTTCCAACATCTGTTCCATCATTCCCATTATTCTTTCGCACTGTGCCGATCGATGCAGAGTAGCGTCGATCGATGCAAGCTCGAGAATGCAACGATCGACACACAGGACAGTGTCGATCGATGCAAAGCGATTACAGGCGTACCTGAAACGCAAGAACAGAAAAAGAAAAAAATTAGTAGCAAAAATTAAAAACGAAAATCCTAGTCTAAACCCTAAGTTCAAATCTATCGAGGATTCAAAAGAGTCCCCGGCAACGGCGCCAAAAACTTGATAGGCTCAGGTTTTAACCCTATTCTAACTGCAAGTGCACAGTGATGTAGTTGTAGTACTTAGGGTATCGAATCCACAGGGACTCCGGTCAACGATAGATTAAGAACAGTAAAGATTAAACTAGGAGAAAGCAAAGATGATTAAACTAAAAGCAGAGCAGAAAAGTAAATAGCAGCGAGTTTGTGAGCAAGGAAGCGAAGCGTTAGGTTTCAGGAGTTCTCAGGAAATCAGGAACGCAAGCAATCAATCTATCTAGATCCAATCAATAACTATTCTAGAACTCAAACACTGATATAGAATTAACCAAATTCCTTTGCGATAATTCTCTAAGTCTAAGTGCAGCAAACCAAACTTTCGTTTGCGAGAACTAACAGATTAAACTAGCATTAATTCCAAGTTTGATATGTTCACAATTATCCTAAACCAAACTTTCGTTTGCGAAAAGTTTAATTGCTTATCTAAGTTCTTTCTAGTTAAATTAATCAACTTCCGCTGAATTAATCAACCTAACATCATAACTCTGATTAGCTACTTCAGATTTAGCATTAAGAACAACTTAGATAAAGAACTAGCAGATATAAATCTCTACAGATTGATTTAAACTATAATTCTCTGAAATCCCTAATGAGAATCCTTCAACCTAACAGGTAAACTACTCAGACATGTTCATCGAAACAGAAAACATCTTAAGTAGAAAACCAAATATCATAAAACAGAATAATCAACAGGGGTTCGAAATCCTCTCTCTTTCGAGAGCAAGATCAGCCCCTAAGGCTCTCTGAAAATAAAATAAGACTTAAAAGTAAAGCGTAGCCTAAACAATGGCTTAAAAACCCTTATATAATAGCTAAAACACGTTTTGGGCTTCTGTGTAAATATCTAGGCTTTTCTGCAAAATCAGCATTCTTCATTAAATCGGCGAGTCTGGCCCATTCGCATATGCAACGATCGATGCAGGTGTGCAACGATCGACGCAGTCTCCAAAACTGGACAGTGAACTCTGTCTCTCGGACCAAATCTCCAAAATACACCAAACAGCTCCAAAATCTCCACTTCTGCTCCAAATGTGTCTAAACCTGTAAACATACTAAAAAGACTCCAAAACATAACATAAGACTCGATAAATAAGGCATATACCATGGTTAAAACCGGTAAAATCCATGGTATATCAGCTCATATTCAGATGTTTAAATAACGCATCGAAGATCATGTGAAAGTCGGCGACGATATGAAGGCTCATCAAGTCGACCTAACGAACAAGCTTCTCGACACCTATTAGAAAGCCAAAGCTAATATTGATAGACCCATGGCTGAGGAAAAGCGTCTTTGTAACCTTTCCGAGGACCTCGCTTTGAAGGAGCGGCATCGCGGTGAAGCCGAGATGAGGGCGAAAACTCAATCCTACTTCGATCTGTTCCGCCAATACGTCGAGGATTAGGAAAGGGTGAAACTCAAGCAAGTGGAGCAAGGCCAAATCATTGGCATAAAGGATTTCTTGGAGAAATTGGTCCAGGAGGGGGTGGTAATCCCTCAATCGGTGATGGACCAGCTTACCGCGGATGAGAAGAAGATCTATCTCGTAATGCTGAAGTGGAAAACAAGATGGAAGTTGTTTAGACATGGTTTATTTTTGTTGTAATCAAATATTTGATCGTAAATTAGTTTATTTTGTGTATTCCAACCTCTCCCTCTGTTTTAAGGAGATTTTGTTATCGGAAGTAGCAGTCGTTTCCTCTTTATATATTTTTTTGGAAAGGGCAAATTTAATTTTCCAAAATTAAATTGATCTCGTACATATAGAAAATAGTTTATTTTCCTTAGCTTATACAAGGTATTCTGTCAAACTGGGCCACTGTGGTCGTTCTTACTCTGTTTATTCGAATCTTGGCGAACGCTGAGATAGCGATTTGATAAGGGAGGTCGGCATATGAACTAAACCTCTTTATTCTATGGCTTACATTTTACCTAACTTCGATTGTGAGGATTATACGAGCTCGGCTTTACCGTTCTAATGACGAGACGAATATTCAAGACTTGAGTGCTCGGCTTATTTCTTATTGCCCATGTCAAAGAACATACGGGTAGGTGCCCAGTTTTTGGTGCGGGACAGATCCCAACTTTTCCATACCGTGAGTTTTTTAGCATCCAGTTTTTTAGGTTGATATACATCTCATCATGTAAAGAAGACCACACTCCTGGCCAGGAAGTATGATGTTACTTTGTGCGAGTCACTGGATGCTTGGATTTCAGTCGGGGCGTGTGTTGCTCAACTTTGTGAGCTAAGGAGCTCGGCTTTGCGACATATCATCGCTTTGTTATGGTTAAAGAGTGATTTGAACTCGGCATAGAGTAAAAGTGAGGATTGAACTCGGCATAGAGTCAAAGAGAGGATTGAATCGGCATAGAGTTAAAGAGATAATTGAACTCGGCATAGAGTTAAAGAGAGAATTGACCTCGGCTTAGAGTTAAAGAGAGAATTGACCTCAACATAGAGTTAATGAGGGAATTGAACTCGGCATAGAGTTAATGAGGGAATTGAACTCGGCATAGAGTTAAAGAGAGAATTGAACTCGGCAGAGAGTTAAAGAGAGAATTGAACTCGGCATATAGTTAATGAGAGAATTGAACTCGGCAGAGAGTTAAAGAGAGAATTGAACTCGGCATAGAGATAAGTCAAAATGATAATTTTATTAAGTTTGTGACTGTGTCGATGAAGGATGCCTATGTATCCTCTGAAGAAGAATAAAGTCACCCGTAGTTCACACAATGGTCGAGAGTAGACTCAGCGTAGCGAGTTCTTTTTTCTTTTGACGTAACTATGCGGATGAAGGCTGCCTATGTACTCATTTGCTGGGATCAAGTCACTCATAGTTCTCTTGTTTGTTGAAGAAGACGTTAAAACGAGATGAGGAGAGGGTCTAATGATATTCCTTTAGACTGGAGGAGTTCCATGATCGCGGCAGAGCCTTGCCTTTCATTGATTCGAGTTTGTACACTCCAGGTTTGACGACTTTTGTGATTTTGTAAGGTCCTTCCCAGCATGCACCAAGTTTACCAGCTCTCCACTCCTTCGTATTTTCATACACCTTTCGAAGGACATAGTCACTGAGTTTGAAGTGACATTCATGCAACTTTTTGTTGTAGTACCTGAAACCCCATCCCGACACTACGGCCGGAACGGCCGTTCCATTCTCTAAGTAATCCGACTTGAGGTTCGTTGTCAACCTCAAGCCCATTTATTCCATACTTAGTCAAATTCGAGCTTAAGTCAATTCCATTCATTTCATTTCCATTCAATCTTAACTAAGGCAATAAAGGCAAATAGACATTTTATTAATCAAACCAAGGTACCAATACAATGTGAGTCAATCGCATTATGCTAATAAAGTATTCGGTCCTAACAATGTCTATCTAACAACACACCACTCGTCCACCGTCTTGGTCCGTTCCTAGGATCGATCATCCTCATGATCGTCCGCATGTCCTGAAACGCAAATATCACATTAAGTATGCTTCATAAGATAATTAAACCAACAACTTAGCATTTAATCATTCTATATAAACCCATGCAACAAAGAACCCTAAACCATTCTAATTCCTCTAAAAATGGCTAAGTTTAGTAAACGGACCGCGTCACGACCATTCCGGATACACGGCCGTAGCCGCTGTCCATAATCGCACGCGTCGGTCCATGTACCGCGATCCGCGTCCCGGCAGTCCGTCAATCCGCGTGAACGGATCCGAACATGCGCGATGCGCGTTCAGCCGCGTCCGACCATATGCCGCTATCTCGTACGGATGATCGTCCGGTACGTATGCACGTCCGTCCGTAAGGACCGTGCGGATGTCCGTGTCGACGACATCGCGTGTAGCGATTGCGCGTCAGTCCGCCCGTCGGTCCGTCTATGCGCATGCCGAGTGCCGATAGCCGCACGATGAGCGTATGTCCGTATGGACTGATCCGCGCATCCGGCCATCGCCCGCGTGCACTGCCGTAAGCCGTGTAGCGCATGGTGAACGTCCGTCCTTACGGACAACGCGTGCATCCGCCTGACGACTCACGGTCATAGCGACCCTTCGGTACGAACAGTCGCGATGGTTCACCGCGAACGGACGCGATGATTCCGCGGACGGTTACCAACGTTCCGGTTTCGCGGTGCATGGTCCGCGACTCGTCCGACCATTCGATAACGGATTATGGTACATCCGTGTTCGCCGATCCATTTCCAGACCGTTCGCGCTGGCCAGTTCGTCATGCGGCCATGGCCCGACTATCCATTCCCGATAGCCGTCCGACCAATTCCATGATCCGATTGTCTTCCCGACAACCGTCTGATCATCCGCATACGACCCGACTTCCCTTGGCGCCTACGCGACACACGATGAGACCGTTAATCCGCGATCATGGCCTTCGGCCGATCGCTTAAAGATCAACCAAGCCGACCCTAAAACCGTTCAGCCTTAGCCCCAGTTCTAAGTTCCAGAAGAAGGAGAAGAAGAAGGGAGTAATCCGGCCACAACTTAACCGGCCAAAGGCCACGGTTTGACCCAAGGACGAGAGAAGATAGGGACTCGGACTAACCTTTGCGGTCGTGGTGGACTTGCCCGGATCACGGCTTGTTTCTCCCGCCATCACGCTTCCTTAAGCCGCTCCAATACACTACCAAAACCCTTGAACACACGCCGACTCTCTCTCTAGAAAACCGGCCACAAACGCCTCTTTCTCTCTCTAGGTTTCACTCGGTTTTATGGCCTTTTCCTTTAAGAAATTCTGGATTTCTTCCCTTGTGAACTTGTGTGCGAAAATGGCCTCCAAGGCTTCTATTTATAAGCCTTAGATCGCCCCATAACCGCCCATGGCAATGGCTGCCTTTGGGACTAGCGAATGGACACAAGTCCATTGGTGGCCATTCGCTTATGGGCGCTAGGATCAGCTAGTGTCACTAGCTGATCAGCTCACTTTCACACTTCACACTTCAACCGAGCTGAGCCGAGCTACCTACCCTCATTCCAGCTGATTCCCACTTGATTAAGCTCCATTCCAGCTGAGCTTAACCTAATTCCGTCCATAGAACACTTCCCTTTTGGCCTTCTCAGCCTTAAGTTCACGTTTCTGGTCCTATGGACGCCCAATGGCCCGTAGGCCGGTTCGGGGATGTTACAAGTTCTCCCCCCCTTGAAATGGATTCGTCCCCGAATCCGCTTCAAGAAGTTCGTCCCTTGTAAACTCCTCAAACCACTCTGGGTAATCAGCCTTCATTCGGGCCTCGGTTTCCCAAGTGATCTCCTTAACTCCGTTGCAAATCCATTCCACCTTGACCATCTGAATTACCTTCTTCCTGGTGACTTTTTCCAGTCGATCCAGGATTCTTAAGGGTCTAGTCTCCAAAGTGAGGTTTGCCTTAAGATCTGCGGGAATCTCTGGCAAAATGATGTCTTGATCCGAGAGGCACTTGCGCAACTGTGAGACATGGAACACATTGTGGAATGCTTCCATCTCGTTGGGCAAGTCCAACTTGTAGGCCACTTTCCCGACCCTTTCCAGAATCGTGAATGGCCCCAAGTACCTCGGGTCAAGTTTCCCTCTCTTGGAAACCCTCGCCCTTCCTCGGAAGGTAATCATCTTAAGGTAAACCCGGTCCCCAACTTGGAACTCAAGGTCTTTCCTTCTCTTGTTGGCATAACTCCTTTGGCGATCTTGCGCCTCCTTCATTTTAGCCTTTAGGAATCGGATTTGCTCGGTGGTCTCGGCAATTATGTCCGGTCTAACCACACTGGACTCTCCCACTTGCGTCCAACACAACGGGGTCCTACACGGCCGGCCATACAACGCCTCATAAGGCGATATCCCGATGCTTGCTTGATAACTGTTGTTATAAGCAAACTCGGTCAAGGGCAAGTACTTCTCCCAAGAATCGCCCCAATCCAGAACACACGCCCTTAGCATGTCTTCCAGCGTCTGTATGGTCCTCTCCGACTGCCCATCCGTCTGTGGATGGTAAGCCATACTCATGTTCACTCTTGTTCCTAGGGCTTTTTGAAAAGCTTGCCAGAAATAAGAAGTGAAGCGACCATCCCGGTCCGAGACTATACTTGCTGGAATACCGTGAAGTCTTACGACCTCATCAATGTATCTCTCAGCAAGCTTACTGATGTGATCATGGGTAGCTTGGAACCTGAAGAGAATGGAGAACAAGGATCAGAAGAAAGATTAATGGGTCTTTGAGATTTAATCAGATTGGTGTTTTGGGCCCATAAGCCCAAAAGGGAAAGAGAAGGCTTTAATAAACTAAAAGCCAAATCTCTTTCTCCCAACCCTAATACCCAGCGCCGAAAATCTCCTCTCCCTGCGCCTCCCACCAGCTCGGTCTAGCAGCCGTTTTCTGTGATCGCGTGTGTGAACCTTTGGAGGATTCATCCCTCGGTGCATTTTTCTGATCTCTGACCTGTTCTATCCTTTCCGCTGCAACAAACAGGTAAAAGGTGAGATCATCTAATGTTTCTAATCAAGAGAACCTAGATACGTGACATCACTTGATACGTGACATCGTTAATAGAAAGGAAGTCAAGATCATCCGAGTTCCGACAGATGATAATGTCGCTGATCCGTTGACAAAGCCACTCCCAAGGCCTAAGCTCGAGTTCCTGACTGAAGCTGTAGGCATTAGAAACATTGAAATGTAATCTAAATTTGAGTGGGAGTTTTGTGAGCTTTATTTTAGTTATTTGATATGTTCTTGTAAAACATTATTTTATGTTTTAATGAAATTATTATTTCAAGATTATTTTAACTGTGATGAAATAATCGTTCCAAAATGATATGAAGCATTTTATAGGTCATCGAAGTAAGTGACTTGATCTTGAGTCATCAAAGTCATTTAGCTTGATCATGAGACCCTATATTTGATAAATGTTTTATATCATCCTGTCCCTAGTCGAAGGTTGTTGAAACTGGAACACCAACAACCGTGTGAGACTGGATTGGTACGTGACTTATGACAAAGTCTCAGTGTGTCATAGATGCGCGGCATCAAAGTCAGTACATAGGTGTATGTTGGGAACATACGACCGGACAAGACCCGCTTATAAGAACTCTTCAGGATATTTATATCTGTGTCATAAGAGATTCTTACTACGACTATAGAGTATAGTCCTTAGACCTGAGTTCACATGCATGTGACTGCCCATGGACTGATGTACTTTGATCATTGTCTAACGCTATCGTTCTGCGATAGTTATAAGGACCTTGTTTGGGTACATTATGAAATGAGTAGTTTACAGTGATGGAACAAGACGGGATTTGTCCCTCCAATATAAATGGAGTGAATATCTCTAGGCCAATCGGAGATTTGAATACTGGAAAATGCATGGCCATGCTCAAACGGACTTTCCCGAGTCGTTTGGATTGTCAGTATCAAATCAGAGTCCGATGAACAAGATTAGGCTTTATAAGGATGACACCAATCTTGCCTTATGACTAATCGAGATATTGAGACAAAAGGATTATGAATACAGAGAGATTCCAGTACAAGTGGGAGATTGTTGGAATTGTGTCCAGTAATCTCGGTACTGTCTCTAGAAAGTAAGAGTATGTCAAAGATCAGACATAAGTCATATAATACTGGGGATCATGATGGCTTGCTAGAGTCCGCTCATGATCTATAAGTCTTGGACTTATTGCCTTTATTATATGATCCCATATGGGTCACACGCTTAAGCTAACAGGAATATGTGTTGGAACGGCTTAGCGGAAGTACGACAAAAGTGCCAGGCATTTGTCGTACTAAGAGAGAAAGATTAATGGGTCTGATTAAATGAGATTTAATCAGATTGGTGTTTTGGGCCCATAAGCCCAAAAGGGAAAGAGAAGGCTTTAATAAACTAAAAGCCAAATCTCTTTCTCCCAACCCTAATACCCAGCGCCGAAAATCTCCTCTCCCTGCGCCTCCCACCAGCTCGGTCTAGCAGCCGTTTTCTGTGATCGCGTGTGTGAACCTTTGGAGGATTCATCCCTCGGTGCATTTTTCTGATCTCTGACCTGTTCTATCCTTTCCGCTGCAACAAACAGGTAAAAGGTGAGATCATCTAATGTTTCTAATCAAGAGAACCTAGATCTGTATGTTTAGGTTGATATGAATCTGTGAATTACATCAGGATCAACTAAACGGTTCCTACATAAGGCCCATAACCTATTTTAAAGTTGGATTTCGAAATTTGGTGTTTAATTAGTCTTGTGTTATTTCCTAGGTGTCTTAATTGCTGTTCATGCAGCCTTGTTGCTTTTTCCTATTTAAAACACTTTGTACCCATTTCTGAACTTTTTATCAAACTTCTTTTATTCTAAAACTTCTGAAAGTGTTTGATCTGAATGGTGTGTAATATCCATTCGTCTTGGATTCTTCTTTTGGTGTTTAACTCCTAGAAGAACCGAGTTTGAAAGTCTTGAAGTCATTCCGCAAACTTCAGGAAGTTTCCTTCATTTCCCTGTTTCGAAATCATACAATCAGTCCATCCCTTCTGTTCTTCATCCATCAAACAACCAGACTCACAAAGTGCATCAAAGGACAAGGATCTTCTCCATTAAGATCGCATCATGTGGTATCAGAGCCACTTTGTGAAAGGTTGTGTTGTTTCAAGCCCAAAACTTCTTTGCAAATTCGTAACTTTTTCTGATCGATTTGTCTCTTGGTATTCCGATTAATTAGAAGCAATTTGAGAGATAAATCTTTATAGGAACTTGAAGTTTAGAGTCTGATCTATCCAGTTTAGGCTTTGGAATCATTAGAATCAGAGTAGAAACGCGATTTCTAGGAAGATCAAAATTCGCAACTTTTCAGGAATTTTCTGCAACTTTTGTCTTTTGGTATTCTGATCTGTTTTCTTGTGTCAAAGAACTCCTTACTTGTTCTGTGATTTCTTTGTGGACAGGAAACATGGTGAACACTGATGATCAGGAAGAACACAGCCGGGTCAGAGAAAATAAAGCCTTGGTTGAAGCTGTCACTGCAAATTTGGCTAAGATGTTGAGTGATAGTCTTGCAGCATTTAGAGAAGAGCTTCATATCTCTGGAACTGATAAATCAAGGAAGGAACGCAGCCAACAACCGGAGAATGATGCAACAGCAAGCTATTATAGCCATTCATCCAATTCAAATCACCGCAGAAGAAGAAGGCGTGATCAGGAAGAAAGAGCTCCAACCAAAGATCCTTTAGCAGGCTTGAAGATTAAGATTCCTACCTTCCTGGGCACTAATGATCCTGAAGAGTACCTGGAGTGGGAAAAGAAGATTGAACTTGTGTTCAACTGCAGAGAATACACTTCTGAAAGTAAAGTGAAGGTTGCACCAACAGAATTCAAAGAGTATGATCTGAGTTGGTGGGATCAACTGGTTACTGCTAAGAGACGTGCAGGAGACTATCCAGTGGAAACTTGGACCCAAATGAAGACAATCATGAGGAAGAGGTTCGTTCCCAGCCACTACCACAGAGAGCTGCACTTTAAACTGAGAAACTGTAACCAAGGGAGCAGAACTGTAGAAGAGTATTACAAGGAGCTGGAAACCTTGATGCTCAGAGCTGATATTCAAGAGGATACTGAGGCTACAATGTCCAGATTCATGGGAGGCCTCAACAGAGACATCTTGGACAGGCTGGAGACTCAGCATTATGTGGAATTAGAAGAGTTGTTGCACAAGGCAGTCATGTTTGAGAAGCAACTCAAAAGGAAGAGTTCTAGACCAAGTTATGTTTCTGGAAAATCAAACTATCACAAGGAAGAGAAGTCTGGATTCAGCAGAGACTACAAGCCTTTTCCAAAGGTTAAGAGTGAGGAGCATGATCCAAAAGGAAAGGCTAAAGTGACTTCTACAAGGACCAGGGAGATCAGGTGCTTCAAATGCCAAGGTTTTGGACATTACTCCAATGAATGCACCAACAAAAAGATCATGATTATCCGAGACAATGGTGAGGTTGAATCAGAAGAAGAGAAATCAGAATCTGAACCATTGGAAGTAGAACTGGAAATGGCAGCCAAAGGAGAGCTACTGGTCACTAGAAGATCTTTGAATGTGCAAGCCAAGACTGAAGGAAATGAACAAAGAGAGAACCTGTTTCACACTCGGTGCATTGTACAAGAGAAAGTATGCAGTCTCATCATTGATGGAGGTAGTTGCACCAATGTAGCCAGTGAATCAATGGTTAAGAAGCTTGGGCTACAAGTGATGAAGCGTCCTAAGCCTTACAAACTTCAGTGGCTGAATGATGAAGGAGAACTTGAAGTAGACAGCCAAGTGTTGGTTCCTTTGTCTATTGGAAAATATGAAGATGAGGTTCTTTGTGATGTGCTACCAAATGGATGCAAGCCATATACTACTTGGGAGACCATGGCAATCTTATAGGAAAGCAACTCATGATGGCTACACCAATCGCCATTCCTTTGAGTTCAAGGGCAGAAAGACAATCTTGGTACCTTTAACTCCTAGTGAAGTGCATCAGGATCAGATTAGCATGAAGAAAAGTAAAGCTCAATCATCTAAAGCTCAATCAGCCCCTGCTACAAAACAAACAAACAACCTCATGCTTCAGAAACCAAAGGGAAGTTATTCTACAACTTTACTTCTTGTTTTTAAAGGTTGTTATATGAACTTAACTGACCCAAAGCAGGCTGTGCCTAGCGAGATTGAATTACTTTTGTAGGAGTTCCAGGATGTATTCCCTGAGGAAAATCCAGAAGGTCTACCTCCCATTAGAGGTATTGAGCATCAAATAGACTTCATCCCAGGAGCTTCCTTGCCAAATAGACCTGCATACAGAATCAATCCAGTGGAGACCAAAGAACTAGAGAAGCAAGTCACTGAGCTTATGGAGAAAGGTCATATCCGTGAGAGCATGAGTCCTAGTGCTGTTCCTGTCCTATTGGTGCCAAAGAAAGATGGTAGCTGGAGGATGTGTGTAGATTGCAGAGCCATCAACAACATAACAGTGAAGTATCGCCACCCTATACCTAGATTAGATGATATGTTAGATGAATTGCATGGTTCTAGCATCTTTTCTAAGGTTGATCTTAAAAGTGGATATCATCAGATTAGAATGAAAGAGGGTGATGAATGGAAAACTGCATTTAAAACTAAACAAGGGCTATATGAATGGTTAGTGATGCCATTTGGATTAACTAATGCACCTAGTACATTCATGAGACTGATGAATCATGTTCTTAGATCATTCATTGGGCATTTCGTTGTTGTGTACTTTGATGACATCCTAGTGTATAGTCAGAACCTACAAGAGCATGTTAGGCATCTTAGGTTGGTTTTTGAAGTGTTAAGGAAAGAAAGTCTTTATGCCAACTATAAGAAATGTACCTTTGGAACAGATAACCTTGTGTTCTTAGGTTTTGTTGTGAGTACAGATGGAATCAAGGTTGATGAAGAGAAAGTGAAAGCTATCAAGGAGTGGCCAAGCCCAAAAACAGTTGGAGAAGTGAGAAGCTTCCAGGGCCTAGCTGGTTTCTATAGGAGATTTGTGAAGGATTTTAGCACTCTAGCAGCTCCACTCACTGAAGTTATTAAGAAAAACGTGGGTTTTAAGTGGGAGCAAGCTCATGAACAAGCATTCCAAACCTTGAAAGAGAAGCTTACTCATTCACCTGTTCTTTCACTTCCTGATTTTTCTAAAACTTTTGAAATCGAATGTGATGCTTCTGGTATTGGTATAGGTGCTGTGCTTATGCAGGAAAAGAAACCAATTGCTTACTTCAGTGAGAAGCTTGGAGGATCAACACTGAACTATCCAACTTATGACAAGGAACTCTATGCATTGGTGAGAGCATTGCAGACATGGCAGCATTACTTATGGCCAAAGGAGTTTGTCATACACACTGATCATGAGTCCCTTAGCATCTAAAAGGTCAGCAGAAACTCAACAAAAGACACGCCAGGTGGGTTGAATTCATTGAAACATTCCCATATGTGATCAAATACAAGAAAGGTAAGGATAATGTAGTTGCTGATGCATTATCAAGAAGGTATGTTTTACTGACTTCTCTTGAGACTAAGTTGCTTGGATTTGAACATATTAAGTCTCTTTATGCAAATGATTCTGATTTTGGAAAGATCTATTCATCTTGTGAGAAATTTGCATTTGAAAAGTATTATAGGCATGATGGGTTCTTGTTTTATGAAAACCGTTTGTGTGTTCCTAATTCTTCTTTGAGAGATTTGTTTGTTAAGGAAGCACATGGTGGAGGATTAATGGGACACTTTGGTGTTGCTAAGACCCTTAAGGTGATGCAAGAACACTTTCATTGGCCACACATGAAAAGGGACGTTGATAAAGCTTGTGAAAGATGTTCTACTTGCAAACTACCTAAGTCCAAAGTCCAGCCTCACGGTTTGTATACTCCCTTACCTATTCCTTTGCATCCCTGGAATGATATTTCTATGGATTTTGTTGTTGGATTGCCTAGGACTAAAACAGGGAAGGATTCTATATTTGTTGTGGTAGATAGGTTCTCTAAAATGGCTCATTTCATTCCCTGCCACAAAACTGATGATGCTATGCATGTAGCTAACCTGTTCTTTAAGGATATTGTGAGATTACATGGCATGCCTAAGACTATTGTTTCTGATAGAGATACTAAGTTTCTTAGTTACTTTTGGAAGACACTTTGGTCTAAGCTAGGTACTAAGTTGTTGTTCTCTACTACTTGTCATCCGCAATCTGATGGGCAAACTGAAGTAGTTAATAGAACATTGTCTACTCTTCTGCGTGCTTTGATCAAAAAGAACCTTAAGTCATGGGAAGAATGTTTGCCACATGTTGAATTTGCTTATAATCATGCTAGACATTCTGCATCTAAGTTTTCTCCATTTGAAATTGTTTATGGTTTCAATCCTTTATCACCATTGGATCTAATGCCTTTACCTTTGAGTGAAAGAGCTAGTATGGATGGAAAGAAAAAGGCAGATTACATCAGGCAGATTCATGAGAAAGCTAGGATCAACATTGAGGAGAAGACAAAGCTTTATGCTAAGTATGCCAACAAGAGCAGGAAGGCGATGATCTTCAAGGAAGGAGACATGGTCTGGATACATTTGAGGAAGGAGCGGTTTCCTAATGAGAGAAAGTCCAAGTTGATGCCACGCATTGATGGACCATTCAAGATCATCAAACGGATCAATGACAATGCCTACCAAATTGACTTGCAAGGTAAGTATAATGTGAGTTCAAGCTTCAACGTTTCTGACTTGGTTCCTTTTATTGCAGATGAACCAGATTTGAGGTCAAATCCTTTTCAAGAGGGAGGGGATGATGTGATCATGGGTAGCTTGGAACCTGAAGAGAATGGAGAACAAGGATCAGAAGCTTTGCACATACCAATTGGACCAATGACCAGAGCTAAGGCAAAGCAATTCAAGCAAGCCTTCTACACACTTCTACACCACGTCCAGGGCTAAATTGAGTGTGCTAATCCAGCCACTTTGGTTGTGATTCAAGCCACTTAAGTCATCAGTAATGGAGGTGTGTGGACTTGTACTCTTTTTCCCTCCTCTTGGTTTTGTCCCAATGGGTTTTCCAAGAGAGGTTTTTAATGAGGCAAGCCCACATACTATTATCCTTGCCCATTGCTGATCCATAAGGCCCATAACCTATTTTAAAGTTGGATTTCGAAATTTGGTGTTTAATTAGTCTTGTGTTATTTCCTAGGTATCTTAATTGCTGTTCATGCAGCCTTGTTGCTTTTTCCTATTTAAAACACTTTGTACCCATTTCTGAACTTTTTATCAAACTTCTTTTATTCTAAAACTTCTGAAAGTGTTTGATCTGAATGGTGTGTAATATCCATTCGTCTTGGATTCTTCTTTTGGTGTTTAACTCCTAGAAGAACCGAGTTTGAAAGTCTTGAAGTCATTCCGCAAACTTCAGGAAGTTTCCTTCATTTCCCTGTTTCGAAATCATACAATTAGTCCATCCCTTATGTTCTTCATCCATCAAACAACCAGACTCACAAAGTACATCAAAGGACAAGGATCTTCTCCATTAAGATCGCATCACTTACTCACTCCATCAGTCTTCCTGATGGCCAAGAAGTGTGCAGACTTGGTCAGTCTGTCCACTACAACCCAAATCGTGTCCTTCCTCAACCGAGTCGCAGGTAGTCCTGTTACAAAGTCCATGGTGATGTGATCCCACTTCCATTCCGGAATGGGTAGACTTTGCAATAGGCCACTTGGAACTTGGTGTTCAATCTTAACCAACTGACACGTTTGGCACTTGGACACCCATTCTGCTATGTCTCTCTTCATCCCGACCCAATGATAGTACCGTTTGAGGTCTTGGTACATCTTGGTCTGTCCAGGATGAATGGAGAACTTAGACTGATGAGCCATCCTTAGGATTTCTTCCTTAAGGACCTTAACGTCAGGAACACACACCCGTCCATTCACCACAATCGTTCCATTGTTGGTAAACTGGTACTCGGTGTTATTGTTGTTCACCGACTTGATCAGCTCTTCATCATGTTCCTGAGCCAACCGTACACGAGTCAACAGATCCGCCTGGTCTGCTGCTCCAAGGCCGAGTGGCTCATTGTCCACTGACAATGCGTTCAGATGCAAGGACCTGACCAAACCGACCAAGGTCTCTGCATCCTTCTCCACGGCCACCTCGGTCCTCTTCCGACTCAAGGCGTCTGCTACCAAGTTAGCTTTTCCCGGATGGTAGGTGATGTCTAGATCGTAATCTGCCACCAACTCCATCCATCTTCTTTGCCTCAGGTTCAAGTCAGGCTGAGTGAACACGTACTTCAGACTCTTATGGTCGGTGAATAGTTGCACTTTGGCTCCGTAGAGATAAGATCGCCAGATCTTTAGTGCAAATACCACAGCGGCCATTTCGAGATCATGAGTGGGGTAATTACCCTCGTGCTTCCTCAACTGCCTTGAAGCGTAAGCAATCACCTTTCCTTCCTGCATCAGAACACAACCCAGACCGATCCGGGATGCATCTGTATAGACCACGTAAGGCACGTTGTCTATGGGCAGGGTCAGGATTGGCGCCTTGGTTAGCATGACCTTCAAGTCCTGGAAACTCTTCTCCGCGGCCTCCGTCCATTCGAACTTAACGTTCTTTCCGGTTAGCTTAGTCATGGCCTTGGCCATACTTGCAAAACCCTGGACGAACCGCCTATAATAACCGGCCAAACCAAGGAAACTCCGAACCTCGGTTGCGTTCCTTGGCCGCGGCCACTCCTCAATCGACCGGATCTTCTCCGGATCGACCGCAACTCCCTTGTCAGACACGATGTGTCCAAGGAAGCCCACGCTACTCTGCCAGAAACTACACTTGCTCAACTTGGCGTAGAGCTGGTGTGTCCTCAAGGTCTCTAGTACAATCCTTAGATGTTCACGGTGTTCTTCACGGTTCTTGGAGTAGACAAGAATGTCATCAATGAAAATGATCACAAACCTATCTAACCATTCCCGGAAAACACTGTTCATCATCTTCATGAAGGCAGCTGGTGCATTTGTTAGACCAAATGGCATGACTACAAACTCGTAGTGTCCATACCGGGTTCTAAACGCGGTTTTCCTCACGTCCTCAGGCGCTATCGGGATTTGATGGTAACCCGACGCCAGATCGACGCCAGATCGCAGAGACGACCAGACTTCCTGAAGTCGGCCTCACTCCTTGGAACATGACCTTGCCTTCTGGTCTATCAAACTTCACCCTTCCCCGGTGACAGTCAATAGTGGCTCGGTTTTGTCCCAACCAATCCATACCCAAGATCACCTCGTGATGCTTGAGCTGGACCACCACTAGGTCAGCTGGCATACTTACGCCTCCTATGGAGACTGGTATACCACTAACTAAACCTAGCACGGGCATTACTTGCCCTCCGGCCGCATTTACAATGCCTTGGCCCACGACTTGTTCCTTCTGGAACAAGCCTTTCCCTATCATCCTAGGACTAACAAAACTATGTGTAGCCCCGGAATCAAACATAGTCAGTGTTTCCACACCTCCTACCACAACGGTCCCTACACATTCCCACAATGCATATAAGCCCCGCTTTATTTCCCCAATATGCCATGCAGTAATTTGAAGAAATTAGGGTTCGAGTGACATACCAGTAATCGCATCGAAGGAGCCGGCCTCTCCCGAGTCCTTCACGAGCTCGTAGATACGGGGATTAGCAGTCGTACCCTTAGTAGGTCCCGTACGGCCCTCACGACCCCGCTCTACTTTCGGAGCTCCCGACCGTCCGTCTCGGCCACTCGGACACTCCCGGGCATAGTGTCCCGGTTGTCCACAACGGAAACATGTGCGTGGTTTCTCCGTCACTTCCTTGCTACCCTCAACCTGTGGACAGCTCGCGACCTCATGGTCCTTGCTACCACACTTCACGCAGGTCCTCCTTTTCTTCCAACAGCTTCCGGAGTGTTGCTTCCCACAGGAGGTGCATTCTGCGCGGTCAGAGGATTGTTTCTCAGCCCCTTGGCCCCATTTCCTCTTCAGGTCATTCACAGGTCGGCTGGCCCCCTTGTCTTGCGACTTGGCCACCGCCTGCTTCACCTCGACCAAATTGGCCTCGACCGTTGCGGCCCGTTCGACCAACTCCGAGACAGAATCGTAAGAACAAACCGAGCAGTGGGTCTTAAGTTCCGGACGCAAACCGCGAAGGAACTGTCGGACCTGAGCTGGCTCATCCTCCACGTCCCGTCCCACAAAGCGTCTGAGACGGTCGAACTCGGCCTCATACTCCCGAACCGTCTTGTAACCTTGGACCAAACTCAAATACTTTCCTTCCATACGATCCCAAGCCTCGGCCGGGAAGTACTTCCGGTTGAATTCAATCTCAAAGTCCTCGAACGACTCGAGAAGGCCCTTGGTGCGTCTGTCCACTGACAGCCACCAATTATGCGCATCCCCTTCAAGGAAGTGGATCGCAATGTCCTTACGGTAATCCTTTGGACAACGGGTAGAACGGAAGTTCCGGACAAGCCGTGACCTCCATTCATCAGCCTCAAGTGGGTCAGCACTGCCCTTAAAGGGCTTGGTTCCCAACTTGGTGATATGGCCCAAGACGTTGAGATAGTCCACCTTACGGTCCTTCTTATGAACCGGTGACTCTATCACTACTACGTCTGAGTCGTTATCACTCGGGGCCGAAGTCTCGGGGACTTGGACCCGCGGCTCACCCTCAGCTGACTTCTGGCCAGAGATGCTCTGGTTCAAAGTCGTAAGCTGGTCCATGACCGTCTTAAGCAACGTCCACATCTGACCGATGTTCGGGACGGCTGTAAACGGCTCACCGTCACCACCACCTGTGGCATCATCATTCTCAAGACCGGTCTCATTGTGGACCGCATGAGAAGATGACTCGCCCATCCGCTCCTCCTCATCCCTAACCTGAACGCCCGGTTCGGAAACCCTAGTCCCGTCAGGAATGTGAGGAGCCGGAGGCTCAATGCCTGTCTGGTTAACCTCAGGACCGGTTAACCCAGGCGCAACATGAGTGGCCTGGACCTTCTGGCCTTGGCCGGTCGCAGACACCTCCTTATCCATATCCTTAGTCCTCTTGGACTTCTTACCAACCTGAAGATTCATCAAGATACAATAAATATCAAGCAAGCAATCTTCAAGTCCTAACATTTCTAATGCATTTCTACCGCAGACCTCAACCCGGACGAGTGGTGTAGCCCTTAACCCAAAGCCTAGGAAATAACTCCGCTCTGATACCAACTTGAAACACCCCATCCCGACACTACGGCCGGAACGGCCGTTCCATTCTCTAAGTAATCCGACTTGAGGTTCGTTGTCAACCTCAAGCCCATTTATTCCATACTTAGTCAAATTCGAGCTTAAGTCAATTCCATTCATTTCATTTCCATTCAATCTTAACTAAGGCAATAAAGGCAAATAGACATTTTATTAATCAAACCAAGGTACCAATACAATGTGAGTCAATCGCATTATGCTAATAAAGTATTCGGTCCTAACAATGTCTATCTAACAACACACCACTCGTCCACCGTCTTGGTCCGTTCCTAGGATCGATCATCCTCATGATCGTCCGCATGTCCTGAAACGCAAATATCACATTAAGTATGCTTCATAAGATAATTAAACCAACAACTTAGCATTTAATCATTCTATATAAACCCATGCAACAAAGAACCCTAAACCATTCTAATTCCTCTAAAAATGGCTAAGTTTAGTAAACGGACCGCGTCACGACCATTCCGGATACACGGCCGTAGCCGCTGTCCATAATCGCACGCGTCAGTCCATGTACCGCGATCCGCGTCCCGGCAGTCCGTCAATCCGCGTGAACGGATCCGAACATGCGCGATGCGCGTTCAGCCGCGTCCGACCATATGCCGCTATCGCGTACGGATGATCGTCCGGTACGTACGCACGTCCGTCCGTAAGGACCGTGCGGATGTCCGTGTCGACGACATCGCGTGTAGCGATTGCGCGTCAGTCCGCCCGTCGGTCCGTCTATGCGCGTGTCGAGTGCCGATAGCCGCACGATGAGCGTATGTCCGTATGGACTGATCCGCGCATCCGGCCATCGCCCGCGTGCACTGCCGTAAGCCGAGTAGCGCATGGTGAACGTCCGTCCTTACGGACAACCCGTGCATCCGCCTGACGACTCACGGTCATAGCGACCCTTCGGTACGAACAGTCGCGATGGTTCACCGCGAACGGACGCGATGATTCCGCGGACGGTTACCAACGTTCCGGTTTCGCGGTGCATGGTCCGCGACTCGTCCGACCATTCGATAACGGATTATGGTACATCCGTGTTCGCCGATCCATTTCCAGACCGTTCGCGCTGGCCAGTTCGTCATGCGGCCATGGCCCGACTATCCATTCCCGATAGCCGTCCGACCAATTCCATGATCCGATTGTCTTCCCGACAACCGTCTGATCATCCGCATACGACCCGACTTCCCTTGGCGCCCACGCGACACACGATGCGACCGTTAATCCGCGATCATGGCCTTCGGCCGATCGCTTAAAGATCAACCAAGCCGACCCTAAAACCGTTCAGCCTTAGCCCCGGTTCTAAGTTCCAGAAGAAGGAGAAGAAGAAGGGAGTAATCCGGCCACAACTTAACCGGCCAAAGGCCACGGTTTGACCCAAGGCCGAGAGAAGATAGGGACTCGGACTAACCTTTGCGGTCGTGGTGGACTTGCCCGGATCACGGCTTGTTTCTCCCGCCATCACGCTTCCTTAAGCCGCTCCAATACACCACCAAAACCCTTGAACACACGCCGACTCTCTCTCTAGAAAACCGGCCACAAACGCCTCTTTCTCTCTCTAGGTTTCACTCGGTTTTATGGCCTTTGCCTTTAAGAAATTCTGGATTTCTTCCCTTGTGAACTTGTGTGCGAAAATGGCCTCCAAGGCTTCTATTTATAAGCCTTAGATCGCCCCATAACCGCCCATGGCAATGGCTGCCTTTGGGACTAGCGAATGGACACAAGTCCATTGGTGGCCATTCGCTTATGGGCGCTAGGATCAGCTAGTGTCACTAGCTGATCAGCTCACTTTCACACTTCACACTTCAACCGAGCTGAGCCGAGCTACCTACACTCATTCCAGCTGATTCCCACTTGATTAAGCTCCATTCCAGCTGAGCTTAACCTAATTCCGTCCATAGAACACTTCCCTTTTGTCCTTCTCAGCCTTAAGTTCACGTTTCTGGTCCTATGGACGCCCAATGGCCCGTAGGCCGGTTCGGGGATGTTACAGTACCGAGCGGCGAGCTGTTGGTAGTTTTGTATGCGAGTAACGCTCGGTCTCGTTCTTCCTCGAACGTATCAAGGGCGTGAATCGGCATTCGTTCATTGATGTCGGCGTGTTGGGGCATCATAGCACGGTGCAAAGTGTATATGTTTGCTTCCGCCAGGACCATTGCTTTTACACAAAAACCTAAAGAGAACGGAGTGGCCCTGGTTGTGCGGCGAGGGGTTGTTCTGTGCAACCAAAGAACTCCATAAAGTTCATCGGCCCAAACACCTTTCTTTTTCTCAAGATGCGTTTTGATGCCGTCAATGATAGTTTTTTGGTGGCCTCGACTTGACCGTTTCCTTGAGGATATCGTGGGGTTGACATGCTGAGTCTTATGTCCCATCTTTTGAAAAATCCTTTAAACAGGTTCGACATGAATTGAGATCCACTGTCAGTGACGATCTTGTATGGCAATCCATATCTGCATATGATGTAATTCTAGACAAAGTTCTAAACTTGTATGTCATGGATTTACATGCAAGCTTTAACCTCGACCCATTTGGTGAAGTAGTCCATCATGATTAAGAGAAATCATCTCTCATTTGATAGCGGAAATGGTCCGACGATATCCATACCCCATCTCATGAATCGATTTGCGGACATGGACGTTGTGAGGACCTCTGTCGGATGATGAATGAACTGTGCGTGACGTTGACATTTCTCGTATTTATTGGAATATGTCTCGCAATCGGCTACCCTAGCCGGCCAGTAATGTCCGTTTAGCTTGATTTTGAGGGCAAGAGCTCGGCCCCCAGAGTGATTTCCACAGGAACCTGAGTGAGTTTATTCAAGGACTCGGCGGATCCCATCGCCATATATGCACCTGAGGAGGACTTTGTTGGCTGTGTACTTGTACAAAATGCTGTTATACATTGTGTATCGTGCACTTTGGACCTTTAATCGGCACGCTGCCCACTTGTCTTCGGGAAGTTTCCCTTATGTTAGATTAATTGTATCTCTTCTCGCCAGTCCGTTTCAGGATCTCTTGAGATGGTGTCCAGATCGGTGGGTTCTGTCGGGTCATCATCTGAGTCGTTGATTGCAAGAACCATATCAGAAGAAGGATCTTCGTGATCTTTTCCCGACATTGAGATACTTGGTTCGTGAATTACTTCTTCCGGAACACGTTGGCATAGCTCAGGGTTTAGTACCGATACTAGAGAGGCGAGGGCATCTTCTGGTGCGTTGTCGCTCTTCGTTATCTTAACTATGTCAAAGAATTCAAAAGATTTAGTGAGTTCCCGTGCTGCCTTGAGGTAGGCTTCCATTCGCTCATTTTTAGCCTAGTATTCACCGTTAACTTGATTTGCGACGAGCTGGGAATCACAATGGACTAAGAGATTCTTCACTCCCATCTCCTTAGCCACTCCGAGACCGGAAATTAAGGTCTCATACTCGACTGTATTTTTGGATGCCGTGAACCCTAGTTAGAAATATTGCTCCAAAACTTCACCAGTGGGCGATATGAGTTGAACTCCAACACCCGCTCCTTGTTTTGAGGACGCGTCGTCCACGAACAGTTTCCAGTTCTTGTCTACTTTCTGAATATCAACATTCAATTTTGGTGAAAGTTCAACGAAGAAATTTGCTATTACCTGGAATTTGGCGGTTGTCATGTTCCGGTAGTAAATGTCGTACTCGCTGAGTTTTACTGCCCACCTAGCCAAACGGCCCGACTGACTTGGACTATGTAAGATTGCCGAAGAGGTTGACTTCTCAAGACGACAATCATATGAGATTGAAAGTAGGGATGTAATTTTAGTGCCGAGATGACTACTGCTAGGACAAGTTTCTCTATCGCATGGTATCTTGTTTCGGCAACGTTCATCATTTTACTGACGTAGAAGATTGGATTTTGTTCACCTCTATCTTCACGGACAAGGACTCTAGTCACTGTCGTTGTTGAAACAGCAATGTATAAGATATGCATCTCACCATTTTCTAGTTTTGAAAAAACCGGCGGGTTCGAAAGATAGTCTTTAAGTTGGATGAAGGCTTCTTGACACTTGTCTTCCCATATAAACCTTTTCATTACCTCGGAGGAGTTCGTAGAACGGCAGGCATTTATCCGTTGAACGTGAGATAAATCTATTCAGCGCGGCAATGCGGCTGATAAGGCGTTGAACTCCGCGTGTGTTATTTGGTGAAGGCAGGTCGATGATGGCCGATATCTGTTTTGGATTTGCTTCGATCCCCGTTTTTCAACGACATAGCCAAAAAATTCGCCTAACGTACCCGAAAAATTCGCCTGACGTAACATCAAAAATGCACTTGGTCGAATTAAGTTTCATACTTGTCTGTTAAGGATGTTGAAACATTCCTTTAGATATCCTACATGTTGGGATGCGATCAGAGACTTGACGAGCATATCGTCGATGTAGACCTCCATCGTTGTGTCGTGTTGGCGTGCGAACATTTGGTTTACCAATCGTTGATAAGTCGCTCCTACATTCGTAAGGACAAAAGGCATAACCTTGTAGCAGTAAGTTGCCGCGGTCAGTTATGAAAGTTGTTTTCTCACGATCGTCAGGGATCATGAGTATATGATTATACCCATAAAAAGCATCCATGAACGAGAAAAACTCGTTTCCAACCGTTGCTTCCACAAGGCGGTCAATGTATGGCAAGGGAAAAATGTCCTTTGGACAAGCTTTGTTAAGATCCGTGAAGTCAACACCGACCCTCCACTTGTTGTTTTTCTTTTTAACAACAAAATGATTAGCTGGCCAGTCAGTGTATTTAACTTTCTGGATTGATCTGGCTTCTAGAAGTTTATCGATTTCGTCGTTGACGGCTTTGGCTCTTTCGGGACCAAGTTTGCGTCTTTTCTGTTTAATTGGCTTGTAAGTCGGATCGACATTGAGCTCATGAGTCATGATAGAGGGGTTAATACCTTTCATGTCTTTGACTGACCATGCAAAGGTCGAGACATTTTGCTGGAGAACTTGATAAGCTCTTTTTGATGTCGTCCAGGATTTCTGCTCTGATCCCCACACACTTACTTGAATCTGATTCATCGATAACGACTTGTTGGATAAGCTCTTTCTTAGGACCCTTACCGCCTTGCTCTGTTCAGATCATAAACGATGGTACTCTCATCTTGTGTTCGGTTATGAAACATGATCGACTTTTCCTCTGACATCCCTTGACCGTCTGAATTCCCTTTGAAGACGTGAACTTCATGCATTGATGGTAGGTTGATAATACCACCTTCATGTTGTATAATCAAAGAGTTCCGAGGATAGCATTGTAAATTGACGGCTTATCGATGATGTGGAACTTCACCATCTTGGTTACTCCGCTAACGTAAACGGGTAATTTAATGATTCTGATGGTGTAAGTCATCTCACTCGTAAAGTCTGTGAGTAATATGGCCTTTTGTTTGATGTCGTCATCTTTGATCTCCATATATCTTAGTGTATCCATGAAAATTAATTCGATAGAACTACCTCTATCAACCAAAATCCTTGATAATTTGAAATTGCCGACAAGGAGCTCGATGACCAAGGGATCGTTGTGAGAGTAATGAGTTCCTGCCAAGTCATCATCAATGAAGATGACGGGTGGTTCGTCGGTGATCGGCCGTGGAGTGTTCTGCGCGGAGATGGCCTTTCGTTTGAATTCCTTGATAGACTGGACATAATCGTTTAATGTGATCAGACCGCCCATGATCATCTTGATCCGTCGTACAGCCCTTGGGGCTTCGTCTTCTTCACCGGCGCGATCGTCACAGTTGTGTTTTTGAGCATTGTTCTGTGAGCAACACTGATTTTTTCCTTGCTTGGGTGACTGATCGCCCGACTGCTCGTCTCGGCTCTCGTCACGTTGTATGACACTTCTCAGCTCATCCATAGATGTTTTCAGCTTCCCATTATGAAATTGGGCGTACAACGCCTCTTTAATATGTCGACACGACGATGTGACGACATGGTTTTGTGATACTCACAGTATCGCTGAGCCCCTTTTTGTTTGGCAGCTTGTGGTGGTGTCGTCTCCTCCTTTTCTTCCCGAACAAACTTGTTCGAAGGTTTGGACGACGTACACTGGTTTCTTGTATTGCCGACTACTATGGTCGTCTTTGCACCTTTTTCCTTCTCGTAATGACGTCTCAGCTCGCGATCCTCATTTTTGCTGATTTTCTTATCGGTGCCGAATTTCTTGGTTAGGGCCGCCTTCTGCTCATCCAGTTCTATGAACTTGTTTGCTCGGTGTAGGGCATTCTCAATTGTCATCGGTTTGTTGACAAACAAGTCCTGATGGAAGGAAGCTTCATACCACACGGTGTTTGTTAGGGCCGTGATAGCGAGGGTATCCGAAACCTCCACGCGTGACAATGCTTTTGAAGCGTACTATGAAGGCTCGCAAGGTTTCCTTAGGCCCTTGAAACATCGACATCAGCGTGTTTAGGGACGTATCCTTGTCCATAAAAGAAAAGTGATGTTTAATGAAAGCCCGTGATAATTCCTGGAAATTATCGATCGATTCTGAAGGAAGACTTGAAAATCAGGTTAAGGCGGCTCCTTCCAAGCTTTCAGAAAAAAGCTGACAGTACCCTATATCTCGTTCATCGACCGAGAATCTCGCTTTCGCTGCTGCGAGTTTGAATGCAGTCAAATGAGTGGTGGGATCCTTGGTGCCATTGTAAGACGACAGCTTGTGTTTTTCCGGATGACGGAGATAAGTATCAGTGATACGCGAAGTGAACGGCGTTCTTTGAGTTTCCTCAATTGTCCAATCGATTTTTGAGCGGATATTGAGGCGTTATGGACCTTGACTTTTTGACTTTTAATTCTTTGAGGCTGTCTCTTAGGTCCATCAGTTTGCGATAGTAATCGTCGTCCGGATCTGATCTTCGGGTGGTTTGTATTCGATTGTGTTGTACTCAGGGGAACTCTAGGCTAATCACCTGGAGACGCCTTCCTTTGATTTTTGAGTGATAAAGCGTTGAGATTTGGACGTTCCTCTGGATTGCTGCTCGGAGCGAATTTTATCTTGCTCGGCACGCAATTCATTGATTTATCCTGCAATTCTCTTAGCAAATCTCCTTGGGAGTCGATTTTGGCTAAGAGCGTAGCTAAGACTGAGTCTTCGTCGACATGTATTGCCGTATTGTTGGCTGGTGGAGTAACGTCTATCCTTTTTTTGACTGGATCTGGGATCCTGAGATCGATCATCCTCGGGATGACCGACTTCTTCATCTTCGTGATCACTGAGGTCGTGAACACTACCTTTAACGTCAACCACATGATTGACTTTGAGGTCAACATGTTCGGTGTTATAAACCATCTTTGAGTGTTATAAAAAGACTTTTAAGAAGTCGCCACAGTCGGCGCCAATTGTAAGATCTCAACTCGGCCTATCCAAAGATAAAAAAGTTTAGGGTTTTCTTGAGGGATTCTAAAAGTGCTTTGTAAAGAACTCGGTGGATGGTGACGAGATTAGGATTTCGCTAGGTTTCCGGGAGGAAACAAAGCGGTGGAAGAAAGATGCTACAGTCGGCAGAGAACTCTTTACGATTAGGGTTTGTAAAATTGCTCTGCAGACTCTTTGCTATAAAATTGTGTATTGAATAAAGCGTGGTGACATCGACAAGCTTTGATGCCTTTATATAGGTTACAAAGTCGGAGTAAATAATTAAGAAAACCCTAGGATAAGCTAGAATATTTCCTATTAAATCGGCGTGAATATCTTCAAATGAATCTTCTTGTTTGGTGTGATCTTCACGCGCGCTGCTTTAATCCTACCGCCTTAGTTACCTATTAGTTGCGTATCTTGCTGGGCCGTGACAAGATAACACCTTCCTTTTTGGGCCGTGATTAATCGATTTTTTCCTCTTTGGACCGATCAAAATTTCTGAATAGGCCTTTATGGAATGGTGTTAATCCTGACACCAACATATATCAACATGTATATATCTGCATATATCTTTCATAACAATCACTTGTATATAAATCATGGCACATGTGCAGCTCACACACTTGAGCTTCTTTTTTTTGAACTATTACTTTTTTGAACCATTACACTTAAGCTTATGCTCCTTTTTTATATGATTGCGTAGTCTTCGATTCAAATGAATGAAATGTGGTATTTCGCATAACATCTACTAAAATTTTCTTTTTTGGCATGACCGAATTAATACAGTTCTCTTCCACATATCTCACACATGTTCTTTTTTACATATTAATTTATTTATTTTAGAAATGTAATCCGGATTCGGAAGATATACATATATAATGACGAATCGAAAAATGAGATTGAGCAGTTATGATTGCCTTATGGAAGTACAATTCAGTTTCTCGGTTAAACTTAAACATATATGGATCCAGATTCACTCGAGCTACCTTACATGTGAATGGAGAAATGTGTTTGGTTTCAATACAATTCATCAAAATTGTAACACCAATCTTCTTTAGTCTCGAGACTGCGTGTCACCAACCATAACATACAATGCAAGTATATCCAATAAACTCCAATAACTAACATAAACGATTAATCCAACAATGTCTAATAAACGTAACTAAACATAAGGCAACATCTTAAACCCCAAAGCCCCCGATCCAACTGCGTCCATCTATTCGGCAGACTCACCATAGCCTAATCAAATCTGGGAAAACAACGATTGAAGAATATCGGTTAAAGCGGTTGAGGCTAAGGAAACGCCGCTTCGAAAAGCTGAAATTTGAAACAGAATTTCCATAAATATACTTTCTATCAATAAATTGCCATAAATAGACTTTTTATAAATGGAAACTCTAAAAAGGAAACTTTCTTAAAATAAATTAGGGTTCGATGGACAGAAAACTTGTCTGGAAATAAGTAAGCGAAACTTTATAACCATATCACGTAATGGAGATTGGAAAGCAAATCTGAAAATATAAGTTCAAGAGCTTCGCATCGATATTAAAATCGTTCTATGGTTCCTCCTGGTTCACCAGCAAAACGCTCCCCATATTAGTTACTCGCAGATCCGACCTACACAAATCCTCATAAAAACATTCATAACATTCAGAATAAAATTCTAAACGAAGAACCGCTTAAGGATATGGATAAATATGAGGGTCAGGGACATCCTTACCAAAACTCAGATTGATACGACTTGATTTAGCTATTCGTTTCTCTTTTCTCCCAAAATGCGCCCATTAAAAAATCTACACTGCACATATATGTTTTAGAAAAACGAGGCTTACAGATTGATATGTTGATCGTTTTGCGGCTACGCACGGTTCTCTGGGAAATCACTTCACAAGTTGACGGTGGATATTTGACTGGATTTCTACAGGGCTTTGCCTGGTTGTTTTCTGTGCAGGGTTTTATCCTGAAAAACTCACCTAGGGTTTGCCCTATGAATATTTGGCTTAATGGAACGATAGAAAGAACTAAAAAATTTAAAATTTGATCGTTACAATTCTCCCGTACTATCAAAGAATTCACCCTCGAATTCAGATCCGGACTCGGCTGCTTGCTTACAACTCCAAAAACCTTTGGGTACTCTAATCTCATTTGTTCCTTGGGCTCCCAGGTTTCCTTGTGATTTTTTTTTGTCTCCCCATGGTCTCTGACCATTGCAGTCACTTCTCCTGAACTTTCTTTTCCTAACGCTATAAAACCGCCATTGATTTGCTAGGCGCTGACAAATCCTTACTGATATCGCTTTGCGGCTGTTGATGTCCTCAATATTGACACATGAAATACATCGTGGAAAACGAACAACTCTTCCGATAAACCTATATGATATGCTACTACTTCAATCTGCTCAAAATAGGGTACATTTCCATGTACCTCGGTTTAAGCTTCTTCAGCTTTCGAATCTTAGCTCCTCTTTGAAATGTCTTCATTTTCAGGTATACTAATCTCCCCTCCTCAAACTCCAAATCTCTCATCCGCTTATCTGCATAGCTCTTGTGATGATCATGGAATTCCTTTAGCCGCCTCTTGAGCATTTCTACTTGCTCTAACATCCCATTTGTAGTTCTATGACTTATCGTTCCCCCATTTTTGACCAACATAGTGGTGTACGACACCACCTACAATAAGATCCATATACGGTGCCACATCAATGCTCGATGATAACTGATATCCAAATTGTAGTATGCTAACAATTCAATCCATCACTACAAGGAAACAACGTTTTTGCGACAGGACCTTGCGACTATACTTGTAGTCGTAACATTTGGCCACTAATAGGGGATAATATTGCTAATATATTGCGACAACGCATATATGGACGTGTATTAGTCGCTTATATATGACAAAAAATGTTTGTCGCTAATTTAGTCGTCGATTGACGACTGATTAACGACCATTATCGAGACCGGAAACATTAGTACCAGGCTAGTCGGTGATATGGCGAATATTTTTGTGTCTAATGTTAAGAGTCGTAGAACAATCCCGAATTGGTCAGTAGATGGGCGACTAATTCGCCACTTCGGGTATAATAGTAACCAAGTCGTTTATTTGTCGCTATTGATACGACTAAAATTCAACTCATTATTCGTGTCGCCGAGTAGTTGGGTATGGGTCGTATCATATAGTATTTTGGATTTAGTAATAATAATATGAGATAGTTTGTTTATACGTGCTAATAGTCTTAACTGATTATCAAAGTTGGTATATATATTGTAATCATTATTAAATGAGAATGACCCATATAGCCATACTCTTTTCATGCTTAATATAGTATTTTTGATTTAGTAATAATAATATGAGAGTTTGGTTATATTTTACCTGTTTGTGGTAGGTGTACCGGTTTCATGCGCATGCATTTATGAAAATTAATGGGAGTGGCCAATTATGTCTGCATAGTCGAAATTCAGCCCGTTCTCCTTTTTCATTTGTAGAAACACAAAGAATTTGGAAATCTAGTTACATGGCGGGAGGCTACAATAATTATAGCAACCATCAGGAGTGGATGTATAATAGGTTCGATGATGCCACAGAGAATTTCTCAATAGCCTTCACAACGGGGGTAAGTTTCTCTGCCCTTGTCGTTTTTGCAAGAACGAAAAACCGGAAACCACGGAACAAGGAATTTGGAGTCATCTGTTTAGTTACAGATTTATGCCAGATTATTGTGTTTGGTATAAACATGGAGAAGAAATCGGTTTGGATATTGGAACAAGTTATGTTGATCCGAATGGTCATAATAATGTAGAAGATAGGTATGTGGATATGGTGAATGATGCATTTCGTGGTTACGTAGTAATAATGAAGAACCTGTACGTAATCATTCAAAAAAAATTTATGACCTGTTAGAAGGAGCCAACAATCCTTTATATGATGGTTGTCGTGAAGGTCACTCCCAGTTATCCTAGGCTGCTCGGGTCCTGCATAACAAGTCAGAACATAACATGAGTGAAAGGTTAGTGGATTCGATATGTGAAATGATGACAGAGTACTTACCAGAAAGAAACCAGGCAATAGGTTCACACTACGAGACAGAGAAACTGATGCGCAATTTAGGCCTCCCCTATCGTACAATTGATGTTTTCATGAACAATTGTATGATCTTCGGGAAAGAAGACGAAAAGGAAGAAAAGTGTCGGTTTTGTGCTAAACCAAGATGGAAGCCGAATGAGAAACATAGTAGAACCAGAGTAGCCTACAGTCGTATGTGGTATCTACCAATCGCTGACAGACTGAAGAGAATGTATCAAAGCGATAGGACTGCAGCGGCAATGAGATGGCATGCGGAGCACCAAAGGAAGGAGGGAGAAATGTGTCATCCGTCTGATGCGGTGGAGTGGAAATCATTTCAAGCTCAACATCCTCTATTTACCCAAGAACCCCGTAACGTTTATCTTGGATTATGTACAGATGGGTTAAATCCATTTGGCATGTCTCGTAATCATTCGTTGTGGCCTGTGATCTTGACTCCATATAATTTACCCCCTGATATATGCATGAATACAAAATACTTGTTTCTTACAATTCTGAATTTTGGGCCAAATCATCTGTGCGATAGTCTCGATATCTTCCTCCAACCTCTTATTGAGGAGTTAAAAGAATTGTGGTCTTATGGAGTCGATGCGTATGATGTGTCATTGAATGAAAACTTTAAACTAAAAACAATGCTGCTGTGGACGATAAGTGACTTCTGAGCATATGGGATGTTATCAAGATGGACGACCCATGGTGGATTGTCTTGTCCTATTTGCATGGAAGATACAAAATCTTTTTATTTGCCTAAGGGAAGGAAGACGTGTTGGTTTGATTGTCACATAAGATTTCTTCGATTTGGTCATCCATTGAGGAAGAATAAAAAAGACTTCTTGAAGGGAAAAGACGCTTCGAAAGAGCATCCACCTGAGGTATTTAGTGGTGAGCAAGTTTTTAGCGAGCGATTGCAAGGTGTAAATCCACCGAAAACAAAGGACGTCAGTGGAAACAGTCATGAAAATAAGGAGCCTGGCTATGGGAAGTTTCACAATTGGCATAAGGAAAGCATATTCTGGGAGCTTCCGTACTGGAGGGACCTCACTCTCCGACATAATCTTGATTTGATGCATGTAGAGAAGAATTTTTTTGACAACGTCATGAATACTCTTTTGAGTGTGAAGGGTAAATCTAAAGACACCATCATGTCAAGAATTGATATAGAACGATTCTATTCTCTGCCACACCTACATATTGATGGTGAGGGTAAAGCTCCTTTCCCCACATACAAATTGACAAACGATGCTAGAAAAAAAATTACTAGAATGTATGAAACTACAGTAAAATTCCCAAATGGCTATGCGGCCAACTTAGCTACTTGTGCTGATATGGATAACGATAAGTTTTCAGGGATGAAGAGTCATTACTGCCACGTTTTTATGGAGTGGCTACTTCCATTTATCTTTGTCGAACTCTTAGACCGGAACTTCCACCTTGCGTTAGCAGGTTTTTCTATTTTATTTTACTTAATATTTGATAATTAAATATGAGAATAGTATTTTATATTTACCAACAGCTTCAAAATATATATATATATATATATATTGTAGGGGTTGGTAGTTTTTTCTGTGACTTATGCTCGAGAACTTTACAAAAAGTCGTCTCCAAATTCTCAAAGAAAACATAGTTTTAACATATGCAACTTTGAAAAGATTTTTCCACCATCATTTTTCGACGTGATGGAGCATTTACCTATACATCTCCCCTATGAAGCTGAATTAGGAGGTTCGGTGAAATATATGTGGATGTACCCTTTTGAAAGGTATTTCAGAAATTTGAAAGGGAAAGCAAAGAATAAAAGATATGCGGCATGATCGATTGTTGAATCTTATATCAACGAGGAGATAGCTTATTTCTCAGAGCATTACTTTGTTGCGAATATAAAAACAAAATCAAGGTAAATGCGCTATCACATGTTCACTTTGCCATTTGTAAGACACACACATTGTAGTATATTAATTAATTATAAATTTTTCTAAACCAAAAAATTTGGTCAGGTTAACCAGATTCACTGAAGGTGAAATCCCCGTATATTATGCCGATATTCCTGAAATATTTACTCAAATGGGTCGTCCAAGTGGAAGAATGCAAGAAATCTGGCTTTCAGAGGAAGACTATTGACGCGCACATGTTTATGTTCTACAAAACTATGAATATTTTGAGCCACTAGAGAGGTATGTATATATATTGGCATGTCTTATCTTTCAGTTTAATATATTCAACTATACTATGATTTCTCATATAAATATGGGTTCAAGTTAAAGTATGTTCGAAGATTATCTATCCATAAAATATCTAGAACTCTCCGAAGAAGAGGTCTCCGCAAAAAGACCCGAAGAATATCGAAGCTGGGTAGAAACTTATGTATGTATAAAATTATTTCTTACCTATATATTTATTTGAATTTATCTTTGCCAAACTCTATATTTGATATTTTCTTTCTATGTACTGCAAGTTAGTTATTGGAAAAACACACATAAATTTCCTGATTGGGTGCTAGAGATAGTGCATTGACCCGTGCATAAGGCTAAAACCTGGCCCATCTATTTTACAAGGATATTTGTTTCATACAGAGAATCACGGCGTGGGACGGAAGACATGTAATTATGGTGTACATGTTAAAGGAGAGAACTATGCTGATGCATCTGATGAGGCTGATTTCCACGGTATTTTAACTGATATCATTCAGCTCGAGTATGAGGGAATTGTGAATTTGAGAATCACACTATTTAAGTGAAACTGGTACGACCCTATGATCGGTAGAGGCACTCGGAAGAGTAATGTTGGCGTTGTAGACGTTCTTTCAGCAAGAACGTACAGTAAAAACGAACCATTTGTTCTAGGTACGTTAGTTCCATACCTGTAAATCTTAATGCCTTTAAATATATGTATGCATATAACTTCATTCAGTACATAAAAATTGCACAGCCTCACAAGCATATCAAGTTTGTTATATCCTGTATCCATATACAAAGAAACCAAAGAGGGAGTGGGTAAGTGTTGTACAAGTCAACCCGAGGGGATATATTTCATGAGATTATGGTGACATGGAACCGATTCTTTTGCAACAAGAAAATGATGATCATGTGATGATGACTAGAATTGAAGATATCGTTATTGAGAACTTGGAAAAAGGAGGAAACACAATAGATTTTGATTACGAGGTCGGGGATGCGGAACCAGAAGATGAATTCCGTTGTAATTTATCATCTTCTGATGATGAGGATGAAGATGACTATGAAGAGCAGGATGAAGAGCCCTTGTAATATGCATGTTGACTTTGTCGAGGTTATTATGGTCAAGGTATTCTTTCGGTTTATGATAATTGGCGGGTCTTATTAGATTAATATTTTTTTTCACTAGAGTGGCTATTAGATAAATATTACTCTCAATTTGCCGGTCCCACAATTTTCCACTATAAAGTACAAAAATGAAAGACAATAAGAATATCAAATGGAATGATAATATAGGAATTGAGTGGAATACCTCAAATACTGATATTACAAGTCGAACTAAGAAAAATAATTAGAGCTAAACTAATTTCTTAAAAGACAAGTTCTTGCAAAGCCGAAGCTTGAGTTGTGATATCGGTTTCTCTCCGCCAGAAACCGAACCTCTATCTCTACTGCCAATTGAGTTTTCTTCTCCCAGCAAGGCCATCAATGAGATAGGAACTATTATGAAATCAACACCTGAACCAATGTTCTCCTCAAGATAATGTAACCCAAAGGAATTGATCTCAAACAATCATCTCGCCGCCCAGTGTTGGAAGGCGAAAGACCATTTGGTCGTAAAGACCATTTGGTCGTTTGACCTTGCAAGACTCGTAGGTGACTTTATCTAGAGGATAATATTGGTTCTGGTGTTGTACATGCATGACTCCGGAGGTCGACACAGAACCGAACAAAAGGAAAAACAGAAGAACATGTCAGCATATTTAAGGAAGAACTTAAGATAAAAGATAGAAGATGAAGTGAGGCTCTGTTAGAACTTAGAAGCGAAGGAGAGGAAAGAAGTGAGGATGGGGAAGAATGATGAAAAGAAGGGCTATATATTTACTCTGGGGAAGAAAGAACGGTTATCGAACTAATCCTAATTTAAAGCGACACGACCTTCCTGTCACGCCAAGCACATTCATTGGTGGAAGAAGATTCGTCTTAAATGTCACCGAAAAAATCTTAATATACAAATATGAAGACCAAAAATAAGTCCAAAAATGTTACTCTTGTTTATCTACGGCTGTTAATTTTTCTCCTTTTCAAAAATGCAACAATTATTGCTCGTATATGTATTTAATTACTCCCTCTGTCTAATATTAATCATTTTTATAAATCGAAATTTTTATTTCCAATTGTATTAGTATTCATTCTCAATTATTAAGAATACAAATAGTAGTCGATTTCTTAATCTTAGTCAAAGAAAGTTATTGACTTGTAGAGGTATCTTAAATGTCACCGAAAAATTCTTACTATAATATAATCACTTCTTACTAAATATGGCTATCAATTACCGTTATTAAATTAAAATATTAAATATGAAAGCATAATTAATACGGTTTGATAAGCATATTAAAACCGAAAGCATAATAAAACGTTAAGGTTTTCAAGTAACAAACACTAAATTATGAATGAGATTTAGATAGGGACAACAGCAATGCCTCAGCCTAATCAAATCTGGGAAATGACTATTGAAGAATAGCGGTTTAAGCGGTTGAGGTTAAGGAAACACGCTTCTGAAAACTGCAATTGGAAATAGATTTTCCATAAATATACTTTCCATAAATAGACTTGCCATAATTAGACTTTCTATAACTGGAAACTCTTAAAAGGAAACAATCCTAAAATAAATTAGGGCTTCGATAGATAAAAATATTATCTTGAAATAAGTAGGCCCAACTTTCCAACCATATTACGTAAATGGAGATCAGAAAGTAGATCTGGAAATATGAGTTCAAGAGCTTTGCATTGATAAAAATGTCGTTCTGGTTCCTCCTGGTTCATCAGCAAAACGCTCGCCAAATTGGTTACTCGCAAATCCAACCTACATAGATCCTCCTCAGTAAAAAACTCATAATATTCAAACGAAAATTTTAAATGAAGAACCGCTTACGGCTATGGATAGATATGAGGGTCATGGACATCCTTACCAAAATTCATATTGATACGACTTGATTTGGCTTGTAACTCCGATTTAGACGAAACTAGCATTTTTGGAAAGAAGAGACTAGGTGATTATAGATTAATAGGTTGATTGTTTTGTGGCGACGCACGGTTCTCCGAAAAATGGTTTCACAATTTGACAGCAGATTTCTGATGGAATTTTGACAAGACTTAGCCGGGGAATTTTCTTTGCAGTGAAAAAAGTAGTAGAAAGGCTATTTATAGGAAACCTTACATAGGATTTGTCTATGTATATTGGGCTTGATGGACTGAAAGAAGGAACTGAGAAAAGTTAAAAATTGGATCGTTATAAAAACATTCCTTACTTTTGTGGATATCGATCCATAATAGACTTACAACCGAGTATAGAATGCAAAAATAGAGTACAGATGCGAGTGTAGCTTAATCTTTTGCTCATATAATCTCGTAACAAGACAATATCTCTTTTTTAGTTGTCAGTTTAGAGTTGGTGTAGTTTCAAAAAAACTTTACAGTTGGTGTATGGAACAAGTTAGTTTGAGTGTTGCTTCAACAGGATTACAATTTTAAATGGGAGGAAATTGTTCATATTGCGTCGGTAATGCTCTAAATAAAACGAAAAGTTTCATACTGATATATGCATTTCAAACAGTGGTCCACACAATATGGAAAGATGAAAATTTTACAGACATGGTAACCAATCGTAAACTGGTCATTGCTTTGATAAAGCAGTGACTAATTAACTTTTATCAGTACGAGAAAAAGGAAGTCATAGACTGATGATGGAGGTTTGGTTTGGATGATTCGTTTGATTTTCATTTTTCCATTCAATTTTTCATCCACTTTTTGCCAATATACTCCCAATAACACTAATTTTAGCTATAATTATTACATTAACATTGCTCCCCATTTTTTACTAGAATAACATTCATTTTTTGCTAAAAGACTAAATTACCATATAAAGAAGTTAATTTGAATAATTTAATTTTTGTATAACATTTTTAATTTAATTAATTATTTTTAAAAATATATTTTTTAATTCAAGTGAAAAATTAACCATGAAGTTGGCAATTTATTTTTAAAATTTCGTTTTTCAAAAATAAATAATTAATATAAAATATTTATATAAATAAATCACTCAGTCTATCATTCTATACTAGTTCATATCGGAACAATCATTCCTATACTAGTTCCACATGATCCATTATATCGGAACTATCCTTCCTAAAACACATAATTAATATAAATTATCATAAGTTCCGCATGATCCATTACATCCTAAGTCATCGGTCCATCATTCATATACTAGTTCATATCACTCAAGTCTTTGTTCTGTGCATTTGACCAATCAAATTTTGATTTGTATTTCAATTTGGATTTTATAGTTTGCGGTTTGTTAGTTGCTTTATATCATCATTTCATGTGTTCCTTTTCATTGTCTCATCATTTCCATCAAGTAATCTGATCACTTGCATCTGTTCTTCACCAGTTTCGAATCTGACCTTTCATATCTAGATCATAGTTGTGCATCACATTTCGAGCTCGGATCTGTGTCGATTTTTTTATGTCCTTGCATTTAGATTTCAAATCATCCTTTGTTGTCTGAATCTACATCATTCCAATACTTATGAATCATGGCCATATCAGAACCAAACCTGACCATTCATTCTTTTAGCATCATCTTCCATAAATTGTTTAAGTGTTGCAATCAGAACCATTGATCATATAGTTCTGTTCTAATCGTTCTGTTGCAAAAGTTTATTAGTTCTGCATCCATTCTGATGGAACCAGACTCTGCTGAGTTTTTTTTTAACTTGTTTGAGGATGGTTGGAGAAGATGAAAAAGAAACCAGTACCACCAGAAGTCACAAGATTTTGATTGAAGCCATTACAGTCCAAATGACTAAGCTAATGGATGACCGATTTGAAGCCATGAAACAAGAGCTGAATGCAAACCAGTCCAACAAGGATAATCAGTCAACCATAATAGAAAATCATACTTCTGAAAGAGAAAGAGAACAAGGTTTCAGAGAAGTAAGAGGACATGCCAGAGATGAAGTTGCACATAACTACTACATCACCAACAACCATGCATCTCAGAGAAGTTAGAGGAGACCTAGGCGTGTTAGAGAAGGAAGATATCTTATGCAAGAAAATCTCAATGGATTGAAGATCAAAATTCCATCTTTCCATGGAACCAATAATCTTGATGCTTATTCGGATTGGGAAAAGAAGATTGAGTTGGTCTTCAATTGCCAACATTACGCTGAGATCGATAGTGTTCAAGATTTTCAATTCTAGGAGACGCAATGGAGAGTATCATGTTAAAACATGGGTAGAAATGAAGCTCCCCATGAGAAGAAGGTTTGTACCAAGTTATTAACACTTTGAGCTTCACTCCAAACTAAGGAAGTTGTCCTAAGGCAACCGATCAATAGTAGATTATTACCAAGAGATGGAAGCCCTGATGCTGAGAGCTCATATTTCTGAGGATAGAGAAGCTACTATGTCTCGGTTTCTAGGTGGTTTATACAAAAAGTACAAGACATAGTGGAGATGCAACATTATGATAATCTTGAAGAGATGTTGCATAAGGGCCTAAGGCTATTCTGGTTGAACAGCAAGTCAAGGGTAAGAGTACTTCGCGGCCTAGTTATGATTCAAGCAAGCTGTGCTATCAAAGAGAAGGCAAGCAGATCATGACTCCCAAACCAGAAGCTAAGCCATTCACAGCCATTCAAGAGAAAGATAAAGGAAAGTCAGAGTCTACTACATCAAGAACTCATGATCTCAAGTGCTTTAGGTGTCAGGGCAGAGGACATTATGCAAGTGAATGCACTAACAAAAGGATAATGGTACTTAAAGAGAATGGAGAGATTGAATCCGAGGATGAGCATGAGCCAAAACAATATCCATCTTCTGAAGAATGTGACAGGGTTGATAAAGGACTATCTCTTGTTGCTAGAAGGTCCTTAAGAATTCAAAGACAAACTGAAGAACAAGAGCAAAGAGAAAATATGTTTCACACTAGATGCCATGTCAAAGGAAATGTGTGTAATCTAATCATTGATGGAGGAAGTTGCACCAATGTGGAAAGTGAAACCATAATTAAGAAGCTCTGTTTGGAAGAGAAGAAGCATCCTAAGCCTTATAAGCTTCAGTGGTTGAATGAAGAAGGAAAAATGAGAGTTAAGAATCAAGTGATCGTGCCACTCTCTATTGGGAAGTATGAGGATGGGGTCTTATGTGATGTACTACCCATGGGAACTGGACACATACTTCTTGGACTTCCATAGAAATCAGATAGGAGAGTGAGACATGATGGCTTCACGAACAGGCACACTCTTGTGTTTAAAGGCTTCATTCCTATGACTCCTCAGGAGGTTTATAATGATCAACTCTATCCCCAACGCAAGTAAAACATGTTAATCAAACAGTCTAATTTCTTTATAAAGGCTAATGAAGTTAAGAGATCTAGGTATTCAAATCATCCTTTCATGTTGTTTGTGTTTAAGGAAGCTCTTGTGAGCTTGACTAACCGTACACCGGCTTTTCCAAGTGAACTGAGTAAGCTATTGAAGGATTATAAGGATGTGTTCCATGAGGAGAATCCAGGTGGTTTACCCCCAATTGGTGCCATTAAAAATCAGATTGACTTTATACCAGGAGCCACAATACCAAACAGACCAGCATACAACACGAATCATGTGGAAACAAAATAGTTACAAAGACTGGTTGATGAGCTATGGGCTAAAGGACATATCATAGAAAGCATGAGTCCATGTGTTGTACTAGTCTTAATTGGACCCAAAAAGGATGGGATCTAGGGCATGTGTGTTGATTGTAAAGCAATCAAAAATATCACTGTAAAGTATTGCCACCCTATTCTTGAATTAGATGATATGCTTGATGAATTGTATGGTTATAGCATATTCTATAAAATCTATACTATTAAAACAAAAGCACAAATATATCAATGCCTATCATTTTTCATTTAATTACAATCTATGCCACTGATTTCATTTGTTAGTTTTAAATTTATTAAGGTTAACAATGTCTTAAATAATCTAAACTAAATAACATTAAATAGAAAATCAAATATATATAAAATTTAAAAAAGGAATTAATTTCTTAAATAATCGGTATTCTAATTTTTTTTTAACCAACAAATATACTTAGTTTCCTAAGTTTGCGATAAAAAAATACAATCAATAAATTATTAACCTGTATTCAAATCGGTTAATGTGATAAAGAATATTCCGTGTTTAATTACCTAAAATTTCGAATCAATAAAACAATCCCAACAAAAAACATAATCAATAAACGAAAATCCTATATTTGAATTGACTAACATGTTGAAGAATACTTCCTCCGTTTCATATTAAGTGTCGTTTTAGAGTTTAATTTTTGTTTCATTATAAGTGTCGTTCTACATTTTCAATGCAATCTTTAACTAAATTTTTCAATTTTATCCTTACTCTTTTAGCTTAATAATAAGTGTGAGCATATTATATACGCAATTAATGAAGGGTAAAACATAAAATTTAATTGATTTCTTAATATGTGTGAAAAAACCTTAAACGACACTTAATATGAAACGGATGGAGTATTCCATATATCCACCAAACAATAAATAAGAGGTGATTTCGGTTTCCTAGGTCCTAATCAAATAAATATGAGCGGATAGCCTCTTGATGGAACTCTTTCCAAGCAGAAATTGACCCTCACAAATTCTTCAGGTCTGATATTAATCCAATCCCATTTAAATATTTGTTTCGTCCATTCTAAATTCTCTAATCGTCCATGTACTTTTGTAGGAAGAGATTGTGAAGGAAGTCAATGAGAATCCAGACGCTGGAGGTGTTATGAATGACTGCTTTGCTAAGGCCATTGTGATTTTATTATTGATTTTTATCTCTTAAGACATACAGTTTTTCTCTCTCTTTCTGTAGAGAAACAAATGCTCATCATCATAGTTTATGAAATTTGACTTTTTGGGTCTGTATCTGCAAGTTGCAGAGTTTAAGTGCCTCCTCGGTGTTAAGCCAACACCAAAGAATGAATACTTAGGTGTATTTTTTGTAAGCCATGACGGCATGACATATCTCTTAAGCTTCCAAAAAATTGGATCCAAGTAGCGCTTGGTTAAACGATGGACGATATTAAATGAATCTATATACGGGAATTAAGACATTGTTAAAAGATGGAATAAACACTAAACAAATATTTATAGAATACTATAACGGGTGGGTTAGGTTGAATGGACGGGGTAATGTAGGTAAGAAAATAAAAGTTAATAAAAATGAGATGTCGGGGGATTAGTAATTTTACTAATCCTAAACCGACGGATCGAGGAGTTTCTTAAAAGACATTTAGGAATGAGAATTAAATGATTATTAATGGTGAGCCGTATACGGTTTAGAAATCAGCTAATCCAAGGTAGCGGACTAAATGGGATTAAAAGACGTTAATAAACTTAAAGGTTAGCTTAATTATTTGATTATTGTTGTGAGTTTGATGATGTGTGTTGTGTGCAGGCCTGTTATTTAGACTACTCCGGTGTTGGTCGGGCATTCCTTTTGTGTGATACTTACCCCGGTCGTGGGACCGGGTAAGTTTGTAGTTACATATTCGATATAGCACCGAGTAGGGTTGGTGTTGGTGGTGATGGAATAGGACTTGCGGGATAGATCGTAGTTGTGTTTACCTTTCTGTTGACCTTGACAGTCTTGTGTTTTGTGCTAGAGTACCAGTGAGTCTGCGTGTTTACTTTATTGCACTAGGACTCTAGGGTGCGTTAGATCCATCAAGTCTAGGTGAGCGTTCTGGTACTTCCGACCCGATTGGATCCTTGGGTAGTTATCTGATCAGATCGCGTGCCTTCGGATGGTGATTCTGATTATGGTGTTGACCTACTGAGTGACGCCGGTAGATGTGTGGTCCGTAGAATACGGGGTCATGTCCTAGGGTCGGACTGCATGGAAACTTAGGTTACCGTGGGGTAGCCCGAGTCACTGTGTAACGATGGACTGAGAACAGTGTCCTAGGTCGTAGGACTTCGTGTTTACGGCTAGGAGTCGTGGGTAGTGTTAGTTACCATGTCGGTAGCTAAGTTTTCCCGTGCAAGTTACCGAGTTTGCATAGTGGGCCCAATAGTGTTGAGTTCGTTGTTCGCGATAGATAGATCGAGTCTAATCGAGGGCATGTGCCGTAGTGACTTTGATTTCCATAGCCTTTCCTTTTAATAGAGAATGCTTGTGTGTTGTGGGTTTATCATGTCCTGGTGGCACCTGATAGACTATTTCTTCTTTGGGGCGGGATTATTAGATGTAGGTTAGACTAGAAGCTGTTAGTGGGAGCCGACTTGCTGGGTGATCTTAGATCGCTCATTAGACTCTTTTGTGTTTTTAGGTTTAGCAGCAACGGACGCGGGAGGTCCTGGTGTAGGTTCGGGATTGCTTGCGGGCTGGGGGTTTTGATTTGATGATTCCGTTGGTTGTATTTCGGTTTGGGTTTCATGGTGCATGTTTATTCTTTGTTTTTGTAATTAGAATTAAATTGGCAAATTGTTTGTAAAACATTTAATTACTTAGAAATGAAATCGCTTCCCTGATATATTGGTTTAGTCCGAACCGACACAACTCGCGGAAGAAATACAGGTTGAAAAGCTTTGTATTGTGGAAGCGAGGTAAACAGGGTCAAAGATGGTTTGGTGTGAGCCCTTGTCTCAAACCAGATTGTCTCTGGCTTCGTATTGTGACAAACTTTTCTCGTTTGACTTTCTCGGGTTCGATCGTTCATGTTCTTGTTTGATCAGATGTTAACTTCTTCCATGTTAGGAGAGGGATACTACTGTAATGGGGAGCGGAAGCTATATAACGAGGAAGAACAAGATATCTCCAAGAGATCAACGGATTCTAGCTCGGATCTTGCCGATTCGTTGATACTCTCATCGAATGAAGCAATAGGGTTTGTGAATCCTCTTCACGGGGCTTAAACAAGCTCTTTCAATAACTCGATATTCAATTCAATAATAATATGTCATTTACAAAATCCTAAACAAGCCTTAAATAGCTACTAAAAGATATTAACAAATCTCGTAACGAACCTCCTAACAAATCGTATTAAATCCTAACAACATAATAAAAAGAACTAAAGGAAAATCAAGTGTTTTATTGAACCCTCTAAGTGGAGCTGATGTATTTGAGCAGAAGCAGAGGAGACGCTGCATTAGTCTCTCCAGGTGGAAAAGGATTCGTCCACGAACCCAAAGCTAGGTAGAACCATCGTGTGTAACTCGTAAGTTGACCTTAATGTACTGAATCGCAAGCAAGAGACGTCATCGTGTATGTACTCCAGACTACCATCAAAACCAACTATTCGTGAAGACATAGTGTAGTAACCATCTCGTAGAAACATGATGCCCCTTAGTCGCCTGGAGTTGTAGGTGGAACCCAACTGTTGGATACACAAAAATACAAATACCCACTGCAAAAATGTAAAGTATAACGCAAATGACATGTCCTGGCCAAGGTCAGCATATGGTCGAAACGCATGAGCAGAAACCAAACAAGTTGGTAAACACCATTGTAGCCACAAGTACATAGGTTCCTTGTCTTTGTTCGTAGTGACAGAGGATAGGAAATATTCAAAAGAATACATCAGACACCCAAGAAAGGGAAAATGCAGTAATCGTCTTGGCGTAGGCACCGTAAAGTCATTGGTGGCATCGTCAAGGGCTTTAATCCACCCACCGTCCTCATATCCATTGCTAGCCATAGCAAATGCAGGAGTGCATGTAAACCGACAATTGAGTTTGGTAATCGAGTGGAACAGTCGCTGAGTTGACTTAAAATCCAACGAATCACTCAAAGATACCAATAACGACAACCTGTTTCTTGATCCATAAGGAAAGTGATGAGAGTAGTTGTCATTCATGCTCCATTGGCGATTCAGATTATTATTATGAACTTGGTTTAGAAGGTCAAATAACTGATGCCAAAGCCGTCGTAATCCTACGGTGTGGTCTTGTACCTCTCTCGCAAAGTGAGTAACACAATCATCACAACAACTGTGAACATACTTTCTTATCTCTTCTTCCACAACCTTATGAGAACACGAAAAAGACAATGTGGCATTCATAATACTCACAATCCCTGCCGCATATCCAGTTGGTGCACGTAGAGAAAAGTCTAAATTAGAATTTTCTATTTGATGAGCCAACAAACTAGTTGTCGAGAAAATACTATTAATTCCACCATCGTTGATGTAGTGTATAGACTTGAAAACAATCAGCAACTCTTTTACAAAGGCATTCTGCTTGGCATGCTTAGAAGCAAATCGTTGAACCGAGTTTTCTCTCTTGTAAAATGAATAGATTGACCCTGCACCCAAGAATAAGTGATATATCATGGTTTTAGGACTTTCAACCATGGTATATGTCTTTGTTATCGAGTCTCTTAGAGTCTTTTGGAGTCCTTTTATGTATGTTTACAGGTCTAGGTACGTTTGGAGCGGATTTGGACATTATGGCGCATTCTGGAGCTATTTGGAGCATTTGGCTGAGAGGAAGAGTTCACTGTCAATTCTGGACTTGTGCATCGATCGACACACATTGTGCATCGATCGACACATTGATAGGTCTCGAGTTTTACCCTATACTAACTGCAAGTGCACAGTATATCAATTGTATTACTTAGGGATCGAATCCACGAGGACTTTAGGAAACGATAGGATTAGAACTAAAGAGATTAAAACTAGGAGAAATTAAAAGGCAAATTGTATTGATTGATTGAAAACCAAGCAAGAAAGTAAACAGTAGCAGGTTGTTGTTGTAGGCAATAAACTAAGGGCGCTAAGTCTAGGGTGTTCTCAGGAAATCAGACAAGCAGATAAATCAATCAGTCAGGATCTAATTAAACACAGTTCTAGAACTCAAAACACAGATATAGAATTAACCAAATTCCTTTGCGAGAATTCTCTAAGTCTAAGTGCAGTAATCCAAATTTTTTTGCAATTACTAACAGATTAAACCAGCTTTAAATCCAAGTTTGATATGTTCACAATCTAATTAAACCAAATTCCTTTGCGAGTAATTAAACTGCTCAACCTAAATAGTTCAGGTTCTAAACCACATTGTTGTGTCGTATTTAGCAACCTAAGATCTAGATTCTAATTGATCAGGTTAGAACTAGCATTAAACACAATTTAGTTTGAAGAACATCTATTGATGTGAATCCTTAACTGGATTAATTATATCTAGCAAGTCATGAAATCCCTATGAGAAACCCTAAACCTAACTATGAAACTACTCAGACATGGATAATGTAAACATAATCAATGAATTAATAGAAATCATAAAAGAGATTAGAATAATAAAGGGGTTCGAAAACTCCTCCAAAACGAATGTAGTACAGGATCAGATCAGCCCCAAAAGCTCTAAAAACTCTCTGCTCTAAGTTATGATAGCGTATGTAAGCGTATCCAAAAACTGATCTAAAAACCTAATTAAATAGCTAAAACACGTTTTGGGCTTCTGTGTAAATATCTGGAACTTCTGGGCTTTTCTGCAATATCAGCATTCTTCATTAAACCGCCGAGTCTGGCTCATTCGCGCTATGCATCGATCGATGCAGGTGTGCAACGATCGACGCAATCCTCAAATCTGGTCAGTGAACTCTGTCTCTCGGACCAAATCTCCAAAATGCACCAATTAGCTCCATAATCTCCACTTTTGCTCCAGACGTATGTGTACCTAATAAAACCTGCAAAGGACTCTAAAAGAACACCAAAAGACACTAAAACAGACTTATATCATGGCATAAAACCGGTAAAAACCATGATATATCAACTCCCCCACACTTAGCATTTGCTTGCCCTCAAGCAAAACAGAGAACTAAAACATGGTGAAGAGGTTTGAAACTTTCATAAACTCTTTTTGTCCTAGAAGCAACAACACTCAGATTCCCCTTAGTAAACCACTGAAAGAATCACCTGTAAGGCATCAAGACCAACATATACTTCCCCCACACTTAGCAATTGTCCTAAGTAAACTCCACAATCACATTCACGCATTCAAATTCTCCCTACTGACTTCTGCAAGTATTTAAGTGCGGTCTCACCTAAGGAGTATCGATCAAAGGCACATGGACTCTTACCTTGTCAGCTCTAGACCACCATACTATCTTTCTTTGGTCCCTTTCTTCTCTTTTCCCTTCCTTAGCATTCTGATTTTTCCCCATTGGGTATCATTTTTTTTTTTATCAGTGCTTTTCCCGTTAAAGGGTGTATTTTGGACACATTCCATGGATGCACAGGATATGATAGTTGTAGCTACCACTCCCAGAGACCACTTCGGAGTTACTAACTCATCCTCAGTTTATTATTATTATTAATTTTTTTTTATGGAAGGGGAGAAGGGAACCAAATAGGACAGGTTTACAGGCTGTGTCAGAACTAACAAGGGAATCCGACACAAGGTATACCAAGCCTTTAGGTGAGAAAATTAAGTCAGTATTAAGGTGAGTTCAGTAAAAGGATCCTCTGATACCTGAAGTGATGTGGGTGTCCTCAGTAGGTTGATCTGTGATGGGGTTTTCTAATAGTCATAGATAGATCCTGCAACTTCATCCCAATGGTTACTTAAGTTCCTGCAAGATATTGTTAACTTCTCCAAAATTCATTGTTTCCTACTTAAACTGGTTTTGACTCAATAAAACAAAATTTTTGAAAAACTGGACTGACTCTAAGAAAACAGAAAGATAAAGTCAGTAGCACCTCCCCCACACTTAAGACACACTGTCCCCAGTAGTGTCAAGCTAAGGGTTGGCAAAAAGAAAAACAAAAATGTTAATGGATGTGTTGAGTTCTATCTGATTTTTACCTCTGTCGCACAGGCATCGATCGTTGCATAAATGCATCGACCGTTGCTAGGCGATTTTTTCGTCGTGTGTCGATCGTTGCTCAGGACCGCAATGATCGCTGCAATGCGATTTCTTTCGTGTTGTGACGATCGACACAGTGGTGTGTCGATCGACGCATTGCGAATTGGCCGAGACCTGCAGACAAAAACTCACCAAAACCAAAACCAAAACGTAAAATCCTACAAAAACACCAAAAATCAAAATGCAAAAATGAAACAGTGGGTTGCCTCCCACTCAGCGCTCTTTTAACGTCAATAGCTTGACGTTTCAGATTATCTAGGCAGAGGGTGCATCATCCAGAGGTAGAATCTGACCTACTGGAATCTCGGCTTTAGCCCAATAGTGTTTCACCCTTTGTCCATTCACAGTGAATTCATTACCTTCCTTACTGATCAGAACAATAGCGCCGTAGGGACACACCTCTTTAATCTTGAAAGGGCCAGACCACCTTGATTTCAGCTTTCCTGGAAACAAATGCAAACGTGAGTTATACAAAAGTACCTGATCATTCGGTGCAAACTGTCTGGAGACAATCTTTTTGTCATGATAGGCCTTAGTCCTCTCTTTGTACAGCTTTGAGTTCTCATAGGCAAAATGTCTAATCTCATCTAACTCATTAAGCTGCACCAATCTCCTCTCTGCAACAGACTTAAGATCAAGGTTCATCTGTTTTACAGCCCATGCTGCTTTGTGCTCAAGCTCCACCGGCAGATGACATGATTTTCCATACAGAAGATGGAATGGAGTGGTCCCAAGAGGTGTCTTAAATGCAGTCCGGTAAGCCCATAATGCATCATCTAGCTTTGCTGCCCAATCCTTTCTTGTCTTCCCAACTGTATTTTCTAAGATCTCCTTGATCTGTCTATTAGAGACCTCGACTTGTCCACTAGTCTGAGGGTGATAAGGAGTGGCAACTCGGTGATGAACTCCATGCTTTCTTAGGAGCTTCTTGAAGACCTTGTTGATAAAGTGGGATCCTCCATCACTAATCACAATTCGAGGTACTCCAAATCTAGGAAATATGATGGTTTTAAACATCTTAATGACCACCGAAGAATCATTGGTTGGACTAGCTATTGCTTCTACCCACTTAGATACATAGTCCACAACAACCAAGATAAACTTATTCCCGTAGGATGAGGGAAAAGGACCCATGAAGTCTATGCCCCATCAATCAAAAACCTCAACCTCAAGAATGAAATTCTGAGGCATCTCATGCCTTTTACTGATTTTCACTCTCCTTTGACAGACATCACATTGAGAGACAAAAGAGTGTGTGTCTTTAAACATCGTAGGCCACCAAAATCCGGCTTGCAGAACCTTAGACACAGTCTTGAAAGTAGCAAAATGTCCAGCATAATCTGATCCATGACAGTGGAATAGGATGTCTGGAACCTCTGATTCAACAACGCATCTCCTGTAAAGGCCATCTGAACAGTGTTTGTAGAGATAAGGCTCATCCCAGTAGTATCGTCTGAGCTCCCTGAAGAACTTCTTCTTTGCATACCCCTTCAAATCATCTGGTTCAGTTTCTGCGGCCAGGTAATTAGCTATATCCGCGTACCAGGGTCGAGCAGTGGTTGCGACAGCACCTACCTCGAAGACATAGTCTCCAATTTGTATCGTGAAAGGTTTTGGTTCTGTTTCGGCATTGCAACGATCGTCGCATAAGATGGCATTGATCGTCGCATCCTCGACACCTGCATCGATCGTCACAAATGTGGCATCGATCGACGCAGTGCGATTTATCCGACAGTTCTACAGATTTTTGCCCAAATCCGCCTGAAACACTATCCCGACCATATTGACATTTTCCTCGGGCAAGTAATCATTAATGGGCACGTCTTCCTCAACCAGCATCCTTGAAAGATGATCAGCGACTCCATTCTCAACCCCCTTTTTGTCCCTCACTTCAATGTCAAACTCCTGAAGCAGCAGAATTCATCTTAACAATCTTGGCTTAGCATCCTTCTTCTGCATCAGATACTTCAGGGCTGAGTGATCAGTGTGTACAATCACCTTGGAGCCAACAAGATAGGGGCGGAACTTCTCAAATGCAAAGACAACAGCCAACAGCTCCTTTTCTGTGGTGGCGTAGTTTCTCTGCGCATCATCTAGTGTCCTACTAGCATAATAGATAGCATGAAGCTTTCTATCCTTCTTCTGCCCCAGAACAGCTCCTACAGCATAGTCACTTGCATCACACATAACCTCAAAAGGTAGATCCCAATCCGGTGGCTGAACTATTGGAGCGCTCACTAAAGCCTGCTTAATCTGCTCAAATGCAGTCTGACAATCTGCATTGAATTCAAATTTGGTATCCTTACACAGCAAAGCAGTTAGTGGCCTAGCAATCTTACTGAAGTCCTTGATGAACCGTCTATAGAAACCATCATGTCCAAGAAAGCTTCTTATAGACTTTACAGAATCAGGTGCCTGAAGGTTGGTCATTACCTCAATCTTAGCGCGGTCTACTTCAATCTCTGCTTCAGACACTTTATGCTCAAGTACAATGCCATCTCTGACCATGAAATGGCACTTTTCCCAGTTAAGAACCAAGTGCTTTTCTTCGCATCTAGTCAGTATCTTGCACAAATTATCTAAGCACTCATTATAAGATGATCCATAGACTGAGAAGTCATCCATAAATACCTCCATAAAGTCCTCAATCATATCAGTGAATATGGACATCATGCATCTCTGGAAAGTAGCTGGTGCATTGCAGAGTCCAAAAGGCATCCTACGGTAAGCAAATGTGCCATATGGACAAGTGAAGGTGGTATTTCCCTGATCCTCTGGGTGGATAGGAATCTGAAAGAAACCTGAGTATCCATCGAGGAAGCAATAGTAGGGGTGATTTGCTAACCTCTCCAGCATCTGATCAATGAAGGGTAAAGGGAAATGATCCTTCCTTGTTGCAGCATTAAGTTTCCTGTAATCTATGCACATCCTGTGCCCAGTCACAGTCCTAGAAGGGATCAGCTCATTCTTCTCATTCTTCATAACTGTAACTCCGCCTTTCTTAGGCACCACATGGACTGGACTCACCCAATCACTGTCTGAAATAGGATATATGATCCCAGCATCTAGGAGTTTCATAATCTCCTTCTTAACCACTTCCTGTAGATTAGGATTGAGCCTTCTCTGATGCTCAACAGATGTCTTAGAATCGTCCTCAAGATGTATTCGATGCATGCACAGCTCTGGAGAGATACCTGAAATGTCATCAAGAGAATAGCCAAGAGCTTTGCGATGCTTGCGTAGCTTGCTTAGCAGTAAAGTGAGCTATGCGTTGTTCAAACTAGCATTAACAATCACTGGATAAGTTGAATTAGGTCCAAGAAACGCGTACCTTAGCCCCGATGGAAGTTGTTTCAGTTCTATTTTCGGAGCTTTTTCCTCTGCCCAATCCCTGTCGACTTGCAACGATCGATGCTTAGTCTGTGTCGATCGACGCAAAGTCGCGGCAGACACTTCTACCTTCATCACTTGCTCAGCAGAATCCATCAGTTTTGCATAGCAGATTGCAGGCTCGTCTTGCAGGTGTTCCAGCTCCATTATAGAGCTCAGTAAGGCTCTTTCCAGGGGATCTTCAGCATGTGACTTGTGAAAGTACTCTGCAGCCAAATCACCCGGTGTGTCCACATAGATGGTCTGTCCGTCGATGGTTGGTCTCTTCACCAGTTTGTCCATATCAAAACTCATTTTCAGATCACCCACATTCAAAATTATTCTTCCTCCTTGGCAGTCAATCATCGCACCATCATTAGCTAAGAAAGGCCTGCCCAAAATCAGTGGATCTTTCGGTTCCTCTCTATACTGCAGAACCACAAAATCAGTAGGTATCACACATTTACCAATCATTATAGGTACATCTTCTAGTACTCCTTCAGGGATTCTAATTGTTCTGTCTGCTAAGACAAGTGAGATCCTAGTTGGCAAGAAATCAGTCATTCCAAGTCTCTTAGCTACAGAGAAGGGCATAAGATTCACACTAGAACCAAGATCACATAGGGATCTTTCAAATCTCTCCCTATAGATAGCACAATCCAACACAAAGCTCCCTGGACCTTTCAGCTTCTCAGGAATTCTGCCTTGAACTACCGCACTACACACCTCCGTGATCATCATCACACTCTCCTCATCAGACCACTTACCAACAAGCAAGTCCTTAAGACATCGCCTCATCACAGGAGAAGTCTCCATAGAGTCAATCAAAGGCACTTCGACTTTCACCTTTTTAATGATTTCCTTGCATTTGGTATACTGTCTATCGTTCCTAGCTTTCCTGGAATTTTTGGGAAAAGGCACTTTAGGCTTGTAGACCCTTTCACTCGACTGTTTTGGCTTCTCTGGTTTTGAATTCTCTGCAGTCGCCTTGCGTCGATCGTCACTGGTGTTGTGTCGATCGTTGCTGGGCGACTTTGTTACGACAGGTTCTCCGTTTTCGCTTTGCAACGACCGTTGCTGAGTAGCGTCGATCGATGCATTGCGAATATCACGGATCCCATCTTCCAATTCTTTAATTTCTACGAGTTCTTCAACACTCAACTGCTTTTTCTGGCCAGGAGACAGCTCCTTACCACTTCTCAATGTTACTGCATTGCATTGATACTTGGGATTAGCATCAGTTTGTCCTGGGAGATATCCATCTTCCCTCTGAACATACCCAGCAGTTCTTGCAACTTTAGCATCAAGCTCCTTCATGTGAGCGTTCAGGTATTCAAATTTCCCGTTCAGATCCTCATAGACAGTACCTATCTTCTTGTCGATGTCTGCAGCATTCTTAGTCTGACCTTTCAACAGCTGTTCCAACATAGCCTCCATCTTACTTTCATGGGTAGTAGCTACCGGAGGTGCTTGGTAAGAGGAAGATCCATATGTTCTCTGATTACCCTGCTGGAAAGGCTTCTGAAATTCACTAGTCTGTCCAAACCCAGAAGAGTTTTGGTTGCTATTGAAAGCACTCTTCTATCCTCCATTGAAGAACCTGTTACCAGACTGATTACCAAACTTGTTTCCCTGGAAACCAAATCCTCCGATGTAATTCACATCCTCTTCCTACTCTTCTCCTTCATCATTGATCATCTCAACATCTTGAGCAAAGTGGACAGCTTTCTTCCCAGCTAGAAGATTGCAAACTGTGTCCAACTTAGATCTAATATCAGCTATTTCAGAATTCTCAATCTTTCCACCGGACTTCTTCCTTCTCTCATCAGTGGTCTTGCAGCTATTACTGCTTACCAGATTGTCTATCAACTGCTTAGCTTGAGCAGGAGTCCTAGTGTTAAAGTTGGCATTGCTAGAATTGTCCAACGCAGTCTGATATGGAAATCTATTCCTCTAAAGAAGATGCCTAAAAGTGTTACCTCAGTGAATCCATGGTGCGGGCAGTCACGTTGGTATTTCTTGAATCTCATTCAGGCTGTCTTAAGAGGCTCTGTAGGACCTTTGGTGAAGGTGAGAATGTCCTGCATGGACTGGTCTGAGCGCCCATCATCATAGAAATGACGCAGGAACTCACTCTTCAGGGCTGCCCAAGTAACAAACGTCCCAGATGGAAGTTGTTTTAGCCAGGCTGCACCATCTCCAGCCAGAGAGTAGGGGAAAATCTTGACGAACAAATAGTCTTGGTTAACTCCATCGTACTTTGTTCCAGTAACTATGCCCTCAAACCCATCTATGTGATCCATCGGCTGCTCACTTGGAGAGCCATGGAAGGCTTTCTGCCTCAAGAGAGAGTAGCAGACGGTTTTGATTTCAAAATCATTCCTCTCAAATTCAGGAAGTACAAGAGCTGACCGGTTCGCATGGAACTCATCCGGACGGTTATAGTCAGCTAAAGTCCTCTCATGGACAACCATCTATCTACCTTGGTTCTGTCCTTGATTCTGCTCCTGCTGCGGCTGTGGTTGCTCTGGAGGATCAGGGATGACATTCCCTTCAACATCTATCGGTTCTCCAGCAGCATTTTAAGGATTGTTGTGTCGGTCCCTGAGGGTACCTTGAGCATCAGGCTTTATGATCACACGTTCAACAACCATCCTTGTTCTCTGAACTCTTCTGTTTGTCCTCTCTAGTCTAGCAAGTTCTTCAAGTTGGAGGTTTACGAGATTAGTGTTCGGATTACTTCTGGTATCACGCGTCTACATAAACCGTCTGTAATCGCCAAGCAACGATCGATGCTAACAGTGCAACGATCGATTCAACTTCAATCGCCTAGTGTCGATCGACACAATAAGTGCAACGGTCGATGCTATGCGATTATGAAACCTGAGACAGAGAGAAAACAGAGAAAAATAAAAAAAAATCAGTAAACAAAAATAAAAACAAAAATCCTAGTAAAAACCCTAAGTTCGAAGCTATCGAAGACTCTAAGAGTCCCCGGCAACGGTGCCAAAAACTTGATAGGTCTCGAGTTTTACCCTATACTAACTGCAAGTGCACATTATATCAATTGTAGTACTTAGGGATCAAATCCAGGAGGACTCTAGGCAACGATAGGATTAGAACTAAAGAGATTAAAACTAGGAGAAATTAAAAGGCAAATTGTATTGATTGATTGAAAAGCAAGCAAGAAAGTAAACAGTAGCAGGTTGTTGTTGTAGGAAATAAACTAAGGGCGCTAAGTCTAGGGCGTTCTCAGGAAATCAGATAAGCAGATAAATTAATCAGTCAGGATCTAATTAAACACAGTTCTAGAACTCAAAACACAGATATAAAATTAACCAAATTCCTTTGCGAGAATTCTCTAAGTCTAAGTGCAGTAATCCAAATTTCTTTGCAATTACTAACATATTAAACCAGCTTTAAATCCAAGTTTGATATGTTCACAATCTAATTAAACCAAATTCCTTTGCGAGTAATTAAACTGCTCAACCTAAATAGTTCAGGTTCTAAACCACACTGTCGTGTCGTATTTAGCAACCTAAGATCTAGATTCTAATTGATCAGGTTAGAACTAGCATTAAACACAATTTAGTTTGAAGAACATATATTGATGTGAATCCTTAACTGGATTAATTATATCTAGCAAGTCATGAAATCCCTATGAGAAACCCTAAACCTAACTGTGAAACTACTCAGACATAGATAATGTAAACATAATCAATGAATTAATAGAAATCATAAAAGAGATTAGAATAATAAAGGGGTTCGAAAACTTCTCCAAAACGAATGTAGTACATGATCAGATCAGCCCTAAAAGCTCTAAAAACTCTCTGCTCTAAGTTATGATAGCGTATGTAAGCGTATCCAAAACTGATCTAAAAACCTAATTAAATAGCTAAAACACGTTTTGGGCTTCTGTGTAAATATCTGGAACTTCTGGGCTTTTCTGCAATATCAGCATTCTTCATTAAACCGCCGAGTCTGGCCCATTCGCGCTATGCATCGATCGATGCAGGTGTGCAACGATCGACGCAATCCTCAAATCTGGACAGTGAACTCTGTCTCTCGGATCAAATCTCCAAAATGCACCAATTAGCTCCATAATCTCCACTTTTGCTCCAAATGTATGTGTACCTAATAAAACCTGCAAAGGACTCTAAAAGAACACCAAAAGACACTAAAACAGACTTATATCATGGCATAAAACCGGTAAAAACCATGATATATCACACATGCGCGAGATGGAATTTTCTCGGCGGTTTAATGAAGATTTGTGGAAATTGCACTTTGGCCCAGAAGTTTTTCATAATTACAAAGAAGTCCCAGCCGTGATTAGATCATTATATTAGGGTTTTTAGCCACTTGTTTAAGCTACGCTTTACTTACGCATTATTTTACTTTGAGAGAGTTAGGGGATGATCTTGTACTCGAGAGAGAAGAGATTTCGAACCCCAGTTTCTTACTTTATTTTATGCTATTTGGTTTTCTATTCATTATGATTTCTGTTTCATTGATCATGTCTGAGTAGTTTATCAGTTAGGTTTAAGGATTCTCACAGGGGATTTCATGGAATTATAGGTTGATCAATCTGTATGGATTCATATCTTTCTAGTTCTTCACCTAGGGTTGTTCTTAATGCTTGATCTGAATTGGCCACTTAGATTTATGATGTTAGGTTGATTTCTGCAACGACAGTTTATTAATTAACTAGAAAGAACCTAGATGAGCAATTTGACTATTCACAAAGAAATTTGGTTTAGAAGAATTGTGAACGAAAGAACTTGAGATTAATGCTTGTTTAGAACTCTAGGATTCGCAACGAAAGTTGGCTTGCTAGGTTGATAGACATAGATAATATTCGCAACGAAAGTTGGTATGTTATAATTCTGTGATTCTAGTTCTAGAACAGTTCTTAATTAGATCACGATTGATTGATTAGCCTGTGTTCCTGATTTCCTGAGAACTCCCTTGACCTGACACTTTGCCTTCTTGCTTACAACCGTTTACTTTACTTTTTGCTCTGATTCATTGCTTTCTGATTTGAATCGCCTAACTTAACCTGAATTTCTATAATCTATCGTAAGAGTCTTGAGTCTCTGTGGTTCGACCCCTACTAGCTACAATTGCATGTGCACTTGCAGTTTACATTAGGGAACTAAACTCTGAGCATATCAAGTTTTTGGAGCCGTTGCCGGGGACTCTTTTGAGTCTTCGATAGATTTGAACTTAGGATTTAGACTAGGTTTTCGTTTTTGTTTTTGGTTACTGATTTTTCGTTTTTTTTTTTTGCGTTTCAGGTACGCCTAGAATCGCACTGCATCAATCGACACGGTCCTGAGTGTCGATCGACACACATTCGCGCTTAGCATTGATCGACGCTCTCCATGCATCGATCGACACACCTGCGTGATCAGAACAGTTTATGACTGATCGCGACTTGATAAGTAATTCCGATAAGGAGCTCGTAAATCTTGAACTTAAGGTGCTCGCAAAGCTTGAGAGAGAGAACATGAAAGCCCAGAAGCTAGTTAAGATGGCTAACGTCAATCGTGTGATCTTAATTCGAGATGCTGAAGGTGTTCTGAGAAATGCGGAGAACCATGTGTGCAATGAGCTTGGTCAGAAGCTCGATGGCGAAGGTAATGTCATTCCTGAGCCTGAGAGGCAGATTGTTCAACCTGATGGAGAAGCTCAAGGTGGACAAGGAAATCCACGAGCTGAAGAGCCTCCTGGAGCACCTAATCCTCCTGCTAGGAGGACACTAGCTGATTACAATCGCCCAGATGAGTTCTATGCTAATAGATCTGTGATTGTGCCTCCTGCGTTTCCGCGTGCTGACTTCAAGCTGAAACCTCGTACTACACACTTGTAGGACATCGTGTTTTCAGCGGATCTCCACATGAGCATCTTATGGACCACATAGAGCACTTTGAGTCTATTGTCACCGGGATGAAGCACAATGGAGTGACCTATGACTACTTACATTGCAAGCTTTTTCCTCACTCTCTTGTAGGAGAAGCTGTTGATTGGTTAAGTCAGATTCCACCTGGGACTTTGACTGCTTGGAATGCAGTGAAGGAGAAGTTTCTGCGACACTTTTATGATGATGCTCGATCCGATCAGCTTAGACAGGATCTCTTGACCTTCAAGCAAGGATCTACAGAGCCTTTTAAGACAGTCTGGGTGAGATTTAAGAGATACCAGAGAGATTGCCCTCATCATGGTTTCTCTGAGGTGCACCTGTTGTGCATCTTCTTCAGAGGAGTTAATATGTGGTATCAGTTGGCTTTAGATGCTGCAAGTACTGGGAACTTCTACACTAAATCTCCAGAAGAAGCTAAGGAGCTTATTGACAACTTGGTGACTAGCAATAGTGTCAAGAATGCTGATTTAGAGAGACACAAATCTGGTGGCAAAGCTGATAGCTCACATATAGCTGAGATGAACAAGAAGATTGATTATGTCCATAGCATCTTACTTGGTAAGAAAGTGGATGTCCAGGAGACTGAGGATGTTAATTACATAGCTGGAGCTGGTTATCAAGGTCAGAGGTATGGAAATCATCAAGGACAGGCTTCAAGTTTCGCACCAAAGTCTGCATTTCTGAGACTTTTCCAGCAGAACAGCACATTTACTAGAGATTATGGTTCTTCATCGTCTCAGCATGTTCCTCCTAAAAATGAGCAGAATGATAAGATGATGGGTCTTTTAGAACAGCTCTTGGAAGGACAGCAGAAGAGTACAGTGGACTTCAATGGAAAGATAGATGCTCTATACCTTGATCTAAATGGGAAGATAGAAGCTATAAACACTCATGTGAAGAAGCTAGATGTTCAGGTTCAACAGATTGCTGGAGCAGGGCAAAGGCAGAATGGGTCAGGAAGAGCTGAACATAATCAATTCGTCAATGATGTGATCACAGGAGATGAGATTGACTTGCTGGAAGAAGAAGAGAGCATTATCTCGAATTTTCTGGATGAATATTGTCTGTCTGAGACATGCGTCGATCGACACACTCTTGATGTCGATCGATGCATGCCCGATACGTCTGGCGGAATTGCTCATAATCGCCTGGTGTCGATCGACACATCTTATGCATCGGTCGACACAGATCGCAGACGGGACCAGAAACTTGCAACAGTCCCAGAACGAGTCCATAAGCCTTATGTGCCCTATCCTAAGGCTCCTAAGATGTCCAAACATGAGCTAGATTTGGCTAAATGCATCAAAGTGATGGAAAAGAAGCTGATTCAGATTACAGAGAAGCTTCCAGACCCATGAGTCTTTGTGCTAGACTGTTCCATCTCTAAGGACAGATTCAAGCATTCTTTGTGTGACTTAGGATCTAGTGTGAATCTCATGCCATACTCTATGGCTGAGAGATTGGGAATGATGGATTTCCACCCTACTAGGATCTCTCTTATCCTAGATGATCGTTCAAAGAGGTATTCATAAGGAGTTCTTGAGGACATTCATGTCAGAGTTGGAAACTACTTGATTCCAACGGACTTTGTAGTGCTGAAGTATAACATTGAGCCAGTTGATCCTTTGCTACTTGGTAGACCTTTCTTAGCTACTGTTGGAGCAGTGATTGATGTGAGACATGGACTGATTGATCTCCATCTAGGAGACAAGCCTTTGCAGTTCAAGATGGATAAGCTGCAGAAATCCACCATTGATAGACAAAGCTTCAATGTGGAAGTGGAAACAGAGATTCCTCTTGGAGAAGAGAAGATGGCAGTTCATTCTGAACTTGCTCTAACATCTTCAGAACCTACCACTGCTCTTAAGAAGAAAGCTCCAAATCTCTTCCATCCACCAAAGCAAAGGTATAATTCCTCTAAACCTAAATCTCCTAATCCATCAGCTGTGAATGCAGGCAAACGCAGTATCCCACCCTCGCTTCGCTCCCACCCTGATTCTCTTCGCTCTTTTCTTGGGAGATCTCATGATCCGAAAGCTTATACGCCACCTTGGTTGAAGAGACATTCGCAGAGACACTCCAAGTCTCTGTTTAATCCCCCATAAGTCCGCTCTCCTTTCCATAGTCAATCTACTCACTTTAAACAAGCGCTGTGTGGGAGGCAACCCACTAGTAGGTTTGTTTTTCTTTTCTTTTTCGTTTTGATTTTGTTGGTTTGATTTTTCTGTTTTGGCGTGTTCAAAAGCGTGAGAAACAGGCAGAATCGCTCAGCATCGATCGACACATCCTTTGTACTGTAGACTGCATGATACCCATACATACATCTACGTACTTCCACAATCACATTATGGTGTAGGGTCATGCAAAGGATCTAAAGATCACGGCAGGCACTACAACCGTCTCAATAATGGAAAGGAGACTTATGTGGATCCGAGATCTCATGAAGCTACCACATCCTCACCCATACGGGAAAACACCTCTTTTCTACAACAACCATTTCCGGGTAGATCTCAAACAATACTCGTACTTATCAAAACAATAATGCATGCTCACACAACAATCTCAATGATTCTCCACACAATCAAGGAGAAACATGCATATACCAAACAACACCAAGATTGTGCATGCAACCAAAACAACAACTACAATGAAACTAATCCACATAATCAATTGGTAAAGAACTCAACTGTTGGGAATGTCCTGAAATCTACCGTACTATCTCTAGAAAGTATGATAAGTGTCGAGATCAGACATAAGTCATAAATACTGGGTGATCATGATGGCTTGCTAGAGTCCGCTCATGATCTATAAGTTTAGGACTTATTACCAGTATTGTATGATCTCGAAGGGTCACACACCATAGCTAACAGGAAAGTTAAATGGAATTAATACGGTAAGATGCAATGGCATTTACTGTATTAGATCAGAGAATTGGGCCAGACAAAATACAGGCTTTTGTCTGATTTGTGTCTTGGGCCCAAATAACAAATGAGCCATTAGTCATTAGACTTGGGCCCATTAGAGAGTTAATGAGAAGGAAGAAATCGAAACCCTAAGCAAAAGAGCTTGCGATTCTCCTCCCAGCCGTGAGCTTGATCTCTCTCTCTAACCTCTCTCTCTCTGATCAACCATCTCTTTGGTCTAGCAGCCGTCCCGTGCTTGTAAGAGTGTGGATACTCGAGGAGGAATAGGTGCTACCATCTGTTCTAGCTGATCTCATCATTACCATCCATCATCCGCTGCAATCTGAAAGGTAGTGATCAGGTTTGGTTTATGATTCATTTGACGAGAACCTAGATCTGTTTAAGGATTTGTGTTAAGTTGTAATTGAGAATTAAACCATGGAAAACACCCATAATCCTACAGTGGTATCAGAGCCTAGGCATTAGGTTTCTTGTGAAATTGGATCATATGAAAATTGATTAATTGATTAATTGATTTTGTATGTGGATAATCGGCTGCTAATAAGCTTTGTTAATAATTGAATGAGATTGAAACTCACGGCAACATTCTATTGTCGAAACCCTAAATTGGCTCACGGCGTGTGTTCATGTGTGAGTGTGTTATGTGATGCTGATCGTATGTGTTGGTCTCATTTAATAATTGAATTCGTTTGATAATTAATTTGTTAATGGAAGGGGTCAAATCGTGTTTGTCTATTGTTGTTATCACGAGAGTTTGACTTTGTTCAAATTAATTATAGTATTTGCTTGTTTGATAATGTGATCACGATTTGATTGTTATCACGATCATGTTATTTCAATTCGTTTTGTTTCTAGTTAATGTGATTTTAATTGGATTTGAATTTGAATATATAATCAATAGATCACGATTTGATTGTTGGTTAGCGTGATTTATGTATATTTATTAATTATTTAATTAATGTATGGTTTAAGCCGTTAACCAGAATCGCGGTTTGCTAGAAATTATTTAATACATGGTATTATTTAATTTCTGGTTAAACCGGATTGAAATTAAAAAAAAATTGAATTTTAACCTAAACCGAAGGCTGGTCTAAGTTTGATTTGGTTGGACCAAATAATTTAGAACTGGTCTGGTTTAGTAAATAACCGATGGTTTTGATAGTTAATTTGGTCTTGGACCAGAATTAATAAACCGGATCGGTTATGTCAAATTATTGGGCCAGCTGGAATTCTATGGTCTTGGGCCAAGAATTGGGCCTATAATTTGTGACCCAACCCAAAATATTTATAAAATATTAAATTAGAAATTTCTATTTTTAGTAAGTTACTAAAATTTAGAAAGTTTCTAAAATAAGAAAGTTTCCCAAAATAGTAATCTTCTATTTTTGGAAATAAAACTTAAAATCCTCAAAAACAATATCAAGCTTGGATGTCTTTCCAATCTTGTCAGCTACTTAACGCTTATTTGATTACAGATATGGCTTACAGTGTGAGGTGTCTGTTTTCGCGTAAGTAAAGTAGTATATAGTCACTAATTTCATTGGGAGTCCCAGATTTTAGTGATTATTTGGCTGTAAGAGATTGGTTTCCTTGACTGGGCCATCGGGAGTCCCGGGCCTTGAGACATCTGGTGAATTTGGGCCTCGGGTCCAATTCACAACCGAGAGTTATTGGTTATAACTAGCTGTATGTATGCTTACCAAGTAAAGCTAATTCCGGGTGACGGCCAGTGGCCCAATTTGGATTTAGCTGAACATGGGTCTCGGAATCATTGTATTCTTATGAGGTTAAACAAAGAATTTTGAATACAATGCGAGTTTTCTTATAAGTTGTTAAGATTGCTCTTTTATGAACATAATAACTAAAAATCTCTATTGTCTCATATTTTCAGCTATGTCAAGCACAACAACTCAAAACACTTTCTCGATCCGGTCTGCCCTTGAGAAGGACAAACTGAACGGATCAAACTTCCTGAACTGGTCAAGGAACCTGAGACTTGTGCTCGGACAGGAGAAGAAGGCTTATGTCCTTGAAAGAGCTCTCTCTCCTAGACCTGCGAATAATGCCGCACAAGCTGTGAAGAATGCTTGGGATACGCATTCTTTAGATGCTAATGACGTGATTTGCCTGATGTTGGCGACAATGGCTCCCGAACTGCAGATGCAGTGGGAAGGCCTGACTTGTCCCATGGAGCTGATGGCAAATCTGAAAGCGTTGTTTCAGGAGCAGGCTCGTACAGAGAGATTCCAAACTGTTAAGAATCTCTTGGACTGTAAATTGGCTAAGGATGCAGCAGTGAGTCCTCATGTTCTGAAAATGATGGGTTATCTCGATAATTTGACGAGGCTCGACTGTCCTATAAGCCAAGAGCTTGCTTGTGATATCGTTCTGCAGTCTCTTACTCCTGCATATGACCAATTCATTTTGAACTATAATATGCATGGGTTGATAAAGACGTTGCCTGAGCTACATGGTATGCTCAAGACTGCAGAACCGAATCTGAAGAAAACCAAGGAGTCGTCTGTACTCATGGTGCAGAAGGGCAAGGGTTTCAAGAAATCCGCTGCAGACAAGGGAAAGGGCAAAGTAGTTGGCAATGAAAACGCCAAGCCCAAGCCCGTGTCCAAGGCTGGGCCTTCTGACATCTGCCACTTTTGCAAAGAGGCAGGGCATTACCGCAGGGACTGTAAGAAATACCAGGAAAGTCTGAAGAAGAAGAAGTCCTTCGAGACTAAATCTTCAGGTATTTTTGTTATTGAAGTAAATACTACTACTTCTGATAATACCACTTGGGTATTAGATACTGGATGTGGGGCTCATATTTGTACTAATATGCAGGCTCTCAGCAACAGTAGAAGGTTGAAGCAAGGGCAAGTAGAGTTGCGGGTTGGCAATGGAGCGAAGGTTCCAGCACTGGCCGTTGGCACTTACTTGTTGTCTTTACCTTCTGGATTGATTTTAGAACTTGAGAATTGTTATTTTGTACCTGATATAAGCAGAAATATCATTTCAGTTTCATTGTTGGATTTGCAAGGATTTGATTTTTCTATTTAGAATAAATTGTGTTCCTTTAATCTCAATGATATGTTCTATGGCTGTGCCCCTCTTATAAATGGGCTGTACATGCTGGATCAATCTGCTCCAGTATATAACATAAATACAAAACGGTTCAAATCTAACGAAGAAAATGAAACGTTTCTCTGGCATTGTCGTTTGGGGCACATTAGTGAGAAACGCGTCAAGAGACTCCATTCAAATGGACTCTTGGGCTCATTTGACTTTGAGTCTTGTGAGCAGTGCGAATCTTGCCTAATGGGCAAAATGACACGGGCACCTTTCAATAAACCCACAGAAAGGGCCAGTGAACTATTGGGCCTGATACATACTGACGTGTGTGGCCCAATGTCCACAAGTGCTAGAGGGAACTTTCAGTACTTCATTACATTCACTGATGATTTCAGTAGATATGGATATGTCTACTTGATGAAACATAAGTCGGAAACCTTTGAAAAGTTCAAAGAATTCCAGAATGAAGTACAGAACCAGCTTGGTAAAAGTATTAAAGCTCTTCGGTCGGACCGAGGAGGAGAATACTTGAGCCAGGAATTTCGTGATCATCTGAGTGAGTGTGGGATTGTCTCCCAACTCACACCTCCTGGAACACCACAGTGGAATGGTGTGTCTGAGAGAAGGAATCGGACATTGTTAGATATGGTCCGATCCATGATGAGTCACACAGACCTTCCTATATCCCTTTGGGGATATGCTTTGCTAACCTCAACGTTCACACTGAACAGAGTGCCATCAAAGGCAGTAGCAAAGACACCATATGAGATATGGACTGGAAAAGCTCCAGCAATGTCTTTTCTCAGAATTTGGGGTTGTGAAGCCTATGTCAAAAGATTAATCTCAGACAAGCTTACACCAAAATCAGACAAATGCTACTTCATTGGTTATCCTAAGAATACCAAGGCTTATTACTTCTATCTGCGATCCGAGAACAAAATCTTTGTTGCTCGGGATTGTACTTTTCTTGAAAGGGAGTTTCTCTCTAGAAAAGATAGTGGGAGTAAGGTACAACTTGATGAAATTCAAGAAGGACAGGAACCTGTTCAACCTAATGAGGAAGAACAGCAGGATGAATTACATGAAGTTGTAATAGAACCTGAACCTGCAGTACCTGAAGTTCGAAGATCCGGAAGGATCCGTCAGGAACCTGATAGATATCAGGGGTTCCTTGTGACTAATTGCCATGATCTTCTCGAACTTTGCAGAAGCCATGATGGGCCCTGACTCCTTAAAGTGGCGTGAAGCCACAGAATCCGAGATGGACTCCATGTCTGCTAACCGAGTGTTTTCACTGGTTGATTTACCTGCTGGTGCAAAAGCCATCGAGTGTAAATGGATCTTCAAGAAGAAGATAGACGTGGATGGAAATGTCCAGATTTACAAAGCCAGGTTGGTGGCAAAAGGTTTCAAGCAAATTCATGGTATAGACTATGATGAAACCTATTCACCAGTGGCAATGATGAAATCAATTCGGATTCTCCTAGCAACTGCCGCTTATTATGATTATGAGATTTGGCAGATGGATGTGAAAACCGCCTTCCTGAATGGAATCTTGGAGGAGGATGTGTATATGACACAACCTGACGGTTACATTGATCCTAAGAATGCTGGGAAAGTATGCAAGCTTCACAAATCCATTTATGGATTGAAGCAAGCATCGAGGAGTTGGAATCTTCGTTTTGATGAAGCAATAAAGAACTTTGACTTCATCAGAAACCAAGAGGAACAATGTGTGTATAAGAAAACTAGTGGGAGCAAAGTGGCGTTTCTTATCCTATATGTCGATGACATATTGCTTCTTGGAAATGATATTCCAATGCTGAAGTCTGTTAAAGACTGGCTGGGAAGTTGTTTTTCCATGAAGGACATGGGTGAAGCCGCGTATGTTCTTGGAATCCGAATCTTTAGAGACAGATCTAAAAAGCTGATTGGACTTTGTCAAGATGCTTATATAGATAAAGTCCTGCATCGATTCGGAATGGATAAATCCAAGAAGGGGTTCACGCCAATGATACATGGTGCTTCACTAAGCAAGGATCAGTGTCCTAAGACACCTGATGAGCTTAAGCGCATGAGTAGGATTCCTTATGCTTCGGCTATAGGATCTATCATGTATGCCATGATCTGTACTCGTCCTGATGTTGCTTATGCACTAAGCATGACAAGTAGGTACCAGTCTAATCCAGGTGAGAGTCACTGGATTGCCGTAAAGAATATCCTGAAGTATTTGAGATATACTAAGGATAAGTTCTTGGTTTACGGAGGAAGTGAAGTGCTTGAAATCAGTGGATTCACGGATGCAAGTTTTCAGACAGATAAGGATGATTTCCGGTCACAGTCTGGCTACATCTTCTGTCTGAATGGCGGTGCAGTAAGTTGGAAGAGTTCCAAGCAAAGCACCGTGGCAGATTCCACAACTGAAGCTGAATACATCGCTGCTTCAGAAGCTGCGAAGGAAGGAGTTTGGATAAGGAACTTCTTGATTGAACTCGGTGTATTCCCAAATGTCACTGAGCCTCTAGCACTGTATTGTGACAACAATGGTGCAATTGCTCAAGCCAAGGAACCGAGACATCATCACAAATCCAAACACATAATGAGAAGGTATCACCTGATTCGTGATATAGTGAATAGAGGTGAAGTGATGGTCAGCAGAGTTCCCACTGATGAGAACGTGGCTGACCCGTTGACAAAGCCACTCCCGAGACCTAAGCACGAGTTGCATACTGCTGCTGTAGGAATTAGAGATATTCATATGTAATCTCTTTTTGAGTGGGAGTTGTGAGGGCTTTTGTTTTAGTTATTTTGATTGGTTCATGTAAACATTTTTAAATGTTAATGAAATTTTTATTTCTGGATTATTTTTAACTGTGATATAAAATAATCGTTCCAAAATAATTCATGTCATTATATATGGGCCATCGAAGTACATGAGTAGACTTGATCCTGAAACCCCATATTTAACGAAGTGACATAAATTATAGTGTCCATAGTCGAAGGTTGTTGAAATTGGAACAACAACAACCTGTTGAGACTAGATTGTGTTGAGACTTATGACCAGGTTTCGAGGGGTCATAGATGCGCGGCATCAAAGTCGACACATAGGTATATGTAGGGGAGCATATGACCGGACATGGCCCGCTGATGAGAACTCTGCAAGATATTAATATCTGTGTCATAAGAAGTTCTCATATACGACTATAGAGTATAGTCCTTAGACCTGAGTTCGCATGCATGTGGCTGCACATGGAGTAATGCGCTTTGATCATTGTCTAACGCTGTTTCGTAACTGGGAGCTATACGGACCTTGGTTGGGTGTATTATGAATTGTGTAGTTCATAGTGGTGGAACAAGACGGGATTTGTCCCTGCCGTTTAACGGAGGTAATATCTCTAGGCCAATCGGAGATTTGATAGCTGGTAAGAGAATGGCCATTCCCAAACGGACTTGCCCAAGTCGTTTGCATTGTCAGTATCAAATCTGGTCCGATAAACATGGTCTGGCTATATAAGGATGACACACATCTTGCCTTATGCCAGATCGAGATATTAAGACAAAAGGATTAGGGAATGTAGGATTCCAGTACAATCGGAAGATTGTTGGGAATGTCCTTTGTAGAATTCCAGTACAAGTGGGAGATTGTTGGGAATGTCCTGAAATCTACCGTACTATCTCTAGAAAGTATGATAAGTGTCGAGATCAGACATAAGTCATAAATACTGGGTGATCATGATGGCTTGCTAGAGTCCGCTCATGATCTATAAGTTTAGGACTTATTACCAGTATTGTATGATCCCGAAGGGTCACACACCATAGCTAACGGGAAAGTTAAATGGAATTAATACGGTAAGATGCAATGGCATTTACTGTATTAGATCAGAGAATTGGGCCAGACAAAATACAGGCTTTTGTCTGATTTGTGTCTTGGGCCCAAATAACAAATGAGCCATTAGTCATTAGACTTGGGCCCATTAGAGAGTTAATGAGAAGGAAGAAATCGAAACCCTAAGCAAAAGAGCTTGCGATTCTCCTCCCAGCCGTGAGCTTGATCTCTCTCTCTAACCTCTCTCTCTCTGATCAACCATCTCTTTGGTCTAGCAGCCGTCCCGTGCTTGTAAGAGTGTGGATACTCGAGGAGGAATAGGTGCTACCATCTGTTCTAGCTGATCTCATCATTACCATCCATCATCCGCTGCAATCTGAAAGGTAGTGATCAAGTTTGGTTTATGATTCATTTGACGAGAACCTAGATCTGTTTAAGGATTTGTGTTAGGTTGTAATTGAGAATTAAACCATGGAAAACACCCATAATCCTACATCAACATGTACATAGCTTAACCGATCTATCAAAATTAACCATGGATGCATCAATCAACCAAATCCAAACGGATTAAAATCTCAACTGTATGCAAGTAAACCACACAAAATGTGCTTAAGGATGAATACTCCACGTATTCCAGTCCTTAGTACATGACCTGCATACAAAACCGTAAGTCCTAGCTACCGGGACTCACCCGTTCCGCATCCCGTTCCTTTTCTCTGAGACTCTCCGCACTAGATCTAAATCTGAAGATCTAAATAAGTCAGCACTTAAAGAAAACAAGCTAAAAATTGACGGAACTACTCAGATCTACGGCTTACCGATACCCCGAGGCTTAACCCAAATGCCCCGTCCCGCACTAATCCGCTCAAATCACTTTCTCTCTCTAACCACCCTCTTTCTCTCTCTAGATTTTTTTCCTCAGATTCTGAAATGTGAAAATGGCTTGGGGATGGCTGGTATTTATATTTAGGGAAGGTATGCATGTTGGTGACAATTGGCAGCCCAAAAATGACATTTGGCAGCCATGTGGTCGGTGGTCCATGCACTGGTCCAGGTGGTGGTCCGACCAGCATGCAGGGCGACAGCTGGTCCGGCTCGACCACTCGACCACCGATCGCACTAGACCACCCAACCATCCTCGACCACTCGACCATCTCTCGACCTGCCTTGGACAAACATGGACCATCTTCAAATCCATTCGTCCCTCTTTAATTCTTCTTCGACCTAAACTCTTAAAATGTTCTCTTCAGGCAACGCTGCAAGTTTCATATCAATCTGACAACTTTGGGTTTTTGGTCGTTCTTCGTATGTTCTCTCTCGGCCAATCGTATTCTATATTCGGCCATTCTACTTCTTCGGGAGGGTCATTACAGCGGCCCCTTATTTTGCGCCGCCATTGTTGCCTTTGCTAGTTGGTCCTCTCTTGAAGCCCTTTCGTAGTTCCGCGTTTAGACCGTTGACTGCGCCTTTGCGGTTGTCAGCACTTTTTTCTTTGAACGTGGCTACGACTGGAGCGTCCGTACTGCATGTCAGTGTTTTGTTGACTTCTGATCCGCAGTTCATCGAATTATCACGGGCTCCATCACCTTGCGGGGGAGAATTGGATTGGGTCGTCTCTCCTCCACCCCTTGTATTGATGGTGTTGATGATGTCGCCGGTGTCGCTTGTTCCTCATGTGCCTTGCGATGAAAGTGGTATTTCCGTCATTGCCGATAAGTCCTTTGGTAGTTAGAATATATCAAAAGTCCCCCGTGATAATTCGACAAACTCAGGATCACAAGTCAACGAAACATTGACATGCAATATGGATGATCCAGCCGTAGCCAAATTCGGAGAAAAAGTGATGACAACCGCAAAGGCGCAGTCAACGAACCAATCACCGAACTACGAAAGGGCCTCAAGAGAGGACCAACCAGCAAAGGCAACAACGGCGGCGCAGAAGAAGGGGCTGCCCCCAAGGGAATTCAACTGAGATAACCCTCAACTAGTGTGGATCGAACATGTCAAACTCGACGAACGTCACCCAGAAGCAAAGTGTGAGAATAGGCGCTGACCTCGACACTTCCATCAAAGCTGAACTCATCAACTTTCTCAAACAAAACATGTCAACATTCCGATGGTCGGTTAGAGACATGCATGGGATCGACCCAAACATTGCATGTCATGAACTCAACGTTGATAGGATATTCAAGCCTATCATACAAAAGGGAAGAAATCTAGGAGCAGAAAGAGCCCAGGCGGTAAACAATGAAGTGGAAAAACTGCTAGGACCTGGGTCTATCACAAAAGTAAAATACCCGAAATGGCTCGCAAATTCAGTGGTAGTAAAAAAGAAGAATGGTAAATGGAGAGTTTGTGTGGATTTTACTGATCAGAACAAAGTGTGTCCTAAAGACTGTTTCCCATTACCAAACATCGACCGGTTGGCCGAAGCAACCGTCGGCAACAAACTTTTGTCATTCATGGACACCTTCTCTTGGTACAATCAGATCCTGATGCATCCAGATGATAGACAAAAAAAAAAAAAATCATAACATACTGAGGAACCTTCTGCTACAAGGTAATGCCGTTCGGATTGAAAAATGCAGGAGTAACATATCAGCCCCTCGTTAGCAAGATGTTCACTAAGCACCTCGGTCGAACCATGGAAGTCAACATCAATGATATGCTCATAAAATCGCTAGTCACAGCGGATCATGTCAGGCATCTAATAAATGCTTTGACGTTCTAAACAACTATGACATGAAGCTAAACCCAGTGAAATGCACATTCGGCGTCACCTCAGGAGAATTCCTAGGGTACATTGTGACCAAACGAGGGATATAAGCTAATCCAAAGTAGATCACTGCGATAATGAACATACCTTCACCTACGAAAACTCGCAAAGTACATAGATTAACTAGGAGGATCGCCGCACTCAATTGTTTCATCTCCAGGTCAACTGGTAAAATGTTTGATGTTCTATCAGGTCGTGAGAAGAAACAAAAAATAATATCTCAGAACACTGTCGATACTGTCAAAACAGAAGAAGGGGAGATGCACTATCATTACATAGCAATGTCAAGCACGGCTGTAAGTGGGGTCTTAGTTAAAGAGGACTGCGGCGATCAAGGGCTAATAGTTTACATCAGTAAAACATTGGACGGAGCGGAGACTCAATATCCAACTATCGAAAAATTGGCTTTAGCGGTCATGAAATCAGCAAGAATGCATAGGCCTTACTTCCAGTAACACCCGATAACCTTCCTAACAACCATGCCCCTACGATCAATCATACACATCCAGACACAATCCTACAGACTAGCCAAATGGGCAGTCGAGCTAAGTGAACACGATATCGAATTCAAGTGCCGAACTAGTGTGAAAGCCCAAGTTTTAGAAGACTTTATTGTCAAACTCCACATGGAGAAGTAGGCTCAGGAATCGGAATTCGACTCGAATCGCTAGTCGGAGAAGTACTTGAGCAGTAATTCAGACTAGGCTTTTCGGCCTCAAACAATGAAGCCGAGTACAAAGCCCTAATTGCCGGATTACGTTTGGCTAAGGGTATCGGAGCAAATCGTATCCTAAGACATATTGCGACTCGCAATTAGTTGCAAACCAATTCAACGAGGAGTACGAAGCTAAATCGACCAAATTGACATTTACCTCGGTATAGCCATGCAGTTGACAAGCGACCTTGGTTCATTTAACCTAAAAAGGATACCAAGGAAAGAAAATACCTCGGCAGATGCTCTCGCTGCATTAGATTCAAGCTCGGACGTACATATGAAACAAAAGATTCCGGTGGAACTCATTGAAAAACCAAGAATATGTCCTCCAAAAATCTGCAATGTTATCGATGGAGACATACACGACGAAGATATTATGGAGGACCAGGTTCATGCCGATAAACAATAAAGAGATGACTGGACAACAAAAATAAAGGCATACATATCACCAGAGAGTTACCCACCATAGATGGGAAGCTCGCAGACCCAAAGCGAAAGCAGCTCGCTATATCATGATGGATGACGGGCTCTTCTGCTACAACGCTGCCGGGGAGCTGCTACGATGCGTAGAATAGAAATAAATTGACGAAGTAATAAAGAAAACCCACGAAGGAGCAGGGGCGAATCATGCTGGAGGATCGTCCCTGGCTCTAAAAATCAAGAAACTCAGGTTCTTTTGGCCGTCGATGATAAAATATTGCGAGAAATACGCCGCGAAGTGTGAACCGTGCTAGAAACACGCCTCAGCCATCATGCGCCTACGGAAAAATTGTCGTCCGCAAAAACACCATATTCATTCATAATATGGGCCGTGGATATCATTGGACCAATGTATAAGTCTCGGTTAAACGAACACATCCTGATCTTAACATATTATTTCACCAATTGGATAGAAGCCAAAGCATATCCTAAAGTAACAGCTTCGCATGTCACCGACTTTTTGTTGAAATACATTTATATGCAGGCACGGGCTGCCATACGAAATCGTCACCGACAACAGAAAATAGTTCACATTGATCTTACTGAGTCAGTTCTGTAAAAAATGGAACATTGGAATTAGTAGATCAACGACGTACTATCCGCAAGGAAACAATCAAGCTGAAGCGACAAACAAAATGATCATTGCCGGACTCAAAAAGCGGTTTGATAGCATAAAGGGAATTGGGCCGACGAGATTGACGTAGTTTTGTGGTCACAACGAACCACCCCAAGGCGTCCATTTTACCATACCCCATTATCCCTAGCTAATGGAGTAGAAGAAATGTCACTAGCTGAAATGGGCTTACTAACCATTCAACAATCTATGCTTATCCAGAATCCCGAACTCAACACCTCGCAGAACAAAGAGACGAATCTCTCCTATAGATTCAGAACTATCATCACCTCGCAGCTCGATACTATAAAAAAAACTAAAGGTCGACACTTTATAGAAGGAGATCTCGTCCGACGCAAGGTACACCAGGGTACCAAAGAAAAGCTCCTTCAATGCTCCTTTACACGGCTCGCAATGGAATCTTCCTAGGAAAGTAAATAGAATATGGTATGGAGCTAGTAGAGAATCTTTCCTTGAGTGATGGAAACTAAAGTGAGGACTATAATAGATCACCAATGGATTCAAGGCTGTTGAGGACAACAATCGAAAGAAAATCAAAGCCTTGAATGAAAAGTTAGATAAGTTCCTCCTAGCTAATGAGAAGAAGGATATCCAATTTATTGGAAACAATGGAGCCAATAAAGCCTTTCAAGAGGTTATTGAAGTCGATCAAACAACTCAAAAGGAGATCAACTACTTGGGCAACTAAGGTATCTACGAACAAGGCTTTAACAACTATATGAGCCAAGGCTATCAACCTCAACAAGGCTTTGTTCCCTTCAATCAACAACAAGGCTATACTCCTAAGTAAAACTTCCAAAGCCAACAAGTAGTATTACATCCTTTAGCCTAAGTTACCCTATCCTCCACAAGCTCAAGCCCATAACTCTATGGCTCAAGATTTTGAAATGAAGACCATGCTTCAACAAATCTTCCAAAGAAAAAGCCAATGGAACCATGGACTTAAGCAAAAAGATGGTGGACATGAACAACAAGATTGATTCAAAATCCAAGAATCTCTCTTCTAAGATGGATTCATTCAGCTGTAGAGTTGTACAATTAGAAAATCTCAAGGGCAAGGCTGATTCTAGCCAAAGGAACCATTGCAAAACAATCAACTAAAATGCTGAGAATGGAAAGGCAGTAGCTGTTGTTACCGATTTCGATCTAGTCATAAATGTCTAAGTTACGATCAAAGAGATCTGAACTAACAAGATAAGAATAAACTTTAAGTGGGGTCGGAAACTGTTCTTATTGATGTTAAGGCCGAGGCCGAACAATGAACAAGATTTACGAGGTGGGAGTTGGTCAATAGAAGTGCCCCTTAAGAGTTGATCAGCTCGTCGCTTTATAAGTGTAGCTCGGAGCCTTCACAAGTTACCAGATCTTTAAAATAAAGAGTGAAAGGTCTATTTATAGCGTGAAAGGTCAGCTTCTTGTTGGGCCGATTGACTCCTTGGTGGGCTTGATTGTTGGGCCAGAATGTTTTTGATGAGGTGGCAGATTTCTAATTGGCTTATGGATGGGTGCTAAACCCATATCCAACAATTAGCCCCCCCCACCATTTTGGCGATCTTCGGCTCGGATCAGAGTCGGAGAATTTTGAGCATTTAAGTCAGGCAGAAATTTGTTCGGCTTATGTGGCTTCGATCGGCGCTGTTTTGATCGTTAGATTCTTTCGTGGCTTTGAGCAATGAAATGACGCGAGCCGTGGCCGGCGCGACTTTTCGAGTTTCTATAAAAAAAACCTTTTCCAGAATCTTCGTATCTTCAGTTTCCGTCATCTTTCTCAGGTAATTGCTTTTTCTGTAATCTTTGCTTTGTATTTGCTTTGCCGGTTGTTGTGTTATGTTGCTTGCTTTGGGTTAGCATGCGAGTAGTTCTAGATGTCATTCTTCTACTAGTAGAAGCGACCTTGATTCTTCTGAGTCTTCAGGCGAGAGTCGAATATAGGCCGATTGAAGGAGACGACGATCTTTTCAAATCGCGTGTTGGGTGAAAACATTGTCAGTTTCGATGTGCTCCGATGGTGATAAAACCTCTTGATTGTCAAGCGTTTGTCGACACCTCTTCTCCCTAGTCTCCCGAGAAGGAGAATTTGCATTCGCCTGTCGACGAGAATATAGGAGATGAGAATGAGAAAAATCCGGGTGGCGGTGTTGACGAGCTAGATCATTGGGATAAGGATGACGATCTCGCTGATTCGGAAGGTGGTCGTTCGAGACATACTGCAGATTTTGGTAATCCCTCTAAAGCGAACGTTTCGAGAGGGAATAAAAACAAGAAATAGAAAATTGTGGCAGAATAAGGGACAACATCGGAGAAGAAGGTTGTTGTTCCTCGGTCGAATCCTCCGTCCATTTGTAAACAAACTTCTTTAGACTTCCTCCTGCAGGATCCTGCTCGTGTTCCTAGCCTTGAGTTTCCCTTACCGACCTTGGGTGAGCTGCCTTGGGATACTCCTCCTGGGTGGGTTTGCTTGTATGATAGTTGGTTCTTCGAGTGTCATTTATTGTTTCCTCTTCCGAAACTCTTGATTGAATACTCCAAAGCGAGAAGGATGTCTATTTCCTAGCTTTGTCTTAGGGCCATTCATAATATGGTAGGTGTTTTTATTATGGCGGATGATGGTGTTTTTTATGTGTCCACTCGCTTCTTCGAGGAGTTGACGTCGATCTCGACCAATCGGGGGAAGTCAGGGACTTTCTATGTGACGCTTAGCCCCGGGCGTCGTCTGAAAGTTGTGTTCGATCCCCCGGAAAAGACTACTGCCTACTTTTTGCGCAATTAATAGTGCGTTGGCGATTGATACGAACATGGGTTTTCTATCAGCTTAGAATCATAATCCTGGTAGCTTACTTTTTTCCATTTTGCGCTTGTTTGTTGATATGGACTGTCTCATATTTTCTTTTCTGTTTTGTAGTTCTCCCGTTTTCAGGTAGCTGGACCGTGAGCATCTCTAGGGATTTGGAGAAGTTGAAAGCTCACGGTGCGATAGAGTAGCCTCCGAAGAAGGATAAAGAGGCCAAGGCTCTTTTTGATCAGAGGGTCTGAGACTGCTTTAAGAAGATTGATTCGGGTATGGATCCGCTATTCTTGTCTCTATGCACGCTCCTTCTCCCCCCCCCCCCCCCCCCCTCATCTCTTTTTTAAGGTTGGGAAGGGTGTTTTTGGCTGATTTATTGTCTCTTCTATCAGCTTTTTTTGAGGCTGGCTTCTTCTTCTGATCCGGCGAGTGAGTCGACGTCACCCTGTTTTCTTAGAAAGAGGCGTAGAGTGTCCGGTGGTGGGATGGGTCGTGCAGCCGTATACGTTCATCTGATCGTGCTGTCGAGAGGTATCCAGTTGCGGAAGATCCTCCAGTGATAGACCAAGAGGTGATCCCAACTGTTGTTGAGGGGGACGAGCAACTTTTTGCCTCGAAAAGTAGAGGAGCTGTGATCGAGGAGATGGAGGTCGACCGCAGTCAGGAGATCGAGCGAGATCATGAGACCGATCGAGATCACGAGATCGAGCGAGATCAGGAGATTGTTCTCGAACAAGGGGTCGCTCAGGAGCAGGACGTCGACCGTGGTCGGGAGGTTGTAGATCAAGACGCTATACTTCCTGAGGAGGAAAATGTTGTTTCTGAGGTTTACGGCAGTTTGTGTTGCCGGGTGGGCAAGAAAAGGCGAAAGTCAGAATCTGGGAACGAGGCTGATCGTTCTGAGGATGTAGGTTAATCCTATCTCTGCTTGTGTTGACGAGCCGACTGTTAGCCCGAGTCGTGTTGATCCGGTTGATGATGTTCCTTCTGCTGTTGGCGATCGTGTCCTTGAGGAGGACGGTAGTGGGCTGGGAGTAGGCCATCAGTTTGATTCGTGGGAATTTACTTGGTCGTATCATCACAAGGGAAAGGATCCCTTGGTGAACGAATTTTTTTTGTGTACCAGCCTTTTCCAGAAGATCGAGGTAGGAGCGAACCCGGAAGCTGTTTTCTGTTGGCGAGATGCATAAGCCCTACCTTCAGGAGGATCTCAGCCATCACCTTATCACGGTATGCGCTTTGGATTTGCTTTGACGTGTGTGTAGTTGTTTTATTTTGGAGCGTAAGTGCGTGATCGGGTTGATCGTTTTTCTTTCTTTGCAGTCTATTGCTATCCTTAACCATCTCGGGGACTCATATGAGTCCGAGATGAAGCAGGCTAAGTCGACAGAGGATGTCCTCAGGGAGCAAGTTGATGCGCTGCGAGGTTCTGCTCGTGAGCTAAAATTGGCTTGTAAGAGATTCGATGAGGTGGAGGGAGTCGCTGCTGCACTACCTTTGGAGAAGGTGATGGCCGAATGAGAGGCTGATTCCCTCGAGTCTGAGGTCGACCGTCTGGTTTCTCAGCAAGGCAAACTCCGAGCTTCTTTTGACGACCGTCTTCGCGTTGAGCAAGAAACACTGCATAAGAAGGCCTCTGATCGTCTTGGCAAACTTAAGTTGGAGAGGAAATAGGGCGAGCGTCATTCTTCTAAGCTTCTAGAGTTGAATCAGGTGGTTGCCATCATGGTGCGTATCACCTACTTGTGCAAGGAGGTGTTCTGGTTCCTCATGCACTGATTGCTCATCTTAAAAAAGATAAACCCCTTCTTGAGCAAGAGGTTGATGCGCTGAGGCCTGACGAACTTAGTCCTGATGACCTATGTATGCCGCCGCTTCTCGAGTTGATGAGCAGTAATATTGCTCTAGAAGGAATGGTGGAGGGCAGAGGAGACAAACGTAGCGTTTGAGGCTGTTGAGTGTGCAATTGTTCCTCGTATGTACGACCTTCCGGAGTAGCTATTCGTGTTGTAGTTATTATTTTGTATCCTTGTTGTTGTATGTACTATGTCCCGTTTTTGGGCTGCTTTGTCATGAAATACTACGTTCTGTGTATATTTATATTTGTCTGTCGGCTGGGGCTCGGAGCTTGTTTTCTGCCCGTCGTCGTGACCGTGCTGCCGACCTAAGATTTTTTTGTAAAAATCTGAGTGACCGTTGCATGTTTTTCTTTAGTTTCCCGTGATTGGTTCAAAGTGCTTTTACTACCCCTTAATAACCGCTTTTATGTTTTTTGGGGAGTGAACCGCTGCTTTTCATTAAGGGCTGCATTGGTAACCGTCGCATCGCATTGAATATGGCCTTGGCAACCGCTGCTTTCCTTGGCTATATGTACTGCCCTTCCTTCTTCGATTTTTTCATAACTCATTTCTCTCCTTGTTTTTTCTTTTTTCTCGAGAGCTTTTTTCTCCCTTTGTGCCTTGTTCTCCCGAGAGGATCTGAGTTTTGGCGGTGGAGGGCGGGTCGTGGCAGTAATGCCATTCTGCCAATAAGTTTTTTGCTATTGTTATGTCCAGTTCTTCACCGACCTCCCGAGTTTCGGACTTCGTTGTGTTTGGACGAGCTTGTGTTTTTCTGCGAAAGGTGGGCTTGTCGATTTGTTAAAATATACCAATCGATGCGCCCGTTCGTTGACTTTCCAAACTTAAGGGCGACGCGCAGATCTTTCGTTTGAAGAGATCTGATGGGTCAGTGATTTTAGTAATGCTCTAGAGGTTGTTCCCTCCTGGGTTGATCGATGTCTGCGTAAGTATTTTTGTCCTCCTTACTTCGCTGTCCTCTTCTTTTGGTTTTCAGGGCGGCGGATGGTGCGTCAGACATGTCGTTCTTCTTTTGCATAGGAGAGGCTATTCCTTTGGAGAGAGCCGCCTGACATCAGATTGTCCAAGGGAACCATGGGGTCCGGGCTATGAGACCGGCTGGCCTTTCAGGTGTGCTGGGGTCGACTTTTCCGGTATCTTTTACCCCATGACGACCCTCCCTGGCTCGGTTTCGTCCGGGCCAATGACTTTCGAGGACAGCCTTGCCAGGAACAAACGTCGAAATTGTTTTTCAAGAAGGAGCCCAGCTCCTCATTGGATGAGATCGAGCTCGATGCGCGAGCTTTGATCTGGAAGAAATTTTCTTTCAAGAAATTTGCTTTCTTTTGTTGCTTTTTTAGCTGTACATTTCCTTGTATTTTGACGAAGAAAATGAATAAAAGAGACTTTTATGTACATGTATGTTGGATATCAGAACCACACTACTTGAACTTGAGCTTGAAATGCTTCCCCCTCTCTCTTTTTTCATATAGCTAATATTCATAATGGCCGCATTCCTCTTTTGGACAAAATAAAAATAATTTTGAAGGGATGTGCGAGGCGATTCTCGGCTGTTGGGCAAGATCAAAGTTTAAGTGCGAGTACGTGCTCGGCTTATCATTTTTTTGATTTTCTTGAATCAAAACTAAGCTCGTCTTTTAAAAAATGTTTGTAAGTGCGAGCTTGTACTCGGCTTATCTGGTCATTTTTAATTTTCTAAAGTACGGGTACGTGCTTGGCTTATCCTGTGAAGTCCTTGAATTCTAGTTGTTTGGACCCAGCTTAAGGTCATTCAGAACAACGATGTGACGTGTTATGTCATTGTGTATGAGACATGTATTTGTTTTATCGATCATTTGGCCAGAATGTCGATTGTTAAGGGCTGAGAAGCGTAATTATTCCTGAAAAAAGGTGGCTGCACCTCGTAAAGGTTGCCTACGTACTCCGAGGAGAGATCAAGCCGAGCGTAGTTCTTTCTTTTACAAGTTCTGAGCTGGAGCCCGATTACTTATAGATATACTTTTAAGTACAGCTTTGAAGCTCTTTTTTTGTAGGAGCTAGAGCATGCGTACGTTCTAGGTTTTTTGGAGATGATGTCGGAGCCTGCTAGAGTGGTACTTCAATCGAGAGACGAGTCCTGTCCCCTTTCTTTGATATTGGGATTGTGATCCCTGGTCAGTTATGAGGCATGACGCTGTCGTATTTTGCGCTCTACTGCAAAGTAGTATCTCGCGATCTTTTGACTGCCTCAGAGCGTGAAGATTCCTCATGGGTCGGGAATTTTACGCACTGGTGATAACTCGAGGGTACTTCTTTCATCGCGTGGATCCAGGAGGTTCCTAGGATCACATTGTTGTCTCGCATTCCATTCTTTGCATATTTTCTTTGAATATGAGGTCGACCGAGCTTCCGGTGTCAATTAGAATTTTAGTGACTTTGCAGTCGCCTATCTGGAGTTCAACGACGAGCGGGTCATTGTGTGTCTTAACGAGGGCCTCTTTATCTTCCGTGGTGAAAGTGATCTCGCTGCCAGCTTGCAGCTCCTCGGTGATGTTCATGTTCCACTGCTGTGATCATCAGCTTTCTGGCCGTATGCCGTTATCGATCATACCGAGTCGTTGCAGGTTGAGAGTCCTCCCATGATCATGTTGATGCGTTTCCTAGGCATGGGAGTTTCTTCCTCGTCATCTTTGCGAATTTTTTTGGGTGGTTCGGTGTCGACATCCTCCTGCTCTGCTCGCTGCTGACTGGCTTGTCTCGCTTTTTCCTCCTGGACAAGCTTGAATCGTTCCCCCTCTTTCTTGGGTTGTCGTTGTGTTTCTCGGTTCCCAGGAGGAGTTGCTGGTGCGTTTCGATTTGTTTTGCTCGTTATTCCTTTTTGGTATTCGCCGAGCAAGAGGCTTTGTAGGTGTCGACACTCAGCGGTGTCGTGTCCAGAGAGCTGATGGTAGGTGCAGAAAGACTTTTCTTCATCTTCGGTTCGCACTTATTTGTTCCATGCTCGATTTTGTTGGTTGTTTGGCTGATTACGACCCTGCTGCTGTTTGGCCTGCCAGTTCGTTTGTTGTTCACTAGAACATTGTTGCCTTTTTCCTTTGTCATTGAGGCGCTCTAGTGCTGACTCCTTCCCCATTTTTGGCCGAGGCAAACTTCTTAGCGAGCAGGTCTTTATCTTCTTCTATTTTGATGAAGACAGCTGCTGGGTGGAGAGAAATGAGCTGATTTTGTGGTTTGTTTCTAGCTAACTTGTCGTGGAATGTTGATGCGTACAAGAGTCCGTTTCGTAGCGCCGGAAGCCCTTCGTTGTTGGTCACCGTGATTTCAGAGAGGATAACCTTGAACCTATCAATGTACGACCTGGGAGATTCTTTTGGTCCTTGGATCACAGCCCAGAGGTCGGCGCTTGAGGCTCCCTCTTGGATGAACATAGAGTGGTGCTTAATAAAAGTGGTTGTTAATTTGTGATAGTCAGTTGTCGATGGAGTGTGCCTCCAGACGTGAGAACCAGTTGCGGGCAGCACTAAAATTTTCGACGAAGAGTTGGCAGATGTCGGTGTCACGCTCCTCTAAAGAGAACTGAGCTCGTCCCATTGCAATGCTAAAAGCTGTTAGGTACTGTCGAGGATCCGAGCTTCCCTCGTAGGTTGGCAACTTGATTTTTCCAGGGTGTCTGATTGGTGTGCCCATTATCTTGTTTGCGAATGGTGTGTTTTGTGTCTCTTTGATAACTCGGTTTATTTCGGGGGCCAATATGGTTGCATGTGAACCTTTGATGTCTTGTAGTCCATATGCGCCTTTAGTAGCTCGAGCTTGCTGTTTCTGCTAGCTTCCGCTTGGCATTGAGTAGGTTCACTTGACGATGGTGCTAGAGGTGCGGGTGGTCGCCTGCTTGAATCGGTGTTTAGAGCTGGTGATTCCTCGAACAAAGACCTTTGGAGCCACGGGGCGGTCTCATGTTGCCTGAAATGTTCGATGTATGTGCGTTTGAAGGTCATTGATATGTTCCCTGCACATGTTCTGATCGTTCGTGATCTGGTCGAAGCGGGTGTTGTTTCCTTGAGCCAGCTCGTCGACATTGTCATCAGGGTCTTTATGAGGGAGGAGACGTCCTGATTTTGAGTGTCTGAATTCCAGTTTGTCATTTCGGCATCATGGTGGGTGCCGGTTACCCTAGTGCGGTTAGTTGGAGTATTGATTGGCAATATTGGTGAACATGCTCTGTCCAACAATCTCGGAGAGGTCGAGCTCAAAGGGAGTGGGCTCGTAGTCAGTTCTGATGCCTCGGGGTTTTCACTCGAGGAACGTGCTCAGTCCCTCCCGCCAGATGCACCAGTTTTAGCTCAGTCTTTTCACCTTTATCAGCAGCACATCAACTCTATGCACCCGATGAAGCTTACCTCGGTCAGCAGCATTTTCTCCCAGTACAATCCTCGACCTCCAGCCCTTGGCATGGGATAACTAATGCCACTCCCTCGGCCTCAGCTCCCTTGGGTGGGGCGGCCCAATACACGCGCCACGACCAAGCTCCATCTTTCATTAAGAACTAAGCACCCTAGATCATCCTTAATAACACCCTAATCTACCTGATCTTTGAGACCCAAAAGAAACTACTCACTAATCATGGTGATTCCAAAAATACCCATGAGATATGTTAGAAATCATGACTAAGAAGATACAATAAGAAGAGATTTTAGATGTTAGAGGTAGTGGATTGAGAATTTATGCATTCTATTGCCCTGAAAGTGTTTGACAAAATTTTGAATGAACTTTTTAGAGGATTTACATGCTTAGCCTAAGGGATTAGATGTTTAAGGCGTTTATTAGCTTTATGAACTTGATTTGCATGCTTGTTGACTATTCTTTTCACAATTGAAAATCTGTTCTTGATTATGTAATTAACAAAAGGATTAGTGAATAGGAATATGATTAGTCTTGATTAGTGTTCTTTGCTTAAGGATTAGCTTTGCTAAATGGTAACTTAAATTAATGAAATGTATGTTTATCTTGTGATTTGAAGATGAAAGTTGAATGATTGCATGATTAGCATAGGGTTATTAGCATGGAAATGTGTAAATCAAGTGACCACATTTGGCTAAGGGATTAAGGTCTTGAGAAGAAGTTGATCTCAAATGATTTTGTAGCTTATCAAGAAAAAGTAGATTACTCAAGAAATGATGAACTAATGCAAAATGATAAGAGTAAAGAACAACCTATGCATACAAGAGTAAACTTCCATCTACCCAATACCCAAAAATGTTCCTAAGTGAAAGTTCTAAGCCCAAGTAGTTCTAGTCCTATTCTACTCTTTCTTAAGGAAATTTTGCCTTCTCAAACCACAAACAAAATCACTTGCTTCTCTTTTAAGGACCTAGAAGATTTTCTTTAAAATCCATGGCTATGGTGTGTCTAGACTCTTTTTCTTTCTTTATCTTTGTTCTTTTCACTAGTTTCTTTTTTCACTTCACATTTGAGTCTTTTGGCTTATTTTCGTTTTTTTTTATAGACTTCTCTTTCTCTTTACACCTAGAGCTATCTAGACTTTTCATTTTGCCCACCATGTCACACTTTTGCTTTCTCCTAATCTCTTCCCAAATTTTCCCAAATCTATCCTATGCTTAGACTAAATTATGCAAGGCTAGTTTCTACATGGATGAATATCCTTGTCGTTCTAAACTCAACACTTTTTCCTGATTGATCTGAAAGAGACCTCACTACAAAAATTATGGGCATTAATAGCAGCATACAATAGCACGGATTTTCAATCTGCTATTGTAGAGAATTTTCAGATTTTTTTAACTTTTAATAGCAATGGTTAAACGCTAAGATAAGGTTTTAATAAGCGGGAACTAAAATTAGCCCAATCCGCCAAAACTTAGGCCAATTTTTTTACAACCCGCGAACTTTACCCTCCTTCTCTTCGAGCTACACTTATCTAAAATTGAGACAAAATTTATGACCGCGAAACCCTAAAAAAGTTCCCCCCCAAACCAATTAGCTCAATCTCACATTGTCTCACTGTCTCTCTCAGACAGACACTCCCAGCTCAAAATCAAACCAACTCAATCTCTCTCTCTCTAAAAAACCCAGAGCTCACCAACTACTTCCGCATACACATTCAAGCAGCTCGTTGTAGTGTTGCTTGATTTCGGTCAACAAAATCGAAGGTATTTAGCCAAAGATTCTTCTTTTATTAGTCGGTACTATCAATTTCGTTTTGAAATTTTGTGGTTTTCGTGAGGATCTATCAGACTTAGGGTTCTTACACATCGATTGCAAAGAATCGATATTTGTTTCGTCTTACAAATCTTTACTTCCTTGCATGCATAATTTCGTTGCTTTTGTATTTTCTGTAAATCAATTAGATTTAGGGTTCTTAAACACCGATTTACAGATTTGTACTCTTGTTGTGCTTTCTAAATCTTAAATTACCAATCGGTTTGACATCAACAACTTGTATTGTCGCAGTATATAATGTGTTTTTGCTCATCTCTTTACCCTTTCAACCCGAGAAGTACAAATTTCTACTGTGTTCTGACTCTTTATTTGTTTTCTGAGTCTTGGTGACAGGTTTTTCCACATCTAAAAGCTTCACATTTGTTCAGGCCAAAGTTCAGGTTCGACTCCTCTTGATATACTTTGTTTGATGCACATTTCTTATGCTTCTGCTATTGTCTTCTTGATTGTGTGTGAGATGTTTTGTTTTGTGCTGATTTATATGCAACCATAGATTATCTAAAGTAGATTATTGAAACTGTGGTTGATTTTGTTCTTTGGTTTAACTGCTATGGTTTATGTGATTTCTTATGGATAGTAGACTAATGAAACTGATGTTGAGCATGATTTCTTATGGTTGTGCTGATTTTTGTTCTGTCTGACATAGCGTATGTTCTGGTTGATTTGTATGAGCATGAGTTTATGTGGCAGAGTGTATACTAACCCTTTACATAGTGTATACCCAACTGATTTCTTTGTGTCATCGGTTTGAATTCTTGTTCTTACAACTTAGATAAGGTTAAATCATTTAAATGTTGGAGAAGAAATGGGTTCATCTATGCAGGTACTGATCTAACATAAACAGATTACTAAATTTTTGTTTGTGGATTTTAGACTTTTAAGATTTTAAACAATCCTTTATCTTAAGACTGGATCCTGCATACGAGAGAGGTGCATGGGATTTTGTAAACTCTGTGGCTGCGGATAGAGGAGAAAGACAGCTGGTAATTTGCCCTTGCAAGGACTGCCGCAATGTAGATCGTCATTTAAGGAGTGATGTAGTAGACCACCTTATAACAAGAGGGATGGACGAGGATTATAAGCTGCGTAAAGACTGGTACCATCATGGAGAAGTCATCTCAGTAGCTGAAGGTGAAAGGAGATCAAATGTGTGGAATGAAGAGATTATTGGGTTATATAGAGCTGCTGAGTATCTAGATGGAGACTTGGTTAGTCCGCCTGACTTCTGTGAGATAGCAGAGGGGGAGGACAGGGAAGAAGATGAGTTATTAGCTAAGCTAGCAGATGCAGAGACACCACTGTATCCAAACTGCACACACCATAGCAAGCTGTCTGCCATTGTGTCACTATTCAGATTGAAGACCCAGAATGGATGGTCTGATAAGAGTTTCAATGATCTCCTAGAGACTTTGCCGAAGATGTTAACACAGGATAACGTACTACATACCTCCTTATATGATGTGAAGAAGTTCTTAAAGTCCTTTGACATGGGTTATGAAAAGATTCACGCATGTATCAATGATTGCTGTTTATTCAGCAAGACATTGAAGAAGCTTGACAACTATCCTAAGTGCAAAGCTTCTAGCTGGAAAGTCAATATGAGCACTGGTGAAGAAAGGTGTCCCACAGAAAGTTCTAAGGTACTTCCCAGTAATCCCAAGGCTGAAGAGGATGTTTAGGTCTGAGGAAATGGCCAAAAATCTTAGGTGGCATTTTACTAACAAGAGCAGGGAAGGGAAACTCAGACATCCAGTAGATTCTGTGACATGGGAGCAGATGAATGATAGGTATCCTGCTTTTGCTGCAGAAGAAAGGAACCTTCGACTTGGACTTTCAGCAGATGGGTTTAATCCGTTTAATATGAAGAACAGTATGTATAGTTGTTGGCCCGTGTTGCTGGTGAACTACAATTTGCCACCTCATCTTTGTATGAAGAAGGAGAATATCATGCTAACTTTGCTGATTCCCGGTCCACATCAACCTGGCAACGATATTGACGTCTACTTAGAACCCTTAATAGAGGATTTGAACCAGTTGTGGAGCATAGGAGAGCTAACATATGATGCCTTCAGTAAATCTGTGTTCACTCTCAAGGCCATGGTTCTCTGGACAATCTCAGACTTCCCTGCATATGGTAATTTAGCTGGATGCAAGGTGAAGGGAAAAATGGGATGTCCCTTGTGCGGGAAACACACTGACAGTAGGTGGCTGAAGTATAGTAGGAAGCACGTGTATATGTCACATAGAAAGGGTTTGGCACTAATGCATAGGTTTCGGCTTGGTTTGATGGACACACTGAAAATGGCAAGAGAGCTAGGATATTATCTGGTCAAGAAATTTCTCACCAATTGAGAAACTATAAGAACAACTTTGGAAAGGTTAAAGAATCTGTGAAGAAGAGAAAAAGGACTGTTGTAGAAGAAACTGAGATTGACTCTGCCTCTAGTGAGTCTGAGGAAGAGGAAGAAAAAGAAGTAGATGAAGAGGAAATGTCAAGATGGAAGAAAAGATATGTATTCTTCAAGTTGCCTTATTGGGAGGTATGTTAAAAGTTCAACTATTAAGTATGCATTCATTGAACAATAATCAGATTGGCTTGTCTAATTTTGGTTTGTTTATTGTGTTTGTTACTTAGGAGCTCCCTGTGAGGCATAACTTGGATGTTATGCATATTGAGAGAAATGTGGCTGCAAGCATTGTATCAACATTACTCCATTGTGGCAAGTCAAAGGATGGGCTTAATACTCGTAAAGATCTGGAACATTTGGGTATTAGGAAGGATCTGCATCCTAGCATCAAAGGCAAAAGGACATACCTTCCTGCAGCACCTTGGTCTTTGTCCAAGACTGAGAAGAAAGTGTTCTGCAAGCGACTGTATGACTTTAAAGGGCCTGATGGATATTGTTCTAATATATCAAGGGGCGTTTCTTTGGAAGACAGTAAGGTATCTGGTCTTAAATCACATGACCACCATGTCCTGATGCAGCAGTTCCTACCAGTTGCTCTTAGAGGTTTACTGCCTAAAGGTCCACGGATAGAAATTGCACGGTTATGTGCATTTTTCAACCGTTTGTGTCAAAGGGTGATTGATAGGGACCAGATTGCAGCAATGGAAGCACAGGTTGTGGAAACTATATGCATGTTTGAGAGATTTTTTCCTCCCACCTTCTTTAATATCATGGTCCACTTGACTGTTCATCTAGGAAGAGAAGCTAGATTAAGTGGACCAGTGCATTTCCGTTGGATGTACCCATTTGAAAGGTATACTTTCCACTATATCATACTTGTAATTCAATTACTTATTAATCTGGTATGATAGTAATACATTTTTTACTATGTCTAGGTACATGAAGGTGCTCAAAGACTTTGTCAGAAACCCTGCCAAACCCGAGGGATGTATTGCTGAGTCCTATCTAGCAGAAGAATGCATGCAATTCTGTAGCGACTTTCTCAAAAGAACAACAAGTGTAGAGGAGAAACTGGACAGGAATACAGATTATGAGAGTCAATCCATATTAGAGGGTCGTCCAATATCTGCAGCCACAACAGTTAATCTATCTGAGATGGAGACGAGAATAGCCCACCTTGCAGTCATTCAGAATATGGCTGTGGTTGATCCATATGTGGAGTAAGTCTAAAGAATGTTTAAGATTTAATTAGTCATTGATTTGTTACGTATTTAGACTGATATCTTCTTTTTTCCTTTTACAAGCATGCATGTACAACATCTACAAGTTTCCAATGCAAGATGCAGTCGTGATGCTACATATTTATGGAGTCTTCATACTCAGAAGTTTGCTTCCTGGTTGAAAGAACAGGCAAGACTTATTAAACATTTTGGCTTTATGTTCTTATATTAATGTGCAAGGAGTTAAACTTTTACTTGTGAATATTGATAGGTGCCCATCGACTCAGAAACTCATGATGAAACACTAAAGTGGTTGGCATATGGTCCACGCAGTAGTGCTAGATCATATACAGGTTACATTGTGAATGGTCAGCGGTTTCACACCCACTCAGTCCATAAGGAAAGTCAAAACAGTGGCGTCTTTTATGAAGCAACTGCAATGTGTAGATCAAGTACGAAAGACACATCTCAAGTTGCTGACCTTGTATCTTACTATGGGAGAGTGGTAGACATCATCTTACTGGATTACAATGTGTTCTACGTACCTCTCTTCCGATGTCAGTGGGCAGTGAGGGGTAATGGTGTTAAGGTGGAGGATGGGTACACACTGGTCAACTTGAATCAGTGTCAAGTTTCCTTCCTGAGGGATCCATATATATTGGCTTCACAGGCCAAGCAGGTTTTTTACTCCAGAGAGGATGACACATCAAATTGGTATGTTGTGCTAAGAGGTTCTTCAAGGAGATACAGTGAGGAAGAGGAAGGAGATGAGATTGCAGAGATTGGACCATTGCCGACAACTGTTGACTTTGACCTTGAAAATGAAGAAACTCAGAATGCCCGTAGTGATTGTGAAGGAATATATGTTTGATTGAATTGTGTGCTGATTGCATTTTTGTGTGTGTGGCTGTTGTTTGAATTGTGTGTTGATTGCATTGTTTTGCCACGTTGTGTCTTTTTTTGGTTTTTTGGAACATGTATAGCAGTGTAGGCAATCACTCTGACAGTGTACTAATTAATTATGTTGTTTGTTTCAGGTGAGCTAACATGGTACGCAAGAAACACATTGCACAAAGGAAAAACCGGAAAGTCACTAAGGAGGTGCCGGCCAAAGGAGATACAGACGAGGTGGAACATTTGGGAGTTGTGTATTACCAAACACAAACCGAAGGGGAACAAGCTCAGGATGTTGCGGAAGAACCAAAGGATGATGAGCATCAGCAAGATGAAGAACAAGCTCAGGCAGATGAAGGAGCAACACATGCAGCACATCTGAACAAGAAAACCATGATGACGGGATGGGAGGACTCAATGAAGAGTGTAATGGTATTTCTGCTAATACTACAATTGACTGGTGTAGTTATTTCTGCTAATACTACAATTGAGTGTAATGGCTTGTATCAATCATGACTTGTATTTTTACAGAAAAGAGAAAGTGGAGAGACAAGTCAAGTGACTAGGCTGAAGGTGTGGGTCAAGTCACGTACCAAAAAAATGGTACACCAGTCAATACAATTGCAGCAGAGAAGTTTGTAAGTACACCAGTCAATACACTTAGTTCCTTGTTTGTTTTCCAGTTTTAGCATCTGATTACTGACATTACTCATTTGCAGAAAAAGGCAGCTGAGATCATTGACAATGAGCATGGCCCAGCAAATTCAACTGACCCTAGTATGGACCAGCTTTCCCAACTATTAGGACCTGATAATCCAGGCCGTTTGAGGGCTATGGGCAGAAACATAGGGAAGACCAAGTTACATTGTTTTGAGATTAAGAAACATTTTTTGGCTGATATGGAAGAGAAACAAAATCGATTGCAACACAAAGTGAAGGAGTTGGAAGATGAACTTGCGAAGTTTAAACATGTAAGGCATAACTTGGACTATGTTTTGATAAGATGAATGTTAATTTTATATATTGACTATGTTACTCTGTCTCAGTGCAAGGAACCTGAAATGGGAGAAAATTCTGCTGCTGCTAGAGCCAAAGTAAGTCAACAATACATTATGTTTATTCATGATGTTTTGAAATGTATATGTCTGACATTTTCCAATTGAACAATTTGCAGAGTGTGTGTTGGTAGACTGGTCTGGTTCTGATGCGAACGTCGCTGAGGGAAGAGTTTTGTCGACTGATCCAGAGGATGATATAAATGGCATCCCATTAGGCCCTCTAGCAGTTAAAGTGTTTGTGGACACTGCACTCAAGTTAGATGCCTTTCTCTGGAGACTTGCACCCGAGATGTATAATGTTGAGCAAGCCGTTGGGGAGATGATTGCATGGCCTGCAAGTAATTGCGTCGTTCTAGACCATGGACTCCTTTCAGATGACATTCCTCTTATGGTAATGCTTCTTCTTTAGAACAATGTATTATTTGTTTGCTTTGTTGATATCTGCTGGAATGTTAAACTTGACAGATTCAAAATGTTTTATGCATGTTTCTAATAGAGCCCAACACCCAATTCTGTGAACAAATGCAAACTTCTGAATTGGTGTGGCAATGATGAGGTAATTGCGGAAGGACGGTGGCAGTGTGAGGAACCAAAAGCATTGGTGAATGGTGTTCCTCTTGGACCCAATGCAGTGAAAGTGTTTGTTGATGTGGTACGTGAACCAGACACTTTCCTATGGAGGCCAATAGCAGAGATGACCTACATTCGAGACTCTTTGAAGACTTTTGTAGCATGGCCTGCAAATAAGTGTGTGTTTCAAGATGATAACTCTACATTTCAGAGATCTCCTCAATAGAAGCAAGCTTCAGCTGCGAAGACATCAAGTGCGAAAGCAGCATCAACATCTCCTACGTAGAAAACTGCAACAGATGGGCCAAGTAATGCATCACCAACACAGACATCTCCCAAAAAGATTTCTCCAAAGCCTAGTCCTAAGAAACCACAGGCAGTCCACTACCCTCTTAGAAGATCTCAGGTAATTTTCTTAATCCTTGAAGTGAATTTGCTGTTAGAGTTTGTTTATTCCAGGATAATGAGAACCTTGGTTTGTCTTTCTTTTGTTGTAGCGTCTCGGTCCAAATGAAACTGGTAAGGAAAATCAGAAGTGCAGGCTGTTGTCAATTGCTGGGAAGAAACAGGTGGTTGCTGAGGGACGTTGGGCTTCAGACAATCCAGACCAAAAGGTTCATTTTGTTCCTTTGGGGCCTAATGCAGTTAGAGTTTGGGTTGATATAGTGAAGGTCGTTGGTGCAGCAGTTTGGAGGCCTTCGTCTGAAATCGAGTGCATGGGAGATGCAATTGGTTCATCCATTGCATGGCCAAAGGAGAAAGTCATCTTGTGTTAAAGCTTATCAGGTTTCAAGTTTCATTAACTAAAACTATGTGATGTGTTGTGTGTTAAGACTTGACTTATGTTTCGGATTGGTAATGTGTTGTTGGTATGAAACATGTTTGATATTTTGTGTGGAATGAATTTGTGTTTCGAAGCAGGTTTTGGAAAATGATCATATATGCAATAGTATACGTATTAATATAAAATTGCCATCACAACAAATATAATGACATATAAGATACTTGTTATAATTTCCTCTGAAATAGCACAATACAAGAGCTATAACTTTTAAAACAAAAGATATGTTAATGCTATTACTAAATGTATTAGGGCATTGAAATAAAGCTATAACATATATTTCAATGGCAAACAAAACTAAAGCTATGATAAGTTAACCAAATAATAGCATGAACAAACAATGCTATAATATATGTAAATTATTATAGCACGTACAAAAACGCTATCGTATCTGTCCTACCTATTATAGCTGGGGCAGACATAGCATTTTCAAAAACGCCATCATATACATACCATGGCGTTATTCGTGTGCTAAGAATAGAGCTTTTTCTTGTAGTGCCTCGAAACTCTCAATAAAGTGTTTTAGGCTTGAAAGAAAGATGTATTTAAGGTGGGAGAGCTACTTGGACTAACAAGAGAGTGGTAAAAGGAATAAGAAAGTCCAAGTACGTATTAAGTACCCATGGGAACATTTTTCAAAGCATAACATGATAATTATTGTCAATATTAGTTGTTCAAAAATATAAGGAAAGATTCAAAGAACAACATGCTTCAATCAAGACAAAAACATCAATGCATGAGATTCAAGAATGGTTCTTCCTTAACTTCTTTCATCATTGCACACAACCATAGATGAAATACTTCCAATTAAGAAAACATATCTATGCTTAATTCACGGATCCATCGGTTCACTTGAAAACCCTAGACCCAACTAGAAGACTACTCAAACATAGAGAATAGAACACAAAGAAGATATAAGAAATGCATAATCATATTAATAGAATAAAACAAGGGTTTAGAAATCTTCTCCAATTGGTAGAGTATGAATTCTTCCTCTCTCTCTCTCTCTCTCTCTCTCTCTCTCTCTCTCTCTCTCTCTCTCTCTCTCTCTCCTCTCTCCTCTCTCTCTCTCCTCTCTCTCCTCTCTCTCTCTCTCCTCTCTCTCTCTCTCTCTCTCTCTCTCTCCTCTCTCTCTCCTCTCTCTCTCTCCTCTCTCTCCTCTCGTCTCTTCCTCTCTCTCCTCTCTCTCTCCTCTCTCTCTCTCTCTCTCTCTCTCTCTCTCTCTCTCTCTCTCTCTCTCTCTCTCTCTCTCTCTCTCTCTCTCTCTCTCTCTCTCTCTCTCTCTCTCTCTCTCTCTCTCTCTCTCTCTCTCTCTCTCTCTTTCTCTCTCTCTCTCTTATTGCTTTCTTTCTTGCTTCTTGTTTTCAATATTTCAATTAGTAGGATTGCTAGAATCCAAAATCAATTTCTCTAGAGAGTTGTATGCATTCTTAGTGTTTTAGACTTAAACCCGATTTGGATTGATACCTCAAATTTTACTACAATAACAATTTCTAGTATCTTTGAGTGATTGATGATCTAGAACTTAAACATCTACTTTTCAAGAGATCAAGTCACAACCAACAAGACATTCTATGGAGAACAAAGCACCCCGAACTCGACCGTCGTCGGTGGACAAACGCATTAAAACACGGCAGCAGCATGTACAAGATGTGAAGAGAAATATGCATCTACTACAAGAGCAAGATGCAGGGCAAACAGGGTAATACCCATAGCCATGACCGGAGATAAGATCACAACGGAATGAATTGTCCATGCGCTCTTGAATCGGATAGACATGATGGATTAGATTTCAAATAAATGAATCGACATGCTCGCCGCTCAACAAGCCAGGTTCCAAGACAGAATCATTGCTCGGCAAGGAGTCTCGGCGCCGGATCAAACTCTAGGTAAAATGACGCCTCCGTTCAGACAATTGTTTTAAAACAAGTGATATGCTCAAAGTTTCAATTCTTTATAGGTACACTGCAAGTGCACAGAATGCAAACGTTGTATGTAAGGGTCGAAGCCACAGAGACTCTAGTTTCACACGATAGACTTATTGGTGTGTCCGTGTTCTAAGATCACAAAGACTCTAGTTTCAACCAAATGTCGTTGCGGAAACTATCTACGTTTAACAACCTAGAAAACCAAATTTCTTTGCGAGTTCTAAGATCTAAACATGAAATTAGCAAGTTCGATTTGTTCACAAATTCCCTAAACCAAATCTCTTTGTGAATAGGTAATTTTCTCACCCTAGTTATTTCTAGCTAATTAACCAACTTTCGTTTCGGGAATCAACCTAATATCAATGGTGGATTAAGATGAAGAACTATAAGTTATGAATTCCTAACTAATCGGTCAACCTAACAATCCCTGAAATCCCTAATGAGAAACCCTAAACCTAACTAGCAAACTACTCAGACATGGAGATTGAAGCAATAAACATGTTTTTAATAAGAAAGCATAAGAGAAATCGATAGATAAAAACTGGGGTTCGAATTCACTGGAGAACGGGCCCAAAATCTCTGCTACCAATCTCTCTGGAATAAAAGTAAAGTGTAAGCCTAACAATGGCTTAAGAAACATAAATATGGTATTAATTCGCGATTGGGCCTTTATGCAAATAAGGAAAAACTCTTGGAAAAAAGTGCAGATCTCCAATTCTCCTAAAAAGCACACGCAGAATTCTGGGACATGGCTCACATTGACCAATGCACACCTTGCGTGAACAACACAAGTTGTGGACGCAGCCAGTGAACTCTATAAAATCTCCAAAATTTTCTCTAAATGCTTCCAAATTTTTTAATTAAGCTTCAATCTTGCAAATACCTATAAAGACTTTAAAAGACTCCAAGAACACATAAAAGACTCAATAACAAAGACCTATATTATAGTTAAAAACCATAAAAACAATGATATATCAACTCCCCCAGGCTTAGCTTTTGCTTCCCCTCAAGCAAACAGAAAACCAAGACCTGAAAGGAACCGATTTGAATTGATACCTCAATTTTACTACAATGACAATTTCTACTATCTTTGAGTGACTGATGATCTAGAATGAAAAATCTACTTATCAAGAGATCAAGTCACGTTCAACACGACACTCTATGGAGAAAAATCACCCCCGAACTCGACCCTCATCGCGGGACAAAGGCAATAAAACATGGCAGCAGCAAGAATATGCAGCTACTGCAAGAGCAAGATGCACAGCAAACACGGTAATACCCGCAGCCAGGTCCGGAGATCATATCACAAAGGAAGAATGCTCCATGCGTTCTTAAATCGGATAGACATGATGTATCGGATCGCAATCGAATGAATCGACATGCTCGCCGCTCAACAAGCCAAGATCCAGGACAAAATCATTGCTCGACAAGAATTCTCGGCGCAGGAACAAACTTAAGGTAAAACGACACCTTCGCTCAGACAATTGTTTTAAAACAAGTAAAAAGAAATTTGTAACCTAGAACTTATTATTAAACTTTTAAAACATGCCATCTTGATACTTTTGTAGAGGTAAGGTTCATAATATAAGGCATCCTTATATTAAAACATGCCATCTTGATCCGTTGCAAATCCGTTACAAAAAAATTAGTTGATTGAGTCTTTTGTAGAGGTAAGGCATCCTTATACTTTTGTTCTTCTATGCTGCAACGGATTTTTTTCGAATTGCTATTTCTGATTTTTTGTCACATAATATAAGGATGCCTTCTTCAAGTTTTTGTCCAAAATCCTTCAAGAGTCTTTGTAACCATACGACTTAATTTGCTGCTGCACATACGGCGATATATTCTGCCTCTGCCTCTTCCGTTGATTGGGCCACTATTTTCTACATACTTGAGTGCCAACAAAATATAACTGATCTGACACTAAAATCATAACCCGATGTGCTTTTATTGTATTCAGTAGAACCGCCCCAATCGCTGTAAGAGTAGCCTATTAATTTTGGTGTCTCCACGCTTGTAAAAAATACTCCAAAGCTGACGTTCCTTTGACGTATCTTAACACTCTTTTGGCTTCTTGATAGTGCTTCATATGTGGTGATGACATGTATATTGTGAGATAGGATCTTGAATACATCACATCAGGTCTTGAGGCACACATATACAAAAGTCCTCCAACAATGCTCCAATACTTAGTCGGATCTCCATATTCTTTGTCATCTTCTACTTTTTTTTCTTGTGGTGTAAGTGGAGTGCTTACACTCTTGTTTGCTTTCATTCCAAACTTAATAATAATTTTGTTTGCATATTTTTCTTGTGAAAAAAATATTCCATGATCATCTTGGATTACTTCCATCCCAAGAAAGTAGTTCAATAATCCAAGATCCATCGTCTCGAATTCGTTCTTCATGTTTTCCTTGAATGTGTTGATGAGATGAACATTCCTCCCTCTGATGATGATATCATCAACGTAAAAGCTAGCGATCAACACATATCTTCCTTGCTTCAGAATGTACAAGGCCGCATCATTCATACTTCATTCAAAGCCGTTTTGAATGAAATATGAGTCATTCTTCCATACCATGCCTGAGGGTCCTACTTCAAACCATATAAGGCTTTGTATAGCCTTAAAACCTTTTCTTCCTTTCCTTCAATCACAAACCCTGGTGGTTGTGTGACATAAACCTCTTTATTGATCATGGAATATCAAATGTGCAAATGTTGTGCATAATCAAAATATGACTTGCACATTTGATAATGTGCAAATTAAGGGACAAGAAGAAGGATCAGACCGTTGGAGTTTGAAGAGAGAAGCGTGTCTGGCGTGGACCACAAGTGGTCCCAACTCTCTCTCCTGCCACGGTTCAGAGCAGGCCTTGTCCCCTAGCCACATTTGTCTTTATCTCATTTAGGTTAAACATTTGAGTGTTTGTCTCTCCTATTTAAAGATGTAACACTGAAATGTAATGTATACACTAAGAGTTTCAAACTCATTCTCTTCTCTCTTTGTGGCTACTCTCTCAAGAACCCTAGAAATCTCTTAGTCTTTAACCTCAAAACCCAACATGGTATCAGAGCAATAACGTTATTGTTCTTTGATTCTCTTTATTCTCTCTTCATTCTATTATTCTCACGGTTCAGATTCTTCATTCTCTCTGTTTCTACCCATTCTCATCTCTGTTCTTAAGCTCTCTCAACCGCATCCATGGAAGATACTGTCCAAGTTAACTCCAGCTTGAAGCCTCAGGGGTCTAAACTACAGAACATGTTAGAGAACTACCGAGACAGCCATCTGTGGTAGAGGGCTCTAGGAACACATCCTTGAAGACAAAAATCCAACAATCAGTGAGGATCGAATTAAGTACCGTACTAGAACTCAAACACAGATGTAAAACTAACCAACTTTCGTTGCGAGAATTTACTAAGTTTAAACCCTAGAAATCCAAATTTCTTTGCAATTCCTAACAAATTAAACTAGCATTAAGTGCAAGTTCGATTAGTTCACAAATCAGTAAAACCAAATTTCTTTGCAGATAACTAATTTGCTCAACCTAAATAGATCAGATTCTAAATCACACTTTCATTTCAATTTATAACCTAGATCTAGATTCCAATTGATCAGGTTAGAAACTAGCTTTAAGCACAATTCAGGTTGAAGAACTAACATGTTATGATCTTATTTGATTAGTTCAATCTAATATGCCATGAAAACCCTATTAGAATCCCTAAACCTAACAATGTATCTACTCAGACATATTGAATGAAACAAATAACATAATATGAATAGATTGCGTTAAAGAAAGAGTAGAGAATAGAAAAGGGTTCGAAATCTTCTCCAAAATCAGTACAAGGAACGGATCTACCCCAAATCTCCTAAACACTCTCTAGCCAAAAGTATGAAAAATGTATCTAGAATAAAACACCAAAACTCTAATATAAAGTATATAACAAGTCTTGGGTCTCTTTGTAAATACTGGAACTTTTGGTCAATTATGCAATTCTTCAAATCTTCATGAAACGCCTGCGAATTGTGGATTGGGAAGCTGCGTTGATCGATGCACAAGTGCAACGGTCGATGCTAAGGTCGTCCATATACTATGATCTTCTCATCACGGCTTCAGCTCCAATCCTTGCCCAAAAAGCTCCAAAATCTTCCAAAGTCCTTTAAACGTGTGTAAACCTAATAAACACCTAAAAAGACTCAAAAGACGCTACAAAAGACTCGAATATATACTTATATCATGGCTTAAAACAGGTAAAAACCATGATATATCAATAAGTGATACCGCATGTGTACAAAGACAAACTTCTGTATTTGGGCCACATTGTGTGAGACCTCGGGTGCACAAAGACATCCTTATGTATTTGCGCTGCAATTTTATGAGGGGGTGCAAGCAAGTCTTAGTCGATATATTACCCATGTCCTTAGAAATCGATAAAGCTTCTCTTGGGGGCGATCACTTAATTTGCGTAAGACCCTTCATTTTAAGCACTTTAGGTGTCGTGATTGTGCATGTTTAGGATAGACTACTATATTTGAATTCTTAGGACCGAGGATGTGGATTTGCGTGTTTAGCATACCATAACTCATTAAGTAAGTCTCTTGTTACTCACTTCTCCTTCATGTCCTCCTTCCAGGTAAGCTTTCCAAGTAGATGGACGTTTAGGTAGGTCAAGTGCTTTTGGGAGTTTTATCATTTTCCGCCTTCAGTATTTTTTTTTAGACTCTGATTTTAAGATTTACTTTCGGTTATTGGGAACTTGGATTTTTGGATTTATTTGGTTTATGTTGGTTATTTGAGATTATTAGAGTTTCTTGTGTATAAGTTAGGGTTTTGGCATGTTATCTCGAGAGAGGAGGAGACATGGGTTACATTTTGGTATTAAAGCAGGTTGCCGTCTCAGTCGTAACCCGATAGGCGGGTAGTAGTTAATACAGTTAGGATTCGGTTTTCAAAGTTTTTCAATAATTTTTCTGGGGAATAGGAATTTTAAAAAAAGTATATAACACCCCTTTTATTTGGTATTTGTTCACAACTCGCCAGCTATTGGTTTAAATAAAGTCTAATCAACTTGTTTTTTTCTTATAGTTGCCACCGAGAAGCGTTACCCATTATCCATTTTATTTGTTCCTCCAGATTTTTCTAAAAAGCATTTAATTGGTTAAAAGTTTCGAGTTTATTTCCAAACTAGGTGATTGCCCTGCACCTTGTGCAGGCATTAATATATTTTAAATACTTAATTTATACAAAATAAAAATTATTATGTATATATTATGTATGTTAAAGATATAAATAATGATTTTACTTTTGTTGATATAGGTCATGTTCTTTTTGTAGTTAGATGTTACACCAAGATGTTGCATCTGAATGCTGCATCTAGATGTTTCGTTTTTCATTTTCAATTTTATATCTAGATGGTACATCTGAATATCTATTTGTTCGTTTTTCTATCTTCGATCATTATCTAGATGCAATTAATTAAAAAAGAATTACATAACATCTTTTAATTTAAATAAATAATGATTAATTCTAATTCTATATTTTACTTATTTTGGTAATAAGATCATGAAATATATCTGCAAAATCACATTTTCGTCAAAATCATATTTTCGCAAAAATGTATTTTCCGTCAAAATAACATATTTCATCAAAATTGTGTTTTCTCGCAAAATCGTATTTTGTATGTTTCCGTCAAAATGTGTTTTCCGTAAAATCATATTTTTGGTCAAAATAACATTTTACGCAAAATCCCCTTTTCTACACATTTTTCGTCAAAATTGTTTTCCCCGCAAATTCATGTTTTCCCGCAAAATCTTGTTTCGCAAAAATATTGTTTTCAGAAAATCATGTTTTCCGTCAAAATCATATTTTCCTCAAAATCGAATTTTCAGCAAAATCACGGTTTTTGCAAAACCGCAAAATTGTAATTTTTGGCAAAATCGTGTTTTATGTCAAAATCGTATTTTCCGTCAAAATCATGTTTATTGATTTATTGAGAAATAATATGTTTCCGTAAAAATAGTATTTTCCGTCAAAATCATGTTTATTGATTTATTGAGAAATAATATGTTTCCGTAAAAATAATATTTTCCGTCAAAATCTTACTTTCCGCAAAATCACATTTCCACGAGAATAATGTTTTCCATCAAATCATATTTTCTGTAAAAAATCACAATTTACGGAAATATTGCCTCTTTCGCAAAATTGTATTTTCCGCACAATCATGTTTTCTGTAAAATTGTGTTTCTCGCAAAAACCCATTTTCCATCAAAAATCGTATTTTCGCAAAATCATATTTTCGTCAAAATAAAAAATCATGCTTTTTGCAAAAGCGTGTTTTTGTCAAATCAGATTTTCTTGCAAAATCATGTTTATCGCACTTTTCTGCGAAATATTGTATCTATTTATATTGTTTTAAGTAATAATAATAAATAATAATATTATATAATTTTTTAGAATAGTAGAAATTTGTGGTGCTATAAAGACATAAACGTGATTGTAGAAATATTTATATTCAATAATTCATTAGTATATATATATCTACATATATAATATAAGAAGTTAATTTTGTATAGATATATCTGTATATACTACGTGAGAAATTAACACTTTAAAACAAAAGATTAATCATCAAATAAATTTATTAAAGGATTAAATAAAAAAATTATCATTAAGGGTAACTAAGACATTTTATGTTGAGAATGAATGAGAGAACTCGATTCCCTCAAAATCACTTTCCAAATAATAGTATAGATGCTTTTCCGTATTTCACTCCTAACTTTGAGGTTTATTCCAGAGGTCCTTTGTCTTGGAATTTAGGACGAATTAGCATAAGATTAGAAAAGAATTGTAACATCCCAATTTAGCCCATTATGGGTCCATACTTATTGTTCTCTTTTTCTTCATTAAACAGGCCATATCTACATGTGTATATATCACCCTATTCATAAAACAAAACCTAAATATGCCGTCATTGCTCCATGCCTCTACTACATCTTCTTATCCCTCACCTACCCCTCTCCCCTCCCCTACTCAGCTCTTCTCTTCGCCTCTTTCTTCTTACATTCCTTCTGATTTTTTCTCTCCTATTTCTTCTTCCCTTCTTCTTCATGTTTCTCCTTCTCAGACTCTTCTCTTCACGCATGAAGATCGTAGCAGCCGTCGTCATCACGCGACACCACTGTCGCTCACCACCATAAGGAGATGTCGTCATTGGCGGAGTCACCGACCTTTCCTTGTTGTCGTGGTACATCGAATCTGAGATAATATGTGGAGAACAAATTCGGAGCCACCGCAATCATCACCAATATCAACAAATCTTCACCACCATTACCCGAGAGTCGCCAAAGACAAAGTTCATATAACCGAGATTTTACCTGTTTTACCGCTTATTTTAGGACACTTTAATATGTGATCTAAGTGTTTTTAAATGGTTTTTAATATATTTTCACATATTTCTAGTGTCAAGAATCTTTTCAGAAAACTCAAGCTTAATCCAAATCAAATGGAACAAATGTTCATCAAATGAAGACCTTAAATTTTAACTAGAGATAGAGAGATCTACCAGCTTCAATCTCCACTTGACATGACAAAGATCCAGTGGTTCAAACTCAAGAAAATGGAAGCACAAGATAGAACCAGGAGAAACCGAAGCCAGTCGAAAAGCTCCCTTACTGCGACCCAGCAAGCTCTGGCCACAACCTAGACAGTCGCGGTCACGGCCCAGTCATCCCCATCCAATACCGACTTATTTTTGGTTCATTTGAGCCCCTTCTCAAATTTTGTCCCACTTCCCATAAATTAACTTGAAGGGTAGCCCCTTACCGTGTATTCACCATGAATTTTATAATACAAAAGGTTTTATTTAGAGTTTTATTCCTTTTAGTTTTAAGTTTTTATTTTTAGGATTTAGAAGTTTTACGGTTTGAGAGATTTTAAACCTCTGACCCTAGACATAATCCGTCATATGCAGTCTAAGCAGCTAGCCTATAGGCATGATATGCTGCTCCATGGCTGAGTAGTTTGTTTATTAGGTTTTACAAGATAGTTATGTAGAAGGAATAATATATGTTTAGTTATGATTAGTTGTACTAGACTTATGCTTTATTTCTAGGGTTCTTTTTTTTAAGTATTTTTTTTAAGGCATGAAACTAGAGTCATGAACCAAGATCTGATCTTAGGATTGATAAAGCCACGGCAATGCTGAATTTGTTAACATGACCTTACTTAGGAGTGCAATTGTGTTGAAAGGTGCGAGAGTTCACTTGTCGGGCATTTTGGACGTTTTGTTGAATTTGATATTAATGCATGATTTTCCTCACGATCAGCTGCGAGAATGACTTGTCGAGTTGAAAAGATTATGTGTATAGTCCTATGACAGGGTTAGAAATATTACCGTGTTCGAGTTTGTGGAACTACCTAGAAAAAAATAGAAGATAGGTTAAACTTTAATGAATCATTTTGAACCTCCTAAGATACTCCTTGGACTCCCAATGTCTTCTAATTTAGTTTCATTTTTGTTTGACATTCTAGGATTTTCTACATAAAAATCCTTCAGGTAGTCAATTATTTTGGATCAACCCTTCACCTCAATTAAATGCAGGTCAACCCTTGACGTTGAGGTCAAACCGCAATATAACCATGCCGTGTATCGATGACGTGTCATAGTTAAATTATTAAACGGTTTGTAAAACACGGTCGTTTTGAAGCCAAAATAAACAACACGATTTTTAGTAGTGATGTAGTTTTAAGTTGAAAAAACTACATGTTTTTATTTTATCATTTAATTATTTCTTTTTAGAAAAAAAAAAATTCCATGTATTGTCCATTCCCATGAGCTGCTCTTCTCTGTAATCTTAGCATCTTGAACGACTCGGCGTTTCTGAGTGAGAACGAGTTCTACCCCAAATTCTGAGTTTCCATTTCTTTTTCCTAACCTTGTAGTAGTTTCTGTTGTTGCTCAATCCTGTGTATTTACGGTCTTCTCCCACTGGTATGTCCTCTAAATACTCGGATTAATAAAGACCATCATCTGAGGTTTCGCCCGCCAAGTGCTCGACGAATTTCCTCAAGGGGTTATCTGGGTTTGTCGCTTGTTTTGAACCCTTGTTATATTCATGTGATTGTGTTATGGATGGAACCCAGCTCGTGCTTTGGGAGTGGTGGACAAAGTGTTCCCCAAGGTACTTTTACTCTCTGTTTTGGTTCTTGTCTCTTGAGAAATGTATAGATTCCTTTAGATCCTTAGCATCTTTATACTAGATTAATAGATTATGATGGATTCAGTATAGGATGTTGACTTACCTAGTAAAAATTCTTTGAAAACCTTAGTTAGTTAATTCAAAAGTTACCATTACAAACTCTTAAAAGGATCACACAAGAGCGTCTATTCTTGGTTAAGCAAATAAGACCTTGCATCTGTTGCCAGGGAGATGTCTCTTGTTTGTGCGGTTCGAATTTTCTTGATTGTTAAGCTGACTTCTCTGATTTTACAATGGCTTAAGTCTCCATGTTCATATTTCTTAAAATTTGGTAGAATGAGCTTGTTTGTAAAGAACTATCAGTGACCAATGCTTCTACTTCCTTTCATCTTATTGCGTAAAAATGGCAGTCATAGTATATTAACGAATGCAAGATGCTGCAGTACAACCTTCTATGGTAGTTGTCTATTTTGGAGGAAACGACTCAATGGCTCCTCACCCTTCTGGTCTAGGACCTCACGTGCCACTTACTGAATATGTTGATAACATGAAGAAGATCGCTCTTTATCTTCAGGTACTTCTTTGTAGATATTAATGCCTTTTAAAGTGGTAGTTTCTTTCATATGAAGACTTAGGCTATGTTCTGTTTCAGCAGAGCCTTTCAGACTCGACCCGCATCATATTTCTTAGTTGCCCTCCAGTGGATGAGGCCAAAGTTCGTCAGAACCAAAGGTGACATTCCTCTGTTTCTCCACCTTCTCTTTGTTGCTCCTGGACAACGACCTCTTGATTGATGGTCGTTTCACGCTTCATCACACGAGCATACAACTCTTAAAGCTCTTCAAAGGTGATCCCTTTTTTCCAATAGTCGAGAGGAGGGACTGGTTTTGATTCCACTGATAGAACTGGTCTATCCGTTGTGTAGAAACGAGAAGGAAGAAAGGGGAGAAATTGTATACGAGACAACGAGAATCTAGCCATAGAATCACATGATTTTTTATTTTTCTGATTTTTTTAGATTGATTCCCAATTTGTTATGGATTTTGATTTAATTGATTTGTTATGGATCTTAATTTAATTGATTTGCTCTTACTTTTTATTGAATTCTTCAAATAGTCACGATTTTTTTTTTTGAAAGATGAACAAAAAAAACATCTAACTATATGTAGTTTTTTCAATTTAAAACTATATCACTATCAAAAATCGTGTTGTTTATTTTGGCTTCAAAACGACCGTGTTTTACAAACCGTTTAATAATTTAACTGTGACACGTCATTGATACACAGCAGGGTTATATTGCGGTTTGACCTCAACGTCGAGGGTTGACCTGAATTTAATTGAGGTCAGGGGTTGATCCGAAATTATTGACTATCTGAAGGGTTTTTATGCGGAAAACCCGACATTCTATGCTACTTGATACTTTGATTATTTGACTTTCACACAATCTTCTTTTGTTCTAGCTCACTTCTAATCTTCCTTAACTTTGTAGATATGCATAGATTCTCTGTGGATCGATACCCTAAGTACTACATCGCACACTTGTGCACTTGCAGACTTGGAGTTTTATAAATTTAAAACTCGAAAGTCCTGAACAAACTGGACGCATCAATGTTTTGACAAGCTATTTGTTCTCATCTGCTTAAGGGAGATCTTTACGTTTAAAATTGAAGCATAAGTGAAATGAGAATAGAAGAAGGGATTTTATAGAGAAAATGTCATGACTACAAAAAGCCATCATTAGCCCTAAGCAACACTTTGATTCCCCATATCTATAAGGGCGATTGCATCAATTTTCGAGAAAACCGACCCATTTTACCACCTTGCAAACTGAAAAGATTCATTCTTAAATTTGCCGGTCATCAAGCAACTTCAGATCCCCGAACTAGAGAGTTAATGTTGGAGATGAGTTGAGCACCTTCAAAAGGCCCATTCACGAGTTAAGGATTGTTCAAAAATAGAAAACTCAATGAAGAAAGAGCTTGTCAAGAAAAAGAGATAACAATGAAGATCATGAGGATAATCATGAAATTTCAAAGATAAAAAGGAATGGTATGCCAATCCGGAAAATGTAGCTATATTTATCTATAAAGGAAATAATTGTTTTACGTCGACCTTAATATTTGTATAATTAGAATATGAGAGCTCCTCAATTACAACATATGCTATTAATACAATCATTTTCATATAATTTTGAGAGCTTTTAAGAGATTTTTGTGAAATTTTTTGAGATTATTTCTAGATAATCTAGAAATCATTTTTTTCATTCGCCGATCATCTTTCCGACGACCTAATTTCACCATCTTTGCCGAAGTAGGTTAAAATAAAATCTTCTATAATTTCTAGTTAATATAAATTCTTTCTATATTTAGATAAGTATAGTTTAATTGTACAGTATTCTTTTCATATAGTTTTAGATATTCTGTAAATTAACCTATCTAGCTAGTATGGTCCGCTTTTAACTAATATTGTTTTCTGTTTGTTGTTGTTTAAAACTTGTTTTGTATGTAGGTCAAGTGAAAAGTGATCTTCTATTTAAATGGGTTCAAGTTTAGACAATGCATTCGGTGAACCATAAATGTATTCACATGATATTATGGTACGACAAGATGGTCCCACATACATTAACTATTTCCATAAGAAAACGAAAAAAGCCACCACCATCATTTACATTGAAGCAACCTACCAATGTACGTAATAGCGTTTAGAACTTTGTTTTATAATGACCAATCATATATATATATATAATATATATATATATATAATGGAAGATTAATTCTCTCTCATACAGTGCACCACGTCATCAACTTTTTTAATCTACATGTTGTTTTTCAAGTATCACCTGCAATCAAATTGTAATCAGCGTGTCTTAACTATTTTCTATGGGTTTTGAAAAATAAGTTAACTCAAATCTTCCGTTCATCCTGCTGACATTTATTTGGATCCATGTTATAACATAAACCCACAACAATTACTTGGCCCATTCACTTGTAACCTTTCATCTTCTTCTTAAAAGTGCATTCGTCCCCTTGCTTCTAAAGTGCCACATGCATCAGTTTTTGATGGCTACAGTTCGAGGCAAAAAATCTCCAATACCCGATCACCTCCCTTCGATTTACGTTTTCCTCATACCAATTCCAATACATCCCATTCAATGATCTTAATTACCATCTATAGACGTTTCATCTCCGCCACTTCCCTTCCTTATATATAATCATTGCCAACCAGCCACAAACATCCCAACCGGAGTACTAAGTTTACTAAACATCTTCATTCCTCTCCAGTTTTAAATCCCTGCCATGGCTCAAAACAGCATGTGGTTGTCAGGCTGTTCATGGTTTTGTACTCAACTCCAACCCAAACCTAGCTATTCTTACTCACCTTATTTATCTACAACAAAACAACTAACGCTCCAAATCACCATCTATGATTGCAAGTCTGTTACTGTATGGCTTAATCGAATGGTCAAATCATATGGATGAATTAAAGAGGTTGATATATTGGGGGTCCTCCTTATACTTTATTTTCCGAGGTAGATGCTAATGATGTTTATGTGGTTTGCAGATTTGTAAAACCGTGCATGATAACCCACAGATATACATAGAATTCTTTGAAATTTCGAGCTGCAAAGGCTGCTCTTGGTGGACTTAGTGAACTCGCGGTTGCTGGGAAGCAACTTAAACTTGTGCCAACATGTCCAGAGGGTACAAGGTTGTGATTGTTTTTTTCTTCTTCTTTTTGCGTGATTTATATTCTTTTGTGGGATGTAAACAAATGCAAAAGCGAAATCAAAGTAATATGAACATGTGATTTGCTGTTGAGTCTTTACAAGGATGCCAGTTGGGTTGGTGTGTGGGATTTACCCTTTTTATTTTTCAGATACATATCACAGGGTGTTGCATGATAGGTCTCGAGTTTTACCCTATACTAAATGCAAGTGCACAATATATCAATGTAGTACTTAGGGATTGAATCCACGAGGACTCTAAGCAACGGTAAGATTAAGAACTTAAAGAGATTAAAACTAGGAGAAAGCAAAAGGCAAATTGTATTGAATAGCTGAAAAGAAAGCAAGAAAGTAAACAAGTAGCAGGTTGTTGTTTGTAAGCAATAAACTAAGGGCGCTAAGTCTAGGGCGTTCTCAGGAAATCAGAAAAGCAGATAAATCATTCAGTCAGGATCTAATTAAACTCAGTTCTAGAACTCAAACACAGATATAGAATTAACCAACTGTCGTTGCGAGAATTCTCTAATTCTAAGTGCAGCAATCCAAATTCCTTTGCAATTACTAACAGATTAAACCAGCTTTAATTCCAAGTTCGATATGTTCACAATCTAATTAAACCAAATTCCTTTGCGAGTAATTAAATTGCTCAACCTAAATAGTTCAGATTCTAAGCCACACTGTCGTGTCGTATTTAGCAACCTAAGATCTAGATTCTAATTTATTAGGTTAGAACTAGCATTAAACACAATTTAGTTTGAAGAACATCTATTGATGTGAATACTTAACTGAATTAATTATATCTAGCAAGTCATGAAATCCCTATGAGAAACCCTAAACCTAACTATGAAACTACTCAGACATGGATGATGTAAACATAATCAATGAATTAATAGAAATCATAAAAGAGATTAGAATATAAAAGGGGTTCGAAAACTTCTCCAAAACAAATGTAGTACAAGATCAGATCAGCCCCAAAAGCTCTAAAAAATCTCTGCTCTAAGTTATGATAGCGTATCTAAAACTGAAGCTAAAAACCTAATTAAATAGCTAAAACACGACTTGGGGCTTCTGTGTAAATATCTGGAACTTCTGGGCATCTTTGCAATATTAGCATCATTCATTAAACCGCCGAGAATATGGCCCAACTCGCTGTGCATCGATCGATGCAGGTGTGCAACGATCGACACAGTACTCTGTTTCGGATAGTGAACACAACCTCTCGGGTCAAATCTCCAAAGTGCACCAAATAGCTCCATAATCTTCACTTCTGCTCAAAACATACGTGTACCTAATAAAACCTGCAAAAGACTCTAAAGGAACACCAAAATACACTAAAACAGACTTATATCATGGCATAAAACCGGTAAAAACCATGATATATCAACTCCCCCACACTTAGCCTTTGCTTGTCCTCAAGCAAAACAAAGAACTAGACATGGTGAAGAGGTTTGAAAACTTTCAGAAACTCTTTTTGTCCTAGAAGCAACAACACTCAGATTCCCCTTAGTAATCCACTGAAAGAATCAACTTCAAGATATCAAGACCAACATATACTTCCCCCACACTTAGCAACTGTCCTAAGTAAACTCCACAATCACATTCACGCATTCAAATTCTACCTACTAACTTCTGCAAGTATTTAAGTGCGGACTCACCTAAGGAGTATCAATCAAAGGGCACATGGACTCTTACCTTACCAGCTCTAGACCACCATACTATCTTTCTCTAGTCCCTTACTTCTCTTTTCCCTTCCTTAGCATTCTGATTTTTCCCCATTGGGTATCATTTTTTTTTTATCAGTGCTCTTCCCGTTAAGGGGTGTACTTTGGACACATTCCATGGATCGCACAGGAGGTAATAGTGTTTGCTACTACTCCCATGACCACTTCGGAGTTACTAACTCATCCTCAGTTTATTATTATTATTTTTTATTTTATGGAAGGGGAGAAGGGAACCAAATAGGACAAGTTTACAGGCTGTGTCAGAACTAACAAAGGAATCCGACACAAGGTATACCAAGCCCTTAGGTGAGAAAATTAAGTCAGTATTAAGGTGAAGTCAGTAAAAGGATCCTCTGATACCTGAAGTGATGTGGGTGTCCTTAGTAGGTTGATATGTGATGGGGTTTTCTAATAGTCATAGATAGATCCTATAACTTCATCACAATGGTTACTTAAGTTCCTGCAAGATATTGTTAACTCCTCCAAAATTCAATGTTTCCTACTTAAACTGGTTTTGACTCAATAAAACAAAAAATTTTGAAAATTGGACTGACTCTAAGAAAACAGAAAGATAAAGTCAGTAGTACCTCCCCCACACTTAAGACACACTGTCCCCAGTAGTGTCAAGCTAAGGGTTGGTAAAAGAAAGCAAAAATGTTATGGATGTGTTGAGTTCTGTCTGATTTTTACCTCTGTCGCACAGGCATCGATCGATGCATAAATGCATCGACCCTTGCTAGGCGATTTTTCGTCGTGTGTCGATCGTTGCTCAGGACCGCAACGATCGCTGCAATGTGATTTCTTTCGTGTTGTGACGATCGACCCAGGGTGTGTCGATCGACGCACTGCGATTTTTCGGATCAGTCAGCAAGTTAGCAGGTTAGTCCATAAGAAAATCCAAATTTTCGAACCTGCAAGCTGAAAAACACTGAAAAAAGGCAGAATCAAAGCAACTAGTAGTCTCAAAGCAAACACATCATCCAAACATAAACATCCCAAGAAAATCAAAATAAAATGCAAAGGGAAAAAGAAAAAGTAATACAAGAACCGTAGTCTAGAGATGCCAATACTCAATCACTCATCCTCCACCCCATCAATGCGATCAGTACCACTCGAAGATCCTGGAGTCGGAGAGCGTCGCCTGCGTCGTGAAGGTCCTGGATGGTGTATCTGTGGCTCTCCTGCAAGTGCAGGTACTCATGAAGTTCCAGACGACTCGTAGAATACCATATAAGCGCTCTCTCCACTCTGCCTTAGACATATCACCATAAGGCATCGTAGGCTCGGGAAAAGGTCCAACGTCATCGACAGGGGCAGCAGGTGCAGGCGCAGGCGCAAAGGAGGTAGAAGCTCGTGTAGAAGGCTCTCCCAACGGATGAGCCATAGAAGGGACTCTGCGCTGCTCACTCGCAGGAGGCTGGAACCTCAAGGCATCCAGCGTATCAACCCGTGTAAGACCAGGAGAAGGAAGATCCACACCACACTTCACCGTAGCAGGGTCATAATAGACCCATACACGTCCCTCCTTCAGCCACGTAGCACTCTGCAGATGGCTGAAATCAAGGAACTCCAAGCTGTCATTACGCTCTGTTCCCTCTAAGGGAATCCTGCAATGTCTGAAAATAGGAGTAAGCAGAATCCCTACTCTCTCAGTGCTCACACCATCAAATGGCTTCTTCTGCAGCTCGCATAAGTGATGAGCGAAAACAGCTCCCAAGTTGAGTCCCTTAGTGGGATCTCTCAGAACTGTATCCTCAAACTGGTCCCTCAGTCCAATGAACAACATCTCCATCTCGGTCTTACGCATCTTGTTGGCTTCATATTTGCACAACATAATAGATCCCAAAATGCGCAAGACGTATCTAAGAACCGGATGCCTAACCTGAATCACCGGTGTGGTCCTCAAGTTGTACCGACCAGTGCCGATCCACTCCCATATATACTGAGCTTCATCCACATCTCACTCAAGTGACATAGCAATGCGCTGCGGCTCAGTACGGAATCCATAAATCCTACAGATATCGAGAAGGGGAATCCGATACCTGCATCCTAAGCACATGAAGGTAAAGAAACCTCCTGAAGCCTTCCTGCTGTCTGGTGTAGGGTTATCACTCTGCAAGTGGCGAGCAGCTGTCTTACCAACTCAGGGTACATCTCGTAAGGCGGCATTGGCATTGTCCCCAGACCAATGCCCTTACACAGTGCAGGAACCTGCTCATCTATCCCCAGACTCTTGCAAGTCGAGTAATCTGCAAACTTGGTTGGCTTAAGTGTCATGCTACACCAACCGTTGTAGAGCAGTGTGTCAAAATCATCCCACTCATCAAGCAAAGGCCTCTCTGTGAATGTATCGGTCTTGAGCAACTCATCTATCTCCACGCCCCAGACCCTATTTGTCGGAATCAGTAGCGCATCTGCTCTAGGCCATGGTGGATGTATCGCTTCCTGATCTCTCTGATAATCCTCAGGAGGATCCGAGTCTCGATGGAACCACTCAGCTGGTGGCTGATGGTGAGCTGTAGCAGCTGCTGCGGTGGAACATCATTAGTTTCGACAGAAAGTCCATGTGAAATCGCAATGCAACGACCGTTGCACAAGTGCAACGATCGATGCAGGGCGATTTCACAGCCGACAATGAATCCTCAAAATTGTTTCTTAATTCGTTCTAAAACTACACCAACAACAATAATCCATCACCAATCATCCTAAATCAGGCCTATAACAGCATGGGATCGTCGTTTTCAAGCCAAAATTCTCAATTTCTAAAACCCTAAAAACGAATCCAAAAATTATGAAATTGAGGCACATTACCTTGGATTTGCTTCGAATGGGTTAGAAAAACAGGTAAAGCGTGTAAAAACAAGGAGAATAACACTTGGAATCAACAAAAACGATGAAGAAATGAGAGATTTAGGAGATGAGAGTCTCGGTTGTACGGACGGCGATAGTGGAGAAGAAGAGAGGAGAAAAGGGTTTTAGGCACTTACCTGGTCGTGGGTGCAACGATCGTTGCTGATGAGTAACGATCGATGCTGTTGAACCGAATTGATTCCGGTTTAGCACGCGTACCTTAATTTTTCAATTAAACCATTTGCAACGACCGTTGCACAGGACCGCAACGATCGTCACAATGCGATCCCATCTCCTCGTCATAATCTCCTTGCAACGACCGGTGCACAGGTGCATCGATCGTCACACATCTCCAGACTCGAGTTCTGTATCTAAAAACTTAGCAAAACAAATAAAAACGTAAGTTCCTAAGAAAAACACCAAAAATAAGAAAGAAAAATACTAAAACCTAACAGTGGGTTGCCTCCCACTCAGCGCTTGTTTAAGGTCATTAGCTTGACCGGACGAACAAGAATCAGGCACCGTGAGATCCTGACAGAGACTTTGATTATCTCTGTGCAAGTCTCCTCATCCAAGGCGGAGAGTAAGCTTTATCAGTATGAACGCGTCTAAGAAAAGAAGTTGTGAAATGCTCCCCAGGATCCAAAACCGTAGTGTGACTTGACTGCTCTTCATCTTCATCCATAATGGTGAAGGTCTGCCCATCAATCAGTGGGTTACGCAGCTTGTCCATCTCAAAGTGCAGTGGCTCATCTCCCAGATGGAGATCTATCAAGCTGTGTCTCACATCTATCACTGCTGCAGCTGTAGCCAAGAATGGTCTACCCAATATAATCATCATGCTCACTGTGGTACTTAAGAACTAAGAAATCTGTTGGAACCAAGTAGTTTCCAACTCTCACCGGGATGTCCTCGAGAACTCCTTCCGGAATCCTTATCGACTGATCAGCTAGGACAAGAGAGGTCCTAGTGGGTCTAAAATCCATCATACCCAGCTTCTCTGCCACAGAGTATGGCATGAGACTTCCAGCAGCTCCTAAATCACACAGAGAGCGCTTGAAACCAACCTAAAATATTGAACAACTCAGCACAAAAATCCCAGGATCAGGTAGCTTCTTAGGAACCTTAGTCAAAATCACATAACTTATATGCTGAGGAACAACTATAACCCAATCTTTCAGCTCTTCATCCAAAGGCAACATCTTACCCAAGTATCTCTGCACACAAGGGTGATAAGGTGGATCATCAGATGGTGGAATTTCTTCCAACTCTTCACCAATCTTTTCTAGCTCTTTAAGCTCATCAATCTCTTATTGAATCACTTCAGATACCTTAGGATATAAGCGAATAGATTGTGCATAAATCTCCTGTTGAGTTATCTCAGACACTCCAGGGAATAAACGGTTAAGCTCTAAATCTGCATCAATGTCATAAGAATCCTTCGAATCTGTCTGTCCACGCCTTGCAACGATCGACACTAAGGGTGCATCGATCGATGCAGTCAAATTTTCACAGATTCTACCCGAGAGATTTTCCTCAAAATCCGAAATTTCACCCTCTTCTACCACTTCAGCTGTACTTAGCTCAAATCTTTCACCTAGATGTGATCCATCATCAACGTACACTGACCAGGCCTTAATATGGGTGTCTACAACACTCTTTCCCTTGATGGAGCTAGAAATTTGGCTCACCTGAGTGTCCAATTTCTTCACATGAGTGTTTAGAGACTCAAACTTCCCATTGAGATCCTCATAGACAGCATCTAACTTCTTGTTGCAGTCCACAACAATCTTAGTCTGTCCTTCCAGCAGCTGTTCCATCATTGCCTCCATCTTACTCTCATGAGTAGTAGATACAGGAGGTGCTTGGTAATAGGAAGATCCATAAGTCCTCTGATTACCTTGTTGGAAAGGTTTCTGAAAACCATCATTATGTCCAAAACCAGAAGAGTTTTGATTGCTTGTGAAAGCACTCTTCTGACCACTGAAAAACCTATTACCAGACTAATTTCCAAACCTGTTTCCTTGGAAACCAGATCCTCCGATGTAATTCACATCTTCTTCCTGATCATCTCCTTCATCATTGATCATCTCAACATCTTGAGCAAAGTGGACAGCTCTCTTCCCAACTAGAAGATTGCAAACAGTGTCCAACTTAGATCTAATATCAGCTATCTCAGAATTCTCCATCTTTCCACCGGACTTCTTCCTTCTCTCATCAGTGGTCTTGCAGCTATTACTGCTTACCAGATTATCTATCAACTGCTTAGCTTGAGCAGGAGTCCTAGTGTTAAAGTTGGCATTGCTAGAGTTGTCCAACGCAATCTGATATGGAAGATCTATACCTCTAAAGAAGATACCTAAAAGTGTTACCTCAGTGAATCCATGGTGCGGACAGTCACGTTGGTACTTTTTAAACCTCATCCAGGCTGTCTTAAGAGGTTCTGTCGGACCTTGGGTGAAGGTGAGAATGTCCTGTCTGGACTGATCAGAGCGGGCATCATCGTAGAAATGACGCAGGAACTCACTCTTCAGAGCGGCCCAAGTAACAAACGTCCCAGATGGAAGTTGTTTCAGCCAGGCTGCAACATCTCCAGCCAGAGAGTAGGGGAAAAGCTTGAGGAACAGATAGTCTTGGTTAACTCCATCGTACTTTATTCCAATGACTATGCCCTCAAACTCATCTATGTGATCCATCGGCTGCTCACTTGGAGAGCCATGGAAGGCTTTCTGCCTCAGGAGAGAGTAGTAGACGGTCTTGATTTCAAAATCATTCCTCTCAAATTCAGGAAGTACAAGAGCTGACCGGTTAGCATGAAACTCATCCGGACGGTTATAGTCAGCTAAAGTCCTCTCATGGACAACCATCTGTCTGTTCTGGCCTTGGTTCTGGCCTTGGTTCTGCTCCTGTTGTTGTGGTTGCTCTGGAGGATCAGGGATGACATTCCCTTCAGCATCTATCGGTTCTCCAGCAGCATTGTAAGGATTGTTGTGTCGGTCCCTGAGGGTACCTTGAGCATCAGGCTTTATGATCACACGTTCAACAACCATCCTTGTTCTTCTAACTCTTCTGTTGGTCCTCTCTAGCCAGCAAGCTCTTCAATTTGGAGGTTTACGAAATTAGTATTCGGATTACTTCTGGTATCACGCGTCTGCATAAACCGTCTGTAATCGCCAAGCAACGATCGATGCTAGTAGGGCAACGATCGATACAACTCCAATCGCCTAGTGTCGATCGACACAAGAAGTGCAACGGTCGATGCTATGCGATTTCGAAACCTCCGACAGAGAGAAAACAGAGAAAAATAAAAAAAATCAGTAAACAGAAACAAAATAAATAAAAATCCTAGTAAAAACCCTAAGTTCGAAACTATCGAAGACTCTAAGAGTCCCCGGCAACGGCGCCAAAAACTTGATAGGTCTCGAGTTTTACCCTATACTAACTGCAAGTGCACAGTATATCAATGTAGTACTTAGGGATCGAATCCACGAGGACTCTAGGCAACGATAGGATTAAGAACTTGAAGAGATTAAAACTAGGAGAAAGCAAAAGGAAAATTGTATTGAATAGCTGAAAAGAAAGCAAGAAATTAAACAAGTAGCAGGTTGTTGTTTGTAAGCAATAAACTAAGGGCGCTAAGTCTAGGGCGTTCTCAAGAAATCAGACAAGAAGATAAATCATTCAGTCAGGATCTAATTAAACTCAGTTCTAGAACTCAAACACAAATATAGAATTAACCAACTGTCGTTGCGAGAATTCTCTAAGTCTAAGTGCAGCAATCCAAATTCCTTTGCAATTACTAACAGATTAAACCAGCTTTAATTCCAAGTTCGATATGTTCACAATCTAATTAAACCAAATTCCTTTGCGAGTAATTAAATTGCTCAACCTAAATAGTTCAGATTCTAAACCACACTGTCGTGTCGTATTTAGCAACCTAAGATCTAGATTCTAATTGATCAGGTTAGAACTAGCATTAAACAAAATTTAGTTTGAAGAACATCTATTGATGTGAATCCTTAACTGAATTAATTATATCTAGCAAGTCATGAAATCCCTATGTGAAACCCTAAACCTAACTATGAAACTACTTAGACATGGATGATGTAAACATAATCAATGAATTAATAGAAATCATAAAAGATATTAGAATATAAAAGGGGTTCGAAAACTTCTCCAAAACAAATGTAGTACAGGATCAGATCAGCCCCAAAAGCTCTAAAAACTTTCTGCTCTAAGTTATGATAGTGTATCTAAAACCGAAGCTAAAAACCTAATTAAATAGCTAAAACACGACTTGGGGCTTCTGTGTAAATATCTGGAACTTCTGGGCATCTTTGCAATATTAGCATTCTTCATTAAACCGCCGAGAATCTGGCCCAACTCGCTGTGCATCGATCGACACAGTACTCTGTTTCGGACAGTGAACACAACATCTCGGGTCAAATCTCCAAAGTGCACCAAATAGCTCCATAATCTTCACTTCTGCTCCAAACGTACGTGTACCTAATAAGACCTGCAAAAGACTCTAAAGGAACACCAAAAGACACTAAAACAGACTTATATCATGGCATAAAACCGGTAAAAACCATGATATATTATTGCACAAGATGCTGAAGGTGACTACCTAGAATGTCTTTTACTAATACATCATCTGGGCACATGGGTATGCTTTTGCATTCGTCGTTTGTTTTTTTAATAATAATTAGACATTTTGGGACTCAAATCATTACCTTTAAATATCTTTGTTTCAGAAGATATTTCTCGGGAATAATTTCTTCAACATCCATTGATGGTGGATCTATACGGGTTATTCATAGTTCTGTTGGATCACCTGTGAACTACTTCATTGAATGTCAGTCTCAACATTCATATTGGACTTTCACCTTCGGCAAACATCATCTCAGCCAGCAAGCATGTCGGACTACAGGATCATGCCACCTTTTTGATAATTCAAATACGCGGATCCAAAGCACATTCAACATGACTTCCAACTAAGGATCAAGCCGACGTTACAACTACTTCTCATTTGTCTAAAAGAGTATAAATGGAAATTAGCTTTAAAGCTTTGGTAGATGACCTAGATCAAGGGAAGAGGACACGTGCCATTTACCACTTTTCTATATGATTGCTAGGAAAAAATAAAGAAACATTGCCTGGCATTCGAGTGGCTCGGATGATGATCTATTCGATGTCAACGAGGAAGGTTAATCCATCTAACTTATGTTATCTAAATTATGTGGCAAATAGATGTGATCAATGCTTCCACTACAAGCAAATGCGCAAGTTTGTATTCATCATATGAGAGATGCATATTTGAGCTCGAAACCTTCGTTGTAAAGCTCCATGATTACCGTGTCTATGGTGCACGTATGTACAACAATATTTTCTTTGTTTTTCCAATAAAGAATTTCTGCTTATCAACTCATGCAGTGTATCTCTGGGGCAAGGTATGTAAATTGGTCAAACTCGATATATGCTCTGAAAAATATCTATGGGCCAACGTACGTAAAGAAGATCCTGATTTTGGCTTGGCAATGTACGGTCTACTGGAGAGAAATAGTCTCCTGCACAGAAATGAGTTCAAATTGACGGATTCAATCCGTCGGCTATGTTGCAAGTGTGGTTCTCAACAGCTGTCTGACTCCTCCATTGTCTTCTACTTGGTATTTGTGATCCGTCTTGCTTTTTGCTTCGGGTTTTCTCTTTGTCTTTCGTCTTGGCCCTGGTTTTCTGGTTTTATAATTGTTTGGTCTTCTGGTGATGGCTATCTGGTTTTCTCGATGCTTCTTCGCATATCTGTAATCTGCTCTACTTCTCAATCCGGTGTTTTTATTGTGGTTTGCTTCGCTCGATGGGGAGTTGAGTGATAACCACTCTAAAGATACTAGGATTTCTTGTGAGGAAGGTTGATTCGCTTATGGGGAAGTTGATCGATTTTTCTCCTACTGTCTTCAACGTTTTTTTTTCTATGTCTCTTTGACTCTTTGTTCTTTGACAACGGGGTTCAAATCGATTTCTTTATTTTGGGCTTTTATTTTGGGCTTGGGGCTCTGTGTAATTTGCCTACAGGCTGTAAACTCTTTGTGTTTTTTCAATAATAGTAAAAATGGTTCAAAAAAAGTTAAAAACCCATGCAGTGTAATCTCCGTTTTAATATTATTATACTTATTGCCACCGCAAACGTTATTTGAAAGACATGTTTTTAAGTTGACCAAAAAACAAGAGGCCTGTTTAAAAAAAAATGATCGTAATGAAAATCCAAAAAATAAGCGGCTATAATTTTGCTTATAGCAATTAAGAGAATAAATAAATAAACCACTACCAATCGACAAACACAGTGGCACACCTGCCTATACTATCCTCATACTCCCATAAAAAAATTCAAATATCTATTGTTATGGTGATGGAAAACTAAAAAACAGCTATCAAAGCACGCTGGAAAAGATATCAAATACAATTCTGAAACATAGTTAGCAGGTCATCATGACTGGAAAGCCAAGCTTCAAAAGAAAAGGGGGCACGATGGCCAAGGACACAAGATCGAAAATGGGGGATACTCTAAACATTCACTTAATGACACACTATGTCAACAACTTCCCCATCAGAATCAGTAGCTGAAACAGTGTAATGGGAGGTGTCAAACTCAAAGATAATCTCCAAATAAATAACAAAAATTGATTGTTAAACATTCTCGTATGCCTCTCACCAATACATCTTACAATGCTACCGTACTTTTTTGTCATCATCATCCAAGCTTTTACCCCTGATGTAGAAATACAGAAAAAACTAAAGGAAACACACAAAAGTATAAAACTTCTATATCATACATTTATGTTTAAGAAGAACACCCCAAAAATATCCGTCTGAGATAAGCGGTCTAAGAAGAATAAGCCCAAAAATATCTTTTAGAAAACCGTATCATACATTTTTAAGCACATATGAGAAGATGAATTCTAACTCAATTAAGTATTACATCTGCATCATTGCAAGACAACTACAAATGATTAAATATAGAGCCTCATTACAAAAATATAACACAATAAATACCTACCACAATTGAACCCTCCCGCGTGCATGGAATTACAGATTATTAGTAGATATAATTAATTCTGTAAACCAAAAAAGTGCTAGGTGTTAAGTAGGCGGTAATCCAACGCCTAACATTTAAACGTTTAGTCGGACCTAAGCAATTTTAGGCGGTCTAAACATTTATAGAAAAAACAATTAAATTATTATATATTGTACAATATACATCATAGAATTCATATTTTCTTAGTCTTATAAATAGATTTAGAGTTCAAATTACATCAAAAACCAAACCTAGTTAAATTTATCACCACACCATATTTTCTATCAAAATTTGTTAAATTTATATCACGTGATATTTTTTGTATAATGATAACTAATAATTTATAATGATAACTATTAATTTATTAAGTAAGAACATATAAATTTAGTTTTATGTAATAAATTTTAAAATTACACAAAACAAATGGAAAAATTAAAAACAAAATAATAATTGGTTAAAGATTGTGTAGAGCCGCCAATGACCGTCTAGATATTTCTATACCTGCCTAGGACCGCTTCGAACAATTTAAATCCACTTAATAACATAAATGCTTAATTTTAATATCTAGGAGAAAATCGTCATTGCCAAAAACCACATAGCACTTACGCGTCTCCTAGACAGCCGCTTAAACCGCTTTTAAGAACACTACCAATTATATTTATCGCCAGTAAAAACCAATTTGAGAAACATATACATGGAAAGTAGAAAATACAAATGCAGTCTTAAGTTTAAAAAAGAATTTCTAGTTTACATATTTTCATAATATTTTATTATCTTCACAAATAAAATGTTAGAAAAAGAAATAAAATGAAATTGAATAATCTCGGATCCAATATATATATATATATATTGCTCTTTACAATTACACCACTAGACCAAATAAACTTTTATAAAATCAGAAAAATAGATAGAAACACAAAAATAGTTGACTAAATTCAAATTAACTAATTTTTGTTTTCAAATAAATTTTGACTAATTTCAATAGCAAAAAAATGAATTTCTATAAGGATTAGTTTTTGGATGTAGAAATCTTTTATGATCCCCACTGTTATAAAAAGAAAAAAAGAAATTTGACTTGCTTTTGAAAGAGAAGTTGTAATCTTGTAGTATAAAATAGATTGTTTGACGCCTTTTTTTTTTTAGTTTTATTTGCATTTCTGTCTTTAAATCGTTATTTACTGTTCCATCTTCCATGTCCAGGGTCCAGACAGAAAAAGCCTTCGGGAGATGGCCCACGTATTTGGGCCTAAACAAAATTACTTCATTGAGTATTCTTCGTCCGTCTCCGTGCGAGATTAAGATCTTTACAGGAGAGAAGAAGAGAGACAAAGAAAATGAGGTCAATGCAACTGGATATGTTAGCGGATATGGATGATGCAGGTTCTTCAATGGCCATGGACGTTGATGACAGGAGGACTTATCTCTGAGAACAAGCTCGTTGACGCCGATTTCTTCAACAAGTTCGAAGATGATTTCGACGACAGCGATATCAGCTGATCTGTTTTGGGTTTTCCTTCATTTCAAATCTCTACGATTTCAGATTTTCCGTTATTGCGGTGCAGTTTTTATGTAATTTCTGGAAGAATCGATCTATGACTTTATTGTGCATTTCGATGTACCTAAACTCTTGTAAATCTAAGTTCTTAGCTTAAAATTAACTATGATTTGTGTTTGTCTGATTGATTTTGCTTACTTCTCCTCCTGATTGGAATCGACATATAGTCTATTAGAGATTTTTTTGGGAAATTGTTTTGCCTTTGTTTCTGGAGTTTAAAGATATTTTTTTTGTTTGTTTGTTAATGTAGCTTGAGCCTAACATTTTAAGGTGTTTCTTGTAACACCCGTCCCGTCGGATCCAAGTCAACGACTCTTTGACTCCACGAGTCATAGTCCACAAACTGCGAACCAAACCGTTAACCGGAACCGACACTAAAGTAATCGAAAAGGTTTACTTTATTGAAATGAAAAACCGAGTCTTACAAGAAAACCACACCAATTAAATAGCTTAAACGTGAAATGAAAGAAAACGCATAGGTCTTAGCGAAACAAAGAACGAAAAAGAAAGAAAAACCTGCTTCCCAAAACATAGCACCACACCGTCCGTCTACCCCTGCAACGCTCTAGGGTTACCTGCAAAACAATCAACAGAGGAGGCCTGAGTAATTGGTTCGACACCAATACCCAGTGAGGGCGGATTCTAGGAATACCGCTATCTCTACTTTAAACTAGCACAACATCAATAACGAGTCCAAGGTTAATAACACCTTGCACCCAACGCCCAAAGCCACAAACAAAACAATGTCCAGATCATACCACATGCACACCATACATCGTACTCTGGACTCCTACCGCCCGAAGCGCAAACAAAACAGCCCTCGGAGCTCGCCATTAGCCCCGGTGCTCAACAACAACGGTGGGGAGCTCGCCCAGACCCCCGCACGGCGATACAAAGGACGCGTACCCAACCTCGTTATACGCGCCCTACACCCAAAACCCTTTATGGGGACCTACAACAGTTCTATCAAGCATAGCCTTCACACACAAGCAACGTTTTCGGTTCAAATGATAACCTATTGTCTAGGTGCCGTTTTCGGTTTAAGTGACAACCTATGTCCTAGGTGCTTTCAATCACATCAACGCAAATCATCCGCTAGATCTACACTACCTAGAAAAGATACTATTAAACATGGATTCGAGTCCCAATATCGCAGTAGAATAGAGAAAGAGATCACGTTCGGTCCTCACCTTAGTCACAACGCCGAACGATTGCCTATTTGGAGAATTGCTGCTACAACTTCGACGACACGATTCCCTATGCTCCCAAGATTGAAATCGGTTCTCCTTCAACCGAGATCTAGATCTACGATGTCTAGAATGTCTCTGCCAAGTTTCGGGTCAAGCGGACCTCGTTTTCCCATCCAAAATACATATCCAACAAACTGTTAAAGATTTGCAACAACACAGACACGTTTTGGGAAAACGGTCATAACTATCAAACGGTAAATCTGATCGGAGCGATTCTTACCTTTCTAGAAAGAGGCGACCGATATTTTTCCAATGATATACTATGCGTTCTGTGGATCCTTACGGATCTACAGAAAAATGCTTTGAAAAATGACGGACGGATGGATGACGGAAATCCTAGAAATCTTCTCCAGAAAGCTTTTTTTTTGTGTCTCCAACACGATGGGGCTTCTCTCCGACAGATCTACAGTTACAGGAGGTCGACGGCTGATGGCTCTCCATTTCTGCAGGGCTTCGCCGAAGATTTCTTCTCATGCCTCTTTCTCTTGTGCCTCTTCCTTTTTATAGAGAAAAGAGGTGGAAACCCTAGGGTTTTGGCAAGGCAGGTGGGCTTGGGCTGGACTTTTTGGGCTTTCCTTATTCTTTTCTTAAAACCATTTTGGGCCAGGTTTTGGTATGTTACAATTCTCCCCCCTTACAAAGAATTCGTCCAGAATTCTGTGGTGTGAGTCTTCACTGCAACTCTTTACCAACCACACTCTGCAAACTTCGTTGAACCAAAACTGAACTTGATTGCTTACTCGCTTGAAAATAACTTGTCCTTGAATCCCGAAGGCTGCTTCTCCCCCCCCCCCCCCTCCCCCCCTTATTGCAGAGGTTGCTTCTCCCCCCCCCCCTCCTTGGGCTTTTCTTATTATTTTCTTTAAAAAAATTTGGGCCAGGTTTTGGTATGTTACAATTCTCCCCCCTTACAAAGAATTCGTCCCGAATTCTGTGGTGTGAGTTCTTCACTGCAACTCTTTACCAACCACACTCTGCAAACTTCGCTGAACCAAAACTGAACTTGATTGCTTACTCGCTTGAAAACAACTTGTCCTTGAATCCCGAAGGCTGCTTCTCCCCCCCCCCCCCCATTATTTCAAACCACGCTCTGGAGTGTCCTTCTCCTTGGTACCAATCCAACCATAGCTTCCAGAATGCAACACAAAATGCCACATGGTACCTCCCATGTCCATTAGGGTCGGTCTCCAATATTTAGAAACAACACTCATCCTTTGACTGGTTCTAATATCTGAATGAGATGCTCCGCTTCCAAATTGACCTTCCTCAACGGTTTCCATTAACGTGCCACAATGCATCATCCACTTCCAAATAGATTCTCTTCGACGGTTTCCAATACCGTGCACTATGGTGTTGACTGCCGCGCTAGTTGATATCCTTTCTTAAACATCACCTCTTGCAGCTCCGGCTACACCAATATTCGTCTCACAGAGGCTAAAAACTTCATCTTCATAACCTTGGTAGACCACGCCTGTTAGCAACAACAACACATCCTTGCAGCACTCTCTTCTGAAGCTCTTCTTCAACATGGAGGACAACTGAAAGGATTGTAGAAGAACCTACTAACTAAAGAAAAAGGAGAGTACATGAGCTTCGGTTTGGGTGGTGCTCTAGAATCTAGCTTTTAGAAATCCCCACTTAGAAAGACTTTGAAAACCACTTTGAAAACCACTTTGAAATCCGAATTTAAATACACTATCCTACTGATATACTTGTATTTTCATGCATTTAGGCTATTGTTAGGATCATGTTTTACTTCTTTTTAGTTTCCTTTAGCTTCATTTCTTTGGTCATTGGTGTGTTTAGAGTATAGGATCATCTAGAGCTAGGTTTAGGCATTCTAGGCTTGCATTTGGAGTGTTTCTTATGTTTTGTAGGTTCTTGGAGTTGCTAAATATGTTTGGAAGAGTTTGGAGGCCAAAGGAGTGATTGCAAGTGAAATGGTGATGAAGGACCAAACCGATGAGCTTGAAAGATTGAGTCATATGAAGATATTACATTGACTTTTAGCTCTGGGATTCTAAATACAAATCATGGAAAATTGAGTTAGCTTTCTAATGGAGGTTGTGTGAAGTCATTCGGAGCTATATGTAAAGAGTTATGCCTGATTTACTGGATGCATCTCAACACAGTCTTCATATCGGGTTGCATATCGGCCAGCCAACCGATACGACCTCTCGGATTAATTTTTGTGCATCCATATCGGTTGGCATATCGGTTCAGCCAACCGATACGCTTCTTCGACAGAAAATCCGAGAGCTCGTATCGGTCGGTGTATCGACCGACCCAACCGATACGCGTCCCAGAAATTGCCTTGGATCCGGGTCAACACCCGGTTTGTTCCGGGTTGACCCGGCTCGCACCCTATTGACTATTTAAGCCAAAAACCTATTTTTTTTATTAGAGCTGAAGCTTTATTTTATGTTCTAAACCTTTTGTAAGAACAAGTTTGATTTTTGGTTAATCTAGTACTCTTTTCTTGTGATTTCTTCCTTTGATTCTCCAATCTATTTCTAATTTTCAATGATCAACACTATTTCTATGGATTTTGTTGTTCACATGATGATTAGTGAGTAGTTCTTTATAGGGCTTATGGGTTAGGTAGGATTAGGTTGATTAGGGGTGATCAATGGATTTCTAGTGCTTGATTGTTTAAAATCTCATTTGTCAAAGTGTGTTTAATATCTAATTAGCCTTGATCAAGTTGATTAGAATGCTTAAGATTTCTTGTTCACAACATGTTCGATGAAATTCCTGTTCATAGCTTTGATAGAACTTTCACATTCTAGCGCATGAGAATGTATGTTTAGAGTGATTGTTAGTTGTTTGGAACTTGTTTGATTGCTTGCTTGATTCTAATTCACAAATGAGAATTTGTTCTTGGGTTAGGATTAAGTAAAGAGATTAGTATTAAGAGATTAAACTGATCGTATCGTTGTGTTCCTTGCTAGGAGGTTAGCTTGTTTGAAGTTTGAATTAGGATCCTTGATCATCCCGAGTCACCTGTCCGTTGACCTTGACCTTATGCCCTATCTTTATCATTGATTGAATTCGCATTCGTTTACTTGCCTTTTACTTACTTCTGTTTGAATTGTTCTCGTTAGGATTGTTAGAAACCAACAACTTAATTGAGCGATTTGACTCTAGAGGTTTAGTGTGTGCTTATTGGTTTTATCCATCCCAAAAAGGTTTGATACCTCAAGACTACACGATAAGCTTGAGGAATTGGTACCTCAAAGGATTCCAAAATCCTAGTTATCAATTTGGCGCCGTTGCCATTTTGGGATTCTGGATATATCAATTCGTTTTCTATTCCTTTTTAGTTCAAGTTATTGTTACTAATTTGCTACTTTCTCTCTTTTTGATGCTAGGTGTATGAACTTGCGCAGCAAAGGGACTACAAACTTAGTTGCAAGAGTTTACGACATCAAAGCACACGAGAGGAGATTAGCAAGGGAACGACGAGCACAAGAACGAGCTGTTCACGTTGAAAGTGTTGACCAAACAGTTATGGATAACCACGAGGATCAAGAGCAGCAGCAACAGCAGCAGCAACAGCAGCAGCAACATCAGCAGCAACAAAGGCCGGTTAGGGCCATTGGTGATGGAGATACACCTGACACAAATGCTAACCGGCATGGAATCATTCCACCAGCGGTGAACAATAACAACTTTGAAATCCGGGCTATGGTGATGAACATGGTGCAGAACAATCAATTTCATGGGCTAGCATCTGAAGACCCGTTGCAACACTTGGACACTTTTGACAAGATATGCGCTACTACAAGGTTGAATGGTGTGACTGACGATGGTTTGAAGATGAGTCTCTTTGTCTTCTCTTTGGCAGATAGAGCCAAGGATTGGGAAAGCACCATCCCACCAGGATCCATCACTGCTTGGGGAGACCTCAAGAAAGCTTTCCTGAAGAAGTTCTTCTCAACTACCAGGACCGCCCGTTTTCGCAGTGAGTTATCCGGGTTTGTGCAACGCAACAATGAGAGCTTTGCTGAAGCTTGGGAGAGGTTCAATAAGCTCACTACTCAGTGCCCCCACCATGGTTTCACTAAGGAAACATTACTCAGCAACCTCTACCGTGGAGTGCTTCCTAGAATGAGGGCAATGCTAGATTCTTGCAGCAATGGACACTTCCTAGGCAAGGGAGTAGATGCAGCTATGGAGCTGATTGAAAATCTTGCAACAAGTGATGGTAACTACAATGAGGACTATGAGCGCACCAATAGAGGATCATCTTCCACGGATGAGAAGTATGAAAAGGAAATCAAAGCTTTGAATGAGAAGTTAGACAAGATGATCTCCATTGGCCAAAAGAACATCAGCTTTGTGGGACACTATGAGGATTCTAAGCCACAGCTTTATGATGATGATGAGGATTTGACACAAGAAGAGATTAACTTCATTGCTGGACAAGGTGGTTTCAATAAGGGCTTCAACCAAAACTATAGAAACCACCCAAACTTCTCATACCGCAACCCCAATGTAGCCAATCCTCAAGACCAAGTCTATCCTCAAGCTCCATCTCAAGGACAAGCTCCACAACAAAAGCCTTTTGTCTCCTACACCAACCAACAAGGGTTTGTCTCTCAGCCTCAAACTCAGGGACAACAAGGCTATGTCCCCAAGCAACAATACCCTCCACCCGGTTTTGGGCAACAACAGCCACAAGCTTCTTCCTCTTCGGGTTTGGGTAATGAGTTAAAGGGCATGATGCAACAACTCATCCAAGGACAAGCTAGTGGGGCATTGGAAGTGAAGAACTTAAAGAATGAGTTGCAGCATTTGACCTCTCGCTTGATCAATGTTGAAAACATGCACGCTTCCACTTCTAGACCTACCGGTACCTTGCCCGGAAACCCAGAGAAGAACCAAAAAGACTACTGCAATGCAATCTTCTCTACTGCTGATCATGAGAAATCAGACTATGAGCGAGAGGTTGATGAGATAGAAGCACTTCTCTATGGTTATGAACTCCCTCCAGCTGCACCTGTTCCTCTCAAGGAGATGAAGGCCACTGTAGTTAAGCCTTCCTATGATGCAAGTGCAACTACATGCTTTCTTTTTGAAATTTTTGAAATTTTTCGATTTTTGGGTTGGGAAGTACCCTTCGATTTCCTCACTTTGAGTCTCATGCATTTCACTTAAGGCATAGAAAATCCAAAAAAAAATCGAAAAATTTCAAAAATTTCAAAAAGAAAGCATGTAGTTGCACTTGCATCATAGGATCGAGTCTAGTTGCATCATATAGGACGCATGCATAGGGAGCAATGATTGAATGTCCTTGTAAGACTGATTGAGTGATGACTTGTTCTTTATGCTAGTTGTTTGAGCTAGTTGATTGTCCTAAGATTGAAATTCAAGAAATGCTAGAAAGTTAAGACGAACCATGCTAGGATTGCTTGCTTTGAAACTTGATTTGAAACTGAAATAGGCTTTGAATTGACACTAGCTCTACTTAAGTGAGAACTTTAATGATGACATCTAATTATCTTACTCATGCTCTGTGTGCTAAACTCATGGATACCCTAAAATATTTGAGCATTCTTATCCTTTCTACCCCTCTCTACTTGCTCAAATAGACTTCCATACCTTTCACCACCCTTCTTTCAAGCCACAAACACTATCTTGAGTGGTAGGCCTATTTGGAATGAGCTAGGTAAAAAGTGTTGAGTATGAGGCGACTCGGAGAAATTTCCATGTAGATGCAAGCTCAACATCTTTGGCTTTGCAATAGGCTAGGATCAAAGTCTGGGGGAAGAGTTGGGAAAGGAGAAAGAGAGTAAAGAAAGGGAAGAATGAAAGGGATTTTGGTTGGGATCTTATGTTTGTTGGCAAAGTGTTTTAAAAGAAGAAAAGCTCTTATGTGTTTAAAGAAAAGAAAAGTGTCTCATATTTTGAAATGAAAAGAAGCCAAAGGCTCACCTTAAAGAAAGAAAAGAGACCATTGCTAAAGAAAGATTTGAGCGAAGTTAAAAAGAAAAGATTTGCCACTGTTTTGAAAAGTCTTTATTGATCCTTGGGGAGTTTGATTGGAAAGTGTCTGATTGAGAAAAGAGGATGAGGAAAAAAATAGCCTTGATCAAGGGTTAGTATCCATTTAGGTGGGCTAGATTAGGAGAAGAAGTAATTGGGGCATGGGTAGATGGAAATCAAACTAGTATGCACCAATTGCCTCTAACTCTTAGCATTTTATTATAGCTCATTCACTTCTTTATGAGAGAACCTTCATGCTTTTGGAATAAACCCTCTTTTGATTGAGATCACTTTAATCTCAAAACCTTGTCCCTTTGCCAAATGAGTTTGATCATCTTGCATTGAGTAAGATCCACTTGAAAACCTAATGAATGTTAAAGAGCTAGTTGATAGGAATGCTTCTCTAGGTTGAGAATTGAGCTAGGAGTTTTGTCTTGATGAGCATGGCTAAATTTTTGGGAGTAAGCCTAACTTGGTTGCATCTTGGTGACATTGACTCGAATTGGAACTTGTTGATCTCGGTTTTGTCTTTGGATATGAGCTTCCGCCTTCAAACCTTTTCCCCAACTTTTTGTGAATGTGTTAAGCTTGCTTGTGGACAAGCAAGGTTTAAGTTTGGGGGAATTGATATACTTGTATTTTCATGCATTTAGGCTATTGTTAGGATCATGTTTTACTTCTTTTTAGTTTCCTTTAGCTTCATTTCTTTGGTCATTGGTGTGTTTAGAGTATAGGATCATCTACAGCTAGGTTTAGGCATTCTAGGCTTGCATTTGGAGTGTTTCTTATGTTTTGTAGGTTCTTGGAGTTGCTAAAGATGTTTGGAAGAGTTTGGAGGCCAAAGGAGTGATTGCAAGTGAAATGGTGATGAAGGACCAAACCGATGAGCTTGAATATTGAGTCATATGAAGATATTACGTTGACTTTTAGCTCTGGGATTCTAAATACAAATCATGGAAAATTGAGTTAGCTTTCTAATGGAGGTTGTGTGAAGTCATTCAGAGCTATATGTAAAGAGTTATGCCTGATTTACTGGATGCATCTCAACACAGTCTTCATATCGGGTTGCATATCGGCCAGCCAACCGATACGACCTCTCGGATTAATTTTTGTGCATCCATATCGGTTGGCATATCGGTTCAGCCAACCGATACGCTTCTTCGACAGAAAATCCGAGAGCTCGTATCGGTCGGTGTATCGACCGACCCAACCGATACGCGTCCCAGAAATTGCCTTGGATCCGGGTCAACACCCGGTTTGTTCCGGGTTGACCCGGCTCGCACCCTATTGACTATTTAAGCCAAAAACCTATTTTTTTTTTATTAGAGCTGAAGCTTTATTTTATGTTCTAAACCTTTTGTAAGAACAAGTTTGATTTTTGGTTAATCTAGTACTCTTTTCTTGTGATTTCTTCCTTTGATTCTCCAATCTATTTCTAATTTTCAATGATCAACACTATTTCTATGGATATTGTTGTTCACATGATGATTAGTGAGTAGTTCTTCATAGGGCTTATGGGTTAGGTAGGATTAGGTTGATTAGGGGTGATCAATGGATTTGTAGTGCTTGATTGTTTAAAATCTCATTTGTCAAAGTGTGTTTAATGTCTAATTAGCCTTGATCAAGTTGATTAGAATGCTTAAGATTTCTTGTTCACAACATGTTCGATGAAATTCCTGTTCATAGCTTTGATAGAACTTTCACATTCTAGCGCATGAGAATGTATGTTTAGAGTGATTGTTAGTTGTTTGGAACTTGTTTGATTGCTTGCTTGATTCTAATTCACAAATGAGAATTTGTTCTTGGGTTAGGATTAAGTAAAGAGATTAGTATTAAGAGATTAAACTGATCGTATTGTTGTGTTCCTTGCTAGGAGGTTAGCTTGTTTGAAGTTTGAATTAGGATCCTTGATCATCCCGAGTCACCTGTCCGTTGACCTTGACCTTATGCCCTATCTTTATCATTGATTGAATTCGCATTCGTTTACTTGCCTTTTACTTACTTCTGTTTGAATTGTTCTCGTTAGGATTGTTAGAAACCAAAAACTTAATTGAGTGATTTGACTATAGAGGTTTAGTGTGTGCTTATTGGTTTTATCCATCCCGAAAAGGTTCGATACCTCAAGACTACACGATAAGCTTGAGGAATTGGTATCTCAAAGGATTCCAAAATCCTAGTTATCACCTACCCTACCTAGCCAGGACAACACTGGCTAGGTCTAACCCGGCTCTTATACCAAATTGTAACACCCGTCCCGTCGGATCCAAGTCAACGACTCTTTAACTCCACGAGTCATAGTCCACAAACTGCGAACCAAGCCGTAAACCTGAACCAACACTAAAGTAATCGAAAAGGGTTTACTTTATTGAAATGGAAAACCGAGTCTTACAAGAAAACCAAACCAATGAAATAGCTTAAACGTGAAACGAAAGAAAACGCATAGGTCTTAGCGAAACAAAGAACGAAAAAGAAAAGAAAAACTTGCTTCCCAAAACATAGCACCACACCATCCGTCTACCCCTGAAACGCTCCAAGGTTACCTGCAAAACAATCAACAGAGGAGGCCTGAGTAATTTGTTCGACACCAATACCCAGTGAGGGCAGATTCTAGGAATACCACTATCTCTACTTTAAACTAGCACAACATCAATAACGAGTCCAAGGTTAATAACACCTTGCACCCAACGCCTGAAGCCACAAAAAAATCTAATGTCCAGATCATAGCACATGCACACCGTACCTCGTACCCTGGACTCCTACCGCCCGAAGCGCAAACAAAACAGCCCTCGGAGCTCGCCATTAGCCCCGGTGCTCAACAACAACGGTGGGGAGCTCGCCTAGACCCCCGCACGGCGATACAAAGGACGCGTACCCAACCTCGTTATACGCGCCCTACACCCAAAACCCTTTCTGGGGACCTACAACAGTTCTATCAAGCATAGCCTTCACACATAAGCAACGTTTTCGGTTCAAATGATAACCTATTGTCTAGGTGCCGTTTTCGGTTTAAGTGACAACCTATGTCCTTGGAGTTTTCAATCACATCAACGCAAATCATCCGCTAAATCTACACTACCTAGAAAAGATACTATTAAACATGGATTCGAGTCCCAATATCGCAGTAGAATAGAGAAAGAGATCACGTTCGGTCCTCACCTTAGTCACAACGCCGAACGATTGCCTATTTGGAGAATTGCTGCTACAACTTTGACGACACGCTTCCCTATGCTCCCAAGATCGAAATCGGTTTTCCTTCAACCGAGATCTAGATCTACGAGTCTAGAATGTCCCTGCCAAGTTTCGGATCAAGTGGACCTCGTTTTCCCATCCAAAACACATATCCAACAAACTATTACAGATTTGCAACAACACAGACACGTTTTGGGAAAACGGTCATAACTATCAAACGGTAAACCTGATCGGAGCGATTCTTACCTTTCTAGAAAGAGAAGACCGAGATTTTTCCAATGATATACTGTGCGTTCTGTGGATCCTTACGGATCTACGGAAAAACGCTTTGAAAAATGACAGACAGATTGATGACGGAAATCCTAGAAATCTTCTCCAGAAAGCTTTTTCTTTGTGTCTCCAACACGATGGGGCTTCTCTCCGACAGATCTACAGTTACAGGAGGTCGACGGCTGATGGCTCTCCATTTCTGCAGGGCTTCGCCGAAGATTTCTTCTCATGCCTCTTTCTCTTGTGCCTCCTCCTTTTTATAGAGAAAAGAGGTGGAAAACCTAGGGTTTTGGCAAGGCAGGTGGGCTTGGGCTGGACTTTTTGGGCTTTCCTTATTCTTTTCTTAAAAAATTTTGGGCCAGGTTTTGGTATGTTACAATTCTCCCCCCCCCCTTACAAAGAATTCGTCCCGAATTATGTGGTGTGAGTTTTTCACTGAACCTCTTTACCAATCACACTCTGCAAACTTCGCTGAACCAAAATTGAACTTGATTGCTTATAGTTAGAATATTCTAATGCTAACTATAAGATTTGCATTTTAACTAAAATATGGCCGAAATTGTATTCTTAAATATTACCTACCGTGACAAACCTAAACAATAACTTTAAGTCTTTAACTATAAATATATTACAACCAGTTAACCTTGCATCACTGAACTAGGGAGACTTTTGATGTATGAAGCATCCCGATAGTGGCTGGTGTATAAACGTTTTAGAGTAAGTTTCACATCTCTTCGTTCTTTGCTTATTGTTTATTTATTTTCCCCTATGTGATAAAGCCAACTGTTGTTGGAGAAATAATGTCTCCAATGGGTGTTGTTTCCATTGAATTCATTAATCCTAGAAAGCATTTCAGATCGGTTTGTCTATCCCTAAGTTCCATTTATCTATTTTTTATTCTCAATCCAAATACTAAAACATTTTTTATTTGTGGCTTTTGTCTTTGGGTAGGTTGTTCGGATGTTAAGAGTTGGTTTTGCTCTTGCCGACCACGCATCCTTAATTTTGCCTGCAAATAGAATAATACATATCATTTGTTATTGAAATGGGATGTCGAAGCAAATTTTTATCTATAGATTATGATGTTCTTGTGCTTATACTTTCTATCAGGAATTGGCCGGGACGAGAAAATTCTTTTGCCTTCGGTGTATCGTAACAAGTAAGAAATTCTCCACATCATTATGTATTTGGTCCGGAGAGCGTTTATGATGACAACTTTGATACATGTTCTTCAGGTTGCTTGGTGAATTTTCTGACAACTCGAGAGTGTTTTTGGTGGACCCGATGCTTGCGACACGTGAGGAAATCTTGTCGTTTTTTGAAATATAGCCACAACCATAGTTGAACAAGTGTAATTAATGTTTCGAAATGTAAGCGATACATAGGAATGTGAACTCGTTACATGGCAAATACCACATTTTTCATAACTAGAAGCGTAGCTTTAGTAACAATTTTGGTTTCTCTATGCTTCAAAACATGGGTTTATTTGTATTTTAGACAGTACCGTAATTGCGGCGATGGATCTGAAAGGAACATGGATTGTCTGTTCAGCAAATCAAATTGGTAAGCATATATATAGGAGGCAGATTTTCTCTGTAATCTTGGCTACATAAGTATATCATTTAGTTATACATTTGCTTTTTACGAGTATCTCACTGGCACCTCCTGCACTATCGAAGCTTAGTGAGTAACATCCCGAGTATCAATACCGAGAGTTATGATTGACTCTTAACATACTTGAAATTTTGTGGACTTTTTACTAAACTGCTTGGTTATTGTTTGCAACATTTCAGGCTTCATTTGTATACTGGAATTATGGATCTTGAAGTCAACGAAAACGGGTAAGTAAGGCTGGCTTTCATGCACGTTACATCGATATGAAAGTCTCAAAGAAAACTAGCAAACAATTGGGAATTTTTAGTGTCGTTAATACGATTTAATGGATTAGGTTCATAATCCATGGGCTTGGAGACGCTGGAGACCGTAGTTTTGGGAGATAAAAACAAGTTTGTGTTTTTAGTTGGCTTTTGATGAACTGATTCTTGTGTGAGTTCTTTATATTTTACAGTCACAGTCCTTGTTGGGGTCATACTAGATTAAATCTTTTTGAGTTTCTTTCCTTTGTTTTCAATATAACTCAATCTCAGGTTTGTTGAGAGGTTTTATGATATAGAGTCCCATGGACAATATGTTTTACTAGATATTTTAAAAAAAAAAAAACCTATAAGCTACTAAGAACTCAGAAAAAAAAATCTATACTATTAGAAGAAAAAAATTGAATATTCCATTAGTTTCCTTTTTGGATTATATATATATATATGTATATATATATATATATATATATATATATATATATATATTCTTACAAATAATTACAGAAAACAATATATTTTGAATTTTCGGATTTAAAGATATAAAAACCATTCAGGTATTTTAGAATTTCGGTTCGGGTTCGGGTTCGGATACACAAAATATATAAATAAAAGTTGTTTAAATTTAAATAAAATTTGGTTTGATCTTGATAATTATAACTAAGCATTTTAATATATTCAGTTATTTTGGGTATTTCGAATATTTTAGTTTTCAAATAATTGATAACTTCAGGTTTATAATTATAATTGTGAATATAAATTTATTTTAAGTCTAAATATAATTAATATTTTGGATATATAATTATATTTCAAATATTATGGATACCCATTTGGTTATCGGTTCGAGTTCGGGTTTGGTTCTTCGGATATAGGAGTTTAGGATCCGTTCGTGTATGTTAACGAAATTAAATAGGCATGTGTTACTTCTTACGGGTTAAACAGGCGGATCTAAATGGGTCTTAAAAATAAACGGGCCTAAATGGACCGGTTTACCGTTTTAAGTTTTAACATCTATGTGTAAACTTAAATAAAATTTTAAAAGCAATACAAAAAAAATGGTTTACTAAATTACTTTTTGCAGGAAAAACTCGAAAATAGTATTATACAACCAATATGACAATTTTGAACTAGAAAAAAAAACAAAATTAGATTAAAAAAACAACAAATTATTACTCCGTCCTCAGCGCGGATCAAAATCTAGTTTATACTATTAAAGTAGAAGTACAAAATAGAAACTATTCATTCTATTTGATTTATTTACTGAGAATGCCATTGAATTCTTTTGTTTATATGTTATTTCATTAAGGGTATAAGAGTCTTTGAAACAAATTGTAAGTGACAAGTTTTTTTTTTTAATGGAACCGAGATTTACCAAACCGTGTGATTTCTGGTTTCTGACAAACATTTAAATAAAATCAATATCAAACCAGATACCTTGACAATGTCGGCATTCTCAATTATTAAGAAACGAATAAAACATAATTCCTTAACCATGTGGTTCAAACCGATTTTGTTTGGATTCTGACTTTATACGTGTGGGTTTTGAGCTGATGATGTCAGTTTTTTTTTTAAAAGAAGATAATTGGTTCAAACCGGTTTTGTTATGATACTCTAAAAGGTTCCAACATTATCATAATTATTCAATTATTTTAAAGATTCCAAAAATCCATACCGATTTATAAAAAATGGTTTTGTTAAAATTGAGGATCCATTTAAAAATAAATAAATTAGAAACAATCATTAAATTTGAATTATACTCCTAATATTCTATTTTACAAAGAAAAAAAAAACTACCTTCCTAAACTTTCTGTCGTGAGAATCAAGTTTAAGGATAAATCATCAATTCCAAAGCCTGCATAACAACCAAACGAATATATCAAACTTATAAAATCAGCATAATATCAAATGAATATATCAAACGAATATACCAAACAAATATATCCAGAGTTTAATGCATCATAATATCAAAAATACCAAATTCCCTTAACAACACACGAATATACTTTACTATATATTTTTAAGAAGATATGGAAAAACAAATTTATCAATATATAAAGACACTATTATTGGTTACACTAAAAATCGCAACTACAAAATCTTCAGCTAATATTTCCATATCACGAACAATTTATTTTTCTACGTCTTAATATCTCTCTACTAAGCGGCTAAAACAATATTATTTCACTATTTTTTCCAAGTAGAATATCATAATCTAACTATAACTGAATAATCTAAATATAATAATCTCCAAAAATATCTTAGCTAATATTTTCTAAATCTTAACAAACCTAAACCATCCTCATTGTATAAATACAACTAATCTATCGTGAACCTAGCATTATCTCTAAACAAAAACTTATTTCTTATCTTTCATCTACCATCTATTATAAAATGAGTTCTACTTTTCCAAATACTAACACTGGTTTCACTAACCTTTTAATTGTTCTTTCAAAATAAATTGGTAGATCCACATCAAAGTGATTCATTCTGGGAAGCCACTCAAGCTGGAAAGACATTGCAAACGATACCGTAAGTCTTCTCCACAAAATAATATGAAATTATCATATCGTTTGAACTTAATAAATATGTTATTAGTCTACATGCGAAAGTTCATGCATATTGTAAGAACTCATTTTATTTGTGTTTTTCTTTCTTCAAGTTGTGTTTAGGTTTAATTCAAAAAATGGATTGAAGATTTTGATTGTAGAATTAAACGAGAAGCAACATAAACAGACGAATGTTATGAAGAAAACAAAAGTGTTTTGTATGGGATGAAAACAAAAGTGTTTTGTTATGTTGTCTTCTATGAGATTTTGCAAAACCAACAAGCTACTAAGAAGTTATGAAGAAAACAAAAGTGTTTTGTATAACTCTTTATCATTAATTTTTGTTTCTACAGATCTATCATTATCTCTTTAGTTACAATAACTGTTTTTATCTTTTGCTATATTGGTTTTTGCTTTTTGCTTTTTGTTTTTTGCTTTTAATATAGCTTTGTGGCATAAAATTAACATTCCAATTCAATGTATCTTAATTGACGTAACAAATTTTTTTTGTTTCCAGTTATATTCAATAGAGCAATTTCAATTAACCAACTAGATATATGTATATATATCTAATTATATGTATGTTTTATTTGACTAACTTTTTTCGTTTTTGGTCCTCTTTGTATGTAATCAAGGCTAGAAACACGCTCTCTTCTTTCTGTGGAAAAAATGAGTACCACATTAGTTTTGAAACTTGTCTTCGCATTAGCAATAGTTGATTTTGATGGTGTAGATGCTGATAAGAGCCTTATTCTCCAAAAGAGGGTAAGTTTATGAAAATACCTACAAAAAATAGTCTTCACTTAAGACTAAAAAATTGATATATATAAATAGAGGATCATTTGTTTCTGTCATATCAATATTATGAGCAAATAAAAAAAATTGTGTTAATCACAAAACATGTAGAAGGTAGTATATTTCACTCATGGCACAGTGTACTTTGATAGAGCAGTGATGCTTACCTATAGATACCATTTCCTTGGCACTGAGACACGCATCTGGCGAGGAACAAACACATTACTTTAAAAGGTAGAAACAGAAGTCCACTAGACAAAGTATCATCATACTCCATGTTGCGCTAAATATATGTACATGTAATTAACAGATTTATAATGAGAAGCAGCAATCTCGACTTACCAAAAAAATTAAGCATGTTCTTTTCACTGACGCAAGCAGCCAAAAAATTAACACTGATTTTTAATTAATGCAATGTGTGTAATTTCCGGTCCAGCTCCTCTATATTTCATTTGCTTCTGGTATGGTACGGCGGCTTCAACCCCCGTGACCTGTCATTTAAACATCCACTACATGTCTAAATCTTATGATGTAAGTATAAGAATATTTGGTTTCGTTTCGGTTTTGTGTAGATTCAAGTATGCTCCTTCTTGTCTCTTTTGAATCTCATGTGTTCTTACCTCTTCCCTAAGCAGAGGAAATTTTGTGATATTGAAGTAATCTTATAGCATATAAAACTGACCAAGATACTTCTGCTGCATCTGCATCCTTGCTTTAAGCAACTTGGATTCTGCATCTAGAGATGAGGCAAGTGAGAATAGTCATACACATATGGAAAAACCACAAATGCACAAAAATGTTACAAGTATATGAATTGTACAGTAATGCAAAATTAAAATTGTGAGCAGAATGAAGAACTTGTGATGAACAATGAAAAAGAAAAGAGTCATTCAAGAAAATGTAACTTGGTCTTAAAATTGACGATTTACCTGTTCAATCACATTTTCTGGATATGGATTTTTATCGAACAAAAACACCACTTTCTCAGTTGCATTCTCGTCTTTCTGTAATAAAAAAAACAGAAACATAAACTAGTTTCTTCAAGAAGATGATTCTACACTCTGCTTAAACCAAATTAATACAGAAATACAAGATACTAGGCTTGGGATGCAGAGTAATATGCGCATAAACTTCATTTCTAAGTTACAAACACCTCTCTCCTTCCAGTGATTAACGTCCTTGTCGAACCGATACAACTTCGATTTCCTTCGATTCACAAACAAATTTTCTATACAAAATTTTCAAAGACCATCGCTTAGAAGCCGAAACTAAACTCTAGAAAACTGATTAAATAAGCATCACCTAAATCACAAATATCATTGAGAATGGTGTCTTAGTCTTCCTCAAGCATGAACAATTATATGATAACAAAATAAGAGCTTGATTTTGACAGTTTAATCTGAAAAGGAAAAGGATCGTCACTTGGTGATGCTTATACTACTTTCTACTTTTGTTTTCTTTTCATTACAAACAAAAAATGTATTTGTTCAAAATTTTAATATGAGTTTCGTTGTCGAAATGGGCTTTTACTATTTTCGGTTTAAAATACTGTCTAAATAATTTAAACAGTAGTATTTTCCTAATTTGTAAAATGGGCTTTAAATGTTTTTTTGTTGTTGAATATAACAAACATATTATTCCCATAAATTTAATAAATCAAATAATCATGAAATTAAAATTTTAATTGTAAATTAATCATATATAAATTAACCATAATATGTAAATAATAGTTTTTTCTATAAACTAAAAGCAAATTAACAAAATCCAAAAATATATACTAAAAAATACCTCCAAAATAAAATATAATCTTCATATAAAGAAACTTATCTAAAAAATTATTATAATTATGATTTTGTGGTTACAAAATGAATGCACCATATTCAAACACATACTTTCTCAAATTAATTATTAACTATATAATAATAAAAATGTTAATATAAAAAGAAAGAGTATAATTTTATATAATAAGGAAAAACTACAACAATATATAATATAAGCTATTATATAACTAAAATTAGGGCTGAGCGCTCGGTTACCCGTTTGAGTTTGGTTCGAGTTTTTTCAAATTTTGAATTTTTGGGTTTATAACTATAGAACTCATTCAAGGATTTACAATTTTAGGGACGGGTTTGGTTTAGTTATCAAAGGGTTTGATTTGAGTTTGCGTATCTAAAATTACCAAAATTTATTTGAAAAACTCATAAAACTGAAAAAATGAATAATACTTGAAAAATATTTGAAGTAATTTAATTATAAAATTACCGTAAAAATCTCTTAGACTACCCAAAAATAACATAAAGTTTCGAAAATATCTATAATACCTAAAAATTTCAATAAAAAACTACTCAAACTACTAAAAAATATTTAAAATATCATAATTACCTAAATTTGGATAGACTTTGGGTTATTTCAGGTATTTGTTCGGGTTTAGATTTGAATATGGTATTACCAGATATATGAAATACCATGGCAAATGCCCCACTCAAGTATTTTCTAGAAAATAATCGAAGCGGGATCGGGTTCTCCGAGTTAAATTTATGTCGGATTTTGGGTTCAGTTACAAATGCTCAATCCTACCTAAAGTAATTAAAATAAACATTATTATTATAAAAGATATAAAATGATATGAAAAATTTGTTTTAATTAATTTCCGCGTTTAGCGCGGATCAAAATCTAATATTTCTTCTTATTTTTGTAATAGCATATATGTATCTTTCTATATTTGCTAGCACTTTAATATCTTTTACCAACTTATTTCATGTATTTTGGACGAAAATGTCTTTCTCTTTTTTTCCGTTTCTTTTTAATTTTTATTTTCTTTTTTTCATACTCTCTTCTCTTTCCTATTTTATCATTTATTTAACTATTTAGTTTTTTTTTACGGTGGATAAGACGACAAAGATGAGGTTTCCAACCATATAAACTGTTGGACTGGAGATATAATTGGTAGATGCACCCAAATCCAAAAAATAAATCAGACTTAATATGGAATTTTCGAGTTGACAGTTTAGACTAGGTGTCCACAATATCGATTATTCGTGGACACTTTCATGTTCATATCACTTGCTAAACCTTCCCAATGGATAACAGGTAGCCACGCAAAAGTTTTCTTTTTGGGTGGATAGTGGAACCTGGCATATTGTGTATCCACATATTCACGATCATGCGAGCTCTTGCCACCTTATATCCATTAGAAGCGTATAACATTTGATATGATTGTGGTAGTGTCCACGAATAGTTGATATTGTCCAAATGAATTCTTAAAATTGTGTTTACTAGGTATGATTTCACTATCTCTGAATGCTTGGCCACCTTCTATCCATCAGAAGCGTATATCACGTGGTGAGATCCACGAGGCCTGAGGTAATGTATATCCACGGATTCACGATCATGCGAGCTTTTGTCACCTTCTGTCCATCATAAGCATATAACATGTGATATAAATGCAGTAGTGTCCACTAATAGTTGATATTGTCCAAATGAGCTCTTAAAATTGTGTTTACTAGGTATGATTTCACGATCTGTGAACTCTTGGCCACCTTTTATCCATCAAGCTTATAACATGTGGTGAGACCTTGGTGGTATCAACGAATAGTCTACACTGCTTAGTGGTGGGATACCTATTATCTATCAAAACATGTGGCTTGGAATCACTAATTAATATGGTCCACATGTTTTAAGTCTTACAACAAAAGCTACCCATAAATCATATTTGCGTTTACTGTTTATTCGTGGATAAAAAGAAAAATTAAATAAAATGATATGTTAGGGGCATTTTGCACAAAAAGTAAAAAAATTAGAAAAATACAAGATTGATAGTTAACATAAAAAAGTACTAAAGTGCACAAAAAGTAAACGATATAGTAAATGCAATTCACCCGATTTGGCTCCTTATATTTTAACATGTTTTAATATTAATTTTTTGTTAGTAATTCAAAATTCAAAAATAAAACAATTATTTTTTAGAGGAGAAAAAGACATATTAGAAGTTGTTGGAATTGTGTCCAGTAATCTCGGTACTGTCTCTAGAAAGTAAGAGTATGTCGAGATCAGACATAAGTCATATAATACTGGGGATCATGATGGCTTGCTAGAGTCCGCTCATGATCTATAAGTCTTGGACTTATTGCCTTTATTATATGATCCCATATGGGTCACACGCCTAAGCTAACAGGAAAAATGTGTTGGAACGGCTTAGCAGAAGTACGACAAAAGTGCTAGGCATTTGTCGTACTAAGAGAGAAAGATTAATGGGTCTGATTAAATGGGATTTAATCAGATTGGGCCCAAAAGCCCAAAAGGGAAAGAGAAGGCTTTTAATAAACTAAAAGCCAAAACCTCTTCTCCCTAACCCTAACCCCTGCGCCGTTTTTCTCCTCTCTCTGCGCCTCTGTTCCTCGTGGTCTAGCAGCCATTTCCTTGTGAAGCGTGTGTGAACCTTTGGAGGATTCATCCCTCGGTGCATCTATCTGATCTCTGACCTGTTCTAATCCTTCCGCTGCAACAAACAGGTAAAAGGTGAGATCATGTTATGATTCTAAATAAGAACACCTAGATCTGATGCATGTTTAGGTTGATATCAATATGAGAATTGAATCAGGATCAACTGAACTTTCCTACAGTGGTATCAGAGTCATTGGTTCTTAGGTTTCTTATTTTAGATTCATGTTTAGGTTGTTTAATCTGTTTAGAATTGTTTTTGAATCAATTACTGATAAGATAAAACAGTTAAGAATCAGAATTGAACTCTAAACACATTGATTGGATCACAAAACCGAGCTATATGACTCGTGTTTTGTTGATCGGCCGACGAGTTAGATGCATGGATCGATCCATGATCGATCGCATGATCGACCGAGAGCGAGCGATCGAGTGGAACGGTTGGACCGAGCCACGATCGTCTCATGATGGTCTCGGCATCGTCCCGGACGATCGCGTGGAGAAGGGCAGCCGACGATCGCATGGGTCGAGCAACAGCCGATCGCATGGATTGCCTCTCCTCTCGCCAGCATCGTCCCACGACCGTCCCGCCTGACCCGAGCTCGTTCCACACGACCCGATCACGCACCAAACCGTCCGGTCACGTCTCGGCCAAGCATGAAGCTTGCGGCTTGGACAATTTTCGACCGGTTAGGGTTTTTGGGTGTGATGGGCCGGTTCGATTTCGGTTAGCTGGTTCGGTTTAAAACTTGATTAAAATCTTCGTTCTGGTTTAATAAACAGATTAATAATTTTATTAAGTCTGGTTAAACCAGGATAAGAAATCCAAAGTCGAAATATTGGATTTAGTGCCTAAACCAGGAATTTCTAATTTGATTTGGTTGGACCAAATAAATTGAGAAATTCCGGTTTAGTAAATAACCGGTTGACAATTGTGGTCATCGTAGTAATTAAAACTTGGTTAGACCAGTTTTAATGAACCAGACCGGTTATGTCAATTAATTGGACAATTGGGTCATGTCTTGGACATGGACAAATTCTTGGGCCTCGGGCCAAGAAGTTAAAACAATTGGGCCAGTTAATTGAGTCTTTCTTCAGATTAATTTAAAATCTATTTTATAAAATTATAAAGTCGTTTTTAAATTAAAGTTTCCGAAATTTTGAAATTAGAAAGTTTCTTAAAATAGAATTTTCTGAATTTGCGGGTTTTGGATTTTAAAGAAATTTCTAAAGTTAGAAAGTTTCCGGTTTTAGAAAGTTTCCAATTTTAGAAAGTTTCCAAAAATAGTAGGTTTCCATAAATAGAAAGTTTCCCGAAATAGTAATCTTCTATTTTGGGAATGAAATTTTAATAAACCTACGAACCTCATATAATATCAAGCGTTGGATGTCTTGTCCATTCTATGTCAGCTGTCAAATCCCATTCAATTGTATTCATGGCCTTACAGTGTGAGGATGTCTGCTTTTGCGTGGGTAAGACGGTTTGTGATTCATAAATGTCATTGGGAGTCCCAGACATTAATGATTACATGACTGTATAGTCTGGTTTTCTTGACTAGGCCATCGGGAGTCCCGGGCCTTGAGACATCAGAGTGGATTGGGCCTCGGGCCCAGATTCACAACCAAGAGTTATATCACGGATATAATTAGCCGAGACAGGGCTTACCGATATAAGCTAAGGTTGGGTGACGGCCAGTGGCCCACTTTAATCTTAGTTATATGTGGATCTTGGAATCATTATATTCTATTGAGGGTAACTTATGTTATTGAATATAATGCGTGATTAATCATATTAAATTTAATACGGGATTAATCATATTGAACATATTAACTAAAATCCTTTTATCTTAATTTTCAGTTATGACTAGCACAAACAATCAAAACACTTTCTCGATCCGGTCTGTCCTTAAGATGGACAAGCTGAACGGATCAAATTTCTTGACTTGGTCGCGGAACCTGAGGCTAGTCCTCAGACAGGAGAGAAAGGACTATGTTCTTGAGAGAGCTCTCCCCGTGAGGATCGGGTCCAATGCTTCTCATGCAGTATATGATGCTTGGAATAAGCATTATAATGATGCGGTAGATGTGCGTGGTCTGATATTGGCTACCATGGACTCAGACTTGCGGAAGCAATATGAGAACATGGAGTCGCCAATAGAGATGATCAGCAGCCTGAAATTAAAATTTCAGGAGCAGATAAGAGTGGAGAGATACCAGTTGGTTAAATATCTCACTAGCTGCAAGCTACCAAATGATCATCCAGTAAGTCCTCATGTCAGTAAAATGATGGGTTACATTGATAACCTGAGGAAACTGGATTATCCAGTTAGCCAAGAGATGGCGACTGAAATCATTCTGCAGTCACTGCCGTCAAGCTGTGATAAGTTCAGAAAGGACTATATCAAAAAGGGCTTAACGAAGACGCTGACTGAACTGCATGATATGCTCAAGACAGTTGAGCCAAACGTGAAGAGTACCCTGTACAATCTCATGAATGAGAAGGGTAGGTTTACTAAACCTAATGCTGACAAGGGTGAAGACAAAGTTGTCCAGATTTTGAATCATGGCAAGCGTGTGTCTTCTGAGCCCGAGTCAGATACCTCTTACGTTGGTAAGTGCTGCTACTGTAAGGAGACAGGGCATTGGAAGAGAGATTGCATTAAATTCATGGAAGATGATGAGGAGTTAAAGTCGATGTATGCGACTACTTCCTAAGGTATTCATGTTATTACTTCAAGTTCTACCTTAAAGGTATTGGATACTGATTGTGGCACTGATATTTGTGATAATATGCAGAGCTTAAGCAACAGTAGAACGTTGAAGGAAGGGCAAGTGAAACTACATGTCTGGAAGGAGCTTGGGATGCTGCCTCAGTCGTAGAGTTTTTCCACTTATAGATCCCTTTGAGGCTTGTTTTTGTATTAAGTAATTGCTACAATGTACCTGCTTTAAGCAGAGTTGTCTTTCATTTTCTTGTAAGAATTTGAATGTTTTTCATTTTGATAAAAGACAAGTTTTGTTCTTTTGATCTTAATGAAATATTAATTGTAGCACCCTATTCATGGAATGGGTTTTATATCTTAAACCAAAGAGTGCCTAAATGTAACATAAATACCGAATTGGTTTAAATCTGATGAATTAAACCTGATTTTTCTTGGCATAAAGCCTTGGTCACATAGAGTAAGTCGGATTCAGAAATCCCATAGTCATGGACGTTTGGGCTCATTTGATAAAACATCTTATGAGACTTGAATTCTGTTTACTAGACCAAAAGGGTAAAGGGCCTATCTTAGCCGAGCTAGAGAAAGGCCCAAAGGCTTATTGAACCTGGAACATACTGATGTATGTGGCCCAATGAGCAGTAATGCCAGAAAAATTTTCCTGTACTTCATTGTCTCTACTGATTACTTCAGTGAGTATGACTGTGTTCATAAGATGAGACACAAGTCGGAATTCTTTGACATGGTCGAAAGAGTTCCAGAATGAAGTATAGGATCTGAATGACAAAAGTATTAAGACTCTGGATTAAATCACGAGTGAGAATACTTAAGTCATTAATTGTGTGATCATCTTAATGAGTGTGAAATCGTTTCACAGCTCATTTCTCCTGAAAACCTGAAGGTGTTTCTGTGAGAAAGAATCAGATCTTATTAGAAATGATTAAAGATGAGTCACACGAATCTTCCATGATATTATTTAAGAATAACGCTCTAAAATATCTAAGTTTACGCTGAAATAGTTCCACAAATATCAGTTGAAAGACACCACGTAAATGTGGATTGGAGTCGATCCAAATTTGTCTTTACTGAGTATTTGTAGTTGTGCTACTTCGCTGGTTGTCCTAGAGAAACTAAGGCTTGTTACTTTTACGTCCAATCTGTTTTCTAAGAAGGGAAGTTATTTTCCAAGAAGAACAGTGGGAGTAAAAGTATAACTCGATGTTTTCTTAAGGAAACCTAGGCTCGGTATTTTTACGACCATTCTGTTTTCTAAGAAGGGAAATTACTTTCCAAGAAGAACAGTGGGAGTAAAAAGTATTTTTCGACCATTCTGTTTTCTGAGAAGGGAAGTTACTTTCCAAGAAGAACGGTGGGAGTAAAAGTACAACTCGAAGAAATTCGAGAAATACAGGAGGCTGCTTAACCTATTGAGGGAGAGCAGCGGAAGGATTTACAGATTTCTGTAGAATCTACACCTGTGGAGCCTGAAGTTCGCAGATATGAATGAATCAGTTACTAATCCGAGAGTGATTTCTCGTTATTAGTTGAACCTGATATTCATTGAAAGTTCGCATGATCTGATGATCATGGAAAGCGACGAATCTGTGAAATTCAAAGAAGCGAAAGTGAGCCCGGACTCCGAAAAAAAAATTACATTTTATGTAAGTTAGCTTCATCGATCCATTCATGGATGGAAGCAAACATATCGGAGTTGGAATCTTCGTTCTGTTGAAGTAGTCAAAGTTTTGACTTGAACAGGAACGAAGCGGAACTGTGTGTTTACTAATAGATAAGTGGGAGCGATATTGCATTTCTCATAGTGTATGTCGATGACATACTGATTCTCGGATATAACGTCCCACTGCTGCAGTCGGTAAAGGACTGGCTTGGGAGTTGGTTTTGTGAATAACATGGGTATAGCCACGAAAGTCTTGGATTTTGGATTTAAAGATAGAGATCCAAAAGAGCTGGTAGGACAATGTCAGGATTCTTAAATTGACAAAGTCCTACACGTTTTTCAGCAATCCAAGAAGGGTTTTATGCCAATGTCACATGGCATTACGTTAAGCAAGATACAGTATCCTACTATAACTGCTGAGCTTAAATGCATGGATAGGATTCCATATGCTTCGGTAATTGGATCTATCATGTATGTCATGAAATGTACTTGTTTGATGTTGCTTTAATGTTAAGCAAGACAAGTAAAGACCAGTCAAATCCAGCAAAGAATCAAGTTTCCTAAAGTATGTCCTAAAGTATTTGAGGAATACTAAGGATAAGTTCTTGATTTACGGAAAAAGTGATGTGCTGCAAGTCAGCAGAGTCTGAAAGGCAAGTTTCCAACAGACAAAGATGATTTCCGGTCACAGTCCGGTTATATCTTGTGTCTGTCTGGCGGTGCAAGGCACTGTTGCTGACTCCATGACTTAAACTGAACATTTCGCAGATTGGAAAGCGGCGAAAGAGGTTGTTTGGAAAGAAGAGTTCGTCAATGAACTTGATGTGATTCCCAGCATAGATGAGACTAGCTGCACATCAGAGGTCCAAACACCTTAAGATAAATGACAGAGATGTTAAGTAGATCAGCAAGTTTCAACAAATGAGAACGTTGCTAATCTATTAACGAAGCCACTCCTTAGCCCTAAGCACGAGTCACGGACTGTAGCTGTAGGATAAGTGAAGTTAAGATGTAGTCTTAATTTCAGTGGGAGTTAGTAAAGGGCTTTATTTAGTTATTGATATGTTCTTGTAAAACATTTGAGATGTTTGATAATGAAATTATTATTTCAAGATTATTTTAACTGTGATGAAATAATCGTTCCAAAATGATATGAACTATTTTATAGGTCATCGAAGTAAATGACTTGATCTTGAGTCATCGAAGTCATTTAGCTTGATCATGAGACCCTATATTTGATAGATGTTTTATATCATCCTGTCCCTAGTCAAAGGTTGTTGAAATTGGAACACCAACAACCGTGTGAGACTGGATTGGTACGTGACTTATGACAAAGTCTCAGTGTGTCATAGATGCTCGGCATCAAAGTCAGTACATAGGTGTATGTTGGGGAACATACGACCGGACAAGACCCGCTTATAAGAACTCTTCAGGATATTTATATCTGTGTCATAAGAGATTCTTACTACGACTATAGAGTATAGTCCTTAGACCTGAGTTCACATGCATGTGACTGCACATGGACTGATGTACTTTGATCATTGTCTAACGCTATCGTTCTGTGATAGCTATAAGGACCTTGTTTGGGTGCATTATGAAATGAGTAGTTTACAGTGATGGAACAAGACGGAATTTGTCCCTCCAATATAAGTGGAGTGAATATCTCTAGGCCAATCGGAGATTTGAATACTGGAAAACGCATGGCCATGCTCAAACGGACTTTCCCGAGTCGTTTGGATTGTCAGTATCAAATCAGAGTCCGATGAACAAGATTAGGCTTTATAAGGATGACACCAATCTTGCCTTATGACTAATCGAGATATTGTGACAAAAGGATTATGAATACAGAGATTCCAGTACAAGTGGGAGATTGTTGGAATTGTGTCCAGTAATCTCGGTACTGTCTCTAGAAAGTAAGAGTATGTCGAGATCAGACATAAGTCATATAATACTGGGGATCATGATGGCTTGCTAGAGTCCGCTCATGATCTATAAGTCTTGGACTTATTGCCTTTATTATATGATCCCATATGGGTCACACGCCTAAGCTAACAGGAAAAATGTGTTGGAACGGCTTAGCAGAAGTACGACAAAAGTGCTAGGCATTTGTCGTACTAAGAGAGAAAGATTAATGGGTCTGATTAAATGGGATTTAATCAGATTGGGCCCAAAAGCCCAAAAGGGAAAGAGAAGGCTTTTAATAAACTAAAAGCCAAAACCTCTTCTCCCTAACCCTAACCCCTGCGCCGTTTTTCTCCTCTCTCTGCGCCTCTGTTCCTCGTGGTCTAGCAGCCATTTCCTTGTGAAGCGTGTGTGAACCTTTGGAGGATTCATCCCTCGGTGCATCTATCTGATCTCTGACCTGTTCTAATCCTTCCGCTGCAACAAACAGGTAAAAGGTGAGATCATGTTATGATTCTAAATAAGAACACCTAGATCTGATGCATGTTTAGGTTGATATCAATATGAGAATTGAATCAGGATCAACTGAACTTTCCTACAGAAGTATAGTAAAAGAATACAATCTGAGATTTCATGTTATATAACTATTTTGCTCCCATAGCATGTTATTTACTTAATTTTTTTCTCATTTACTTATTATTCACTACAGTTTTTCTTAAATTTTATTATAGATTCATTTGATTTCAAATTATAAAAATAACCCTAATTTATAAAAGATTTTGAAACTAAACCGAATTTGTGTTTAATGCCTTAACTAGCCTATAATCCATAGAATCATGCAAAGGCATGATTTTAAAAATAATTTTACAATATCTTTACTAATAAAAATCATCGTAAAAAGTATATGATGTAACTTTAATTTTTTTTGCATCAATCAAAAATATTTTTTTTATAAAACATTATATTCATATATTAAAATATTAAAATCAATTAATATTTATATTATTCAATTATATAGTGGAAAGAGTTGGAGTTAATATATTTATTATTACATTTTATGTGTGTTGTTTCATCAAACGACCACGGATGGAAAAAAATATTAGTCCATTTCAATTATTAGAAACTGTAAAAAACTTCGATGATAATTAGATAGATTAAAAATATATTAATCCATAAAATAATAAAAATATTAAAATAAAATTCTAAGATTTTTAAGTTAAAATCTTTATTTAATAATTTAAAAAATTAATTCAAATTAGTTTGAATAATGTTTTGTTAAAATACTTTGAAAAGTACATTGATTTTATTTTTATGTGTATTATTACAAAATCCTCATTGTTTAATTTATAAAAATAACTGGTGTACTAATTAATTGTTTAATTACATTTATCATTTGATTTAATAATTTACTAATTTTATTTATCATTTGATTTAACAATATTATCTAATAATTTTTGGTTTTCTTTCTATACATATTTTATTAATATTAATCTATAATAATGTTGTATGATAGTTATGAACTTTTAATTTATTAAAAACAGTAAACTATATAAATAAATTTTATAATATTTTGTTTTAGCTAAAAAGAAACATTTAGTTATATCTAACGTAAAAATGATATTAAAAGATATTGCAAATAAATTAGTTATAAACAGGTTTAACATGTTTATCCTTTAATGATATTTTAATGATATTTTCAGTATAACACATGACTAAATATATTTTCTTGAATGATCTTATTTCAATAGTATAAATAACCTCCACCATGATATCTAAAGAGTATCTTCACTCGGCTCAAAATGCATAGTCCATCTCAATATTCGAAACAACACGAGCTGAGTATGCAGCCCGACCAACTCAGATTGATCTTAAAAGCTCTTATTAAACAAGTCCAACACTTAAAAGCCTCACTTCGCGTTATATGAAACGCATAAACAAAAACAACACGATTGAATTACGAGTATCAAAAACTACGTCTACCCATACTGAAAACAATAGCTCAAGAAAACAAATTCAAATTGCACATGAAAAATTGTATAGAAGGATCTAGAATATTCAAATTGATATCTTCTAGAATCTTCTTTATTTCTCTATAAATTGCTCGATTAAACTCGTCATTTAAATTGATTCACTACTTCAAATTGAAACAAAAGCTATCGAACAAAACAAACGACATATGGCATCACACTAAACGATAACATTAATTTCAAAGGATAAAAATATTCTTCAGCAACCAAAAACGTAAGTTCAAAATATGCATCACACTAAACGCATGTTCACAACTTATTCAAAGCAAAAAAAGAGAGAGAATGTTGGTGATCGATTCCTCACCACAACTCGGCCCGTAATAAACCAGCCTGAAAAGCGATTGAATCTATTACGGCCCATTAACAAACTGAGCCTAAAAGAAACTTCCATAACAATCCAAGATTAACCGGAGAAAAACACACGTATCTGTTCGCTAGATTTAAGGAGTATGAACATCCTTATGATGACCAATCACCGATCTACTTTCCTAGAATTTAAGGAAGCTGAATGATAATGCACTCGAGCTACGACCCTGGTACTAACCCATGTAAATTTTCTCCTATCGGAAATCAAGTAATTATTTTGCAGCTCAATACTAGAGAGAACAACCGAGACATCTCCATCAGAAAACTACAAAATACGATATGTGACATGACCTCCAAAATCCATCGGACCATCAGCTCGGCCCAGAGATTGTTCGCGTCTTGGAGGAAGCACATAACACCCCTTTTACAGCATAGATAATCAACTTCCTCAATTCGACATCTAGGAAAAATAAAATTCTCAATGCACGAGGGAATCTCGGACCCATGCCAGTTCATGATGGAATTCAACATAGCCATGGGACAAGCCCATTTTCCGTCAGAGAAGTGAGATGTTGGTTACTGTTAACTATTCGTTGAGAACTTTAGCAGTCTTACTCTAGGATGGTTCTCTCGCCATGAAGCTAATTTCATCAACAACTAACATCAACTCTCCACCGCATTCGTCAAACATTATTAAATGTGCATCAAGGAAGGAGCCATCAAGGCTGACCTCTACTCTCTATCCCAAATCCAAAAGGAGTCCCTGCGATTGTTCATTGATCAATTTAAAGCCATAGTATCTAAGGTTACAATCCTGAATAAAATATCACTTACCGCGTTAAGAAATTATGGTATGAATCCGCGTTTCAAGACGATTTAAAACTCAATAAACCTCAGACGCTAGAGGATTACCTGCATCAAGAAACTATGTTCATCAAAATGGAGGAAGAAAATGTGAACATGGCGAAACAAAATCTGCCCTTCTAAGCCCCATGGCGATACTAAAGGCTGTCAGAAATTTCATGGAATCTGATTTCCCTTTGTACAGGCAGCTTGATTTTCCGTGGATGCCAACTGGAGTGCCCGTTATTCGGCTGGTAAACGGAGTATCATGTATATTTTTAGCATGCAGTCGATCTTTGGTTCTGAACTGATTGCCTTATGGAACTTCAACGTCATGTGTTGAAGCTGAGCCTTGAGCTCTTCAATATCGTTGTCTTTATGCGTCTCCATCATCTGGTTGTATGACGGTATGGAAAGGAGCGGTTGGAGTGGTTTTCGCCCGATAGACAGAGATGGTGACTGTTGGGAATGTCCTGAAATCTACCGTACTATCTCTAGAAAGTATGATAAGTGTCGAGATCAGACATAAGTCATAAATACTGGGTGATCATGATGACTTGCTAGAGTCCGCTCTTGATCTATAAGTTTAGGACTTATTACTAGTATTGTATGATCCCTAAGGGTCACACACCATAGCTAACGGGAAAGTTAACAAGGAAATAATACGGTAAGATGCAAGGCATTTACTGTATTTGTACAGAGAATTGGGCCAGACAAAATACAGGCTTTTGTCTGATTTGTGTCTTGGGCCTAAAAGCCTAATAGGCCATTAGTTTAATAACTTGGGCCCATATAAGGCAGAGGGAGGCGCAGCCTAGGGTATGACAACACCCCATCTGCGATTTTCAGCTAGATCCGTCCTCTCTCTCTCTGTTCATTCCAGCTTGGTCTAGCAGCCTGATCCAGTAGCTTGTAAGAGTGTGGATACCTAGGAGGAGCCGGTTTCTATCAGCTCTTGCAGATCTCTTCATTCCTTTGATCAATCCGCTGCAATCACAAGGTAATGAATCTGATCTGTTTATGATTCATCTGCAAATCACCTAGATCCTAGTTGATTATGTTAGGTTGTAATCTGATAATTACACCAATGAACACATAATCCTTCAGTGGTATCAGAGCCTAGGTCGTTAGGTTTTTGCTTATTGGATCATACTAGGTTGTTTATTAGTTTGATGAATCGATTTTAATGAGTAAAATTGATTGAAACTTTGAAAACCTAGAATTGTCAAATCGTTTGAATCGCAATCGTTTCATAATTAAGAAACGATTTTGATCACGATCGAATTGTTGAATTGGAATCGATTGTTGACTTTGTTGATCGGTTTGTTATTATCATGATCTTAAAGTGTATGTTAAGAATCGAATTGGAAAAGGACAAATCGTGTTTGTCTTTGAGTAATGTCACGATCGTGTTTGACTTTGCTTAATGATCATAAGAATCACTTTGATTAGGTTTATTAATGTTCATAAGCGATCGTAAATATGAGTTGAATTGGAAAAGTCAAAAACGTGTTTTTGTCTTTTGTGAATGTCTCAATCGCTTGTTGACTTTATTAACATAAGATAATGACATGAATCATATTGATTATTTAATTAAACAATCGATTTGACTATGTCACAATTTGTTCAAAATCGTTTTGTCCATATGTGATGGTGATGATTGATTGGATAATTATGGTTCAAGCGGTTAACCCAAATCGCGGTTTGCTGGAAATTATTTAATACAATTGGTATTATTTAATTTCTGGTTAAACCGGATTTAAATTCAAAAATTGAATTTTAACCTAAACCGAAGGCTGGTCTAAGTTTGATTTGGTTGGACCAAATAATTTAGAGCTGGTATGGTTTAGTAAATAACCAGTTGGATTTAGTAGTTAATTTGGTCTCGGACCAGAATTAATGAACCGACTCGGTTATGTCAAATTATTGGGCCAATTGGAATTCTATGGTCTTGGGCCAAGAATTGGGCCTATAATTTGTGACCCAACCGAAAACTTTAATAAAATATTAAATTAGAAATTTCTATTTTAGTATGTTTCTAAATTTAGAAAGTTTCTAAAATAAGTAAGTTTCCCAAAATAGTAATCTTCTATTTTTGGAAAGAAAACCTAAAATCCTCAAAACCAATATCAAGCTTGGATGTCTTGCCCAATCTTGTCAGCTACTTAACGCTTATTCAATTACAGATATGGCTTACAGTGTGAGGTGTCTGTTTTTGCGTAAGTAAAGTAGTATATAGTCACTAATTTCATTGGGAGTCCCAGACTTTAGTGATTATTTGGCTGTAAGAGATTGGTTTCCTTGACTGGGCCGCGGAACCTGAGGCTAGTCCTCAGGCAGGAGAGAAAGGACTATGTCCTTGAGAGAGCTCTCCCCGAGAGGATCGGGTCCAATGCCTCTCATGCAGTATATGATGCATTATAATGATGCGGTAGATGTGCGTGGTCTGATATTGGCTACCATGGACTCAGATTTGCTGAAGCAATATGAGAACATGGAGTCGCCAATAGAGATGATCAGCAGCCTGAAATTGAAATTTCAGGAGCAGGTAAGAGTGGAGAGATACCAGTTGGTTAAGTCTCTCACTAGCTGCAAGCTACCAAATGATCATCCAGTAAGTCCTCATGTCAGTAAAATGATGGGTTACATTGATAACCTGAGGAAACTGGATTATCCAGTTAGCCAAGAATTGGCAACTGAGATCATTCTGCAGTCACTGCCGTCAAGCTATGATAAGTTCAGAAGGAACTATATCAAGAAAGGCTTAACGAAGACGCTGACTGAACTGCATGATATGCTCAAGACAGTTGAGCCAAACGTGAAGAGTACCCTGTATAATCTCATAAAGGAGAAGGGTAGGTTTTCTAAACCTAATGCTAACAAGGGTGAAGACAAAGTTGTCCAGATTTTGAATCATGGCAAGCGTGTGTCTTCTGAGCCCGAGTCAGATACCTCTTACGTTGGTAAGTGCTGCTACTGTAAAGAGACTGGGCATTGGAAGAGAGATTGCATTAAATTCATGGAAGATTATGAGGAGTTGAAGTTGATGTATGAGACTACTTCCTCAGGTATTCATGTTATTACTTTAAGTTCTACCTTATAGGTATTGGATACTGGTTGTGGCACTGATATTTGTTATAATATGCAGAGCCTAAGCAACAGTAGAACGTTGAAGGAAGGACAAGTGGAACTGCATGTCTGGAAGGAGCTATGGATGCTGCCTCTGTTGGAATTGTGTCCAGCAATCTCTGTACTGTCTCTATAACGTAAGAGTATGTCAGTGATCAGACATAAGTCATACAATACTGGGGGTCATGATGGCTTGCTAGAGTCCGCTCATGATCTATAAGTCTTGGACTTATTGCCTTTATTGTATGATCCCATATGGGTCACACGCTTAAGCTAGCAGGAAATAATGTTGAAACGGCTTAGCAGAAGTACGACAAAAGTGCTAGGCATTTGTCGTACTAAGAGAGAAAGATTAATGGGTCTGATTAAATGGGATTTAATCAGATTGGGCCCAAAAGCCCAAAAGGGAAAGAGAAGGCTTTTAATGACTAAAAGCCAACTCTCTTCTCTCCCAACCCTAATCCTAGCCGCGGCTACTCCTCTCTCTCTGCGCCCCATCTCAGCTCGGTCTAGCAACCAGTTTCCTGTGATTGCGTGTGTGAGCCTTTGGAGGATCCATCTCTCGGTGTATCTCCCTGATCATTGACCTGTTCATCAATTCCGCTGCAAACAAACAGGTAAAAGGTGAGATCTAATGTTTCTAAATAAGAACACCTAGATCTAATGCATGTTTAGTAGGTTCAACTAATCTGAGAATTGAACCAAGAGACTAAACAATCCAACAGTGGTATCAGAGCCATTGGTTCTTAGGTTTCTTGTTTTAGATTCATTGTTTAGGTTGTTTAAATCTGTTTAGATGTGTTTTGAATCCATTACTGATAAGAAAAACACATAAGAAACTGAATTAAAACCCTGAACAAACACTTGAATCACAAAACCGAGCTATATGACTCGGGTTTTGTGGATTGGCCAAGGCGTGATCAACCGGCTTGGCCGGATTGGTGATCACGGCCGAATGGCGACCGGTCGGCAAAGCGGAACGGTCGGGATCGGAACGGTCGGGATCGCACGGCGATCGCGTCCGATCGCGTCATCCCGATCGCGTCCCGGCTGTCCGTGCGGAGCGTCCCGATCGCGTCGATGCCGAGCGTCCGTCCGGTTGCGTCCGTGGATTGCGGCCGGCTGATGCTTGGCTGAGCGGCTGGATTGCGGTCGGCCGACGTCTTGAACGAACGGCTGGAAATTAGGTCACGGCCAACTCGGTTTGGTTCGTGACTAATTCGGTTCGGTTCAAGGCTCGGTTTAATATTTTAATTAAAAATCAACGTTCTGGTTTAATAAACAGATTTTAATAATTTTATTAAAGTCTGGTTAAACCAGGATTAGAAATCCAATGTCGAAAGAAATATTGGATTTAGTGCCTAAACCGGGAATTTCTAATTTGATTTGGTTGGACCAAATAAATTGAGAGATTCCGGTTTAGTAAATAACCGGTTGACAATTGTGGTCATCGTAGTAATTGAAACTTGGTTAGACCAGTTTTAATGAACCAGACCGGTTATGTCAATTAATTGGACAATTGGGTCATGTCTTGGACATGGACCAATTCTTGGGCCTCGGGCCAAGAAGTTAAAACAATTGGGCCATTAATTGAGTCATTCTTCAGATTTAAATTTAAAACTTATTTTATAAAATAAAATTATGAAATTCGATTTTAAATTTTATAAAGTTCCGAAATTTCGAAATTAGAAAGTTTCCATTTTTAGAAAGTTTCCTAAAATAGAATTTTCTGGATTTGCGGGGTTTGGATTTTAAAGAAGTTTCTAAAATTAGAAAGTTTCCGGTTTTAGAAAGTTTCCAATTTTAGAAAGTTTCCAAAAATAGTAGGTTTCCATAAATAGAAAGTTTCCCGAAATAGTAATCTTCTATTTTGGGAATGATTTTAATAAACCTACGAACCTCAAACAATATCAAGCGTTGGATGTCTTGTCCAGGCTATGTCAGCTGTCAAAGCCCATTCAATTGCATTCATGGCCTTACAGTGTGAGGATGTCTGCTTTTGCGTGGGTAAGACGGTTTGTGATTCATAAATGTCATTGGGAGTCCCAGACATTAATGATTACATGACTGTATAGTCCGGTTTTCTTGACTAGGCCATCGGGAGTCCCGGGCCTTGAGACATCAGAGTGGATTGGGCCTCGGGCCCAGATTCACAACCAAGAGTTATATCACGGATATAATTAGCCGACATAGGGCTTACCGATATAAGCTAAGGTTGGGTGACGGCCAGTGGCCCACTTTAATCTTAGTTATATGTGGATCTTGGAATCATTATATTCTATTGAGGGTAACTTATGTTATTGAATATAATGCATGATTAATCATATTATACTTTAATACGAGATTAATCATTTTGAACATATAACTAATAACCTTTTTATTTATATATTTCAGATATGACTACTACAAGCACTCAAAACACATTCTCGATCCGGTCTGTTCTCGAGAAGGAGAAGCTGACTGGAACGAACTTCCTGACATGGTCAAGGAACTTGAGGCTGGTCCTCAAGCAGGAGAAGAAGGATTACGTCCTTCGAGATCCCCTCCCCGAGAGGCCTCTTGCCAATGCTGCCAGGACTCTGCACAATGCTTGGGAAAAGCATTCGTCAGATGAAAATGATGTTTATTGCCTGATGTTGGTGACGATGACTCCTGAGCTGCAAAAACAGTTCGAGAGTGTATTGTCTCCAATCGAGATCATGGCAAGCCTGAAATCGCTTTTTCAGGAGCAGGCTAGGACCGAGAGGTTCCAGACAGTTAAGAACCTCTTGGACTGTAAGTTGGCTGCGAATGCGGCAGTGAGTCCTCATGTGTTGAAGATGATGGGTTATCTCGATCATCTTCACAAACTCGACTGCCCAATCAGCCAGGAACTTGCCTGCGACATCATTCTGCAGTCTTTACCTGCAAGCTATGATCAGTTCATTCTGAACTTTAACATGCATGGCTTGAGTAAGACACTGCCTGAGCTTCACGGAATGCTCAAGACTGCAGAGCCCAACTTGAAGAAACCCGCCAAGGACCCCAATGTACTTATGGTACAGAAGGGCAAGGGGTTTAAGAAGTCTTCTGCTAAGGATAAGGGAAAGGCCAAGGGTGTCCAAGTCGTGGACAAGGACACGCCAAAGCCCAAGCCCAAGTCCAAGGCTGGGCCAACTGACATGTGCAGGTTCTGCAAAGAACTGGGGCATTGGAGAAGAGATTGCAAGAAATTCCAGGAAGGTCTAAAGGAATTAAAGAAGAAGACTTTCGAGACTTCTTCATCAGGTATTTTTGTTATAGAAGTTAATACAACTACTTCTGATAATACCTCATGGGTCATGGATACTGGTTGTGGGGCTCATATTTGTACTAATATGCAGGCACTCAGCAACAGTAGAAGGCTGAAGCAAGGACAAGTGGAACTACGAGTTGGGAATGGAGCGAAAGTTTCAGCACTAGCTGTAGGAACTTACTTGTTGTCTTTACCTTCGGGATTGATTTTAGAACTTAATAATTGTTATTTTGTACCTGCTATAAGCAGAAATATTATTTCAATTTCTTTGTTGGATTTGGAAGGTTATGATTTTTCAGTTAAGAATAAATTATGTTCCTTCAATCGCAACAATTTGTTCTATGGTTCTGCCCCTCTTACGAATGGGCTTTACATACTCGATCAATCCGCGCCAATTTATAACATTAATACAAAACGGTTTAAACCTAATGAGGAAAACCGAACGTTTCTATGGCATTGTCGTTTAGGGCACATCAGCGAGAAACGCATCAAGAGGCTCCATTCGAATGGACTTCTTGGCTCATTTGACTTTGAGTCATGTGAGAAATGCGAATCCTGCATGATGGGCAAAATGACACGGGCCCCCTTTAATAAACCTAACGAGAGGGCCAGTGACTTATTGGGCCTGATACACACTGATGTGTGTGGCCCAATGTCCACTAATGCAAGAGGAAACTATCAGTACTTCATTACCTTTACTGATGATTTCAGTAGGTATGGATATGTTTATTTGATGAAACATAAGTCTGAATCTTTTGAAAAGTTCAGAGAATTCCAAAATGAAGTACAGAACCAACTTGGCAAAAGCATTAAGGCTCTTCGGTCCGACCGAGGAGGTGAATACTTAAGCCAAGAATTCAGTGATCATCTGAGAGAGTGTGGGATCGTATCCCAACTCACTCCTCCCGGAACACCTCAATGGAACGGTGTATCTGAGAGGAGAAATCGGACCTTATTGGATATGGTTCGATCTATGATGAGTCACACAGACCTTCCAATATCCCTTTGGGGATATGCTCTGCTAACAGCAGTGTTCACTCTAAATAGAGCGCCATCAAAAGCAGTAGCAAAGACACCATATGAATTATGGACTGGAGAAGCTCCAGTGTTGTCTTATCTAAGAATTTGGGGTTGTGAAGCCTATGTTAAGAGATTAATCTCAGATAAGCTTACACCAAAATCTGATAAATGCTACTTCATTGGTTATCCACGGGAAACCAAGGCTTATTACTTCTATCTACGTTCCGAGAACAAGATCTTTGTTGCCCGGGATTGTAACTTTCTTGAGAGAGAGTTTCTCTCTAAGAAAGACAGTGGGAGTAAGGTACTGCTTGAAGAAATTCAAGATGAACAGGATACTGCTCAACCTAATGAGGAAGAGCAGCAGGAGGATCTACAAGAAATTGTAGAACCTGAACCTGTAGTACCTGAAGTTCGAAGATCCGGGAGGATCCGTCACGAACCCGAGAGATATCAGGGATTCCTCGTGACTGACTGTCATGATCTTTTGATCATTGATGGTGATGAACCATCGAACTTCAATCAAGCCATGATGGGCCCAGATTCCTCTAAGTGGCGCAAGGCCACTGATTCCGAAATGGACTCCATGTCGGTCAACCAAGTCTTTTCGTTGGTTGACTTACCCGCTGGTGTAAAAGCCATCGAGTGCAAATGGATCTTCAAGAAGAAGATTGACGTGGATGGAAATGTCCAGATTTATAAAGCCAGGTTGGTGGCAAAAGGTTTCAGACAAGTTCACGGTGTGGACTACGATGAAACCTATTCACCGGTGGCTATGATGAAATCTATTCGGATTCTACTAGCAACTGCAGCTTTTCATGATTATGAAATTTGGCAGATGGACGTGAAAACCGCCTTCCTGAATGGTATTCTGGAAGAGGATGTGTATATGACGCAACCTGACGGTTACATAGATCCAAAGAATGCTGGGAAAGTATGCAAGCTTCATAAATCCATTTATGGATTAAAGCAAGCATCGAGGAGCTGGAATCTTCGTTTTGATGAAGCGATCAAGCAATTTGACTTCATCAGAAACGAAGAAGAACAATGCGTGTATAAGAAAACTAGTGGGAGCAAAATCGTTTTTCTTATTCTGTATGTTGATGACATACTGCTTCTCGGAAACGACGTTCCAATGCTGAAGTCTGTAAAGGACTGGCTTGGAAGTTGTTTTTCCATGAAAGACATGGGTGAAGCCGCATACGTTCTTGGAATTAGGATCTATCGGGATAGACCTAAGAGGCTGATAGGCTTGTGTCAAGACTCATACATTGACAAAGTCCTACAAAGATTCAGCATGAAAGATTCCAAGAAGGGCTTCACGCCAATGGTACATGGCACAACGCTAAGCAAGAAGCAGAGCCCTACGTCGGCTGCTGAGCTCGAGCGTATGAAGAACATTCCCTATGCATCAGCAATAGGATCTGTTATGTATGCCATGATCTGTACTCGTCCTGATGTTGCTTATGCATTGAGCATGACGAGTAGATACCAGTCAAATCCAGGTGAAAAACCATTGGATTGCCGTAAAGAACATCTTGAAGTATCTAAGACATACTAAGGATAAGTTCTTAGTGTACGGTGGAAGTGATGTGCTTAAAGTCAGTGGATTCACGGACGCAAGTTTCCAGACAGACACTGATGATTTCCGGTCACAGTCCGGTTATGTCTTTTGTCTGAATGGCGGTGCAGTAAGTTGGAGAAGCTCCAAGCAGGACACCGTTGCTGATTCCACTACAGAAGCTGAATATATCGCCGCCTCAGAAGCAGCGAAGGAAGCTGTTTGGATACGAAAGTTCATTATGGAACTAGGTGTGATACCAGATGCGGCTGAGCCTCTGGCACTGTTTTGTGACAACAATGGTGCTATAGCTCAGGCAAAGGAACCAAGATCACACCAGAAATCCAAGCATGTTCAAAGAAGATATCACTTGATACGTGACATCATTAATAGAAAGGAAGTCAAGATCAGCCGAGTTCCGACAGATGATAATGTCGCTGATCCGTTGACAAAGCCACTCCCAAGGCCTAAGCTCGAGTTCCTGACTGAAGCTGTAGGCATTAGAAACATTGAAATGTAATCTAAATTTGAGTGGGAGTTTTGTGAGCTTTATTTTAGTTATTTGATATGTTCTTGTAAAACATTATTTATGTTTTAATGAAATTATTATTTCAAGATTATTTTAACTGTGATGAAATAATCGTTCCAAAATGATATGAACCATTTTATAGGTCATCGAAGTAAATGACTTGATCTTGAGTCATCGAAGTCATTTAGCTTGATCATGAGACCCTATATTTGATAGATGTTTTATATCATCCCGTCCCCAGTCGAAGGTTGTTGAAATTGGAACATCAACAACCGTGTAAGACTGGATTGGTACGTGACTTATGACAAAGTCTCAGTGTGTCATAGATGCTCGGCATCAAAGTCAGTACATAGGTGTATGTTGGGAATATACGACCGGACAAGACCCGCTAATAAGAACTCTTCAGGATATTTATATCTGTGTCATAAGAGATTCTTACTACGACTATAGAGTATAGTCCTTAGACCTGAGTTCACATGCATGTGACTGCACATGGACTGATGTACTTTGATCATTGTCTAACGCTATCATTCTATGATAGCTATAAGGACCTTGTTTGGGTGCATTATGAAATGAGTAGTTTACAGTGATGGAACAAGATGGGATTTGTCCCTCCAATATAAATGGAGTGAATATCTCTAGGCCAATCGGAGATTTGAATACTGGAAAACGCATGGCCATGCTCAAACGGACTTTCCCGAGTCGTTTGTATTGTCAGTATCAAATCAGAGTCCGATGAACAAGATTAGGCTTTATAAGGATGACACTAATCTTGCCTTATGACTAATCGAGATATTGAGACGAAAGGGATTATGAATACAGAGATTCCAGTTCAAGTGGGAGATTGTTGGAATTGTGTCCAGCAATCTCTGTACTGTCTCTATAACGTAAGAGTATGTCAGTGATCAGACATAAGTCATACAATACTGGGGGTCATGATGGCTTGCTAGAGTCCGCTCATGATCTATAAGTCTTGGACTTATTGCCTTTATTGTATGATCCCATATGGGTCACACGCTTAAGCTAGCAGGAAATAATGTTGAAACGGCTTAGCAGAAGTACGACAAAAGTGCTAGGCATTTGTCGTACTAAGAGAGAAAGATTAATGGGTCTGATTAAATGGGATTTAATCAGATTGGGCCCAAAAGCCCAAAAGGGAAAGAGAAGGCTTTTAATGACTAAAAGCCAACTCTCTTCTCTCCCAACCCTAATCCTAGCCGCGGCTACTCCTCTCTCTCTGCGCCCCATCTCAGCTCGGTCTAGCAACCAGTTTCCTGTGATTGCGTGTGTGAGCCTTTGGAGGATCCATCTCTCGGTGTATCTCCCTGATCATTGACCTGTTCATCAATTCCGCTGCAAACAAACAGGTAAAAGGTGAGATCTAATGTTTCTAAATAAGAACACCTAGATCTAATGCATGTTTAGTAGGTTCAACTAATCTGAGAATTGAACCAAGAGACTAAACAATCCAACAGCCTCAGCAGTAGGGTTTTCACTTGTAGATGCCTTTGAGGCTTGGTTTTGTATTAAGTAATTGCTACAATGTACCTGCTTTAAGCAGAGTTGTCTTTCATTTTCTTGTAAGAATTTGAATGTTTTTCATTTTGATAAAAGACAAGTTTTGTTCTTTTGATCTCAATGAAATATTAATTGTAGCACCCTATTCAAGGAATGGGTTTTATATCTTAAACCAAAGAGTGCCTAAATGTAACATAAATACCGAATTGGTTTAAATCTGATGAATTAAACCTGATTTTTCTTGGCATAAATGTTTTGGTCACATAGAGTGAGTCGGATTCAGAAATCCCATAGTTATGGACTTTTGGGCTCATTTGATCGGATATCTTATGAGACTTGAATTCTGCTTACTGGACCAAAAGACAAAGGGCCCATCTTAGCCGAGCTAGAGAAAGGCCCAAAGGCTCATTGGACCTTGAACATACTCATGTATGTGGCCCGATGAGCAGTAATGCCAGAGAAAATTTCCTGTACTTCATTATCTTTACTGATTACATCAGTGAGTATGACTGTGTTCATTTGATGAGACACGAGTCGGAATTCTTTGAAATGGTCGAAAGAGTTCCAGAATGAGGTATAGAATCTGAGTGACAGAAGTATTGAGACTCTGGATTAGATCACGAGTGAGAATACTTAAGTCATTGATGGTGTGATCATCTGAATGAGTGTGAAGTCGTTTCACAGCTCATTTCTCCTGAAAACCTGGAGGTGTTTCTGTGAGAAAGAATCAGATCTTATTAGAAATGATTAAAGATGAATCACACGAATCTTCCATGATATTCTTTAAGAATAACGCTCTAGAAATATCTAAGTTTACGCTGAAATAGTTCCACCAATATCAGTTGAAAGACACCACATAAATGTGGACTGGAAATGATCCAAATTCGTCTTTACTGAGTATTTGTAGTTGAGCTACTTCGCTGGTTGTCCTAGGGAAACCAAGGCTTGTTACTTTTTACGTCCATTCCGAAAACGAAGTTAGGTTGTTCGGAATTCTGTTTTCTAAAAGGAAAGTTGCTTTCCAAGAAGAACAGTGGGAGTAAAAGTATAACTCGAAGAAATTCGAGAAATACAGGAGGCTGCTCAACCTGTTGAGGGAGAGCAGCGGATGGATTTACAGATTTCTGTAGAATCTACACCTGTAGAGCCTGAACTTCGCAGATCTGAATGAATCCGTCACTAATCCGAGGGTGATTTCTCGTGATTCATTGTCATGATCTGATGATCATTGAAAGTGACGAACCTGCGAAATTCACAGAAGCGAAAGTGAGCACGGACTCCAAAAAATTATACTGTGTGTAAGTTAGCTTCATCGATCCATTCATGGATGGAAGCAAGCATATCGGAGTTGGAATCTTCGTTCTGTTGAAGTAGTCAAGGTTTTGACTTGAACAGGAACGAAGTGGAACTGTGCGTTTACTAATAGATAAGTGGGAGCGATGTTGCATTTCTCATAGTGTATGTCAATGACATACTGATTCTCGGAAATAACGTTCCAATGCTGCAGTCGGTAAAGGACTTGCTTGGGAGTTGGTTTTATGATTGACATGGGTAAAGCCACGTATGTTCGAGGATTTTGGATCTAAAGATAGAGATCCAAAAGAGCTGGTAGGACAAAGTCAAGATTCTTAAATTGACAAAGTCCTACACGTTTTCAGCATTCCAAGAAGGGTTTTATGCCAATGTCACATGGCATTACGTTAAGCAAGAAACAGTGTCCTACGATAACTGCTGAGCTTGAATGCATGGATGAGATTCCATATGCGTCGGAAATTGGATCTATCATGTATGCCATGACACGTACTTGTTTTGATGTTGCTTTAATGTTAAGCAAGACAAGTAAAGACCAGTCAAATCCAGCAAAGTATCACTGGATAGACGTAAAGAATATCCTGAAGTATTTAAGGAATACTAAGGATAAGTTCTTGATTTACGGAGAAAGTGAGGTGCTACAAGTCGGTAGAGTCTGAAAGGCAAGTTTCCAACAGACAAAGATGATTTCCGGTCACAGTCCGGTTATATCTTGTGTCTGTCTGGCGGTGCAAGGCACTGTTGCTGACTCCATGACTTAAGCTGAACATTTCGCAGCTTGGGTAGCGGCGAAAGAGGTTGTTTGGAAAGAAGAGTTCATCACTGAACTTGATGTGATTCCCAGCATAGATGAGGCTAGCTGCACATCAGAGGTCCAAACACCTTGAGGGTAGGTATAACCTATTCCGTGAGATAAATGACAGAGGTGTTAAGTAGATCAGCAAGTTTCAACGAATGAGAACGTTGCTAATCTATTAACGAAGCCACTCCTTAGGCCTAAGCACGAGTCGCGGACTGTAGCTGTAGGATAAGTGAAATGAAGATGTAGTCTTAATTTCAGTGGGAGTTTGTAAAGGGCTTTATTTAGTTGTTTTGAAAGGTTCATGTAAACATAATATTTTATGTTTATGAAATTTATGATTTCTGGATTATTTTAACTGTGATATAAATAATCGTTCCAAAAATGATTCATGTCATTATATATGGGCCATCGAAGTACATGAGTAGACTTGATCCTGAAACCCCATATTTAACGAAATGACATAAATCATAGTGTCCATAGTCGAAGGTTGTTGAAATTGGAACACCAACAACCACTTGAGACTAGAGTGTGTTGAGACTTATGACCAAGTTTCGAGGGGTCATAGATGCGCGGCATCAAAGTCGACACATAGGTATATGTAGGGGAGCATATGACCGGACATGGCCCGCTGATGAGAACTCTACAAGATATTAATATCTGTGTCATAAGAGGTTCTCATATACGACTATAGAGTATAGTCCTTAGACCTGAGTTCGCATGCATGTGGCTGCACATGGATTGATGCACTTTGATCATTGTCTAACGCTGTTTCGTAACTGGGAGCTATAAGGACCTTGGTTGGGTGTATTATAAAGTGTGTAGTTCATAGTGATGGAACAAGATGGGATTTGATGAGGTCATCAGAACCAAACCAAACCAGGCGCTGACTGACTCAATCACTGACTCAACCACTACGTCAAGCAGCGCAAGGAAACTTAGAGAAATCAAAGCCACGATGAGTTCTGATCCAATACAAGGCATAGGATTGGTTATACATCCAACAATCAATCCTAAGAAGACATATGACCCAGGAGGAATCATAACACATGGAGAAGAGATTATGGAGCCAAGAAGATCCAACAAGGCGTATGAGCTTATCTTAGCTCAAGTGGAGGCCAAGGTCAAGACATCTAGCTCAGCTCATCATCAGCATGCCCCTAAGGAGAGTCATCCCCAAAAGATGACACAAGAAGAATATACCGAAGAGGAGCCAACTATATGTAGCATCACAGCTAGCTCAGGAAGTAGCATCGGCACTAGCTCAGCAGACTTGCCATATATGGAAGCATTCACATTTGGAAGGTCAATTCAGCACCAAACGTTTACCTATCAAAGCTACAGTGTTTTGAGGTCCTTTCCATCAAGTCCAGACGTCCTCAGCTGCACAAGACCACACAAGATTCTCCATAACTCCAAGAAGTCATACTTACCATTTTTGGAGAAGAAAGAGATCAAACACCAACGGCTTCTTTCCAAGAATAAAAGCTGCGACTTCTATGGCCATAAAGATGTTCCAGAGATCCTCACTTATCCCTTGAAACCATCCAGATATAAAGGGGACAATCAAGAGCATGGATCCTTGCCAAAATCGGCCTAACGGCTAGTTTCCTCTAAAATAGCGATTTCTTGTTCAAGGTCAATATGACCGTTAGTTTAAGTCCTATAAAGTCTCATTGTATTGTTCATTTGTAAATCACCTTTCAATCAACTAAGTTTATACAAAAGAATTCAGTTTCTTCTTTTCAAAGAGTGTCTTTGAAGTTTCGTGTCTTAGGATTCATTTGTGTGATTCAAGTGTCTCCAAAGATTATTGGATTAGGATTGTTTGTGTGATTCAAGCAGAACTGATTCAACCACCGATTGAGAGAGTCAATCAGCCCATCGAACAAGCGAGTTGTTCATCATCATCCATTCATCTTTCCATTTAATCATCTCAACGTCCTTCCTAAGGAGTCTAGAGACCCACGGTTGGATCCATCTCACCACATCATCACCCACGATCTAGAAGAGAGAGACTTCAGTCCCTGTTCTACGTCAAACACGCTTCCATCTTGCATCAGGATTTGTCCCTGCCGTTTAACGGAGGTAATATCTCTAGGCCAATCGGAGACTTGATAGCTGGTAAGAGAGTGGCCACTCCCAAACGGACTTGCCCAAGTCGTTTGCATTGTCAGTATCAAATCTGGTCTGATGAACATGGTCTGGCTATATAAGGATGACACGCATCTTGCCTTATGCCAGATCGAGATATTGAGACAAAAGGACTAGGGAATGTAGGATTCCAGTACAAGTGGGAGATTGTTGGGAATGTCCTGAAATCTACCGTACTATCTCTAGAAAGTATGATAAGTGTCGAGATCAGACATAAGTCATAAATACTGGGTGATCATGATGACTTGCTAGAGTCCGCTCTTGATCTATAAGTTTAGGACTTATTACCAGTATTGTATGATCCCTAAGGGTCACACACCATAGCTAACGGGAAAGTTAACAAGGAAATAATACGGTAAGATGCAAGGCATTTACTGTATTTGTACAGAGAATTGGGCCAGACAAAATACAGGCTTTTGTCTGATTTGTGTCTTGGGCCCAAAAGCCTAATAGGCCATTAGTTTAATAACTTGGGCCCATATAAGGCAGAGGGAGGCGCAGCCTAGGGTATGACAACACCCCATCTGCGATTTTCAGCTAGAGCCGTCCTCTCTCTCTCTATTCATTCCAGCTTGGTCTAGCAGCCTGATCCAGTAGCTTGTAAGAGTGTGGATACCTAGGAGGAGCCGGTTTCTATCAGCTCTTGCAGATCTCTTCATTCCTTTGATCAATCCGCTGCAATCACAAGGTAATGAATCTGATCTGTTTATGATTCATCTGCAAATCACCTAGATCCTAGTTGATTATGTTAGGTTGTAATCTGATAATTACACCAATGAACACATAATCCTTCAGTGACATCATAGGTAATCATCTGCTCAGTTTAATGTTCGGCGTTGGCGATGTGTTGAACAATGCTCTCTGTATTCGGGGCGTGAAGTCGACCATCCTTTGCGCTGTTTGGTGTCCCGATGATTGAAGATCGTTGATTTGTTCTCGGCACACTGGTTCAACGGTTTTCAACTATTTCAAACGGGTGTTGCTTCCACGGGCCAGCTCGTCAACTTTATAATCAAGAATTTGAGAAGAGAGGAGACATTGTCCAGATTGTCTGGCCGGACATTGGAGATTTTTTTTTATGTTTGCTTGGTGTTGGTTTGCATATCAATCATCTGAGTTAGACCGCCAAGGTTGATGGTCGACGAGGCCTGAGAAACCATTTCCAGTGTCATTTTTGTTTGCGAGGCCGACCATGGGTTTGGGTGTTACGTGGAGCAAGCATTGTCGTTGATCGAAAGTGGTGCTGTCATCGCCGACCCCGGCTAGAGTACATAAGAATCTCTGATACTCAAAGACAACACCAATTGTTGTTGTGGGTTTTCAACTAAGTACAAGGTCGTCATTTGTTGGGCCCTCAAAAAAATTAACTTTTGAAATCATCCTCGAGATAATTAACTAACAAAATTGAGAAACTACAAAGACATATACTAGTCGGAATGTTGAAACATACAAGCATCGTCAATCGAATATATCATCGCAAACATCGACACGATCAGTCTCAGCGACAATACGCCGATCAGCTCAAACAATCATTCTCGAGTACAAGTCCTCCCGAGCACAAGTCATCATCTCGCGTAACAACCAATTTGCTTCACCTCGAATATTCGTCTCAGCTCACTTATCATAATCCCACCGCAACTGAATAGATTTGCCACGTCTTACTGAACCAAGCTACGATCCATCAGTTGTTCAAATACGGCTCGAAAATCATGCTTTCCATCATGCATCAAGTCTTCCGTGTTCCCCGAGCACACTTGTTACCGATAAGTTGTCTCGGAACATTCTCATCTAACCTCATCGTCGAGCCGCCCCTCTGCTTCATGATCCATGCACCCGCACACACAATCGCTATTCAGCTCGCTTCACTACCAAAAAAATCTGCTCAGAATCGTCACCAACGTCCAAAACAAATCAATCAGTCCGCATTCAAACAGCTCATCGCTCACTGCATCCTTGTTTTATGCTCGACACACACACATATCTCTTCATGTAGTCGCCTGTGATTAACAAGGGAAAAACTCTGCAATCTCTTACTGCTCGGAATTCACCATCCCGCTCAGCAATCGCCAATCATCATTCTGCTGGGAAATCATCAATCATCATCTTGCTCGGAAATCACTAATCACCATCCTCCTCGGCAATCACCAATCGCCAGTCGTCTTCCTGCTCGCCAATCCCTACAAGAAAACACACTTTTTGCGACTACGAGTTGCGACTGATTTTTCAGTCGCTTCATTTTGCGACTACTTACCGATGCAGTTGCGACTAACAGAGAGTAGTCGCTAAATTGTGACCAAAACTTTTAAGTCGTTAATTAGTCACTAAATTAGCGACCATGTAGAGACTAAATTTTGCGGGTTGCTAACCGGTTGTATTTTAGTCGTAAAAAACCGGTACAACCCCACATTTTTTTGTTTTGAGTTTGGTGTACCTAATTTTGCTAATGTTATTGTTAGTTGCTAAATAAGTCGCAAGGTAGTCGCAAATTAGTAGAAAAGTCTATATATACATGACTCTTCACTTCTCCTCAGTCATAGAAACACCAAAGAAAGACACAAAAATTGAGAAATAACCAAGATAATACGGTTTTAAGTGAAATTGTTTTGGGAGATTATAATTATACTAATGGTCGGGAGTGGATGTATAACCGGTTCGATGCAGCGACTAGAAATTTCTCGGCAGAGTTCGTAGCGGAGGTCGATAATCAATTAATGCCATTTGCAAATAGCCAGCCTTTTGCGCAGAGCAACATCGGTAAGTTTCTCTGTCCTTGTAATATTTGCAAGAACGACAAATAAATTATGTCGGGAAGAAGAATAGAAAAGAATTTGTATAGGAATGGATTTTCGCCTGATTATTATGTTTGGTATAAGCATGGAGAAGAAGTTGATATGGGTTTAGGATAAAGTTATGTTGATATGACATGGGTTAGTGGGAGTGAAGAAGTGGGTAATGTAGTAGAAGATAGATATGTGGATATGGTGAATTGTGCATATCGTGATAACGCTGATTTTGATAACTATCATCAGTATGGTAGTTATCAGAATGTGGAGGAACATGGTAGTTATCCGAATGTAGAAGAACCTGTATGTAACCATTTAACAATTATACGACTTAGTAGAAGGAGAAAAAATCCATCATACGATGGTTGTCGTGAAGGTCACTCGCAGTTATCCTTAGCTGCTCGGGTCATGCAATAGAAGACATAGCATAATATGGGTGAAAGGCTAGTGAATTCGATATGCGAAATGTTTACAGAGTACCTACCAGAACGAAACCAAGCCACCGATTCACATTACGTGACAAAGAAATTGATGCGCAATTTAGGCCTCCCATGTCATGCAATTGATGTTTGTTTTAACAATTGTATGATATTCTGGAAAGATGACGAAAGGTTATATATATGTCGGTTTTGTAATGCACCAAGATGGAAGCCTAACGAGCAACGCCAGAGGATTAATATACCATATAGCCGTATGTGGTATATGACTATTGATGACAAATTAAAAAGAATGTATCAGAGCGAGAAGACTGCATCAACAATGAGATGGCATGCCAAGCACCAAGCAATGGAGGGAGAAATGTGTCATCCGTCTGATGCGACATAGTGAAAATATTTTCAAGATCAGTATCCCCTGCTTGCACAAGAAACCCGTAATTTTTATCTTGGACTATGTACATATGGGTTCAATCCATTTGGCATGTCTCGTAATCATTCATTGCGGCTTGTGATCTTGACTCCATATAATTTACCCCATGATATGTGCATTAATACGAAGTATTTGTTTCTTACAGTAATGAATTCTAGGCCAAATCATCCGCGAGGTAGTCTCGATATATTCTTACAGCCTCTTATTGAGGAGTTAAAAGAATTTTGGTGTACTTGAGTCGATGCATACAATGTGTCCTTGAATCAAAATTTCAATCTAAAAGCAGTTTTGCTTTGGACGATCAGTGAATTTCCAGCGTATAGCATGTTATTAGGATGGAACACCCATGACAATTTTCTTGTCCAATTTGCATGGATGATGCAAAATCTTTTTATTTTCCGAATGGAAGAAAGACATGTTGGTTCGATTGTCACCGAAGATTTCTTCCTCATGATCATCCACTGAGGAAAAATAAAAACACTTTTTGAAGGGACATGACGCTAAGAATGAGTATCCACCCGAGTCTTTAACCGGTGAGCAAGTTTATTCCTACCGTTTGCGTTGTGTAAATCCAACAAAACAAAGGATGTTGGTGGAAACGGTCACAAAAAGAAGAAGCCCAGCTATGGGAAGAAGCATAATTGGCACAAAGAAAGCATATTCTGGGAGATACCATACTGGAGGGACCTCAATTTTCGACATAATATCGATTTGATGCATATAGAGAAGAATGGTTTTGACAACATTATAAAAACTCTTATGCGCTTGAAGGGTATATAAAAAGACACCATCCCATCGAGATTGGATATATAACAATTCTGTTCTCGGCCACACTTACATGTTGATAGTGCTGGTAGAGCTCCTTTCCCAGTCTACTCACTGATAAACGAAGCCAAAACTTCACTATTGTAATGTGTGAAACATAAGGTCAAATTCCTAGATGGTTATGCTTCATACATAGCAAGTTGCGCTGATATGGCTAATGCACAATTTTCCGAGAAAAAGAGTCATGACTGTCATGTTTTATGCAGCGATTACTTCCATTTATCTTTGCAGAGCTCCTAGACTGGAACGTCCACCTCGCGTTATCAGGTAGTGGTTACTTATAGTATTATAAATATGCAGTTTCAATTAGTATTTTGTATTAACCATTAACTGTTTTAATTTCTTTATGTTGTAGGGATCCGAGGATTTTTCCGTGACTTATGTTCAAGAAATTTGCAGAAGAATCGCGTCCAAATTCTAAAACAAAACATAGTTTTAATTCTTTGCAATTTGGAGAAGATCTTTCCACCATCATTTTTCGACGTGATGGATCACTTTCCTATACATCTCCCCTACGAAACTGAATTAGGAGGCCCCGTTCAATACCGATGAATGTACCCTTTTGAAAGGTTTTTTAAAAAGTCGAAAGGGAAAGCAAAGAACAAAAAATATGCAGCTGGATCGAATGCTCGATCTAATCGAAATGAAGAGATAGCTTATTTCACAGAGCATTATTTCGCTCCGAATATACAGACGAATTCAAGGTAAATTTCTATCTAGTCTATGGAGACAAGTACATGCTATCTATTCTAAAGTTATTTTAACTTTTGTTGTCAGGTTAACAAGATTTAGTGAAGGTGGAGTCCCCGAATATGACTAAGACGTACCTGATATATTTACTCAGGTTGGTGGTCCAAGTGGGGAAATACATGAAGTATGACTTTTAGTGGCAAAATATCAATGCGCATATGCTTATGTTTTGCGAAATTGCGCTTATTTTAGACCGTTTGAGAGGCATAACATAAATTAATTTAATTTTTAACATAATCATATACATATTGTGTTGGTCTCATATACATGTTTGTCTTAAACAGTATGTTCGAGGACTTTATCTCTGCAAAATATCCAGATCTCTTTGAGAAAAAACTCTCTGGGAAAAGAGCTGACGAATATCATACATGGGCGCAAAATTATACATGTCTGAATAATATTTCTTAGGTATACATGTATTATATATGTATGGTGTCTATATTTCTATATATATTTGATATTGTATGTTTATCTATATGCATGTTACTTATTGAAACACCACACATCCATTTTCTCCTTGGGTTCAAGACATAGTGCATGGACCCGTCAACAAGGCTAAAACTTGGCCTATCTATTATACAAGAGGGTATTTGTTTCATACACAAAATCACTGCAAGGGACGAAAGATATGTAATTATGGTGTATGTGTTAAATGAGAGAATTATAGTGATGCATCCGATGCAGCTGATTTCAACGGGATCTTAACGGATATAATACAATTTCAGTACGAGGGGATGGTTGATTTGAGAATCACCCTCTTTAAGTATAAGTGGTATGACCCTATTATTTGTAGAGTCACTCAATGGAGCAATGCTGGCATTGCAGACATTCTTGTATCGAGAAATTACAATAAATACGAACCATTTATTCTAGATACGTAAATAAATATATATCTCTCTCTCTTTATTTATTAATGATTCTTTGGATATCATATATACTCAAGTATAACTTCCACATATTTACTTTGTACAGCCTCTCAAGCGGAGCAATTTTGTTATATCCCATATCCATACACGAAGAAACCCAAGCATTTGTGTCTCAATGTTGTTAGTCAACCCGAAGGGATTTCAGGGGAATATGTTAACACAGAACTGACTCTTTTGCAACAAAAAAATGGTGATCCATTAATGATGACTACAACTTAAGATCTCGTTCTCAAGAATTTAGTACAACACGTAAACCCAGTCAATCTCGATTACGATGTCGGAGATGCAGAACCAAAAGACGAAATTTTGTGTAATCTATCATCTTCTGATGATGAAGATGGAGATGATGAAGAAGAAGATGATGAAGAACCGTATTGATTAATGTATTTAAATGACTATGTTAATGATCGAATAATTTATCTTCATATGACTTTCTCTTTAATTTTCTTAAATTGGCCTAACTATAATTTCATATTTCTATAATTATAATTTCATATTACTAATAATTTTATTAAATTGGCATAATTATAATTTGGCATAATTAATATGTTAATGTTTAAACTTAAAAATTTTATTTGGAAAATAGCCACTCTTTTGCGACTAACTAGTGACTAATCTATCAATTTTAATTTAAGCGCAACAAGTTTGGCCCAAAATTATTCTGAACCGCGAAAATTTTATTCAACCGCCTAATTAATTTGGCCCAGTTTTAGGTTAACAGGGCGATTTGGCCCAATTCTTTTGTCAATTGGGAACATTCCCCCCCCCCCTCCCCGATTTTCCCCAAAATCGTCTAAGTGTCGATACCTATTCTAACCTAAACTCATTTCCTTCTTTATAGAATATTTCATCGCCTCTCTTAATCTCGTTCCCTCTGCTTGATCACTCTAGATCGATCTCTCTCGCTCACATCTTTAAACCGATCTAACTCAATCAATTGACATCTGTCAATCTCTCTATGTTCGATCTCTCTCAACCTCACTCTCTCGCTCGATTTCTTTTACAAACCCTAAATCGATTTGTCTCTGATGGCCGCCGCAAAAGGAAGAGTTCGAGGGCAAGGAAGAGGTCAAGGGCGAGGAGAAACTGTCATCGTCGAAACTCAGCCTTCCACATAGAGTAGGCCCGCTAATCTACCACCACAGTACGACTTCACTCCGGCGACGGACCACTCTCCGCCACAGCGTCCCACTCTGACCCAAACTCAGTTGCATGTCCGCCAGTATCCACCGCCAACTCAGCTCTTCGACAACAACTCCACGTCTCCAAGACAGACCTCTCAAGGTCACGGTCCCTCTACGAACCCTCAACCTCAGAAGGGAGGCCCTTCGAATCCTCAATGTAAGGTCTTACAGATGACTCTCTTAGAATCGTTTTCAGATTTTTGTGTTTAGAATCATCAGATTTGAATTGTTTTAGGTTGTAGCAAGAAGTCTGAGTTTATTTGGTGTGTTAAAGATTTTTGTGTGTTTGTTTGTGTGTCGTCTGATTTGAATCATTTTAGGCTGTTTAGATGATTTGTGTCGTTTGATTTGACTCATTGTACGATGCTTGACTGAAACTTGACTGAAGACTCATTGACTGAACACAATGATTTTGTTCTTGACATTTGATAGTTCAGTTATGTGCTGTGTAGAATCGTCTCAGTCTAGTTTTTGTTCTATTGATTAGAAGCGTGTGAGTTTGTTTGATTTTGTAAGAGTCTGATATAGAGTTTGTAAGAGTCTGATATATATAGTTTATTTGAGTTTGTAAGCTTTGCTTTTGTAAGAGTCTGATTGTGTTTGTTTGAGTTTGTAAGAGTCTGATTGTGGTTGTTTGAGTTTGTAAGAGTTTGAGTTTTTGAGTTTGTATATGTATGAGTTTGTAAGCGTCTGAGTTTGTAATGCATGATTTCATTGTTGCGATTGTGATTGACTTATGTGTTTTGATCATGTTTGCATGTCATATTTCTCCTCCACAAGCCTCTCCGACTCATTCAGTTCAAATGTCTCAACCACCAAGGCCATCTCCACTTCAGAACTCTGAAGCTCAAAGTAATCATGCGCCTGAAGTTCAGTGTTCCAACCAATTGGATGACGACGGGATTGACGAGATTGACGACAATTTAGAAATTCAACCAAAACCTCGAGGAGAGCTGTCTCCGCTATCTTGAAAGGCTGCTAACCATGAAAAACTGTGATCAGTGGACTACTGTGCTCTCTCCAGTACTTCCTCTGCCGCCAAAAACCACTTGGTAGAAATTGATTTCTCTCTCTCCAATTTAGTTGTTTGCTTTGAGTTATTATGATACTTCCTCATATTGTCGTGTTTATGTTCTGTCTGTCAGTTGTGTAATTGCATATTCCAAAATTTCAGAGAGCTTAATGTATTTGGTGCTGTCATTCTTTACCTATTTTCTAATTGTTTCATTATCTTTTCTGTCTCCTAGTCAACAATTGTAGATGATAGAGGCCATGCTTATGGTATTGGAAGTCTCGGAGAGTCTCACAACTCCGGAAACCGCAAGTATCCGGGAAGCTCTTCAATATATAACTCGCGCCAACATCAGCTCGAAGAAGCTAAGCGCAAAATTGAATCACAAGCTGCTGAGCTAGCGTGACAAGCAAATGCGTAGAAGGAGTTGGGCATAGTGGAAAAATATCTTTGGGAAACAGACTCGGCATACCTCGAATTCTGCAAAACTCAGTCTGTTCCAACTCCCTCTTCTCCTTCTCCTAAGGTCTCCCCTTGTTAAGACTTGTCTATAATGTTTGGATATTTTGATGTTTTTTTGTTGTTTTGAATTTTAAGACACAATATATGAACTTTTGGTTCTTAAACTTTAATATTATGTTGTGTATTGTTAAAAAGCTTTAAGATTCAAAATTTTACTAGTAGAATCACAATACAAAAACCAAAATAGTGTAAAATAAAAACTAAATTGGAATTTAATTCTTATTCCACTTCAAGTTATTGGTTGGTACTTAATCACTAATTAGTCGCGATAATATTCACAAACCAATCGCGATAATAGTGACAAACCTGTTGCTATATAGTCGTAATATGGACAAATTTTAAATTCTTGATGACTAATTTAGTCGCTAAAAAATCGCTGCAATAGTTGCCAAATAGTCGCAAAACGGTTGCTAAATCTAGCAACTACGTAGCGACCACTTCTTCGACGACTTTAAAACGACTATAATAGAGCCGTTGTTTGGTCGTATAAATGTTGCTTATTAGTCGCTAAATGTTGCAGCACAATTAGTGAAAAATATTCACGAAATATATATAGTCGCTAAATTGTCGCAATTTAGCGACCAAAATAGTGACTAATAGGATTAGCGACGATAGAGACTAACTCATTTAGTCGCTATGCTGACCCAATATAGACTATTTATGGTATCGCTAAATGCATGTTTTCTTGTAGTGAATCATCATTATGCTCGGAAATCGCCAATCATCATTCTGCTCGGGAATCTCTTCCTTCTCAGAAATCATCTCATGCCGACCCCGAGTTGTTTCTCCACACACCCGAGCCAAATCCACAACCTTCCGCATCGAGTTGCTTCCTTACAAAGCAAGCCAGATTAATCGAGGTAAGTCAAGAAAACGAGATGGGCCATAAAGGAGGGTTTGAAGTCTCGTGGACCTGATCCGTTTATTTCATACAATCTAGAGAAAATAAATAAGTCGCGAGCCGCATAAAGATAAGAATGAAAACGAGAACATAAATCCGAGCGAAAATAGGAAGAGATATACAAAAAGTAAAAGAAGATAATGAGAAATCTTCGCAAAATATTCTCTCCTAACCAACAATATGTAGCTATAAAAGAAAGAAGATTTGTTAATTGAAACGGAAACTTTTTTCCTAGCAGAAGGACTTAAACACTTTTGCTCTCTTTTTCATACTTGTAAACAATGGTTAATAAAAACCATCTTTTGATCCCTAAAAGTTAACAACTTTCGATTGTGCGAGTTTCGACTCTCACTGTTTGGCACCGTCTGTAGGGACAAAAGATTTTATTACACCTAAAGACCACCAATCAAAAGATCTAAAGAGTTGGCGATCAAAAAAGACGGAAGTTGAAGAGATCACTAACACCCTAGCAACACCAGAGATAACCTCCCACCTGCTAATATCGAAGCAACAAAGGCAGCCTAACCAATTTGAAGGAAATGATTGCTACGCTTATCCAAAATTTGCAAGATCATGACAAGGCGAATAATATGTTAACTGAACAAATGGAGATGCTTAGGACGAAGAGCCAAGCTCGAAGTGCACGCGCAGTAAAATTAGGACCAACTGACCGAAGGAGACTAGATTTCTCAAAACTGAACGGCTCGGCAAGAAATATGGGAGGTCGACCACTTGTGGAACTTCCTGGCAGGTTGACGCTACCTGAATATAAAATCGGAGGGAAACCCAAAGACGACCGAGAAGAATCAAGAGCAGGAAAACTCAGAACGGAAAAAACCAGACAACTTAGGGAGGAAGAGGAAAACCTCTTGTGGATCCAAAAAGAGGAACTTACAAAATATAAAAGAAGGACGATACGTATGAACCATGACGATCTCGACGAGCTCTGCACGTCTTTAGTATGAGCCACTGTAGATAAGAAAGCCGTGTGATCCATAATCCATAACGCGACCAGAGAAGCGCCCGAGATTGATCGTGTTTTGGAAGAGACGCAAAATACACTGTTCACAGCTCAGATCACGAAGGCAAGGATCTCTGATCCAGGAAAGATCAGGATTCCATTCTACGAAGGAACGACTGATCCGAGAGCTCACATAACTGCTTTTGTGCACTGCAATGGGACATCCAATCTGAAAGAGAGCAAGAAGGATGCTGGTATTTTCCTCTTGTTCGTGGAACACTTGAAAGGAGTAGGACTTGAGAAGTTCTCAAGACCCGAGCGGAATTCCATCGACAATTTTCAACAACTTTCCACAGATTTCCTTAAGAAATATATCGTGAAACTTCTGATTTCGATTTGTAGTCCTTGTCACAGGAACCAACAAAAAGATTACGAGACTTCATGGGAAGATTCAAAAGAATCATATCAAAGGTAGAAGGCTTAAGCGATAAAGCCCCTCTTGGTCTACTGAGAAAAGCATTGCTATTTAAGTCGGAGTTCAAAAAGGAGATATCGCTAAACAGACCCCAAACCATCCAAGACGTTATGCACAAAGCATACGACTTCATAATCAGCGAGGAAGAGATAAAGATTTTGTTGCAAAAGTACGGCTCAGAAAAACCTCAGAGCAAAAACCTGCCTCTGGCTCCGAGTCCAAAAAGCAGCAAAAGAAGATCACACAGCGGTGGATACACACACCACAAGGGACCTAATCTGAAGGAGCACACAATTATAAGGGCCATGGAACGCGTGGATGAGAACCTCCAGCACTTACGATGAAAAGGCATACTGCGAGTACCATCATACCTACAGACACTCGAGTGCAAACTGCCAAAAATTAGGTGCAAAACTTAGGTGCAAAACTTACAGCAAAGCTTATATCTGGAGATCTTAGCGAATAAGTGAGTCTCAAAGATTTTGTTTGTAACGAAATCAGAAATCAAAACGACGAGGTGAACTGACCGTACGAGCCAAAAAAAAAATCAGACTTGGTAAATCATGCTATTGTACTAGACCAAACTGTCATGCATAACTAAACTCCTCAAGTAGAACGAGCCAACGAAACAATAGACGAAAAAGCAGAGTTGACAAAGGAGCGCAAGCAAACAAACGATGCAGAATAAAATGATCACTGAGAAACACTAACAATGAACTACAAAACGATTTTATCCTCGAAAGGGGTACGTAGTCAGCCCATCTTAGGATGGGTTCAGCTGTCCCCCCTCCTAAAAGGGGTAGAGGGGGGGGGGGTAGGCACGTATGCAACTTTATACTTAGATTTTCTTTATCTATCTTATTGCATCCCATATATCTTACCTCACATTGCATTTCACACATAACATATCGCATCTCGCGCACATATACTTTAGATTTTTTTTCGCGTTAGAAAAAAACATTTTCGACTTTCGATATTTACAAGTACAATACAATCTTCTCAAAACTATGGTTTTCATACATGCTTTATGGATCCTAATCAATAAATCCTATATGGATTGTGGTTCTATTACATCCTCCAGATAGATAAAAGCGCACTGTAAAAATTCTGACTGGGTATATCTTTGTCTAATATTTGCTTGGTATATCCTAGCCGATATTCATATAAATTTATTGTCAAAAGGGGAATGTAAGTTGAGATTCCTCGCAAACCCTAAACTCGAATAAATCTCAAAACCCAGCAAACGCTTCTTAGCACACTGGTCTACAACATCTCGACTGAGTATACCTTGGTCTAATATCCGCTAGGTATATCCAAGCCGATATTCATATCAGTTTACTATCAAAACGGGCATTTAAGTCCAGACACCTCACAAGTTCTAATCTCGAAGTAAATCTCTAGATCTAGTAAACACTTCTTAGCACTCTAGTCAATGGCATCTTCATCGTCAAGACAGACATGCAAGTCAAAACAGAATCGCAAGTCATAAACTGACAACAACAATTGAAACCCAGTAATCGCTTCTACCACACAGGTCTTTAACATCTCGAAACATCAAAACAAGGACTACGCTCCTTGTGATCGTCTTAAAATCGTTCCAGGACTATCATCTACATATTGGAAAAAAATGTGCAACACCTAAGCCGAGCACATATAAGCCGAACAACAACTCTCTTTCTTTTAATAGGAATGAGCATAATGCATAGCACGATTTCTGAGACTTAGCTACAAATGTTAACGCATATTTGCATCAATGGATTAATCTCACAGTCATCAACATTTCATAGAATATGCCTACGACGGCTTCTTACAGCTAAACATCTCGATAATTTTGTCACGAGCTCATCAGCAGCTTCTAACAACTAAACGGCTCTCCACTTCTTACAAAAACACTTTAACAACCTGCGACAGAAAAAAACCTCGACAACTTGTCCGAACAATTCAAAGACTTATTAAAAAACCGCTAGGTAAAGCTTTCCAACCATTGATATTGTCTCGAATACTTCAAAAATTGTCACCATCATACATGAGTCTAACAAGCAGGGGGATTAACTGTTGGGGTCAAAATAAATCCTCAACAAAATCAACCTTCGAAATTATCTTCGACATAATTAACTAACAAGAATAACTAAGTAAAAAACATAGACTAGTCAGAATGTCGCAACCTACAAGCAACCTACATCATTGCAACCGTCGACACGACTAGTCTTAGCGACAATACGCTGAGCAGATCAAACAATCATTCCCAAGCACAAGTCCTCCTCAGCACAAGTTCATCATCTTATGTCACAACCACTTTGCTTCACCCCGTTCATTTCGGCTCACTTCGCATAATCCCAGCGCAACTGAAAATCTTTACCACGTCTTACCGAACCAAGCTACAGTTCATCAGTTCGTCAATATGGCTCAGAAATCATGCTTTCCATCACATATCAAGTCTTTTACGTTTGTCAAGCACACTCATTACCGATTAGTTGGCTGCACAATCTTATCTTACCACATTACTTAGCCGCACCTCGGCTTCACGATTCATGCGCCCGCACATACAAGCGCCATTCAGCTCGCTTCATCACAGAGCCAAATCTTCTCGGAATCATCTCCAACGTCCAAACCCAAACAAATCACTCAGCATTCAAATAGCTCATCGCTCACCGCATCGTTGTTTTTTTTCTCGGCACACACGCATCTTGCTCCATGTAGTCGCCGAACCATAGCAGCTCATCATGTCGTTTACACAATCAACAAGGGAACAACTCGATAATATCTTCCTGCTAGGAATTCATCATCCTGATCGGCAATCGCTAGTCATCATCCTTCTCAGTAATCACCAATCATCATCCTACTCGGCAATCTCCAATCGCCTTCCTGCTCGCCAATCATTATCCTGCTTGGCTATCGCCAATCATTATCCTCGAAATCTCTTCCTGCTCTAAAGAAATCTCCTGCCGACCCCGAGTTGTTTCTAAATCCACAACCTTCCGCGTCTAGTTGCTTCCTCACAAACCAAGTCAGATGAATTGAGTTAAGTCATGACAACGAGATGGCCATAAAGGAGGGTTTGAAGCCACGTGGGCCTGATCCATTTATTTCATAGAAACTAGAGATATAATTAATCTGCGAGCCACATAAAGATAACAATGAAAGATGAGAAGGTAAATCCGAGCGGAAAAAGAAAGATAAATATGAGAAGGAAAAGAAGATAACGAGAAATCTTTGAGAATATTGCAAAATAATCTCTCTGAACCGACAATACAAATCCCTAAAAGAAAGAAGACTTGTTCATTGAAACAGAAACTTTTTACCTAGCAAAAGGATTTAAAACACTTTTGCTCTCTCTCTCTCTCTCTCTCTCTCTCTCTCTCTCTCTCTCTCTCTCTCTCCTCTCTCTCTCTCTCTCTCTCTCTCTCTCTCTCTCTCGCTCTCTCTCTCCTCTCTCTCTCTCTCTCTCTCTCTCTCTCTCTCTCTCTCTCCTCTCTCTCTCTCTCTCTCTCTCTCTCTCTCTCTCTCTCTCTCTCTCTCTCTCTCTCTCTCTCTCTCTCTCTCTCTCTTAAACGGTTTTCTAAATAACGATCAATAAAAACCATCTTTGGATCTTTTTTTCGTGTGTCTACCTTAAAGAATTTTGGATCCCTAAATGTTAACTTAACAAATTTTGATTGTGCGAGTTCCGACTCTCACATCAATGATTTGGTCAAGTTGTTCGAAAAGAGATGTAATATATTAAGGGATAAATTCAATGGGGGAGATCGGGATTCATCGTATTATAAATTAGGTCGAGGTCGTAAAATGATCAAGAAGAGAAGAGCGGTTGTAGATGAGACAATCTCTTCACAATTATACCTATGGTCGTCGCTATATAGTGAAATATAAGAGTACAAATATCCCAATGAATCTTGATTAATGAACAATAAATACACTATTTATAAAAAGCACGGTCGTAACTACGGGCCATTGACTTCTTAATCTGCTTTCCTAATTGGTTGGGAAAATCAGATGGGCCGAGCAGGTTTTGGGCAAGGCTTACTAATGGTGCACACCCATATCCAACAATAAGACCCCTAGTTCGTCGATATTTGACGTTAGTCGGTGTCGGTGAATTGTTCGAGCTTTAAGTCTGGTGAAAATCTGGTCGGATCTTTTGGTATACTCTGTGTCATCGAACCTTTGGGTTTCCTCCAGGTGATGAGTTAGCTTTCCTTGGGAAGGTAAAAATGCACTCATAACTGTCGAAGTTGAAGAGCCGCATAAGGGTAATGATGGTGTTTCCTATATAAATGTCCTTCTTTTTATAGAAACCTCCTCTCGATTTCCATTTCTTCACTTTTGCTCTCTCTCTCTCTCTCTCTCTCTCTCTCTCTCTCTCTCTCTCTCTCTCTCTCTCTCTCTCTCTCTCTCTCTCTCTCTCTCTCTCTCTAGGTTTTCTTATCGTTTGAATCTTTCCGCCGAGAACCCGGTAACTTTTTTCTCTTTGGTCATTTGAGCCTTCCTTGATGAGGATTAAATATAGGTGCTCGTCATCATGTGATGGCGACGATTGCTCGTTGCCCATATCGTTGAGCGACTGTCCAACCTTCTTTAGGTCAATGGCGACAAAGCTGACTTTCCTCGGTCGCGGATCGGGCAGACGACGGCCAGTACACAAATTGTTCCACTACCAGTCAAGACACTTAATTCTTGCCCTTTGATCGAGATTGATACTCTTCGGGATGAGAGCTCAGACGCTCTTGTTTGTGATGATCAAAAAGGTGCCGTTGTTGGTATGGTTACCGCTTAGTAGATTGATGGGTTTGGGTAAAGGATCAACGTTCCTATTGGAGATTGTCCAGGGCTGGGCCAAATATAATTAAGAGGAAGGAAAAAAGAGTGGTGTTCTTCAGGAGGTCCGTCCATCGATATGTTTGCAAGATAAGCTGGATTGGATTGTGCGATCTTGTGCTCGTCGCTTGGGACTTGTTCTCCATTTTCTGCAGCCGCATGAATGACCATGTACTATGCTCTTCGGATGGGTCTTTCTTTATGATTTTTGTTTCATAGGTTGCCATCCATTGTTTCCCCTTCCATTGCTTCTGATAGGTTATTGTGAGGAGAGGAGAATATCCATCTCTCTGTTCTACCCTGATGCCATTCGTAATATAGTCACTACTCTATTCATGGCGTCCGAATGTTACATCAATATGAGCATTCAGTGGATGCCGAGACTTGTTTTGTGAAAATGGGGTCATGGCATGGTTTCAAGTTGATCAACGGGGTGCCGATCAAAACAAAAAACTCGCAAGATCTCTATTTCTTCATGAAAGTAAATGATTCTTCTGTGCCCGATACGAGCAAACACTTCAAGATGAAATGGAATCATCATCATGGTAGTTTTGGTATTCTCCTTATGCTCGTTCGTCAATATTTAATTTCTTATGCTTCTTTTTTTGCAGATCGTTATTCGTTTTCGGTTTTGCTTCCTGAGATTTTCTTCGGTGACCAGAGGAAGTTGATTGCTCACGGCGCACTGATTTGGTCTAGCCTACGCGGCGAAAGGATTTGAAGGTGTTTTCGGATTAACTCATGTAGTTTCCTTTTGCATTTCTCTATTTATGCTCGCCCTTGTTTGAACATTTTTTTTGAAAAATCTTCGGTATGTGTTTTGCACATAATTGGGAGCTTCCTCCACAAAGATCGAGAATAGTTGATCATCCTCATCTCCCCGGAAAAAACTTAAGAATTTTAGAGAAAAAATTATCAGAAAGCGGATCGAACTTTCTATTGATCATGACTAGACAAATGTGTTAAGCTTGTGCATTATCACAAAATGCACAAGTCTTGCACATTTGATAATGTGCAAAGTTGGGGACCTCCTGTTGAAGAATCAGAAGGCGCCAACATTCAAGTTCATGTCCCGGACTTAACCTAGGAGGATATGGCCGTTGGGGTTTAAGAGGTTTAAGAGAGTGTGGTTTCTTGTGAGGACCACAAGGTGGTCCACACCATTCCTCTCTCCTCTGTCCACGCTCAGAAAGTCTTTGTCCCTTAGTGTTTTTGTCTTGTATTCACTTTAGGTTAAACATGAACCATTGTATCCCATATATAAGGGAAATGTTACACCAAATGAAGTTAAGGGTTTTCAAACTCTCTTTCTCTTATTCTCCAGCGAATTCTCTCTCTTATTTTCTCTTTATTCTCTCAAGAACACTCATGCTTAATCTCAAATTCTATTATGGTATCAGAGCATAGATCTCTATTCTCTTGATTCTCTCTTTTGTTTCACAAATCTCTTGGTTCTAAATCCATAACTCTCTAAGTTCTCATCATTCTCTGCCCTAAAATCCCAATACTCTCTGTCCCTATTCTCTGTCCTAAAACTCACGATTTCTCACATTCTTTCTGCTCATAATCTTCCTGATACTTGTTCTCTTCATCAACTCTTGTTCTCAGCTCCAAAAACCCTAACGATTCTCAGTCCTTCTCGGCACAAAACCCTAACGATTCTCACTCTCTCTCACCATGGAAGACTCCACTCATCTCAGCTCCAGCTTAAGGCCTACTGTGGTTCCTGTTGTGCTCAAAGGGATTAACTACAGGACATGGCAGAGGACTATCAAGACTGCCATTTGTGGAAGAGGATTGTGGGATCACATTTTGGAGGATAAAACTCCAACTGAAGAATATGAAGCTAAGAAGAAGGATGAGGAGACCAAGAAGGCAGAGGCTAAATGGTTTCAAGAAGATCAGCTGGTGCTTGGCTTTCTCCAAAACTCTCTTGACCCATCCATCCTTGAAGCTTATTCTCATTGTGAGACAGCCAAGTCACTGTGGGATACTCTCAAGAAGATTTATGGAGATGTTTCAAATCTGAGCAGAGTATATGAGGTGAAGAAGGCCATAAGTGAGCTGAAACAAGAAGACCATGACTTTACCAAGTATCTTGGGAAGTTCTCTTCAGCATGGTCTGAACTTGAGATGCTAAGGCCAAGTACTATGAACCCCAAGATTCTCATTGAGAGAAAGGAACAAGACAAGATCTTTGGCCTTCTACTCAACTTGGATCCGGTTTACAATGATGTCATAATGAAGATCCTAAGGGAGACTACACTTCCTGATTTTGAAGAGGTGTGCTCTAGGATCCAAAAGGAGGAAGGAAACATTGGTTTGTTTAGAGGAAAGGGGGAGTTGGTGACTGCAAACAAAGCTGGCTACAAACCTGAGGAGAAGAAGGCGCCATTTTGTGAGCATTGCAAGAGGAAAGGCCACTCCAAGGATAAGTGTTGGGTCCTTCATCCCCACCTCAAACCAGCCAAGTTCAAGGACTCAAGGGCAAATGCCAACATCTCTCAAGAAGTTGTGAATGAACCTGCCTCTACTTCAGCTCAAGGAGGGGAGCTTGCACTCTACACAGCCACTGAATATGTGAAGAGGAGTGACCTTGAGGACCTCATTAAGGCCTATGCCTCTAAGCTCTCTGGTATCTCTTTATTTTCACATAAATTGCTTAGTAAAACTGATCATAAGTTGGTAGTAGATTCAGGAGCTTCTCACCACATGATTAGTGATGCTAAGTTGTTAAAAGATATTAAACCTGCCCTAGGAAGAGTAACTATAGCTGATGGTCAAGGGATTCCTATAATTGGTACAGAAAAGTTGAGATTATTTAACAAGGAAAGTGATGCATTCTATGTTCCTAAGTTTAAATCTAACTTGCTGTCGGTTAAGAGGATCACTAAAGACTTATGCAATGCTATCTTTGGGCCTAATGAAGTTTGTTTTCAGGATATTAAGAATGGAAAGGTTATTGGAAGAGGTGGTACACAAGATGAGCTTTACCTCCTTGAAGACACTTCTCCAAGCAACTCGGATTCATTAGCTTTTAAATCCTGTTTTTCTTTCAATCAAAATGTCCTATGGCATGCTAGACTAGGACATCCTCATGCTCGTGCTTTGAACTTAATGTTGCCTAATGTTAGCTTTGATCATTCAACTTGTGAAGCTTGTATTCTTGGCAAACATTGTAGAACTATCTTTCCTAAATCAACTACTATCTATGAACATTGCTTTGATCTTGTGCACTCTGATGTTTGGACTTCACCTTGTCTGTCTAGAGATAGAAACAAGTATTTTGTGACCTTCATAGATGAAAAATCAAAATATACTTGGGTAACATTGCTGCCATCTAAGGATAGGGTGTTTGATGCATTTTTGAATTTCCAAAACTATGTTACTAATCAATTTAATGCCAAGATCAAAGTGTTTAGGTCAGATAATGGAGGAGAGTATACAAGCCAAAGATTCAAAGCTCACTTGAACAAATGTGGGATCCTTCATCAAACAAGCTGTCCCCATACTCCTCAACAAAATGGTGTGGCTGAAAGGAAGAACAGACATCTCATGGAAGTTGCTAGGTCTATGATGTTCCACACCAATGTTCCTACGAGGTTTTGGGGAGATGCAGTCTTGGCAGCTTGCTATCTCATCAATAGGATCCCAACTAGAGTCCTTCAAGACATTTCACCATATGAGGTATTGAACAAAGCCAAACCATTTATTGAACACTTACGTGTGTTTGGTTGTGTTTGTTTTGTGTATATCTCAGGAGATCAAAGGAATAAGCTAGATGCTAAGAGCACAAGGTGTATGTTCCTTGGATACTCCACAACTCAGAAGGGCTACAAGTGTTTTGATCCAAGCAAAAACAGGACCTATGTTTCAAGGGATGTTAAGTTCATTGAGGGGCAGAGATACTATGAGAAGAGGGATTGGGAAGGTTTAAAGGATCTCTCAAGATCACCCTCAGATTTGGCTACAAGTTTGAAGTACGTGTTGGATCACTTGGGTAATGATACCCCACGGCCAGAGAAGTCTGAAACAACTACCCAGGAAGCTCAACAAGAGGATACTGAACCAGCAACACACACTCATGAACCGGCTCAAGCTCAAGAAGACACTCTACCTCAAGATCAGAACCAAGTGGACTTGGATATGGATGAGGATGAGATGGTTTATCAAGAGGCAGTGGGTAATGAAGAAGTGGTTGATCAACAGGTTCAGCAACTCAGGAGAAGCACAAGGGAAAAGAAAGATCCATCAGAATGGATGAAGACAAGAGTCTTCTACAACAACCAAGCAGTAGCTCATCCTAGTCAGTCTACTTGTTCTATTGACTTTCTCCCATCTAGTCACAAGGCCTTTCTTGGAAAGATTGAGTTAAATCAGGTTCCTAAGACTTAGGAAGAGGCTGAGGGGATCAAGGTTTGGATGGATGCAGTAAAGGATGAGAAAGAGGCTATGGAGAGGAACCACACTTGGATTGTGGAGAAGCTGCCAAAAAGGAAGAAAACAGTCAGCTCTAAATGGGTCTTCACAATCAAGTATAAAAGCAATGGAGACATAGAGAGGTACAAGGCAAGGCTAGTGGCAAGGGGATTCACTCAAACATATGGAGAAGACTATACAGACACCTTTGCACCAGTGGCTAAACTTCATACAGTAAGAGTCACATTGAGCTTAGCCACAAACCTCTCATGGAATCTATGGCAAATGGATGTGAAGAATGCTTTTCTACAAGGTGAACTTGAAGAGGAAGTGTATATGACTCCACCACCAGGTTTGAAGCACTTGTGTAAAGATGGTGAAGTGTTGAGGCTGAGAAGGGCAATTTATGGTCTGAAGCAATCACCAAGGGCATGGTACCATAAGCTTAGTCACACTCTCATGGACCATGGTTTCAAGAAGTCTCAATCTGATCATACATTGTTCACGCTTCAAAGTGCTCAAGGAGTGGTGGTGGTTCTGATTTATGTGGATGATTTGATCATCACAGGAAGTGATAATGATGGGATTCAATCCACAAAGGCTTTTCTCAAGAGTTCCTTTGATATTAAAGACCTTGGAGAGTTGAAGTACTTCTTGGGCATTGAAGTTTGCAGATTCAATGATGGATTGTTTCTGTCCCAAAGGAAGTATGTTAAGGACTTGTTGACAGAAACAAGTATGCTTGATTGCAAGATTGCAAAGACTCCTCTTGAAGATGGCTACCAAGTCAATAGAAAGGGGGAGAAATCAGATGAAGTCAAGTTCAATGATGTCTCATTGTATAGGAGGCTGGTTGGGAAGCTTATCTACCTCACTCTCACAAGACCAGACTTGTGCTTTGCTGTGAATCAAGTTAGTCAACATATGCAATCACCCACAGTGTATCATTGGAGTTTGATTGAGAGGATACTCAGATATCTCAAAGGATCAACTGGACAAGGCATTTGGATGGGTAAGAATGATAGCACAAAAATTGTTGGCTATTGTGATGCAGATTGGGCAGGTGATAAGAGTGATAGGAGATCAACAACCGGCTATTGCACCTTCATTGGAGGCAACTTAGTAACTTGGAAGACAAAGAAGCAGAAGGTGGTATCTTGTTCTAGTGCTGAAGCTGAGTATAGGGCAATGAGGAAGCTTGCAACTGAGCTAACGTGGCTGAAGGCTTTGCTTAAGGACTTTGGCATAGAGCAATCAAGTCCAATCACCTTTCATTGTGACAACCAGGCTGCTATTCACATTTCAACCAACTCAGTGTTTCATGAAAGGACAAAACACATTGAGATTGATTGTCACAAGGTGAGGGAGAAGATTGAAGATGGAACCATTCTGCCTTGTTATACAAAGAGTGAAGATCAGCTTGCAGACATCTTCACCAAGGCTGCTAGTCTCAAGGTTTGCACTCATGTCTTTGGCAAACTAGGGCTGGTGGCTATTCATGATTAGAACTCTCCTGATTCATGAGCAGCATACTCTTTTTCCCTTGATGTGGTTTTGTCCCAAGTGGTTTTCCACATCAAGGTTTTTAATGAGGTGTTGCCATGATCATTCCAAGTTCAGTCTTTAGGGTGATTCCAAAGTCTGAACTTGAGGGGGAGTATTGAACATGACTAGACAAATGTGTTAAGCTTGTGCATTATCACAAAATGCACAAGTCTTGCACATTTGATAATGTGCAAAGTTGGGGACCTCCTGTTGAAGAATCAGAAGGCGCCAACATTCAAGTTCATGTCCCGGACTTAACCTAGGAGGATATGGCCGTTGGGGTTTAAGAGGTTTAAGAGAGTGTGGTTTCTTGTGAGGACCACAAGGTGGTCCACACCATTCCTCTCTCCTCTGTCCACGCTCAGAAAGTCTTTGTCCCTTAGTGTTTTTGTCTTGTATTCACTTTAGGTTAAACATGAACCATTGTATCTCATATATAAGGGAAATGTTACACCAAATGAAGTTAAGGGTTTTCAAACTCTCTTTCTCTTATTCTCCAGCGAATTCTCTCTCTTATTTTCTCTTTATTCTCTCAAGAACACTCATGCTTAATCTCAAATTCTATTACTTTCATCGTACGTTGATGACATGCTTGCTACCATTGTTGAGAATCTTCCAATCGCTGATTACATGATGAGGGTGGATGCGACCATGGAAAGCAGAAAATCGACTGCTGGGCCAAAACATGTTAAGGAAGTTCGGGATATGAAGTCTGGTCGTCAAAGCAAGGTTCTGAGTGTTCTGGGGATGCGAGTCTTCTAAACCTGCCTTCTCAGGACGACAATGCATTGGCCGGCTAAAGCCAAGTTAGGGCGAGATCATCTGATGAGTAACTCTTGTTTTGCTCGACCGCATTAGAGGTCTATGGAATAGGACATCGGGGACTCAGGCGGAAAGATCACGACCAATCGAGCTGCCGGACTTCACTTTCAAGTATCGTTACAACGTCAACAGCCCGTTAATGAATGATAAGGTTGTTTGTGCGCATTTCTTCAAAAAGATAAGTTCGATTCCGACCAAAAATTTGACCCCACTCCAAGAAATTCATAGGTCTATCCTTCAACAGGAGATATGTCATCATTTCACAATGGTGGTGGTTTCGTTTTAAACTGTTTTTTTCTTGTGTTCTGACTGGCGTGTTGATCTTTTCCTTCTACCCTTTTTAGGCCTTTGCCAGATCAAATCGAATTATAGAGTTGTATGTGTCACCTTAGAGATGCTACATTCGTCGAGGATGGGCTAACAAGTAAGCTTGGACATGTGCAAGACTCGATGCGAGAGCTCGAGTGCAATCGTGGGAAATTGGCCAAGATGGATGAGGTCGGCTCTACGCTGGACTCAGAGAAGCAGAAGGCTGAAAGTCTAGAGAAGAGATTGGACCGTCTTAAAGAGGAGAACAAGAGGCAATGAGACAAAAGCTTTCATGTCCAGCTACAGAGGCAGGAAGTTGCTCTGGAAGAAAAGACGGTGGAAGAGCTGCTTGGAACAAACTGGGCTCTCAGAGTAAAAGCTTATGTTGTATTATTATTTTTACTTTGTTTATTTTTGTCTTCTTTCTTATTTTGTATTTTCTGTTGCTGTTTGTGCGAACTTTGTCTTGTGTTTCTAATCAAGTTATAATCAGTTGTTTCTGACTACTTTTACTTTGTGTCGTCATCTTCGTCCCCTTTGCAATTTGTCATTTACCAGCGGGTGGGTTTTTGAAATGTTTATGCTCAATGTATACTCTGAACGACTTTTTGGTGCAGGTGTGTGTGTGGCTTATTCTATTTGTTTTTTAAGCGCGAGTATGTTCTTGGCTTATCTTTTAGTTTTGTTTCCTAGGTGCGAGTACGTGTTCAAATTACTTTGTGACTAACTTTTAGGTTCGAGTACGTGCTCGGCTTATCCTATAGTTTGGTTTCCTAGGTGTGAAACTATGTTCGGCTTACCCTATAATTAATTTTTAGGGGCGAGTGCGGACACGGCTTATCCTATATTTGTTAAATGTATAGGACCTAGTACCTGCTCGGCTTATCCTATAAAAGTCCTGATTAACTAGTTGCGCGAAGGAGGATCAGCTTATCCTATAAAATTCCTGATTAACTAGTCGTGCGAAGGAGGCTCGGCTTATATTTGATTGTTCCATTAGGGATTGATGCGGGAGTGGCGTATGTGCAGCCACTGTGTATGGACCACATTATTTGATCGATCATTTGGCCAAAATGTTAATGTTCGAGGAAAGGAAAATAGGAGAAAATATTTAAAACACAGATGAATATTTTATTCATTTTTATTGAAGTGGTTGAACGACGTAAAAGGCTGCCTACATTCCCTACAAGGACAGATCAAGCCGATCGTAGTTCACTTTACTATTTTGATGATTAGTTCGTCTTATCTTGGAATCGGAGTTCATCTTCTTTTTATTATTTTTATTATCAATTTTTGGGTGCTTCGTAGTTCATCGTTGACCGGTTCTTTAGGATGGCTCCTGTTTTGCCGCGATGCTCTTGTTTACTTATGTTGGTAGTAGTTTTCGATTGTGTTAAAAGATGAATTGGTCGGTGATGGGAGCTCTTTATCTGGTTCGGCTATGAAGTATTCATAGGATTCTTGTCGCATGTCCTTGATATTTTCTGGCTTCCTAAAGTGTGAAATTCCCATTTGGAGTTGAGAATTTCATACACTGGTGAAAGGTCTAGAGGAATGTTTTCATTGCATTGATCCATGGTGTTCCCAAGATAACATTGTAGATTGCTGGTCGGTCGACGACAACAAACTTAACAATTTTGGTTGTTCTTCCAACATATACAAGCAATTTGATTATTCCGATCGTTGTGGTTTTATCGCCGAAGAAGGCGATAAGGAGTTTTTCCGATGGTTTCATCATGTAGTCCCTCATTACCATCCTCAACATGGTCTCTTTGAAAATAAGATCGACCGAGCTTTCAGTGGTGATCAAAACCTTAGTTACTTCGCAGTCGCCTATTTGCAATTCGACAACAAGAGAGTCATTATGCGGCTTGTCAAGGCCTTCTTCATCTTCCTCAGTAAAATGTCATCTCATTGCCGACCTTCAGCTCGTCGTTGGCAATCCTTTTCCATTGCTTATATGTGTTTGCTCTTCGTCCATGTGATATTATCGAGCGCACCGAATCGTTGCCAGCTATGAGCCCACCCATGATCATGTTAATACGTTTGCAAAGTCCCACATCAAAAATATGAGAAGAAACCCCACCTCTTCAGCACCTATATAAGAACAAGCACCCATTTTTCTCAAATCATCACCTCCTCATATTTACTACAAAAGTTTATAAGTAGTTTTTAGTTTTTTTTTTTTTTAGTTTTTTGGTAGTTTATAGGGATTCTAGATCTCTAGCTTTGGGATTGTCCGAGCTAGAATCCAAAACCCTAAACTGCAAGTTTATTTTAATTATTTGTTTTATGCAATCTTTTTTTATGGTTTCCATCTGGAAATCCGAGTAGTTATCTTGTTAGGGCTTTAGGGGAATTTTCGATAGGGCTAGTCAAGGGTAAGGCTCTTATGGCCGATTTATAGAATTAGGGTTCGTAATTTATACAGTTTTTATTATTATTTTCTCATCTTTAATGCATAAATAGAGACTAATCACCTTCAAGCTGATCATAGGACCGATAGATCTACATAAGTATTGTAGATATTAGCCGGGACTAGGATAATCAAGTATATGTGATGTAAGCTGCGATACTTGACTCACTGTGAATGTGGATGAACTAGATATTAATGCATTATTTTCCTCGCGACTAGCTGCGCGAGTTGACTGGTCGAGTTGAAGAGATTAGGTTTTTAATGCTATGAGAATAGGTCAAGCATAATTCTGTGTATAATCCTAAGTAGATGTCGAACCCATGATCCCTTGAGAAATCCATGAAGACCCAAAGCTTTGTTTTTATTGCTTACAAACCGTTATTTACCTTCATTTGCATCCTTAATTATTTTCTTGACATTTCCCTATGGATTCGATCACTTAATATACTACATGCGACTTATGTGCACTTGTAGTTGGTTTTATGGGTAAAACTTGGTACACATCAAGTTTTTGTCGCCATTGCCAGGGATTTTATTTGTAGCTTTAGATTTCTTGATTTAATTTCCATTTCCTTGACTTTATGTTCTTTTGAGTCTTTTATTTTCTTTACGACATCTCTTTTTATTCTCTTTTTCATAAGTTTCAGGTGCATGAAAACAAGAAAACACCTTCTGAAATCGTTAATCTTGTTCAAGAGATCGATAGATACGAGAGAACTCCGAAGGCTTAAAATAAAACTTAGGATGGACGAATCGATCAACCTCCCTGAAGGACACAACAACCGTGAAGCTATTCACAACAATGAACAAGAGGCAGCTGGAGCTGCAAACCAACCACCACTGCTCGACGCTGAAGGTAACCCTATTCTTCCTCAAAATGAGAATATTTGTTTACATGTTGAACAAAACTTAAGAAAAAACAATGCCGATGCTCGCCCACAACCGAGAAGACAAGCCCGAACCATAACTGATTTCGATATCCCATATCAACATTTCAAAAATCGATCAGCCATTCAAGTTCCTATACCTCATAGGAACGACTATGAGATCAAACCGAAGATCATAAACTTGGTCAAACAATACCAATTTCATGGTCACTCAACGGAGCACCCGATGGAGTACATCAAACTTTTCGAAGAACTTTGCAGTACCACTCGCACCAACCCAATTCTCCCAGATTACTTAAAATGTATGATGTTCCCTTTCTCATTTACTGATAAATCTCTTTGATAGTTGAATATATGCCTGCTGGATATATTACTTTTTGGAAAGAATGCAAATCTGCATTTCTAAATCATTTCTATTCGAAGTCTAGATCGAACTTGTTGAGAAACAAGATTCAAAGCTTTAAGAAAGGTCCCGATGAATCTTTTTATGAAGCATGGGAGCAATTCAAAGATTATGAACGTGATTGTCCCCACCATGGCTTTTTTGGTCCTAGTTTGTTAGACACCTTCAGAGGGGTATACAATCTAAATTCCAATTTCCCTAGACAATGCGAGTAATGGTGATTTCACCACGAAAATTGTTGCTCAAAGACGTTCTCTTATCGAGAATATTTCCACTTTTAATAGCAATAATTTTCCCGATTTTGATAGAACTGAACGATCTAATAGTCCTGAAAGGAAAGAAATCAAGAAACTTAAACAAATGATGGCCAAGCTGCTAGCTCTATAAGTACTTATGATTATATATTGTTCTGGATTGGAGTATGCTGAGGATACAAAACTATGACGATTACTAAGTGTATTGTAATACCCTGTTTCACAAAAAATGGTCAACGGACAACAGAAATATCAACATGGGCATTTTGGTAATTTCCAAGACTTGAGGGGCATTTTGGTAATTTTACCAAAATACAAGATGGAAGAAAAGATGGTCCAAATGATTCTATTTTTAATTAAAGAAATCATTTAGAAGACAAAAGTGGAGAAAACAGATTTTTAAATGAGTTTTACGGACTATAGGGATTGGAAACTGATAGAACCAATAAAACTTGTAAAATTCGGTAAGGGAGCTACGGAAGTCCGATTGAAATGAAACGAGTTGATAAATGCTTCTAAAAGAATTTAGTATTTTAAAAAGAAGCATGGATGATTTATTTAAGAGGCTAAGGGATTATGGAGAATTAAACGCGGAATTGGCTATAATGAACCATGCGGATTGGATCGGAGTTGGATCGATTGAGGCTTAGTGGATCCAATGTATGGGAGCAGAAGTGACCCTGACTTGCCAAGAGTCGCCTTTCTCTTCACCCCTGGCACCACCTCTCACTCTCTTGGGTTCAAAGAACAATTTTTTTGTTCATGCATGGCTTGGGTCTAATCATCATTCACTCTCTCATTCACTCACCTCACTAAAAAACCATCAAACAATTCTCTCTAGCTTCTCTCCCCTCTCACCCACGAGCCCCTCTCTATCTCACCCCACATTCATCACCAAAAATCATGAACATTCATCCTCCCTTGAAGATCTTCAAAGGATGTTCATGAGTTCTTGAATACTTGGGTTGCAAGTTACTCAAATATCACCAAAACCAAGCCAGATCTTCCTAAGCCACTCACATATTTGGGATCCCCAGCCTCTCCTCATCATTCGCCACCGGTTAGGCTCGCCGCCACCGCCGGACTTTGCTGGAGCCGCCGCCGGAGATCTCCACCATGTCTCATCCACTGCTCAGCCTCTTTTCTTCTCCTTAGCCGGTTAATCGTCTCATCAGATTCACCTCTCACCGGTGATAGCCTCAGTCGCCGGAATCTTCCACCGGAGAGCCTCCTTTCCGCCGGTCAAAGCCGGTTCACTGCCATCAACGTTTGAGAAGTGCCTGCCGTGAGCACATCTCCCTCCTGCCATCTTCCTCTCGCCGGTTCTCTCACCGACAACCACCTCACTGGAGCAGTCTTCACCGGAGGAAGCCTTCCTCACCTACGGTCAACGCCGATCCTCAGACGGTTCTGTTGTAGGAGGTTAGTCTTGGTTTGGTTCCGGTTCAGCCTTGGTTCTAGCCGGTTTAGATTTGGTCAACCCGGTTTAATGAAGTCAACGGTCAACACAAAGTCAACGCTTTGTCAACGGTTCGGTTCTAGCTCGAAGATTGCACTTGGATCGGTTTAGTGGTTCAGGAAGGTTCGGGTTTAGCAACAACTCGGTCTTAAGAGTTCATAGTCCGTCACACTGTCATCCGTCTCACCCATTACACTGTGAGTTGGTTATTGCATTTAGGTAGCGCATGTAAACCAGGAATCCCTAAACCGTAGCTTTAGGTTTGCATGCATGTGATTCATTGGTTAATTGATTAGTATCGGTTAAATGATTGAATTAGCTAGGATTTATATGCATGCTAGATAGTTAATCGTTAATGCTCGTTAATTCGTTGATTGAATATTGTCTGATGCATTCATATAGATTGACATGTTAGGATGTATTTGCATATATACGATATTATGAACGTAATTAAATGAATTTTCATACGGGAAATTAAGACATATTTAAAATATAATTAAAAGACATAACGAACCTTAGACTATAATAACGGGGTGGGTTACTAGATAATAAACTGGTTATCGGGTTAAATGAATTAAATTTAATAACAATGAGATGTGAGGAGATTAGTAAGTTTACTAATCATAAACAGACAAATCAAAGAGTTTATAAAACAATTTTAGGAAAGATAAATTAAAAAGGTATTAATTGGTAATGAGCCGTCTATATGGTTAGCAATCCGCTAATCCCAAGGTAGCAGACTAAATGATTTAAAATACGAAAATGAAGTAAAGGTGTGTTGTTCGTTTGATGTTGCGTAATTGTGTGCAGGCTTGTTTGTTGGACTACCCGGTGTTGGGCCGGATAGTTCATTGTTTGTTATGTTTTGTCTATTCTGGTGTTGGGCCGGATAGACATGTTGTGTGATACTTACCTCGGTCATGGGACCTGGTAAGTTTGTTAGTTACCTAATCCGGTATATAATCATATAAGGTTTGTGGTGGTGGTGGTTGAATAAGACTTGCGGGATAGGTAGGGTTTGTGTTATTTATTTTTGACGTTGTCGGACTTGCTTGCTGTGTAGAATCCTAGGGAGTCTGCTTGATTTATTTTGTTCTTAGGACTCTAGGATGCGTTAGATCCCACAAGTAGAATGAAAGCGTTCTGGTACTTCCGACCCGATTGGATCCTCGGGTAGTTGCCTGATCAGTTCACGTGCCTTCGGCTGGTAATTCTGGTTATAGTGTTAACCTACTAAGTGACGCCGGTTGGTTTGTGGTCTGGATAATACGGGGTAATGTCGTAGGGCTTGACTGCATGGAAGCTTAGGCTATCTAGGGGTAGCCAGAGTATAGAGAATAGTGTCCTAGGTCGTAGGACTTCCTGTTTACATCTAGGAGTCGTGGGTATTTTTAGTTACCATGTCGGTAGCTAAGTGTTCCTGTGGAAGTTACCGAGTTCACATAGTTGGCCCAGTGGTGTTAGAGTAGTTTCGCGCTAGATAGATCGAGTCTGATCGAGATCATGTGCCGCATTGGTCTCGATCTCTGTGCTTTCTTTCTTTGTTAAATAATGCTTGTGTGTTGTGGATCTCATCACGTCATGGTGGCACGTGATCGGCTATTCATTCCTTTTGATTGTTATTTTGCGTTATAGGGTGGGATTTTCTTTGGTAGATTCTAGAAACCTTTAGTGGGGACCAACTCGCTAGGTGTTCTTAGATCGCTTGTTAGACTCTTTTTGTTGTTTTCAGGTTTGGCTTAGCTCGACGGACGTGAGAGGTCCTTGGTGTAGTCTCAGGATAGCTTTTGGGCTGCGGTTGATTAGATTTATTTGTTTGGGTTTATTTCGGTTCGGGTTTAATGGCGCCTGTTTATTTTCTGATTATTTTGGAATTAGATTTAAATAGGCTAAAATAATTTAAAAGACTTAAAACACTTAGAAATGAAATCGCTACCCTGATAGGTGGTTTAGTCCGAACAGACACAACTCTTAAAAGTAATACTGGTTGAAAAGCATTGTATTGTGGAAGCGAGGTAAACGGGGTGAAGGACGGTTTGGTGCGAGCTATTGTCTCAAACTGGACTGTCTCTGGCTTCGTATTGTGACAAATCTTTCTCGTTTGGCCTGCTCGGGTTCGATCGGTCATGTTCTTGTTTTTTTGTTGACCGGTCAGCTTGATGGTCAGCAGATAATGATATAGGGGCGTTACAAAAGGTGGTATCAAAGCCATGTTCGTCATGGGTTCGAAACGTTATTAGGATTGTACTGAAAATTTTGTGTTTTTGGTTACAGACCCGCAGCAGCGTGCCCCAGGAGGGTTTGTGATTAGGACATCAAGTCATCATCAACCAAGGAGAATGGAGAGGACATAAATCAACCAACTAAGATCCTTGGAGAGAAGCAGTTTGAGCCCACCAGAGACATAGGTGCATGTCTTAGAGCATATCTACCCAACCAGGAAGAATTAAGCAACAAATCAACCTGTTCCAGAAACTTAACTCATCAAGGAATCATCAAGAAGTGGAAGTGTTTCAAAAGCTTTCTAGATGAAGAAGATATTCAAGTTACAAATCAGCATATTTCCAAGGAGCTTGCTGGAGACCAACTGCCACTTATTGGAGAGTTCAGATCAGACCAGGATGAATCAAGTTGTAAACCAACTTGTTTTGGAAACCTTACTCAACAGAGGTTCAGAGAGAATTGGATTCGATTCAAAATGAATTATGGTTTAAAATTTATTCAACTTCTAAACCAGGGGATGATACACTTGCCTTATTTGGAAGCTTACTGATTTAATCAATTGCAAACAAGACTTTGGCGACCAGGAGAGGATACAAACCAAAACTACAGTGCTTTGGGACTTAACTTACTGTATCTAGATGACCTCCTATGCACCATACCTCACCAAATCATTCAGATCAACAAGGAGCCACACTTGCCTTTTTTGGACCCATCTAGCATTCAAGTGCAACAGCTCTTTCCAGATCAAGAGAGCCACGGTTTGAATGATTTATTTGGCAATAAGGAAGTTCCAAAGATCCTCACCTTTCCCTTAAAGCCATCAAGATACAACGGCATCATCATTTCCCTTTCATTCAGCCATTCCTACAATCACTCCAACGGCTAGTTTTTGAGTAAAAGAGATTTTGTTTCTTTCTTTAGGTTTCTGAATCAATGTACATGAGCACTATATAAGCTCATCACCATCCTCATTTGTAGATCACGCTTTCAGTCATAAAAATACAAGAGTATTGTTTTTTCTTTCAAAGAAATCTGTCTTTGAATCTGTTCTTTGTTCTTTAGGAGTTAAGTTGTGAGAAGCACTTAGTTTCTAGTGAATTTCGTGGTTAAGCTTGTTTGTGTGATTCAAACAACTTATTCACTCACTGATTGAGAGAGTCAATCCCATCTATTCATCCCATTATTTAGCTTGTTCTGAGAGAGTTATAAAACCAGCAGAATCAAGCTCCATCTCATTCCACATCAATCCATCAATTGGCCAAGTTGAGAGAGTTACACAACCAGCAACTTGTCTCCATCTCTATCCATTGCAAGTCTCTGATTTTTGAGGCTACATCATCTGGTATCAGAGCCGAAAGGCTCCTAACAGGTGTTATCTATCCTTTAATTTTGTTTTCATTGCATCTCATATTGAAAAAGCCATAAAAACTGTCCTGCTTTGTTATTCATATTAGTTCATATCTTTTTGTTTCAATTGCTTGCATACTTAAAACGAAAAACCCATAAGAAAGTCTTTGTTTTGTTTATCTCTTTAGTTTCAATCTGTTTTCATTCATATATTCGTTTTTCATCACCCAAAACCCATAAAAATCGTACCTGTTTTGTTTCTGTTCTTCTTTTGTTTTGTTTTCATAAACCAGAAAAAAAGGAAGAAGAAGAAGATTTTAGCCAGTTTGATTTGATCTCAAAAGTTTTCATTTTGGAAAAGTGTTATTTCCTTTCTTTGATCTTGCAATTCGAATTTCAAAAGAAAACAAGAGACTCCTCTTAAAAGTTTAGATATCACAGCCATTTAGTTCCCATTTTTAAAGCAAAAACGTTTTGGAATTTTATACAAAAGGAAAGTTGCATAAATTCTTGTTTTTCTATTATTTTGCAATCATTTTTGGACTTGATACATACTGATTTCGTGGGAACACATTCATACATATATTTTAACTTGATTTTCAGGTACAAAACAATGGAAGAAGAAGAAAATTGGGAGCAAGAAGAACCATTTTTGTCCGAAGAAGAAGATGCATATGGAGAGGACCAATGGTCTGATACTAATTATGAGGAAGATCCAAATGATGAAAATCCTGAACCAGAACCACCAGATCATTACCAAGACAACACAAGCCTAAATGATTGGTCTGGAGAAGAATCAGAGGAAGGTTTTGAAGAAGAGTATGATCATGAAGCATACTCAGAAGATAGATTCAATGGAGAGTGATGAGGACATCGACTCAAGCGTTGACTCAAGCGTTGACTCAAGCGTAGAGATACGTCGAGAAGACCTAGAAGAAGTACCTGCTGCTCAAGACGTGACCACCATGAGAGATCCTCTGAGGACAAGATCAGGAACTAGAAGACTTAGAGCACTGTTCAACACATCCATTCAAAGTCTCCTGGCTCAAGATTATCAAGTGGAGCGTCTAGAGGCCCAAACGAAGACAATTGAAGACTCAATGATGATCTTCTCAATTCAGCCCACTTAGGCCCATTCATGGACGACCACACGCGCTCAATAAGGTATGGTTTCAATTCATATATTGTGTTTGTTCATTTTGCAGGTCCAAGTCTTATATTAGTTGTCTGAGTCAGAGTCTGTATTAGTAGTTAAGTGAGTCAAGTTTCCCTGTATTACTTTAAAGTCGGACCATAGGATATTTTATTTAGTAGCCGTTGTAATTAGGTTTTATGCCCTAGAAGGCAACAGCTGCACGATCCCCTTTATAAGGATCCTTAGCAGCCGTGTATCATTTACCAAGTATCAATACAATAACGCAGTTCTTCTTCTTTGAGAGAAAACACCTTTCGAATTCTAAGCTTTCTTGTGAGTCATATCAAGCGACCTTAGATTCAGTCTTATCACAAGATCCTTCATCTCTTGTGTGGCGACAATCAATCCACCTTCTACCCATTCAATCATCTCACGTTCATTCTAAGGAGTCTAGAGACCCGAGGATTGAATCCATCTTACCACAACATCACCCACGATCTAGAATAGAGAGACCTCAGTCCCTGTTCTACGTCAAACACGCTTCCATCTTGCATCATCTGGTATCAGAGCCGAAAGGTTCCTAGATCAGGTGTATTTATCCCTTTTCCTTTCGGTTTCTTTGCAATCTAGTTTATAGCTTTCGATTTTTACTTTCAAAAAAAAAAAACCATAAAAAGTCTTTTGTTTCATCTAGTTTCATTGTTGATCTACATCCTTGAATCAAGTTAGGAATCGCTTCTTTGTGCTTGAGCCAATAAGCGAATTCTCTTGTCAATCTTAGGGTTTTAGAATCAAAGCTTTCCTTTTCTTGCACTCGTTTTCAACTTTCAAAAAAAAAAAAGTTTGCTTCGTGTTCTTGTTTTAGTTCTTCATTTTTGCATTCAAAAAAAAAAAAAGATTTACGAAGAAGAAGAAGTGTGCTCTTTTGATCCGATTTTCCCATTTGAATTTTTGGTTCAAAGTGTTCATTTCCTTTTCCATATTTTAAGATTTTCTAGTTCCTATTTTTACTAAATCTCGTTTTCCAAAAAAAAAAAAGGAAGTTTTCCAAATCTTTTCAAATTTCTAAAGATCTCCTATATTTAATCAAATCGGTTTACAACTTTCCAAAATCCTTTTGTCAAAACCGAGCGTGATTTATTTTACTTGTAACCAAGCCTTCTCTTGTGTCAGTCCTTGACGCATCGATTGTATCACAAGTTATCATAGGTTTGCTTAGGATCTTTCTCCTTATTTTGTGCCTTTTGTTCCCTCGTCACTTGATCGCTTGCTCTAGTGTGTATAGGAACAGGAAACCAATGGCAGGAGACCACGTCGACCCTAATGCAGCTTTACTAGAAGCGCTACAAGCCATGAAGAACGACTTGTCGGCTCAGATCGGACGGATTGATCAAAGGGTTGGACGACTAGAACTTCCAAGGAATGATGAGCAGTCGGATGATGATGAGAGTGAGAATACTCTGAATGCAGGAGCAGGAGGGAGGAACCGAGATCATCAACATCACCGCCGTGATCGCCAACCACAACAAGAGGTAAACCGTAACTTTGCAAAATATTTGAAACTAACTGTGCCAACTTTTGCAGGTAGGGTTAATCCGGAAGCATACCTTGATTGGGAGAGGCGTATGGAGTACATCTTTGACTACTACGAGTACAATGACCAGAAGAAGATAGCTCTAGCTTCGGCTCAACTCACGGACCATGCCTTAACTTGGTGGGACAGAGAAGTCCAAGACCGTAGGCGAAACAACTTTGAGCGGATCACAACCTGGGCAGCCATGAAGTACAACTTCAGGAGGCGATTTGTGCCACCTCATTACCACAGAGATATGCAAAAGCAGTTCAGGCTTCTGTCACAGAAGAACAAGAGTGTTGAGGAATACTATGAAGAGTTTGAGCAACTCAAGAACCGGATGGCGTTGGATGAGAGCGAAGAAGTTCTCATGGGCCATTTCGTTGATGGACTCAATGACCGAATCGCCAGAAAGGTAGAACGTCAACCTTGTCATGATCTTAATGATTTATTGCATGCAGCCGTGCAGGCTGAACAAGGAATCAAGAGAAAGACAGCGGCAGCGAGTCGCTCAAGACCTAACTCATGGAGTGCACCGCAAGCTAAGAACCTTGACAAAGGCAAGACTGTTGCCTCAGGTTCCCAAGATAAGAGGTCAGCTTATGACGCTCCAAGGAACAACCGTACTGACTCAGGTAAGTCTTCAACCACTAATACAAGAGCGCGAGACATAACTTGTTTCAAGTGTCAGGGTAAAGGTCATTATGCACGAGATTGTCCAAATCAGCGAGTTATGATCCTAACACCTGATGGAGGATATGAGTCTCAAGATGAAGAGGAACACCTTGAAGCTGCGGATTCAGAAGAGGAAGTAGCATTTCCCGAGACAGGAGAGATGTTAGTTGTTTGCAGGGCATTGAGTGCCTTGAGTGACCCAGACACCATCCAGAGAGAAAACTTGTTTTTCACTCGATGTTCAGTTCAGAACAAGGTATGTAGTCTCATAATTGATGGTGGATCTTGTAATAATTCTGCTAGAAAGATTATGGTGGAAAAGCTAGGTTTGAAGACAACCCAACATCCGAGGCCATACCGCCTTAGATGGTTAGATTCAAGCACCGAGATCAGGATACATGAGCAAGTCCTGATTCAGTTCAAGATAGGGAAGTATGAGGATGAAGTTTTGTGCGATGTTGTCCCAATGCAAGTAGGTCATATGCTTCTAGGCCGACCATGGCAATTTGATAGAGAGGTCATACACAACGGACGCACCAAAACTCATTCCTTCACGCATGACAAGCGCAAATTCCAGCTTGCTCCTTTATCGCCTCAAGAGGTACATGAGATGCAATCCAAATTTGCTGCTGAGGCCAAGGTAAGTAAAACTAACCTTTACATCACGCCTAGTACTGTCTATAAGGCTTTAGAGCGAAAAGAAACGGTGCTACTAATGGTGTTTAGAGATGTGTTGATTACAGGTTCACAGGATAATGTGCTTGTACCAGAGATTGTATCACTGCTTGACAGATACAGAGATGTGTTCCCCGAAGAGATACCGGCTGGATTACCACCTATTATAGGAATAGAGCATCAGATTGATCTAGTTCCCGGTGTACCGTTGCCCAACCGTCCAGCTTACCGTATGAACCCAACAGAGACTAAGGAGTTGGAGAAGCAGATTCAAGACTTAATGGAGAAAGGTTACATTAGAGAGAGCTTGAGTCCGTGTGCTGTACCAGTTCTCTTAGTGCCAAAGAAAGATGGAACTTGGAGGATGTGTGTAGACTGCAGAGCAATCAACAACATCACCATAAAATATCGACATCCAATTCCAAGGTTAGATGATATGCTTGATGAACTATCTGGATCTAATGTGTTTTCAAAGATTGTTCTTAGGAGTGGATACCATCAAGTAAGAATGAAAGAAGGTGACGAATGGAAGACTGCTTTCAAGACTAAGCAGGGGCTCTATGAGTGGTTAGTCATGTCATTTGGTCTAACCAATGCACCCAGCACCTTCATGAGATTAATGAACCAGGTTCTAAGAGCTTACATCAGTAAATTTGTAGTAGTTTACTTTGATGATATATTGGTTTATAGCAAATCATTTGAGGATCACCAGAAGCATCTTGAGCTAGTCCTTGACACACTTCGAAAAGAAAGCCTATATGGTAATCTTAAGAAGTGCTCCTTTTGTACTAATGAAGTGGTTTTCTTAGGTTTTGTTGTCAGTTCCAAAGGCTTACAGGTTGATCAAGAGAAGATCAAAGCAATCCAAGAATGGCCGAGACCAAACAACATAGGACAAGTCAGGAGCTTCCACGGGTTGGCAAGCTTCTACCGGCGTTTTGTCAAAGATTTCAGTACTATAGCCGCCCCTCTCACTGCTGTGATCAAGAAGGACGTATCATTTCAGTGGGGATCAGCTCAAGAGAACGCGTTCAACAGACTCAAGGATCGCTTGACGCATGCACCAGTTTTGGTATTACCAGATTTTAACAAAACTTTTGAGGTTGAATGTGATGCTTCAGGCTTAGGTATTGGAGCCGTGCTAACTCAAGGAGGGCGTCCAGTAGCCTACTTCAGTGAGAAACTAAGTGGAGCCAGCTTGAACTACCCAACGTACGACAAGGAACTCTATGCGCTAGTGAGGTCGTTGGAGACATGGCAGCACTATCTTCTGTCCAAGGAGTTTGTCATACATACTGATCATGAGACTTTGAAGCATCTTAGAGGACAAACAACACTGAAGAGAAGACATGCTAAGTGGATGGAGTTTGTAGAAGCATTCCCATATGTGATAAAGTATAAGAAGGGCAAAGAGAATGTTGTGGCTGACGCACTCTCAAGGCGACACATGCTGATCACAACTTTGGAGGCTAAGGTCTTAGGGTTTGAACACCTTAAGGATGCATATAAGGATGATCCAGACTTCGGTTCAGTCTACCAAGATTGTACCACTGCCCCAACAGGTTCCTTCTACTTACATAATGGTTATTTGTTTAGGGAAAAACGTTTGTGTGTTCCACAGGGTTCTATGCGAGACTTGTTGATCAAGGAAGCACATGGTGGTGGACTCATGGGACATTTTGGAGTGGATAAGACTCTGAGCGTTTTGGTAGAACACTTCTTTTGGCCTCACCTCAAGAAGGATGTGGAACGATTCTGTTCTAAGTGTGTCACTTGCCTCAAAGCCAAATCCAGGTCACATCCACATGGTTTATATATGCCACTTCCTATTCCTAGTATGCCTTGGGTTGATATATCAATGGACTTTGTCTTAGGCTTACCCAAAATCCGAGGAAAGGATTCTATTTTTGTTGTAGTGGACAGGTTCTCAAAGATGGCACATTTCATTCCCTGTGCCAAGACTAATGATGCCACTCAAACTGCTGAGTTATTCTTTAAAGAAGTAGTACGCTTACATGGGATCCCGAGAACTATTGTTTCTGACCGAGACACGAAGTTTCTGAGTCACTTCTGGAGAGTTCTTTGGAGGAAGCTAGGAACCAAGCTACTCTTCTCAACAACTTGTCATCCACAAACAGATGGACAAACTGAGGTTGTAAACAGAACTCTATCTACTCTCTTAAGAGCCACGGTTGGTAAGAACTTACGTAATTGGTTAGATTGTATTCCATATGTTGAGTTTGCTTATAATCATGCTAACCATTCAACTACTAAGTTGTCACCTTTTGAGATTGTCTATGGATTTCAGCCAGAAACCCCTTTAGATCTTGTTCCTTTGCCGCCATTAGATGTTACTAATCAGGATGGAGAGTCCAAGGCTGAGATGATCAAGAAGCTGCATCAGAAGGTGAAGACCAACATAGAGGAAAAGACGGCCAAGTACAAGAAGGCTGCTGACAAAGGGAGAAAGGAGCTCATTTTCAATCCAGGAGATTGGGTGTGGGTTCACATGCGTACAGAGAGGTTCCCAAATCAGAGGAAGTCCAAACTAGCACCAAGGGGAGCTGGGCCATTCCGAGTGTTGGAGAGAGTCAACAACAATGCCTACAAGCTGGATCTGCCAGGTGAGTTGACCATTTCACCAGTGTTCAATGTTGCTGACTTGCTTCCTTATAATGCAGATGATGGAATTCTGAGGTCAGAATCTTCTCAAGAGGGAGGGAATGATGAGGACATCGACTCAAACGTTGACTCAAGCGTTGACTCAAGCGTAGAGATACGTCGAGAAGACCTAGAAGAAGTACCTGCTGCTCAAGACGTGACCACCATGAGAGATCCTCCGAGGAAAAGATCAGGAACTAGAAGATTTAGAGCACTGTTCAACACATCCACTCAAAGTCTCCTGGCTCAAGATTATCAAGTGGAGCGTCTAGAGGCCCAAACGAAGACAATTGAAGACTCAATGATGATATTCTCAATTCAGCCCACTTAGGCCCATTCATGGACGACCACACGCGCTCAATAAGGTATGGTTTCAATTCATATATTGTGTTTGTTCATTTTGCAAGCCCAAGTCTTATATTAGTTGTCTGAGTCAGAGTCTGTATTAGTAGTTAAGTGAGTCAAGTTTCCCTGTATTACTTTAAAGTCGAACCATAGGTTTTTTTTTTTAGTAGCCGTTGTAATTAGGTTTTCTGCCCTAGAAGGCAACAGCTGCACGATCCCCTTTATAAGGATCCTTAGCAGCCGTGTATCATTTACCAAGTATCAATACAATAACGCAGTTCTTCTTCTTTGAGAGAAAACACCTTTCGAATTCTAAGCTTTCTTGTGAGTCATATCAAGCGACCTTAGATTCAGTCTTATCACAAGATCCTTCATCTCTTGTGTGGCGACAATCAATCCACCTTCTACCCATTCAATCATCTCACGTTCATTCTAAGGAGTCTAGAGACCCGAGGATTGAATCCATCTTACCACAACATCACCCACGATCTAGAATAGAGAGACCTCAGTCCCTGTTCTACGTCAAACACGCTTCCATCTTGCATCAGAGAGGCAGAGACTGAAGAAGAATCAGAACCATGGGGACATCAAACAGATGAAGAGATTGAATCAGAAGAAGAACTAGAACCATGGGAGAAACAAGATAATGAAGAGTTTGGATCAGAAGAAGAAACAGAATCATGGGAGCATCAAGCCGATGAAAACATTCATTATCAGCAAGAAGAAACCACTAAGGATATATGGGAGAATAACACCACTTCTGAAACTTATCAGGAAGATGAAGAATGGCAGGAGGAAGAAGAAAACTCAGAGTATAATCCCATGAATGAAGATGAACTACAACAAGGCTATGACTCCACAAGTGAGCATGAAGAAGAGGAGACCAAGCAAGAGTCATACCACATATGTTTCTCAGGACATGGTGAAGGACCAGAAGCATATCTAAGGTGGGAAAGAGACTTGGAGGATTGGTTTCAATCAAACCAGATTCCAGAAGAGGAGAAGACATCATATGCTGAAGAAACTCTTACCAAGGATGCCTTTATGTATTGGGATCAAGATGCCAATATAAGGCTTGAGTATGATGTACCAAAATGCTCTTGGGAAGAAATGAAGGAGCTATTATACCAAGAGTTCGTGGACGAAGCTGAGAACAACCAGAAGTACTATGTGCAAGTTCATTCAAATCCAGAACCGAGAAGATGGATTCTAGCAAGCAGACCAAGTCCAAGAGCTAAGCCAAAGAGGATTCACTGTCCTAAGCCAAAGAAGTTCATTCCCAACATCTTTAAGGAGAGAACTAAGCCTGCAACACAAGGAAAGAAGGTTCAAACAGAATCAGTTCATCAAACCATGAAGCACCAACAAAGCTCTACATCATTTTCTAAACCACAAAGGAAAAGAGAGCAATGTAAGTCTTCTGAAATTTTAAAATCAGCTAGCAAAATTTGTTATAGGTGTCATAAGAAAGGTCATTATGCTGTAGCTTGTCCAACTAGAACAATAGACAGTTCCCAATCACTAGAACTAAAACCGGATTCATCTAGTGATAGTCTAGCTCAATCAAGTTCTGAAATGTCTATTCCTAGTATGATACACTTGTCTTTGCCAAAGGATTTTGATACAGGACACACTAAGGAGCAAAGGGATCATGAAGCCGACAAACACATTGAGGAGCAATGTTCTGAAGTAGCCACACTCCAACCATACCAAGACAAAGAGCTTGAACAAACAGCCCTCAAAAACTGTGTGATGAACAATTCTCGTCCAACATCATCTGACTTAGTTACAAAAGTCACCAATCTCAAGTCAGAGATGTTACCAAACCCCACACTTGGTACTCTAGTAAGTGAAACATCTGAGCTTGTTCAATATTGGAATTTAATCTTAACTGGTCATAGTTTCAAATACTCTGTTTTTAATGATCCAAGTTCAAGTATGATACACTTTTTCTTTCCCATAAGTGTCAAGGAAGAAGCAGGTACCAAAGGAGTTTACAAAGAATGGACAGAAACCATAACTAGTCAGACCTTAGCTCTGAAGCAAAGGGAGAAATCAGTGAGGCATGAAGAAGAACAACAAGTTATCACCAACAACATCTTCATTCAAAGAAAGCCACCAGACAAAACACCAGCCACAGAGCTACAGAGAAAAACATAGGAGTGATCCTATCATTCCTGCTCAAAGGAGATCCACCAGATGTGCCAATCATCATCAAACCGCAACTATACCAAGGTAAGGTTCTAAACTCCCAAAACAGAATGAAAGCTAACTTGCTTTCTCTTGGTGCAGAATGTATAGTTTCGAGGTCGAAACTTCTTCAAGAGGGAGAGTATTATGAGGACATCAAGTCATCATCAACCAAGGAGCATGGAGAGGACATAAATCAACCAACTAAGATCCTTGGAGAGAAGCAGTTTGAGCCCACCAGAGACATAGGTGCATGTCTTAGAGCATATCTACCCAACCAGGAAGAATTAAGCAACAAATCAACCTGTTCCAGAAACTTAACTCATCAAGGAATCATCAAGAAGTGGAAGTGTTTCAAAAGCTTTCTAGATGAAGAAGATATACAAGTTACAAATCAGCATATTTCCAAGGAGCTCGCTGGAGACCAACTGCCACTTATTGGAGAGTTCAGATCAGACCAGGATGAATCAAGTTGTAAACCAACTTGTTTTGGAAACCTTACTCAACAGAGGTTCAGAGAGAATTGGATTCGATTCAAAAGGAATTATGGTTTAAAAGTTATTCAACTTCTAAACCAGGGGATGCTACACTTGCCTTATTTGGAAGCTTACTGGTTTAATCAATTGCAAACAAGACTTTGGCGACCAGGAGAGGATACAAACCAAAACTACAATGCTTTGGGACTTAACTTACTGTATCTAGATGACCTCCTATGCACCATACCTCACCAAATCATTCAGATCAACAAGGAGTCACACTTGCCTTTTTTGGACCCATCTAGCATTCAAGTGCAACAGCTCTTTCCAGATCAAGAGAGCCACGGTTTGAATGATTTATTTGGCAATAAGGAAGTTCCAAAGATCCTCACCTTTCCCTTAAAGCCATCAAGATACAAAGGGATCATCATTTCCCTTTCATTCAGCCATTCCTACAATCACTCCAACGGCTAGTTTTTGAGTAAAAGAGATTTTGTTTCTTTCTTTAGGTTTCTGAATCAATGTACATGAGCACTATATAAGCTCATCACCATCCTCATTTGTAGATCACGCTTTCAGTCATAAAAATACAAGAGTATTGTTTTTTTCTTTCAAAGAAATCTGTCTTTGAATCTGTTCTTTGTTCTTTAGGAGTTAAGTTGTGAGAAACACTTAGTTTCTAGTGAATTTCGTGGTTAAGCTTGTTTGTGTGATTCAAACAACTTATTCACTCACTGATTGAGAGAGTCAATCCCATCTATTCATCCCATTATTTAGCTTGTTCTGAGAGAGTTATAAAACCAGCAGAATCAAGCTCCATCTCATTCCACATCAATCCATCAATTGGCCAAGTTGAGAGAGTTACACAACCAGCAACTTGTCTCCATCTCTATCCATTGCATGACTTGATGTCCTCATCAGTTTGGTGTGGCTGGTATGGTTAGGCATCGACAACATGGGCAACCATGAGTTAGCTGGATCCAGTCCGGTTCGTTCAGGGCAGCATGCCTTACTATCAGCACAAGGTTCGCGTTCCTCCAACCGAGCCCTAGTTCCACTTCGTGTGTGTTGGTGCAACTGCAGCGGTGCTCGCCGCCTCGTCTCCTCCATCTCTGCTCCCTGTAGCTCTCAGGGACGACACGGATTCCGATGACCCTTATGTCGGATATATGGCTATGTATTGGGTAGCGGACTGCCGTTACTGTCTCTTCCACCCCTGCAGAAGGAACCTCTTCCCGAGGTACCTGCCATACTGGAGCTGTACAGTCCAAGCAACTTCTGACTGGACTCACTGCGGGACTTCGATCTCCCTATGGAGCCCATTGATCCGTCTCAGTACCGCAATTGTTAGGATAAGCTGGCCGAGCAGACCGGCCGACTCGCGGATGTTCTGAAGCAGCATCTTGTTGCTCAACAGCAGCCACTTCCTCGGGCTGTCTCATCTGCACCACTGTCTTCGGAGCAGTCTCAATATTCACCTTTCCATGCCTGCAGAGCTACCGGGTTCCATTTTTATTGGTGCCCACTTCCGACCGACCTGCGCTACCGCAAGTTGTACCAGCTGGTGCCGGCATCGGTCACTCTTGTTTGTGGCCACGACGGGCATCTCACGCCTATCTGCTCGATCGCCAACCCTCTTCCTAGTGCAGCGCCCACGCCAGCACCATCCACCCACGCCTCACACCCACACCATCCCTCTGGCACACCTGCCAGTGGATACTTCCACGAGCCGTACTGCCGCCTTTGCTGGGCATACCGGTCTTGTTGGAGGTTCTAGGTTTCGATATTAGAGTAGGCAAAGGTAAGTATGGCTCTAACTCATTTTTGATTGTATATAGATCAACTTATTATTCGTCACTAATGATCTCAGATATGTAGCGTCGCTTGATTTTGTTTTTGGGGATGATGGGGCATCTGCTTGTAGTACACTTCGACTAAATTATGTACTAAAAACTCTGATGTATGGATATCGATGTTTGGTGTATGTAGTGGATGCGGAGTATTTCGATTTATCGTTTGAGTAAAAAAATAATTTTATGGCATGCATGTGATGGTTTGTGAATGCAATACAATTACGATGTGAAAATAAATGATGATCAGAACAAGCAATCACTCACCAGGACCCATGAGGTGACCGCATTGACATGTCCTTGAGGATGAGCCGATCGGTTGATTGATCGATTGATTGATTGCTTGTGGCACGATGTTTCTTGATTTTTGAATATTTGGTTGCGTGTTTGGTTGATGCATTGCTTGTTCGTTAGGTTGCTAGGTTTTCATTTTGATCGCTGAACCTGGTTGATCGTTAGGGTGTGAGCTTATTTTGTTTAGTATAAATGCATTGTGTTGGTTTAATAGAACTGCTAGCTTTGCATTCATTTAATCGTTGGAATGGTAGTATTGCATCATTGGAATGGTGGTATTGCATTTGCGTGATCATTAGGTTGATAGAAATGCATCGCTTGATCGTTAAGCTTGTAGTGTTGCAGTTATTTGATCGCTAGGTTGTTAAAAAGGCATATGTTTGATCGTTAGGTTGTTAGATCGCAAGTGAGAAATCGTTAAGTTGGCAGACTTGTCTTTTTTGGATCAACAGATTAATCATTTGTTAAAATTGATAGTGGTACAGTAAGCCTTCCTACATTAGTAGATCTATTATGGAGCTTATCTTGCGAGGAAGCAGATTTATAAGATATATTTATTTAGCCATGTGTGACCACTGGGTACGTGACTGAATACCAATATCTCTATAAGGAAGTGAAATCAAGAGTGATTTAGAAAGTTTAACCACTCCACTGTACATGTTGTTAAATTATGGTACAGGATGTGATAGACGATATGAGGCGAACACGAGACCGAACCCCGAACCCAGACAAGAGAAGTTCAAGCAAGCAGTGAAACCATTTGACCCGAGCCGAAAGAAAGAGTGTGGGTATCAGTGGCAGTTGGATTCAAGCAGGCACTCGAGTATGATGAGTTAGCAAAGAGATTTGGGAAGGGCATCAGTGTCAGTGTTGAATCAGTTCAAAGTTACCAGAGGAAAGAGAAGTTTCAGAATCCGTGAAGCGTGAAGTTTATTGATAAAGAAAGTTCGAGGTGTGTATGAGTATGGCGGTTCAGTTGGATGGAAGAAAAATACATTGATAGAATGTCGATGGAAAACAGTGAGCACTGGAGGCAAAGCAAGTATCATGAATGGAGGACGTGTCAGTGTTGTGCAATTCGGGGAAGTCAAAGCAAAGTGAGGAAGTCAGGAGTGTGGGTTCAAGAGGTCATCAGTTGGCGCAGATGGAATCAAAACCCGAGTTGAACAGTTTAGTCATGATCAGAGGTTTTGAGAATCAGGATTGAAGTCAGTGAAGTAGTAACTAGGGGAACCGGAAGTGATCGAGAGTCAAGCCATTCATTATGGGGAGTTCAAGATGTCAGTATTTTGGATTTGTGCAAGACCGTGTTTCGGAAATCAGTTGCGGCGTTGAGAGTACAGTTTAAGTTGGTTTAGAGTTTAAGCATCAGAGCAGTTGGAATAGTTTCAGGGTGGCGACTTACATGGTCCGTTTCGATTCGAAGTTTGTCAGTAATGGAGAATCCAGGAACCGAATTCCTGTAAGTGGGGAATAATGTATTACCCTATTTAACAAAAAATGGGTCTACATGCAGCAGAAAAGTCAAAAGGGGCATTTTGGTAATTTCCAAGACTTGAGGGACATTTTGGTAATTTTATCAAAATGCGAGACGGAAGCAAATATAGGCCAAATGATTTTTTTTTAAAATAAAAAATCATTTAGAATACAGAAAGTGGAGAAAACGGATTTTAAATGCGTTTTACGGACTATCGGGATAGAAAACGGTAGAATCGATAAAACTTGTATAATTCGGTACGGGAGCTACGGAAGTGCGATTGAAATAAAAAGAGTTCCTAAATGTTTTTTAAAGAATCTAGTATTTTAAAAAGAAGATTGGAGGATTTTTTCACAGGCTACGGGATTATGGACAATTAAACGCGGAATTGGCTATAACGAACCGTGCGGATTGGATCGGAGTTTGGATCGATCAAGGCTTGGTGGTTCCAATGTATGGGAGCAGAAGTGACCCTTACTTTCCAAGTGTCACCTTTCTCTTCTCCCCTGGCGCCACCTCTCACTCTCTTGTGTTCAAAGAACATATTTTTTGTTGATGCATGGCTTGGGTCTAATCATCATTCACTCACCTCACCCAAAAACCATCAAACAATTCTCTCTAGCTTCTCTCCTCTCTCACCCATGAGCCCCCCTCCATCTCCCTCCATATTCATCACCAAATATCATGAACATTCATCCTTACTTGAAGATCTTCAAAGGATGTTCATGAGTTCTTGAATATTTGGGTTGCAAGTTACTCAAATATCACCAAAACCAAGCCTGATCTTCATAAGCCACTCACATATTTGGGATCCCCAGCCACTCCTCATCATTCCCCACCGGTTAGGCTCGCTGTGAGCTCATGTCCCTCCTGCCATCTTCCTTTTGTCGGTTCTCTCACCGTCGACCACCTCATCGGAGCAGTCTTCACTGGAGGAAGCCTTCCTTAGCTACAGTCAACGACGATTCTCAACCGGTTATGTTGGAGTTGGTTAGTCTTGGTTTGGTTCCGGTTCAGCCTTGGTTCAAGCCAGGTACCGTCAGTCCTGCGCAAGATTTATCTCGGCTTCAAGCCAAATCCCTTCGCTAGATGTTGCTGATCATTCCGAAGAGCACGTTCCTCTTTGCTTTGAGGGCGATATATCGCGGCCGAGGTAACCGAAAGAACACAAAGAAATGAAAGGAGAAAGAGGCAGATCCTTCTTATGTTCCTGATAATGACTTATGCGTTTTCCCGACTTGGTCTAAAAAACTCCTTCTTATGTTGCCGAAGTTGTTCATTGATTGATGTGTGAGGTTCCAAATTACCTTTACACAACTTAATATTGCCAGCATAATGAACGTGACCGGCCTACTGGAGCTAAGCACGGTTCTCGGAATTCCGCTGACGATCGACCTCTTTGAATGCTTCAGCCAGCTGAATATCGTTAAGGCGAAGCTGGCATGATTGGCAGAGGAAGTATTTATTTGACAAAATTGACAAATTTTTGTTTCCTGATCCAACAGCTTTGGTCTTCAACGAATGGAATCTCTCCGTTGGTAGTTACTCAGTCGGCTGATTATTATTTCATCTTTTCTATCTTTTCTTGTAAATGTTGTTTTTCTCTGTTTAAGCTAGTCTCAACCCGAAGCGACTTAACAAGGAAAATAATTGGACGATGTCGGCACTAAGGTTTCTTCTGCTGCTCCAAATGTTTCTTCCACGAGACCTTCTGAGACGCCGATCCTGCATGTTGGGGAGAGGAAACGGCCTTCGGAGCACGAGTGTCATTCTGAGAGCTCGGGGTCGGGCAAACGTTTTAGAGCTGGCGAATCCGGGTCGGACTGGAAAAACATGTCCTTCAAGTTCTAGGGCGAGAAGTTGATTTAGAGTACTTCGTTCGATTTCTCCCGCCTTACCCGGTGAACCAACTCTACAAGCCGGAAGTGTACCGGTCAATTTCTCAGTACCTCGTCAACGTAATTATTTCTTTCTTCCATGTATTTTAATTTTGATGTCCTTGCTCTCGTTCAAACAGCTGCTTTTTATACATTTGACCTCAATGATGAAGTCATATGTCTTTGACGTGAATCGGAAAATATCGAGTCAAGGTGCCGAGGTCAAGGAGGAGCTTGCAAAAAGGAGGAGGGATTTGGAAGCATATCTCCTTTCCGTTGTGCTCTCGGGCAAATCTGAAGGGTTAGATTTCTTCTCTCTCGGGCAAAGTCGAAGAAGAAGAACTTCGAAGACATGAGAGATGCGTAGAATGCCTCGGAAAAGACGATCTTCGAGATGCTGAATGCTCGTTGTGCTTTGACGAATAAGTAGGAGTAACGTCTTCGAGAACTAAAGGAGGCATTTATTGTGAAGGAAGCTGAAAGTGATGCTTACATGCACTTGAGCCAGTACACTGGGACCTCTGAGAGCCTCCGGTCGCTCATGGAAAGCAAGGGAATACTTATTCTTGACGATGTCCTTGATGAACTCGAGGAGAAGAGGAAGAAGTGGGATGAAGAGATCGATCAGATCAATGTTTCAGAGATCAGCGATTGCTTTTTTCGTGGTCTTGCCTGTGCCAGATAAATCGCATGATTGCAATCCTCTTTCTCTATACCCTTTCGGTCTCAGTCCCTGGTGCCGTCACTTGATGGTGATATCTCGTTCGACGAGTTCGGCAGCAATGTTGCGACGATATCGAAGGATATCACTGGGGGTGCTGAAGAGTCCTCTAGAGGCTTCTCAAGTTGCGGCAACGGAAACTTCTTAGTTATTCCCGATATTCTCCCTTCTTCGGTCTCGACAATTCCTCCAACGAAGTCCGCTCAAGATCCTCCTCCAATGGCTTAGGCCTTTATCTCTTCTTTTTCTCATTATTTTTGTAAGACTTTGTTTGGGGTGGTGAAATCCCATCTTTTTGTAAGTCTTATTTGGGACGAGGTCCTCCTTTTTTGAATATCAGAATGGTTTCCGTTTTGCTCATAATTAGTTGATCGTTTTTGCGGGATTTCCATCGCAAAATGACTTAGGGGTTTTTACTGCGTCTTGTCGTGTAGGAGCGAAACCACTTCGCCTTAGAATGGAATTCACCTTAAGGTTAACAAATCTTACAAGTTAGTTGTGATAGCTCATCGAAGACTTTGAGAGTTTCTATGGATGGGCGGGAGTTCGTAACTTTGTCCATCAAGCGAAGGTTTAGACCTTTTTTGCGAGCAAATGCTCGATCTTGTCACGAGTGAAAACTCATTTTAGACTTATGAGCAAAGTATCATGGCGACTAAGTCGATTGATGACACATTTTGATCTATAACTCTTTGAAGGATTCATCGATAAAGACTTTAGTCCTTATCTGAGAATGATAATTTAGTGCAATAGCTCGACTCATAATTGTACCTTGAAAAAAGTTAGTTTTATTACGCAGGTGAAGACTCGGTTTTGATTCGTCGAGCGAGGCTCTGAGTCTGTTTTTGTATCCATAACTCGGGATCAGCTATGCGAGACATGTCTGCTTATGTAGTCCGTCTGAGTTTTGGAGTGGGGGCGATTCCCGACTTTTTCCTTAGGCCGATGCGATTTGGATTAGAATCTTCATCGCATGGTAAAGGTGAATATTCTTGCACGTCGATGTGCGGATTTGATTCAGCCGAGCATCTGGCCAGGATGCCACCGAAGTTGAGACAAAAGTTTAAAATAAAAGTTGTTTTTATTTATTTACAGCTGGACTCCAGGAAGAGTTGCCTACGTACCTCGGAAATGAGGATCAAGCCATTCATAGTTCATATTACATAGGGTAATAGTTTTTTTGGCGAAAGTCGTAAAAAGAACTCGGCTGTAATGCTTTGCCGTTGCGAGCTTAAGTCTGGTCATGCCGAGGTTCATTCACATTCGTTGCGTTTCCACTACCTTCAGGAGTTTTCCGTATTGCGGGTATGATCTTTTTCTTTCCCTTCGACTAGGAGGGGTGGCAAAGCTTTGGTTCGGTGGTGAAACATAGCCTCGAAGTAGTCTGATCCCCTCTGAGTGTATGGATTCCGTTTGGATTTGGAAACTTCACACATTGATGGTATGTCGACACGACGGCATTCATGGCGTGGTGCCAAGGCGTTCCTTGAATGGGGTTATAGATAGCTGGTCTGTCAAAGATGACGAACTTTTGAATAGTTGCCATCCCGCCGACGTAGATCAGAAGCTTGACTATGACGATCGTCATGGTCTGATCGCCGTCGAATCCGATAAGTGGTTGCACATTTGGCTTGACCTGCAAGTTCTTTAATTCCGTTTTTTCAAGTGCCTCTTTGAAAATGACGTCGACCGAGCTTCTTTATCGACAAGTACGCGGGAGACCTCGTAGTCTCTGAATAGAATGTAACCTACCAAGGGATCTTTTTGTCGTCTTCCCCGATTGTCACGGGTTCGGTGAACGACAGGGGTGATCCTTCTTCGATGAGAAGAGGATTGTGCGTGGATGCCGTAGCCTTTTGTCTGTACTCCTTCATCGATTGAACTGAGTCCGAGCATAGCTTCAAACCGCCCATGATCATATTGACTCTTCGGCGAGGTTGTGGTGCTGCTCTGCCATCATCATCTTCATCTCCAGCTCGCCTATTAGGTTCCATTTCTAGAGGACGATCTTCCGGCCATGTTTCTTGTTTTTGAGGTTGGTGAAGGAGTGGTGGCTGCACGCGCTGCCCTTGCCGATGCTGCCGCTATTTCTACGCGCCTGGCGAGGGCTGTTGTTGCGCTGTCTTGAGTTGTTCCTCCTATTGTGGATGCGGCCGGGGCGCTTAGGTTTCCCATTAGTGTCGCGTTGACATGTGATCCTGATTTTGTCGTATTATCGCGGGCTCCATCACCTTGCGGGGGCGAGTTAGATTGGATCTGCTCTCCTCCACCTCTTGTATTGCCAACGTTGGTGATGTTGCATGCGTTTCTTGTTCCTCCAGTCTCCTGCGATGAGGGTGGTGTTTCCATCATTGCCGATATTCCTTTTGACTGTTTTGCTCATAATTACTTGATCGTTTTTGCGGGATTTCCATTGTAAAATGACTTAGGGGTTTTTTTACCGAGTTTTTTCGTGTAGGAGCGAAAACACTTCTCCTTAGAATGAAATTCACCTAAGGTTAACAAATCTTATAAGTTAGTGCTTGGCGAATAATGCTTTTGATCGAGTTAGTGAAAACTCAAATTCGCTTATGATCGGAGGTTCCGTTTTTGTCACCTTAACTCATATGTGGTGAGTGAAGACTCCAAGAGTTTCTATGGATGGGCGGGAGTTCGTAACATCGTCCATCAAGTGAAGGTTTAGACTTGTTTTACGAGCAAATGCTTGATGTTTTCACGAGTGAAAACTCGTTTTAGACTTTTGAGCGAAGGCTCGTGGCGACTAAGTCGATTGTTGACTCTTTTTGTCCTATAACCCTTTGAAGGATACAACTATAAAGACTTTAGTCCTTATCTGAGAATGATAATTTAGTGCAATAGCTCGACTCATAATTGTACCTTGAAAAAAGTTTTAGTTTATTACGCGAGTGAAGACTCGGTTTTGATTCGTCGAGCGAGGCTCCAAGTCGGTTTTTGTATCCATAACTTGGGATCAGCTATGAGAGACATGTCTGCTTATGTAGTCCATCTGAGTTAGGGAGCGGGGGCGATTTCCGGCTTTTTCCTTATACCGATGCGATTTGGATTAGAATCTTCATCGCATGGTAAAGGTGAATATTCTTGCACGTCGATGTGCGGATTTGATTGAGCCGAGCATCTGGCCAGGATGCCGCCAAAGTTGAGACAAGAGTTTAAAACAAAAGTTGCTTTTATTGATTTACAGTGGGACTCCGGGAAGAGTTGCCTACGTACCTCGGAAATGAGGATCAAGCCGTTCATAGTTCATATTACATAGGGTAATAGTTTTTAGGCGAATGTCGTAAAAAGAACTCGGCTGTAATGCTTTACCGGTGCGAGCTTAGGTGTGGTCATGCCGAGGTTCATTAACTTTGGTTGCATTTCAACTACCTTCAGGAGTTTTCCGTATACGGGCGGGCCTGGTATGATCATTTTCTTTCCCTTCGGCTCGGAGGGGTGACAGATTCCGTTTGGAGTTGGAAACTTCACACAATGATGATATGTCGACGCGAAGGCATTCATGGCATGGAGCCCATGCGTTCCTAGAATGGTGTTATAGATAGCCGGTCTGTCGAGGATGACGAACTTTGGCATAATTCCCATCCCGCCGACGTAGATCAGAAGCTTGACTATTCTGATCGTGATGGTCGGATCGCCGTCGAATCCGGTAAGTGGTTGTACATTCGGCTTGACCTGCAATTTCTCTAATTCCGCTTTTTCTAGTGCCTCTTTAAAAATAACGTCGACCGAGCTTCTTTATCGACCAGTACGCGGGAGATATCGCAGTCTCTGATATGAATGTAACCTACGAATGGATCGTTATGAGGCACGTCTACTCTGATTGTGTCGGCTTTGTATAACGACAAGGGTATGCCTTTTTCGATGAGAAGATGATTGTGCTTGGATGCCGTAGCCTTTTGACCGTACTCCTTGATCGATCGAATTGAGTCCGAGTATAGCTTTAAAACGCCCATGATCATATTGACTCTTCGGCGAGGTTGTGGTGCTGCTATGCCATCATCATCTTCATCTCGAGCTCACCTATTAGGCTCAGTTTCTAGGGGAAGATCTTCCGGCACCATTTTTGGTGTTGAGGTTGGTGATGCAGTCTTTGCTGCACGCACTGCCCTTGCTGATGCTGCCGCTTCTTCTGCGCGCCTGGCGATGGCTGTTGTTGCGCTATCTTGATTTGTTCCTCCTGTTGCGGATGCAACCGAGGCGATTTGGTTTCCCATTAGTGCTGCGTTGACCTGCGATCCTGGTTTTATCGTATTAGCGCGGGCTCCATCACCATACGGGAGAGAGTTAGATTGGATCCGCTCTCCTCCACCTCCTCTGTTGCCAGCGTTGGTGATTTTGCATGCGTTGCTTGTTCCTCCAGTCTCCTGCGATGAGAGTGGTGTTTCCGTCTTGCTGATATGCCCTTTGGTCGTATGAATATATTCAAAGTCTGCACAGACGACGCCAATTGTTGAATCCAAGATTCACAATGATCAATTCAATAAATTGATCGATTTAGAAGGAGTTGAATAATTCAGATAAATAACTTAAAGGGAATAACCGAATTACCGAAAATGTAGTCGTTTTATTAATCAGAGTTTTATATCAGGAGAATTAGAGTTTATTTCCTATCTTCTCTTTGATACGATAATGTTAATCCGAACAATATTAGATTTTCCTTCCTTTTCGGAGATTCGTCTTATCTTCTTTTTTTCCTTAAATGTGTTAATTTGACATTAAACATATTTCCCTTTTTGATGCAGGTCTGCAGGGACGATCGCCGGGCTTCCGGAATGGGCCGTCTTCTTTTTTATTGGGCTTGATATTCGATGGGTCGTTCTAGCTTTTGGGCTAGGCTAAACAGAGGTGCTAAAACCACATCCAACATAAGGGTTCTTCATTAATGTAGAGATAATAAATTATAGAGAGAGGATATATCGAGATAAGTTCATGCCAAGGCTCAGAGTTGTTTATCTTAACTTACTATATGATCTAAGATTTCGGTCTCCGCTTTTGTCCTTATGTCTTCATTCTTATTTTCTTTTACATTGTTGTAACCCAACCTACACATCCCAATCAAAGAATTCCCGAATACCTCGTTCCCACGTCACTCTCTCTACCCGACTAAGAACATCCTTTCTGAAGTCACTCTTTCACAATTGGCAACGGCAATGGGGATAGATTTTGCGAAGATTTTTAAATGCAAAAGCTAACCATGCAATGACAGAGTCAATGTAACACCCCCTTCCCGTTTTTTCGTTGACCGACAAGCTGACCGGACAACAATCAAACAAGAACATGACCATTCGAACCCGTGTAGTCATACAAAAAGGAGTTGTTAGGTTCGAAGTTGGAAATAGTTCAGCTGGAGTCAGAAATCCTAGTTGATCCATCTTCGTCCTCGGTTTATTTTCCTCGCTTCGATGGATAAGGCTTTGCAACTGGTATCGCGTCTCCGAGTTGTGTTCGACTAGACTAATCTAATATCAGAGTTACTAACATTGCGAATATGAAATGCTTAATAATATTTAATTAAAAGAAATATCTGATAAAGCTAAATTAAAAAAACAGTGCAGCCGACCTATAAAAAATTGATAAATACACTAAACAAAATACCACTTTACAAAGACATTGCAATCTACTCCGATTGACCTAACGTCCAGCTTCCACTAAGGCTTCCTGGGAAAACAAAAATGAGTTGGATAATCAATCTAAGATTTCTCAATGTAGGCTCCCAACTACAAAGGCTAAAATCCCACCCGACAAACCCAAAATAACGAGCAATAACAATCAACAACGAAAAAGCAAAACAAACATATTACGTGCTACCACCACGTAACGAGCTAAACACAACACACAACACCAACAAAAGAAATCGAGAACACTACAACACATACCGTGGATTAGACTCGATATAAACATTAAACCCTTTCTCAACACCATGGGCTCCTAACGCGAACTCGATAATCTTCCTCTGGAACACGTAGTGCCTACAACTAGAACATCCAGACTCCTAGACGTAAACACAAACTCCTACGAATAGGACACCGTTCTCTATCCATCAATACACGTTGACTCGGGCTATCCCGGCCCTAGATAGCCAAAGTTTCCATGAGAGTCGGTTCTAGGACATTATCCTATCACTACGAGCTCCACACCTACCGGCTTCACCCGCGTTGCTTAAGGCCAAACGTGAACCACTCTGCCCAAAGATACGTGAACTGACAGGGATCTCAAGGATCCAATCAGGAAGGAAGTACTGGAACGCCTCACACAAGACTCGCTGGGTCTAACACACCATAAGAAATCATAAAAATAACAAACCCTACGACTTGTATGAACCCTTCGTGGATTCATAAAGTCACTACGACCTGAAATCAGACTCAAAGAAACTCTATGATACATAATAAGACCGATAAGGTCAACCAACACAATAACGACCCAACAAAATACTCGTACACTATTCTGCAAGTTCTAACCACATCACCACTAAACTCAATACCAAACCCAAAACTCATCATGTCCTATGCGACCCCACCTGGAATATGAAACTACAACCTAACCTGCAAAACACCGGAATAGGTAACAAACACAACGATAAATTAACAGTTTACTCAACCAATAATCAATCAATCTCAATTTAAAAATAACTTTACTCAATTCAATTAATTAGATTTAATTACGTAGATTCAATTACTTTCTGATTAATTCTTAGCATATGTTCATTTACTTATATATTTTTTTTAATTTAATTATTCAATTCCATTTAGTTACTAAACCCAGTTCAATTATTTTCTAGCTTGGAGTTACTAATATACTAACTCCCTAATCCAATTACTTCTTAAACCCAAATTATTTTTTAAATTCTTTACTTAAGTCTATTAATTCCCTAATCCGATTTATTCAACTCAAGTTATTTCTATTTAATTCTAGTCCGGTTTAAAATGCGATTTCTATTTTATTCTAGTCCAATTATTTATTAATTCATTTTAAGTTCACTTAAATAGTTCTTATATACTTTAATATGTATGCATATATTTTCTAGTCACGCCATTCTTATGAACAATGCATTTACTAATCAATCAACAATCAATAAATCAAGCAATCATTTCTATCTACACAATCAACATACAATTTATCCATTTACCGAATTTAAACATGTAATGCATTTTATTAACCTATTCAATTTATTTAATTTCCCTTATTTAATCAAACTAAACAGCGTACTACCATACTTAATTTTTGGGTATGAATTACTACTACTCTATGATCATTAATTTTCGGGGTTTATATGTAAACTTGATCTACCCTAATGCACACGCAACAATCATAACCAATTTACAAAGATATGGAGGAAGGATGTGACCTGAAGACGGCTGAATAAAACCCCGAGTAGTTGATTGTTGACTAAGAGTTGACCCAAGATGTTGACCATTGACCCACAGTGTTGACCTGCATTGACCGCGTTGAATCCGGCAGTTTCTCCGGTTAATACTCCGACGATCCTCATGAAAGTGATAAAGGTGAACCGGCGAGAGGTTGGTGGTTTTCCGACGACGTCTCTGGCGAACTCAAGAAAATATTATGGCAAGAGTTTCGGGGACGACGAAAGAAAAATGGGAGATCCAGTGCGGATTTAGGCTAGTGTTTAGGGATTAATTAATATTTAGAAATTTTTAGTGCTAATTTGGAATTTTTAGGGATTTAATTAAGGAATTAATTGATTGCTTGGGAAGTAAGTAACTAATTAGTGGAAGAGGTGATGGTGGGTTACGATGGGAAGAGCAGTGGCTGATGGTATTGTTTGGTGAATGACCATGGCTCTCCATCTTATAGTTATAGCCACACCCTTGGTCCCCATGTAACATGTGGTGATGACACCTCTCCCTCTTAAGTGTCATCAGGCATGTTGCTACTGGCATGCAAAGTAACACAACATATCAAGTGTTCCTAGCAGCCTCTTATGTGTTACCAGCTCAGTTGTTTAGTCCGATAATTCTCGATATGTGATTTTTTATAATTCCCTATAAATTCACAAAAATCCGCAAACACCATTTTTATTTCCTTTAATCTCCAAAAATATTTTTTCCATAAATTTTAGGTCAGTCTCGTTGACACAAAATTGCTAAAATACTTTTTTCGTGGATTTTAACAGTTTATCGGTTATCTTTCCCGATAAACTATAATTTTCTTCTAAAAATCTGTCTTTAATATTTTTGTCTTCTAAACAATATTCAGAGTGTATTTGAGAATTATTTTTCCTCCGTTCACTTCCCGACTCCCATATTTTTGTAAATTTACAAAAATACCTTTTTCCATTGATCTCTTCGATCATGTGATTTTCCGCTGATGTTGATGTTGAGACGGGTTATCACATTCTCTCCTTCTTACATGAATTCGACCTTGAATTCTAATCTTACTAAACCCCATACTCTAAAACTGATCTTGTGGTCTCCTGACTGATCCTGCTTCTACAATACCCATGCTTCACCTTGAACCTCTTCACTTTGATCCCACTAATTTGCTCCTCTATTCTGATTCTGATACCCTGATCCCATAACTATGATGCTCCACTCCACAAAAACTTTTTCAACTATCCCACACCAAAATGATTTCTAAATTGCCAAAACATAATTGCTCAAACTAACACTAACGCCTTTGACCCTTCTCTTATAACCATATGAAATGCTTCACTTCACGCAACTCTGTGATGAACTGAAAAATCTGAACCAATGCTTTATTCTAACAATCCCACAAATCTTCTGTCTTTGGGGATTCGGTTTGGCCTTGAGTTCACTTTATGTGGTCACAATCATGTCCTGCACACACGCTTAACTTACTAAAACTAAGGTTAGACATTATAAACTCAGCTTATGTAACAACGTTACTTTTCCAATACACTTATTGGTAATTAGTCACACAACAATCAAACAAGAACATGCATGGCTAACTATCAATAGCCTATAGTTCCATATACGTGGTAAAAAAGTAAACTAACTAACAAATACCCAAAATCCAAATCTTACTCTTACTCAATACTCTTCCCTAACCAATTCTCAAATCGATTCCAAATACTACTGATAACCTACCATTCTTCCAATGCAATGTTAGTAAACCACCAATAAAATCTATTAACTTCCAATAATGCAACTCTTAATGTCACCAATGCAATTATATGATTTAAATTACTCTATCCCACGTACTAGAAATTTTGATCCCCATATTGCAAATTTCTAAGTGCCAACCAACCCAACTATATTTTCACAACTAATATCCAATCATAATATGCAATGCATGCGAAAACCACCATTCTAATTTCGAAGATAAGTTTACCGCTCTATCTACCTAGCACAAGGGCTAAAGTCTTGAAGGTTTGAGGGTAAAAATCTAATCTAGGGTTACTATCCACACCGCCTGCTTACTCGTTCTGGATGTACTCCTTCTGCTTATTGGACCAATGAGAATTGATTCAGCGTTGTAATCATCATTGGAGATTCGCCCCTTTTCTCTATGTCGTGCTTCGTCTCCTATGACTCCTCATTTGTTGTTTCTACCTCAGCTACTCTCCTATTAGATCCTGATTCGTGATGCTAGGCTCATGATCATCCTTTGCTTTCTTGATTCCTCGTTCCAACTTTGGTCATTGAATTCTACTTCCACCTCAATATTCTCCTTTTCTCATGGCTCCACTCGTCAATATCATGAATGCCTAATTCCCGCCGATGATATGTTTCCCGATCCTCTGCTTTCGCAACTCTCCATCAAAATTCACGGCGAGCCTCCACTCCAATCAAATGTTGTGACTGCACGAACAAAACATTAAAAATGTTCTACCAGATGGACGTGACCTGGTTCCCTAAATGCCTTTGCGACTCTTTTGACTCGATAAAACATTAAAAATTAAGATCTGAAAGCATAGACGTAAGCATGCTCTGATACCACCTTTGTAACACCCCTTCCCGTTTTTCCGCTAATTGACAAGTTGACCAGCCGACAATCAAACAAGAACATGACCGTTCAAACCCGTGCAGTCAAACAGAAAGGAGTTGTTATATTTGAAGTCGGAGGTAGTTCAGCCGGAGTAAGAAACCCTAGCCAATCCATCTCTGACCTCGGTTTGTTTTCCTCGCTTTGAGGGCTAAGGCTTTGCAACCCATACCACTTCTGCAAGTTGTGGTTGACCGTACTAGTCTAATACTAGATCTACTCACATTAGTTAAAAGAAATATATGATACATCTAAATGAAAACAAAAGAGCGGCCGACTTATAAAAATTGAATAAATACACTAAAAAACCACTTTCCAAGGCTTCATTCTACTCTGGTTGACCTAAGGATCATCTTCCACTACTCGGTCTTCCACTACCCAGTCTCCTATTAAGGCTTCCAGCAAAACAAAAAAGTTGGATGATCAATATAAGATCGCAAAGTCAGTTGGCTCCCAACTACAAAGGCTAAAACCCCACCCGAAAAACCCAAAATAACAAAAAATAACAATCAAGAACAGAAAAAAACACAAACTGATTACTTGCTACCACCACGTAACGGGCTAAACACAACACACAACACCAATAAAGAAATCGAGAACATTGCAGCATAAGTCCTTGATTAGACTCGGTCTAAATATTAAACAAAAATCTAATGGTTTCTTAACACTCTGGGCCCCTAACCCGAACTCAGTAATCTCCCTTAAGAACACCTAGATGTGTACAATTAGAACATCTAGACTCTTAGATGTAAAGATAAAGTCATACAAATAGGACACCAGTTTTTGTCCATAGCTACGTAATGACTCGGGCTATCCCTAGATTGCCAAAATTTCCATGAGGCTAGGCCCTAGGACATGCCCCTTTACTTCGAGCCCCACACCTACCGGCGTCACCCGCATAGGTTAAAGGCCAATGAGAACCACTACCAGAGGATATCTAAACTGATCGGGATCGCCCGAAGATCCTATCGGGAAGGAAGTATCTGAACGCCTCACACAAGAATCGCGGGATATAAGGCACCCTAATAAATCTTAACAATAAAAACGCTATGACTTGTATGAACCCTACATGGATTCATAAAGTCACTACGACATGCAATCAGACTCACTTAGACACTATGACTCAACACAAGACCGATAAGGTCAACCAACACAATAACCACCCAAAAACACATGTAACATATCCCGCAAGTCCTAACCACATCACCATTAAACTCACTACCAAACCAAAAACTATCCCATCCTATCCGGTCCCACCAAAAATAGGTAACCACAACCTAACCGAACCAACACCGAAATAGGTAAAACACTACAACACAAGGATAAATCAACAGTTTACTCAACCAATAATCAATCAACCTCAATTTTAAAATAACTCTACCCAATTCAACTACTCATATTCAATTACTTAGATTCAATTACTTCCAAATTAATTCTTAGCTTAGATTCATTTACTTAAATTATTAGTTTTAATTCAGTTATTCAATTATTCAATTCTATTTAATTATCTAATCCTAGTTCAATTACTCGCTAGCTTAGAGTTAGTAAACATACTAACTCCCTAGCCCAGTTAATTTTTAAATCCAAATTATTTTTTTAAATTCTTTACATAAGTCTATTAATTCCCTAATCCGATTTATTCAACTCAAGTTATTTATATTTAATCCTAGTCAGATTTAAGATGCAATGTCTATTTTATCCTAGTCCAATTATTTATCTTAACGCCATTCTTATGATCAATGCATTTACTAATCAAACAACAATCAATCAATCAAACAATCATTTCTATCTACGCAATCAACATACCATTTACCCATTTACCAAACTTAAACATGTAATGCATCTTATTAACCTATTGAATTTATTTAATTTCTCTTATTTAATCAAACTAAAATACGTACTATCATATTTAATTTTCGGGTGTGAATTACTACTATATGATCATTAATTTTCGGGGTCTATATGTAGACTTGATCGACCCTAATGCACACGCAACAATCATAACCAACTTACAATGATATAAAGGAACGATGTGACCCGGAGACGGCTGAATAGAACCCCGAGTAGTTGACTGTTGACCAAGAGTTGACCCGAGACGTTGACCGTTATCCCGCAGCATTGACCTGCATTGACCGTGTTGAATCCGGAAGTTTCTCTGGTTAATACTCCAACGATCTTCCTGGAAATGATAAAGGTGAACCGACGAGAGGTTGGCGGCGACGTCTCTGGCGAACTCCATAAAATATTATGGCGAGAGTTTCGGCGACGACGAAAGACAGAGGGAAGATCCGGTGAGAGTTTAGGCTAGTGTTTAGGACTTAATTAATGTTTAGGAATTTTTAGTGATAATTTAAATTTTTTAGAGAATTAATTAAGGAATTAATGGATTGTTTGGGAAGTAAGTAACTAATTAGTGGGAGAGATGGTAGTGGGTTACCATGGGAAGAGCAGTGGGCTGATGGTGTTGTTTAGTGAATGACCATGGCTCTCCATCTTATAGCCACACCCTTGGTCCCCATGCAACATGTGGTGATGACACCTCTCCCTCTTAAGTGTCATCATGCATGTTGCTACTGGCATGCAAAATAACACAACATATCACATGTGTCTCTTGGATAATTTTACAGCAATGACTCATGTCAAGTGTTCCTAGCAGTCTCTCATGTGTTATCACTTCAATTATTTAGTCCGATAATTCTCGAACTATGATTTTTTATAATCTCTATAAATTCACAAAAATCTGCAAACGCCATTTTTATTTTTCTTAACCTCCAAAAATATTTTTTCCATAAATTTTAGCTCTATCATGACTCCTCTTGACTTAAAAAGGCTAAAATACTCATCTCGTGGATTTTAATTGTTTATCGTTTATCTTTCACGATAAACTCTACTTTTCTTCTAAAAATCTGTCTTATAATTTTTTGTCATCTAAACATATTCAGAGTGTATTTGAGAATTATTTTTCCTCTGTTCACTTCCCGACTCCCTTATTTCAGTAAAATTACAAAATACCCTTTTCCATTAATTTCTTCGATCATGTGATTTTCCGCCGAGACGGGTTATCACATTCTCCCTTTTTTACATGAAATCGACCTTGAATTCTAATCTTACTAAAACCCCATACTCTGAAACTGATCTTGCGTCTCCTAACTGATCCTGCTTCCACAATACCCATGCTTCACGTTGACCTCTTCACTTTGATCCCACTAATTCGCTCTACTATTCTGATTCTGATTCCCTAATCCCATAACTATGATGCTCCACTCCACAAAAACGTTTCCAACTATCCTACACCAAAAATGATCTCTAAATCGCCAAAAGCTAATTGCTCAAACTAACACCTCTGACCCTTCTCTTGTAACCATATGAAATGCTTCACTTCACCCAACTATGTGATGAACTGGAAAATCTGAACCAATGCCTTTTTCTGACAACCCCAAAAATCTTCTGTCTTCGGGGATTCGGTTTTGTCTCGAGTTCACTTTCTGCGGTCACAATCACGTCCTGCACACACGCTTAACTTACTAAAACTAAGGTTAGACATTATCAAATCAGCTCATGTACCAACGTTAATTTTCCTCTACACTTATTGGTAATTAGTCACACAACAATCAAACAAGAACATTTATGGCTAACTATCAGTAGCCTATAGTTCCATATACGTGGTACAAAAGTAAACTAACTAACAAATACCCAAAATCCAAATATTACTCTTATCCAATACTCTTCCCTAACCAATTCTCAAATCGATTCCAAATACTATCGATAACCTACCATTCTTCCAATGCAATGTTAGTAAACCACCAATATAAACTATTAACTTCCGATAATGCAACTCCTAATGCCATCAATGCAATTATATGATTTAATTTACTCTATCGCACGTACTAGAAAATTTGATCCCCATATTGCAAATTTCTAAGTACCAACCAAACCAACTATATTTTCACAACTAATATCCAATCATAATATGCACTTCATGCGAAAACCACCATTCAAACTTCGAAGATAAGTTTACCGCTCTACTTACCTAGGAAAGGGGCTAAAAATCTAATCTAGGGTTACTATCCACATCGCTTGCTTACTCGTTCTGGATGAAGTCCTTTTGTTTACTGGATCAATGAGAATTGATTCAGGGTTGTAATCATCGTTGGAGATTCGCCCCTTTCCTCTATGTCGTGCTTCAGCTCCTATGACTCCTCATTTGTTGTTTCTACCTCAGCTACTCTGCTATTAGATCCTGCTTCGCGATGCTAGGCTCGTGATCCTCCTTTTCTTTCTCGATTCCTCGATCCAACTGTGGTCATTGAATTCTACTTCCACCTCAATATTCTCCTTTGCTCATGGCTCCACTCGTCAATATCTTGAATGCCTAATTCCCGCCGATGATATGTTTCTGGATCCTTTGCTTTTGCAACTCTCAATCAAAATTCACGGCGAGCCTCCACTCCGATCAAATGTTGTGACTGCACGAAAAAACATAAAAATGTTCTACCAGCTGGACGTGACCTGGTTCCCTAAATGCCTTTGCGACTCTTTTGACTCGATAAAACATTAAAAAAATTAAGATCTGAAAGCATAGACGTAACCATGCTCTGATACCACCTTTGTAACACTCCTTCCCGTTTTTCCGCTAATTGACAAGTTGACCAGCCGACAATCAAACAAGAACATGACCGTTCAAACCCGTGCAGTCAAACGGAAAGGAGTTGTTATGTTTGAAGTCGGAGGTAGTTCAGACAGAGTCAGAAACCCTAGCTAATCCATCTCTGACCTCGGTTTGTTTTCCTCGCTGTGAGGGCTAAGGCTTTGCAACCCATACCACTTCTGCAAGTTGTGGTTGACCGTACTAGTCTAATACTATATCTACTCACATTGCGAATATAAAATTCTTAATTTTATTTAGTTAAAAGAAGTATATGATACATCTAAATGAAAACAAAAGAGCGGCCGACATATAAAAATTGAATAAATACACTAAAAAATACCACTTTACAAGGCTTCATTCTACTCCGGTTGACCTAATGACCAGCTTCCACTACTCGGTCTTCCACTACCCGGTCTCCCAATAAGGCTTCCAGCAAAACAAAACAGTTGGATAAGCAATATAAGATCGTTCAGTCAGTTGGCTCCCAACTACAAAGGCTAAGACCCCACCCGAGAAACCAAAAATAACAAGAAATATCAATCAAAAATAGAAAAGAAACACAAACTGATTCCATGCTACCACCACGTAACGGGCTAAACACAACACACAACACCAACAAAGTAAATCGAGAACATTCCGGCACATGCCCTTGATTAGACTCTGTCTAAATACTAAACAAAAATCTAATTGTTTCTTAACGCACTAGGCCCCTAACCCAAACTCGGTAATCTCCCTCTAGATAGCCAAAGTTTTCATGAGGCTAGGCCCTAAGACATGCCCCTTTACTCCGAGCGCCACGCCTACCGGCGTCACCCGCATAGGTTAAAGGCCAACAAGAACCACTACCTGAGGATATCTAAACTGATCGGATGTCCCAAGGATCCTATCGGGAAGGAACTATCTGAACGCCTCACACAAGAATCGCGGGATCTAACGCACCCTAAGAAATCTTAACAATAAAAAACTCTATGACTTCTATGAACCCTACGTGGATTCATAAAGGCACTACGACATGCAATAAGACTCACTGAGACTCTATGACTCATCATAAAACCGATAAGGTCAACCAACACAATAACCACCCAAAAAATACATGTAACCTATCCCGCAAGTCCTAACCACATCACCATTAAACTCAGTACCAAACCCAAAACTATCCCATCCTATTCGGCCCACCTGAAATAGGTAACCACAACCTTACCGGACCAACACCGAAATAGGTAAAACACTACAACACAAGGATAAATCAACAGTTTACCCAACCAATAATCAATCAACCTCAATTTTAAAATAACTCTACTCAATTCAATTTCTCATATTCAATTACTTAGATTCAATTACTTCCAGATTAATTCTTAGCTTAGGTTCATTTACCTAAATTATTAGTTTAAATTCAATTATTCAATTCTATTTAATTATCTAATCCCAATTCATTTATTCGCTAGCTTAGAGTTAGTAAACATACTAACTCCCTAGCCAGTTAATTCTTAAATCCAAATTATTATTTAAAATTTTATTTATGTCTATTAATATCTTAATCCGATTTATTCACTCAAGCCATTTTTAGTTAATCCTATTCCGGTTTAACATGCAATTTATATTTTATCCTAGTCCAATGATTTAACTTAACTCATTTTAAGTTCCTATATATTGTTCTTATGTACTTTAATAATTATGCATATATTCCGTACTCACCATTCTATATGATGAGTTCATATACTAACCAATCAACAATCAATTAGTTCTATATACACAATCAATATGCCATTTACCGAATTTAAACGTGCAATGCATCTTATCAGCCTATCCAGTTTATTTAATTACCGCTTACTTAATCAACCTAAACCGTGTACCACCATATTAAATTTCCAGGTATGAATTCCTACGACTCTATGATTATTAATTTTTGGGGTCTATATGCAAACTCGATCTACCCTAATGCATACGTAACAATCATAACCAACTCACAATGATACTGGGGACGGATGTGACCCGGAGGTGGCTGAACGGAACCCCAAGACCCGAAATTTCAAACCTCGACAAACCTTGATCCACTGATTCAAAGACTGTTGACCCGAGCAGTTGATTACTATTAAAACTTGACCTGACGCATTTTTCCGTTGACCCACATAGTTGAAATTTTGCTGACCTACCAACGTTGACCAACGATGGCCGGCGTTGACGGTCTATGACCCGTTGACTCCAGCGGTTTCTCCAGTCAATCCTCCGATGATCGGCGAGTGATGAAGGTGAACCGGCGACAGATGAAGGTGAACTGGAGAAAGGTTGGTTGTTTTCCGACGACGTCTCTGAAAAATATTCCGGCGAGAGTTCTGGCGATGGCGGAAGACGGAAGGGAGGTTCGGCGAGGGTTTAGGCTACTGTTGAGGGTTTAGTTAATGTTTAGGGACTTTTAATTATATTTAGGAATTTTTAGTGGTAATTAGGAATTTTTAGGGATTTAATTAAGGGATTAATGGATTGTTTGGGAAGTAAATTATTACTTAGTGGGAGACATTGTTGTGGGTTAGGATGGGAAGAGGAGAGAGGAGTGGGTGATGGTGTGGTTTAGTGAATGACCATTGCTTTCCCTTTTAAAGCCACACCTTTGGTCTTCATATAACATGAGGTGATGACATCTCTCATCCTCCCAGCCTCTCATTTGTGTCTCTTAAAGAATTTACAGTAATGATACATGCCAAGTGTTCCTCCCAGCCTCTCATGTCTCGTCACCTCAGGTCTTTAGCCTGATAATTCCCAACCCACCCATGATTCTCGATAAATCCAATAAATTTATAAGATCCTATTTTTCTTCTAAAATTTTTTCTTTACTATTTTTATCTTCGAAATAATTCTCAGAGGGTATTTGAGAATTATTTTCCCATCTATTCGCTTCCCGACTCCCTTATTTCTTCAAAATTTACGAAAATATTTTTGTCGATTGTTTTGATCAAGTGATTTTTCGTCGATGTTAATGTTGAGATGGGTTATCACTGTCAATGTTGATGGCGGCGATCAAATATCTTATGCAACCGCCGGTCACTACCGTGACCTCCTTAATTGCGCCGATACAGGACGTGACAGCCGGTCCAATCTCCAAAACCCCGAAAACATCATCGCCCACAACTTACACATCCAACCTTTTCATGACAGGTTCGCCCCTACCGAATATGGCCTCCCAATGCTACTTCTTAGACTGATCGGAATAAAGAACAAAATAGCAAAAGAAACCAGCGTAAGGTTCAACGAACCAGGCACATCACAAACTACCTACGGAGAGCGAATTAATAATATGCAAACCATGAGGGTGTGGCCTCCAAGGTACCCATACGTCGAATCAACTGTTTTCTAGACCCGTAATGACATCCAACCAATCTTATGCTGCTCACCCATGTATATTTTCTCCTGACGGAAATCAGGAGAATTTTTCACAACTCAATACCAGACAAAACAATCGGGACATCGCCATCAGAGTATTGCAAAATACGATATGTGACATAACCTCCAAAGTCCATCAGACCATCAGCTCGGCCCAGAGATTGTTCGCGTCCTGGAGGAAGCACAAAACATCCTTTTATGGCCCATATAATCGACTTCCTCAATTCGACATCTAGGAAATATAAAATTCCAAACATACGTGGGAAACTTGGACCCATGCAAGTGCATGATGGTATTCAGCATAGCTATGGGAAGGGCCCATTTCCCGCCAGAGGAGCGAGATGCTGGTTACTGCCAACTATTCGTCGAGAATCTGAGCGGTCCGACGCTTGCATGGTTCTCTTGCCATGAAGATAATTCCATCAAATTTCCACTGCCTTCCTCAAACATTATTCAAAGTACATCAATGAAGGAGCCACCGAGGCTGACCTCTACTCTCTATCCCAAAGCCAAAAGGATTCTATGCGATAGTTCGTTGATCGATTTAAAGCCATTATATCTAAGGTAACATTCTTGGATTAAGAAATATATTATGGTATGAATCGGCGTTTCGCGACTATTTAAAACTTAACAAACCTCGGATATTGGAAGATGTCATGCATTGGTAAACAATGTTCATTAAAATGGAGGGAAAAAATGTGATCAAGGCAAAACAACATCTTCCCCCAAGGGCAAGCTCGACAAGAGAAAAAAAAACTCCGTGAGGAGTATAGCGAGCTGAGGCAAGGACCGAGGAAAAAAAATTGTATGCCATGTCAGCCATGTGCATTATACCACGCAGCCGTTAAATAAGTACACATGTGGCGAGGAAAATAAAAACACTGACTCGTTCTGCTAATATCAAATACAAACCGGCCACACAAACAAGGAATGCCACCACTTGCACAACTTCTCTGATTCAAAAGGGGAGAAATCAAGGCCTCAGTTTTGGTTAGAAATATGGGACCAAGAAGTAGAATGAATTATTATAACCCCCGACTCATTCTATAGATATTGACGACCCAAAGTTCCACAGTATGATAGTCGATACAATAAATGCTAATTACTGACCACGACTACCATACCTTTTGGTCAATGCTTAAGCTTTACAACTTGTTCCGTGACCTTGCGTTTTGTTAGTTCGAACTAATCTAATACCATGAACACAAGCTGAATCTTTAGTGAAAATATCTTATATATTAACTTTCAGAAAGTACAACATTACAAAAGTTTATTATACACGACCATGGCCAATCACCCAACAAAATTATATACATAGTTTTCACACACCGTTTTAGAACTGCCAACAAAACTACTACGGGTCCTAACGTTCCTCTATGATCCATTGAAAGCATGTCTTTGGTTACCGGCAATAAACATTAGTCATGAGTATTCTAGATATACTCAATGAATTTTGGGTATATATACAATCGTTAGTTCCCTTCCAAAGTGATGAGAACATCAATGTGACCGAGCCGGATCAGCCGATCATGACCGAGGCAGGCCGTACGATAAATGCAAGTGATGCTGATTCAATGCCAAGCTAATCCGATGCAAAACAGCCAAAGCCAGCCCGTGCCAGCAGTATTGATCAACCCGAGCCGTTCCCGGCCATGAAGAATGAAGCAAGGACAGCATTAGGCCACATGATGGCAATAGCAAGAGGAAACATCGCTATCATAGGTACCATATATTATAGCACGGACGAAAACGCTATAATAGATTCACGACCTATTATAGCCGAGGCAGAAATAGAAAATGGTAGTGATGCCCGGCTCCATTTTTCTTGTAGTGACGCCAACCAGCATTGATCATGTCAGGAGCTTCCACGGCTTGACTAGCTTCTACAAACGGTTTGTAAAATACTCCAGTACAGTTGCCGCACCACTCACGACCATGATAAAAAAGGATGTGGCATTCAAGTGGGGACCAGCTGAGGAGGAGGCATTTCAGATGCTTAAAGACTGTTTAACTAACGCTCTTGTTTTAACTTTCCCTAACTTTGACAAAAAATTTAAGATTGAATGTGATGCTTCAAGTTTAGGAATTGGAGCCGTGCTCACTGAAAGAGGCTGGCATGTGGCTTATTTCAATGAGAAAATCACTGGAGCTACTCTAAACTATCCTACCTACGATAAGGAGTTGTGTGCCTTGGTGAGATCTTTGGAGACGTGGCTGAATTATATTCTGGCCAAGGAATTCGTGATCCAGACATATCATGAGACGTTGAAGCAGCTCAGAGGATAGAAGGCACTCAAAAAGAGGCATGTTAGATGGCTGGAATTCGTGGAGACTTTCCCTTACATCATCAAATACAAGGAGGGAAAGATAACATAGTGGTCGACGCCCTGTCCAGAAGATATGCCTTGATCAACCCCATGGAGGCCAAAGTCATGGGATTCAAGCATATCAAGTAGAATTATGAAGATGACCCGAATTTTGGTGAGATCTTTCAGGAATGCAACAAAGGAGTTAAGGGACTATTCTACGTGCATGAAGGATTCCTGTTCAGTGAAACGGCAGTGGATTGCTGATGACGACATCAAGTCATCATCAACCAAGGAGCATGTAGAAGACATAAATCAACCCACCAATACTCTTGGGGAGAATCAGCTTGAGCATACCAGAGACATAAATGCATGCATTGGAGCATATCTTCCCAACCAGAAGAATTTAAACATAAAAGCAACCTATTCCAGAATCTCAGCTCATCAGGGAGTCTTGGAGAAGAGGAATTGATTCAAAAGATTTCCACATGAAAAAGTTATTCAAGTTACAACTGGGCAGACTATAAAGGAATCCACTGGAGACCAACATATACTTATTGAAGTATGCAGACCAAACCAGGATGATCCAAGTTCTAAACTCACTTGTTCTGGATTCTCAACCCATCAGAGTCATACGTCCAATTGGAATTGGTACAAAATCAACTATGGTTTAAAAGTTATTCAACTTCTAAACAAGTTGATTCCCAACATGCCTTATTTGGAGATTCACAAGTTTGGTCAGCATCAACATAATTATGGCGACTAGGAGAGTTTAATAAGGTCATAGAAATACCTATAGACGTCCTACAATGCTCCAGCACCCAGAGGTTTAGGCGAATCCTCTTTTTCTCACCTTACCATTTTTGGAACCAAATGCAATCAAACTCCAACAACTCATTCCTTCTCATTGCTGCTGCGTTTTGGATGAATTCTTAATAGACCTAGACGTCCCCAAACAACATGGATTCATGCCACAGCTTTCCAGGCTCAAGACTTTCCATTTCAGCACTTTCTATTCAAACTCAACAGCCATGTTCTTTTCAAATCACTCCCAAATTCGTCCAAGGAAAAACAAGGTAAGTGTTTCTTTATGATTATTGACTAATGAGTGTTTTTATTTGTTTTTCTTATGCATTTCGAATTTGAGAGTCTGTATTTGAGTTATTGAGTCATTAGGTCCAAGAATCAAGTTATTTCCATTTATATAATCTGTTTGAAAGTCCCCCTGAAGGGCATAGCTGTTTGGACTGTTTATAAAGTGCCCTCTCACAGCAGTGTATTATTTACCCTAGATCAATAAAGCAAACACGTTTTTCTTTCAAAGAAAAGAAGTTTCCTGCAGTTCTTCTTAAGTTTGTGTGATTCAACTTGAGAGAAGAGTTCCGTCTTATGAGAGATCATATCCATAGGTCTTTGTGGCGACATTCATTCCATCCATCCATTCTCTGGCTTGATTTGAGAGAGTCTTAAGACTAGCAGATAAAGTTACATCCAAACCAATCCATTCCTTTCAATCCGAGCAGATCAAGAGAGTTCTAAGACCAGTGTTCTGTTCTCCATCAATCTATCATCCAAGCTTTTGTCCAGGGGCTGCATCAATTCCTCAAGGATCAATTAGAGAGTTTCTGATCCGTGATTCTCATGGAAGAGGATTGATGGGACACTTTGGCATGGACAAGACACTGAGTCTTCTGGTTGATCACTTTTTCTAGCCTCATCTGAAACATTATGTGGAGAGATTCAGTTCCAAGTGCATCACACGCCTTAGAACCAAGTCCATATCACATACCTACGGTCTTTATATGCCTTTGCGAGTTCCTAACAAGCCTTAGGCGTATTTTTCTATGGACTTTGTGTTTGGTTTACCAAAGATCAGGCACAAAGATAGCATTTTCATGGTGGTGGACTGTTTCTCAAAGATGATACATTTCGTTGGTAAAAATCTGAGTAATTGGTTAGAATATATTTCGTACATTGAGTTTTCTTATAATCATTCTAGCCACACTGCTACTAAGCTATTACCGTTTGAGATTGTGTATGGATTTAAGCCAGAAAACCCCTTAGACTTGAAGCCATTGCCGCCACATGAGTTTTCCAATAAGGACGGAGTAAGCAAGGCAAAGATCATCAAGACGCTGCATCAGAAAACTAAGGACAACCTTGAGAAGAAGCAGCCCAATAGAAGCTTCAAGCAGACAAAAAAGAGGAAGGATATGATCTTTTAACCAGGAGATTGGGTATGATTGCACATGAGACCAACAAGGTTTCTAAACCAAAGAAAGTCAAAGCTAATTCCCCGTGGAGACAGCTCATACCGAGTCTTGGAGAGATCAACAACAATGGCTACAAACTTAAACTTCCAGGTGAGTTAAACATTTCACCAAGCTTTAATGTTACTGATTTATCTGCTTTTTGTGCAGATGATGTTGTTTTGAGGCAAGAACCTTCTCAAGAGGGAAATACATCAATGTGATCTAGCCGGATCAGCCGATCGTGACCGAGCCGGGCCGTACGAACAAAGGAAATGAAGCTGATTCAATAACAAGCTAAACCAATGCAGAACAGGCAGAGAAAGCCCGTGCCAGCACTATCGATCAGCCCAAGCCGTTCCCGGACATGAAGAATGCACCAAGGTTACGATCATGCCACATGGATCTCTGAGAAGAATTCAATTGTTCCATGGAGACCTTGATCACTAGCCCGTGCTGGATCAATTGGCTATGTGAATGGTCGAGATGAACCGCAGAGACACCACCGAGCCATCCGACCTAGACTAAGGGCTTTTCCAACATGGAGATCATTCTGTAGAAGAAGACACTCAACGCCACATGCCCATACCAGGCCCATCTATTTGGCTCATCCTAACAGCCGAATGGCCCATGATTAAGACCGACGATACGTGATTTTCACCATCCGAGCCATCACTCCTTAGACCTTGCAATCTCTTTGGGCTAAGGATTATAATCTTTTTTCGTTGGTGGGTTTTATCCCAATGTGTTTTCCAACTATGGTATTAATGAGGTCTGATCCATGAGAAAGAAACCACGCGACCCATTTTTTTTCTTTCTCTTTAGTTCTTGTATTTTTGACATGCCCATTATGCCTTATCTCTTTTTTAGAAACCCTAAGCTTATTTGAGCTCATTGTATGTCTTCTAAATCATTAAGAAATTTTATAACGAAGTATTTTAAGACAAAAGTTTCTTGCCCTAAAACGGCCGCCGGTTTCAACGAGTTTGTGAGGTTACCCCTTTCTCTTAAGATCACTTGTTCCTTGCATATTATCGAAAAACTAACCATTGACACCATTAGAGAGAGAGCCCATCGGCCAGCTGTTCATTTCCATCCTCAACCATCACCTTTGGAAGAAGAGATCACCCTTCGACAAACTTCTTGTTCTCACGACCAGCTTAGTGTGAGATCCTCCTTGGATCTTACATCACCGAGCCCTAAAGAAAGAGAACGATCAATGACCACAACGCATAAGCGGAAGCAAAACTAATAGCATGTCATATTACTTTATATGCATTTATATTATGACTAATTCGATTCAAACATGCTGCGGCCTCTAGATGCACCGGACACTCAACACACATTATCTCACCTGACTGTGTGCGTTTAATTACCAGAAAGGATCATAATTCGAACATCAAACCAGATTACAGGGAAAACACTTCCTTCGGGACCCCGTCGTCACACGTTTCTCAGCTATGGGAGAGACCCAAGTAATCTTCCGAGCCTTATCCTTTCACACAAGGAGGTACAAACAGAGGTGCTGAACACATCATCCTAGACATATCACCCATTTCCTAAGATGAATCATCTATTACCTTACACAAGTTCTATAACGTAATGGATCAGAAGACGAAGAGGTGAATAAGTAAAAGGGAAGGGAAGTTAATCTTATGGTTAAGTGGTAAAAGGATAAGTTACCATTAATCAAGTCAAAGATCTTCTAGAAGCTTGTCTCCACGGATGAACAGTGCCAGGAGACAAGATTCAAAGTCAAATTCAGATTCCCTTCCCTACTTGCTTCACCCTTTTGTCTAAAGGTGTCTTCGGAATTATTTTATCATTTGAGTTTGAATTTGAATGTATTAGCCATGAAATTGAGTTGTTTTTATGTCTATATATTCATTGTAATATCAAGAAGAAAGATACACTCTTTTGGGATTATTTTTCCCTTTGTTACATTCAAGCTCTCTCTCTCTTGTTATTGCTCTAAAGAACCCTAAAACGGTTTTTGAGTTCGCTCCTTTAATTCTTCATATATTCTCTCAATTCTTACATTTAGAACTCACAACCCTCTTTCCCTTTGGAAGATCTGCTTCATACCAAGTCTGATTATGCTCCAATGTTTTGGTTTCATCAATCACAGCATCCATCCATTCCTTAGGCCCCTTCGCTTCTTCATAAGTTGTTGGGATTTGTCCTTGATCCAACTTGCCAACAAACACTTGATGTTCTTGAGGGAAGTGAGCCATGGAACAAACTGCTTGGATAGGATGAGCTACTGCATTGCTGTTGAAGTAGACTCTTGTGTTCTTCCATTCAGAAGGGTCTTTCTTCATTCTTGTTGATGAGGTTATAAAATCAGCATCAGCCATGGAGGAAGGAATCAAAACATATGGAGAGAAGAGCATGAAGCTGAGGAGATATAAGGAGAAATGTGAGCTTTGCATAGCTCAAATGGAGATCAAGAATGGAAATACCAGCTCCACCATCACTTAGAGTTCACACTCAACTCATCCAGAGAACATCACAAAGAAGAATCATTCCAAAAGCTTACCACATGAAGAAGATATTGAGGATTCAATCCGGCAGACCTCAAATGGAGCCAACGAAGACCAACAGTTACAAACCGAAGCACCCAGACCAAACCAGGAGGAACCAATCAACAAATCTAATTTTTATGGATTCTCAACTCAAAAGAAGACCAAGGAGAATTGGAATTACGCAAAAAGAATTTATGGTTTAAAAGATATTCATTTTCAAAGTCAAAGGAGGCCAAACTTACCTTATTTGGAAGATCATGAGTTCATACATTGCCAAACTCGAACTTGGTAACCAGGAGACTTTGTGTTACTTTAAGAAGCACTCTACAACATCTTCAGGAGCACCATACCACACAGGATCAGGCGGATCTTATTGGAACATAAGCAAACTCAACCAGAGCCATTTATGGAAACTATGAAGACCAATTGGTTTGCACATTCTCAAACCAAGATTTGGAAACCAGGAGGCAATAACCATCAACCAGAATCAATAGAAGACGTCCTTAGCATCACCAAAACACACATGATCAATCACAGAAGCTTAAGGACCAACCTTCCTTATTCAGAAGCAAGCACATTCAAAGCAGATCATCCAACGGCTCTATACCTTATTTAGAATATTTCTTCATGTTCAAGGTCAATATGACCGTCAGTAATGAGTCCTATAAAGGCTCATTGTGTTCTTAACTTGTAAATCACCTTTAAATCTAATAAAATATAGAAATTCGTTTTCCAAGACTGTCTTGAGTTGTTCTTGTTCATTAACATCCATTTGAGTGATTCATTGGATTATACTGAGTTTTCAGATCATTGTTGTTTGTGTGATTCAAGCAACTTTGTTCTGCCATCGACTGAGAGAGTCAGTCACCCAATGAATAAGAGAGTTTTTCACCAACACCATTCCATCTCGCCATTCCATTCCATCTGGACAGATCAAGAGAGCTTTGAAGCCAGTGTTCTGTTCTCCATCAGCATATCCATCTTGTCTCATCTTTGGGGCTGTATCATCTGGTATCAGAGCCGAAAGGTTCCAAAATAAGGTGTATTCTATCCCTTTACCTTTCGGTTTATTGCATCTAGTTCTGTTAGATCATAGTTTCAGTTTCTGTCTTTTATCGCAATTGAAAACCAAAAGAAAAAGTCATTGCATCTAGTTTAGTTTCTGTTTCATTTATTTCTCATCCAAAAACAAAAAGAAAAAGTAGTTTGCATTCCTATAGTTTATGTTCTAAGCTCAATCCATTCAAAATCCCAAAAGAAAGTTTCTGTTTTGCATTTGTTCATTAGTTGTTTCTGTTTTCCAATTACCTTTGCATCCTAAATCAAAAACCAAAAGATTTTGCATTAGTTATTGTTTCTGTTGAGTTTTGCCATTAGAGTTCTTATTGCACCTTCATAAAAACCAGAAAACAAAAAGAAGAAGTTTTTTTTTTTTTTGATTCAATTTTTCTGCAAAAACTAAAAGCCAAAAGTGTTCATTTCATTTTTTAAGAGTCTTGTTTTCGAAATTCAAGTGGAAAATAGGCTCCTCTTAAAGTTTTGATCCCAAAAAGGAAAAAAAAATCCAGATTTCCCTTTTCATCAAGTCCAAAAACGTGTGCATCTTTTTATCAAAGGAAAGTTGTATATTTCCCCTTTCTTTGGTTACTCTTTCATAAGAAATACATTCACTTGGTCCATATAGTGTCTACATTTGAAATTATTTGGTTGTATAAAATCTATTCTGCTTACCTTAGTTTAAATTTATCCTAAGGTTATTTAGAATACATTAATACACACTAAATTGTGTGACAGGTACCAAGCATGGGTGAAGAAGCAACTTCTGCACAGATCAACATGGAACAAATACTTGAAGCCATGAGAGGCATAAGTGAGCGTATGATCAAGCTAGAACAGTCCCATCCTGCACAACAAGAAGAAGAAAATGGATTTGGGGATGCACCAGAAGCTACTTATGTTGAGCCTAAACCACCAGACCAACCTTGGAGAACCAGAAAACAAAAACCAGTGATTTATATATTTGCAGGAAGTACTTCTCCAGAACACTATCTTAAATGGGAGAGAGACATGGATGAATGGTTCTCATACCATAACACACCAAAAGAAGAAAGACTAGCATATGCCATCAAACAACTCACCAAAACTGCATACTTCTGGTGGAAGCAAGAGAAGTATGAAAGGTTGAAATATCAAGAAGGAGCAATCACCAGTTGGGAAAATCTGAAATGGGTCATGATCAGGAAGTATGTCTCTATACTTAAGGTTAAGGAGACTAGAGCACAATACCCAAGAAGATTCTCAAACAAACATGCCAAAGAAACAAGGAGAGTAGTACCACCAGAAGATCGAAGACAATTGTTTCAACAAGCAGATTTTCAACCAAACCATAAGCAGAGCAAAGAAGGACCATGGATTGCAGAAGCCATTGGAGAAAGTTCCAACCTTTTGGACCTTCAACCAGACACGCCAAGACCAGGTAAGTCTACTAACTCTAAGAGACTTAAAGATCAGACATGTTATAGATGTCATAAGAGAGGACATTTTGCTTCAACCTGTCCATCTAAACACTTGTTGAAAGAAATATCACTAGGAGAGAAAACTTCATTAACTAAAACCAGTGTTAGTTTAGCTCATTTTGATTTGTCATTTCCCAATTCTAGTGTCATGCATTTGTCTTTGTCAAAAGGATTTGGTGCATGGAAAGAAGAACTGAGCAGTAAAGAGCATGAGCAAACGAAAGTCAGTAGGGAAGATCAAAGACTAGAGAAACATGTTTTGGTGATCAGAAAAGAAGATGACCAGGTCCAAACCATCATACAACCCCCTGAAACTGACAATGTAAGTACAAGCATCATACAATCTGTTTTTATAACTCCAAGAACAGATATAATGTAATTGTTCTTCCCAATAAGCATCTCTACAGATATAAAGCACAAGGGAGAAGAGAATGTGAAGGGAAGCTCAGAAACAGCCCTTACACTAGTGATCGGACTGATCAAGGCAGTAGAGAAAATGAGAACATCAAAGAGAAACCTCCAGACCAAAGCAAGGACACAACATCTTTTAACAAGCTAAGTCTTTCTTTGATACATTTCATTTCCAATGATTCAACAACTGTGTTAAAGAACTTGTTAAGCTTGAAAGAAGATAAGATATCATTAGCACATGAAATTGACTCTAAGGAGAAGGATTCAAGTTATTTATTATGTGATAAAGAGCCCATAATGCACTTGTCTCTTTTCCAAAGTGTTGAACATATTTCAGGTCATAAGGAGAGCAGGAGCAAGATAGACAAAGGAGACGCCATACCAACCCAAAGAAGAGGAGTATTACTATCCTATCTTCTCAAAGGAGAACCACCAGATACTCCACTCACCTCCAGACCATATACACATCAAGGTAAGACCCTAAACTCCCAAAGGAGAATGAAAGCTAACTTGCTTTCTCTTGGTGCAGATTGTATAGTTTCGAGGTCAAAACTTCTTCAAGAGGGAGGGTATGATGAGGTCATCAAATCAGCATCAGCCATGGAGAAAGGAATCAAAACATATGGAGAGAAGAACATGAAGCTGAGGAGAGCTAAGGAGATATGTGAGCTTTGCATAGCTCAAATGGAGATCAAGAATGGCAATACCAGCTCCACCATCACTTGGAGTTCACACTAAACTCATCCAGAGAAAATCACAAAGAAGAATCATTCCAAAATCTTACCACATGAAGAAGATATTGAGGATTCAATCCGACAGACCTCAATGGAGCCAATGAAGACCAACAGTTACAAATTGAAGCACCCAGACCAAACCAGGAGGAACCAATCAACAAATATACTTTTTTTTGGATTCTCAACTCAAAAGAAGACAACGTAGAATTGGAATTACACTAAAATAAGTTATGGTTTGAAAGATATTCATTGTCAAAGTCAAAGGAGGCCAAACTTACCTTATTTGGAAGATCATGAGTTCATACATTGCCAAACTCGAACTTGGCAACCAAGAGACATCGTGTTACTTTTAGAAGCACTCTACAACATCTTCAGAAGCACCATACCACACAGGATCAGGCGGATCTTATTGGAACATAAGCAAACTCAACCAGAGCCATTTATGGAAACTATGAAGACCAATTGGTTTGCACATTCTCAAACCAAGATTTGGAAACCAGGAGGCAATAACCATCAACCATAATCAATAGAAGACGTCCTTAGCATCACCAAAACACACATGATCAATCACAGAAGCTTAAGGACCAACCTTCCTTATTCAGAAGCAAGCACATTCAAAGCAGATCATCCAACGGCTCTATAACTTATTTAGAATTTTCTTCTTGTTCAAGGTCAATATGACCGTTAGTAATGAGTCCTATAAAGGCTCATTGTGTTCTTAACTTGTAAATCACCTTTCAATCTAATAAAATATAGAAATTCGTTTTTCAAGAGTGTCTTGAGTTGTTCTTGTTCATTAGCATCCATTTGAGTGATTCATTGGATTCTACTGAGTTTTCAGATCATTTTTGTTTAAGTGATTGAAGCAACTTTGTTCTGCCATCGATTGAGGGAGTCAGTCACCCACTGAATAAGAGAGTTGTTCACCAACACCATTCCATCTCGCCATTCCATTCATTCTGGACAGATCAAGAGAGCTTTGAAGCCAGTGTTCTTCTCCATCAGCATATCCATCTTGTCTCATCTTTGGGGCTGTATCACTTGTACTCCTTCTTAGGGCTTGAACCGGCTGTGGCTCTTGTTGTGGCACTTGTTCCTGATGCATATCCACAAGATCCTCTACACCACTTTCTATTTCATCTTGATCATGAATGAAAGAACCAGCTTGATCCAAGTCTTCGTGTGCCATCTCTGGATCTTGATTGCCCTCCTCATGATCAAGATCAGTAGTTTCTGAGTTCTCTACAACCACATCCTTCTTTGGAGGATCAGCCTTACTCTTGTCTTGCCAAATACCCAAGTTCTCCAAGATGATTCTTAGGTTGGTTGTGTTAGAATAATGAGTTTAGAGTGAGATAGTAAGAGAGAATAGGAGAGAACACACAAGAACTCGAGTAGTGTTCTTGTGAGCCGCTAGAGAGAGAGAAGAAGAAGTGGCGATTATTGAGAAGAATAACTTTCAATATCTATTCACTAAAGAGTTTACAAGGGTTTAAATATGATATACAATTAGGGAAACAAGAGAATAAACAAATAATAAGAGGTAAAAGCCAAACAAACTTGGCAGAAGAGAGAGAGACTGCAAACGGTCAAAAGAGATAGTGACAGGTCCTTGTTCTGTCCCAAGTTGATAATGACTTGTCTGGTCTTTGGTTCAGAGGTATGGGCATGAGGTTCTGGACCACAAGACTTCCCTTAAATAGGTGTAGACCGAGATTGAAGGATGCATTCATCTTTAGAGTAATAAACCTTGGTCTTGAGTGTTGATACCATCCTGCCATATTATCACCAAATGCACAATATGTGCACAATGTTGAGATGTGCATTTCATGATCTCAATTTCAATACTCTCCCTCAAGCTTGAATTCAAGAGAATGAATCAAGCTTCGAACACAATGGAGATCTACCTCATTAAAAACTTTCATAAAGAAAACCACATGGGATCAAACTTCATGAAGGGAAAAAGAGTGTAGACTCCACGGTTTTAGAGGATTCAGGAAGGGTAATAAGTCCAAGCTTTGTATGAATGGACTCATACACCTTCAAGCTTGCTGCCTTAGTGAAGACATCAGCAAGTTGGTCTTCACTTCTTGTAAAACATGGCAGCACTATTCCTTGCTCAGTCATCTGCCTCACCTTATGACAATCTACTTCTATGTGCTTAGTTCTTTCATTGAAGACTGAATTTGAGGCTATGTGAATGGCAGCTAGATTGTCACAATGCATGGTAAGTGGCTTTGGTGATTCAATCCCCAAATCCTTAAGAAGAGCTTTGATCCATGCCAACTCGGTTGCTAGCTTCCTCATTGCTCTATATTCAGCTTCAGCACTTGAACAAGAGACTACCTTCTGCTTCTTGCTCTTCCAAGTGACCAGATTACCTCCAATGAATGTGCAATATCCAGTGGTAGACCTCCTGTCTACTCTATCTCTTGCCCAATCAGCATCACAATATCCAACAACTTCTGTGCTTCCATTGCATCCCATCCAAATGCCTTGACCAGGTGATAGGTGTAAGTTTTAACCCTATACTAACTGCAAGTGCACAACAATATCAATGTAGTACTTAGGGATCGAATCCACGAGGACTCTAGGCGTAATTGAAGAAATCCAAATGTCTTTGTAATTCCTAACAGATTAAACCAGCTTTAATGATCAAGTTCGATATGTTCACAATCTAATTAAACCAAATTTCTTTGCGAGTAATTATATTGCTCAACCTAAATAGTTCAGATTCTAAACCACACTTTCGTGTCAATCTAGCAACCTAAGATCTAGATTCTAAGTGATTAAGTTAGAACTAGCATTAAACACAATTTAGTTTGAAGAACATCTATTGATATGAATCCTTAACTGAATTAATTATATCTAGCAAGTCATAAAATCCCTATTGAGAATCCCTAAACCTAACTATGAATCTACTCAGACATAGATAATGTAAACATGATCAATAAATTAATAGATATCATAAAAGAGATTAAACAAGTAAAGGGGTTCGAAATCTTCTCCAAAACTAAGGTGTAGTACAGGATCTGATCAGCCCCAAATAGCTCTAAAAACTCTCTGCTCTAAAGTATGATAGCGTATCTAAAAACTGAAGTTAAAACCTAATTAAATAGCTAAATCACGTTTTGGGGCTTCTGTGTAAATATCTGGAACTTCTGGGCAACTTTGCAATATCATCATTCTTCATTAAACCGCCGCGAGTCTAGCCCAACACGCTGTGCATCGATCGATTCTGATGTGCGTCGATCGACACACTCCTCTGTTTCAGACAGTGAGCACAAACTCTCAGGTCAAAACTCCAAAATGCTCCATTTAGCTCCATAATCTCCAAATCCACTCCAAACGTGTGTGTACCTAATAAAACCTGTAAAAGACTCTAAAAGACACCAAAAGACTCTAAAACATACTTATATCATGGCATAAAACCGGTAAAAACCATGATATATCAACTCCCCCACACTTAGCCTTTGCTTGCCCTCAAGCAAAACAGAGAACTAAGACATGGTGAAGAGGTTTGAAAACTTTCAGAAACTCTTTTTGTCCTAGAAGCAACAACACTCAGATTCCCCTTAGTAAACCACTGAAAGAATCAACTGCAAGATATCAAGACCAACATGTACTTCCCCGACACTTAGCAACTGTCCTAAGTAAACTCCACAATCCATCCAAGCAATTCAAATTCACCCTACTGACTTCTTAAGCATATTAAGTGCGGTCTCACCTAAGGATTATCGATCAAAGGGCACATGAATTCTTACTTTGTCAGCTCTAGACCACCATACTATCTTTTTCTGGTTCCTTTTCTTCTCTTTTCCCTTCCTTAGCATTCTGATTTTTCCCCATTGGGTATCATTTTATTTTTTTTATCAGTGCTCTTCCCGTTAAGGGGTGTACTTTGGACACATTCCATGGATAGCACATGAGGTAATAGTGTTTGCTACTACTCCCGTGACCACTTCGGAGCTACTAGCTCATCCTCAGTTTATTACTTTTTTAACTTTATGGAAGGGGAGAAGGGAACCATACTCGGACAGGTTTACAAGCTGTGTTAGAACTAACAAAGGATTCCGACTCAAGGTATACCAAGCCCTTAGGTGAGAAAATTAAAGTCAAGTTAAGGGTGAAGCCAGTAAAAGGATCCTCTGAATACCTGAATTGATATGGGTGTCCTCAGTAGGTTGATCCGTGTTGGGTTTTCTAATAGTCGTAGATAGATCTTTCAGCTTCATCCCAATGGTTACTTAAGTTCCTGCAAGATATTGTTAACTTCTCCAAAATTCACTGTTTCTTATTTAAACTTGTTTTGACTCAATAAAACAAATTTTTTTTGAAAACTGGACTGACTCTTAAGAAAACAGAAAGATAAAGTCAGTAGCTACCTCCCCCACACTTGAAACACACTGTCCCTAGTAGTGTTAAGCTAAGGGTTGGCAAAAAGAAAGTAAAAATGTTATGGATGTGTTGAGTTCTGTCTGATTTTTACCTCTGTCGCACATGCATCGATCGTTACAGAAATGTAACGACCGTTGCTAGGCGATTTTTCGTCGTGTGTCGATCGTTGCTCAGGACCGCAACGATCGTTGCAATGCGATTACTCCGTGAGAAATCATGAAATTTCAAACATAAGTATCCTAAGAAATCAAAAGAAAAATGCAAAAGAAAAATGAAAAAGAAATTCAAAACCGATGTCTAGAGATACCAATACTCAATCACACGTCATCTATGTCAGCAATGCGATCAGTACCACTCGAAGAACCAGGAGTCGGAGATCGCTGTCTACGTCGAGAAGGTCCTGGATGGTGTATATGCGGCTGTCTCCTGCTAGTGCAGGTACGCATGAAGTTCCAGATGCTTCGTAGAATACCATCCTCACGCTCTCTCCACTCTGCCTCAGACATATCACCAAAAGGCATCGAAGGCTCGGGATAAGGGCCAACATCATCAACAGGGGCAGCAGGTGCAGGCGCAGATGAAGTAGAAGCTTGTGTAGAAGGCTCTCCCAGCGGATGAGCCATAGAAAGAACTCTGCGCTGATCTCTAGTAGGGGGCTGGAATCTCAAGGCATCCAGCGTATCAATCTGTGTTAGACCAGCAGCAGGAAGATCAACACCACGCCTCTCAGTGGCAGGGTCATAATAGAACACTACACGTCCCTCCTTCAGCCATGTAGCACTCTGCAGGTGGCTAAAATCAAGGAACTCCTTGCTGTCATTACACTCCGTACCCTCTAAGGGAATCTTGCAATGCCTGAAAATGGGAGTAAGCAGACTCCCTACTGTCTCAGTACCCTTACCATCAAATGGCTTCTTCTGCAGGTCGCATAAATGATGAGCAAAAACAGCTCCCAAGTTGAGTCCTCTAGTGGGATCTCTCAGAACAGTATCCTCAAACTGGTCCCTCAGTCCAATGAATAGCGTCTCCATCTCATTCTTACGCATCTTGTTGGCTTCAAACTTGCACAACAGAGTACATCCCAAGATGCGCAAGACGTATCTGAGATTAGGATGTCTGACCTGTATCAGCTTCGTCGTCCTCGAGTTGTACCGACCCTTGCCAATACACTCCCAAAAATGCTGAGCTTCCTCCACATCCCACTCAAGAGTCATACCAATACGCGTCGGCTCAGTGCTGAATCCATAAATCCTACAGATATCGAGAAGGGGAATCCGATACCTGGTTCCTAAGCACATGAAGGTAAAGAAACCTCATGAAGCTCTCCTGCTCTCTGGGTCAGGGTATATCACTCTACAGGTGGCCAGCAGCTGTCTCACCAGATCAGGATACAAGTCGTAAGGATGCATAGGCATTGTCCCGAGACCAATGCCCTTACACAGTGCAAGAACCTGCTCATCAATGCCCAGACTCTTGCAAGTCGAATAGTCCGCAAACTTGGTCGGCTTAAGCGTCATGCCACACCAACCATTGTAGAGCAATGTGTCAAACTCATCCCAATGGTCAAGCAATGGCCTCTCTGTGAACGTGTCAGTCTTGAGCAGCTCATCAATCTCCATGCCCCAGACCTTGTCTGTCGGAATCAGCTGCTTATCTGCTCTAGGCCATGGTGGCTGTATCGTTTCCTGATCTCTCTGATAGTCCTCGGGATGTGGTGATTCTCGATGGAACCACTCAGCTGGTGGATGATGATGAGCTGTAGCTGCTGTGGTGGCTCTACGTTTGCGAGCTTGTCGAGGAGGCATCTGCAAGAAAATAAACAATATAAGTCACGGCAGAAACTCCCTGTGGAATCGCAATGCAATGATCGTTGCACAAGTGCGTCGATCGTTGCAGGGTGATTTCACAGCCGACAATCAATCTCAAGAATCAGTTCTAAATTCGTTCCAAAACCTCACAAACAGCCAAATACCATTACCAAACATCCCTAATCAAGTCTAATCAGTACGGGATCATCAATTTCAAGCCTAAAAATCCCTAATTTCTAAACCCTAGAACTGAATCCGAAAATATTGAGAATGAGAGTTCTTACCTTGGATTCACTGCAATTGGGTTAGAGAAATAGATAGGGGATATGAAAATAAGTAGAATCGAGCTTTGAATCAGAGAAAATGATGAAGAAATGAGGGATTTAGGGTTGTGCACTCGCGGTTGTACGGACGACGGAATGGGGAAGAAGAGAAGAGAAGAAGGGTTAAGGCACTTACCTGGGTCGTGTGTGCAACGATCGATGCATAGGTGCAACGATCGACGCTGTTGAACCAAATTGGTTCTAGTTTAGCACGCGTACCTTAATTTTGCAATTTAAACCATTTGCAACGACCGTTGCACATGGCAGCAACGATCGTCACAAGGCGATCCCATCTCTTCGTCATATCTCCCTGCAACGACCGTTGCACATATAGCAACGATCGTCACACATCTACAGACAGTATTCTGTATCAAAAACTCAGCAAAAACAAATAAAAACGTGAAGTCCTAAGAAAAACACCAAAAATAAGAAAGAAAAGCACTAAAACCTAACAGTGGGTTGCCTCCCACTCAGCGCTTGTTTAAGGTCAACAGCTTGACCGGACGAACATGATCAGTTTGCTGGAGATCCTGACAGAGACTATGATTGCCTCTGTGCAAGTCTCCTCATCCAAGGTGGAGAGTAAGATTCATCAGTGTGAGCTCGTCCGAGAAAAGAAAGAGTAAACTGATATGGTGGATCCGAAACCAAAGTCTCGCTTATCTGCTCTCCATATCCATCCTTAATAGTGAAGGTCTGCCCATCAATCAGCGGCTTACGCAGCATGTCCATCTCAAAGTGCAGTGGCTCATCTCCCAGATGCAGATCAATCAAAATGTGCCTCACATCTATTACTGCTCCAGCTGTGGCCAAGAATGGCCTACCCAGTATCAAAGCATCATCCTGCTCACTGTTATACTTAAGCACCAAGAAGTCTGTTGGAACCAAGTAGTTGTTAGAATTTAAGAATATAAACCAGAGAGTAGAAGATTTAGACAAAGAATCACAAGATTAGAAGATTAGAAAGAGTTTTGAGAGAATAAGAACAAGAGAGAGTAGAGAGAGAATTGGAGAGAAGAATAATTCTCCTTGAGTATTTTATTTTTCATGTTACATCTCCCTTTATAGAGTATTAAAAAGGAGAGTCTACAATTATTAAAGACTCTTGAATTTGAAAAAAGAGACGTTAGAAAAGGTATAGATCCGTTGGACAGCATTTAATGGGCTGAGAGAGGAAGGAAGATGCGAGAGTGTACGGCTTCACTAAGGCGTACACCATGCTTGTTTCCTACAGCACCAAATTGACCGTTTCACGTTTCTGCATTGGTCGATTTGGTTCCCGCGGGTTAGTGTACACCTGAGCTGGATGTGCCCGTACACTACTCTTGAGTGTACACCTTTAGTCCTACTGAGTGTACACCTTTAATCTTCTTGAGTGTACACCTTTGTTCCTCAACCCAAGCTTCCTTTCAACAAGATATGCTTGATATCCATCTCAATATTGTGCATTCCATGATCTCCTTTTCAATACTCCCCCTCAAGCTTGAATTCAAGAGATGAATCAAGCTTGGAACAGCAAAGGAGATCTACCTCATTAAAAACCTTTATGAAGAAAACCACTTGGGAAAAACTTCATGAAGGGAAAAAGAGTGTAGTCTCCAATGCTTTAGAGGATTCAGGCAGCTCCACAAGTCCGAGCTTGGTGTGAATGGACTCACACACCTTCAAACTAGCTGCCTTGGTAAACACATCAGCCAATTGTTCTTCACTTCTTGTATAGCATGGTAACACCACTCCTTGCTCAATCATCTGCCTCACCTTGTGACAATCCACTTCTATGTGCTTGGTCCTTTCATGGAAGACTGAATTTGATGCAATATGAATGGCTGCTTGATTATCACAATGCATGGTGATAGGCTTGGTTGTTACAATCCCCAAATCTGCAAGAAGGCCTTTGATCCATGCTAACTCGGTCACCAACTTCCTCATGGCTCTATACTCAGCTTCAACACTTGAACAAGAGACTATCTTTTGCTTCTTACTCCTCCAAGTAACTAGATTGCCTCCAATGAATGTGCAATATCCAGTTGTTGACCTTCTGTCAATTCTATCTCCTGCCCAATCTGCATCACAATACCCAACTATCTCTGTGCTTTGATTGCAGCCCATCCAAATGCCTTGACCCGGAGTGCCACTTAGATATCTGAGTATCCTTTCAATCATGTTCCAATGATGCATCTTTGGTGCTTGCATATGTTGACTTATCTGGTTCACAGCGAAGCATAAATCAGGTCTGGTTATGGTTAAGTAGATTAGCTTACCAACCATCCTTCTATAGTGAGTGATGTCCTCAAATGGTATGTCTTCAAGCTCCCCCTCTCTTATGACTTTGTAGCCTTCTTCCAATGGTGTCTTAGCTGGTTTTGATCCAATCTTTCCTGCTTCAGATAACAAATTAAGTGTGTACTTCCTTTGAGATAAGAAGAGTCCTTCATCAGACCGACAAACTTCTATCCCAAGGAAGTACTTTAGAGTACCAAGATCCTTAATGTCAAACACAGATTTAAGATAGGCTTTAGTTTCTTGAATACCTGACTTGTTACTCCCTGAAATGATAATGTCATCTACATAAACAAGGATGACAATGATTCCTTCCTGATCTTGTAGAGTGAACAAAGTATGATCTCCCTCAGACCTCTTAAATCCTCTTTGCATAAGGGTTGAGCTCAACTTAAGGTACCAACCTCTAGGTGATTGCTTGAGTCCATAGATAGCTTTCTTGAGCCTTAGAACCTTCCCTGGTTTCACAATGCTCTCAAGACCAGAAGGTGGTCTCATGTATACCTCATCTTCAAGCTCTCCTTGAAGGAATGCATTCTTGACATCCATTTGCCAAAGTTCCCAATCAAGGTTTGATGAGGACATTGACTCAAGCATCAACTCAAGCATTGACTCAAGCGTAGAGTTACGTCAAGAAGACCTAGAAGAAGTACCTGTTGCTCAAGACGTGACGACCATGAGAGATCCTCCGAGGACAAGATCAGGAACTAGAAGACTCAGAGCACTGTTCAACACGTCCATTCAGAGTCTCCTAGCTCAAGATTATCAAGTGGAGCGTTTAGAAGATCAAATGAAGACAATTGAAGACTCGATGATGATCTTCTCAATTCAGCCCACGTAGGCCCAACCATGGACGGCCACACACGCTCAATAAGGTATGATTTCAATTCATATATTGTGTTTGTTCATTTTGCAGGTCCAAGTATTACATTAGTTGTCTGAGTCAGAGTCTGTATTAGTCGTTAAGTGAGTCAAGTTTCCCTGTATTACTTTAAAGTCGGACCATAGGATATTTTAGTATTTAGTAGCCGTTGTAATTAGGTTTTCTGCCCTAGAAGGCAACAGCTGCACGATCCCCTTTATAAGGATCCTTAGCAGCCGTGTATCATTTACCAAGTATCAATACAATAACGCACTTCTTCTTTGAGAGAAAACACCTTTTCGATTCTAAGCTTTCTTGTGAGTCATATCAAGCGACCTTAGATTCAGTCTTATCACAAGATCCTTCATCTCTTGTGTGGCGACAATCAATCCATCTTCTATCCATTCAATCATCTCACGTTCATTCTAAGGAGTCTAGAGACCCGAGGTTTGGATCCATCTTACCACAATATCACCCACGATCTAGAATAGAGAGACTTCAGTCCCTGTTCTACGTCAAACACGCTTCCATCTTGCATCATCTGGTATCAGAGCCGAAAGGTTCCTAGATCAGGTGTATCTATCCCTTTTCCTTTCGGTTTCTTTGCAATCTAGTTTATAGCTTTCGATTTTTACTTTCGAAAAAAAAAACCATAAAAAGTCTTTTGTTTCATCTAGTTTCATTGTTGATCTACATCCTTGAATCAAGTTAGGAATCGCTTCTTTGTGCTTGAGCCAATAAGCGAATTCTCTTGTCAATCTTAGGGTTTTAGAATCAAAGCTTTTCTTTTCTTGCACTCGTTTTCAACTTTCAAAAAAAAAAAAAAAGTTTGCTTCGTGTTCTTGTTTTAGTTCTTCCTTTTTGCATTAAAAAAAAAAAAGATTTACGAAGAAGAAGAAGTGTGATCTTTTGATCCGATTTTCCCATTTGAATTTTTGGTTCAAAGTGTTCATTTCCTTTTCCAAAGATTTCGAAAATATTTTCCATATTTTAAGATTTTCTAGTTCCTATTTTTACTAAATCTCGTTTTCAAAAAAAAAAAAAAAAAAAAAAAAAGTTTTCCAAATCTTTTCAAATTTCTAAAGATCTCCTATATTTAATCAAATCGGTTTACAACTTTCCAAAATCCTTTTGTCAAAACCGAGCGTGATTTATTTTACTTGTAACCGAGCCTTCTCTTGTGTCAGTCCTTGACGCATCGCTTGTATCACAAGTTATCATAGGTTTGCTTAGGATCTTTCTCCTTATTTTGTGCCTTTTGTTCCCTAGTCACTTGATCGCTTGCTCTAGTGTGTATAGGAACAGGAAACCAATGGCAGGAGACCACGTCGACCCTAATGCAGCTCTACTAGAAGCGCTACAAGCCATGAAGAACGACTTGTCGGCTCAGATCGGACGGATTGATCAAAGGGTTGGACGACTAGAACTTCCAAGGAATGATGAGCAGTCGGATGATGATGAGAGTGAGAATACTCTGAATGCAGGAGCAGGAGGGAGGAACCGAGATCATCAACATCACCGCCGTGATCGCCAACCACAACAAGAGGTAAACCGTAACTTTGCAAAAGATTTGAAACTAACTGTGCCAACTTTTGCAGGTAGGGTTAATCCGGAAGCATACCTTGATTGGGAGAGGCGTATGGAGTACATCTTTGACTACTACGAGTACAATGACCAGAAGAAGATAGCTCTAGCTTCGGCTCAACTCACGGACCATGCCTTAACTTGGTGGGACAGAGAAGTCCAAGACCGTAGGCGAAACAACTTTGAGCGGATCACAACCTGGGCAGCCATGAAGTACAACTTCAGGAGGCGATTTGTGCCACCTCATTACCACAGAGATATGCAAAAGCAGTTCAGGCTTCTGTCACAGAAGAACAAGAGTGTTGAGGAATACTATGAAGAGTTTGAGCAACTCAAGAACCGGATGGCGTTGGATGAGAGTGAAGAAGTTCTCATGGGCCATTTCATTGATGGACTCAATGACCGAATCGCCAGAAAGGTAGAACGTCAACCTTGTCATGATCTTAATGATTTATTGCATGCAGCCGTGCAGGCTGAACAAGGAATCAAGAGAAAGACAGCGGCAGGGAGTCGCTCAAGACCTAACTCATGGAGTGCACCGCAAGCTAAGAACCGTGACAAAGGCAAGACTGTTGCCTCAGGTTCCCAAGATAAGAGGTCAGCTTATGACGCTCCAAGGAACAACCGTACTGACTCAGGTAAGTCTTCAACCACTAATACAAGAGCGCGAGACATAACTTGTTTCAAGTGTCAGGGTAAAGGTCACTATGCACGAGATTGTCCAAATCAGCGAGTTATGATCTTAACACCTGATGGAGGATATGAGTCTCAAGATGAAGTGGAACACCTTGAAGCTGCGGATTCAGAAGAGGAAGTAGCATTTCCCGAGACAGGAGAGATGTTAGTTGTTTGCAGGGCATTGAGTGCCTTGAGTGACCCAGATACCATCCAGAGAGAAAACTTGTTTTTCACTCGATGTTCAGTTCAGAACAAGGTATGTAGTCTCATAATTGATGGTGGATCTTGTACTAATGCTGCTAGCAAGATTATGGTGGGAAAGCTAGGTTTGAAGACAACCCAACATCCGAGGCCATACCGCCTTAGATGGTTAGATTCAAGCACCGAGATCAGGATACATGAGCAAGTCCTGATTCAGTTCAAGATAGGGAAGTATGAGGATGAAGTCTTGTGCGATGTTGTCCCAATACAAGTAGGCCATATACTTCTCGGCAGACCATGGCAATTTGATAGAGAAGTCATACACAACGGACGCACAAATACTCATTCCTTCACGCACGACAAGCGCAAATTCCAGCTTGCTCCATTATCTCCTCAAGAGGTACATGAGATGCAATCCAAATTTGCTGCCGAGGCCAAGGTAAGTAAAACTAACCTTTACATCACTCCTAGTACTGTCTATAAGGCTTTAGAGCGAAAAGAAACGGTGCTACTAATGGTGTTTAGAGATGTGTTGATTACAGGTTCACAGGATAATGTACTTGTACCAGAGATTGTATCACTGCTTGACAGATACAAAGATGTGTTCCCTGAAGAGATACCGGCTGGGTTACCACCTATTAGAGGAATAGAGCATCAGATTGATCTAGTTCCCGGTGTACCATTGCCCAACCGTCCAGCTTACCGTATGAACCCAACAGAAACTAAGGAGTTGGAGAAGCAGATTCAAGACTTAATGGAGAAAGGTTACATTAGAGAAAGCTTGAGTCCGTGTGCTGTACCAGTTCTCTTAGTGCCAAAGAAAGATGGAACTTGGAGGATGTGTGTAGACTGCAGAGCAATCAACAACATCACCATAAAATATCGACATCCAATTCCAAGGTTAGATGATATGCTTGATGAACTATCTGGATCTAATGTGTTTTCAAAGATTGATCTTAGGAGTGGATACCATCAAGTAAGAATGAGAGAAGGTGACGAATGGAAGACTGCTTTCAAGACTAAGCAGGGGCTATACGAGTGGTTGGTCATGCCATTTGGTCTAACCAATGCACCCAGCACCTTCATGAGGTTAATGAACCAGGTTTTAAGAGCTTACATCAGTAAATTTGTAGTAGTTTACTTTGATGATATATTGGTTTATAGCAAATCGTTTGAGGATCACCAGAAGCATCTTGAGCTAGTCCTTGACACACTTCGAAAAGAAAGCCTATATGGTAATCTTAAGAAGTGCTCCTTTTGTACTAATGAAGTGGTTTTCTTAGGTTTTGTTGTCAGTTCCAAAGGTTTACAGGTTGATCAAGAGAAGATCAAAGCAATCCAAGAATGGCCGAGACCAAACAACATAGGACAAGTCAGAAGCTTCCACGGATTGGCAAGCTTCTACCGGCGTTTTGTCAAAGATTTCAGTACTATAGCCGCCCCTCTCACTGATGTGATCAAGAAGGACGTAGCATTTCAGTGGGGATCAGCTCAAGAGGACGCGTTCAACAGACTCAAGGATCGCTTGACGCATGCACCAGTTTTGGTATTACCTGATTTTAATAAAACTTTTGAGGTTGAATGTGATGCTTCAGGCTTAGGTATTGGAGCCGTGCTAACTCAAGGAGGGCGTCCAGTAGCCTACTTCAGTGAGAAACTAAGTGGAGCCAGCTTGAACTACCCAACGTACGACAAGGAACTCTATGCGCTAGTGAGGTCGTTGGAGACATGGCAGCACTATCTTCTGTCCAAGGAGTTTGTCATACATACTGATCATGAGACTTTGAAGCATCTTAGAGGACAAACAACACTGAAGAGAAGACATGCTAAGTGGATGGAGTTTGTAGAAGCATTCCCATATGTGATAAAGTATAAGAAGGGCAAAGAGAATGTTGTGGCTGACGCACTCTCAAGGCGACACATGCTGATCACAACTTTGGAGGCTAAGGTCTTAGGGTTTGAACACCTTAAGGATGCATATAAGGATGATCCAGACTTCGGTTCAGTCTACCAAGATTGTACCACTGCCCCAACAGGTTCCTTCTACTTACATAATGGTTATTTGTTTAGGGAAAAACGTTTGTGTGTTCCACAGGGTTCTATGCGAGACTTGTTGATCAAGGAAGCACATGGTGGTGGACTCATGGGACATTTTGGAGTGGATAAGACTCTGAGCGTTTTGGTAGAACACTTCTTTTGGCCTCACCTCAAGAAGGATGTGGAACGATTCTGTTCCAAGTGTGTCACTTGCCTCAAAGCCAAATCCAGGTCACATCCACATGGTTTATATATGCCACTTCCTATTCCTAGTATGCCTTGGGTTGATATATCAATGGACTTTGTTTTAGGCTTACCCAAAATCCGAGGAAAGGATTCTATTTTTGTTGTAGTGGAAAGGTTCTCAAAGATGGCACATTTCATTCCCTGTGCCAAGACTAATGATGCCACTCAAACTGCTGAGTTATTCTTTAAAGAAGTAGTACGCTTACATGGGATCCCGAGGACTATTGTTTCTGACCGAGACACGAAGTTTCTGAGTCACTTCTGGAGAGTTCTTTGGGGGAAGCTAGGAACCAAGCTACTCTTCTCAACAACTTGTCATCCACAAACTGATGGACAAACTGAGGTTGTAAACATGACTCTATCTACTCTCTTAAGAGCCACGGTTGGTAAGAACCTACGGAACTGGTTAGATTGTATTCCATATGTTGAGTTCGCTTATAATCATGCTAACCATTCTACTACTAAGTTGTCACCTTTTGAGATTGTCTATGGATTTCAGCCAGAAACCCCTTTAGATCTTGTTCCTTTGCCGCCATTAGATGTTACTAATCAGGATGGAGAATCAAAGGCTGAGTTAATCAAGAAACTGCATCAGAAGGTGAAGGCCAACATAGAGGAAAGGACGGCCAAGTATAAGAAGGCTGCTGACAAAGGGAGAAAGGAGCTCATCTTCAATCCAGGACACATGCGTACAGAGAGGTTCCCAAATCAGAGGAAGTCCAAACTAGCGCCAAGAGGAGCTTGACCATTTCGAGTGCTGGAGAGAGTCAACAACAATGCCTACAAGCTGGATCTGCCAGGTGAGTTGACCATTTCACCAGTGTTCAATGTTGCTGACTTGCTTCCTTATAATGCAGATGATGGAATTCTGAGGTCAGAATCTTCTCAAGAGGGAGGGAATGATGAGGACATTGACTCAAGCATCAACTCAAGCATTGACTCAAGCGTAGAGTTACGTCAAGAAGACCTAGAAGAAGTACCTGCTGCTCAAGACGTGACGACCATGAGAGATCCTCCGAGGACAAGATCAGGAACTAGAAGACTCAGAGCACTGTTCAACACGTCCATTCAGAGTCTCCTAGCTCAAGATTATCAAGTGGAGCGTTTAGAAGATCAAATGAAGACAATTGAAGACTCGATGATGATCTTCTCAATTCAGCCCACGTAGGCCCAACCATGGACGGCCACACACGCTCAATAAGGTATGATTTCAATTCATATATTGTGTTTGTTCATTTTGCAGGTCCAAGTATTACATTAGTTGTCTGAGTCAGAGTCTGTATTAGTCGTTAAGTGAGTCAAGTTTCCCTGTATTACTTTAAAGTCGGACCATAGGATATTTTAGTATTTAGTAGCCGTTGTAATTGTTAGAATATGAGATTTAGAGTGAGAGAATAAGGTAGAATGGTGAAGAATGTAAGAATATTAGAATTAGAGAGTTATATGAGAGATTTAGCAAGAGAGAAAGAAAGAAGAAGAATTGCACAAGAGGAGTATGAGGGAAAAGCTTTCCCAAGTCTGTTTTTTTCTTATTGATTTCACAATGAATATATAGACAAAAAATAACTCAATTTCGTGGCTACTACTTTCATATTCAAACTCTAATGACAAAATAATTCTAAAGACACCTTTGGACAAAAGGGTGAAGCAAGTAGGGAAGGGAATCTCCATTTGAATTTGAATCTTGTCTCCTGGTACTGTTCATCCGTGGAGTCAAGCTTCTAGAAGATCTTTGACTTGGTTAATGGTAACTTATCCTTTTACCACTTAACCATAAGATTAAACTCTCTCCCTTTTACTTATTTACCTCTTCTTCTTCTGATCGGATCAAAGGACTTCACATTGATCTGAACACTTAAGGTGTTCATCTCAATACTCAATACACTGATCATATTGCACACTTTGGATCTTCTTCTCAATACTCCCCCTCAAGCTTGAATTCAAGAGTTGAATCAAGCTTGGAATGACAATGGAGATCCACCTCATTAAAAACCTTCATGAAGAAAACCACTTGGGATAAAACTTCATGAAGGGAAAAAGAGTGTAGACTCCACAGCCTTAGAGGATTCGGAAAGCTCCATGAGTCCAAGCTTAGTGTGAATGGACTCACACACCTTCAAACTAGCTGCCTTGGTGAACACATCAGCTAGTTGTTCTTCACTCCTTGTAAAGCAAGGCAACACCACTCCTTGCTCAATCATCTGCCTCACTTTGTGACAATCCACTTCTATATGCTTGGTCCTTTCATGGAAGACTGAATTTGAAGCAATGTGAATGGCTGCTTGGTTATCACAATGCATGGTGATTGGTTTTGAAGTCTCAATCCCTAAATCCACAAGAAGAGCTTTGATCCATGCCAATTCTGTTGCTAGCTTCCTCATTGCTCTATATTCAGCTTCAGCACTTGAACATGACACTATCTTCTGCTTCTTTCTATTCCAAGTAACAAGGTTGCCTCCAATGAATGTGCAATATCCAGTAGTAGACCTCCTGTCCACTCTATCTCCTGCCCAATCAGCATCACAATACCCAACTATCTCTGTGCTTTGATTGCAACCCATCCAAATGCCTTGACCAGGAGCACCACTTAGGTATCTAAGTATCCTTTCAACCATGTTCCAATGATGCATCTTGGGTGCTTGCATATGCTGGCTTACTTGGTTCACTGCATAACACAAATCAGGTCTGGTTATGGTTAAGTAAATGAGCTTACCAACCATCCTTCTATACTGAGTAATGTCCTCAAATGGTTTATCCTCAAGCTCTCCCTCTCTTATGACTTTGTAGCCTTCCTCAAGAGGTGTCTTAGCCGGTTTTGCTCCTATCTTTCCTGCTTCAGATAACAAATCAAGTGTGTACTTCCTTTGAGATAAGAAGAGTCCATCATTAGATCGACAAACTTCTATCCCAAGGAAGTACTTTAGAGTACCAAGGTCTTTAATATCAAAAACAGATTTGAGATAAGCCTTAGTGTCTTGTATACCTGACTTGTTACTCCCTGATATGATAATGTCATCAACATAAACAAGGATGACAATGATACCTTCCTGATCCTGAAGAGTGAACAAGGTGTGATCTCCTTCAGACCTCTTGAATCCTCTTTGCATAAGTGTTGAGCTCAGTTTATGATACCAAGCTCTAGGTGACTGCTTTAATCCATAGATAGCCTTCTTGAGTCTTAACACCTTTCCTGGTTTCACAATGCTTTCAAGACCTGAAGGTGGTGTCATGTATACCTCATCTTCAAGCTCCCCTTGAAGGAATGCATTCTTGACATCCATTTGCCAAAGTTCCCAATCAAGATTTGTTGCTAAAGATAGGATGATCCTAACTGTGTGAAGCTTAGCTACTGGTGCAAAGGTATCCAAGTAATCCTTTCCATAGGTTTGAGTGAAGCCTCTTGCAACCAACCTTGCTTTGTATCTCTCAACTTCTCCATTACTTCTATACTTGATGGTGAAAACCCATTTAGAGGTCACTGCCTTCTTTCCTTTAGGAAGTTCTGCCTCATACCAAGTCTCATTGTTTTCCATTGCTTTGGTCTCTTCATCTACAGCTTGCATCCATCTCTTATCTCCTTTGGCCTCTTCATAGGTTATTGGTACATGTTCTTGATCCAACTTCCCAATGAACACTTGATGTTCCAAAGGTACATAAGCTAAAGTGCAAGTAGCTTGAATGGGATGAGCTACTGCATTGTTGTTGAAGTAAACCCTAGTCTTCTTCCATTCTGATGGATCCTTTTTCTCCCTTGTGCTCCTCCTTAATACTTGAACTGGCTGCTCATGTAGAACCGGTTGTTCCATCTCTTCATTTTGATGGTCCAACTCCTCAGCTTCTATCTCATGTTCTTCATGTTCCTCAATACCAGCTTGATCATGTGTAGTAGAATCAGGTTCTTGCGGTTCTGGTGCTGATTCATGAGTGTCCCCCTCATGATCAGGATGGGGATGTTGAGGAGATTCTGAAGTTGGAGCAGGGACTGAAGAAGCAGGACTTGTCTTGGCCGGTTGTGGAGGCATACTAATACCAAGGTTTTCCATGATCATCCTTAGGTTAGCAGCTCGGTCTGATTGAGATGTGGGAAGATCCTTCAAGCTATCCCAATTCTTCTCATCACAGAAACTTCTTGTCTCCATAAATTTCACATCTCTTGAGATCAAAACCTTCCTTGTTTCAGGCACATAACACTTGTATCCTCTTTGTGTTGTGGAATATCCAATGAACATGGCTTTGGTGCTCTTAGCATCCAACTTATCCCTCTGTTCTCCTGGTATTAACACAAAGCAAATACACCCAAACACACGTAAGTGATCAACCAATGGATTTGTTTTGTTTAGTACCTGAAATGGAGATTGATCCTTAAGAACTCTCGTGGGAGTTCTATTGATCAAGTAGCATGCAGTCATGACTGCATCTCCCCAAAACCTCTTAGGAACATTCCTATAGAACATCATGGACCTTGCCACCTCCATTAAGTGTCTGTTCTTTCTCTCAGCCACTCCATTTTGTTGTGGAGTGTAAGGGCAGCTTGTTTGATGAAGAATCCCATGTTTGGACAAGTGTTGTTTGAAGGCATTGCTTGTATACTCACCACCATTGTCTGATCTAAAAATTTTGATCTTAGCATTGAAATGGTTAGTAACATGACTTTGAAAGTTCATAAAAGCTTCTAACACTCTATCCTTAGTTTGCATCAATGTTATCCAAGTGTATTTAGATTTTTCATCAATGAAAGTGACAAAGTACATATGATTCTCTCTAGACAAACAAGGAGCAGTCCACACATCAGAATGAACAAGATCAAAGCAACTTTCATAAGTAGTTTTAGAACTTGGAAAAACAGATTTGCAATGTTTCCCAAGAATACAAGCCTCACAATCATCATTCTTAAAAGAAACAGAAGGTAATAAGAGTCCTAATGCCCTAGAGTGTGGATGTCCTAGTCTAGCATGCCAAATAGAGTCATCCACACCAACACAAGTAGATAAAGCAGTAGATAAAGCAGGAGATAATTCAGAAGAGGGATTGGTGTCTTCAATCATGTAGAGCTCATCTTTTGTCACACCTTTCCCAATCAACTTACTTGTCTTAATATCCTGAAACACAACATCATTAGGACTGAAAACAACATTGCAATTTAGATCAGTAGCTATTCTTTTAACAGATACTAAGTTGGATGTGAAGCTAGGCATAAAGAAAGCTTTGGATTCTTTATCAAACAATTTCATATTTCCTATGCCTTGAATTGGAATTTTATCACCATTTGCAATCACTACACATCCTAAAGCTGGTTCAACATTTTCTATCAACTTAGGGTCACTGATCATGTGATGAGAAGCTCCAGAATCAATGATCAAGGGTCTGATTTTATTTGAAGTAAAGAGTGAAGTACCAAGAACCATACCAGAGTTTTCCTTGAGGGCTTTGATGAGTGCCTCAAGGTCTGACCTTCTTACCACATCACTCTGATCAGTCATGGCTGGAGCTTGATGGACCACCATTGCTCTCCTTTCATCACATTGCTGCATTGAAGAAGAGCCTGGTCCAGCTGCACCATAAGAGTAGTTTGCCCTTTGATCTTTGAACCGGTTGTTGTGAGATGAGGGTCTGAGGTTAGGATGAAGGCGCCAGCATCTATCTTTCAAGTGCCCACTCTTCTTGCAAAAATCACACATCAAGACTCCTCTCTTGTCACCTCCATAGTTCTGCCTCTCATCAGCCTTAAACACCCCTTTGTTGGCGGTCACCAGCTCTCCTTTCCCTTTGAACAGCCCAAATGAGCCTTGCTCTTTCTGAATTTGTCCACACACATCATCAATATCAGGTAGAGTGTCTGCCCTTAGAATGTGCTTAATCAACCCATTGTAAGATGAGTTCAAGGTGAGCAGAAGAGCAAAGACTTTATCTTGCTCTCTCCTTTCTTGCAACACCAAAGGATCACTGCTTGGTGGCCTCAACATCTCCAACTCTGACCACAGTGAGCTAAACTTTCCAAAGTGAGCTTTAAACTCCATATCTTCTTGCTGGAGATTGTTGATGGCCAGCTTAACTTCAAAGACTCTGGTTAGGTTTGATTTATTCCCATAAACCTTCTCAATAGTATCCCACAGCTGCTTGGAAGTCACACAATAAGAGTAGGCTTCCAATAGGTGCTGGTCCAGTGAGCTTTGGAGTATAGAGAGCACATTCTGGTCCCCTTGTATCCAAGCTTCTTCATAAGCTTCAGACGCCTCTTCATGAGACTCAACACCATCTTTAGCCTCTGCCTCGGTTCCTACCTTAGCTTCAGCCTTCATCATCTTCTGTGGAGCTGTACTCCTCATGATATACTTCCAAAGACCTCTGCCTCCAAGTGCAGACTTAACCATTCTGGCCCAAACAATGTAGTTGGCACCCTTAAGAATCACAGGAATGATTACCCTTGAGTTCTCCATTGCTGAGACTGATTTGTAGCAAGGAGGGAGTTTTCAAGGCAAGATTCTAAACAAGAGAGTTCTCAATTCACAGAGAAAACACACAAGAGTAAACTAGCCCAAAGAAATGACTTAAGAGCTTAAAAATTTCAAGAACAGGAACAAACTTTCAAGAACAGAAATTAGAACAAGAAAATCAGAGTTTTAGAACAAGATTGCGGAAATGAATAGGTACAGGAGCTTAGAGCTCTGATACCATGTTAGAATATGAGATTTAGAGTGAGAGAATAAGGTAGAATGGTGAAGAATGTAAGAATATTAGAATTAGAGAGTTATATGAGAGATTTAGCAAGAGAGAAAGAAAGAAGAAGAATTGCACAAGAGGAGTATGAGGGAAAAGCTTTCCCAAGTCTGTTTTTTTCTTATTGATTTCACAATGAATATATAGACAAAAAATAACTCAATTTCGTGGCTACTACTTTCATATTCAAACTCTAATGACAAAATAATTCTAAAGACACCTTTGGACAAAAGGGTGAAGCAAGTAGGGAAGGGAATCTCCATTTGAATTTGAATCTTGTCTCCTGGTACTGTTCATCCGTGGAGTCAAGCTTCTAGAAGATCTTTGACTTGGTTAATGGTAACTTATCCTTTTACCACTTAACCATAAGATTAAACTCTCTCCCTTTTACTTATTTACCTCTTCTTCTTCTGATTGGATCAAAGGACTTCACATTGATCTGAACACTTAAGGTGTTCATCTCAATACTCAATACACTGATCATATTGCACACTTTGGATCTTCTTCTCAATAGTAATTAGGTTTTCTGCCCTAGAAGGCAACAGCTGCACGATCCCCTTTATAAGGATCCTTAGCAGCCGTGTATCATTTACCAAGTATCAATACAATAACGCAGTTCTTCTTCTTTGAGAGAAAACACCTTTTCGATTCTAAGCTTTCTTGTGAGTCATATCAAGCGACCTTAGATTCAGTCTTATCACAAGATCCTTCATCTCTTGTGTGGCGACAATCAATCCATCTTCTATCCATTCAATCATCTCACGTTCATTCTAAGGAGTCTAGAGACCCGAGGTTTGGATCCATCTTACCACAATATCACCCACGATCTAGAATAGAGAGACTTCAGTCCCTGTTCTACGTCAAACACGTTTCCATCTTGCATCAAGGTTTGTTGCTAAAGACAAGATGATCCTAACTGTGTGAAGCTTAGCCACTGGTTCAAAGGTGTCCAAGTAAGCTTAGCCACTTCTTCATCACTTCTATACTTTATAGTGAATACCCATTTAGAAGTTACTGCCTTCTTTCCTCTAGGGAGTTCAGATTCATACCAAGTCTCATTGTTTTCCATTGCTTTGATCTCCTCATCCACAGCCTGCATCCATCTCTTATCTCCCTTTGCTTCTTCATAGGTTGTTGGTACTTCTTCTTGATCCAACTTTCCAATGAACACTTGATGCTCCAAAGGTACATGAGCTAAACTGCAAACAGCTTGAATAGGATGAGCTACTGCATTGCTGTTGAAGAACACTCTAGTCTTCATCCATTCTGAAAGATCCTTTTTCTCCCTTGTACTCCTCCTTAGTGCTTGAATTTGTTGGTCCATTGGCTGCACACTCTCCTCATTCTGATTACCCACTTCCTCAGGTTATATCTCATGTTCTTCATGCACTTCAACGCCAGCTTGATCATGTATAGCAGAATCAGTTTGCTGCGGTTATTGTTCTGATTCTGATGTGTCCCCCTCATGATCAAGATGGGGTTGTTGTGAGTCTTCCACAGGTGCATCCGAGACTGGAGTAGGTTGTGGGCTTGTTTGGACCGGTTCTTGTGGTATACTAATGCCAAGACTCTCCATGATTCTTCTTAAGTTTGCAGCTCTATCTGATTGGGAAGTAGGAAGATCCTTCAAGCTGTCCCAATTCTTCTCATCATAGAAGCTATTTGTCTCCATGAATTTCACATCTCTGGAGATTAAGACCTTCCTTGTTTCAGGTACATAACATTTGTATCCTCTTTGTGTTGTGGAGTAACCAATGAACATAGCTTTGGTGCTCTTAGCATCCAACTTATCCCTTTGTTCCCCTGGTATTAACACAAAGCAAATACACCCAAACACACGTAAGTGATTAACTAATGGATTGGTCTTGTTTAGTACCTGAAATGGAGATTGATCCTTAAGCACTCTTGTGGGAGTTCTATTGATCAAATAACAAGCAGTCATGACTGCATCTCCCCAAAACTTCTTAGGAACATTCTTGTAGAACATCATGGACCTTGCAACCTCCATTAAATGTCTATTCTTCCTCCCAGCCACTCCATTTTGTTGTGGAGTATAAGGACAGCTAGTTTGATGAAGAATTCCATACTTTGACAAATGTTGTTTGAAGGCATTGCTTGTGTACTCACCACCATTGTCTGATCTAAAAATTTTGATCTTAGCATTGAAGTGGTTAGTAACATGATTTTGGAAGTTCATAAAAGCTTCTAGCACCCTATCCTTAGTTTGCATCAGTGTTATCCAAGTGTATTTAGATTTTTCATCAATGAATGTAACAAAATACTTATGATTCTCTCTAGACACACAAGGAGCAGTCCATACATCAGAGTGAACAAGATCAAAGCAACTTTCATAAGTAGTTTTAGAAGCTGGAAAAACAGATTTGCAATGTTTACCAAGGATACAAGCCTCACAATCATCATTTTTAAAAGAAACAGAAGGTAATAAAAGTCCTAAAGCCCTAGAGTGTGGGTGTCCTAGTCTAGCATGCCAAATGGAATCATCCACACCAACACAAGTAGATAAAGCAGTAGATAAAGCAGCAGATAATTCAAAAGAGGGATTGGTGTCTTCAACCATGTAGAGCTCATCCTTTGTCACACCTTTCCCAATCAACTTACTTGTTTTAATATCCTGAAACACAACATCATTAGGACTAAAAACAACATTGCAATTCAAATCAGTGGCTATCCTTTTTACAGAAACTAAGTTTGAGGTGAAACTAGGCATAAAGAAAGCTTTAGATTCTTTGTTAAACAATTTCAGATTTCCTATGCCTTGTATTGGAATTTTATCACCATTTGCAATCACTACACTTCCTAAGGCAGGTTCAACATTGCTTATCAACCTAGAATCACTTATCATATGATGAGAGGCTCCTGAATCAATGATCAAAGGTTTCAGTTTGTTTGATGCAAAAAGTGAAGTACCAAGAGCCATACCAGAGTTCTCCTTGAGAGCTTTGATGAGAGCCTCAAGGTCTGACCTCCTTACCACATCATTCTGAGCAGTCACAGCTGGTGCTTGATGAACCACCATTGCTCTCCCTTCATCACATTGCTGCATTGAAGAAGAACCTGGTCCAGCTGCACCATATGAGTAGTTTGCCCTTTGATCTTTGAATCGGTTGTTGTGAGATGAGGGTCTGAGGTTAGGATGAAGGCGCCAGCATCTATCCTTCAAATGCCCACTCTTTTTGCAAAAATCACACATCAAGACTCCTCTCTGGTCACCTCCATAGTTCTTCCTCTCATCAGCCTTGTACAGCCCCTTGTTTGCGGTTACCAGCTCTCCTTTTCCTTTGAACAACCCAAATGAGCCTTGCTCTTTCTGAATTTGTCCACGCACATCATCGATATCAGGTAGAGTGTCTGCCCTTAGAATGTGCTTAATCAACCCATTGTAAGATGAGTTCAATGTGAGCAGAAGAGCAAAGACTTTATCTTGCTCACTCCTTTCTTGCAACACCAAAGGATCACTGCTTGGTGGCCTCAACATCTCCAACTCTGACCACAATGAGCTAAACTTTCCAAAGTGAGCTTTAAACTCCATATCTTCTTGCTGGAGATTGTTGATGGCCAGCTTAACTTCAAAGACTCTGGTTAGGTTTGATTTATTCCCATACACCTTCTCAATAGTATCCCACAGCTGTTTGGAAGTCACACAATAAGAGTAGGCTTCCAATAGGTGCTGGTCCAGTGAGCTTTGGAGTATAGAAAGCACATTCTGGTCCCCTTGTATCCAAGCCTCTTCATCAGCTTCAGTCGCCTCTTCATGAGACTCAACACTGCCTTTAGTCTCTGCCTCAGCTCCTTTCTTGGCTTCAGCTTCAGACCTGGCCTTAAACACCCTCTGTGGAGCAGTGTCACTCAAGATATACTTCCACAGACCTCTGCCTCCAAGTGCAGACTTCACCATTCTAGCCCAAACAATGTAGTTGGTGCCTTTTAGAATAACAGGGATAATAACTCTTGAGTTCTCCATAACAACTCTTGAGTTCTCCATTGCCTCTGATTTCTTAGCAAGGAGGGAGTATTCAAGATAAAAATTTAATGGTAGAAAGGTTCTCAACTCACAGAGAACACAAACAGTAAAGAAATGTGCAAGAGAATGCGCTTAAGAGCTTAAGAACTTGCAAGAACCGGAGCAGACTTTTAAGAGCTCAAGAACAGGTTTTAGAAAGATTTTGCGGAAGTAAAGAAGGTACAGGAGCTTATAGCTCTGATACCATGTTAGAATTTAAGAGTATAAACCAGAGAGTAGAAGATTTAGACAAAGAATCACAAGATTAGAAGATTAGAAAGAGTTTTGAGAGAATAAGAACAAGAGAGAGTAGAGAGAGAATTGGAGAGAAGAATAATTCTCCTAGAGTATTTTATTTTTCATGTTACATCTCCCTTTATAGAGTATTAAAAAGGAGAGTCTACAATTATTAAAGACTCTTGAATTTGAAAAAAGAGACGTTAGAAAAGGTATAGATCCGTTGGACAGCATTTAATGGGCTGAGAGAGGAAGGAAGATGCGAGAGTGTACGGCTTCACTAAGGCGTACACCATGCTTGTTTCCTACAGCACCAAATTGACCGTTTCACGTTTCTGCATTGGTCGATTTGGTTCCCGCGGGTTAGTGTACACCTGAGCTGGATGTGCCCGTACACTACTCTTGAGTGTACACCTTTAGTCCTACTGAGTGTACACCTTTAATCTTCTTGAGTGTACACCTTTGTTCCTCAACCCAAGCTTCCTTTCAACAAGATATGCTTGATATCCATCTCAATATTGTGCATTCCATGATCTCCTTTTCAATAGTAGTTTCCAACTCTCATTGGGACGTCCTCAAGAACTCCTTCAGGAATCCTTATTGACTGATCAGCTAGGACAAGAGAGGTCATAGTGGGTGAAAAATCCATCATACCCAGCTTCTCTGCCACAGAGTATGGCATGAGACTTCCAGCAGCTCCTAAATCACACAGAGAGCGCTTGAAACCATCCTCAAAGATAGAACAACTCAACACAAAAATCCCAGGATCAGGTAGCTTCTTAGGAATCTTGGTTAATAGCACATCACTTAAATGTTGAGGAACAACTATAACCCAATCCTTCAGCATCTCATCCATTGGCAGCATCTTCTCTAAGTACCTTTGGACACAAGGGTGATAAGGTGGATCATCATATAGTGGAATTTCTTCCATCTCTTCACCAATCTTTTCCAACTGTTTAAGCTCATCAATCTCATGTTGAATCACCTCAGACACTTTAGGATATAATCGAATAGATTGTCCATAAATCTCCTGTTGAGTTATCTCAGACACTCCAGAGAATAAACGACTAAGCTCTGAATCTGCATCTGCATCAATGCCATACGAATCCTGTGAATCTGTCTGTCCACGCCATGCAACGATCGACGCTAAGGGTGCATCGATCGATGCAATCAAATTTTCACAGATTCCACCCGAGAGATTTTCCTCAAAATCAAAAATTTCAGCCTCTTCTACCAGTTCAGCTGTATTTAGCTCAAATCTTTCACCTAGGTGTGATCCATCATCAATGTACACTGACCAGGCCTTAATGTGGGTGTCTACAACACTCTTTCCCTTGATGGAGCTTGAAATTTGGCTCACCTGAGTGTCCAATTGCTTCACATGAGTATTTAGAGACTCAAACTTCCCATTGAGATCCTCATAAACAGCATCCAACTTCTTGTTGTAGTCCACATCAATCTTAGTCTGTCCTTCCAGCAGCTGTTCCATCATAGCCTCCATCTTGCTCTCATGAGTAGTAGCTACAGGAGGCGTCTAGTAAGAAGAAGATCCATAAATCCTTTGATTACCTTGCTGGAAAGGTTTCTTGAAATCCACTAGTCTGTCCAAATCCAGAAGATTTTTGGTTGCTGTTGAAAGCACTCTTCTGTCCTCCATTGAAGAACCTATTACGAGACTGATTTCCAAACCTATTTCCTTGGAATCCAGATCCTCCGATGTAGTTCACATCCTCTTCCTGACCATCCTCTTCAGCATTGATCACTTCAACATCTTGAGCAAAGTGGACAGCCTTCTTCCCATCTAGAAGATTACAAACTGTGTCCAGCTTAGATCTAATATCGGCTATCTCCAAATTCTCTATCTTTCCACCAGACTTCTTCCTTCTCTCATCAGTAGTCTTGCAGCTATTACTGCTTACTAAGTTATCTACCAACTGCTTAGCTTGAGCAGGAGTCTTAGTGTTGAAATTTGCATTGCTAGAATTGTCCAATGCAGTATGATATGGAAGATCTATGCCTCTAAAGAAGATACCCAACAATGTTACCTCAGTGAATCCATGATGCGGGCAGTCACGTTGGTACTTCTTAAATCTCATCCAGGCAGTCTTAAGAGGCTCTGTCGGACCTTGAGAGAAAGTGAGAATGTCCTGCCTTGACTGATCAGAGCGAGCATCATCATAGAAGTGTCGCAGAAACTCACTCTTCAAAGCATCCCATGTAACAAACTTCCCAGGTGGAAGTTGTTTCAGCCAAGCAGCAGCATCTCCAGCGAGAGAGTAGGGGAAGAGTTTGAGAAACAGATAGTCATAATTCACTCCATCATACTTCAACCCAGTGACTATGTCCTCAAACTCATCTATGTGATCCATCGGCTGCTCATTAGGATAGCCATGGAAGGCATTCTGCCTCAGAAGCGAGTAGTAGATGGTCTTGATTTCAAAATCATTCCTATCAAAATCAGGAGGTACAAGAGCTGACCCGTTAGCATGGAACTCATCCGGACGGTTATAGTCAGCCAAAGTCCTCTCATGGACAACCATCTCTCTACCTTGGGCCTGTTCTTGACCTTGGTTCTGCTCCTGGCGTGGTTGCTCAGGAGGATCAGGGATAACATTCCCTTCAGCATCAATCCGTTCTCCAGCAGTATTGTACGGATTGTTTTGTCGGTCCCTCAGGGTACCTTGAGCATTAGGCATTATGATCACACGTTCAACAACCATCCTTGCTCTTTGAACTCTTCTGTTAGTCCTCTCTAGTCTAGCAAGTTCTTCAAGTTGGAGGTTAACGAGATTAGTGTTCGGATTACTTCTGGTATCACGCGTCTGCATAAACCGTCTGTAATCGTCAAGCAACGATCGATGCTAGCAGTGCAACGATCGATTCAACTCCAATCGCCTAATAACAATCGACACAGAAGGTGCAACGATCGATGCTATGCGAAATTAAAACCTGCGACAAAGAAGAAACAGAGAAAAATCAGTAACTAAAACAAAAAATAAAAATCCTAGTAAAAACCCTAAGTTCGAATCTATCGAAGACTCAAAAGAGTCCCCGGTAACGGCGCCAAAAACTTGATAGGTGTAAGTTTTAACCCTATACTAACTGCAAGTGCACAACAATATCAATGTAGTACTTAGGGATCGAATCCACGAGGACTCTAGGCAACGATAGAATTAGAACGGTCAAGCTTAAACTAGGAGAAAGCAAATTGTATTGAGAAAGGAAAAGCAATGCAAGAAAGTAAACAAGTAGCAGGGTTGGTTGTAAGCAATTAACTAAGGGCGCTAAGTCTAGGGAGTTCTCCGGAATTCAGACAAGCAGACAAATCATTCAGTCAGGATCTAATTAAACACAGTTGTAGAACTCAAAACACAGATATAGAATTAACCAACTTTCGTTTTGAGAATTCTCTAAGCCAAATTGCAGAAATCCAAATGTCTTTGTAATTCCTAACAGATTAAACCAGCTTTAATGATCAAGTTCGATATGTTCACAATCTAATTAAACCAAATTTCTTTGCGAGTAATTATATTGCTCAACCTAAATAGTTCAGATTCTAAACCACAGTTTCGTGTCAATCTGGCAACCTAAGATCTAGATTCTAAGTGATCAAGTTAGAACTAGCATTAAACACAATTTAGTTTGAAGAACATCTATTGATATGAATCCTTAACTGAATTAATTATATCTAGCAAGTCATAAAATCCCTATTGAGAATCCCTAAACCTAACTATGAATCTACTCAGACATAGATAATGTAAACATGATCAATGAATTAATAGATATCATAAAAGAGATTAAACAAGTAAAGGGGTTCGAAATCTTTTCCAAAAATAAGGTGTAGTACATGATCAGATCAGCCCCAAATAGCTCTAAAAACTCTCGGCTCTAAAGTATGATAGTGTATCTAAAAACTGAAGTTAAAACCTAATTAAATAGCTAAATAACGTCTTGGGGCTTCTGTGTAAATATCTGGAACTTCTGGGCAACTTTGCAATATCATCATTCTTCATTAAACCGCCGCGAGTCTGGCCCAACACTTTGTGCATCGATCGATGCTGATGTGCGTCGATCGACACTCTCCTCTGTTTCGGACAGTGAGCACAAACTCTCAGGTCAAAACTCCAAAATGCTCCATTTAGCTCCATAATCTCCAAATCCACTCCAAACGTGTGTGTACCTAATAACACATGTAAAAGACTCTAAAAGACACCAAAAGACTCTAAAATATACTTATATCATGGCATAAAACCAGTAAAAACCATGATATATCACCAGGCGCTCCACTTAGGTATCTTAGTATTATTTCAATCATGTTCCAGTGATGCATCTTGGGAGCTTGCCTATGCTGGCTCGCTTGGTTCACTGCAAAACATAAATCAGGTCTTGTTATGGTTAGGTAAATGAGCTTACCAACCATCCTACTATATTGTGTGATGTCCTCAAATGGTTTGTCTTCAATCTCCCCCTCTCTTATGACTTTGTAGCCTTCCTCAAGAGGTGTCTTAGCCGGTTTTGATCCTAGCTTTCCTGCATCAGATAACAAATCAAGTGTGTACTTCCTTTGATATAAGAAGAGTCCATCCTTAGATCGACAAACCTCTATCCCAAGAAAGTACTTTAGAGCACCAAAGTCTTTTATATCAAAAACAGATTTGAGATAAGCCTTAGTGTCTTGTATACCTGACTTGTTGCTTCATGATATGATAATATCATCAACATACACAAGAATGACAATGACAACTTCATGATCTTGGAGAGTGAACAAGGTGTGATCTGCCTCAGACTTCTTGAATCCTCTTTGCATAAGTGTTGAGCTCAACTTATGATACCAAGCTCTAGGTAATTGCTTTAGTCCATAGATAGCCTTCTTGAGTCTTAACACCTTCCCTGGTTTAACAGCATCTTCAAGACCAGAAGGTGGTGTCATATACACCTCATCTTCAAGTTCCCCTTGAAGGAATGCATTATTGACATCCATTTGCCAAAGTTCCCAATCAAGATTTGTTGCCAAATACAAGATGATCATAACAGTATGAAGCTTAGCTACTGGTGCAAAAGTGTCCAAGTAATCCTTTCCATACGTTTGAGTAAAACCTCTTGCAACCAGCCTTGCCTTGTATCTCTCAACCTCCCCATTACTTCTGTACTTGATAGTGAATACCCACTTAGAACTTACTGCCTTCTTTCCTTTGGGAAGTTCTTCCTCATACCAAGTCTCATTGTTTTCCATTGCTTTGGTTTCTTCATTCACAGCTTCCATCCATCTTGTAGCTCCCTCGGCTTCTTCATAGGTTGTTGGCACTTGTTCTTGATCCAACTTCCCAATGAACACTTGATGTTCCAAGGGTACATGAGCTAGTGTGCACACTGCTTGAGTAGGATGAGCTACTGCATTGTTGTTGAAGTAAACCCTTGTCTTCTTCCATTCTGAGGGATCCTTTCTTTCCCTTATGCTTCTTTTTAGCACCTGAATTGGTTGGTTAGATGGCTGCTCAGTCTATTCATTTTGCTGGTCAGATCCATTAGACTCCATATTCTGAACTTCAACACTATCTTGATCATGCGTGGAAGAATCAGGTTGTTCAGAATGTTGAGATTGTTCTGATTCTTGAGTTTTCCCCTCATGATCAAGATGGGGTGCTTGTGTAGCTTCTGTGAATGCATCAGGAACTAATGGTGTATGAGCTTCCCTGGCCAGTTCTTTGTGTTGGCTAATGCCAAGACTCTCCATGATGATCCTTAGGTTAGTGGCTCGGTCTGATTGAGAATTTGGAAGATCCTTCAAGTTATCCCAATTCTTTTCCTCAAAAAAACTCTTGGATTCCATAAACTTGATTTCTCTAGATATCAACACCTTTCTAGTCTCAGGAATATAGCACTTGTAACCCTTTTGTGTGATGGAATATCCAATGAACATGGCTTTAGTACTTTTAGCATCTAGCTTATCTCTTTCTTCTCCTGGTATCAACACAAAACAAATGCACCCAAACACACGTAAGTGGTCAACTGATGGATTGGATTTTTTTAGTACCTGAAATGGGGATTGATCATGAAGAACTCTTGTAGGAGTTCTATTGATCAAGTAACAAGCTGTCATGACTGCATCTCCCAAAAACCTTTTGGGAACATTCTTATAGAACATCATGGACCTTGCCACCTCCATCAAGTGCATGTTCTTCCTCTCAGCTACCCCATTCTATTGTGGAGTGTAGGGACAACTTGTTTGGTGAATAATCCCATGCTTAGATAGATGTTGTTTGAAAGCATGACTAGTGTACTCCCCACCATTATCTGATCTATAAATTTTGATCTTAGCATTGAAATGGTTAGTAACATGGTTCTGAAAGTTCATGAAAGCTTCTAACACTCTATCCTTAGTTTGCAACAAAGTTATCCAAGTGTATTTAGATTTTTCATCAATAAATGTCCCAAAGTACTTATGGTTTTCTCTAGATACCAAGGAGCAGTCCAAACATCAGAATGAAAAAGATCAAAGCATTTATCATAAATAGTTTTAGAAGTAGGAAAGACAGACTTGCAATGTTTTCCAAGAATACAAGCTTCACATTCATCATTTTTGAAAGAAACAGAAGGTAATAAGAGTCCTAAAGCCCTAGAGTGTGGATGTCCTAGCCTATCATGCCAAACAGAATCATCCGCATCAACATAAGTAGATAAAGCAATAGATAATTCAGAAGATGGGTTAGTGTCTTCAAGCATGTAGAGTTCATCCTTTGTCACACCTTTCCCAAGCAACTTACTTGTTTCAATATCCTGAAAAACCACATCATTAGGACTGAAAATAACATTGCAATTGAGATCAGTTGCTACTTTCTTTACAGATAACAGGTTTGATGTAAAACTAGGCATATAGAAAGCTTTTGATTTTTTGCTAAACAACTTAAGATTTCCTATGCCCTAAATTGGAATCTTATCACCATTTGCAATCACAACATTACCATGAGCAGGTTTAATATTATCTATCAACTTAGAGTCACTGATCATATGATGGGATGCTCCTGAATCAACAATTAATGGTCGTTCTATTAGAAGCAAAGAGAGAGTTACCAAGAGTCATACCAGAGTTCTCCTTGAGAGCTTTGATAAGAGCTTCAAGGTCTGACCTCCTTAACACATCATTTTGAACAACCACAGCAGGAACTTGATGAACCACCATTGCCCTACCTTCCTCACCAGCCTGCATTGAAGATGAACCAGGTTCAGAAGCTCCATTTGAGAAGTTTGCTCTTTGGTCTTTGAACCGGTTGAATGATGATGGCCTGAGGCGAGGATGAAGGCGCCAGCACTTCTCTTTGAGATGTACACTCTTCTTACAATGCTCACAAAACCAGACTGGTCTCTTATCACCACCATTGCCTTGCCTTTTTCCAGGTCTGAATGCACTCTTATTTGCAGTCACTAGCTCACGCTTTCCACCAAAGAGCCCAAATGATCCCTGCTCCTTTTGAATTTGAGCACAAACATCATCCAAGGTTGGAAGTGTCTCTGCCCTTAGCATGTGTTGAATCAGGCTGTTGTAAGCTGAGTTTAGAGTCAACAAGAGGGCAAACACCTTATCTTGTTCCCTTCTTTCATGGAGAACAAATGGATCAACAGTAGCTGGCCTTAATATCTCCAACTCTGCCCACAAAGCTCTGAACTTCCCAAAGTGTTGTTTGAACTCCATGTCTTCTTGATGAAGATTGTTGATAGCAAGCTTGACCTCAAACACCCTGCTCAAATTGGACATATTCCCTTAAACCTTCTTGAGAGTGTCCCACAGATCCTTAGATGTTTCACAATAAGCGAGGCTTCCAAGAGAGATGGTTCAAGAGAACTATGTAGAATGGAGAGTACATTCTGGTCTCCTTGAACCCACAACTCTTCATCAACATGAACAACCTCTTCATGAGCTTCAGCACCAGCTTTAGCTCCTACTTCAGCTTCTGCCTTGGCTCCAGCTTCAGCACCCTACTTCAGCTTCTGCCTTAGCTCCAGCTTCAGCACCAACCGTAATCATATTTTGTGGAGTAGTACTACTCATGACATGCTTCCACAATCCTCTGCCACCAAGAGCAGACTTATCCATCCTAGCCCATACCAAATAGTTGGCGCCTTTAAGAATCACAGGAATAATCACTCTTGAGTCTCCATTGCTGAGACGGATTTATGGCGAATGGAGGGAGTATTCAAGGTGATAAAGAACAAACATGAGTTTAGAAACCAAAGAGAGAGCTTAAGAACCGTATACTCTCAAGATAAAACCGGTTTCTTAGAAAACTTCAAGAACGGATTCAAGAATAAGAAAATAAGAGTTTAGAACCAGAGATTTGCGGAAGTAGAAGAGGTACAGGAGATTAATGCTCTGATACCATGTTAGAATAATGAGTTTAGAGTGAGATAGTAAGAGAGAATAGGAGAGAACACACAAGAACTCGATTGGGGTTCTTGTGAGCCGCTAGAGAGAGAGAGAGAGAGAAGAAGTGGCGATTCTTGAGAAGAATAACTCTCAATATATATTCACTAAAGAGTTTACAAGGGTTTAAATATGATATACAATTAGGGCAACAAGAGAATAAAAAAATAATAAGAGATAAAAGCCAAACAAACCCGGCAGAAGAGAAAGAGAGAGAGAGAGTCCAAACGGTCACAAGAGATAGGGACATGTCCTTTGTCCCAAGTTGATAGTGACTTGTCTGGTCTTTGGTTCAGAGGTATGGGCATGATGTTCTGGACCACAAGACTTCCCTTAAATAGGTGTAGACCGAGATTGAAGGATGCATTCATATTTAGAGTAATAAACCTTGGTCTTGAGTGTTGATACCATCCAGCCATATTATCACCAAATGCACAATATGTGCACAATGTTGAGATGTGCATTTCATGATCGCCATTTCAATAGGTTGCTCGGTCCGAAGGGTTTTGGGATAGATCCTTCAAGTCATCCCACCTCTTATCATAGTAGAAGCTCTTGTTTTCCATGAAATTCTCATCCCTTGATACCAAAACTCTTCTTGTTTCTGGTACATAACATTTGTATCCTTTCTGAGTTGTTGAAAACCCAATGAACATAGCTCTTGTACTCTTTGCCTCAAGCTTATTCCTTTGTTCTCTGGGGATCAAAACAAAACACACGCAACAAACACTCTTAAGTGATTAATGGATCGACTGGTTTTTTTCAATACCTGATATGGAGAGACAACATAGAGGATTTTAGTTGGAATCCTATTGATCAAATAACATGCTGCCATGACAGCATCTCCTCAAAACCTTTTGGGAACATTGGTATGAAACACCATGGATCTTGCAACCTCCACTAGATGTCTGTTCTTTCTCTCAGCCACTCCATTTTGTTGTGGAGTGTATGTACAACATGTTTGATGGAGAATTCAATGCTTGGATAGGTGTCATTTGAAGGCATGACCAGTGTACTCCCCACCATTATCTGATCTAAAATTTTTGATCTTGGCATTGAAATAGTTAGTAATATAGTTCAGTGAGTTATGGTTCAGTGCTTCTTATGAATGTCTCATGAACCAAACTAGATGATCAGAGCTACCTCGTGGATTATCAGAGCAGCAAGTTCTTGGCGGCAAATTGTTTTAAGATAGAGAGCAAAACTCTGTCTTGTTTAATCTTTTACTTCCGTATTGTTTCTATGGACCAATCTCATGTTTGTTGCTGGTTCCTGTTTCTAAAGTCTTGTGCTCTTTCTTGTTGAAGAGTTAACAAGTTGTTGTTAAGAAATCAGAGAAGAACAAGAGCATATGATTGTGTCTTTCTTTGTTGCTTTTCTGGTTCTTGTTGCTTGTTTCAAACTGAGCAAACTCCATCCCTGAACTATTGAAATGTTTATGAGTTAAACTGAGCAAGAAACTCAGTCTCTGAACCTTAAACATGTGTTTGTTCCTGAGTTATACTAAGCTATCTTAGTCCATGAACCAGAAACATATTCTATAACACTTTTATTTTCTGTGTTTCAGGTTCATTCTCCCATTCTCCCATTCTTCTATACTCTGATTTTGGTTTACATGCTCTTAATCTGATTTTTGTATTCCAAAATCACATACTTTGATTCTCTGATGCACACACTCTTAATCTGAGTTGTATGACATCCATACTTGCATTATACTTCTGGTTACTTGAATATTACTCTAAAGTTCACTCCTAAAGAACTCTCTTATTCTTGCACAGGAACTTAATTCAAGCTCATTAGTCCTGATCAAACTTGTGTTGCTTGAGTATTGTTTTGTGTTTAGGTGTTCTCAGGAGGTGGATCAGTCTAAAGGCGGTTCATACTGAATTTGAAAGAGCTGTGTGGTTGAGGAGCTGGAGAAGTCTCCAACAAAACCAGTGAGCTCAAGTTTGGTTGTGGATTAGCCTAAATCCTCATTGATAGTTGTGGATGAGCTGAAATCCTCATTTGGTTGTGGATTAGCCTAAATCCTCATATGTTGGAGCATTCATCAAGTTGGAAGTCAGCTGGTGGATGTGCTTGTTAAAGGATCTTCCCAAGGAGTAATGGCGGTTCATAACCTGTCCATTCAAGAAGAGGAGGTCTTGTTAGTTCCTAATGAAGGCTGATGAGCCAAACATGTTTTGAAAGCCACTAATGGCGCCAAGATGAGCTACTGAGCTTGAAGAGGTGCCAACACAAAGTGTGCTTGTGTATTGGTTGTGTAAAAACAGATTGCACAAGGTGTGAAGTCATGGTTCAAACCATGGACAAGTCAAGAGTGCGGGGGATATAAAGTTCAAATCCAAACCGCAACTCAAAGGACTATGATCAGGCTACTTCTAAAACCCTCTCATTTCATTACCATTTACCATTTCCTAAAGACTTGATAGTGTTTGATAGAGTTTGAAGTGTTGAAAACGTTTTTAAACAATTCTCAAAACGTTTTCAATCTATTCTCAAAAGGTTTTGAAATCTATGGAAGTTCAAACTCTTTTGATTATCTTGATTATGATATTGTTTCATCTCAAAGTTCAAAAACGTTTTAAAACAATTCTCAAAACGTTTTGAAACTTGAAGTTTTCATTTGTATCTTGTTGTGGTCATGTGTCTCAAAGATAAAATGTTTTACAATATATTCTCTAAAACGTTTCAAACTTAAAGGTTTCATTCTTATCTAATGTTCTTAAATGCCATTGCATAATACTTTAACATTTTTCCTTTAAACCTTTGTGTTGAAGGTTTATAAGGAGAAGAGAAAGGCATGGACATTCTTAAAGAACACTAGGAAGTGAAGGAGCCATAAGGAGCATCCATAAGATGAGACCGACTTGAAGTTCTTCCAAGAAGAGAAGGATGATGGAAGTTGGGGTTAAAGGCCGGAGCCCTATGGATTCCCAAATTTCAGAAGACATAACAAGATCAAGAAGTTCATATCAAGAGAAGTCAAGTCAAGGAATGCTAAGGACTAAAATAGTTATGGAAAGGAGTAGATGTGGTTCTAGATATTCATACCAAGGTCAAGTTACATCTTGAGTATGTGGGCTACACTCTTTTTGTCCTCCTTAAGGTTTTATCCCAAAGAGGTTTTCCTTAAGGAGGTTTTTAATGAGGTAGTTACACAGCTCCAAGCTTGGCCTTTGGTCCTCTTTTCCCTTTGGTCTTTTGGAGTCCCGACGACCAAGCTTGTGGGGGAGTATTAGAGAGGAAAATGAAATGGAAGAGGAGAGGCTGCAGTTATGAAGACAAAGCCGAGCCTCATTCCATGAAGAAGCTTTGGTGTTGATCACAAGCAAGCAAAGCAATGCTTAAGTGAGCTACAAAGGCAACTATCAAGATGTGGCAATGTGCAAAGTTGGGGCACAAGATTGTCTGTGCAAAATCAGGGCCAAAAGATCATAAGAAGATGTTGGAATCAATGTGCAAAAGAGGGGCAGAATCATGTCCTACATTGATCAAGTTCAGAATGTGCAAAAGTGTGATCAATAAGGAGTCACATGGGGAGTTAAGGTCTGAGCAGAAGCGAAGACATGTCACTCTCACCATTTGGGAGTGTGTTTTCTCTCTCCTCAGGACTGAACATGTCACTCTCACAACTTGGAAGTGTACTCTCTCTCCCCTCAGGTCTGCACACGCCAATTAAGATTGAGGACAAGTCACTTTCAAGTCTGAACTCACTAAAACCGAAATGAAGAGGAGAAGATCCAACCATCAATTCAAAACTCGTTTTCCATCCTATGAATCAATGGTTGAGATGTAATATTGGTTTATATTTGTTTATTCTGAGTTTAACCTAATTGTAAGCCTATATAAAGGCCACTCACAACATTGTAAACCTTTTCTAAGTCACTTAACAAGAAATCAACAAGATTCTTGATACAAACTCTTATCTCTTTCTCTCTTCTCCTTACAACCGGTTCCACTCTTTGTCTTCATTGTATATACAAGTTCATATACAATGTACAGCTTAAAGAGCCACGGTTATGGCTGCTTAAGGCAGCTTCTTATCATGATTGGATAACTCTTCCATAGTTAGTCCAAGTATGATGAGGGAATCGCTCATAGATAGTTCTTTCATCTTCTCTTGGATGTTCTCTTAGATAATTACTGATTCTCTTCCATGTTTATGAGTAGACTCTCCTTGGTGAGATGTTAAGCTCTTGGAAGTGCTTTTATACAGCTAAGGACTCCTTTATACAACTAGATTAATGGCTTTCTTAAGTACAAACAAGTTGTCTTTGTTTGAGCAGAACCAGTTGAATTGTTCTTCTTTAATCCGTTTATGTTCTTGATATGAGTTATGGTTCAGAGCTTCTTATGAATGTCTCATGAACCAAAACTAGATGATCAGAGCTTCCTCATGGATGCTTCTGAAATTCTAACATGGTATCAGAGCAGTAAGTTCTTGGCTGCAAATTGTTTTAAGATAGAAAGCAAAACTCTGTCTTGTTTAATCTTTTGCTTCCGCATTGTCTCTATGGACCAATCTCCTGTTTGTTGCTGGTTCCTGTTTCTAAAGTCTTGTGCTCTTTCGTGTTGAAGAGTTAACAAGTTGTTGTTAGGAAGGCAGAGAAGAACAAGAGCATATGATTGTGTCTTTCTTTGTTGCTTCTCTGGTTCTTGTTGCTTGTTTCAAACTGAGCAAACTCAGTCCCTGAAGTATTGAAATGTTTATGAGTTTAACTGAGCAAGAAATTCAGTTCCTGAACCTTAAACATGTGTTTGTTTCTGAGTTATACTAAGCTATCTTAGTCCCTGAACCAAAAACATATTCTCTAACACTTTTATTTTCTGTGTTTCAGGTTCATTCTCCCATTCTCCCATTCTTCTATACTCTGATTATGGTTTACATACTCTTAATCTGAGTTTTGTATTCCAAAATCACATACTCTCATTCTCTGATGCACACACTCTTAATCTGAGTTGTGTGAAATCCATACTTGCATTATACTTCTGGTTACTTGAATATTACTCTAAAGTTCACTCCTAAAGAACTATCTTATTCTTGCACAAGAACTTAATTCAAGCTCATTAGTCCTGATCAAACTTGTGTTGCTTGAGTATTGTTTTGTGTTTAGGTGATCTCAGGAGGTGGATCAGTCTAAAGGCGGTTCATACTGAATTTTAAAGAGCTGTGTGGTTGAGGAGCTGGAGAAGTCTCCAACAAAACCAGTGAGCTCAAGTTTGGTTGTGGATTAGCCTAAATCCTCATGGAGTTGTGGATTAGCTGAAATCCTCATGAAGTTGTCGGATTAGCCTAAATCCTCATGGATAGTTGTGGATGAGCTGAAATCCTCATTTGGTTGTGGATTAGCCTAAATCCTCATATGTTGGAGCATTCATCAAGTTGGAAGTCAGCTGGTGGATGTGCTTGTTGAAGGATATTCTCAAGGAGTAATGGCGGTTCATAAGCTGTCCATTCAAGAAGAGGAGGTCTTGTTAGTTCCTAATGAAGGCTGATGAGCCAAACATGTTTTGAAAGCCACAAATGGCGCCAAGATGAGCTACTGAGCTTGAAGAGGTGCCGAGACAAAGTGTGCTTGTGTATTGGCTGTGTAAAAAAAGATTTCACAAGGTGTGAAGTCATGGTTCAAACCATGGACAAGTCAAGAGTGCGGGGGATATAAAGTTCAAATCCAAACAGCAACTCAAAGGACTATGATCAGGCTACTTCTAAAACCCTCTCATTTCATTACCATTTACCATTGCCTAAAGACTTGATAGTGTTTGATAGAGTTTGAAGTGTTGAAAACATTTTTAAAGAATTCTCAAAACGTTTTCAATCTATACTCAAAAGGTTTTGAAATCTATGGAAGTTCAAACTCTTTTGATTATCTTGATTATGATATTGTTTCATCTCAAAGTTCAAAAACGTTTTAAAACCATTCTCAAAACGTTTTGAAACTTAAAGTTTTCATTTGTATCTTGTTGTGGTCATGTGTCTCAAAGATATAACGTTTTACAATCTATTCTCTAAAACGGTTTCATTCTTATCTAATGTTCTTAAATGCCATTGCATAATACTTTAACATTTTTCCTTTAAACCTTGTGTTGAAGGTTTATAAGGAGAAGAGAAAGGCATGGACATTCTTAAAGAGCATTAGGAAGTGAAGGAGCCATAAGGAGAATCCATAAGCCTTGAAGTCTATCCAAAAGGAAGATGAGACCGACTTGAAGTTCTTCCAAGAAGAGAAGGATGATGGAAGTTGGGGTTAAAGGCCGGAGCCCTATGGATTCCAAAATTTCAGAAGACATAAAAAGATCAAGAAGTTCATATCAAGAGAAGTCAAGTCAAGGAATGCTAAGGACTAAAAGAGTTATGGAAAGGAGTAGATGTGGTTCTAGATGTTCATACCATAGGTCAAGTTACATCTTGAGTATGTGGGCTATACTTTTTTTGTCCTCCTTAAGGTTTTATCCCAAATAGGTTTTTCTTAAGGAGGTTTTTAATGAGGTAGTTCCACAGCTCCAAGCTTGGCCTTTGGTCCTCTTCTCCCTTTGGTCTTTTGGAGTCCCGATAACCAAGCTTGCGGGGGAGTATTAGAGAGGAAGATGAAATGGAATAGGAGAGGCTGAAGTCATGAAGACAAAGCCTAGCCTCATTCCGTGAAGAAGCCTTGGTGTTGATCACAAGCAAGCAAAGCAATGCTTAAGTGAGCAAGAAAGGCAACTATCAAGATATGGCAATGTGCAAAGTTGGGGCACAAGATGGTCTGTGCAAAATCAGGGCCAAAAGATCATTGGAAAGATGTTGGAATCAATGTGCAAAATGAAGGAATTTCTAGCAGTTCTAATCAGGATTAGCAACCCTAGTCTGAATTCCGAGCCTAGGATCTAAGGTTCATATAATTGAATCTATGGGATCTCAGATTTACCTGTTGAATATGCAGCGGAAGTGTTAGCAGATAATCGAGATCACGAAGCGCCTCAAATGCTGCGCCTCTACTGGTATCCACACGCACACAAACTGGACCGCAGGGATGCTAGTGCCTTACAGAGATCTAATCTCCAGAGAGGTTTCTTTCTATGTTCTGGTGGCTGTGAGTTAGGTTCGCTACGAGTTTAGGTCGACCATATATCTTATATATGTCGGCTTAAACCACAACGGAATTAACCAACGATTAAACCGAATTAATCTGATTAATCCGCGAGTGCATCGATCGATGCACTATCTGCAATGATCGATGCTATCCCAGAACATTGATATCGAATGCATATCACATATGCATTCACTGGATCATTACATTAATGATCAACCTCGTCTTTAACGCCCAGTTTGCTTAGGTGTGTGACCCTGTAGGATCATATAACACTAGCAATGAGTTCTCAACTCATTGATCATAAGTGGCTTCTAGCAAAGCGTTATGACTACCTAGTGTTATGTGATTGTCTCATCTCGACTATACGACTTTCACTTAGAGCAAGTACAATAGATTTCAGGACATTCCCAACAATCTCCCACTTGTACTGGAATCATCTATTCTTTTAATCCCTTTGTAGCTATATCTCAATCTAGCATAAGGCAAGAACTGTGTCATCCTTATTAAGCCAGATCACGTTTATCGAATCCCGATTTGTACTGATAAAACAAACGACTGACAATCACCTCGTTTGAGCGCGGCCACGCATTTCCAGTATCAAATCTTCGATAGGCCCAGAGATATTTAACTCCTGTTATATAGGAGGTACAAATCCCATCTTGTTCCATCCATGTCTCTTTCATATTTCATGATACGCCTAATCAGTGTCTTTATAATCACCAGTTACGGCTGACGTTTGACAAAGTCAAGACGAACCAATCCATATGAGAGAGAACATGATGAACTCAGGTCTTAGGACTAAACTCTTTTGTCGTAATAAGAAACTCTTATGACACTAATATAACATCTTGTAGAGTTCTCATTGACGGGTCAAGTCCGATCATGTGTTCTCTAACACATATCTATGTGATTGACTTTAATACACTTATTAAATGACTCCATGAAACATAGTCATCAGTCACCTCACATACTAGTCTCACGTGGTTGTTAATGTCCCACGTTAACAACCTCGACCAGGGACCATTATAATTTATGTCATTTATTGCTTATAGGGTTTCATGATCAAGTCACATACTTGATGGCCTATAAAATGTCATAAATTACTTTGGGACATTATATATATTTAATTAACACAATTAAATAATGCTGAAACAATTTCATTAAAATAACATAACTATTATGTCTTTGTGAACATCATGTCATAACTAAAACAAATACAACTCCCACTGAAATCAAGATCATATCTTAAGAAATCTAATGCCTACAGCAGTAGTATGAAACTCATGCTTAGGCCTTGGGAGGGGCTTGGTCAGTGGATCAGCAACATTCTCATCCGTCGGGACTCTGCTGATCTTCACATCTCCTCTATTCACAATATCACGGATAAGGTGATATCTCCTTTCTATGTGTTTGGATTTCTGGTGTGATCTAGGTTCCTTTGCTTGTGCAATGGCTCCATTGTTGTCTCAATACAAAGCCACTGGCTCAGAAATGCTAGGAATCACACCAAGTTCAGTGATGAACTTCTTGATCCAAACAGCCTCTTTTGCCGCTTCAGAAGCAGCGAGATACTCAGCTTCAGTTGTGGAATCTGCTACAGTGTCCTGCTTGGAACTCTTCCAGCTTACTGCACCGCCATTCAGGCAGAAGATGTAACCAGATTGCGATCGGAAATCATCTTGGTCTGTCTGAAAACTTGCGTCTGTGTAACCACTTACTACCAGCTCATCACTTCCTCCATACACCAAGAATTTATCCTTAGTATTTCTCAAATACTTTAGAATATTCTTGACTGCTGTCCAGTGACTTTCACCTGGATCCGATTGGTATCTACTCGTCATGCTTAAAGCACAAGCAACATCTGGACGAGTACAGAGCATAGCATACATGATGGATCCCAACGCCGAGGCATAGGGAATCCGACTCATGCGATCTCGCTCAGCAGGTGTCTCAGGACACTGCTTCTTGCTGAGACTTATGCCATAAGACATTGGTATGAAGCCCTTCTTGGAATCTTGCATTCTGAACCTGTGTAAGACTTTATCGATATAAGTGTCTTGACACAGTCCAATCAACTTGTTTAATCTATCTCTATAGATTCTTATTCCAAGAATATACGCGGCTTCTCCCATGTCTTTCATTGAAAAACAACTTCCGAGCCAAGTCTTAACAGACTGTAACAACGGAACGTCATTTCTGAGAAGAAGTATGTCATCTACATACAACACGAGAAATGCAACTGCGCTCCCACTAGTCTTCTTGTAAACACATGGTTCTTCTTCGCTTCTGATGAAATCAAACTTTTTGACTGCTTCATCAAAACGAAGATTCCAACTCCGAGATGCTTGCTTCAATCCATAAATAGATCGATGAAGTTTGCATACTTTCCTAGCTGCATTCGGATCGATGAAACCTTCGGGTTGTGTCATGTACACATCCTCTTCCAGAATTCCATTAAGGAAAGCTGTTTTCACGTCCATCTGCCAGATCTCATAATCATAATGAGCAGCTGTTGCTAGGAGAATCCGAATGGATTTAAGCATGGCGACAGGTGAATAGGTTTCTTTATAGTCAATACCATGAATTTGTTTGAAACCTTTTGCCACTAGCCTTGCTTTATATATCTGAATATTTCCATCCACATCAATTTTCTTCTTGAAAATCCATTTACACTCAATGGGTCTTGCACCATCGGGTAAATCAACCAAAGTCCATACTTGGTTCTGTGACATGGATCCCATTTCGGATTCAGCGGCTTTCAGCCACTTTTCGGAGTCAGGGCTCATCATCGCTTCTTCAAAATTCGCTGGCTCGTCACTGTCAATGATCAACAAATCATGACAATTGGTTACGAGAAATCCATATCTCTTCCAGAATTCCATTAAGGAAAGCTGTTTTCACGTCCATCTGCCAGATCTCATAATCATAATGAGCAGTTGTTGCTAGGAGAATCCGAATGGATTTAAGCATGGCGACAGGTGAATAGGTTTCTTTATAGTCAATACCATGAATTTGTTTGAAACCTTTTGCCACTAGCCTTGCTTTATATATCTGAATATTTCCATCCACATCAATTTTCTTCTTGAAAATCCATTTACACTCAATGGGTCTTGCACCATCGGGTAAATCAACCAAAGTCCATACTTGGTTCTGTGACATGGATCCCATTTCGGATTCAGCGGCTTTCAGCCACTTTTCGGAGTCAGGGCTCATCATCGCTTCTTCAAAATTCGCTGGCTCGTCACTGTCAATGATCAACAAATCATGACAATTGGTTACGAGAAATCCATATCTCTCGGGTTCGTGACGGATCCTTTCGGATCGGCGAATTTCAGGCTCCACAGGCGCCGTCTCTACAACTCTTTGTAGATCCAACTGTTGCTCTTCCTCTACGGGTTGAGCATTTTCCTGCGGTTCTCGAACTTCTTCGAGTTGTACTTTACTCCCACTGTTTTTTTTTTTGGAAAGAAATTCTCTCTCAAGAAATACACAGTTCCGAGCAACAAACACTTTGTTCTCGGATTGGTTGTAAAAGTAGTATGCCTTGGTTTCCTTAGGATAACCAACGAAGTAGCATTTATCAGATTTGGGCTCGAGCTTATCTGTAATTAATCTCTTAACATAAGCTTCACAACCCCAAATCTTCAGGAAAGACACATTCGGAACATTTCCAGTCCACATCTCATGTGGTGTCTTTGCAACTGATTTTGACGGAACCCTCTTAAGTGTAAACGCAGACGTTTCTAGAGCGTATCCCCAAAAGGATAATGGAAGAGTTGAGAGACTCATCACTGATCGAACCATATCTAATAAAGTCTGATTCCTCCTCTCAGACACGCCATTCCATTGTGGTGTTCCAGGAGGAGTGAGTTGTGAAACAATTCCACAATCTCTCAAATGATCACTGAATTCTTGGCTTAAGTATTCTCCTCCACGATCTGATCGAAGAGCCTTAATACTTTTGCCAAGTTGATTATGTACTTCATTTTGGAACTCTTTGAACTTTTCAAAGGATTCTGACTTGTGTCTCATTAAATAGACATAGCCATACCTGCTGAAATCATCAGTGAAGGTAATGAAGTATCGAAAATTTCCTCTAGCACTTGTGCTCATTGGGCCGCATACATCTGTATGTATAAGGCCCAATAGGTCACTGGCCCTTTCATTTTGTTTGTTGAAAGGCGCCTTTGCCATTTTGCCTAGTAAACAAGATTCACATCTCTCACATGATTCATAAGCAAATGAGCCCAAAAGCCCATCACTATGGAGCTTTTGAATCCGTTTCTCGTTTATGTGGCCTAAACGACAATGCCATAGAAAAGTCTGATTCGTGTCATTTGATTTGAATCTCTTGGTGTTAATGTTATAGATTGGTGTGCTTTGGTTTAAAACATAAAGCCCATTCTCTAATGGGCTGCTAAGATAAAATATATCATTGTAATCAAAAGAACAACATTTATTCTTTATTGAAAACTGATATCCTTCCACATCCAAAATAGGAATAGAAATAATATTTCTGATTATCGCAGGTACATAGTAGCAATTATTAAGTTTTAACACCAAACCAGAAGGTAAAGACAAGTTATATGTTCCTACGGCTAATGCAGCAACTCTTGCTCCATTTCCCACGCGCAGGTCCACTTGTCCCTTTTCCAACGTCCTACTGTTGCTTAGGCCCTGCATATTTGTACAAATATGAGCACCACAGCCGGTATCCAATACCCAAGAAGTAGAACCAGAAGTAGTAACATTTACTTCTATAACATAAATACCTGAAGATGAAGTCTCGAAAGTCTTCTTCTTCTTCTTCTTCTCTTCCAAGAATTTGTTGCAATTTCTCTTCCAATGCCCAGGCTCTTTACAGTAATGGCACTTATCAGTCTCAGATGGGCCCGGCTTGGGCTTCGGGGCTGGCGCAGGCGTGTCCTGGTTCTCAACCGGGACTGCCTTGCCCTTTCCCTTGCCTTTGCCAAGTTTCTTAAACTTCTTACCCCCTTGCACCATAAGTACATTAGGAGTGCCCTTATTGATATTATGCTCAGCTGTCTTGAGCATGCCATGCAGTTCAGTCAACGTCTTCGTCAAGTTGTTCATGTTATAGTTCATAACAAAATGATCATAACTTGACGGCAGTGACTGCAGAATGATGTCAGTAGCCAACTCTTGGCTAATGGGACAATCCAGTCTCCCCAGGTTATCAATATAACCCATCATCTTAATGACATGAGGGCTGACCGGACTGTCCTTTGGTAGCTTGCATTCAATGAGAGATTTAACCATCTGGTATCTCTCGGTTCGTGCTTGCTCCTGAAACATACTTTTCAGGCTAGTGATCATCTCCACGGGCGACTCCACGTTCTCGTATTGCTTCTGCAAATCCGAGTTCATGGTAGCCAACATGAGACAATTCACATCGACCACATCATTGGAATGCTTATCCCAAGCATTCCTTTCTGCATGTGGAGCATTGGCTCTCGGTTTTTCAGGGAGAACATTTTCAAGGACATAGTCCCGCTTCTCCTGCTTGAGAACAATTCTCAAGTTCCGATACCATTCGAGAAAATTCGATCCATTTAACTTGTCCTTCTCAAGGACGGATCGCAGGGAGAAAGAATTATTATGAGTAGTAGTCATAGCTGAGAACATAGAAAAGAAAAGGTTTAGTTATGATGTTCAAGAAATGAGAAGTCTTAACTTTTAAGAAAACTCGCATTATATTCAAACAATGTTTCCTCACATGAATATAATGATCCAAGACCCATACTTCACTAAACTTGAGTGAGCCACTGGCTGTCACCCAAATTTAGCTATCTAGGTAAGCAACAACCTTGCTAGTTGTATCCAATACAACTCTTGGTTGTGGACTGACATCTTATGCCAAATCCACCTGATGTCTCTGAGCCCAAAACGATTTTGATGGCCCAGTCAAGTAAACCAATCCTTTCAGTCATGTAATTGTTGACGCCTTGCACTGCAAGCCCATCAACACGATTACTTCCTACCTTACTCATGTAATTGTGGACACCTTGCATTGCAAGCCTATCACTCAATGAAACAAGTCTTGACAGTTGACAAGATTGGAAAGACATCAAGTATCACTTGATATTTGATTGAGGAACGGAATCATTAAAACGTTCAGTTTTATTATGTTTTAATTCTTATAATTAATTGATTTATCATGCTTTGGTTCTGTGATTGCAGGTTCAATAACCCAATCATCCAACCTGATGTCGACCGACACTACTATAGTGTCGATCGATGCAGGATAACCAAAAGCAATCCGCGATAACCTATCAATCCAATTGATCCGGTTTTGAATACCGGTCAGCGTCGATCGATGCTACATTAGCATCGGTCGATGCCAACCTAATCAAACCAATCGCATTTAAACCATTCACAGTGTTCGACCATTGTTAACCAAGCTCGATGACCGGTCCAATCCAATTGAACCGATCCAACAATCTCGCGAGGCTGTGTCGATCGATGCAACAATTGCATCGATCGACACTGGGCGAAAACTAGGTTTATTCGGGTTTTCGCCCTGCATCGATCGTTGCCGGATTGGCAACGATCGACACCATGCGAAAAACCATAAATTTATTCGGGTTTTCGCCCTGCATCGATCGATGCCGGATTGGCATCGATCGACACCATGCGAGAAAACCCTTAAACGTTTTCGAACAGAACCCTAAACTAGGTTTTCAGGAAAACGAATTTTAGCAAGTTTGTATCAACTATACACAGATTCAGATTCAACCAATCTAATCAACATGCTACAGATTCAATGGAACCCTAAAGCTCTGATACCACTGAAGGAATTTCTAGCAGTTCTAATCAGGATTAGCAACCCTAGTCTGAATTCCGAGCCTAGGATCTAAGGTTCATATAATTGAATCTATGGGATCTCAGATTTACCTGTTGAATATGCAGCGGAAGTGTTAGCAGATAATCGAGATCACGAAGCGCCTCAAATGCTGCGCCTCTACTGGTATCCACACGCACACAAACTGGACCGCAGGGATGCTAGTGCCTTACAGAGATCTAATCTCCAGAGAGGTTTCTTTCTATGTTCTGGTGGCTGTGAATTAGGTTCGCTACGAGTTTAGGTCGACCATATATCTTATATATGTCGGCTTAAACCACAACGGAATTAACCAACGATTAAACCGAATTAATCTGATTAATCCGCGAGTGCATCGATCGATGCACTATCTGCAACGATCGATGCTATCCCAGAACATTGATATCGAATGCATATCACATATGCATTCACTGGATCATTACATTAATGATCAACCTCGTCTTTAACGCCCAGTTTGCTTAGGTGTGTGACCCTGTAGGATCATATAACACTAGCAATGAGTTCTCAACTCATTGATCATAAGTGGCTTCTAGCAAAGCGTTATGACTACCTAGTGTTATGTGATTGTCTCATCTCGACTATACGACTTTCACTTAGAGCAAGTACAATAGATTTCAGGACATTCCCAACACAAAAGAGGGGCAGAATCATGTCCTACATTGATCAAGTTCAGAATGTGTAAGAGTGTGATCAAGAAGGAGTCACATGGGGAGTTAAGGTCTGAGCAGAAGCGAAGACATGTCACTCTCACCATTTGGAAGTGTGTTTTCTCTCTCTTCAGGTCTGAACATGTCACTCTCACCACTTAGAAGTGTGCTCTCTCTCCCCTCAGGTCTGCACACGCCAATTAAGAATGAGGACAAGTCATTTTCAAATCAGAACTCACTAAAATCGAAAGGAAGAGGAGAAGATCCAACCATCCATTCAAAACTCGTTTTCCCTCCTATGAATCAATGGTTGAGATGTAATCTTGGTTTATATTTGTTTATTCTGAGTTTAACCTAATTGTAAGCCTATATAAAGGCCACTCACGACATTTTAAACCTTTTCTAAGTCACTTAACAAGAAATCAACAAGATTCTTGATACAAACTCTTATCTCTTTCTCTCTTCTCCTTACAACCGGTTCCACTCTTTGTCTTCATTGTATATACAAGTTCATATACAATGTAGAGCTTAAAGAGCCACGGTTATGGCTGCTTAAGGCAGCTTCTTATCATGATTGGATAACTCTTCCATAGTTAGTCCAAGTATGATGAGAGAATCGCTCATAGCTTCTTCTCTTGGATGTTCTCTTAGATAATTACTGATTCTCTTCCATGTTTATGAGTAGACTCTCCTTGGTGAGATGTTAAGCTCTTGGAAGTGCTTTTATACAGCTAAGGACTCCTTTATACAACTAGATTAATGGCTTTCTTAAGTACAAACAAGTTGTCTTTGTTTGAGCAGAACCGGTTGAATTGTTCTTCTTTAATCCGGTTATGTTCTTGATATGAGTTATGGTTCAGAGCTTCTTATGAATGTTTCATGAACCAAAACTAGATGATCAGAGCTTCCTCATGGATGCTTCTGAGATTCTAACATGGTATCAGAGCAGTAAGTTCTTGGCTGCAAATTGTTTTAAGATAGAAAGCCAAACTCTGTCTTGTTTAATCTTTTACTTCCGCATTGTCTCTATGGACCAATCTCCTGTTTGTTGCTGGTTCCTGTTTCTAAAGTCTTGTGCTCTTTCTTGTTGAAGAGTTAACAAGTTGTTGTTAGGAAATCAGAGAAGAACAAGAGCATATGATTGTGTCTTTCTTTGTTGCTTCTCTGGTTCTTGTTGCTTGTTTCAAACTGAGCAAACTCAATCCCTGAACTATTGAAATGTTTATGAGTTAAACCGAGCAAGAAATTCAGTCCCTGAACCTTAAACATGTGTTTGTTTCTGAGTTATACTAAGCTATCTTAGTCCCTGAACCAGAAACATATTCTCTAACACTTTTATTTTCTGTGTTTCAGGTTCATTCTCCCATTCTCCCTTTCTTCTATACTCGAATTTTGGTTTACATACTCTTAATCTGAGTTTTGTATTCCAAAATCACATACTCTCATTTCTGATGCACACACTCTTAATCTGAGTTATGTGAAATCCATACTTGCATTATACTTCTGGTTACTTGTATATTACTCTAAAGTTCACTCCTAAAGAACTATCTTATTCTTGCACAAGAACTTAATTCAAGCTCATTAGTCCTGATCAAACTTGTGTTGCTTGAGTATTGTTTTGTGTTTAGGTGTTCTCAGGAGGTGGATCAGTATAAAGGCGGTTCATACTGAATTTGAAAGAGCTGTGTGGTTGAGGAGCTGGAGAAGTCTCCAACAAAACCAGTGAGCTCAAGTTTGGTTGTGGATTAGCCTAAATCCTCATGGAGTTGTGGATTAGCTGAAATCCTCATGAAGTTGTTGGATTAGCCTAAATCCTCATGGATAGTTGTGGATGAGCTGAAATCCTCATTTGGTTGTGGATTAGCCTAAATCCTCATATGTTGGAGCATTCATCAAGTTGGAAGTCAGCTGGTGAATGTGCTTGTTGAAGGATATTCTCAAGGAGTAATGGCGGTTCATAAGCTGTCCATTCAAGAAGAGGAGGTCTTGTTAGTTCCTAATGAAGGCTGATGAGCCAAACATGTTTTGAAATCTACAAATGGCGCCAAGATGAGCTACTGAGCTTGAAGAGGTGCCGAGACAAAGTGTGCTTGTGTATTGGTTGTGTAAAAACAGATTTCACAAGGTGTGAAGTCATGGTTCAAACCATGGACAAGTCAAGAGTGCGGGGGATATAAAGTTCAAATCCAAACCGCAACTCAAAGGACTATGATCAGGCTACTTCTAAAACCCTCTCATTTCATTACCATTTACCATTTCCTAAAGACTTGATAGTGTTTGATATAGTTTGAAGTGTTGAAAACATTTTTAAACAATTCTCAAAACGTTTTCAATCTATTCTCAAAAGGTTTTGAAATCTATGAAAGTTCAAACTCTTTTGATTATCTTGATTATGATCTTGTTTCATCTCAAAGTTCAAAAACGTTTTAAAACCATTCTCAAAATGTAAACTTGAAGTTTTCATTTGTATCTTGTTGTGGTCATGTGTCTCAAAGATAAAACGTTTTACAATCTATTCTCTAAAACGTTTCAAACTTAAAGGTTTCATTCTTATCTAATGTTCTTAAATGCCATTGCATAATACTTTAACATTTTTCCTTTAAACCTTTGTGTTGAAGGTTTATAAGGAGAAGAGAAAGGAATGGACATTCTTAAAGAGCATTAGGAAGTGAAGGACATAAGGAGCATCCATAAGATGAGACCGACTTGAAGTTCTTCCAAGAAGAGAAGGATGATGGTGTAACATCCCGGTTTGTGGTATATACGGAAAGGCTTAAAAGAATTAATTTGGCTACCTATATCACCAAGTGCACTTACCTTTTCCGGTCACTTGCCTGAAAGAACTCCAGAGTTAAGCGTGCTTGGGCTAGAGTAGTCCCAGGATGGGTGACCTTCCGGGATGTGATTCGTGGTAGCATGTGTGTGAGGACAAAACACATGGGAAAAGGTCATGGGGTGATTGTAGGGTCAGTAAATTACTCGGTCGGACCTACCAAAAATAACGCACCGACCGTCGGACAGGGGTGGGGCCCACGAGCCCGGGAGAGGGATGGGTGACTCACCGGTAGGGGCGGGCGAGGCGTTACAGATGGAAGTTGGGGTTAAAGGCCGGAGTGCTATGGATTCCAAAATTTCAGAAGACATAACAAGATCAAGAAGTTCATATCAAGAGAAGTCAAGTCAAGGAATGCTAAGGACTAAAAGAGTTATGGAAAGGAGTAGATGTGGTTCTAGATATTCATACCATAGGTCAACTTACATCTTGAGTATGTGGGCTATACTTTTTTTGTCCTCCTTAAGGAGGTTTTTAATGAGGAGTTCCACAGCTCCAAGCTTGGCCTTTGGTCCTCTTCTCCCTTTGGTCTTTTGGAGTCCCGACAACCAAGCTTGCGGGGGAGTATTAGAGAGGAAGATTCAATGGAAGAGGAGAGGCTGAAGTCATGGAGACAAAGCCGAGCCTCATTCCATGAAGAAGCCTTGGTGTTGATCACAAGCAAGAAAAGCAATGCTTAAGTGAGCAAAAAAAGGCAACTATCAAGATGTGGCAATGTGCAAAGTTGGGGCACAAGATGGTATGTGCAAAATCAGGGCCAAAAGATCATAAGAAGATGTTGGAATCAATGTGCAAAAGAGGGGCAGAATCATGTCCTACATTGATCAAGTTCAGAATGTGCAAGAGTGTGATCAAGAAGGAGTCACATGGGGAGTTAAGGTATGAGCAGAAGCGAAGACATGTCACTCTCACCATTTGGGAGTGTGTTTTCTCTCTCCTCAGGTCTGAACATGTCACTCTCAACACTTGGAAGTGTACTCTCTCTCCCCTCAGGTCTGCACACGCCAATTAAGAGTGAGGACAAGTCACTTTCAAGTCTGAACTCACTAAAACCGAAATGAAGAGGAGAAGATCCAACCATCAATTGAAAACTCGTTTTCCCTCCTATGAATCAATGGTTGAGATGTAATATTGGTTTATATTTGTTTATTCTGAGTTTAACCTAATTGTAAGCCTATATAAAGGCTAGTCACGACATTGTAAACCTTTGCTAAGTCACTTAACAAGAAATCAACAAGATTCTTGATACAAACTCTTATCTCTTTCTCTCTTCTCCTTACAATCGGTTCCACTTTTTGTCGTCATTGTTTATACAAGTTTATATACAATGTAGAGCTTAAAGAGCCACGGTTATGGCTGCTTAAGGCAGCCTCTTATCATGCTTGGATAACTCTTCCACAGTTAGTCCAAGTATGATGAGAGAATCGCTCATCGATAGTTGTTTCTTCTTCTCTTTTGGATGTTCTCTTAGCTAATTACTGATTCTCTTCCATGTTTATGAGTAGACTCTCCTTGGTGAGATGTTAAGCTCTTGGAAGTGTTTTTATATAGCTAAGGACTCCTTTATACAACTAGATTAATGGCTTTCTTAAGTACAAACTAGTTGTCTTTGTTTGAGCAGAACCAGTTGCTTTGTTCTTCTTTAATCCGTTTATGTTCTTGATATGAGTTATGGTTCAGAGCTTCTTATGAATGTCTCATGAACCAAACTAGATGATCAGAGCTTCCTCATGGATTCTTCTAAAATTCTAACAGATTGGAAGTGAAACTAGGCATGTAGAATGTTTTGGACTCTTTATCAAATGGCTTAAGGTTTCCTATGCCTTTAACATGAACTCTATCTCCATTTGCAATAACAACATTCCATAAGGCCGGTTTAACATTTATAATCAAGTTAGAGTCACTAATCATATGATGTGAAGCTCATGAATCAACAATTAAAGGCTTAGAACTAGTTGATGCATGAAGAGAGTTACCAAGTGCATTACCAGAGTTGTCTTTGAGAGCTTTCATGAGTGCATCAAGGTCTGATCTCCTGACCACATCATCATGAACTGCCATCAGTGGGTTATGAGTTGAGACAACCATGGCTTTGCCTTCTCCATTACCAGCAGCAACACAAGCCCTTGAAGGACCGGGACCATCCTGCTCAGCTGCTCCATTGGAGTAGTGTGCTCTCTGCTCCCTGAACCGGTTGTTGTTGTTGCTTCCATTGAAGTTCTTAGGCTTGAGATGAGGATAGAGAGTCCAACACTTGTTCCTGAGATGTCCTTTCATTTTGCAGATATCACACACCACCACCTTCCCATCTTCCTGCATGTACACACCTTTGTTTGCTGTGACAAGCTCTCCTTTTCCACCAAACAATCCAAAGGAACCATGCTCCTTTTGAATCTGTGAACACACATCATCCAAGGATGAAGTGTTTCTGACCTCAAGATGTGCTGGATGAGGTTATGGTAAGAGGGATTCAGAGTGAGCAAGAGAGAAAAGACCTTGTCTTGCTCACGCCTCTCACTTAAGACCATAGGATCCACAGAACTTGGCCTTAGCATTTCCAACTCAGCCCATAAGGACCTGAACTTCCCAAAATGAGCCTTGAACTCCATGTCTTCTTGATGGAGGTTATTGAGAGCAAGCTTGACTTCAAACACACTGGTCAGATTAGACTTGTTGCCATACACCTTCTCAAGTGTATCCCAAAGGCCTTCAACAGTCTCACAATAAGAGTACCCTTCCAAGATTGATGGTTCAAGAGAGCTTTGCAGAATGGAGAGTACATTCTGGTCTCCTTGAACCCACAGCTCTTCATCAATATGAACAGCTTCTTCACCAGCTTCAGTACCAGATTTAGCTCCTGCTTTAGCTCCTGCTTCAGCTCCTGCTTTAGCTCCGGTTACTGATATATCATGGTTTTTACCGGTTTTAGGCCATGATATAGTTGTGTTTTTAGTGTCTTTGGTGTTCTTTTAGAGTCTTTTACAGGTATAATCAGGTTTGGAGCTGAATTGGAGATAATGGAGCATTCTGGAGATTTTTGGAGTGTTTGGCCGAGAGATAGAGTTCACTGTCCGAAACAGAGAAAGGTGTCGATCGTTGCATGCCTAGCATCGATCGATGCACCAGCGAGATGGGCCAAAACTCGGCGGTTTATGAAGAGTCAAGATATTTCACTTTGATCCAGAAGTTCCTGATATTTACAAAGAAGCCCCTGGCCGAGATTAGACCTATATTATTGAGTTTTTAGATACGCTTTACATTACGCTTTCATAATTAAGAGCAGAGGATTTTTAGAGCTTTTGGGGCTGATCTGAACCTGTTACATCATCTGTATTTGGAGAAGATTTCGAACCCCTTTTACTCTTATTCTTTTATGCAATTTATTCATCATATGATTATGTTTTCATTATCTATGTCTGAGTAGATTCCTTGTTAGGTTTAGGGTTTCTCACATAGGATTTCATGACCTGCTAGACTTGTTCAATTTCAGTTAAGGATTCAAACTATATCTGTTCTTCAATTTAATTGTGCTTAAAGCTAGTTCTAACCTGATCAATTAGAATCTAGATCTTAGGTTGCTAAATACGTCACGGAAGTGGGGTTTAGGAATCTGAACTAATTAAATTGGGCAATTAAACTTTGCGCAAACGGAAGTTTGGTTTAGGATAATTGTGAACATATCAAACCTGGAATTAATGCTAGTTTAATATGTTAGTTCTCGCAAACGAAAATTTGGTTTGCTGCACTTAGACTTAGAGAATTATCGCAAAGGAATTTGGTTAATTCTATATCTGTGTTTTGAGTTCTAGAACTGTGCTTAATTAGATCCTTACTGAATGAACTGTCTGCTTGTCTGATTTCCTGAGAACACCCTAGACCTAGCGCTCTTAATAACTTGCTTTCACAACCAACAATCTTTGCTATCTGTTTACTTTCTTGCATTGCCTTTTAATTCAATTACATTGCTTTCTTCCTAGTTAAATTCTTGTTCTTGAGCTATTGAACACCGGAGTCTCTGTGGATTTCGATACCCTATATACTACATTGATATTGCTGTGCACTTGCAGTTTAGTATAGGGTTAAAACCTGAGCCTATCAAGTTTTTGGCGCCGTTGCCGGGGACTCTTTGAGTCTTCGATAGCTTCGAGCCTAGGGGTTTTACTAGGAATTTTCTTTTTCTTTTCGTTTTTGTTTTTATTTTTTTTTATTTTTTTTATTTTTGCTGATTTATTTTTCTGATTTCGCATTGCATCGATCGACGCCCTTCTTGCATCGATCGACACACTCGCTGAACCACCAAGAACACTAAGAGATCATCAGGACGTTGTGTCGGAATGATATTTTCAGCTCAGGGATTGACAGTTCACAGATAGCTGGGTTGAAGAACCAAGTTGACTCTCTGCATAGTCTTCTACTTGGAAAGTATGCACAAGAAGCTAACCATTGCGTTGAAGGAACTGGATTCTATAGTCACGGATCTGCTTTTCAGAAACCCTTTACAAGGAGTTGTAGTGTTTCTTCTTACCAAGTACCGCCTGCACCTACAGCTCATGAGAGCAGAATGGAAATCATGATGGAGCAGTACCTTGAGAGACAACAACAGATTGATAGGTCCTTCAACTCAAAGATGGATGCTTTGTATGAAGACTTGAATGAGAAGTTTGAATCTTTGAGCACGCATATGGAGGAGCTGGATTCAAAATTGAACGAAGAGATGTAGCAATAGAGAGGCAGAATGAAGCCAAGAGAGCTGAACGGAAGCTGCACATCAATGCTGTGAACATAAGGGATGAGATTGAGTTGCTAGGTGAAGAAGAGAGCATAATCTCGGATTTTCTGGATGAATATTGTCTGCCTGATACATGCACCGATCGACACCCCCTCAGTGACGATCGACACGCCATTCTGACGGCAATTTCGAGTTCTTTCGAGAAACAGAATCGCCTTGCATCGATCGACACACATCATGCAACGATCGACACAGAACGCAGACATGACCAGAAAACTGCAACAGTACCAGAACGTGTCTACAAGCCCCCAGTGCCATATCCTAAGGTTCCTAAACCCTCCAAACAAGAGCTAGAAGTGGCTAACTGCATAAAAGTGATGGATAAGAAGGTGAATAAAACACCACCAGTTGAAACTTCGCGAGTTCATGCAAAGAAGATGATCTCCACTGATGGTCATCTAAAAGAAGAAGTTCAGATTGGTGGAACTACAGTATCTGATAGTGAAAAGAAGAAGATGGCGGTTCCTCTTGAACCTGCTCTAACATCTTCAGTACCTGCAACTGTTCATAAGCAGAAAGCTCCAGACATCAGATATACATCAAGGGTAAGGTACAAATCACCTAAGCTTAATCCTTCTGATCACATTGTTTTGAATGCAGGAAAACAAAGAATCCCGCTGAAGCTACACTCCCACCCCGACCCTTATCGTTCGTTCCTTGGAAGATCTCATGATCTGAATGCTTATACGCAACCTTGGATGAGGAGACATTCACAGAGACACTCAAAGTCTCTGTTGAAACCTCCATGAGTTCGATCTCTTTCTGATAGGTCAAGCTATTGACCTTAAACAAGCGCTGGGTGGGAGGCAACCCACCATTAGGTACTGGTGTTTTTCTACTTAATTTTTGGTGTTTTTGTTAGGATTTTACGTTTGTTTTTGTTTTTGGTGAGTTTATGTTTGCAGGTTTCGGACAAAATCGCAGTGCAACGATCGACTCACTTCTGTGTCGATCGTCACAACACGAAAGGAATCGCACTGCAGCGATCGTTGCGCTCTTGAGCAACCATCAACCATACACGAAAATCGCCAAGTAACGGTCGATGCACTTAGTGCAACGGTCGATGCATGAGCGACAGAGGTAACCCGACAGACATAATTTCATCTTTTCAATTTTTTATTTTCGTTTTTACCAATCCTTCGCTTGACACTACTGGGGACAGTGTGTCTTAAGTGTGGGGGAGGTGCTACTGACTTTTGTTTTCTGTTTTCTTAAGAGTCAGTCCGTTTTTCAAAAAAATTTGTTTTATTGAGTCAAAATTGTTTAAGTAAGAAACTATGATTTTCTGAGAAGATTTACAAGACTTGCAGGAACTTAAGTAACCATTGGGATGAAGTTGCAGGATCTATCTCTGACTATTAGAAAACTCCATCACAGATCAACCTACTGGGAACACCCACATCACTTCAGGTATCAGAGGATCCTTTTACTGACTTCAATTTAATACTGAATTAGATTTCTCACCTAAGGGCTTGGTATACTTTGTATCGGATTCCCTTGTTAGTTCTGACACAGCCTGTCAACCTATCCTATTTAGTTCCCTTCTCCCCTTCTATAAAGTAAAAAAAAAAAAAGATAATAAACTGAGGATGAGTTAGTAACTCCGAAGTGGTCATGGGAATGGTAGCAAACACTATTTTCTCTCATGTGATCCATGGAATGTGTCCAAAGTACACCCCATAACGGGAAGAACACTGATAAAAAAATAAAATGATACCCAATGGGGAAAAATCAGTTGTTAAAGAAGGGAAAGAGAAGAAAGGGACTAGAGAAAGATATTATGGTGGTCTAGAGCTGATAAGGTAAGAATCCATGTGCCCTTTGATCGATACTCCTTAGGTGAGACCGCACTTAAATACTTGCAGAAGTCAGTAGGGAGAATTTGAATGCTTGAATGTGATTGTGGAGTTTACCTAGGACAGTTGCTAAGTGTAGGGGAAGTACATGTTGGTCTTGATATCCTGTAATTGATTCTTTCAGTGGTTTACTAAGGGGAATCTGAGTATTGTAGCTTCTAGGATGAAATGAGTTTCTGAAGAGTTTTCAAACCTCTTCACCATGTTTTAGTTCTATGTTTTGCTTGAGGGCAAGCAAAGGCTAAGTGTGGGGGAGTTGATATATCATGGTTTTTACCGGTTTTAGGCCATGATATAGTTTTGTTTTTAGTGTCTTTTGTGTTCTTTTAGAGTCTTTTACAGGTATAATCAGGTTTGGAGCTGAATTGGAGATAATGGAGCATTCTGGAGATTTTTGGAGTGTTTGGCCGAGAGATAGAGTTCACTGTCCGAAACAGAGAAAGGTGTCGATCGTTGCATGCCTAGCATCGATCGATGCACCAGCGAGATGGGCCAAAACTCGGCGGTTTATGAAGAGTCAAGATATTTCACTTTGATCCAGAAGTTCCTGATATTTACAAAGAAGCCCCTGGCCGAGATTAGACCTATATTATTGAGTTTTTAGATACGCTTTACATTACGCTTTCATAATTAAGAGCAGAGGATTTTTAGAGCTTTTGGGTCTGATCTGAACCTGTTACATCATCTGTATTTGGAGAAGATTTCGAACCCCTTTTACTCTTATTCTTTTATGCAATTTATTCATCATATGATTATGTTTTCATTATCTATGTCTGAGTAGATTCTTTGTTAGGTTTAGGGTTTCTCACATAGGATTTCATGACCTGCTAGACTTGTTCAATTTCAGTTAAGGATTCAAACTATATATGTTCTTCAATTTAATTGTGCTTAAAGCTAGTTCTAACCTGATCAATTAGAATCTAGATCTTAGGTTGCTAAATACGTCACGGAAGTGGGGTTTAGGAATCTGAACTAATTAAATTGGGCAATTAAACTTTGCGCAAACGGAAGTTTGGTTTAGGATAATTGTGAACATATCAAACCTGGAATTAATGCTAGTTTAATCTGTTAGTTCTCGCAATCGAAAGTTTGGTTTGCTGCACTTAGACTTAGAGAATTATCGCAAAGGAATTTGGTTAATTCTATATCTGTGTTTTGAGTTCTAGAACTGTGCTTAATTAGATCCTTACTGAATGAACTGTCTGCTTGTCTGATTTCCTGAGAACACCCTAGACCTAGCGCTCTTAATAACTTGCTTTCACAACCAACAATCTTTGCTATCTGTTTACTTTCTTGCATTGCCTTTTAATTCAATTACATTGCTTTCTTCCTAGTTAAATTCCTGTTCTTGAGCTATTGAACACCGGAGTCTCTGTGGATTTCGATACCCTATATACTACATTGATATTGCTGTGCACTTGCAGTTTAGTATAGGGTTAAAACCTGAGCCTATCAGTTACGCACCAGCCTTAATCATCTTCTGTGGAGCAGTACTACTCATGACATGCCTCCACAATCCTCGGCCACCTAGGGAAGACTTGGACATCCTAGCCCATACCAAATAGTTAGATCCTTTAAGAGTAACTGGTATCAACACTTTTGAGTTCTCCATGACTGAAAGAGGAGGGAATATCAAGAGAAAAAGAGTTTAAGAAGGTTTGAGACGGAACCGCTCAAGAAGAGCTCAAGAACAAAGATTTCAAAAGCAGAACAAGAACTTAAAGAGAAGATATTTGCGGAAGAGTGATTAGGTATAGGAGCTTTTAAGCTCTGATACCATGTAAGAATATGAGAATGAGAGAGTTGTATAAGAGATTAACAAGAGAGAATGGAAGAATCAGAGATGAACTCGGTAGAGAGATAGAATTAGGGTTGCGAGAGAGAAGTATGAGGGAAAAGGTTTCCCAAAGAGTGTATTCACAAATGAACATTTACAAGTCTTTAAATAGACTGAACACTAGGTTTAGACAATAGTAAAACGAAACCTAAAATAGAAAGAAGACAAAAAACTACTTAAAAGAGATAGAAGGGTCCAACGGCTCTCTTTGAAAGGGACAGGTCCACGCTTGGTTTCTTGGTGATAGTGACTTGTCCTACTGGTCTTCTCTGATGGTTCAGACCCTGCTCTGACTTCTGCTCACTCTTAAATGCCTCTAAACCTATATGCTTTAGCCCGTACTTGATCTCGGTTGAGTTACCCAAACATATTCTTATTGTTTCACTTTTGATGTCTCGGACTTTGCATACTTCTACCTAAGTCCCCAACTTTGAACATTGATGAAACACTTAAGTCTTCATCTCAATAATACCTTCCTGGCTTGATTGAGTGAAGAGTGTATGATCAGCTTCTGGTCTCTTAAAACCTCTTTCCATGAGAGTAGTACTTAGCTTGTGATACCAGGCTCTAGGAGATTGTTTCAAACCATAAATTGTCTTTTTCAGCCTTAAAACCTTTCCTGGTGTAACCATGTCTTCAAGACCAGGTGGTGGAGTCATGTAAACCTCATCCTCTATCTCTCCTTGAAGGAAGACACAACCTGACATCCATTTGCCATAAGTCCCACTCCAAGTTTGTTGCTAAGGATAGAATAAGTCTCACTGTATGAAGCTTGACTTCTGGTGCAAATGTATCACGGTAATCCTCTCCATAGGTTTGTGTGAATCCTCTTGCAACTAGTCTAGCTTTGCACCTTTCTATCTCTCCATTTCTCTTGTACTTGATAGTGAAAACCCATTTAGAATTCCTTCTTCTTCCTAAGCAAATCTGTCTCATACCAAGTGTTGTGATTCTCCATTGTCCCCCTCATGATCAAGGTGAGTAGTCTCATCAGCAATGGGGGCCTCATCACCAACCGGTTTGTCTTTCTTGATCTCCTCCTTCTGTTTTGGCTGAGTGATCCCAAGGTTCTCTAAGATGATCCTCAAATTGTTGGCACGGTCCGATGGGTTGTTGGGAAGATCCTTTAGATTGTCCCAACTCTTCTCTCCATAGTAACCCTTTGACTCCACAAATATGACATCTCTAGAGACCAATACCCTTCTTGTTTCAGGCACATAGCACTTGTACCCTTTCTGATTAGTAGAGTAGCCAATGAACATTGCCTTAACACTCATTGCATCAAGCTTATCCCTTTGCTCTCCTAGAATTAGAACAAAGCACAAACACCCAAACACACGTAAGTGAAGAATTGAAGTTGTGGTTTTGTTCAATACCTGATATGGTGAAGCATCTTGAAGAACTTTGGTAGGTGTTCTATTGATTAGATAGCAAGCAGACATCACAGAATCACTCCAAAACCGTTTGGGAACATTTGTATGGAACATTAGTGATGTGGCCACCTCCATTAAGTGTCTATTCTTCCACTCAGCTACACCATTCTGCTGTGGTGTGTATGGGCAACTTGTTTGATGAATGATCCCATGAGATAGGTGTTGTTTGAATGTATTGCTTGTAAATTCCCCACCATTATCTGATCTAAAATTTTTAATCTTGGCATTGAAGTTTTTAGATACATAGTTCTGAAAGTTTGTGAATGCTTCTAACACCCTATCTTTAGTTTGAATCAATGTCAACCAAGTATATTTAGATTTCTCATCAGTAAATGTCACAAAATACTTATGGTTTTCTCTAGAAACACATGGAGCAGTCCAAACATCAGAGTGAACAAGATCAAAGCAGTTTGCATAAACGGTTTTAGATATAGGGAAGACTGATTTGCAATGTTTTCCAAGGATACAAGCTTCACAATCATCATTCTTAAAAGAAATAGAAGGTAACATTAAACCTAAGACACGAGAATGAGGGTGACCAAGTCTAGCATGCCAAACAGAATCATTAAGTAGAGTAGAACTAAAAACAGAAGCAGATAATTCAGATACAAGGTTGGTATCTTCAAGCATGTATAACTCATCCTTTGTCACACATTTTCCAAGTAACTTACTTGTCTTAATATCCTGAAAAACCACATCATTAGGACTGAAGATAACATTTCAATTAATATCAGTAGCTACTCTTTTAACACTTAACAAGTTGGATGTAAAACTAGGCATGTAGAAAGCTTTAGATTCTCTATCAAACAACTTAACATTTCTTATGCCTTTAATTGGAATCCTTTCACCATTTGCAATCACAACATTACCTAAGGCAGGTTTCACATTCTTAATCAAGTTTGAATCACTAATCATGTGATGTGAAGCCCCTGAATAACCTATCAAGGGTTTATGATCAACTATCAATGGTTTGTGATTGATTAAAGCATGAAAGGAACTACCAAAGACATTACCAGAACTCTCCTTGATGGCTTTCATGAGAGCATCAAGGTCTGACCTTCTCACCAATTCACTTTGAGCCGCCATAACAGGAGCAGGAGCAAAGGCTGGTACCATTTCCCTACACTCATTGCCAGGCCGAGTTGAAGAGGAACCAGGTTCAGTTGTTCCACTTGAGTAATGCGCCCTTTGGTCCTTGAACTTGTTGTTGAACTGAGGCTTGAGATTAGGATGTAACAGCCAAAATTTGTCTTTGAAATGCCCCTTCCTCTTGCAGTGATCACATACACCAGGGATCCTTCTCTCCTCAGGTTTGTATGCGCCCTTATTTGCAGTAGCAAGTTATCTTTTTCTTCCAAACAAGCCAAATGAACCTTGCTTCTTCTGAATTTGTGCACAAACAACATCCAAGGTTGGAAGTGTCTTTGCCCTTAGCATGTACTGAATCAAGCTGTTGTAAGATGGATTCAGGGTCAATAGGAGTGCAAACACCTTATCTTGTTCTCTTCTTTAATTGAGAACAAGTGGGTTAACAGTAGCTGATCTCAACATCTCCAACTCTGCCCACAAAGATCTAAACTTCCCAAAGTGTTTCTTGAACTCCATATCTTCTTGATTGAGGTTGTTGATAGCAATCTTCACCTCAAACACTCTTCTCAGGTTAGACATGTTCCCATAGAACTTCTTGAGAGTGTCCCATAACTCCTTAGAACTCTCACAGTAAGAGTAAGCCTCCAAGAGAGAAGACTCAAGAGAACTTTGGAGAATATGGAAAATACATTCTGGTCTCCTTGAGTCCAAGCCTCTTCATCTGCAGTAACCACCTCCACTCCTTCAGCTTACACTTGCTGGACTCAAGCTTCACTGCCAAGAACAAACTTCCAAAGCCCACGGCCTCCAAGGGCAGACTTTGCCATCCTTGCCCACACTAAGTAGTTGATCCCCTTTAGGGTCACTGGTATCACAACTCTTGAGTTCTCCATGTTTGAGAAAGGAGGGATTTTCAAGAGAAAAGGTTTCAGAAAGAGTTTAGAGAGCTTAAGAATAGAATAGAGTAGAACCGGTTTTAGAAAGAAGTAAGAACAAGAACAGATTCAAGAGTAACACAAGAGCAAGAACAAGAGATTTAAGAGTTTTGCGGAAGTGAGAATAGGTATAGGAACTTTAGAGCTCTGATACCATGTTAGATTTTAGAGAGTAGAAGAGTTTAGTTGAAGAGAGAAGCTGTAGAACCGATTAGGGTTCTTAAAGCGAGAGAGAGTGAACCAGAGAGTATTGAGCTTAGGAAAAGATTTCCTTAAGTGTATATTGATGTTTCTGAGTCACAAGACATATATATTAGAGAGGATGATGAAATGGAGGAGGAGAGGCTGAAGTCAATCAAACAAAGCCGAGGCTCACTCCAAGAGTCCAAGATGCATCAATAACTTAGCCAAAGCTAAGATGAAGGCATAGAGAAGACTGAAGTGAAGATAAACCATAAGAGAAGTCTGTACAAAGTTGGGGCCAAACAGAAACAGACACAGACACATACAAACAGATGATCAATGTGCAAAGTTGGGGCAAGATCATCATGTGCAAAATCAGGGCCAAAGTTGTGAAGTGCAAAGTTGGGGCACTTATATAATCATACAATCAAGTATGTGCAAAGTTGGGGCCAAACAGATGTCTGTTAAGAATCAGACTCAAGAAGAGTCACATGTGTGTTTAAGAAGATGCAAGTGGCGCAGAGATGTCTCTATCACTCTTGGGAGTGTACCTTCTCTCTCTCCAGACCTGCACACGCCAATAAAGAGTGAGGACAAGTCACTTTCAGTGTGTGAACACACAAGAACCAAATAGGAGTGAAGAAGATCCAGCCATCTATTTGAATTCGGGTTTCCCTCCAAAAGAATCAATGGCTATGATTTAATATCTTTGTTTATGAGTGTTTAACCTAATTGTAAGCCTATATAAAGGCCACACACGATATTTGTAATGCTTACCAATTCACAATACAATTTAGAGCTTATTTGTTACAAGAAACTCTTATCTCTTTCTCTCTTCTTCTTGTAACCGGTTTCACTCTTTCTCTTCATTGTATATACAAGTTCATATACAATGGTAGACCTTAAAGAGTCACGGTTATGGCTTCTTAAGGAAGCCTCTTATCATGCTTGGATAACTCTTCCATAGTTAATTCTTTTTCTTCTCTTGGATGTTCTCTTTGTTAGTTACTGATTCTCTTCCATGTTTATGAGTAGACTCTCCTTGGTGAGATGTTAAGCTCTTGGAAGTGTTTTCATATAGCTAAGGACTCCTTTATACAACCAGATTAATCGCTTTATTAAGTACAAACTAGTTGTCTTTCTTTGAGCAGAACCGGTTGCATTGTTCTTCTTTAATCCGTTTATGTTCTTGTTATGAGTTATGGTTCAGAGCTTCTTATGAATGTCTCATGAACCAAACTAGATGATCAGAACTTCCTCATGGATGCTTCTTAAATTCTAACATGGTATCAGAGCAGCATGTTCTTGGCTGAAAATCGTCTTAAGATAGAGAGCAAAACTCTGTCTTGTTTAATCTTTTACTTCCGCATTGTTTCTATGGACCAAGCTCATGTTTGTTGTTGGTTCCTGTATTGAAGTGGAGATCATTATTGAGATGAAGACTTGATATGGCTCAGCTCATATTTGAATGCATATGACCGTTGGAAGAAACTACAAAGAGGCGCCACTTTGTTGCCTTACCCGGATGGAGAATCTCTTTCCTAAAGGGGATATTCATCTTTCCATGTTTGTATAGCTGATTTTATTACTTACCCTAGTTGTATTCTCTTATATATATGCTCTGTAAATCCTGTTGATGAATATACAAGAGAGTTACTCTTCTCTAGTAGCCGCAAACCTCCCTCTCTCTCTCTCTAAGTCGCTAAGAACCCTAATCGGGTCTCCTAGCTTCTCTCATCATTTTCTCTTCATTCTCTCTTCAATCTAAACAATACTCTCAGTCTAAACTCATATTCTTACATGGTATCAGAGCCATAAGCTCCTATACCTATTCAATTCCGCATAAACTCTGATTTTTTCCTAGTTCTTGTTCATCTTCTCTGAAACTTGTTCTTAAAGAGATCCGACTGTTGTTCTTGAGAGTAATAAAACTTTCAAGCATTCCTCCTCGTTTTTTTCTCTAGTGTGTGTTCTCTGTGAGTTGAGAACTTGTTTATTCAGAAGTATTCCTTGAAAACTCCCTCCTTGCATCAAATCTGTTTTAGCAATGGAGAACTCAAGGGTAATCATTCCTGTGACTCTCAAAGGTGCCAACTACATTGTTTGGGCCAGGATGGTGAAGTCTGCTCTTGGAGGCAGAGGTTTATGGAAGTACATCATGAGGAGCACAGCTCCAGAGAAAGTGATGAAGGCAAAAGAAGGTAAAGAAGATGTTGAGCATGAGGACACATCTGAAGCTGATGAAGAAGCGTGGGTTCAAGGGGATCAACATGTCCTCTCCATACTTCAAAGCTCACTGGACCAACATCTCTTGGAGGCTTACTCCGACTGTGTGATTTCAAAGCAGCTATGGGACACCATTGAGAAGGTTTATGGAAACAAAACAAATCTCACCCGAGTCTTTGAAGTTAAGCTAGCCATTAACAACCTCCAGCAAGAAGATATGGAGTTTAAGGCTCACTTTGGCAAGTTTAGCTCACTGTGGTCAGAGCTGGAGATGTTAAGGCCACCAAGCAGTGACCCTTTGGTGTTACAAGAAAGGAGAGAGCAAGATAAAGTCTTTGCTCTTCTGCTCACCATGAACTCATCCTACAATGGGATGATTAAGCACATCCTGAGGGCAGACACTCTACCTGATATTGATGATGTGTGTGGACAGATTCAAAAAGAGCAAGGTTCATTTGGGTTGTTCAAAGGGAAAGGAGAGTTGGTAATCGCCAATAAAGGTGTGTTTCATGCTGAGGAAAGGCAGAACCATGGAGGTGACAAGAGAGGAGTCTTGATGTGTGATTTTTGCAAGAAGAGTGGGCACTTGAAGGATAGATGCTGGCGCCTTCACCCTAACCTCAGGCCATCATCCCACAACAACCGGTTCAAAGATCAAAGGGCAAACTACTCATATGGTGCAGCTGGACAAGGTTCTTCTTCAATGCAGCAATGTGATGAAGGGAGAGCAATGGTGGTCCATCAAGCACCAGCTGTGACTGCTCAGAATGATGTGGTAAGGAGGTCAGACCTTGAGGCTCTCATTAAAGCTCTCAAGGAGAACTCTGGTATGATCCTTGGCACTTCACTCTTTGCTTCAAACAAACTGAAACCTTTGATCATTGATTCAGGAGCCTCTCATCATATGATAAGTGATTCTAGGTTGATAAATAGTGTTGAACCTGCCTTAGGAAGTGTAGTAATTGCAAATGGCGATAAGATTCCAATACAAGGCATAGGAAATCTGAAACTATTTGACAAAGAATCTAAAGCTTTTTATATGCCTAGTTTCACCTCCAACTTAGTCTCTGTTAAAAGAATAGCCACTGATTTAAATTGCAATGTTGTTTTTAGTCCTAATGATGTGGTGTTTCAGGATATTAAGACAAGTAAGTTGATTGGGAAAGGTGTGACAAAGGATGAGCTCTATATGGTTGAAGACACCAACCCTCCTTCTGAATTATCTACTGTTTTATCTACTGCTTTATCTACTTGTGTTGGTGTGGATGATTCTATTTGGCATGCTAGACTAGGACATCCACACTCTAGGGCTTTAGGACTATTATTACCTACTGTTTCTTTTAAGAATGATGAGTGTGAGGCTTGTATTCTTGGAAAACATTGCAAATCTGTTTTTTCAGTTTCTAAAACCACTTATGAAAGTTGCTTTGATCTTGTTCATTCTGATGTGTGGACTTCTCCTTGTATGTCTAGAGAAAATCATAAGTACTTTTTCACCTTCATTGATGAAAAATCTAAATATACTTGGATAACATTGATGCAAACTAAGGATAGAGTGTTAGATGCTTTTATGAGCTTTCAAAGTCATGTTACTAACCATTTCAATGCTAAGATCAAAAATTTTAGATCAGACAATGGTGGTGAGTACACTAGCAATGCCTTCAAGCAACACTTGTCCAAGCATGGGATTCTTCATCAAACAAGCTGTCCATACACTCCACAACAAAATGGAGTGGCTGAGAGGAAGAACAGACATCTGATGGAAGTGGCAAGATCCATGATGTTCTACAAGAATGTGCCTAAGAGGTTTTGGGGAGATGCAGTCATGACTGCTTGTTACTTGATCAACAGAACTCCCACAAAAGTTCTCAAGGATCAATCTCTATTTCAGGTATTAAACAAAACAAATCCATTAGTTGATCACTTACGTGTGTTTGGGTGTCTTTGCTTTGTGTTAATACCAGGAGAACAAAGGGATAAGTTGGATGCTAAGAGCACCAAAGCCATGTTCATTGGATATTCTACAACACAGAAAGGATACAAGTGTTATGTGCCTGAAACAAGGAAGGTGTTGATTTCAAGAGATGTAAAATTTATGGAGACAAGAGGCTTCTATGATGAAAGGAATTGGGATAGTTTGAAGGACCTTCCAACATCTCAATCAGACCGGGCTGAGAACTTGAGAAGAATTATGGAAAGCCTTGGAATTGGTATACCTTCCCAACCGGCTGCAACAAGCCCTGCTCCTACAGTACCAGTAGTGACTTCAGAAGCTCCACAAGAATCAGTCCATGTTGATCCTGAGGGGGACACTCAAGAATCAGCTCCAGAACCGCAAGAATCTGATTCATCTACACATGATCAAGCTGAGACTGAGGAGCATGAAGAATATGAGGTAGAACCTGAGGAGTTGGATCATCATAATGAAGAGGAGTTGGATCATCATAATGAAGAGATGGAACATCACAATGAAGAAGTTGAACAGGAACAGCCGGTCCAGGTCCAGGTAAATGAGCAACAAGTTCAGGTGTTAAGAAGGAGTACAAGGGAGAAAAAGGATCCATCAGAATGGAAGAAGACTAGAGTTTACTTCAACAGCAATGCAGTAGCTCATCCCACTCAAGCAGTTTGCAGTTTAGCTTATGTACCTTTGGAACATCAGGTGTTCATTGGGAAGTTGGATCAAGAAGTTGTACCAACAACCTATGAAGAGGCCAAAGGAGATAAGAGATGGATGCAGGCTGTTGATGAAGAGACCAAAGCTATGGAGAACAATGAGACTTGGTATGAAGCTGATCTTCCTAAGGGCAAGAAGGCAGTGACTTCTAAGTGGGTTTTCACTATCAAGTATCAAAGCAATGGAGAGATTGAAAGGTACAAAGCAAGGCTGGTTGCAAGAGGCTTCACTCAAACCTATGGAAAGGACTACTTGGATACCTTTGCACCAGTAGCTAAGCTTCACACAGTTAGGATTATCTTGTCACTAGCAACAAACCTTGGTTGGGAACTTTGGCAAATGGATGTCAAGAATGCATTCCTTCAAGGAGAGCTTGAAGATGAGGTATACATGAGACCACCTTCTGGTCTTGAAAGCATTGTGAAACCAGGGAAGGTGCTAAGGCTCAAGAAGGCGATCTATGGACTCAAGCAATCACCTAGAGCTTGGTACCACAAGTTGAGCTCAACCCTTATGCAAAAAGGATTCAAGAGATCGGAGGGAGACCATACCTTGTTTACTCTTCAAGATCAGGAAGGTATCATTGTCATCCTTGTTTATGTTGATGACATTATCATTTCAGGGAGTAACAAGTCAGGTATTCAAGAAACCAAAGCTTATCTTAAATCTGTGTTTGATATTAAGGATCTTGGTACTCTAAAGTACTTCCTTGGGATAGAAGTTTGTCGGTCTGATGAAGGACTCTTCTTATCTCAAAGGAAGTACACACTTGATTTATTGTCTGAAGCAGGAAAGATTGGATCAAGACCAGCTAAGACACCACTGGAGGAAGGCTACAAAGTCATAAGAGAGGGGGAGCTTGAAGACAGACCATTTGAGGACATCACTCAATACAGAAGACTTGTCGGTAAGCTAATCTATTTAACTATAACCAGACCTGACTTGTGCTTTGCTGTGAACCATATAAGCCAATATATGCAAGCACCAAAGGTGCATCATTGGGACATGGTTCAGAGGATACTCAGATACCTAAGTGGTACTTCCGGGCAAGGCATTTGGATGGGCTGCAATCAAAGCACAGAGATAGTTGGGTATTGTGATGCTGATTGGGCAGGAGATAGAGTGGACAGGAGGTCCACTACAGGATATTGTACCTTCATTGGAGGAAACCTTGTTACTTGGAAGAGCAAGAAACAGAAGATAGTGTCATGTTCTAGTGCTGAAGCAGAGTATAGAGCAATGAGGAAGCTAGCAACAGAATTGGCATGGATCAAAGGCCTTCTTGTTGATTTGGGGATTGAGACTTCAAAGCCAATCACTATGCATTGTGACAACCAAGCTGCTATTCACATTGCATCAAACTCAGTTTTCCATGAGAGGACCAAGCATATAGAAGTGGATTGTCACAAGGTGAGACAGATGATTGAACAAGGAGTGGTGTTACCTTGCTTTACAAGGAGTCAAGAACAACTAGCTGATGTGTTTACTAAGGCAGCAAGCTTGAAGGTGTGTGAGTCCATTCATCCAAAGCTGGGACTCATGGACCTTCCAGAATCCCCTAAGGCTATGGAGTCTATACTCTTTTTCCCTTCATGAAGTTTTATCCCATGTGGTTTTCTTCATGGAGGTTTTAAATGAGGTAGATCTCCAAGGACATTCCAAGCTTGATTCAACTCTTGAATTCAAGCTTGAGGGGGAGTATTGAAGTGGAGATCATTATTGAGATGAAGACTTGATATGGCTCAGCTCATATTTGAATGCATATGACCGTTGGAAGAAACTACAAAGAGGCGCCACTTTGTTGCCTTACCCGGATGGAGAATCTCTTTCCTAAAGGGGATATTCATCTTTCCATGTTTGTATAGCTGATTTTATTACTTACCATAGTTGTATTCTCTTATATATATGCTCTGTAAATCCTGTTGATGAATATACAAGAGAGTTACTCTTCTCTAGTAGCCGCAAACCTCCCTCTCTCTCTCTCTAAGTCGCTAAGAACCCTAATCGGGTCTCCTAGCTTCTCTCATCATTTTCTCTTCATTCTCTCTTCAATCTAAACAATACTCTCAGTCTAAACTCATATTCTTACATCCTGTTTCTAAAGTCTTGTGCTCTTTCTTGTTGAAGAGTTAACAAGTTGTTATTAAGAAATCAGAAAAGAACAAGAGCATATGATTGTGTCTTTCTTTGTTGCTTCTCTGGTTCTTGTTGCTTGTTTCAAATTAAGCAAACTCAGTCCCTGAACTTTTGAAATGTTTATGAGTTAAACTGAGCAAGAAACTCAGTCCCTGAACCTTAAACATATTCTCTAACATTTTTATTTTCTGTGTTTCAGGTTCATTATCCCATTCTCCCATTGTTCTATACTCTGATTTTGGTTTACATGCTCTTAATCTGAGTTTTTGTATTCCAAAATCACATTCTCTCATTCTCTGATGCACACACTCTTAATATGAGTTGTGTGACATCCATACTTGCATACTTCATTATACTTCTGGTTACTTGAATTTTACTCTAAAGTTCACTCATAAAGAACTCTCTTATACTTGCACAGGAACTTAATTCAAGCTCATTAGTCCTGATCAAACTTGTGTTGCTTGAGTATTGTTGTGTGTTTAGGTATTCTTAGGATGAATGGCGAGTGTTTGGGCTGTGTGGATCAGTCTAAAGGCGGTTCATAATGAAGTTAAAGGAGCTGTGTGGTTGAGGAGCTGAAGAAGTCTCCAACAAAATAAGTGAGCTCAAGTTTGGTTGTGGATTAGCCTAAATCCTCATGTAGTTGTGGATTAGCTGAAATCCTCATGGATAGTTGTGGATTAGCTGAAATCATCATTTGGTTGTGGATTAGCCTAAATCCTCATATGTTGTAGCATTCACCAAGTTGTAAGTCAGCTGGTGGATGTGCTTGTTGAAGGATTTTCCCAAGAAGTAATGGCGGTTCATAAGTTGTCCATTCAAGAAGAGGAGGTCTTGTTAGTTCCTAATGAAGGCTGATGAGCCAAACATGTTTTGAAAGCCACTAATGGCGCCAAGATGAGCTACTGAGCTTGAAGAGGTGCCAAGAGAAAGTGTGCTTGTGTATTGGATGTACAAAGATAGTTGCACAATGTTGAAGTCATGGCTTCAAGGCATGGACAAGTAAAGAGTGCGGGGGAGTTCAAGTTCAAATCCAAACCGCAACTCAAAGGACTATGATCAGGCTACTTCTAAAACCCTCTCATTTCATTACCATTTACCATTGCCTAAAGACTTGATTGTGTTTGAAGTGTTGAAAACGTTTTCAATCAATTCTCAAAACGTTTTCAATCTACTCTCAAAAGGTTTTGAAATCTATGGAAGTTCAAACTCTTGTGATTCTCATGATTATGATTATGTTTCATCTTAGAGTCAAAAACGTTTTACAATCTATTCTCTAAAACGTTTCAAACTTAAAGGTTTCATTCATAGCTAATGTTCCTAAATGCCATTGCATATACTTTAACAAGTTTCCTTTGAACCTTTGTGTTAAAGGTTTATAAGGAGAGGAGAAAGGCATGGACATTCTTAAGGAGCATTAGGAAGTGAAGGAGCCATAAGGAGCATCCATATGCCTTGAAGTCTATCCAAAAGGAGGATGAGACCGACTTGAAGTTCTTCCAAGAAGAGAAGGATGATGGAAGTTGGGGTTAAAGGCCGGAGCCCTATGGATTCCAAATTTCAAAAGACACAACAAGTTCAAGAAGTTCATATGAAGAGAAGTCAAGTCAAGGAATGCTAAGGAATGAATGAGTTATGGAATGGAGTAGTTGTGGTTCAAGATGTTCATATGCCAAGGTAAATTTACATCTTGAGTATGTGGGCTATACTCTTTTTGTCCTCCTTAAGGTTTTATCACAAAGAGGTTTTCCTTAAGGAGGTTTTTAATGAGGTAGTTCCATAGCTCCAAGCTTGGCCTTTGGTCCTCTTCTCCCTTTGGTCTTTTTGGAGTCCCGACGACCAAGCTTGCGGTGGAGAATTAGAGAGGATGATGAAATGGAGGAGGAGAGGCTGAAGTCAATCAGACAAAGCCGAGGCTCACTCCAAGAAGAAGTTATGGTGTTGATCACAATAGTCCAAGATGCATCAATAACTTAGCCAAAGCTAAGATGAAGGCATAAAGAAGACTGAAATGAAGATAAACCATAAGAGAAGTCTGTGCAAAGTTGGGGCCAAACAGAAACAGACACAGACACATACAGACAGATAATCAATGTTCAAAGTTGGGGCAAGATCATCATGTGAAAAATCAGGGCCAAAGTTGTGAAGTGCAAAGTTGGGGCACTTATATAATCAGACAATCAAGTATGTGCAAAGTTGGGGCCAAACAAGTGTCTGTTAAGAATCAGACTCAAGAAGAGTCACATGTGTGTTTAAGAAGATGCAAGTGGCGCAGAGATGTCTCTATCACTCTTGGGAGTGTACCTTCTCTCTCTCTAGACCTGCACACGCCAATTAAGAGTGAGGACAGGTCACTTTCAGTGTGTGAACACACAAGAACCAAAAAGGAGTGAAGAAGATCCAGCCATCCATTTGAATTCGGGTTTCCCTCCAAAAGAATCAATTGCTGTGATTTAATATCTTTGTTTATGAGTGTTTAACCTAATTGTAAGCCTATATAAAGGCCACACACGACATTTGTAATGCTTGCTAATTCACAATACAATTCAGAACTCATTTGTTACAAGAAACTCTTATCTCTTTCTCTCTTCTTCTTGTAACCGTTTTCACTCTTTCTCTTCATTGTATATACAAGTTCATATACAATGTAGACCTTAAAGAGCCACGGTTATGGCTTCTTAAGGCAGCCTCTTATCATGCTTGGATAACTCTTCCATAGCTAGTCCAAGTATGATGAGAGAATCATTCATAGTTAGTTCTTTTTTTTTCTCTTGGGTGTTCTCTTAGTTAATTACTGATTCTCTTCCATGTTTATTGATAGGTCAAGAAATATCCCTATTCTACTGCAAGTGCACAGTTACGTGAATGTAGTATAAAGAGTATCGTATCCACAAGGACTCAAGTTTCACGCAATAGATTATATGCTTTCAAACTTAGCTAAATCAATCAAGAGAAAACAGAAGACAATGCAAGTAAGTTAAAGGTTTGTGATCAATTAACGAAGGAGCTAGACTCAGGATGTTCTCAGGAAATCATGCAATGTAGACACTTAGCAAATCAGGATTCAGGTTAAGCACAGGTTCAAGAACTAGAATCACAATGTATAATAATTCAACTCTCGCTGTAATTACTATCTATGTCTAGCAACCTAACGATTCAAATCTCTTTGCTAAGTTTCCTTCTAACAAACCATGGAATCCTTACGAGAATCCCTAAATCTAACAAGGTTACTACTCATACATGATATCAAATGAACAACGCATGCTTGAATAGAAAATAAGACTGAATAGATAAAAACAGGGGTTCAAAATCCTTCTCTCAAAGGTTACAAGTAGCAAGAACAGCCCCCAGCTAAAATCTCTCAATCTCCAGAAGAAAAGAAAGAACAAAGAACAAGATGTGAGCTACTGCTCAAAAACCTAATTAAAAATCACTAAACACGTTCTGGGGCTAAATTAGAATTAGGAAAAATTCTGGGGCAACTTTGCAATTCTTCAAAAGATGTCTTCAACTCTCTGTCGCCATCAGTATCGACCGACACTAAGGTGGGTGTTGGTCGACATCACCTCGTGGTCGAGACACCAACTTCAACTCGTTGCAAAAATCACCAGAAACCTCCCAAAACTCTGCTCTTCGCTCCAAACGCAAGCTTACTTGTAAAGGACTCGATAGACTCGAAAAACCAGGTTAAAGACTATATACAATTATATCATGGTTGAAAACCTAGAAAAACCATGATATATCAACTCCCCCACACTTAGCTCTTGCTTGCCCTCAAGCAAATAAAGAAATAAAGCAATGAGAAAGAGGTTTGAAAACTCAGAAACTCATTTCGTCTTAGGAACATTCGCATTCACATTCACTTAGTAAACCACTGAAAACACTCCTACAGAGATCAAGACCACAATGTACTTCCCCCCACACTTAGCAACTGTCCCAAGTAAACTCTATTGAATTAAGGATTGAAGAAGCATATAAGAGTGTTTCTCAAGGCATAATAGCCGGTTAGGGTTTTGGGTGCAAAGTTGGGACATTGGGACATAAACAACATGTGATCTCGGTTTGAATAAAATTGTTTATGTCCCCAACAACATAGTACAACAGGTCTGGAGCTGGTCAGGAGCTGAAGGACCGATCCCTAGGGCAGAGCACGTTTCTCTCTCCTCTGAACCGATTAAGGACATGTCACTATCACTCCTTGGTAGCCGTTACACACTAGAGTCCAAGAGCTCTTGTCTTCTACTTCTTTCTTTATTGTTTTATTGTTGAGAACCCTAGATGGTCTCTCTATATATGTAATGTATCCAAGAATGTTATGAATACACTTAAGGAAATCATTTCCTAACCTCATTCTCTCTTCATACTCTCGGTTACTCTCTCTCTCTCGCTCTAAAACCCTAATCGGGTTCATGAGCTTCTCTCTTCAAGAACACTCCAAGAACTCTTCCTAAACTCAAATTCTAACATGGTATCAGAGCCATAAAGCTCATATACCTATTCTCTCTTCCGCAAATTCTTTGAAACTCTCACTCTTGTTCTTATTACTCACTTGAATCTCACTTACTCTCGGATAACTTCCATTCTCTTCTACCCGGTTTTTGTTTCTCTTGCACTAAACTCTTTTGAAACCATTTTCTCTTGAAACTCCCTCATTACTCAGTCATGGAGAACTTAAGGGTAATCATTCCAGTGACTCTTAAAGGAGCCAACTACTTGGTGTGGGCTAGAATGGTCAAAAGTGCTCTCGGTGGGAGAGGCTTGTGGAAGCATGTCTTAAGCGACATTGCTCCAATGAAGATGATGAAAGCTGAGCCCAAAGGTGAAGCTGCTAAAGGAGGAGCTGAAGCTGAGGCTAAGGCTGATGAAGAAGCTGTTGAAGAAGCAGCTCTTGAAGATGAAGAAGCATGGACTCAAGGGGACCAACATGTTCTGTCCATTCTTCAAAGCTCCCTTGAGCCGTCTCTTTTGGAGGCTTACTCTTACTGTGAGAGCTCTAAGGACTTATGGGACACTCTGCAAAAGGTCTATGGCAATATGTCTAACCTAAGTAGAGTGTTTGAAGTGAAGTTGGCCATCAACAACCTGACCCAAGAAGATATGGAGTTCAAGCAACATTTTGGGAAGTTCAGATCCTTGTGGGCTGAGTTGGAGATGCTGAGGCCACCAACAATTGATCCACTGGTTCTAAATGAGAGGAGGGAACAAGACAAGGTGTTTGCACTCTTGCGGACCCTCAATCCGGCTTACAACAACCTGATCACACACATGTTAAGGGCAGAAACTCTTCCCAACTTAGATGAAGTGTGTGCACAAATTCAGAAGGAGCAAGGTTCCTTTGGGTTGTTTGGAAGGAAAGGTGAGCTTGCTACTGCTCACAAGGGTGCTTACAAACCATAGGAGAGGAGGATCCCTGGTGTATGTGATCATTGCAAGAGAAAGGGACATTTCAAGTACAAATACTGGTTGCTTCATCCTCATCTCAAACCGGCCTTCAACAACAACAAGTTCAAGGACCAGAGAGCTCATTACTCAAGTGAATCAACCCTAGCTCCTGCTGCTAGTGCTCCTGGTGCTTCTACCTCTTCAAACCGGTTTGGAAATGAATGTAGAGAGATGGTACCAGTCTTTGCTCCTGCTCCTAATGTGGCACCTCAGAATGAGTTGGTGAGGAGGTCTGATCTTGATGCCCTCATCAAAGCCTTCAAGGAAGGTTCTGGTAATGTCTTCGGTAGTTCCTTTCATGCTTTAATCAATCACAAGCCTTTAATATCTGATCATAAGCCATTAATAGTAGATTCAGGGGCTTCACATCACATGATTAGTGATTTAAACTTGATTAAAAATGTTAAACCTGCTCTAGGAAATGTTGCGATTGCTAATGGTGAAAGGATTCCAATTAAAGGCATAGGAAATGTTAAGTTGTTTGATAGAGAATCAAAAGCTTTTTACATGCCTAGTTTTACATCAAACTTGCTAAGTGTTAAGAGAGTAGCTACTGATCTTCAATGCAATGTTATTTTCAGTCCTAATGATGTGGTTTTTCAGGATATTAAGACAAGTAAGTGGCTTGGAAAGGGTGTGACAAAGGATGAGTTATACATGCTTGAAGACACCAACCTTGCATCTCAATTATCTGCTTCTGTTTTTAGTTCTACTCTAGTTAATGATTCTGTTTGGCATGCTAGACTTGGTCACCCTCACTCTCGTGCCTTAGGTTTAATGTTGCCTTTTGTTTCCTTTAAGAATGATGATTGTGAAGCTTGTATCCTTGGAAAACATTGCAAATCAGTCTTCCCTAATTTTAAAACTGTTTATGCAAACTGCTTTGATCTTGTTCACTCTGATGTTTGGACTGCTCCATGTGTTTCTAGAGAGAATCATAAGTATTTTGTGACATTCATAGATGAGAAATCCAAATACACTTGGTTAACTTTGATTCAGTCTAAAGATAGGGTGTTAGAAGCATTCACAAACTTTCAAAACTATGTTTCTAACAACTTCAATGCCAAGATTAAGATCTTTAGGTCAAATAATGGTGGGGAATACACAAGCAATGCATTCAAACAACACCTTGCAAAACATGGGATCATTCACCAAACAAGCTGTCCATATACTCCACAACAAAATGATGTGGCTGAGAGAAAGAATAGGCACTTGATGGAGGTGGCAAGATCAATAATGTTTCATACAAATGTTCCTAAGAGGTTTTGGAGTGATGCTGTGATGTCTGCTTGCTATCTAATAAATAGAACACCAACCAAAGTCCTACAAGATGTTTCACCCTATCAGGTACTAAACAAAACCAAAACGTCAATTTATCACTTACGTGTGTTTGGATGTTTGTGTTTTGTTTTAAAACCAGGAGAGCAGAGAGATAAGCTTGATGCAAAGAGTGTTAAGGCAATGTTCATTGGGTACTCTACAAATCAGAAAGGATACAAGTGCTATGTACCTGAAACAAGAAGGGTATTGGTCTCTAGAGATGTCAAGTTTGTGGAGTCTAAGGGTTTCTATGAGGAGAAGAGTTGGGAGAACCTTAAGGATATTACTAATAACCCATCTGACCGTGCCAACAACTTGAGGATCATCTTAGAGAATCTTGGGATCACTCAACCAAAGAAGAAAGAGGAGACCAAGGAGAACCAACCGGCTGTGGAATCCACCATTGTTGATGAGTCTACTCACCTTGATCATGAAGGGGACAATGGAGAATCACCAACTGATCATCAACATGAGGACACTCCCACGCATGATCAAGGTGAAGAACAAGAGCAGGATGTGCATGAAATGGACAATGTGGAACCTGAAGTGATGCAAAAACAAGAGGAGGCACATTCTGAAGTGCAAGATCATCAGCCGCTTCAAGTACTTAGGAGAAGTACTAGAGAGAGAAAGGATCCATCTGAATGGAAGAAGACTAGGGTTTACTACAATAGCAATGCAGTAGCTCATCCAAGATAAGCTGTTTGCACACTTGCTCACTTCCCTACTGAGCACAAGGTCTTTATGGGTGCTCTTGATGCTGAATGGGTTCCTAAAACCTATGAAGAAGCTAAGGAGCATAAGAAGTGGACAGATTCAGTAGGAGATGAGATCAAGGCAATGGAAAACAACAACACTTGGTATGAAACAGAGTTGCCAAGAAAGAAGAGGGCAGTGAGCTCTAAATGGGTTTTCACTATCAAATACAAGAGCAATGGAGAGATAGAGAGGTACAGAGCCAGATTGGTTGCAAGAGGGTTTACAAAAACCTATGGAGAAGATTATAGAGACACCTTTGCACCAGTGGCTAAGCTTCATACAGTGAGAGTTATCCTATCCTTAGCAACAAACTTGGAGTGGGATTTGTGGCAAATGGATGTCAGGAATGCATTCCTCCAAGGAGAGCTAGAGGATGAGGTTTATATGACTCCTCCTCCTGGTCTTGAAGGTATGGTTACACAAGGAAAGGTGTTGCGGTTGAAGAAGGCAATCTATGGTCTCAAATAATCTCATAGAGCTTGGTATCACAAGTTAAGCACCACACTCATGGAAAGAGGCTTTAAGAGATCAGAAGCTGATCATACTCTCTTCACTCAATCAAGCCAAGAAGGTATTGTTGTCATTCTTATTTATGTGGATGATATCATCATCTCAGGGAATGACAAGGTAGGAATTCAAGGTTTCAAAGATCATTTGAAATCAGTGTTTGATATTAAGGACCTTGGAGAAATAAAGTACTTCCTAGGGATAGAAGTGTGCCGGTCTAAGGAAGGCCTCTTCTTATCACAAAGGAAGTACACTCTTGATTTGTTGAGTGAAGCAGGTAAGCTCAATGGAAAGACAGCCAAGACACCTCTTGAAGAAGGCTACAAAGTCACAAGAGAGGGGGAGATTGCAAAGGAGCCATTTAAAGACATCACTCTCTATAGGAGAATGGTTGGTAAGTTGATTTATCTTACCATTAGAAGACCTGACTTATGTTTTGCAGTGAACCAAGTGAGCCAGCATATGCAAGCCCCAATGATGCACCATTGGAACATGGTGGACCGCATTCTAAGATACCTCAATGGAGCTCCTGGCCAAGGGATATGAATGGGATGCAATCAAAGCACAGAGATTGTAGGATATTGTGATGCAGATTGGGCTGGTGACCGAGTGGATAGGAGGTCTACTTCAGGCTATTGCACCTTCATTGGAGGCAACCTAGTGACTTGGAAAACAAAGAAGCAGAAGGTGGTATCTTGCTCAAGTGCTGAGGCAGAGTATAGGGCAATGAGGAAGCTAACCAATGAGTTGACATGGCTGAAGGCTTTACTTGAAGATTTGGGCATTGATCAACCAACTCCAATCACAATGCATTGTGATAATCAAGCAGCAATACACATAGCTTCCAACTCAGTGTTTCATGAGAGAACAAAGCACATAGAGGTGGATTGTCACAAGGTGAGGCAGAAGGTTCAAGAAGGTGTGATCTTACCTTGCTACACAAGAAGTTCGGATCAACTAGCAGACATATTCACCAAGGCTGCTAGCTTGAAGGTTTGTGAGTTCATTCTTCCTAAGCTTGGACTCATTGACCTCTCTCAAGCTTGAAGAACCCTAGGCCGTAGAGCTTATACTCTTTTTCCCTTGATATAGTTTTTATCCCAAGTGGTTTTTCTATATCAAGGTTTTTAATGAGGTAAGTATCTACGGTTCCAAACTTGATCACTCCATCTCCATGATCAAGCTTGAGGGGGAGTACTGAATTAAGGATTGAAGAATCATACAAGAGTGTGTCTCAAGGCATAATAGCCGGTTAGGGTTTTGGGTGCAAAGTTGGGACATTGGGACATAAACAACATGTGATCTCGGTTTGAATAAGATTGTTTATGTCCCCAACAACATAGTACAACAGGTCTGGAGCTGGTCAGGAGCTGAAGGACTGATCCCTAGGGCAGAGCACGTTTCTCTCTCCTATGAACCGATTAAGGACATGTCACTATCACTCCTTGGTAGCCGTTACACACTAGAGTCAAAGATCTCTTGTCTTCTACTTCTTTCTTTATTGGTTTATTGTTGAGAACCCTAGATGGTCTCTCTATATATGTAATATATCCAAGAATGTTATGAATACACTTAAGGAAATTGTTTCCTAACCTCATTCTCTCTTCATACTCTCGGTTACTCTCTCTCTCGCTTTAAAACCCTAATCGGGTTCATGAGCTTCTCTCTTCAAGAACACTCCAAGAACTCTTCCTAAACTCAAATTCTAACAAACTCCACAATCTAGACAGAGCATTCAAATTTACCACACTAACCTTTGTATACAATTAGGTGCGGTTTCACAGAGGGAGTATCAATTTTTCCCCACTGGGTATCAATTTTTTTTTTAATCAGTGCTCTTCCCTTTTTATTCGGGGTGTAATTTTGGACATGATTCCATGGATGCACAAGAGGTAATAGGGGTCTCTACCACTCCCGTGACCACTTCGAAACTACTAGCTTATCCGCAGTTTTAATCTCTTTTTTTTTTAACTTTCAAGAGAGGGGAAAATCAGAAACCATACTTAGACAGGATCATAGGTTGTGTCAAGCACATCTGAGGAATCCGATCCAGAGATACCAAGCCCCTAAGTGAGAAAATTCAATCAGGATTAGAGGTGAAGTTAGTGATGGATCCTTTGAATACCTGAGAAGATATGGGTGTCCTTGGTAAGTTGTTCCGTGTGGGGTTCTCTAACAGTCATAGAGCTACTGCAAGTCTGTCCAATGGTCGCTTAGTTCCTGTTCCAGCAAAAAATTTCCTCGAAAAATCATAGTTTCATACCTGTTTTGACTCAATAAATCAATTTTGAAAACCAAAGTAAACAAGGACTGACAATAAGAAAACATAACACATTGTCAGTAACCACCTCCCCCACACTTAAACTGCACTGTCCCCAGTGCAATCGCAGCTTGGATTCGGGAGAACAAGGTATAAGTCAACCGAAAACTTGGAACATCAGAAACCTTACCTGCAAGCGTGGTGAGTGTCGACCGACATCCAGCCAGTGTCGAGCGACATATGGCTTTGGTCAACACTTATCTGCTCTGAATCGAGTGTGCTCGATTTCTATCTGCTGGGATTATGTCCTGAAATCATATTGTACTTACTCTGCATGATAGTTGTATTGTCGAGATCAGACAATTCATGTTATACTAAGTGGTCATAATATTTTGCTAGAAGCCGCTTATGACAAATGAGTTGTAACTCATTGCTAGTATTATGTGAACCTACAGGGTCACACACCTAAGCAAGCTGGATACACTTTGTATGGGATTTATCATTGGCATATGGTCCGATCAATGTGTATTGGATACACATTGATATCGAGTTTTAAGAGGTGTGTCGATAGACACCATTGGGTGTGTCGATCGATACAAGAGGTGTGTCGATCGACATAAGGCCGATACCGAAACTGATGTTTCGGTTTATGTCGAGGTCTATATATATAGGCTTATGTATACGACCTAGAAGTAGCGGGTGCAGAGATTTTTCTTGACAGAAAAAAACGCAGCCACCTCTAGAAACACAGAGAATCCCAGAAGATCTGATTCCCGGCACTAGCATCCCGGCGGATTCAAGCTTGTGTGCGTGTGGACTGCAGTAGAGGCGCTGGAGATCTCATTTATCTGACCCAATTCCGCTGCAAATCTCCAGGTATACACGAGATCCATCGGTAAGGATTCAATTACTCAAACCCAGATCCTAGGCTTCAGGAACTTGATGCAATTCTGAAACTGTTAGAATTGGCCCAAGATCCTTCAGTGGTATCAGAGCCTTATGGTTTTAATCATTGAATCTGAAGCATGTAATTCGAATAATGATTTATTTGAAGAGGCTAATGCTTGCTAGTTTTCGTTTTGATGAAAATAATCTCGGATTTTGTTTCTTATCGAAAACGAAGAACCTGTGTTTTCGCACAGTGTCGATCCACACAAGTTTGCGTCGGTCGACACACCGCGAAAACGATCATAAAATTTTAGGGTTTTCGCACAGTGTCGATCGACACTATGTTTGTGTCGGTCGATGCATCGCGAATACGCTTATTAAAATTTGGGTATCGATCTTAGAGATCGCACTGTGTCGATCGACACACTGGGTGCATCGATCAACACAGACTGTGCAAAAGGATAGATCGGTTCAATTGGATTGAACCGGTTATCTCGCACGGTTACATGATAAGTGTCGGTCAACACAGGCCTTGCGATTGGTTGATCAGTTCAATTGGATTGAACTGGTTATCATGCTTGGTTAAGGTAGATCAGATCGGTTTAAATTGGATGAATTGGTTCAATTGGATTGGACTAGTTATCTCAATTAGTATAAACCGATTTGATTAGATAAGATCAGTTTGATTGGATAAGAACAATTATTAGAACAATTAAAACTCAATTAAAATTAGAAGTTAATCATGTTCTAAATCCATTGGATACACATTGGATGTGTATTAGATCAAAGCTTAGTTTTCAATATGGTCAACTGTCAAGACTCATTTCGTTGTTGTGATACTCTTGCCAAGAGCTTGGTGTCCACAATTACATGAGTAAGGCAGGTAATTGTGTTGATAGACTTGCAGTGCTTGACATCAACAATTACATGACCTAAGAGATTGATTTACTAACCTTTTAGAGTTCCGTTTCCTCAACTAAATATCAAGTGACCTTGATGTCTTACCCAATCTTGTCTACTGTCAAGACTCATTTTGTTGTTGGATAGTCTTGGAGTCCTTGGTATCTACAATTACATGAGTAAGGCAGGTGATCATTGATAGACTTGCAGTGCGACTGTCAATGATCACAAGACTGAAGAGATTGGTTTACTTGACTGGGCTATCAGAAGTTCTGGGCCCAGAGACATCAGAGTGGATGAGACATGGATTGTCTTATCTGCGACCAAGAGTTGTATTGGGTACAATTAGCAATGATTTGCTTACCTAGATAACTGAAGTTTGGGTGATGGCGAGTCGTCCACTCAGATTTTGGTTAAGTATGGGTCTTGGATCATTATATTCATAAAGGAAACATTGTTTGAATATAATGCGAGTTTTCTTATTAGATAAGATTTCTCATTTCCTGAACTTCATAACTAAAACTTTTCTTTTCTTAGTTTTCAGCCTATGTCTAAAACTACTTTCTCGTTTCGATCCGTTCTTGAGAAGGACAAGTTAAATGGATCAAATTTCCTAGATTGGTATCGGAACTTGAGATTTATTCTCAAGCAAGAGAGTAAGGACTATGTCCTTGAGAAATCTCTCCCCGAAAGGCTTGGGACCAATGCCTCACATGCAGTATATGATGCTTGGAATAAGCATTATATTGATGTGGTAGATGTGTGTGGTATGATGTTGGCTACCATGAACTCGGACTTAAAGAGTCAATACGAGAACATGGAGTCGCCAATAGAGATGATCACCAGCCTGAACTGAAGTTTCAGGATCAAGCACGAGTTGAGAGATATCAGATGGTTAAGTCTCTCATTGGGTGCAAGCTACCAGAGGATGCTCCAGTGAGTCCTCATGTCATTAAAATGATGGGTTACATTGATAACCTGGGAAACTGGATTGTCCTGTTAGCCTAGAGTTGGCTACTGAGATCATTCTGCAGTCACTGTCGTCAAGTTATGATAAGTTTAGGAAAATCTATATCAAGAATGACTTGACGAAGACGTTGACTGAGCTGCATGGCATGCTCAAGACATCTGAGCAAAACATCATAAAGGGTAAAAGGTTTGAGAAATCTTGTGTTGGCAAGGGTAGAGGCAGGGCCGTCCAGATTTGGAATCAGGATAAGCCTGTGTCATCTTATAAGCCCAAGTCCGGCCCATCTGATGTTGGTAAGTGCTGCTACTGTGATGAGTTTGGGCATTGGAAGAGAGATTGCATTAAATTCTTGGAAGATTCACAAGAGATGAAGGAGATGTACGGTACTTCTTCTTCAGGTATTGTGTTATTACTTCAAGTTCTACGTATGTATTGGATACTAGTTGTGGTACTGATATTTTGGAAATATGCAGGGCCTAAGCAACAGTAGAACGTTGAAGAAAGGACAAGTAGAACTGCGCGCCTGGAATGGAGTAATGGTTGCTGCATTAGCCGTAGAGATCCTCCACTTGTAGGAGCCTTTCAAGCTTGGTTTTTGAATTAAGTAATTGCTGCTATGTACCTGCTTTAAGAAGAGATGTCTTTCATTTTCTTATAAGAATTTGGATGTTTTTCATTTTGATAAAAGACAAGTTTTGCTCTTTTGATCTTGATGAAATATTCTATAGTAGCACCCCTTTTTTGAAATGGGTTTTATATCTTAAACCAATGTACGCCTGTAAATAACATAAATACCAAACGGTTTAAGTCTGAAGACTCGAACTCGATTTTTCCTTAGCATAGTCGTTTAAACCACATGGAGTGAAGCGAATTCAGAAGATCCATAGTTATGGACCTTTGGGCTCATTTGATCATAAATCATATGAGATATGAATTCTGCTTACTGGGCCAAATGACTAAGGCTTCTTTAGCAGAGCTAAAGAAAAGGGCCAGAGGCTTATTGGGACTTGCTCATACTGATGTATGTGGCCCGGTGAGCATTAGTGCCAGAGGAAAACTTCAGTACTTCATTACCTTTATTGATGACTTCGGTAAGTATGGCTGTGTTCATTTGATGAGACACGAGTCGGAATCCTTTGAAATGGTCAAAGGAGTTCCAGAATGAAGTATAGAACCGATATGACAGAAGTATTAAAGATCCTCGATTAGATCGCGGAGGAGAATACTTGAGTCAAGAATTGAGTGATCATCTAAGTGAGTGTGAAGTCTTCTCACAGCTCATTTCTCCTGGAAAACCTAAATGGTGTTTCTGAGAGAAAGAATCGGACCTTATTGGATATGCTCCGATTAATGATGAGTCACATGAATCTTCCATTATCCTTTTTGTAATACGCTCTAGAAATGTCTGTATTTACGCCAAATAGTTTTCTATCAGAATCAGTTGAAAGACACCACATTGGATGTGGACTGGGAGTTTTCCAAGTATGTTTTCCTGATTAATTGGGATTGCAAGGTTTATGTAAAGCAGTTGTCAACTGACAAGCTTGAACCCAAATCTGATAAGGGTTGCTTCGCTGGTTGTCCTATGGAAACCAAGGCTTATTACTTTTGCAACCAATCCAAGAACAAAGTTTTGTTGTTCGGAACTCTGTTTTTCTAGAAAGAAAGTCTCTTTCCAAGAAGAACAGTGGGAGCAGAAGTACAGCTCGAAGAAATTCGAGAAACACAGGAGGCTGCTCAACCTGTTGAGGGAGAGTAGCGATGGGATCTACAAAGTGTTGTAGGACCTACACATGTGGAGCCTGAATTTCGCAGATCCGAATGGATCCGTCACTAACCCGAGAGTGATTTCTCGTAACCAATTGCCGTGATCTGTTGATCATTGAAAAGTGACGAGCCTGCGAAATTCAAAGGAGCGATGGTGAGCCCCAACTCCGAAAATTTGCTAGGTATGCATGTTAGCTTCACCGATCTATTTCTGGATTGAAGCACACATCTTGGAGTTGGAATCTACGTTCTGTTAAAACGGTCAAAAGTTTTGACTTGATCAGGAACGAATAGGAACCGTGCGTTTACAAGTAGACTAGTGGGAGCGTAGTTGCATTTCTCACACAGTATGTGCATAACATACCTAATCTCATAAACGACGTTCCGTCGCTTAAGTCTTATCAGGACTTGGGTCGGAAGTCAATTTCAACATTAGACATGGGAGAAGCCGCGTGAGTTCTTGGAATAAGGATCTATTGAAATAGATTAGGGTAGGCTAATTGGATCGTGTCAGAATCCTTATGTTGATAAGGTATTGGACAGTTCCAATATGCATGATTCCAAGAATGGCTTCACACCAAAGGTCTTGTGGCAATAATCTTAGCAAGAAGAAGTGTCTTGGAAACTGGCTGAGCTAGTATCTATGAGTGTGATTCCTTATGCTTCTGCAATAGAATCCATCATGAATGCCACACTTTGCGCTCGTCTAGATGCAGCTTACGCATAAAGCATGACGAGAATATACCAATATGTTCCGGTAAAAGTCACTGGACAGTTGTAAGAAATATCCCCAAATGTTTGAGGAACACTAAGGATAGGTTCTTGTTCAACTGAGAAAGTGACGAATCTGTTATGAGTAGTTAGACGGACAAAGACGATTCCCGGTTCCCACCTGGTTATGTCTCTTTGTCTGTATAGCGGTGCTATCTGTTGGAAGGGCTCCAAGCAGGGGACCGTAGAATAGTGCTTATTAATGAATAGCGGTGTGGTTTGTTGGAATGGTTCCAAGCAAGAACACCGCAGCCTCTCTCACAACCTAAGCAAGAGTTTTGTATTGTTGCTGTAGGTACTAGATATCTGAAGACGTGGTCTTGATTCTAGTGGGAGTTATGTTAGTTATGATGTTCACATAGACATGCTATGGTCATGTTTATGAAAAACTGACATCAGCATTATTTGATTATTGGATAATTAAATAATAGTCCCAAAGTATTTTATGTTCATTTTATAGGTCATCAAGTTGAGGACTTGATCAGGAAACTCTATAAGTGAAAGATGACATAAAATTATGTTTGTCCCTGGTCGTAGGTTGTTAAAGTGGGACACTAACAACCGTTAAGACCAGCATGTGAGGTGACGTATGACTAAGTTTCATGGAGTCATTGATATGAGTATCAACATCAATCACATAGATATATGTTGGTGAACATATGATCGGATATGACCCGCTAATGAGAACTCTAGAGGATAGTTATATCAGTGTCATAAGAGGTTCTCATTACGACTATAGAGTATAGTCCTTAGACCTGAGTTCATCATGCTTTCTAGCATGTGAATTGGTGCGCTTTGACCTTGTCAAACGTTGTTCCGTAACTGGCGGCTATAACGGCATTGCTTAGGCGTATCATGAAGTGTGTGTAGAAACAGGGATGAAACAAGAAGGGATTTGTCCCTCCTATATAACAGGAGATAAATATCTCAGGGCCCATCGAAGATTTGATACTGAAAAAAATGCATGGCCGTGCTCAAACGAGGTGATTGTCAGTCGTTGGTTTTATCAGTATAGATCAGGAGTTCGATGAACATGATGTTGGCTATAATAAGGATGACACAGTTTCTTGCCTTATGCCATATCGAGATATAGCGATAAAGGGATTATGGGAATAGATGATTCCAGTACAAGTGGGAGATTGTTGGGATTATGTCCTGAAATCATATTGTACTTACTATGCATGATAGTTGTATTGTCGAGATCGGACAATTCATGTGAAACTAAGTGGTCATAATGTTTTGCTAGAAGCCGCTTATGACAAATGAGTTGTAACTCATTGCTAGTATTATGTGAACCTACAGGGTCACACACCTAAGCAAGCTGGATACACTTTGTATGGGATTGATCATTGGCATATGGTCCGATATCGAGTTTTAAGAGGTGTGTCGATAGACACCATTGGGTGCGTCGATTGATATATATATATATAGGCTTATGTATACGACCTAGAAGTAGCGGTCGCAGAGATTTTTCTTGACAGAAAAAAACGCAGCCACCTCTAGAAACACAGAGAATCCCAGAAGATCCGATTCCCGGCACTAGCATCCCGGCGGATTCCAGCTTGTGTGCGTGTGGACTGCAGTAGAGGCGCAGCATCTGAGGCGCTGGAGATCTTGTTTATCTGACCCAATTCCGCTGTAAATCTCCAGGTAGACACGAGATCCATCGGTAAGGATTCAATTACTCAAACCCAGATCCTAGGCTTCAGGAACTTGATGCAATTCTGAAACTGTTAGAATTGGCCCAAGATCCTTCACTATCCGCGTTTTCGAGTTTGGTGTCGACCGACACTAAGGAACGTCGATCGAAACTAATGTCTGCAACCTGTTCTTCACGATTCTAAAACATAAAAACCAGAAAAATCAAAAGACTCAAGACTAAAGACCAAAGAGAAAAGAAAACTGACCCTACAGTGGGTTGCCTCCCACTCAGTGCTCGTTTAACGTCAATAGCTTGACTGTACTGCGACTAGGCAGTGGGTGGATCATCCAGATGGACAATGTCGCCTTCTGGGATCTTGGCTTTCGCCCAGTAGTGTTTCACCCTTTGCCCATTGACTGTGAACTCTTCTCCTTTGGAATTCACCAAGATAACAGCTCCATGTGGTCTAGCTTCCTTGACGGTGAATGGACCTGACCAACGAGAATGCAACTTGCCATGAAACAATTGTAAGCGAGAGTTATCGAGGAGTACCTGGTCATTGGGTTCGAAGTTGCGTGAGATGATCTTCATATCATGATACGCCTTTGTACGCTCCTTGTACAGCTTTGAGTTCTCATAGGCATGGTGGCGGATTTCATCTAACTCATTAAGTTGTATCGAATGCCTCTCAGCTGCAGGCTTGAGATCGAAGTTCATCTGTTTGACAGCCCATCTAACATTGTGCTCGAGCTCAACTGGAAGGTGGCAAGCTTTCCCATAGAGTAGGTGAAAAGGTGTAGTCCCAAGTGGCGTCTTGAACGCAATCCCGTAGGCCCACAATGCATCGTCTAGCTTAACAGACCAGTCCTTCCTAGTTTTTCCCACTGTCTTCTCCAGAATTTCCTTGATCTGTCGGTTTGAAACCTCAACCTGTCCACTAGTCTGAGGGTGATATGGAGTAGCCACACGATGATTAACACCATGCTTCTTAAGCAACTTCTCAAAGACCTTGTTGACGAAGTGAGAACCGCCATCACTTATCACAATCCTAGGCACTCCAAATCTGGGAAGATGATAGTCTTAAACTGCTTAAGAACTACCAAAGAGTCATTGGTCGGACTAGCAAGCGCTTCAACCCACTTAAAGACGTAGTCCACAACAACCAAGATATACCTGTTCCCATAAGAAGATGGAAACGGTCCCATGAAATCGATGCCCCAGCAATCAAATACTTCAACCTCGAGGATGAAGTTTTGTGGCATCTCATGTCTCCTTCTTATCTTCCCCCTCCTCTGACACACATCACACTGCGAGACAAACAACTGAGCATCCTTGAACATTGTATGACACCAGAAGCCTGCTTGAAGGACCTTGGATACTGTCTTAAATGTAGCAAAGTGTCCTGCATACTCAGAACCATGGCAATGGTACAACACATTATCAACTTCAGACTCTGCGATGCAACGTATGTAGATGCCATCAGAACAGTGCTTGTACAAGTAAGGTTCATCCCAATAATAACGCCTGATTTCCCTAAGGAATTTCTTCTTAGCATACCCTTTAAACACTTCAGGCTCATCCTCTGCAGCAAGGTAGTTGGCTATATCGGCGTACCAAGGTCTAGTGGAGAGAGACCCTTGAGAAATTGCAGCTATGAACATGTCAGCTTCATCATCGAAAACAGCTTTCTGCATCCACGACTGGTGTCGACCGACACTAGCATTGGTGTCGATCGACATCGTTCCCAATCGGCCAATCGATGTCGGGTTTGATCGATTATCATCCGCCTTTTCGAATAGAGTGTCGACCGACATAAACTGAATGTCGACCGAATCTTGTTCTGCAACTCCTGTAGAAGGCAGACAACTCACAAAAACTGCCTGAAATCCTGTCTCCACCTTATAGATGTTCTCTTCTGACAGGAAATCATCTATAGGAACGTCCTCATCGATCCTAATCCTGGAAAGATGGTCAGCAACACCGTTTTTCACTCCTTTCTTATCTCTTACCTCGATGTAAAACTCTTGGAGTAACAGAATCCATCGTAATAGCCTTGGCTTAGCATCTTTCTTCTGCATCAGATACTTAAGCGCAGAATGGTCAGTGTGCACAACTACTTTGGACCCGATCAGATATGGGCGGAACTTCTCAAATGCAAACACAACTGCTAGCAACTCCTTCTCAATTGTTGCATAATTCCTTTGTGCATCATCAAGATTTCTACTAGCATAATAGATGGCATGGAGCTTCTTATCCTTCTACTGACCAAGTACAGCTCATACTGCATAGTCACTAGCATCACACATCACCTCAAAAGGCAGATCCCAGTCTGGAGGTTGTACAATTGGAACAGAAATCAAAGCTTGTTTCAGCTCCTGGAACGCAGTATGACACTCATCTGTGAACTCAAACTTCACATCTTTGCAGAGAAATGCAGTGAGTGGTCTAGCTATCTTGCTGAAGTCTTTAATAAACCTCCTCTAAAATCAAGCATGCCCAAGGAAACTCCTCACTCCTTTGACTGAGTCTGGCGCCTGTAGGCCTGTCATTACCTCAAGCTTAGCCTTGTCCACTTCAATCCCTGCCTCAGATACTCTGTGTTCAAGTACAATGCCATCTTTGACCATAAAATGACATTTCTCCCAATTCAAAACCAGGTGCTTTTCCTCACATCTAGCTAGCACCTTGCACAGATTATCCAGACAAGCATGGTAAGATGGTCCGTAGACAGAAAAATCATCCATGAAGACCTCCATAAAATCCGCTATCATGTCTGTGAAGATAGACATCATGCACCTCTGAAACGTCGCAGGAGCATTACACAGTCCAAATGGTATTCTGCGGTATGCAAAGGTGCCATAAGGACAGGTAAATATGGTCTTCTCTTGGTCCTCTAGGTGGATAGAGATCTGAAAGAAACCAGAATAACCATCCAAAAAGCAGTAGTATGGATGATTTACCAACCTTTCCAGCATCTGATCAATGAAAGGGAGTGGAAAGTGGTCTTTTCTAGTGGCTGCATTCAACTTCCTGTAGTCTATGCACATCCAGTGACCAGTGATTGTCCTTGTAGGAATCAGCTCATTCTTGTCGTTCTTCACCACTGTGACTCCTCCTTTCTTAGAAACCACATGAACCGGACTGACCTAATCACTGTCTGATATAGGATAAATAATCCCAGCTTGCAGCAGCTTCATGATCTCTTTCTTCACAACCTCTTGCAGGTTAGGATTCAAACGCCTCTGATTCTCAATTGACGACCTGCTCTCATCCTCAAGGTGTATCCTATGCATGCACAAGTCTGGAGAGATACCTGAAATATCATCAAGAGAATAGCTAAGAGCCTTGCGATGCTTGCGCAGCTTGCTTAGCAGTAAAGTGAGTTCTGCGTTATTCAAATGAGCATTGACAATAACAGGATATGTAGAATATTGACCAAGAAATGCATATTTGAGGCCTACAGGGAGTTGCTTCAGCTCAATCTTTGGAGCTTTTTCCTCGCTCCAGTCTCCCAATGTGGCAGCCTTCTGCGAAACGCCAACCAGCTCCTCTTGAGCTACCACTTGCATCACATGATCAGTAGCATCCATCAGCTTCAAATATCCAGTAGCAGCAGCATCCTCTAGCTCCAAATCCTGCTCAGAGGTCATCAAAGCTCTCTCCAAAGGATCAGCTTGATGCATCTGATTGGAGAACTCATCAGCTAGATTCTCCAATGTGTCCACATAGAAGGTATGTCCATCAATGGTGGGGTGTCTCATCAACTTTTCCATGTCAAAATTCATCACCAAATCACCCACATTGAGTCCAATTTTCCCTTTCTTCACGTCGATGATAGCACCAGCTGTAGCCAAGAATGGCATGCCCAAGATAAGAGGATCTTTGGGCTCATCATTGTACTGCAAGACTACAAAGTCAGTTGGGATAACGCATTCACCAATCTTTACCGGTACATCCTCCAAGAGACCTTCAGGAATCCTTATAGAGCAACTGAATACAACATTTGAGCCCAAATCACACAATGATCTCTCAAACCTGTCTATGAAGATGGTACAGTCCAAGACAAAGATCCCTGGATCCTTTTGCTTTTCTGGAACTCTGTTTAGGATAACAGCGCTACAGACTTTAGTAATCATCATCGCACACTCTTCATCTCCCATGTCAGAAGTCAACATCTTTTTCAAACACCTCTTCATCACTGGGTTGTTGTTGATAGCATCCCTCAATGGCATTGGAAGAGTGAGCTTGCTCAGCATAGCCATGTATTTAGCCTTGACCGTTCAAACTTGTACTGCTTCGGGTTTCTCGGGAAAGGTACCTTGGGTTTATACACCTTCCCAGCAGCAACAGGAGCTGTTTTCACAGTTTCAGACTCTGTCCGCGAAGGATGTCGGTCCACACTGGATTGGTGTCGGTCGACATCGATCGATTTCTCATTATTGTTGACTCCATAATCGACCTCGGTCGATTTCCGTTCGTCACGAGCACTCGAAGAATTGGGTGTCGGTCGACACTGGGTATCAGCGTCGGTCGACACTCGTCTTTTGGCTTCTTCCCACTCCTTAGTGATATTGCATTGCAGTGATGCTTAGGATTGGTATTTGTACTTCCAGGAAGGAATCCAGCTTGCCTCTGAATAACTCCAGCAGTTTGAGCAACTTGAGTATCCAACTGCTTCATATGTGTGCTCAAAGACTCAAACTTCCCATTCAGATCAGTGTAGATGGCATCCATCTTCTTGTTGAAGTCCACAGTAGTCTTGGTCTGCCCCTCAAGTATTTTCTCCATCATAGCTTCCAATTTGCTCTCATGAGCATTAGCAACAGGAGGGGTCTGATAAGAAGATGATCCATAAGTGATACGATCTTAATGGAGAAGATCCTTGTCCTTTGATGCACTTTGTGAGTCTGGTTGTTTGATGGATGAAGAACAGAATGGATGGACTGATTGTATGATTTCGAAACAGGGAAATGAAGGAAACTTCCTGAAGTTTGCGGAATGACTTCAAGACTTTCAAACTCGGTTCTTCTAGGAGATAAACACCAAAAGAAGAATCCAAGACGAATGGATATTACACACCATTCAGATCAAACACTTTCAGAAGTTTTAGAATAAAAAGAAGTTTGATAAAAGTTCAGAAATGGGTACAAAGAGTTTTAAATAGGAAAAAGCAACAAGGCTGCATGAACAGCAATTAAGACACCTAGGAAATAACACAAGACTAATTAAACACCAAATTTCGAAATCCCCTTATTAGAATGAGTTATGGGCCTTATGGATCAGTAATGGGCAAGGATAATAGTATGTGGGCTTGCCTCATTAAAAACCTCTCTTGGAAAACCCATTGGGACAAAACCAAGAGGAGGGAAAAAGAGTACAAGTCCACACACCTCCATTACTGATGACTTAAGTGGCTTGAATCACAACCAAAGTGGCTGGATTAGCACACTCAAGTTGGCCCTGGACGTGGTGTAGAAGTGTGTAGAAGGCTTGCTTGAATTGCTTTGCCTTAGCTCTGGTCATTGGTCCAATTGGTATGTGCAAAGCATCTGATCCTTGTTCTCCATTCTCCTCAGGTTCAAGCTGCTCCTTAGCTCCATTCTCCTCAGCTACAAGCTTATCCTTAGCTCCATTCTCCTCTGGTTCAAGCTGCTCAATGTCTTCAGGTTCCAAGCTACCCATGATCACATCATCCCCTCCCTCTTGAAAAGGATTTGACCTCAAATCTGGTTCATCTGCAATAAAAGGAACCAAGTCAGAAACGTTGAAGCTTGAACTCACATTATACTTACCTTGCAAGTCAATTTGGTAGGCATTGTCATTGATCCGTTTGATGATCTTGAATGGTCCATCAATGCGTGGCATCAACTTGGACTTTCTCTCATTAGGAAACCGCTCTTTCCTCAGATGTATCCAGACCATGTCTCCTTCTTTGAAGATCATCTCCTTCCTGCCCTTGTTGGCATACTTAGCATAAAGCTTTGTCTTCTCCTCAATGTTGATCCTAGCTTTCTCATGAATCTGCTTGATGTAATCTGCCTTTTTCTTTCCATCCATACTAGCTCTTTCACTCAAAGGTAAAGGCATTAGATCCAATGGTGATAAAGGATTGAAACCATAAACAATTTCAAATGGAGAAAACTTAGATGCAGAATGTCTAGCATGATTATAAGCAAATTCAACATGTGGCAAACATTCTTCCCATGACTTAAGGTTCTTTTTGATCAATGCACGCAGAAGAGTAGACAATGTTCTATTAACTACTTCAGTTTGCCCATCAGATTGCGGATGACAAGTAGTAGAGAACAACAACTTAGTACCTAGCTTAGACCAAAGTGTCTTCCAAAAGTAACTAAGAAACTTAGTATCTCTATCAGAAACAATAGTCTTAGGCATGCCATGTAATCTCACAATATCCTTAAAGAACAGGTTAGCTACATGCATAGCATCATCAGTTTTGTGGCAGGGAATGAAATGAGCCATTTTAGAGAACCTATCTACCACAACAAATATAGAATCCTTCCCTGTTTTAGTCCTAGGCAATCCAACAACAAAATCCATAGAAATATCATTCCAAGGATGCAAAGGAATAGGTAAGGGAGTATACAAACCGTGAGGCTGGACTTTGGACTTAGCTAGTTTGCAAGTAGAACATCTTTCACAAGCTTTCTCAACGTCCCTTTTCATGTGCGGCCAATGGAAGTGTTCTTGCATCACCTTAAGTGTCTTAGCAACACCAAAGTGTCCCATTAATCCTCCACCATGTGCTTCCTTAACAAACAAATCTCTCAAAGAAGAATTAGGAACACACAAACGGTTTTCATAGAACAAGAACCCATCATGCCTATAGTACTTTTCAAATGCAAATTTCTCACAAGATGAATAAATCTGTCCAAAATCAGAATCATTTGCATAAAGAGACTTCATATGTTCAAAACCAAGTAACTTAGTCTCAAGAGAAGTCAGTAAAACATACCTTCTTGATAATGCATCAGCAACTACAGTATCCTTACCTTTCTTGTATTTGATCACATATGGGAATGTTTCAATGAATTCAACCCACCTGGCGTGTCTTTTGTTGAGTTTTTGCTGACCTTTTAGATGCTTAAGGGACTCATGATCAGTGTGTATGACAAACTCCTTTGGCCATAAGTAATGCTGCCATGTCTGCAATGCTCTCACCAATGCATAGAGTTCCTTGTCATAAGTTGGATAGTTCAGTGTTGATCCTCCAAAGTAAGCAATTGGTTTCTTTTCCTGCATAAGCACAGCACCTATACCAATACCAGAAGCATCACATTCGATTTCAAAAGTTTTAGAAAAATCAGGAAGTGAAAGAACAGGTGAATGAGTAAGCTTCTCTTTCAAGGTTTGGAATGCTTGTTCCTGAGCTTGCTCCCACTTAAAACCCACGTTTTTCTTAATAACTTCAGTGAGTGGAGCTGCTAGAGTGCTAAAATCCTTCACAAATCTCCTATAGAAACCAGCTAGGCCATGGAAGCTTCTCACTTCTCCAACTGTTTTTGGGCTTGGCCACTCCTTGATAGCTTTCACTTTCTCTTCATCAACCTTGATTCCATCTGTACTCACAACAAAACCTAAGAACACAAGGTTATCTGTTCCAAAGGTACATTTCTTATAGTTGGCATAAAGACTTTCTTTCCTTAACACTTCAAAAACCAACCTAAGATGCCTAACATGCTCTTGTAGGTTCTGACTATACACTAGGATGTCATCAAAGTACACAACAACGAAATGCCCAATGAATGATCTAAGAACATGATTCATCAGTCTCATGAATGTACTAGGTGCATTAGTTAATCCAAATGGCATCACTAACCATTCATATAGCCCTTGTTTAGTTTTAAATGCAGTTTTCCATTCATCACCCTCTTTCATTCTAATCTGATGATATCCACTTTTAAGATCAACCTTAGAAAAGATGCTAGAACCATGCAATTCATCTAACATATCATCTAATCTAGGTATAGGGTGGCGATACTTCACTGTTATGTTGTTGATGGCTCTGCAATCTACACACATCCTCCAGCTACCATCTTTCTTTGGCACCAATAGGACAGGAACAGCACTAGGACTCATGCTCTCACGGATATGACCTTTCTCCATAAGCTCAGTGACTTGCTTCTCTAGTTCTTTGGTCTCCACTGGATTGGTTCTGTATGCAGGTCTATTTGGCAAGGAAGCTCCTGGGATGAAGTCTATTTGATGCTCAATACCTCTAATGGGAGGTAGACCTTCTGGATTTTCCTCAGGGAATACATCCTGGAACTCCTGCAAAAGTAATTCAATCTCGCTAGGCACAGCCTGCTTTGGGGCAGTTAAGTTCATATAACAACCTTTAAAAACAAGAAGTAAAGTTGTAGAATAACTTCCCTTTGGTTTCTGAAGCATGAGGTTGTTTGTTTGTTTTGTGGCAGGGGCTGATTGAGCTTTAGATGATTGAGCTTTACTTTTCTTCATGCTAATCTGATCCTGATGCACTTCACTAGGAGTTAAAGGTACCAAGATTGTCTTTCTGCCCTTGAACTCAAAGGAATGGCGATTGGTGTAGCCATCATGAGTTGCTTTCCTATCAGATTGCCATGGTCTCCCAAGTAGTATATGGCTTGCATCCATTGGTAGCACATCACAAAGAACCTCATCTTCATATTTTCCAATAGACAAAGGAACCAACACTTGGCTGTCTACTTCAAGTTCTCCTTCATCATTCAGCCACTGAAGTTTGTAAGGCTTAGGACGCTTCATCACTTGTAGCCCAAGCTTCTTAACCATTGATTCACTGGCTACATTGGTGCAACTACCTCCATCAATGATGAGACTGCATACTTTCTCTTTTACAATGCACCGAGTGTGAAACAGGTTCTCTCTTTGTTCATTTCCTTCAGTCTTGGCTTGCACATTCAAAGATCTTCTAGTGACCAGTAGCTCTCCTTTGGCTGCCATTTCCAGTTCTACTTCCAATGGTTCAGATTCTGATTTCTCTTCTTCTGATTCAACCTCACCATTGTCTCGGTTAATCATGATCTTTTTGTTGGTGCATTCATTGGAGTAATGTCCAAAACCTTGGCATTTGAAGCACCTGATCTCCCTGGTCCTTGTAGAAGTCACTTTAGCCTTTCCTTTTGGATCATGCTCCTCACTCTTAACCTTTGGAAAAGGCTTGTAGTCTCTGCTGAATCCAGACTTCTCTTCCTTGTGATAGTTTGATTTTCCAGAAACATAACTTGGTCTAGAACTCTTCCTTTTGAGTTGCTTCTCAAACATGACTGCCTTGTGCAACAACTCTTCTAATTCCACATAATGCTGAGTCTCCAGCCTGTCCAAGATGTCTCTGTTGAGGCCTTCCATGAATCTGGACATTGTAGCCTCAGTATCCTCTTGAATATCAGCTCTGAGCATCAAGGTTTCCAGCTCCTTGTAATACTCTTCTACAGTTCTGCTCCCTTGGGTACAGTTTCTCAGTTTAAAGTGCAGCTCTCTGTGGTAGTGGCTGGGAACGAACCTCTTCCTCATGGTTGTCTTCATTTGGGTCCAAGTTTCCACTGGATAGTCTCCTGCACGTCTCCTAGCAGTAACCAGTTGATCCCACCAACTCAGAGCATACTCTTTGAATTCTGTTGGTGCAACCTTCACTTTACTTTCAGAAGTGTATTCTCTGCAGTTGAACACAAGTTCAATCTTCTTTTCCCACTCCAGGTACTCTTCAGGATCATTAGTGCCTAGGAAGGTAGGAATCTTAATCTTCAAGCCTGCTAAAGGATCTTTGGTTGGAGCTCTTTCTTCCTGATCACGCCTTCTTCTTCTGCGGTGATTTGAATTGGATGAATGGCTATAATAGCTTGCTGTTGCATCATTCTCTGGTTGTTGGCTGCGTTCCTTCCTTGATTTATCAGTTCCAGAGATATGAAGCTCTTCTCTAAATGCTGCAAGACTATCACTCAACATCTTAGCCAAATTTGCAGTGACAGCTTCAACCAAGGCTTTATTTTCTCTGACCCGGCTGTGTTCTTCCTGATCATCAGTGTTCACCATGTTTCCTGTCCACAAAGAAATCACAGAACAAGTAAGGAGTTCTTTGACACAAGAAAACAGATTAGAATACCAAAAGACAAAAGTTGCAGAAAATTCCTGAAAAGTTGCGAATTTTGATCTTCCTAGAAATCGCGTTTCTACTCTGATTCTAATGATTCCAAAGCCTAAACTGGATAGATCAGACTCTAAACTTCAAGTTCCTATAAAGATTTATCTCTCAAATTGCTTCTAATTAATCGGAATACCAAGAGACAAATCGATCAGAAAAAGTTACGAATTTGCAAAGAAGTTTTGGGCTTGAAACAACACAACCTTTCACAAAGTGGCTCTGATACCACATGATACGATCTTAATGGAGAAGATCCTTGTCCTTTGATGCACTTTGTGAGTCTGGTTGTTTGATGGATGAAGAACAGAATGGATGGACTGATTGTATGATTTCGAAACAGGGAAATGAAGGAAACTTCCTGAAGTTTGCGGAATGACTTCAAGACTTTCAAACTCGGTTCTTCTAGGAGATAAACACCAAAAGAAGAATCCAAGACGAATGGATATTACACACCATTCAGATCAAACACTTTCAGAAGTTTTAGAATAAAAAGAAGTTTGATAAAAGTTCAGAAATGGGTACAAAGAGTTTTAAATAGGAAAAAGCAACAAGGCTGCATGAACAGCAATTAAGACACCTAGGAAATAACACAAGACTAATTAAACACCAAATTTCGAAATCCCCTTATTAGAATGAGTTATGGGCCTTATGGATCAGTAATGGGCAAGGATAATAGCATGTGGGCTTGCCTCATTAAAAACCTCTCTTGGAAAACCCATTGGGACAAAACCAAGAGGAGGGAAAAAGAGTACAAGTCCACACACCTCCATTACTGATGACTTAAGTGGCTTGAATCACAACCAAAGTGGCTGGATTAGCACACTCAAGTTGGCCCTGGACGTGGTGTAGAAGTGTGTAGAAGGCTTGCTTGAATTGCTTTGCCTTAGCTCTGGTCATTGGTCCAATTGGTATGTGCAAAGCTTCTGATCCTTGTTCTCCATTCTCCTCAGGTTCAAGCTGCTCCTTAGCTCCATTCTCCTCAGCTACAAGCTTATCCTTAGCTCCATTCTCCTCTGGTTCAAGCTGCTCAATGTCTTCAGGTTCCAAGCTACCCATGATCACATCAATAAGTCATCTGATAGGAGTTGTTCTGCTGAAAAGGTTTCTGGAAACCAGCATTCTGACCATATCCAGAAGAGTTTTGGTTGCTTGTGAAAGCACTCTTCTGACCACCAGCGTAGAACTTTTTACCTTGCTGATTCCCAAACCTATTTCCCTGAAATGCAGATCCACCAATGTAATTCACATCCTCTTCTTGACAACCATCTTCAGGTTCAAACTCCTCAACTTCTTGAGCAAAGTGGACAGCCTCTTCCTAGTCAGCAAGCTATGGACAGTGTCCAGCTTATTCTTCATCTCAGCAATCTGGAAGTTGTCAACTTTTCCACCAGACTCTTTTCTCTTCCTATCAGTATTCTTAGTGCTGTTGCTGCTCACCAAGTTCTCAATCAATATCTTGGCTTGCTCATGAGTCTTGGTGTTGAAATTGCCATTGCTGGCAGATCATCCAACGCAGACTGGTACCAAAGATCCACACCTCTGAAGAAAATGCCCAGCAGCTGAACTTCAGAGAATCCATGATGAGGACAGTCTCGTTGGTACATCTTAAACCTCACCCAAGCGGCTTTAAGAGGCTCTGTAGGTCCCTGAGTGAATGTCAAAAGGTCCAGTCTGAGCTGATCGGAGCGAGCATTATCGTAGAAATGCCTCAAGAACTCTCTCTTCACTGCATCCCAAGTGGAAGTTGCTTAAGCCAAGCTGCAGCCTTTCCAGCGAGAGAATATGGGAAAAGTTTGAGGTGCAGAAAGTCATAACCCACTCCATTGTGCTTCATCCCAGTGACAAAGGCTTCAAAATCCTCAATGTGATCCATTGGCTGCTCATGGGGAAGTCCTTGAAAAGGGTGTTGCCTCACAAGTGCATAATATGCAGTCTTAAGCTCGAATTCATTCCTTTCAAAAGGAGGAGGCACAATTGCAGACATGTTGGCATAGAACTCATCAGGCCTATTGTAGTCAGCAAGAGTCCTTGCAGCTGGTGGATTAAGTGGCGGATTAGGCTGTCCATTAGCTCCAGGATTAACCACCTGCCTTTCACCTTGAGGCTGCTCAGGTTCAGGGATCACATTTCTTTGGGCATCAATCATTTGTCCCTGAGCATTGTTCTGCGGGTCTCTCGGAACACCTTCAGCATCTGGTATCAAAATCAATCGATTCATCATCCTTGAAGTTTTCTGATCCTTTCTGTTTGTTCTCTCAAGTCTAGCAAGCTCCTCAAGTCTGAGGTTCAAAATCTCTTCGTCCGGGTTGCTTCTGGTGTGACAATTAGGCATACACTGATCTCAAAGGCGAAATCCGTGTTTGGTGTCGAGCGACACTGATTGATGTCGGTCGACACTGAGTGTACATGTCGATTCATGCAGCAACAAAACAAGCAAGACAAGAGAAAATGTTAGTAACAATGAAAATAAAAACGACTTAGTCTAAACTCTAGAACAAAATCTATTGGCGAACTCAAATGAGTCCCCGACAACGGCGCCAAAAACTTGAGAGGTCAAGAAATATCCATATTCTACAGCAAGTGCACAGTTATGTGATTGTAGTATAAAGAGTATCGTATCCACAAGGACTCAAGTTTCACGCAAGAGATTATATGCTTTCGAACTTAGCTAAATCAATCAAGAGAAAACAGAAGACAATGCAAGTAAATTAAAGGTTTGTGATCAATTAACGAAGGCGCTAGACTCAGGGTGTTCTCAAGAAATCATGCAATGTAGACACTTAGCAAATCAGGATTCAGGTTAAGCACAGGTTCAAGAACTAAAATCACAATGTATAATAATTCAAGTCTCAGCTGCAATTACTATCTATGTCTAGCAACCTAACGATTCAAATCTCTTTGCAATCTTAGAGTTCTAGACAAGCATTAATAGCAAGTTCTTAAGTTCACAATTTTCCTAAACCAAATCTCTTTGTATCTAGTCAAATTGCTCACACTAAGTTCTTTCAGATTATAACTCACACTGTCGTGCCAAATTAACAATCTAAGATCTAAACCCTAGGTGATCAATCTAGAATTCAGTATTAATCTCAACTTAGGTGATGAACAGATAGATTTAGAATCCTAATCATTCAGTGATCTAACAAAGCATGGAATCCCTACGAGAATCCCTAAATCTAACAAGGTTACTAGTCATACATTATATCAAATGAACAACACATGCTTGAATAGAAAATAAGACTGAATAGATAAAAAACAGGGTTCGAAATCCTTCTCTCAAAGGTTACAAGTAGCAAGAACAGCCCCCAGCTAAAATCTCTCAATCTCCAGAACAAAAGCAAGAACAAAGAACAAGATGTGAGCTACTGCTCAAAAACCTAATTAAAAATCATTAAACACGTTATGGGGCTAAATTAGAATTAGGAAAACTTATGGGGTAACTTTACAATTCTTCAAAAGATGTCTTCAACTCTCTGTCGCCATCAGTGTCGACCGACACTAAGGTGGGTGTCGGTCGACATCACCTCGTGGTAAGGACACCAACTTCAACTCGTTGCACAAATCACCAGAAACCTCCCAAAACATCGCTCTTCGCTCCAAACGCAAGCTTACATGTAAAGGACTCGATAGACTCGAAAAACCAGGTTAAAGACTCAATATATACAATTATATCATGGTTGAAAACCTAGAAAAACCATGATATATCATTTATGAGTAGACTCTCCTTGGAGAGATGTTAAGCTCTTGGAAGTGTTTTCATATAGCTAACGACTCCTTTATACAACTAGATTAATGGCTTTATTAAGTACAAACTAGTTGTCTTTCTTTGAGCAGAACTGGTTGCATTGTTCTTATTTAATCCGTTTCTGTTCTTGTTATGAGTTATGGTTCAGAGCTTCTTATGAATGTCTCATGAACCAAACTAGATGATTAGAACTTCCTCATGGATGCTTCTGAAATTCTAACATGGTATCAGAGCAGCAAGTTCTTGGCTGCAGATCGTTTTAAGATAGAGAGCAAAACTCCTTCTTGTTTAATCTTTTACTTCCGCATTGTTTCTATGGACCAAGCTCATGTTTGTTGTTGATTCCTGTTTCTAAAGTCTTGTGCTCTTTCTTTTTGAAGAGTTAACAGTTGTTGTTAAGAAATCAGAGAAGAACAAGATCATATGATTGTGTCTTTCTTTGTTGCTTCTCCGGTTCTTGTTGCTTGTTTCAAACTGAGCAAACTCAGTCCCTGAACTTTTGAAATGGTTATGAGTTAAACTGAGCAAGAAACTCAGTCCCTGAACCTTAAACATATTCTCTAACATTTTTATTTTCTGTGTTTCAGGTTCATTCTCCCATTCTCCCATTCTTCTATACTCTGATTTTGGTTTCCATGCTCTTAATCTAAGTTTTTGTATTCCAAAATCACATAATCTCATTCTCTGATGCACACACTCTTAATATGAGTTGTGTGACATCCATACTTGCATACTTCATTATACTTCTGGTTACTTGAATATTACTCTAAATTTCACTCCTAAAGAACTCTCTTATACTTGCACATGAACTTAATTCAAGCTCATTAGTCCTGATCAAACTTATGTTGCTTGAGTATTGTTGTGTGTTTAGGTGTTCTTAGGAGGAATGGCGAGTGTTTGGGCAGTGTGGATCAGTCTAAAGGCGGTTCATACTGAAGTTAAAGGAGCTGTGTGGTTGAGGATCTAAAGAAGTCTCCAACAAAATCAGTGAGCTCAAGTTTGGTTGTGGATTAGTCTAAATCCTCACGTAGTTGTGGATTAGCTGAAATCCTCATGGATAGTTGTGGATTAGCTGAAATCCTCATTTGGTTGTGGATTAGCCTAAATCCTCATATGTTAGAGCATTCATCAAGTTGGAAGTCAGCTGGTTGATGTGCTTGTTGAAGGATCTTCCCAAAGAGTAATGGCGGTTCATAAGTTGTCCATTCAAGAAGAGGAGGTCTTGTTAGTTCCTAATGAAGGCTGATGAGCCAAACATGTTTTGAAAGCCACTAATGGCGCCAAGATGAGCTACTGAGCTTGAAGAGGTGCCAAGAGAAAGTGTGTTTGTGTATTGGATGTGCAAAGACAACTGCACAATGTTTAAGTCATGGCTTCAAGGCATGGACAAGTAAAGAGTGCGGGGGAGTTCAAGTTCAAATCCAAACCGCAACTCAAAGGACTATGATCAGGTTACTTCTAAAACCCTCTCATTTCATTACCATTTACCATTGCCTAAAGATTTGATTGTGTTTGAAGTGTTGAAAACGTTTTCAATCAATTCTCAAAACGTTTTCAATCTACTCTCAAAAGGTTTTGAAATCTATGGAAGTTCAAACTCTTGTGATTGTCTTGATTATGATTATGTTTCATCTTAGAGTCAAGAACGTTTGATAATCTATTCTCTAAAACGTTTCAAACCTAAAGGTTTCATTCATAGCTAATGTTCCTAATTGTCATTGCACATACTTTAACAAGTTTCCTTTAAACCTTTGTGTTGAAGGTTTATAAGGAGAGGAGAAAGGCATGGACATTATTAAGGAGCATTATGAAGTGAAGCAACCATAAGGAGCATCCATAAGCCTTGAAGTCTATCCAAAAGGAAGATGAGACCGACTTGAAGTTCTTCCAAGAAGAGAAGGATGATGGAAGTTGGGGTTAAAGGCCGGAGCCCTATGGATTCCAAATTTCAAAAGACACAACAAATTCAAGAAGTTCATATCAAGAGAAGTCAAGTCAAGGAATGCTAAGGAATGAAAGAGTTATGGAAAGGAGTAGCTGCGGTTCAAGATGCCAAAGTTACATCTTGAGTATGTGGGCTATACTCTTTTTGTCCTCCTTAAGGTTTTATCCCAAAGAGGTTTTCCTTAAGGAAGTTTTTAATGAGGTAGTTCCACAGCTCCAAGCTTGGCCTTTGGTCCTCTTCTCCCTTTGGTCTTTTTGGAGTCCCGACGACCAAGCTTGCGGGGGAGTATTAGAGAGGATGATGGAATGGAGGAGGAGAGGCTGAAGACAATCAGACAAAGCCGAGGCTCACTCCAAGAAGAAGTTATGGTGTTGATCACAAGAGTCCAAGATGCATCAATCAATTAGCCAAAGCTAAGATGAAGGCATAGAGAAGACTGAAGTGAAGATAAACGATCAATGTGCAAAGTTGGGGCAAGATCATCATGTGCAAAATCAGGGACAAAGTTGTGAAGTGCAAAGTTGGGGCACTTATATATTCAGACAATCAAATATGTGCAAAGTTGGGGCCAAACAGATGTCTGTTAAGAATCAGACTCAAGAAGAGTCACATGTGTGTTTAAAAAGATGCAAGTGGCGCAGAGATTTCTCTATCACTCTTGGGAGTGTACCTTCTCTCTCTCCAGACCTGCACACGCCAATTAAGAGTGAGGACATGTCACTTTCATTGTGTGAACATACAAGAACCAAAAGGGAGTGAAGAAGATCCAGTCATCCATTTGAATTCGGGTTTCCCTCCAAAAGAATCAATTGTTGTGATTTAATATATTTGTTTATGAGTGTTTAACCTAATTGTAAGCCTATATAAAGGCCACACACGACATTTGTAATGCTTGCTAATTTACAATACAATTCAGAACTCGTTTGTTACAAGAAACTCTTATCTCTTTCTCTCTTCTTCTTGTAACCTGTTTCACTCTTTCTCTTCATTGTATAAACAAGTTCATATACAATGTAGACCTTAAAGAGCCACGGTTATGGCTGCTTAAGGCAGCCTCTTTTCATGCTTGGATAACTCTTCCATAGTTAGTCCAAGTATGATGAGAGAATCATTCATAGTTAGTTCTTTTTCTTCTCTTGGATGTTCTCTTAGTTAATTACTGATTCTCTTCCATGTTTATGAGTAGACTCTCATTGGTGAGATGTTAAGCTCTTGGAAGTGTTTTCATATAGCTAAGGACTCCTTTATGCAGTTAGATTAATGGCTTTCTTAAATACAAACTAGTTGTCTTTCTTTGAGCAGAACCGGTTGCATTGTTTTTCTTTATTCCGTTTTTGTTCTTGTTATGAGTTATGGTTCAGAGCTTCTTATGAATGTCTCATGAACCAAACTAGATGATCAGAACTTTCTCATGGATGCTTCTGAAATTCTAACAATATATAGAGAGACAGCTAGGGCATCCATACATTAAATCAGATTAAACAAAGAGGATAGGACAAGAACACTGTCCAACGGCTCCAAAGGAAAGCGACTGCTCCATGCTGGTTCCAAAGAGAGAGAAACGTAGTTCAGAACTTGTGATCAGACCTGATCAGTCTTTCTTCTCTTCTGACTTGCTCCAGACATGTTGTGACCATTCTAAGACATAAACAAACACTTTAACTCTTGAACTTATGATGTTTGTTTATGCCACAATATTGTTCAGACCAAATAGCTTCTTCCTCTTCATTTGATTATCGGAATGCTCTAGATACTTTTTAATTCAATAAACAATTATTTTCTTTCTTTTCTTTGCCACTTTCCTTCATTCCTTAGAGAATAAAACTTGTACCATTGGAAATGCTCAAAACTCAAAGACATGGACACAATTATACATAGAAAGTTTTATTATCATAGATTATGCCACAAAAGAGTAGAACAGCTTTTCATTGTCTGGATCGAAACATACAAATCTAGCCAGCTCTTATTTGTTATACTTTAAAAACACAGCAATGAGTCAAATCCAGCTCTCTTTTAAGGGCCAAAATCAAATCCAGATATCGGAGGTGCAGTCTCCCCCGGGATATCTCATCTCGTGAGCAAGCGCAGGACCATCAGGTTCATCACCGAAGTCCACAAAGAAATCAGGGTTTATTGAGAGACCACCTTTCTCTGTATCAACATCAATCAGTATTATGTGTGATCCTTTATGCATGAGTTCAGGGTAAAACTGACGGTCCCACGCGCTAAACAGCGAGTTTGTTGCATACAATCGTTTTCCATCGAGGCTCAATTGGATCATCTGAGGTCCCGCTCGTAGAGTTTTCCCCTACAAACAAAGAAGAGGTTGTGGAGAATCAAATAATATGAAGCTAAAATGCTTCAAAAATAATGCATTTTATTTTGGTACATCAAACCTTGATTTTAGGAACATCGAACTGGTAAGTGCTGCCGTCATCTTTGACAGCCTTAACATGACTGCCCTTTTGTAGTAATCCTCCTACCCATATTTGTCCGGTTAAGACAGGGTTTCTAGGGTCTTCGATGTTGTACTGACGAATGTCTCCATGAAGCCAGTTGACAAAGTAGAAAAATCGATCATCAAGGGAGATCAAGAAGTCCGTGATAAGCCCTGGCATTTCTGGAAGAATCCAGTTCTCTACTTTCAGAGGTTTAACTGATATAACCACCTAAAAATATTTATTTAAAACAATTCAAATTAATTATGGGTTAGTCATATGTTCCAAAGAACATGAAAGGAGGTACATTAAGAAGAAGATTCAGAAACTCCACTTGCCTCATGGCTCCATGTGTCATCACTGTTCCTGAAAAACCTTATCATATTACTCGACAAGGCACTCCCAACATACCCTGTATCTTTAGACGGATCATGCAAGAATCTAATCTGCAATAACCACATATCACATTAGATTATATTCCTTTGTAACAAAATACCATCACATTTTATGTAACATGTTGGAGTAATGTTACTACCTCAAGAGGTAAGAGACCAGTATTACCAAGGTCAATAATCTGTTTCATTTCACCTTCTGGCCATTTATAAATATGTAAATGACTTCCATACATGCCATCAGCAACGTGCTTTAGATTGAAACCTTTGGAGAAGGCTTTAGGAGCTCCCCAAGAAGTGCTGATCATCGTATTGAACCGAGGTTGGTACCAGAAATCATACCCAAACTTTGGACCATGTCCTGGTTTGTCCCACCTGCTTTTGACATTGAAATCAGAATCAAGAAGGAGAAACCCATTCCCTTTGGCGTTTCCTTCTTTGTCACCAAGGCAAGAGACCAACATATCTCCCGAGGCGAGGCAATGAGACGTGTGTGGAAACGCCAATCCTGTTTTCTCAGAAATCTCGTTAGGCTCTACAACTTTATACAAAGACGGAACCTTTGGATCGGTTTTTGTGTCGACTGCATAAATCCGGCCAGATCTTCATTCAACCAAGAAAAAACATCTATTAGTTCATCATCTAGAGATGTGAGACTAAAAGAGAAAGGTGGCTCAAACAAGGATCTTACATTAAGCCTGGCAATACAAGAAACCGTCTATCAGCGGAAGCATCACCATGGCAAGAGCTGCAAGAGTTCCAACCAGTGTGATGAAGCTCATCACCTATGTAAGGCATTTTCAATCTATGAATGACGCTTGAATATGTTGGTGAGTTCGGATCCACATCTACCGTAGCCAAGTAATCCGGTTGCTCTCGTCCCGTTCCTTAAATAAACCAAAAAGGTAAGCTATATAGAAGAACCAAGGATTTTTCCAACATTCTTCTTCAGTTTATCCCACAATCAGAAGACAATAGACTCATAAGATAACTATATCTAATTTTGGGTCGGAAGTCTATAAATCTTGTCAGTCACAAAACAAAACAAAAAAAAAAATCTCAGGGGGTTTGTGATTTGTTCCGGAATCTTTGAGATTCAGTCAAGAATATACTGAGGAAAACGTTCAATAAAAATAGGTAGAAAGTGGGGGAAAATGAAATTACCAGAGTAGAGGGCGGTGACGTATAGGAGGTTTTCCAGTGGACCGGACATGGCGGCGATAGGGCTTGCGTAACCCGGACCGGACTTGCAACAACCTTTTCCTCCGCCATTTCTCACCGCTGAGGCTAATACTGTCTCTGTCGCCATCTTTCAATATGTAAATATGTGGAAGTACTGACGCTAGACGTCTATGAGGAATACGCAAACACAAGCACACATGTGAAATTTAGTAGTGTGAAGCTTTTGGCTATATGCAAGTAAGGACAATGATGATTTACATCGTTGTTGCTATCTTTATGTCAATATATAGAGCAAGTCAAAAAAAATAATATATATATATATATATATATATATATATAAATAAGAGAGAGCATGTGACACAAACATTATTGTTTTTTATAATGATAAAAGACTGTTTATTCTACTTTTGCTAAGATGGTTTAGTGACACATTAGAGTTTTTTTTTATTGGACTCTCGCTTAGGTTCCCGACCTAGTTATGCATGGCGGAGTATTACTGCGGCATTACCGCTTCTTCGTCAGGATCTTCGCTGGTCGTTAGGTACGGGTGAGGCGGTCTGCATTTGGCAAGACCCTTGGTTAAGCTCGCCTCCACGTCCTGCTCTCCCTTCTCCATCCGCTCTTACCCCCTTGCCGTAGCGTGTGAATCATCTTCTCATCCCCCATACCACTCAATGGAATGTTCCACTGTTGCGCAGTATCCTCCATCCTGATGATCAGCGTCTTGTACTTCAGCTGCGTCTGCCTTCTGTACCCGTCCCGGATAAACCTCACTGGATTTATACTGCTGATGGCTCCTACTCCGTAAAATCTGGATACCATCAGCTCACGAAGCCGGTTAACCCGCCTGATCCTGCTTCTGCCCTTCGTACCACTCTTTGCAAGCGATTGTGGCAGCTCAATGTTCCCCCCAAGCTCCAGCATTTCTGGTGGAGGGCTCTCCATGATGCTCTCCCTGTTGATGCGGCGCTTTCACGTCGCCATATTCGTCTTCCTACAGATTGTCCTTTGTGTGGAGATTATGCAGAGACAGCTAGTCATCTGCTTTTCCACTGTCGAGTTGCTCGAGAGGTTTGGGAACTCTCTTTGCTACCATTCAGCTTTGAGAAGTTCAATCCAAACTCACCCTTTCTCTCTGTCTTCCAAGGCATGTTAACGGCTGACTCCTCTATCCATAAACGCAACTGCCTGTTCCCGTTTATTGGCTGGAGACTTTGGAAAAGCCGTAATGATCTGATTTATCGTAGCCATCGATGGCACATCGTGGAAATTCTGCATTCTGCCATCAATGATTTTCAAATGTGGCACGAAGCAGCTGATGCTTCAACCCACCATACTCCACAACTCTCTTTGAGTTCGTGCCCGATAATCACATTATCTGAGATGAGTCGGCCGGGAATAAAAGCGGACTGGAACTCCGAGACAAGCTGATGAAGGAACGGCTTCAGGCGATCAGCTAGGACTTTGGAAATAAGCTTATATGCCACATTAAAGAGACTGATAGGTCGAAAGTCCTTCATTTGAATAGGTGAGTCCAGCTTAGGAATGAGGCACACATGGGTGGCGTTGAGCTCAGGGTCCAGAGTTCCAGTATCAAAGAAATGCTTGACATGGCGCACCACACTCTCCTTGATAGTTGACCAGTGAAATCTATAAAAACCTGCATTAAACCCATCAGCTCCAAGCGACTTATCAATACTCATATGGGATAAGGCAGCAAAGATTTCCGCCTCTGAGACAGGTAAGGTAAGTTGACGATTCATGTCATCCGTGACCCTAGGTTGGATAAGTTGGATAATGGGATCAAGAGAATGGGAGGATGACGAAGCATACAACTCTGAAAAGTACTGGTGAGTAATGCGCTGGAGATCCGAATCCGAGGAGTATGACTGACCCTGGGAATCCTCAAGAGTAGTAATCCGGTTGATGTATCTTCGTTGTTGCGTGACAGCGTGAAAGTACTTAGTGTTTTTATCCCCAGTTTGCAGCCAGAGAACTCTGCTTTTAAGACGCCAATATTCCTCTTCAAGCGTATACTCAGCACTCAGTTGTAACTTCAAGTCCGAGATAAGATGGTGGTCTAACTGGACAGAGTCATAAGTAGACTGAAGGGAAAGCTGAAGCTGCTGAATCTTCTTACGGGAGTTAGTAGCATACTGAGATTTCCATCTGGAGAGGCTGCGACGACAGCGCCGGAGCGCTTCATGAAACGCCGAGGGAGGTAATGGATCACATTGTGAAGACCAGGTAGACTCGACCAGCTGATGAACCTCGGCAATGAGCCTCCACCGATTGTCGTACCAAAATTGCTTACCCTTTTTCCATTGAGGATCTTCAGTGCGTAATAGCAACGGGCGATGATCAGATCCAATCCACGGCAGCAGTTGAACCCAGGCATTGGGATAGAGTGCAAACCAATCAGGCGTAGCCAAGGCACGGTCAAGTTTAGAACGAACAGTACATGTCGTACGATTGCCCATCCAGGTGAATGTGCCTCCTACAAGCTTAAGATCACAGAGATCAGCAACATTTAACATACGCCTAAAACGCGCATAATGCCACTCCGGCTTCGAAGCACCACCAAGCTGTTCAGAACTAGATAGAATGTCATTCAAATCACCGAGTAAAAGCAAAGGCTGACGATGGAGAGAGCCCGATTGAAACTCATTAGTGAGATGATCCCATTGCTTCTGCCTTAAATGACGACGTGGATTACCGTAAATATAACAAAGCGAGAAAGAGTTAGAACGATCTTGTACTATTATATGAGTAAAATGGAGTGTAGGGTTTGATACAAAAGAACACTCCACATTAGCACCCCAAAAAATAGCAACACCCCCACTAAGGCCGTTAGAAGATACTACAAAATGATGCGGGAAGTGAAACTCAGAGCCTAGGCTATGTACAAAGGCATCATTATTCTTAGTTTCTACTAGGAGCAGGATATCAGGCTTATATGTGCAAGTGATATCCTTCAAAAAAGGAATTGTCAAGTTGCCCCGTAAACCTTGGCAATTCCAATGGATTAGCTTCATGGATGCGGTGGTGGCTGTAAGGGCGCCACCATACCAGTGACACATTAGAGTTTAAACATATATATCTATATATATATATTCCTTTATTTTAATGTCATCAGGGTAGACAAATTTATTTGGATAAGTGCACGTTGTTATATAAGCCTGAGTTAATTAGAGAGTGAGTACTGCTCTCAGATTAATACAAGACTTCACATAATTACCAACCATCATGTATTTCAGGAACGAGCCACACATAATTAGATCAACTGATATACAGTCCGAAAGAAAAGTTGAAGATAGCTGTGATAGAGGTGGAACTATTATCCGGAATTTTAGATCCAATCCAAAATCTGATTCGTGATTAAAGTGAGATAGAACGAGATCCGAATAATAAATTAAAGATTTGTCTAAACCGAATTTTGAGATTTGGATATCCGAATCTGGATCTTACTACTAAATATATTCAAATATTTCTTAACATATATACTTTATATATTATGTTATCTTTTATAAAAATATACATGTAAATTTTAGTTTTTTATCTTTATAATAAATAATATTTATTTTCAAAATATAACATAAATTATGTTTTTCATAATATTATTTAATTTTTTCATCATTTTTAACAGTTTTAATTTATTTTCAATTATTTTTAACGAATTTGGATCAGATTCAGATATTTTAATATTTAAATTGATATCCGAATTTTAGATATCGTAGAACCAGAGATCCGAACCCGAATAGTAATAACACGGATACGGATCCAAATCTGAATATTTTAAAATTTTCGAATATTCGGATCCGTCCCCGACCTAAACTATGATCTAAAACTTCTTCATGTTCGAACATAATAATTACAAGTGGCGGATGTACTAGAAACAGCTCTATAACCAGGGCAATTCCATGCTCTTGGTCTTACTGGTAAGATGAGTATCTTCACTCCATCTTGAGGGAAATATCAATGTGTAATAGGTTAGTTCGATAGTTAATTAATTGTTAATCTCGGTTACTCAACTTAAACAACGTCTTTTACATTAACAGAACTAATATTATCATTAAAAAAAATTAAAGTCTTTTACGAACATTGTTTTGATAAGTGCACGTTGCTATTGTCATTTCATTAACTACTAGTCTACTATGTATATCCTTAAGTTGGTGAATGAAATTTAAATGAATAAAGGCACGTTACTATATTCGTGAGTTGGTGAATGAGTGCGATCAAACAGCGACTCTTTTGTTGTCTTTACACATTTGTTGTTATCTAATAGCTCTATCTAATAGTATCCGTGAAGTAAGAACTCTACATGTTTTCCGTCTTTATTGGAAAAAAGTATATGTATATTTTCTATAATTAATTCCAAAAAATCTCAGCCAAGTGTTACAACATAGAAACTAGACTTACCTTCGTTTAAAAAAAAAAAAAAAGAAACTAGACTTACGAGAAGTCATTGCAGCCTTGCAGGAGCATTTTCCTCCTTTAAAATGATGATACTAGTAGCATCTCGGATTATAATCTCTCTTTCTGTAATCTCACGTATATGTTTCATAACAACATGACAATCTCCACAAGCCCTAAAAAAATTTACAATCCGTACCGGAGTCCAACTCCCTTAAGTAATCCGTATGCAACAGCAGATCGTTCGCTATGCCAAAACAAAAGCTTTTCTTTCAATTGCTCATCCATGTCTTGTAAGATCCAACTTGTATCAGGAGCATAACCATTTCTTTTTTTCAGTTCTTTTCTTTTTTCATTGTGGAATTAGGTTCTATGGACATATATGTCACCATATTTAAACTAATGACCATATCACTACAAAAAAAACTATCCATAGCCACGAATATTTTCGTGTTCGTGGCTATGGCTCATAATTCGTGGCTATTTTGATATTAGCCACGGATAGCCACGACCCATTTTCGTAGATATAGGGTCGCGGATATCTTGTTTTCGTGGCTATTCGTGGCTATGGAGCTACGACTTTTCCACAAACGAATTCGTGGCAAATTGCCACAAATAGCATGAAAATGTGTTTCGTGGTTATCCTTCTGTGACTTGCCACGAAATAATTCGTTGAAATGGCATTGGATTTCCACGAAATAATTCGTGGATATGACTTTGAAATTCCACGAAATAATTTACCACGATATATTTCGTGGTCTAAACCATAGATAGCTACGAATCAATTCGTGGCTATGGTATTAAAAATATATATATATAAATAATAAATTAAATTAAAATTGAATATACAATTATATAATAATATAAATAAAAATAAAAATAACGATTTGACAAAAAAAATAAACAGAAATAATGATTTGACAAAAAAAATAAGGATTGTCTCTCCCGAGCATGACACATCAGCATTTTAAATCTCTGTGAGCATGACACCTCATTTATTGAAAAAATCATATACACCAGTTACAATATAACATTCATACACGTCACATTATTTTCTTGACTTATCTTGAACCAACTATAGCGTGACTTTTCTTCTTCTCTAAACCTAATTCGCTTCCGTCTCTCATTTCGCTTGAAATCGCTAAAATAAAAACCAATCGGAGCTTGTAGTTGGTGTCTCTAAATCTTCTTGATCTGTCTTCATCGATCTTTTCACATACCCTAATTCGCCACCTTCTCCTATAGTCCTATGCTGCCTAAAATCCCAAAATAATATAATCGAAGCTTCGTAGTCAACATCTCTGAATCACCTTCAATCGTCTCCGTCAATCTTCTCTCATATGAATCCTTGGTCGTTTTAATATATCTTCTCTCATGTAGCTTCGCCAAATCCATCTGTGCATGTTGTGTTGATACGGGGACTTCTGTTTTATCACTCATGCCATTCCTGTGACTGAATCCACTTCTTGAAATTCCTAATCCATTGATAAGCACGAGAAGAAACCTTGCCGTCGAGTCAAAATAGTGGCTTTCCATATTCTTCCGTCTGAAAGTCTACATACTCGAGGTGCAAGGACTTCATTAGCTCGAACAGAAAGCTGGGGCTGTCTGCCGCTCCATATCCGCGCTCAGTCGATGTTTCCCTGTTGTCCTCAACGCTTCTCACCCCTTTAAGTCTGCGATGGATGTCTTCAACCAAGTTAAAGGTATATTCAATTTATTGTTATGTTGTTGTGTTTTTGGGAATCTCTCTGCCTTGATTCTTAAAACAATGGGGAATAGTGATTAATTTTTTTTATAAAAAATTGTTAGAAAATTTTGAAAACTGATCTCTCTTACTTCTTTTCATGTTCTTATTGGTTATTTTTGTTCTGTGATCAGGATCCTGAGATAAAATCATTGGTCGAGTTAGATTCAGAGACAATCACAAAAATGTTTCATGAAATACCTTCGTGGGTGAAACATCCAAATTTTGATCGTGTATGTTTCTTTACTTCCTCTTACAGATTCTTATTTAAATGATAGTATACATATATGTATGGTCTAAGGAATTGAAAAAAAGTCTGTCTGTTCTGTCTGAAGATTAATTGGCTTAACAAGTTCATTGGACATATGTGGCCTTATCTCGATAAGGTAAACTTTTCTTCTTCTTCTTAGCTTCATGTTTTTTTTCCCTTTAGTCTTCAGTTACTATAAACAATGTTTTCTTATAATGTTTTTCAGGCTGTTTGTAAGATGGCCAAGTCCATTGCAAAACTAAATATGGCTTAACAAATTCCAAACTATAAAATCGATTCAGTTGAATTTGAGATGCTCACTTTGGGTTCATTACCACCAACTTTCTGATAGGATACTGGTTCCATTGTCTTTCATGAGAAAGAAGAAGAGGTCAGAGAGAAGAAGAAGGGAGCAGAGAAGCAATGGCAATGTTCAGATAAGTGGCTAAGTGACAACAAGAAGAAGAAGAGAAGTAGAGACTCTTAATAAGGAAGAGGCTTTACTAGTTATGAAATAACCTTATTCGTTGTCGTTTAAGTTAAAAACCTTTAGGTTATTTTGTGTCTTTGTATTTAAGGCACTGTAGCCGAAACTTTAGGAAATTAATCAAGAAATTATCTAAATCTGATATACTTTCTATTCTCATCTATCTCTTAACGTCTTTTCTCATCTAAAACTCGTTTACAGTAAGCTCAGCCATATCAAGTGGTGCTTTCATTGAGAGAAAATGGTTCCTTCACCAGAAGCGATGGTAGATACGACGAGCTCAAGTTCACCAGAGACAGGCGATGTTCCGCCGCTGGAGTTAAGGGTCGGAAAAATGGAAAAGGATATGTCTTGGATCAAGGAAGCCCTTAGCACCCTTCTTCGACAACAGATCTACGGAGGAGGACGAGATTCAACACCTCCTGGGTCCGTGAGTCCGATGACTGGAGGACAAGCTCATATGTCAGGAACGTCATTCACTGGTGCAGATCCTCTCAGGCGAGAGGGTTTGATCAACACACCGAAGGAAACACCTCAAAGACCCAACTTTATTCTCGTTCCGGACCCGACAGAAGCTTCGGTTAACCCTGTGGAAACAACAACAAAGGTATCAGGTACAACTAAGATAGCAGAGATACCAGAGTATGAAGGGAAGAATCCGGATGATTGGCTTTTTAGGGTTGAAAAGTGGTTTAACCGAAACAAAACCCCTGAGGATGAGAAGCTAGAGCTAGCGGTATCAGGCCTCACGGGTTCAGCGGTCACATGGTGGAGAGGCTCACAAGATAGAGAGCATATTGTGAGTTGGAAGGATTTCAGGGATAAGTTTAAAACTCGGTTTCGACCCAGTCGGGGATGTTCGACGATGGATCAGCTGTTGAGTATCAGTCAAAAAGGGACAGTTGATGACTACAGGGAGCAGTTTGAAGAGTTAACAGTGGATTTACCTCATGTCCCAGATGATGTACTAGAATCCGCCTTCGTACACGGATTGAAAAAGAGCTTGAGAGACCAAGTGATTCGTTGTCGTCCGGTAAACCTGAATGACATAGTAGAGGTGGCTAGGATGATTGAAACGAAGGAAGCAGAAGGGTCAAGCTATCAGTTCCGTAGCTACCCACGCAATGCATCGACCTCAACGTTTCATAACCAGAACCGTAACTCAGGAGTTAGTTATTCCAGAGGAGGAGATACGGTTACAGCAAAGAAATCTTCGGAGTACAATAAGGATAACAAGAAAAATGTGACGGGACAAGGAGTACGCAGTTTTAACCCTTGCAGATTCTGTGGAGAAAAATGGTTTCCAGGCCATAGGTGCAAGCAGAAGTTGATGAGTGCGGAGGTAGGAGATGAAAATGAGCAGGAGATGGAGAACTTGGAGGAGCAAGATGATGGTGAGGGAGATCATCGACACGAGGAAGAGAAGGAATTGGTGACACTGTCTCTGCAAGCTATGTCGGGGCTGACTATGGAGAAGTCAATGAAGATGAAAGGGAGAATTGGAGACAGGGAAGTCATTGTCCTCATCGATTCAGGAGCTACAAGTAACTTTATCTCTGAGAAATTAGTGACTGAGATGAGGTTACCCATATCTGAGACCCGAGGCTTTGGTGTAAGAGTGGGTAATGGTCAAGTAATCAGAGGTCGTGGGAGGTGCAACGATGTGTTGTTGACAATTCAAGGCATTGAAATCATGGAGGAGTTCCTTCTATTTGAAATGGGAATGACAGATGTGGTGTTAGGATATGCGTGGCTGGCTAAATTGGGAGAGACACGAGTGCATTGGGCAATGAGGAGGTTGAGCTGGAAAATATTGGAGAAATGGGTGACTATTATTGGCGATCCAACGCTGAGCCGAGAAGTGGTATCACTGAACTCTATGGAGAAGATCATGGGTCATGCGAATGAGTTGTATTTGCTGGAGTTAACTGAGATGTTTGAGAGTCCAGTAGAGGCGAGTAACAGGAAGTTTGAAGGAGAGGTACATGAAGTAATTCAGAGGTACCCGGAAGTTTTTGCTATGCCACAAGGTCTACCCCCAGTGCGTAACAGGGAACACGCGATCACCTTACAAGCTGGAACAACTCCAATTAACTGTCGTCCATACCGTTACTCCTATACACAAAAGAACGAAATTGAGAAGTTAGTACAAGAAATGCTGGACGCAAAAGTGATCAGACCAAGCATTAGCCCTTATTCAAGCCCTGTGATATTGGTTAAGAAGAAAGATGGAGGCTGGAGGTTCTGTGTAGACTATAGGGCATTGAACAAGGCGACTATTCCGAACAGATATCCTATTCCGGTGATAGAAGAGTTGCTAGATGAGCTTCATGGTGCCAATGTTTTTTCAAAATTAGATCTGAAATCCGGTTATCACCAAATCAGAGTAAGGCAACAGGATTTTGAGAAAACGGCTTTCAAGACACATCAGGGCCACTACGAGTTTTTGGTGATGCCTTTTGGGCTAACTAACGCACCCTCCACCTTCCAATCAGTGATGAGTGATCTCTTTCGGCCATACCTGAGGAAGTTCGTTCTCGTGTTTTTCGATGATGTGTTAGTATACAGTGCTGCCCTTGCTGCACATAAGAAGCATCTGGAGATTGTCCTCAAGATCATGAGTGACCATAAGTTCTATGCCAACACCAAGAAATGTTCATTTGGGCATAGTGAAGTAGCGTATTTGGGGCATATCATATCAGGTCAAGGAGTAGCGGCTGACCCTGATAAAGTGAAGGCAATGTTACAATGGACGAGTCCTAAATCAGTGACGGAATTGAGAGGGTTTCTTGGACTTACAGGATATTACAGGAGGTTCGTCAAGGATTATGGACTCATTGCAACACCGCTTACGGTTCTCCTAAAGAAGGATGGGTTCCTATGGTCTAAGGAAGCAGAAGCTTCTTTCCAAGCTCTGAAACTAGTAGTCACTAGCTTACCTGTTTTGGTGCTACCAGACTTCAAGAAGCCTTTCACTGTGGAAACGGATGCATCGGGGATGGGAGTGGGAGCTGTACTCTCACAAGAAAGGCGGCCAATTGCTTTTCTCAGTCAAGCATTCTCACCACAGGGGCGAGTGAAATCTGTTTATGAAAGGGAGTTGCTAGCGATTGTGAAGGCAGTAAGCAAATGGAAACATTATTTGACCTGTCAAGAGTTTGTCATTAAGACAGATCAAAGAAGTCTGAAGCACTTGTTGGATCAGAAAGCAGTTTCTTCAGTTCAACAAAGATGGGCTGCTAAGCTGTTGGGACTGAAATACCGTATTGAGTACAAGCCTGGGGTCGAGAATCGAGTTGCAGATGCTCTGTCGCGACGACCTGTGGAAGAGGAGCTGAAGCAACTGATTCTGGAGGCGCCTGTTACTCTAGACAAAGAGCTACTCAAGAAGTCAATCGCAGAAGATCCAGTGCTAGGTCCGGTATTGCAGAAGTTGACGCTAAACCCAGGTGCACAGTCGGAGTTTATCATGAATGAAGGGCTGTTATACAAGGGTGCCTGCTTAGTAATACCTAAAGGGTCACCTCTCATCCCTGGTCTGTTAGAACAGTTCCATTCAAGTGCGGTTGGAGGGCATGAAGGAGCTCTCAAGACTTACAAAAGATTGTTACAAGAAGTCTTTTGGGTAGGAATGAGGAAGGATGTGGTCAGGTTTATTGAGCAATGTCAAGTCTGTCAAGAGAATAAGTACGCCACTACTTCTCCTGCAGGCTTGTTATCTCCTCTGCCTATTCCCAAGCAAATTTGGTCAGACATAAGTATGGATTTCGTCGAAGGCTTACCAAACTCCAGAGGGTTCAGTGCAATTCTGGTGGTAGTCGACCGACTGAGGAAGTACAGTCATTTTATTACTCTGAAGCATCCATTCACAGCCAGAGGAGTGGCTGAGGCCTTTATCAGAGATGTGGTGAAGCTCCATGGCCTACCGGAGACGATCGTATCCGACCGGGATAAGGTATTTCTGAGTAACTTCTGGTCTGAGTTGTTCAAATTGCAGGGAGTTACGTTACACAAGAGTTCACCATATCACCCGCAAACCGATGGACAAACGGAAGTCGTCAACCGTTGCTTGGAGACCTATCTGAGATGCTTTACTAGCAGGAAACCGAAGCAATGGGCTCAGTGGATCCCTTAGGCAGAGTATTGGTATAACTCTTCTTATCATTCTTCAATCAAGTGTTCACCATTCTTGGCTGTTTACGGAAGAGAAGCTCCAAAAGTGTTAAGGTACGGGGATATTCCTTCTCCCAACGCTCAAGTAGATGAGTTGCTTAAGGATCGTGATAGCTTGCTGGTGGAGTTAAGAGAGAATATGGAGCAGGCTCAGATTAGTATGCAGAAATCAGCAAACAAGCATCGTCAGGATGTTGAATACGCTGCAGGGGATTGGGTGTACATAAAGCTCCGTCCATACAGGCAAGTGACAGTGGCCAAGAGATTGAATGCGAAGCTGGCTCATAAGTATTTTGGTCCGTATCAGATAATAGCTAGAGTGGGACGTGTAGCTTACAAGCTAGAACTGCCGGTTCACAGTCAAATACACACTGTCTTCCACATTTCACAGCTAAAGAAGGCAGTACCTTCTGATGTTACACCACAAGAGATACCGCCAATTCTCAGCCAAGCTTTGGAATGGGATACATAGCCGGAGTTACTGAAGGATGCTCGTCGTGCTGAGTCGGGGAGCACAGAAGTGTTGGTGCAGTGGAGAGGACTGCCAGTTTATGAATCAACATGGGAGGATTTGTCAGCTTTGATGGAACAATTTCCTGAATGTAACCTTGAGGACAAGGTTGCTGCATTACGGGGGAGTATTGATAGGCTACTGGTTCCATTAGCTTTCATGAGAAAGAAGAAGAGGTCAGAGAGAAGAAGAAGGGAGCAGAGAAGCAATGGCAATGCTCAGATAAGGGGCTAAGTGACAACAAGAAGAAGAAGAGAAGTAGAGACTCTTAATAAGGAAGAGGCTTTACTAGTTATGAAATAACCTTATTCACTGTCAATTAAGTTAAGAACCTTTAGGTTATTTTGTGTCTTTGTATTTAAGGCACTGTAGCCGAAACTTTAGGAAATTAATCAAGAAATTATCTAAATCTGATATACTTTCTATTCTCATCTATCTCTTAACGTCTTTTCTCATCTAAAACTCGTTTACAGTAAGCTCAGCCTTATCACTTTCCAGGTCTCATAATTACACAATCTTCTTCTTCAGATTCTTCTTCCTTTCTGTTGGTGTGAATTTTCACCCTCTCATTTGCATGAATGAAAGTTTATGCAACTGATGCAAAGTATTGATCATGGAGTTGTCATTGAAATGGGCAGGGAACCCTAATACCATTGTGGCGGCCAAAGCATTTGGTTTAAAGCCACTGTCCAGGCAAGTTTTTGATCGCTGCATCACCAAGAAAAGCCTCTTCATTTTCTTATTCTTCTCATTGCTTCAAGATTTATCATCAGGTTGTTGATTTGCAAGTGTATGCTACTCCCAAGGATTACTCTGAAGCCATTGGTCCCATCTTTCCCCTGTTATGCCAACATATTTGTCTCCCTTATGGATAATGTTTAATCCAAATATGAAGCAAATTTTGTTTGAATCACACCTTACAAGTTACAACACATAGAGTCTAAAATGTGATTTCTTCTGCAGCCACAAGTAGATTTTGGATTAAAGTTACTTGGTGCAGACGTAATGGTGATTCCTGGCTTATACCGATTTGTCCAGGTACGATGGTTTGGAAGCTTTTTTCTTTTCCTTCCTACACAAGCAAACATTCTTTTTCGGACATGAAACTCTAAAAGGACCGTCCTTGCCTTACGTTCTTGTTGTAGGAACTCATTAAAGATCAGGTTGCAAACATGTACCTATGGCCAAAGACTTTGAATGTACAGATAATGGATCCTTCTAAGTAAGTCTTTTTCTTCTACTTAAAGTCTCACTTTTACTACTACTGAGTATTGCTAATTCTAGAATTTCATGACATGCATAGAAATGAAGAAGCCTATTGAATTTCTTAATGTGGAAGTCATTACGGCAATAAATCTCAAGAAGAAAGATCTTCTCGGTTGATAAGAGCCTTATGTAAAACTAACACTCTCTGGAGACAAAGTTCCTGGTAAGGAGACAGCTATTAAGCACAGCAATCTAAATCCTGAGTGGAATGAAGAATTCGATTTAGCTGTCAAAGAACCAGAAAGCCAAGAACTGCATCTCATTATTTACGACTGGGAACAGGTAACAACAACAATCTTTTTTTTTGCTACTGAGATTCTCATTTTTGGTAATCTTTCATTTGATGTTCTTTGTTCTTCATGACCGAATCCAGGTTGGAAAACATGATAAGTTGGGAATGAATGTGATTCCACTTAAAGACCTTACTCTAGAAGAACCAAAGCTCATGACACTTGACCTTTTAAAAACCATGGAACCGAACGAGCGAGTTAGCGATAAATCGCGTGGACAGCTCGTTGTTGAAGTTGAATATAAACCCCTTAAAGAAGATGACATTCCAGACAACTTAGATGATCCAAATGCAGTAGAGAAAGCACCAGAAGGCACACCATCTGGTGGTGGTTTGCTTGTGGTTATTGTTCACGAAGCTTAAGATTTAGAAGGCAAATATCACACAAATCCTTATGTTCGTGTGTTGTTCAGAGGAGAAGAGCGTAAAACAAAGGTACACAAACAACTCTCTTAAAATCAAAATCAAAAACTGCATTTTTACATTTGAAAAAAGAACATCAACTTTGGGTTTTTGAAACATGTTTGGATTGATTGGCAGCGTGTGAAGAAAAATAGAGAGCCAAGATAGGATGAAGATTTTCAGTTTCCATTTGATGAGCCTTCCATAAACGATAAGCTTCACATTGAAGTCATAACTCATAAGTACTTCTTCACGTTTAATTCGTCCTAAGATAACAACAAAACAAGATCGTTTATAATCCATATGAATCAGATCTTTTTGAGCAAGAAGATAAAGGATACATAGCACCAAGGAGAGATCACGAGTCGACAATAGTTTTGTGCTCAGGATGATTCAGCAGAGAGTTGAGTCACAACGTGCTTCAGCAACAGCTTGGTAAGCAAGCCAGGCGAGTGAACATGGTACTTATCACTCCTTGATGGAGTCAGAAACACCTCTGCAAGCTGGAGCTTCTCGGATGTCAAGATCGTGTTGTCCATCGTCTTTCTCGATACTCTTGTTATTATAACAATATACAAGTTGGAAATCTAGATATTTCTCAAAACTCTCTTCATTTATACATATTTGTAAGTCTCTAAAACTAATCAAACAAAAAATGTAGAAAAGTAAATCGATGAATGACATAAATGGAGAGTGGAACACAAAAAGAAAGGAAAAATGGAAAACCGAATAAATCCATACATATGGATGTTATTTTTTTAATTATTATTAATAACACTATAAGAAATATGTACATTTTTAGCGCGGAAATAATGCTATGATAGAGGTTTTATAGCGAATTCGTAAATGCTATGTCATCGGCAGCCATCATAGGTACCCTCCCTACGATAGCATTGTTTTTATATGCTACGATAGGTCTAGATACGACAGCAATATTTGAATGATGTTATTTATTTTATGATAGCACCTTTATTTTTTATAAACAGTTGATTACAATTCATATTTCGTGCTATGATAGGTCCTACAATAGCAATTATATATTGCTCTAATATTTGAGCCGTATTAGCCGAGCCGAACCATATTAAATTATTATTATTATATTTATTTTGTATCAGTATGATTTATATTAGAAAAACATTCAAGATATTCATAAAATGATTTTATTAATAATTTTATTAATAATAAGTGTTAGTAACAAATATGAAATTTACAAACTGAAATTTACATTGTATCAATTCTATAACAATAAGGAAAGTGACTCGGGACAACCAATGGATCAACAATTGTAGACAAAGAGACCGAGCTTGTTCCGGAGAGAGCTCTTTAGCATTTGGTTTCTTCAGAAATTCCAACACATTCAACAAGTTCCTCCTGCACAAGTAATGTTCCTCCAATTAGACCAACTTGATTCACAAATTTCTTCAGCAGATGCATATAACCATAAAATCACACTTACGTGCTTCTGTTCCATGTTTAAGCAAAGATAATAAAATTTCCTTGTCGGTCAATGGTTTGCGGCCAAATGGCATCACAGCCTCAAGAAACTGAAAGACGAGGACCAGGAGAGCTATCAGTGAAGATTACATGTGAACCAGCTGACATCTCGTTTGCATTGTTGTACATCGCTGATGGATGCAGCTTTGCCAATAAAAACCTTGCCTGCAGTTTTTCATATATTTGAAAAGGTGGTGAGTTAATGGTTAGAGAGCATATGAAACCAACACAGATGAAACAAACTAAACAAAGTTGAGCTGAAAAAAGAAAACAAATGTGAATGCTACTGACCTATGATCCACGTTGACCACACACAACTAATCTCGGGACGGGGAAACGCTCCCGGATTATCATCTGGGAATCCTCTTAAGGAGCTTGCAATAGTTAAGTAAAGTCCTGACACAACAAGAGGCATCAGAGATTTAGGATGTCATAGATTCATCATTCATGGTAGAGAATTTAACCTTGCTGAACACAATATATTTCAATGGCATTTAGAAGGAAACAGCTTCTACGGTTCTTTGATAATGAATGATTTCAAAACTAAGCAGACAATTACGAGTTCAAAGCGTGTGTTACCTCATTTTATTGTACAAAGAAAAAACACACAACTCAAGCTGTGCTGCCACTGCAACAGGATCAGACCTTTTGTTGACCTGCATAGCTCTAACAAACTCATCGTAAAGGTCTGATTCTCCCTGGCATAAGCAAAGGAATACACTACAGTCAGAAAGTACAAAAACACAAATAGCATCAACATATGTATACATGCAAACACATAAGCATATAAAGGAAACAACACTCACATTTTTGACAGATGCAAGAGCATTTCTTACGGTATGCACCATATCCGTGTCAGACAAATCAACGTTGCCCACATAGCCTGCCTCATACAAGCTTGACGGATCAATTAGAACCTCCGCTGGTCCCATCCTCTGTGGAGTTTGTGCTGATACTTAAAGATGACCAAGAGTATCTTTATTTCACCTACTCAAGATATGTCACTCTTATCAAAATGCAACGCTAGAGCAAAATTCAGACTCACAGCAAAGGACAAACCTTTCTCTTTTATCTTTCTACCCGATGCAAAAAAAAAAACAGGGAAAGATCGGAACTTTCCTCTAATACTCAATTAGTTTCGCTATAAACACAATATTGAAAAGTTGAATTCGAATTTAGACCACGAAAAAAAATTGCTGAAACAAACCTAGATGAGAATCCGTCAGATTACAGAAAGATTTCAACTTTCATAAATCCTTGAAAGAGAAACCTAAAATCTCCATTGATTTATATCTTTTCCAACAGCAAACAACCATAAATACACAAAGTTCAAAGCGTGTGTTACCTCATGTTGGTGTACAGAGAAAAAGACACACCTCAAGTTGTGCTGCCACTGCAACAGTATCCTGTTGTAAGTTATAGAAGCGATAAAAATGATTGAATTAGTGAATACACATACACAAAAATTGTTCCTATAAATGATTTTGAATAAACCCAGATCTGAGAGTCAGTTTGAGGAGATGCAGAAAGCGAGAGAGGAGATGCAGTCAAGGAGAAATTCATCGAATACCTAAAGTGCACGCGAGATCCAATTTCTCTTCTTTCCAGTTTAGACACAGGGAGGTCCGGTTTCTCTTCTCCAATCTCGACACAGCCGACAAAGCAAGCTAGTTCTCACGTTTAGGGGTTTGATAAGAGAAAGCTTGAGGAGTAAGGAGAGGGAACATAGTAGGAGAAATGATGGAGGTTGAAGAAGGTACAACCTGCTTTTGGGTTTGAGAGAGATACGATAAAGAGAGGAATGATTATTTTTTTGTTTGAGATGATTTTGTGTTAGGGCTATAAGAGAAAGACAGGAAAGTTGAAAGAGGGAAAATGAAATCTAAAGAGGGAAAATGAGAAGTGATTTTCGCCATCTATGATTTTCACTAAGTGTTTGACGGTTCAGCTAATTTTAGCTTCTCGCTCAGTGAAACTCTATTATAGCGTTTATCTAATGCTATTATAGAGTACAAAATTTTTAAAAACATCTACGATAGCAGTTCAGTAAAACGTGCTATAAGAATCTGCTACCAATGTGGAGTTTTTTTGTAGTGTAAGTATAAACATGGTAAAAGAATATTGTTTTAATTTCTATTTTTAGTGTTTAAGTCCAAAACTTTTTACTAACAAATCTTAAAGTAATTTATTTCTAATTAGCTATACTAGCACAAAAACATAGAAAAATTACTATAGTAGCATCTGTTTTTTTGTTAGGAAAATGTTTAATTTTTGGACAATAATACCCTTATTAGTCCTTGTTAGGAAAAAACATATTACAGAATTACCATTATTTTTTTTTCCATGTCAGACCAAAATTTCCTTATTTACAAAAATGCCACCGCGTTTTTAAAATAAATCCGCAAGTATTTTTTGAACAAATCCGCAAGTATTTTTTGAACAAATCTGCATTCTTTGTTTAGGATTTATTTTTTTTTCCAGATTTATATCTGCTTTAAACAAATATGCATCATCTTGTTGTGGATTTATTTTCTTCGTTACGGATTTAATAAATCTGTAACACGCAAAAAACGTTTCAAAAATTACTATATTAGTACAAAGTGTTGTAGATTTTAATATTTGTTGCAGATTTATTCCTTAATGTTCCAGATTTTTCGCTATTTTGCTGACGTGTCATTTCATGTGTTACAGATTTTTGAGACACTCCGGATTTGTTTTCCAGATTTTTTATAAATCGGGATATTAGTACTTCAGATTTGTTTTATGTGTTGCGGATTTAAATAAATCGCCAACACATAAAATTGATTTTGAAAATTATTGTGTTAGCACCATTTGTTACAGAGTTATGCTTAATGTTGCAAATTTGTTCATTTTGTTGCGGATTTGTTTTAAATTTAGGTTACAATATAGCGTTGCGGATTTTTGAAAGCTTTAATAACCTCTTCAATATAGTGTTGCGGATTTATTGAAGATGTACATAATTCATATAATTGTTGCATGATCTTCTCCTGATTTTTAGGAACCGTTTATGGTAACTAAATATTCAATTAATAAATTCAATATTTGGGAAGAAAAAATATAACCAACAAATTTTTTTCAATTAATTTCTTATTTAAATAATTTATTTATTATTTTTTTGTTTTAAACTTTTTTACAAAATAAATATAGTAATAAAAATAACCAACGAAATTTGGTTCTATTAATTTCTAATTTAAATGATTTATTTTTATTTTTATATTAAATTCTTGTTTTCAAAATTAAAATAAAAAATAAGCAACAAAATAACTTTTTAACAATTTTTTATTTAAATTTTGGATTTATTAAAACATTATGTTGTATTTATTTCTTATTTTTGAAAAAATTTAAAAAAAACAAATTAGACATAAAAATAATTATGTTAATTTATTATTTAAATTATTTATTTATAAAATATATTTTCTATTTTTTTGGAAAAACAAAATTAACCATCAAAAAATAATATTTGCATTTTGTATTTAAATTATTTTTATAAAATTATTTTTATTAGTTTTTTACTATTTATTTTTTAAAGGAATTTATATTAATTGTTTATTTTTTTAAAAACGAATTTATATTAATTATTTATTTTTTCACGAATTTTATATTATTTATTTTTAAAAAAAATTATATTAATTATTTATTTTATTTTAATGATTATGCATATTATTTTTTTTTTTAAAAATAAGTTAAGGAAAGGACAATATAGTATTTTAAACCATTATAGAATGCTACTCTAGTAAAAAACACACTCTAATGCTACTCTAGTAATTAACATTAAAATTTGTGCTACGAGGAGTAATTTTAACTTGCATAAATTATAATCATAACATTTAAACTATAAAACAAAAGGATCATAAACCAAATTTAAAAAAAAAAATCAAGAAAAATATTTTAAATTAACCCGCAGCGTAGTGCGGGCACATATCTTGTAATAATAAAAATTAAACAAACAAATAAAAAAATTATGCAGCTTGAAGACCTCATGACGACCCACAGCCTCCACCGTCGCACCACGGCACCACTGTCGCACCACGGCCACCATAGCACCACGGACCGCACCTCCACAGCACCATGAATCCGCCGCAGCCCCACGAATCCACCTTCGCCGAATCCACCGCAGGCCCACGAATCCATCTTCGCCGAATCCACCGCAGCCCCACGACCGAGCCGGGATCGAAACTGCTCCACACCGCCGTGACCATCGCTGTGGCCTCTCCAGTAACGACCGGACCGGGATCGAGACAAATCACACCGCCGTATCTCTTGCCTTCGCCGATTCTTCACCACGTCGCCGATTTCATGAAATGATTGAACGATGAAAGTGGCATAGACGAAGAAGCTTGACGAGGGAGGAATGAAGAGACTGAAGATGATGCGATTGAGCAGAAGGAGATGAAGGATCTGGAGAGAAGAGATGAAGATTGTGCAAGAAGAGAGGAGGATGAAGCTTCTGTACAAGAGGAGATGCAGATTGTCGAGGGGAAAGAGGGGAAGGGAGAGAAGAGAGAGAAGGATGATTATGAGCCATTGATATAATATAATCTAACGGTTGTTAAGGCGATCCGCGTGACAACCAGTTATCCAATAAAATTGGTGATCTTTCCTTTTTTTGACAGATTTTCTTTTTGGAATTAGCACAAACTTTCTCTTATTTTCTGAGCATTTTTTATTTATTGAGTTTTTCATGTATATTTTCTCATAAGTTTTAAATTTTGTAGTAATGTAGTTTATATTTTTATGTATAAGTATAAAATTTATTTTTTAGATTTATTATTTTAAAATTCATAAGATTTTTTAGTTTATTAGTGTTTAAAATTGATTTTATTTTTTTTCTTTACATTAAATTTTAAAAATGTTAAATTTGATTTATGAATATATACAATAATTAAAATTTATTTCAGATTTTAAAATTAGTTATTTTATAATTTATGATTAAGAAAAAATGTTTAAAGTTTGTGATTTTATAGTTTAGGGTATAGGTTTACGGAGATATATTTTAGATTTTAAGTTATTGTTTGAAAATATTAGATTTTAGTTTTAGATATATTAATGGTTTATATTTTGATTTTGTAGTTTATGATTAAGATTTTAAGGGTTATAATATGATTATGATTTAGGGTATAGGGTTTGAAAGGTTATATATGTTTAAGGTTTTGAGTTAATGTTTTAAAATAGTATATTTAGAAAAAAAGTTATTAGTATTGAATATTAATTTTAGATGTATTAGTATTTAAAATTTTAGTTATTGGATGTTTGTTTATGTTTTAGGGTTTTAGGATTTATTTAGGTTTAGGGTTTTTGAATTTATAATTGTAAGGGATAAAATGTTTTAAATATTAGTAGTATGTATATAATTAGTAATTATATTTTGATTTTAGTTTATGATTAAGAATTTAAGGTTTAGAGTTTGATTATGGTTTAGGGTATAGGGTTTGAAGAGTTATATTTAAGGTTTTAAGTTAAAGTTTGAAAATATTAGATTTGGAAATAAAAATTCTTTTCATAAGTTTTGAATCCTAATATTAGATATATTTTAGTTTTTAGAATTTTAGTTATTAGATTTTTGGTTATAGCTTAAGGTTTTATATATATGGTATGAATATTGTGGTATTGGATTTGAAAATAATAGTTTTATGTATATATAATTAATGGTTTATATTTTGATTTTATAGTTTATAAATAAGAGTTTAAGGTTTAGAGTTTGGAGTTTTAGGGTATATTTAGGGTTTAGGGTTTTGAATAGCCACAAATAAAATCGTGGCTATCCGTGGCTATTTCCCAATTCGTGGCTCAATATCTACAGATAGCCACAAACAATTTCGTTGCTAAGATAGCCACGAATAATGTCGTAGCAGTTCGTGGCTAAACTCTTCTACGATAACTTCGTGGCTTTCGTGGTTAAATTAGTCACAAATAGCCACGAAAATGTTCGTGGCTAAGATAGCCACGAATAATGTCGTTGCAGTTCGTGGCTAAACCCTTCCACGACTATTTCGTGGTTAGTCGTGGCTAAATATCCACGGATAGCCACAAATAACATTTTGTGGCTAAATAGCCACAAATGGCTACGAAATAGCCACGAATTTCAAATTTTAAAATTCGTGGCTATTTCGTAGCCATCTGTGGCTAAAAAAAAACAGCCACGACCAATCCGTGGCTGGGTCATGGCTATTTACAGTTTTTCTTGTAGTGTATATACCCCATTGACCCTTCTGTAATTCCGTTTTTACCCCTATATTTGTATTGAAGACCTACTGATTTTAAAAGATCTGCATGTCTCTGTAGTTCGTATATGTTCACAAGTTATTTTTTTTCTTCTTTTTTTATGGGGAAATTACGATGATGATGAAGGCGTGAAAAACATATCTTTTGGTTCATCAAATAATTAAGAGTTCATCTACGAAAGCTCAGAACTTGGGTATTAATGGTCCGATTTTCTTGTCCACACTTCTCTTTACTCTATTCCAGAACATTACCTTTTGTTTTAATTTCGTTCTCTATCACAGACCACCATAGAAATTGACAAGATTATAGACCTTCCTTGCTGGATTTTTGCTGCCGGCGAAGACCAAACGTCCAGAGAGTGAATTTGTACATCAAAACGGACCGGATTGGGTCTATCCTCAACGCGATTGATGAAGAAAAAGTGGCTGTTATTCGGAATTCTTATTTCGGCAAGCTCTTAGCTACAGCTGAAAACCAACCTTTTCTGATGCATTTGAGCAATTTATTATCACGTGCACGATCTATGTGAAGAAGAAACATGATATTTCGTTCCTATAATTTGCTAGTGGGCCTATTAAGGTTTTTTTTTACGAGAATTCGCCATTGTTACCGGTCTCAAATGTGGAAAGTTCCCCAAGGGGAGCAAGAAGAAGAAGAGGAAGTTGGTGAAAGACAAAAAATATTGGGGCGAGCTATTTGGTTGTCTCCACTCATTGACAGTTCATAAGGTTATTAAGCTGCTGAAGAAAAGGATTGTTCGCGACAGATCCCGGAGAATCAAATACGCTTTTCTAGCTTTGACTACTTCTGTCATGTGCCTGTCTAATCATTTCCCAAAAAAAATTTGACGAGCATGTGGAGTTGATTAGAGACCTTAACTATTTCCTTGACCCGTGGGGTAGAGTTTCTTTTGATATGGTAGATGCAAGCATAAAAGCCAAAGATAAAGGTTCTTTAGCTCAAGAAACGGTGGCCGTGCAAGGTTGTTTTTCATGATTTCCAGCTTGTACTGGTTGAGGCTGTGCCAGAGCTCATTGAGGTTGTTGAAGTTGGTCAATCTTCGTCTTCTTCAGAGTCTGAGAGAAACTTGTAAGATGAAACCCGAGATAGATTTGTGGATTCATTGGGTGAGGTTAACCAGCAAATGGGTTCAGAGCAGACTATGGAGAAAGAAGCAAATACGACTAGGGACGAAGTTCCTGTTACAACCTCCAAGACAACAACTCAGAAAGTCTCCCTCAGCCCTTGTCATGCTAGGGACATTGATGAGAAATGCGAGGTAATTCTTGCACAATTTGTCTAACTGTCTAATTTTCGTATTATTTTCTTGTTATTATCATCCTTATTACATATATGTTAATGTTAACTATGTGTGTCGCTTGCTAAATGTCTCTTTATAACTATGTTTCTGGTTTAGTTTGTGATACCATTCATAAGTTATCCGTGAATAATGTCTTTGATCTGCTAATCTGATTGTTATCACGACATTTTCATTACTGCTAATTGACATCTATTGGCTGCATGCATTTGTTAAGTGTATTATCATTGTTGAAGCTGGAGTTGATTTGGACGGGTCCTTGTTTTTCTTGTCCGATGATGAGGAAGTTGAGCAGGTCAACAATATGGTGAAACTTATTAGGGAGGGTTCAATTTTGAGAAAAAGATTTTCAAGGGTGGCGTGACTACGGCTGATATTGAACGGATTAGAAACCACAAGAAGGAATCAAAGGAGAAGAAGAAGAAAGAGAAAAAAGAGTTAATTAAGGCATTGTAGCGGGCTCCTCTTTTTGACCAAAACCAAGTTGCTGAAATTTTTCTCAAAAATGAAGTATGAATTGAGCGTTGTTGAAGGAAAGGTCTCGGCATGTCTGTCCCAGATCAAGAAAGAGGTTGTTGGCGCTGTCAAATCTTCAGATGAACGTTTTGACTTTGCCATCAAGCGTATCAATGATTTGGTGATTTTCATGATTACTAAGTTCTTGGAGAAACCTCAAGCTGCACCAGCGAATATCAATGTAGCTCATGAACGAGTTAATGTACCATCTAGTGATTTTAAAAGCTCTAAATGGACCGAGCAAAGGAGCAAGCAAGGTGGTCAGGTCCTATCAACTCATTCCCAAGATGTTGTTATAGACAGAGTGTTGGAAGATATCCGAACATCCGCTCGGGAAGTAAGTTTCACACTTATTGTAGTTTCAATGGTCGTTAATTTAGTCTTATAACGTTATTGAATAATGTTAGCTGCAAAGAATAATGTTAGCTTGTAGAATTTTACCTAGACGTTTTCATATCTATGCTAACCTGCCGGTGGGGGGGGTCCAAAATGGAAGACACTCTGGAAAATGGCCACCAATATGTGAATGATTTTCCTGACCAGTTCAGTCACCATTGTAATTGAAGTTCTACTTCTAGTTATTAAGAAATTGTAGTCTTATTGTCGTTATTGTCAAACTAGGTGGAAGAGCATGATACTATAACGGTCGGCAACTGTCATTTGAAGAGGGCATAGGTTAAAGGAATCATAGTTGATGCAAATCAACATTTGCATAAAAGTAAGTGCATGCGTACTCAATCATACGCTCTCCAAGGCATTGAGTGCAGCAAGGCAGCAAACTAGCATACGGCGTCCCAACCTGTGGTACATGGGATTTTCCCTGATGAAAAACTATGAGGAAAAATATGCAAAACTTTTAAAGAAGTTAAGAATTATCATGTCTGATATTCAATATTTAGATTTACAGTTTGTTAGCTAGCAACTTCAGTATCCGTTAACATTCATATTATTTCGTTAACCGCCTTACCATAATTTGTTTCCAGGTTAGTGAATGTTAGCAGTGGCACACAAATTAGCAGATGTTCTCGAGATCGTGGAGAGGACTAAGACCATGACTCCGAAGGTTTTTCAACATGTTCAAGCTAAATTGATAACAATGTGTAACTAAATTGAAGGACAACAAAAAGTTTGGTTTGTATTATTCAGTAGGACACGTGCCATACTAATTTTTCACAATCTTGCAGAATATAAGTGATTCAAGCTCCGGAAGCACTTCCTGCACATGCTTGGTTGTTTTCATTCTTCATGCCAAAAACGAAGCCATTGATTGATGGCGGCACAATTGCAATTTATGACACCGTTGACATCTAAGTCCTTTTCCTTCTCCAACAAAATAGTACATGGATTCTCTGTCTATGGATGCACATCACGGGAGATTATTTTCAGTCACTCTTTTTGCTAATTCTCTAGTTAGTAGAAGCCCTCTTTTGATGTGTTCGTCTCTCCCATATAACATAGGTATATAGATGCATTACATGTATTTACCTGTATCCCATCCCCCTCTGTCGATATTTTGATCATTGATTCTCCTTCTATTTGGTTATCATTGTAGATGAAACTTGACATACCTTTTAGAAATAGGGCTGTAGGATTATTTTTTTTGTTCTGCAATTGTCTACGAATACGCGTGCAAGTCCTGTTGAAATCAAAGGGATTTCCTTGTAGAAGAAATCAACTTCCTTATAGAATCTTCACTTTCACCCAAGTCGTGCAACATCGTACAAGTTGCCTTTGTAAGAATGAATTCACCATATCCACATTGAAGGGTCTTCTCTAGAATGATTTACATTATTTCAGTGAGTATCCTCAACATTACCGCTCATTTTGTTATATTTTTGCCTTATATGTCTTTTAAAGGGGCCATATCATATATTATCCATCGCAACCTTTGAAAAGGCAGCCCTATAAATTGTAGCGGTTAAAATTATTTAGTAATTAACTTTTAAATTTAGTGATATAATTATTGTTAGCATATTAATTATAACGTTCGATTCTAACTTGGTCTCGTTTTAAACTATTGTTAGCATGTTTGGGAAGGGGTAATTTTATTAGTCGTATATAATTTTCTTTGATATTAATGTGTTTAGCAAAGTTACATAAACAAGCTGAATACTAACTTATATTTCACATTAGAGGAGGACAAAATTATTTTAGCCATGACATGCATTGTTTTTTTCTAATACGACATGTGTTGTTGGTTTTTTCCGTCTTAATATAAAACATAGAAGTTGAAAATTGATTAACTTATATGCTCAGAGTTTAATTCCCTAAGTTACACTGCAAGTGTATTGGCAAATGTAGTATATATGGGTCGAAACACAGAGATTCAAGAATCTTACGATAGACTATAAAGTAGCGAGTAGAGCTAAGCGACATCAATCGATAAGCAAGTAAATAAAAACAGTAAATAGATCAGCAATCAGTGTTCTTATCAAATACTAAAGGCGCTAGGTCAAGGGAGTTCTCAGGAAATCAGGTCATGCAGATTAAAAATCAGTCAGGATCGAATTAAGTACTGTTCTAGAACTCAAACACAAATGTAAAACAAACCAACTTTCGTTGCGAGAATTCACTAAGTCTAAACCCTAGAAATCCAAATTTCTTTGCAGTTCCTAACAAATTAAACTAGCATTAAGTGCAGATTCGATTAGTTCACAAATTAGCTAAACCAAATTTCTTTGCAGATAACTAATTTGCTCAACATAAATAGATCAGATTCTAAATCAAACTTTCGTGTTAATTTACAAACCCTAGATATAGATTCCAATTGGACAAGTTAGAAACTAGCTTTAAGAACAATTCAGGTTGAAGAACTAACATGTTATGAATCCTTAACTGATTAATTCAATCTAACATGCCATTAAAACCCTATGAGAATCCCTAAACCTAACAACGAATCTACTCAGACATATTGAATGAAACAGACATCATAATTTGAATAGATTGCTTTAAAGAAAAATAGAGAATATAAAAGGGGTTCGAAATCTTCTCCAAAAGCAGTACAAGATACTGATCAGCCCCAAAGCTCTGAAACTCTCTCTTGCCAAAAGTATGAATGTGTCCAAGAATAAAAAACCAAAACCCTAATATAAAGTGTATAACACGTCTTGGGTCTTTTTTGTAAATACTGGAACTTCTGGGTCAAAACTGCAATTCTTCAAAACTTCATTAATGCGCTGGCAGTTTCGATCTGGGATGCTGCGCCAATTGATGCATGAGTGCATCGGTCGATGCTCAGGTCGATTCCACAAAGTGATTTCTGCTCACCACGGCTCCAGCTCCAATCTTTGTCCAAAATGCTTCAAAATCTTCCAAAGTCCTCCAAATGTATGTAAACCTGTAAAACACCTGAAAAGACTTGAAAGACACTACAAATGACTCGAATATATACTTATATCATGTCTTAAAAAACCTAAAAACCAGGACATATCAACTCCCCCACACTTAGCCTTTGCTTTTCCTCAAGCAAAATAGAAAACCAAGATGAGGAGAAGAAGTTTGAAAACTTCAGAAACTCGTTTCATCGTCCAAGTACTACACTCGGATTCCCCTTAGTAAACCACATGAAAAATGAACCTGCAGACATAAAGACCAACATATACTTCCCCCCACACTTAGCAACTGTCCCAAGTAAACTCCACAATCACATTTAGAGCATTCAAATTCACCATATTGACTTCTATTATCTAATAAGTGATGTAGCCCCTGGACAGAAGCTTGGATGATAGATTGATGGAGAACAGAACACTGACTTCAAAGCTCTCTTGATCTACTCGATTTGGATGGAACAAAATGAGGATGGGATTGATTCTGCTGGTTTAAGAACTCTTTCAGAAACAATCAGTGGATGAAATGGATTGAATGTCGCCACAAAGACTATGGAATTGATCTCTGATAAGACAAAGCTTTCTCTCAAACTGAAAATTCGTTTTCTTTATTGATCTAGGGTAAAATTGATACACTGCTGTGAGAGGGGATTTCATAATAGTCCAAACAGCTATGCCCTTCTTGGGGACTTGAAACAAACAAATAAAAACAGAAAAAGAAAGTACAGACTCGATTATTGGGACCTAAAGACTCAACAAAATAAAACTATAGTCCAAGCTGCAAAACAAAGAACAACGGTCATAAAATGTGTATAATTTAATTAAAAACCATACCTTAGCTTGTATGGTCGTGGATCACATTCTAGACTTCAAGAGCAGGCTTTAGACTTCAAGTGTAGTGTTCTGGACATCATATTCTGAACTAGGTGTGATGGTACATATGGTGAGTCCCTTCTGAGCTGAGTTGAATAGTGTCGGACTGTCCATTCTGATGATGACTTCTTCTTGCTCTTGCACTTGGTCAGTAGCTTGATTCATTAGACATTGCACAACTTCATTGACTTGGTTTCTCAGAGCCTTTGTTGCTGATCTTGTCAATGGACCTTTTCTTATGATGGGCATTGGACCTTCTCTGCTTCTGGTTATGTCCTCATCATTCCCTCCCCCTTGAAGACGTTCTGACCTCAGAACTGATTGACCTGCATTATAAGGAGCTAAATCAGAAACATTGAATGTTGGAGAAATGTTTAACTCACCTGGCAGCTCCAGCTTGTATGCATTGTTGTTGATCTTCTCCAAGACTCGGAATGGTCCATATCCTCTTGGTGCTAGCTTTGACATCCTCTGATTGGGGAAGCTTTCTTGTCTCATGTGTAACCAGACCAATTATCCTGGTTCAAAGGTCACCTCCTTTCTCCCCTTTTCAGCTTTATGCTTATACTTCTCAGTCTTCTTCTCCAAGTTCTCTTTAACTCTCTGGTGCAGCTTCTTGACAAAGGCTGCTTTGGTTTCTCCTTCTATGCTTGAGTATATAGCCTGGGGTAATGGAACAAGATCTAAAGGAGCCAAACGATTAAATCCATATACAACTTCAAAAGGAGAATGGTTAGTAGCAGAATGCTTTGCATGATTATAAGCAAACTCAATGAATGGTAAGAAAGATAACCAGTTCCTTATGTTCTTACCAACCGTGGCTCTCAGGAGTGATGAGAGAGTGTGGTTTACTACCTCAGTCTGTCCATCTGTTTGGGGATGACAAGTGGTGGAAAAGAGCAGATTAGCACCTAGCTTCCTCCAAAGTATCCTCCAAAAGTGGCTCAAGAACTTTGTGTCCATGTCTGAAACAATAGTTCTTGGAATCCCATGCAACTTAACTACTTCTTTAAAGAATATATCAGCTATCTGCACATCATCATTAGTTTTGTTGCAAGCAATAAAATGAGCCATTTTAGAAAACCTGTCAACAACTACAAAGATTGAATCCTTGTTGTTGATCTTGGGCAATCCTAAAATAAAATCCATTAAAATGTCCACCCATGGTGTGTTAGGAATTGGTAAAGGCATATATATAAAGTTTATAAACCATGTGGATGTAACCTGGATTTAGCTTTTAGGCAGGTGATGCATTTGGCACAGAACCTCTCCACATTTCTCTTCATGTGTGGCCAAAAGAAATGCTCCTTCAGAACACTATAGGTCTTGTCTCTGCCAAAATGCCCCATCAAACCTCCTCCATGAGCTTCTCTGGTGATTAACTCTCTCATGGATCCTTGTGGGATGCACAGCCTCTTCTCCTTGAACATGAACCCATCTTGCTGATAGAACACTCTAAATGCTGCTTTAGATGTCTCCTGGTACACGTCCTTGAATTCTAGATCATCAGCATACATGTATTTGATATGTTCAAATCCCATGATCTTAGACTCCATTGTTGATATGAGAGCATGGCACCTAGATAGTGCATCTGCCACAATGTTTTCTTTTCCTTTCTTGTACTTGATCAAATAGGGAAATATTTCTATGACCTCCAACAAATTTGCATGCCTCTTTTTAAGAGTGGTCTGTCCTCTTAGATGCTTTAGAGTCTCATGATCTGTATGTATCACAAACTCTTTAGAAAGCAATTAATGTTGCCAAGTTTCCAGTGATTTTACCAGGGCATACAACTCATTGTCATATGTTGGTTAGTTGAGTGTTGCACCACTCAGCTTCTCACTAAAGTAAGCTACTGGTCTGTCTCCTTGTATCAACACTGCACCTATTCCTGTACCAGAAGCATCACACTCAATTTCAATTTTTTTATCAAAGTTAGGAAGTACCAACACTGGTGCATTGGTGAGGCTGGTTTTGAGCCGTGTGAATGCTTGTTCCTGAGCTTCTCCCCATTCAAATGCTTTGTCTTTCTTGATCATTGAGGTAAGAGGTGCTGCTATAGTGCTGAAGTCTTTGACAAATCTCCTGTAGAAGCTTGCTAGACCATGGAAACTCTGAACATGTCCTATTGTTGTAGGTGTTGGCCAATCTTGTATTGACTTGATCTTCTCATCATCCACCTCAAGCCCCTGTGAACTTACAACAAATCCTAGGAAAACCAATTAATCAGTGCAAAAGATGCATTTCTTCAGGTTTGCATAAAGACTTTCTGATCTAAGTGTTTGCATAACATGTTCTAGATGCTTAACATGATCATCTAAGCAGTGGCTATAAATCAGTATGTCATCAAAATATACTACCACAAACTTGCATATAAAATCTCTTAGAACCTGGTTCATTAGTCTCATGAACGTGCTGGGAGCATTGGTGAGACCAAATGGCATGACAAGCCATTCATAAAGCCCTTGCTTGGTCTTGAAGGCTGTTTTCCACTCATCTCCTTCTTTCATCTTGAATTGGTGATATCCACTCTTAAAGTCTATCTTTGAGAAGATGGTTGCTCCACTCAACTCATCAAGCATATCATCAAGTCTTGGGATAGGGTGTCTTTACTTGATTGTGATGTTGTTGATGGTCCTGCAATCAACACACATTCTCCATGTACCATCTTTCTTTGGGACTAGCAGAACTGGTACTGCACATGGACTCAAGCTCTCCTTGATATATCCCAATGACATAAGCTCTTGAACTTGCTTTTCCAGCTCCTTAGCTTCTTCTGGATTCACTCCATAAGCTGGTCTGTTGCGCAATGGAGCTCCTGGTACGAAATCAATTTGGTGTTCAATGCCTCTCAAAGGTGGAAGTCCGGCTGGTATGTCTTCTGGAAACACATCTTTGAACCTCTCTAACAACTAAGACACGACTAGAGGATGTTCTTGCTCTTGTGGACCTGAAAAATACCCTTCTATAAAGATCATGAGTAGCACATGTTCTTTATGCTCTAAGGACTTCAAAACATTAGAAGGTGAAATAAAAAGATTGGTCTTACTTACCTTTGATCCTTTGTTCATTGCTTTCTGCATTTCATACACCTCATGTGGTGTTAATGGAGCTAGGTTGTGCTTCTTGTTCTGGTGTGTGAAGCTGTAGATGTTGGTCCTTCCATTGTGCATGGTTTTTTTTTCAAATTGCCACGGCCTCCCTAAGAGTAGATGACCTGCTTGCATTGGAACAATATCACATCTCACTTGATCATGGTACTTACCTATGCTGAATGGTACCATGACTTACTCATCTATCCTCATTTCAGTCTCATCATTGAGCCATCTCAATTTGTATGGTCTTGGATGCTTGGTCTTCTGAAGCTTCAATTTATCTACAAGATAAGCACTGGGAACATTAGTACAAGATCTTCCATCTATGATCAGACTACATACCTTGGCATCTATGGTGCATATGGAATGAAAGATATTCTCTCTTAGGATTGTTTCTGGCTCAAACAATGCACTGAGAGCTCTCCTGGTCACAAGTATCTCTCCCACCTCTGGATAATCAGTAACATCTTCTTATAATTCAGACTACTCATTCTCGGCCTCATCTTGTGATTCAATGTCTCCATTGTCTCTCAAAACAATCACTCTCTGGTTTGGGCAGTCTCTAGCATAATGACATTTCCCTTGGCACTTAAAACATGTAATGTCTCTGGACCTTTGAGGTAGAGCTTTGCTACTGCTTGTTTCTGGTTTGTTGAACTTAGGCTGGTCAAGAACTGATTTCTTAAACTTGGAATCCACTTCTGCTCCTTTGCCTTTGTCTGAATACTTCTGTGGTTGATTCCATGTTGTCTTGCCTCTACTGGTCGCAACAACCTTTCTTTTGATTTGTTGCTCAGCTTGGACAGCTAGGTGTAACATTCCTTCAAGGTCTTCATATGGCTCCCTTTCTACCTTGCGTGCAACCCTATCTTGAAGTCAATCCATAAACTGTGCCATCAAAGTCTCTTCTGAATCCTCTACTTCATGTATGTTCTTCAAGGTCTAAAACTCCTCAAAGTATTCCTCCACATACTTGCTTCCTTGAGACAGCTTTCTAAACCTCTTCTGTAGGTCTCTATGGTAGTAGGCTGGGACATATCTCTTCCTCAATGCAAACTTCATATAATCTCAATTGCTAATCTGTCCATGTCTCAATCTCATTCTCTCAGATGCTTCTCTGTCCCACCGTGCTAAGGCATTGTCAGTGAGTTGAGCTGCAGCTAGAGGCACCTTCCTCTTCTCTGAGTACAGATAATACTCAAAGATATACTCTATTCTTCACTCCCAATCCAGATAAGCTTCTAAATTCACTCTACCAGCAAAAGTAGGTGCTGTGAGCTTCAGGTCTTTGCCTCCACGCCTCTGATCTTCTTCTTCATTGTCTATGCCTCTAACTCCATGCCTAGGCTGGTGATTGTTTCTTCTTCCTTTGCCTCGTCCATGGTTGTTAAACCCTATGCCTCCTTGATTTGGATCAGGAGGTAGCACATCCTCGTCTAACTCAGGCATATCCTCATCAGTCGTCTCTTCTTCTTGCTGCCTCTGGTTTCTGTTCAGGTTACGGATGGGTTCTCTCTGTGGATTAGGTCTCTGCTCTAGTGTTGTGATCCTTGCACTTATTCCTCTCATGGCTTCTAACAGCTGAGCCATGGTGATCTGATCAGTTGCTGCTTCTTCTCCCATGTTTGAATTAGTACCTGCACAAATAAAACTCAAGTATCAATGTATCCTAACCTCTCTTGATAGCTTGCAAACAATGATATACACGTTTTGGATGCTTAAACAAGAAAGTCAGGAAGATTAAACTCGGTTTAAAAGGTTTTAGGAAGTTTGAAACCAAATTTAAGAAAATCGGTTAGGGAATTTCGAAATAAGAAGTTAAACCACCTTTTCTTTGGTTTAAATCAAGTGGCTCACGGTTTTTAAGTTGGTTTTAGGGATTTGGGAGTTGGTTTAGGAAGGCTGGTTTACTTTTAAACTTTTGAAAACAAGAGAGCGGCTAGGGCTTTCGGTTTGAAAAGCAAACTTTCCTTTTTTGATTGCTGAACACGTTTTTGCTTTGAAAGAAAGAGGAAAAATCTTGGTTTTGGTTTGGTTTTCGAAAAGAAAAGATCAAATAAGAGGAAATAAACGCTTTTTGGCTTTTGGTTTAAAGGAAATCGGATCAAACAATGAGAACTCTTCTTTTTCTTTTTAGGGTTTGGGAAAACAAATAAGAATAATATGAAATAAAATCGACAGAAACTACAACTTGGACTCTTTTTCTTTTGGTTCTGAGTTTTAAAAATGAAATAAGGATTCAGAAACAAAAAGGATTAAGGAGATAAACAAAATCAGAGACTCTTTTGATGGTTTTTCGATTTGAAGATGCAAACAATAGAACATAATGAACTATATGAAACAAAAACAACTTTTTGGCTTTTTATTTTAAGGGATGCAATGAACTATCAGATATCTAACTACAATGAATGAAACAAATCGATTTTTATGAGTTTTTGGTCTTTAAGATGCAATAGCAAACAAAACAGATGATGAACTATGGAAATCAGAAACGGATGCAGATGAATCTAATGAATAGTAACAAGAGTATTGGATAGAAAACACATGTTTAAGAGCCTTTTGGTTCTGATACCAGATGATGTAGCCCCTAGACAGAAGCTTGGATGATAGATTGATGGAGAACAGACCACTGGCTTCAAAGCTCTCTTGATCTACTCGATTTGGATGGAATAGAATGGGGATGGGATTGATTGTGCTGGTTTAAGAACTCTCTCAGAAACAATCAGTGGATGGAAATGGATTGAATGTCGCCACAGAGACTATGGAATTGATCTCTGATAAGACAAAGCTTTCTAGCTCTCAAACTGAATCACACAAGTTTAAGCAGAAAACAGGTTGCTCTTACTGCAAGAGAGGAAAATTCGTTTTCTTTATTGATCTAGGGTAAAAATGATACACTGCTGTGAGAGGGACTTCATAATAGTCCAAACAGCTATGCCCTTCTTGGGGGAATTGAAACAAACAAATAAAAACAAAAAAGGAAAGTACAAACTCGATTATTGGGACCTAAAGACTCAACAAAATAAAACTATAGTCCAAGCTGCAAAACAAAGAACAACGGTCATAAAATGTGTATAACTTAATTAAAAACCATACCTTAGCTTGTTTGGTCGTGGATCACATTCTAGACTTCAAGGGAAGCCTTTAGACTTCAAGTGTAGTGTTCTAGACATCATATTCTGAACTAGGTGTGATGGTACATATGGTGAGCCCCTTCTGAGCTGAGTTTAATAGTGTCGGACTGTCTATTCTGATGATGACTTGTTCTTGCTCTTGCACTTGGTCAGTAGCTTGATTCATTAGACATTGCACAACTTCATTGACTTGGTTTCTCAGAGCCTTTGTTGTTGATCTTGTCAATGGACCTTTTATTATGATGGGCATTGAACCTTCTGCTTCTGGTTCTATGTCCTCATCAATAAGTGCAGTCTCACCTAGGGAGTATCGAACAAAGAACACATGGACTCTTACTATGTTAGCATCTAACCACCAAACTATCAATTTTCTGGTTCCTTTCTTCTCCCTTTCCTTCCTTAGTATTTGATTTTTTCCCATTGGGTATCATTTTTTTATCAGTGCTCTTCCCGCATTGGGATGTACTTTGGACACATTCCATGAACGCAGAGGAGGTAATATGGGTCTCTACCACTCCCGTGATCACTTCGAAGCTATTAGCTTATCCACAGTTTATCTCTCTTTGTTTTTTTACTTTAAGGAAGGGGAGAAGGGAACCATACTTAGACAGGTTTACAAGCTGTGTTAGAACTAACCGACGAATCCGACTCAATGTATACCAAACCCCTACGTGAGAAAATTAAGTCAAGTTAAAGGTGAAGTCAGTCATGGATTCTTTGAATACATCATTAGGTTGATATGCGTTGGGTTTTCTAATAGTCAGAGATCATCTGCAAGCTCATCCAATGGTCACTTAGGTTCCTGCGAGTGTAGTGATCTCCTCAAAAAGTCATAGTTTCTTACTAAACTGTTTTGACTCAATAAAACAGACGCAACTGACTCTAAGAAAAGAAAAAGATTATGTCAGTGCCACCTCCCCCACACTTGAAACACAGTGTCCCCAATGGAATTGAAGCTTAGGATCGGTAAAAGAGGAAAAGGAGACTAAATGTACATCTGTTCGGTGATTTTTACCTGTCTCGCAACTGCGTCGATCGATTCACATGGGAAACGGTCGACGCATATTTTGGGAAGGGTGCATCAATAGTCACACATGACTGCGTCGATCGATGCACAGCGTGTCTGTTCTGTGAATTTTTGTAGACAACATCTGTTCCGTGAATAATCACAAAAACTCAACCTGTAAGCTACATAAACCAAAGACAACGCAGAATCAAAGCAACCATATAGTCATATAAAGGAAAGTACATCAGCATGGTCTGGAAAGATCCTCTAGACATCTCTGCGGGATCCATAGGCGGATCAGGATATGGTATAGGGGTAGGCGCAGGCGGAGGAGCAACATAAGTAGAAGCTCTAGAGGTAGAAGCACCAAGAGGGTTAGCAGTTGTACGTACTTTGGCCAGATAGTTCCTGTGAGGCTCAAAGCTCAAACTAGCAATGTATCCACCTTCGTGAGCTCCGGTAAGGGAAGCTTCACGCATAACTCACTCAAGTCTGCATCATGGAGAACCCAAAGGTTTCCAGCCTTCTTCCAAGTGGCACTCCTCAAGTGAGCATCATCCATCCATAGCCTCTTAGTCACACTCTCTCCCGTCCATAGGAATCCTGAAGTGCTGGAAGATAGGAGTAAGCAGACTGCCCACGGTCTCAGTCTTCTTGCCTGTAAATGCCTTTCTTCAAACTGCAGAGATGATCAGCGAAGACTGCTCTCATGTTGAGCTCAGGCGCAGGATTAGTCAAGGCAGTGGCCTCGAACAAGTGTAAAGCATCATAAGCTCTTTCTTCCTCATCTTTTTTGCTTCAGACTTGCATAACAATGTATACCCCAAAATGCGCACGACATACCTCAGGACGGGATATCGTATAGCTGTCTGCTTGGAGACTCGCGCGTTATAACGCTGATTTCCAAAATAAGACCACAAGAACTGAGTGTTTGAAACCTCCCACTCAGCAGTGAGAACTCAGCGAATAGGTTCCAAACTGAACCCGTAGATGCGGCAGATATGTAGAATTGAAATGCGGTACCTGACACCCATACACATGATGGTAAAGGTCCCTTCAGCTGCTCTCTTGCACATCTCATTTGTGTAGTACACTCTGCACGTAGAGAACAACTGTCTGACCAAGTCTGGGTAAAGCTCATAACTCCTCATATGCATTGTTCCCAAGCTTATCTTCTGTATCAGCCTCTGCTCATACTCTGTGATACCCAGCATCTGACAAGTCATGTAATGAGAAAAGCGTGTAGGCTTGATGTCCATGTCGATCCATGTATTGTAGAACAATGTATCGTACTCATCCCACTACTCAGATATCTCCCTATCAGTGCAATCAACACTCTCCATCTCTGTCTTAGGATCTTCACCCATTGTCTCTGCATAGGGATCAAATCCTTCTGTCCCTCAGGCCAAGGAGCCTGTATCGCTCCAAGAATATGCTGAATAGGTGCAGGAGGTGATGAAGCGCGTGAGAGCCAGTGAGCAGGCGCATTTAAGTCATCTGTGACATTCCTGCACTTTCGTGGAGGTATGTGCGATCAAAGACACAAGAAAACACAATCTCGCAAATTAAGCCAAGACTCTAAGATCGACAAACGCATCAAAATCAATATCAATCAACACAAATAACAATCAGTAACAGCAAAAACAGTCTCAATTCCTCTAAATTCGTCATAATTTCGCCCTAAATCACAGAATCGCCAGTTGTCATCGTCAAATCGAGATTTTCGGAAAAATAGAAAATATGTCCATGCAATCTCAAAGGCAACTCGAATTCATCACTACTAACCTTAAACAAGCATCAATATACCATGAAACACCATAAATCATGATGAATTTTGAACTTTTCACCTTAGGATCGAAATAAAAAGGATGTGATTTTGAGCACATACCTTGCAGATCGATCAAATAGATGGTAGAAATGAAAACAGGGGACAAAATCGAGTGGGTTAGGACTTTATATCACCGAAAATTATGAAGAATTGAAGAATTGGGGATGAGAGGCGATTTTGGTTCGGGTTCGCGAGAGAGAAGGAATGAGGAGAAGAAGAAAGAAAAGTTTAAAGGTACTTACCTCACGTGCAGATGCGTCAATCGACCCAGGGGTGTGTCGATCGATGCATATCGCGATTTAATGAACGGGCCAGTTCAATTAAATATCAGGTTTAAGAACGTGCCTTTCAATTTCATCTGATTTGGACCGGGTGCGTTGATCGGCGCATAGGACCGTGTCGATCGACACACTTCGTTTCCCTTCTTCTATGCGGTTTGATTTCAACCGCTGCTCGATCCGCGAACTAAACAGCATTAATTTGTTATAAACTCGCGGTTACTATGCATCCGCTAGCCCAACCGCTACAGACACTGCATCGATCGACGCACATGACCGCGTCGATCGGTGCACTTCGTGTTTCCAAACATCGGACTCGATTTTCCCGGTTTTCTCACTTGAGGAACTTATGGCTTCTTCGTAGGTGAATCCATTCGATGCAATGCGATTTCCAGATTTCAGACTTAGCTCTGTACGACAAAAACACCAAAAAAGAAAATACCAAGTGAAATCTAATAAAAAAACACCAAATTGAATATTTACAGACTCACCAGTGGGTTGCCTCCCACCAAACGCTTCTTTAACGTCATTAGCTTGACTGAAAGGAGATCATGCAGAGGGTGCATCATCCAGAGGCAGAATCTGACCTCTTGGAATCTCGGCCTTAGCCCAATAATACTTCACCCTCTGTCCATTGACAGTGAATTCCTTCCCTTCTCAGATAATCAGAACCACAACACCATACGGACGCACTTCCTTGATTGTGAAAGGACCTGACCATCTAGAACGCAGCTTACCTGGAAACGCAGTCCTACAGGCTCATACCGCATAATCTAGCTTTGCAGACCAATTCTTTCTTGTCTTCCCAACTGTCTTCTCTAAGATCTTCTTAATCTGTCTATTAGAGACCTCTACTTGCCCACTAGTCTGAGGATGATAAGGAGTGGCCACAGATGATGAACACCATGCTTCTCTAGCAGCTTCTCAAATACCTTCTTGATAAAGTGAGATCCTCCATCACTTATGACAATCCGAGGTACTCCAAATCTAGGGAAAAATGATGGTCTTAAACAGCTTAAGCACCACCAAAGATTCATTGGTTGGACTAGCTATTTCTTCCACCCACTTAGACACATAATCCACAACAACCAATATGAACTTATTGTTAGAATTTCAAGAGACATCCATGAGGAAGCTCTTAATATCAAGTCTGGTTCAAGAGAATGAGGTAGAATGAAGAAAGAGGCTTAAGACACGGTTAGGGTTCTTAAGCCGCTTAGAGAGAGAAAACTAGGGTTTGCGGTTCTAAAAGAGAAGAAAGCTATTCTACCTCAAGACAATGAACACTTAAGCTATATGAAAATGATATCCAAGAGCTTAACATCACATAGGAATGTTTACTCATGAGAATGGATACAAATCAGTAATTAGCTAAGAGGTGTTCTAAAAGAAGAAAGAAAGAAAAACTATGTAAGAGCTTATAAAACCGAGAGACTCTCACACTTGGATTAGTTATGGAAGAACTATCCAAGTGTGGATTTGGGACTGCCTTAGAAGCCCATCAAGGCTCTTACATGAGTCTACATTGTGTCTTATTGAAGATCACAATGAGAATTAAAGAAAGAAACCGCAAGAACAAAACTAAAGGGAAAGAGAGAAGAAGAGAGACTTTGTTTGTAACAATAAGTCTTTCAATTGTTTGTGAATTCGCAACTGATACAAGAGGCGTGTAAGGCCTTTAAATAGAGTTACAATTAGGGCAAACACTCATAAATAAAGACACTTAATCTCAGCCATTGATTCTCTTGGAGGGAAATCCGAATTTGAATCAATGGTTGGATCTTCTTCTTCCATTTGAAGTCTTGTGTCTTCTTGTGCTGAAAGTGACTTCTCCTCTCTCTTTTTTGGCGTGTTGCAGGTCTGGAGAGAGAGGGAATCACGCTCCCAAGTGTGATAGTGACTGGTCTTCACTTGTGTTCAGACCATAACTCCACATGTGACTCTTCTTGAGTCTGTTTCTGTACAGACATCTGTTTGGCCCCAACTTTGCACATCTTCATCTTCTGATTATCTAAGTGCCCCAACTTTGTACTTCATAAGTTTGGCCCTGACTTTGCACATGATGATCTTGCCCCAACTTTGCACATTGATCATCTGTGTCTGTGTGCCCCAACTTTGCACATCTTCATCTATGAGTGTTGCTTGTGTAACACTCTCTTCTTGCTTGTGGAACCACCTCTTTTCTTGTGGAACCTTCTTCTCTTGCTTTGTTTAGGACTGAGGCTCGGCTTCTTCAGCCTCTCCTCATCCCATTTCTTCTTCCTCTCTAATACTTATTCCCATGAGATGAGGGGAAAGGACCCATGAAATCAATGCCCCAGCAATCGAAACCTCAACATCAAGAATGAAATTATGTGGCATCTCATGCTTCTTACTGATTTTCCCTCTCCTCTGACAGGCATCGCACTAAGAGACAAACCGAATGAGCATATCTTAACATTACTACCACCAGAAACCTGCTTGCAAAACCATTGACACTGTCTTGAAAGTAGCAAAGTGTCTAGCATAATCTGATCCATGGCAATGAAATAGAACGTCTGGAACCTCTGATTCTGCAATGTATCTCCTGTAAATACCATCCGAATAGTGCTTATACAGATAAGGCTCATTCCAATAGAACCTTCTTAGTTCTATGAAGAACTTCCTTGAGATCATTTGGTTAAGTCTCTGCAGCCAGGTAATTCGCAATATCAGCAAACCATGGTCGATCATGCATCGAAACAGCGTAATGATCTATGTTGTAGTGACCAATTTGAACCTTCAGAGGTTCCAAGTTTGTAATCACCTTGCGTCGACCGACGCATGGGTATGCATCGATCGACTCAGCATTGAGACATGCGTCGATCGTTGCTAGGGTAGCGTCGATCAATGCATTCTCTGCAATCCGACAATTCTACATATTTCTGTCCAAATCTGTTCTAAATACTGTCTCAATCAAATTGATGTTCTCCTCTGGTAGATAATCATCAATGGGGACGTCTTCTTCAACCCTGATCCTTGGAAGATGATCAGCACCTCCATTTTCAACTCCCTTTTTATCTTTGACCTCAATGTCAAACTCTTGAAGAAGGAGAATCCATCTCAAAAACCTTGGCTTTGCATCCTTGTTCTGCATCAAGTACTTCAGAGCTGAATGGTATGTATGTACGATCATCTTAGATCCAACCAGATAGGGTGCAATTTCTCAAAGGCAAAGACAACTGCCAACAACTCCTCTATAGTGGCATAGTTTCTATGCGCATCATCTAGTGTTATGCTGGCATAATAGATAATATGAAGTTTATTGTCCTTCTTCTGCCCTAGAACAGCTCCTACATAAAAATCACTTGCATCGCACATAACCTCAAAAGGTAACTCCCAATATGGTGGCTGTATAGGAGCACTCACCGATGCTTGCTTAATCTGTTCAAATGCAGTCTGGTCATCTGTAGTGAACTCAAATTTCACATCCTAACACATCAAAGCAGTTAGTGGTCTAGCAATCTTACTGAAATCTTTGATGAACCTCCTGTAGAAACCCAGCATATCCAAGAAAGCTTCTCACAGACCTCACAGAATCTGGCGCCTGAAGGCTGGTCATAACCTCAATCTTGGCACGGTCTACTTCAATCCGAGCCTCTGATACTATGTGCCCAAGAACAATACCATCACTGACCATGAAATGGCCCTTCTCCCAATCAAGAACCAAGCGCTTTTCCTCACATATAGCTAGCACTTTGCACAGATTATCCAAACACTAATGAATGAAGAACCATAGACTGAAAAATCATCCATAAATACCTCCATGAAATCCTCACTCATATCAGTGAAAATCAACATCATATATCTCTGGAAGGTGGCTGGTACATTACAGAGTCCAAAAGGCATTTTGCTATATGCAAAAGTACCATAGGGAGAAGTGAAAGTGGTCTTCCCCTGATCCTCTGGAGGAATGGGAATCTAAAAGAAAATAGAGTACCCATAAAGAAAGCAATAATAAGGATGATTAGCTAACCTCTCCAGCATCTGATCAATAAAAGGCAAGCGGAAATGATCTTTCCTAGTTGCATCATTCAACTTCCTGTAATCATTGCGCATCTTCTGTCCACTCGCAGTTCTTGTAGGAATCAGCTTATTCTTCTCATTCTTAACCACTGTAACACCTCCTTTCTTAGGCACAATATGTACTGGATTGACCCAATCACTGTTAGAGATAGGATAGAGGATTCCAGCTTCAAGCAGATTCAGAAACTCCTTCTTCATTACTTCCTCCAGATTCGGATTCAGCCTCCTCTGATGCTCTATTGATGACTTTGTCTCATCCTCAAGATGTATCCTATGCATGCATAGATCCAGAGAGATACCTGAAATTTCATCAAGAGAATAGCCAAGAACTTTGCGATACTTGCGCAGCTTGTTGGGATTTCACAATCATGACTATGAAATCATGTTGAGAACTTCACACTTAGGCATGAACCTCTAAAGTGTGTGTTGGAATCAGATTGAAGAAGACTGAAACCAAGAAGAGTTTGGAACCAATCACTTGATATTTGGAGAGACTAAGCATGGATTTAAGAAGCTTATCTCTGATATCAAGTTGGGGTTTCATGAGTCAACCATAAGATTGCTCAGAAACCTTAATGGTTTAGAAAGAGAAAGCTAAGAGAACCACACCAAGTCTGTATTGAGTGGGAACCGGTTTCACTTAGCCATAACATCTAGTTTGAGACTGATTCAACTCTATTTGAGCTTTGTACTCAAGAGAAGATCAGAATCAGTAAGCTAGAGTTTTAAAGGAACACTTAACTATATGAAAACTTGTCCAGGAGCTTAACTACTAATCAAGAGTGTTTACTCATGAATCTGGACAAGAATAAGTAATTAGAAAGTGTATCCTTAAGAAAAGTGTTTGTAAGAACCGATTCTTGTTAACTCTTGATTTAGCTATGGAAGAGCTAATCAAGAGTGTAACTAGGCTGTTTAAGCAGCCTTAGGTCGTGCCTCTTACATAACTACATTGTGTTTGAATAAAAGACACAATGAACAAGAGAGAAGAAGAGAGAATAAGAGTGAATCAAATTGTTGTCCAATTGATTGAGTATTACAAGTATTGTTACATCTCTGTATATAGAGAATCCTAACAAGAAGGAGCCCTAGTTCATCTTACAATTCGAAATATATCATGAGGGGAAGGTGAATTCATTTGAATTTGAATTCACATGAAGACAAAAAGCAGATTTGTCCAAGAAGTGAAAGTGACAACTCCTTGTGGTCCATGCTTTGAAAGTGACAGCTTGTCCTTGTGGTCCATGCTGTCCATACCTTCTCCAACAGCTCTTTCCCTCTCTATTTCGAACTCTTACAGACATGGCTCTTCTTTTGCACTTTGATAATCTCATCCTTGATAATTCCGACATCCGGACACCCCGGTTTTGCACATTCTGAAGCTTGATCCGGATGTCCCTGATTTTGCACATCTCTTTTGTGCCTTGATAATGCACTTGGAGATGTCCCTGATTTTGCACATTGAGATGAAGTCCCTGATAATGCACTTTGATTGTGCACTTCTCGGGCTTCATCTCAATAGCTGCTCTTCTTCTTGACACACCAAAGATGATTTAGAAGGAGAGTCTTCGCCCTTCCTTAGCTTATGTCCAGCCTTGCCTCTCCATTCCTTCTTCCTCTCTAATACTCCCCCGCAAGCTTGGGCGTCGGGACACTAAAGGACCAAAGGCCAAGCTTGGAGATGCGGAAGCTACCTCATTAAAAACCTCCTTAAGGAAAACCTCATGGGATAAAACCTTAAGGAGGGAAAAAGAGTATAGCATCACATGCCCTTGATGTAAGCTTTGACCATTGTTCCTTTGTGTATGATTTGGCCGGTTCTTTAGATTGCCTTCTCCATCTTGGATCAAGCTTCTCCATTGGACCTTCCATGACCTTGCCTCAAGTCTTAGCTTTCCTTTATGCCATTCCTTGAATCCTTTCCTTGTCACCCAATCTGCCCACGGTCTTACTCCTTCTTTAGGTCTCCTAATGAACCTTCACATCAAAGATTCAAAGAAGACTTGTTAAAGTAAAATGCCATGAGTTTTAAGTATATGATTAAGCAATGGATAAGTAACTCAAGGGATTTAAGTGACTGAATGAAGACTTAAAAAAAAAACAGTGAGGGTTTAGGAGTTTAGCCTTTTCAATCTTTGGTTGTAGTTTGAGAAGAGTCTGATTTTGAGAGTTCCTCTTCGGTTTACTTCTTTTCTTTGAGGTTTTACACCTCCCCCGGACTGTTAAGCTTTCTCCAAGCTTGTTGGCTTTAGACCTGGACATGAGCCACACTTTAAACCTTCCCTTAAGCCATCTTGAAGTTGGAAGCACCATTTGTGAGTTGATTCATCAGTTGCATAACCGGTTCTAACTCCTCTTCTTTGGCTGCTTCTTAATAACTTTTCTGTGACCTTTGGAGCTATGTGAAGCCTTAACAGCCTTGATGGGTTGTTTAACTTGTAGCCTCCCTTTAGTATGGACACCTTAACCACCCTTTGTTAGCTTCAGATTAAGCACACCAAGCTTTGAACCCAAGCTTCCATCACTGCCTCTTCTTGAAACAACTTCAATACTTGATCATTCAAGAAATCAGTGTTGCTTTCCTTGACTAACTTGTTGCAGCAGCTACTGGACGCCTCTTCTTCTTAGGTAAGCTCAAGACCAGTGGGTACAGCCACTTAGAAACTGAACTCCAGCCCTTTTGTAAACTGTCCTCACTAGTTGGTTCATCATTCCACCTAAAAAAACACCAAGAAACACACAACAATCCTCAAAATAACACAGCTTTGATCAGGAGCTATGCACTCTGATTTTTAAGTCATTGTGAGCTAAGGAGCTTCAAGGACAAAACTCAGAGAGAATAGGTGAAGTATAAGTAACCAGAGAATGAAAGAAAAAAAAATACAGAGAATGAGAGAATGAATGAATGAACACATAAGCTCAGATTAAGAGATTATGGGCAGAGAATGAGAGTATAAATGAATGAGAGAATAAAGGGGAAGTTCAGGGACTGAGTTTTGCTCAGTTTGAGCTTTTGGTTTTGAGAACATTGACTGAGTTTTGCTCAGTTTAATCTCTGAATTTTGCGGAAGCTTTGAATGAGAAAGGGACAGAGTTTTGCTCTGTTTTTCTCTGGTTTTTGAGCTTGATTCAATCCTAGAATCTTATGCTCTGATACCATGTTGGGATTTCACAATCATGACTATGAAATCATGTTGAGAACTTCACACTTAGGCATGAACCTCTAAAGTGTGTGTTGGAATCAGATTGAAGAAGACTGAAACCAAGAAGAGTTTGGAACCAATCACTTGATATTTGGAGAGACTAAGCATGGATTTAAGAAGCTCTCTCCAAATATCAAGTGATTGGTTCCAAACTCTTCTTGGTTTCAGTCTTCTTCAATCTGATTCCAACACACACTTTAGAGGTTCATGCCTAAGTGTGAAGTTCTCAACATGATTTCATAGTCATGATTGTGAAATCCCAACATGGTATCAGAGCATAAGATTCTAGGATTGAATCAAGCTCAAAAACCAGAGAAAAACAGAGCAAAACTCTGTCCCTTTCTCATTCAAAGCTTCCGCAAAATTCAGAGATTAAACTGAGCAAAACTCAGTCAATGTTCTCAAAACCAAAAGCTCAAACTGAGCAAAACTCAGTCCCTGAACTTCCCCTTTATTCTCTCATTCATTTATACTCTCATTCTCTGCCCATAATCTCTTAATCTGAGCTTATGTGTTCATTCATTCATTCTCTCATTCTCTGCTTTTTTTTTCTTTCTAGTTTTTTTTATCTTGTTGATTTCTTGTAAGGTGAATTAGCAAATGATACAAGAGGCGTGTAAGGCCTTTAAATAGAGTTACAATTAGGGCAAACACTCATAAATAAAGACACTTAATCTCAGCCATTGATTCTTTTGGAGGGAAATCCGAATTTGAATCAATGGTTGGATCTTCTTCTTCCATTTGAAGTCTTGTGTCTTCTTGTGCTGAAAGTGACTTCTCCTCTCTCTTGTTTGGCGTGTTGCAGGTCTGGAGAGAGAGGGAATCACGCTCCCAAGTGTGATAGTGACTGGTCTTCACTTGTGTTCAGACCATAACTCCACATGTGACTCTTCTTGAGTCTGTTTCTGTACAGACATCTGTTTGGCCCCAACTTTGCACATCTTCATCTTCTGATTGTCTAAGTGCCCCAACTTTGCACTTCATAACTTTGGCCCTGACTTTGCACATGATGATCTTGCCCCAACTTTGCACATTGATCATCTGTGTCTGTGTCTGTGTCTGTGTGCCCCAACTTTGCACATCTTCTATCAATTAGTGTTGCTTGTGTAACACTCTTCTCTTGCTTGTAGAACCACCTCTCTTCACTTGTGGAACTCTTCTCTTGCTTTATTTAGGAATGAGGCTCGGCTTCTTCAGCCTCTCCTCTTCCATTGCTTCCTTGAACAACACAGAGACTTCCTTACTGCTGAGAAAGCTGTATTAGAGAGGAAGAAGGAATGGAGAGGCAAGGCTGGACATAAGCTAAGGAAGGCCGAAGACTCTCCTTCTAAATCATCCTCGGGCTTCATCTCAATAGCTGCTCTTCTTCTTGACACACCAAAGATGATTTAGAAGGAGAGTCTTCGGCCTTCCTTAGCTTATGTCCAGCCTTGCCTCTCCATTCCTTCTTCCTCTCTAATACAGCTTTCTCAGCAGTAAGGAAGTCTCTGTGTTGTTCAAGGAAGCATTAATAATCACTAGATATGTCGAATTAGGTCCAAGAAATGCGTACCTTAGCCCAAATGGAAGTTGTTTAAGTTCGATTTTCAGAGCTTTTTCCTCTGACCAATCGGCCGCGATGTGCGTCGATCGATGCTCGGGATGCGTCGATTGATGCAGCTGCTCGTTCTGCACTTCTCCAAAAACGGTGCCAAAAACTTGATATGCTCAGCGTTTAATTCCCTAAGTTACACTGCATGTGCAAATGAAAATGTAGTATATAGGGGTCGAACCACAAAGACTCAAGAATCTTACGATAGACTATAAAGTATCGAGTAGAGCTAAGCGACAGCAATCAATAAGCAAGTAAATAAAAACAGTAAATAGATCACCAATCGGTGTGTTTATCAAATACTAAAGGCGCTAGGTCAAGGGAGTTCTCAGGAAATCAGGTCATGCAGATTAACAATCAGTCACGATCAAATTAAGAACTGTTCTAGAACTCAAACACAAATGTACAACTAACCAACTTTTGTTGCGAGAATTATCTAAGTCTAAACCCTAGAAATCCAAATTTATTTGCAATTCATTACATATTAAACTAGCATTAAGTGCAGGTTCGACTAGTTCACATATTAGCTAAACCAAATTTCTTTGCAGATAACTAATTTGCTCAACCTAAATAGATGAGATTCTAAATCACACTTTCGTGTCAATTTATAAACCTATATCCAGATTCCAATTGATCAGGTTATAGACAAGCTTTAAGAACAATTCAGGTTGAAGAACTAACAGGTTATGAATCCTTAACTGATTAATTCAATATAGCAAGCCATGAAAACCCTATGAGAATCCCTAAACCTAACAATGAATCTACTCATACATTTTGAATGAAACATACAACATAATTTGAATAGATTGCATTAAAGAAGAATGAAGAAAATAAAAGGGGTTCAAAATCATCTCCAAAAGCAGTACAAGGTACAAATCAGCCCAAAGCTCCTAAACTTTCTCTAGCCAAAAGTATGAACGTGTCCAAGAATAAAACACCAAAAATCCAATAAAAAGTGTATAACACGTCTTGGGTCTTCTTTTGTTAGAATTTCAAAAGCATCCATGAGGAAGCTCTGATCATATAGTTTGGTTCATGAGACATCCATAAGAAGCTCTGAACCATAACTCATAACAAGAACATAAGCACATTAAAGAAGAAGAAGGAAACCGGTTCTGCTCAAAGAAGACAACTAGTTTGTGCTTAAGAAAGCCATTAATCTAGTTGTATAAAGGAGTCCTTAGCTATATGAAAACACTTCCAAGAGCTTAACATCTCACCAAGGAGAGTCTACTCATAAACATGGAAGAGAATCATCAATTAGCTAAGAGAACATCCAAGAGAAGAAGTAAGAACTATCTATGAGTGATTCTCTCATCATACTTGGACTAACTATGGAAAAGTTATCCAAGCATGATAAGAGGCTGCCTTAAGCAGCCATAACCATGGCTCTTTAAGGTCTACATTGTATATGAACTCTAATATACAATGAGGACAAAGAGTAGAACCGGTTACAAGAAGAAGAGAGAAAGAAATAAGAGTTTGTTTGTAACAAATGAGTTCTGAATTGTCTTGTGATTTAGCAAACATTACAATGTCGTGTGAGGCATTTATATAGGCTTACAAAGATAATGGAGAGATAGAGCGGTAAACCGAGCAATGGGTGTTCACTATCAAATACAAAAGTAATGGAGAGATAGAGCGGTACAAGGCCAGATTGGTTGCAAGAGGATTCACACAATCTATGGAGAGGATTACCGTGATACATTTGCACCAGTGGCCAAGCTTCATACAGTGAGAGTCATTCTATCCTTAGCAACAAACTTGGAATGGGACTTATGGCAGATAGATGTCAAGAATGCCTTTCTCCAAGGAGAGCTAGAGGATGAAGTGTACATGACTCCACCACCTGGTCTTGATGACATGGTTACACCAGGGAGAGTTTTGAGACTTAAGAAGGCTATCTATGGGCTGAAGCAATCTCCTAGAGCTTGGTATCACAAACTGAGCACCACTCTCATGGAAAGAGGTTTCAAGAGATCAGAAGCTGACCATACACTCTTCACTCAATCAAACCAGGAAAGTATTGTAGTCATTCTCATTTATGTTGATGATATTATCATCTCAGGGAATGAAAAGGTGGGAATTCAAGCTAGTAAAGATTACTTAAAGTCTGTTTTTGATATTAAAGATCTTGGAGAACTAAAATACTTCGTAGGGATAGAAGTGTGCCGTTCTAAGGAAGGCCTCTTCTTATCACAAAGGAAGTATACTCTTGATTTGTTGAGTGAAGCAGGTAGTTAGAAGCAAAGGCAGCTAAGACACCTTTTGAAGATGGTTATAAAGTCATAAGAGAGGGGGAGTTTGAAGATTAACCATTTGAGAATATCACTCTATATAGAAGGATGGTTGGTAAGTTGATCTATCTCACCATTACACGGCCTGATTTGTGTTTTGCTGTGAATCAGATAAGTCAACATATGCAAGCTCCTAAGATGCATAATTGGAGCATGTTGGATCGCATCCTTAGATACCTCAATGGAGCTCCTGGTCAAGGAATATGGATGGGATGCAATCAAAGCACAGAGATTGTAGGCTATTGTGATGCTGATTGGGCTAATGACCGAGTGGAAAGCAGATCTACTACGGGCTATTGCACTTTCATTGGAGGCAATCTGGTCACTTGGAAAACAAAGAAGCAGAAGGTGTTTTCTTGTTAAAGTGCTGAAGCAGATTATAGGGCAATGAGGATGCTTACAAATGAACTGACTTTGCTGAAGGCTCTACTCCAAGACTTGGGCATTGAAGCACCAAATCCAATCACAATGCATTGTGATAATCAGGCGGCCATCCACACAGCATCCAACTCTGTGTTTCATGAGAGGACCAAGCACATAGAAGTGGATTGTCATAAGGTGAGGCCGAAGGTGCAAGAAGGAGTAATCTTGCCTTTCTACACAAGAAGTTCAGATCAGTTGGCAGACATATTCACCAAGGCTTCTAGCTTGAAGGTTTGTGAGTTCATTCATCATAAGCTTGGACTCTTAGACCTATCTCAAGATTGAGTCGCTAGGCTGTGGATTCCATACTCTTTTTCCCTTGGTACAATTTTTATCCAATGAGGTTTTTCTGTATCAAGGTTTTTAATGAGGTGGATATTCACGGTTCTAAGCTCAACCATTTGCTATCGACATGGTTAAGCTTGAGGGGGAGTATTGAGATGAACACCTACAGATCAGAGATGGATAGCTTAAAGACTATCTTTCCACATGGAAGCTAGAAGCTCTTGGAGTAACCAAACTAGAAGAAGTAACTAGAAGAGAGACATCTGTGAATAGTACCCGCGGATGAACAGTAAAAACAATTTAGTTACTTTAAGATATTTTGGACTAACTTCTCTTGTAAGCTAAAATATGTGGACAATTATTCGGCACATGTTTTAGGATAAGTCTAACAGCTCTTTCTCTATATTGTACATTCAAATTTCGAAGTTCAAAGTAATGGAGACTTATTCTCTTCTCCAATTCTCTCTCTAATCTCTCTCTTGTTCTTATTCTCTCAAGATCTCTCTAATCTCCTTATCTTATGATTCTTTGTTTAAATCTCCTATTCTCTGTTTTATACTCTTAAATTCTAACACTCATAAACATGGAAGAGAATCAGCAATTAGCTAAGAGAACATCCAAGAGAAGAAGTACGAACTATCTATGAGTGATTCTCTCATCATACTTGGACTAACTATGGAAGAGTTTGAAGGATTATGAGTGTTTTCATGGTTTAATTCTCAATTACAACCTAACACAAATCCTTAAACAGATCTAGGTTCTTGCAAAACGAATCATAAAACCAACCTGATCTTTACCTTTTGCAGCGGATTGATTGGTGGTAATGACAAGATCAGATTAGAGCTGATGAGAATCGGCTCCTCCTCAAGTATCCACACTCTTACAAGCAAGGGACGGCTGCTAGACCAAAGAGATGGATGAATCAAAGAGATAGAGTTTAGAAAGAGAGAGAGGGCGCGGCCAAGGAAGAAAATCGCAGGAAGCTGAGCTTCCCTAGGGTTTTTCTGATTCTCTTATATCTCATTAATGGGCCCAAGTCATTAGACTAATGGCTCATTAATCTTTTGGGCCCAAAACACAAATCAGACAAAAAGCCTGTATTTTGTCTGGCCCAAAACTCTGATCCAATACAGAAAATGCCATTGTATCTTATCGTATTATTTCCATTTAACTTTCCCGTTAGCTATGGTGTGTGACCCTTCGGGATCATACAATACTGGTAATAAGTCCTAAACTTATAGATCATGAGCGGACTCTAGCAAGCCATCATGATCACCCAGTATTTATGACTTATGTCTGATCTCGACACTTATCATACTTTCTAGAGATAGTACGGTAGATTTCAGGACATTCCCAACAATCTCCCACTTGTACTGGAATTCTACAAAGGACATTCCCAACAATCTTCCGATTGTACTGGAATCCTACATTCCCTAGTCCTTTTGTCTTAATATCTCGATCTGGCATAAGGCAAGATGCGTGTCATCCTTATGTAGCCAGACCATGTTTATCGGACCAGATTTGATACTGACAATTCAAACGACTTGGGCAAGTCCATTTGGGAATGGCCATTCTCTTACCAGCTATCAAATCTCCGATTGGCCTAGAGATATTACCTCCGTTAAACGGCAGGGACAAATCCCATCTTGTTCCATCACTATGAACTACACAATTCATAATACACCCAACCAAGGTCCTTATAGCTCCCAGTTACGAAACAGCGTTAGACAATGATCAAAGCGCATTACTCCATGTGCAGCCACATGCATGTGAACTCAGGTCTAAGGACTATACTCTATAGTCGTATATGAGAACTTCTTATGACACACAGATATTAATATCTTGCAGAGTTCTCATCTTGCGGGCCATGTCCGGTCATATGCTCCCCTACATATACCTATGTGTCGACTTTGATGCCGCGCATCTATGACCCCTCGAAACTTGGTCATAAGTCTCAACACAATCTAGTCTCAACAGGTTGTTTGTGTTCCAATTTCAACAACCTTCGACTATGGACACTATGATTTATGTCACTTCGTTAAATATGGGGTTTCAGGATCAAGTCTACTCATGTACTTCGATGGCCCATATATAGTGACATGAATCATTTTGGAACGATTATTTTATATCACAGTTAAAATAATCCAGAAATAAAAATTTCATTAACATTTTAAAATGTTTACATGAACCTTTGAAAACAACTAAGTAACGCCCTTTACAAACTCCCACTGAAATTAAGACTACATCTTAATTTCACTCATCCTACAGCTACAGTCCGCGACTCGTGCTTAGGCATAAGGAGTGGCTTCGTTAATAGATTAGCAACGTTCTCATTCGATGAAACTTGCTTATCTACTTAACACCTCTGTCATTTATCTCACGGAATAGGTAACACCTACCCTCAATGTGTTTGGATCTCAGATGTGCAGCTAGCCACATCAAGTTCAGTGATGAACTTTTCTATCCAAACAACCTCTTTCGCCGCTTCTCAAGCTGCGAAATGTTCAGCTTAAGTCATGGAGTCAGCAACAGTGCCTTGCACCGCCAGTTAGACACAAGATATAGCCGGACTGTGACCAGGAATTATCTTTGTCTATTGGAAAATTGCCTTTCAGACTCTATCGACTTGTAGCACCTCACTTTCTCCGTAAATCAAGAACTTATCCTTAGTATTCCTCAAATACTTTAGGATATTCTTTACGGCAATCCAGTGATTCTTAGCTGGATTTGACTGGTCTTTACTTGTCTTACTTAACATTAAAGCAACATCAAAACAAGTACGCGTCATGGCATACATGATAGATCCAATTGCCGTCGCATATGGAATCCTATCCATGCATTCAAGCTCAGCAGATATCGCAGGACACTGTATCTTGCTTAATTAATTGCCATGTGACATTGGCATAAAACCCTTCTTGGATTGCTGATTACGTGTAGGACTTTGTCAATTTAAGAATCCTGACTTTGTTTAAGAATCCTGACTTTGTCCTACCAGCTCTTTTGGATCTTTATCTTTAGATCCAAAATCCAAGAACTACGTGGCTTTACCCATGTCAATCATAAAACCAACTCCCAAACCAGTCCTTTACCGACTGCAGCATTGGGACGTTATATCCGAGAATCAGTATGTCATCGACATACACTATGAGAAATGCAATAATGCTCCCACTTATCTTTTAGTAAACGCACAGTTCTACTTCGTTCCTGTTCAAGTCAAAACCTTGACTACTTTAACAGAGCGATGATTTCAACTCCGATGTGTTTGCTTCCATCCATGAATGGATCAATGAAGCTAACTTACACATAGTGTAATTTTTCGGAGTCCTGGCTTACTTTCGCTTCTTTGAATTTCGCAGATTCGTCGCTTTCAATGATCATCAGATCATGCGAACTTTCAATGATCATCAGGTTCAACTAATGACGAGAAATCACTCTCGGATTAGTGACTGATTCATTCATATCTGCGAACTTCATGCTCTACAGGTGTAGATTCTACAGAAATCTGTAAATCCTCCTGTATTTCTCGAATTTCTTCGAGTTGTACTTTTACTCCCACTGTTCTTCTTGGAAAGTAACTTCCCTTCTTAGAAAACAGAATGTACGTAAAAGTAACAAGCCTTGGTTTCCCTAGGACAACCAGCGAAGTAGCACAACTACAAATACTCAGTAAAGACGAATTTGGATCGATTCCAATCCACATTTACGTGGTGTCTTTCTACTGATATTGGTAGAACTATTTCAGCGTAAACTTAGATATTTTAGAGCGTTATTCTTAGAGAATATCATGGAAGATTCGTGTGACTCATCTTTAATCATTTCTAATAAGATCTGATTCTTTCTCACAGAAACACCTCCAGGTTTTCAGGAGAAATGATCTGTGAAACGATTTCACACTCATTCAGATGATCACACAATCAATGACTTAAGTATTCTCACTCGTGATCTAATCCAGAGTCTTAATACTTCTATCATTCAGATTCTATACTTCATTCTGGAACTCTTTCGACCATGTCAAAGAATTCCGACTTGTGTCTCATTAAATGAACACAGTCACACTCACTGAAGTAATCAGTAGAGACAATGAAGTACAGGAAATTTTCTCTGGCATTACTGCTCATCGGACCACATACATGAGTATGTTCAATCTCCAATAAGCCTTTGGGCCTTTCTCTAGCTCGGCTAAGATGGGCCCTTTGTCTTTTGGTCCAGTAAGCAGAATTCAAGTCTCATAAGATATCCGATCAAATGAGCCCAAAAGTCCATAACTATGGGGTTTCTGAATCTGACTTACTCTATGTGACCAAAACATTTATGCCAAGAAAAATCAGGTTTAATTCATCAGATTTAAACCAATTGCGGTATTTATGTTACATTTTAGGCACTCTTTGGTTTAAGATATAAAACCCATTCCTTGAATAGGGTGCTACAATTAACATTTCATTAAGATCAAAAGAACAAAACTTGTCTTTATCAAAATGAAAATATTCAAATTCTTCACAAGAAAATGAAAAACAACTCTGCTTAAAGCAGGTACATTGTAGCAATTACTTAATACAAAACCAAGCCTCAAAGGCATCTACAAGTGAAAACCCTACGGCTGAGGCAGCATCCCAAGCTCCTTTCAGACACGCAGTTCCACTTGCCCTTCCTTCAACGTTCTACTGTTGCTCAGGCTCTGCATATTATAACAAATATCAGTGCCACAACCAGTATCCAATACCTATAAGGTATAACTTGAAGTAATAACATGAATACCTGAGGATGTAGTTTCATACATCAACTTCAACTCCTCATAATCTTCCATGAATTTAATGCAATCTCTCTTTCAATGCCCAGTCTCTTTACAGTAGCAGCACTTACCAACGTAAGAGGTATCTGACTCGGGCTCAGAAGACACACGCTTGCCATGATTCAAAATCAGGACAACTTTGTCTTCACCTTTGTCAGCATTAGGTTTAGTAAACCTACCCTTCTCATTCATGAGATTGTACAGGGTACTCTTCACGTTTGGCTCAACTGTCTTGAGCATATCATGCAGTTCAGTCAACGTCTTCGTTAAGCCTTTCTTGATATAGTTCCTTACGAACTTATCATAGCTTGACGGCAGTGACTGCAGAATGATCTCAGTTGCCAATTCATGGCTAACTGGATAATCCAGTTTCCTCAGGTTATCAATGTAACCCATCATTTTACTGACATGAGGACTTACTGGATGATCATTTGGTAGCTTGCAGCTAGTGAGAGATTTAACCAACTGGTATCTCTCCACTCTTACCTGCTCCTGAAATTTCAATTTCAGGCTGCTGATCATCTCTATTGGCGACTCCATGTTCTCATATTGCTTCCGCAAATCTGAGTCCATGGTAGCCAATATAAGACCACGCACATCTACCGCATCATTATAATGCTTATTCCAAGCATTATATACTGCATGAGAGGCATTGGACCCGATCCTCACGGGGAGAGCTTTCTCAAGGACATAGTCCTTTCTCTCCTGCCTGAGGACTAGCCTCAGGTTCCGCGACCAAGTCAAGAAATTTGATCCGTTCAGTTTGTCCATCTCAAGGACATACCGGATCGAGAAAGTGTTTTGATTGTTTGTGCTTTTCATAGTTGAAATTTAGAGATAAATAGAGTTTTAGTTATTAAGTTCATAAAAGAGCAATCTTAACAACTTATAAGAAAACTCGCATTGTATTCAAAATTTCTTTGTTCAACCTCATAAGAATACAATGATTCCGAGACCCATGTTTAGCTAAATCCAAAGTGGGCCACTGGCCGTCACCCAGAATTAGCTTTACTTGGTAAGCATACACACAGCTAGTTATAACCAATAACTCTCGGTTGTGAATTGGACCCGAGGCCCAAATTCACCAGATGTCTCAAGGCCCGGGACTCCCGATGGCCCAGTCAAGGAAACCAATCTCTTACAGTCAAATAATCACTAAAGTCTGGGACTCCCAATGAAGGTAGTGACTATATACTACTTTACTTATGCGAAAACAGACACCTCACACTGTAAGCCATATCTGTAATCGAATAAGCGTTAAGCAGCTGACAAGATTGGAAAGACATCCAAGCTTGATATTGTTTTTGAGGATTTTAAGTTTTATTTCCAAAAATAGAAGATTACTATTTTGGGAAACTTTCTTATTTTAGAAACTTTCTAAATTTAGTAACTTACTAAAAATAGAAATTTCTAATTTAAATATTTCATTAAATATTTTGGGTTGGGTCACAAATTATAGGCCCAATTCTTTGGCCCAAGACCATAGAATTCCAGCTGGCCCAATAATTTGACATAACCGATCCGGTTTATTAATTCTGGTCCAAGACCAAATTAACTATCAAAACCATCGGTTATTTACTAAACCAGACCAGCTCTAAATTATTTGGTCAAACCAAATCAAACTTAGACCAGCCTTCGGTTTAGGTTAAAATTCAATTTTATGAGCAAACCGCGATTTGGGTTAACCGCTTGAACCACCAATTAAATTGGATCGGTTCAGTTAAATCCAAAACCGGGAAGAAACACCTAGTGTTTTAGCCAATTTGATTTAACTTGCGGTTTTAGGCTTTAAACACACAATCAACCGCCAATTAAATGGACCGGTTTAATCGGTGTGGTTTTGGGCAACGAACCGCGAAGCTCGGTTTAACCGATTGACTATTCGCGGGACGTGAAATTTTAACGGGCCAAACAATCGGATCCAAGATCCAACTCGGCCCATTAACGCAAACGATGGCCCATTAACGAAATTGACCTAGCGTGTGCTCACGATCGCTAACGATCGATCATGGCACGGCCACACACTCATCACGTGATCCATGCTCACCTCACGATCGTATGATCGATCTCGGCCATGCTGATCACGACATGCGCATGTTCTGATCCTTTGCCTCACGATCATCGCGATCGATCTCGGCTTAGGGATCATGCGCGATCGTTATCGGCTCATCAGGGTTTAATAATTGAATAATCTCATTCAATTATTAATAACATTAAGTAATCGACTTTGACTTATGAATGAAACTCTTGTTTCATTAATAATCAAACAAAAACGATTCATCTCTTGTTTAATTACTTTCGATCATCACATGTCACTAAAGGACAAAACGATTTGACTTTTCCATTATCACTTAAAGACAATGACTTTGCTGAACTATATAAATAATCGCATAATGATCCAAGCACTACGAAGATTACATTCCATTCTCAATCTTAGTGTTTATATCACATCAAGACAAAGTCAAAAGCGATATATACCAATCGATTAAAAACGTATGAACAAAAGCGATTCACTTATCAATTCAACAATCGAATCATCGTATAATAATTAAATTACCTCATGACAACAAGCGATCGATCGCTAACCAATTAAAAAATCACTATGATCCAAATTACAAGAATCTAATGAACCTGGCTCTGATACCACTGAAGGATTATGAGTGTTTTCATGGTTTAATTCTCAATTACAACCTAACACAAATCCTTAAACAGATCTAGGTTCTTGCAAAACGAATCATAAAACCAACCTGATCTTTACCTTTTGCAGCGGATTGATTGGTGGTAATGACAAGATCAGATTAGAGCTGATGAGAATCGGCTCCTCCTCAAGTATCCACACTCTTACAAGCAAGGGACGGCTGCTAGACCAAAGAGATGGATGAATCAGAGAGATAGAGTTTAGAAAGAGAGAGAGGGCGCGGCCAAGGAAGAAAATCGCAGGAAGCTGAGCTTCCCTAGGGTTTTTCTGATTCTCTTATATCTCATTAATGGGCCCAAGTCATTAGACTAATGGCTCATTAATCTTTTGGGCCCAAAACACAAATCAGACAAAAAGCCTGTATTTTGTCTGGCCCAAAACTCTGATCCAATACAGTAAATGCCATTGCATCTTATCGTATTATTTCCATTTAACTTTCCCGTTAGCTATGGTGTGTGACCCTTCGGGATCATACAATACTGGTAATAAGTCCTAAACTTATAGATCATGAGCGGACTCTAGCAAGCCATCATGATCACCCAGTATTTATGACTTATGTCTGATCTCGACACTTATCATACTTTCTAGAGATAGTACGGTAGATTTCAGGACATTCCCAACAGAGTTATCCAAGCATGATAAGAGGCTGCCTTAAGCAGCCATAACCGTGGCTCTTTAAGGTCTACATTGTATATGAACTCTAATATACATTGAGGACAAAGAGTAGAACCGGTTACAAGAAGAAGGAGAAAGAGATAAGAGTTTGTTTGTAACAAATGAGTTCTGAATTGTTTTGTGACTTAGCAAACATTAAAATGTCGTGTGAGGCCTTTATATAGGCTTACAATTAGGTTAAACTCAGAATAAACAAAGATAAACCAAGATTAGATCTCAGCCATTGATTCATAGGAGGGAAAACCGAGTTTGAATGGATGGTTGGATCTTCTCCTCTTCATTTCGGTTCTATTATGTTCAGACCTTGAAAGTGACTTGTCCTCACTCTTATTCACATGTTGCAGGTCTGGAGAGAGAGAGAACACACTCCCAAATGGTGAGAGTGACATGTCTTTGCTTCTGCTCAGACCTTAACTCCCCATGTGACTCCTTCTTGATCACACTCTTGCACATTCCGAACTTGATCAATGTAGGACTTGATTCTGCCCCTCTTTTGCACATTGATTCCAACATCTTCTCATTAGTATTTGGCCCTGATTTTGCACAGCCTTGCTTGTGCCCCAACTTTGCACATTTCCATATCTTGATTGCTGCCTTTGTTGCTCACTTAAGCATTGCTTTGCTTGCTTGTGATCAATACCAAGGCTTCTTCATGGAATGAAGCTCGGCTTCTTCAGCCTCTCCTATTCCATTTCATCTTCCTCTCTAATACTCCCCCGCAAGCTTGGTCGTCGGGACTCCAAAAGGACCAAAGGGAGAAAAGGACCAAAGGCCAAGCTTGGAGCTGTGGAACTAACTCATTAAAAACCTCCTTAAGGAAAACCTCTTTGGGATAAAACCTTAAGGAGGACAAAAAGAGTATAACAAACATACTCAAGATGTAACTTGACCTTGGCATATGAACATCTTGAACCACAACTACTCCTTTCCATAATTCTTTCATTCCTTAGCATTCCTTGACTTGACTTCTCTTGATATGAACTTCTTGATCTTGGTGTGTCTCTTGAAATTTGGAATTCATAGGGCTCCAGCCTTTAACCCCAACTTCCATCATCCTTCTCTTCTTGGAAGAACTTCAAGTCGGTCTCATCTTCCTTTTGGATAGACTTCAAGGCTTATTAATGCTCCTTAAAGGAAACTTGTTAAAGTATATGCAATGGCATGTAGGAACATTAGCGATGAATGAAACCTTTAAGTTTGAAACGTTTTAGAGAATAGATTGTAAAACGTTTTATCTTTGAGACACATGATCACAACAAGATATATATGAAAGATTCAAGTTTGAAAACGTTTTGAGAATGAGTTTTAAAACGTTTTGGACTCTAAGATGTAATATAATCATAATCAAGAGAATCACAAGAGTTTGAACTTCAATAGGTTGCAAAACGTTTTGAGAATTGATTGAAAACGTTTTCAACACTTCAAACACAATCAAACACAATCAAGTCTTTAGACAATATAAATGGTAATGAAATGAGAGTGTTTTAAAAGTAGACTGATCATAGTCCTTTGAGTTGCGGTTTGGATTTGAACTTGAACTCCCCCGCACTCTTGACTTGCTCATGACTTTACACCATGACTTCACAACTTGTGCAATCTGTTTTTGCACAACCAATCTTCAAACACCACTTGAGGAACAAAGCAAGACCTCCCCTTCTTGAATGAACCAGCTTATGAGCCGCCATTACTCCTTGGGAAGATCCTTCAACAATAAGCACATCCACCAGCTGACTTCTAACTTGATGAATGCTCCAACATATGAGGATTTTGGGGATCCACAACCGTAAATGAGGATTTCAGTTAATCCACAACTATCCATGAGGATTTCAGCTAATCCACAACTACATGAGGATTTAGGCTAATCCACAACTAAATGAGGATTTCAGCTAATCCACAACTACATGAGGATTTCAGCTCACCCAGAACTACATGAGGATTTAGGCTAATCCACAACCAAACTTGAGCTCACTGATTTTGTTGGAGACTTCTTCAGCTCCGCAACCACACTGCTCCTTTAACTTCAGTATGAACCGTCTTTAGACTGATCCATAGTGCTCAAACACTCGCCATTCCTCCTAATAACACCTAAACACAAAACAATACCCAAGCAACACAAGTTTGATCAGGACTAATGAGCTTGAATTAAGTTTCTGTGCAAGAATAAGATAGTTCTTTAGGAGTGAAATTTAGAGTAATATTCAAATAACCAGAAGTATAATGAAGAATGCAAGTATGGATGTCACACAACTCAGATTAAGAGTGTGTGCATCAGAGAATGAGAGTATGTGATTTTGGAATACAAAACTCAGATTAAGAGCATGTAAACCAAAATCAGAGTATAAAAGGATGGGAGAATGGGAGAATGAACCTGAAACACAGAAAATAAAAGTTTTAGAGAATATGTTTCTAGTTCAGGGACTAAGATAACTTAGTATAACTCATAAACAAACACATGTTTAAGGTTCAGGGACTGAGTTTCTTGCTCAGTTTAACTCATAAACATTTCAATAGTTCAGGGATTGAGTTTGCTCAGTTTGAAACAAGTGGAAGCAACATGAACCAGAGAAGCAACATGAACCAGAGAAGCAACAAAGAAAGACACAAACATATGCTCTTGTTCTTCTCTGATTTCTTAACAACAACTTGTTAACTCTCCAACTAGAAAGAGCAACAAGACTTTAGAAACAGGAACCAAGTACAAACAGGAGCTTGGTCCATAGAAACATTGCGGAAGTAAAAGATTAAACAAGACAGAGTTTTGCTCTCTATCTTAAAACGATTTGCAGCCAAGAACTTTGCTGCTCTGATACCATGTTAGAATTTCAGAAGAATCCATAAGGAAGCTCTGATCATCTAGTAGTTTGGTTCATGAGACATCCATAAGAAGCTCTGAACCATAACTCATAACAAGAACACAAACACATTAAAGAAGAAGAAGAGGGAAACCGGTTCTGCTCAAAGAAGACAACTAGTTTGTGCTTAAGAAAGCCATTAATCTAGTTGTATAAAGGAGTCCTTAGCTATATGAAAACACTTCCAAGAGCTTAACATCTCACCAAGGAGAGTCTATATTGAGATGAACACCTACTGATCAGAGATGGATAGCTTAAAGACTATATTTCCACATGGAAGATAGGAGCTCTTGGAGTAACCAAACTAGAAGAAGTAACTAGAAGAGAAGCATCTGTGAATAGTACCTGCGGATGAACAGTAAAAACAATTTAGTTACTTTAAGATATTTTGGACTAGCTTCTCTTGTAAGTTAAAATATGTGGACAATTATTAGTCACATGTTTTAGGATAAGTCTAACAGCTCTTTCTCTATATTGTACATTCAGATTTTGAATTCAAAGTAATGGAGACTTATTCTCTTCTCCAATTCTCTCTCTAATCTCTCTCTTATTCTTATTCTCTCAAGCTCTCTCTAATCTTCTGATCTTATGATTCTTTTTTTAAATCTCATATTCTCTGGTTTATACTCTTAAATTCTAACATGGTATCAGAGCTGAAAGATCTTGTACCTAATCTACACTTCCGCAAACTCTCATTCCCTGGTTCTTGTTCATTTCTCAAATCTGTTCCAAAACTCTGTTCTTGGTCTGTTCTGTTCTATTCTTCTTCAAATCTTTTTAAAAATCGTTTTCCTCTTGAAAAATCCCTCCTTTCAGACATGGAGAACTCAAGAGTGTTGATACCAGTTACCCTAAAGGGTACTAACTACTTGGTGTGGGCAAGAATGGCTAAATCAGCCCTTGGAAGCCGTGGGTTGTGGAAGTACGTTCTGAGCAGTGAAGCTCCACCCCAGCAGGCGCAAAATGAAGGCATGGAGATGGTTCCTGCAGATGAAGAAGCCTGGACTCAAGGAGACCAGAATGTGTTGTCTATTCTCCAAAGCTCTCTTGAACTCTCACTCTTGGAAGCTTATTCCTACTGTGCAACTTCCAAGGAGCTTTGGGACACTCTCTACAAGGTCTATGGAAATCAGTCTAACCTGAGTAGAGTGTTTGAAGTGAAGCTAGCTATCAACAATATCCAACAGGAAGATATGGAGTTCAAAACTCACATTGGGAAGTTTAGGTCCTTATGAGCAGAGTTGGAGATGCTAAGACCAGCTAGTGTTGACCCGGTGGTCCTCAATGAAAGAAGAGAGCAGGATAAGGTCTTTGCACTCCTACTGACCTTGAATCCCTCCTACAACAGCTTAATCAAGCATATCCTAAGAGCAGACATACTTCCCAACTTGGATGATGTGTGTGCACAAATTCAGAAGGAGCAAGGTTCATTTGGTTTGTTTGGAGGCAAAGGGGAGCTTGTAACAGCAAATAAAGGTGTGTATAAGCAGGAAGAGAGAAGCGCCCCTATTTGTAACCATTGCAAGAGAAGGGGACACTTCAAGGACAAGTGCTGGCTGATACATCCTCATCTCAGACCCAACCACATCAAGTTCAAGGAGAAAAGAGCTCATTTCTCCTATGGAGCGGCTGAACCAGGCTTTACTTCGACACGGTTAGGAGAAGAAGGTAGAGCTATGGCTATGTCCGCTTCTGCTCCTGTTGTGGCGGTTCAGAATGATGTGGTGATAAGATCAGACCTTGAAGCTCTCATCAAAGCCATCAAAGAAAATTCTGGTAAAGTTGTTGGTAAATCTCATAATGCATTCATTCATCCTATGCCATTGATTGTTGATTCTGGTGCATCACATCACATGATTAGTGATTCAAATTTGATTAAAGATGTGAAACCGGCCTTAGGTAATGTGGTGATTGCAAATGGAGAAAGAATACCTATTAAGGGTGTAGGAAATGTTAGGTTGCTTGATTGAGAATCAAAAGCCTTTTACATGCCTAGCTTTACATCTAACTTGCTGTCTGTGAAAAGAGTTGCTACTGATCTTAATTGCAATGTTATCTTCAGTCCTAATGATGTGGTTTTTTTAGGATATTGATACTAGTAAGTTGCTTGGGAAAGGTGTGACAAAGGATGAGTTATACATGCTTGAAGACACCAACCTTTCATCTGAATTATCTGCTTTTGTTTTTAGTTCTGCCTTAATTAATGATTCTGTTTGGCATGCTAGACTTGGTCACCCCCATTCTCGTGCCTTGGGGCTTATGTTACCTTCTGTTTTTTAAGAATGATGATTGTGAAGCTTGTATCCATGGAAAACATTGCAAGTCTGTCTTTTCTATCTCTAAAACTGTTTATGCAAACTGCTTTGATCTTGTTCACTCTGATGTTTGGACTGCTCCATGTGTTTCTAGAGAAAACCATAAGTATTTTGTGTCATTGATTGATGAAAAATCCAAATATACTTGGTTGACATTGATTCAAACTAAAGATAGGGTGTTAGAAGCTTTCACAAACTTTCAGAACTGTGTATCTAACAATTTCAATGCCAAGATTAAAATTCTTAGATCATAAAATGGTGGGGAATACACAAGCATTGCATTCAAGCAAAATCTAGCTAAACATGGGATCATCCATCAAACAAGCTGCCCATACACACCACAACAGAATGGTGTTGCTGAAAGGAAGAATAGGCACTTGATGGAGGTGGCCAGATCAATGATGTTCCATACAAACGTTCCAAAACGTTTTTGGAGTGATGTTGTAATGTCTGTTTGCTACTTGATCAATAGAACTCCCACTAAAATTCTTCAAGATACATCACCATATCAGGTATTGAACAAAACCACACATTCAATTCACCACTTACGTGTGTTTGGTTGTTTGTGCTTTGTTTTAATACCAGGAGAACAAAGAGATAAGCTTGATGCAAAGAGTGTCAAGGAAATGTTCATTGGCTACTCTACTAATCAGAAAGGGTACAAGTGTTATGTTCCTGAAACCAGAAGAGTGATGGTCTCTAGAGATGTCAAATTTGTGGTGTCAAAGGGCTATTATGGTGAGAAGAGTTGGGACAACCTAAAGGATCTTCCTATTAACCCATCTGACCAAGCCAACAACTTGAGGATCATCTTAGAGAACCTTGGGATCAGTCAACCAAAGCCAAAGGAGGATGCACAAAAGACTAAACCGGTTGCTCATGAGGCTCCAAGCACTGATGATGTTCACCACCTTGATCATGAGGGGGACAATGGAGAATCACTATCTGATCAACAAGAGGATTCTGCCATTCATGATCAAGGAGGAGAAGAAGATCAAGAAGCACATCAAATGAAGTCTGAACAGTCTGAAATGGAGAATGAACAAGGTGAAATGGATACTGATCAGAATGTGCAAGTCTTAAGGAGTGTTGGTACTGGATTTCCCTATAGGAAATCCGGCCCATTAACAGACAAGACAGAGGCCCATAATTACGAGCCCATTCAAAAATCAAAGACAGGCAAAAGAGCCGACTCCTTCGATGGGCCCAAGCGAAATAAACGCCCTGGCAAGGCCCAGACGATGCCGAAGCCGGAGACAATCGAGCTCGAGCTCGGCAGAAGATGACGTGGAGATAGAGAAACTCGGTCTTCGCCAGTTCAACTGATCCGCATAAATCTCGGAGATCGTTACGATGACGAGGCCGAAATATCGGGACGAAGAGATCAGAGTCGAGACTATTTAAGAAGAGAAGTGGCGACCCATTAAAGATATTCCAACCTAGGCTAAGAACACTTCGATTAGATAGCTCGATTTTATACTTTGTACTCTCTTCTCGACTGTGTTTGTTCTATCTCGACGATCAATCTCAATAAAGTCTTTGATTCATAGGAAACTATACCATTTCTATATCCTAAAGTCCAAATCCACGAATACAAATTCTTAGTGTGAATCCCGGATCTCACATTTGGCACCGACTGTGGGGACATTCTATAGCCTTTCCTATCTTAAGAATCAGATCCTAGATCCGATAGATCGAGATGAATCCCGACCAAACTGGATCTCCCAGCGCCACACCACCAGTTGACCGCCCTCAAACGGTCGACAACGTTCCTCAGAACACTACCGGGGTAAGAAACATGGGTCAGACCGACGACGTGTTGACGAGCTCTGCCTCAGTCTCCACGACCTCGGCACCAGCCGGCTCCATTGCTCAAACAATCGCGACGAGCCAGACTCCGACAAATGTTTTGTCAGGAACTAATGATCCGAGCAGAAACTGGGTGTGGATGAGAAATGACTCAATACCCACCCCAGGAGGGGGATCTGGGGTAACCAGACCCAATTCGCCACTACCTTCTGCTCCACAGAGACAAGGGCCAAGCATTCTTACCGAGATCCGTTCGATGTTAAGCCTGTTGGTAGATCGAACGAGAAACAACGAGGCAAGCGCAAGGGCCCAAGAGATCGCGAACCGTTCTCTGGCAGCGCAGCTCGAGGAACAAGAGCGGCGCCTGAACGCCCGTCTTGAAGAGCTCGCCAGTCAAAGCCAAGGGGGCAGACCAACGCGAACTCCCATAAGTCCTCCACCGTGTACCCGCTTGGACTTCTCCCAGGTAGTAACTCCTCCGGGAACGTCGGGAAATTTCGGTAATACGTCAAATAGCGGCTTCCGCCCTACAATGACCCATATCGCGATACCGACCCCATTTGGTTCGAGTTCAATGGTCACAGATCCAACCGGATCAAGAAACCTACCATTACCTGGGCCACCACCTTTCCCGAGTAACTCTAACATCCGACCGAGGCCCTAGGAGGTTCTGCCTTCGCCTCGAGCTCGGGACTCCTTAACGGATCAAACTCAGTTCAGTTCCGAACGCCTCAGGTCGATCAGACGAGGTCGATCCCAATGATCGATCTCCTTTACCCTATTTTTCCGGAACAGACGTCAGGTCAGGCACAAGTCCAGTTTGCACCCGCAGAGGGCGATGAACACGATATGCTTAGACAATACATTGAGCAGGCTAAAGCCCAGTTCAACAGTCTGAGCTCGAAAGTTCATATGGCGACGAGCGCGGATCCTGACATCGATCGAGTGATCGAAGAAACACAACAAACGCCGTTCACAGATCGGATTGCGTTTGCAAGGATCCGAGAGATCAAGAAAACTAAGTTTCCAGAATTCTCTGGGAAATCAGACCCGAAAGCCCACATCAGAGCATTCCGACTAGCGATGGCAAGGGTGTACCTTACCGATGATGAGAGGGAGCCAGCCTTCTGCAGGCTCTTCGCAGAAAACCTATCAGGCTCTGCCCTAGAACGGTTTGCCGGACTGGAAGAAAGGTCCATTGACAACTTCACCCAGTTGATGACGGCTTTCCTCAAGCAATACTCCGTTTTCATCGAGGAAAAGACTACCGAGGCAGCCCTATTTGGCGTCTCTCAAAAACCCGACGAAACACTTCGCTCGTACATCGACCGATTTAAGGAAATAAAATCCAAAATCGCGAACCCACGAGACGAGGTAGCTATAGAAACGTTAAGACGGGGACTATGGTTCTCAACCAGATTCCGCGAGGAAATAACAGTCCGCGAACCTCAAACGCTCGATGATGCCCTCCATCGCGCATCGGCCTTTGCTCGCCTCGAGGACGAAACCACGGCCTCAGGGAAAAACACCGGAAATAAAGGAACCCGTCGGGCTCACAGAATTCGAACTCGAAAAAGGATTCCCGTAAATCAGGGAACGTCAACGCGGTCGAGAGCCCAAAGAGCTCGAAGAAATTCAAGTTCGACAAGGAAAAATTCTGTGATTTCCACAATAAAAAGGACACTCGACCGAGGATTGCTATACTCGAGCTAAAGCAGAGGCTCAGAAACAAGAGTCCGAAAGCAAAAAAGACTCCGAAGTCGAGGAGGAAACTCTGTCCGACAAAAAGGAAAACAAACAGACCAAGGAGTCGAACTCCAAAAAGCACTCTCAAAACAAACAGGAACGGTCAAAAGAGCCGGAATCTCCCGAAACACTCCCTCAAGGGTCGCGGAAGCGAGTCGAGTTCATCCTCGGCGAGCTTAACCTGAGCGGCACTCCGGGAGGTTCGGCGCTATCCCCGCCTCCGGCTCCTGCCAAAAGTTTATGCTCAAGGATCAATCTCCCTCGTCTCTGCGGGGGGGGGGGGGGGGGGGGTGTACGGGCTATACCCCCTAAACGAATCGACTTTATCTTCGGTGGCTCCAAGCTTTGCCGCGACTCGGTCAATTCGATCAAAGCTCTTCAAAGAAGAGTCGAGACCGACAGAGGGGGGAAAACCCCAATGTTGGGTCCAGACCACGAAATCATTTTCTACGAGAGCGAGACAAGTAATCTCGACAAACCAAACGACGACGCCCTCCTCGTTTGTCTAGTGGTGGGAGATGTCGAACTCTCAAGGATAATGATTGACACAGGAAGTTCGGTAGATGTCCTCTTTTACGACGCGTTCAAAAAGATGGACTTCAACGACTCCGAGATTGTGGAAGAAAAGACACCTCTAGTAGGTTTCGCTGGCGAGACGACATACTCGATGGGCTCTGTCTTCGCCCCAGTAATTGCTGGAGGAGTTCGGAGAATGACGGAGTTCGTCATAGTAGATCGGCCAGCTCCCTATAACGCAATCCTAGGTCGACCATGGATATACGACATGAAAGCGGTACCATCGACCTACCACCAATGCGTAAAGTTCCCGACTCCCAAAGGGATCAAAACCATTTACGGAAGTCAAAATATTTCCCGTCATTGCTACATGAACGGATACAAGCAGATCGAGAAATCCCCTGCGTAGCAATTACAGAAAGAGGAGGAGCTCGCCACCATGCAGACCAAAAGGTCGAACGAACCCAGTCAAATAGGACCCCCAAAGGACCTCACGACTCAGGTCTGCATAGACGAGGCTCATCCCGAAAGACTCGTTGGCATCAGAATCGACCTATCAGAGCCGGCTAAAAACGAACTGGTCTCTTTTCTCAAAAAGAACGTCGACTCCTTCGCCTGGTCTTCAGCAGACATGAAAGGGATCAATATCGACGTAACCAGCCACGAGCTGAATGTCTACCCAACCTACAAACCGGTAAGACAAAAGCGTCGAAAACTAGGTCCTGAGCGGGCCAAAGCCGTCAATGACGAGGTCGATCGGTTATTAAAAATCGGATCGATCAGAGAGGTCAAGTACCCCGACTGGCTCGCGAACCCCGTGGTGGTTAAGAAAAAGAACGGAAAGTGGAGGGTCTGTGTAGACTTCACGGATCTCAACAAAGCATGTCCAAAGGACAGCTTCCCACTCCCGCACATCGACCGACTGGTCGAGGCCACCGCTGGACATCAGCTGCTATCCTTTATGGACGCGTTATCAGGGTACAATCAAATATTGATGAACCCTGAAGACCAAGAAAAGACTTCGTTCATAACGGATCGAGGCACGTACTGCTACAAAGTCATGCCCTTCAGACTGAAAAACGCAGGAGCAACTTACCAACGCCTCGTCAACAAGATGTTTTCAGGACTCCTAGGCAAAACCATGGAAGTCTACATCGATGATATGCTGGTAAAATCTTCCAGGAGAGTTCCTCGGTTACTTGGTGACCGAAAGAGGGATCGAAGCGAACCCCAAACAGATCGCAACGTTCATAGAGATGAAATCTCCCAGAACAACGCGAGAAGTCCAGCGCCTAACCGGCAAAATAGCTGCTCTGAATCGCTTCATCTCAAGGTCGACTGATAAATGTCTACCCTTCTATCACTTGCTCAAAGCAAACAAAAAGTTCCTTTGGGACGAAAAGTGCGAAGAGGCATTCACTCAGCTCAAAGCTTACTTAAGCGAACCACCCATTCTGGCGAAACCAGTAGAAGGAGAACCCCTTTACCTCTACCTAGCTGTCTCGACGGCAGCAGTAAGTGGAGTCCTGGTTCGCGAGGAACAAAACGAACAACGGCCGGTGTATTACATCAGTAAGACCTTGATCGATGCTGAAACCAGATACCCCGCCATGGAAAAACTCGCCTTAGCGCTAGTAACATCGGCTTGGAAACTCCGACCGTATTTTCAATCGCACTCGATCATAGTGATGACCTCTCAGCAACTGAGAACCATCCTTCACAGTCCAAGCCAATCAGGTCGATTGGTCAAATGGGCTATCGAACTTAGCGAGTACGACATTGAATACAAAGCTCGAACATGCCTAAAAGCACAAGTACTGGAAGATTTCATAATCGAACTCCCTCCGACTATAGAACTCGACCCGACTTCGGCCCAAAGATGGAAACTCTACGTCAATGGAGCTTCCTCAAGACAAGGGTCCGGAGTCGGAGTGAAATTAGTCTCCCCAACGGGTGAAGTACTAGAACAATCGTTTAGATTGGGCTTCGCCGCAACGAATAACGAGGCAGAATATGAAGCGTTAATAGCCGGGCTCAGACTCGCGATAACCATAGGAGCCTGGGAAGTAAACGCCTTCAGCGATTCCCAACTAGTCACGAGCCAATATCATGGCGACTACGAGGCCAAAGACGAACGAATGGAAGCATACCTACGGGTAGTCCATACATTGGCCGAACAGATCGAATTCTTCGATCTAACACGAATCCCACGAGGTGAAAACACCGCAGCCGATGCGCTAGCCGCATTGGCATCGACATCAGATCCTAACCTCAAAAGGATCATACCAGTCGAAGGGATAGAAAAACCAAGCATCGACATAGCTCTCAAAGCTCTGTCCTTGAAAGAGGACGGGCCCGCTGTGAAGGACGATGTCAAACACAAAGAGTGTCCCGGAGACACTAGTAGTGACATCATCGAGATTGATGATGATCTCGATCCTAGAAACACCGTATACGTCGCGAATGTCCCCGACGGACCAATTCAAACCGCATCAACTAGTCAGGGACCTGAGCCTAACAACGACGAAGATTGGAGAACTCCGATCATTCGATACATCACAAACGGCGAAGTTCCCGACGACAAATGGGAGGCGCGGAAACTTAAAACACAGAGTGCGAGGTACTGTGTCACACAAGGAGAGCTCTTTAAAAGGAGCCTCTCCGGACCTTACCTTAAATGCCTTGACAAAAAGCAAGCCCTAGCCGTGATTACACAAACACATGACGGATCCTGCGGAAGCCATTCCGGAGGACGAGCATTGGCCGTGCGAATCAAAAGGCAAGGCTACTATTGGCCGACAATGGCCACCGCATGCGAATCTTTCTCCAACAAGTGCGATAAATGCCAAAAGCATTCCCCAATTATCCACCAAGCGTCGGAGAAACTTTCCTCTATCTCATCACCATACCCATTCATGCGGTGGGGAATGGACATCGTGGGACCGCTGGTCGCATCTGGCAAAAAGAAAGCCACACACCTGTTGGTGATGACGGACTACTTCACCAAGTGGATTGAAGCAGAGTCATACCAGAAAATTAAGGACGTTCACGTTAAGGAGTTCGTCTGGCGAAACATCGTTTGCCGACATGAACTACCCCACGAGATCGTCACCGATAACGGATCTCAGTTCATATCAAACACGTTCAAAGAGTTCTGCAGAACTTGGAACATAAAGCTGACTTACTCAACGCCACGCTACCCCCAAGGGAACGGGCTAGCAGAAGCAGCTAACAAAGCGATTATGAACGGTCTCAAGAAAAGGCTAAACGAGTGCAAAACAACCTGGAGTGACGAAATCCCAGCCGTACTCTGGGCCTACCGGACTACCCCCCGCAAATCCACTGGCGAGACTCCCTTCTCGTTGGCTTACGGGATCGAGGCGGTAGTACCAGCTGAAATTCTCGTGTCAAGCATTCGCAAGGAAGAATGCCCACGACAAGAGGAACTCAATAAAAAGATGATAACTGACGAGCTCGACCTCGTCGACGAAAGAAGGAACCTCGCATTACCTCGACTCCAGAATTACCAACAAGCCGCAGCTCGCTACTATGATTCCCGAATCAAAACTCGAAGGTTTCAAGTTGGAGAGCTCGTCTTGCGGAAAGTGTTCGACCATAAAAAGGAAGAACACACTGGAAAATTAGGAGCGAAGTGGGAAGGTCCTTACCAGGTCACCGACGTCGTAAAGGACGGGGTCTACCGACTCAAGTCGGTAGAAACCCAGAAGCCCGAACTACGACCTTGGAACATCATCAACCGCAAAAAGTATTTCCACTAGGAGTACATCAACATAATCGAACTACGAAATGGCTTGATCCCCTTAAAAAGGGTACGTAGGCAGCTCGATTTCGAGCGCAGCCGCCCCCCAAAAACAAAGCTCACACCGAGCTCAACAGCTTCTAACGAAGTTACACCGACTTATCTTTGTGAAATCAAAATAAGTCCCTTAATCCAATGCTTCTTTCTGTCGTAAAAGTTAGAATCATTGCGAAATACCTTGTCATAACATTCCCAAAACGAAAGATATGAAATTATCTCTTCCGAAACGAAAGATATGAAATTATCTCTTCTAAATCAAAGCGATATGAAGGTATCCCTTCAGAGCGACCTAAAACGGCCTCTCCAAAAGCTAAAGGGATATGAAATTATCTCTCCTAAAATAAAGCGATATGAAAGTATCCCTTCCGAGCGACCTGAAATGGCCTCTCCCAAAGTCAAAAGATATAAAATTCTCCCGACCTTATACAGCTCGAAAGAACTAGAGGGCCACCCTCTCCCGTTAAACGAAAACGTCGAAGTCGAGGCAACCGACCACACGAAAAGACCTCCGCGCACAACCTTTGTAAGTTTACCCCGGTTTATCTTTCCCGTTAAATATTACACTCGTACTGCACATTACGAAAGAACCCTAACTCAAGTACGAACGACCGAGTCGTTAAGGTACTAAAACAGTAAAGTCTATGCTAAGGCATGTAAGACTCAAAAAGAAATTCATTAAAAGGAGGACACAGTGTCCTCGAGTCCCGACACCAAAACAAAGCCCCTCGGGCAAACAAATGTTTTTTCTAAAAAAAAGACATATCAAAAAGCCCCTTGGGGCAGCATTAGAACAATCAAAATTGCCGCGAGCGCGAAGAAGCCTCATCTCCACCCCCGCCTGATCGCCGGTAGATGCAGTCGGGAGACTCGATCCAAATTGATCAGGGCGGGGAGCAACCGGTGGCGGAGCATGAGCCAAAATGACCGAGTCACTCGACACGGCCGGCAAGTTCAACTTGCCAACACTAAAATCAGAGACTGCTGCGGCGCTCATCTCTTCCATGGCCTCCCTCTTCTGGTCGGCCAACCTCAGAACTTCCCGAGTCAGGTCAAGCTCGCCGGAAGCAAACTCCGCGATGAGTTCGATATTGGCCAGGGTTTCTTGGAGGCGAATCTCAACGTTGGTTTCAAGCTTCCGCTTCTCGCTCTTCTCCTTGACCCCTTTGAGGATCTCCAAGTATTCCCCACTCATCTTCTTCCTCGCCTCGTGAGACGCGACCTTTATGTCAAAGTCCCTCCCCGTGAGAACTCTCTCCAGGTCGGTTCGATCTTGGGCAGCTCGACTCGTTTCTTCGGCAGCCAACGCCCGACCTTCGGCCGCCCGGAGCCTCTGAGAAAGGTCCTCCTCACGATTCTCGAGAGCCAATAGCCGGGCTTCTATCCCCTCGTACCTAGCCAGTTTCCTTTCAAGCTCCTCCTCTCGAGCAAAGGAATCTTGCAGCTCTGCGGTCAAAATACGAGCGACCTCCTAGCGGCCTCGAGCTCATCTACCCGCGATCTCTCACGAAGCTCGCGTTCGGACTGGGCCATAAGTCCGTTCACAGTCTCCAGAAACTACATAAACACACGAATCTCAAAAATCTTTCTGACAAAAGAAAGACAAAGACAAGAACTACGGTCGATACCTTTCCAGTAGCTTCAGCCATCTTGGCATACAAATCGCCAAAGGCCGTGTCCCCGGCAACTGGAAGCCGAGCCCCTGCGGGTCCGACACACCTTGACGAACGGGCCGCGCCACCGGGCGTCCCGACACTCTCGCTCGAACTGCTCGAGCTCGCCTCCGTATCGATTCTTCGACACTTTGGCACGGGGGAAGGGTCCCCACCCACACTCTGATCATTCGGACGAGGGCCGCGTAAAGCCGGCTCCCTGGGCGGGACCGAGTCCACCCTCCGAACAACCGGAGAAAAGAGGATCCCCCCTGTCTCTGCGGCCGCATCACGGGCCCCGGAGCTCGGGGGGATAACCGTGGAAGGGAGAGGAGAATCACACATGGCAAAAAAGAGCGCATTGCTCAGACTCCCGTCCTCCACCCTTTTTGCCAGATCTATGGGGTCCTTTCCGTTTCGGCGACTTCTCGATCTACGAGATAACTTCTCGTGAGATGGAGTGCTAGCATCCGAACCCACACCCGAAGAAGGATGACCTGTAGAATAAAAAAAAAAGGGGAGAGGAGTTTTTAGACTTTTCCCAAATAATGACGAGCAAAACATTGCGAACAGGAGACTCACCCTCTCTTGCCCGCTCGAATATACGAAGCGTAGGTCGCACAGTTCGACTCGGAGAGGTCCGAGGAGGTACAGGAGGAAAGGGCTGCTCCCGAAAGACCCGGGATCGACCCTGCAGAACCCCTCTTGGATCGACCCTCAGGGCAGCTTGTACGCGCTCGACCGTGAAACTGTCCCAGTTAACGGAACCTCTCCTCAGACGGGTTATTAGGGCCTCCGTGACAGGGTTAAGGTCGAGCGATTCAGGGAACTCTGTAGTACGGAACAAAACCGGTCAGGAATCGAACTGATGCAAAAAAAATAATAATAAAAATAGCGGTAAAAAGGATAGACAAAAGTCCTACCGAAATCGGAAGCCCACCGCGAGGGAACGACCGAGCAGTCGAACTCCCCAACCGAGTGGTGGGTCATCCTAAAGAAAAAATATTGGTCCCTCCATCCTTCCCTCGGCGGGAGACCGTCCAGGATCCTCCCAAACCAGGGGGAAAGACGATACGACCCCGGAAAGCGGGAATCTTGCTTCACCGAGCAAACCCGCATTAACTCCTCGGGACCGAACTCAATCCCTTCCTCCGCAGCCCTGACTCCGAGCCCGATAACGTATCGAACGAAGTTCGGCGTCATCTGATAGAAAGCCATCTGGAGTTGGGCCAGCACCAAGAAGACGAGGCGGGGAATGGGAAAAAAGAGCCCACATTTTTCGAAATACGTGTAGGAGGCGCAGCAGTAACCCTCAACGACCGTTTCGGGGGATACCGCCGAAGAAGGGATGACGATCTCAACTTTCGTTGGAATCCGGTAAAGCGCCCTCAATTGCTGGATACGGTCCACGGTTAACGAAGACGGCGGGTGCGGTCCGAACGATCCCGCCGCCGCACTCGTACTCGCTCACGCAGGATCCCTAAAAGCCATGAAAGAAAACAGAAAGTTCTTGAAAAGAAACTTTTTCTCTGACGACAAAGGAAGTATGGAGAAAAAGTTCAAACAAGGAAAAGACAGAATAAAAGTACGGAAGCGAAGGATTTCCTTCAACAATACAAATGATTATTTATATCAAAGATTGTGTGCAGTATAGTCCGTACGACTCCCAACTCGCATTAATTACTGAGAAAATCGAGATGACTCGGACTCCTCGCTTCCCTCTCACCAGCCGTTGATCTAAGATCAACAGCTACAAATGCGCAGTAATTAGGTCACTTCACCAAAAAGAATGAGCCCGAGAAGACTCTTCGCGATCTTCGAATCTGAGCCGTTGACGATCGACCAGATCTACGGTGAAAGGCGAGATTCTCGAAACCTATACACGCAACGACTGCAGACGCGCTGATAAGCAGTTCAGCCCGTCTCACGCGCTCGCTCCGCACCATTGGATCGAAACAAGATCAACGGATGGGGCAAAAATAATCATTGGATTTGTCACATCCGAGGCACGCACCTCTTCCCGAGAATTTCCACCGCCCATCAACCTCGACTTCTCGAATTCAATGGACTGGGGGGCTATTGTTGGTACTGGATTTCCCTCTAGGAAATCCGGCCCATTAACAGACAAGACAGAGGCCCATAATTACGAGCCCATTCCAGAATCAAAGACAGACAAAAGTGCCGACTCCTTCGATGGGCCCAAGCGAAACAAACGCCCTGGCAAGGCCCATACGATGCCGAAGCCGGAGACAATTGAGCTCGAGCTCGGCAGAAGATGACGTGGAGATAGAGCAACTCGGTCTTCGCCAGTTCAACTGATCCGCATAAATCTCGGAGATCGTTACGATGACGAGGCCAAAATATCAGGACGAAGAGATCAGAGTCGAGACTATTTAAGAAGAGAAGTGGCGACCCATTAAAGATATTCCAACCTAGGCTAAGAACACTTCGATTAGATAGCTCAATTTTATTCTTTGTACTCTCTTCTCGACTGTGTTTGTTCTATCTCGACGATCAATCTCAATAAAGTCTTTGATTCATAGGAAACTATACCATTTCTATATCCTAAAGTCCAAATCCACGAATACAAATTCTTAGTGTGAATCCCGGATCTCACAAGGAGGAGCACAAGGGTTAAGAAGGACCCATCTGAATGGAGACACACAAGAGTTTACTACAACAGTCAGGCAGTTGCTCATCCAAACCAAGCTGTTTGCACACTTGCTCACTTCCCTACAGAACATCAAGTCTTCATTGGTGCTCTTGATGCTCAACAGGTTCCTAAAACCTATGAAGAAGCAAAGGAGCATAAGAAGTGGAGAGATGCAGTGGGAGATGAAATCAAAACAATATAGAATAACAACACTTGGTATGAGATAGACCTACCTAGAAAAAAAGGCAGTGAGCTCCAAATGGGTGTTCACTATCAAATACAAAAGCATTGGAGAGATAGAGCGGTACAAGGCCAGATTGGTTGAAAGAGGATCCACACAAACCTATGGAGAGGATTACCGTGATACATTTGCACCAGTGGCCAAGCGTGATATAGTGAGAGTCATTCTATCCTTAGCAACAAACTTGGAATGGGACTTATGGCGGAAAGGTGTTAAGAATGCCTTTCTCCAAGGAGAGCTAGAGGATGAAGTGTACATGACTCCACCACCTGATCTTGATGACATGGTTACACCAGGGAGAGTTTTGAGACTTAAGAAGGCTTTCTATGGGCTGAAGCAATATCCTAGAGCTTAATATCACAAACTGAGCACCACTCTCATGGAAAGAGGCTTCAAGAGATCAGAAGCTGACCATACACTCTTCACTCAATCAAACAAGGAAGGTATTGTAGTCATTCTCATTTATGTTGATGATACTATCATCTCAGGGAATGGCAAGGTGGGAATTCAAGCTAGTAAAGATTACTTAAAGTCTGTTTTTGATCTTAAAGATCTTGGGGAACTAAAATACTTCCTAGGGATAGAAGTGTGCCGCTCTAAGGAAGGCTTCTTCTTATCACAAAGGAAGTATACTCTTGATTTGTTGAGTGAAGCAGGTAAGCTAGAAGCAAAGGCAGCTAAGACACCTCTTGAAGATGGTTACAAAGTCATAAGAGAGGGGGAGATTGAAGATTAACCATTTGAGAATATCATTCTATTTAGAAGGATGGTTGGTAAGTTGATCTATCTCACCATTACATGGCCTGATTTGTGTTTTGCTGTGAATCAGATAAGTCTACATATGCAAGCTCCTAAGATGCATCATTGGAGCATGTTGGATAGCATCATAAGATACCTCAATGGAGCTCCTGGTCAAGGAATATGGATGGGATGCAATCAAAGCATAGAGATTGTAGGCTATTGTGATGCTGATTCGGCTGGTAACCGAGTGGATAGAAGATCTACTACGGGCTATTGCACTTTCATTGGAGGCAATCTGGTAACTTGGAAAACAAAGAAGCAGAAGATGGTTTCATGTTCAAGTGCTAAAGCAGAGTATAGGGCAATGAGGATTCTTACAAATGAGCTGACTTGGCTGAAGGCGGCCATCCACACAGCATCCAACTCTGTGTTTCATTAGAGGACCAAGCACATAGAAGTGGATTGTCATAAGGTGAGGCAGAAGGTGCAAGAACGAGTAATCTTGTCTTGCTACACAAGAAGTTCAGATCAGTTGGCCGACATATTCACCAAGGTTGCTAGCTTGAAGGTTTGTGAGTTCATTCATCCTAACCTTCACTATAAGAAATGTGGGTATTAATAGCGGCCGATAAACACTATATATCACCTTCGATAGCGTTTCCTTAAACGTTCTGACAGCGCCCGTCATTATAGGTCGGGTACTTAATATAGCGGTATGGACGTATGCTATAGTTAATTAATCGACGATAGCGTTCATCTCGTTGCAATTGTATATCTTTATAATAGCGTGTTATAATTGTTATTATAATCATTAATAATAGCATTTTGTTTTATAAAGATAGCAAATTATTTGTGTTCTCAATTATTTTTAGTTACCCGAAAATCAGTAAAAATAAATTACAAATTGAATTTTATTTTTTTAAATTTGAATATATTTCTGGAATAATTGTAATAATAATATTAAAAACAATTAATTCATAATAATTTCACTATAAAACATTTCCATGTTTACAAAAAAAAACAAAAACTCTCAACCTAACAAAAACATATCAATCTACCACTACTAACCCTTCACAATCATCCCTAACATAAACACTATCATCATCTGAAGCTTGACCATCCAGATCATCCACTTCTTGGACAGGCAAAGGCGCAACGCCTAAATCCTCCTCGGTTTCGAACTCATGATAACCTCTAGGTGGTGCTCTCATAACAACATACCAATTTGAAGAATCATCTTCTCTAGAGTAGAAAACCTGTTTCGCTTGAGAAGGTAAAATGAATGGATCTTTCAGATATGCTGCTTGGTTCATATGAAGATTCACAAGAGTGAAGCCATCTTCTTCCTTCACACCGTTCCCTGCGTTGGCCCAGTTGCATCTAAACTGTGGTACTTTGAACATGTGGTAGTCCATTAGTAGAATCTCCTTTATCACTCCATAATATGTAAGCATATCAGCTACTTGATTTGTATCTCGAGCACTTGATCTACACATGCTAAATGCTTCATAAGTGACTCCACTGTTTTGTGTCTTCCGCTTAACCGCATCTGTATGAAATCTCTGCCCATTGATGATAAATCCTCTATGTGCTAAAGCAACATTTCTTGGTCCAAATGCCAACCACCTTATCTCTTTAGAATGACTTTCTGGTGAGTCTGAATGAATCTGATGCAGGAAATACACAAGTTTCAGTACATTAAGCAATCAAATAATCTGTGTATTTACTATTCTAAAAAGATGAACATGAGCACCAAGCAAACAAGCAATTAATTTACTAAACTAAAATCAGAAAATGATCATCATATAACAAACTATACAATTACTAAAATAAAAACCAATAAAACCAATCAAGATGTTAACCTTTTTTTAATCCATTGTGCAAACTGCTCAATATGGTTTTTCCACAACAATGTTTCATTTCTACCACATCGGGCATCATTAGCTTGTAATTCTTCCAAATGCATTCTGATTTAACAATAAACAACAGTTACGAAATTGAAAATCTGATAATAATGGGTTCAAAATAAGAGGGAAACATACTCAACATAAGGATCCATAGATGCCATGTTCATTAGCATATAGCGATGTGTAATGTCTCTATCTTTTTCCGAAAGGGTAACCTCTTTACCCTTTTGCAGAGGTCGACCTTCAACAACCATTTCAACGTCAACATCTTCATTACGATTAACCGTTTCTTGAACTTGTACTGAATCTTGAAGGAATTCCAAACAAAATGCAATGCATTCTCCAGATAAATACCCCTCAGCCATACCTGCTTCTGGCCATGCATTATTCTTAACATAAGCCTTTAGTTTTTTCATGTACCTACAACTCAGTAAAGAAATAAAATTATTAGTCAAACATCATTGCAGGAGATACATCTACTGAAGCAATTGAGTACATCAAACCTTTCAAAGGGATACATCCAGCGGGAGTGAACTGGTCCTCCCAAACGTGCCTCTTTTGATAGATATATTGGAAGGTGGAACATGATATCAAAAAGAGCTGGTGGGAAGAATCGCTCCAGTTGACACATTGTTTCAACAAGCTCAGTCTCCATTGATACAAATCTCTCCGGGTCAATGACACGCTGGCACAATCTGTTGAAGTAATTGCATAATATGTTTATCGCAATCCTAGGTCCTCTATGTAACAATCCTCTTCATGCAGCTGGTAATAGGTTCTGTACCAGCACGTGATGATCGTGCGACTTCAAACTACCTATATTAGGAGGGTTAACTGAAACACTATTAGCAATATTACTACAATAACCATCTGGACCTCTGAACTTAGATAACCAATAGGCTGCTGGAGGTAAATATGTTTTCTTTCCTCTAACCTCTGTGTGCAAGTGTTTTCTGATTCCAATATCTTCTAAGTCTTTTCTTGCTTTAAACCCATCTTTGGACTTGGCATTTTGTATCAAGAGAGACAATATAGCATCCGACACATTCTTCTCAACGTGCATCACGTCAATGTTGTGACGCACATGCATATCCTAACATATGAAGCAAAAACTGTTAGGTGTGTTCGTATACAATAACCTGAGAATATATTTCAGCTACTCTACTTTACCTTCCAATAGGGGTAGTTCAAAGAATATTGATCTCTTCTTCCACCGCCATAAATCATTTGATTCTTCACACTCTTCATCTTGAACCATTTCATCTTCTTCCAAATCTTTTCTTTTTCTTTTACTTTCCTTTTCTAGAGGTCTTCCAAAATCATTCCTAAAGCCTTCTAGTGTCTCATATATTTCAGCACTAGTTTGTATCCTATTGGCATTCCCATCCTCGACAGTGTTGTCAAACCAACCTTTTTATATCTATAAGCATGACCAGGCGGTAGTCTCTTTCTATTTCCCATGTAGACATACTTACGGCTAAACTTAAGCCACCTACAAGGTGTATCCTTTCCACAGACATTGCACGCTTGTTTCCCCTTCACTTTACAACCAGACAATGTCCCTAAGGCCGGATAGTCATTGATACTTTAAAGCAGCAAGGCTCTAAGCTTGAAGTTCTCGTTTGCAAATGAGTCATACACTTCAATACCCTCAGCCCATACATCTTGTAAATCGTCTATCAATGGAGCTAAGTAAACATCTATGTTACAACTAGGAGCTGTTGGACCAGGGATCAACAAAGTCAACATAATATTCTCAGCCTTCATACACAATGTTGGAGGTGTGTTGTAGTTCACTAACAGTACTGGCCATGTTCTGTAATTGGTATTTTGAATGGAGAAGGGGTTCATCCCATCTGTACAAATTCCAAGTCTTAGATTCCTTGGTTCAGCAGCAAAGTCTGGCCATTTATCATTCACTTGTGCCCAACTTAGAGAATCAACAGGATGTCGCATTGTACCATCTTCAGTGGCATTGGTTGAATGCCAACGCAAATCTTCAACCATCCTTTTTGATCTAAACATTCTCCTAAATCTGTCCTTGATTGGAAAATATTTAAGGATCTTTGCTGGAATCCCTACCTTTATCTCACTATTGTGCTTATCCTTTTCCCATCTTGAAACTTTGCATCTTGGACAGCTTTCTAGCTTTGCAAACTCCTTCCTATATAGTATACAATCATTCTTGCAAGCATGAATGTTGTCGTAGCCGAAACCAAATATCTTCAGAATTTTTTTGATTGCTTCTGTACTCTTCGGAAGGACATTGTCTTCATGTAGCATATCGTGAATTAAAACCAACAACTGTTCAAAGTAGTTCTCAGACACACCACTCTTAACTTTGAATCTGTAAAATCCCATGATTGTTGCAACCTTTGTGTATTTGATACAATTTGAGTACAATGGTGTTTCAGCTTCTCTTAACTTCTTCATGAACTCAATTTCCTCTATTGTTTCGTCAATGCCATATTGTTCCTCGTTGTCATCCATCTGTCTTGGATCACCTTCATCTATAAAAAATGATGTCTTCAGCAAATCAAAAGCCTCAGTTTGATGGTCAAGAGCTCTCTCTTTCGTATCATCTCTTTTTCACCATGAATTCCAACAAGAACTCTTGTACTTCTTATCCATGCCCCTAATAACTAGATGCTCAAATATTTTATCCAATAACTGATGTCATAAATTGCGGCAATCTCTATAGGGGCATAGCATTTTAGACAGATTACCCAATCTTCTTGCTGATGATTGAACGAAATTAGATGCTCCTTCGGAGTAATCAAGATGTGTCCTAAATGGTAATCGGAAAACACATATCCAAGTTAGTAATGAAAGGTGAAAGGTGAAAGATTATACCTTCGGCAAATACAAGTTAGTAATGAAAGGTGAAAGATTATACCTTGGGTTCGTGTGATAACAAGAAGATGGAATTGTACGTTAGGTTTAGCTCGAGAGATTTGGGTTCGTGTGATAACAAGAAGATGGAATTGTATGTTAGGTTTAGATTCGTGATACGAAGCAAGATTCAAGATGCGAAGAATGAGTTGTGAGAGATTTTGGATATTATGAAATTTTTTGGAAATTTGCTTTTTCCTGGTTAATCTAGATGAATAAGGAAGAACGGCTCAGATTGAAAATGCAAACCTAGCTAGACATATCCAGCGGTGTATCATACACCACGTCTGCAATCTCGACAGGCATTGCTCATTGGCCAGTTTTTTGTTTTTGTTTTTTACCATATGAAATATGTTTTAACCCTAAAAAAATATAACATATACCCGATTCTTTTTCTTCCACACCCCTAAACCCTAAACCCGTAACACTAAACTGTAATTTACAAGAAGCAAAAAAAAAAACTAAACCCTAAACTCTAAAATGTAAACATTTAGAAACTAAAAATAAATCCTAAAATGTTTAAAAGCTAAACTCCTAAACACTAAACCAACACCATACACTAAACCTTATATTCCTTAACATTATACCCTAACTTATCCTTAATCGCTTAATTGTTAATTTAAAAAAAATAAAAATATACACTAAACCAATACTCCGAAGTGTTAATCCTTAGAGTCTATAACCCTAACCCCTATATACTCTCAACCTTAAACCCTTATTTAGAAACCTTTAAAATATACCCTAAACTCAGATATGTTAACTAAACACTAAACCCTAAACCCTAAACCTAAACCTAAACCCTAAACCCTAAACCTAAACCGTAAACCCTAATTTGTAAACCATAAGAAATTGTATAAATGTTGATAAGTTTTTTGTTTTTAAGTTTAAATATATTCTGTTATAAGGGTTTAGTGTTTAAAAAAAATATAATACTACATTAGTACCAAAATAAATCAAGTCTGTTTGAACATAAAGCATAACCCAAATGTTTTACAAAAAAAACAAAAAAACACATAAAGCATAACCCGAAATATTTATGTTACACTGCCAAACCATGTCTAAAATTTCAAATGAACAATAGCTTATCATTTGGCCATGCCACTGGTGAACCAATTGCATCAGAAATGTATCTAATCTCTGAATTTGGTCTCTATACCCTTGCATCACCACTCTTAGCCACTTCAACCCAAACTTTGCTTGCATTTGGTCCTAGTTCTACAAAATGGCACACATCTTTCGGATCCGTTGAAGTTAATCTCCCTTCAGCTACCTTGCGTACAGAGTTGTTGCATTCTAAAAGAATACACTTCTTCTTTGCATTTCTGGTGGAACTGGTGCTAGTGGTGCTTGGATACTAGAATTCAAACAAGATTATAGAAACAATTTCAAACATCAATAGTTTGGACCAAACAAATAAAATAACTTCAAATCAATTACATACCACTGCTGTTGTCTTAGCTGCTTTCGCAGGAGGAGAAGTGATTGCAGACATGAGCTCAACCTTCAGCACTGGCCATGCGATTTTCTCGTTTATTGCATCACCAATCATAAACATATCAGTGGTGGGCCTCCATAAATGAGCTTCAGTATTAAGCACCTTAACAACTCTGATACTAACAGCATTTGGACCTAAAGGTATGTTGTTAACCATCTCCTTTGAACTAGCTGAGCACATGATTCCTTCAGCAATAACCTCGTCGTCATCACTAGTCCAATCATATATTTTGCATCTTCGAGTTTCATCTTCACTGGTTTGCTACAATGTGTAAAAGTTAATGATTAGAGATATGAAAAAGAAACAATAATACAACCTCAAAAATTACCTTGGATACATCTGAAGAAGAGGTTGAAACCCTGTGTACAATCACTTTATCTAATGGCCAAGCTATCTCACATCCCACAGCTTGCTGAATAAATAACACATCTGTCGTAGGCCTCCATAGATAAGCTTCTGAAGTTAATGCAGCTTAACAAGAATGGCCACTGCATTGGGACCAATTGGTATACGACCAATTTTGTACAACGGTTCAACAGAGATGAGCTCTCCTTCACCAATAACAACATCTCTTGTTTCAAACCAATGCAGTATTTGTACCCTCATTCCTTCTTTAAAGTCAACACTAATCTCAGATGTCACATGATCACCCTTTTTTTCCTGACATAAGGAAAACAATTATTGTCTCAACACTCATTCCTTTTTTTCTGACTATTTGATCAAGTGTTTAGTGAAAATACTTACTTTCTTTCCAGCTAAGTCTCGAACAATTCCTTTTAAATCTACAATCTCACTCCGCATATCAGCAATCTTTGCGTCTCTTGAGTGCAGTAATGCTAGCTTAGTAGCCGTAATCCCTCTTCCAAACCCCCTTACTCGGCCAGGTTTGTCTTTCCCCAAAATCTTGCTCATATCATCTTCCCTTATATTTTCAGCAGCTGATGTAGAGTCCATTTGGCTATCAAGTGACTGTATTTGTTCCTGTTACAAACAATTGAGCACAAGTTAACTCATTGATCACAATTAGTAACAAGATTATTATACATTACGATTATCAAGTTTCAGAATTCTTACGATAGTCTCAGCATGTTGAGGCTTCACAGGTCTACCATCAGTATGAGTATGTCCCGCAATCCATAGCTTACTCTTACTTATCTTACTTGGTTCTTTATTCTTTTGTCTCTATATAGAATAAAGATACATTTAGAGTACCATTTTATTCTAACATACATTATAGATTATTGAGTACACTTCTTACCATTTCATGAGCTAATCAAAGCATCCCTTTGCGGCTGGTGGTGTGAGGAATCTGATTTCTTCTCAGCTCGTTGTACTTGTGGCTTACTTCCTACAATATAATTTCGAGTGTGCTTAAATCTAAAAGACACTTCTTATAAACAAGATCGTAAATATCTAAACATGGCAATTAACCTTGAAAGTTGTTGTAGTCTTGCTCCTAATCCAAGAGTTCCATGTTTGAATGGATGGGATGTTGCTGGGTTTTAAAGCTAATCTCTCATCAACAATCTTCGCAGCTCGTACTTGTGTAACAAGCCTTGACTTCCCAGCCCTCCACAAACATCCCAACTGCTTCAAGATAACAACTTTCTGCCACTCTTCATTTACATTAAACCTCCCCTGCATCAAAATACAAAAAGGGTCAAACATGTTTATAATGACAAAGTTATTAAAAAAACTTTGTTGTATATATATACCTGAATTTCCTCCCACATTGTGTCTTTTATCACTGTATCGAGCTTTCTCCAATCAGTAAGTGTTACCGGAACGTGTTCCCTCACAAGAGGACCAAGAAAAGATGATAGTGTTACTGAACCAGGTCCAACATGATCACCGTAGTCAGTGAATGTGACTGCAACCTTTTCATGAGGATTTTTAGCCACTTTACGCATCTTTGTTGGTCCTCTTTCCCTTTTTTACTTTCCCTACATCATCAATGTTAGCATTGCCATATCCATTTTGTTCCATATTGACAGCTCCTCCTGCATTCTCATTATGTTCCTGTTCACCATCTTTGTCCATATTGTTAGCTTCTTCTTCATCCTCACCCTGTTCGTGTCCAGTCAAACCACCTTCTGCTTCTTTCTCAGAAACTTCTACCTCATGAGCTTCTTTCTGAGACATTTGTTTCGCAGCAACTTCTTCTTCAGCCATTACTTTCTCGGCCACATCATCTTCATCTTCATTATCTTCAGCCTAAACAACTTCTTTCACATGATCTACATCCACAACTTCTTCTACGACATCCGCTTTAGCAGCCAGCTTCTTTTTTCTACTAGTTTTTCTCTTTTTCGCCTTTACTGTTTTTGCAGGTGCAACAACTTCTTCTTCATCTATTACTTTATCGGCCTCACCATCATCATCTTCAATAACTTCAGTCTCAATAACTTCTTCCACATCAGTTACATCCACAACAACTTCTTCAACATCAGCTTGAGAGGCCACCTTCTTTTTTCTATCAGTTTTTCTCTTTTTCGCCTTTAGTGTTGTTGCAGGTGTAGCCTCCAAGCCTTGATTAAGTTTACTACGACGGATCCCCCCTGGTTGTCCTACACTTGTCTTTTCCATTTCTGAAACTGAAGATTATACGAACAAAACAGCATAGTGAAATCGTGTTTCATTACTTAAAATCAATCTCAATGAAAAATCAAAAATTTCCACATGCATGTTCATAGAAACTCTGAATCGACATCGTGTTTCAAAATCAAAATCGTGTTTCAAAATCAAACACCAAAATCAACAGAACCCAACATGCATCAAAACCTCAAAATCGATGTGTCCAAACCTCCAAATCATAAAAATTAAGAGATATATTATAGGAAATAAACGATTGAAGAAGAACATACCTTTTTGATTGGACAAAGAAGCTTCGATTCAATGGGAAAGAATTGCCAAAGGAAGAAAGAGAGAGCTCGGGTTTAACTTAGAAAAAATGAAGAAAGTTAAGTGTGAATAAAAATATTCAGTTTAAATCAGTTTGTTAAGATAAACGATAGCCTGATTCAGCATATGCTAAGGGCATATACACTCCCAACTTTGGATGATGTGTGTGCTCAAATTCAGAAGGAGCCAATAAGAGCACATTCAAACATGAAGAAAGGCAAGGGAATGGTGGTGAAAAGAGAGCAATCCGGTTTTGTGAGTATTGCAAGAAGAGTGGACACCTCAAGGAGAAGTGCTGGCGCCTTCATCCACACCTCGGGCCATCATCATTCAACCGGTTCAAAGATCAAAGAGCAAACTTCTCCAATGGAACTTATCAACCTGGTTCATCTTCAATGCAGTCTGGTGAGGAAGGTAGGGCAATGGTGGTTCATCAAGCTCTTGCCATGGCTGTCCAGAATGATGTGGTAAGGAGGTCAGACCTTGATGCTCTTATCAAAGCTCTCAAGGAGAACTCTGGTATGACTCTTGGTAACTCTCTCTTTGCTTCAAATAGAACCAGACCTTTAATTGTTGATTCATGAGCATCTCATCATATGATAAGTGACTCTAAGTTGATAGACAATATTAAACCTGATCTTGGTAATGTTGTGATTGCAAATGGTGATAAGATTCCAATTCAAGGCATAGGAAATCTTAAGTTGTTTAGCAAAGAATCAAAAGCTTTCTATATGCCTAGTTTCACATCAAACCTATTATCTGTGAAGAACGTAGCTACTGATCGCAATTGCAATGTTATTTTCAGTCCTAATGATGTGGTTTTTCAGGATATTGAGACAAGTAAGTTTCTTGGGAAAGGTGTGACAAAGGATGAACTTTGCATACTTAAAGACACTAACCCATCTTCTAAATTATCTACTGCTTTATCTACTTATGTTGGTGTTGATGATTCTGTTTGGCATTCTAGGCTAGGACATCCACACTCTAGGGCTTTAGGACTCTTATTACCTTCTGTTTCTTTCAAAAATGATGATTGTGAGGCTTGTATTCTTGGAAAACATTGCAAGTCTGTCTTTCCTACTTCTAAGACTATTTATGATAAATGCTTTGATCTTGTTCATTTTGATGTTTGGACTGCTCCTTGTGTATCTAGAGAGAACCATAAGTATTTTGTGACATTCATTGATGAAAAATCTAAATACACTTGGATAACCTTGTTGCAAACTAAGGATAGAGTTTTAGAAGCTTTCATAAACTTTCAGAACCATGTTACTAACAATTTTAATGCTAAGATAAAAATATTTTAGATCAGACAATGGTGGAGAGTACACAAGCCATGCTTTCAAATAACATCTCTCCAAGCATGGGATTATCCATCAAACAAGTTGTCCTTACACTCCACAACAGAATGGGGTAGCTGAAAGAAAGAACAGGCATTTGATGGAGGTGGCAAGGTCCATGATGTTTTATAAGAATGTCCCTAAGAGATTTTGGGGAGATGCAGTCATGATAACCTGTTACTTGATCAACAGAACTCCTACAAAAGTTCTCCATGATCAATCACCATTTCAGGTATTAAACAAATCCAATCCATTAGTTGATCACTTACGTGTGTTTGGGTGGATTTGTTTTGTGTTAACCCCAGTAGAACAAAGAGACAAGCTGGATGCTAAAAGCACCAAAGCTATGTTCATTGGGTATATTCCACAACACAAAAAGGATACAAATGTTATGTGCATGAAACAAGGAAGGTTCTGATCTCAAGGGATGTGAAGTTTATGGAGACAAGGAGTTTTTATGATGTGAAGAATTGGGACAACTTGAAGGATCTTCCCACTTCTCCATCAGACCGAGATACTAACCTCAGACTCATCATGGAAAGTCTTGGCATTAGCCAACGAAAGGAACCGGCCAAGGAAGTCCTTATACCTTCCATGCCTGATGCATCTCAAGAACCTGCATAAGAACCCCATCTTGATCATGAGGGGGACACTCCAGAATCAGAACAACCTCAAACTTTTGATCAATCTGATTCATTCACGCATAATCAAGATGGAGTTGAGGAGTATTTATTAGAGAGGAAGATGAAATTGAATAGGAGAGGCTGAAGTTATGAAGACAAAGCCGAGCCTCACTCCAAGAAGAAGCTTTGGTGTTGATCACAAGCAAGTAAAGCAATGCTTAAGTGAGCAACAAAGGCAACTATCAAAATGTGCAATGTGCAAACTTGGGGCAAGATCATCATGTGCAAAATCAGGGCCAAAGTTGTGAAGTGCAAAGTTGGGGCACTTATATAATCAGACAATCAAGTATGTGCAAAGTTGGGGCCAAACAGAAGTTTGTCAAAAATCAGACTCAAGAAGAGTCACATGTGTGTATACGGAGGAAAGTGGTTACAAGGACATGTCACACTCACTCTTGGGAGTGTGCACTCTCTCTCTCCAGAAGCAAGTGGCTAAGACAAGTCACTATCATGGTCTGAACACATCAGGACCGAGCTGTACAAGAGGAGAAGATCCAGCCATTCATTCAAACTTAGTTTTCCCTCCATTAAATCAATGGCTGTGATTCAAAGCCTGAGTTTATGAGTTTAACCTAATTGTATGCCTATTTAAAGGCCTCATACGACATTGTAAAGGTGCTAAGGATAGGGTGTTAGAAGCATTTATGAATTTTCAGAACTACATAACTAACCATTTCAATGCTAAGATTAAAATCTGTAGATCAGATATTGGTGGGGAATATATTGGTCATGCCTTCAAACAACACCTATCCAAATATTGAATTCTTCATCAAACAAGTTGTCCATACACTCCACAACGAAATTGAGTTGCTGAGAGGAAAAACAGACATCTCCCATGATGTTTCATAAAAATGTTCCCAAAAGATTTTGGGGAGATGCTGTAATGGCATCATGCTATCTAATCAATAAGATACCTACCAAAATCCTACATGATGCGTCTCCATATCAGGTATTAAACAAAACTAGTCCATCCATTAACCACTTAAGGGTGTTTGGTTGCGTGTGTTTTGTTTTGATACCAGGAGAGCAAATAAATAAGCTTGAGGCAAAGAGTACAAGAGCAATGTTCATTGGGTATTCAACAACACAAAAGGGTTACAAGTACTATGTACCAGAAACAAGAAGAGTTCTGGTCTCAAGGGATGTGAAGTTTATGGACAATAAGAGCTTCTACAATGATAAGAGTTGGGATGACTTGAAGGATCTATCCCAAAATCCTTATGACCAAGCAATTAACCTAGGGATCATATTGGAGAACTTGGGTATTGGTCAAGACAAGAGTAAGGCTGATCCTCCAAAGAAGGATGTGGATGTGGAGAGCCCAGAAGCTACCAATCTTGATCATGAGGGAGGCAATCAAGAACCAGAAATGGCACAAGAAGACTTTGATCAAGCTGGCTCTATCATTCATGATCAAGATGCAGTAGCAAGTGAGGTAGAAGATCATGTGGATATGGAGCAGGAACAAGAGCCACAGCCGGCTCAAACCCTAAGAAGGAGTACAAGAATGAAGAAGTATCCCTCTAAATTGAAGAACACAAGAGTCTACTTCAACAGCAATGCAGTAGCTCATCCTATCCAAGAAGTGTGTTGCATGGCTCATTTCCCTCTTGAACATCAAGTGTTTGTTGGCAAGCTGGATCAGGGACAAACTCCAACAACTGATGAAGAATCTAAGGGGCATAAGGAATGGATGGATGTTGTGATTGATGAAACCAAAGCAATGGAGCATAATCAGACTTGGTATGAAGCAGATCTTCCAAAGGAAAAGAAGGCCGTGAGTTCTAAATGGGTCTTCACCATCAAGTATAAGAGTGATGGGGAGATTGAAAGGTACAAAACAAGACTGGTTGCAAGAGGGTTTACTCAGACCTATGGGAAGGATTACTTGGACACTTTTGCACCAGTAGCTAAGTTACACACGGTTAGGATCATTCTCTCCTTGGCAGCCAATCAAGAGTGGGATCTTTGGTAAATGGATGCCAAGAATGCTTTCCTTCAAGGTGAACTAGAAAATGAAGTGTACATGACACCTCCTCTTGGTCTTGAAGTCACGGTTACACCAGGAAAGGTTCTAAGACTCAAAAAAGCCATTTATGGATTGAAACAATCACCTAGAGCTTGGTATCACAAGCTAAGTTCAACTCTAAAGGATAGAGGGTTTCAGAAATCAGAAGCTGATCACACTCTCTTCACCATTCATAGCCAAGAAGGTATAGTTGTCATTCTTGTATATGTTGATGATATCATCATATCAGGAAGTGAAAACAAAGGTATTCAAGAAACTAAAGACTTTCTCAAATCAGTATTTGATATTAAGGATCTTGGTGAGCTAAAGTACTTTCTAGGGATAAAAGTGTGTCGATCTAAAGATGGACTCTTCTTGTCCCAAAGAAAGTACACACTTGATCTATTGTCTAAAACAAGAAAGCTAGGATGCAAACCTGCAAACACACCTCTTGAGGATGGCTACAAAGTCATGAGAGAGGGGGAGATTGAAGATAGCAAACCATTTTAGGATATCACACAATACAGAAGGATGGTTGGTAAGTTTATCTACTTGACAATTACTAGACCTGATATTTGTTTTGCTGTGAATCAGGTTAGTCAACACATGCAAGCTCCTAAGATGCACCATTGGAACATGGTAGAAAGGGTATTGAAGTATCTCAAAGGGGCTTCTGGTCAAGGCATATGGATGGGTTGCAATGGAAGCTCAGACATTGTTCGTTATTGTGATGCTGATTGGGCGGGAGATAGAGTTGATAGGAGATAAACAACCGGCTATTGTACCTTCATTGGAGGCAACTTAGTCACTTAGAAGAGCAAGAAGTAGAAGATTGTCTCATGCTCTAGTGCTGAAGCTGGGTATAGAGCCATGAGAAAACTTACAACTGAGTTGATATGGATCAAGGCGTTTCTAAACGACTTGGGGATTGAGTCATCAGAACCTATCACAATGCATTGTGATAATCAAGCAGCAATTCACATTGCATCTAATTCAGTATTCCATGAAAGGACCAAGCAAATTGAAGTTGATTGTCACAAAGTCAGACAGATGGTGGAGCAAGGGGTGATCTTACCTTGTTACACAAGAAGTGAGGAGCAACTAGCTGATATCTTCACTAAAGCAGCAAGTCAGAAGGTTTGTGAGTCCATCCATACGAATCTTGGGCTCATGGATATTCCTCAATCATGTTCTCCTAAACCTTGAAACCTACACTCTTTTTCCCTAAGTATAGTTTTATCCCAAGAGGTTTTCTATACTTAATTTTTTAATTAGGTAGGTCTTCATTGTTCCAAGCTTGTTCTCAATTCTTGTGATTCAAGCTTGAGGGGGAGTATTGAGATGAAGATCTAAAGAATATTGAAGTCCCAAGACGATCAGATAGGATGTGCAAAGTTGGGGCACAATCTGTACAGACAATGTGCAAAGTTGGGGCACAAAGTTACTTTGTGAAATAATGTTGCTAATATGACCATTGGCTCTTTAAACAAGAGATATGGAGCTTAGAGAAGCATGTGGAAGAGTCAGGAGTCAGTATTGGGATTCCCATGCCTAGGAAGACTTCTTGGACAGGTCGCTTTCACCCTTAAAGACAAGCTCAGACTTGTCCCACTCATAAGAGCCGTTTAGCCCTACTCTCTTTCTTCCTTAGGTTTTGTCTTCATTCCTTTTATGTATTTCGAATTTCGTTAGCTTTGACCTGGTGTTCAGTCTATTTAAAGACTTGTAATGTTCATATGAGAATACAAACTTTGGGAGTTCTTTTCCCACATACTTATCTCTCTCTCTCTCTCGGAAACCCTAATCCTCTCTCTCTCGTTCTTCAACATTCTCTTGATTAATCTTTCATATTCTTACAAGGAGGAGCAAGATAAGCAAGGGAGACACCATACCAGCTCAAAGAAAAGGAATACTACTATCCAATCTTCTCAAAGGAGAACCACCAGACGAGGTGTCATTGGCTCGCGAAAGAACCAAACAATCACCACCTTGCGAGTAGCATAAAAGAAAAAGGGGGAAAAGCACAGAGCATACTTCAATGTTTAAAGGCATTTCTGACTCCACATTATTTTTCACTCCAAATATTATTTTAGAGTAAAATTTATTTCCAATAACACTTCATTTTTCTCTTTAAATAGAATAATATGTGAAGTTATTTCATATTTGGAATAAAACCATTTTTTACTTTGTTTTGAAGCAACCTTTAATTAACAAAATAATTTTTTAAATATTATTTTTTGTCAAAACAACATTTACTCTATATATTTAACAATAAATTTAAATATTTTAAAACATTATAAAATAGAAATTTATTAATTTTAAATACTAACATTTTATTATAAAAGATTGAAAGTATATTTTGTGGTTTAAAAAGTTTTGTGAAAAAGTACAATAATTGTGATCAATTTGTAAATTTTCTAACTAAATGTATCTATCTATATATATATATATATATATATATATAAAGTTGGTTTTTATCTCTTCTCATGATACCACATCATCCACATCATTAATTAAATTCTACATTTTAAAAAAAATCAAAACACACATTTACCAAATTTATGGCCAACAATTAGAGAGTGAATGTAGGATTTAATGTTCCACTCATCACTTTATTTTTTTTTACCGTAGTAACATATATAACAAATGTCTAACGAAAAATGATAAATTTTATAAGTAATCTATATATATATATATATATATAAGGTTGGTTTTTCTCTCTCTTCTCATGCTGCCACATCATCATCCACATTATTAATTAAATTCTAATTTTTTTTTTAAAAGCCAAAACACACATTTACCAACTTTATGGCTAACAATTAGAGAGTGGGTGTAGGATTTAATGTTCCACTCATCACTTTATCTTTTTTACCGTAATAACATATATAACAAATGTCTAACGAAAAATGACAAATTTTATAAGTAAAGTACAAAATTTCATATCAAAACTATACTAAAAATTACAAAGTTTCATATTTTTCTCAAACTTCTTGATAGCAGTGATAAGGTCCGTGTTAACTTATGCGATGACGACAATAAATAATAAAATAATAGAGTATAAAGAACTGGGATATGGATTATGGATCCTGCTCACTACCAGTATCAACCCAAAAAAATTTCTAAAAGTTATCCGTTTCAAAAATAAAATCTTGGCTTCTATATATAAGTACCCATAACTAACTCAAGCAAATCAAATTCTACATATTTTCAGTAACCCAAATCAATAAAGATGGTAGAGAAATCGAAAAAAATTAAATTATGAAAAGGAAGAAACAAATAACAAAAACTCTATAAACGTAATATCAAAGAAAAAACAATGAACACCGAAGTTAAAAACTAAGAAAATGCCAACTAACAACTACACATACATAATCTTTTTATTCACATCTAATGGATTATATTGAAATTCATGGATGAAATACACATAGCCAAAAAGAATTAAAATCTTTCTAGAGATAGAACCGAGAAATTCATAAGTAAAACATCAAGCCTAAAAAGAGAGACTAAAACGATAGCTAAAGCCTAAAAACCAACACTAAACTGATAACTACTCAAAGAAGTTATTAATAACAATCTAAGTGAAAATTGAGAGTAATAAGCCACTAGACATTAATAGCATTAAGGATTGGAGATTTTAGAGCATCTTAATATACTGCTTCCAATCTATTGAAGCCAAAAGAGCCTGGAACCATCAGAACCACTCGAAAACCGTTCAGACCTTGAAAAAGTTTCAGAATCCGCTTGCATTGACTATTACTACTCGAAAATCACACCAAACCAAAGCAATACAAGCCTCATAACAGATTCTGCATACAAAATAAGACAAAATAAGATCATCTACCAAAACAACAAAACATCATAAACGATAGAGAAAACCAAAACAATACCATCAACGAGAAGCAGCCACAACTCCAGAACGCACGAGCACCCCACCGATTTTCCAAGGAAGACAAACCGCTTTTGACGCAAGAACCATGACCCGGACACGATGAAAATCGAAGACAAGCAAAACCGACAAAACGTCATAGAACAAGGACAAATAATACCTCTCTGATGGAGGCCATATATACGAACTTCGAGACAATCAGAAAAAACTGGATATTCACTAACTGGAAAAAGGTAGAACTGAGAAGCCGAACATGAGAGGCGACCTCCTTCTCCACCGAAACCTAAGATATAACTTCTAACGAGACTAAACACCAACGCTGACACTGAATGACTCCATGACACCAGTGAAAATGGAGAAGAACTCAGACAGCGTATGTTGATGTCTTGAGAGGAAATAGGGCGAAATCGTCAGGTTAATGTTCAAGAGAAAAAGTATTCATGGCATACATAATCTTATAAAGGAAAAAAATGTAAAGACATAGAAAAACTTTTACAAAATAGTTTGAAAGATGAGAAAAAAGTAAGAACAACACGAGATACACATCAAATAAACTAAAAAGTGAAAAACGAAACGGTAAATGCAATATGCAACAGATTACAAAAATTGATTGACATGCCCGCACGTAGCGCATATCAAATACTAGTTAATAATAAAATAGAAAATGGATCTATTTAAAACATTTTAAATAGCACAGTGGAAATTGTCTAAGTTCTAATAATTTTACCAAAAGACAAAAAAATCTTTCAGATCTAACTTAATTACGAAATTGTCATCTTCTCCAATTCATCCAACCACTATTAAGAACCAAATTTGAGCTCATAATGCCTTACACACCAATTTCGAGCCCTTAAAGCTCTATATTTGAGTTCACAACCTTCTGTTCTCCTATTTTCTCTCCAACATCATAAAAAATGTTGGGTTTGTTGGGTATTGGTATAACTAAAAGTTTTTGAGCGTTTGGCGAAGATAAAAATGAGCTCAAACCCAGATTTATGTGACTTTTCATAAGATCCGCCGATTTTCAGATAAGTTTCGTGATTTCATACTTCCCATGAAGTCTGATGGATTATGATGGTCAACGAGAGGGTAGTTTTGCAATTGACTTTCAATTGACAAACCTCCATTGAAGTCTGAGAAATTCTTTTGAAAAAAAAATTATCAGACTTGACCAAGAAGTCTAAATAAGAAGAGGGTAGTTTTGAAATTGATTCAAATTTGATTTTTTAGACTGCTTATGTAGTCTGGCAAGAAATTGACCGAATCTTGAATTTTTGTCAGACGAAATCTGATGTCTGAAATTAAAAGGGGGTAGAAACTGCAATTGACCCAAATTTTCAGATTTTGACCAGAATAATAAAAAACGTCAAACTTCTAAATCTGTCTGAAAACAAGGGAACAAATATCAGACAACAATAGACGTCTGAAATTCAAAAAATTTGCAAAAAATGAGAAGTCTGAAAAATCGGACTTCGGTCAACGCTGGATAAACTCCGAAAATGAGAAGTTTTTATCTGACTTTCCTCGGTGTATGAAAATCTTGTAACACAGCAATAGAAGTCTGTTACAAAAAAGTCAATCCCAAATTTTCATGGTCAACCCCAAAAATATCCCCTACTTTTTGTCAGACAGCATTAGAAGTCTAATAAAAATGTCAAATTTAAAAGTCAATTGAAAAACTACCCCTTTTTGTTCTCAGACTTCATAAGTTGTCTGATAAAAATGTCAAACAAAGCAGACTGCGTACGCTGTCTGATGGCTTTCAGACTACATCCGATGTCTAACATTTTGATTTCAATTGCAAAATACCCATTTTCAGACTATCATAAAGGACTGGTTTTACTACAATCAGACTGCTATAGATGTCTGAAATGTTAAAAACTTTAAAACGCATTTTATTGTATATTTGTGATTAATTTCGTTGATTTTAATTTTTATAAATGTGTGTTAGTTGTATATGTTCCTCTTGCGTGAGTTTTACATTCTTTTGTTTAATATATTTTTAAATCAATTTTTGAATAATATTGGCAATGTAGCTAATAGCATCAGACTTCAAAAAAAAGTCTTGCTTTTCCCATAAGATCTTTAATGTGGTTTATATGTGTTTGTTTATACAGATAATAGTTCAGTTACATGTTAATTTTGGTGAATGGGTTGTGAGATGAAGATGCGGGAATCATGATGAAAAATATGTGAAGAACGAACCAAATAAGTATTGGGTGATAATATATTCAATGATGAGCTACACAACCACATGTAGAGCGTTTACATGCTGATTTTTTTCAATAAGATCGCTAATGTGATTATGAGAGAGCGGACTTGACATTTGGACTTGTTAAGTTTATAAACTTTTAGCTCATAAGAATCAGACATAAGTAGAGGTCTAACGACCATATCAACAGACATTTTTAAACTCTGGATATTACAAATGACCCATTTTTTCCAAGTCCAAGAAAATTCTCCAGGGTTAAGGTGACACATTTTTCTCCAAGGTTAAGGTGACCCATTTTTCCTAAGTGTAAGAAAATTCACCACCAGTTAAAGGTTTTTAGTTTGCCATATGTTGGTGTATGTAATCTAAGGGGTAATGTTTTCTAACCAATTTTTTTAACTCATGGTTTTTCTTCCAAAGTTAAGGTGGCCCATTTTTCTGATGTTATATACTTTCAATGACCAAAATTCCTTCTTGATTTGAGTAGACAAAAGTAAATTTATATAACTTTCTATTTTTCTACAAGCATAGTAGACAAGGAGAGCTTAAGGTGGCCCATTTTCCTTTGATTTAATACAATACAATGTGCTCAATAAGAAGACTAATAACCAGTAAAAATCTGCAAAAATGAGAAAACACATAATCTAGTATCAGACTTCAGACTTAAAAAGTAGTCTAATATCAGACTTCATGTTGAATATTCACTCTCAGACTTCGGTTGTAGTATGCCATGTCTACAATGTAAGTCCCACCATAGACAATCCTTTATATATAGTGAACCTCCTTGGAAACTACCTTTCTCTTCTTCTCCACCATAGCAGTCTGAATTAGACTTCATGAAAAGTTTAAATACTTGAACCAGATTTACCTGGAAGTCTGAGAAACTCTCTGACTTCGGTTGTAGTCTCATATTAGACTCTCAGACTTCGTGTTCCTTGTACTTCAATGGTATTTTAGGAACCACTAGCAGCATAAGAAGCCCCAACTCTAGCCTCTTTGGAGAGTCATCTGGCTCAATCTTAAACCAAGCATCTAAAAAAGTAAAAACACAAAGCTCTTGCATTAGTTAGTGAAAAGGTCTCCAAAAATGGTTAATAAAGGATTGTTTTAACAAATCAAATTGAATAATCAAAAGACTATGTCAAAAGTCCCAATTAGTTCAGTTAAAAAACTTTTGAAAACACTAAATCAGAACAGATTCACTCGCCTATTCGCAGCTCAAAGAGAATGAATCACATACATAAGAACACATATGAGGGAATAAGCTTGAGAACCTTTTTGGGTGGGAAATTTGAAAGAGGTTTTACTAAAGAGAGAGAAAGATAGGTTGTAAGAGAAAAGAATGTGAAGATTTTTTTTGTTATATGTGTGTACAATATTAGGTTTAGATAAGTGGAGGGAAATTTTGCCGCCAGATTTTTAACAATTAAAAATTGTAAAATATCTGATATCAAACTTCATATGCAGTCTGATAAGGAACTTCTGAATTGAGCAGGAAATCTGAATTTTTCAGGCAGAAATTTCCCATCTTTTTAAAAAGTTTTCGTGTGAAAATTTTCAAAAAAATATAAATTCAGACTTCATATGCAGTCTGAATTAAGAGTTCATGAGAAGTTTAAATACTTGAACCAGATTTAACTGGAAGTCTGAGAGTTTTCTCAGATTTCGGTTGTAGTCTGATATTAGACTCTCAGACTTCGTGTTCCTCGTACTACAATGGAATTTTAGGAGCCACTAGAAGCATAAGAAGTCCCAACTCCAGCCTCTTTGGAGAGTCATCTGGATCAATCTTAAACAAGGCACCTGAAAAAGAAAAAACACAAAGCTCTTGCATTAGTTAGCGAAAAAGTCTCCAAAAATGGTTAATAAAGAATTGTTTGAGCAAATCGAATTGTATAATCAAAAGTCTATGTCAAAAGTTTCAATTAATTCAGTTAAAAAACTTTTGAAAACACTAAATCAGAACAGATTCACTCGTCTATTCGAAGCTCAAAGAGAATGAACTCATATAAGAGAATAAGCCTGAGAATCTTTTTGGGTGAGAAATTTGAAAGAGGTTTTACAAAAGAGAGAGAAAGAGAGGTTGTAAGAGAAGGAAGAATATGAAGATTTTTTTTTTGTTATATGTGTGTACAAGATTAGGTTTAGATAAGTGGAGAGAAATTCGAGGAAAATTTTGCCGCCAGATTTTTAACAATTAAAAATTGTAAAATAGCCGGTATCAGACTTCATATGCAGTCTGAGAATGAACTTCTGAATTGAGCGAGAATTCTGAAATTTTCATTCAGAAATTTCCCGCCTTTTTAAAAAGTTTTGTGTGAAAAATTTTAAAATCTTTTAAATTTCAGACTTCATATGCAGTTTGAAATAAAACTTCATGACAAGTCTAAATACTTGAATCAGATTTACCTAGAAGTCTGAGAAACCCTAAATCTAATAATTACTACTTAAATATCATCATATTATATATAAAACTTATAATGAACATGAAACTCGTTAAACATATTCACAAACTAACCTGTCTATGTAAATGTTACAATATGAATGAAAATTCTTAAACTCTCAATCTAACCCTACAGATAAAAACATGATATTCAACTTCATATGTGAAACATAGATCAAACTACATGGTGTGTCGAACCAAATATATCTTCAATGCTTAAATTTGATCAAATTTAATTAATTTTAATTTATATACATAAAAAATGCTTGTGCTTAATTTATGTATCAAACTGATATATCACGGTTTTCTAGGTTTTCAACTATGATATAATTGTCTATATTGAGTCTTTAACCTGGTTTTTTGAGTCTATCGAGTCCTTTACATGTAAGCTTGCGTTTGGAGCGAAGAGCGGAGTTTTGGGACGTTTCTGGTGATTTGTGCAACGAGCTGAAGTTGGTGTCTCGACCATGGTGTGATGTCGACCGACACTCACCTTAGTGTCGGTCGACATTGAGGGCGACAGAGACTTATGCGCCGGTTTAAGACATCTTTTGAATAATTCAAAGTTGCCCAGAAGTTTTCCCTAATTCTAATTTAGCCCCAGAACGTGTTTAGCAGTTTTTAATTAGGTTTTTGAGCAGTAACTCATTATCTTATTCTTTTTTCTTGCTTTTGTTCTGGAGATTGAGAGATTCTAGCTTGGGGCTGTTCTTGCTACTTGTAACCTTTGAGAGAAGGATTTTGAACCCCTGTTTTTATCTATTCAGTCTTATTTTCTATTCAAGCATGTGTTGTTCATTTGATATCATGTCTGAGTAGTAACCTAGTTAGATTTAGGGATTCTCGTAAGGATTTCATGCTTTGTTAGATCACTGAATGATTAGAATTCTAAATCTATTTGTTCATCACCTAAGTTGAGATTAATATTGAATTCTAGATTGATCACCTAGGGTTTAGATCTTAGATTGTTAATTTGGCACGAGAGTGTGAGTTATAATCTGAAAGAACTTAGTGTGAGCAATTTTACTAAACGCAAAGAGATTTGGTTTAGAAGAATTGTGAACTTAAGAACTTGCTATTAATGCTTGTCTAGAACTCTAAGATTGCAAAGAGATTTGAATCGTTAGGTTGCTAGACATAGATAGTAATTGCAGCGAGAGTTGAATTATTATACATTGTGATTCTAGTTCTTGAACCTATGCTTAACCTGAATCCTAACTAGCTAAGTGTTTGGCGTTGTTTGATTTCCTGAGAACACCCTGAGTCTAGCGCCTTTCTCCCATCGAAACAATCCTTTAATTTACTTGCATTGCTTTATGTTTCCTCTTGATTGATTTAGCTAAGTTTGAAGGCATATAATCTATTGCGTGAATCTTGAGTCCTTGTGGATATGATACTCTTTATACTACAATCACTTAATTGTGCACTTGAAGTAGAATAGAGATATTTCTTGACCTATCAACTTTTTGGCGCCGTTGCCGGGGACTTATTTGAGTTCGCCAATACATTTTGTTCTAGAGTTTAGACTAGGTCGTTTTTATTTTCTTTGTCACTGACATTTTCTCTTGTCTTGCTTGTTTTGTTGCTGCAGGAATCGACAGGTAAACTCAGTGCCGACCGACATCAACTAGTTTCGCTCGACACCAAGCACGAAATTTAGCTTTGAGATCAGTGTATGCCTAACCGTCACACCAGAAGCAACCCGAACGAAGAACTTTTGAACCTCATACTTGAGGAGCTTGCTGGACTTGAGAGAACAAACAAAAAGGCTCAGAGAACATCAAGGATGATGGACAATCGATTGATTTTGATACCAGATGATGAAGGTGTTCTGAGATGTAGGATTATGTTGGTTCATTGGTGTAATTATCAGATTACAACCTAACATAATCAACTAGGATCTAGGTGATTTGCAGTTGAATCATAAACAGATCAGGATCATTACCTTATGATTGCAGCGGATTGATCAAGGGAATATCGAGATCTGCAAGAGCTGATGATTACCGGCTCCTCCTTGGTATCCACACGCTTACAAGCTACTGGATCAGGCTGCTAGACCAAACTGGAACAACAGAGAGAGAGGAGGACGGCCAGACCTAAAAATCGCAGACTCCTCAGGCTTACTGGCGCCTCTCTTTCTTCATATAGGCCCAAGTAATTAAACTAATGGCATATTAGGCTTTTGGGCCCAAGACCCAAATCAGACAAAAAGACTGTATTTTGTCTGGCCCAATTCTCTGTACAAATACAGTAAATGTCTTGCATCTTACTGTATTAATTCCTTGTTAACTTTCCCGTTAGCTATGGTGTGTCCCTTAGGGATCATACAATACTGGTAATAAGTACTTAACTTATAGATCAAGAGCGGGCTCTAGCAAGTCATCATGATCACCCAGTATTTATGACTTATGTCTGATCTCGACACTTATCATACTTTCTAGAGATAGTACAGTAGATTTCAGGACATTCCCAACAATCTCCCACTTGTACTGGAATCCTACATTCCCTAATCCTTTTGTCTCAATATCTCGATCTGGCATAAGGCAAGAAGCGTGTCATCCTTATATAGCCAGACCATGTTCATCGGACCAGATTTGATACTGACAATTCAAACGACTTGGGCAAGTCCGTTTGGGAGTGGCCACTCTCTTACCAGCTATCAAGTCTCCGATTGGCCTAGAGATATTACCTCCGTTAAACGGCAGGGACAAATCCCATCTTGTTCCATCACTATGAACTACACACTTCATAATACACCCAACCAAGGTCCTTATAGCTCCCAGTTACGAAACAGCGTTAGACAATGATCAAAGCGCATCAATCCATGTGCAGCCACATGCATGCGAACTCAGGTCTAAGGACTATACTCTATAGTCGTAAATGAGAACCTCTCATGACACAGATATTAATATCTTGTAGAGTTCTCATCAGCGGGCCATGTCCGGTCATATGCTCCCCTACATATACCTATGTGTCGACTTTGATGCCGCGCATCTATGACCCCTCGAAACTTGGTCATAAGTCTCAACACAATCTTGTCTCAAGTGGTTGTTGGTGTTCCAATTTCAACAACCTTCGACTATGGACACTATGATTTATGTCATTTTGTTAAATATGGGGTTTCAGGATCAAGTCTACTCATGTACTTCGATGGCCCATATATAATGACATGAATCATTTTGGAACGATTATTTTATATCACAGTTAAAAATAATCCAGAAATAAAAATTTCATTAACATTTAAAAATGTTTACATGAACCAATCAAAATAACTAAATAAAGCCCTTTACTAACTCCCATTGAAATTAAGACTACATCTTAATTTCACTTATCCTACAGCTACAGTCCGCGACTCGTGCTTAGGCCTAAGGAGTGGCTTTGTTAATAGATTAGCAACGTTCTCATTTGTTGAAACTTGCTGATCTACTTAACACCTCTATCATTTATCTCTCGGAATAGGTAATACCTACCCTCAATGTGTTTGGATCTCAGATGTGCAGCTAGCCACATCAAGTTCAGTGATGAACTTTTCTATCCAAACAACCTCTTTTGCCGCTTCCCAAGCTGCGAAATGTTCAGCTTAAGTCATGGAGTCAGCAACAGTGCCTTGCACCGCCACACAGACACAAAATATAACCGGACTGTGACCAGAAATCATCTTTGTCTGTTGGAAACTTGCCTTTCAGACTCTAACGACTTTTAGCACCTCACTTTCTCATCCATGTGATCTCACTCAGCATGTGTCCATGACACATCATCTTATGAGACACATACCATAAGACTTTGGTATAAAGCCATTCTTGGAATTGCACTCTCTGGATTCGTGTAATTTCACACAATCCACTCAGCACATATAATCTCTATAGATTATTGCTCCAAGAATTATCAGGTCTTTTCTCCAAATCTTTTATTCTTAAAGTAACCTCCATGTTCAAGTCAATATAGACTGCAACAACAGAGCGTTATTTCCGAGATCTTGTATGTCATCTATGCACACTACAAGACTTGCAACTACGCTCCCACTAGTCTCTTACAACTTACAGTTCCTTCTGTTTCTGACAAAATCAAATCCTTGATTTCTTCGTCAATACCAAGATTCCAACTCCCAGATGATTGCACAAAACCATTCATGGATTTGTTAAACCAGCATTCATTCCTGGTAGTTTCTTAAAACTACTTTCAGAGTTGGAGCCCAAACACTGCTTCTTCTTTTATTCGCATCTTTGTCACAATCATTGATCAACGGATCATGACTTTCATTTATGATAGACCCATATCTTAAGGGTTTGTGACAAATCCTTTCGGATCTTGCGAAAAACAGACTCCACAAGTGTCAGACTCTACAGTTTCTTGTAGATCTAACTTCTGCTCTTTCAAAAGATTGAGCAGACCTTTGTGTCTCTCGAATTTCTTCGAGTTCTACTTTACTCCCACTACTTTCTTAGAAAGTATATCTCTCTACAGAAAACATAATTCCAAGCGACACTGATACTGTCCTCAGAATGGTTGTAACAGTAGTGAGTCTTGGTTTCCCTTGGACAACCAATGAATTAGCACTTGTGTTTTAATTGGCTGAAATCTTATCAGTGTCAATTACATGACACATTTCCCAAACATCCATAAAAGACTAGTTGGCTCAATGCCAATTCACATTTAATGTGATGTCTTTTATCTGATTTTGGTGGAACTTAATTTATTGTTTCACTGAGACTATTAGAACGTTTATTTTCAGGGTATTATTGGAAGATCTTACTGTGATTCATCTTTTAATCAAACTATGTCTTACATATTTGATCTCTCCAGTCACAAAAACCATTCCAATGGAGTTTCCAGGAGATTTGAGTCGCGAATTTACTTCGCACTCATAAAGATACTCACATTTTACTTGACTCAAGTGATCTGCTTATTCGACCATTCGAAAAGCCATATTTCAACTAGTCCTTGTACTTCATTTTGGAACTTCTTTAATTTCATCAAGAATTCCAGTTCATGTCTTCATGACATAACCATCATCTACTGATTCGAATCAGCCAGATTATGAAGTACTGACCACTTTTCTTTGCAGCAATTATGCTCGTTGGGCTTTCATAATTCAAATGAATTAGGCCCAATAAGCACTTTCCCTATGTTTTAAAACGTCAAGGTGAGAACAATTATTTGGCCCATTCAAACAAAATTCATACTCATCACTTGACTTTAGTCAACTGATCTCAAAAGCCTATTAAAGTAGGCCTTCTGAGAAAATCCTTTCGGATGGAGTTTCCGAATTTGTTTCTCAGCAATGCGGCCCAAACAATATTGCCAAAGAAAGTTGATTTGATATTTATGTTATTGGTTTATTCGTTTAGTTTAATTTCATAAAACAAATTCTTTAATGGAATGCTACTATTAAACAATCATTAAGATTCAAAACTCAAAATATGTTTTAATCAAAATGATAAATATCCAAATCCATAACTGAAATGAATAATGTAGATCTGCTCAAAGCAGTTACACAAATAGTAATTCCCAAAAGAAAACCAAATTTGAAGGCAACAATCAAATAAAATTCCACTCGGAATGCAGAGACATCAGCTCCATTCACGACTTGAACTTCCACTTGTTCCTTCTTCATTCTTCATCTACCATCAACGACTTGCACATTTATACAAATGTCAGCATTGAATTCGGTATTGAATACCTCAATGTAGAGATGAATGAAACATCATAAATACCTGAAGATGAAGGCTTGTAATCCATCTTCAACCTTTCAAAATCTTCCAAGAATTTGTTGCACTCATTTGTCAAGTGCCCTTGCTCCTTACACTAGCTACATGTCACAAGTGGGTCGGACTTGGGCTTCCAATAAGACTTGGACCCATTCTGATCCGAGATCTTCATGGCCTTAATCTTACCCTTGTCCTTTGCGGGTTTCTTAAACCCCTTATCCTTCTGCACCCTAAGTGCCTTTCGGGAACCCTTTCTCATGTTCAGCTCAGCTGTTTTAAGCATTTCACGCAGCTCAGTCAATGTCTTAGACATCCCGCTCATATTGTAGTTCGTAATGAACTGTTTATAGCTCGGCGGCAAAGACTGAAAGATGAGGTAAACGGTTTGCTCAGCACTTATGGGACAGTCTAGTCTTTCCAAGTTTTCCAAGTAACTAATCATTTTACTGACATGAAAAATAACTGGACTTCCCTCAGGGAGGTTACACTTAACGAGACGCCTCAAAGTCTGGCATCTCTCAACTCGTGTAAGTCCCTTGTACTTTGCCTTGAGGCCTGCGACAATCTCCATGGGTGACTCCAAGTTCTCATATTGATGCTTCAACTCAGAACTCATGGTAGTCAACATAAGATTTCGCACATCAACCGCATCAGTGTAATGCTTGTTCCAAGCATCACACTCTGCATGTGTGGCACTTGATCTCAATTTCTCGGGGAGAGCAATTTCAAGGACATAGTCCTTGCTCTCATGCTTGAGAATATTTCTCAAGTTCCGGTACCAAGTACAGAAATTTGATCCGTTCAGTTTGTCCATCTCAAGGACAGACCGGATCGAGAAAGTGTTTTGATTTGTTGTGCTAGTTATAACTGAAATTTAGAGATAAATAGAGTTTTAGTTATTCAGTTCATAAAAGAGTAATCTTAATAACTTATAAGAAAACTCGCATTGCATTCAAAATTTCTTTGTTTAACCTCATAAGAATGCAATGATTCCGAGACCCATGTTCAACTAAAACCAAAGTGGGCCACTGGCCGTCACCCGGAATTAGCTTTACTTGGTAAGCATGCACACAGCTAGTTATATCTATATAACTCTCGGTTGTGGATTGGGCCCAAGGCCCAATTCACCAGATGTCTCAAGGCCCGGGACTCCCGATGGCCCAGTTAAGGAAACCAATCTCTTACAGCCAAATAATCACTAAAGTCTGGGACTCCCAATGAAATTAGTGACTATATACTACTTTACTTACGCAAAAACAGACACCTCACACTGTAAGCCATATCTGTAATTGAATAAGCGTTAAGTAGCTGACAAGATTGGGCAAGACATCCAAGCTTGATATTGGTTTTGAGGATTTTAGGTTTTCTTTCCAAAAATAGAAGATTACTATTTTGGGAAACTTACTTATTTTAGAAACTTTCTAAATCTAGAAACATGCTAAAAATAGAAATTTCTAATTTAATATTTTATTAAAGTTTTCGGTTGGGTCACAAATTATAGGCCCAATTCTTGGCCCAAGACCACAGAATTCCAATTGGCCCAATAATTTGACATAACCGAGTCGGTTCATTAATTCTGGTCCAAGACCAAATTAACTACTAAATCCAACTGGTTATTTACTAAACCAGACCAGCTCTAAATTATTTGGTCCAACCAAATCAAACTTAGACCAGCCTTCGGTTTAGGTTAAAATTCAATTTTGAATTTAAATCCGGTTTAACCAGAAATTAAATAATACCAATTGTATTAAATAATTTCCAGCAAAACGCGATTTGGGTTAACCGCTTGAACCACCAATTAAATTGGATCGGTTCGGTTAAGTCCAAAACCGGGAAGAAACACCTTGTGTTTTAGCCAATTTTGACCTAACTTGCGGTTTTAGCTAAAGCTGACAATGAACCACAATCGGTTTGATCGGTTCATTGTCTCGGGTTTGGGAAGAACGAACCGCGAAGCTCGGCTGAACCGATTGGCTACTCGCGGAACGTATGCCTCGCCAGCATATCGATCGATATGACGCTCCTGCGTCGATCGATACTCGCGTGCATCAGCTCGTTGCGATCGGGTCATCGGGACAGCGAGAAGCAATCGATCCGATATGATATCGATTGATATCACGCTCCCTCGTCGATCGATACGGGCGTCCACATCGCATACCAATGGGTTTCAATCGGTACATGCGATTTACATATTAGGTTTTTTCAAGTTCTAATCAAATTTTACTCATTAAAATCGATTCATGAAACTCATAAACAACCTAGTATGATCCAAAAAGCAAAAACCTAAAAACCTATGCTCTGATACCACTGTAGGATTATGTTGGTTCATTGGTGTAATTATCAGATTACAACCTAACATAATCAACTAGGATCTAGGTGATTTGCAGTTGAATCATAAACAGATCAGGATCATTACCTTATGATTGCAGCGGATTGATCAAGGGAATATCGAGATCTGCAAGAGCTGATGATTATCGGCTCCTCCTTGGTATCCACACGCTTACAAGCTACTGGATCAGGCTGCTAGACCAAACTGGAACAACAGAGAGAGAGGAGGACGGCCAGACCTAAAAATCGCAGACTCCTCAGGCTTACTGGCGCCTCTCTTTCTTCATATAGGCCCAAGTAATTAAACTAATGGCCTATTAGGCTTTTGGGCCCAAGACCCAAATCAGACAAAAAGACTGTATTTTGTCTGGCCCAATTCTCTGTACAAATACAGTAAATGTCTTGCATCTTACTGTATTAATTCCTTGTTAACTTTCCCGTTAGCTATGGTGTGTGACCCTTAGGGATCATACAATACTGGTAATAAGCACTTAACTTATAGATCAAGAGCGGGCTCTAGCAAGTCATCATGATCACCCAGTATTTATGACTTATGTCTGATCTCGACACTTATCATACTTTCTAGAGATAGTACAGTAGATTTCAGGACATTCCCAACATGAGAGACCAGCATAACAATCCCTACAATGCTCAGGGACAAAGGATTGATGCCCAAGAGAATGTGATCCCTGAACCTGAGAAGCCTCAAGGTGAAAGGCAGGTGGTTAATCCTGGAGCTAATGGACCACCTAATCCTCTAGTTGAGAGGACTCTTGCTGACTACAACAGGCCTGATGAGTTCTACGCAAACAGGTCTGCGATTGTCCCTCCTCCTTTTGAAAGGAATGAGTTCAAGCTTAAGACTGCATATTATGCACTTGTGAGGCAGCATCCTTTCCATGGCCTTCCTTATGAGCAGCCAATGGATCACATTGAGGATTTTGAAGCCTTCGTCACTGGGATGAAGCACAATGGAGTAGGGTATGACTTTCTGCACCTCAAACTCTTCCCATATTCTCTCGTTGGAGAGGCTGCAGCTTGGCTTAAGAAACTTCCACCTGGGAAGCTAACCACTTGGGATGCAGTGAAGAGAGAGTTCTTGAGGCATTTCTATGATGATGCTCACTCCGATCAGCTTAGAAAAGTCCTTCTGACATTCACTCAAGGACCTATAGAGCCTCTTAAAGCTGCTTGGGTGAGGTTTAAGATGTACCAACGAGACTGTCCTCATCATGATTCTCTGAAGTTCAGCTGCTGGGCATTTTCTTCAGAGGTGTGGATCTCTGGTACCAATCTGCGTTGGATGCTGCCAGCAATGGCAATTTCAACACAAAGACTCTTGAGCAAGTCAGGGTATTGATTGAGAATTTGGTAAGCAGCAACAGCACTAAGAATGCTGATAGGAAGATGAAAGAGTCTAGTGGAAAAGTTGACAACTTCCAGATTGCTGAGATGAAGAATAAGCTAGACACTGTTCATAGCTTGCTGACTCTGAAGAAGGCTGTCCACTTTGCTCAAGAGGTTGAAGAATTTGAACTTGAAGATGGCTGCCAAGAAGAGGATGTGAACTACATTGGTGGGTTTGGATTTCAAGGAAACAGGTTTGGAAATCAACAAGGTAACAAGTTCTACACTGGTGGTCAGAAGAGTGCTTTCACAAGCAATCAAAACTCTTCTGGATATGGTCAGAATGCCGGTTTCCAGAAACCTTTTCAGCAGAACAACTCATATCAGAGGACCTATGGATCATCTTCTTATCAGATTCCTCATGTTGCTAATGCTCATGAGAGCAAGTTGGAAGCTATGATGGAACAGATACTTGAGGGGCAGACCAAGACTATTGTGGACTTCAACAAGAAGATGGATGCCATCTACATTGATCTGAATGGGAAATTTGAGTCTTTGAGCACACATATGAAGTAGTTGGATACTCAAGTTGCTCAAACTGCTGAAGCTATTCAGAGGTAAGCTGGATTCCTTCGTGGAAGTACAGATACCAATCCTAAGCATCACTGCAATGCAATATCACTGAGGAGTGGGAAAAAGCTGCAAACTATCCCCAACAAGCAAGTGAGTGCTGAGGAACTCTAGGAGTTAGAAGAATTAGATGAATAGATTGAAGCCAAAAGACGAGTGTCGACCGACGCTGACACCCAGTGTTGACCGACACTCAATTTTTCGAGTGCTCATGACGAACGGAAATCAACCGAAATCGATTATGGAGTCGACAACAATGGAAAATCGATCGATGTCGACCAACACCAACCCAGTGTCGACCGACACCCTTCACGGACAAAGTCTGAAATTGTGAAAACAGCTCCTGTTTCTGTTGGGAGAGTGTATAAACCCAAGGTACCTTTCCCGAGAAAACGAAGCAGTCCAAGTTTGAACGGTTTAAGGCTAAATACATGGCTATGCTGAGCAAGCTCACTCTTCCAATGCTATTGATGGATGCTATCAACAACAACCCAGTGATGAAGAGGTGTTTGAAGCAAATGTTGACTTATGACATGGGAGATGAGGAGTGTACGATGATGATCACTAAAGTCTGTAGCGCTGTCATTCTAAACAGGGTTCCGGAGAAGCAGAAGGATCCATGAAGCTTTGTCTTGGATGGTACCATCTTCAGAGACAGATTTGAGAGATCATTGTGTGATTTGGGCTCGAGTGTTAATCTGATGCCATATTCAGTTGCTAAGCAGATGGGGATGACATATTTCCCACCTACTAGGATCTCTTTGATTATAGCTGACCGCTCCATAAGGATTCCTGAAGGTCTCTTGGAGAATGTATTGGTAAATATTGGTGAATGCGTTATCCCAACTGACTTTGTAGTCTTGCAGTACAATGATGAGCCCAAAGATCCTCTTATCTTGGGCAGGCCATTCTTGGCTACAGCTGGTGCTATCATCGACGTGAAGAGAGGGAAAATTGGACACAATGTGGGTGATTTGGTGATGAATTTCGAAATGGACATGCTGATGAGACACCCCACCATTGATGGACAGACCTTCTATGTAGACACATTGGAGAATCTAGCTGCTGAGTTCTTCAATCAGATGCATCCACCTGATCCTTTGGAGAGAGCTTTGATGAGCTCTGAGCAGGATTTGGAGCTAGAGGATATTGCTGCTGCTGGGTATTTAAGGCTGATGGATGCTATTGAGCATGTGATGCAAGTGATAGCTCAAGAGGAGCTGGTTGGCGTTTCGCAAAAGGCTGCCACACTTGGAGACTAGAGCGAGGAAAAAGATCCAAAGATTGAGCTGAAGCAACTCCCTGCAGGCCTCAAATATGCATTTCTAGGTCAAAATTCTACTTATCCTGTTATTGTCAATGCTCCTTTGAATAACACAGAACTCACTTACTGCTAAGCAAGCTGCGCAAGCATCACAAAGCTCTTGGCTATTCTCTTGATGATATTTCAGGTATCTCTCCAGACTTGTGCATGCATATGATACACCTTGAGGATGAGAGCAAGTCATCAATTGAGAATCAGAGGCGTTTGAATCCTAACCTGCAAGAGGTTGTGAAGAAGGAAATCATGAAGCTGCTGCAAGCTGGAATTATTTATCCTATATCAGACAGTGATTGGGTCAGTCCGGTTCATGTGGTTCCTAAGAAAGGAGGAGTCACAGTGGTGAAGAATGACAAGAATGAGCTGATTCCTACAAGGACAATCACTGGTCATAGGATGTGCATAGACTACAGGAAGTTGAATGCAGCCACCAGAAAAGACCACTTTCCACTCCCTTTCATTGATAAGATGCTGGAAAGGTTGGCAAATCATCCATACTACTACTTTTTGGATGGCTATTCTGGTTTCTTTCAGATCCCTATCCACCCAGAGGACCAGGAGAAGATCACATTTACCTGTCCCTATGGCACCTTTGCATACCGCAGAATGCCATTTGGACTGTGTAACGCTCCTGCGACGTTTCAGAGGTGCATGATGTCTATCTTCACAGACATGATAGAGGATTTTATGGAGGTCTTCATGGATGATTTTTCTGTCTACGGACCATCTTACCATGCTTGTCTGGATAATCTGTGCAAGGTGCTAGCTAGATGTGAGGAAAAGCATATGGTTTTGAATTGGGAGAAATGTCATTTTATGGTCAAATATAGCATTGTACTTGGACACAGAGTATCTGAGGCAGGGATTGAAGTGGACAAGGCTAAGATTGAGGTAATGACATGAAGGATTATGTGTTTTCATAGGTTTAATTATCAGATTACAACCTAACATAATCAACTAGGATCTAGGTGATTTGCAGATGAATCATAAACAGATCAGGATGATTACCTTATGATTGCAGCGGATTGATCAAGGGAATATCGAGATCTGCAAGAGCTGATGATTACCGGCTCCTCCTAGGTATCCACACGCTTACAAGCTACTGGATCAGGCTGCTAGACCAAGCTGGAACAACAGAAGAGAGAGGACGGCCAGACCTAGAAAAATCGCAGACAACTAGTCTTACTGGCGCCTATCCTCTTCCTTATATGGGCCCAAGTAATTAAACTAATGGCCTATTAGGCTTTTGGGCCCAAGACCCAAATCAGACAAAAACCTGTATTTTGTCTGGCCCAATTCTCTGTACAAATACAGTAAATGCCTTGCATCTTACCGTATTAATTCCATTTAACTTTCCCGTTAGCTATGGTGTGTGACCCTTTGGGATCATACAATACTGGTAATAAGTCCTAAACTTATAGATCAAGAGTGGACTCTAGCAAGTCATCATGATCACCCAGTATTTATGACTTATGTCTGATCTCGACACTTATCATACTTTCTAGAGATAGTACAGTAGATTTCAGGACATTCCCAACAATCTCCCACTTGTACTGGAATCCTACATTCCCTAATCCTTTTGTCTCAATATCTCGATCTGGCATAAGGCAAGATGCGTGTCATCCTTATATAGCCAGACCATGTTCATCGGACCAGATTTGATACTGACAATGCAAACGACTTGGGCAAGTCCGTTTGGGAGTGGCCACTCTCTTACCAGCTATCAAGTCTCCGATTGGCCTAGAGATATTACCTCCGTTAAACGGCAGGGACAAATCCCATCTTGTTCCATCACTATGAACTACACACTTTATAATACACCCAACCAAGGTCCTTATAGCTCCCAGTTACGAAACAGCGTTAGACAATGATCAAAGCGCATCACTCCATGTGCAGCCACATGCATGCGAACTCAGGTCTAAGGACTATACTCTATAGTCGTATATGAGAACCTCTTATGACACAGATATTAATATCTTGTAGAGTTCTCATCAGCGGGCCATGTCCGGTCATATGCTCCCCTACATATACCTATGTGTCGACTTTGATGCCGCGCATCTGTGACCCCTCGAAACTTGGTCATAAGTCTCAACACAATCTAGTCTTAAGTGGTTGTTGGTGTTCCAATTTCAACAACCTTCGACTATGGACACTATGATTTATGTCATTTCGTTAAATATGGGGTTTCAGGATCAAGTCTACTCATGTACTTCGATGGCCCATATATAATGACATGAATCATTTTGGAACGATTATTTTATATCACAGTTAAAATAATCCAGAAATAAAAATTTCATTAACATTTAAAAAATGTTTACATGAACCAATCAAAATAACTAAATAAAGCCCTCACAACTCCCACTCAACAAGAGATTACATTTGAATATCTCTAATTCCTACAGCAGCAGTATGCAACTTGTGCTTAGGTCTCGGGAGTGGCTTTGTTAACGGGCCAGCCACGTTCTCATCAGTGGGAACTCTGCTGACCATCACTTCACCTCTATTCACTATATCACGAATCAGGTGATACCTTCGCATAATATGTTTGGATTTCTGATGATGTCTCGGTTCCTTGGCTTGAGCAATTGCACCATTGTTGTCACAATACAGTGCTAGAGGCTCAGTGGCATTTGGGAATACACCGAGTTCAATCAAGAAGTTCCTTATCCAAACTCCTTCCTTCGCAGCTTCTGAAGCAGCGATGTATTCAGCTTCAGTTGTGGAATCTGCCACGGTGCTCTGCTTGGAGCTCTTCCAACTTACTGCACCGCCATTCAGACAGAAGATGTAACCAGACTGTGACCGGAAATCATCTTTATCTGTCTGAAAACTTGCATCCGTGAATCCACTCATTTCAAGCACTTCACTTCCTCCGTAAACCAAGAACTTATCCTTAGTATTCCTAAAATACTTCAGGATATTCTTTACGGCAATCCAGTGACTCTCACCTGGATTAGACTGGTACCTACTCGTCATGCTTAGTGCATAAGCAACATCAGGACGAGTACAGATCATGGCATACATGATAGATCCTATAGCCGAAGCATAAGGAATCCTACTCATGCGCTTAAGCTCATCAGGTGTTTTAGGACATTGATCCTTGCTTAGTGTAGCACCATGTATCATTGGCGTGAATCCTTTCTTGTATTTATCCATTCCGAATCGATGCAGGACTTTGTCTATATAAGAATCTTGACAAAGTCCAACCAGCTTTTGAGATCTGTCTCTAAAGATTCGGATTCCAAGAACATACGCGGCTTCACCCATGTCCTTCATGGAAAAACAACTTCCCAGCCAGTCTTTAACAGACTTCAGCATTGGAATATCATTTCAAAGAAGCAATATGTCATCGACATATAGGATAAGAAACGCCACTTTGCTCCCACTAGTTTTCTTATACACACATTGTTCTTCCTTGTTTCTGATGAAGTCAAAATTCTTTATTGCTTCATCAAAACGAAGATTCCAACTCCTCGATGCTTGCTTCAATCCATAAATGGATTTGTGAAGCTTGCATACTTTCCCAGCATTCTTAGGATCAATGTAACCGTCAGGCTGTGTCATGTACACATCCTCCTCCAAGATTCCATTCAGGAAGGCGTTTTTCACATCCATCTGCCAAATCTCATAATCATAATAAGCGGCAGTTGCTAGGAGAATCCGAATTGATTTCATCATGGCCACTGGTGAATAGGTTTCATCATAGTCTATACCATGAATTTGCTTGAAACCTTTTGCCACCAACCTGGCCTTGTAAATCTGGACATTTCCATCCATGTCAATCTTCTTCTTGAAGATCCATTTACACTCGATGGCTTTTGCACCAGCGGGTAAATCAACCAGTGAAAACACTCGGTTGACAGACATGGAGTCCATCTCGGATTCAGTGGCTTCACGCCACTTTAAGGAGTCAGGGCCCATCATGGCTTCTGCAAAGTTCGAGGGTTCATCACCGTCAATGATCAAAAGATCATGGCAATTAGTCACGAGGAATCCCTGATATCTATCGGGTTCGTGACGGATCCTTCCGGATCTTCGAACTTCAGGTACTGCAGGTTCAGGTTCTATTACAACTTCATGTAATTCATCCTGCTGTTCTTCCTCATTAGGTTGAACAGGTTCCTGTCCTTCTTGAATTTCATCAAGTTGTACCTTACTCCCACTATCTTTCTTAGAGAGAAATTCCCTCTCAAGAAAAGTGCAATCCCGAGCAACAAAGATCTTGTTCTCGGATCGCAGATAGAAGTAATAAGCCTTGGTATCCCTAGGATAACCAATGAAGTAGCATTTGTCAGATTTTGGTGTAAGCTTGTCTGAGATTAATCTTTTGACATAGGCTTCACAACCCCAAATTCTGAGAAAAGACATTGCTGGAGCTTTTCCAGTCCATAACTCATATGGTGTCTTTGCTACTGCTTTTGATGGCACTCTGTTCAGTGTGAACGTTGCGGTCAGCAAAGCATATCCCCAAAGGGATATAGGAAGGTCTGTGTGACTCATCATAGATCGGACCATATCTAACAATGTCTGATTCCTTCTCTCAGACACACCATTCCACTGAGGTGTTCCAGGAGGTGTGAGTTGGGAGATGATCCCACACTCACTCAGATGATCACGGAATTCCTGGCTTAAGTATTCTCCTCCTCGGTCCGACCGAAGAGCCTTAATACTTTTACCAAGCTGGTTCTGTACTTCATTCTGGAATTCTTTGAACTTCTCAAAGGTTTCCGACTTATGTTTCATCAAGTAGACATATCCATATCTACTGAAATCATCAGTGAATGTAATGAAGTACTGATAGTTTCCTCTAGCATTTGTGGACATTGGGCCACACACATCAGTGTGTATCAGGCCCAATAGTTCACTGGCCCTTTCTGTGGGTTTTTTAAAAGGGGCCCGTGTCATTTTGCCCATTAGGCAAGATTCGCATTGCTCACAAGACTCAAAGTCAAATGAGCCCAAGAGTCCATTTGAATGGAGCCTCTTGACGCGTTTCTCACTAATGTGCCACAAACGACAATGCCAGAGAAACGTTTCATTTTCTTCGTTAGATTTGAACCGTTTTGTATTAATGTTATATACTGGAGCAGATTGATCCAGCATGTACAGCCCATTAATAAGAGGGGCACAGCCATAGAACATATTATTGAGATTAAAGGAACACAATTTATTCTTAATAGAAAAATCAAATCCTTGCAAATCCAATAATGAAACCGAAATGATATTTCTGCTTATAGCAGGTACAAAATAGCAATTCTCAAGTTCTAAAATCAATCCAGAAGGTAAAGACAACAAGTAAGTGCCAACGGCCAGTGCTGGAACCTTCGCTCCATTGCCAACCCGCAACTCTACTTGCCCTTGCTTCAACCTTCTACTGTTGCTGAGTGCCTGCATATTAGTACAAATATGAGCCCCACATCCAGTATCTAATACCCAAGTGGTATTATCAGAAGTAGTAGTATTTACTTCAATAACAAAAATACCTGAAGCAGTAGTCTCCAAGGACTTCTTCTTCTTCTTCAGACTTTCCTGGTATTTCTTACAGTCCCTGCGATAATGCCCTGCCTCTTTGCAAAAGTGGCAGATATCAGAAGGCCCAGCTTTAGACACGGGCTTGGGCTTGGCCTTTTCATTATTGACTGCCTTGCCCTTTCCCTTGTCTGCAGCGGATTTCTTGAAACCCTTGCCCTTCTGCACCGTGAGTACAGACGGCTCCTTGGCCTTCTTCAGATTAGGTTCTGCAGTCTTGAGCATACCATGTAGCTCAGGCAAAGTCTTTATCAACCCATGCATATTATAGTTCAAGATGAACTGGTCATATGCAGGAGTAAGAGACTGCAGAACGATATCACAAGCAAGCTCTTGGCTTATAGGACAGTCGAGTCTAGTCAAATGATCGAGATAACCCATCATTTTCAGAACATGTGGACTCACTGCTGTATCCTTAGCCATTTTACAGTCCAAGAGATTCTTTACAGTTTGGAATCTCTATGTACGAGCCTGCTCCTGAAACAACGCTTTCAGGTTTGCCATCAGTTCCATGGGACAAGTCAGGCCTTCCCACTGCATCTGCAGTTCGGGAGCCATTGTCGCCAACATTAGGCAAACCACGTCATTAGCATCTGAAGAATGCGTATCCCAAGCATTCTTCACAGCTTGTGCGGCATTATTCGCAGGTCTAGGGGAGAGAACTCTTTCAAGGACATAAGCCTTCTTCTCCTGCCTGAGCACAAGTCTCAGGTTCCTGGACCAGTTCAGGAAGTTTGATCCGTTCAGTTTGTCCTTCTCAAGGGCAGACCGGATCGAGAAAGTGTTTTGTGTTGTTGTGCTTGACATATCTAAAATTATGAGACAATAGAGTTTTAGTTATTTAGTTCATAAAAGAGTAATCTTAATAACTTATAAGAAAACTCGCATTGCATTCAAAATTTCTTTGTTTAACCTCATAAGAATGCAATGATTCCGAGACCCATGTTCAGCTAAATCCAAAGTGGGCCACTGGCCGTCACCCAGAAGTAGCTTTACTTTGTAAGCATACACACAGCTAGTTATATCCATATAACTCTCGGTTGTGGATTGGGCCCAAGGCCCAATTCACCAGATGTCTCAAGGCCCGGGACTCCCGATGGCCCAGTCAAGGAAACCAATCTCTTACAGCCAAATAATCACTAAAGTCTGGGACTCCCAATGAAATTAGTGACTATATACTACTTTACTTACGCAAAAACAGACACCTCACACTGTAAGCCATATCTGTAATTGAATAAGCGTTAAGTAGCTGACAAGATTGGGCAAGACATCCAAGCTTGATATTGGTTTTGAGGATTTTAGGTTTTCTTTCCAAAAATAGAAGATTACTATTTTGGGAAACTTACTTATTTTAGAAACTTTCTAAATTTAGAAACATGCTAAAAATATAAATTTCTAATTTAATATTTTATTAAAGTTTTCGGTTGGGTCACAAATTATAGGCCCAATTCTTGGCCCAAGACCACAGAATTCCAATTGGCCCAATAATTTGACATAACCGAGTCGGTTCATTAATTCTGGTCCAAGACCAAATTAACTACTAAATCCAACTGGTTATTTACTAAACCAGACCAGCTCTAAATTATTTGGTCCAACCAAATCAAACTTAGACCAGCCTTCGGTTTAGGTTAAAATTCAATTTTGAATTTAAATCCGGTTTAACCAGAAATTAAATAATACCAATTGTATTAAATAATTTCCAGCAAACCGCGATTTGGGTTAACCGCTTGAACCATAATTATCAAAGCTTTGAATTGTTTTTGTCTTTAGGTTAAAGACAAAAAACATGAATGATCGCTAACCTTTAATCAACATGCGATCGCTATACTTCAATTCAACAATCATTATCCTTATGATTAGCATTCACATAAAGACAAAATTGATTTTGACCTTTTCAAATCGTATGATAATTATTTCACCTTAAGTCAACATTCGATCGTGACATTCACTTAACAACAAAAACGATTTTGTCCTTTTCCAATTCAACAATCGATTCTTAACATTAACAATCAAACAAATCGTTTCATGCATTAACTTATGGACAAAAACAATTCAATTAAACAATCACTTTATCGAATCTTATGATTGCAGCAAAGTCAACTTTCGATTATGTCATTCACTAAAAGACAAAACCGATTCTAAATATCAACCTAGTACAAATCGTTTCTTATTATTAAGCAAAGTTAACGATTCATACAAAGAAACGATGTCGACTTTAATTAACAAGTTTTTCTTATCGTTTTTCTTATTTCTAGGTTTTCCAAGTTTCAATCAATTTTACTCATTAAAATCGATTCATCAAACTAATAAACAACCTAGTATGATCCAAAAAGCAAAAACCTAACGACCTAGGCTCTGATACAACTGAAGGATTATGTGTTTTCATAGGTTTAATTATCAGATTACAACCTAACATAATCAACTAGGATCTATGTGATTTGCAGATGAATCATAAACAGATCAGGATGATTACCTTATGATTGCAGCGGATTGATCAAGGGAATATCGAGATCTGCAAGAGCTTATGATTACCGGCTCCTCCTAGGTATCCACACGCTTACAAGCTACTGGATCAGGCTGCTAGACCAAGCTGGAACAACAGAAGAGAGAGGACGGCCAGACCTAGAAAAATCGCAGACAACTAGTCTTACTGGCGCCTATCCTCTTCCTTATATGGGCCCAAGTAATTAAACTAATGGCCTATTAGGCTTTTGGGCCCAAGACCCAAATCAGAAAAAAACCTGTATTTTGTCTGGCCCAATTCTCTGTACAAATACAGTAAATGCCTTGCATCTTACCGTATTAATTCCATTTAACTTTCCCGTTAGCTATGGTGTGTGACCCTTTGGGATCATACAATACTGGTAATAAGTCCTAAACTTATAGATCAAGAGCGGACTCTAGCAAGTCATCATGATCACCCAGTATTTATGACTTATGTCTGATCTCGACACTTATCATACTTTCTAGAGATAGTACAGTAGATTTCAGGACATTCCCAACATGACATGCCTACAGGCGCCAGACTCAGTCAAAGGAGTGAGGAGCTTCCTTGGGCATGCTGGATTTTACAGGAGGTTTATTAAAGACTTCAGCAAGATAGCTAGACCACTCACTGCACTTCTCTGCAAAGATGTGAAGTTTGAGTTCACAGATGAGTGTCATGCTGCATTCAAAGAGCTGAAACAAGCTTTGATTTCTGCTCCAATTATATAACCTCCGGACTGGGATCTGCCTTTTGAGGTGATGTGTGATGCTAGTGACTATGCAGTAGGAGCTGTACTTGGTCAGAAGAAGGACAAGAAGCTCCATGCCATCTATTATGCTAGTAGAACTCTTGATGATGCACAAAGGAATTATGCAACAACTGAGAAGGAGCTACTAGCAGTTGTGTTTGCATTTGAGAAGTTCCGCGCATATCTGACTGGCTCTAAAGTAGTCGTGCACAATGACCATTCTGCGCTTAAGTATCTGATGCAGAAGAAAGATGCTAAGCCAAGGTTGCTGAGATGGATTTTGTTTCTCCAAGAGTTTGACATAGAGGTGAGAGATAAGAAAGGAGTGGAAAATGGTGTTGCTGACCATCTGTCACGGATTAGGATCGATGTTCATATAGATGATTTTCTACCATAAGAGAACATCTATAAGGTTGAGACATGATTTCAGACTGTTTATGCGAGTTCACTGCCTTCTACACGAGTTGCAGAACCAGTGTCGGTCGACATTCAGTTCATGTCGGTCGACACTCCATTCGAAAAAGCGGGCGATAATCGATCAAACCCGACATCGATTGGCCGATTGGGAACGATGTTGATCGACACCAACACTAGTGTCTATCGACACCAGTCGCGGATGCAGGAAGCTATTTTGGATGATCAAGCTGACATGTTCATAGCTGCAATTGCCCAAGGTTCTCTCTCTACGAGACCTTGGTACGCCGATATAGCCAACTATCTTGCTGCAGAGGATAAGCCTGAAGTGTTTAAAGGATATGCTAAGAAGAAATTCCTTAGGGAAGTCAGGCGTTATTATTGGGATGAGCCTTACTTGTACAAACATTGTTCTGATGGTATCTACAGACGTTTCATCGCAGAGTCTGAAGTTGACAATGTGATGTACCACTGCCATGGTTCTGAGTATGCAGGACACTTTTCTACGTTCAAGACAGTGTCCAAGGTTCTTCAAGCAGGCTTCTGGTGGCCTACGATGTTCAAGAATGCTCAGTTGTTTGTCTCGCAGTGTGATGTGTGTCAAAGGAGGAGGAAGATAAGGAAGAGACATGAGATGCCACAAAACTTCATCCCCGAGGTTGAAGTCTTTGACTGCTGGGCATTGATTTCATGGGACGTTTTCCATCTTCTTATGGGAACAAGTATATCTTGGTTGTTGTGGACTACGTCTCTAAGTGGGTTGAAGCGCTTGCTAGTCCGACCAATGACTCTTCGGTAGTTCTTAAGCTGTTTAAGACTATCATCTTCCCCAGATTTGGAGTGCCTAGGATTGTTATAAGTGATGGCGGTTCTCACTTCATTAATAAGGTCTTCGAGAAGTTGCTTAAGAAGCATGGTGTTAATCATCGTGTGGCTACTCCATATCACCCTCAGACTAGTGGACAAGTTGAGGTTTCAAACCGACAGATCAAGGAGATTCTGAAGAAGACAGTGGGGAGGACTAGGAAGGACTGGTTTGCTAAGCTGGATGATGCGTTGTGGGCCTACAGGACTGCGTTCAAGACGCCACTTGGGACTACTGATAGGTTCTAGTTTTATCCCTATTCTAACTGCAAGTGCACAGTGATGTGAATGTAGTACTTAGGGTATCGAATCCACAAGGACTCTGGGCAACGATAGATTAAGAACATTCAAGTTAAAACTAGGAGAAGCAATGTAGTGAGAAACTAAAAACAAAGCAGGAAAGTAAATCAGTAGCAAGATTTGTTGTAGGCAATTAACTAAAAGCGCTAAGTCTAGGGAGTTCTCAGGAAATCAGACAAGCAGATAATTTATTCAGTCAGGATCAAATTAACCACAGTTCTAGAACTCAAACACGGATATAGAATTAACCAACTTTCGTTGTGAGAATTCTCTAAGTCTAATAGCAGAAATCCAAATGTCTTTGTAATTCCTAACAGATTAACTAGCTTTAAGATTCGATATGTTCACAATTCAATTAAACCAAATTTCTTTGCGAGTAATTCAATTTCTCAACCTAAATAGTTCAGATTATAAACCACACTTTCGTGTCAATTTAACAACCTAAGATCTAGATTCTAAGTGATCAGGTTAGAAACTAGTGTTAAGCACAATTTAGATCGAAGAACAATTATTGATATGAATCCTTAACTGAATTAATTAAATCTAGCAAGTCATAAAATCCTTAATGAGAATCTCTAAACCTAACTATAAATCTACTCAGACATAGAATATGAAAACAAAATCAATGAAATAATAGATTGCATAAAAGAGAATAAAGAAGTAAAGGGGTTCGAAATCTTCTCCAAAAAGCAGAAAGCAGTACATGATTAGATCAGCCCCAAGCTCTAAAAACTCTATGCTCTAAGTATGAAAGTGTATCTAAAAACTGATGTAAAAACCTAATTATATAAGCTAATCACGTCTTGGGGTTTCTTTGTAATTATCATGAACTTCTGGGCAAAACTGCAATATGATCATTCTTCATTAACCGCCGAGGAAAGCCCATCTCGCTCGTGTGTCGATCGATGCACGATATGTGTCGATCGATGCATTACTCTGTTTTGGACAGTGAACTCTATCTCTCGGGTCAAAGCACCAAAATGCTCCAAAAAGCTCCAATAACTCCAATTCCGCTCCAAACGTGTATATATCTAATAACACCTGTAAAAGACTCTAAAGGAACACCAAAAGACTCTAAAACACACTTATATCATGGTCTAAAACCGGTAAAAACCATGATATATCCACTCCCCCACACTTAGCCTTTGCTTGCCCTCAAGCAAAACAGAGAACTAAAACATGGTGAAGAGGTTTGAAAACTTTCATAAACTCTTTTTATCCTAGAAGCAACAACACTCAGATTCCCTTTAGTAAGCCACTGAAAGAATCACCTGCAAGACATCAAGACCAACATGTACTTCCCCCACACTTAGCAACTGTCCTAAGTAAACTCCACAATCAATCCAAGCAATTCAAATCCACCCTACTGACTTCTATAAGCTATCAAGTGCGGTCTCACCTAAGGATTATCGATCAAAGGGCACATGGATTCTTACTTTGTCAGCTCTAGACCACCATACTATCTTTTTCTGGTTTCTTTTCTTCTCTTTTCCCTTCCTTAGCATTCTGATTTTTCCCCATTGGGTATCATTTTATTTATTTTTATCAGTGCTCTTCCCGTTAAGGGGTGTACTTTGGACACATTCCATGAATGCACAGGAGGTTATAGTGTTTGCTACTACTCCCGTGACCACTTCGGAGCTACTAGCTCATCCTCAGTTTATTACTTTTTTTTTTACTTTATGGAAGGGGAGAAGGGAACCATACTCGGACAGGTTTACAAGCTGTGTCATAACTAACAAAGGAATCCGACTCAAGGTATACCAAGCCCTTAGGTGAGAAAATTAAGTCAAATTAAGGGTGAAGTCAGTAAAGGATCCTCTGAATACCTGAATTGATATGGGTGTCCTCAGTAGGTTGATCCGTGTTGGGTTTTCTAATAGTCATAGATATATCTTGCAGCTTCATCCCAATGGTCACTTAAGTTCCTGCAAGTTGTTGTTAACTTCTCCAAAATTCAATGTTTCTTACTTAAACTTTTTTTGACTCAATAAAACAAATTTTTTTGAAAAACATGACTGACTCTAAGAAAACAGAAAGATAATAGTCAGTAACACCTCCCCCACACTTGAAACACACTGTCCCCAGTAGTGTCAAGCTAAGGATTGGAAAAAGAAAGAAAATGTTAATGGATGTGTTAAGTTCTGTCTGATTTTTACCTCTGTCGCTCATGCATCGATCGTTACACATAAGTGCGACGACCGTTGCAAGGCGATTGCATCATGTATCGATCGTTGCTCAGGACCGCATCGATCGCTGCAATGCGATTTTCGTGTTGTGACGATCGACACACAGGAACGTGTCGATAGTTGCATTGCGATTCTGTCGAAACCTGCAGACAAAACTCACCAGAAACAAAAACAAACGTAAAATCCTAACAAAACACCAAAAATTAATAGCAAAAACGAAACAGTGGGTTGCCTCCCACTCAGCGCTCTTTTAGCGTCAATAGCTTGACGTTTTAGCTCAATCAGACAGATGGTGCAACATCAAGAGGCAAAACCCTGGAATCTCGGCCTTAGCCCAATAATGCTTTACTCTCTGTTCATTTACAGTAAATTCCTTACCTTCTTGGCTGATTAGAACGACAGCTCCATAAGGACGTACCTCCTTGATTGTGAAAGGACCAAGCCACCTTGATCTCAGCTTACCTGGAAACAATTGCAAACGAGAGTTATACAAAAGTACCTGATCATTAGGCTCAAATTGTCTAGAGACAATCTTCTTGTCATGATAAGCCTTAGTCCTCTCCTTGTACAGCTTTGAGTTCTCATAAGCAAAATGTCTAATCTCATCCAACTCATTAAGCTGCACCAATCTCCTCTCTGCAGCAGACTTAAAATTGAAGTTCGTCTGCTTCACAGCCCATGCTGCCTTGTGATCAAGCTGTACTGGCAGATGACATGCTTTTCCATACAGCAGATGAAATGGAGTGGTTCTGTGTGGTGTCTTAAATGCAGTCCGGTAAGCCAATAATGCATCATCTAGCTTTGCTGCCCAATCCTTCCTTGTCTTCCCAACTGTCTTCTCTAAGATCTCCTTGATCTGTCAGTTAGAAGCCTCGACCTGTCCACTAGTCTGAGGGTGATAAGGAGTAGCAACTCGGTGATGAACTCCATGCTTCTTTAGCAGCTTCTCGAAGACCTTATTAATAAAGTGAGATCCTCCATCACTAATTACTATCCGAGGTATTCCAAATCTAGGGAATATGATGGTCTTAAACAGCTTAATAACCACCGAAGAATCATTGGTTGGACTAGCTATTGCCTCTACCCACTTAGATACATAGTCCACAGCAACCAAGATAAACTTATTCCCATAGGATGAGGGAAAAGGACCCATGAAATCTATGCCCTAGCAATCGAAAACCTCAACCTCAAGAATGAAATTTTGAGGCATCTCATGCTTCTTACTGATTTTCCCTCTCCTCTGACAGGCATCACACTGAGAAACAAAGGAATGAGCATCCGCAAACATTGTAGGCCACCAGAAACCTGCTTGCAGAACCTTAGACACAGTCTTGAAAGTAGCAAAATGTCCAGCATAATCTGATCCATGACAGTGGAATAGGATATCTGGAACCTCTGATTCAGCAACGCATCTCCTGTAAAGACCATCTGAACAGTGCTTGTAGAGATAAGGCTGTGTACCAGGTAATTAGCTAATTTGTAGATCAATACTTTATTAACCTCTCAATCGCCAATTTGTAGATCGATGACAAGCGGGTCATTGTTCGGTTTATCCAGGCCATGGGCGTCGTGCTCGGTAAGGATATCATGTCACCATCCGAATTACCTAGGGATGTATAGAAATCAGGATCCCACCTTTTCAAGTCCTTTCTTTTTTGTTTGTATTCTTTGATTGCTCGTACGGAGTCGTTGCAGACGAGGAGAGCGCCCGTGATCATGTTTATTCTATGTCGTGCTTGGACAGCATCTTTTGCTCATTCTTTTGGTTTGTTGAGGTCGTTTTGGAGGGAGTATCAGGTACCTCTGAGGACCAGAGTTGGCAAAATATTTTTGTGTAGCCCTGGACTTCGTCCGAAGGTTTACCGCTTTTAAAGTGGCTTTCGTGGTGCACCCAAGAGAGTGATTCTCACACCGGGTGTTCCCGACTGAGAGTTCTTAGGTGGTTAGGGGGTGAGTTTGTCGTTCATTTTTCGAGAGGGTGGGGTTTCATTCTTAGGTGTAGGCATGGTTACTGGCCCGAAAATTTCTCCAATCGAAGTCGATCCGTTGTTGAGATAATTTTGACTGCGTTTGTTTGGTCTTTTTCTTTCTGGAGAAAGTTATTTTCGCGTTGTGTTTCCGGTTTTCCTCGTGCGCATAGAAGGGATCCTCAACCCTCTCCACAGACGGCGCCAACTGTTGAAGGGTAACTTCACACAAGGGTATTTTGATAAAATGTGTTAACAAACTTTTAATAGTAGAGTAACATGATTTTTAGTGGCAAACAAAGTAACCGAGATCCTCCATTGGATAAGGTAATAGATGAGAAAGGTAAGTCGGACGAATGAGTATTATTGAAAGTATGGTTACAAGTAATACAAATACATAAGAAATAGTAACAAGGATTACAAAAGAGATGGGAAAAAGGTGGTTAAAAGAGACCCCCAAAAAACAAAGTAGCACAGTTGGAAGCTTTAGATGTAACTTCATCTCTCTAGAAATATTATTCTCTCTTTGAAATTGAATGCCTCTGTTTAATGAGGGAGCTTTAGTATTTATATGGTTTATCTTCCGTATCTTCCGGATTTGTATCCCGGCCGAGAGATGTCCCCTACCTTACCTATCATTTGTAGCTTATGATGAATATTTTTTGTTCGGCGGCATTTAATGTTTAGGGAGTAAGTCGGTATATAAATGTCATGATGCTATTTTACTATTTGTACTATGAACGATGCACACACATATCGTTTTACCCTCGACTTGCGTGTGAAAATAATTTTTCCTACATGGACTTTGCAAATTATCATGGGCTTATAATCGTTAATCTTTCTTTTATGGCCGAATTAATTTCTGAAGGGGAAAGAGCTTATCTCACCACGGATTAATTACACCCAGTGTATCTTTTTTGAAAAGTAATAGCAAAGTTATATCTTTCAAAATCCAATTGCATTTTTGTATTTTTTTTTGTCTTTTAGCGCCGGTTAAAGACCATTCTAACCTTATATTTTGTCTTCTTGTGATAGATAGTTAATTACATAAACTATCCATAAATCTATCTACTATCCATCCGAATTTCATTTTCTTTTTAATTCTTTTCTTTTCTCTTACACTCTCTTTCTTACTTTATGTATTATTTTCCACCCCAAGTTTTTTTAATTGTATATAGGATGAATTGGGTGAGGTTTTCGGACTTGTAGATCGTCGGAATGGTATTAGAACGGGACGATCTATCGGAATTCAAAAAAAAAAAAATTCGGACTTAATATGAAAGTTGCGAATGGATAGTTCAGAGTATATGTCCACAACATCCATCCACGTGTATACTTATGATGGACAAGATGCTTAACATGATGATTTGACATATGATGTTGGACGATCACATGAATGATGAATCCAAAAATATGTTTACCATGGGTAAACGTTTAACATATGATTATTCGTGGACAAGATACTCAACAAGATGAGTTTAACATGAATGATGATGGACAAGATGCTTAACAAGATGATTTAACATATGATTATTTGTGGACACAAAAGTACAAGATGAGTTTAACATGAATGATGATGGACAAGATGCATAACAAGATGATTTAACATATGATTATTTGTGGACACAAAAGTATGTTGGACGATCACATCTCATGTTTAACAAGATGGTTTAACATATGATGGACACAAAGTGCGGATCTAATGGACAAAAGTTGGTTAAGAGTTCACATAATTGTGAATTTGTGGACATAGAGTAGGTGATCAAGAGTTGTTGGACGATCACATCTCATGTTTAACAAGATAGTTTAACATATGATGGACAAGATGCTTAACAAGATGATTACCATGAGAAACGCTTATGATGGACAATTGTTAACATGATGCTTATATAGGTAAACATTTTATGATGGACAATAGGTGGTCAAATGCTTAAACAGATGGTTTATGATGGACAATAGGTGGTCTTGCATGTGATATGATCATTGTAGTATCCACATGGAACGCTTATGATCGACAATAGTTAACAAGGTGCTTACCATGGGTAAACGTTTCTGATGGACAATAGGTGATCAAGAGTTGTTGGACGATCACATCTCATGCTTAACAAGATAATTTAAAATATGATGGACAAGATGCTTAACAAGATGATTACCATGAGAAACGCTTATGATGGACAATTGTTAACATGATGCTTATCATAGGTAAACGTTTTATGATGGACAATATGTGGTCAAATGCTTAACAAGATGGTTTATGATGGACAATAGGTGGTCTTGCATGTGATATGATCATTGTAGTATCCACATGGATGGATGTTATGGACAACTAGCCTCAACTATCCATTCGCAACTTTCGTATTACGTCCGAATTTTTTTTTTTTTTTTGAATTCTGATAGGTCGACATGTTCTAATTCCATTCCGGCGGTCTATATGTCCGGAAACCACACCCAATTCATCATATCATTTGTTCAAAAAATGTGGGGTGAAAAAAATAGAAAAGTAAAAAAGAAAAAGTAGAAGGGGAAATAAAAAAAAAATAATAAAAAAGAATCAACACATCCACCCACACTCATGTTCTCTCTTTTTTTCTATTTGTGAAGGACAAAATGGTCTTTTGACAGGCGGGACCCACAAAAAAAGATACAAAATTGAACAAAAATTTGAAAAGACACAAGATTGCAAGGAAAAATATAAAAAGATATAGTCAGTGCAATTCACCCATCTCACCACCAACAACGACTAACACTTACAATAATGGTCTGAAGTTCAAGAATTAGCAGAAGTATGAAAAAACAATGTGATATTCCACAAACACGTATTTTTAATTTGAAAAGTTGAAATAAATTTTACACTACACGACGTGGACGGATTCTAAAGCCATCCACGTTACGTAAATTTGAATCCTCAAAACTGAACAACAATTCTATCATACAAATTGTAATCTAAAATATCCCCTTTTGCTTTGACCAAGTTTAATAAAATATTAGAATTTTGACATGCATTACAAAAATAAAGATATATATTTTTTTATAAAAAAATTGATTTAAATTGTTTATTAAAAAAATTATTTAAATTAATTCTAATTTAATTTTGATCCAAAATTTTATTATAAATCGTTAATTCTAATAATATTTGTATACAATGTGATCTTAGTTATATAGAATATGATCTGCCTTGTTTTTTATTTAATAATATATATAATTATTTATTTTAATAATATAGTTTTTACACAGAATTATGAATATATAAATATTTTATAATATTTTGTTTTAAATAATTAGTTATTGTAAAATATATTATAATTCAATCCATATAATATTGATCTAATAAAATTATTATTTTATTGAAAAACATATAACTTATATTTGTATAGAAATTTATTTGTGTTTTTAGTATTTAAAAAAAATATTTGGATCAAAGATATTTATGTAATATATGTTCACATAGAAGTTCATAATTTTAATATGGGCCAGAATGTTATCTTTTTAATTTTTTGTAGTGGTTAAAGTTGCTAATTGATTTTTAGTTCATCTTGTAGCAGACTAAATTTTTTACGTATTTGATTGTACAACCTTTCAAAAAATGTAATCGTAATCATCAACTATAACCCGATCGATTATATATTTGAATGATATAAATATTTATTTTATTATTATTTTATTTATAAGTTTATATATATATATATATATATATATGTATTCATAATATTTTAACTATAAAATTTTTATTTTATAAATAAAAATTAATTAATAATAAGTTACATATTATTATAGTACTTAAATCATAAAAACTATAAAACAATCCGTAAAAATTGTAATTGTATAATCCTCAACTATAACTCGACCAATCATATATGTGAATAATATAAATATTTACTGATGTTTGATATTTTTATCAAGTTAAATATATACATATATATCTAATTTTAATATTTTAGCTTAACATTTTTATTTTATAAATTAACTTTTAATTAATATTAATTGAATAGTATAGTTTTTTAAGTGGTGTTATGTTTTAATAGTATAGATGATATCTCAATTTTTCCTTTTAATTTTTTTGTATAAAACATTTTTTTTTAAATGACAATTGAGAAGTGAGTAATTTATTGGGATTATTATTGATAAGCTCATTTATTCCCTTTAATTTTTGCATATCTCTTCTCCAATCCTTTTAGGAAAGCAGGGTATAATAGTTCCTTGTTATAAAGATATTTTGTAAAGCTTGCCACAATACAGAAAACATTTATGCACTATATTCTCTATTTGGATTTTATCATGTAACAGAGCACATATCTTGCTGAATTTTTTTTCTGATTCTTACCAACGATGGCTAAACCAGAGGCGAATCAGATTATATGGCGGATGATCTCCTCGAATGACTTAACTTTGGCTGATAATCCTGACGCGATAATCTCACATCCTCTTTTCAAAGGTAATATCTATGATGATTGGGTATGTAGTTTTAAAATTGCGCTCACTTCCCTCTAGAAATATGGATTTCTTGACACCAAACCGCCCGGAACTTCTCCAGATTGTGAATATTGACTTACTGTCAACATTTTACTTGTCTCATGGATCAAGATAACCATTCACGAAGATGTTCGATCCAATATCTCTCACTATGGGAACGCTCATGATCTTCGAAAACATATCCGCAAGAGGTATGCAGCGAGCAGTGGACCTAAAACTCAACAAATCAAGGCAGATTTTGCTACCTAGAAACAAGATGGGCTCTCAGTTGAAGCTTAGTACAAGAAGTTGACGAAAATATGGGACAATGTTGCGAACTATCATCCTCTACGCTTTGTACTTGTGGGCTGTGCAACTGAAATTTAAATGAGATTCAAGAAAAAGAAAAATAAGAAGTTAAAGTCCAAAACCTTTTGTTGGAACTGGATTCAAAGTTATTTGAAGCATGCGCTCCAATCTCATTTCTCGTGTGCTTATACCAAACTTGGAAAAGACATACAATATTGTTTGTCAAGAGGATGATATACAGAGGAATTCGTGTCATCAAAAGGAGCAACTTGATGTCACAGACTTTTTCGTTCAAACGCGTCCTAAAATGCGGTTGGGTCACGAATCGATTAAGACACGAATTCGTGACTCACGATAATCAAACTTTCTATCTTCACTGTAATCGATTAAGACACACTTCGAACAACTGCTTTGCATATCACCGCTACACATACGGTGGGGTGAACGTCCTAAAACAATGTTGTCCACAAATCATGTCGGAGGAAGAGGTTGACAGGTAAATCTTGGCAATACTATACGATCTAACGGTGGTCGCAGGACCCCAAGATATGCTAACACTGTTCTAATGGAGAGGGTTGTGTTGTGCAATCTAATCATTTTTTCACTGACAACGATCAAGATTCTGTAACTGGACATTCTAATGAGAAATGGCATTCAATGAAAATTTTACTTAACTCAAAGAGGAGTAGTGGAGCAAGTATGCCTAACACAAATTCATCGTCTGAAAAACTTACGGGTATTTCTTCTTCTTCTTTAAATCCTTGTTGGATATTAGATACAGGTTCTTCTACACACACCATATGACGAGGAAACTTAAGTCTTGAACGTATGTAAGAATATTACACAGTTTTTGATTATCTTGGCTGATGGTCAGCAACGAGTTTATGTACACGGAGAAATTGTTTCTTTGGGTTCGGGATTGGTTATGAGATCAGTCTTTTATATTGATGGGATGAAGTCGGATTTGATATCAGATGGTCATTTAATGGATGAGAGCGGGTGTGTTGCTCAGTTGCTAATCACTTCCTTGTTCTACAAGACCGTATTACGAGGACGGTGATTGGAGTTGGAAAATGAGAGAATGAATAATTTCACTTTTGAAGCATGGAAAATGTTTTGGTATCAACGATGGTGATAGATTCGTCTGAGTTGTGGCATAAGGGATTGGGACATATTTTCACTAAGTGTTACTTGTTGTTTTGATTTAGCAAATTCTAATGATTTTTAAAAAGATGTGTGATATTTTTCTCCACGCGAAGCAAACTCGATAAAGTTTTCCTAGTAGTGAGAACAAATTAAGCAGCTTTTGATTCATTGCGATATTTGGGGTCCGTATCGTACACCATCTTTACTGGTGATCGATATTTTTTAACCATCGTTGATGATTTCTCTCGTGTAGTATGGGTCTACTTGATAAAGGAAACAAGAAACCTCATCTCATCTAAAATTTTTATTGTGACTGTTCAAAGATAATTTCAAACAAAGCTGAAAACTGTTTGAAGCGACAATAGAAGTAAGTTCTTATGCATGAAATATTATTTTCTTCAATGTGGTATACGGCATGATACGTCTTTATAGGCACACATCAAAAAAACAGCCGTGTGGAACGTAAAAATCAGCATATACTTAGCGTCGCAAGGGCATTGCAGTTTCAATCTCATCTTCAATTGGAATATTTGGGTTAGTGTATACTCACGACATCCTACTTGATTAATAAGTTTCCGAGTGTGGTGTTACAAGGAATCACTCCATATGATAAGCTTTACAATCAATCGCATTTGTATACTCATTTACGGATTCTCGGGTCGTTCTGCTACGCACACAATCAAAATGCTAAAGGTGATATGTTTTCTCCATGAACACATCGTTTTATTTTTGTCGTGTATCCGCATGCTCAAAGAGGTTGGTGGTTCTTTGATTTGAAACAATGAGAATTTTTCGTTTTCCGTGCGTTATCTTCAGGGAAACAATCTTCATGTTTCGTGAATACTCCACAACAACATCTGAGAACCCTCTTCCTGATTCTCCAACTTATATGTTTCATGACTTTGATGATGCTCCTGGCCCTCAGATTATACCACATGACATTGACCCCATACCCAACAATGATGCTCCTGAACCGACCACGCTAATTTCACATGTGCCTAACCCCGAACCTGGTCCGTCGAAAAATGCAGTCAGCGACACTGCTCCACCTGTCAATAACAGTGATGGAGTTAGGTAGGGTTAATATTGTTCATAAGAGTTCTCCTTCGACTTCTTTTCCATCTACCCAATTGAAGAATATATTGAATTTAACCGCTTTTGTTCATCTCAAAAGGCGAATATGGCTGGCACTACCACTGATGTTGAATCGCGATCATATCAAAAAGAAGCCAAGCATGTTGATTGTCATAAAACAATACAGTTAGAGATTGATGCTCTTCAGAAGAATGAGACATGGTCTTTAACCACTTTACCAATAGGCAAGGATGCTATTGGGAGAAAATCGGTTTATAAGCTAAAGTATAAGTCAGATGAAATGCTAGAATGGTATAAAGCGCCATTGGTGGTTATGGATGATAATCAATGAAAACAGGGATTTGATTTTGGTGAAACATTTTCGCCAGTGGTGAAAATGGATACCGTTCATTTATTATTAGTGTTTCTGTGGTAAGGGTTATGAACTCTATCAAATGGATTTTCACAATGCCTTTCTTCATGGTGATTTAGAGGAAGAGGTGTACATGAAGATGTTAAAATTTCAGAGGCATCCATGAGGAAGCTCTGAATATCAAGTTTGGTTCATGAGACATCCATAGAGAAGCTCTGAACCAGAAGCAACATCAAGAACATAAACAATTAAGAGAGACAATGAAATAAATTATGTGGAAGAAAGCAACTAGTATGTACTTAGATTTAACCCTATTGGAGCTTTATACTCTAGAGAGGATCTTAAGTCAGTAATCTAGATGTTAACAGGAGCTACCTAGCTATATGAAAACGTATCCAAGAGTTTAACATCTGAATAGGGGAGTCTGCTCATGAACATGGATCCGAATCAGTAATTAGCAAGGAGTTATCCTAAAGAAGAAGAGATGAGCTTCACATGAACCGATTCTCTCATCATACTTGGATTAACTATGGAAGAGTTATCCAAGCATGATAAGAGGCTGCTTTAAGCAGCCTTAACCGTGGCTCTATGAAGATCTACATTGTGTTGAACTCAAGAACACAATGAAGAGCAAAGACAGAATTGAAATAAAGAAGAGAGAAAGAGATAAAGATTTTGTTTGTAACCAAATGAGTTCTAATTTACTATTGGTGACTTAGAAAGTATTACAAGGTCGTGTAAGGGCTTCAAATAGGCATACAACTAGGTTAAACCATCAATAAACAATGATATAAAGTCATTACGTCACAACCATTGATTATGAGAGGGAGATTTGAATTTGAAATCAATGGCTGGATATTCTTCTTGTCCAGCTTGGTTATGGTGTGTTTAGACCTGAAAGTGACTTGTCCTCACTCTTGTTTAATGTGTGCAGGTATGGAGAGAGAGAGAGAGAGAGGGAGAGGGAGAGAGAGAGAGAGAGAGAGAGAGAGAGAGAGAGAGAGAGAGAGAGAGAGAGAGAGAGAGAGCACACTCCAAAGAGTGATAGAGACATCTCTGCGCCACTTGCATCTTCTTAAACACACATGTGACTTTTCTTGAGTCTGATTCTTGACAATCTTCTGTTTGGCCCCAACTTTACACATTCTTGATTGTCTGATTATATAAGTGCCCTATTTTTGCACTTCACAACTTTGGCCCTAATTTTGCACATGATGATCTTGCCCCAACTTTGCATATTGATTATCTGTCTGTTTGTGTCTGTGTCTGTGTCTATGTCTGTTTGGCCCCAACTTTGCACAGACTTCTCTTATGGTTTATCTTCACTTCAGTCTTCTCTATGCCTTCATCTTAGCTTTGGTTAAGTGATTGATGCATCTTGGACTCTTGTGATAAACACCATAGCTTCTTCTTGGAGTGAGCCTCGGCTTTGTATGATTGACTTCAGCCTCTCCTCCTCCATTTCATCATCCTCTCTAATAGAAGATTCCACCAGGTTTTGAATCGAAAAGTTTCAATATTGTATGTCGTTTACATAAATATCTTTATGGCCTTAAGCAAGCACATAGATGTTGGTTCACAAAGCTATCAACAGACCTTATCTCCTACCACTACAAAAATTATGCTTATTGATAGCAGAATATAATAGCACGGTTTTTCAAACTGCTATTGAAGATAAATTTCAGAATTTTTATATTTTTCATAGCATTGATATAACGCTAAGATAACGAATTAGTAAGCGGGAAACAAAAATAGTTTAGTCCGCCAACACTTGCACACAAAAATTTTACCCGGCCAACTTTCCCTCTACTATTTCCCCAAATATTTTTAGGTTTGACCGAGTGTCCTTTTAACTCTCTTTCATTCACATATATGTTAAACAAAAAAAAATCTTTCTTTCCATATCTCTTTTTCCCCAAAAAAATTCTCTCGTTAATCTCTCTCCGACCTCGCCATCACCACCACGGTGTTGATTCCACCGCCTTCCTCCGCCTGTGTCTCCTCGTATCTGCAGAAGCCGGCCCAGCTTCTTTCCATCCGCTTCTCTCTCTCCATCAAGTGTGTAAAATATTGAACGATAAGAGGCTAGATGAAGGTATGGCTTTCTCTTGGAGAAGCAGTAAATCAATTGAAATAGGCTCTTCTATTGAAGGTAGCCATTGTTGAATAGCTTCATAGACATGATTAGCAATCGAAAATGTATTAGTGAACAAGATCCATGTTTAGGTAATCAAAACCCAATCGTTGCCTTCGATTTTGATCGGACTGCGATAAAAACCCTAATACTTTAATCTTCCTTTCCCTTGTTTTTTCTTTCAGAACTTTCTTGCCTTTGTTTACTTTATTTCGCCCATCTTCTTGTCTCAATACATCTTCTATTGGTGCAGATTCAAGTGGTAAAGAAGCTACTGAAAAGCAATTTAAGGTCACTAACTCTAAGGTTCCAGCTTTGGACTATGTTGATATCCCTCATTCCCAGATACGAAAGGTAAAGCCTTATACAACCCTTGTGGGGTTCGTTACCAAGTTTCAAGAAGATCAAGGCTTCTGAAACTCTTTGACTCTATAATTTTGACATGTCACAACCTCACGTTTGGCATTCTTAAAGCAAACTATCTCTCACTATTACTTAACTGTCGATGCATGTGTTGATAAACTTATAGGGTAAGTATCAAGTTTCTGATGATAGTATTTTGTATATGCAGTCTGAGGAGTGAGCTTAGTTCATTCCAAGAGGCTTCAGGTGGAAAACAAATATATGTCAATGATCTTGTTGTTAAGGTACATCTTACTTGTGTATACTTGCAAACAAGCCAACATATCTTCTGAAATAACTTCCTATCTGCATGTGTTTCAGGTTGCTGCATTAGCTCTCAGAAAAGTTCCTCAATGCAATAGTTCATGGACTGATGATTACATACCCCAGTAAGTACATCGATGACAAACTTTTGAATATCTTTGTCTTAGTAAACATATTAACCTTTCTCTATAGGTTTAAAAACGTGAACATCAACGTCGCAGTGCAAACTTAAAATGGGCTCTATGTTCATGTGGTGAAGGTGTGTGCAAAACAGCACTCAGTAAACTTGTTTAATGCTTAACTGCTGCACAAACTGCATATTTCTGAATTTTACCATTTTCTTAATTCCAGGACGCAGACAAAAAGGGTCTGTCCACAATTGGAGAAGAAGTTCGGTTATTGGCTCAAAAAGCAAAAGAGAACAGCTTAAAGCCAGAAGTCTACGAGGTGAGATAATTCACTCGCTCACTGATCATATCTAATGTTCGGAAAAATCAGTTAATACTGATCTCTTTTTTTTCTCAGGGAGGAACATTTACAGTTTCTAACTTAGGAGGACCTTTTGGGATCAAGCAGCTAATAATGTAAGCTTTTTTCATCGAGTTGTGCCCCTTTATTATAACTAGAATATGTACTAATGAGACTCAACATTGCTTGTTTTAGCTTTCCAAGAAGCAATATCAATGCGATGAGTGTGAGATTTGCAGGTATATAAACAAAATTTGTGGTCACCAATTCAAAATCAGAATATTGTAATCTTGTGATGTCGGTTTAATAGGACCGGAGGAGAATAGAACTTCTTCCATTGCAAAAGATTTCTTAATAAACCAAACCTTATGTGCTTGTTTCCACAAATGCTCGCATATTTCTCTGTTTCAAGATGTGATCTTATCTTGTTTCTTGGAAAAGGATTTTGCTACTTCAAACAGGTCCGGTTTCAGGTAGGAAGAAGCCAACAGAAGATGGACAACTCATTTCTACTTGCTGTTGGTGACAAGGTAAACTGATAGTTCTAGACAACAAAACCCTTCTAGTTAGTAGGAACTTTGTCACTCTTTTAGTATTTAGTATTTACAGTAATACCAATGGAAATTGTATTCATGACATCTTCTTACACATCATGATGAACGCCTTCTCTGAGGGGCTTGTATTGATTGACAAGACTGGACTTAGCTCTGACACTCTTCTTGATATTCTAGTGAGATATAATTAAAACTTTCGTGTGAGATGTGAATGTTAAATGCTGAATATTGTTGGTTGTGCGTATGGGGCAGGATCTTGGTGCAATGGCTAACCCGATGTTCAAAGGAAAGGACCTTTGATGAAAAAGAAGAACAAGGAGATTTATCTTCAGGAGATGGAAGGATATAAGAGGAGAAAGGAAGAAAAAACAATGAAGAAATACTTAATTTAATGTTGATTCAGATTGTTTTGTTAATGACTTTTGTGTAAACATGTTTGGGTTTATTAATAAAATCATTTCAAATATAATTTTATTTATAAATTTAATTGATACAAAAATAAATAAATATATATAATTTAATATGGCTTAGTTTGGCTCGGCTTGGCTAGAGAAAGCTATTATAGATAGATTTAACTATAGCAAGAGAAAATATCGCTATTATAGATGTAAGATATTATAGCACGGCGAAAACGCTATCACATATGGCCTACCTATTATAGCTGGGGCAGACATAGCATTTTCAAAAACGCTATCAATCACATATAATAGCATTTATCGTGAGCTAAGAATAAACATTTTTCTTGTAGTGTACAATTTATTCAATCACATTTGGATTACTCTCTCGGCCGGGGAGAAGCGTAAAAATTTCCCGTGCGTCTCGTGTTCTTCTTTGCCAACACCAAATGATGGAAATCAGGGACAGAAATAGGATGGTGCATCTCGAGTACCCTCACAAGCCCGATAATATGTTTCAGCAGACTAGGGCACATCTGAGGAAAGGCTAGTTCCTAGCCAGAAACTCTAAAAAGAAGTACGGAATCGGGAAGGTGAGCCAGCAGCACGAGTCTAAGTAAGCCATGTAGGCGCAACACCAAACCAGACAAACCGACTATGGATTCTCGTACTGGGAGGGGACAACGATCTCAACTCGCCTCCCAAAGTTATGAGTCCGCCTTAAGTCTTCAAGGTCTGCTTCGATCACCCTCAACGGTCGCCACAGACCAAACATCAATTCCTTTGTTATGCCGAACGTTCCTGCGATGTCTCCTCTTTCTTGGTTGGACTCCATGAGAATAGGAAGACAAAATCAGAGTCGAAAAACGGAAAGAGAGGGAAAGAAACGAGAAAGGAAAGATTTTTTAAAAAAGTCGTTTTGCAAAAATTTTACAAGGTCTTTAGTCAAACGGATCCCTCCGAGATCAGCTCAACATTCCTGAGATCACGGAGATTGTACTAACGAGAGGACTATGATATTTGCGGATGGAGAGCTCGTCATCAAGGCTATAAAAGGTGTTAAATGGCTTAAACTCGATGACCTTATTTTTCCCATTGTTTATACATACAAAACAACTCGACGAGCTCACTGTAAAATCTCTCTCGAGATCTTATTCATAATCATTATTTCATCATGACAAGATAATTACGAAACCCTTTGTTTGTTTTAGATATTTCTTTGAAGAATCGTGTGATCTTCGTGGTGTGAGCCCTAAGAAACCCCCCCCCCTTTACAAATCATAAATCTTTAGTGTGGATTTTCGGATCCACAAACATCCTTTCGACATAGACATGTTCACCCGCCTTCTCTTGGATCGCTGGAAGCTGGAACCCTGCAGGTTTAAAGTGCCTCATGAGATACGCCATTTCTTCTTGGTCAGCGGAAACTGGGCAATCCTTCTTGTGCTTGAACCTCTAGTTACAACCCTTTCTTATATTAGAACCGGACGAAGTCTTCCTCGCTTCCACAACGCCACCGGCACCTCCCGCTGACATTTCTCGTTTGTTCCGGGCACGCTTCGACTTTGGTGGGCAAGATCCGCTCGAATCCCTAGATCCGTTCGAGTTCAACACCATGTTCGTCGGATCCGAAGGGATCAACACAATGTCTTGAATATGTTGGCTCGGTAAAGGCGGGAGGCCGCTTGGGTTCAGTTTTGCCTGGTTCACTTCCTCGTTTCGAGCACGAAAATAGGGGGTGGTCGCACTCAGAGATTTTGAAAGCATCATGGCCATCCCCCTGATTTTGCCTGAGCCGTCAGGTCTACTGAAGCTTTGCTAGTACGACAAAATTTGTTTCTTCTCGACATCTTTTCTTGGGGTGGTGTACTTGATGTAGAACTAGAATCAGAAATAATGCGACATACATAAAAACCAGGAAGAAAAGTTTGAGTTCGATTAACAAAATCTTAGATAAGAAGTCATACAGGTTATCAATGAATAAATGTCTTACTTGCTGCAGATCGATCCGGCTGATCGATCCAAGCCTTTATATCCCGAGTATTTTGAGGAACTGGGGGCGGTCGTTTGGACGGCGGACCGCCTAAAGAAAATCAAACCCGGTTTGCTGTGAAAGAATCCCAATTTATACTTCCCCTCTTAAAGTGCGGTATCAGATACGCCGTATCAATGTCAAGTGGTATTGGGTCAGGAGTATCTGCCAACACAACAAATCGTGATTAGTTCAATCAGAAATGAACGTTCACTCTATAAAAAATTGAACTATTAGTATCTCGCTTCTGACCAACACTGATTGCCCAGCGTGTCGGAATAACCGAGAAGTCGAAGTCACCAACCGAGGCTTGGTTAATCTTGAAAAAGAAGATGTCATCCTGCCAAGTGTATTTCGACGGGGTATCCTCTATGATTCTCCCATGACGTGGTAAGTCCCCATACACTTCTTGTTGTATTTGACGAGACAAAGGAGCTGGATGAGCTCAAAGTTGATCGGAATCCCCTCCTTGATGGCTAAGACTCCGATTCCGATGATTAGGCAAACAAAATTCGGCACATCTGAGAAAACGAAAGTTGAGTTACATTAACATGTCCAGAACCAGATGAGGGATCTGGAAAAATAATCTGCATCTCTCAAAGTAAGTGGAGTAGGCGCAGCAGTATCCGCGACGGACGAGCTCTGGAGATTCTGACTCGTCCAGTAACACCATCGCGATCTCCAGCGGAATGTGACAGCTCTTCATGAGCTTCTGTATATGTCGGATCGTCAATTGTGATTATGGTGAGGACCATAAGGTTCTTACGCAGCACTGCTTCCTACGGCTCTGGTTCTAAGAGCCATCAGAGATTTTTTCTGGCTTAGGTTTTGCCCGGAGTTGGCGAAGGTTTCCGGTAAAATCTATTTTTTCTTGTTTTCTTTGAAAAACGAAAGTAAGAAGAAAAATAAAATAAAAGCGAGGAAGAATTGATAAATAATGGCGAAGCACCGATAATGGGATGGGATTCACTTCCCTTTTATATTTAATAATGAGGATCGAGGTCGAGATCGTCGGTTTTTCTCCACGTCACCAAATCATAAATGTCGGGTCTTTCAGCAGATAAAGATCGATCAATTCAAATCCTGTTGAAAGATTTAATGCGGCAACCTCTCACATCCTTTCATCTTAGCTATTGGATCCGAACGAATGATTACGATCCAAGGGAATCTGAAGAAATCCCCGGGAATCGATGTTCTTTGGATGGTAAGGTTTTACTATTTCCAGATCTGTTAAGATTTGGGTTTTTAGAGCCTTTCGATGAAAGGACAGCGTCTCATCTCATCCCCATCCACGTGTCCTTCCTCCCCTTCCTTCACCTTCACTCCGATCCGCCACAAATCCTCGACAAGCTTCGCCGTCGTGCACTGGTCCGCGAATTGAGGAAACGCTACCACCGGAACACTGCTCTCTAAGCTCTCCAGAGTCGAATTCCAGCCGCAATGAGTCACAAAACACCCCACCGACGGATGCGCCAAAACCGCCGTCTGAGAACACCATCCCACCACCAAACCTTGCTCATCTGCTATGATTAAATCCAGAAATCGACTCTTCTTCTCTTCTGGGTTTTTCTCCTTCACGACTGTTATAGGTAGGTTTAGCACCCCACCCACTTAGAAGGCCCAGGATTTATTCTTTATACAAAGGCCGGCCCAACAGAAGCAAAACGGCCCAACAAGCAATAGAAGCCCAAACATGCACACTCAAAACCGAGCCCATCACCATCAGCTCGGCTCGATCCAAGCCGAACGACAGCAAGTCAGCTCGGCTACGCTAACAGCCAAAGGAACGTACGGCTCAGCCCATCTCGTCACCAACTACTGCCCAATCCGCACGAGCTCGACAAGCGGTCAACAGCCTGTAAAAAGTACGACCGTATTTTACTATAAATAGGAGTCGTCACTGTACATTAACGCCAACTTTTTGGGATTTGTGCACTTCTCACTACTTTCTCTCTCTAAGAGTAAACATTCCCGAACTGTAAAAACCGAGCTCGTCTTTCGACAAGCTCGGGCTTTCACTTGAATACAATACGCTCGTTACCGAGCATACCTCTCTCTTCACTACTTATGCACCGAACATTCCTCTCTTGACTCATCACCAAACCTAGTCAGTTCTCTCTTAGAAAAACTTTGACCTTCGGACCCGAGCACGTCAACTCTCCCGAGCAAGACGCACTCTCAAACCTTTGTGACAAGCTCGGTTATCACAATTGGCACCGACTGTGGGGAATTAAAGTTTTTCTTCACTAACAGACAGGTTCAACGATGGCAGGAGCACCACCGAACAAGGATCACGTCCTCATCGAAGACATAACAAGCTCAGAAACAGCTCCGAGAGCGAGGGGCAATCCCAGCACGTTTCTCAAGTTGCGGATCCAATCATCCAGCCGGCCGGCGCCGAGCAGCAACCTCAAAATATCGAACGACCTCAGCTAGTCGCCGAAGCTCAGACGAACGAGCAGGACATGTCCGCCTTATTCAAAACTCTCATGACTCAAGTAACCGAACTCTCCCAGGGAAGCATTGCACGCTTCGATCAACTTGCAATGGCACACGCGGTATGCCAAGGGCAAATCAACGATTTACGGATGGCAAGCCAACAAGGATCCGTTCCCCGAACTCGTCTCCACCGAGCGTTATTCGAAGAAAAGACGCCCCCAAATCCAAGAAACCGAGCGGTATCACAGCAGAACGAGGACAAGCATCCCCCCAGCATGGGAATCCCGAGTAGCTCACCAGTTAACGCACACAGAGATAATGAAATCAAAGACTTGAAATTAATGCTGAAAAACATGACATCCAAAGTCCATCAAGCCATTAGCTCGGCACCAGAAATCGACCGCGTAATAGAAGAAACCCAAAACACTCCTTTCACTCAGCGACTCAAGAACATCCAAGTCGAGCATCCAGCCTCCAAGGTCAAGGTCAAAATGATGATGTATGACGGAAAGTACGACCTGAGGCAGTTCCTAACAGCCTTCCGCATAGCAATGGGCCGAACTCACTTCAGTCTCGGACAACGAGACGCAGGCTTTTGCCAACTGTTCGTAGAGCACTTGACTGGATCAGCATTGGATTGGTTCTCTCGCCTCGAACCAAACTCCATAGATGGATACGACGATCTAACGCATGCCTTCGTAAAGCACTACTCAATGTACATACAAGATGAAGTGTCCAACGCTGACCTATGGGCCGTTACACAAGGACAAAAAGAGAGCCTCCGATCGTACATAACCCGATTCAAGAGCGTACTCGCCAAACTCGCAATCACCGACAGCGAGGGGATACCCGCTCTCCGAAATGGTCTGTGGTACGAATCAAGTTTCCGAGAAGAGTTAAAGAAGAACAAACCCAGTTCGCTCGAGGACGCCCTCCACCGAGCGTCAATCTTCATCGACCTTGAAGAGGAAAAGGAAACCTTGGCAAATAAATACTGCCCGAAGAGTTCGACATCGAAAGAAAGAACCGAGAAGGTCACCGATGAGTATGAGCCATGGCAACATTACGACCAAGATTACAAGAAAACCAAAGAGGAAGAAATCGCAAGGAAAGGAAAGTCTTACTACGTATGTGACCAGCCGCCGGACCGACAACAGACTGCGGATTTCCTCTATCAAGATCGTCGGCAAGATCACCCCTATCGCTCACAGAGTCACCAGCAGGAACAGCCATCACAGGGTCACCAAGGACAAAACTCGACTAAGCCATGGAACAGATCAACCCGTGGAGGCGATAAAAGCAAATCATTCTGCGAATACCATCAACGAGGAGGGCACAGCACCGAGGAGTGCAGAAACCTTCAGGCTTTGCTCTATGCTGACTATCAAAAAGACAGGAAGAAACTAGTACTAGATCGCAACAAGCCTCCCCCGAAGCAAATCAACCAGGTAACACAACAAAAAAAACGAAGCCGAGCGCTTCAGGCTCGTCCAAGAAGAACGAAAGAAGCAGGTGGCTTTCGCCGAGGAAATTGAGCAAATCAACGCAAATACGGCAGCTGCGGACAAACGAGCTCGCGACGAAGAGGATGAAGAGGGAGCACATCCACCGAGAAGACTTATAAACATGATTATGGGAGGACTACCAATGGTAAACGACTCAGTGCGATCAATCAAGGAATATGAGCGACGGGCCATGGCTGCCCAGCATTACTGACGAAACGCCACTGACGAGCTCAGGATCGGCGACGAAATAAGCTTCACCGAGCACGACGCTGAGGGAGTGGACCGACCGCATAACGATCCACTCGTCGTCGCCATGCGGATCGGCGACTGTGAATTCGAGAAGATTCTGATCGACACCGGAAGCTCGGTAGATCTAATCTTCAGAGAGACGTTACAACGGATGGAACTCAACGATTACCGTATCAAGCCATCGACAAGACCAATAACCGGCTACTCGGGCGACTCAATCAACACAATCGGAACAATCAAACTTCCTGTGTATGTCGGCCGAATCACCAAGCTGATCAAGTTCGTGGTCGTCGACCGTCCAGCTATCTATAATATCATCCTCGGCACGCCTTGGATCCACGAGATGAGGGTAGTCCCGTCCACCTATCATCAATGCGTCAAATTTCTCACCCCATTCGGCGTATTTACAATACGAGGAGATCAGAAGATATCCCGAACATGCTTCCATATCGAGCACAAAATGCGCCGCAAATCACAAGCGTATCTAGTCGCAGAGCCTCGAATCGAGCTACCGCCGCCCGATCGGCCGCAGAAAGATGCGGTAACACAAGTCAACATCGACATAAAGGATCCCGAGCGATGCGTCGGAATAGGAGCCGACCTCCGCGAAGACTTGCGAGATAAGCTCGTAGAATTTCTCAAGAAAAATGCCACAACCTTCGCCTGGACCACCAGTGATATGACCGGATTTGACCCGACCATCGCGTGCCACAAACTGCACGTCGATCCGATTTTCAAACCAGTCAAACAAAAAAGAAGGAAGCTCGGTCCCGAGCGCGCCAAAGCTGTCAACGATGAAGTAGAACGGCTTTCAAAGGCAGGTTCGATCACCGAGGTGAAGTATCCTGACTGGCTGGCAAATCCCGTTGTGGTAAAAAAGAAGAATGGTAAGTGGAGAGTGTGCATAGATTTTACCGACCTCAACAAAGCGTGTCCCAAGGATAGTTTCTCACTGCCACACATCGACCGGCTCGTAGAAGAAACCACCGGTTACGAGCTGCTATCGTTCATGGACGCCTTTGCAGGGTATAACCAGATCATGATGCACCCTGATGACCGAGAGAAGACTTCCTTTATCACCGACCGCAGCACATATTGCTACAAGGTTATGCCGTTCAGGCTCAAGAATGCAGGAGCGACATATCAACTCCTCGTGAATCGCATGTTTGCTGACCAGCTCGGCAACACAATGGAAGTTTATATTGACGATATGCTCGTCAAGTCCACCTTGGCAGACGATCATATCGACCATCTCACAACATGTTTTTCGAGTTTAAACAAGTATGGAATGAAACTGAATCCGGCAAAGTGCACGTTCGCGGTCACGTCGGGAGAATTCCTCAGTTAATCGTCACGAGAAGGGGAATAGAAGCAAACCCGAAGAAAATAACGGCGATCACCGAGCTTCCATCCCCGAAGAACACCAGAGAAGTCCAACGTTTAACTGGGCGCGTCGCGGCTTTGAATAGATTCATCTCACGATCAACTGACAAATGTCTCCCTTTCTACAATCTCCTCCGAGGGAATAAGAAATTCGAATGGGACGCTAAATACGAGGACGCGTTTCAACAGCTAAAAACCTACCTCTCCACCCCACCAATTCTGGCCAAACCCGAGGAGGGAGAGACGCTATACTTATACATCTCTGTATCAACCTCGGCAGTCAGCAGTGTGCTCGTCCGCGACAGACCGAGGGGACCAAAGACCCATCTTCTACACAAGCAAAATCTTCGACGACGCGGAAACACGCTATAACACACTTGAGAAGCTCGGGTTAGCCGTCGTCGTCTCAGCTCGAAAGCTCCGCCCTTATTTTCAGTCACACTCGGTGGTCGTACTCACGAATCAACCAATCAGAACGATATTGCATAGCCCGAGCCAATCAGGAAGAATCGCCAAATGGGCAGTCGAGCTAAGCGAATACGATATCGAGTACAAACCCAGAACCAGTGCCAAGTCCTAGGTTCTAGCAGATTTCCTAATCGAACTACCACCCGAGCTCACCATAGCCGAAGGACAAGGCCCGAAGGAGAAATGGGTTCTATTCGTAGACGGTTCTTTATCAAGAAATGGTTCAGGAGTAGGAGTCAAATTGACATCCCCGACCGGCGAATTAATCGAACAGTCCTTCCGTCTAGGATTTCCAGCCTCTAACAACGAAGCCGAATACGAAGCGCTGCTCGCAGGACTGCGACTGGCCGAAGTGGTAGGTGCAAAGCAGGTAGACGCGTTTGCCGATTCACAGCTCGTGGTGAACCAGTTCAACGGAGAATACGAAGCAAAAAAACGAGCGCATGGATGCGTACCTAAAGCTCGTCCAGGAAATTGTCGCACGAATCGGGTCGGTTACGCTAACAAAGATTCCTAGAAGCGACAACTCCTCCGCAGACGAATTGGCCGCCCTAGCTTCGACTTCAGATCCCGACCTCCGCCGAGTCATCCCAGTCGAGTGCATAGCCCGACCGAGCATCGTACCAGACGAAGATGTACTGCTTATTACCGAGGAAGAAGAGGGACTGGACGATGCTTATAAAAGCAACAAGGATGTAATTAAGGACGCCGATCCCGATCATACCAACATCATCGACTGGAGAGACGAAATCAAAGATTATATACTGACCGGGAAGGTCCCTGAGTACCGTTGGGCAGCTCGCCGGTTAAAAGCCCGCTGCGCGCAATACGTAATGATGAAGGACAAGCTATTTTGATGGAGTGCGTCCAAGGCTCTCTTGCGATGCGTAAACGGGCAGGAGATCCAATGGGTCACCGAGCAAACTCACGAAGGAGCAGGCGGAAATCACACAAGCGACCGAGCATTAGCCGCAAAGATAAAGCGACATGGTCATTTCTGGCCGACCATGATCGCCGACTGCGAAAGCTATGTGGCCCGATGAGAGAAATGTCACAGGCACGCACCAAGCATACACCAGCCACCCGAGCTCCTCACCACTGCGGCCACGCCCTACCAATTCATGCGGTGGGCGATGGATATCGTCGGACCTCTCCCGGCCTCGCATCAAAAGAAGTTCATCCTGATAATGACCGATTACTTTACCAAGTGGGTCGAAGCCCAATCCTACTCGGAGATCAAAAACCTCGACGTTCAAAAGTTCGTTTGGAAATACATAATCTGTCGCCACGGTATCCCGTACGAGATCACAATGGATCCCAATTCATTTCCAATCTGTTTGAAGGATTTTGCGCAAGGTGGAAAATTCGCCTAAGTAAATCTACCCCCAAATACCTGCAAGGAACCGGGCAAGCCGAGGCGACCAACAAAACGATTATCGACGGACTAAAAAAAACGAATGGAGAGCAAAAAAGGCCTCTGGGCCGACGAGCTCGATGGCGTCCTCTGGTCTCATCGGACCACTCCGAGGACATCAACCGGCCATACACCTTTCTCACTCTCTCACGGAATGGAGGCAATGTCCCCAGCCGAGATGTGCGTCCCGACAATTCGCCTGAGCATTGCGCCCAAATACGAAGAGCTTAACAACAACATGATCGTCGATTGCCTTAACCATGCGGAATAATTACGAGACCGAGCACTTCTACGTCTCCAAAACTATCAACAGCAGATCACCCAACACTACAACAAGAAGGTCAAGGGTCGGTGTTTCGCAGAAGGTGACCTCGTCCTCAGAAAAGTGTTCGAAAACACACGGGAATACCGAGCAGGGAAGCTCGGCGCAAACTGGGAAGGTCCGTACATCGTCTCAAAGATAGTAAAACCTGGCGTTTACGAGCCGTGATGATGAAGGGAGAAGCCATTCCACGTTCGTGGAATGCGAGCAAGCTCAAAAGATACTACTATTAAGCCGAGCATCTCTCGCTCACAGAAAAGCCGAGCATCGCGCCAAAAAAAAAAAATCTCTCGCTCACAGAAAAGCCGAGCATCGCGCTAAAAAAAAAAAACGAGCATCTCTCGCTCCAAACCGAGCTCGCTATACACGAGCTCGAGTAATATGTAAAGTGAACTACGATCGGCTTGATCCCCTTTCGGGGTACGTAGGCAACCTCTCACGAGGCTCAGCTATATCAATAATAAAGTTTTATTAAGTTAAATACTTGTTTCAATCACCCAAACAAATCGACATTCTGGCCAAATGCTCGATACATTATAAGCCGGGCCAAGTTCCCGCACAAGGCTGATCGACAGTAAATAAGCCGAACATAGCTTTCGCATAATGTCCCGATCAGACCTTAGGGGTAAGCCGATCACTTACTCGCACCCGACCTGTGGTACAACGAGCACAGTCTCGAATCCCACAATCAAGTAAGCCGGGCCCAGTTTCCGCACTAGGACGACTGACAGAAAAAAATAAGCCGAACCAGTTTCGCACAACTGTCCTGATCCGTTCTACGAGGTAAGCCGAGCACTTTGCTCGCTCTTCATTACATCTAATTTAAACCGAGCACGCCACTCAGAAAATCAAGGTGCGCGGTTAGGGTCAAGTACGCGGAATGAAAATTTAAGTACGCGGAAAAAGCCGAATAAGTCAAAAGCGGAGTCCAAATTTATATATTATTTATAAAAAAGGGGGAAAATAAAGTCCCGAGATAATACAAAACATGCACAAAGCATGGACCGATTACAAAAAAAGAGAAGGCCTAAAATCTAAGAAGGCTCGGTAGAATGGTCAACAATCTGGTCCTCCGCCACAATCTCAGGACGAAGATCATTCACCACCTCCGGGGTCACTACCGCCTGGTTCGAGCCATGTTGATCCTGAACGAGCACCTCAGAGCTTTCCTCGTTTTGACCGGGGCTATTGACAGGAGTCATGACAAAGTCGCCATCGGCTAAGTCTGTATAGCGAACCACGCTCAGCTCTTGCTTCAAGCGAGCAAAGTCAGAATCAGCCTTGACAATCTTCTCGGCAGGGACGTCAACACCTTATGCGACAAGCACCTTCAATATAGCAGCAACAGCACCAGCCTGATTCATGATTATCTGTTTCCGCCTCCCGAGCTCCTTCTCCTCGATGGCCACCTTGATCTTTGTTAGCCGAGCTTGCGCCTTGCCCGACACACGTTCCCTCTCCTTTAGAACCTCACGCGTACGGGAAGTCCTAAGTCGGGCGCACTCAGACTTGAGCTTACCCTCTAAATTGGACACCCGAACAATCATTTCGTCAGCTTCGGCCCGAGCGTTGGAGCAGTCAGTCAAGCACTGCTGATTCTCGACGTCCAACCGAGCATTCTCGGTGGAAAGATCGGCGACCCTTTTCTCCAGATCAGCAACCTTCTCCTCCTCGGCTTTGAGAGAGGAGCGAAGCATCTCCGCCGCAGCTGCTACCTCGTGATACCCCTCAAGCTCGATCCTATCTCTGCCGGGTTCGCCGATCTCTGTGTTCTCGCCTTCGGCTGCAGATCGTCTTCGAACCCATGACCAGGCCCAACATCGGGATCCTCCTGATTAGGACGAAATCGCACCATAGCCTCCGAGGAAGGTATGATGGGTGTTTTTTTTGTTAGTCTTATGATTTACAGTGTTACAACCGTCAACTTTTTGGTGAGTTTTTGTTAGCGCCTTATTAATCTCTACCTGAAAAGGTGGCTGATGCCAATGTATGTCACAAGCTATTAGTTTGTGTAATTGATTAGTATAATCATAAACTAAGACTTTAAATCATAAAACAATACTGATGATCATCCTTTGATTTTACAAGCTATCAGTACCTTAGCTGGGGTTTTCTTTCACTGTTAGTGTAGGAAGTCTCAGTTTGTGTAATTGATTAGTTTTAGAATCAAAATTTGTTATCTGTCTAATGTAGTGAAGTTGTTTACTCTTTGAATATCAGGTTGAGACTCTTAAATGTGCCTTGTCACTGTTTGCAAACACAAAAAGAAAAAAGAAAAATTGTTACAGGCTGCTGGTCTCGGAATCTTCTTGTTTATACAGCAGCTTTTACACTTTGTGCCGTTGTTGAAGTAGGACTTTCGTCTTGAAAGTGAGATAAACAAGACTTTGGTTACTTCTTATCAAGATTTTGATTTCTTAAGATAATTGCAAATCTAAATCCTTGTATTTTTTTTACCTTGGCTGCTTTAAACAGTTCGTCTACAACTTCAGACAGAGTTGGATGTGCATGAACCGCAAGTTTTATGTCCTGCAACATCAAGCCAAACAGAATCTTGCAATCTTAAAGCTCAATGATAGGAACAGCTTGGTTTGCAGCTACAAGATTCCCTCCTACCTGAATACGTGTTCATAAAGCAATCACGTTGGATAAGATCAGCAGCATGCAACCCAAAGATGTGAACTCCAAGGATTTCACCATTGTCCGGTCTATATATCATCTGTGCACATAAAGAGAATATTCAGATATCTTCCCAGTCACTCGAGGACGAGGGTGTTACTGACGACAAAAGGTTACGTTTTCTTCTGCTACTCCATTTATACTTATGGGTTTGCTATCATGTTCAATTAGTTTTCCAGAGTTTCTATATCTGTCATTTTATAAAAGGCTTTAGTTGCTTAGGATGAAAAGGTTAAATATTTGTTCTCATAAACATCATGGTAGTTACTTGGTCTATAGTTTTTTTCTTTTCTATGTCTTTGTTCTTATGTACATTGCTGCTTTGGACCCTGTTTTTCTTTTCTTTTCTGATCTTAGTTTGCTATCTCTTGCTGACGAGAAGCATTGTGGCCCGAGTTGGATACATTACTGAGAGAAGAAGGTGATACAACTGTTACACCATACACTGCAGTTGTGCTAGAATACAGAGTTCCAACATATGTGCATTGGTTTATGAGAAGATTCCAACCGGCAGGATTCATAAGGGAGTGTGTTCAAATTGGATGAAGGTAAACAAAAACCCTTAAACCTGATAGCTTCTTGCAAACATATCAAAGTGTGATTAGTGTACTTTGATTAGTGTACTTAATGTTTCTTCATCGCTGCCTTGCTTCACATTAGGGATATTTGCTTGTTTAAAAACAAAACTGATAGTGTTACAATCTAAACTCACCACATGACTTCGGCCAATTTCCGACATCCCAACAACATGTACCTTTAAATGATATGCATCCACAGTCTCTTGTTCTAAAAAAACGAATGGAATTGCAATCCATAAGGGTTAATTTGGTTTTATCCTTAAAGTGAGATTTTGAAGGATTAAGATGAGTGAACTATAGATAAGACAAGAGTTTTGTCAAAGAAATTGTATACAAGATTCAAAAGAAGCTTTAATTTTTCCTTTTATTTTATTAATCTGTCCATATCTTTATATGATGATTGATAGAAACTTTGGGTAAACTCATTTGTGAAGGGGAGCTAAAGTTTTTAACTTGACGGTACTTTTGGTTCAGTATGTAAGAAAAGAATGAGAAATATATAGAGTATAATATATAGTTGTTGTTGTTGATTTTTCATATATTTAGCCGAAGGGTGACAGCTTATGTAGACAATAAATAGTTTCTCTTTTGCTTATCTTTACCGTTTATAGATATCTAAGTTGTTCTTTAAAAATTGAAATGATTCTTAGCTTAGCTTAGCTTTGAAGTTCCTATGGTTGCTAGAGTGTTCCGGTACTATGCTGGTGAGTTATGCCAGAGACAATTCAAAATGCCTATTGTATTGATTTCTTCCTCTCTTAAAGGATTTTGTGTGTTGTTCTCGATGTGCTTGTCAGGTTGGTCATACAAGATTCATAGAATGACGGTTAAAGGAGATGGTTCTCACCATGTGCAGATCCTACACAAGCCCATAGGTGTGTTATCTCACCATCCTTCACCAGGTTACATTCAATACTCGTCGGCATTTTTAGTTATAATCTTGCTTGTTTAGATCCTCTGCCATAGTCTGTGAATTTTCGTTTGCATATGTACACCTCATATGTACATATCATGGCAAATAAAAGAAATACAACATATATTAAAACTGTGAATTTTGTGTGTTGTTCTCGATGTGCTTGTCAGGTTGGTCATACAAGATTCATAGAATGACGGTTAAAGGAGATGGTTCTCACCATGTGCAGATCCTACACAAGCCCATAGGTGTGTTATCTCACCATCCTTCACCAGGTTACATTCAATACTCGTCGGCATTTTTAGTTATAATCTTGCTTGTTTAGATCCTCTGCCATAGTCTGTGAATTTTCGTTTGCATATGTACACCTCATATGTACATATCATGGCAAATAAAAGAAATACAACATATATTAAAACCGAATGCATTGATATTACTTAAACATAGACACTGATGTGTTCTAAATACTTAGACCAAAAACAAATGTGCTGCTTAGCTACTTATAAACCAACAAACAATGTGTTCCAAATAAATAGTCCTAAAAACGAATGTATTACTTAGCCCACTAGATAGATTTAGTTATTGTTCATATAATCTGCAAAACGATAGATTTCCTTGTAGATGAAGCACTTGTCGCAGACCTTGTCAAAATCCCCAACCTCACATTCATCACCAATATCCATGACAGCGAGTAGAAACTCATACTCACGGTACTGCCTCACACTCAGCTCTAGAACAAGATTACGTCCGTGTTCATGACTTTGCCTAACCGCCTGCAAGCCTTTCTCCTCCCACAGATTCTTTAGGTAGATAGAACCCTCCTGGAGTTGATTCTCCATGATTAGAATCATTCCGAATAGATACATGGCTTCTGGTTGTTTTGCTTATGCGGCAAACATGAGATTCTTTTTCCCTGCTTCCATTTGCTTTTAAAAAAGAAACTCAGTTAGACCACGTACGAAAATGGCATGCAAGTTACCATATCCTGCACACTCAAAAAGGAAGTCTAATTTTGCAGGGACACTCGTCAACGGAAGGGGGAAAGTGGTGGTCAGATTCAGAGTCCTTAGAACATTTGGGTATTTGGAGACGTCGCGAAATGTCTTGCATGCAAATATGCATTGAACAAGATCCGGTGAGACTCTTCTCCTACTTTAGCTAATATCAAAGATAGGACATCGTAGGGAAGCTCAGCAAGCTTTAGGGAATGACTTGGTTTTTTCATTGTGTTGTTTAGGCTTTGTAGGATGATGACATGATAGGTATACATAGCTTATTTATAACGGTATTTAGATGAACAGCCAAGTAGACTAACGGTTTCTTGGAACCAACGATACCTAAAATCACTGACTTATTAAATAGTCCTTACTATTAAAAATTGACTCATAGTTTGGAATTTTGTAAAATAGTTAATTTATTCTGGATATTGACCATTTTTTGTTGACTGCAGTAGAATATTCATTGAATAACTCTGAATTATTAATTCAAACTTCTAAGCATTCATGATATTGATTAGATGCAAAAAACAATGCTTATAAACTTTAATGTCTTGAGTTAGATGGAAAGTTAGGTTATGGTAACTCATTGCCTTCTTCTATTGTCTATATATAGAACATTTGTAGTTGTCTTTTACTCATTTGTAATCTATTTCGGAATCTAGGTTTCTCGGCTTATATTTCTCATATAATCTTTGTCTATACATTATAGTTACTTTTGAAACTCTTAACTAATCGGATTTTTTTCCCTTTTAACATACCAGGTTTTGGCTTGAAATTATGTCTTCTCGGCAACAAGAAATGAAGCTTCAGTCTCCTGGCTCTACCGTAGCAGACGCTTCAGAGGGGCTGACCAAATCTGCAGAGGTAACTTACTACTACCATCTCTTTAACCAGACAGTTCCTGTTTCATTGTGTACACTTATCTTCTGTTTATTTAACTTGTATCCAGCGAGGAATCATGGCAACCAAAAGAGCAGATTTTTCTGCTCTACTGCCGGCAACTATTACTCTTGGCATGCTTCAAGAAGGAAGGAGGAAACAAAGTGTTGTTGTACGTGTTTTGCGTATGTGGGAAGCAAAAAATTTCAAGCTCAATGGTACTCTCAGGAGTCTGGATATGTTGCTCATAGATGAGAAGGTACTCTTTTCCCATAACTTATAGACAATAACGATCCCATAGGTTTAAGGAAGTCACTATTGTTGACAAACAATTTTGAATCTTTGCAGGACACTCTGATCCTAGAATCAATCTACTACCGCAGAATCCACATGTTCAAAGATTTGTTGACAGAAGGGAAAATAAATCTTATCAACAACTTCGAGATTGTTCCAAGCTACAGTCACTACAAAGTCACAGACAGTCCTTACAGTTTGCGACTAACAGATGCAACTCAGGTCATTGAAGTGGCGGAGGAATTAGTTTGCATCAAACATGAGAAGTTCAAAATCCAGACTTATGCAGAGTTTCACAGCTTTGCAGGAACCAACATACACCTGCTAGGTAAACAGTATCCATGTTTTAGAATTATTACACTGAAACTTGTTATATTAACTGGATACTTCATTTCATTATTTAAGATGTTATCGGCCAAGTATTAGCTGTCAATGGCTCTCATCTGGATGACCCAACCGTCAAACAGAAAATTGTCCTCCTCCTCCTTCTGCAAGAGTAAGATGCACTACAATTTGTTTTAGTTTTTCCCGTCTTAGTCAGTAAATATAAACTAATACAACTCTTGGATTTAACAGCAACTCCACTATCCGTCTTACTCTATGGGATGACCAAGCTTCTGAGTTCCGTCTACAGTATCAGAAGTCTAATCACAAGTTCATTGTCGTCGTGTGCACATGTCTCAATCCTAAGATTTTTGCAGGTGATAAGATATAAAATTATGTATGTAAAAACATTAATCCTGCTGCTATTGAACCATTATCTGATCAACTGTGTAGGAAAAATGCACATGAACTCTAGCGGATCTACGAAAGTATACCTCAATCATGATTTCGAAGTTGTCAAGGAGTTCACAAAATGTTCAGTCACTTTCAACCCATATACCAGTCGTGAATATCAGACGTAAACTACAGATTGATAGGAATCTAAACAATGTTTTCGTAATTTTGCAGTATGAGTATTGACATCAGTGATCCGTCTACAAAAGTAGTGGAAGAAGATACTCAGAATGTTGATCTGGAGGAATGGACAATTCAACAGATTCTTGATTACGTCGCAAGTGGAACAGATAAGGAAAAACATGTCATCTGTTGTGCGCGTATCGTTGAGATCAACAGCCGTAGCGGATGGACTTTTCAATCATGCACTGTTTGCTCAAAGAAAGTCACCCGTTCAGGAACAGCTTTGATATGTAACACTTGCAACTCAACCTCTGCGGTCGGCATTGTAAAGTATGGTACATATTACTCTAAAAGATGAGATCTTTCACCAATATCCAAATTCTGATTAATTTTTGATATTTTTCAACCCAAACCAGGTTCAGAGTAGAGCTCGTGGTTGAATGTGGGGAAAGGACAACTACATTTGTCCTATTCGATCGAGATGCTAAAAAAATAGCACACTCCACTGCCGAGGACATGGTTCAGTCACAGGTATGGAGATCTACTTGAAGACGTAAAGTGTACGAATATAGTGAATACCAGCATGCTAATGAGTACCGGTTTATTGCAGGAATGTCATGGTGAAGGCAGCTATGGCTATAAGGTGGTACCAAACTGTTTCCTTGAAATGGTTGGGAAGGAATTGATTTTCCAGATAAAGATCTCAACTTACAACTTCGAAACATCGGTCCAGACTTTCACGGTGACTCAGGTCATACCTGAAGCTGAATTCAAAGCTAAAAAGGTAACACGAATGGTAGACCAACATTGCATTATTGAAAGTAGTTTCTTGACTAAAATAAATTTACAGGACATAAGAATCATCAAGAGTGAGGATGGGGAAGTTCTGCCAACATTTCTTACCTCAGACACATCTGAAGGCCAAAAAAACAAGGAAAAGATGGGACCCGAAAATGAAAGCAATGAGTCTGAAAAACAGGAGACGAGAGAGAAAAAGAAGATCCGGATGATGTGAACACAATGGGACATTAGATTCTAGAGTATTGGTGATATTCTATGATCCACAACTACAAACATTGTCTTTTTAGTTGTTTTGAATAATTTGCAGTTTATTATCTTCGTTTCGATTATGCTAATAACTGAGGACAATGTTCTCTTAATAAGATAAATCTTGTTTGCAAAGTAACACATTGGCAAATATTTACTTATTAAGTAACTTAGAACATTTTCTCTCAATGATGACATCGTTTTGTACTCTCAATAAGACGTACATAAGACGAACCTGAAAAATCATTTTCAGATATTGAGTTCAGATATTAAGTTCAGCCAACACTTAGCTACGTAATACCTCATGAATACATATCACTAAAGGTAATCCAAGTCTATGTAAACTCTCAGTTACTTTGTCTAAAGAATACAAGAGCATTTCGTCTTTGTTTTGTTACATTTATGGTAAGACAGGGATGTCTATGGAACTGAAGGAAAAGAAACTCACACGGCCCTGAGCGATATGACAGAACCTTAACGGTGCAGCTACGCGACTTTGCAGGAGTTTAATATCTTCTCGGCTTGGTGGAGAGTCCCTGTAGTAAGAGGATTGTGTATATTGAGTAAGCTGTTTAATGAAACAACTGCTTTCATATTAAGAACTAACAAAAACAAACGCTTACCCCGAGAAGCAAGCCACAAAGCTCGGTTCACCAGGACAAGACTTCTTGAATCGGCTGTTAGGCAAATACACATCAAACACCGCTCTTGAATCACAGATCTGCATATCTCCCAAGAGTTTAGTGACAGTATCTTTGTCTTCAGGACATTCACTGGCACAAACTGACTCTTCTTCACCACTTGATGTCGTAATGGCAGCATCCTTTGACGTCCAAGGAACTCCATGTCTACCTAAGATGTAACCTATACCCTTTAAGTATCTATAAACCTCACCACCATCGCCAAGTAATAAAACACATCTCTTGACTCGATCAAGAACCGTTGACTTGTAACACTTGTGCTCTCTCTTAAGTCATAGCTACAAGACACAAAGGGTGATTAACAAATATCATTTAATATTAATGATCCGCAAAAAACAGAATTAATATTTCATGACATAAACATTAGATATTGAAACTTACGTTTGTGAAAATGCAAATCCCAAAACTTTAATTGTTTATAACTTTGATGTCCTCATTTATTACAAATGAAAATCATTAGTTCACCAAAAAAAAAAAGGAAGACGAGAGGTTTAGATTGTAGACTATTACAGAGAAAACGAGAAGTTGAAACAAGAATCTGCAACTAGGCCATCACTTTCGCACAAATGGAAGAACCACCGAGTGTTAGACGAGATAAAAGGAAAGCTAAATAGAATCAAAAGAGTTCGAAAACTGCGAGGCAACATAACAGGTACGTTAAGAATCTTATACATAAACTATTTGAATCTAATACACACAACATGTTTTCCTAACGTGTTTTACTTGATATGCCAGGAACATCAATCTCATGCAGTATTCCTAAAGGTATGAAACAAATGATTGCTTTGGGTATTCTACCTTCGTGGATAGATAATCGCACACTAATTAAATTAAAACTAAATCAGTTATTTCAAGACAAGCGAGGCAAAGACGAATCCAAATATTACGACTCAAACGTCAGAACAAAATCATCACAACAGGGCCAAGAAAAGGTAATCTTCCTACTAAGCACTCATAAAATTGTGAAACTGCTTTATCCTCGATGGATTTAATAAAATATGTCTAGAATAAGGTTTCACATATTATAATATAACAAAATTACAGTTAATTACTAAGATACTTCCCATCTTCCTGTTTTAAAAGTGAAAAAATGATACACCATATACATTTGTAAGCTTATAGTTTTGATTATGAACAGATAAATGACGTATAATGCATTTTATTTTAAAACAATTATTTAGAAGTTATATATATTTATATATATATATATTTTAAAATTTATGTTTATACATTAAGTTTTCATATATAGCTCTGATTATAATAATATACAACATGTGCTGCATTGTATTTTTAAACAATTTATTCATCCATAATTTTTATTATATATTCATATAATATAATTAACAAATAATTTGAATAAATATTTATATATATATTGATTAAGTTATCATATATATTTTTTATTTAAAAGGAGCGAGTATTCCGCTTAAGAATACAAAAAGTAACATATATTACATACATTGTCCATTTGAATATGAACAAATACGTTTTAACGTATTTGTAAACATATCTACAATAGGAAAAAAAAGGAAACGACCACACCGACAAAATAATCTCGTGGAATGTACAAATTGTCGTGCATTGGTCTGGGAAAAAGAAAGCAACGAGAGGTCTAAAGAGGGGAACAAGTTGTTTTCGATATGTTGCGGAAAAGGACGAGTATCTTTGCCAGCTATAAGGGAACCGCCAGAACAGCTTAAAGAGTTATATAATTCTCAACACTTTATGGAAAATATCAAGGTTTATAGCTCATTGCAAGCTTTCACCTCTGTCGGAGCACAAGTCGACCATTCCTTAGACACTCGGGGTCCGTACACATACAGAATACAAGGCCAAATCTACCACAGGATAGGCTCCTTAGTACCACCCGAAGGAAAACCTCCGAAATTTGGTCAATTGTACATTGTTGATACAAAGAATGAAGTCCAAAATCGCATTAAGACAATGTTAAGAAAAGATAATTCATCCAGACTTTGAGAAGATATCGTCCAAGGGTTGATACACATGCTAGACGAACATAACTGGTTAGCTGCTGAGTTCAGAAGAACCAGAGATAAATTTGAGTCAAGCATATGTGAGGACTTCACCATTCGGCTTGTCGGTGCGAAAGAAAAGGGTAGACAACATGACTTGCCATCTTCGGATGAAATTGCACGGCTAATTGTTGGTAAATTTGCTGAAAGAGATATCGTTATACAATACAAGTCATCTGATCTTCAGCGTATTTCCTGTTTACACCCGCATTATATGGCACTACAGTATCCGCTATTGTTTCCTTATGGAGAAAGCGGATTTCACTTGAATATTCCATGTGTTAGTGAATCTGGAAAGAAGAAAGTCAGAGATTTTGTGACCATCCGAGAGTTCTATGCATACCAAATCCAGACAAGGCTGTCTGAAGGAAAGACACTAATAAAAGGAGGTCGTCTCTTTCATCAGTATGTGGTTGACGCATACACATGTATTGAGGAAGAACGATTAAAGTTTCACAGGCTTAATCAAAAAAAAAAACTCAGAGCTGATTTATACAACAACGTGTGTGATGCAGTTGGAAGAGGTGATACTAATCCTAGATCCTTAGGAAGAAGAGTGATCTTTCCGCCATCATTCACAGGAGGACCTCGATACATGATTGAAAACTATCATGATGCGATGGCAATATGTCGAACATATGGAAATCCTCATCTATTTATCACTATAACGGCAAATCCAGGGTGGCAAGAGATCAACGAGCACTTGCAAACTTATGGAAATCAATCAGCCAATGACAGACCTGATCTAAGCTGTCGAGTCTTTAAGATGAAATTGGATGAATTGATTTCAGATTTGAAAGACGCCACATTTTTCGGCCCATTGATTGCAAGTAATTCCCTACAAACTTTACACTCAAACTTAATTTAGTAATATTCATGCTCACAGTTTAAAAATCGTTTTTTTTTAACCCGCAGTCGTCTACACAATTGAATTTCAAAAAGAGGTCTTCCGCATGCCCACATCCTCATATGGCTAGAAGGAGCTACAAGTAATCCTTCGATTGCTGATATTGATGAAATCATTACAGCTGAGATACCTAATGAGAAAGACGACCAAGAAGGATACGAGTTGGTTAAGAAGCACATGATGCATGGACCTTGTGGATTAGATATGCCATCAAACTCGTGCATGGAGAATGGGATATGTACGAAAAAATATCCTAGGCAATTCGTTTCAAGTACGTCTACTGATAAAGATGGGTATATGATTTATAGACGGCGTGACAATTTGGGGAAGTTCGTGATGAAAGGGGAGACAAATCTGGACAACCGCTACGTAATCCCGCATAATATGGCTTTACTTAAGAAGTATAAAGCGCATATTAATGTCGAGTGGTGTAATACTTCAAAGGCTATAAAATATCTTTTCAAGTATATCACCAAAGGAGTTGACAAAGCTACAATTGTCTTCGAACACACCACTACCGGAAACCAAAGTACACCAGCAGACAAGCCAGAAATAAATGAGATTCAAAATTACCAAGAATGTCGGTACTTATCGTCATGTGAAGCGGCATGGCGTATTTTCGCTTACGATATTCACCATCAGAAACCACCAGTAAAAAATATGTTACTCCATCTTGAAGGAGAACAAAGCATAATCGTGGACGAGAATTACAACCTAGAAGATGTTGTTAACAGAACAACCCTATTGGACACAATGATGACAAAGTGGATGGAACTGAACGAAAAAGATGAATTTGCACGGACACTGTTGTTCATTCAGTTACCAAGATAATATGTTTGGGACAACAAAGGCAAAGAGTGTTCATGGCGTCAGAGAGGAACAAGCATTGGCAGATTGGTTAACGTCACTCCAACTGCAGGCGATAAGTACTACCTACGCATGTTGTTGAATCATGTTTGAGGCTGCAGAACCTTTGATGAAATAAGAAAAGTTGGAGATGTGGGGTACAAAACCCACAAAGAAACTTGTTATGCCAAGGGTTTTTTGGATGGAGATAAAGAATGGCATGAAGTAATGATGGCATCGTCGCAATGGGCTTTGCCATGTCAGCTACGTGAGCTTTTTGTGTTATTTTCAATATACTGTGAAGTCAGTGACCCTCTAAGATTATGGAACCACTGTTGGAGGAGTCTTGGCGAAGATGTTTTGCATATACAACGCAAAAAACTGGATTTTCTAGAACTACATCTAGACGATGAACAAATAAAGCAGTATGTTTTGATTGAACTCCAAAAACTACTTAATGAAAGTGATAAGTCGCTGACAGACTATCCGAATATGCCGGTGCCAGATAAGAATGTCCTTGACAATGTCAGAAACTCAATGATATTGGAAGAGAAGAATTACAATATCGAGAAAGAAAAAGCAACCCATTCAGAGTTGTTTTCAAAACTAAACTCAGACCAACTATCCATTTATGAAGCGGTCATGGATTCAATCGAACAATGCAAAGGGAATTTGTTCTTCCTTTATGGGCCTGGTGGAACTGGAAAGACATACAACCCTGATTTCGAAGCTCCGTTCTCAGAAACGGATAGTTCTTCACGTTGCAACATCAGGAATAGCAGCAACCCTTCTACCAGGCGGTAGAACAGCTCATTCGAGATTCAAAATCCCTATTGATCTCCATGATGATTCAATGTGTGACATCAAGACAAACACGTTGCTGGCTGAATTGATTCAAGAAGCGTCTCTCATTATATGGGATGAAGCACCGATGACACATCGGAACACTTTTGAAGCTGTTGATCGAACGTTCAAAGATATTATGAGTTATGTTGACCCTGATGCAGCAGACAAACCGTTTGGAGGAAAAACGATTCTCTTAGGGGAGGATTTTCGTCAAGTATTGCCGGTCATCCCAAAAGGATATAGACAAGATACCGTTTTGGCGTCTCTCAACAGGTCTTATGTTTGGGAAAATTACTCCATAAGCATCTTGTCAAAAAACATGAGAGTACAACATGATGAAAAGGAATTTGCTAAATGGATATTGCAAGTTGCCAATGGAGAAGCTAAAACAAAGTCATCGAGTAAAGAATATGATTCAGAGTATGAAAAAATAGACATCGACGAATCATTGATGCTCCCAGGCCATCAAGAACCATTGATAGAAATCCAAGAAGCAAATTTCCCTGGTTTGCAAACTTCATATAAAGATCGAGAGTATCTAAAAGTCCGAGCTATCCTCACCCCAAGGAATGAAACAGTTGACGAGATAAATGATTTCTTCCTATCCAGAATCTGTGGAGATATGAAAGAATATCTTAGTGCTGACACTATTGGAAACGATGACAAAGACGTTGAGGGGGTCAATCTTCTGTACACAACCGAGTATCTGAACGACCTCAAATGTTCAGGATTACCTAATCATAAGCTTTGTTTAAAACAGCATGCACCTGTTTTACTTTTGAGAAACATAAACCAAAAAAGGTCTGTGCAACGGTACAAGACTTATAATTACTCGGTTAGAAGACAAAGTGCTCGAAGCAGAGATTTTGATCGGCAAAAATGCGGGGAAGAGAATCCTTATTCCAAGGATAGTATTGACAAACAGCGGATACAAACTGTCCATACAAGATGAAAAGAAGACAATTCCCCATCAGGGTTTGCTATGCTATGACGATAAATAAAAGCCAAGGGCAAAGCTTACAACATGTTGGGATTTATCTTCCAAAGCCAGTTTTCAGTCATGGACAACTTTACGTTGCTCTTTCTCGTGTCACTTCAAAAAAGGATTGCATATTTGGAGTGAAGAAATCACAACATCAACAACTCCAACGATTAAGAATGTCGTATACAAGGAGATTTTTAACAATCTCCAGCTACGAGATCCAGGTATTTATCATTAATCATATCATAAAAATACGTCCATCTTTATTCAAATCTAATCATACAATGAAATGTAGGTGAAGAAAACCCGAATGGCAACGACGACTGATGAAAGATGAAGGAAACAGAAGAACAAAGACCTACATAAATCAAACATACAATTAAATTTTAACGTTTATTTTGGATAATACTTTCTATATATATAAAAATTCCCAACCATTCAGTTTATTTATTCTTCAAACATTTAGGAAAAAAATGATCTGACAAAAAATACTATAAAAAAAAACTGCTGCGTAGCGCGGGTATTTACCTAATAACTAATAAATAGAAGTTTCGTTTTGGTTTATTTAGTGCCCAAAGTAGAAGACAATCAACATATTCAGTCAACAGTTAATTAATTCCCCAAAATAGTTTGTAACAGAATTAGACTTTTGCACAGACAAAAAAATCAGAATTAGCCTGCAATATATCTCTAGTAATTGTTTGAAGTATTACTAAAAATATATTAATTAAGTAAATTATGCTTTGTTTGATACATAGGTAAAAAATAAAATATTTAAAATCAAAAATTGATAATCCACATTATTGTGACAATTATATTTAGATTTACATTAAAACTTGTATGATTTTCTCACACCTTGTGCGAACACAATCATTAATAAATAATTTTTTTTTAATTATCAATTTAATATATCAATAATAATATTATGAAAATTTATATTTATATCATATTAATTATAATTATATATAACTTATTACTAAAACAATAAATATTTAACTAACAAAAAGTATTATTTAAAATAATATATAAATATTAAATATACTTTGTAAACATATTTATACTAGTTATAATAAATTATAATTATATATATGTATAAACATCAATGCATATTAATTATAATTATATATAACTTGTTATTAAAATAATTTATAGTTACGTAATAAAAACAAAAATTTATTATTTAAAATAATATATACAAATATTAAATCTACTTTGTAAACATATTTTCTATTAGTTATAATAAATTAAAATTATATATATATATGTATAAAGATCAATACATATTAATTATCATTTATATTTATCCAAATTAAAAATTCATATAAATAATACGAATTTACTATATAAAATTTTATTATCTACAACAATCATATTTATCAATATTTAAATCTCATATTTCAAAAATATTTTTGTATTTATCATCTTACTTTTTTTACATTTTATATGAGATTGTACTTATTTCTATAGTAAAATAAAATACAATAATTTTTAAAATTAATATAATAAATAATAAAATTATCAATATAAACTAAGGTTAACAAAGAAAAAACATAATTTCATGAAGGATAAGTAGGTAATCAATTATTTTAAGAGTGAATAAAAATTCAAAAGCACTTCCCAATTAATAAAGATTCGTTTTAAATTAAATAAAATTATGTTTTTAAACCGTAATTAAAAATTAGATAAACACTAAAAATAATTTGAAATTGATTTATATTACATAAACATTTTGAGATGCAATCCCTCTAAATGAATAACGGAGTCATAAAACATATTTTCGATATTTTATTAGTTAAAAATAAATTTAATTGATACATAAAAATAAAATTTAATGAGGCCTATAAAAATATTCAGATTTGTAAAACTTAAACTTCAAAAAATAATTTCACATATAAAAATAAATTTCCTAACATATAAATTGCACACAATAACAAACTATTTAAAAGTAATTATTGTATATTAAAAATTTACTTTTTCTATGTGTTAAAATTTTATTGATAGAGTTGATGTGTGTTGCAATTAGAGTTTGAATTATTGTTAACGACGTGTAATCTACAATATATACAAAGAGAGTACAAGAAATATTAAGTCATAATATCAATAATATATTTATCCTCTATACACCGTTTAAGATGGAGTTAGTGAAGTTACACTAATCTGGTTATTGAGTTCTTTAAAGCACGGCCGGCACGGTCGCAGTAGTGCTTTCATTATCCCGCCAGTAAGCTGATCCCGAGTTGAAACATGTGAAACGCGAGAGTTCCATCTTTTATCTGATTTTGTATGAAATGGTAATCGCGAACAAGGTGCAGAAATAAAAAACTATATAAAAAATGGTAAGTCGCTCAAATATTTTCGCAGTAGATAATTGGGGCGTGAGTGAACTGAACACCAAATTATGTCAATAGCGAACAAATCCAGTTACTCCAATGAGGTATTTGCAATGGCACCGTACTTGCCCTCTGTCGATAAACGAGCAATGCCAGTATGCTTTTTGAATGACCAAGCTATTTATTGACAGATGATCCAACATAGATAATTGATAGAGAGCGGAAGCTAGGGTTGAATTCGTAAGAAGATTCGTAAGAAGCTTCTAACGAAATCAAAAGTTCTTAAACGAAAACGAAGAATCGATCAAGAACGAAGGCTCGAGTACTCCTCGAAGTACTATGAATAGCTCTGTAAATTGCAATTGCAGAATTAATATCAAAGGTGATCTTTTACAAAACGTCCTCGTGAGTATATATTTAGCTCACGCTAACTAAACTTAAAACCTAGGATCCTAACTACTAATGGATTTATGTATATCCATATCTAAAAACAACACCAAAACCGAACATAAAAGGAAGTGAGTGATCGTGAGTTAAACGTTAAGCCCACGAGCCCAATAAGGTGTGTACGCTGCATCAGGTTCCTTCCGGCGAAGAAGGATTCGTCCACGAATCCGGAGAGTCATTATCACCATGGAATCGTGTCAGGTGCTTAACGTTGAATACATCTGACATACGAAGATGAGAAGGAAGCTTGACCCTATACGCATTGGGGTTAATGCGTTCAAGAATCTCGACCGGTCTAATCTTCTTGGACTTGAGCTTGTTGTACTCATCTGATGGAAGTCGTTCCTTCATGAGAAATATCCAAACCAAATCACCCGAAGAAAATAAAACTTCACGGAGCTTGCTGTCGGCGGCGGCCTTATATCGCGATGTGGACAGATCCAAGTTGTTCTTAGCGAGCTTGTGAATGTTCTGCAGGTCCGCGACGAAATCAATCGCCTCGCCATGATGTCGTGACAGGTCAGGGGCTGTAGCAAGATCCAATGGGCAGCGTGGAACCACACTATAGACGATCCGAAAAGGACAGTACCCCGAGCTGCGGTTAAGCGCGTGGTTATGCGCGAACTCGGCCTGACATAGTTTAACATCCTACGACCTGATGTTATCACCAACCAAACATCTCAGCAGATTTCCAAGGGATCTATTGGTCACCTCGGTCTGGCCATCGGACTGCGGATGGTACGCAGAACTCATATCCAATGAGGTTCCCAAAAGTTTCCACAAAGATCGCCAAAAGTGACTAAGGAAACGCGTGTCTCGGTCAGATAAAATCGACGAAGGAAGGCCATGGAGACGATAAATCTCGCGAAAGAATAAAGAAGCGACGTTAACGGCATCAGTCGTCTTCTTACACGCGATGAAGTGAGCCATCATCGAAAAACGATCCACCACCACAAAAATCGAGTCGTGTCCGCGTTGAGTGCGAGGTAAACCCAAGACGATGTCCATACTGACATCTGTCCAAGGCTGAGTCGGGATTGGTAATGGGAGGTAGAGACCTGCGTTCATAGATTTGCCCTTGCCTTGCTGACACGTGCGACACCTCTCGACAAAACGGAAGACATCTCTGCGCAAGGTAGGCCAGAAATAGGACGCCATTACCAACTGCAATGTATGGTCATGACCGACGTGTCCTTCGTTGTGTAACTCACCAATAATCTGAAGCCTCAAGCTGCACGCAGGTACACATAAATGCAGACCTCGAAAGAGGAAACCATCCTGTACCGTGTATTCTTGGGAAGCACCTCGTGATGCCTCGTCAAATATCCGCGCAAAGAACTGATCTTCCAGGTACAAGTCCGCAAATGTCTCAAAGCTGAGAATATAAGTATGCATTGCTGTCATCAAAGAGTGTCTGCGACTAAGAGCATCGGCCACTCGATTTGTTTTCCCTGATTGATGTCGGATTGAGAAAGTGAATTGTTGCATAAATGAAATCCAGGCTGCATGACGAGCTGAAACCTTAGCCTGGCTATCGAGATGTCGTAAAGCATCCTGATCAGTGAACATGACAAAATCTCGATGGACCAAGTAGTGTCGCCAATGCTTGATTGCCTGAACAATAGCGTAAAACTTGACACCATACGTGCTGTATCGTTCGCGAGCCCCTGCTAGTTTCTCGCTGTAGAAAGCAACCGGTCGACCCAGCTGACTTAAAACTGCTCCGATTCCGAGCTTAGACGCATCGCAGTGTAGCTCAAATGTGGCTGAAAAATCAGGGAGCACAAGGATGGGCGCCGTTGTCAGCTTGGTCTTGATGAGCTCAAAAGCTCGCGATGCTTCTTCAGTCCATTCAAACTAACCCTCTCGCATACAACTCGTAATAGGTGCCATAATGGAGCTGAAGTGATTGGCGAATCGGCGATAGAACGAAGCTAAAAAATGGAAGCTACGTACCTCCGAGACTGTTGACGGAACCGGCCATGAATTAATGGCGCTGGTCTGAAACCACAAACCCCAAGAACAGTACCTTAGATCCGCCGAACTCACATTTCTGCTTGGCTGCAAATAGCTGCTCATGTCGCAAAACCAGAAGAACCTTACGCAGATGTTCAACATGCTCGGTCTAGGAAGGGCTAAAAATCAGGATGTCGTCAACGTATACGACAACAAAGCGTCCGATGAAGCGTATAAGGGCTTGGTTCATGATTCAAATAAACGTGCTCGGCGCGTTGGAAAGGCCGAAAGGCATGACCAACCATTCGAACAAACCCTCTCTCGTCTTAAAATCAGTCTTCCACTCATCGCCAAGACTGATCCGAATCTAGTGGTAGCCGCTTTTCAAGTCGATCTTTGAAAAAATCTTCGCTTGCCCTATCTGATCCAGCAAGTCATCGAGTCGTGGGATAGGAAACCGATATCTAATGGTTATCTTGTTAATAACACGGCTATCAACACACATACGCCAAGAACCATCTTTTTTTGGAATCAGTAAAGCCGGTACCGCACAAGGACTGAGACTTTCACGAATGTGGCCTTTGCGCAGGAGATCTTCAACCTGTCTACGCAATTCCTCATGCTCTTAAGGACTCATACGATAGTGAGGCCTATTAGGCAGGGCTGCTCCCGGTATTAAATCGATTTGATGCTGAATTTCTCGCAAAGGCGGCAAACCCAGTGGTAGTTATGCCGGAAAAATGTCTTGGAACTCATCGAGCAAAGAGACCAAAGGCGGAGCTGGCATACTAGAGAGAAGCCGATCAACCGACCATAGTAAAAGAGCAAACGCTATCCCTTCAGTTCGTAGCTCCGAGAGAAAAGATGCATAGGAGTATATCAGACCTGGACGAGTACCATGATGCGAGCGATGCACTGGTGTGTGTGCAGGCGGAGAAAGAGGAACAGGGAGAGCGAAATTCCGTGAGGGCACAAGGACAATCTGGTGTGTTTCCCACAGAAAACTGTAAGTGTTTCTCGCTCCATCGTGAATGATCTTTCGATCAACTCCCAAGGCCGACCCAACAATAAATGGCTGATGTTCATTGGAGCGATATCGCAATAAGTCCTATCTTTGTAGTGAGGACCAATGGAGAAAGCCACAAGAGCTCTGTGCGTAATACGCAAGCTGACATCCTCACGCAGCCAACCTAGAGTATACGGAGCTGGGTGTACTTCACGTTCAAGACCGAGTTTCTCAATATCTTCGTCTGAGATGGCATTGTGACAGCTACCTGAATCGATGACGAATGTGCAAATGCGCCCACGGATAGTGGACATTGAGCGAAAGATGTTAGTATGCAGCCACATTTCGTCTTGACGACGAGGTGTAAAACACGATCTTCTCGCCACAAGCATGAGACCTTTATCACCCTCGGTATGAATAACAGTTTCATCCTCTTGAACCTCGTCATCGTCGTAAGAGTTAAACACTGCTTTCTGATCGTCAACTGATCCCTCAGCAATGAGACCACGACGCTGTTGGTGAGGACAAGCCGTTTGTCTGTGGCCAGGTTCGCCACAAGAAAAGCACTTCAGTGCATTGGGATGCGACGACCTACGCAGGTTCGGATCATCACCCGCATGTGGAACATGAGTCGTCTTCGTATCACCATCCTTCGGTGCGTGTAAAGTGTTATGCTCGTGTGGACGAGCTCGAAAGATTGATTTCCCCAAGTTGACTAGCGCTGCTGCTTCTCAAACGAAGCCACACGCCGTTGTGCTTCCGGGATCGAAGTCGGATCGAACTGAGCCATGGCAACCTGCAGCTGCTGTCTTAGACCGCCGATGAAACGAGAAACCAATTTTGACTCGTTATCAAATATTTCCCTGCGAGTGAGTAACAAGGAGAACTCTTCCGCATAATCGTAGCGCTCAAGTGTTTTTTTAAGTTTTTCCCAGGTTGAAATTGGGTCCTTCCCGGTACGCTGTCGAGTCAACTTGACCTGCTTCCACCAAGACGCTGTGTGACCGCGGAACTTCATGGCCACCAAAGGCACACGCCTTTCACTCGTCACTTCTTTAAAGTCCAAAATTTCATCCACGGCGACCATCCAGTCAAGCAAAGTATCCCCACGCGCACCACCGTGGAACTCGGGAATATCCACTTTGAATCATGTTTCCCAAGTCGGAACATGCCTTACACCCCGATCACCATGATTGTCTCTCAGTCGCTCATCAAGGCGATGATCACCGTAACGTTCACCACCGGCAAACGAGCTGTAATTAGCTTCGGTATCGTCCTCCTCATAGAGAGAAGGATAAGACTCCACCGTCTTTGTTACCGTCGCGCAGACATCGTATTCACCACCCTCACCGCCACTGATTTCAGATCTTCATTTCCAACTAGGTATGCATATTCTCTTCTCTGTGCGTTGTTTATTGGTTCAATAGGTATACTTTTATTTCCTTACTGCTGGTGAAAGTTGTTTAATAAGGAGCTTTTCTTTTCGTTCCTTGTTTTTTATTTTAACCAAATCGTGGGTCTGGATTGGTTTTCTGGGGAATGGAGTACCACATGAGTGTTTCTGCTTTTACTGATATCTCCTAAGTCTATATGCATCAGTTTCGTTATCAATAAACGTATAGCCTTTTATTTCAACTGTTATTATCAAAGCGACAGTTTTTAATTAGCTTGGATTTTACTGAATTCACAAGGAGTTTCAGACCTGAGTTTTGTTTTCATGGAGAATGGTCCTTATGGTTTAGACGTTTGTTTGGAGGCTCTTTTGAATATTTGTTTATTGCAATTTAGGTGTACTTTTCAAATATGGATTCTCATGGTAAGAGTACGAGAGATAGACATGGGAAGCAGAAGAAGCAAAGAGATGAATCTGAGCCTGAGTCCGAAACTGACTCTTACACTTCTGACTCGGACGATTCAGATGATTTATCGCCACCCAGGAGTTCTAAGAGGAGGAAGGGCATCAGCAGTCGTAGACGCCATCACTCAAGTGATGATTCCAGTGAGCGATGATGGACGGAAGAGTAAGAAGAGAACTTCGTCTAAGAAGCCCTCAGAGGAAGAAATCCTTTCATACATCTTCCTTGGGTATATAATAGTTGTGCATACAATTTCACTAATTGTTTTTTTATTTTTCTTATTGGCTTTTATGAATAATGAATGGATTTATATGTAGCTGTTTCAAAATAATTTTGTTTCTAAAGAGTTTACAATATTATATTGACTCTGTTTTTGTTTGTTCGATATGATTACAAAAAAATAAAGGATTTTTATGTATAGTCACTTTGTGGATATAGCAATAGCATACTGGAAAAAAGATCAACGGGGTTTCTCTCTCTTCTTTAGAGAGAGATTGTTCTCTCTAACCCTTCAGGTTTTTTTTCTGATTTTCCCCTATTCACGCTTTCATATTTTTTCAGTTTTCTAAACAAGTAAAACCATTGTCTCAAGTGCATGACAACTATTTCTATGTGAAATACTTTATATAAATATCTTCCATTAATGTTTCTAAAGTTTAGAATTTATTAACATAAGAAGTTAATACAAATGTATAAAAAACATCATTTTAATGGAATGAGAAAGAACCTAAAACACTTTTTTTGAACCAAAAAATTATTTATTAAATAAACTAATGTAATTAAAATGATTAAGCATCTTGAAATTAGTGGTCACACACCGATAACAATAAATTGAAGCTACATAAAAAGTTGTGTGAAAAAGTTAAAATCCATTCAATAAACTTTTTCCCCCTATGTATTTGTTCCTCTTCGAATAGTGTGAAAATACAACTTTTTCTCCATTGTCTTATGATATATAGGTCCATTTTATTTGAATGTGAATGTTACTTATCACAAATCTGTTACATAGACATGAAAAACATTTGTGATACACCCTTTAATTATTAATGTTTTTTTCTGATAAAATTGTTTCACTCAAGCTTATGAGCATATAATGATTTTCAACATTATCACATCAATTTAATTTTGTTAGGTATATATTACATTTTAATGAACAAATAACATTTGTTGTCACAAAAAAAAAAAGAACAAATAACATTTCAATTTTATATAAAAATAATAATTTAAGTAAAAAATGTGTACCTAAAAGATAAATTTTATGTATTTTTGTATTAAATTTTAAAAATAAAATTTATAAATTAATCTAAATAAGTTTCAACGGGTATGTATTACTTTTGACGGGTTTAACCGGACATATCAAAATGGATCTAAACAGACTTGATTTAAAAGAGACGGATCTAAACGGGTCATACTCGCCCGTTTTAAGATCTCTACATAAACCCAAATTAAATTTCGAAAAGTTAAACCCCAAAAATAAATGTTTTACTAAAATATCTTATCTAAGAAGAAAAATTATTCCGCGCTGATGCGCGTGTCAAAATATAGTTTTTTATATTTTTGATGCCAAAGTCATTCAGGATCGATAGTTCGGGAAGTATGAATATGAGATAAGTTTGGGTACTTCGTTCGTGGATTGGAATTCCCTTCTGCCCGTTGGTGATTTTTCATATGAGATGAGTGGGGGTGGAACTCTTCTCCGGCTGCTCATGTGAGCATATCCCCTTTTCCTCGTATAGGAAAAGAAGCTTAGTGAAGCTTCTTTCTCCATGATATTTGTCGTATCCGGATTTGATGGCAGCTACATTACTGTGGTTTGTGGATCCCTATTATGGTTTTGCAGAGCTTTTAGAAATAGTAACAACGCATCTATTTGGATTGGGTCGATTAACTCGTATATCCTCCAGCTACATGCCTTGTTTGGGTGGGACATGATAAATTTGAGCACAACAATACGGGTGTACTGCACCCACTGTATCGTTTTTATCTTTTTCTTGCATTATTGTATCTTTTGAAATGTCTTTGAATATATGTATGTTTTTGGATGATTTGAGTGTAGGAAAAGACCAGAGCTGGCTGAAAGCTCCAAGACAATGGCCACAATACGAATTGAAGCAAGCTCTAAGACTAATGGCGACCAGAGAGGTGAGGTAGAGTGCCGCGTTTACACAAGGAGGCTTGATTGACAGTATACCGTATTCGTTCTTTGATGATATTCTTATCATCGATAGAAATTTAAATATTATTCACAGACGGTGTTTCAACGAAGGATTTGAGAAGCTGTTAACGATTCGTAGAGCAGCCCATAGGCGACATATTTGTAGAAGATCGATTGTATCCCAGAACATAGCAGGCAAGAGATAAAACAGCTCATACAAGCTAGGCCATTGTAGAGGACGACCTTGTCGAAATACAACATCTAAATCAATTGAGCTATGGACATGACTGGCGGCGAGCTATGGACAAGTGGTGTTTTGGGACAAGTTAGACAACTTTATATGGACATGCAATTTAATGGCATTCATATGATTTTGGGGGTGAGTACAGCTTTGACCTAAGTTTAGTGGATACTCAAACTATCCTCCTGCATAGGCACTAGTTTGAGGAATGTTTTTGAGTATGGCTTTGTAATGTTCCATATAAGTATTGTGGAACGATTGCTTTGGTTTTCAGTGTAAACGGAGTTCTATCGAGTGGAGTGATTAGTAATTTGGAGACACTGAAGATATGTAGGATGATCCTTTCCAGATGTTCCGGTCCAAATTGTTCTCTTATTTGTAAAACAGAAGTGTTCAGGTGATGCATGGATTAATCGTGTAGGGTCGGTATAATGTAAATCGATCCGCCTGAAGTGTAAATGTTAAAGTAGAGGTAGAGTTGTGCGATAATAGAGGAATTTGTTGTTTTACTTGATTTATTTATTGAATCGTACCACATGTGTTTCAGTGGATAACAAGCTGCCCAGTAGAGACGAACGTAAGCAACGCAAAGAAACAATCGTAATGTGGATAGCATTGAGTTCGAGGCGAAAAATACATAAAGTTATAAGATGAAATAAAGTACCAAAGACATTCATAATCAGCCCACACAACAACGTTTTGAGTTTCCGACAACATCGCCCAATCCACGGAGGTCAGTCCACTTAGAGAAAGTAATCGGGATGATCCAAAAGAATGCTGAAGTCTCAATAGCCCAGAAACAAGATTCACACATGCCAGGATCTTTGACTCTTTCATGGAGTAAGTCTAGCCAATACCGATGAACCGCCCAAGGTCAAGTCGATATTCTTCCTTTGTCGAGAGCGTCTCTTTTCCCATGCTGGCCGTTGGATGGCTGGATAGGCCATCTTATTTCCTGAACTCTCTGATGTGCCTTCTAAGAGCATGGATAGCGCTTCCAGAGACAAAATGAATGGTTGAGGCGTCTTCCAACTCAGGGAAGATGGAGCGCCAGATAATTTCATAGCAGTAGACATCAGGCTTGATACCATGAGCGGCACACTCTTTGAGGCGTTGGAAGGCGTCTCCCCTTTCATCTGAATACATAAAATCAGAGATTGCCTTTAAAAACGCTGCGGTTGGATTGTTGGCATCGAAACACGCATTTCAACCAAATCGATTCTCGCACAAGACCCAAGGTTTCAATACAAATCTCTAGAATATATCGGATTACCTTGTCACTTTGGTCGTCCCCATAGCCAATCGATTCTCCTATTCTCTCCTACGTACCCTTCACCTCTCTTCACCACCGTATCTCCTCGATCGCCGGTTCTGCTTCCAACGGAGTCTCGACCGTATCGAATGTATCGGCATCGTTTGTATCGATTAATCTTCAACGATTCTAGAGTGGGCTTCAATCTATTGAGCTTCAACTATTATTGAGTGGGATTCAATCTATTGGACTTATTATTTAGCTAAATGTGGGTTTAATATGAGAATGTAATTTGGGTAAAAAAACAAACTAAGGCCCTGTAATTCATTTTTTGTATTTTTAATATGAACTCCATGATTTTCTTTAAAAAAAAGAATGATTTAAAAATAATCACGTATGTTTTTTGTATATATTAGCTGAGTTGATAACTAATTTTGTCCTTCGATCGTATCAGTAGATGTTTTATCTTTTGTTTAGATATCAACGATGTGGACTTTTGACGTTTTAGACATAGTTTAGTTGGCCTTTAACATGTCTTCCGACATCATTAACATATTTTACATAATGGGCTTTATATTGACATATTAAAATTAATCTCATATTTTGATAAATCAATAGGATATCACAAACATTTAAATTTGTATTTATCTGTGTGTATTTAAATATCGTACAATAATAATCAGCTTAAAAACTAAATCACCTTTTCATCAAAGATAATGAGTTTCAATGTCTCATAAATATTATTACGACCAGTAAAGATTATCAAGAAACATAACCAGCTTGGTAGCAGACTTGTATGCCTTTTTGCCAGGGAAAATACAATCACCATCAATATCACGTGGATGTTTATTACCGAGAATACTGAGCATTGTAGCATTGATCACGGGAGGCCGACCAAAAATGTTGTTTTGTTGGATCTTTAATAAAAAATGCATCACGTATATGTTTAATTTCGGGCTCGTTACCATTCAACAAAACCTCGTTTACACCCAAAACTACCATACATTCCCATAAACCTACCACAAATAAAATAATATAAGAAAACATTCATCAATAATGAAAAACGGAAAAGCAACATCTCAGTACCTCTAGCGCAACCTAGCCTCTCAAATCTTAATATGCAGATGTAAATATCCTCTTGATTTTTGTCTAAATCGAATAGGAAAGCAGTTGCAAAGTACCTATCCAGAAAACCTCTAGAAGAGAATATTCGATTAAACACATGTAACTATGTGCATAATAAAATATAAACCAGCCCAACCCAATATTACCTCGGATTTTCCAAATCAAATAAAATTGTATCAAGATTTCGACAACTAATACTTTAGCGGTTGATATGAAAGTTCCCAACATTAACAACATGACCTATTAAATCTGTATTTATTAATCGATAAATTAATCAATACAAACAGAGGTATTAATATATGAAACTAAATAGAAACCACAACATGAGAAGTAATTGTATTTTACCCACCCACAAAATAAATCGGATTACACATTCAATCATCAATATATTCAAACTCAAAAAATTTGTAATAGTGAATATTAGCCATCAGTGGTCCATGCACGACATAAGACGTAGATACCAGATTAATTCTATAAGAATGAGGTTTTGGTCGAACTCCCTATTAACCAATTCCAAACCAAAAAAACTTAGGTAAACAGATGCACCTAGAAACAAACGCTCTGAATGAGACCTGGATCCTCGAACCTTACGAATAAATGATCCTATATTGTTATTACCCAAACGAAAACATAATATATGCTAAACAATAAAAATAATACCTTCGTGTTGGCAACTATGAACTCCTCATTTTCTATACAAAGATTGTGGTGCATGAATTGCGAATGACTGTAACATATCTTTGACCTCTGAAACTAGTACGATCAAAATCCTCTATCTCAGTCGCTGGAGGAAACATAAGATAAGCTCTGTGGAGCATGAGAGACAAATCCTATTGTTAAAATCTTATTTTTTGAGTATGTAGGATTGATAATAAATTGAAAATAACACACACATATATATATACTATCTATGCTATTAAAGAAAAAAAAATATGAACAACAGGCTTCAATAATATTTGATTTTTTAATTAAAACATTTCATGCAAATTGTTGAATACTCTATTTTTATTTTAATACAAATAAAGTAATACAACTGATATACATCAATATATTTTGAGCAGCATTGACAAAATGAATTGTTCAATGGTCTCTCTTTCATACGTGAAGCCCGCAGCATATCAGTACGAGATCTCTTTACACTTGTCAACCCTTCTGTGAATGGGGATATTCTCGAAACTCACAAAGAAAAAAGTAGAAACATGAGTTGGCTTTTACAGTATATATAGAATAAGCTGACTCCTCCTACTCCTCCTTTCCGAAAAGATCCTCCTTAGTCCTTTTGACATAAGATTCTCGGCCCGCTTTCTCCCCCTTAACCAATTATGTTACGACCACTGAACAAGCATGGTTGACGAACATGGTTTATGTGCCGCTAATGTGGCGGCTTGTCGAGCATTTCCCAAACTCACATCATCAATTTCAATTTATGAATTTCATAGTAATAGAAATACATGTTCTACCGAAACAGAATTTGTAACTTGCTATCCTATAATCTTGCCTAGCAGGCAAAGAATAAGGAATGGTTAAAATTAAAAATTTTAATTAAAGAATCTCTATAAATAATAATCTAGAAATAACTGTGTTGATAAATTCGAAGACAACTTAGTATAAAACACATATTATTAATTATTGAGAAGGGGTTTATTTTTTTTATGAATATTATCTGTGCCGCTGGAAAATTCTCTTTAAACTCTGCAATTTCGGGAAAAGCAGCGTCCATAAATACTTGAGCACAATCACCAGCAGATGTTGCAATCTACTTACCTACTAATATTTTTTAAAAGTCGGTGAATAAATGGCTCGAAAACAACTAAGATAAAATATAATTAGGAAGAGACACTACAAGAAAACTGCGTCAAAGCAACAGATTCAGTCGTAGCTATGACCATATTTCCGTAGCTATTTCAACCATAGCTACGGATAGCTAGGATCCATCCCCACGTGTATGGGATCGTGGATATTATAATTTCGTAGATATCCGCGGCTACGTCTCTACATAATAGTTACGACCGAATTTTGTATCTATTAACTACGAATATCGACGATTTTCATTCATAGCTATAATATCTAATAATTATTGTCTTAGCTATTCTTTACCATTTTTCTCAAAAAAAAAATAAAAACACAAACAAAAAGAAATTTTACTAATTAAGTTAATATTTCTAAAAATACTTAATTTAAAAGAATACAAAATCACAAAATAACAAAAAGCTTCGTCTTCATCCGACGACCACCGCCGCCGCCGCCTCCAGCATATAACTGCGGCGACCACAGTCGTTGGCTCCAGTGACAACTATCATCATCTTCTCTCTCTCAACTCGTCTTCTTCTTCTCTTTCACACAGTCTTCGTCTTCACACCACATGAAAGTCGCGATGGCAACCACCAACACCACCGTCTTCTCTCTCATCTTCGCCAGATCTCGTGTTTGAGAAGAGCATGCACATTGATGCAATATCAAAAAGTGAATCAAGGTCTTCAATACATGGTTTATTATGGGAATCTCAACCTCATAACTTCATAAAAAAAAATTAAGGATTCTCATTCAATGGCAATGGCTAAATTGGTGGCAAGAAGACTAATATTTGATTTAGCTAATTTTCCTCTTTTTGTATAAATGTAAATCATTTTTTAATGTATTTTATTGTAAAGACCATCTTGTAAGAGCTATAAAAAGCTCAATTGCTCTATTGTAAATGATATAGAAATTTTTGGAAAAAGTAAGAGTTCTCTCTTATAAAGCTTTTATGCTTTGTTCTTTGTTTCTCTAAGTTGTGCGGATTCCCCTTCTTAGAAAATATTATGAATTTATGTCTTATGTGTGGATTCACTAAGGCTTAGATTCTTGATCTTATCACAAAGGCTTTCGCACCTTTGAGTGGCGATCTTCAATCCACCACCAACTCCATCTAACCATCCACTGAGAAGCCTTGAGAGCGCCTTCGGCCAGCAAGCTTTTCCCATTCGACCATCGTCCATCGACCATCGACCACAGATCGACCAGAGAGAGTCTCCGACCAGCTGGGCGACCCAAACAACTATCAACCTCGGTTCTTATATCATTTGGTATCAGAGCCGAATGTCCTAACATCTATCTTTTTAGTTCTTTGTTTAGTTGTTTTCTTTTTCATTTCATTTTTATATCGAAAACCAACAAAAAAATGTTTTCTGTTATTGTTCTTTAAAAAAAAATATTTTCTTTTATTTTTGATTTTTCAGTTTCAAAAAAAACTTTAAAAAATAGATTCTTTTTTCCTAAATAAAATTTCATCCATTGAGAAGCCTTGAGAGCGCCTTCGGCCAGCAAGCTTTTTCCATTCGACCATCGACCACAGATCAACCAGAGAGCGTCTCCGACCAGCTGGGCGACCCATACAACTATCCACCTCGGATCTTATATCATTTGGTATCAGAGCCGAATGTCCTGTCCTCTATCTTTTTAGTTTTTTTTTTTTAATAGTTTTCTTTTTCATTTTATCTTAATATCAAAAACAAAACAAAAAACATTTTTCTGTTTTTAATCTTTTTTTATAAAATTTAAAACCATAAAAATGTATTTTTCCTAAAGTTTTATTTTCTATTGAAAAGAAAAAAAAGTTCCTTTTATTTATGTTTTTTTCAGTTTAATAAAAAAAACTTTAAAAAAAAATTTACTACTTTTCCTAAATAAATTTCATCCATAAAAACTTAAAAAAACGTTTTTATTTTATTTCTAAAAAAAAACTAATTTCGTTTTTCTTACAAAATATTTTCTTTTTTCTTCTTTTCATTTAAAATAAAATAAAATATTGTTCTAGTTTTATTTTTGTTTTATTTCAAAAAATAAAAATTCTAAAACAAAAAAGAAAAAAAGTTTTGAGGACAAAACCTTTTAAAGAAGGAGAGAATGATGCAATATCAAAAAAAAAAATAGAATGAATCAAGATCTTCAATACATGGGTTATTATGAGAATCTCATCCTCATAACTTCATAAAAAAGTCAAGGATTCTCATTTAAAGGCAATTGCTAAATTGGTGGAAGAAGACTAGTAATTTGATTTAGCTAATTTTCCTCATTTTGTTTAAATGTAAATCATTTACTTTATTGTATTTATTGTAAAGATTAACTTGTAAGAGTTATAAAAATCTCATTGTTCTATTGTAAATAACATAGAAATTTTTGGAAAATAAAAGAGTTCTCTCTTCTAAAGCTTTTATGCTTTTTTTTCTTTGTTTCTCTAAGTTGTGCGGATTCCCCTTCTTATAAAACATTATGAATCTATGTCTTATGTGTGGATTCACTAAGGCCTAGATTCTTGAGCTTATCACAAGGGCTTCCACACCCTTGAGTGGCGTTCTTCGATCCTTCATCTATTCCATCTAACCATCCACTAAAACGCCTTGAGAGCGCCTTCGGCCAGCAAGCTTTTTCCAATCGACCATCAACCACGGATCAACCAGAGAGCGTCTCCGACCAGCTGGGCGACCCAAACAACTATCCACCTCCGATCTTACATCACACATAGAGAAATGTAGGAATATCCAGAGATGGCAGAGAGTAATCCGACAATGAGGCTTCGACGGCTCCTCCTCTGCCCAAACCCATTCCTCACAAATAAAATGGTAGCTAGTCCATATGTATTTAAATATTCGTTAGATATAGTTACATATAGCCACAAAAATATGTTGTGGCTATTTTTCCACATTTGGTGTCGTAGTTATTCATGACTATTTATTTCCATTAATGTGTCGTAGCTATCCATAGCCATTTTGCTACGAACAGACACAAATTAATATCATAGCTATATAGCTATGGGTAGCTACAAAATAGCTATGGGTAGCTACAAAATAGCTACGATTTTGTTTTTTCAGTTGTAGCTAGTTCGTAGCTATACATAACTTGAAAAAATAGCTACGTAAAATCAATAGCTAATCCATTTAGATATCCAACAGTTTTCTTATAGTGACACCAAAACCAACCATTTATAAGAATAAGCATAGCAAACCGCAAGGTGCAAAAAACAACATAATCGTCACTGACCGCGATGGACCTTCTAAACTCCTTAGCCTTGTCACCCCAGATCTCAGAATAAAATCGACACTTCATATTAGCCAAGATTTATAACCATACATAATGAGCACTGGATATACATATCTTTGATCATAGAACATAACATTGACCTAGCATTCACAAGATTAAAGCGAATGGGATCGATACACCAACCAAGCAACACTACAAGAAAACTGCGAGTTAGCTACGAATTAGCGACAGATTTTTCGTCGCTATTTTTTTCAGCTACGAATAGCTACGGATTAGCTAGGACTAAAATAACAAAACCATAGCTATTTCGTAGCTATCCGTAGTTTTATAGCTAAGAAATATCGTAGTAGCCTCTCATAGGTACATAACTACGAATAGCTACAATATAGTCGTAGATAATGTTAGCTATGATAAGCCACGAAACAAGTCGTAGCTAAATATCCACGGAAACATATTGTAGATAATCGCAGCTATATAGCTATGTATAGCTACTGACATGTCGTAGAAATAAATAGGTACGATTAGCGACGAATTCGGTCATAGCAACATAGCTACTAACAAATCCGTGACTATTCATAGAAAATATAGTTGCAGCTAGCTACAAAATATCCGTAGAAAATTATAGATTGGAATAGCTACTATAAATTTCGTGGATATATAGCTATGATTTATTTCGTAGAAATTTTTATCCATAGCTACGGCTATTGGCGTAGCGATCCGTATCTAAATACACAAATAATAGAGATCACAGGTGTTATGCATATATGGTAAATCTTCATTCAAATCAATCATTTCTATGTGGTGTTTAGGGAATAAATTATCTTTAGCTACGACCATGGTCGTAGCCATCCGCAGCTATAGAGAAATAACACGTTTTTACACTATTGTAACTACTGTGTATTTCGAAAAACCTATATAGCTGCGGCCATAGCTACATCGCCGTAGCTATCCGTAGCTTAAATCTTTTATAAAAGAACGAGAACTCATATGCTTCTCACTTACAAACACTCAAAAACATATTTCATATATACAATTGGTTTTTTTCTTTCTGATTTCGTTTCTTCTATCATTCTGTAATATGAGTGATTTTTATTTATCAAGAGAATGGATGTATAAACGTTTAAGACGTTTTGATAATTCTGTGTGTGAGAAATTTTAGGAGGGAATAAATTATTTTATTTCGTTTGCGTGTAATCAAGATTATTATCTTGAACACGAGGTCTTGTTCTGTCCGTGTAAGAGGTAAAAAATCAAAAGTGCCATGATGTTGATACTGTGACAACCCACCTTCTGTTAACAGGCTTTACCAAAACTATTTTCTGTGGACCCACCACAGAGAACAATGTCATTATGGCGGTGAAGAATCTACAAGTCACTATGGCGGCGAAGCATCCAAAAGTCATCACGTAGCAGGACGAGAAACATGGACTGGATATTCAAGTTCCGACAGATGAGTTCCGTGATCCCAATGAAGATTTAAATATGTTACCTAACAGTGCCAAAACTATGACGTGATCCAAGAAACAATCTACCATGATACTGTTTACCAAGCTTTAGAAGCCGCAAATAAACCTTTATATGATGGGTGCGCTAATCCATCTTCAATCGCTCAAAAATTTAGTTATGTTATTCCATCGCCTAATACAACTTCAACATCATATTACGAGACAAAGAAGTTGACCCGGTCTCTTGGGTTGCCATGTCATAATATTGATGTGTGCGAGGAGAATTGTATGTTATTTTGGAAGGGAGCTGATCGTGAGTTGTCACATTGTCGGTTTTGTGAAAAAGATCGGTATGAACCAAATGTGGGTCGATCGGGGAAGAAGATACCAAAGCAACTGATTTTTTATCTACCACTTGGTGATCGGCTATATCGACTATACCAATCAAAGATGACTGCGTCACATATGAGGTGGCATGCAGAGCATGTGTCACCCAAAGGAAAAATGCACTATCCCTTGGACAGAAGAGCCTGGAAGCATTTTAAAGTGGTATATCCTACAATTGCTTCTAAGAGTCGCAATGTTTATCTTGGTTTATCAACTGATGTATTTAACCCAATTGGTATAAACGGACAATCATACTTTGTTTGGCCTGTCATAATGACGCCATACAACTTACCCCCGGGGATGTGCATGACAAGAAATTATTTCTTCCTCTCTATATTAGTGCCAAGGCCAAACAATCAAAAAATTCTGGGATATTTTACTGCGACCATTGATTGAAGAGTTACAAAATTTATGGAGTGAAGGAGTGGAGACTTACAATGTGCCGCATAAAGAAATTTCACGATGCGAGCTGCTTTGATGTAGACGATTAGTGATTTTCCAGCGTACGGCATGCTATCAGGATGGATGACACATGAGAGGTTGGCTTGTCCATTTTGTATGGATGAGACAAAATCATATGGGTTGCCTAATGGAAGGAAGAACAGTTGGTTTGATTGTCACATGAGCTTTTTGGTTAGAGGACATCCTTACATACGTAATGTTAAATCTTTCTTGAAGTTACAAAACGGTGGGAGAATCCTTCTCGAACCATAGATGATTATGGTGTTGACCATAATTGGGTGAAAAAGAGTATCTTATGGGAGATGTCGTATTGGGAGAACCTACTTCTTCGGCACAACCTGGATGTTATGCATATCGAGAAAAATTTCTTCGATAATCTCATCAACACAATTCTTAATGTTTTCGGGAAGACAAAAGATAGCATAAAATCAAGGCTCGATCTCCCTTCGTTTAGCAAAAGGCCTAATTTAGAGGTTTCCTAAGATGGAAGAGTGCCTATTGCAATCTTTAGATTGTCGGAAGAAGGCAGAGAATTGTTTTAACATGGTTGAAGACCGAGATTAGATTTCCAGATGGGTATGTATCAAATTTTTCACATTGTGTTAACGTTCAGAGTGGAAAAATATCATGTCTAAAAATTTATGACTATCATATCATCATGCAACGACTTCTTCCAATTGCATTTTTAGAACTACTTCAGAAAGCTGTTCATGTGACAATTTCAAGTAATAATTATTTAAAATTAATTATCCGTTGTTATTTGACATATTATTTGTAATTTTAATTAAACATATTAATTAATAATCTATTATTTCAATTTATGCAGATATTGCACTCTTTTTCGAGATATATCGACCAAAATGTTAAGGACCGAAGATGTTGTCACATTGAAAGAAAATATCGCTATGAATCTTTGCAATTGGGAAAAATCTTTCCACCGGCTTTTTTGATGTGATGAAACATCTTCCATTGTATTTACCTGATGAAGCTGCACTAGGCAGACCGGTCCAGTATAAGTGGATGTATCCTTTCGATAGGTACATGTATCACCTGAAAATGAAGGTTAAAAACAAAGATCGAATTGGAGGATCAGTAGTAGCTCAATGTGTGAACGAAGAGATTTCCTACGTGACAGCCAATTATATTACACCTCCACCAGTTTTAGATCCCGAAGAAGATGTGAAGGAAATTCGGTTCACCTATAATTATCCTGATGTCCCGACCATGTTCAGACAAGTAGGAAGAATCAGTGGAAAATCAGCAACATCATGGTTAAATGATGAGGATTATAACGTGCTTCAACAATTTTACTACTCAACTGCGAAGATTTTGAACCGTACGAAAGATATGATGTGGTATGTATATTTATTTATATTTTATATATATTTTGATTTCATGTTCAGCACTAAACTATGTGTACATGATGTTTGAAGAAAAGATGACGTCTGATTTTCCAAACATTACTTCAGACAGATTGACAAAACCAAAAGATGCTCAGTTTACATCGTCGTGTAAAGAATATGGTTATCATATATTTCTATAATGAGCATATTATGTATGTCTTATCTCATTTTAAAAATTCTATATGTGCAGATTAACGACTCTAGCAAGTCATATAAATTTCTAATGTGGATGTTCGAATTATTTCAAGGTCCAAAGCAAAAAATCACGTCATGGCCTATGTTATATTCGAGGGGATATCATTACCATACACAAAGCCATGGACAAAATAAGAAGACGATGAATTATGGTGTTTGCGTTCTAGGAACCGCTGAGACCGAGTATTTTGGATTGATCAAAGAGATTTTCATGATAGAGTATCAAGGAGCTGTTGGAATAAAAACAATTATTTTCAGATGTCATTGGTTCAATACCGGACGAGGAATATGAGACGTCCATCCGGTATTGTCGATATTTGTCTGTAGATGCACTATGACAAGTACGATCTTTTCATATCACCGGAGCAATGTGATCAAGTTACTTATATTCTTTATAACGGTTATGACCAACCAGAGAAGAATGGTAGGCAACAACGAAGATTATGCTGAGAGGATTCACTACAAGAAATATTTGTATAGATAGCAGATAACGATATCACGAATTCACAAACTGCTATTAAAAATAGCAAGTTGAGATATCAGCTCTATTATAGCATTCAATCATTGCTAAGAAAGATTTTTACTGAGCGGGAAGACAAAAATCCATATGTAACACTTAATCCGCCAAAAACTTAGTAAAAATTTTGTTTTGGCACCAAAATTGAAAGTATTCGGGAAAATTTTGTGCAAGTGTTCTTTCACATTGAGAAACTCATAATTTCTCCCCAAAAAAACACAATACTTTTAACTCATTCTTCTTCTCTCTACCGTGTCTCTTTCCTTTCTTCTTCTCAAACTTTTTTGTTCTTCAATAGATCTCACTTTCCACTACAAAAAAACATAGATATTGTAACTACAACAGAAGTGTCAATTAAGTGGCCATTTAGGATTTTACCACGAAATTGCAACTATATGTTGTAGTGGCAATAGTGATCGTCCCAAAATTCCCTAGTTGGAAAATAGTGGCAAAAATGCCACCAATTTGGGACGATATCTTAAGTAGTTAAAAAGCCACTAATATGCCACTTCTTTGTTAGTAGTAATTTGAGTTTAACACTATAATAAGTAGTTCTTAATCAGTAGCTCAATTTAGTTGCGTTTTAGTGGCAAAATTTTGTCACTAATTTACAACTATTTAGAAGCTATGGTCCAAATTCTGTAGCTAAACGCTCGTAGCTATCAGTAGCAGCTATTTATACCATTTAAATATATATATTAAAAACAAATATAAAATTTTATTTTGATTATATTAATATTTATAATAAAATAAAATTACATTAAATAATTAATCTAAACACACACAAAATCGGAAATTAAAAAAATTAATAACTAATCTAAACAATAAAAAAATACAAAATAAAAAATAACAAAATTGCAAAAATACATAAACTCATAGTGATGAAAGAAGGTTTTTTTTTTCCTAATCATCGGTGGTGACGGTGGAACATTTTCCGGGGATTTTTACTCGGTTGCCTCTGGTAAACATTTTCTCCTATATACAACTTCAGATGATCCTTTAATGTCTTTATGGTTTCTATATGAAATTATAACTGCTTTACTATGGAAACAATTACCATGGAAACCACTATGGAAGCAACTATGGAGAGAACAACAGATTAGAGTCAATAATATTTCTTTGTTGTATGGCGATATTCGTATAATCGTTGAAAGTTGGCGGTTTCAAATTCTATTTCTATCGTAAGAATCAGTAAATTAGATTCTTAACCGAAGAATATCTTTAGATCTAATTTGGAATTTGGTCAATGTAATACAACCAAAGAAACACATGTTTGGATGGGTGATAACTGAAGATCAAGATCGCATCATGTTAAATGCGAACAACGGGGAAGAATCAAATTCCTTTGTCTTATTGTTCTTTGAATTTCTTAGTCATTTGTTTGTTTGTATTAATATTGTTTATGTAATTTTTATGTACTTTTGAATTTATATTAATAAAGATAGATGTTAACAAAAAAAAAACACATAACTCCGACCACATCCGGTATCTCACACTGCGGCTCCGACGATCCCACACAGCGGCTCCAGCGATCCCATACAGTGGCTCCAGTGAAGAGAGCACTCTGTCTTCTTCCTCTCGGTTGTCTTAGTTTTCTTCACCATCGGTTTCAATTGTTGCTCTCCGTCGGAACCTAACGATTCACGGCGGTTGCTGTCACTACAACCATCTTCTCCCTTTCGCCTTCGCTGATCTCGTGGTGACAACGTATGGTGGAGAAAAGCCTGCGCGCGGAGCAATTGAGGTGGTATGGTGAAGAGAATCAATGGCGGATGAAGAAGAGGTTGTCTTCGTTTTCTTACCGATCGGTTTCGATATGTTGGTTGCTGAGATTAGGAGGATGAAGAAGAGGTTGGAGGCTCATGACAAAGTGGTCGTTGAAGGCTGGAGGCAGAGACATTGGAGTTTCAGAAGATGGGGTAGTTTAGATCTAGGTTTCTTGAGGAGAGAAGAAGTTGAGGAGTTTTAGGGAAAAAAAATAAAAGGAAAAAGAAAAAAGAGATCTAAGGGCTATGGTTTGAGTTGAATTTTAGATCTAATGGTTGATATTGTAATCCGCGTGCTATGTAAAACGAAATCTGAACCATTGATTTCTTTTAATCAACGCTCTAAATCTGCAATCCAGATGAAACTCTATCATCCAATTACAATTTTTTGTGGTCTAGTTAATAAATAATAAATAAAAATGATATAAAAATAGAAAAATGGTTAAAAAATCGTTTTTAACTTAAAAAATTAAAATTATAAAAGATAAACTTTTTTAATTTTATAAGTGATTTAAAAATAATAAATATAAGTATATATAATACTTAAAATGATTAAAAATAACAAAATGATTAAATCTAATTTTCATTTTTAGTTTACATGAGTTTTTTAATTGTAAAAGTGTTAAATTTTAGTTATGTGTATATGTAGTAATTAAATTATTGTTTAATACTTTATTTTATTATTAGTATTCAAATATTGGTAAATATGAGTATATATAGTAATTAAATTAGTGTTAAACAGTTTTAAATTAATTTTATGTAAAATATATATTTAAATAGTTCAAATATTAGTTTTATGTATTCATAATTAATTTTTAATATTTTAATTTTATATTTTATGATTAAAAATAAGATTTAGAGTATGATTATGGTTTATGATATATGGTTTAAAGGGTTGTGTTTAGGGTTATAAGTTAGTGTTTTAAAAAATAATAGATTTGAAAAATATTTTTCTCTTATAAGTGTTGAATATTAGTTTTAGATATGTTATGGAATTGGAATTTTATTTAATAGAGTTTTGTTTATTCTCTAGAATTTAGGGTTTTTTTAGGGTTTATGGGTTTATGTATTAGCTTTATGTGTTAGTTTTGTTTATACATTTTAAGTTTAATTTTTATGTAAATATAATTAGTTTTATATTTTGAAATGTTATTAATTAGATTTTAGGGTTTGTTTATGGTTTAGGGTTGAAATGTTATTATTTAATTAGAGTTTAGGGTTTTGAATAGCTACGGATAATTCCATAGTTATCCGTGTACGACTACAATTTTGTTTATATTTTAGAGTTTTAGGGTTGTATTTAGGGTTATAAGTTATTGTTTGAAAATAATTGATTTGGAAAATATTTTTCTTTTATAAGTGTTGGATTTTTGTTTTGTATATGTTATAGTAATTGGAAATTTTTATTAGAGTTTTTATATACTTTAGAGTTTTAGGGTTTGTTTAGGGTTTAGGGTTTTATGTATTAGTTATGTATTAGTTTTTTATACTATAGATTTTAAATATTAGTTCTGTATATATAATTTTTTTTTTTTTTTTTTTAGTTTATGAAAGAGTAAGGTTTAGAGTATGATTATGGTTTAGTGTATAGGGTTTAAGGGGTTGTGTTTAGAGTTATAAATTAATATTTGAAAATAATAGATTTTGAAAATATTTTTCTTTTATAAATGTTGAATATTAGTTTTAAATATGTTATAGTAATTGAAATGTTATTAATTAGAGTTTTGGGGTTTATTTACGTTTAGGGTTTTGAATAGCTACGAATAAATCTCTAGCTATCCGCAGCTAGTTGTTTTTACGACGGGTTCATAACTATTCACAACTATTTTACTGTGTGCTCTGCATGCCACCTCATCGACGTTGTAGTCCTCTCGCTCTGATACATTCTCTTCAGTCTGATATCTCGGATGATTACAAACTGACACTCATCCCACGTTTCATCTTCTTTCGAGAAGATCATACAATTATTAACACTCACATCAATTCAACAACATTACCTTCTTCTTCTCGACACCCACTTATATGATGACTTGTATTAACATCACTCGTGCCTAAATCCATATTAAATTCTTCACCATGTTTATACCAAACATAATAATCCGGCATAAATCCTCTGCTATACAAATGATCCCAAATTTTTTTTCCCGGGAGAGTCTTATTATTTTTGCACTTACTATAAGGGCAGAAGAACTTACCACGACTGTTCTACGCTATTGGCTGGTTACTTGCAAATTGCATGAACTGATCCATCCCGGCTTTAAACTCTTCCGAAAGATTCCTCGTCTCTACATCGATTCGATTATACATCCATGCTCGTGAATTAGGATAGTTGTAATATCCTGCCATTTTTTTACTAAAAAACAAAATTTTCTCTCTAATTATTTTTTTCGTTCTTGATATATATATATCTACTCTCCAAATGAGTTACGGTTGATGAGTATAATTTACCACAAATTTTCCACTATAGTGTGACTATTTTTGTGACTATATATTTTATTGGCAAAAGTTCTGTATACCTCACAAAAGCGTGAAAATTAGGTTTTTAGTTTGTAACAGTAAAATACAACTAAATTACCACTATTTCTTCACAACTCAAAGTCGTGCCAACTTAGTCGAAAATTTTGCCACTAAAGAGTGACTACATTATATTGCCACTATTTTGCGACTAATATTTTGCGATTTCATCTTATAGTGGCAATATAGTGGTTAAGTTTGCCACCATTTTGCAATTAAAAGACTTAGTTGTAAGACAGTCACAATTTTGTCGTAAAAATACGACTAAACTGACACAACATATATTGGTTGCCTTATTGTCACTAAGTTGCGACATTATATTTTTGGTAGGTATTTAGTTGTAAATTAGTCACCATTCAGTCACTCTATTTTGCCACTATGTTTGCAGTTGCAAATTGTAGCAAAATGATGTTTTCTTGTAGTGTTCAATCTCCAATCGATCTCCTTCTCCCGATTCTCATACTCCTTTGCTGCTCAGATCTCAAAATCCTAATTTCAATCGCCGATCCCCTTTTCTTTCTACTTAGTTTGAATATCCGATCTGCTATTTCTACTTTCTTGTTCGTAGATCTGTTTGTTTCTTTTTTTTTGGATCAAGAACTGTTTAGATTCGTTTTGATGGAGTGGTTGCATCTGATAAAAACATCGTTTCTCCAATGTTTACTCAAGTAACCGGACTCCCACCGCCTCTGGGTAAGACTTAAACTAACTCACTCCTCCTACAGTTACTGTTCCAGTGTTATATCTCTATTTGCTTCCTTCACACAGACTTAAATCTTGTCCCGGAGTTAGCGACTAAGCTGCAGCATATTCCTGTTCTGCCATGTTTCTATGCTATGCTAGCTTTTAAGGAACCATTGTGTTTGGTAAGATATCTTCTTCTTCAGTGTGTTACTAATGTTGATACACCAATCTACTAGCCAAAGTATTTGGGTTCATCTACATAACTTAGCTAATTTATGTTGTTTGTATATTCTATGTTTCTTGATTTACATACCAGCAAAAGGCTTATCTTTCAAGAATTCTAAGATTTTGAGCTGGGCTCACTGTGATAGCACAAAGCCTGGGCGATCTACTGATAGGTAGATGACTTCCTTAACCAAAAAAAAAGTGTAAAATTACAGTCTTTGAGCAGTTCCAGCCAAATTTATGGGTAAGATTGGTTCAGTATTTTGAAATGTTTATTTCCTTTTAGTGAAAGGTGGATACTGCATTCTACACCAGACTATGCCAAGAGTGTTATTGCCAAGACTGGCCTCCAAAAGCTATCGAACAAAACACTTAACAAAATATCTGAAGAGATGTTCAAAGAGTTTCAGTGCTCCGGCCTTGTTAGTTCAATCCCCTTTTTCATGACAGCCCACATATGTTAAGCACTCATGACTCTTAGTTTGTACTTGTGCTATCTCTTGTCAGCTTATTGATCTGTTCTCGCTCTCTAGGGGAAGTGCGTTCCCAGAGAAAAGCATAGCCGTAGAGGAGAGATGTCTCACAGTACTTGTCAACGATTTGCAACATCTGTGAAAGTAAGCAACCCATAGTAACTTGACTGACAGTTTCCGCTTGTGTGATGTATAAACCAGACAATATGTTTGCGTTGATGAGTGTATGTTCAGTGGTTGACTCATAAGATTCAATATATTCTCTTATCATTCAAATTATTTGTATCATTCTATTATGCTAACACATCTCTTGTCTCTCTTGAATGGTCTAGAGCAAAGAATCATTGTCTCGTCCTACAACTTCTTGGGGAAACTCTGTGTTCACCAACTCAAACCTCCAAGGATCATCATCATCATCCATGACCGACAACAACACTTTAACCTTGACGATGGAGATGATGTCTACTAATTAATTTCCCAGGGATGAAACAAACAGGTTTTCATTTGCAGGACCATGATTCTTCCTCAACAAAATCCATTGGAGGAGGAGAATCATCTGCTGAAGTTGTAAGTTTGGGGGAATATAATAATCCTTATGGCCACAAAATTGTTGTTAACCATCTCTCAGGTCCAACTTTCAACTTTGTTCTTGCCCAAATAAGTCTGCTGTTGCACAATTTATTCAGTTCGATGAGCATATTCTTCTGATGGATCTTGACACCAACCAATTGCAGGTACTCTCGGATGCTTACTCTCACATGGAGTCGTCTTTGGAAAGCTATTGTTTGCTGGAGTTTTTGATGGAAGGAGTATTTGGGCAAATGATACTACAGACTCTTTAATCTGAAACTTGGTTCTGATTTTATAATGTTGTTTACATTAGTTATAATTTTGTAATGTTTGTGTAAGATATTTTGAGTTATTAATAAAATTTAAAGTTTGAAATCTATTTTTTATATAAATGAAATGATAACACAAGAGTTTAGGGTATAGGGTATAAACAAAATTTTCAGTTTTAGTTTAGGGAAAATTACTTATCTAGTATGAAAAAGTATAATTATTATTAGAGTAGGATTAATCTTTTGGCTTTGTTTCTCAAGATTTTATTGCCTAAAGTACCCCTATCATCATTTGGAAGGAAAACAAAAATTACAGAAATGCCATTAATTTTTTTTTCCATGTCAGCGAAAAAATCAAATATTTACGAAAATGCCACCTTCTCTGCGAAATTAAATCCGCAGTCACGTGTTGCAAATTTTGTGGTTGCGGATTTGTTTGTGTAATTACGGAAATGATGTTACGGATTTAAATGCACGTGTCGCAGATTTGTTTCTTTGTTACAGATTTAAAATAAATATGCGACAAAGGAAATGTACTTTTTAATTACTAAAGTAGTACGTAGTGTAACAGATTTGTTCCATGTGTTGCAGTTTTTTTTTATACTTGCGGATTTGTTCGTTTTTGGAAAATTGAGTTCGAAGATTTTTTCGCTAGTGTTGAAGATTTTGTTGGGTTTTTGCAGTTTTTTCAAGATATTGCGGATTGTTTACGCAGATTTTATTTCCAGTGTTACATATTTTTGTATGTGTTGCAGATTTTGAAAAACTCTGTAACACAGGCAAAAGGCTTTAAAAAATTACAAAACTAGTATTCTAGTGTTACAGATTTAGTTCATGTGTTGCAGATTTAATTTTAGTGTGTACAGATTTTTTTTAAAATTGATGACGTGGCATTTTTACTAATCTTTTTTTCTTGCGGATTTGTTATTCTATTTCCTTAAATAGTTTTAGGTTGTAATATTTTAATATAGTTTTTAATATAAAAAAATTAATTTAGGTTTTAAGCATAATATGTTTACAAAATAAATTTATAAGTTACAAATTTATTTGATGTGTTAAATAAGTTTGTAATTAAGAAAATATAAACTTAATATCTTTGAAATTTTGAAATATATTCAGATATGATTTTATTTACTTTTAAATTGAATATTGTCTTTAAAACCTTTCCTTTTACGAACCACCAAGTATTTTTGGTAAGTCCATATACTAATTCGATTTTTCTTGCTAGTCTATTTCCTTAAATAGTTTTACAAATTAATTTAAAATTGAAAATATAATTTATCTTGCAAATAATGACTTTTTAAAATTTAAAATATTATATTGTATGAATCTATGTAGAAAAAAAACAATCATTATATGAACGCAAATATATTAATGTTTAACACCAATTTTAAATTAAAATAACTTATTCGTATACTAAAAATAATTTCTGAAAATTTGAAAATATAATAATGTTAGAAAATAAGTTGGTTAATAGTTTTCAAAATTTAATTTTTATTATATGTTTTCTCGAAAAACATATATTATTTCTGTATGATGATATTACATTGTTTATTTTTTGAAAAATTCAATGTTTAAATCCCAAAAATTTATAAATTAATTATTTCAGTAAGTGTTATTAATTAATAATATCCTACACTCAATTGGAAAACAATAAAAAAACGAATCAAAACGTTTTTGTTCTGTTGTGTCCTAACAATCATCAGAGATTAATTTAATGAGTTTTTATGTATATTAATATATTTATTAGTTGTAGACATGATTTGACCCAGCGCTATTGGTTAGATGTCCTCCCTGTTTACCCCTGTAACCTATGTTCGAGTCTTGCCCAGTGTAAAAAGGGTAATTTTTTATTTTCGTTTAATGAAACTGAAATTACCAAATTATCCTCATCATCAACCTATCAACCCTGCAAACCCTAGCCGTCGGGTTTCAATTTTTTTTACGCGATTTCTTCTTTTTTCGCCCGATTTTCATCATTTATTCCGTTTCCTATGTTATTTTAACTGACACATGAGAGATTTAACAAGAAACTATAGATTTAAGGCTTAAATTGAAGGAAAAAAATTCAAGCTTTTCGACAATCCTATTTTTCTGAACGATTTTGGCAAATCCCGGCGGTCGGGCTCCGCCCAGCGCCTCCACGGCGAGTAATCGGCCGCCTCTGCCGATTTTTAGAACCAGGCTTTTCAGTATTGTTGGAAGTATTGAGATAAATCCAATAAGAAAAAGCACCGACAATGTCTTGAAATCACCTATGTTATAGCCCAAAAGAATTACCTTCTTTTTTTTAACCCAATTTCTAAAAAAATATATTTTATGAAATCATTATTTTCTTTTCTAAAAAATCGTTTTTATTTAATATAAAGTTATATATTTTTTTGTTTTTAAAGATTTTTTAAGGTAAATGTATTAAAAAAGGTAAGTGCTTAGAATTGGGTATTTATGTCATTTTCTACCTCTTAAACACTAAGTTAGTAAACTTAGGGTTATGAATACTAAGTTAGTAATTAGTCTAAAGATTCATACTACTTAAAGTAAATTTCACTTTAGTTTAAGGTGTATATATAAGATTATAAATAGGGTTTAGGATTTAGGGTATAAACAAATATTTCAGTTTTAGTTTAAGATATATATATAGGGTTATAAATAGGGTTTAGGGTTTAGAGTATTATTTTTAAATATAATATTTTGCAAACTTTAATCTCATATCTTAATCTAGCGGATATTATAGCATAAATTAGCGTTTATGTTTAGGATTTAAGAATATATAGTTTAAGATTACAAATATATAATCCAAAAAGAATAGTTAAGTCTTTCATCTATAAAAAAAATTCCAACTAATTTTAAATTCAAATTCTCACAAATATTTTATTGAGGGTTTGGGATATTGAAGATAACAAATAAAAAAATATAAAATATAATATCATATGTGCTGGCGATTTTAGTGGTATAATCTAAAAAATAAAATTTCTAATTAATATATTATTGGAGGGTTAGGATATTGATAATTATTTTTTCATACTAAATTTTAAAACCTTAACTCTCTACCATAAACACTAACCCTAAACCCTAACTCCTAACCCATTTCTAAATCAAAAGCTTAATTATCAAACCCCAAATTTTGAACTATAACCCTTAATTATTATTCTGAAATATATTATGAATCTAAGTCTTCCATCTTAAATTTAAAAACCTAATTAGAAAACCCTAAATTATGAACTCTAATCTTAATTTTTATACCAAATTGGGTTTAAGGTTTGAAAAGAAAATCTAACTATTGTAACATATACAATATTGAAGGGTAAGAGTTTAAGAGTTATTAAGTCTCACAAAGTCTTAATCCCTAAACCCTAAACTCCAAATAAATATAAAACCCCTAAATTATAAAACAAAATATAATTACTATTACATATCCAAAACTAAGATTTCAATACCCTAAACCCTAAACATATATTACAATGTCATAACCCTAAATCGTAAACCTATATTCCAATATCATAAACCCTAATCTCTAAACTTATATTACAAAATCCTAAACCCTAAATCTACAAAAATACAAAAAAGTTATTAAGCTATTCATCTATATTTTAGTATTACATATACAATTTTTGCGATATGGTTTTAAGTTCATAATTTTAAAAATCAAGAATTTTTTTAAATAAATAATTTATCAAAAACTAATTTGTAGTTTTTATTAATAATGTAAATAAAATGTTTTATGAAGTTTTTCAAAATATTTTGTAAAATATTTTGCTGAAATTTTCCCCCAAATATCTTCCCTCTAGTTTTTCCCCCTTCTATTCCATTTTGAGAAACACTTCATTTGTAAAAAAAGAGAGAGGAAAACACAGTTTCTCTCATCTCTCTAGTCTCTCGTCTCTCATCTATCGTCTCTCTTCCTCTTTAACAATGGCCATGGATGGCGACTCTGTTTCTAAACTGACCTCCACCACGTTCTTCCTCCTTTGCTTCTTATTCTTGCCTCCCATTCACTCTCCTAGAGTCTTCTCCTCTAAATCCTCTGAAATCCCTAAAATCTTCAAATCTCAAACCCTAAAATTTATTTTCCTAGATCTAACGCGGACGAGTTCACCCGTCATTTTCCATCACCATTTCTTCTCCTTCACTTCTCCTTCATCGCGATTTCACTGCTCCCTTCTCACGTGGCAAGATCTGACGGCGTAGATGGTGGAGAGAGCTTCAAGCGTGACAGCGGTTTCCGGCGGGTAAGAGATATCAGTTTCTTTAAATTTGTGATCTCTGGGTAAAATTTGTACACCACTCGGGTGATTTAAGCTTATACTTTCTCCAAAATATCTGCTTTGCTAGGGTTTTGTATTTGGCGGGTTCACAGTCGTTGGTGGGATGAGTACTGTATTCAGTAAACATATCTGATTGATAAGCTCACAAAGCTCAAGAGCACTCAACAGTCAATCGAAAGTATCCTTTTTTAAAACATTACAAAGCTTGAATTTTGTTTTTTCTTGAGTTTATTTGCATATAAATTCTAAACCTTTTTCTGCTTAGATATTGAATTTGCTATTTTATGTCAATTTCTGATTTTTTGGAGCCTTGACTCTTTTTGGAATAAGCTTTATCACATTGGTGTATATTCAATCGGGTCAAAGCTGAATTAATCGTGACGACATGGGAGAAACAGTTTCACAGTACAGAGATGGCTCAGAAAGTGCCTCTTTTGTATCTGGCTAATGATATTCTTCAGAACAGTAAGCGTCATGGTAATGAGTTCGTGCAAGAGTTCTGGAATGTTCTTCCTAAGGCTGTCAAAGACATTTTTTCCCAAGGAGATGATAGCGGGAAAGGCGTTGTCTCGCGTTTGGTAAAACTCTATTTTTCTCTGCGTTGTTATTAGGATGAATTTGTCTAAGGTTCTTGAGAATAGTCTTCTGCCTCGGTTTGGTATTTTGCATAGGTGTGTGATGCTATATGGAGAAAAACCATTGAATTTTGTGAAGTTGAAACATGAATTGAGCTATTCTGTTTACATGATATTGTAGGTGAAGATATGTGAAGAAAGAAAAGTGTTTGGATCTCGTTCGAAGAACCTTAGAGATGTGATGCTTGGAGAAGACTCCCCTCTGCCACTTGATGTCAGCAAAAAGCGCCCCCGTGGATCCAAATCCTCAAAACTGGAATCAAAATCCAGAACTGTAAAACACTTAACACCGAGATCTCCTTTTCTTCTTTATATATCTATCAAAACTCATTAGAGTTCTTTGTATTTGTTATATGGCTTTTGTAACCAGTAAGTATCAAGTGGAGGTGTGGCTGAGAAGATAGCACCAGCATATCATTTGGTTGTTGCAGAAAACTCAAATGAAGAAGCTGAGATGAGTAAATGCAAGTCTGCAGTTAAACGAATCAAGAGGATGGAGAAAGACGTTGAAGAAGCCTGCTCTACCAGTAACAATCTGTTTTTACTAATCATCGGATGTAAACCAGAATCTAAAGCCTCATGTACTTTTTTGTAATATAGATTTTTTGTTAGGAATAAAGCTCAAACAAATTTAAGTTTGATATTATTTTTTGCAATTCTAATTTTATGAAATTTTAATATATTTATGCAATTCTAATTTATTTTCTAATAATAATTCAAAATCATAATTCAAAATGATATTATATAATAAATTTTCTATAAATCCAATTAACATTAAATATAGCAAAATATAAAAGTGTTAATAGGATATACAATAGCCATAAAGATTGGCCATTATAAATAATAACACAACAACTATAAAACGCTAGTATAAAGTATAATACAACCCGAAAATATTGCCACCAAAATATGTATTATTGCATGAATAATATGCTGCATTAATTTTTATAAAATGGCGATAAACCAATGCTACTGAAAACTATATAATCACATCAAAATTAGCGCTATCATAGACAGATATATGATAGCATCTCAAATTAGTGCTATAGTAGATGACAGACCTAAGATGGCAGTGGCAAACATGGCGTTTATGGAAAAGCTATCATAGACATATGATAGCGTTTTCGTGGTGCTATCAAAACCCATATTTCTTGTAGTGATTTTCTGAAACTCAAGAAGTTTTGTGTTTCGCTTATAACAATATAAAACGACACAATTGATCATGTTATACCATCCACTGCTATTATTCGAGTGGAGGCACATGCAGTCGAAGATGTTTCAGGGTATGAGCCAATACCGATGGTTAATCCAGGTGAGGAATATGTTTCTGAAGATAATTTGGAAAATCATTATAGCGAGTATTCCGATTCAGACGATTCAGACGCATAATGTGTTTGTATGATTAAATAATTAATTATGGTTAATAAAGATAATGTGTTTGTATGATTATATAATTAATTATGTTTAATAAAGATAATGTGTTTGTATGATTAAATAATTAAATATGTTTAATAAAGATAATGTGTTTAATCAACATGTTTCTATAAAATGATTAACTTAAAAATCTAATTATTTTCTACTCTTAAAATTGAAATCTAACTATAAAACTTAAATAATCTAAGTTGAATCTAATTATTTTATGAAACCTAAAAACTAAATGAAATGTCTAATTTATATTTTAAATCTTATTATATTTTGTAATCTATCCTATTAAAACATTTTAAATCTAATTACTCTGAACCTAATTATATTTCAATCAAATTATTTTAAACACTAGCTAATACTAGCTACCACATACTCCGTAGCTAATAAGATAATTAACTTCAATAAATCGATAACCGGACTAACCGCCAAATTAACCCGTTTAAATTTGGTTTGCTAAATTAATTTTTTGATTTTAACCCGTTTAAATTTCACTTTTGCTACAAAAGCCATGATTATTGCCGTGGCTATGTGAAATTGTAAAACAATAATTGTGGTTTAACTGCAAATTCTAATTTGGTTTTCCCATTTAACCGCGAAATCAATTCGTTATACCGCGAAATCAATTCGTTATACTGCGAAATTGTTTTCGGTTTTCACCAATTTATTTGGTTTCGTAGGTTACCCACAAAATTATTTCGGTTTTGGTGCTCAACAGGTTTAGCCTAATGCCCGAGTACCCTAATCCCCTAATATTCTCTCATTTTCCCTTAGCTAAAAAATCTCGTTCTCTATCGAACTCTCTCTATCTTTTCTCAATCGCGACTCTGTGATTTCTCTCGCTCTCTCTCAAGTTCTCTCTTGATCTCTCTATCTCCATCTCTTCCTCTCTTCTCTCCATCTCTCGACTCTATGTTGATTTCTATCTCTCTGTCTCTCAAACCCTAGACATGCCAAACCCTCGATCTCGACATCTCGATGGCTCAATCGATAAGTCTTCCCTTCCTCTCTCTCCCTTTTTGTCTCGATTCATATCTTGATTTATGTCTCTCAGTTCATGGAAAACCCAAGATTTATGTCTCGATTTTTGTCTCTCGCTTCATGTCATACCCTAGATCTACACATGAATGTCAATTTTTGTTTCTTCTTCCTCGATTTTTTTGTCAATTCATTTGTCTCTTTCAATTTATGCATATTGTTTATGTTGTCTGTGATATCTTCTTCTAATCGTTTTAACCCTACTTACTTTTGTTTGCATGCAGATGAATCTGAATGGTGAGGCTTCAGGAGGAAGGCGTACTCTAAGGTGTTTGACTCAAAGTCGCATTCCTATTGGAGCAGTGAGGTCCTCTACTTCCTCTGCTTCTCGCCACCCATTTCCTAGCTTTAAGGCAGTCATGAGTTTTCTGGGCGACGCAACATTGCCTCAACTCCATCCAGACAAGCTAAACAGTGTGTTATGGTGAGTCTTCTAAAACCATAGCTAAAATGGTGTTTGTTGTTTGCGACTGTTATGGTATGTAATGAAAACGAATCTGTGTGAGAAATTCGAATGGTGGTGTTTGTTGATATGACGTTTGTTATGGTGTTTGCTGTTATGGTCTTGGTATGGTGTGAAATGCAAAATGTGTGTGATGTATGTTAGATTTTGAAGACCATGGCTTAGATGCCATGTTAGAATTTCAGAGGCATCCATGAGAAAGCTCTGATTATCAAACTTAGGTTCATGAGACATCCATTGGGAGCTCAGAACCAGAATCATAAACAAGAACAGAAACAATTAAGAGAGACATCAATTCTGTGAAAGAACAACTAGTATGTACTTAGATTCAACCCTATTGGAGATTTATACTCTAGAGAGGATCTAAGTCAGTAATCTAGTGTTTAAGAGGAGCTCCTTAGCTATATGAAAACTAGTCCAAGAGCTTAACTACTCATTAAGAGTGTTTACTCATGAATCTGGAAAGAATCAGCAATTAATAAGGAGTTATCCTAAAGAAGAAGAGATGAGCTTTATATGAACCGATTATGCTCATCATACTTGGACTAACTATGGAAGAGTTATCCAAGCATGATGATAGGCTGCCTTAAGCAGCCTTAACCGTGGCTCTACAAGAGTCTACATTGTGTTTAACTGAAGAACATAATGAAGAACAAAATACAGAATTGATAATAAGAAGAAAGAAAGAGATAAGACTTTGTTTGTAACCAAAATGAGTTCTAAATTCTTGTATATCTCAATATGTATAAATGAGTTGTGTTACATCTCCTTATATAGAGGAGGAGAACATAAGTAAGCCCTAAACGGGTTTACATTTCGACATAAGCTATATTGAATTGAAGAATAAAGAGTATCAAGAGCATTCAGATAAAGAAGCAGAAGCTAGTTGGTATGTGCAAAGTTGGGGGCATCATTTGGTGTTTCAAGAATGGGACATAAACAAACACTTGTATTCGAATGTAAAAGGTTTGTTTATGTACCTAGGATGGTCCCAACTTTTCTGGAGAAGATCAGAGGAGCAAAAGGACTGATCCCTAGGTCAGAACATGCTTCTCTCTCCTCAGAACCTGCAAGGACCTGTCGCTTTCTCTCTTGGAGCCGTTGCACATATACTGCCGAGACATCTTGTCTTCTTCTCCTTTGTTTAATATGTTTTAATGTCTGAATGCCCTAGTTGTCTCTCTATATAAACAATGTAACTCATGAACATCAAATATACACTTAAGGAAATCATTTCCTAAGCTACATTCTCTCTTTCTCTCTCGGTTCACTCTCTCTCGCTATAAGAACCCTAATCGGTTCTAGGGCTTCTCTCTTCAACTAAACCTATCTATACTCTAAATTCTAACATGGTATCAGAGCTCTAAAGCTCCTATACCTATTCTCACTTCCGCAAACTCTCAAATCTCTTGTTCTTGTTCTTGTGTTACTCTTGAATCTGTTCTTGTTCTTGTTTCTCTTTCAAGCCGGTTTTGTTCTTCTTTGTTCTTTAGCTCTCTAAACTCTTTCTGAAACATTTCTCTCTTGAAAATCCCTCCTTCTCAGTCATGGATAACTCAAGAGTTGTGATACCAGTGACCCTAAAGGGGATCAACTACCTAGTGTGGGCAAGAATGGCAAAGTCTGCCCTTGGAGGCCGTGGGCTTTGGAAGTTTGTTCTTGGCAGTGAAGCTCCAGTCCAGCAAGTGCAAGCTGAAGGCGTGGAGGTGGTTCATGTGAATGAAGAAGCTTGGACTCAAGGAGACCAAAATGTGTTGTCCATTCTCCAAAGTTCTCTTGAGTCTTCTCTCTTGGAGGCTTACTCTTATTGCGAGAGTTCTAAGGAGTTATGGGACACTCTCAAGAAGGTCTATGGGAATATGTCTAACCTGAGCAGAGTGTTTGAGGTAAAGATTGCTATCAACAACCTCAATCAGGAAGATATGGAGTTCAAGCAATATTTTGGGAAGTTAGATCTTTGTGGGCAGAGTTGGAGATGTTGAGACCAGCTACTGTTGACCCACTTGTTCTCAATGAGAGAAGAGAACATGATAAGGTGTTTGCACTCCTTTTGACTCTAAATCCATCTTACAACAGCTGAATTCAGCATATGCTAAGGTCAGAGACACTTCCAACCTTGGATGATGTTTGTGCACAAATTCAGAAGGAGCAAGGCTCCTTTGGCTTGTTTGGAAGAAGAGGAGAACTTGCCACTGCTAATAAGGGCGCATACAAGCCTGAGGAGAGGAGGATCCCTGGTGTATGTGATCATTGCAACAAGAAGGGGCATTTCAAAGACAAGTGTTGGCTGCTACATCCCCATCTCAAGCCTCAGTTAAACATCAAGTTCAAGGATCAAAGGGCGCATTACTCAAGTGGAACAACTGAATCAGCCTTTGCTCCTGGTGCTTCGACCATGCTCCTTACTTGCCTATCATTTGTGACATAAACCGGAGGGCTATCCGGATTCATTTGTTTCAAGAGTGTTTTCGGTAACGGATATGATAACTCCACCATCTCGGTTTTCTTGTCCAGCATATAATCATCTTGTACAATCTCAACAAGTTTTTGATGTGTAGAACCATTGTTTAGAACAATTAGCTACATTGCCAATATTATTAAAAAATTGATTAAAATATAATTACCAAACATAAGAATGTAAGACTCACGCAGGAGAAACATATACAACTAACACAGATTTATAAAAAGTTAAAATCAATGAAATTAATCACAAATATACAAAAAATGCATTTTTAAACTTTTTAACATTTCAGACTTCCGTAGCAGTCTAACAGTAGTTTTACCAGACCTCTATGGCAGTCTGAAAAAGAGGGTATTTTGAAATTGAATCAAATTGTCAGACAGCGGATGCAGTCTGACAGCCATCAGACAGGGTATGCACTATGTTTGTAAATTTTGGACATTTTTGTCAGACAGCTTATGAAGTCTGAGAACAAAAAGCGGTAGTTTTGCATATGACTTTTAAATTTGACTTTTTTAACAGACTTCTCCAAGAATTTTGATAGTTTCAGACTTCTACTGCCGTATGACAAAAAGTAGCGGGTATTTTTGGGTTGACCAAAAATATTTTGGGTTGACTTTTTGTAACTGACTTCTATTGCAGTCTGAAAAGATATCCAGACAGCGAGGGAAGTCTGATACAAAAACTTTGCACTTTTGGGGTATTTCCAGCGTTTACCAAAATATGGTTTTTCAGATTTCTATCGCCGTCTGACAAAAGTTTTGCATTTCACACGTCTAGTGTTGTCTGATATTTTTTCCTTGTTTTCAGACAGCTTTAGAATTCTGACATTTTTTTCCTTATTTTGGTCAACATCTGAAAATTTTGGTCAATTACTCTTTCTACCACTTTTATTTTCAGACATCAAATTCCGTTTGACAAAAAGTCAAGATTCGGTCAAATTCACCCGATGTTTTTGTCAGACTACATAAGAAGTGTGACTAAAAAAAATCAAATTTCAATCAATTCCAAAACCACCCTCTTCTTATTTAGACTTCTTGGTGAAGTCTGGTAAAATTTTTTTCAAAGGAATTTCTCAGACTTCAATGGAGGTCTGTCAATTTAAAGTCAATTGAAAAACTACCCTCCTGTTGACCATCATACTCCATCAGACTTCATGGGAAGTCTGAAATCGCGAAACAAATCTGAAAATCGGCGGATCTTGTGAAAAATTACATAAATCTGGTTTTTAGCTCGTTTTTACCTTCACCAAGCGCCCAAAACTTCTAGTTACACCAATACCTAACAAACCCAACCATTTTTATGTAAGAATAACCAAAATCGCAATAGATCCAAAATTTTAAAAATTGTAAACGTGAATTAGAGAGTTTTTAATGAATTAGAGAGGAAATAGGAGAATACAAGGTTGTGAATTCTAATATAGAGTTTTAATGGCTCGAAATTGGTTGTGTGAGGCATTATGAGCTCAAATTTGGTTGTTAATGGTGGTTGGATTAATTGGAGAAGATGACAGTTTCGTAATTAAGTTAGATCTTAAAGGCTTTTTTGTCTTTTGGTGAAAACATCAGACTTCACAAGAAGTCTGATGATGGCATTATCGTGAATACCCAACTTATTAAGGGGATATATTAACGAAGGAGAAGAAGGAGAAGGGAGAGGGTAGTTTTAGGGTTGACTTCAATTTTGGGGGTAGTTTTGCAATCAGGCCAAAAACTCTTCACTTTCTTTTTCTACCTCTTCACGTTCATTCTCTGATATTGAGATATCCACAAAATGAATTCATTTATAACATGTGATTATGAAAACTCACAATCACAAAATTATTGATATTAGTTTGAGAGATACTCTCTGGAATGTTAGAGCGAAGGTTTGAGGGCGTGGTATTTTACTCGCTATGATGCTCCCTTGGAATTAATTTTATCCGATGAAGAGTTATTCTCTTCTAATTAATTAACACATCTGTTTTTCTTTATTTCATATTTTTGTATAGATAGTAACACCCACAAATCCGAGGGATTTTTTATTTGGTATTTTTTGTAACATTTGGTTATTCAAAACTCATATTAATTTTTTTTATAATCAACATGGAAGTCGGATTCAGATCGTCGCGTATGGACACAATGCCCGAAAGTTCATTTCTCTTTTAGAGAAAGAAGGTTTCTGGTTTAATTTTTCTGATTATAGGGTTTCGTTAATGTCAAAGTATTACAGAGTATATCCAATTTTTAAGGACATTTTTATCAATGCCGAAACAAAAAATCACTCAAAACTTCGATCCTCCAACTATGGATGATCTCTTGAGCATCAAACCAATCTAAGGAATTAATTTTGGGACGGTTTCAGATAAATATTCAATTGGTAAGTGTTGTTTACAGCTCGTTATCATTAGAATATGAGGAAAAATCTATCATCGAATATTGTAAAAATTGTGGTTTTTTTCTTTTTGGTTAACTTAGATTTAAATGAATTTTTATAGATGTTGTTGGGGCTACAACATGGGTTGGAAAGCTTATGACTCTTTAGAGGTCTGTTCATATTCGCATATCCTTGCTAAAGTCCAATTCACGCTAAAATATTCCGAGTAAATTATTCACATGGTTTAAGTCTCGGAGTTTTATAATAAAATTATAAACTTTACTAAATAACGTTGTTGGAATTGAAGGAATAACGCGATAGAATGTGTTACATACGGCTCAATTGCTGAGGAGTTGTCTAGGCGTTTTCAAGAAGTTCCTGATAAGTATTTATTTGTTTTGCTCCAATTTTTCTAGATCGAAAGATTTTGCGGTATGTTGACATGTTTTCCATAAAATATGAGCAATATATTAATATAGAACAAAATTATGAGAATATATATTTTATTTGTTTAGGTAATACATGGCTTAGAGCTAAAGAAGGATTTTCTTCTATTGACTATCATCGTTTAACTTTGGTGAGTTGAACAATTTGATGGATCGGTATGAATTTGTTGAAATTTTCATATTGAAAATTTTATGATCATTTAAATTATTAACAACATCTAACATATTTCCATGTTTGACTTTGTGTAGTTACCCTCATCCTCTTCCGACATGGTATACAAACGAGCATCAATTTGATTTTGATATTTTCTAACTCTCCCTTACTCTTATTTTAAAACTCTTAAGAACTTATGAAGTTTTAAGTTTTAATTTCTTAAAACCATTGTAATAATTGCTAACCGTTTGATTTTTATTTTAAGGGTTAACTTCAATTTAAAATTACTTTATGTTTAATATTGCAACTTTTACATGTTTATTAGAAGTTGGAAAAGCGATTATACACATTAAATATTTCAAGTATAGATTAAATTTGATAATCAATTAAGATTGTTAGCAAATATAACCAAAATATCTTATATTATTATTACTAAATCAAAAACATACTATATGATACGACTCACTCATTCTCGACTACCTTGTGACATGAAAAACGAGTCGAATATTAGTCGTACAAATAATGACTAATTTTTGACTATATACGATCCTTCACAGCAGACATAGCGTAGTCGCCAAATTACCGACTATGTTGCTACTAATATTTCTGGTCTCGACAATAGTCGTTAATCGGTCTTAAATAGCTAAATTGGCGACAATCATTTTTGGTCGTATATTATCGACTAATAGACGACCGTATATCTGTAGTCGCAAAGTAGTCGCAATTGTGTCTCTAAATAGTCGCAAAATATTACGACTACAAGTATAGTCGCAAAAACGATGTTTTCTCGTAGTGTGTCTACAGAAGCGGACCTAATGTTATCTATTCACTAGTGTATGTTGATGACATTATTGTTACCAGGAATACCAACTCTGCTTTAACTATGTTTATTGCTTCACTCTCACATCGTTTCTCAGTGAAAGACCCATAAGACCTAAGCTATTTTCTGGGTATCGAAGTCACCCGTACGGCTTGAGGGTTACTTTTTCAGCATCAAAAATACATTCATGACTTACTGTAAAAGAAAAAGATGATCGGCGCAAAGACGATATCCACACCAATGCCACTTCTTCTGAAACTTACTATAAACATAGGCACACACCTTGATGATGCGCGCAAGTTCAGAATGGATTTGGAGATCTTAAAGTACATGTCGTTCACAATACCAGACATTGCAAACAACATAAACTGATTACCTCAGTATATGCACATTGGAGGAATTTCTAGCAGTTACTAATAAGATTAGCAACCCTAGGTATAAATTCCAAGCCTAGGATCTAGGGTTCAAGTATATTGAATCATTAGATCTCGAAATTACCTGGTGATTAGCAGCGGAAGATGAACAAATAATCGAGATCTTAAAGCGCCTCAAGTGCTGCGCCTCTACTGGTATCCACACGCACACAAATTGGAATCCACCGGGATGCTAGTGCCGGGAGATCGGATCTCTTTGGGATACCTCTGTTTCTAAGAGGTGGCTGCGATTAGGCTAAAACTTGTACTCCAGGTCGTGATATATCATATATATATAGACCTGGGAAAACCTAATTAATCACCGAACCGAACCGAGATTAATTAAGTCATTAAATCGAAACCAATGTTTCGATCTGCGCCTTGCATCGATCGACACACTCACAAAACTCGTATATTAATGTGTATCAAATACACATTAACTTGATCATTACTTTAATGATTATTCCCACATGAAGTATATCCAGTCTGCTTAGGTGTGTGACCCTGTAGGATCATATATTACCAGCAATGAGTGCCCGGCATTATATGAATGTCTAATCTCGACAACACAACTATCTCTAGAGTGATTACAAGTGTGATTTCAGGACATTCCCAACAATCTCCCACTTGTACTGGAATCATCTATTCCCATAATCCCTTCGTCTCTATATCTCGATCTGACATAAGGCAAGATCCGTGTCATCCTTATTAAGCCAAAATCATGTTCATCGAACTCCGATTTATACTTACAAGACAAACGACTGACAATCACCTCGTTTGAGTGTGGCCACACATTTCTCAGTATCAAATCTTCGATGGGCCCTGAGACATTTATCTCCTGTTTTATAGGAGGGACAAATCCCATCTTGTTCCATCCCTGTTCCTTCACACACTTCATGATACGCACAATCAATGCCTTTATAATCACCAGTTACGGCTGACGTTTGACAAAGTTAAAGCGGACCAATTCGCATGTAAGAAAACATGATAAACTCAGGTTCAGGGACAATACTCGATAGTCGTAATGAAAACTCACATGACACTTATTTAACTATCCTGCAGAGTTCTCATTAGTGGGTCATGTCCGATTCTGTGTTCTTTAACACATATCTATGTGATTGACTTTAATACTCTTATTAATGACTCCATGAAACTTAGTCATCAGTCACCTCACATACTAGTCTCACGCGGTTGTTAGTGTCCTACTTTAACAACCTTGACCAGGGACAACATGATTTATGTCATTTGTCATTTATAGGGTTTCATGATCAAGTCACATACTTGATGACCTATAAAAAATGTCATAAATTACTATGGGAGTATTATTTAATAACCATAATTAAATAATACCGAAATCAGATTTCATTAACATAATCAAATTATGTGAACATCATATCATTACTAAAATCAACAACAACAACTCCCACTAAAATTAAGATCACATCTTAAAACATCTAATGCCTTTAGCAGTATTCTGACCCTCATTCTCTCTCGCTCAGCGTGTGTCGAAAGACATTGCGTCTTGCTAAGAGTAATGCCTAGAGTCATTGGCATGAAGCCCTTCTTGGAATTATGCATACTGATCCTGTGCAAGACCTTATCAATATAAGTATGTTGACACAATCCAATTAGCTTGTCCAATCTACCTCTGTAGATTTTATTCCAAGAATTTATACGGTTTCTCCCATATTTTTCATCGAAAAGAAACTTTCGAGTCAAGTCTTAACAGACTGAAATAGTGGAATTTCACTTTCGAGAATCAGTATGTTATCAACATACAATACTAGAAATGCAACTGCACTCCCACTAGTTATCTTGTAAACACACAGTTCCTCTTCGTTCCTGATGAAGTCAAACCTTTTGACTGCTTCATCAAAACAAAGATTTCAACCATGTGATGCTTGCTTCAATCCATAAATGGATCGATGAAGCTCGCATACCTTCCTAGCAGCATTAGGATCAATGAAAACTTCAGGTTATGTCATGTACACATCCTTTCCAGAATTCCAATGAGGAAAACTGTTTTCACATCCATCTGCGAGATCTCATAATCATAATGAGCGGCGGTTGCTAGGAGAATCTGAATGGACTCAAGCATAGTGACTGGGGAATAGGTTTCATCATAGTCAATACCATGAGTTTACTTGAAACCTTTTGCCACCAACCTAGCTCTGTATATCTGAATATTACCTTCCACGTCAACTTTTCTTCTTTGACGATCCATTTACTCTCAATGGTTTTTACACCATCTGGTAAATCAATCCAAGTCATACTTGGTTCCGTGACATGGATCCCATTTCGGATTCAGTGGCTTTTAGCCATTTTCGGAGTCAGGGCCCATTATTGCTTCTTCAAAATTTGCAGCCTCGTCACTTTCAATGATCAACAGATCAAGGCAATTCGTTACGAAAAATCCACATTTCTCGGGTTCGTGACGGATCCTTTCAGATCTGCGAGCTTCACTTTTGTGTAAAAGTCGTGCACATATCTCATATATAGACTTTTACCACGACCTAATTAACAAAGATTCAAACCGTAGTTAATTAAGTCATAAACCAAAATCAATATTTTGTTTCACGATCTGTGTCGATCGATACACCTTTGTGTCGATCGACACTTCCTCAGAAACTCGCCATTTGAACGTATATTGAATATACATTCACCAGATCCTTTGCAAACTTTAGGCACCACAGGTGCGGGTTCTACAACTCTTTGTAGATCCAACTGCTGCTCTTCCTCATCAGGTTGAGCGGTTTCCTGCGATTCTCGAATTTCTTCGAGTTGTACTTTACTCCCACTGTTCTTCCTGGAAAGAAAGTATTTCTCAAAGAAAAAACACAGTTCCGAGCAACAAACGCTTTGTTCTCGGATCGGTTGCAAAAGTAATATGCCTTGATCTCCTTAGGATAACCAATGAAGTAGCATTTATCGGATTTGGTTGTGAGCTTTATCAGAAAGATTAAACGTTTAATACAAGCCTCAAAACCCCAAATCTTCATGAAAGACAAATTAGGAAAATTTCCAGTCCGCATCTCATGTGGTGTCTTTGTAACTGATAATAATGGAACCCTACTTAGTGTAAACTTAGACGTTTTCTAGAGCGCATTCCTAGGAGGATAATGGAAGATTTGAGTGACTCATCATTGATCAAACCATATCTTATAAAGTCTGATTCCTCCTTTTTATAAACTCCATTCCCTTGGAGCGTTTTAGGAGGAGTAAGTTGTGAAACAATTCCACAATTTCTATGATGATCACTGAATTCTTGATTTTAAGTATTCACATCTATGATCCTATCGTAGAGCCTTAATACTTTTGCCAAGTTGTTTCTGTACTTCATTCTGGAACTCTTTGAACTTTTCAAAAGATTCCGATTTATGTCTTATTAAATAGACATAACCGTACCTACTGAAAATATCAGTAAAGGTAATGAAGTACTGATAGTTTCCTCCAGCACTTGGGCTCATCGGGCCATACACATCCGTATGTATAAAGCCCAATAAGTCTCTGGCCCTTTCATTTTTGTTCGTTCGCGACTTGTGTCGATCGACGCACCTTTTGTGTCGATCGACACTACCTTTTGATGAAAGGGGCCTCAGTCATTTTTCTTAATAAACAAGATTCACATTTCTCATATGATTCATAATCAAATGAGCCCAAAAGCCCATCACTATGAAGCTTCTGAATCTGCTTCTCATTTATGTGGCCCAAACGACAATGCCAGAGAAAGAGTTTGATTCATATCATTTGACTTGAATCTCTTGGTACTATTGTTATAGATAGGCACGTTTTGTTTTAGAACATAAAATCCATTCTCTAATGGACCGCTACAATAACACATATCATTGTAATCAAATGAATAACACTTATTCTTAATTTGAAAACTGATATCCTTCCATACCCAAACAAGGAATATAAATAATATTTCTGCTTATAGCAGGTACATAGTAGCAGTTTTTAAGTTCAAACCCAAGCCAGAAGGCAAAACAAATGAAATGTTCCTATGGTTAATGCAGCAACTCTTGCTCCATCTCCCACGCACATGTCCATTTGTCTTTTCTCCAAAATCCTACTTTTGCTTAGGCCCTGCACATTTTCACAAAATGTGAGTACCACAGCTGGTATCTAATACCCAATAAGTAGAACCATAAGAAGTAACATTTACTTTTATAACATAATACATGAAGAAGAAGTCTCGTACGTCTTCTTCAACTTCTCATAATCTTCCATGAATTTCTTGCAATTTCTTTTCAAATGCCCATAACCATTACAATAACGGCACTTAACATCTTCAGAAATACCAGGTTTAACCTTAGGAGCATGGTTAGACTCGCTTTGATTCACAATCGAGCTAGTCTTTCCATTACCTTTGGTCTTACCAAGTTTCTTAAACCTGTTACCCTTTTGTACCATAAGGACATTTGGGGTGTCCTTTTTGATGTTAGGTTCTGCAGTCTTGAGCATCCCATGCAACTCAGTCAAAGTCTTTGTCAAGTTGTTCATGTTATAGTTCATAACAAACTGATCATAGCTTGACGGCAGTGACTGCAAAATGATGTCAGTAGCTAACTCTTGGTTAATGGGACAATCCAGTTTCCCAAGGTTATCAATATAACCCATCATCTTAATGACATGAGGACTAACTTGTCCGTCCTTTGGTAGCTTGCACTCAATTAGAGACTTAACCGTCTGGTATCTCTGAGTTTGTGCCTACTCCTGAAACATACTTTTCAGGCCAGTGATCATCTCTATTGGCGACTCCACATACTCATATTGCTTCTGCAAGTCCGAGTTCATGGCAGCCAACATGAGACAACACACATCGACTACATCATTAGAATGCTTATCCCAAGCATCGTTATCTGACTGCCAGGCATTGGCTCGGTACTTCTTGGGGAGAACTTTCTCAAGGACATAGTCCTTTTTCTCCTGTTTGAGAAAAGTTCTCAAGTTCCGGTACCACACCAGAAAGTTAGATCCATTTAGCTTGTCCTTCTCAAGGATGGATCTCAGGGAGAAATTGTTGTGATGGTTCGTGCCAGCCATATCTGGAGATTAGCAAGGAAAGAGTTTTAGTTATGATGTTCAAGAAATGAGAAGTCTTAACTATTAAGAAAACTCGCATTATATTCAAACAATGTTTCACCAAATGAATATAATGATCCAAGACCCATACTTCACTAAACTTGAGTGAGCCACTGGCTATCGCCCAAATTTCAGCTATCTAGGTAAGCAACAACTTTGCTAGTTATATCCAATATAACTCTTGGTTTTGGATTGACATCTCATGTCCAATCCACCTGATGTCTCTGAGCCCAAAACGATTTTGATGGCCTAGTCAAGTAAACCAATCTCTTAAGTCATGTAATTGTTGATACCTTGCACTGCAAGCCTATCAACACGATTACCTCTTGCCTTACTTATGTAATTGTGGACACCTTGCACTGCAAATCTATCGCACAATGAAACGAGTCTTGACAGTTGACAAGATCGGGAAGACATCAAGGATTACTTGATATTTGGTTTGAGGAACGGAACTGTTTAAAAATGTTAAATCTTATTATGTTTTAATTATTCTAATAAAAAGATTTATCTTGGTTTGGTTCTGTGATTTCAGGTTCAATAACCGAAACCAGCGGACCCTGTGTCGACCGATACTACTTTAGTGTCGATCGATACAGATTTACCAAAACTAATTTGCGATATCCGATCAATCCAATTGATCCGGTTTTGATAACCGGTCAGTGTCGATCGACACTACATTGGTGTCGGTCGATACCAACCTTATCAAAATAATCACAATAAACCGTTTTAGCGGTTTTAATCAATTTTAACCAAGCTTGATAACCGGTCCAATCCAATTGAACCGATTATCCTAAACGCATGGTCTGTGTCGACCGACACAACTCTTGTGTCGATCGTCACAAGTAGGTTAAACCTGAATTATATTCGGGTTATCATTATGTGTTGATCGACACCGGATTGGTATCGATCGACACAGTGCGATAAACTAAATCGTTTTCAAACAAAAAACCTAAACTAGATTACTTTGATCAAAACGAATTTTAGCATGGTTGTATCAACTATACAGAGATCCAGATTCAACTAATCTAATCAACATGCTACTGATTCAATAGAACCCTAAGGCTCTGATACCACTGAAGGAATTTCTAGCGACTATGCGGCCGCTTTATAAATTTAACCAAATCTCTCCGGCGACTTAAAACACCCTCTCTTTACCGCTTTATTCCATCCCGGAATACGAAGCTAAAAACCCTAACCTTCACATCTCGACTTGTTCACCAATCTTCTTTTAGAATCCCTCAAGAAAAACCCTAAAACTCTTTCTATCTTTGGATAGGCCGAGTTGAGATCTTACAATTGGCGCCGACTGTGGGGACTTCTAAGAGAAATTTCTGAACGAGATTTCTGAAAATAACGATGACCTTAATCTAGAGGATAACCCCAGGGTTGAAATCGATGAAAGTGATTGAGAATTAAGCGATCATGACGATAAAAACGCGGCGCCCAAAGGCAAAATGCCACAAGGTGCCAAGCCAGGAGGAGGTCGAGACGACGGTACACGTATCCCGTCACTCGACAAAACGGCTAGACAAGTCGACCAAGACGAGGTACTGGCCACTCTAATGGCCAAGATCGATTCACAGAATGGCCTGATAAGGGGATTCTCGGAAAAAAGCGACCTGTTGCAGTCTGAGTAAGATCGAATTCGTTCAGACCAACAATCGAGGAAGTCCAAAAGAGATATCCCTCTGAAGGTAAAAAACAAGGTCGTCAAGCGACTATTCAGTGACACACCCGAAGGAAACCGAGACCATGAACTCGAGAAAGACTCATGCCGAGAACGCGATGAGAACGACAAGCATGAGCGAGGCTCGCACCGAAGGAGGGACTCGGACGAACTCAACCGGGGATCGCATCAGAAGCGAGACAACTCGCATGATGAGCATTACTCACCCAACAGGGACCGAGAATACGAATACAAGCGAAGTGACTATGAATCTCAGCATGACCGAGGTTCTGATCACGGGCAGAGCTCACACCGTGAAAATGAATCGCGTCGGGATAACCGTCGCTACAAGCGAGGTACATCCCCGGAGGAAATTCATGAAACAGAAAAAAGAGCGAGCCGCAATCAGGTCGAAAAACAATTGACCGAGCTCAGAGATACCCTAAAATAACTTAAGGGAGAGGTTCACAGCGTTAAGGGATCGGCACCTGAGATTGACCGGATCATCGAGGAGACTCAGAGAACTCCTTTCACCTCGCGCATCACGAATACGTACATTCGCCAGAAGGAGAAACTCAGGCTGCCAATGTACAACGGAACGAAAGATCCCGCCTCTCACCTGACGACTTTTAAAATCATGGCAGCAAAAGCACGATTTTCATCAAGCAAAGAACGCGACATCGGCTTCTGCCAACTGTTCGCCGAGACCTTAAAAGGAGAGGCGTTGACATGGTTTTCGCGGCTCCCGCCCAAGACGATCGACTGCTTCGCCGACCTCACTCGAGCGTTCGTAAGACACCACTTTTCCTACGTGAACAAAGATACATCGCTAAACGCGCTAATGTTGATGTCCCAAGAGAAGAAGGAGACCTTGAGGGCCTTCATAGATCGGTTCAAAACGACTATGACACGAGCGGAAGCCCCGTATAAGTTCACAATCGCGGCCTTGACGAACGCCGTATGGCACGAATCACCTTTCTACCAAGACCTGGTTGTCAACCTCCCACTGACCATTGAGGACGCTCTCCACCGAGCAAATCGTGGAATTGGAAGAGAAAAAGGTAGCGCTGGCAAAAAAGTTCGGCTCTTTTAAGCAGACTGACAAGAAAGAGGACCGAGAACCTAGACAACACTACGACAATGGGGCTAAGACAACAAAGGTAGTCGGTAACAACGGAAAACCGCGATCCTCGAAACCCTGGAATAAGTGGAGCAGAGAAGAAAAAGAAACGGCACCGCAGACTGCTTCCGAGCCGGAAGAAAAGTATTGCGAGTTCCATAAAGCCACTTCTCATAACACCTCGGAATGCAAGACTCTCAAAGACATGCTGTACACCCGACTCGTAAGCGGCGAGATCAAGCTATCCATAGACGAGTTAAAAGAGGAAGCAGATCAAAACCGAGAGGAGCGGATTAAGAATCAAGCGCCCAAGCAAGAGAAGCAGCAACGGCGCATCAAAAGCATAGCCCTGAAACGTGACCGGGATGAGGAGGACGAAGACGAAGAGGAAACTCCCAAAACCGTACGAAGGATCAGTATGATTATGGGCGGCTTAATCTCGGTGAATGATTCAGTCCGATCAATCAAAGGGTATGAACGCATGGTGTTGGCCGCGCAAAATGCACCTAAGCTGATTCTGTCTGACGATCCTCCCATCATCTTTACCGACCAAGACCTTTGGGGAACCCACTACCCTCACAATGATCCACTGGTGGTCGAGCTCCTTATCGGAAGCTGCCAGGTATCTCGGATCTTGGTAGATACAGGTAGTTCAATAGACTTGATCTTCCTAGATACACTTAAGAAAATGGGGATCAAGGAAGAAGACATCAAACAAAAAGCCAAGCCGTTGACCGGGTTCATAAGCGAAACAACATACACCATCGGGACGATCAAACTACCGGTTTACGCAGAAGGAGTCAACAAAATGGTAAAATTTCATATCATTGATAAGCCGACCATTTATAATGTCATCCTCGGAACCCCATGGTTATATAGCATGAAGGCGGTGCCTTCAACATATCATCAATGTCTCAAGTTCCCTTCACCCAAAGGAATACAGACAGTCAAGGGCTGCCAGAGAACAAGCCGGTCGTGTTTCGCAAGGGAGCATAAGATAAGGGTACCATCGTGTATGATCGATAGAGAACAAGGAAGAAAAGGTCCCGAAAAGGAACTTATCCAGCAGATCGTCATCGACGACTCAGACGCAAGCAAATGCGTAGGAATCGGCGCAGAACTACCCGAAGAAATCAAAAGGGAATTAATCACCTTCTTACAGCAAAATGTTGCGACCTTCGCATGGTCGGTCAAAGACATGAAGGGGATCAACCCGATGATCACGACCCATGAACTCAATGTAGACCCTACTTATAAGCCAATTAAACAGAAGAGGCGTAAGCTCGGTCCTGAAAGGGCCAAGGCGGTCAACGACGAGGTAGAAAAATTGCTCGACGCCGGTTCAATTCAAGAGGTAAAGTATCCCGACTGGCTTGCTAACCCGGTCGTCGTCAAAAAGAAAAACGGGAAGTGGAGAGTATGTGTCGACTTCACAGACCTCAACAAAGCATGTCCGAAGGATAGTTTCCCATTACCGCATATTGACCGACTTGTTGAAGCAACCGCCGGAAATGAATTACTATCATTCATGGATGCGTTCTCGGGATATAATCAAATCCTCATGAACCCGGACGATCGAGAGAAGACGGCATTCATCACTGAACGCGGCACCTACTTCTAAAAGGTCATGCCATTCGGCCTCAAAAACGCCGGCGCCACCTACCAGCGACTGGTCAATCGAATGTTTGCAGGACAACTTGGTACAACAATGGAAGTCTATATTGACGACATGCTGGTTAAATCCTTAGTCGCATCCCAGCATGTCGGTCATTTGAAGGAGTGTTTTAACATCCTCAACCGATATGGAATGAAGCTCAACCAGGCCAAGTGTACGTTCGGAGTAACATCAGGATAGTTCCTGGGATACGTGGTAACCCGAAGAGGAATAGAAGCTAATCCAAAACAAATCTCGGCTATAATCGACCTACCATCCCCCAAAAATACGCGAGAGGTACAACGTCTGACCGGCCGCATAGCCGCCCTGAACAGATTCATATCACGTTCTACAGATAAATGCCTCCCCTTTTACAAGCTCCTCCGAGAAAATAAAAGATTCATATGGGACGATAATTGTCAAGAGGCGTTCATTCAGCTCAAGGACTACTTGTCGAACCCGCCAATATTGTCGAAACCCGAGAACGGTGAAATACTGTTATTATACATTGCGGTCTCAACAACAGCAGTCAGCGGTGTACTAGTTCGAGAAGACCGAGGGGAACAAAAGCCAATATTATATGTAAGCAAAATAATGAATGGAGCCGAGACCAGATATCCTGCAATGGAAAAACTGGCTCTTACGGTCGTATCTCAGCAAGGAAGTTACGACCTTACTTCCAATCACATTCAATCGCCGTGCTAAGTATCCAACCTCTTCGGACAATCCTACACAGTCCAGGGCAATCCGGTCGCTTGGCCAAATGGGCGGTGGAACTAAGCGAGTACGACATCGAGTACAGAAACAGGACGACCGCCAAATCACAGGTGATAGCCGGTTTTCTTGTAGAGTGATCACCGGAACTAGATGTCGGTACCGAGTTAGAAGACAAAAATTGGAAACTGTTTGTCGATGGCGCTTCATCCAAAAAAGGAGCCGGGGTAGGAGTACGTCTCATATCACCAACAGGAGAAATATTGGAACAATCGTTCAAGCTGGGTTTCACAGCCTCTAACAATACAGCCGAGTACGAAGCCCTATTAGCCGGTCTCAGGCTAGCTAGAGAGATTGGGGTGCGACATCTTTTGGCCCACTGCGACTCTATGCTAGTGGCAAACCAGATCAATGGAGACTACGAAGCTAAAAACGAGCGAATGGAAGCCTACCGAAAGGCGGCACTAGAGCTCACCAGCACCTTTGAATTCCTTGATATCGTCAAGATTCCGAGGAAAGAGAATGCCCCAGCAGACGCACTTGCATCTCTGGCATCGAATCCCGATCTCTGCCGGCGAATCCCAGTGGAGACAATTCACGAACCCAGCATCCCGCCGCCCGAAAGAAACCACGAAGAATCGGCTCTCGACGACGCCGTTTTCACGATCCGACAAGACGACCAAAGCGGTGTGTATCACAACGCTCAGGCGAAAGGCATCGACCTCATTGCACTTCTAACAGATGTTGGCACAGATTGGCGACAAGATATCATAACATATCTCACCGAGGGAATATTACCCGAGGACAAATGGTCGGCGCGCCGGCTCAAGGTCAGAAGCGCACGGTACACGATGCACAACGGCATACTCTATAAGTACTCGGCCAACAAAGTCCTCCTAAGATGCATACACGGAGATAAAGTCGACCGAATTCTCGAGGAAACACATTCGGAGGACTGCGTAAATCACTCCGGAGGACGATCTCTTGCTCTCAGGATTAAGTTAAATGGACACTACTGGCCAACTATGGTAGCCGACTGCGAGACCTACTCCAACAAATGTGAAAATTCTCAGCGTCATGCGCCATTCATACACCGACCTACAAAGCTACTGACGACATCAACTGCGGCTTATCCATTCATGAGATGGGAAATGGATATCGTCGGACCACTGCCGCTGTCGAACCAAAGACGTTTCCTGCTGATCCTGACCGACTACTTCACAAAGTGGGTTGAGGCCAAAGCTTACATGGCGATCCATGACGTCCAAGTCCAAAACTTCGTCTGGAAATATATCATATGCCGATATGGATTACCCTATGAGATTGTCACGGACAATGGGTCGCAATTCATCTCCAACCTGTTCGAAGGTTTCTGCAAAAAATGGGACATAAGGCTCAGCAAGTCAACACCGAGATATCCTAAGGGAAACGGATAAGCCGAAGCCACAAACAAAGCCATCATAAACGGCATTAGAAAGCGTCTCGAAAGAAAGAGAGGAATCTGGGCTGACGAGTTAGATGGAGTCCTCTGGTCGCACAGGACGACCCCTCACCGCGCAACAGGGGCCACCCCGTTCTCTTTAGCCTTTGGCGTAGAGGCAATGGTCCCGGCGGAAGCAAATGTCTACACCTTGCGGCGAGCTCTCATGCCACAGCATCATGAAATTAACGAGAAGATGTTAATCCAAGCTCTCGATACAATCGAAGAAGAACGAGACCGAGCTTTGCTGCGCATCCAGAACTATCAACAACTCGCGGCTCGGTACTATAACTGAAAGGTCAAAGAGCGACACTTTCAAGTCGGCGACTACGTACTTCGCAAGGTCTACCAGAATACCAAGGAATGGAGAGCTGGCAAACTTGGTGCCAAATGGGAAGGACCCTACAAGATCACTAAAGTCGTCAAACCAGGCGTTTATGAACTGGAATCAATGAAAGGGAAAGCCTTACCGTGTTCGTGGAATTCAGCCAGCCTAAAGGAATACTTCTGAGACGGCTACTGAAGGAATTTCTAGCAGATTCCTAATCCAATTAGGCAATCCTAGTCTGAATTTCGAGCCTAGGATCTACAGGTTCATGTAATTGAATCTATCAGATCTGGAGATTACCTGGTGATTAGCAGCGGAAGTTATTTGCAGATAATCGAGATCTAGAGCGCCTCAAATGCTGCGCCTCTACTGGTATCCACACGCACACAAGCTGAACAGAAGGGATGCTAGTGCCTATAGAGATCAGATCTCTCAAGAGGTTTCTCTCTAGTTTCTGGTGGCTGTGAATTAGGTTAGAAACGAGTTTAAGTCGACCATATATCTTATATATATCGACTTAAACCGCCCCGGGATTAACTAATGATTAAACCAATTTAATCCGTCAATCCGCGAGTCGTGTCGACCGACACACTCTATGTGTCGATCGACACGGCCAATCTATGTCGACCGATACTATTAGTGCATCGATCGACATCGCCCAGAAAAGTCGATATTGAATGCATATCAAATATGCATTCATCCGATCATTACATTAATGATCATCCTCTTATGCAATGTCCAGTTTGCTTAGGTGTGTGACCCTGTAGGATCATATAACACTAGCAATGAGTTCTCAACTCATTGATCATAAGTGGCTTCTAGCAAAGCATTATGACTACCCAGTGTCATATGATTGTCTCATCTCGACAACACGACTCTCTCTCAGAGTAAGTACAAATAGATTTCAGGACATTCCCAACAATCTCCCACTTGTACTGGAATCGTCTATTCCTTTTAATCCCTTTGTATCCATATCTCAATCTAGCATAAGGCAAGAACTGTGTCATCCTTATTAAGCTAGATCACGTTTATCGAATCCCGATTTATACTGATGAAAGACAAACAACTGACAATCAGTTCGTTTGAGCGCGGCCACGCATTTCCAGTATCAAATCTTCGATAGGCCCAGAGATATTTAACTCCTGTTATATAGGAGGTACAAATTCCATCTTGTTCCATCCATGTCTCTTTTATACTTCATGATACGCCTAATCAGTGTCTTTATGATCACCAGTTACGGCTGACGTTTGACAAAGTCAAGACGAACCAATCCATATAAGAGAGGACATGATGAACTCAGGTCTAAGGACTTTACTCTTTAGTCGTAATGAGAAACTCTTATGACACTCATATAACATCTTGTAGAGTTCTCATTAACGGGTCAAGTCCGATCATGTGTTCTCTAACACATATCTATGTGATTGACTTTAATACACTTATTAATGACTCCATGAAACATGGTCATTAGTCACCTCACATACTAGTCTCACGTGGTTGTTAATGTCCCACGTTAACAACCTCGACCAGGGACCATTCTAATTTATGTTATTTATAGCTTATAGGGTTTCATGATCAAGTCACATACTTGATGACCTATAAAATGTCATAAATTACTTTGGGACAATATATATATATATATATTTAATTAACACAATTAAATAATGCTGAAACAATTTCATTAATATAACATAACTATTATGAACATCATGTCATAACTAAAACAAATATAACTCCCACTGAAATCAAGATCAAATCTTAAGATATCTAATGCCTACAGCAGTTGTATGAAACTCATGCTTAGGCCTTGGGAGAGGCTTGGTCAGTGGATCAGCAACATTCTCATCCGTCGGGACTCTGCTGATCTTCACATCTCCTCTATTCACAATATCACGGATAAGGTGATATCGCCTTTCTATGTGTTTGGATTTCTGGTGTGATCTAGGTTCCTTTGCTTGCGCAATGGCTCCATTGTTGTCACAATACAAAGCCACTGGCTCAGAAATGCTAGGAATCACACCAAGTTCAGTGATGAACTTCTTGATCCAAACAGCCTCCTTTGCCGCTTCAGAAGCAGCGAGGTACTCAGCTTCAGTTGTGGAATCTGCTACAGTGTCCTGCTTGGAACTCTTCCAGCTTACTGCACCGCCATTCAGGCAGAAGATGTAACCAGATTGCGATCGGAAATCATCTTGGTCTGTCTGAAAACTTGCGTCTGTGTAACCACTTACTACCAGCTCATCACTTCCTCCATACACCAAGAATTTATCCTTAGTATTTCTCAAATACTTCAGAATATTCTTGACTGTTGTCCAGTGACTTTCACCTGGATCCGATTGGTATCTACTCGTCATGCTTAAAGCACAAGCAACATCTGGACGAGTACAGAGCATGGCATACATGATGGATCCCAACGCCGAGGCATAGGGAATCCGACTCATGCGATCTCGCTCAGCAGGTGTCTCAGGACACTGCTTCTTGCTGAGACTTATGCCATAAGACATTGGTATAAAGCCCTTCTTGGAATCTTGCATTCTGAACCTGTGTAAGACCTTATCGATATAAGTGTCTTGACACAGTCCAATCAACTTGTTTGATCTATCTCTATAGATTCTTATTCCAAGAATATACGCGGCTTCTCCCATGTCCTTCATTGAAAAACAACTTCCGAGCCAAGTCTTAACAGACTGTAACAACGGAACGTCATTTCCGAGAAGAAGTATGTCATCTACATACAACACGAGAAATGCAACTGCGCTCCCACTAGTCTTCTTGTAAACACATGGTTCTTCTTCGCTTCTGATGAAATCAAACTCTTTGACTGCTTCATCAAAACAAAGATTCCAACTCCGAGATGCTTGCTTCAATCATACTTTCCTAGCAGCATTAGGATCGATGAAACCTTCGGGCTGTGTCATGTACACATCCTCTTCCAGAATTCCATTAAGGAAAGCTGTTTTCACGTCCATTTGCCAGATCTCATAATCATAATGAGCAGCTGTTGCTAGGAGAATCCGAATGGATTTAAGCATGGCGACAGGTGAATAGGTTTCTTCATAGTCAATACCATGAATTTGTTTGAAACCTTTTGCCACTAGCCTTGCTTTATATATCTGAATATTTCCATCCACATCAATTTTCTTCTTGAAAATCCATTTACACTCAATGGGTCTTGCACCATCGGGTAAATCAACCAAAGTCTATACTTGGTTCTGTGACATGGATCCCATTTCGGATTCAGCGGCTTTCAGCCACTTTTCGGAGTCAGGGCTCATCATCGCTTCTTCGTAATTTGTGGGCTCGTCACTGTCAATGATCAATAAATCATGACAATTGGTTACGAGAAATCCATATCTCTCGGGTTCGTGACGGATCCTTTCGGATCGGCGAATTTCAGGCTCCACAGGCGTTGGGTCTACAACTCTTTGCAGATCCAACTGTTGCTCTTCCTCTACGGGTTGAACATTTTCCTGCGGTTCTCGAACTTCTTCGAGTTGTACTTTACTCCCACTGTTTCTCTTGGAAAGAAATTCTCTCTCAAGAAAAACGCAGTTCCGAGCAACAAACACTTTGTTCTCGGATTGGTTGTAAAAGTAGTATGCCTTGGTTTCCTTAGGATAACCAACGAAGTAGCATTTATCAGATTTGGGTTCGAGCTTATCTGTAATCAATCGCTTGACATAAGCTTCACAACCCCAAATCTTCAGGAAAGACACACTTGGAACATTTCCAGTCCACATCTCATGTGGTGTCTTTGCAACTGATTTTGACGGAACCCTATTAAGTGTAAACGCAGACGTTTCTAGAGCGTATCCCCAAAAGGATAATGGAAGAGTTGAGAGACTCATCATTGATCGAACCATATCTAATAGAGTTCGATTTCTCCTCTCGGACACCCCATTCCATTGTGGTGTTCCAGGAGGAGTGAGTTGTGAAACAATTCCACAATCTCTCAAATGATCACTGAATTCTTGGCTTAAGTATTCTCCTCCACGATCTGATCGAAGAGCCTTAATACTTTTACCAAGTTGATTCTGTACTTCATTTTGGAACTCTTTGAACTTTTCAAAAGATTCCGACTTGTGTCTCATTAAATAGACATAGCCATACCTGCTGAAATCATCAGTGAAGGTAATGAAGTATCGAAAATTTCCTCTGGCACTTGTGCTCATTGGGCCGCATACATCTGTATGTATAAGGCCCAATAGGTCACTGGCCCTTTCATTTGTTTTGTTGAAAGGCGCCTTTGCCATTTTGCCCAGTAAACAAGATTCACATTTCTCACATGATTCATAATCAAATGAGCCTAAAAGCCCATCACTATGGAGCTTTTGAATCCGTTTCTCGTTTATGTGGCCCAAACGACAATGCCAAAGAAAAGTCTGATTCGTGTCATTTGATTTGAATCTCTTGGTGTTAATGTTATAGATTGGTGTAGTTTGGTTTAAAACATAAAGCCCATTCTCTAATGGGCTGCTACCATAAAATATATCATTGTAATCAAAAGAACAACATTTATTCTTAATTGAAAACTGATATCCTTCAACATCCAAAACAGGAATTGAAATAATATTTCTGCTTATAGCAGGTACATAGTAGCAATTATTAAGCTTTAAAACCAAACCAGAAGGTAAAGACAAGTTATATGTTCCTACGGCTAATGCAGCAACTCTTGCTCCATTCCCCACGCGCAGGTCCACTTGTCTCCTTTCCAACTTTCTACTGTTGCTTAGGCCCTGCATATTTGTACAAATATGAGCACCACAGCCGGTATCCAATACCCAAGAAGTAGAACCAGAAGTAGTAACATTTACTTCTATAACATAAATACCTGAAGATGAAGTCTCGAAAGTCTTCTTCTTCTTCTTCTTCTCTTCCAGGAATTTGTTGCAATTTCTCTTCCAATGCCCAGGCTCTTTACAGTAATGGCACTTATCAGTCTCAGATGGGCCCGGCTTGGGCTTTGGGGCTGGCGCCGGCGTGTCCTGGTTCTCAACCGGGACTGCCTTGCCCTTTCCCTTACCTTTGCCAAGTTTCTTAAACTTCTTACCCCCTTGTACCATAAGTACATTAGGAGTGCCCTTCTTGATATTTGGCTCAGCTGTCTTGAGCATTCCATGCAGCTCAGTCAATGTCTTTGTCAGGTTATTCATGTTATAGTTCATAACAAACTGATCATAACTTGACGGCAGTGACTGCAGAATGATGTCAGTAGCCAACTCTTGGCTAATGGGACAATCCAGCTTCCCCAGGTTATCAATATAACCCATCATCTTAATGACATGAGGACTGACTGGACTGTCCTTTGGTAGCTTGCATTCAATGAGAGATTTAACCGTCTGGTATCTCTCAGTTCGTGCTTGCTCCTGAAACATACTTTTCAGGCTAGTGATCATCTCCACGGGCGACTCCACGTTCTCGTATTGCTTCTGCAAATCCGAGTTCATGGTAGCCAACATGAGACAATTCACATCGACCACATCATTAGAATGCTTATCCCAAGCATTCCTTTCTGCATGTGGAGCATTGGCTCTCGGTTTTTCAGGGAGAAAATTTTCAAGGACATAGTCCCGCTTCTCCTGCTTGAGAACAATTCTCAAGTTCCGATACCATTCGAGAAAATTCGATCCATTTAACTTGTCCTTCTCAAGGACGGATCGCAGGGAGAAAGAATTATTATGAGTAGTAGTAGTCATAGCTGAGAACATAGAAAAGAAAAGGTTTAGTTATGATGTTCAAGAAATGAGAAGTCTTAACTTTTAAGAAAACTCGCATTATATTCAATCAATGCTTCCTCAGATGAATATAATGATCCAAGATCCATATTTTACTAAATTCAAGTGAGCCACTGGCTATCACTCAACTTTAGCTATTTAGGTAAGCAACAACCTTGCTAGTTATATCCTATATAACTCTTGGTTGTGGATCGACATCTTATGTCCAATCCACCTGATGTCTCTGGGCCCAAAACGATTTTGATGGCCCAGTCAAGTAAACCAATCTCTTCAGTCACGTAATTGTCGATGTCTTGCACTGCAAGTCCATCAACACGATTACCTCTGCCTTACTCATGAAATTGTGGACATCTTGCACTGCAAGTCTATCACACAACTAAATGGGTCTTGACAGTTGACAAGATTGGAAAGACATCAAGTATCACTTCATATTTGGTTGAGGAACGGAACCATTTAAAACGTTCAGTTTTACTATATTTTAATTCTTATAATTAATTGATTTATCATGCTTTGGTTCTGTGATTGCAGGCTCCCAAAAACCCAATCATCGAATCTGATGTCGACCGACACTACTATAGTGTCGATCGATACAGAATAACCAAAAGCAATCCGCGATAACCGATCAATCCAATTGATCTGGTTTTGAATACCAGTCGGTGTCGATCGATGCTTCACTAGTATCGGTCGATACCAACCTTATCAAACCAATCGCAATTCAAACCATTTAACCAAGCTCGATAACTGGTCCAATCAAATTGAACCGGTTCATCAATCTCGCGAGGTTTGTGTCGACCGATACAACTCTTGTGTCGATCGACACTAGGCGAAAAGTTTTATTCGGGTTATCCTTCTGTGTCGACCGATACCCGCTTGGTGTCGATCGACACAGGGTGATAATCCCTAAATGATTTTCAAATTAAAACCCTAAACTAGTTTTAATCAAAAACGAATTTCAGCATGCTTGTATCAACTATACAGAGATCCAGATTCAACTAATCTAATCAACATGCCACAGATTCAATGGAACCCTAAAGCTCTGATACCACTGAAGGAATTTCTAGCAGATTCCTAATCCAATTAGGCAATCCTAGTCTGAATTCCGAGCCTAGGATCTACAGGTTCATGTAATTGAATCTATCAGATCTGGAGATTACCTGGTGATTAGCAGCGGAAGTTATTTGCAGATAATCGAGATCTAGAGCGCCTCAAATGCTGCGCCTCTACTGGTATCCACACACACACAAGCTGAACAGAAGGGATGCTAGTGCCTATAGAGATCAGATCTCTCAAGAGGTTTCTCTCTAGTTTCTGGTGGCTGTGAATTAGGTTAGAAACGAGTTTAGGTCGACCATATATCTTATATATGTCGACTTAAACCGCCCCGGGATTAACTAATGATTAAACCAATTTAATCTGTCAATCCGCGAGTCGTGTCGACCGACACACTCTATGTGTCGATCGACACGGCCAATCTATGTCGACTGATACTATTAGTGCATCGATCGACATCGCCCAGAAAAGTCGATATTGAATGCATATCAAATATGCATTCATCCGATCATTACATTAATGATCATCCTCTTATGCAATGTCCAGTTTGCTTAGGTGTGTGACCCTGTAGGATCATATAACACTAGCAATGAGTTCTCAACTCATTGATCATAAGTGGCTTCTAGCAAAGCATTATGACTACCCAGTGTCATATGATTGTCTCATCTCGACAACACGACTCTCTCTCAGAGTAAGTACAAATAGATTTTAGGACATTCCCAACAGCTACCGCTTCTAAAAAAAAAAAAAATCCTATGTATGAACTACGAGTGACTTGATTCTTCTTCGGGAGATACGTAGGCAGCCTTCATCGGCACAGTCACAAAAATTAATAATTTTTTTTTATTTTAGTTCAGGCTAACGCCGAGTTATTATTTTTTGCTCCGACTAACTCTTACCGAGTTAGAACGCCGAGCTATTATCTTTTGCTCCGTCTAACTCTTACCAAGTTAGAACGCCGAGCTATTATCTTTTGCTCCGTCTAACTCTTACCGAGTTAGAACGCCGAGCTTATTATCCTTCGCTCCGTCTACTCTTACCGAGTTAGAACGCCGAGCTATTATATTTTACTCCGTCTAACCCTTACCGAGTTAGAACGCCGAGCTTTTATTTCTTGCTCCGTCTAACTTACCAAGTTAGAAAGCAGAGCTATTATCTGTCGCTCCGTCTACTCTTACCGAGTTGGAACGCTGAGCTATAATGAGTCTCTAGACTAAGCCGAGCTTCTCAGCTCGCAAGATCAAACGACACACTTTTTTGATTGAAAGCCGAGCATACCAATAAGACTCGCATTGATTGCATCATGCTCCCTGGCCAGGAGTGTGGTCTTCTTTACACACGGGATGCATACCACGGTAAAGAAAAGCCGAGATCCGTCTCGCACTGCAAAACCGGGCTCGTACCCGTACGTTCTCTGAGGTGAACGATAACAAATAAGCCGAGCACTAAGCCTCGCATATTCGTCCGTCCTTTGAACAACTAAGCCGAGCACGCAGAAGCCTCGCAATAATAGTAACCAACTTGCGTTCTAATCAATGTTCGAACTTAGCCTTAGCCGGGTTAAGAACAACCGAAACATTCTGATTAAGATTTACGTAATCAGGTTCAAATCTGGTCGATGTTCATATCTAATTCATGACGAGTTAAAATCTGAGACACTCCGATTAGAAATCGATACTCAATTTAATCTCCATGAAGACATTTATGAAGCCCCGACTAAATAAAAACATTAAGATAAAAAGCCGATAAGTTCAAACAAAAACACCCCATTTAGTAGAGGGGAGTTTACAAAGCATAAGTTTAACAAAAAATAAACAGAGGGAAGCTTAAACAAAACAACCTACTCGGCAGCCTTCTCGATATCCTCCGCAGCCTTCTCGACCCCATCGCTCGAAGCACCAATGTCCTGAGCATCCAGAGGTATGTCCATCTGGCCTCTCATCTCCTGAACTGATGAAACAGAAAGGTCTTCAGGAAGAACTAGCCCGAGGTTGGTACCGAACTGATCGATATTTTGAGGAACCGGGGCTGGAGAATCTCGGCGCGTCAAGACAAGTAGCGGTGGCTGAGATGGCGAAAGCTCGAACTTTAAGTCCTCTTTCGTAAGCACATCCATAGCGTCAAATTCGCCATCAACCCGATTTCGTCCCCCGAGACTCGGTCCAATACTGTTTGAGGAATCGGCACCCCATCTTCCTTCAGCTGAAGCAGACAGTCTTTCAGGCCAGAGATTGTGCCTAGTTCCACTTGCTTCTTGACCGCCGACTCCTGGTCATTAACGAACTGACGAAATAAGTCAAAGTGAGATTGAACTCGCGCTCTCATCTCAGCCTCCACCCGCGCCCTCTATTTGAGGACATTGTCTTCACAAAGCTTCTTGTGGTGCAGCGCCTCTGACACGTACATCTCGCGATCGGCCTTTGCTTTCTCATCAGCTTTGCGTACTTTATCTTCCGCTTCGCGAAACGTCTCTGAAAGTTGACGATTCTCATCCTTCAGTTTCCCGAGTTGAACCTCGCGCTTCTTCAACGACTCAATCAATGAATGAGTGTCCCATGTGCTCTCCAGGATAACTCGGTTCGAGGCCGCAATCAGCTAAAAAGAAGACCGTGAGAATCGAGAAAAAAAGGGAAAAGAGAAATTGAATCGAAGGAAAAAAGGGAATACTTACTTCCGCTTCGGCTCGCTTCAGATTAAGGATTGCCTCAGAATGCGGGAGCTTCTCTTGGGCAGGCCAGTCGGCATCGCTTCCCCTTAAGCAGGTGAGTAAGTCGAAGCAAGCTTGGGTGTTCTGGACGAAAGGGACTTCGCTTTCATAATGATAAGCAAAGTTGTGGATGGATGGCCGAGTGGCGATATCCGCGTCCTTCTGAGAACTACATGGACGAGTCATCACGATCTCTTTGCGAGAAAGGAATGACCTCTTCTCGCCCGGACCGGTTCCAGCCACGTCGCATCTTTCCCAAGATAGTCGAGTCCTTGCATCCAAGTACTTCATCTTCTTACATGGACCCTCCAACCCAGGCATCTTGGGAGCCGGCCTCTTCCTCGGTTGGGTCATCGATGGAACTTTGGTAGAAGGAGATTTTGGAGGAGGCATTATGGAGGGAGCCACCGACACAGGCTTCGCCGCCGCTTTTCCCTTGGCAGGAGATCTCTCGATTGAAGCAGCTGACGGCTCACCACCACCTTGAGAGGAAGGATGAATAGGGGAAGTCTCCTTGGGCTTCTCGACTGAGGAAGAAGCCGAGGCAAGCTTCTTCGAGTAATCGACGGATATCTTTTTTGGCTTTCCCATCCTAGGTCTTTGCAAATCTGCTGGGTTGATCTTCTCTTGAATATCCCACTCGACTGAGAATAAGAGAGGTTAGTTAGCAACGACCCAAGAACGACAATTCTAGAAGTCGCTACCTTTAGCGATCTTCGGACGAGACTTGTTGATTCTCGTCCGCGTTATATCTCCCCACTTGCGAAGACTAAGACACCGAATCTTTTCAACGATGGCAAAGAAATCGTCTGGATACGGCTTGTAGAATGGATGACGCACTGCAAAGAAGAAAAGCAATTAAGTAAATGACCGAGAAATAAGAAGTGCAAGGACGGAATAATATCTACCGAAGTTAGTATTCCACGACGATCTAGGAGGACTATGGCCGTCAGGAATAACCAGGGGCGTTATCTCGGCGTAAAAGTAATATCTCTGCCAAACACGCACTTTACTCGGTGCGTTCATTACAACACCTTGATCCGCTCTCATCCTAATAGTGAAACATCCAGGGCTGGTGTTCTTCATGTGACTTATGGAAGTCATCTCTTCGAAGATTCTGACACTAATAGGAATATCGCACTCGGCTCCAAGAACGAGAAGGCACACCATTTGGCGAACAGCAGTCGCCGACATCTGCGAAATGGCAAGCTCGCGCCGAGCACAATAGGATACGAGGAGGTCTGGTAAAGGGAGCCAAAGCCGACTTCCCGACGTGTCTGCGTTGATGAAATAAGACTCATATAAACAGACAAAGCCGGGAGGAGGAGTCCAAGGACGATCGTTCGGCCCAGGAATGATGATGTTGATCCCCGAATCGGCACCACAGCCTGCAAGCGTCGATCTGACTGATTCTTCGTCTGAGAGAGTCTGAACCACGTTCGCAAATCCTCCTAGAGTGATCAGAAACTCGGCAGAAGGAATTGAATCATCACCAGAACCATCCACCTCAGCGCCCGCTTCATCCTCTGAATCGTTAGCATCGGTATCCCGGAGTTGAGGGATCACGAATTCATTTCGACCCAAACTTGTCGCCGTGTCCGTCAGTTGAGATATCTCGCGACGGTACTCCAAATCCTTGAGAGCGTTATAGCAGGGGTGCCGTCTTAAGTCAGAAGACGTGCTCGCAGAAGACGACCCGGACGAGACGACGCGCCGCTTCGGAGAACTCTCACCAGACGACACATAAACAACTTCCTTATCTTTACTCGACGAGCAGCGGATCAACGACATATTTACCGATGAACAGACGAAGAACACAACAACTAAAAAGAGATCTAAATCTAAAATCCTAAATACCTACGGTTAAGCTACGGCGGAGGTAATAACGGAAAATAAAACTGGCAGAGCGCAAATAAGTTACCTTCTTTCTTCACTCACTCGCGCAGAAATGAGGAAATGAAGAATAGAAGAGGTGTATTTATAGGGGAAATGGGGGCGTCGTGTTCAATAAGCTAGAACGCTTCGATTCCCGCAGCTATCACTATGGTCATGATTGCCTAGGAGACGCCTCAATACTCGCACCTACCCTAGATGACGCATCTGTTGGAATTGTGTCCAGTAATCTCGGTACTGTCTCTAGAAAGTAAGAGTATGTCAATGATCAGACATAAGTCATATAATACTGGGGGTCATGATGGCTTGCTAGAGTCCGCTCATGATCTATAAGTCTTGGACTTATTGCCTTTATTATATGATCCCATATGGGTCACACGCCTAAGCTAACAGGAAAATGTGTTGGAACGGCTTAGCAGAAGTATGACAAGAGTGTCAGGCATTTGTCGTACTAAGAGAGAAAGATTAATGGGTCTGATTAAATGGGATTTAATCAGATTGGTGTTTTGGGCCCATAAGCCCAAAAGGGAAAGAGAAGGCTTTTAATAATCAAAAGGCCAAATCTCTTTCTCCCAACCCTAGTCCCCAGCGCCGATTTTCCTCTCTCCCTGCGCCTCCCACCAGCTCGGTCTAGCAGCCGTTTTCTGTGATCGCGTGTGTGAACCTTTGGAGGATTCATCCCTCGGTGTATCTCTCTGATCTCTGACCTGTTCTATTCCTTCCGCTGCAACAAACAGGTAAAAGGTGAGATCATCTAATGTTTCTAATCAAGAGAACCTAGATCTGTATGTTTAGGTTGATATGAATCTGTGAATTACATCAGGATCAACTAAACAGTTCCTACAGTGGTATCAGAGCCATTGGTTCTTAGGATTTCTTGTTTTAGATTCATGTTTAGGTTGTTTAATCTGTTTAGAAGTGTTCTGAATCAACTACTGATAAGAAAAACACTTAAGAAACTGATTTGAATCCTGAACAAACGTTTGAAATCGCAAAACCGAGCTATATGACTCGTTTTCTTGCGATCGGCCGAGAAGAGATCGATCGGCTTGGCCGGTTGGTTATCACGGCCGAGAGGTATGGCCGGTTGGACGGGATCGGACACGACGCACGGACGGATCAAGGATCGCGTCGCGTGGTCGGTCCGATCAGGCGAGAATCGAACGTCCCGCGTCCCGACCGTCCCATCCGCGTCCCGAGCACGTCCGATCATCGTCCCGTCCAGCTGCATCCCGATCGCGTGAGGCTTGGCCGTCCGTGGATCGTGGATCGAACGCGGCTGGTCGGTTGTGATCGTGTGGATTAGGTCACGGCCGTGGATGGTCCGTGACCGATTCGTTTCGGTTCGGTTTAAAACTTGGTTAAAATCAATTCGTCCTGGTTTAATAAACAGATTTTAATAATTTTATTAAATCTGGTTAAACCGGGATAAGAAATCCAATGTCGAAAGAAATATTGGATTTAGTGCCTAAACCAGGAATTTCTAATTTGATTTGGTTGGACCAAATAAATTGAGAAATTCCGGTTTAGTAAATAACCGGTTGACAATTGTGGTCATCGTAGTAATTAAAATTTGGTTAGACCAATTTTAATGAACCAGGCCGGTTATGTCAAATAATTGGACAATTGGGTCATGTCTTGGACATGGACCAATTCTTGGGCCTCGGGCCAAGAAGTTAAAACAATTGGGCCAATTATTTGAGTCTTTCTTCAGATCAATTTAAAATTTATTTTATGAAATTATAAAGTCGATTTTAAATTAAAGTTTCCGAAATTTTGAAATTAGAAAGTTTCTTAAAATAGAAGTTTCTGGATTTGCGGGTTTTGGATTTTTTAAGAAATTTCTAAAAGTTAGAAAGTTTCCAATTTTAGAAAGTTTCCAAAAATAGTAGGTTTCCAGAAATAGAAAGTTTCCCGAAATAGTAATCTTCTATTTTGGGAATGAATTTTAATAAACCTACGAACCTCAAGTAATATCAAGCGTTGGATGTCTTGTCCAGGCTATGTCAGCTGTCAAAGCCCATTCAATTGCATTCATGGCCTTACAGTGTGAGGATGTCTGCTTTTGCGTGGGTAAGACGGTTTGTGATTCATAAATGTCATTGGGAGTCCCAGACATTAATGATTACATGACTGTATAGTCTGGTTTTCTTGACTAGGCCATCGGGAGTCCCGGGCCTTGAGACATCAGAGTGGATTGGGCCTCGGGCCCAGATTCACAACCAAGAGTTATATCACGGATATAATTAGCCGATATAGGGCTTACCGATATAAGCTAAGGTTGGGTGACGGCCAGTGGCCCACTTTAATCTTAGTTATATGTGGATCTTGGAATCATTATATTCTATTGAGGGTAACTGATGTTATTGAATATAATGCGTGATTAATCATATTAAATTTTTAATACAAGATTAGTCATTTTGAACATAATAACTAATAACCTTTTTATTTATATATTTCAGATATGACTACTACAAGCACACAAAACACATTCTCGATCCGGTCTGTTCTCGAGAAGGAGAAGCTGACTGGAACGAACTTCCTGACATGGTCAAGGAACTTGAGGCTGGTCCTCAAGCAGGAGAAGAAGGATTATGTCCTTCGTGATCCCCTCCCCGAGAGGCCTCTTGCCAATGCTGCCAGGACTCTGCACAATGCTTGGGAAAAGCATTCGTCAGATGAAAATGATGTCTATTGCCTGATGTTGGTGACAATGACTCCTGAGCTGCAAAAACAGTTCGAAAGTGTATTGTCTCCCATCGAGATAATGGCAAGCCTGAAATCGCTTTTTCAGGAGCAGGCTAGGACTGAGAGGTTCCAGACAGTTAAGAACCTCTTGGACTGTAAGTTGGCTGCGAATGCGGCTGTGAGTCCTCATGTCTTGAAGATGATGGGTTATCTCGATCATCTTCAGAAACTCGACTGCCCAATCAGCCAGGAACTTGCCTGCGACATCATTCTGCAGTCTTTACCTGCAAGCTATGATCAGTTCATTCTGAACTTTAACATGCATGGCTTGAGTAAGACACTACCTGAGCTTCACGGAATGCTCAAGACTGCAGAGCCCAACTTGAGGAAAACCGCCAAGGACCCCAATGTGCTTATGGTGCAAAAGGGCAAGGGGTTTAAGAAATCCTCTGCTAAGGATAAGGGAGCGGCCAAGGCTGTACAAGTCGCGGACAAGGACACGCCAAAGCCCAAGCCCAAGTCCAAGGCTGGGCCTACTGACATGTGCAGGTTCTGCAAAGAACTGGGGCATTGGAGAAGAGATTGTAAGAAATTCCAGGAAGGTCTAAAGGAATTGAAGAAGAAGACTTTCGAGACTTCTTCATCAGGTATTTTTGTTATAGAAGTTAATACAACTACTTCTGATAATACCTCATGGGTCATGGATACTGGTTGTGGGGCTCATATTTGTACTAATATGCAGGCACTCAGCAACAGTAGAAGGCTGAAGCAAGGAAAAGTGGAGCTACGAGTTGGGAATGGAGCGAAAGTTTCAGCACTAGCTGTAGGCACATACTTGTTGTCTTTACCTTCGGGATTGATTTTAGAACTGGATAATTGTTATTTTGTACCTGCTATAAGCAGAAATATTATTTCAATTTCTTTGTTGGATTTGGAAGGTTATGATTTTTCAGTTAAGAATAAATTATGTTCCTTCAATCGCAACAATTTGTTCTATGGTTCTGCCCCTCTTTCGAATGGGCTTTACATACTCGATCAATCCGCGCCAATATATAACATTAATACAAAACGGTTTAAACCTAATGAGGAAAACCGAACGTTTCTATGGCATTGTCGTTTAGGGCACATCAGCGAGAAACGCATCAAGAGGCTCCATTCGAATGGACTTCTTGGCTCATTTGACTTTGAGTCATGTGAGAAATGCGAATCCTGCATGATGGGCAAAATGACACGGGCCCCCTTTAATAAACCTAACGAGAGGGCCAGTGACTTATTGGGCCTGATACACACTGATGTGTGTGGCCCAATGTCCACAAATGCAAGAGGAAACTATCAGTACTTCATTACCTTCACTGATGATTTCAGTAGGTATGGATATGTTTATTTGATGAAACATAAGTCTGAATCTTTTGAGAAGTTCAGAGAATTCCAAAATGAAGTACAGAACCAACTTGGCAAAAGCATTAAGGCTCTTCGGTCCGACCGAGGAGGAGAATACTTAAGCCAAGAATTCAGTGATCATCTGAGAGAGTGTGGGATTGTATCCCAACTCACTCCTCCTGGAACACCTCAATGGAATGGTGTGTCTGAGAGGAGAAATCGGACCTTATTGGATATGGTTCGATCTATGATGAGTCACACAGACCTTCCAATATCCCTTTGGGGATATGCTCTGCTAACAGCAGTGTTCACTCTAAATAGAGCGCCATCAAAAGCAGTAGCAAAGACACCATATGAATTATGGACTGGAGAAGCTCCAGTGCTGTCTTATCTCAGAATTTGGGGTTGTGAGGCCTACGTCAAGAGATTGATCTCAGACAAACTTACACCAAAATCTGACAAATGCTACTTCATTGGTTATCCACGGGAAACCAAGGCTTATTACTTCTATCTACGTTCCGAGAACAAGATCTTTGTTGCCCGGGATTGTAACTTTCTTGAGAGGGAGTTTCTCTCTAAGAAAGACAGTGGGAGTAAGGTACTGCTTGAAGAAATTCAAGATGAACAGGATACTGCTCAACCTAATGAGGAAGAGCAGCAGGAGGACCTACAAGAAATTGTAGAGCCTGAACCTGTAGTACCTGAAGTTCGAAGATCCGGGAGGATCCGTCACGAACCCGAGAGATATCAAGGATTCCTCGTGACTGACTGTCATGATCTTCTGATCATTGATGGTGATGAACCATCGAACTTCAATCAAGCCATGATGGGCCCAGATTCCTCTAAGTGGCGTAAGGCCACTGATTCCGAAATGGACTCCATGTCGGTCAACCAAGTATTTTCGTTGGTTGACTTGCCTGCTGGTGTAAAAGCCATCGAGTGCAAATGGATCTTCAAGAAGAAGATTGATGTGGATGGAAATGTCCAGATTTATAAAGCCAGGTTGGTGGCAAAAGGTTTCAGACAAGTTCACGGTGTGGATTACGATGAAACCTATTCACCAGTGGCTATGATGAAATCTATTCGGATTCTACTAGCAACTGCAGCTTTTCATGATTATGAAATTTGGCAGATGGACGTGAAAACCGACTTCCTGAATGGTATTCTGGAAGAGGATGTGTATATGACACAACCTGACGGTTACATAGATCCGAAGAATGCTGGGAAAGTATGCAAGCTTCATAAATCCATTTATGGATTGAAGCAAGCATCGAGGAGCTGGAATCTTCGTTTTGATGAAGCGATCAAGCAATTTGACTTCATCAGAAACGAAGAAGAACAATGCGTGTATAAGAAAACTAGTGGGAGCAAGATAGTGTTTCTTATTCTGTATGTCGATGACATACTGCTTCTCGGAAACGACGTTCCAATGCTGAAGTCTGTAAAGGACTGGCTTGGAAGTTGTTTTTCCATGAAAGACATGGGTGAAGCCGCATACGTTCTTGGAATTAGGATCCATCGGGATAGACCTAAGAGGCTGATAGGCTTGTGTCAAGACTCATACATTGACAAAGTCCTACAAAGATTCAGCATGAAAGATTCCAAGAAGGGCTTCACGCCAATGGTGCATGGCACAACGCTAAGCAAGAAGCAGAGCCCTACGTCGGCTGCTGAGCTTGAGCGCATGAAGAATATTCCTTATGCATCTGCAATAGGATCTGTCATGTATGCCATGATCTGTACTCGTCCTGATGTTGCTTATGCATTGAGCATGACGAGTAGATACCAGTCAAATCCAGGTGAAAACCATTGGATTGCCGTAAAGAATATCTTGAAGTATCTAAGACATACTAAGGATAAGTTCTTGGTGTACGGTGGAAGTGATGTGCTTAAAGTCAGTGGATTCACGGACGCAAGTTTCCAGACAGACACAGATGATTTCCGGTCACAGTCCGGTTATGTCTTTTGTCTGAATGGCGGTGCAGTAAGTTGGAGAAGCTCCAAGCAGGACACCGTTGCTGATTCCACTACAGAAGCTGAATATATCGCCGCCTCAGAAGCAGCGAAGGAAGCTGTTTGGATACGAAAGTTCATTATGGAACTAGGTGTGATACCAGATGCAGGTGAGCCTCTGGCACTGTTTTGTGACAACAATGGTGCTATAGCTCAGGCAAAGGAACCAAGATCACACCAGAAATCCAAGCATGTTCAAAGAAGATTTCACTTGATACGTGACATCGTAAATAGAAAGGAAGTCAAGATCAGCCGATTTCCGACAGATGATAATGTCGCTGATCCGTTGACAAAGCCACTCCCAAGGCCTAAGCTCGAGTTCCTGACTGAAGCTGTAGGCATTAGAAACATTGAAATGTAATCTAAAATTGAGTGGGAGTTTTGTGAGCTTTATTTTAGTTATTTGATATGTTCTTGTAAAACATTATTTTATGTTTTAATGAAATTATTATTTCAAGATTATTTTAACTGTGATGAAATAATCGTTCCAAAATGATATGAAATATTTTATAGGTCATTGAAGTAAGTGACTTGATCTTGAGTCATCAAAGTCATTTAGCTTGATCATGAGACCCTTTATTTGATAAATGTTTTATATCATCCTGTCCCTAGTCGAAGGTTGTTGAAACTGGAACACCAACAACCGTGTGAGACTGGATTGGTACGTGACTTATGACAAAGTCTCAGTGTGTCATAGATGCTCGGCATCAAAGTCAGTACATAGGTGTATGTTGGGAACATACGACCGGACAAGACCCGCTTATAAGAACTCTTCAGGATATTTATATCTGTGTCATAAGAGATTCTTACTACGACTATAGAGTATAGTCCTTAGACCTGAGTTCACATGCATGTGACTGCCCATGGACTGATGTACTTTGATCATTGTCTAACGCTATCGTTCTGCGATAGTTATAAGGACCTTGTTTGGGTACATTATGAAATGAGTAGTTTACAGTGATGGAACAAGAAGGGATTTGTCCCTCCAATATAAATGGAGTGAATATCTCTAGGCCAATCGGAGATTTGAATACTGGAAAATGCATGGCCATGCTCAAACGGACTTTCCCGAGTCGTTTGGATTGTCAGTATCAAATCAGAGTCCGATGAACAAGATTAGGCTTTATAAGGATGACACTAATCTTGCCTTATGACTAATCGAGATATTGTGACAAAAGGATTATGAATACAGAGAGATTCCAGTACAAGTGGGAGATTGTTGGAATTGTGTCCAGTAATCTCGGTACTGTCTCTAGAAAGTAAGAGTATGTCAATGATCAGACATAAGTCATATAATACTGGGGGTCATGATGGCTTGCTAGAGTCCGCTCATGATCTATAAGTCTTGGACTTATTGCCTTTATTATATGATCCCATATGGGTCACACGCCTAAGCTAACAGGAAAATGTGTTGGAACGGCTTAGCAGAAGTATGACAAGAGTGCCAGGCATTTGTCGTACTAAGAGAGAAAGATTAATGGGTCTGATTAAATGGGATTTAATCAGATTGGTGTTTTGGGCCCATAAGCCCAAAAGGGAAAGAGAAGGCTTTTAATAATCAAAAGGCCAAATCTCTTTCTCCCAACCCTAGTCCCCAGCGCCGATTTTCCTCTCTCCCTGCGCCTCCCACCAGCTCGGTCTAGCAGCCGTTTTCTGTGATCGCGTGTGTGAACCTTTGGAGGATTCATCCCTCGGTGTATCTCTCTGATCTCTGACCTGTTCTATTCCTTCCGCTGCAACAAACAGGTAAAAGGTGAGATCATCTAATGTTTCTAATCAAGAGAACCTAGATCTGTATGTTTAGGTTGATATGAATCTGTGAATTACATCAGGATCAACTAAACAGTTCCTACAGCATCGATTCCCACAAACCAGTCGGATTGATTCGGTTCATGGGTCAGGGCCCAATCAACAACAGTCCAACTGAGCAACAAGGCCCATCTCGGAAGATCCAGGCCCACCTAAATCACTTCACAAACCAATCAGAATTCCTCGCATCGCCGACTTAGACGAGTCGTCGCACTGGGGGGGGCTTATTGTTGGAGTCAAGATTAGCACCTTTCCTTAAAAGGCCCAGTCATGATTATAGGTCAGCCCAGAATGGAAAGGAGGTAGAGAGCCCAGGCCGGTAAAACTAGGTTAAACCCGGCCCGGTTCAAATCGGCTTGCATATAGGGTTTAGAGATAAATGTCGCCAGAAAGGCGGTCTAAAGCATATCGACGCCAAGATATGGAAATATTCCATATATCGAAACCGAGATATTAAGAATATTTATGTTTATTTCCATTTTCCTTTTTAAAACCGATTTTGTAACCCTATAAAAGGAGGACATCATTCATCAATAAAGATACGCTTTTCATAATATTTTTGCCTGAGAAATCTTGGAATCAATTTAACATAATCTCTCCGGCGACTTAAAACACCCTCTCTTTACCGCTTTATTCCATCCCGGAATACGAAGCTAAAAACCCTAACCTTCACATCTCGACTTGTTCATCAATCTTCTTTTAGAATCCCTCAAGAAAAACCCTAAAACTCTTTCTATCTTTGGATAGGCCGAGTTGAGATCTTACAGGACTCCAAATATATTGTAATAAAAGTTCATTAAAAAATATATATTGTAAGAAAATAAATACGTACATCCTAAAGTAAGAGAAGCAAATGTGATTAACGAAAAAGGATACGATGTGTGTGAGATTAAGTTAATTGGATGAAATGAAATTAACTAACAGATTTAACAAATCAAAGATTTTGGAAATGACATGTCTTCAAAAGGCCATGTGTTCCGTACGGAAGTTAATTGGTCACCACTGATTTTATGCCCGATTTAAAGGGAAAATATTTTCTCCAACTCAATTAATTTCTTTTATGTTTCCTAATTTTTGTTTCTTACGCGCACATTACATTTTTTAGTCCAAAAAAGAAAAATGAAAAAAATGGCGCACATTACATTACTTTTCTTACGGGCCACATGAGGTATGTTTAGAACATTTCCATTGAGAGATTTTCGATGAGAATTTGAAAATTAAAATAAACAAAATAATGTAAAAATATGAGAAAATTCTCATTAAAATCATATACCAAATATCACTTGCTTATTATTAATTTTTTTTTTTAAAATTAAAATTTAATTAATAAAAATAATAATTTTATAAATAATATATTTTAGTGTTTAAATACTTAAATAATAAAATGAGTATATAATCAATGGCTATGCACTTATGTTTCTACTAAATCATATATATAATGAGGTACTTTTTTACTCTCCCTTCAGCTTGCCACGTCATCACCCTCCTTCTGACCTACGTGGCACGTTTCCACTTTTTAAAAAGGCAGACATTTTCACTCGGTTGCTCCTATATTTAGTGCTACATTTGATTGACCCAGCCTGGTAATGCACAGGCCTTTACAGCCCAATTGATGGTCTATCACCTAACAAAGTGTCAAGCAGCCCAAATTACTTTTCCAAGCAATCTGATCCAACAACACCCTTAGAAGCCCATACAAAACCTAACCCACACCGATGTTTTTTCATCTTACGAGCCGTCTGTCGATTTGTTATTCCATTGAAATTCAAACGACAACCGAGCGTTACCTCATTAACCTCGCTCATCACGGTGGCCACCACCCTAAAAATGGCATTGCCCATTACTCGCCTTCAATGCGTAACGGTCGCATCACGCAGCATAGCCGAACCGTTTGATTGAACGGATCCCCTATAAATACTCAATGTCAGGTGCAGCCGCTCATATCAGAATTTGCATTGATCAAGCGAGCGTTTATGTGGTCGAACGTTGGGGCCGATTAGAGCATATAGCAGAGCCTGGATGTCATTTCTACAACCCTCTTTTTGGTCAGAGGCTTGCCGGCGTCCTCTCCACAAGGATAAAGTCTCTCGATGTCAAATCGAGACCAAAACTAATGTTTGATATATTTCCCCATCTTGCCATCACCTATCCCTTTGATCCATTTTTCATGAAATTCGAACTGTGTTACCTCTTATTTTTGTGGTCTGAGAAGAAAATTGGCTTACTGGGTTTTGATGCAGGATAATGTGTTTGTGCAGCTGGTTTGCTCGATTCAGTATGTGTAGTGAACGCTACTGCTTATGATACGTTTTATGAGCTCCAAAAAATCCCAAGGAGCAGATCCAAGCTTATGTATTTGATGGTAACTTTTGCTTTTTCCCTTTGTTATAATAAATATGCTCTCTTTGATTATTCAATTTATTTATTGTATGTCTGCTTCCAAATCAAAAGTGGTTAGAGCTTTGGTCCCAATAATAACGTTCGACGCTCTTTTCAAAAAAAGGGAGAAGTCGCCAATTCTGTTCTTGAGGAACTCGACAAGGTGTTTCTCTTTCATTCATTATCTCATCCATTGCCTACTTTGATTTACTCCTCCGTTCTTTTAGACACTTAATGTGTGTTTTCTCCCTCATGGTAAGATCATGTGACACATTACATAGCAGATGGCAGGTACTTTTTATTTTTGAGATGTCTAACCTAGCATCCAAATCCACTATAGCATTTACATGTTATGATCGCAGATATCCATACCCTTACGGATCGCCTTGAGTTTGATCCAAGATCGTTGCATCATATGCTAGGAGATTTAGATGCACTCTTACAGAGGCTGGTGATTTCAACCGAGCGAAGGTGTTTAGAATGTAGTTGCTGCAGTTGAACAGGTAAGAATTCAAACTTAGCACATGTTAGAGATGAACATAGATTACTTACAACGTAGATTAATATTTAGCGGAAATGAATTCTCCTGCTGCATATTCTTTATTGTATTGTTGTTCTGATTGCTAATTTCCATGAAAAAATGCAATAGTTGATATTAATTAGAGATCTTCATGAGCAGGCTATTCATGATGGTGTTGATATCCTGAGCCTCTCGGTTGGTCCCAACAGCCCCCGAACAACTACCAAGACAACGTTCTTCAATCCATTCGTTGTTACACTTACTGGAGCCGTAAAAGCTGGTGTTTTTGTTGCTCAAGCTGCTGGAAACGGAGGCCTATTTTCGAAAACTTTGGTTTCATAAGACCTTAGAAATGAAAAAACGCTCGCTGGGATGGGATTATCCCGTAAAAAAAACAATACATTTGGCATGACATATCCCAATGTCTGTTTTGAATAATTGTTCAGTACTCTTTGGCAGCCAGAAAGTACAACCACCATACTGAAAGTCTCAATCTAACATGTGAAAATTCTTTTGAACAGAACTAAAATTTTCTAACTTTGTGATCTTGAGAAGGCGAAGAATTTGCGCTAATATCAAGAACTAGCATAGCGGCATTACACAGTAATTGTCAATTACAAAGAAAAATAATTATATGAATACTATATTTGTAATAGCAAAATTAGATTTGTAATATCAAAAATAAATACATTTTAGTGGTATCCTAGATGATAATTATGCCATGTCCACATGTAAATAATTGAGGTTTCTAAATCACAAGAGAAAGATTTACGTAAAGAACATAATAAATAAATTCTCCAAATAGTAAATAGATATTAACAAAAAAAAATCATGGGTCTAGCCACTCTTGCAAATTATCTAATTAAAATATTGACAAAATAACAAACTCAAAACATAAAAAAAAATTCCCAAAAAGTTCTAAAGGTTAGATCACCAATATTTAAATACTTCTTAGATATATATTATAAAATAAAGTATAGAAGTTAATAGGAGATGAAAAATATTTTAGGCAAAATAAATCAAAAAGAAAATCTATAAAAAAGAGAGAAATGAAACCTACATGTAAAACGAAAACATAATTTAAAACATTTAATGCCACACAAAAACAATACAGACCTACTAACCAGGCCAATAAAAAACATCTTATAAACACAATCGAAATATATTATTTTTTTTAAAAAACAAAATTCATATATAAAAATATATACTTAAAAGAATATAAAAGACATCTAAAGCATAAATATACAACATAAGAAACATAAAACGTGTAATTCATAAATACAAAATAGAAACAAACAAAAAATAGGAGTTGCTCATCAATGAAATGATGTAAAAAGCAAAAAGAATAGTATTGTATTATTGAAAAAACTTACACAGCTAATATGAATTAATGTTAAGAATTTAAAACTAAATATATAATATATATAAATTGAACACACAAAGGTGGTGCAAATTATTAACAACTACGCAACGTCAACTAATAATTTACAACTAATGACGACAATACAAAATACACTATTGAACAAATATACATTTTCCACCATCGCGCGTGCGCGGGGGATCAACACCTAATGTAAAAAACTACGTATATTGTGGATTATCATTTGATACATGTATGAAAGCGAAACTAAAATACCTTTTTAATTCTAAAAATGAACTATATCTGAATTTATACAATATATGATAGCTTTTATAAAATAATTCAAATATATATACCCATTAGACCTTTACAATCTGTAGCTCGCGAGTGATTTGGCCTTCTTACATTGGTGTTTGTCCTAATTGTAAATTTGTTTTACTCATGATTTCAACCCAACTTAAATACATTTTGAAAATACCGATCATTATTAGACATTAATATACTATATATACTCAACATAATCAATACAAACTTTAGGTTGAGTAAACATTAAGCATAAGACAAGTAATTGAACTATATCCAATCCAATTGCTTCTTTTTGCCGATTTCTTTGTATATATTCATTGGAAGTTGTAACATACCCATATTAAGACTCAAAGGAAAAGCCCAAGAAGAGTTGCTTGAGCCCAAATAAATAGAGAAAAAGGGCCAAATGTCTTCACTTAAGCCCAAAGGAAAGGAGGATATGGGCCGAAGGCCCAAGTCCCAACCCGAGGGGAAGGAAAACTCTAGCTCCACTCTCTATAAAAGGAAGAGCAGCCCCTCTCATTTGGTACAAATTTCGAGACAACGAAGCTCTGCTCGCAGCCCGAGCCAGCCGACGACCGATGACCAGCCAGAGCCGCCGACGACCGCCCGGCCAGCCACCGCCCGCCGCCGATCAGCCGCCGGCCGACCACCGCCGGAAACCGCCGACCGCCACCACCGCCGGCCGATCTCACCGGAATTCTTGCTGGAGCTCGCTTCTCGGCCGCGATTCTGATCCCGTACTCCGAGTTGTCGCCTTCTCGATTCTTTTGAGTGCAGAGCCCTTCGTTCTTCGCGTTCTTAAGGTAAGAATCTCCAGATCTCAGATCTACTTCGTTTTCTTCTTCCAAATCTCAGATCTGCTTCATATCTATGCTTGTAGATCAGATCTGATCCGTAGAAGTTGTAGATCTGAACCGTATCACTCTTCCCGTCTCTCTCTAACTCAGATCTGCTTCAGATCTATGCTTCTGATGGATAGAAGTTGTAGATCTGAACCGTATCTTCTCTTTTTTCCAGATTTGTTGGCCAAAAACCCTAGATCCGTTCTCTTTGTTTAGATCTATCATCTAAAACTCTAGATCTATGTGCAGGATCACCACATCTATAGCCGGATTCACCATATCTACCTTTCTTCTTCAGATCTAGACTAAGGTGAGGACCGAACATGATCTCTTTCTTTATACTACTGCAGTGTTGGGACTCGAATCCTCGTTTAATAGCGTCTTTCCTAGATAGTGTAGTTCTAGCGGATGATTTGCGTTGATGTGATTGAAAAGAACCTAGAATATAGGTTGTCATTTAAACCGAAAACGGAACCTAGACAATAGGTTATCATTTGAACTGAAAACGTTTCTTGTGTGTGAAGGATATGCTTGATAGAACTGCTTAGGTCCCCCGAAAGGGTGTTCGGTGGCGGCACGTGTACATTGCGTTTCGTACATGTCCCTTGCGTTGTCGTAAGGGGGGTTTCGGCGACCTCGCCGGTGGTGTTGTGGTTGTGTTGTTGTTGGGCACCGGAACCAATAGCGGGTTCCGGGGCTCGTTGTTGGTTGCACTTCGGACAGTAGGAGTCCAGAGTACGGGGCGGTGGACGCCTCCGGTATGTTTTGGACGTTAGTTTGTTTGTGCCTTCGGGCATTGGTGCAAGGTGTTATTAACCTTGGACTCGTTCTTGATGTTGTGCTAGTTTAAAGTAGAGATAGCGGTATTCCTAGAATCCGCCCTCATTGGGTATTGGTGTTAACCAATTACTCAGGACTCCTTCGTTGATTGTTTTGCAGGTAACCCTGGAGCGTTGCAGGGGTAGACGGACGGTGTGGTGCTATGTTTTGGGAATGGGTTTTCCTTTCTTTTCTTCTTCGTTCTTTTATTTCGTTAAGACTTATGCGTTTCTTCTATTTCACGTTAAGCTATTTGGTTCAGTTTTCTTGTAAGACTCTGTTTTCTAATTCAATAAAGTAAACCCTTTTCAATTATTTAAGTGTTGGTTCCGGTTTATGGCTTGGTTCGCGTTTGTGGACTATGACTCGTGGAGTCAAAGAGTCGTTGACTTGGATCCGACAGGACGGGTGTTACAATTGGGTATCAGAGCCAGGTTAGACCTAGTCAGTGCTGTCCTGGCTAGGTAGGGTAGAGTAGTGTATTTATATTCGGATTTCAACGTCGTTTCAAAGGTGTTTTCAAAGTGTTTCCAACTCGTTCTAAATGGGGATTTCTAAAAGTTAGATACTAGGGGCACCACTCCGATCTCCTCCTTATATACACTCCGGAAGTTAGTTCAGTATTCAACCGTCAAGTGACTCAATCGTCCTTCTTTTGCAACAGATGTTGCCTAAGAGAAGAGCCGTGTTAGCTCGTCGTGACCGTGATACACCGTCGCCAGCCTCGTCGACAAACAGTGCCACCAGTATTCGCGGAGGTCAGGAACCAGTTGCTGAAAACCAGGGTGGGGCAGCGTTAGGAGCTGGACAGGTAGCTGTGGACGCCGCTCTTCTGCAAGAGCTGCTCGTCCTTCAGAAGGTGCAAGCCGCTAATGCTGTGGAAGCAGTAGGAGCCCCAAATGGTGCTGTGGGAGCAGGAGCTATTTTTGGAGCCGCTGTTGGAGCAGCAATGGGAGCTGTAGGAGCAGGAGCTCCCGAATTTATGTCGGGGAACGTCAACGCGGCGCCAGGTGCTGTAGGAGGAGCTGGGCACGCAGGAGGAGTTGTGAATGCCCAGGGAGGGGCTATGAACGCCCCAAGGGGAGCTGGCTTTGTTGTTGGAGGAGCAGGAGCCGCCCCTTTTGGGTATGGATTCGTTCAGCCACCACCGCTGGTGAACCCGTACCCACCGCCACCGCAGGCGCCTGGAGCGGTGCAAGGGATGTCCTACTGGAGCATGTTGAAGCATCTGAGAGAGATGCAAATGGATCATTTCGCTGGAGGGGTCAATGTCATTGCAGCAGACAACTGGAGGAGGAAGCTGGATAGGAATTTGGATACTGCTAGGTGCCCGATGGAGTTCCGTGTGGAGATAGCCACCTTCTATCTCAAGGATGACGCACTGGTCTGGTGGGAGGGAGTATTGGAGGCCGCTCAGGGACGTCAGCTGACTTGGATTGATTTTCGCGAGGCGCTCAACCAGAAGTAGCTATGGATAGGCTGGAAGGGGAATTCCAGAACCTCCGTCAGGGTACCCGGAATGTGAGGGAGTACGGGAGGAGTTCAACCGTTTGAGGAGGTTCACAGGCCGGTACCTGACCGAGCGAGAGCTGATTCGTAGGTTCCTCTCCGGGTTGAAGATTGAGCTCAAGTGTCGCTGCAAGCTGAGGGATTACTACGACATCAACGACCTGATTGAGAAGGCAGCTGATGCTGAGACCGACTGGGAGGAAGAACAGAGGCAGCAAAAGAGCGCACAACACCGAAATGGTAAGAGGAACTGGGAGACTGCTAATGCCATCGTTCCGGTAGTGCAGGCACATCAGGTGCAGCAAGCACCGCAGGTGCAGCAGGCTCCGCGGGTGCAGCATGCACAGCCCGTGGTGGGGCAACAGATGCAGCAGGCACAACATATGGCGTGCTTTGGTTGCGGGCAGATGGGTCACATCAGAAGGGACTGCCCACATAATTTATGCTTCCGGTGCAGGCAGATGGGGCACATGGCAAGGGAATGCCCAAACCAAGCTGTGGGGCAAGAGTAGGGGCGCAACCGTTACCACCGCAGCAGCCAGGAGGGCAAGGAGGAACTGGATTGCTGCCACTACCGCCACCAGGAGGGCAGGCTGGAGGACCTCAAGCGTATGTTGCAGGAGTCCTCAGGGGAGTGGAGCCGATCGCGGTTATGTAAACTTTTACCCCCTTGCGTGAATTGTTGTGTAGTCGTGTTAGTTAAAAGTCTAGTAGCTTAGCCTAGTAAACGTGTAGGATCGGTTGTGGTTGGGGAAGTAGCCGCCCATACCTTGTTTGACATGGGAGCTACGCATAGCTTTGTGAGTCCACGGTTCTCGGAATGTTGGGCCTTTAAGGGCAACTTCATCAACGGGGTCATGAGTGTGGAGACCGCCGGAGCGGAGAAAGTATCAGGCACGGGGATCCTCGAAGCAGTGCCAGTAACAGTAGACGGAGTCGACTTACCTGCAGACTTAGCGCGAATGGAGCTGGGTCGTTATGAAGTTATCCTGGGCATGGATTGGTTGGTACGACACCAAGCAGTGATGGATTGTGCAAAGGCTACCATCACCTTTCCTCGGGAAGAGGGAAGGATCGTTTTCGAGGGAATGAAAACGCAGACAGGGATATCGTTTATATCCATGGTTCAAGCAGAAACGTTTATCAGCAAAGGGAGCAAGGCGTACTTGGCGACCATCTCAATGACCAAGGAAGAAGGAGCTCCGAGTTTGGGAACCATTCTGGTGGCTGCGGAGTACGAGGACGTTTTCACGCCATTGAAGGGACCATCACCGGAATGGAATGACGCCTTTACGATAGAGTTAGAGCCCGGAACGACACCTGTGTTGAGGGCTCCTTATCGTTTAGCGCCCGCAGAGATGGCGGAGTTGAAGAAGCAACTGGAAGATCTTGTGGAGAAAGGATTTGTCCGACCGAGCAGTTCACCGTGGGGAGCGCCAGTGTTGTTTGTCAAGAAAAAGGACGGGAGTTTCCGACTCTGCATCGACAACCGAGGCCTGAATAAGGTGACCATCAAGAATAAGTACCTGTTTCCAAGGATCGATGAGCTGTTGGACCAGCTGCAGGGAGCCTCATGGTTCTCGAAGATCGATCTTGCCTCGGCGTACCATCAGATCCGGATAGCGGAGGAGGACATTAAGAAGACGGCATTCCAAACCCGTTATGGGCACTACGAGTTCGTGGTAATGCCGTTTGGGTTAACCAACGCGCCAGCAGCCTTCATGAAGATGATGAACGACGTTTTCCGAGAGTACTTGGACAAGTGCGTTATTGTCTTCATTGACGATATCCTGGTCTACTCGAGGAGTAAGGAGGAGCACGAGCGGCAACTCAGGATCGTCTTAGAGACTCTCAGGAAGCAGCAGTTGTTCGCCAAGCTCAGCAAGTGTATATTTTGGCAAAGGGAGATTGGATTCCTTGGCCATATGATCTCGGAGTCCGGTGTAGCAGTGGATCCGGAAAAGATCACTTCAATCACCAACTGGGCAAGGCCGAAGAATGCAACCGACGTTCGCAGTTTCTTGGGATTGGCAGGATACTACAGGAAGTTTGTGGAAGGTTTTACCAGCATCGCTAAACCTCTGACGGCCCTAACCGGAAAGGGCGTCAAGTTGGAATGGACGGATAAATGCGCCCTGAGCTTTGAGAAACTAAAGGAACGGTTGACTCAAACTTCAGTGTTAGTACTACCACGGCTGGGAATACCATATGTAGTCTACACGGACGCATCCGGAGTGGGATTGGGGTGTGTCTTGATGCAAGAAGGAAGAGTGATCGCCTATGCATCGAGGCAGTTGAGGAAGCACGAGGTTAATTACCACACCCACGACTTGGAACTAGCAGCAGTGGTCTTTGCTTTGAAGATATGGTGTGCTTATCTGTACGGAGAGAAGGTGCAGATATTCACGGACCATAAGAGTTTAAAGTACGTCTTCACTCAAGGAGAACTGAATCTGAGGCAGCGCCGATGGATGGAGCTGCTAGCGGATTACGATCTGGAGATCGAGTATCACCCTAGTAAGGCCAACCAGGAAGCTGATGCTCTAAGCAGAAGAAAGATCGTCGTGTCAAAAAACAAGGAGGTACAGGAACTATCGGCAGCTTTGTTAGAATTACACTTGTGCGTTACCAACGCCGAGGAAAGCGTCACCAGGTTAGGAGTGTGGGACCAAGTGGATTTGTTGGGGAGGATCCGAGAAGCTCAACCCCGAGACAGAGCCCTACGGGCTATGGTGGAGAAACAAGTGATTGGGTATCACACCGCGACTAACAGGACGATCATGTTCAAGAACCGAATCTGCGTTCCCCAAGTCAAGGAGCTGAGGAAGGAGATTCTGAGGCAAGCACACCAGTCTCAGTTCTCGATCCACTCGGGGATTGTCAAGATGTATTACGCTCTCAAGCATTACTACCACTGGGGAGGTATGAAGAGAGACGTGGATAAATGGATTTCTCAGTGCCAGAATTGTCAGCAAGTCAAGGCAGAAAGGAAAGTACCCAGCGGATTGTTGCAAGGATTGCCTATACCAGAATGGAAATGGGACATGGTAACCATGGATTTCGTCACCGGACTACCCAGGAAGACAGGAAGGAAGGATGCGATTTGGGTGATCGTAGACCGACTCACCAAGTCTGCGCACTTCCTAGCGATTAAGAAAACAGATGGGACAGAGACCCTCGCTCGGAAATATGTCGAGTGCATAATGAAGTTGCAAGGATCGCCAGTCAGCATTGTGTCAGACAGAGACCCTAAGTTCACCTCTATCTTCTGGCAGGCTTTTCAGAAAGCAATGGGTACAAGGGTGCTTCTCAGTACGGCATACCATCCTTAGACCGATGGACAGTCTGAGAGGACCATCCAAACGTTGGAAGATATGCTAAGGGCCTGCGTGATGGATTGGGAAGGTAACTGGGTGAAGTTCCTACCGTTGGTCGAGTTTGCCTACAACAACAGTTACCACGCGAGCATAGGAATGTCGCCATATGAGGCTCTATATGGTCGACCCTGCCGGACTCCCCTATGCTGGACCGAGGTGGGGGAGAGGCGTAATCTAGAGCCAGAGATGATCAAGGAAACGGTTGAGCAAGTGGAATTACTCAAGGAAAGGTTAAAGCAGGCCCATGACCGTCAGAAGAGTTATGCGGAAAAGCGTCGTAAGGATTTGGAGTTCGCGGTGGGTGATGCAGTGTATCTTAAGATGAGGACGTTACGGGGCAACGATGCCAACTGCAAGCTGAAAAAGTTGAGGCCTAGATATATGGGACCATTCGTGATTGTCGAGAGAGTTGGTGTGGTGGCGTATAGGTTAGAGTTACCTCAGGAGCTGTTGGATTTTCACAACATGTTCCATGTGTCTGTTCTGCGAAAGGTTGTTCGTGAACCGGAACTGATCCTGCCTAAGCCGCCATCAGATATCAACCAGAATTGGTCAGTGATGAGTAAGTCGGTCGAAGTCGTTGACCGCCGAAAATCTGAGCACAACGGGAAGAAGACCAAGATGTTCTTGGTTCGTTGGGAGAGAGACGGAATCCAGGACGATATTTGGGAACCTGAGCAGCCGTTTAAGTTGAGCCATCAGAGTTGTTTCCAGAGTCCAGTAGCGAGGCAAATTCGGGGATGAATTCTCGATTGGTGGAGGAGAATTATAACATACCCATATTAGGGCCCAAAGGAAAAACCCAAGAAGAGTTGCTTGAGCTCAAAGAAATAGGGAAAAGGGCCAAATGTCTTCACTTAAGCCCAACGGAAAGGAAGATATGGGCCGAAGGCCCAACGCCCAACCCGAGGGGAAGGAAAACCCTAGCTCCACTCCCTATAAAAGGAGGAACAACCCCTCTCATTTGGCACAAAGTTCGAGATAACGAAGCTCTTCCCACAGCCCGAACCAGCCGACGACCGACGACCAGCCAGCAGCCGCCGGCCAGCCACCCCCCGCCGCCGATCAGCCGCCGGCCGACCACCGCCGGAAACCGCCGGCCGCCACCGCCCGGAGAACCGCCGCCGCCGGCCGATCTCGCCGGAATTCTCACCGGAGCTCTCTTCTCGGCCGCGATTCCGATCCCGTACTCCGAGTCGTCGCCTTCTCGATTCTTTTGAGTGCAGAGCCCTTCGTTCTTCGCGTTCTTAAGGTGAGAATCTCCAGATCTCAGATCTACTTCGTTTTCTTCTTCCAAATCCCAGATCTGCTTCAGATCTATGCTTCTAGATCAGATCTGATCCGTAGAAGTTGTTGATCTGAACCGTATCAATCTTCATGTCTCTCTCTCACTCAGATCTGCTCCAGATCTATGCTTCTGATGGATAGAAGTTCTAGATCTGAACCATATCTTCTCTTTTGTCCAGATCTGTTGGCCAAAAACCCTAGATCCGTTCTCTTTGTTTAGAACTGTCGTCTAAAACCCTAGATCTATGTGCAGGATCACCATATCTATAGCCGGATTCACTAGATCTACCTTTCGTCTTCAGATCTAGACTAAGGTGAGGACAGAACGTGATCTCTTTCTTTATACTACTGCAGTGTTGGGACTCGAGTCCTCGTTTAATAGCGTCTTTCCTAGATAGTGTAGTTCTAGCGGATGATTTGCGTTGATGTGATTGAAAAGAACCTAGAATATAGGTTGTCACTTAAACCGAAAACGGAACCTAGAAAATAGGTTATCATTTGAACTGAAAATGTTTCTTGTGTGTGAAGGCTATGCTTGATAGAACTGCTTAGGTCCCCCGAAAGGGTGTTGGGTGGCAGCACGCATACATTGCGTTTCGTACGTGTCCCTTGCGTCGTCGTAAGGGGGGTTTCGGCGAGCTCTCATGTGGTGTTGTGGTTGTGTTGTTGTTGGGCACCGGAACCAATGGCGGGTTTCGGGGCTCGTTGTTGGTTGCACTTCGAGCGGTAAGAGTCCAGAGTACGGGGCGGTGGGCGCCTGCGGTACGTTCTGGACGTTAGTTGTTTGTGCCTTCGGGCGTTGGTGCAAGGTGTTATTAACCTTGGACTCGTTCTTGATGTTGTGCTAGTTTAAAGTAGAGATAGCGGTATTCCTAGAATCCACCCTCACTGGGTATTGGTGTAAACCAATTACTCAGGCCTCCTTCGTTGATTGTTTTGCAGGTAACCCTGGAGCGTTGCAGGGGTAGACGGACGGTGTGGTGCTATGTATTGGGAATGGGTTTTCCTTTCTTTTCTTCTTCGTTCTTTTATTTCGTTAAGACTTATGCGTTTCTTCTATTTCACGTTAAGCTATTTGGTTCAGTTTTCTTGTAAGACTCGGTTTTCTAATTCAATAAAGTAAACCCTTTTCAATTATTTAAGTGTTGGTTCCGGTTTATGGCTTAGTTCGCGTTTGTGGACTATGACTCATGGAGTCAAAGAGTCGTTGACTTGGATCCGACGGGACGAGTGTTACAGAAGTGTTTATCAGGTTTGGACCTTTCGGCCTTTTCCTAACTATTGGATTTAAAAGAAGATTATGGGAAGAAAAACACATCACGTGATTGAGAGCTGGCTTGCAAAGTTAAGAGTGCGCTTGAAGGAAACAAATTTCTACTCTCAGATCACACACAACACATAAAGCTGTAGACAGATGGTTATAGACAATAATCGTACTGTGATTCGGGGGACAGAAGAGGCCCGCCGCAATTCCGATGATGAGTGATGGAAAAAGTCGAAGGAGGAAAACCATTTTGGGAAAAAAGTAGTAAGCCGTCCTTCTTATAAATAGAGGCATGAGAGACCATATGAAGAGAGAGGTCCAGACCCAAAGGGAGAAGGTATGTGTTCCTAATTTCATCCAGAACCCACATTCGTATACGTGCCACCCATTTTAAGGAAGAGTTCTAATCCTAACAAGTTTATGAAGAAGCGACAATCGGCACACACACACTTCCAGAACACTACTCTTGGTAGTAGACGCGTGATTTGGATGTTGGAGTCTTTGGGAGGAAAATTCTTTTATTCTCTCTTTGAAATCGTTTAACTCGTATAGGATAACCTCAGCTAACAACCGCTCCAAGACCCATGTAGAAGTTTGTGTTTCATTTCTTAGAGTAAAAACGACACGGCGCGTCCTCGGTGAATCGAAAACGGCGTCGTGCGGCACCCGTTGAACCGGATTGGTAAAACCGGACTGCTTTTCTATGGTTCCAAGAATCTGGGCGCTCCCTTCGGTTCAAATCCACCCAAAAATCAGACGATCGGTCAATCATGCATCTAGACCTGTGATGGAAAAAGGACGGGAAAGGAAAGAGGACTGAGTAATTGTTTCAAAACACAATTACACGGTGAAGGCGGATTCAAGGAACCCGCGATCTCGACTTACGCCACACAACTACGAGAACAAGTACCTAGCTAATAAGATCTTGCACTCATGCCCGAAGGCTAATCACACAACCTATACACTAGCTAATTCATAGGTGTGTGGTCGGCACCCACCAACCACACGCAACCATGAATTGAGCGAGTACGCCCCACAACAATCGCCGGCTCCAACCAGCCACAACAATCAGCTCACAACAATTGGGAGGCGCGTCACACTCCCTCCTACCGCTTTCATTCAGGACACGTAAATTCCTTCTCGGTATCAGACACGTGCCCGCACACAAACCCATCACAAGAACCTGTCACAGCAACTAATTCATGCAAGCCATCAATCACAATCAACCTAAGCTACCTAAGCTACCTAGGAAGACGCAATTAATTAGGGACTCACGCCCGGAATTGAGATAGAGTAAGAAAAGATCATGACCAGTCCTCACCTTGAGTAAAGAAGAGCAAAAGCGTAATTTAAAAATTTCTGATGCCCAAACGGATTTCATATATGGAAAGAAGACGGAAAATTAAGTGAGTTAGGCTTTCGTTTCGCTCGAATCGGCCTAAAAACATGTCTTTATGGTTTCTATATGAAATTATAACTGCTTTACTATGGAAACAATTACCATGGAAACCACCATGGAAGCAACTATGGAGAGAACAACAGATTAGAGTCATTAATATTTTTTTTGTTGTATGGCGATATTCGTATAATCGTTGAAAGTTGGCGGTTTCAAATTCTATTTCTATCGGAAGAATCAGTAAATTGGATTCTTAACCGAAGAATATCTTTTGATCTAATTTGGAATTTGGTCAATGTAATACAACCAAAGAAACACATGTTTGGATGGGTGATAACTGAAGATCAAGATCGCATCATGTTAAATGCGAACAACGGGGAAGAATCAAATTCCTTTGTCTTATTGTTCTTTGAATTTCTTAGTCATTTGTTTGCTTGTATTAATATTGTTTATGTAATTCTTATGTACTTTTGAATTTATATTAATAAAGATAGATGTTAAAAAAAAAAACTCATAACTCCGACCACATCCGGTATCTCACACTGCGGCTCCGACGATCCCACACGGCGGCTCCAGCGATCCCATACGGCGGCTCCAGTGACGAGAGCACTCTGTCTTCTTCCTCTCGGTTGTCTTAGTTTTCTTCCCCATCGGTTTCAATTGTTGCTCTCCGTCGGAACCTAACGATTCACGGCGGTTGCTGTCACTACAACCATCTTCTCCCTTTCGCCTTCGCTGATCTCGTGGTGACAACGTATGGTGGAGAAAAGCCTGCGCGCGGAGCAATTGAGGTGGTACGATGAAGAGAATCAATGGCGGATGAAGAAGAGGTTGTCTTCGTTTTCTTCCTGATCGGTTTCGATATGTTGGTTGCTGAGATTAGGAGGATGAAGAAGAGGTTGGAGGCTCATGACAAAGTGGTCGTTGAAGGCTGGAGGCAGAGACATTGGAGTTTCAGAAGATGGGGTAGTTTAGATCTAGGTTTCGTGAGGAGAGAAGAAGTTGAGGAGTTTTAGGGAAAAAAAATAAAAAGAAAAAGAAAAAAGAGATCTAAGGGCTATGGTTTGAGTTGAATTTTAGATCTAATGGTTGATATTGTAATCCGCGTGCTATGTAAAACGAAATCTGAACCATTGATTTCTTTTAATCAACGCTGTAAATCTGCAATCCAGATGAAACTCTATCATCCAATTACAATTTTTTGTGGTATAGTTAATAAATAATAAATAAAATGATATAAAAATAGAAAAATTGTTAAAAAATCGTTTTTAACTTAAAAAAAATTAAAATTATAAAAGATAAACTTTTTTAATTTTATAAGTGATTTAAAAATAATAAATATAAGTATATATAATATTTAAAATGATTAAAAATAACAAAATGATTAAATCTAATTTTCATTTTTAGTTTACATGAGTTTTTTAATTGTAAAAGTGTTAAATTTTAGTTATGTGTGTATGTAGTAATTAAATTATTGTTTAATACTTTATTTTATTATTAGTATTCAAATATTAGTAAATATGAGTATATATAGTAATTAAATTAGTGTTAAACAGTTTTAAATTAATTTTATGTAAAATATATATTTAAATAGTTCAAATATTAGTTTTATGTATTCATAATTAATTTTTAATATTTTAATTTTATATTTTATGATTAAAAATAAGATTTAGAGTATGATTATGGTTTATGATATATGGTTTAAAGGGTTGTGTTTAGGGTTATAAGTTAGTGTTTTAAAAAATAATAGATTTGAAAAATATTTTTCTTTTATAAGTGTTTAATATTAGTTTTAGATATGTTATGGAATTGGAATTTTATTTAATAGAGTTTTGTTTATTCTCTAGAATTTAGGGTTTGTTTAGGGTTTATAGGTTTATGTATTAGCTTTATGTGTTAGTTTTGTTTATACATTTTAAGTTTTATTTTTATGTAAATATAATTAGTTTTATATTTTGAAATGTTATTAATTAGATTTTAGGGTTTGTTTATGGTTTAGGGTTGAAATGTTATTAATTAATTAGAGTTTAGGGTTTGTTTAGAGTTTAGGGTTTTGAATAGCTACGGATAATTCCATAGTTATCCGTGTACGACTACAATTTTGTTTATATTTAAGAGTTTTAGGGTTGTATTTAGGGTTATAAGTTATTGTTTGAAAATAATTGATTTGGAAAATACTTTTCTTTTATAAGTGTTGGATTTTTGTTTTGTATATGTTATAGTAATTGGAAATTTTTATTAGAGTTTTTATATACTTTAGAGTTTTAGGGTTTGTTTAGGGTTTATGGTTTTATGTATTAGTTATGTATTAGTTTTTTATACTATAGATTTTAAATATTAGTTATGTATATATAATTTTTTTTATTTTTTTATTTTTTAGTTTATGAAAGAGTAAGGTTTAGAGTATGATTATGGTTTAGTGTATAGGGTTTAAGGGGTTGTGTTTAGAGTTATAAATTAATATTTGAAAATAATAGATTTTGAAAATATTTTTCTTTTATAAATGTTGAATATTAGTTTTAAATATGTTATAGTAATTGAAATGTTATTAATTAGAGTTTAGGGTTTATTTACGTTTAGGGTTTTGAATAGCTACGAATAAATCCCTAGCTATCCGCAGCTAGTTGTTTTTACGACGGGTTCATAGCTATTCACAACTATTTTACTGTGTGCTCTGCATGCCACCTCATCGACGTTGTAGTCCTCTCGCTCTGATACATTCTCTTCAGTTTGATATCTCGTATGATTACAAACTGACACTCATCCCACGTTTCATCTTCTTTCCAGAAGATCATACAATTATTAACACTCACATCAATTCAACAACATTACCTTCTTCTTCTCGACTCCCACTTATATGATGACTTGTATTAACATCACTCGTGCCTAAATCCATATTAAATTCTTCGCCATGTTTATACCAAACATAATAATCCGGCATAAATCCTCTGCTATACAAATGATCCCAAATTTTTTTTTCCGGGAGAGTCTTATTATTTTTGCACTTACTATAAGGGCAGAAGAACTTACCACGACTGCTCTGCGCTATTGGCTGGTTACTTGCAAATTGCATGAACTGATCCATCCCGGCTTTAAACTCTTCCGAAAGATTCCTCGTCTCTACATCGATTCGATTATACATCCATGCTCGTGAATTAGGATAGTTGTAATATCCTGCCATTTTTTTACTAAAAAACGAAATTTTCTCTCTAATTATTTTTTCGTTTATATATATATATATCTACTCTCCAAATGAGTTACGGTTGATGAGTATAATTTACCACAAATTTTCCACTATAGTGTAACTATTTTTGTGACTATATATTTTATTGGCAAAAGTTCTGTATACCTCACAAAAGCGTGAAAATTAGGTTTTTAGTTTGTAACGGTAAAATACAACTAAATTACCACTATTTCTTCACAACTCAAAGTCGTTCCAACTTAGTCAAAAATTTTGCCACTAAAGAGTGACGACATTATATTGCCACTATTTTGCGACAAATATTTTGCGATTTCATCTTATAGTGGCAATATAGTGGTTAAGTTTGCCACCATTTTGCAATTAAAAGACTTAGTTGTAAGACAGTCACAATTTTTTCGTAAAAATACGACTAAACTGACACAACATATATTGGTTGCCTTATTGTCGCTAAGTTGCGACATTATATTTTTGGTAGGTATTTAGTTGAAAATTAGTCACCATTCAGTCACTCTATTTTGCCACTATGTTTGCAGTTTCAAATTGTAGCAAAATGATGTTTTCTTGTAGTGTTCAATCTCCAATCGATCTCCTTCTCCCGATTCTCATACTCCTTTGCTGCTCAGATCTCAAAATCCTAATTTCAATCGCCGATCCCCTTTTCTTTCTACTTAGTTTGAATATCCGATCTGCTATTTCTACTTTCTTGTTCGTAGATCTGTTTGTTTCTTTTTTTTTTGGATCAAGAACTGTTTAGATTCGTTTTGATGGAGTGGTTGCATCTGATAAAAACATCGTTTCTCCAATGTTTACTCAAGTAACTGGACTCCCACCGCCTCTGGGTAAGACTTAAACTAACTCACTCCTCCCACAGTTACTGTTTCAGTGTTATATCTCTATTTGCTTCCTTCACACAGACTTAAATCTTGTCCCGGAGTTAGCGACTAAGCTGCAGCATATTCCTGTTCTGCCATGTTTCTCTGCTATGCTTGCTTTTAAGGAACCATTTTCTTTGGTAAGATATCTTCTTCTTCAGTGTGTTACTAATGTTGATACACCAATCTACTAGCCAAAGTATTTGGGTTCATCTGCATAACTTAGCTAATTTATGTTGTTTGTATATTCTATGTTTCTTGATTTACATACCAGCAAAAGGCTTATCTTTCAAGAATTCTGAGATTTTGAGATGGGCTCATTGTGATAGCACAAAGCCTGGGCGATCTACTGATAGGTAGATGACTTCCTTAACCAAAACAAAAGTGTAAAATTACAGTCTTTGAGCAGTTGCAGCCAAATTTATGGGTAAGATTGGTTCTGTATTTTGAAATGTTTATTTCCTTTTAGTGAAGGTGGATACTGCATTCTACACCAGACTATGCCAAGAGTGTTATTGCCAAGAGTGTTATTGCCAAGACTGGCCTCCAAAAGCTATCGAACAAAACACTTAACAAAATATCTGAAGAGATGTTCAAAGAGTCTCAGTGCTCCGGCCTTGTTAGTTCAATCCCCTTTTTCATGAAAGCCCACATATGGTAAGCACTCATGACTCTTATTTTGTACTTGTGCTATCTCTTGTCAGCTTATTGATCTGTTCTCGCTCTCTAGGGGAAGTGCGTTCCCAGCGAAAAGCATAGCCGTAGAGGAGAGATGTCTCACAGTACTTGTCAACGATTTGCAACATCTGTGAAAGTAAGCAACCCATAGTAACTTGACTGACAGTTTCCGCTTGTGTGATGTATAAACCAAACAATATGTTTGCGTTGATGAGTGTATGTTCAGTGGTTGACTTATAAGATTCAATATATTCTCTTATCATTCAAATTAAATTATCTGTATCATTCTATTATGCTAACACATCACTTGTCTCTCTTGAATGGTCTAGAGAAAAGAATCATTGTCTCGTCCTGCAACTTCTTGGGGAAACTCTGTGTTCACCAACTCAAACCTCCAAGGATCATCATCATCATCCATGACCGACAACAACACTTTAACCTTGACGATGGAGATGATGTCTACTAATTAATTTCCCAGGGATGAAACAAACAGGTTTTCATTTGCAGGACCATGATTATTCCTCAACAAAATCCATTGGAGGAGGAGAATCATCTGCTGAAGTTGTAAGTTTGGGGGAACATAATAATCCTTATGGCCACAAAATTGTTGTTAACCATCTCTCAGGTCCAACTTTCCACTTTGTTCTTGCCCAAATAAGTCTGCTGTTGCACAATTGATTCAATTCGATGAGCATATTCTTCTGATGGATCTTGACACCAACCAATTGCAGGTACTCTCGGATGCTTACTCTCACATGGAGTCGTCTTTGGAAAGCTATTGTTTTCTGGAGTTGTTGATGGAAGGAGTATTTGGGCAAATGATACTACGGACTCTTTAATCTGAAACTTGGTTCTGATTTTATAATGTTGTTTACATTAGTTATAACTTGGTTCTGATTTTGAGTTATTAATAAAATTTAAAGTTTGAAATCTATTTTTTATATAAATGAAATGATAACACAAGAGTTTAGGGTATAGGGTATAAAGGTGTATATATAGGATTATAAATAGGGTTTAGGATTTAGGGTATAAACAAATATTTCAGTTTTAGTTTAAGATATATATAGGGTTATAAATAGGGTTTAGGGTTTAGAGTATTATTTTTAAATATAATATTTTGCAAACTTTAATCTCATATCTTAATCTAGCGGATATTATAGCATAAATTAGCGTTTATGTTTAGGATTTAAGAATATATAGTTTAAGATTACAAATATATAATCCAAAAAGAATTGTTAAGTCTTTCATCTATAAAAAAATTCCAACTAATTTTAAATTCAAATTCTCACAAATATTTTATTGAGGGTTTGGGATATTGAAGATAACAAATAAAACACTATAAAATATTATATCATATGTGTTGGCGATTTTAGTGGTATAATCTAAAAAATAAAATTTCTAATTAATATATTATTGGAGGGTTAGGATATTGATAATTATTTTTTCATACTAAATTTTAAAACCTTAACTCTCTACCATAAATACTAACCCTAAACCTTAACTCCTAACCCATTTCTAAATCAAAAGCTTAATTATCAAACCCCAAATTTTGAACTATAACCCTTAATTATTATTCTGAAATATATTATGAATCTAAGTCTTCCATCTTAAATTTAAAAACCTAATTAGAAAACCCTAAATTATGAACTCTAATCTTAATTTTTATACCAAATAGGGTTTAAGGTTTGAAAAGAAAATCTAACTATTGTATCATATACAATATTGAAGGGTAAGAGTTTAAGAGTTATTAAGTCTCACAAAGTCTTAATCCCTAAACCCTAAACTCCAAATAATTATAAAACCCCTAAATTATAAAACAAAATATAATTACTATTACATATCCAAAACTAAGATTTCAATACCCTAAACCCTAAACATATATTACAATGTCATAACCCTAAATCGTAAACCTATATTCCAATACCATAAACCCTAATCTCTAAACTTATATTACAAAATCCTAAACCCTAAATCTACAAAAATACAAAAAAGTTATTAAGCTATTCATCTATATTTTAGTATTACATATACAATTTTTGCGATATGGTTTTAAGTTCATAATTTTAAAAATCAAGAATTTTTTTTAAATAAATGATTTATCAAAAACTAATTAGTAGTTTTTATTAATAATGTAAATAAAATGTTTTATGAAGTTTTTCAAAATATTTTGTAAAATATTTTGCTGAAATTTTTCCCCAAATATCTTCCCTCTAGTTTTTCCCCCTTCTATTCCATTTTGAGAAACACTTCATTTGTAAAAAAAGAGAGAGGAAAACACAGTTTATCTCTTCTCTCTAGTCTCTCGTCTCTCTTCCTCTTTAACAATGGCCATGGATGGCGACTCTGTTTCTAAACTGACCTCCACCACGTTCTTCCTCCTTTGCTTCTTATTGTTGCCTCCAATTCACTCTCCTAGAGTCTTCTCCTCTAAATCCTCTGAAATCCCTAAAATCTTCAAATCTCAAACCCTAAAATTTATTTTCCTAGATCTAACGCGGACGAGTTCACCCGTCATTTTCCATCAGCATTTCTTCTCCTTCACTTCTCCTTCATCGCGAGTTCACTGCTCCCTTCTCACGTGGCAAGATCTGACGGCGTAGATGGTGGAGAGAGCTTCAAGCGTGACAGCGGTTTCCGGCGGGTAAGAGATATCAGTTTCTTTAAATTTGTGATCTCTGGGTAAAATTTGTACACCACTCGGGTGATTTAAGCTTCTACTTTCTCCAAAATACTGCTTTGCTAGGGTTTTGTATTTGGCGGGTTCACAGTCGTTGGTGGGATGAGTACTGTATTCAGTGAACATATCTGATTGATAAGCTCGCAAAGCTCAAGAGCACTCAACAGTCAATCGAAAGTATCCTTTTTTAAAACATTACAAAGCTTGAATTTTGTTTTTTCTTGAGTTTATTTGCATATAAATTCTAAACCTTTTTCTGCTTAGATATTGAATTTGCTATTTTATGTCAATTTCTGATTTTTTGGAGTCTTGACTCTTTTTGGAATAAGCTTTATCACATTGGTGTATATTCAATCGGGTCAAAGCTGAATTAATCGTGACGACATGGGAGAAACAGTTTCACAGTACAGAGATGGCTCAGAAAGTGCCTCTTTTGTATTTGGCTAATGATATTCTTCAGAACAGTAAGCGTCAGGGTAATGAGTTCGTGCAAGAGTTCTGGAATGTTCTTCCTAAGGCTGTCAAAGACATTGTTTCCCAAGGAGATGATCGCGGGAAAGGCGTTGTCTCGCATTTGGTAAAACTCTATTTTTCTCTGCTTTGTTATTAGGATGAATTTGTCTAAGGTTCTTGAGAATAGTCTTCTACGTCGGTTTGGTATTTTGCATAGGTGTGTGATGCTATATGGAGAAAAACCATTGAATTTTGTGGAGTTGAAACATGAATTGAGCTATTCTGTCTACATGATATTGCAGGTGAAGATATGGGAAGAAAGAAAAGTGTTTGGATCTCGTTCGAAGAACCTTAGAGATGTGATGCTTGGAGAAGACTGCCCTCTGCCACTTGATGTCAGCAAAAAGCGCCCCCGTGGACCCAAATCCTCATAACTGGAATCAAAATCCAGAACGGTAAAACACTTAACACCGAGATCTCCTTTTCTTCTTTATATATCTGTCAAAACTCATTAGAGTTCTTTGTATGTGTTATATGGCTTTTGTGACCAGAAACTATCAAGTGGAGGTGTGGCTGAGAAGATAGCATCAGCATATCATTTGGTTGTTGCAGAAAACTCAAATGAAGAAGCTGAGATGAGTAAATGCAAGTCTGCAGTTAAACGGATCAAGAGGATGGAGAAAGACGTTGAAGAAGCCTGCTCTACCAGTAACAATCTGTTTTACTAATCATCGGATGTAAACCAGAATCTAAAGCCCCATGTACTTTTTTGTAATATAGATGTTTTGTTAGGAATAAAGCTCAAACAAATTTAAGTTTGATATTATGTTTGCAATTCTAATTTTATGAAATTTTAATATATTTATGCAATTCTAATTTATTTTCTAATAATAATTCAAAATCATAATTCAAAATGATATTATATAATAAATTTTCTATAAATCCAATTAACATTAAATATAGCAAAATATAAAAGTGTTAATAGGATATACAATAGCCATAAAGATTGGCATAAATAATAACACAACAACTATAAAACGCTAGTATAAAGTATAATACAACCCGAAAATATTGCCACCAAAATATGTATTATTGCACGAATAATATGCTGCATTAATTTATAAAATGGCGATAAACCAATGCTACTGAAAACTATATAATCACATCAAAATTAGCGCTATCGTAGACATATATATGATAGCATCTCAAATTAGTGCTATAGTAGATGACAGACCTAAGATGGCAGTGGCAAACATGGCGTTTATGGAAAAGCTATCATAGACATATGATAGCGTTTTCGTGGTGCTATCAATACCCATATTTCTTGTAGTGATTTTCTGAAACTCAAGAAGTTTTGTGTTTCGCTTATAACAGTATAGAACGACACAATTGATCATGTTATACCATCCACTGCTATTATTCGAGTGGAGGCACATGCAGTCGAAGATGTTTCAGGGTATGAGCCAATACCGATGGTTAATCCAGGTGAGGAATATGTTTCTGAAGATAATTTGGAAAATCATTATAGCGAGTATTCCGATTCAGACGATTCAGACGCATAATGTGTTTGTATGATTAAATAATTAATTATGGTTAATAAAGATAATGTGTTTGTATGATTTTATAATTAATTATGTTTAATAAAGATAATATGTTTGTATGATTAAATAATTAAATATGTTTAATAAAGATAATGTGTTTAATCAACATGTTTCTATAAAATGATTAACTTAAAAATCTAATTATTTTCTACTCTTAAAATTGAAATCTAACTATAAAACTTAAATAATCTAACTTGAATCTAATTATTTTATGAAACCTAAAAACTAAATGAAATGTCTAATTTATATTTTAAATCTTATTATATTTTGTAATCTATCCTATTAAAACATTTTAAATCTAATTATTCTGAACCTAATTATATTTCAATCAAATTATTTTAAACACTAGCTAATACTAGCTACGACATACTCCGTAGCTAATAAGATAATTAACTTCAATAAATCGATAACCGGACTAACCGCCAAATTAACCCGTTTAAATTTGGTTTGCTAAATTAATTTTTTGATTTTAACCTGTTTAATTTTCACTTTTGCTATAAAAGCCATGATTATTGTCGTGGCTATGTGAAATTGTAAAACAATAATTGTGGTTTAACTGCAAATTCTAATTTGGTTTTCCCATTTAACCGCGAAATCAATTCGTTATACTGCGAAATTGTTTTCGGTTTTCACCAATTTATTTGGTTTCGTGGGTTACCCGCAAAATTATTTCGGTTTTGGTGCTCAACAGGTTTAGCCTAATGCCCGAGTACCCTAATCCCCTAATATTCTCTCATTTTCCCTTAGCTAAAAAATCTCGTTCTCTATCGAACTCTCTCTATCTTTTCTCAATCGCGACTCTGTGATTTCTCTCGCTCTCTCTCAAGTTCTCTCTTGATCTCTCTATCTCCATCTCTTCCTCTCTTCTCTCCATCTCTCGACTCTATGTTGATTTCTATCTCTCTGTCTCTCAAACCCTAGAACTGCCAAACCCTCGATCTCGACATCTCGATGGCTCAATCGATAAGTCTTCCCTTCCTCTCTCTCCCTTTTTGTCTCGATTCATATCTTGATTTATGTCTCTCGGTTCATGGAAAACCCAAGATTTATGTCTCGATTTTTGTCTCTCGCTTCATGTCATACCCTAGATCTACACATGAATGTCAATTTTTGTTTCTTCTTCCTCGATTTTTTTGTCAATTCATTTGTCTCTTTCAATTTATGCATATTGTTTATGTTGTCTGTGATATCTTCTTCTAGTCGTTTTAACCCTACTTACTTTTGTTTGCATGCAGATGAATCTGAATGGTGATGCTTCAGGAGGAAGGCGTACTCTAAGGTGTTTGACTCAAAGTCGCATTCCTATTGGAGCAGTGAGGTCCTCTACTTCCTCTGCTTCTCGCCACCCATTTCCTAGCTTTAAGGCAGTCATGAGTTTGCCGGGCGACGCAACATTGCCTCAACTCCATCCAGACAAGCTAAACAGTGTGTTATGGTGAGTCTTCTAAAACCATAGCTAAAATGGTGTTTGTTGTTTGCGACTGTTATGGTATGTAATGAAAACGAATCTGTGTGAGAAATTCGAATGGTGGTGTTTGTTGATATGACGTTTGTTATGGTGTTTGTTTTTATGGTCTTGTTATGGTGTGAAATGCAAAATGTGTGTGATGTATGTTAGATTTTGAAGACCATGGCTTAGATACCATGTTATAATTTCAGAGGCATCCATGAGAAAGCTCTGATTATCAAACTTAGGTTCATGAGACATCCATTGGGAGCTCAGAACCAGAATCATAAACAAGAACAGAAACAATTAAGAGAGACATCAATTCTGTGAAAGAACAACTAGTATGTACTTAGATTCAACCCTATTGGAGATTTATACTCTAGAGAGGATCTAAGTCAGTAATCTAGTGTTTACGAGGAGCTCCTTAGCTATATGAAAACTAGTCCAGGAGCTTAACTACTCATTAAGAGTGTTTACTCATGAATCTGGAAAGAATCAGCAATTAATAAGGAGTTATCCTAAAGAAGAAGAGATGAGCTTTATATGAACCGATTATGCTCATCATACTTGGACTAACTATGGAAGAGTTATCCAAGCATGATGATAGGCTGCCTTAAGCAGCCTTAACTGTGGATCTACAAGAGTCTACATTGTGTTGAACTCAAGAACAGAATGAAGAACAAAATACAGAATTGATAATAAGAAGAAAGAAAGAGATAAGACTTTGTTTGTAACCAAAATGAGTTCTAAATTCTTGTATATCTCAATAAATCAGTTGTGTTACATCTCCTGAGGAGAACATAAGGAAGCCCTAAACGGGTTTACATTTCGACATAAGCTATATTGAATTGAAGAATAAAGAGTATCAAGAGCATTCAGATAAAGAAGCAGAAGCTAGTTGGTATGTGCAAAGTTGGGGACATCATTTGTTGTTTCAAGAATGGGACATAAACAAACACTTGTATTCGAATGTAAAAGGTTTGTTTATGTACCTAGGATGGTCCCAACTTTTCTGGAGAAGATCAGAGGAGCAAAAGGACTGATCCCTAGGTCAGAACATGCTTCTTTCTCCTCAGAACCTGCAAGGACCTGTCGCTTTCTCTCTTGGAGCCGTTGCACATATACTGCCGAGACATCTTGTCTTCTTCTCCTTTGTTTAATATGTTTTAATGTCTGAATGCCCTAGTTGTCTCTCTATATAAACAATGTAACTCATGAACATCAAATATACACTTAAGGAAATCATTTCCTAAGCTACATTCTCTCTTTCTCTCTCGGTTCACTCTCCCTCTCGCTATAAGAACCCTAATCAGTTCTAGGGCTTCTCTCTTCAACTAAACCTATCTATACTCTAAATTCTAACATGGTATCAGAGCTCTAAAGCTCCTATACCTATTCTCACTTCCGCAAACTCTCAAATCTCTTGTTCTTGTTCTTGTGTTACTCTTGAATCTGTTCTTGTTCTTGTTTCTCTTTCAAGCCGGTTTTGTTCTTCTTTGTTCTTTAGCTCTCTAAACTCTTTCTGAAACATTTCTCTCTTGAAAATCCCTCCTTCTCAGTCATGGATAACTCAAGATTTGTGATACCAGTGACCCTAAAGGGGATCAACTACCTAGTGTGGGCAAGAATGGCAAAGTCTGCCCTTGGAGGCCGTGGGCTTTGGAAGTTTGTTCTTGGCAGTGAAGCTCCAGTCCAGCAAGTGTAAGCTGAAGGCGTGAAGGTGGTTCATGTGGATGAAGAAGCTTGGACTCAAGGAGACCAAAATGTGTTGTCCATTCTCCAAAGTTCTCTTGAGTCTTCTCTCTTGGAGGCTTACTCTTATTGCGAGAGTTCTAAGGAGTTATGGGACACTCTCAAGAAGGTCTATGGGAACATGTCTAACCTGAGCAGAGTGTTTGAGGTAAAGATTGCTATCAACAACCTCAATCAGGAAGATATGGAGTTCAAGCAACATTTTGGGAAGTTAGATCTTTGTGGGTAGAGTTGGAGATGTTGAGACCAGCTACTGTTGACCCACTTGTTCTCAATGAGAGAAGAGAACATGATAAGGTGTTTGCACTCCTTTTGACTCTGAATCCATCTTACAACAGCTTAATTCAGCATATGCTAAGGTCAGAGACACTTCCAACCTTGGATGATGTTTGTGCACAAATTCAGAAGGAGCAAGGCTCCTTTGGCTTGTTTGGAAGAAGAGGAGAACTTGCCACTGCTAATAAGGGCGCATACAAGCCTGAGGAGAGGAGGATCCCTGGTGTATCTGATCATTGCAAGAAGAAGGGGCATTTCAAAGACAAGTGTTGGCTGCTACATCCCCATCTCAAGCCTCAGTTCAACAACAAGTTCAAGGATCAAAGGGCGCATTACTCAAGTGGAACAACTGAATCATCCTTTGCTCCTGGTGCTTCGACCATGCTCCTTACTTGCCTATCATTTGTGACAAACCGGAGGGCTATCCGGATTCATTTGTCTCAAGAGTGTTTTCGGTAACGGATATGATAACTCCACCATCTCGGTTTTCTTGTCCAGCATATAATCATCTTGTACAATCTCAACAAGTTTTTGATGTGTAGAACCATTGTTTAGAACAATTAGTTACATTGCCAATATTATTAAAAAAACTGATTAAAATATAATTACCAAACATAAGGATGTAAGACTCACGCAGGAGAAACATATACAACTAACACAGATTTATAAAAAAAATTAAAATCAATGAAATTAATCACAAATATACAAAAAATGCATTTTTAAACTTTTTAACATTTCAGACTTCCGTAGCAGTCTAACAGTAGTTTTACCAGACCTCTATGGCAGTCTGAAAAAGAGGGTATTTTGAAATTGAATCAAATTGTCAGACAGCGGATGCAGTCTGACAGCCATCAGACAGGGTATGCACTATGTTTGTAAATTTTGGACATTTTTATCAGACAGCTTATGAAGTCTGAGAACAAAAAGCGGTAGTTTTGCATATGACTTTTAAATTTGACTTTTTTTAACAGACTTCTCCAAGAATTTTGATAGTTTCAGACTTCTACTACCGTATGACAAAAAGTAGCGGGTATTTTTGGGGTTGACCAAAAATATTTTGGGTTGACTTTTTGTAACTGACTTCTATTGCAGTCTGAAAAGATATTCAGACAGCGAGGGAAGTCTGATACAAAAACTTTGCACTTTTGGGGTATTTCCAGCGTTTACCAAAATACGGTTTTTCAGATTTCTATCGCCGTCTGACAAAAGTTTTGCATTTCACACGTCTAGTGTTGTCTGATATTTTTTCCTTGTTTTCAGACAGCTTTAGAATTCTGACATTTTTTCCTTATTTTGGTCAACATCTGAAAATTTTGGTCAATTACTCTTTCTACCACTTTTATTTTCAGACATCAAATTCCGTTTGACAAAAAGTCAAGATTCGGTCAAATTCACCCGATGTTTTTGTTAGACTACATAAGAAGTGTGACTAAAAAAATCAAATTTCAATCAATTCCAAAACCACCCTCTTCTTATTTAGACTTCTTGGTGAAGTCTGGTAAATTTTTTTTCAAAGGAATTTCTCAGACTTCAATGGAGGTCTGTCAATTTAAAGTCAATTGAAAAACTACCCTCCTGTTGACCATCATACTCCATCAGACTTCATGGAAACTCTGAAATCGCGAAACAAATCTGAAAATCGGCGGATCTTGTGAAAAATCACATAAATCTGGTTTTGAGCTCGTTTTTACCTTCACCAAGCGCCCAAAACTTCTAGTTACACCAATACCTAACAAACCCAACCATTTTTATGTAAGAATAACCAAAATCGCAATAGATCCAAAATTTTAAAAATTGTAAACGTGAATTAGAGAGTTTTTAATGAAATTAGAGAGGAAATAGGAGAATACAAGGTTGTGAATTCTAATATAGAGTTTTAATGGCTCGAAATTGGTTGTGTGAGGCATTATGAGCTCAAATTTGGTTGTTAATGGTGGTTGGATTAATTAGAGAAGATGACAGTTTCGTAATTAAGTTAGATCTTAAAGGCTTTTTTGTCTTTTGGTGAAAACATCAGACTTCACAAGAAGTCTGATGATGGCATTATCGTGAATACCCAGCTTATTAAGGGGATATATTAACGAAGGAGAAGAAGGAGAAGGGAGAGGGTAGTTTTAGGGTTGACTTCAATTTTGGGGGTAGTTTTGCAATCAGGCCAAAAACTCTTCACTTTCTTTTTCTACCTTTTCACGTTCATTCTCTGATATTGAGATATCCACAAAATGAATCCATTTATAACAGGTGATTATGAAAACTCACAATTTCACTAAATTGTTGATATTAGTTTGAGAGATACTCTCTGGAATGTTAGAGCGAAGGTTTGAGGGCGTGGTATTTTACTCACTATGATGCTCCCTTGGAATTAATTTTATCCGATGAAGAGTTATTCTCTTCTAATTAATTAACACATCTGTTTTTCTTTATTTCATATTTTTGTATAGATAGTAACACCCACAAATCCGAGGGAGTTTTTATTTGGTATTTTTTTGTAACATTTGGTTATTCAAAACTCATATTAATTTTTTTTATAATCAACATGGAAGTCGGATTCAGATCGTCGCGTATGGACACAATGCCCGAAAGTTCATTTCTCTTTTAGAGAAAGAAGGTTTCTGGTTTAATTTTTCTGATTATAGGGTTTCGTTAATGTCAAAGTATTACAGAGTATATCCAACTTTTAAGGACATTTTTATCAATGCCGAAACAAAAAATCACTCAAAACTTCGATCCTCCAACTATGGATGATCTCTTGAGCATCAAACCAATCTAAGGAATTAATTTTGGGACGGTTTCAGATAAATATTCAATTGGTAAGTGTTGTTTACAGCTCGTTATCATTAGAATATGAGGAAAAATCTATCATCGGATATTGTAAAAATTGTGGTTTTTTGCTTTTTGGTTAACTTAGATTTAAATGAATTTTTCCTATAGATTTTGTTGGGGCTACAACATGGGTTGGAAAGCTTATGACTCTTTAGAGGTCTGTTCATATTCGCATATCCTTGCTAAAGTCCAATTCACGCTAAAATATTCCGAGTAAATTATTCATATGGTTTAAGTCTCAGAGTTTTATAATAAAATTATAAACTTTACTAAATAACGTTGTTGGAATTGAAGGAATAACGCTATAGAATGTGTTACATATGGCTCAATTGCTGAGGAGTTGTCTAGGCGTTTTCAAGAAGTTCCTGACAAGTATTTATTTGTTTTGCTCCAATTTTTCTAGATCGAAAGATTTTGCGGTATGTTGACATGTTTTCAATAAAATATGAGCAATATATTAATATAGAACAAAATTATGAGAATATATATTTTATTTGTTTAGGTAATACATGGCTTAGAGCTAAAGAAGGATTTTCTTCTATTGACTATCATCGTTTAACTTTGGTGAGTTGAACAATTTGATGGATCGGTATGAATTTGTTGAAATTTTCATATTGAAAATTTTATGATCATTTAAATTATTAACAACATCTAACATATTTCCATGTTTGACTTTGTGTAGTTACCCTCATCCTCTTCCGACATGGTATACAAACGAGCACCAATTTGATCTTGATATTTTCTAACTCTCCTTCACTCTTATTTTAAAACTCTTAAGAACTTATGAAGTTTTAAGTTTTAATTTCTTAAAACCATTGTAATAATTGCTAACCGTTTGATTTTTATTTTAAGGGTTAACTTCAATTTAAAATTTAGTTTATGTTTAATATTGCAACTTTTACATGTTTATTAGAAGTTGGAAAAGCGATTATACACATTAAATATTTCAAGTATAGATTAAATTTGATAATCAATTAAGATTGTTAGCAAATATAACCAAAATATCTTATATTATTATTACTAAATCAAAAACATACTATATGATACGACTCACTCATTCTCGACTACCTTGTGACATGAAAAACGAGTCGAATATTAGTCGTACAAATAATGACTAATTTTTTACTATATACGATCCTTCACAGCAGACATAGCGTAGTCGCCAAATTACCGACTATGTTGCTACTAATATTTCTGGTCTCGACAATAGTCGTTAATCGGTCTTAAATAGCTAAATTGGCGACAATCATTTTTGGTCGTATATTATCGACTAATAGACGACCGTATATCTGTAGTCGCAAAGTAGTCGCAATTGTGTCTCTAAATAGTCGCAAAATATTACGACTACAAGTATAGTCGCAAGTTGCAGTCGCAAAAACGATGTTTTCTTGTAGTGTGTCTACAGAAGCGGACCTAATGTTATCTATTCACTAGTGTATGTTGATGACATTATTGTTACCAGGAATACCAACTCTGCTTTAACTATGTTTATTGCTTCACTCTCACATCGTTTCTCAGTGAAAGAGCCATAAGACCTAAGCTATTTTCTGGGTATCGAAGTCACCCGTACGGCTTGAGGGTTACTTTTTCAGCATCAAAAATACATTCATGACTTACTGTAAAAGAAAAAGATGATCGGCGCAAAGACGATATCCACACCAATGCCACTTCTTCTGAAACTTACTATAAACATAGGCACACACCTTGATGATGCGCGCGAGTTCAGAATGGATTTGAAGATCTTAAAGTACATGTCGTTCACAATACCAGACATTGCAAACAACATAAAATGATTACCTCAGTATATGCACATTGGAGGAAATTCTAGCAGTTCCTAATCAGATTAGCAATCCTAGGTATAAATTCCAAGCCTAGGATCTAGGGTTCAGGTATATTGAATCATTAGATCTCGAAATTACCTGGTGATTAGCAGCGGAAGATGAACAAATAATCGAGATCTTAAAGCGCCTCAAGTGCTGCGCCTCTACTGGTATCCACACGTACACAAACTGGAATCCGCCGGGATGCTAGTTCCGGGAGATCGGATCTCTTTGGGATACCTCTGTTTCTAAGAGGTGGCTGCGATTCGGCTAAAACTTGTACTCCAGGTCGTGCTATATCATATATATATAGACCTGGGAAAACCTAATTAATCACCGGACCGAACCGAGATTAATTAAGTCATTAAATCGAAACCAATGTTTCGATCTGCGCCTTGCATCGATCGACACAACACTTGTGTCGATCGACACACTCTCAAAACTCGTATATTAATGTGTATCAAATACACATTAACTTGATCATTACTTTAATGATTATTCCCACATGAAGTATATCCAGTCTGCTTAGGTGTGTGACCCTGTAGGATCATATATTACCAGCAATGAGTTCTAAACTCATTGATCATAAGTGGTTTCTAGCAAAACTTTATGATTGCCCGGCATTATATAAATGTCTAATCTCGACAACACAACTATCTCTAGAGTGATTACAAGTATGATTTCAGGACATTCCCAACAATCTCCCACTTGTACTGGAATCATCTATTCCCATAATCCCTTCGTCTCTATATCTCGATCTGACATAAGGCAAGATCCGTGTCATCCTTATTAAGCCAAAATCATGTTCATCGAACTCCGATTTATATTGACAAGACAAACGACTGACAATCACCTCGTTTGAGTGTGGCCACACATTTCTCAGTATCAAATCTTCGATGGGCCCTGAGACATTTATCTCCTATTTTACAGGAGGGACAAATCCCATCTTGTTCCATCCCTGTTCCTTCACACACTTCATGATACGCCCAATCAATGCCTTTATAATCACCAGTTACGGCTGACGTTTGACAAAGTTAAAGTGGACCAATTCGCATGTAAGAAAACATGATGAACTCAGGTCTAGGGACAATACTCGATAGTCGTAATGAAAACTCTCATGAAACTTATTTAACTATCCTGCAGAGTTCTCATTAGTGGGTCATGTCCGATTCTGTGTTCTTTAACACATATCTATGTGATTGACTTTAATACTCTTATTAATGACTCCGTGAAACTTAGTCATCAGTCACCTCACATACTAGTCTCACGCGGTTGTTAGTGTCCTACTTTAACAACCTTGACCAGGGACCAACATGATTTATGTCATTTGTCATTTATAGGGTTTCATGATCAAGTCACATACTTGATGACCTATAAAAAATGTCATAAATTACTATGGGAGTATTATTTAATAACCATAATTAAATAATACCGAAATCAGATTTCATTAACATAATCAAATTATGTGAACATCATATCATTACTAAAATCAACAACAACAACTCCCACTAAAATTAAGATCACATCTTAAAACATCTAATGCCTTTAGCAGTATTCTGACCCTCATTCGCTCTCGCTCAGCGTGTGTCGAAAGACATTGCGTCTTGCTAAGAGTAATGCCTAGAGTCATTGGCATGAAGCCCTTCTTGGAATTATGCATACTGGTCCTGTGCAAGACTTTATCAATATAAGTATCTTGACACAATCCAATTAGCTTGTCCAATCTTCCTCTGTAGATTTTATTCCAAGAATTTATACGGTTTCTCCCATATTTTTTATCGAAAAGAAACTTTCGAGTCAAGTCTTAACAGACTGAAACAGTGGAATTTCACTTTCGAGAATCAGTATGTTATCAACATACAATACTAGAAATGCAACTGCACTCCCACTAGTTATCTTGTAAACACACAGTTCCTCTTCGTTCCTGATGAAGTCAAACCTTTTGACTGCTTCATCAAAACAAAGATTTCAACCCTGTGATGCTTGCTTCAATCCATAAATGGATCGATGAAGCTCGCATACCTTCCTAGCAGCATTAGGATCAATGAAAACTCCAGGTTATGTCATGTACACATCCTTTCCAGAATTCCAATGAGGAAAACTGTTTTCACATCCATCTGCCAGATCTCATAATTATAATGAGCGGCGGTTGCTAGGAGAATCTGAATGGACTCAAGCATAGTGACTGGGGAATATGTTTCATCATAGTCAATACCATGAATTTACTTGAAACCTTTTGCCACCAACCTAGCGCTGTATATCTGAATATTACCTTCCACGTCAACTTTTCTTCTTTGACGATCCATTTACTCTCAATGGTTTTTACACCATCTGGTAAATCAATCCAAGTCATACTTGGTTCCGTGACATGGATCCCATTTCGGATTCAGTGGCTTTTAGCCATTTTCAGAGTCAGGGCCCATTATTGCTTCTTCAAAATTTGCAGGCTCGTCACTTTCAATGATCAACAGATCATGGCAATTGGTTACGAAAAATCCACATTTCTCGGGTTCGTGACGGATCCTTTCAGATCTGCGAGCTTCACTTTTGAGTAAAAGTTGTGCACATATCTCATATATAGACTTTTACCACGACCTAATTAACAAAAATTCAAACCGTAGCTAATTAAGTCAAAAACCAAAATCAATATTTTGTTTCACGATCTGTGTCGATCGATACACCTTTGTGTCGATCGACACTTCCTCAGAAACTCGCCATTTGAACGTATATCGAATATACATTCACCAGATCCTTTGCAAACTTTAGGCACCACAGGTGCGGGTTCTACAACTCTTTGTAGATCCAACTGCTGCTCTTCCTCATCAGGTTGAGCAGTTTCCTGTGTTCTCGAATTTCTTCGAGTTGTACTTTACTCCCACTATTCTTCCTGGAAAGAAAGTATTTCTCAAAGAAAAAACACAGTTCCGAGCAACAAACGCTTTGTTCTCGGATCGGTTGCAAAAGTAATATGCCTTGATCTCCTTAGGATAACCAATGAAGTAGCATTTATCGGATTTGGTTGTGAGCTTTATCAGAAAGATTAAACGTTTAATACAAGCCTCAAAACCACAAATCTTCATGAAAGACAAATTAGGAAAATTTCCAGTCCGCATCTCATGTGGTGTCTTTGTAACTGATAATAATGGAACTCTACTTAGTGTAAACTTAGACGTTTTCTAGAGCGCATTCCTAGGAGGATAATGGAAGATTTGAGTGACTCATCATTGATCGAACCATATCTTATAAAGTTTGATTCCTCCTTTTTATAAACTCCATTCCCTTGGAGCGTTTTAGGAGGAGTAAGTTGTGAAACAATTCCACAATTTCTACGATGATCACTGAATTCTTGATTTTAAGTATTCACATCTATGATCCTATCGTAGAGCCTTAATACTTTTGCCAGGTTGTTTCTGTACTTCATTCTGGAACTCTTTGAACTTTTCAAAAGATTCCGATTTATGTCTTATTAAATAGACATAACCGTACCTACTGAAAATATCAGTAAAGGTAATGAAGTACTGATAGTTTCCTCCAGCACTTGGGCTCATCGGGCCATACACATCTGTATGTATAAAGCCCAATAAGTCTCTGGCCCTTTCATTTTTGTTCGTTCGCGACTTGTGTCGATCGACGCACCTTTTGTGTCGATCGACGCTACCTTTTGATGAAAGGGGCCTCAGTCATTTTGCTTAATAAACAAGATTCACATTTCTCATATGATTCATAATCAAATGATCCCAAAAGCCCATCACTATGGAGCTTCTGAATCTGCTTCTCATTTATGTGGCCCAAACGACAATGCCAGAGAAAGAGTTTGATTTGTATCATTTGACTTGAATCTCTTGGTACTATTGTTATAGATAGGCACGTTTTGTTTTAGAACATAAAATCCATTCTCTAATGGACCGCTACCATAACACATATCATTGTAATCAAATGAATAACACTTATTCTTAATTTGAAAACTGATATCCTTCCATACCCAAACAAGGAATAGAAATAATATTTCTGCTTATAGCAGGTACATAGTAGCAGTTTTTAAGTTCAAAACCAAGCCAGAAGGCAAAACAAATGAAATGTTCCTATGGTTAATGCAGCAACTCTTGCTCCATCTCCCACGCACAGGTCAATTTGTCTTTTCTCCAAAATCCTACTTTTGCTTAGGCCCTGCACATTTTCACAAAATGTGAGTACCACAGCTGGTATCTAATACCCAATAAGTAGAACCATAAGAAGTAACATTTACTTTTATAACATAATACCTGAAGAAGAAGTCTCGTACGTCTTCTTCAACTTCTCATAATCTTCAATGAATTTCTTGCAATTTCTTTTCAAATGCCCATAACCATTACAATAACGGCACTTAACATCTTCAGAAAGACCAGGTTTAACCTTAGGAGCATGGTTAGACTCGCTTTGATTCACAATCGAGCTAGTCTTGCCATTACCTTTGTTCTTACCAAGTTTCTTAAACCTGTTACCCTTTTGTACCATAAGGACATTTGGGGTGTCCTTTTTGATGTTAGGTTCTGCAGTCTTGAGCATCCCATGCAACTCAGTCAAAGTCTTTGTCAAGTTGTTCATGTTATAGTTCATAACAAACTGATCATAGCTTGACGGCAGTGACTGCAAAATGATGTCAGTAGCCAACTCTTGGTTAATGGGACAATCCAGTTTCCCCAGGTTATCAATATAACCCATCATCTTAATGACATGCGGACTAACTGGTCCGTCCTTTGGTAGCTTGCACTCAATTAGAGACTTAACCATCTGGTATCTCTGAGTTCGTGCCTGCTCCTGAAACATACTTTCCAGGTTAGTGATCATCTCTATTGGCGCCTCCACGTTCTCGAATTGCTTCTGCAAATCCGAGTTCATGGTAGCCAACATGAGACAACACACATCGACCACATCATTGGAATGCTTATCCCAAGCATCCTTTTCTGACTGCCAGGCATTGACTCGGTACTTCTTAGGGAGAACTTTCTCAAGGACATACTCCTTCTTCTCCTGTTTGAGAACAATTCTCAAATTCCGGTACCACACCAGAAAGTTAGATCAATTTAGCTTGTCCTTCTCAAGGACGGATCTCAGGGAGAAATTGTTGTGATGGTTCGTGCCAGCCATAGCTGGAGATTAGCAAGGAAAGAGTTTTAGTTATGATGTTCAAGAAATGAGAAGTCTTAACTATTAAGAAAACTCGCATTATATTCAAAAAATGTTTCCCCAAATGAATATAATGATCCAAGACCCATACTTCACTAAACTTGAGTGAGCCACTGGCTATCGCCCAAATTTCAGCTATCTAGGTAAGCAACAACTTTTCTAGTTATATCCAATATAACTCTTGGTTGTTGATTGACATCTCATGTCCAATCCACCTGATGTCTCTGAGCCCAAAACGATTGTGATGGCCCAGTCAAGTAAACCAATCTCTTAAGTCATGTAATTGTTGATACCTTGCACTGCAAGCCTATCAACACGATTACCTCTTGCCTTACTTATGTAATTGTGGACACCTTGCACTGCAAATCTATCGCACAATGAAACGAGTCTTGACAGTTGACAAGATCGGGAAGACATCAAGGATTACTTGATATTTAGTTTGAGGAACGGAACTGTTGTAAAACGTTTAATCTTATTATGTTTTAATTATTCTAATAAAAGGATTTATCTTGGTTTGGTTCTGTGATTTCAGGTTCAATAACCGAAACCAGCGGACCCTGTGTCGACCGATACTACTTTAGTGTCGATCGATACAGATTTACCAAAACCAATTTGCGATATCCGATCAATCCAATTGATCCGGTTTTGATAACCGGTCAGTGTCGATCGACACTACATTGGTGTCGGTCGATACCAACCTTATCAAAATAATCACAATAAACCGTTTTAGCGGTTTTAATCAATTTTAACCAAGCTTGATAACCGGTCCAATCCAATTGAACCGACTATCCTAAACGCAAGGTCTGTGTCGACCGACACAACTCTTGTCTCGATCTTCACAAGTAGGTTAAACCTGAATTATATTCGGGTTATCATTATGTGTTGATCGACACCGGATTGGTATCGATCGACACAGTGCGATAAACTAAATCGTTTTCAAACAAAAAACCTAAACTAGATTACTTTGATCAAAACGAATTTTAGCATGGTTGTATCAACTATACAGAGATCCAGATTCAACTAATCTAATCAACATGCTACTGATTCAATAGAACCCTAAGGCTCTGATACCACTGAAGGAATTTCTAGCAGTTCCTAATCAGATTAGCAACCCTAGGTATAAATTCCAAGCCTAGGATCTAGGGTTCAGGTATATTGAATCATTAGATCTCGAAATTACCTGGTGATTAGCAGCGGAAGATGAACAAATAATCGAGATCTTAAAGCGCCTCAAGTGCTGCGCCTCTACTGGTATCCACACACACACAAACTGGAATCCGCCGGGATGCTAGTGCCGGGAGATCGGATCTCTTTGGGATACCTCTGTTTCTAAGAGGTGGTTGCGATTCGGCTAAAACTTGTACTCCAGGTCGTGCTATATCAAATATATATAGACCTGGGAAAACCTAATTAATCACCGGACCGAACCGAAATTAATTAAGTCATTAAATCGAAACCAATGTTTCGATATGCGCCTTGCATCGATCGACACAACACTTGTGTCGATCGGCACACTCTCAAAACTCGTATATTAATGTGTATTTATGTGTATCAAATACACATTAACTTGATCATTACTTTAATGATTATTCCCACATGAAGTATATCCAGTCTGCTTAGGTGTGTGTTGTAGGGTCATATATTACCAGCAATGAGTTCTAAACTCATTGATCATAAGTGGTTTCTAGCAAAACTTTATGATTGCCCGGCATTATATCAATGTCTAATCTCGATAACACAACTATCTCTAGAGTGATTACAAGTGTGATTTCAGGACATTCCCAACACACATGCCAACTGATGTGCATTGGCAGGCCACAAAGCGCATACTACACTACTTAGCTGGTACATCGTCTCATGGAATCCTTCTTCGCAGAGACACACCATTGACTTTGCATACCTTCTCTGATGCAGGCTGGGTTGGTGACATCGACGATTATTTCCACAAACGGTTATGCCATCTATATTGGCTCATCTCTGATTGCATGATCATCGAAAAAGCAAACAGGCATACATCACTCGTTACCGGAAGCTGAATATTGTGCAATCGCTAATACCATTTCCGATATGCTCACTACTCCTCGAGATCAGGAAACACCTAACACATTCCCCCATTGTATATTGTGACAATGTGAGAGAAACTTATCTTTGCGCTAATCTAGTATTCCACTCTCGCATCAAGAACATAGCTCTTGACTATCATTTCGTTCAAAATCAAATAAGGGACGGTTCTCTTCGTGTCTCCAGACGAGATCAACTAGCTTCTACGTCCACGCTTTCAAGAGCTCAATGACAAGATTGGTTTGGATATAGCCACTCCATATTGAGAGGGTGTATAGAGGATATGTGTATTAAGTAAAGCATTGTAAATACATAATACCTAGGATCCCATGTAATCACTATATATATATTGTAAATCTCTATTGATAATGTTCATTCAGCCTTTAATCCTATAAAATATCTCACATACAAAATGGGACTTGTTGGAGTCAAGATTAGCACCTTTCCTTAAAAGGCCCAGTCATGATTATAGGTCGGCCCAGAATGGAAAGGAGGTAGAGAGCCCAGGCCGGTAAAACTAGGTTAAACCCGGCCCGGTTCAAATCGGCTTGCATCTAGTGTTTAGAGATAAATGTCGCCAGAAAGGCGGTCTAAAGCATAGCGGCGCCAAGATATGGAAATATTCCGTATATCGAAACCGAGATATTAGGAATATTTATGTTTATCTCCATTTTCCTTTTTAAAACCGATTTTGTAACCCTATAAAAGGAGGACATCATTCATCAATAAAGATATGCTTTTCATAATATTTTTGCCTGAGAGATCTTGGAATCAATTTAACATAATCTCTCCGGCGACTTAAAACACCCTCTCTTTACCGCTTTATTCCATCCCGGAATACGAAGCTAAAAACCCTAACCTTCACATCTCGACTTGTTCATCAATCTTCTTTTAGAATCCCTCAATAAAAACCCTAAAACTCTTTCTATCTTTGGATAGGCCGAGTTGAGATCTTACAATTGGCGCCGACTGTGTGGACTTCTAAGAGAAATTTCTGAACGAGATGTCTGAAAATAACGATGACCTTAATCTAGAGGATAACCCCAGGGTTGAAATCGATGAAAGTGATTGCGAATTAAGCGATCATGACGATGAAAACGCGGCGCCCAACGGCAAAACGCCACAAGGTGCCAAGCCAGGAGGAGGTCGAGACGACGGTACATGTATCCCGTCACTCGACAAAACGGCTAGACAAGTCGACCAAGACGAGGTACTAGCCACTCTAATGGCCAAGATCGATTCACAGAATGACCTGATAAGGGGATTCTCGGAAAAAAATCGACCTGTTGCAGTCTGAGCAAGATCGAATTCGTTCAGACCAACAGTCGAGGAAGTCCAAAAGAGATATCCCTTTGAAGGTAAAAAACAAGGTCGTCAAGCGACTATTTAGTGACACACCCGAAGGAAACCGAGACCATGAACTCGAGAAAGACTCACGCCGAGAACGCTATGAGGACGACAAGCATGAGCGAGGCTCGCATCGAAGGAGGGACTCGGACGAACTCAACCGGGGATCGCGTCAGAAGCGAGACAACTCGTATGATGAGCGTTACTCACCCAACAGGGACCGAGAATACGAATACAAGCGAAGTGACTATGAATCTCAGCATGACCGAGGTTCTGATCACAGGCGGAGCTCACACCGTGAAAATGACTCACGTCGGGATAACCGTCGCTACAAGCGAGGTACATCCCCTGAGGAAATTCATGAAAGAGAAAAAAAGAGCGAGCCGCAATCAGGTCGAAAAACAATTGACCGAGCTCAGAGATACCCTAAAAGAACTTAAGGGAGAGGTTCACAGCGTTAAGGGATCGGCACCTGAGATTGACCGGATCATCGAGGAGACTCAGAGAACTCCTTTCACCTCGCGCATCACGAATACGTACATTCGCCAAAAGGAGAAACTCAGGCTGCCAATGTACAACGGAACGAAGGATCCCGCCTCTCACCTGACGACTTTCAAAATCATGGCAGCAAAAGCACGATTTTCATCAAGCAAAGAACGCGACATCGGCTTCTGCCAACTGTTCGACGAGACCTTGGAAGGAGAGGCGTTGACATGGTTTTCGCGGCTCCCGCCCAAGACGATCGATTGCTTCGCCGACCTCACTCGAGCGTTCGTAAGACACCACTTTGCCTACGTGAACAAAGATACATCGCTAAACGCGCTAATGTCGATGTCCCAAGAGAAGAAGGAGACCTTGAGGGCCTTCATAGATCGGTTCAAAACGACTATGACACGAGCGGAAGCCCCGGATAAGTTCACAATCGCGGCCTTGACGAACGCCGTATGGCACGAATCACATTTCTACCAAGACCTGGTTGTCAACCTCCCACTGACCATTGAGGACGCTCTCCACCGAGCAAACAAGTTCGTGGAATTGGAAGAGAAAAGGGTAGCGCTGGCAAAAAAGTTTGGCTCTTTTAAGCAGACTGGCAAGAAAGAGGACCGAGAACCTAGACAACACTACGACAAAGGGGCTAAGACAACAATGGTAGTCGGTAACAACGGAAAACCGCAATCCTCGAAACCCTGGAATATGTGGAGCAGAGAAGAAAAAGAAACGGCACCGCAGACTGCTTCCGAGCTGGAAGAAAAGTATTGCGAGTTCCATAAAGCCACTTCTCATAACACCTCGGAATGCAAGACTCTCAAAGACGCGCTGTACACCCGACTCATAAACGGCGAGATCAAGCTATCCATAGACGAGTTAAAAGAGGAAGCAGATCGAAACCGAGAGGAGTGGATTAAGAATCAAGCGCCCAAGCAAGAGAAGCAGCAACGGCACATCAAAAGCATAGCCCTGAAACGCGACCAGGATGAGGAGGACGAAGACGAAGAGGAAACTCCCAAAACCGTACGAAGGATCAGTATGATTATGGGCGGCTTAATCTCGGTGAATGATTCAGTCCGATCAATCAAAGGGTATGAACGCATGGCGTTGGCCGCGCAAAATGCACCTAAGCCGATTCTGTCTGACGATCCTCCCATCATCTTTACCGACCAAGACCTTTGGGGAACCCACTACCCTCACAATGATCCACTGGTGGTCGAGCTCCTTATCGGAAGCTGCCAGGTATCTCGTATCTTGGTAGATACATGTAGTTCAATAGACTTGATCTTCCTAGATACACTTAAGAAAATGGGGATCAAGGAAGAAGACATCAAACAAAAAGCCAAGTCGTTGACCGGGTTCACGAGCGAAACACCATACACCATCGGGACGATCAAACTACCGGTTTACGCAGAAGGAGTCAACAAAATGGTAAAATTTCATATCATTGATAAGCCGACCATTTATAATGTCATCCTCGGAACCCCATGGTTATATAGCATGAAGGCGGTGCCTTCAACATATCATCAATGTCTCAAGTTCCCTTTACCCAAAGGAATACAGACAGTCAAGGGCTGCCAGAGAACAAGCCGGTCGTGTTTCGCAAGGGAGCATAAGATAAGGGTACCATCGTGTATGATCGATAGAGAACAAGGAAGAAAAGGTCCCGAAAAGGAACTTATCCAGCAGATCGTCATCGACGACTCAGACGCAAGCAAATGCGTAGGAATCGGCGCAGAACTACCCGACGAAATCAAAAGGGAATTAATCACCTTCTTACAGCAAAATGTTGCGACCTTCGCATGGTCGGTCAAAGACATGAAGGGGATCTACCCGATGATCACGACCCATGAACTCAATGTAGACCCTACTTATAAGCCAATTAAACAGAAGAGGCGTAAGCTCGGTCCTGAAAGGGCCAAGGCGGTTAACGACGAGGTAGAAAAATTGCTCGACGCCGGTTCAATTCAAGAGGTAAAGTATCCCGACTGGCTTGCTAACCCGGTCGTCGTCAAAAAGAAAAACGGGAAGTGGAGAGTATGTGTCGACTTCACAGACCTCAACAAAGCATGTCCGAAGGATAGTTTCCCATTACCGCATATTGACCGACTTGTTGAAGCAACCGCCGGAAATGAATTACTATCATTCATGGATGCGTTCTCGGGATATAATCAAATCCTCATGAACCCGGACGATCGAGAGAAGACGGCATTCATCGGCACCTACTGCTATAAGGTCATGCCATTCGGCCTCAAAAACGCCGGCGCCACCTACCAGCGACTGGTCAATCGAATGTTTGCAGGACAACTCGGTACAACAATGGAAGTCTATATTGACGACATGCTGGTTAAATCCTTAGTCGCATCCCAGCATGTCGGTCATTTGAAGGAGTGTTTTAACATCCTCAACCGATATGGAATGAAGCTCAACCCGGCCAAGTGTACGTTCGGAGTAACATCAGGAGAGTTCCTGGGATACGTGGTAACCCGAAGAGGAATAGAAGCTAATCCAAAACAAATCTCGGCTATAATCGACCTACCATCCCCAAAAAATACGCGATAGGTACAACGTCTGACCGGCCGCATAGCCGCCCTGAACAGATTCATATCACGTTCTCCAGATACATGCCTGCCCTTTTACGAGCTCCTCCGAGGAAATAAAAGATTCATATGGGATGATAAGTGTCAAGAGGCGTTCATTCAGCTCAAGGACTACTTGTCGAACCCGCCAATATTGTCGAAACCCGAGAACGGTGAAATACTGTTATTATACATTGCGGTCTCAACAACAGCAGTCAGCGGTGTACTAGTTCGAGAAGACCGAGGGGAACAAAAGCCAATCTTCTATGTAAGCAAAACAATGACTGGAGCCGAGACCAGATATCCTGCAATGGAAAAACTGGCTCTTGCGTCGTTATCTCAGCAAGGAAGTTACGACCTTACTTCCAATCACATTCAATCGCCGTGCTAAGTAGCCAACCTCTTCGGACAATCCTACACAGTCCAGGGCAATCCGGTCGCTTGGCCAAATGGGCGATGGAACTAAGCGAGTACGACATCGAGTACAGAAACAGGACGACCGCCAAATCACAGGTGATAGCCGGTTTTCTTGTAGAGTTATCACCGTAACTAGATGTCGGTACCGAGTTAGAAGACAAAAATTGGAAACTGTTTGTCGATGGCGCTTCATCCAAAAAAGTAGCCGGGGTAGGAGTACGTCTCATATCACCAACAAGAGAAATATTGGAAAAATCGTTCAAGTTGGGTTTCACAGCCTCTAACAATACAGCCGAGTACGAAGCCCTATTAGCCGATCTCAGGCTAGCTAGAGAGATTGGGGTGCGACATCTTTTGGCCCACTGCGACTCTATGCTAGTGGCAAACCAGATCAATGGAGACTACGAAGCTAAAAACGAGCGAATGGAAGCCTACCGAAAGGCGGCACTAGAGCTCACCAGCACCTTTGAATTCTTTGATATCGTCCAGATTCCGAGGAAAAAGAATGCCCCAGCAGACGCACTCGCATCTCTGGCATCGAATCCCGATCTCTGCCGGCGAATCCCAGTGGAGACAATTCACGAACCCAGCATCCCGCCGCCCGAAAGCAACCACGAAGAATCAGCTCTCGACGACGTCGTTTTCACGATCCGACAAGACGACCAAAGCGGTGTGTATCACAACGCTCAGGCGAAAGGCATCGACCTCATTGCACTTCTAACAGATGTTGGCACAGATTGGCGACAAGATATCATAACATATCTCACCGAGGGAAAATTACCCGAGGACAAATGGTCGGCGCGCCGGCTCAAGGTCAGAAGCGCACGGTACACGATGCACAACGGCATACTCTATAAGTACTCGGCCAACAAAGTCCTCCTAAGATGCATACACGGAGATGAAGTCGACCGAATTCTCGAGGAAACACATTCGGGGGACTGCGGAAATCACTCCGGAGGACGGTCTCTTGCTCTCAGGATTAAGTTAAATGGACACTACTGGCCAACTATGGTAGCCGACTGCGAGACCTACTCCAACAAATGTGAAAAATGTCAGCGTCATGCGCCAATCATACATCGACCTACAGAGATACTGACGACATCAACTGCGGCTTATCCATTCATGAGATGGGCAATGGACATCGTCGGACCACTGCCACTGTCGAACCAAAGACGTTTCCTGCTGATCCTGACCGACTACTTCACAAAGTGGGTTGAGGCCAAAGCTTACGTGGCGATCCATGACGTCCAAGTCCAAAACTTCGTCTGGAAATATATCATATGCCGATATTGATTACCCTATGAGATTGTCACGGACAATGGGTCGCAATTCATCTCCAACATGTTCGAAGGTTTCTGCAAAAAATGGGACATAAGGCTCAGCAAGTCAACACCGAGATATCCTAAGGGAAACGGACAAGCCGAAGCCACAAACAAAGCCATCATAAACGGCATTAGAAAGCGTCTTGAAAGAAAGAGAGGAATCTGGGCTGACGAGTTAGATGGAGTCCTCTGGTCGCACAGGACGATCTCACCGCGCAACAGGGGCCACCCCGTTCTCTTTAGCCTTTGGCGTAGAGGCAATGGTCCCGGCGGAAGCAAATGTCTACACCTTGAGGCGAGCTCTCATGCCACATCATCATGAAATTAACGAGAAGATGTTAATCCAAGCTCTCGATACAATCGAAGAAGAACGAGACCGAGCTTTGCTGCGCATCTAGAACTATCAACAACTCGCGGCTCGGTACTATAACCGAAAGGTCAAAGAGCGACACTTTCAGGTCGGCGACTACGTACTTCACAAGGTCTACCAGAATACCAAGGAATGGAGAGCTGGCAAACTTGGTGCCAAATGGGAAGGACCCTACAAGATCACTAAAGTCGTCAAACCAGGCGTTTATGAACTAGAATCAATGAAAGGGAAAGCCTTACCGCGTTCGTGGAATTCAGCCAGCATAAAGGAATACTTCTGAGACGGCTACCACTTCTAAAAAAAAAAAAAAAAATCCTATGTATGAACTACGAGTGACTTGATTCTTCTTCGGGAGATACGTAGGCAGCCTTCATCGGCACAGTCACAAAAATTAATAAATTTTTTAATTTTATTTCAGGCTAACGCCGAGTTATTATTTTTTGCTCCGACTAACTCTTACCGAGTTAGAACGCCGAGCTATTATCTTTTGCTCCGTCTAACTCTTACCAAGTTAGAACGCCGAGCTATTATCTTTTGCTCCGTCTAACTCTTACCGAGTTAGAACGCCGAGCTTATTATCCTTCGCTCCGTCTACTCTTACCGAGTTAGAACGCCGAGCTATTATCTTTTACTCCGTCTAACCCTTACCGAGTTAGAACGCCGAGCTATTATTTCTTGCTCCGTCTAACTTACCAAGTTAGAACGCCGAGCTATTATCTGTCGCTCCGTCTACTCTTACCGAGTTGGAACGCTGAGCTATAATGAGTCTCTAGACTAAGCCGAGCTTCTCAGCTCGCAAGATCAAACGACACACTGCTTTGATTGAAAGCCGAGCATACCAATAAGACTCGCATTGATTGCATCATGCTCCCTGGCCAGGAGTGTGGTCTTCTTTACACACGGGATGCATACTGCGGTAAATAAAAGCCGAGATCCGTCTCGCACTGCAAAACCGGGCTCGTACCCGTACGTTCTCTGAGGTGAACGATAACAAATAAGCCGAGCACTAAGCCTCGCATATTCGTCCGTCCTTTGAACAACTAAGCCGAGCACGCATAAGCCTCGCAATAATAGTAACCAACTTACGTTCTAATCAATGTTCGAACTTAGCCTTAGCCGGGTTAAGAACAACCAAAACATTCTGATTAAGGTTTACGTAATCAGGTTCAAATCTGGTCGATGTTCATATCTAATTCATGACGAGTTAAAATCTGAGACACTCCGATTAGAAATCGATACTCAATTTAATCTCCATGAAGACATTTATGAAGCCCCGACTAATTAAAAACATTAAGATAAAAAGCCGATAAGTTCAAACAAAAACACCCCATTCAGTAGAGGGGAGTTTACAAAGCATAAGTTTAACAAAAAATAAATAGAGGGAAGCTTAAACAAAACAACCTACTCGGCAGCCTTCTCGATCTCCTCCGCAGCCTTCTCGACCCCATCGCTCGAAGCACCAGTGTTCTGAGCATCCAGAGGTATGTCCATCTGGCCTCTCATCTCCTGAACCGATGAAACAGGAAGGTCTTCAGGAAGAACTAGCCCGAGGTTGGTACCGAACTGATCGATATTTTGAGGAACCGGGGCTGGAGAATCTCGGCGCGTCAAGACAAGTAGCGGTGGCTGAGATGGCGAAAGCTCGAACTTTAAGTCCTCTTTCGTAAGCACATCCATAGCGTCAAATTCACCATCAACCCGAGTTTCGTCCGCCGAGACTCGGTCCAATACTGTTTGAGGAATCGTCACCCCGTTTTCCTTCAGCTGAAGCAGACAGTCTTTCAGGCCAGAGATTGTGCCTAGTTCCACTTGCTTCTTGACCGCCGACTCCTGGTCATTAACGAACTAACGAAATAGGTCAAAGTGAGATTGAACTCGCGCTCTCATCTCAGCCTCCACCCGCGCCCTCTATTTGAGGAAATTGTCTTCACAAAGCTTCTTGTGGTGCAGCGCCTCTGACTCGTACATCTCGCGATCGGCCTTTGCTTTCTCGTCAGCTTTGCGTACTTTATCTTCCGCTTCACGAAACTTCTCTGAAAGTTGACTATTCTCATCCTTCAGTTTCCCGAGTTGAACCTCGCGCTTCTTCAACGACTCAATCAATGAATGAGTGTCCCAGGTGCTCTACAGGATAACTCGGTTCGAGGCCGCAATCAGCTAAAAAGAAGACCGTGAGAATCGAGAAAAAAGGGAAAAGAGAAATTGAATCGAAGGAAAAAAGGGAATACTTACTTCCGCCTCGGCTCGCTTCAGATTAAGGATTGCCTCAGAATGCGGGAGCTTCTCTTGGGCAGGCCAGTCGGCATCGCTTCCCCTTAAGCAGGTGAGTAAGTCGAAGCAAGCTTGGGTGTTCTGGACGAAAGGGACTTCGCTTTCATAATGATAAGCAAAGTTGTGGATGGATGGCCGAGTGGCGATATCCGCGTCCTTCTGAGAACTACAAGGACGAGTCTTCACGATCTCTTTGCGAGAAAGGAATGACCTCTTCTCGCCCGGACCGGTTCTAGCCACGTCGCCTCTTTCCCAAGATAGCCGAGTCCATGCATCCAAGTACTTCATCTTCTTACATGGACCCTCCAACCCGGGCATATCGGGAGCCGGCCTCTTCCTCGGTTGGGTCATCGATGGAACTTTGGTAGAAGGAGCTTTTGGAGGAGGCATTATGGAGGGAGCCACCGACACAGGCTTCGCCGCCGCTTTTCCCTTTTCAGGAGATCTCTCGATTGAAGCAGCTGACGGCTCACCACCACCTTGAGAGGAAGGACGAATAGGGGAAGTCTCCTTGGGCTTCTCGGCTGAGGAAGAAGCCGAGGCAAGCTTCTTCGAGTAATCGATGGTTATATTTTTGGGCTTTCCCATCCTAGGTCTTTGCAAATCTGTCGGGTTGATCTTCTCTTGAATATCCCACTCGACTGAGAATAAGAGAGGTTAGTTAGCAACGACCCAAGAACGACAATTCTAGAAGTCGCTACCTTTAGCGATCTTCGGACGAGACTTGTTGATTCGCGTCCACGTTATATCTCCCCACTTGCGAAGACTAAGACACCGAATCTTCTCAACGATGGCAAAGAAATCGTCTGGATACGGCTTGTAGAATTGATGACGCACTGCAAAGAAGAAAAGCAATTAAGTAAATGACCGAGAAATAAGAAGTGCAAGGACGGAATAATATCTACCGAAGTTAGTATTCCACGATGATCTAGGAGGACTATGGCCGTCAGGAATAACCTGGGGCGTTATCTCGGCGTAAAAGTAATATCTCTGCCAAACACGCACTTTACTCGGTGCGTTCGTTACAACACCTTGATCCGCTCTCATCCTAATAGTGAAACATCCAGAGCTGGTGTTCTTCATGTGACTTATGGAAGTCATCTCTTCGAAGATTCTGACACTAATAGGAATATCGCACTCGGCTCCAAGAACGAGAAGGCACACCATTTGGCGAACAGCAGTCGCCGACATCTGCGAAATGGCAAGCTCGCGCCGAGCACAATAAGATACGAGGAGGTCTGGTAAAGGGAGCCAAAGCCGACTTCCCGACGTGTCTGTGTTGATGAAATAAGACTCATATAAACAGACAAAGCCGGGAGGAGGAGTCCAAGGACGATCGTTCGGCCCAGGAATGATGATGTTGATCCCCGAATCAGCTCCACAGCCTGCAAGCGTCGATCTGACTGATTCTTCGTCTGAGAGAGTCTGAAACACGTTCGCAAATCCTCCTAGAGTGATCGGAAACTCGGCAGAAGGAATCGAATCATCACCAAAACCATCCACCTCAGTGCCCGCTTCATTCTCTGAATCGTTAGCATCAGTATCCCGGAGTTGAGGGATCACGAATTCATTTCGACCCGAACTTGTCGCCGTGTCCGTCAGTTGAGATATCTCGCGACGGTACTCCAAATCCTTGAGAGCGTTATAGCAGGGGTGCCGTCTTAAGTCAGAAGACGTGCTCGCAGAAGACGACCCGGACGAGACGACGCGCCGCTTCGGAGAACTCTCACCAGACGACACAGAAACAACTTCCTTATCTTTACTCGACGAGCAGCGGATCAACGACATATTTACCGATGAACAGACGAAGAACACAACAACTAAAAGGAGATCTGAATCTAAAATCCTAAATACCTACGGTTAAGCTACGGCGGAGGTAATAACGGAAAATAAAACTGGCAGAGAGCAAATAAGTTACCTTCTTTCTTCACTCACTCGCGCAGAAATGAGGAAATGAAGAATAGAAGAGGTGTATTTATACGGGAAATGGGGGCGTCGTGTTCAATAAGCTAGAACGCTTCGATTCCCGCAGCTATCACTATGGTCATGATTGCCTAGGAGACGCCTCGATACTCGCACCTACCCTAGATGACGCATCGATTCCCACAAACCAGTCAGATCGATTCGGTTCATGGGTCAGGGCCCAATCAACAACAGTCCAACTGAGCAACAAGGCCCATCTCGGAAGATCCAGGCCCACCTAAATCACTTCACAAACCAATCAGAATTCCTCGCATCGCCGACTTAGACGAGTCGTCGCACTGGGGGGGGCTTATTGTTGGAGTCAAGATTAGCACCTTTCCTTAAAAGGCCCAGTCATGATTATAGGTCGGCACAGAATGGAAAGGAGGTAAAGAGCCCAGGCCGGTAAAACTAGGTTAAACCCGGCCCAGTTCAAATCGGCTTGCATCTAGGGTTTAGAGATAAATGTCGCCAGAAAGACGGTCTAAAGCATAGCGGCGCCAAGATATGGAAATATTCCGTATATCGAAACCGAGATATTAGGAATATTTATGTTTATCTCCATTTTCCTTTTTAAAACCGATTTTGTAACCCTATAAAAAGAGGACATCATTCATCAATAAAGATACGATTTTCATAATATTTTTACCTGAGAGATCTTGGAATCAATTTAACCTAATCTCTCCGACGACTTAAAACACCCTCTCTTTACCGCTTTATTCCATCCCGGAATACGAAGCTAAAAACCCTAACCTTCACATCTCGACTTGTTCATCAATCTTTTTTTAGAATCCCTAAAAAAAAACCCTAAAACTCTTTCTATCTTTGGATAGGCCGAGTTGAGATCTTACAGGACTCCAAATATATTGTAAGAAAAGTTCATTAAAAAATATATATTGTAAGAAAATAAATACATACATCCTAAAGTAAGAGAAGCAAATGTGATTAACGAAAAAGGATACGATGTGTGTGAGATTAAGTTAATTGGATGAAATGAAATTAACTAACAGATTTAACAAATCAAAGATTTTGGAAATGACATGTCTTCAAAAGGCCATGTGTTCCGTACGGAAGTTAATTGGTCACCACTGATTTTATGCCCGATTTAAAGGGAAAATATTTTCTCCAACTCAATTAATTTCTTTTATGTTTCCTAATTTTTGTTTCTTACGCGCACATTACATTTTTTAGTCCAAAAAAGAAAAAAGAAAAAAAGGGCGCACATTACATTACTTTTCTTACGGGCCACATGAGGTATGTTTAGAACATTTCCATTGAGAGATTTTCGATGAGAATTTGAAAATTAAAATAAACAAAATAATGTAAAAATATGAGAAAATTCTCATTAAAATCATATACCAAATATCACTTGCTTATTATTAATTTTTTTTTTAAAAATTAAAATTTAATTAATAAAAATAATAATTTTATAAATAATATATTTTAGTGTTTAAATACTCAAATAATAAAATGAGTATATAATTAATGGCTATGCACTTACGTTTCTACTAAATCATATATATAATGAGGTACTTTTTTACTCTCTCTTCAGCTTGCCACGTCATCACCTTCCTCCTGACCTACGTGGCACGTTTCCACTTTTAAAAAAGGCAGACATTTCCACTAGGTTGCTCCTATATTTAGTGCTAGATTTGATTGACCCAGCCTGGTAATGCACATGCCTTTACAGCCCAATTGATGGTCTATCACCTAACAAAGTGTCAAGCAGCCCAAATTACTTTTCCAAGCAATCTGATCCAACAACACCCTTAGAAGCTCATACAAAACCTAACCCACACCGATGTTTTTTCATCTTACGAGCCGTCTGCCGATTTGTTATTCCATTGAAATCCAAACGACAACCGAGCGTTACCTCATTAACCTCGCTCATCATGGTGGCCACCACCCTAAAAATGGCATTGCCCATTACTCGCCTTCAATGTGTAACGGTCGCATCACGCAGCATAGCCGAACCGTTTGATTGAACGGATCCCCTATAAATACTCAATGTCAGGTCCAGCCGCTCATATCAGAATTTGCATTGATCAAGCGAGCGTTTATGTGGTCGAACGTTGGGGCCGATTACAGCATATAGCAGAGTCTGGATGTCATTTCTACAACCCTCTTTTTGGTCAGAGGCTTGCCGGCGTCCTCTCCACAAGGATAAAGTTTCTCGATGTCAAATCGAGACCAAAACTAAGGTTTGATATATTTCCCCATCTCGCCATCACCTATCCCTTTGATCCATTTTTCATGAAATTCGAACTGTGTTACCTCTTATTTTTGTGGTCTGAGAAGAAAATTGGCTTACTGGGTTTTGATGCAGGATAATGTGTTTGTGCAGCTGGTTTGCTCGATTCAGTATGTGTAGTGAACGCTACTGCTTATGATACGTTTTATGAGCTCCAAAAAATCCCAAGGAGCAGATCCAAGCTTATGTATTTGATGGTAACTTTTGCTTTTTCCCTTTGTTATAATAAATATGCTCTCTTTGATTATTCAATTTATTTATTGTATGTCTGCTTCCAAATCAAAAGTAGTTAGAGCTTTGGTCCCAATAATGACGTTCGACGCTCTTTTCAAACAAAAGGGAGAAGTCGCCAATTCTGTTCTTGAGGAACTCGACAAGGTGTTGCTCTTTCATTCATTATCTCATCCATTGCCTACTTTGATTTACTCCTCCGTTCTGTTAGACACTTAATGTGTGTTTTCTCCCTCATGGTAAGATCATGTGACACATTACATAGCAGATGACAGGTACTTTTTATTTTTGAGATGCCAAACCTAGCATCCAAATCCACTCTAGCATTTACATGTTATGATCGCAGATATCCATACCCTTACGGATCGCCTTGAGTTTGATCCAAGATCGCTGCATCATATGCTAGGAGATTTAGATGCACTCTTACAGAGGCTGGTGATTTCAACCGAGCGAAGGAGTTTAGAATGTAGTTGCTGCAGTTGAACAGGTAAGAATTCAAACTTAGCACATGTTAGAGATGAACATAGATTACTTACAACGTAGATTAATATTTAGCGGAAATGAATTCTCCTGCTGCATATTCTTTATTGTATTGTTGTTCTGATTGCTAATTTCCATGAAAAAATGCAATAGTTGATATTAATTAGAGATCTTCATGAGCAGGCTGTTCATGATGGTGTTGATATCCTGAGCCTCTCGGTTGGTCCCAACAGCCCCCGAACAACTACCAAGACTACGTTCTTCAATCCATTCGTTGTTACACTTACTGGAGCCGTAAAAGCTGGTGTTTTTGTTGCTCAAGCTGCTGGAAACGGAGGCCCATTTTCGAAAACTTTGGTTTCATAAGACCTTATAAATGAAAAAACGCTCGCTGGGATGGGATTATCCCGTAAAAAAACAATACATTTGGCATGACATATCCCAATGTCTGTTTTGAATAATTGTTCAGTACTCTTTGGCAGCCAGAAAGTACAACCACCATACTGAAAGTCTCAATCTAACATGTGGAAATTCTTTTGAACAGAACTAAAATTTTCTAACTTTGTGATCTTGAGAAGGCGAAGAATTTGCGCTAATATCAGGAACTAGCATAGCGGCACTACACAGTAATTGTCAATTACAATGAAAAATAATTATATGAATACTATATTTGTAATAGCAAAATTAGATTTGTAATATCAAAAATAAATATATTTTAGTGGTATCCTAGATGATAATTATGCATGTCCACATGTAAATAATTGAGGTTTCTAAATCACAAGAGAAAGATTTACGTAAAGAACATAATAAATAAATTCTCCAAATAGTAAATAGATATTAACAAAAAACACCATGGGTCTAGCCACTCTTGCAATTATCTAATTAATATATTGACAAAATAACAAACTCAAAACATAAAAAAAAAATTCCCAAAAAGTTCTAAAGGTTAGATCACCAATATTTAAATACTTCTCAGATATATATTATAAAATAAAGTATAGAAGTTAATAGGAGATGAAAAATATTTTAGGCAAAATAAATCAAAAAGAAAATCTATAAAAAAGAGAGAAATGAAACCTACATGTAAAACGAAAACATAATTTAAAACATTTAATGCCACACAAAAACAATACAGACCTACTAACCAGGCCAATAAAAAACATCTTATAAACACAATCGAAATATATTATTTTTTCTAAAAAAAAAATTCATATATAAAAATATATACTTAAAAGAATATAAAAGACATCTAAAGCATAAATATACAATATAAGAAACATAAAACGTGTAATTCATAAATACAAAATAGAAACAAACAAAAAATAGGAGTTGCTCATCAATGAAATGATGTAAAAAGCAAAAAGAATAGTATTGTATTATTGAAAAAACTTACACAACTAATATGAACTAATGTTAAGAATTTAAAACAAAATACATAATATATATAAATTGAACACACAAAGGTGGTGCAAATTATTAACAACTACGCAACGTCAACTAATAATTTACAACTAATGACGACAATACAAAATACACTATTGAACAAATATACATTTTTCACCTTCGCGCGTGCGCGGGGGATCAACACCTAATGTAAAAAACTACGTACATTGTGGATTATCATTTGATACATGTATGAAAGCGAAACTAAAATACCTTTTTAATTCTAAAAATTAACAATATATGAATTTATACAATATATGATAGCTTTTATCAAATAATTCAAATATATATACCCATTAGACCTTTACAATCCGTAGCTCGCGAGTGATTTGGCTTTCTTACATTGGTGTTTGTCCTAATTGTAAACTTGTTTTACTCATGATTTCAACCCAACTTAAATACATTTGGAAAATATCGATCATTATTAGACATTAATATACTATATATACTCAACATAATCAATACAAACTTTAGGTTGAGTAAACATTAAGCATAAGACAAGTAATTGAATTATATCTAATCCAATTGCTTCTTTTTTGCCGATTTCTTTGTATATATTCATTGGAAGTTGTAACATACCCATATTAAGACTCAAAGGAAAAGCCCAAGAAGAATTGCTTGAGCCCAAATAAATAGAGAAAAAGGGCCAAATGTCTTCACTTAAGCCCAAAGGAAAGGAGGATATGGACCGAAGGCCCAAGTCCCAACCCGAGGGGAAGGAAAACCCTAGCTCCACTCCCTATAAAAGGAAGAGCAGCCCCTCTCATTTGGTACAAATTTCGAGACAACGAAGCTCTGCTCGCAGCCCGAGCCAGCCGACGACCGACAACCAGCCAGAGCCGCCGACGACCGCCGTCCAGCCACCGCCCGCCGCCGATCAGCCGCCGGCCGACCACCGCCGGAAACCTCCGACCGCCACCGCCGCCGGCCGATCTCACCGGAATTCTTGCTGGAGCTCGCTTCTCGGCCGCGATTCTGATCCCGTACTCCGAGTTGTCGCCTTCTCAATTCTTTTGAGTGCAGAGCCCTTCGTTCTTCGCGTTCTTAAGGTAAGAATCTCCAGATCTCAGATCTACTTCTTTTTCTTCTTCCAAATCTCAAATCTGCTTCATATCTATGCTTGTAGATCAGATCTGATCCGTAGAAGTTGTAGATCTGAACCGTATCACTCTTCTCGTCTCTCTCTAACTCAGATCTGCTTCAGATCTATGCTTCTGATGGATAGAAGTTGTAGATCTGAACCGTATCTTCTCTTTTGTCTAGATATGTTGGCCAAAAACCCTAGATCCGTTCTCTTTGTTTAGATCTATCGTCTAAAACTCTAGATCTGTGTGCAGGATCACCACATCTATAGCCGGATTCACCAGATCTACCTTTCTTCTTCAGATCTAGACTAAGGTGAGGACCGAACATGATCTCTTTCTTTATACTACTGCAGTGTTGGGACTCGAATCCTCGTTTAATAGCGTCTTTCCTAGATAGTGTAGTTCTAGCGGATGATTTGCGTTGATGTGATTGAAAAGAACCTAGAATATAGGTTGTCACTTAAACCGAAAACGGAACCTAGACAATAGGTTATCATTTGAACTGAAAACGTTTCTTGTGTGTGAAGGCTATGCTTGATAGAACTGCTTAGGTCCCCCGAAAGGGTGTTGGGTGGCGGCACGTGTACATTGCGTTTCGTACATGTCCCTTGCGTTGTCGTAAGGGGGGTTTCGGCGAGCTCGCCGGTGGTGTTGTGGTTGTGTTGTTGTTGGGCACCGGAACCAATGGCGGGTTCCGGGGCTCGTTGTTGGTTGCGCTTCGGGCAGTAGGAGTCCAGAGTACGGGGCGGTGGGCGCCTCCGGTATGTGCTGGACGTTAGCTTGTTTGTGCCTTCGGGCATTGGTGCAAGGTGTTATTAACCTTGGACTCGTTCTTGATGTTGTGCTAGTTTAAAGTAGAGATAGCGGTATTCCTAGAATCCGCCCTCATTGGGTATTGGTGTTAACCAATTACTCAGGCCTCCTTCGTTGATTGTTTTACAGGTAACCCTGGAGCGTTGCAGGGGTAGACGTGTTGGATCTCCTAGGATCTAGGGTTTGATATATTGAATTTACCAACCTCGTTCTTACCTTGAACTGGCAGCGGAATAAAATCTTCGATAAGCCCTGAGATATTTATCTCCCGTTATTCAGGAGGGACAAATCCCATCTTGTTCCATCCCTATTTCAACGCACACTTCATGATATACTTGAACAGTGCCGTTATAGTCGCCAGTTACGGGTCGACGTTTGACAAGGTCAAAGTGTACCAATTCATATGCAAGAAAGCATGATGAACTCAGGTCTAAGGACTATACTCTATAGTCGTAATGAGAACCTCTTATGACACAGATATAACTATCTTGTAGACTTCTCATTAGCGGGTCATGTCCGATCATATGTTCACCAACATATATCTATGTGACTGACTGCGATAATCATATCATTGGCTCCACGAAACTTAGCCAACAGTCACCTCACAATCTAGTCTCTCGCGGTTGTCATTGTCCCACTTTGACAACCTCGACTAGGGACAACACATAATCTATGTCATCTATGACTTATAGGGTTTCATGATCAAGTCCTCAACTTGATGACCTATAATATGACATAGACTTATTTTGGGACCATTATTTAGATCACAATAAATAATGCTGAAATCAAATTTCATTAAACACTTCTAAAAGAATGTTTACAAGAGCATCTTATCATAACTAAAATAAAACTAAAACTCCCACTAGAATCAAGATTACATCTTAAGATCTCTAATGCCTACAGCAGTCGTATGACTCTCATGCTTAGGCCTTGGGAGTGACTTAGTCAGAGGATCAGCGACATTCTCTTCCGTCGGAACTCGGCTGATCTTCACATCACCTCTATTGACGATATCACGAATCAGGTGATACCTCCTCTCTACGTGTTTGGACTTCTGGTGTGATCTGGGTTCTTCCGTCGTGGAATCAGCTACGGTATTCTGCTTAGAGCTCTTCCAGCTCACTGCGCCGCCATTTAGACAGAAGACATATCCAGATTGTGATCAGAAATCGTCTTTGTCCGTCTGAAAACTCGCATCAGTGAATCCATTCACTACAAGCTCTTCACTTCCTCCATACACCAGGAATTTATCCTTAGTATGTCTCAAATACTTGAGAATATTCTTGACAGCTGTCCAGTGAACTTCACCTGGATCAGATTGGTATCTACTTGTCATGCTTAACGCGTAAGCTACATCTGGACGAGTGCAAAGCATGGCATACATAATAGATCCTGTTGCAGAAGCATAAGGAATCCTATTCATGCACTCCCGCTCAGCATGTGTCACCGGACACTGCTTCTTGCTGAGACTAATGCCATGAGACATCGGTATGAAGCCCTTCTTGGAATCATGCATCCTGAATCTGTGCAACACCTTATCAATATAAGTGTCCTGGCAAAACCCAATCAGCCTATTCATTCTATCTCTGTAGATTCTGATTCCAAGAATGTACGCGGCTTCTCCCATGTCTTTCATGGAAAAACAACTTCCAAGCCAAATCTTAACAGACTGAAGCAACGGAACGTCATTACCGAGGAGGAGTATGTCATCGACATACAGTACAAGAAACGCAATTCTGCTCCCACTAGTCTTCTTGTAAACACATGGTTCCTCTTCGTTCTTGATGAAACCAAATTGTTTTACTGCTTCATCAAAACGAAGATTCCAACTCCGTGATGCTTGCTTCAATCCATAAATGGATTTATGAAGCTTGCATACCTTCCCAGCGTTCTTAGGATCAACAAAACCTTCAGGTTGTGTCATATACACATCCTCTTCCAGAATACCATTCAGGAAAGCGGTTTTGACATCCATCTGCCAAATCTCATAGTCATAATGAGCTGCAATCGCTAGAAGAATCCGAATGGATTTAAGCATAGCGACTGGGGAATAGGTTTCATCATAGTCAATACCATGAATTTGCTTGAAACCTTTAGCCACCAACCTCGCTTTGTAAATTTGCACATTGCCATCCACGTCGATCTTCTTCTTGAAGATCCATTTACACTCAATGGCTTTTGCACCATTAGGTAAATAGACCAAGGACCATACTTGGTTTTCTGACATGGATCCCATTTCGGATTTAGAGGCTCCAAGCCACTTTTCGGAGTCCGGGCCCATCATTGCTTCCGCGAAGGTCGCTGGTTCATCACTATCAATGATCATCAGATCATTGGAATTGGTCACGAGAAATCCATAGTATCTCTCGGGTTCGTGACGGATCCTTCCGGATCTGCGAACTTCAGGCTCTACAGGCGCTGGTTCCACAGAACTTTGTGGATCCAACTGCTGCTCTTCCTCAGCAGGTTGAGCAGTCTCCTGTGCATCTCGAATTTCTTCAAGATGTACTTTACTCCCACTGTTTTTCTTAGAGAGAAACTCCCTCTCAAGAAAAGAATAGTCCCGAGCAACAAATACTTTGTTCTCAGATTGGTTGTAAAAGTAGTATGCCTTGGTTTCCCTAGGATAACCAACGAAGTAGCATTTATCTGATTTGGGTGCTAGCTTGTCAGAGATTAATCGTTTGACATAAGCTCACAACCCCAAATCTTCAGGAAAGACAGACTAGGAATGTTCCCGGTCCACTATTCATGTGGTGTCTTTTCCACTGATTTAGATGGCACCCTATTTAGTGTAAACGCAGACGGTTCTAGAGCGTATCCCCAAAAGGATAATGGAAGATTTGAATGACTCATCATAGACCGAACCATATCCAATAAGGTTCGATTCCTCCTCTCTGACACTCCATTCCATTGGGGTGTTCCAGGAGGAGTGAGTTGTGAAATAATTCCACACTCGCTCAGATAGTCGTTGAACTCTTGACTCAAGTATTCTCCTCCGCGATCCGATCGCATAGCTTTAATACTTTTGCCAAGTTAGTTATGTACTTCATTCTTGAATTCCTTGAATCTATCAAAGGATTCTGACTTATGTCTCATCAAATAGACATAGCCATACCTACTGAAATCATCAGTGAAGGTAATGAAGTACTTGTAATTTCCTCTGGCAATAGTACTCATTGGCCCACATACATCAGTATGAACAAGGCCCAATAAATCACTGGCCCTTTCATTTGGTTTGTTGAAAGGGGCTCTAGCCATTTTGCCCATCAAACAAGATTCGCATTTCTCACATGATTCAAAATCAAATGAGCCCAGAAGCCCATTTCGATGGAGCCTTTGGATGCGTTTCTCATTGATATGGCTCAAACGACAATGCCATAAGAAAGTCGGGTTTTCGTCATTTGACTTAAACCGCTTTGTATTTATGTTAAAGACAGGCATTTCTTGGTTTAAAACATATAACCCATTATCTAATGGGGCGCTACCATAATATGTACCATCACGATTAAAAGAACAAACTTCATTCTTAACAGCAAAATCAAAACCTTCCAAATCCAAAACGGATACTGAAATAATGTTTCTGCTAATCGCAGGTACAAAGTAGCAATTATTCAAAGCTAAAACCATGCCCGAAGGTAAGGACAAATCGTAAGGGCCTACAGCCAGTGCAGCAACCTTAGCTTCATTCCCGACCTGTAGCTCCACTTGTCCTTTCTTCAGCGTTCTACTATTTCTTAGTGCCTGCACATCAATACAAATATGAGCACCGCAGCCGGTATCCAATACCCACGAAGTAGAACTAGAAGATATAGCATTAAGTTCGATAACATAAATACCTGAGTCAGACGCATCATACGTCTTCTTCAGCTTCTTGTAATCTTCCATGAACTTCTTGCAGTCTCTCTTCCAATACCCTAACTGCTTGCAGTAGTTGCATTTATCCTCAGGAGAAGGCCCGGATTTGGTCTTGGGCTTGGGCTTGTCCTGACTCTCAGTCTGGACAACTTGGGCCTTTCCCTTATCCTTCTTAGGTTTCTTAAACCTTTTACCCCCTTGTACCATCAGTACACTGGGAGTTGCCTTCTTGAGATTCGGCTCTGCTGTCTTCAGCATGCCGTGCAACTCAGTCAATGTCTTAGTCATGTTTTGTATGTTGTAGTTCATGATGAACTGATCAAAACACGACGGCAAAGACTGCAGAATCATGTCATTGGCTAGCTCCTGGCTAATGGCACAGTCCAGTTTCCCCAGGTTATCAATGTAACCCATCATTTTAAGGACATGAGAACTTACTGGACTGTCCTTAGCTTGCAATCCATGAGAGATTTAACCGTCTGGTATCTCTCTGTGCGAGCTTGCTCCTGAAACAAAGCTTTCAGGCTGTTAATCATCTAAATGGGTGATATCACGTTCTCATATTGCTTCTGCAGCTCAGAGTTCATAGTCACCAGCATTAGACGATTAACATCTTTGACATCAGCTGAATGCTTATCCTAAGCATTCTTTTCTGTCTGCGGGGCATTGGAACGTGGCCTCTCGGGGAGAACTCTTTCAAGGACATATTCCTTGTTCTCCTGCCTGAGAACTATTCTCCGGTTCCGATACCATTCCAAGAAATTAGATCCATTTAACTTGTCCTTCTCAAGGACGGATCTTAGTGAGAAAGTGTTGATGTGAGTTGAGACAGACATAGCTGTAATTAAAAGAGGTAGAGGGGTAGTTATAATGCTCAAGGAAATGAGAATTCTTATCTAATAAGAAAACTCGCATTGTATTCAAACTATGTTTCCTCAGATGAATACAATGAACCAAGATCCATACTTCACCAAAATCTGAGTGGGCGACTCGCCATTACCCAAACTTTAGTTATCTAGGTAAGCAAATCATTGCTAATTGTACCCAGTACAACTCTTGGTCGTAGATGAGACAAACTATGTCTAATCCACTGTGATGTCTCTGGGCCCAGAACTTCTGATAGCCCAGTCAAGTAAAACCAATCCTTTCTGTCTTGTGATCACTGACAGTCGCACTGCAAGTCTATCAATGACCACCTGCCTTACTCATGTTGATGTGGATACTAAGGACTCCAAGGCTATCCAACAAACAATACGAGTCTTGACAGTAGACAAGATCGGGCAAGACATCAAGATCACTTGATATTTGGTTGAGGAAAAGAATTATTTAATCTTGATGTATATCCAATATACATTCAAGAAGTTATTAATTTAATCAAAACATTCAGTTTTATTAATTTTAGGTTCATCTAGAACTTTAAGATTAAATTTGGTCTGGTATATGCAAATTTATGGTCCAACCAATAATTCTGCGAATGGTGTGTCGATCGACACCAACCATTGGCATCGGTCGACACAACATAAATTAAACCGGTCTTCGATAACCGGTCAAACCGGATCGAATTTCATTAACCGATTCAATCTAATTGAACCGGTTCGGTTTAACGGTCCATGTCGATCGTCACACAACTCTGTGTCGATCGACATTACCAAACCAGAACCAATTGGTTAATTAAGATTAACCGAGCGATATAACCGGTTCAATCCAATTGAACCGATCTATCTAATCGCATTGCCTGTGTCGACTGACACACCCAGTGTATCGATCGACACAACAGGATTACGGGTACTCGATCTCAGATCGAAAACCCTAAAATTATTTACGAGTTTTCGCTCTGCGCCAAACCCTAAATTTTACGAGTTATTTCGCGGCGTGTCGACCGACACATGCTTAGTGTCGATCAACACAGTGCGTTTTTAACAATTCATCGTTTTTCAACAGGCAGATAATCCGAGATTAACACTTGAAAACACGATTTTAGCAGGCAATAATCAATTCAACAAACTCAGTTTTCGAATTAATTGCATCAGATTCAATAGTCTAAACCCTAACACACTCTGATACCACTGTTGGATCTCCTAGGATCTAGGGTTTGATATATTGAATTTACCAACCTCGTTCTTACCTTGAACTGGCAGCGGAATGAATTGGTGAACGAGATCGGTGAGCAACGCAAACGCCTTGCCTCTACCAGATACACACGCACACAAGCTGGAAAACGGGATGCTAGTGCCGGATCTATGGGATCTGAGAGTTTCTGGTGTTTCTGCTTTTCTGTCAGAGAAAAACTTGACGGCTTGGGTTCCAGGTCGAAACTATATCACTATATAATGACCTGGAATGACTTAAACCGAACCATAATTAATTAGATTCGTTTTAAGTCATAAAACCGAAACTCAGTTTCGGAATCGACCCTGTGTCGATCGACACACATACCGTGTCGATCGACACACTATTCGAAATTCAACATTGATGTGTATCCAATACACATTAATACGATCATTACCATAATGATCATCCCCATATTTTGGCTTCCAGTTTGCTTAGGTGTGTGACCCTATAGGATCATATAATACTGGCAGTAAGTGTACAACTTACAGATTGCAAGAGGCTTCTAGCAAAACATTGCAACCGCCAGTATTATACGAATGTCTGATCTCGACACACAACTATCATCAGGAGTGAGTACAAGTGTGATTTCAGGACACTATCCCAACAAGACGGACGGTGTGGTGCTATGTTTTGGGAATGGGTTTTCCTTTCTTTTCTTCTTCGTTCTTTTATTTCGTTAAGACTTATGCGTTTCTTCTATTTCACGTTAAGCTATTTGGTTCTGTTTTCTTGTAAGACTCGGTTTTCTAATTCAATAAAGTAAACCCTTTTCAATTATTTAAGTGTTGGTTCCGGTTTATGGCTTGGTTCGCGTTTGTGGACTATGACTCGTGGAGTCAAAGAGTTGTTGACTTGGATCCGACGGGACGGGTGTTACAATTTGGTATCAGAGCCAGGTTAGACCTAATCAGTGCTGTCCTGGCTAGGTAGTGTAGAGTAGTGTATTTATATTCGGATTTCAACGTCGTTTCAAAGTTGTTTTCAAAGTGTTTCCAACTCGTTCTAAATGGGGATTTCTAAAAGTTAGATACTAGGGGCACCACTCCGATCTCCTCCTTATATACACTCCGGAAGTTAGTTCAGTATTCAACCGTCAACTGACTCAATCGTCCTTCTTTTGCAACAGATTTCGCCTAAGAGAAGAGCCGTGTTAGCTCGTCGTGACCGTGATACACCGTCGCCAGCCTCGTCGACAAACAGTGCCACCAGTGTTCGCAGAGGTCAGGAACCAGTTTCTGAAAACCAGGGTGGGGCAGCGTTAGGAGCTGGACATGTAGCTGTGGATGCCGCTCTTCTGCAAGAGCTGCTCGTCCTTCAGCAGGCACAAGCCGCTAATGCTGTGGAAGCAGGAGGAGCCCCAAATGGTGCTGTGGGAGCAGGAGCTATTTTTGGAGCCGCTGTTGGAGCAGCAATGGGAGTTGTAGGAGCAGGAGCTCCCGAATTGATGTCGGGGAACGTCAACGCGGCGCCAGGTGCTGTAGGAGGAGCTGGGCACGCAGGAGGAGTTGTGAATGCCCAGGGAGGGGCTATGAACGCCCCAAGGGGAGCTGGCTTTGTTGTTGGAGGAGCAGGAGCCGCCCCTTTTGGGTATGGATTCGTTCAGCCACCACCGCTGGTGAACCCGTACCCACCGCCACCGCAGGCGCCTGGAGCGGTGCAAGGGATGTCCTACTGGAGCATGTTGAAGCATCTGAGAGAGATGAAAATGGATCATTTCGCTGGAGGGGTCAATGTCATTGCAGCAGACAACTGGAGGAGGAAGCTGGAGAGGAATTTGGATACTGCTAGGTGCCCGATGGAGTTCCGTGTGGAGATAGCCACCTTCTATCTCAAGGATGATGCACTGGTCTGGTGGGAGGGAGTATTGGAGGCCGCTCAGGGACGTCAACTGACTTGGATTGACTTCCGCGAGGCGCTCAACCGGAAGTACTTCCTGTTGGGATAGTGTCCTGAAATCACACTTGTACTCACTCCTGATGATAGTTGTGTGTCGAGATCAGACATTCTTATAATACTGGGCGGTTGCAATATTTTGCTAGAAGCCTCTTGCAATCTGTAAGTTGTAAACTTACTGCCAGTATTATATGATCCTATAGGGTCACACACCTAAGCAAACTGGAAGCGTAAATATGGGAATGATCATTATGGTAATGATCATGTTGATGTGTATTGGATACACATTAATATTGAGTTTAGAGTTGTGTGTCGATCGACACAGATCGGGTTTCGAAACTGACGTTTCGATTTTATGACTTAAACGAATTGGATTAACCAAAGCTCGGTTTAAGTCATTCCAGGCTTTTATATAAACATATAGTTTCGACCTGGAACCCTAGCCGTTCACTTTTTCTTCACAGAGAAAGCAGAAACACCAGAAACTCAGAAATCCCAAGATCCGGCACTAGCATCCCGGCTTTCCAGGTTTGTGTGTGTGTGTATCTGGTTGAGGCGAAGCATCTGAGTCGCTACTGATCTCGTTTCACCAATCATTCCACTGCCAGTACAAGGTAAGAACGAGGTTAGTGATACAATATAACGAACCCTAGATCCTAGGCTTTCCAACAGTGGTATCAGAACTATTAGGGTTTAATCTATTGAATCTAAGGCATTTAAATCGAATACTGATGAATTTGATTAGTTTAGTGCCTGTTAAATCTTGTTTTGTAGAATTTAATCTCGGATTAAGTCTCTGTTGAAAAACGATGAACCTGTGTTTTTGCACAGTGTCGATCGACACAGATCTTGTGTCGGTCGACACACCGCGAAAACGCATAAAAGTTTTAGGGTTTCGATCAGTGATCGAATATCCGTATCCATGTTGTGTCGGTCAATACACTGGGTGTGTCGGTCGACACAGGCAATGCGAAAGGATAGATCGGTTCAATTGGATTGAACCGGTTATCTCGCTTGGTTAAGTTAACTAACCAATTTGGTTCTGGTTGGGTAATGTCGATCGACACAGTGTTGTGTGGCGATCGACATGGACCATTAAACCGGACCGGTTCAATTAGATTGAATCGGTTAAGGAAATTCGATCCTGTTTGACCGGCTATTGAAGTCCGGTGTCGATCGACACAACAATCGCAGACTTGATGGTTGGACCTCAAATTTGCAAAATACCGGACCAAATTTACTCCTAATGGTCTAGATTAACCTAAACTTAATAAATCTAGATGTTTTAAACAACTTAAAAACTTCTTGGATGCATACTGGATATGCATCAAGATTAAATAGTTCTTTTCCTCAACTAAATATCAAGTGATCTTGATGTCTTGCCCGATCTTGTCTACTGTCAAGACTCGTTTTGTTGTTGGATAGCCTTGGAGACCTTGGTATCCACAACTACATGAGTAAGGCAGGTGATCATTGATAGACTCGCAGTGCGACTGTCAATGATCACAAGACTGAAGAGATTGGTTTACTTGACTGGGCTATCAAAAGTTCTGGGCCCAGAGACATCGGAGTGGATAAGACATGGATTGTCTTATCTGCGACCAAGAGTTGTATTGGGTACAATTAGCAATGATTTGCTTACCTAGATAACTAAAGTTTGAGTGATGGTGAGTCGCCCACTCAAATTTTGGTGAGCTGGGGATCTTGGTTCATTGTATTCATCTGAGGAAACATAGTTTTTTGAATACAATGCGAGTTTTCTTATTAGATAAGAATTCTCATTTCCTTGAGCATCATAACTAAAACCTCTACCTCTTTTAATTACAGCTATGTCTGTCCCAACTCACATCAACACTTTCTCGCTAAGATCCGTCCTTGAGAAGGACAAGCTTAATGGATCAAATTTCTTGGAATGGTATCGGAACCTGAGAATAGTTCTCAGGCAGGAGAACAAGGAATATGTCCTTACAAGAGTTCTCCCCGAGAGGCCACGTTCCAATGCCACGCAGGCAGATAAGAATGCTTGGGATAAGCATTTAGCTGATGTCAAAGACGTTAATTGTCTAATGCTGGTGACTATGAACTCTGAGCTGCAGAAGCAATATGAGAACGTGATGTCACTGATTGAGATTATTAACAGCCTGAAAGCTTTGTTTCAGGAGCAAGCTCGCACAGAGAGATACCAGACGGTTAAATGTCTCATGGATTGCAAGCTGGCTAAGGACAGTCCAGTAAGTCCTCATGTCCTTAAAATGATGGGTTACATTGATAACCTGGGGAAACTGGACTGTGCCATTAGCCAGGAGCTAGCCACTGACATGATTCTGCAGTCTTTGCCGTCGTGTTTTGATCAGTTCATCATGAACTACAACATGCAAAACATGACTAAGACATTGACTGAGTTGCACGGCATGCTTAAGACAGCAGAGCCGAATCTAAAGAAGGCAACTCCTAGTGTATTGATGGTACAAGGGGGTAAAAGGTTTAAGAAACCTAGTAAGGATAAGGGAAAAGCTAAAGCTGTCCAGACTGAGAGTCAAGACAAGCCCAAGCCCAAGCCCAAATCCGGGCCTTCTCCTGAGGACAAATGCAACTACTGCAAGCAGCTAGGGCATTGGAAGAGAGACTGCAAGAAGTTCATGGAAGATTACAAGAAGCTGAAGAAGACGTATGATGCGTCTGACTCAGGTATTTATATTATCGAACTTAATGTTATGTCTTCTAGTTCTACTTCGTGGGTATTGGATACCGGATGCGGTGCTCATATTTGTACTAATGTGCAGGCACTAAGAAATAGTAGAACGCTGAAGAAAGGACAAGTGGAGCTACGGGTCGGGAATGGAGCTAAGGTTGCTGCACTGGCCGTAGGCACTTATGATTTGTCTTTACCTTCTGGCATGGTTTTAGAATTGAATAATTGCTACTTTGTACATGCGATTAGCAGAAACATAATTTCAGTTTCCGTTTTGGATTTGGAAGGTTTTGATTTTGCTGTTAAGAATAAAGTTTGTTCTTTTAATCGTGATGGTACGTTTTATGGTAGCGCCCCATTAGATAATGGGTTATATGTCTTAAACCAAGAAATGCCTGTCTTTAACATAAATACAAAGCGGTTTAAGTCAAATGATGAAAACCCGACTTTCTTATGGCATTGTCGTTTGGGCCATATCAATGAGTAACGCATTCAGAGACTCCATCGAAAATGGCTTCTGGGCTCATTTGATTTTGAATCATGTGAGAAATGCGAATCTTGCATGATGGGCAAAATGGCTAGGGCCCCTTTCAACAAACCGAATGAAAGGGCCGGTGACTTATTGGGCCTTATTCATACTGATGTATGTGGGCCGATGAGCACTGTTGCCAGAGGAAATTACAAGTACTTCATTACCTTTACTAATGACTTCAGTAGGTATGGCTACGTCTATTTGATGAGACACAAGTCAGAATCCTTTGATAGATTCAAGGAGTTCAAGAATGAAGTACAGAACCAACTTGGCAAAAGTATCAAAGTTCTGCGGTCGGATCGCGGAGGAGAATACTTGAGTCAAGAGTTCAATGACTATCTGAGCGAGTGTGGAATTGTTTCATAACTCACTCCTCCTGGAACACCCCAATGGAATGGAGTGTTAGAGAGGAGGAATCGAACCTTATTGGATATGGTTCGGTCTATGATGAGTCATTCAGATCTTCCATTATCCTTTTGGGGATACGCTCTAGAAACGTCTGCGTTTATACTAAATAGGGTGCCATCTAAATCAGTGGAAAAGACACCACATGAATTGTGGACTGGAAATATTCCAAGTCTGTCTTTCCTGAAGATTTGGGGTTGTGAGGCTTATGTCAAACGTTTAATCTCTGACAAGCTCGCACCCAAATCAGATAAATGTTACTTCATTGGTTATCCTAGGGAAACCAAGGCATACTACTTTTACAACCGATCTGAGAACAAAGTCTTTGTTGCTCGGGATGAAGGAATTTCTAGCAGATCCTAATCCAATTAGGCAATCCTAGTATAAATTCCAAGCCTAGGATCTAAGGTTCGTATAATTGAATCTATCAGATCTCGAGATTACCTGGTGATTTGCAGCGGAAGTTTTGCAAGTAGTCGAGATCACGAAGCACCTCAAACGATGTGTCTCTACTGGTATCCACACGCACACAAACTGAACAGGAGGGATGCTAGTGCCTATTGAGATCGAATCTCTTGAGAGGTTTCTATTCTAGTTCTGGTGGCTGTGAATTAGGTTAAGTTCGAGTTTAGGTCGACCATATATCTTATATATGTCGACTTAAACCACAACGGAATTAACCAACGATTAAACCGAATTAATCTGGTAATCCGCGAGTTGTGTCGACCGACACACTCTTTGTGTCGATCGACACTGCCCCAGAATATTGATATCGAATGCATATCAAATATGCATTCACTAAATCATTACATTAATGATCAACCTCGTCTTTAACGTCCAGTTTGCTTAGGTGTGTGACCCTGTAGGATCATATAATACTAGCAATGAGTTCTCAACTCATTGATCATAAGTGGCTTCTAGCAAAGCGTTATGACTGCCTAGTGTCATGTGATTGTCTCATCTCGACAATACGACTTTCACTCAGAGTAAGTACAATAGATTTCAGGACATTCCCAACAATCTCCCACTTGTACTGGAATCATCTATTCCTTTAATCCCTTTGTAGCTATATCTCAATCTAGCATAAGGCAAGAACCGTGTCATCCTTATTAAGCTAGATAAGGTTTATCGAATCCCGATTTGTACTGATAAAATAAACGACTGACAATCACCTCGTTTGAGCGCGGCTACGCATTTCCAGTATCAAATCTTCGATAGGCCCAGAGATATTCAACTCCTGTTATATAGGAGGTACAAATCCCATCTTGTTCCATCCATGCCCCTTTCATATCTCATGATACGCCTAATCAGTGTCGTTATAATCACCAGTTACGGTTGACGTTTGACAAAGTCAAGACGGACCAATCCATATGTAAGAAATCATGATGAACTCAGGTCTAAGGACTATACTCTATAGTCGTAATGAGAAGCTCTTATGACACTCATATAACATCTTGTAGAGTTCTCATTAACGGGTCATGTCCGATCATGTGTTTTTCAACACATATCTATGTGATTGACTTTAATACTCTTATTAATGACTCCATGAAACATAGTCATCAGTCACCTCACATACTAGTCTCACGTGGTTGTTAATGTCCCACTTTAACAACCTCGACCAGGGACCATTATAATTTATGTCATTTATTGCTTATAGGGTTTCATGATCAAGTCACACACTTGATGACCTATAAAATGTCATAAATTACTTTGGGACTATTATTTAATAACACAATTAAATAATGCTGAAACAAATTTCATTAAAATAACATAACTATTATGTTTTGTGAACATCATGACATAACTAAAACAAATATAACTCCCACTGAAATCAAGATCTCATCTTAAGAAATATAATGCCTACAGCAGCAGTATGAAACTCATGCTTAGGCCTTGGGAGAGGCTTGGTCAGTGGATCAGCAACATTCTCATCCGTCGGGACTCTGCTGATCTTCACATCTCCTCTATTAATAATATCACAGATAAGTTGATATCTCCTTTCTATGTGTTTGGACTTCTGGTGTGATCTAGGTTCCTTTGCTTGCGCAATGGCTCCATTGTTGTCACAATACAAAGCCACTGGCTCAGAAATACTAGGAATCACACCAAGTTCAGTGATGAACTTCTTGATCCAAACAGCCTCCTTTGCCGCTTCAGAAGCAGCGAGGTACTCAGCTTCAGTCGTGGAATCTGCTACAGTGTCCTGCTTGGAACTCTTCCAGCTGACTGCACCGCCATTCAGGCAAAAGATGTAACCAGATTGCGATCGGAAATCATCTTTGTCCGTCTGAAAACTTGCGTCTGTGTAACCACTTACTACCAGCTCATCACTTCCTCCGTACACCAAGAATTTATCCTTAGTATTTCTCAAATACTTCAGAATATTCTTGACGGTTGTCCAGTGACTTTCACCTGGATCAGATTGGTATCTACTCGTCATGCTTAATGCACAAGCAACATCTGGACGAGTACAGAGCATGGCATACATGATGGATCCCAATGCCGAGGCATAAGGAATCCGACTCATGCGTTCTCGCTCAGCAGGTGTCTCAGGACACTGCTTCTTGCTGAGACTTATGCCATAAGACATTGGTATGAAGCCCTTCTTGGAATCATGCATTTTGAACCTGTGTAAGACTTTATCGATATAAGTATCTTGACACAGTCCAATTAACTTGTTTAATCTATCTCTATAGATTCTTATTCCAAGAATATACGCGGCTTCTCCCATGTCTTTCATTGAAAAACAACTTCCGAACCAAGCCTTAACAGGAACTTCGTTTCCAAGAAGAAGTATGTCATCTACATACAATGCGAGAAATGCAGCTGCGCTCCCACTAGTCTTCTTGTAAACACATGGTTCCTCTTCGTTCCTGATGAAGTCAAACTTTTTGACTGCTTCATCAAAACGAAGATTCCAACTCCGAGATGCTTGCTTCAATCCATAAATGGATCGATGAAGCTTGCATACTTTCCTAGCAGCATTAGGATCGATGAAACCTTCGGGTTGTGTCATGTACACATCCTCTTCCAGAATTCCATTAAGGAAAGCTGTTTTCACGTCCATCTGCCAGATCTCATAATCATAATGAGCGGCTGTTGCTAGGAGAATCCGAATGGATTTAAGCATAGCGACAGGGGAATAGGTTTCTTCATAGTCAATACCATGAATTTGTTTGAAACCTTTTGCCACCAGCCTTGCTTTATATATCTGAATATTTCCATCCACATCAATTTTCTTCTTGAAAATCCATTTACACTCAATGGGTCTTGCACCATCGGGTAAATCAACCAAAGTCCATACTTGGTTCTGTGACATGGATCCCATTTCGGATTCAGCGGCTTTTAGCCACTTTTCGGAGACAGGGCTCATCATTGCTTCTTCAAAATTTGCGGGCTCGTCACTGTCAATGATCAATAAATCATGACAATTGGTTACGAGAAATCCATATCTCTCTGGTTCGTGACGGATCCTTTCGGATCTGCGAATTTCAGGCTCCACAGGCGTGGTTTCTACAACTCTTTGTAGATCCAACTGTTGCTCTTCCTCAACGGGTTGAGCATTTTCCTGCGGTTCTCGAACTTCTTCGAGTTGTACTTTACTCCCACGGTTTCTCTTGGAAAGAAACTCTCTCTCAAGAAAGACGCAGTTCCGAGCAACAAACACTTTATTCTCGGATTGGTTGTAAAAGTAGTATGCCTTGGTTTCCTTAGGATAACCAACGAAGTAGCATTTATCAGATTTGGGTTCGAGCTTATCTGTAATTAATCGCTTAACATAAGCTTCACAACCCCAAATCTTCAGGAAAGACAAACTCGGAACATTTCCAGTCCACATCTCATGTGGTGTCTTTGCAACTGATTTTGACGGAACCCTATTAAGAGTAAACGCAGACGTTTCTAGAGCGTATCCCCAAAAGGATAATGGAAGAGTAGAGAGACTCATCATTGATCAAACCATATCTAATAAAGTTCGATTCCTCCTCTCGGACACCCCATTCCATTGTGGTGTTCCAGGAGGAGTGAGTTGCGAAACAATTCCACAATCTCTCAAATGATCACTGAATTCTTGGCTTAAGTATTCTCCTCCACGATCTGATCGAAGAGCCTTAATACATTTGCCAAGTTGATTCTGTACTTCATTTTGGAATTCTTTGAACCTTTCAAAGGATTCGGACTTGTGTCTCATTAAATAGACATAGCCATACCTGCTGAAATCATCAGTGAAGGTAATGAAGTATCGAAAATTTCCTCTGGCACTTGTGCTCATTGGGCCGCACACATCAGTATGTATAAGGCCCAATAGGTCACTGGCCCTTTCATTTTGTTTGTTGAAAGGGGCCTTGGTCATTTTGCCCATTAAACGAAATTCACATTTCTCACATGTTTCATAATCAAATGAGCCCAGAAGCCCATCACTATGGAGCTTTTGGATCCGTTTCTCGTTTATGTGGCCCAAACGACAATACCAAAGAAAAGTCTGATTCGTGTCATTTGATTTGAATCTCTTGGTGTTAGTGTTATAGATTGGTGTGCTTTGATTTAAAACATAAAGCCCATTCTCTAATGGGCTGCTACCATAAAATATATCATTGTAATCAAAAGAACAACATTTATTCTTAATTGAAAACTGATATCCTTCCACATCCAAAACAGGAATAGAAATAATATTTCTGCTTATAGCAGGTACATAGTAGCAATTATTAAGCTTTAAAACCAAACCAGAAGGTAAAGACAAGTTAAATGTTCATACGGCTAATGCAGCAACTCTTGCTCCATTCCCCACGCGTAGGTCCACTTGTCCCTTTTCCAACGTCCTATTGTTGCTTAGGCCCTGCATATTTGTACAAATATGAGCACCACAGCCGGTATCCAATACCCAAGAAGTAGAACCAGAAGTAGTAACATTTACTTCTATAACATAAATACCTGAAGATGAAGTCTCGAAAGTTTTCTTCTTCTTCTTCTCTTCCAAGAATTTCTTGCAGTTTCTCTTCCAATGTCCAGGCTCTTTACAGTAATGGCACTTATCAGTCACAGATGGGCCAGGCTTGGGCTTAGGGGCTGGCGCAGGCGCGTCCTGGTTCTCAACCTGGACGGCCTTGCCCTTTACCTTACCTTTGCCAAGTTTCTTAAACTTCTTACCTCCTTGTACCATAAGTACATTTGGGTGCCCTTCTTGATATTAGGCTCAGCTGTCTTGAGCATGCCATGCAGTTCAGTCAACGTCTTCGTCAAGTTGTTCATGTTATAGTTCATAACAAACTGATCATAGCTTGATGGCAGTGACTGTAGAATGATGTCAGTTGGCTAATGGGACAATCCAGCTTCCCCATGTTATCAATATAACCCATCATCTTAATGACATGAGGACTGACTGGACCGTCCTTTGGTAGCTTGCATTCAATGAGAGATTTAACCGTTTGGTATCTCTCAGTTCGTGCTTGCTCCTGAAACATACTTTTCAGGCTAGTGATCATCTCCACTGGCGACTCCACGTTCTCGTATTGCTTTTGCAAATCCGAGTTCATGGTAGCCAACATGAGACAATTCACATCGACCACATCATTAGAGTGCTTATCCCAAGCACTCCTTTCTGCATGTGGAGCATTGGCTCTCGGTTTTTCAGGGAGAACAGTTTCCAGGACATAGTCCCTTTTCTCCTGCTTGAGAACAATTCTCAAGTTCCGATACCATTCAAGAAAATTCGATCCATTTAGCTTGTCCTTCTCAAGGACGGATCGCAGGGAGAAAGAGTTGTTATGAGTGTTAGTCATAGCTGAGAACAAAGAAAGGAAAAAGGTTTAGTTATGATGTTCAAGAAATGAGAAGTCTTAACTATTAAGAAAACTCGCATTATATTCAAAACAATGTTTCCTCAGATGAATATAATGATCCAAGACCCATACTTCACTAAACTTGAGTGAGCCACTGGCTATCACCCAAATTTTAGCTATCTAGGTAAGCAACAACTTTGCTAGTTATATCCAATATAACTCTTGGTTGTGGATTGACATCTTATGTCCAATCCACCTGATGTCTCTGAGCCCAAAACGATTTTGATGGCACAGTCAAGTAAACCAATCTCTTAAGTCATGTAATTGTTGATGTCTTGCACTGCAAGTCCATCAACACGATTACCTCCTGTCTTACTCATGTAATTCTGGACAACTCGCACTGCAAGTCTATCGCACAATGAAAAGAGTCTTGAATGTTGACAAGATTGGAAAGACATCAAGTATCACTTGATATTTGGTTGAGGAACGGAACCATTTAAAACGTTCAGTTTTATTATGTTTTAATTCTTCTAATTAATTGATTTATCTTGCTTTGGTTCTGTGATTTCAGGTTCCATAACCTAAACCACCGAATCTGATGTCGACCGATACTACTTTAGTGTCGATCGATGCAGAATAACCAAAAATAATCTGCGATAACCGATCAATCCAATTGATCCGGTTTTGAGTACCGGTCAGTGTCGATCGACGCTACATTAGCATCGGTCGACATCAACCTTATCAAACCAATCGCAATTAAACCATCCTTAGTGTTTAACCATTATTAACCAAGCTTGATAACCGGTCCAATCCAATTGAACCGATTCATCAATCTCGCGAGGTTTGTGTCGACCGACACAACTCTTGTGTCGATCGACACCAGGCGAAACCTAATTTTGTTCGGGTTATCCTTCTGTGTCGACCGACACCAGATTGGTATCGATCGACACAGGGCGATAAACCCTAATCGTTTTTCAAGCAAAAAACCCTAAACTAGATTTTCATGAAAACGAATTTTAGCATGTTTGTATCAACTATACAGAGATCCAGATTCAACCAATCTAATCAACATGCTACAGATTCAATGGAACCCTAAGGCTCTGATACCACTGAAGGAATTTCTAGCAGATCCTAATCCAATTAGGCAATCCTAGTATAAATTCCAAGCCTAGGATCTAAGGTTCGTATAATTGAATCTATCAGATCTCGAGATTACCTGGTGATTTGCAGCGGAAGTTTTGCAAGTAGTCGAGATCACGAAGCACCTCAAATGTTGTGCCTCTACTGGTATCCACATGCACACAAACTGAACAGGAGGGATGCTAGTGCCTATTGAGATCGAATCTATTGAGGGGTTTCTATTCTAGTTATGGTGGCTGTGAATTAGGTTAAGTTCGAGTTTAGGTCGACCATATATCTTATATATGTCGACTTAAACCACAACGGAATTAACCAACGATTAAACCGAATTAATCTGGTAATCCGCAAATTGTGTTGACCGACACACTCTTTGTGTCGATCGACACTGCCCCAGAATATTGATATCGAATGCATATCAAATATGCATTCACTAGATCATTACATTAATGATCAACCTCGTCTTTAACGTCCAGTTTGCTTAGGTGTGTGACCCTGTAGGATCATATAACACTAGCAATGAGTTCTCAACTCATTGATCATAAGTGGCTTCTAGCAAAGCGTTATGACTGCCTAGTGTCATGTGATTGTCTCATCTCGACAATACGACTTTCACTCAGAGTAAGTACAATAGATTTCAGGACATTCCCAACACGGGATTGTTCTTTTCTTGAGAGAGAGTTTCTCTCTAAGAAAAACAGTGGGAGTAAAGTACATCTCGAAGAAATTCAAGATGCACAGGAGACTGCTCAACCTACTGAGGAAGAGCAGCAGTTGGATCCACAAAGTTCTGTGGAGCCCACACCTGTGGAGCCTGAAGTTCGCAGATCCGGAAGGATCCGTCACGAACCCGAGAGATATTATGGATTTATCGTGACTAATTGCAATGATCTGATGATCATTGAAAGTGACGAGCCGGCGACCTTCGCGGAAGCAATGATGGGCCCGGACTCCGAAAAGTGGCTTGGAGCCTCTAAATCCGAAATGGGATCCATGTCAGAAAACCAAGTATGGTCCTTGGTCGATTTACCTAATGGTGCAAAAGCCATTGAGTGTAAATGGATCTTCAAGAAGAAGATTGACGTGGATGGCAATGTCCAAATTTATAAAGCTAGGTTGGTGGCTAAAGGTTTCAAGCAGATTCATGGTATTGACTATGATGAAACCTATTCCCCAGTCGCTATGCTTAAATCCATTCGGATTCTTCTAGCAACTGCCGCTTATTATGATTATGAGATTTGGCAGATGGATGTCAAAACCTGTTGGGAATGTCCTGAAATCTACTGTACTATCTCTAGAAAGTATGATAAATGTCGAGATCAGACATAAGTCATAAATACTGGGTGATCATGATGGCTTGCTAGAGTCCGCTCTTGATCTATAAGTTTAGGACTTATTACCAGTATTGTATGATCCCAAAGGGTCACACACCATAGCTAACGGGAAAGTTAAGATGGAATTAATACGGTAAGATGCTAAGGCATTTACTGTATTTGTACAGAGAGTTGGGCAGACAACAAATGGGCTTTTGTCTGATTTGTGTCTTGGACCCAAAAGACTAATGAGCCATTAGTTTAATTAATTAATTAAACTTGGGCCCATTAGTGAAATAAGATTGCAACAAGGGTTGAAAAACCCTGGCATTCTTTTTGTCTGCGATTTTGGAGCTAGCAGCCGCGGCTCATCTCTCTCTCTTTGTTGTTCTTCCATCTCGGTCTAGCAGCCAATCCCTCGCTTGTAAGAGTGTGGATACCAAGGAGGAACCGGTTCTCATCTGTTCTAATCTGATCTTGTCATTACCACCAATCATTCCGCTGCAAAGGTAAGGATCAGGTTTGTTTTATGATTCAGTTACAAGAACCTAGATCTGTTTAAGATTATGTGCTAGGTTGCAATCTGAGAATTGAACCATGGAAAACATATAATCCTTCAAAACCGCCTTCCTGAATGGTATTTTGGAAGAGGATGTGTATATGACACAACCTGAGGGTTTTGTAGATTCTAAGAATGCTGGGAAGCTTCTTAAATCCATTTATGGATTGAAACAAGCATCACGGAGTTGGAATCTTTGTTTTGATGAAGCAGTAAAACAATTTGGCTTCATAAAGAACGAAGAAGAACCATGTGTATACAAGAAGACTAGTGGAAGCGGAATTGCGTTTCTTGTACTGTATGTCGATGACATACTTCGTCTCGGTAATGACGTTCTGTTGCTTCAGTCTGTTAAGACTTGGCTCGGAAGTTGTTTTCCCATGAAAGACATGGGAGAAGCCGCGTACGTCCTTGGAATCAGAATCTACAGAGATAGAGTGAATAGGCTGATTGGATTGTGACAAGACACTTATATTGATAAGGTGTTGCACAGATTCAAGATGCATGATTCTAAGAAGGGCTTCATACCAATGAATCATGGTATTAGTCTCAGCAAGAAGCAGTGTCCGGCGACACATGCTTAGCGAGAACGCATGGATATGATTCCTTATGCTTCTGCAATAGGATCTATCATGTATGCCATGCTCTGCACTCGTCCAGATGTAGCTTACGCGTTAAGCATGACGAGTAGATACCAATCTGATCCAGGTGAAGATCACTGGACAGCTGTCAAGAATATTCTCAAATATTTGAGACATACCAAGGATAAGTTCTTGGTATATGGAGGAAGTGAATAACTTGTGGTGAATGGATTCACCGATGCGAGTTTTCAGACGGACATAGACGATTTCCGATCACAGTCTGGATATGTCTTCTGTCTAAATGGCGGTGCAGTGAGCTGGAAGAGCTCTAAGCAGAATACCGTAGCTGATTCCACGACGGAAGCTGAATATGTTGCTGCTTTAGAAGCGGCAAAGGAAGCTGTTTGGATCAAGAAGTTCATGATTGAACTTGGTGTGGTTCCTAGTATCTTGGAGCCAGTGGCTTTGTTTTGTGACAACAATGGAGCCATTGCTCAGGCGAAAGAACCCAGGTCACACCAGAAGTCCAAACACATAGAGAGGAGGTATCACCTGATTCGTGATATCGTCAATAGAGGTGAAGTGAAGATCAGCCGAGTTCCGACGGACGAGAATGTCGATGATCCTATGACTAAGCCACTCCCAATGCCTAAGCATGAGAGTCATACGACTGCTGTAGGCATTAGAGATCTTAAGATGTAATCTTGATTCTAGTGGGAGTTTTGTGGTTTTATTTTAGTTATATTAAAATGTTCTTGTAAACATACTTTTGGATATGTTTAATGAAATTTGATTTCATCATTATTTATTGTGATCTAAATAATGGTCCCAAAATAAGTTTATGCCATATTATAGGTCATCAAGTTGAGGACTTGATCATGAAACCCTATAAGTTATAAATGACATAAATTATGATATGTCCCTAGTTGAGGTTGTTAATGTGGGACACTGACAACCGCGAGAGACTAGCTTGTGAGGTGACTGTTGACTAAGTTTCATGGAGTCAGTGATATGAGTATCACAGTCAGTCACATAGATATATGTTGATGAACATATGATCGGACATGACCCGCTAATGAGAAGTCTCCAAGATAGTTATATCTGTGTCATGATAGATTCTCATTACGACTATAGAGTATAGTCCTTAGACCTGAGTTCATCATGCTTTCTTGCATATGAATTGGTGCACTTTGACCTTGTCAAACGTCGACCTGTAACTGGCGGCTATAACGGCATTGTTCAGGTGTATCATGAAGTGTGTATAGGAACAGGGATGGAACAAGATGGGATTTGTCCCTCCTGAATAACGGGAGATAAATATCTCAGGGCCTATCGAAGATTTGATACTGAGAAAATGTGTGGCCGCACTCAAACAAATTGTAGTTCAGTTGTTTGTCTTGTTCAGTATAAGATCAGGAGTTCGATAAACACGATGTTGGCTTAATAAGGATGACACTAATCTTGCCTTATGCCAAATCGAGATATAGAGACAAAAGGATTATAGGAATTGATGATTCCAGTACAAGTGGGAGATTGTTGGGATAGTGTCCTGAAATCACACTTGTACTCACTCCTGATGATAGTTGTGTGTCGAGATTAGACATTCGTATAATACTGGGCGGTTGCAATGTTTTGCTAGAAGCCTCTTGCAATCTGTAAGTTGTAAACTTACTGCCAGTATTATATGATCCTATAGGGTCACACACCTAAGCAAACTGGAAGCATAAATATGGGAATGATCGTTATGGTAATGATCATGTTGATGTGTATTGGATACACATTAATATTGAGTTTAGAGTGGTGTGTCGATCGACACAGTATGTGTGTCGATCGACACAAATCGGGTTTCGAAACTGACGTTTCGATTTTATGACTTAAACGAATTGGATTAACCAAAGCTCGGTTTAAGTCATTCCAGGCTTTTATATAAACATATAGTTTCGACCTGTAACCCTAGCCGTTCACTTTTTCTTCACAGAGAAAGCAGAAACACCAGAAACTCAGAAATCCCAAGATCCGGCACTAACATCCCGGCTTTCTAGGTTTGTGTGCGTGTGTATCTGGTAGAGGCAAAGCATCTGAGTCGCTACTGATCTCGTTTCACCAATCATTCCGCTGCCAGTACAAGGTAAGAACAAGGTTAGTGATTCAATATAACGAACCCTAGATCCTAGGATTTCCAACACTTCCCGGAAGTAGCTATGGATAGGCTGGAAGGGGAATTCCAGAACCTCTGTCAGGGTACCCGGAATGTCAGGGAGTACGGGGAGGATTTCAACCGTTTGAGGAGGTTCGCAGGCCGGTACCTGACCGAGCGAGAGCTGATTCGTAGGTTCCTCGCCGGGTTGAAGATTGAGCTGAAGTGTCGCTGCAAGCTGAGGGATTACTACGACATCAACGACCTGATTGAGAAGGCAGCTGATGCTGAGACCGACTGGGAGGAAGAACAGAGGCAGAAAAAGAGCGCATAGCACCGAAATGGTAAGAGGAACTGGGAGACTGCTAATGCCATCGTTCTGGTAGTCCAGGCACATCAGGTGCAGCAAGCACCGCAGGTGCAGCAGGCGCCGCGGGTGCAGCATGCGCAGCCCGTGGTGGGGCAACAGATGCAGCAGGCACAACATATGGCGTGCTTTGGTTGCGGGCAGATGGGTCACATCAGAAGGGACTGCCCACAGAATTTATGCTTCCGGTGCAGGCAGATGGGGCACATGGCAAGGGAATGCCCAAACCAAGCTGTGGGGGCAAGAGTAGGGGCGTAACCGTTACCACCGCAGCAGCCAGGAGGGCAAGGAGGAACTGGATTGCTGCCACTACCACCACCAAGAGGGCAGGCTGGAGGACCTCAAGCGTATGTTGCAGGAGTCCTCAGGGGAGTGGAGCCGATCGCGGGTATGTAAAATTTTACCCCCTTGCGTGAATTGTTGTGTAGTCGTGTTAGTTAAAAGTATAGTAGCCTAGCCTAGTAAACGTGTAGGATCGGTTGTGGTTGGGGAAGTAGCCGCCCATACCTTATTTGACATGGGAGCTACGCATAGCTTTGTGAGTCCACGGTTCTCGGAATGTTGGGCCTTTAAGGGCAACTTCATCGACGGGGTCATGAGTGTGGAGACCGCCGGAGCGGAGAAAGTATCAGGCACGGGGATCTTCGAAGCGGTGCCAGTAACGGTAGACGGAGTCGACTTACCTGCAGACTTAGCGCGAATGGAGCTGGGACGTTATGAAGTTATCCTGGGCATGGATTGGTTGGTACGACACCAAGAAGTGATGGATTGTGCAAAGGCTACCATCACCTTTCCTCGGGAAGAGGGAAGGATCGTTTTCGAGGGAATGAAAACGCAGACAGGGATATCGTTTATATACATGGTTCAAGCAGAAACGTTTATCAGCAAAGGGAGCGAGGCGTACTTGGCGACCATCTCAATGACCAAGGAAGAAGGAGCTCCGAGCTTGGGAACCATTCCGGTGGCTGCGGAGTACGAGGACGTATTCACGCCATTGAAGGGACCATCACCGGAATGGAATGACGCCTTTACGATAGAGTTAGAGCCTGGAACGGCACCTGTGTTGAGGGCTCCTTATCTTTTAGCGCCCGCAGAGATGGCGGAGTTGAAGAAGCAACTGGAAGATCTTGTGGAGAAAGGATTTGTCCGACCGAGCAGTTCACCGTGGGGAGCGCCAGTGTTGTTTGTCAAGAAAAAGGACGGGAGTTTCCGACTCTGCATCGAAAACCGAGGCCTGAATAAGGTGACCATCAAGAATAAGTACCTGTTTCCAAGGATCGATGAGCTGTTGGACCAGCTGTAGGGAGCCTCATGGTTCTCGAAGATCGATCTTGCCTCGGGGTACCATCGGATCCGGATAGCGGAGGAGGACATTAAGAAGACGGCATTCCAAACACGTTGCGGAAGGTTGTTCGTGAACTGGAACTGATCCTGCCTAAGCCGCCATCAGATATCAACCGGAATTGGTCAGTGACGAGTAAGCCGGTCGAAGTCGTTGACCGCCGAGAATCTGAGCACAACGAGAAGAAGACCAAGATGTTCTTGGTTCGTTGGGAGAGAGACGGAATCTAGGACGATATTTGGGAACCTGAGCAGCCGTTTAAGTTGAGCCATCAGAGTTGTTTCCAGAGTCCAGTAGCGAGGCAAATTCGGGGATGAAGTCTCGATTGGTGGAGGAGAATTATAACATACCCGTATTAGGGCCCAAAGGAAAAACCCAAGAAGAGTTGCTTGAGCCCAAAGAAATAGGGAAAAGGGCCAAATGTCTTCACTTAAGCCCAACGGAAAGGAAGATATGGGCCGAAGGCCCAAGGCCCAACCCGAGGGGAAGGAAAACCCTAGCTCCACTCCCTATAAAAAGAGGAACAGCCCCTCTCATTTGGCACAAAGTTCGAGATAACGAAGCTCTGCCCACAGCCCGAGCCAACCGACGACCAGCCTGCAGCCGCCGGCCAGCAATCCCCCGCCGCCGATCAGCCGCCGGCCGACCACCGCCAGCCGCCACAGCCCGGAGAACCACCGCCGCCGGCCGATCTCCTCGGAATTCTCACCGGAGCTCGCTTCTCGGCCGCGATTCCGATCTCGTACTCTGAGTCGTCGCCTTCTCGATTCTTTTGAGTGCAGAGCCCTTCGTTCTTCGCGTTCTTAAGGTGAGAATCTCCAGATCTCAGATCTACTTCGTTTTCTTCTTCCAAATCCCAGATTTGCTTCAGATCTATGCTTCTAGATCAGATCTGATCCGTAGAAGTTGTTGATCTGAACCGTATCACTCTTCCCGTCTCTCTCTCACTCAGATCTGCTTCAGATCTATGCTTCTGATGGATAGAAGTTCTAGATCTGAACCATATCTTCTCTTTTGTCCAGATCTGTTGGCCAAAAACCCTAGATCCGTTCTCTTTGTTTAGAACTATCATCTAAAACTGTAGATCTGTGTGCAGGATCACCATATCTATAGCCGGATTCACTAGATCTACCTTTCTTCTTCAGATCTAGACTAAGGTGAGGACAGAACGTGATCTCTTTCTTTATACTACTGCAGTGTTGGGACTCGAGTCCTCGTTTAAAAGCGTCTTTCCTAGATAATGTAGTTCTAGCGGATGATTTGCGTTGATGTGATTGAAAAGAACCTAGAATATAGGTTGTCACTTAAACCGAAAACAGAACCTAGAAAATAGGTTATCATTTGAACTGAAAATGTTTCTTGTGTGTGAAGGCTATGCTTGATAGAACTTCTTAGGTCCCCCGAAAGGGTGTTGGGTGGCAGCACGCATACATTGCGTTTCGTACGTGTCCCTTGCGTCGTCGTAAGGGGGGTTTCGGCGAGCTCTCATGTGGTGTTGTGGTTGTGTTGTTGTTGGGCACCGGAACCAATGGCGGGTTCCGGGGCTCGTTGTTGGTTGCACTTCGGGCGGTAAGAGTCCAGAGTACGGGGCGGTGGGCGCCTGCGGTACGTTCTGGACGTTAGTTGTTTGTGCCTTCGGGCGTTGGTGCAAGGTGTTATTAACCTTGGACTCGTTCTTGATGTTGTGCTAGTTTAAAGTAGAGATAGCGGTATTCCTAGAATCCGCCCTCACTGGGTATTGGTGTAAACCAATTACTCAGGCCTCCTTCGTTGATTGTTTTGCAGGTAACCCTGGAGCGTTGCAGGGGTAGACGGACGGTGTGGTGCTATGTTTTAGGAATGGTTTTCCTTTATTTTCTTCTTCGTTCTTTTATTTCGTTAAGACTTATGCGTTTCTTCTATTTCACGTTAAGCTATTTGGTTCAGTTTTCTTGTAAGACTCGGTTTTCTAATTCAATAAAGTAAACCCTTTTCAATTATTTAAATGTTGGTTCCGGTTTATGGCTTAGTTCGCGTTTGTGGACTATGACTCGTGGAGTCAAAGAATCGTTGACTTGGATCCGACGGGACGGGTGTTACAGAAGTGTTTATCAGGTTTGGACCTTTCGGCCTTTTCCTAACTATTGGATTTAAAAGAAGATTATGGGAAGAAAAACACATCACGTGATTGAGAGCTAGCTTGCAAAGTTAAGAGTGCGCTTGAAGGAAACAAATTTCTACTCTCAGATCACACACAACACATAAAGCTGTACACAGATGGTTATAGACAATAATAGTACTGTGATTCGGGGGACAGAAGAGGCCCGCCGCAATTCCTATGATGAGTGATGGAAAAAGTCGAAGGAGGAAAACCATTTTGGGAAAAAAGTAGTAAGCCGTCCTTCTTATAAATAGAGGCATGAGAGACCATATGAAGAGAGAGGTCCAGACCCAAAGGGAGAAGGTATGTGTTCCTAATTTCATCCAGAACCCACATTCGTATACGTGCCACCCATTTTAAGGAAGAGTTCTAATCCTAACAAGTTTATGAAGAAGCGAAAATCGGCACACACACACTTCCAGAACACTACTCTTGGTAGTAGACGCGTGATTTGGATGTTGGAGTCTTTGGGAGGAAAATTCTTTTATTCTCTCTTTGAAATCGTTCAACTCATATAGGATAACCTCAGCTAACAACCGCTCCAAGACCCATGTAGAAGTTTGTGTTTCATTTCATAGAGGAAAAACGACACGGCGCGTCCTCGGTGAATCGAAAACGGCGTCGTCCGGCACCCGTTGAACCGGATTGGTAAAACCGGACTGCTTTTCTATGGTTCCAAGAATCTGGGCGCTCCCTTCGGTTCAAATCCACCCAAAAATCAGACGATCGGTCAATCATGCATCTAGACCTGTGATGGAAAAAGGACGGGAAAGGAAAGAGGACTGAGTAATTGTTTCAAAACACAATTACACGGTGAAGGCGAATTCAAGGAAACCGCGATCTCGACTTACGCCACACAACTACGAGAACAAGTACCTAGCTAATAAGATCTTGCACTCATGCCCAAAGGCTAATCACACAACCTATACACTAGCTAATTCATAGGTGTGTGGTCGGCACCCACCAACCACACGCAACCATGAATTGAGCGAGTACGCCCCACAACAATCGCCGGCTCCAACCAGCCACAACAATCAGCTCACAACAATTGGGAGGCGCGTCACACCCCCTCCAACCGCTTTCATTCAGGACACGTAAATTCCTTCTCGGTATTAGACACATGCCCGCACACAAACCCATCACAAGAACCTGTCACAGCAACTAATTCATGCAAGCCATCAATCACAATCAACGTTTTCGGTTTAAGCGATAACCTAGCAGTTCTATGTTCCTTCAATCACATCGAGCTCTTCACTAAACCTAAGCTACCTAGGAAGACGCAATTAATTAGGGACTCACGCCCGGAATTGAGATAGAGTAAGAAAAGATCATGACCAGTCCTCACCTTGAGTAAAGAAGAGCAAAAGCGTAATTTAGGAATTTCTGACGCCCAAACGGATTTCATATATGGAAAGAAGACGGAAAATTAAGTGAGTTAGGCTTTCGTTTCGCTCGAATCGGCCTAAAACAGAGTAGTTATGGCCACTTGAAGTTGATTGATTAAAAGTCAATGGTTAAGGTCAAAGTCAACCGGTCAACCTAGCCAACCGAGACCCAAATCCAAACTCAGATTTAACCAGGCCCAATTCATAAGCAGCCAAATTTTCCCTAAACCAATCCTAACCAAACTAAACCAGAAATTTAGTTGGACCAAGCTAAACCGGAATGAAATTGATTAAAACAAGAATTGGAAATCGAACCGAGTCAAACCGGGTCAACCGGTGGCCTCGGGTTCACGTGATTCCTCATGGTTTCAAAGATATGGCTTTAAAAGACTCGGTTTTTTGAAAAGATTGACTAAATCTGAGATTTATGGGTTACCTTATTGGTGGACAGTAAGGAGAACAATGGTACATGCTTTCAGGAGGCACAAACGGCATCGAGAACAGACAGAGCTTCGCCGGGAAGAGATCTGGTGAGTTTCTGGGAAGGGAGCTCTGCTATTTATAAGAGAAGAGGAGGGGGAAAGCCCTAGTTTTAAACAAGGAAAGCGAGCTTGGGTTTGATTGGGTTTGGGCTTTCCTTCTTTCTTAAAAAAAAAATTCGGGTTATAGGTTTTGGGCCTATAATTCTCTCTCCCCTAAAAATAATTCGTCCTGAATTCCAAAGCCCACGATTGCTCGGAGCGTCCCAGAACTCAAAGGCATTGTCCCGTTAAGGGTACAAAGACTTGTACTGGAGAGATATTCGCCGAACCAAACGGAAAGGCACAACAGGAAATCTAAAAATGAAGTATATAAAGGAAATGAATTAGGGCTACAATAGTTCAACGAATAAGATAGGAAAAACAAATTATGCGGGAACCGCAGAAAAACCAAAACATAAGCCAGAACAACGAAATAATAACTAGACTGCCCTACTCCTAGAAAGAAAAAGGTCCTTTGACTCTAGCCACTCGAAGATACTGGAGACTACGATCCGGAATCAGCCTCACTCGGGTCCTTCTCTGGTCTGACTTGACCTCTGAATCTGAACTGGAGATGGCGATTACCGGGGCGAAGCTGCCTTCTGTTGATGTTGTTGATGTTGCTGCAACCACTCCTGCTATTGCTCCCACTCTGCATGGTGTTGCACCATATTCTGCTGATGGTGAGCCAGCTCCTGCTGACGCACTTCAACCAACTGAGCGTGGTGCGCTTCCATCACCACCAACTAGTATTCTCCAGATCCATATGAAGGAATTTCTAGCAGTTCTAATCAGGATTAGCAACCCCAGTCTGAATTCCAAGTCTAGGATCTAAGGCTCATGTAATTGAATCTATCAGATCTCAGATTTACCTGATGATTAGCAGCGGAAGGTTTGCAGATAATCGAGATCACGAAGCACCTCAAACGTTGTGCCTCTACTGGTATCCACACGCACACAAACTGAACAGGAGGGATGCTAGTGCCTATAAGAGATCTAATCTCTAGAGAGGTTTCTATCTTGTTCTGGTGGCTGTAAATTAGGTTAAGATCGAGTTTAGGTCGACCATATATCTTATATATGTCGACTTAAACCGCAACGGAATTAACCAACGATTAAACCGAATTAATCTGCTAATCCGCGAGTCGTGTCGACCGACACACTCTCTGTGTCGATCGACACTGTCGATCTGTGTCGACCGACACGCTTAGTGCGTCGATCGACACTGCCCAGAAACTTAGTATTGAATGCATATCAAATATGCATTCACCCGATCATTACATTAATGATCAACCTCACATACAACGTCCAGTTTGCTTAGGTGTGTGACCCTGTAGGATCATATAACACTAGCAATGAGTTCTAAACTCATTGATCATAAGTGGCTTCTAGCAAAGCATTATGACTACCGAGTATTATATGATTGTCTCATCTCGACAATACGACTTTTACTCAGAGTAAGTACAATAGATTTCAGGACATTCCCAACAATCTCCCACTTGTACTGGAATCATCTATTCCTTTAATCCCTTTGTAACTATATCTCAATCTAGCATAAGGCAAGAACTGTGTCATCCTTATTAAGCCAGATCACGTTTATCGAATCCCGATTTGTACTGATAAAACAAACGACTGACAATCACCTCGTTTGAGCGCGGCCACGCATTTCCAGTATCAAATCTTCGATAGACCCAGAGATATTTAACTCCTGTTATATAGGAGATACAAATCCCATCTTGTTCCATCCATGTTTCTTTTATATTTCATGATACGCCTAATCAGTGTCTTTATGATCACCAGTTACGGCTGACGTTTGACAAAGTCAAGACGAACCAATCCAAATAAAAGATGACATGATGAACTCAGGTCTAAGGACTACACTCTTTAGTCGTAATGAGAAACTCTTATGACACTCATATAACATCTTGTAGAGCTCTCATTAATGGGTCAAGTCCGATCATGTGTTCTCTAACACATATCTATGTGATTGACTTTAATACACTTATTAATGACTTCATGAAACATAGTCATCAGTCACCTCACATACTAGTCTCACGTGGTTGTTAATGTCCCATTTTAACAACCTCGACCAGGGACCATTTATAATTTATATCATTTATTTCTTATAGGGTTTCATGATCAAGTCACATACTTGATGACCTATAAAATGTCATAAATTACTTTGGGACAATTGTTTAATAACACAATTAAATAATGCTGAAACAATTTCATTAAAAATAACATAACCAAATTATGTTTTACGAACATTAAGTCATAACTAAAAAACCAAATATAACTTCCACTGAAAACAAGATCATATCTTAAGAAATCTAATGCCTACAGCAACAGTGTGAAACTCATGCTTAGGCCTTGGGAGGGGCTTGGTCAGTGGATCAGGTACGTTCTCATCCGTCGGAACTCTGCTGATCTTCACATCTCCTCTATTCACAATATCACGGATAAGGTGATATCTCCTTTCTATGTGTTTGGATTTCGGGTGTGATCTAGGTTCCTTTGCTTGCGCAATGGCTCCATTGTTGTCACAATACAAAGCCACTGGCTCAAAAATGCTAGGAATCACAGCAAGTTCAGTGATGAACTTCTTAATCCAAACAGCCTCCTTTGCCGCTTCAGAAGCAGCGAGGTACTCAGCTTCAGTTGTGGAATCTGCTACAGTGTCCTGCTTGGAACTCTTCCAGCTGACTGCACCGCCATTCAGGCAGAAGATGTAACCAGATTGCGATCGGAAATCATCTTTGTCTGTCTGAAAACTTGCGTCTGTGTAACCACTTACTACCAGCTCATCACTTCCTCCATACACCAAGAATTTATCCTTAGTATTTCTCAAATACTTTAGAATGTTCTTGACGGCTGTCCAGTGACTTTCACCTGGATCCGATTGGTATCTACTCGTCATGCTTAAAGCACAAGCAACATCTGGACGAGTACAGAGCATGGCATACATGATGGATCCCAATGCCGAGGCATAGGTAATCCGACTCATGCGATCTCGCTCAGCAGGTGTCTCAGGACACTGCTTCTTGCTGAGACTTATGCCATAAGACATTGGTATGAAGCCCTTCTTGGAATCTTGCATTCTGAACCTGTGTAAGACCTTATCGATATAAGTGTCTTGACATAGTCCAATTAACTTGTTTAATCTATCTCTATAGATTCTTATTCCAAGAATATACGCGGCTTCTCCCATGTCTTTCATTGAAAAGCAACTTCCGAGCCAAGTCTTAACAGACTGTAACAATGGAACGTCATTTCCGAGAAGAAGTATGTCATCTACATACAACACGAGAAATGCAACTGCGCTCCCACTAGTCTTCTTGTAAACACATGGTTCTTCTTCGCTTCTGATGAAATCAAACTTTTTGACTGCTTCATCAAAACGAAGATTCCAACTCCGAGATGCTTGCTTCAATCCATAAATGGATCGATGAAGCTTGCATACTTTCTTAGCTGCATTTGGATCGATGAAACCTTCGGGTTGTGTCATGTACACATCCTCTTCCAGAATTCCATTAAGGAAAGCTGTTTTCACGTCCATCTGCCAGATCTCATAGTCATAATGAGCTGCTGTTGCTAGGAGAATCCGAATGGATTTAAGCATGGCGACCGGGGAATAAGTTTCTTCATAGTCAATGCCATGAATTTGTTTGAAACCTTTTGCCACCAGCCTTGCTTTATATATCTGAATATTTCCATCCACATCAATTTTCTTCTTGAAAATCCATTTACACTCAATGGGTCTTGCACCATCGGGTAAATCAACCAAAGTCCATACTTGGTTCTGTGACATGGATCCCATTTCGGATTCAGCTGCTTTCAGCCATTTTTCGGAGTCAGGGCTCATCATTGCTTCTTCAAAATTCGCTGGCTCGTCACTGTCAATGATTAACAAATCATGACAATTGGTTACGAGAAATCCATATCTCTCGGGTTCGTGACGGATCCTTTCGGATCGGCGAATTTCAGGCTCCACAGGCGTCGTCTCTACAACTCTTTGTAGATCCAACTGTTGCTCTTCCTCTACGGGTTGAGCATTTTCCTGCGGTTCTCGAACTTCTTCGAGTTGTACTTTACTCCCACTGTTTCTCTTGGAAAGAAACTCTCTCTCAAGAAAGACGCAGTTCCGAGCAACAAACACTTTATTCTCGGATTGGTTGTAAAAGTAGTATGCCTTGGTTTCCTTAGGATAACCAACGAAGTAGCACTTATCAGATTTGGGTTCGAGCTTATCTGTAATTAATCGCTTAACATAAGCTTCGCAACCCCAAATCTTCAGGAAAGACAAACTCAGAACATTTCCAGTCCACATCTCATGTGGTGTCTTTGCAACTGATTTTGACGGAACCCTATTAAGTGTAAACGCAGACATTTCTAGAGCGTATCCCCAAAAGGATAATGGAAGAGTTGTGAGACTCATCATTGATCGAACCATATCTAATAAAGTTCGATTCCTCCTCTCGGACACCCCATTCCATTGTGGTGTGCCAGGAGGAGTGAGTTGTGAAACAAATCAACAATCTCTCAAATGATCACTGAATTCTTGGCTTAAGTATTCTCCTCCACGATCTGATCGAAGAGCCTTAATACTTTTGCCAAGTTGATTCTGTACTTCATTTTGGAATTCTTTGAACCTTTCAAAGATTCTGACTTGTGTCTCATTAAATAGACATAGCCATACCTGCTGAAATCATCAGTGAAGGTAATGAAGTATCGAAAATTTCCTCTGGCACTTGTGCTCATTGGGCCGCACACATCTGTATGTATAAGGCCCAATAGGTCACTGGCCCTTTCATTTGATTTGTTGAAAGGGGCCTTAGTTATTTTGCCTAGTAAACAAGATTCACATTTCTCACATGATTCATAATCAAATGAGCCCAGAAGCCCATCACTATGGAGCTTTTGGATCTGTTTCTCGTTTATGTGGCCCAAACGACAATGCCAAAGAAAATTCTGATTCGTGTCATTTGATTTGAATCTCTTGGTGTTAATGTTATAGATTGGTGCATTCTGGTTTAAAACATAAAGCCCATTCTCTAATGGACTGCTACCATAAAATATATCATTGTAATCAAAAGAACAACATTTATTCTTAATTGAAAACTGATATCCTTCCACATCCAAAATAGGAATGGAAATAATGTTTCTGCTTATAGCAGGTACATAGTAGCAATTTTTAAGCTTTAAAACCAAACCAGAAGGTAAAGACAAGTTATATGTTCCTACGGCTAATGCAACAACTCTTGCTCCATTCCCCACGCGCAGGTCCACTTGTCCCTTTTCCAACTTCCTACTGTTGCTTAGGCCCTGCATATTTGTACAAATATGAGCACCACAGCCGGTATCCAATTGTTGGGATAGTGTCCTGAAATCACACCTGTACTCACTCCTGTGATAGTTGTGTGTCGAGATCTGACATTCGTATAATACTGGGCGTTTGCAATGCTTTGCTAGAAGCCTCTTGCAATCTGTAGGTCGTGGACTTACTGCCAGTATTATATGATCCTATAGGGTCACACACCTAAGCGAACTGGAAGCTACGACATGGGAATGATCATTGTGGCAATGATCATATTATGTGTATTGAAATACACATAAGAATCGATATAAAGGTGTTGTGTCGATCGACACAGCTTGTGTGTCGGTCGACACAGTTCGGATTTTCCGAACAGGCTTTTCGGGTTATGGTTTAATTGAGTCTGGCCCGTTAAGCACGTTTAGGTCGAATAAAAACGTGTTTAGTTCGACCTAAACAATAGAGCCGTCGAGTTTTCTTGACAGAAACACTAGACACACCAGAACCTTTCGATCCCCATTGATCCGGCACTAGCATCCCGTTTCCAGCGAGCGTGCGTGTGTATCTGGTAGAGGCAAAGCGTTGTGTTGCTCCACTGATCTCGTTCACCATCTCTTCCGCTGCCAAAAGGTAAGAACGAGGTTGGTTCTAAATTTCAATATAACAAACCCTAGATCCATCGGGATCCAACAGTGGTATCAGAGCATGCTTAGGGTTTAGCTATTGAAACTGGTAATATAAAATCGAAACTTGATGTTGTTGATCTGTATATTGCTTGCTGAATCTTGTTTTCATAGAATAAATCTCGGATTTTGTCTCTGTTGAAAAACGATGAACTGTTGAAATCGCACTGTGTCGATCGACACAAAGCGTGTGTCGGTCGACACGCCGCGGCGCAAAATGTAAAATTTTAGGGTTTGTCGCAGGGTGTCGATCGACACAAAGCGTGTGTCGGTCGACACAGAGCGAAAACTCGCGAATAAAATTTAGGGTTTATCGCACATTATCGATCGACACAAAGCGTGTGTCGGTCGATACAAAGCGAAAATCCGTAAATAATTCTAGGGTTTCGATCTGAGAACGAGTACCCGTAATCGTGTTGCGTCGATCGATACACTGGGTGTGTCGGTCGACACAGGCAATGCGATCAGATAGATCGGTTCAATTGGATTGGACCGGTTATCTAGCTCGGTTAATTTTATTAACCAAATTGATTCTGGTTTGGTCATATCGATCGACACACAGTGTGTGACGATCGACATGGACCATTAAACCGAAATGGTTCAATTGAATTGAATCGGTTAAGTAAATTCGATCCGGTTCGACCGGTTATCGAAGAACGGTTTAAATAGAGTTGCGTCGATCGATACCAATGGTTGGCGTCGATCGACACAACGTCCGCAGACATGTTAGTTTGACCACAAATTTGCATGAACCAGAATAATTTAATCCTAAAAGTATTAGATGAATCTAAACTTAACAAAACTAAATGTTTTAATTAAAAGTTATTATTTTTGATATATATAGTGAATATAAATCAAGATAATATTAGTTCTTTTCCTCAACTAAATATCAAGTGATCTTGATGTCTTGCCCGATCTTGTCTACTGTCAAGACTCGTGTCCTTTGTTGGATATCTTGGAGTCCTTGATATCCACTGCAATATGGGTAAGGCAGGTGGTCAATGACAGACTTGCAGTGCAACTGTCACTGATCACAAGACAGATAAAAGATTGGTTATACTTGACTGGGCTGTCAGAAGTTCTGGGCCCAGAGACATCAGAGTGGATTGGACATAGTTTGTCTTATTCACGACCAAGAGTTGTACTGAGTACAATTAGCAATGATTTGCTTACCTAGATAACTAAATCTTGAGTAACGGCGAGTCGCCCACTCGAATTTTAGTAATCTGAGGATCTTGGCGCATTGTATTCATATGAGGAAACATAGTTTGAATACAGTGCGAGTTTTCTTATTAGATAAGAATTCTCATTTCTTGTGCTTTATAACTAAAATCTACCTCTTTATGAAATACAGCTATGTCTGTCTCAAATCACATAAACACTTTCTCACTAAGATCCGTCCTTGAGAAGGACAAGTTAAATGGATCTAATTTCTTGGAATGGTATCGGAACCTGAGAATAGTTCTCAGGCAAGAGAACAAGGAATATGTCCTTGAAAGAGTTCTCACCGAGAGGCCACGTTCCAATGCTCCGCAGACAGAAAAGAATGCTTGGGATAAGCATTCAGCGGATGTAAAAGATGTTGGGAATCCGAGCCAATTCTACAGATTCAGAATTCTCGCGAGTTCCCGATAGCCTAGGATCTAGGGTCTAGTTAATTGAATCATGGATCTCACCTCGTGGTTACCTGGTGTTTAGCAGCGGAAGATTGATCAGGTAGCACGAGATCTATTGCGCCTCAGATGCTGCGCCTCTATCGTAGTCCACACGCACACAAGCTGGAATCCGCCGGGATGCTAGTACCGGTGCTCGGATCTCCCTGGGAACTTTTGTTTCTAGAGGTTCTCTATTTTCTCTCTGAGAAAAACAGTCTGGGCGGCGCTCTCATCTGTTAGGTCGAATGTACAAAACGCGTTTATATATCGACCTAAAGTGAACCGAAACATCAGTCTCGGTTTCGCCTTTGTGTCGACCGACACACTTAGTGGTGTCGATCGACACACCTCCTATATCGACCGACCCACCTAATGATGTCGATCGATACATCTCATGGAAACTTATATTCGATGTGCATCCAATACACATCGATCAGATCATATGCCAATGATCAATCCCATATGGACTATGTCCAACTTGCTTAGGTGTGTGACCCTGTAGGTTCACACGATACTGGAAATGAGTTACAACTCATTTGTCATAAGCGGTTTCTAGCAAAACATTATGACTACCTAGTATCACATGAATTGTCCGATCTCGATAATACAACTATCATTAGAGTTAGCACAATATGATTTCAGGACATAATCCCAACAATCTCCCACTTGTACTGGAATCACCTATTCCTATAATCCCTTTGTCTCTATATCTCGATATGGCATAAGGCAAGAGACTGTGTCATCCTTATTATAGCCAACATCATGTTCATCGAACTTCTGATTCATACTGATAAAACAAACGACTGACAATCACCTCGTTTGAGCACGGCCATGCATTTTCTCAGTATCAAATCTTCGATGGGCCCTGAGATATTTATCTCCCGTTATTACAGGAGGGACAAATCCCATCTTGTTCCATCCCTATTCCTACACATACTTCATGATACGCACAAGCAATGCCGTTATAGCCGCCAGTTACGGAACGACGTTTGACAAGGTCAACACGCACCAATTCATATGCTAGAAAGCATGATGAACTCAGGTCTAAGGACTATACTCTATAGTCGTAATGAGAACCTCCCATGACACTGATATAACTATCCTGTGGAGTTCTCATTAAGCGGGTCATGTCCGATCATATGTTTACCAACATATATCTATGTGACTGACTGTGATAATCATATCATTGACTTCATGAAACTTAGTCCAACAGTCACCTCACATACTAGTCTGCGCGGTTGTTGGTGTCCCATCTTAACAACCTTGACTAGGGACAATCATAATTTATGTCATCTTTTACTTATAGGGTTTCATGATCAAGTCTTCAACTTGATGACCTATAAGATGACCATAAAATACTTTGGGACCATTATTTAATTATTCAATAATTAAATAATACTGATGTCAGTTAGACTTACATAGACACTACCACAGCATGTCTATGTAAAGACTACAACATAACTAAAATAACTCCCACTAGAATCAAGATCATCTCTTCAGATATCTTATGCCTACAGCAACAGAATAAATTCCGTGCTTAGGTTGTGGGAGAGTATGCGGTGTTCTTCTTGAAACAATTTCAATAGACCACATCGCCATTCAGATAACAGCATTATTCTACGGTCCGCTGCTTGGAGCCTTTCCAACAGTCAGCACCGTTATCCAGACAAAGAGACATAACCAGGCGGGAACCGGGAATCGTCTTTGTCCGACTAACTACTTTCAACTGGTTCGTCACTTTATCAGTTCACCACGAACCTATCCTTAGTGTTTCTCAACACTTGGGATATTTCTGGTAAATGTTCAGTGACTACTACCGGAGTATATTGGTATATTCTCGTCATGCTTAAGCTGCATCTAGACGAGCGCAAAATATGGCATTCATGATGGATTCCATTGCATCAGCATAGTCAATCACACTCATTAATACTAGTTCAGACAGTGTTCAAAAACAGTTCATCTTGCTAATATTGTTACTAGCTCAGCCAGTGCCCAAGACACTGCATCTTGCTTAGACTATTGCCATAAGACCTTTGGTATGGAGCCATTCTTGGAATCATGCATATTGGAACTGTCCAATACCTTATCTTCATAAGGATTTTGACACGATCCAATTAGCTTACTTAATCTATATCAATAGATTCTTATTTCAAGAATTCACTCGGCTATTCCCATGTCTTTTGTTTAAATTTGACTTCCGACCCAAATCTTAACAAGACTTTAGTGTCGGAACGTCGTTTGTGAGATTCAAGTATGTTATCTACATACTGTGTGAGAATTGCCATTACGCTCCCACTAGTCTCCTTGTAAACGCATGGTTTCTTTTCTTTCTGATCAAGTCAAAACCTTTGACCAATCTGTCAGAATGTTGATTCCAACTCCAAGATGTTTGTTTCAATCCAGAAATGGATCGGTGAAACTAACATGCATACCCAGCCAATTTTCGGAGTTGGGCCTCACCATCGCTTCTTCGAATTTCGCATGTTCGTCACTTTTCAATGATCAGCAGATCATGACAATAGGTTACGAGATATCACTCTCGAGTTAGTGACGGATCCTTTCGGATCTGCGAATTTCAGGCTCCACAGGTGCAGATCCTACAGCACTTTGTAGATCTCACCGCTGCTCTTCCTTATCAGTTCGAGCAGCTTACTGTGTTTATCGAATTTCTTCGATGTGTACTTTTACTCCCACTGTTCCTTTTGAAAGTATCACCTTTCTTAAAAGATACAGTTCTGGGCAACAAAAGCACTAAGCCTTGGTTTCCTCAGGACAACCAGCGAGGTAGAACTTATCAAGTATGGATTCAAGTTTGTTTGTTGACTACTGTCTTATACAAACCTTGCAATCCCAATTCATCAGAAAACACAAATTTGGAAATCACCCAGTCCACATCCAATGTGGTGTTTTTCACTGATTCTGATAGAATCCATTTAGTGTAAACATAGACATTTCAGAACGTATTCTTAAATGGTTATGGAAGATTCATGTGACTCATCATTAATCGAATCATATCACATAGGATCTGATTCATTCTTTCAGATGATCACCCAATTCTTGACTCTAGTATTTTCCTCCGCGATTCAATCGAGGATCTCAATACTTCTGTCAAACTGGTTCTACACTTCATCTTGGAACTCCCTTAAGGGATTCCTGCTTGTGTCTCATCAAATGAACACAGCAATACTTATTGATACCATCAATAAGGTAATGAAGTACAGATTATTTCCTTTGGTACTAATGCTCGTTGGGCCGCATACATCAGTATGTGCCAGGCCCAATAAGTCTCGTCTCTGGCCCGTTTCCTTTTAGCTCTGCTAAATGGGCCTTAGTCATTTGGTCCAGTGAACAGAATTCATATCTCAAATGATTAAAATCAAATGAGTCCAAAACTATGGATTTACTGAATCCGCTTCACTCTTGTGGTTAAACGACTATACCAAAGAAAAATCGAGTTCGAGTCATCAGACTTAAACCGTTTGGTATTTATGTTATATTCATGTTGGTTTAAGATATAAAACCCATTCTAAACGGGGTGCTACCATTAAATATTTCATTAAGATCAAAAGGACAAAACTTATCTTTTATCAAAACGAAAAACATCCAAATTCTCAAAAGAAAATGAAAGATATTTTGCGTATAGCAAGTACATGGTGGCAATTACTTAATTTCAAATAACCAAGTAGGAAAGGCTCCTACAAGTGGAGAATCTTTACGGCTCATGCAGCAACCATTGCTTCATACCAGACACGTAGTTCCACTTGTCCTTTCTTCAACGTTCTACTATCGCTTAGGTCCTGCATATTTCAAAAATATCAGTACCACAACAAGTATCCAATACTTATGTAGAACTTGAATTAACAACACAATACCTGAAGAAGAAGTACCATACATCTTCTCCATCTCTTGTGAATCTTCCAAGAATTTAATGCAATCTCTCTTCCAATGCCCTGACTCGTTACACTAGAAGCACTTACTAACACCAGATGGGCTTGACTTGGGCTTATAAGATGACACAGGCTTATCCTGATTCCAAATCTGGATGGCCCTGCCTTCACCCTTGTCTATACAAGATTTCTCAAATCTTTTACCCCTTTTGATGTTTTGCTCTGCTGTCTTGAGCATGCCATGCAGCTCAGTCAACGTCTTCGTCAAGCCTTTCTTGATATAGTTCTTAATGAACTTATCATAGCTTGACGGCAGCGACTGCAGAATGATGTCAGTAGCCAACTCTAAGCTGACAGGACATTCCAGTCTCCCCAGGTTATCAATGTAACCCATCAGTTTAATGACATGAGGACTTACTGGAGCATCCTCTGGTAGCTTTCACCCAGTGAGAGACTTCACCATCTGGAATCTCTCAACTCGTGCCAGATCTTGAAACTTCAGTTTCAGGCTGGTGATCATCTCTATTGGCGACTCCATGTTCTCATACTGACTATTCAAGTCTGAGTTCATGGAAGCCAACATCAGACCACGCACATCTACCACATCAGTATAATGCTTATTCCAAGCATTATACACTGCATGCGAGCGATTGGTCCCAAGCTTTTCTGGAAGAGCCTTTTCAAGGACATAGTCCTTGCTCTCCTGCTTGAGAATGAATCTCAGATTCCGATACCAATCCAGGAAGTTGGATCCATTTAACTTGTCCTTCTCAAGGACGGATCGCAACGAGAAAATAGTCATAGACATAAGCTGAAATCCAAGAAAAACAAAGATTTAGTTATGCATATGATGAGAAATCTTATCAAATAAGAAAACTCGCATTATATTCAAACAATGTTTCCTCTATGAATATAATAATCCAAGATCCATACATCATTAAAATCTGAGTGGACGACTCGCCATCACCCAGAGTTTAGCAATCTAGGTAAGCAAACCATTGCTAATTGTACTCAGTACAACTCTTGGTCGTAGATAAGACAATTCATGTCTCATTTACTCTGATGTCTCTGGGCCCAGAACTTCTGATAGCCCAGTCAAGTAAACCAATCTCTTCTGCCTTGTGATCATTGACAGTCACACTGCAAGTCTATCAATGATCACCTGCCTTACTCATGTAGCAGTGGATACCAAGGACTCCAAGACTATCCAACATACGAAACAAGTCTTGACAGTGACAAGATTGGGCAAGACATCAAGGTCACTTGATATTTAGTTGAGGAAACTAAACCCAAAAGTTTAGCAAATCAATCTCTTGGGTCATGTAATTGTTGATGTTAAGCACTGCAAATCCATCAACATTACTACCTGCCTTACTCACGTAATTGTGGACACCAAGCTCTTGGCCAGAATATCACACAACGAAACGAGTCTTGACAGTTGACCATATTGAAGCTAATCTTTGATCAATGTTTAAGTCTAGTTTGGTTTCTGCAAATTCAAGGTTCAATAACCAGAATTCCGAGCACTGTATCGATCGACTCAGACTATGTCTGTCGATCGATACCACCAAACATAACCGGACTTCGATAACCAGTTAATTCAATTAACCCGGTTCATCGAACCGGTCATGTCGATCGACACAACCCATGTGTGACGGTCGACATAGACCTAAACGGAAGATCGTTTTGATAACCGGTCCAATCCAATTGAACCGACTTATCTGATCAAACTGATCTTAACCAATCGGTTTATACTAATTGGTATAATTAGTTCAATCCAATTGAACCAATTCATCCAATTTAAACCGTTTAAACCAGTTTCAACTGATTGGAATAACCGGTCCAATTCAATTGAACCGTATTATCCAATCAAACTGATTTAACCCATCGGTTCATGCTGATTGAGATAATCAGTTCAATCCAATTGAACCGATTCATCCAATTCAAACCGATCTGTTCGGACTTAACCAAGCATGATAGCCGGTCCAATCCAATTGAACCGATTAACCATTCGCTTGGTCTGTGTCGACCGACACTAACCTGTGTCGATCGATACTCGACCGAATTTGTTCTGTGTCGACCGATACACAACCTGTGTCGATCGACACAGAAGGCTTTCGGTTTTTTTTTCGCGAAAAACCCTAGCCGCCGAATCTGTCGATTTCGCCACCTTGTGTCGACCGACACACCTCGTGTGTCGATCGACACAGTGCGAAAACACAGATTCGCAGATCGATCAAATCGATCTTACCTGTTCTTTTTCAAACAACCTAGTTTGCGAATCTAAATCATCAAATTCGATTAACAGGTGTGATTCAATGATAAAACCCTAAGGCTCTGATACCACTGTTGGGAATCCGAGCCAATTCTACAGATTCAGAATTCTCGCGAGTTCCCGATAGCCTAGGATCTAGGGTCTAGTTAATTGAATCATGGATCTCACCTCGTGGTTACCTGGTGTTTAGCAGCGGAAGATTGATCAGGTAGCACGAGATCTATTGCGCCTCAGATGCTGCGCCTCTATCGTAGTCCACACGCACACAAGCTGGAATCCGCCGGGATGCTAGTACCGGTGCTCGGATCTCCCTGGGAACTTTTGTTTCTAGAGGTTCTCTGTTTTCTCTCTGAGAAAAACAGTCTGGGCGGCGCTCTCATCTGTTAGGTCGAATGTACAAAACGTGTTTATATATCGACCTAAAGTGAACCAAAACATCAGTCTCGGTTTCGCCTTTGTGTCGACCGACACAATTAGTGGTGTCGATCGACACACCTCCTGTATCGACCGACCCACCTAATGGTGTCGATCGATACATCTCATGGAAACTTATATTCGATGTGCATCCAATACACATCGATCAGATCATATGCCAATGATCAATCCCATATGGACTATGTCCAACTTGCTTAGGTGTGTGACCCTGTAGGTTCACACGATACTGGAAATGAGTTACAACTCATTTGTCATAAGCGGTTTCTAGCAAAACATTATGACTACCTAGTATCACATGAATTGTCCGATCTCGACAATACAACTATCATTAGAGTTAGCACAATATGATTTCAGGACATAATCCCAACAAAAGATGTTAATTGTCTAATGCTGGTGACTATGAACTCTGAGCTGCAGAAGCAATATGAGAACGTGTTGTCACCCATTGAGATGATTAACAGCCTGAAAGCTTTGTTTCAGGAGCAAGCTCGCACAGAGAGATACCAGACGGTTAAATCTCTCATGGATTGCAAGCTGGCTAAGGACAGTCCAGTAAGTCCTCATGTCCTTAAAATGATGGGTTACATTGATAACCTGGGGAAACTGGACTGTGCCATTAGCCAGGAGCTGGCCACTGACATGATTCTGCAGTCTTTGCCGTTGTGTTTTGATCAGTTCATTATGAACTACAACATGCAAAACCTGACTAAGACATTGACTGAGTTGCACGGTATGCTGAAGACAGCAGAACCGAATCTCAAGAAGGCTACTCCCAATGTCCTGATGGTACAAAGGGGTAAAAGGTTTAAGAAACCTAAGAAGGGTAAGGGTAAGGCCCAGGTTGTCCAGGCTGAAAGTCAGGACAAGCCCAAGCCGAAGCCCAAATCCGGGCCGTCTCCTGAGGATAAGTGCAACTACTGCAAGCAGTTGGGGCATTGGAAGAAAGACTGCAAGAAGTTCATGGAAGATTACAAGAAGCTGAAGAAGACGTATGATGCGTCTGACTCAGGTATTTATGTTATCGAACTTAATGTTATGTCTTCTAGTCCTACTTCGTGGGTATTGGATACCGGCTGCGGTGCTCATATTTGTACTGATGTGCAGGCACTAAGAAACAGTAGGACGCTGAAGAAAGGACAAGTAGAGCTACGAGTCGGGAATGGAGCTAAGGTTGCTGCACTGGCCGTAGGCACCTACGAGTTGTCTTTACCTTCGGGCATGGTTTTAATTTTGAATAATTGCTACTATGTACCTGCGATTAGCAGAAACATAATTTCAGTTTCCGTTTTGGATTTGGAAGGTTTTGATTTTGCTGTTAAGAATAAAGTTTATTCTTTTAATCGTGATGGTAATTATTATGGTAGCGCCCCATTAGATAATGGGTTATATATATTAAACCAAGAAATGCATGTCTTTAACATAAATACAAAGAGGTTTAAGTCCAATGACGAAAACCCGACTTTCTTATGGCATTGTCGTTTGGGCCATATCAATGAGAAACGCATCCAGAGGCTCCATCGAAATGGGCTTCTGGGCTCATTTGATTTTGAATCATGTGAGAAATGCGAGTCTTGTTTGGTGGGCAAAATGGCTAGAGCCCCTTTCAACAAACCAAATGAAAGGGCCAGTGATTTATTGGGCCTTGTTCATACTGATGTATGTGGGCCAATGAGTACTGCTGCCAGAGGAAACTTTAAGTACTTCATTACCTTTACTGATGATTTCAGTAGGTATGGCTATGTCTATTTGATGAGACACATGTCAGAATCCTTTGATAGATTCAAGGAATTCATGAATGAAGTACAGAATCAACTTGGCAAAAGTATCAAAGTTCTGCGATCGGATCGCGGAGGAGAATACTTAAGCCAAGAATTCAGCGACTATCTGAGCGAGTGTGGAATTGTTTCACAACTCACTCCTCCTGGTACACCCCAATGGAATGGAGTGTCAGAGAGGAGGAATCAAACCTTGTTGGACATGGTTTGGTCTATGATGAGTCATTCTAATCTTCCATTATCCTTTTGGGGATACGCTCTAGAAACGTCTGCGTTTACACTAAATAGGGTGCCATCAAAATCAGTGGCAAAGACACCACATGAACTGTGGACTGGGAATGTTCCTAGTCTGTCTTTCCTGAGGATTTGGGGTTGTGAGGCTTATGTCAAACGTTTAGTCTCTGACAAGCTTGCACCCAAATCAGATAAATGCTACTTCGTTGGTTATCCTAAGGAAACCAAGACATACTACTTTTACAACCAATCTGAGAAAAAAGTATTTGTTGCTCGGGACTGTTCTTTTCTTGAGAGGGAGTTTCTCTCTAAGAAAAACAGTGGGAGTAAAGTACATCTCGAAGAAATTCAAGATGCACAGGAGACTGCCCAACCTATTGAGGAAGAGCAGCAGTTGGATCCACAAAGTTCTGTGGAACCGGCGCCTGTGGAGCCTGAAGTTCGCAGATCCGGAAGGATCCGTCACGAACCCGAGAGATACTATGGATTTCTCGTAACCAATTCAAATGATCTGATGATCATTGAAGGTGACGAACCAGCGACCATTGCGGAAGCAATGATGGGCCCGGACTCCGAAAAGTGGCATGGAGCCTCTAAATCCGAAATGACATCCATGTCAGAAAACCAAGTATGGTCCTTGGTCGGTTTACCTAATGGTGTAAAATCCATTGAGTGTAAATGGATCTTCAAGAAGAAGATTGACGTGGCTGGCAATGTACAGATTTACAAAGCGAGATTGGTGGCTAAAGGTTTCAAACAAATTCATGGTATTGACTATGATGAAACCTATTCCCCAGTAGCTATGCTTAAATCTATTCGGATTCTTCTAGCGATTGCTGCTCATTATGATTATGAGATTTGGCAGATGGATATCAAAACCGCATTCCTGAATGGTATTCTGGAAGAGAATGTGTACATGACACAGCCTGAAGGTTTTGTCGATCCTAAAGACGCTGGGAAGGTATGCAAGCTTCATAAATCCATTTATGGGTTGAAGCAAGCATCACGGAGTTGGAATCTTCGTTTTGATGAAGCAGTAAAACAATTCGGTTTCATCAAGAACGAAGAAGAATCATGTGTATACAAGAAGACAAGTGGGAGCAAAATTGCATTTCTTGTACTGTATGTCGATGACATACTCCTCCTCGGTAATGACGTTCCGTTGCTTCAGTCTATTAAGACTTGGCTAGGAAGTTGTTTTTCCATGAAACACATGGGAGAAGCCGCATACATTCTTGGAATCAGAATCTACAGAGATAGAACTAACAAGCTGATTGGATTGTGCCAAGACACTTATATAGATAAGGTGTTGCACAGATTCAGGATGCACGATTCCAAGAAGGGCTTCATACCAATGTCTCATGGCAAGAGTCTCTGCAAGAAGCAGTGTCCGGCGACACCTGCTGAGCGAGAACGCATGAATAGGATTCCTTATGCCTCTGCAATAGGATCTATTATGTATGCCATGCTCTACACTCGTCCAGATGTAGCTTACGCATTAAGCATGACGAGTAGATACCAATCTGATCCAGGTGAAGCTCACTGGACAGCTGTCAAGAATATTCTCAAGTATTTGAGACATACTAAGGACAAGTTCCTTGTGTATGGAGATAGTGTTGAACTTGTGGTGAATGGATTCACCGATGCGAGTTTTCAGACGGACAGAGACGATTTCCGATCACATTCTGGATATGTCTTCTGTCTAAATGGCGGTGCGGTGAGCTGGAAGAGCTCTAAGCAGAATACCGTAGCTGACTCCACAACGGAAGCTGAATATGTTGCTGCTTCAGAAGCGGCAAAGGAAGCTGTTTGGATCAAGAAGTTCATGACTGAGCCAGTGGCTTTGTTCTGCGATAACAATGGAGCCAGTGGCTTTGTTATGCGATAACAATGGAGCCATTGCTCAGGCGAAAGAACCCAGGTCACACCAGAAGTCCAAACACGTTGAGAGGAAATATCATCGGATTCGTGATATTGTCAATAGAGGTGATGTGAAGATCAGCCGAGTTCCGACAAACGAGAATGTCGCTGATCCTCTAACCAAGTCACTCCCAAGGCCTAAGCATGAGAGTCATACGACTGCTGTAGGCATTAGAGATCTTAAGATGTAATCTTGATTCTAGTGGGAGTTTTGGTTTTTGTTTTAGTTATAATAAGACGCTATTGTAAACATTCTTTTAGAAGTGTTTAATGAAATTTGATTTCAGCATTATTTATTGTGATCTAAATAATGGTCCCAAAATAAGTTTATGACATATTATAGGTCATCAGGTTGAGAACTTGATCATGAAACCCTATAAGTTAATAAATTATTTTGTCCCTAGTCAAGGTTGTAGAATCGGGACACTGACAACCGTTAGAGACTAGATTGTGAGGTGACTGTTGGCTAAGTTTCATGGAGCCAATGATATGATTATCGCAGTCAGTCACATAGATATATGTCAGTGGACATATGATCGGACATGACCCGCTAATGAGAAGTCTACAAGATAGTAATATTTGTGTCATAAGAGGTTCTCATTACGACTATAGAGTATAGTCCTAAGACCTGAGTTCATCATGCTTTCTTGCATATGAATTGGTACATTTTGACTTTGTCAAACGTCGATCCGTAACTGGCGGCTATAACGACACTGTTCAAGTTTATCATGAAGTGAGCGTTGAAACAGGGATGGAACAAGATGGAATTTGTCCCTCCTGAAAAACAGGAGATAAATATCTCAGGGCCTATCGAAGATTGAATACTGAGAGAATGTGTGGCCGCACTCAAACGAACTGTAGTTCAGTTGTTTGTAAGGTTCAGTATGAGATCAGGAGTTCGATAAACACGATGTTGGCTTAATAAGGATGACACAAATCTTGCCTTATGCCAAATCGAGATATAGAGACAAAAGGATTATAGGAATTGATGATTCCAGTACAAGTGGGAGATTGTTGGGATAGTGTCCTGAAATTACACCTGTACTCACTCCTGTGATAGTTGTGTGTCGAGATCTGACATTCGTATAATACTGGGCGTTTGCAATGATTTGCTAGAAGCCTCTTGCAATCTGTAGGTCGTGGACTTACTGCCAGTATTATATGATCCTATAGGGTCACACACCTAAGCGAACTGGAAGCTACGACATGGGAATGATCATTGTGGCAATGATCATGTTATGTGTATTGAAATACACATAAGAATCGATATAAAGGTGTTGTGTCGATCGACACAGCTTGTGTGTCGGTCGACACAGTTCGGATTTTCCGAACAGGCTTTTCGGGTTATGGCTTAATTGAGTCTGGCCCGTTAAGCACGTTTAGGTCGAATAAAAACGTGTTTAGTTCGACCTAAACAATAGAGCCGTCGAGTTTTCTTGACAGAAACACTAGACACACCAGAACCTTTCGATCCCCATTGATCCGGCACTAGCATCCCGTTTCCAGCGAGCGTGCGTGTGTATCTGGTAGAGGCAAAGCGTTGCGTTGCTCCACTGATCTCGTTCACCATCTCTTCCGCTGCCAAAAGGTAAGAACGAGGTTGGTTCTAAATTTCAATATAACAAACCCTAGATCCATCGGGATCCAACACCAATACCCAAGAAGTAGAACCAGAAGTAGTAACATTTACTTCTATAACATAAATACCTGAAGATGAAGTCTCGAAAGTCTTCTTCTTCTTCTTCTTTTCTTCCATGAATTTATTGCAATTTCTCTTCCAATGCCCAAGCTTTTTACAGTAATGGCACTTATCAGTCTCAGATGGGCCCGGCTGGGGCTTCGGGGCTGGCGCAGGCGTGTCCTGGTTCTCAACCTGGACTGCCTTGCCCTTTCCCTTACCCTTGCCAAGTTTCTTAAACTTCTTACCTCCTTGTACCATAAGTACATTAGGAGTACCCTTCTTGATATTAGGCTCAGCTGTCTTGAGCATGCCATGCAGCTCAGTCAACGTCTTCGTCAAGTTGTTCATGTTATAGTTCATAACAAACTGATCATAGCTTGACGGCAGTGACTGCAGGATGATGTCAGTAGCCAACTCTTGGCTAATGGGACAATTCATCCTCCCCAGGTTATCAATATAACTCATCATCTTTATGACATGAGAACTGACTGGGCCGTCCTTTGGTAGCTTGCATTCAATGAGAGATTTAACCGTCTGGTACCTCTCAGTTCGTGCTTGCTCCTGAAACATACTTTTCAGGCTAGTGATCATCTCCACTGGCGACTCCACGTTCTCGTATTGCTTTTACAAATCCGAGTTCATGGTAGCCAACATGAGACTATTCACATCGACCACATCATTAGAGTGCTTATCCCAAGCACTCCTTTCTGCATGTGGAGCATTGGCTCTCGGTTTTTCAGGGAGAACAGTTTCCAGGCCATAGTCCCTTTTCTCCTGCTTGAGAACAATTCTCAAGTTCCGATACCATTCGAGAAAATTCGATCCAGTTAACTTGTCCTTCTCAAGGACGGATCGCAGGGAGAAAGAGTTATTATGAGTGTTAGTCATAGCTGAGAACAAAGAAAGGTAAAAAGGTTTAGTTATGATGTTCAAGAAATGAGAAGTCTTAACTTTTAAGAAACTCGCATTATATTCAAACAATGTTTCCTCAGATGAATATAATGATCCACCCATACTTCACTAAATTCAAGTGAGCCACTGGCTATCACTCGACTTTAGCTCTAGGTAAGCAACAACTTTGCTAGTTATATCCAATATAACTCTTGGTTGTGGATCGACATCTTATGTCCAATCCACCTGATGTCTCTGAGCCCAAAACGATTTTGATGGCCCAGTCAAGTAAACCAATCTCTTTAGTCATGTAATTGTCGATGTCTTGCACTGCAAGTCCATCAACACGATTACCTCTGTCTTACTCAAGAAATTGTGGACATCTCGCACTGCAAGTCTATCACACAATCAAATGAGTCTTGACAGTTGACAAGATTGGAAAGACATCAAGTATCACTTGATATTTGGTTGAGGAACGGAACCTTTTTAAAACGTTCAGTTTTATTATGTTTTAATTCTTATAATTAATTGATTTATATTGCTTTGGTTCTGTGATTTCAGGTTCCATAACCTAATCATCGAATCTGATGTCGACCGACACTACTATAGTGTCGATCGATACAGAATAACCAAAAGTAATCCGTGATAACCGATCAATCCAATTGATCCGGTTTTGAATACCAGTCAGTGTCGATCGATGCTACATTAGCATCGGTCGATACCAACCTTATCAAACCAATCGCAATTAAACCAAACTTTTTTCAACCATTGTTAACCAAACTCGATAACCGGTTCAATCCAATTGAACCGATTCATCAATCTCGCGAGGTTTGTGTCGACTGACACAACTCTTGTGTCGATCGACACTAGGCGAAAAGTTTTATTCGGGTTATCCTTCTGTGTCAACCGATACCCGTTTGGTGTCGATCGACACAGGGCGATAAACCCTAATCGTTTTGCAATTTAAAACCCTAAAACTAGATTTTAATCAAAACGAATTTCAGCATGCTTGTATCAACTATACAGAGATCCAGATTCAACTAATCTAATCAACATGCTACAGATTCAATGGAACCCTAAAGCTCTGATACCACTGAAGGAATTTCTAGCAGTTCTAATCAGGATTAGCAACCCCAGTCTGAATTCCAAGCCTAGGATCTAAGGCTCATGTAATTGAATCTATCAGATCTCAGATTTACCTGATGATTAGCAGCGGAAGGTTTGCAGATAATCGAGATCACGAAGCACCTCAAACGTTGTGCCTCTACTGGTATCCACACGCACACAAACTGAACAGGAGGGATGCTAGTGCCTATAAGAGATCTAATCTCTAGAGAGGTTTCTATCTTGTTCTGGTGGCTGTAAATTAGGTTAAGATCGAGTTTAGGTCGACCATATATCTTATATATGTCGACTTAAACCGCAACGGAATTAACCAACGATTAAACCGAATTAATCTGGTAATCCGCGAGTCGTGTCGACCGACACACTCTCTGTGTCGACCGACACGCTTAGTGCGTCGATCGACACTGCCCAGGAACTTAGTATTGAATGCATATCAAATATGCATTCACCCGATCATTACATTAATGATCAACCTCACATACAACGTCCAGTTTGCTTAGGTGTGTGACCCTGTAGGATCATATAACACTAGCAATGAGTTCTAAACTCATTGATCATAAGTGGCTTCTAGCAAAGCATTATGACTACCTAGTATTATATGATTGTCTCATCTCGACAATACGACTTTCACTCAGAGTAAGTACAATAGATTTCAGGACATTCCCAACACCATATCCACTCGACACCTCCTGTCGGATCTCTGGGCGAAGCCCACTCAGAAACAAAGATAACCACTACGCCGACGATCGAGGTGGGGAGTGAACAACAGCCCACAAGAAACTCCATGTATACTCGTCAACGTCCATCCCCACCAACTTCACTGGACGGGGAAAGTAAGATGGGTGTGCATGTGCATGCGGTTCGGGATCATCGGTTGGGGGAGCGTCATCCTCTATAATTGACTTTGGTCCAAACTCGGGGAACGGGGGAATCTGGGGAGCTTGGGGAGGTACGAATATCTGGGCGACAAATGCCTCTTGCAGTGGCTCTGGAATAGCATCCTCTACCACCGGCACTGGCTCCGGGATAGCCTCTTCTACCACTGGTATCTTCATGGGCTTTCCGCGTCTTCGGGAACCGGACGGTGTTGTGGACATGGACGGGTCTAGCGTCTTTCGGGGGTAACCTCTCTTCCGCGGAGGCTGCAGGACCAGGTCTGCTGGCATCGGCGGAGGCACGGGCTCGGCCGCGGGAACTAGGAGGATGGCACGGGCGGAACTGTGGCTCTCATCTGTGGGCGTCCCATCATGCGGAAATGTGGCGGATTGCTTTTCAGTGTGGTCCTCTGGGTGCGGAAAACACGAGCGAGGCTAAGGCCATAGTCAGAGTCAGATGACATCCTGCATAAAGCATTAGAGGTAAGGTCACAACAAGAGACAATCGACATTACAGTTGGTGCTTAAAAAAGCCTTTCGCAAAGTAACTTCTTTTTAATCTTTCGAAAACTCTTTGAAATCTGAAAACACGATTTTAGGGAAAACTGCAGGAGCTGATCTCTCAGACATGGCTGAGAGACCTTAACCCAGGCTCTTATACCAATTGACACGACCCATCCCCGGCGAACCTAAAACGGCGTAGTGCAACACCCGTTAAACCGGATCAGTCCAACCGGAGTGCCTTGCCATGGTCCTAGGAACCGACGCGCTTCTTTCAGTTCAAATCCATCAAGAACATCAGACGATCGGTCAATCATGCATCCAAACATGTGAAGGAAAAAGGACGGGAAAAGAAAGAGGATTGAGTAATTGTTTCAAAACACAATTACCTAGTAGAAGAGGAGAAAGCTCTAGTTTAAATAAGAAAAGCGAGCTTGAGTTTGATTAGACTTGTACTTTCCTTCTTTCTTAAAAAAAAAAAAAATGGGTTACAAGTTTTGGGCTGTTACAAAATACAATACAGCTACCCTAAAATTACTCATTATTCCAAGTGTATTATACACCTTCAAATAATATAGAAAATACCTATATAATACCCAAAATTCTATCTCAACATCTACATTGTATAATCTGTCATATTCACCAATTACAATGCAGAGTGTTGTAAATTTATTAAAGGACTTGATAATGTATATAAGTACATTCCGTTTGCCACATATTTTGTGTTTAGTATGAAAATTTTAAATTTAAATGTATATATGTATTCTTCTTAAAATATTAGAACTAACAAATATTTTACTTCTATAATGCTTAGACTATTTTGTCAATGTTTTGAAATGTTAAAAATGATTTATAACCTCAAGGTAAATGTTAATATAATATATTGTCACAAATGTTATATAGATTCTGGACAAAGTTGTGTTGTATTATATCGTTATAACATCTTCAACTATCTTCCATTTCTCATTCTAAATGCTATTTTAGAGTAAATGTTTTTATAACCTCACACTATTTTTCATTTTAAAAACGAGTAATATGCATAAACATGTTATAAGAGAATATGAGTAGAACTATCTCTTAGGATAGGTGGCACATATACGAGTGTGGGTTATAGATAAAATTAAGAAATCTATATAGAATATTTTATTTGAAAATAAAAATGGAATAATACATTGGTGTCTAAGTTTTGTTTTAATTAATAACTAGATTTTGACCCGCGCTAATGAAGCGCGGGTTATGTTTTCTATCACGTATTCCAGTAGATAGGTTTTGTTTTTAATAGTATAGATAATTAAATTTGGTTCATCTATTTTTTGACCCGTTTAATAATGGTCTAAATATAAAGATTTTTAAATCAAAATGTAACTAATATATAATAACCCGTTCATTTAACATTTTGGATCGATTAAGTTCATTTTGATGTGTTTTTATAATTAAGATAAAACCAATGACACAAAAAGTAATATCCCCCGTAAGACTAAGGGTAGTTTTAAAAAAGGTCACATGTTTTAATAATATAGATAATATTACTATATCGAATTTATATAAAGTTATAGTTAAATTATAATATATATACGTAGATATAGAAAAGAATATTAACAATACATGGTTACATTTATTGTAATAAAATAAATAAAATATAATAGATTATGTTAAATATATCGATTATCAATATTATTATTGAGTTTAAACTATTATTTCAATATTATATTCTATTTTCTTATTTTAATAATAATTTATTAATTTTAATGATTATATAATTTATAAAATAATTATGTATTAAATTATATAATTATATGTACCAATTGATTTAGTAACTTAATTATGCTTGATTTTATTTTTTAAGTTAAATTTTAGTTAAGAATAATTTATAATATTTATTTTAATATTAATTTCGAAATTAATTATTATTTTATTAAATTTTTGAAAAAGATTTTTTGTTAGATATGATTAGGATAGAAAAAAGAAAACAAAAGATATTATAAGATATTATGAATAAATCAAATATAAATTGTTTTACAGTTTTACCCTTAATGAAGGTTACAAATCCTAATAATATCAAGGGCAAATTCCGGGAACAACATTTATGTACCATGGCAAACCTTCCTGTTTTAATAGATTAGATTGTATCGTTGCTTAATAGTTGGATGCCACTAGAACAAGTAATATAGATGATTAGTATTAAGTATCAAAATATGCCATAGATCCAAAATGTTAAAATCTGTGATTGTGTATGTAACACCCGTCTCCCGGCATAACCGGAGACGCGGCATTAGGACGCCCGCTGAACCGAAAATGGTCCAACCGGGACGCTTTCTCAACTTGTCCCAGGACCCGGCGCTTCCTTCTTATTGAAAACCACCAACTACGTCACTCGACTGTATCGATCCCGCATCCGGACCTGCAACAAAACGGGGACAGGAAAGGGGAAAGAGGCCTGAGTAATTGTTTCAAACACAATCACCCAGTGAGGACGGACTTAGGGAGTCCGCTATCCCGCTTACACCGCACGACCACGGATCACAAGTCCTAAGCTAATACCACCTTGCAAACAGGCCCGAGGGCTTTCACCACGCAAACTACATCCACTCGCGCTTTCGCACTCGTGAACCCCTCTCTAGCCCGAAGGCTCACACAACCGGCCCACCCGGCATCACTTGGCCCACGGCCTTGTACCAGAGGAGGCTCGCCAACACCTCCCATCCGACGATTTAAAGGGCGCGTACCAAAACTCGCTATACGCGCCCTGCCACGAAACACCCTTTCGGGGGCCCTACCACAACTACCAATCATATCCATCACACACATACAACGTTTTCGGGCTCAGCGAACAACCTAGCAGTTCTACGTTCTCAAGCAATCACAACGGGACCCAACTAGCCTACGCTACCTAGGAAAGACGACATTAACATGGGACTATCGCCCGGAATCGAATGAAGTAAGGGAGATCACGTTCGGTCCTCACCTTAGCCAAAGAAGAGGGCAAAACCGTAATTTAGCAGCCCCATTAGCCCGAACGGACATCGGATCTGGACAAATGACGAGAAAACGAGTGGGATAGGCTTTCGTTTGGTTCGAATCGGGTTTAGGACGGTCAAGTTATGGCCCACAAGGTTTGGTTGACTAAAAGTCAACGGTCAGGTCAAAGTCAACCAGTTGACCCGGTCAACTCAGACCCAGACCCAAACCCAGAATGAACCAGGCCCATTTGCCATAACCGGCCCAATTCCTAAACTAGACCTTAACCGAAACTAAACCGAGCGAAATCGAATTGAACCAGAAACTTAAAGGAAATCGGACTAACCAGGAATTAGAAGCTGAAAAGGAATCGAACCGGACTGGTTAACCCACACCGAACCGGTCAACGCCTGACCCGGTCAAGGATCCGACCCGAACAGGTCCGACCCGACCCGACCCGATCCGACCCGACCCGACCCCACCCGACCCGACCCGAACCGGTCAATCGAGTCAACCCGGCGACGGTCCGGCGGTGGTCCGGCGGCGGTCCGGCGGCTCTCCGGTGGCCCTCCGGCGGTGGAGATCCGACGACTGTCGGTTCTCCGGTCACGAGCTCTGCTCGAATTTTTTGGAATGGTGTGAGAAATGAGGAGCCCCTCTCCTCCTTTTATAGGAAAAAGAACTAGGGCTACACTCTTTAATGAGTTGGGCTTTTGGGCTTAAAATAGAAAAGGAAAGGGTATTAATGAGGGAATAATAGAAAAGGAAGGTGGATTTGGGCTAGGCTTTTGGGCTTTTCTTTCAAAAATTTTGGGCCTGGGTTTGGGTATGTTACAATTCTCCCCCCCTTGAAAAAGAATTCGTCCCGAATTCGGTGGTGTGCGGTTTCCCGTTCACCTCTGAACTCAAGGGATTCGCTCTATTCGGGGCGTCGAACTAACACACTAGGAAATCCGTTCGGAAGGCACGATGTGAAAAAGGAGAATGAATAAGGAATGGGGCCACTTAGTTTTCGGAAAGGAACAGAAGCAAAACAACTACGCGGAATCCGCGAAGCTCAACAACTAAACCCAACACCTAAAAAGAATCACTACGCCCTACCTCAAACAAATTCCCCAAAGCCCCCCGACTCTAGCCACTCGGTGATCCCGGGGTCCGCAACTCAAGATCCAAGTCTCCTCGGTACACCATGCCTTCCTCGCTGTCGTACTCCTCGGGGTCTGACTCCGGCTCCGGCTCTGAATCTGAGATGACGATCACTGGAGGTGCTGCTGCCGGCTCCTGACTCGGTGTATCCCACTGCCCATCCGGTCCCTCCTCCAATCTGTTCCCCTCCCTATCCAACCAGACGTACTCTCGCTCCACCCGTACCCGCGGCGTCCCTCGCTCCCACTGCTGATCAAACCCCTCCGGTCCCTCCTCAGGGATGTCCATCTGCTTATCCAACCAGGCATACTCTCGGTCCTCCCGTACCTGCCGCATCCCCTGCTCCCACTGCTCCCGCTCGCGGCCCGCGCCCACCTGCTACCGGGCCTGCTCTGCCCTCTGCTGCTCATACCTCGCTTGCCTACGCTCCAAGTCAGCCCTCTGCTCCGCCAACCTAGCCCAGTCCGCAATCTCCTGCTCCCGCTTCAGTCGCAAATCCTCATCCCAAATGGCTTGCTGCTCGGCCATGACTTGGCGCCGGGTATCCTCGTCGCTACGACGCCTCTCTCTCATCTGCTGCCGAAATACGGGATCCCTCTGGTTCCTATCCACAGCCTCTGCGTACTTAGCAGCCATCGCAACCAGATTGTACTCTCCGTACTCACTCCCATCCGTCATCCCCTCTCGGATCTCCGGTGCTAGCCTATCCATAAACAGGGTCATCAAATGGATCGGGGATCTAGGGTGGGTACATCCAGCTCGGAACATGAACGAATCCCTGTACTCCTGCACACTCATGCCTGCCACCTGGAAGGGCCGAGGAACCTCCTGCGCCCTCCTCGATGTCGACGCCCCTGGTATCCCGCCTGACGGTCTCACTGTCATGAAGCACACACGACTCGGTGGATCTGAATGATCATCTGCCACTACATGCTCCTTCCCCGACCTCTGAACCCGGGGTTCATCCACTGGCGCCGGTGGGGCCACTACTGGCGTCTTCCGGGGTCGGCCTCTACCCCTCGCTGGTCTCACAACTGTCTCAACCGGAACTGATGCAGACACTGGTCTATCCACTGAATGCCGGGCGGATGACTGGGTGGCGCCGGGAATCTCAACCGATGTCTCAATCGTAAGTCGTCTCCTCTGCCTCCTCGGTGCGATCCTGCGGGGTGCAACACGTGTGCGCAGAACACTGGTAGAGTTTGGTGCCCAATCGGACCCGGAATCAGAGTGTGAATCAGTGGACATCCTGCATAAGACGAAACTAAGAGAGGTCACAACAGGAGATAATCAGTGATATATTGGTGTTTGAAAGATTTCGTAAAGTATCTGTTTTATAAAAAATTTCGCAAACGGTTTTGAAAAAGATTGAAAAAATGGGTTTTGGGGTAAACAACGAAAGCTGATCTCCCAGGGCAGGACTGGGAGACCTTTAACCTGGCTCTGATACCAAATTGTAACACCCGTCTCCCGGCATAACCGGAGACGCGGCATTAGGACGCCCGCTGAACCGAAAATGGTCCAACCGGGACGCCTTCTCAACTTGTCCCAGGACCCGGCGCTTCCTTCTTATTGAAAACCACCAACTACGTCACTCGACTGTATCGATCCCGCATCCGGACCTGCAACAAAACAGGGACAGGAAAGGGGAAAGAGGCCTGAGTAATTGTTTCAAACACAATCACCCAGTGAGGACGGACTTAGGGAGTCCGCTATCCCGCTTACACCGCACGACCACGGATCACAAGTCCTAAGCTAATACCACCTTGCAAACAGGCCCGAGGGCTTTCACCACGCAAACTACATCCACTCGCGCTTTCGCACTCGTGAACCCCTCTCTAGCCCGAAGGCTCACACAACCGGCCCACCCGGCATCACTTGGCCCACGGCCTTGTACCAGAGGAGGCTCGCCAACACCTCCCATCCGACGATTTAAAGGGCGCGTACCAAAACTCGCTATACGCGCCCTGCCACGAAACACCCTTTCGGGGGCCCTACCACAACTACCAATCATATCCATCACACACATACAACGTTTTCGGGCTCAGCGAACAACCTAGCAGTTCTACGTTCTCAAGCAATCACAACGGGACCCAACTAGCCTACGCTACCTAGGAAAGACGACATTAACAAGGGACTATCGCCCGGAATCGAATGAAGTAAGGGAGATCACGTTCGGTCCTCACCTTAGCCAAAGAAGAGGGCAAAACCGTAATTTAGCAGCCCCATTAGCCCGAACGGACATCGGATCTGGACAAATGACGAGAAAACGAGTGGGATAGGCTTTCGTTTGGTTCGAATCGGGTTTAGGACGGTCAAGTTATGGCCCACAAGGTTTGGTTGACTAAAAGTCAACGGTCAGGTCAAAGTCAACCGGTTGACCCGGTCAACTCAGACCCAGACCCAAACCCAGAATGAACCAGGCCCATTTGCCATAACCGGCCCAATTCCTAAACTAGACCCTAACCGAAACTAAACCGAGCGAAATCGAATTGAACCAGAAACTTAAAGGAAATCGGACTAACCAGGAATTAGAAGCTGAAAAGGAATCGAACCGGACTGGTTAACCCACACCAAACCGGTCAACGCCTGACCCGGTCAAGGATCCGACCCGAACAGGTCCGACCCGACCCGACCCGATCCGACCCGACCCCACCCGACCCGACCCGAACCGGTCAATCGAGTCAACCCGGCGACGGTCCGGCGGTGGTCCGGCGGCGGTCCGGCGGCTCTCCGGTGGCCCTCCGGCGGTGGAGATCCGACGACTGTTGGTTCTCCGGTCACGAGCTCTGCTCGAATTTTTTGGAATGGTGTGAGAAATGAAGAGCCCCTCTCCTCCTTTTATAGGAAAAAGAACTAGGGCTACACTCTTTAATGAGTTGGGCTTTTGGGCTTAAAATAGAAAAGGAAAGGGTATTAATGAGGGAATAATAGAAAAGGAAGGTGGATTTGGGCTAGGCTTTTGGGCTTTTCTTTCAAAAATTTTGGGCCTGGGTTTGGGTATGTTACAGTGTAACTCAATTTTCAGAATAGTTAAAACACAAGATCATATATAATATTTAAAAAATCAAAAAAGGAGACGGTCATTCTCTCATCTCTCTCCGCTTCTATATATTTCCACCTACAACGTTTTTTCTGTCTCTTCGGTGACTAATTTCTCTTGCCGAGAAAAAATTTCTTCTTTTTCGTTTTTTCTTTCTTTCACTAGTTGCATGCTTGTTCTTTGTTATGCGGTTTGGCATTTTCCGTTTGACAAATCTGGTGGTTGAGGAGACGTTGCAGCGGCTCAACGATGTAACTTTTGTGTAGGAATTCTTGTGGATCCATATCTGTTGAGGACCAGTTTGGCGACGCATCTTCTCACATTGGAAATTAAAAAAGATTCCAAATAATATAAAGGATAAGTGCCACTCTACTTATTACCAATTGGTTTTAAGTTGGAAGCCCATAAATCTTAATATGGTATCAGAGTCCGATCCATGCAGTCCAACCCGATCCGACCCAAAGTTGGTTTAATCATCGACAACCCATGCCCAAATTGGTGCCGTTGATCCAAGCCCGAAAATTCCAAGATTACTGGCCAAAGAATTATTATCTCAAGAGAGTGTATAGCACATAATATCCCACATCAGGAGTTGGAAAGGATCTCAAATAATATATAAGGGATATGTACCACTTCACTTATCACTAATTAGTATTAAGTTGGAAGCCCATAAACTTTAATACTTTCTTGGTTTTCTCTCGTTTTGGTTCTCTGCTTATGAGATGGTCTGATATTTTATGGTGGTTGTTCTTGGTGTGGGCTTATGGTCTGAGGAAGCCTTGTTCGGGTGTTTGAGCCACTGGTTTTTCCTCTTCCCTATTTTGGGCTGCTTAAGGGCAGCAATAATTTTTTGCTTAAGTTTCTTGGTGGAGACTGTGGACTGACATTAGCTTTGGGGTTTTGATTATTCTCTAACTTTGCTTAGGAATGACCTTTGGTGGTTATGGACTAACAAATAGTTTAGACTGTTTGGCATCTCCTCTATGTTTGTTTTGCAGCTGTTTCAGCCCTTATTTTGTCTCTTCATTTTCTCTTGGTCTCTTTTCTTCCCAGTGATGGTATCTTCGATGGTTAAGATTGTGTAGGTTGAATTTTTCGTTAGATCGTTCTCGATCTCTTCAATGGAAGAAGATTTTCTCCTTCGTTTAGGATTTTCATCGTTTTTCTGGTTTTTGACAGTTCTTTTGTTTGGGTTAATATCAAGCCGGATGTTGGGATCTTGGTTTGGTTTGAACTTTTTTGTTTTTTTTTTGTTATTAATTATTGTTCTTATGTAACAAAAAGATCCATTTTTAGTACGAAACCCTCAAAAATAATATAATATTCTGGCTTTTCTGGCTTTGTTTTTTTTTCTTTTTATCTTTCCAATATCATTTAAGTAGCCAGACTTTGTATATATACTTTGGATTGGATTCTTTTTAATAAAAAGTAGAGTGAAAAAACCATCCGCGTTTTTTTAAACGGAGGTCCACTCGACCGTACGTAACATAGCATATTCTTGAAGATTATATCTTCGCACATAGAAAACATAAAGTTGGGTCTGATTGGTTACAATGGTCCTACATTCCTCTTACTTAACAGAATTTTGATACGACTTGTGGTCGAAATCGATCTATACTATTAAAACAAATAATTTTTTAAAAACTAACTTTATTATCATTTGCTATATTTCTGATTGTATTATTGCATTTTTTTTTATTTTTAGTTTCATTAATGATAGTTTCAGATTATTAAATTTATTTAATAAATTACAACTCTTTATAATTGTTTACAACCATACATTCAAATTTCTAACATTGCTCCTCATGTAAGTGTAATCACATATTCACTAAATATATAATACATATATCAAATTTATGTATAAATGAAAATGTCGTAACAACTGAATTTTCATCTTAGTGATATTAGACATTCCAAATTCCCGAGAATCAGGATGTCTTATGGATTTGAATCCTCTCATGCCCATTTAGGCACATGAAGATAATATACACACTACTCTAAGTGTTTATATCTGACACTATCAACCATGTGTCTATATCCACTCATGAGTGCATACAAAGGCAAGTCCTAACTTCTTGAAGCGGCAACACTTCACACTCATATAGATAGATACTTTTAATCATGCACCTGCAAACTGTATTTTTTCAAAAGATCTATTAAGAAGAAAACTTCAACCTCTCTCTTTCTTGCAGGTTCAAGCACATACCTTGGGATGATATTAATATGTGCTTCGATCTTTCAGTATAGTTTTTCCACATTGAATTCAGTCTCTATCGTCGTATTAGAGAGAAATTGGGTATCCCACAAAAGATATATATATGAACTTTAGTTACATCCCTTCGACCGACTTAATTACCAAGTCCCTAGCTAATGCTTTTGTCAAATGATCTGCTAGATTGTGTTGAGACCGAATATATTCTATGGTAATCATCTTATGAGTGATAAGCTCGTGTACATCGATATGTCTAACGTCCAGATGTCGCGACTTAACATTATACACTTGGCTATAGGACTTAGCCAAGGTAACTTGACTATAAGAATGGATATATATCCTTGATACTGGTTTCGGCCACAATAGAATCTCTTAAACAAGGTTATTTAGCCATTATGCCTCTTTACCGACAACCGCTAATGCTGTGAATTCTTATTCCATAATCGAATTTTTAATGTGCTTCTTAGAAGCCCATGAAATGGTACCTCCCCCAAGCAAAAAAAGCCCAACCACTTGTAGAAGAATGATCTTCTACGTTAGAAATCTAACTTGCATTTGAATATCCTTCTAGAACCGAAAGAATCCGACATAATAAAAATAATAATTTATTTTTCCTTTCAAGTACTTGAGCACCCGCCTTAAGGCTTGCCAATGTTGAATACTAGGATTACTAGTGTATCTACTAAACCTCCCTACAACATAATATACCTTAGTGCTCGTCATGGCATATTTTAAGTACCCACTCACTTGTGAATATTTGAGTTGTGATATTGCTTGTCATGTATTAGGCATAAGCTTCACACTCGCATCCATATGAGTGCTCATTGGAGAACAAATATCACAACTGAAATTTTTAAGGACTTTCTCAATGTAATGAGATTGTGACAAAAATAACCATTTACTTTCACGCTTTCTAATTCAAAAAATCACATCCACCTCCCCCATGTCTTTCATAAAAAAATTTGATGACAAAAATGCTTTTGTAAACTCTACTTGTCTAAGGTCGGTACCAAAGGTCAACATGTCATCAACATACCAGCAAATGATTACTTCATTAACAGACTCATCAAATTTGTTGTATAAACACTTATCCGACTGATTTAGATTAAATCTCATTGATACGACAATCACATCAAACCTTTGATGGGAGATCTTTTTTTAGATTGATTGTTGGGTTATTACTTTCTTCCTGCCCGATCTACCCATTTTCTCATATATTGATTCATGGCCTTCCACACTGGATTTTCCATTCTCCCATGGAAATTCATGATGGCTTGCACTCTACCTTGAGTTGTACCATCCTCTTCTCCCTTAATCGAACTCTCGATCATCCAAAGCCAAGGCTATGACTCCCATCTGTCACACATTACCTTTCCACTGATTATATACCGGAATCCGATAACGTCGATGCATCATCGGTTCCTTATACCCGGATCATGGTCGCTAGAGATTTGACGTGATCCAACAAACATGTTCCTTGACAAACAATTGCGTCCCTTGACAAACAATCACGTCATTTGATGAACACTTACGTCCTTTGACGAACAGTCGCGTCCCTTGACGAACAATCACGTCCCTTGGCGGACGGTCGCGTCTCTTGGCGAACTGTCGCTTCTCTTGGAAAACAGTTGTGTCTCTTGTCAAACAGTTGCATCTTGGCGAAAATTCGCACCCTTTGGCCAACAGTCGCACCCTTTAGCGAACAGTTGCACCATTTAGCGAATGATCACACCCTTTGGCGTCCTTAGAGATTTCTCTGTGCACAAATGTCTTTCAAGTTGTACAAGAGACAACTCTTCCTTTTGTGTTTCAACATGTGTTTGATATCCTTCCACGAAAGTGGTAACTTACTAATGATACTCGAAACAGAGATGGATTCATCCATATTCATGTTGGGTTGGGAAAATGACACTATGATACGAAACAATTCATTGTATTGCTCTGGAACCGGCATAGAACCAGACATCTTGTAATTATTAAAATTACTCACAAGTGTGAGATCCGGGATTCACACTAAGAATTTGTATTCGTGGATTTGGACTTTTGGATATAGAAATGGTATAGTTTCCTATGAATCAAAGACTTTATTGAGATTGATCGTCGAGATAGAACAAACACAGTCGAGAAGAGAGTACAAAGTATAAAATCGAGCTATCTAATCGAAGTGTTCTTAGCCTAGGTTGGAATTATTTCTAATGAGTCGCCACTTCTCTTCTTAAATAGTCTCGATTCTGATCTCTTCGTCCTGATATTTCGGCCTCGTCATCGTAACGATCTCCGAGATTTATGCGGATCAGTTGAACTGGCGAAGACCGAGTTGCTCTATCTCCACGTCATCCTCTGCCGAGCTCGAGCTCGATTGTCTCCGGCTTCGGCATCGTCTGGGCCTTCCCAGGGCGTTTGCTTTGCTTGGGCCCATCGAAAGAGTCGGCTCTTTTGCCTGTCTTTGATTCTGGAACAGACTCATAATTATGGGCCTCTGTCTTGTCTGTTAATGGGCCGGATTTCCTAGAGGGAAATCCAGTACCAACAATAGCCCCCCAGCCCATTGAATTCGAGAGGTCGAGGTTAATGGGCGGTGGACGTTCTTGGGAAGAGGTGTGTGCTTCGGATGTGACAAATCTAATGATTATTTTTGCCCCATCCGTTGATCTTGTTTCGATCCAATGGTGCGGAGCCGGGCGCGTGGGGCGAGCTGATCTGCTTTTTAGCGCGTCGGCAGTTATAGCGTGTATTTGCTTGAGAATTTCATCTCCAACCGTGGATCTGGTCGACCGTCGACAGCTGAGATTCAAAGGTCGCGAAGAGTCTTTTCAGGCTCGTTCTTTTGATGATGTGACCTAATTGCCGCACGCTCACAGCCGTTGATTTCATATCATCGGTTGGATTAGGGGGAGAGCGAAGAGTCCAAATCACCTCGATTTTCTCGTAATTATTACGAGTTCGGAATCATGCGGTTAATATTTTGCACGATTCCCACTATAATTTTCTTGTATTTTGTCGAGTGGTGATTTCTTCCTTCCCCACTTTCACTTCTTCTCTCACTTTTGCTCTGGTTTTTTCACTTCTCTCTCTCTCGGAAAAATTTCTTCCCAGAACTCTTCGCTTTCTTTGTTCCGACACACCGTCTTTTTTTATGGCCCTCAGAGATGCGACAGGGGCTAGTGTTAGCTCGGCGGCGGGCTCGTTTGGTCCACATCCGCCGTATTCCCTATCCGTGGACCAAATAGAACGGTTGCGGAGGGTTTGCAGGATTCCACCGGAGGTGGAAATTGTGATTCCGTCGCTGGCGGTGTCGCCGGAAACCGCGGTGGAGGGTTATTGCTGCGCCTCATACACCTACTTCGAGAAATGCGGGCTTTTCTTCCCTATTCCCCGCTTGATCTCTTTGGTGCTGGCCCAGCTTCAACTGGCGTTCCATCAGATGACGCCAAACTTTGTCCGATATGTCATCGGACTCGGAGTTAGGGCGGCCGAAGAAGGAATCGAGTTCGGGCCTGAGGAACTCATGCGTGTTTGCTCGGTGAAGCACAACACTAAGTTCCGGGGGACTTACTATCTTTCGCCTCGTTTCGGGCGGGTCCTCGAGGACGTTCCGACGAAAGATGTATGGAAGGACCGATACTTCTTCTTCAGAATAACCCATCATTCGGTCGGGGACTTTGACTATTCGGTCATCCCGTCCCGATGGTCGTCTGGCGTCGGTAAGGCTCTGGTCCTAGCGTTTTCGCCTTTCTTTTCTTTTTCTTTCTCTTTTTGTTTAAAACTTTTGTTGCCCGAGGGGGCTTTTTGTTCGAACTCGAGGACATCATGTCCTTTACTGTTTTTTTTATGAACGGCTTTTTAAATCTTTCATGCCTTAGCATAGATTTTATTGTTTTTATGCCTTAACATAAAATTTGAGCCATTGTGGCGGTTCGAACCTCTCTAGAGGAACCGAGCAGATAACTTGTCGTGTTGCCTTAGAAGGTTCGTTGTGAAGTTTTAAGTCAGTTGCATTTGAGCTCGAGCTCTTTGCCAAGAATGGTTTGGGGCGCGACTATTCCGTAATGTAAGACTCGGGCTTAATTGCTGAATCGAAAAGAGGAGCATTAAGTGTGAGATCGAATTGAAGTGAACTTACAAAGATCCATTTTGGAGTGTGTGTAGAGGTTGCATGCTTGAATTCTTGATCTCGTTATTTTGCTTGAGGAGTGGGGTAGCCCCCCGATTCTTTTAATCCGCATAAGGTTTAGAAGAATTGTATTTTATTTTTGGAGAGATCATTCTGGATCTCTTTCTTTGGGACGATCATTTCAGTTCGTTCGAAGCGGGAGGACCGTTCTAGGTCGCTTGTTTTTGGGACGATCATTTCAGTTCGTTCGAAGCGGGAGGACCGTTCTAGGTCGCTCGTGTTTGGGACGATCATTTCAGTTCGTTCGGTTTGGAGGGACCGTTTTAGGCCGCTTTGTTTGAAGGGATAATTTCATATCACTTTGATTTTGTGGGAGACCGTCTGAGGTCTCTTGGAAAGGATAATTTCATATCGCTTGATTTTAGGAGAGATAATTTCATATCACTTTGATTTAGAAGAGATAATTTCATATCCTTCGTTTCGGAAGAGATAATTTCATATCGCTTTGATTTAGAAGAGATAATTTCATATCTTTCGTTTCGGGAATGTCATGATTCTAACTTTTACGACAGAAAGAAACATTGGATTAAGGGACTTATTTTGATTTCACAAAGATAAGTCGGTGTAGCTTCGTCAGAAGCTGTTGAGCTCGTGAGCTTTGTTTTTTGGGGGGCGGCTGCGCTCGAAGTCGAGCTGCCTACGTACCCTTTTTAAGGGGATCAAGCCATTTCGTAGTTCGATTATGTTGATGTACTCCTAGTGGAAATACTTTTTGAGGTTGATGATGTTCCAAGGTCGTAGTTCGGGCTTCTGGGTTTCTACCGACTTGAGTCGGTAGACCCCGTCCTTTACGACGTCGGTGACCTGGTAAGGACCTTCCCACTTTGCTCCTAATTTTCCAGTGTGTTCTTCCTTTTTATGGTCGAACACTTTCTGCAAGACGAGCTCTCCTACTTGAAACCTTCGAGTTTTGATTCGGGAATCATAGTAGCGAGTTGCGGCTTGTTGGTAATTCTGGAGTCGAGCTAATGCGAGGTTCCTTCTTTCGTCGACGAGGTCGAGCTCGTCAGTTATCATCTTGTTATTAAGTTCCTCGTGTCGTGGGCATTCTTCTTTGCGAATGCTTGACACGAGAATTTCAGCTGGTACTACCGCCTCGATTCCGTAAGCTAGCGAGAAGGGAGTCTCGCCAGTGGATTTGCGGGGGGTAGTCTGGTAGGCCCAGAGTACGGCTGGGAGTTCGTCACTCCAGGTTGTTTTGCACTCGTTGAGCCTTTTCTTGAGACCGTTCATAATCGCTTTGTTAGCTGCTTCTGCTAGCCCGTTCCCTTGGGGGTAGCATGGCGTTGAGTAAGTCAGCTTTATGTTCCAAGTTCTGCAGAACTCTTTGAACGTGTTTGATATGAACTGAGATCCGTTATCGGTGACGATCTCGTGGGGTAGTCCATGTCGGCAAACGATGTTTCGCCAGACGAACTCCTTAACGTGAACGTCCTTAATTTTCTGGTATGACTCTGCTTCAATCCACTTGGTGAAGTAGTCCGTCATCACCAACAGGTGTGTGGCTTTCTTTTTGCCAGATGCGACCAGCGGTCCAACGATGTCCATTCCCCACCGCATGAATGGGTATGGTGATGGGATAGAGGAGAGTTTCTCCGACGCTTGGTGGATAATTGGGGAATGCTTTTGGCATTTATCGCACTTGTTGGAGAAAGATTCGCATGCGGTGGCCATTGTCGGCCAATAGTAGCCTTGCCTTTTGATTCGCACGGCCAATGCTCGTCCTCCGGAATGGCTTCCGCAGGATCCGTCATGTGTTTGTGTAATCACGGCTAGGGCTTGCTTTTTGTCAAGGCATTTAAGGTAAGGTCCGGAGAGGCTCCTTTTAAAGAGCTCTCCTTGTGTGACACAGTACCTCGCACTTTGTGTTTTAAGTTTCCGCGCCTCCCATTTGCCGTCGGGAACTTCGCCGTTTGTGATGTATCGAATTATCGGAGTTCTCCAATCTTCGTCGCTGTTAGGCTCAGGTCCCTGACTAGTGGATGCGGTTTGAATTGGTCCGTCGGGGACGTTCGCGATGTATACGGTGTTTCTAGGATTTAGATCATCATCAATCTCGATGATGTCGCTATTAGTGTCTCTGGGACACTCTTTGCGTTTAACATCGTCCTTCACAGCGGGCCCGTCCTCTTTCAAGGACAGAGCTTTGAGAGCTATGTCGATGCTTGGTTTTTCTATCCCTTCGACTGGTATGATCCTTTTGAGGTTAGGATCTGATGTCGATGCTAATGCGGCTAGCGCATCGGCTGCAATGTTTTCACCTCGTGGGATTCGTGTTAGATCGAAGAATTCGATCTGTTCGGCCAATGTATGGACTACCCGTAGGTATGCTTCCATTCGTTCGTCTTTGGCCTCGTAGTCACCATGATATTGGCTCGTGACTAGTTGGGAATCTTGATAGGTCTAGTTTTATCCCTATTCTACTGCAAGTGCACAGTTAATGCAATCGTAGTATATAAGGTATCGAATCCCACGAGGACTCTCAGTCACACAATAGATTATTAGTAAATTCAGATTAAATTAAGCGAAGCAGATGTGAAAACAGTAAACTAAATAGCAAAGTAAATCAAGTGAGTTTGTAAGCAAGAGGGCAAAGCGTTAGGTTTCAGGAGTTCTCAGGAAATCAGGAACGCAAGCAATCAATCTATCTAGATCCAATCAATAACTATTCTAGAACTCAAACACTGATATAGAATTAACCAAATTCCTTTGCGATAATTCTCTAGGTCTAAGTGCAGCAAACCAAACTTCCGTTTGCGAGAACTAACAGATTAAACTAGCATTAATTCCAAGTTTGATATGTTCACAATTAACCTGAACCAAACTTTCGTTTGCGAACAGTTTAATTGCTTATCTAAATTCTTTCTAGTTAAATTAACCAACTTCCGCTGAATTAATCAACCTAACATCATAACTCTGATTAGCTACTTCAGATTTAGCATTAAGAACAACTTAGATAAAGAACTAGCAGATATAAATCTCTACAGATTGATTTAAACTATAACTCTCTGAAATCCCTAATGAGAATCCTTCAACCTAACAGGTGATCTACTCAGACATGTTCATCGAAACAGAAAACATCTTAAGTAGAAAACCAAATATCATAAAATCAAATAAGAACTGGGGTCGAAATCAAGTCTCTTTCGAGATCAGGATCAGCCCCTCAACTCTCTCTGAGCAAAACTTAACGTAAGAAAAGCTTGTTAAAGCGTAGCCTAACAAGTGGCTGTAAAACCTAATTATAATCCTAAAACACGTTTTGGGGCCTCTTTGTAAATATCAGGAACTTCTGGGCAGAACTGCAATTTCATTATTCTTCATTAAACCGTCGTTTGGCCCATCTCGCTGGTGCATCGATCGTTGCTAGAGTGCAACGATCGACACCTTCCTCTGTTTCGGACAGTGAACTCTATCTCTCGGCCAATCACTCCAAAAATCTCCAAAATGCTCCATTATCTCCAATTCAGCTCCAAACCTGATTATACCTGTAAAAGACTCTAAAATAACACAAAAGACACTAAAAACACACTTATATCATGGTCTAAAACTAGTAAAAACCATGATATATCAACTCCCCCACACTTAGCCTTTGCTTGCCCTCAAGCAAAACAGAGAACTAAAACATGGTGAAGAGGTTTGAAAACTCTTCAGAAACTCATTTCATCCTAGAAGCTACAATACTCAGATTCCCCTTAGTAAACCACTGCAAGAATCAATCACAGGATATCAAGACCACAATGTACTTCCCCCACACTTAGCAACTGTCCTAGGTAAACTCCACAATCACATTCAAGCATTCAAATTCTCCCTACTGACTTCTGCAAGTATTTAAGTGCGGTCTCACCTAAGGAGTATCGATCTAAAGGCACATGGATTCTTACCTTATCAGCTCTAGACCACCATACTATCTTTCTCTAGTCTCTTTCTTCTCTTTCCCTTCTTTAACAACTGATTTTTCCCCACTGGGTATCATTTTATTTTTTTTATCAGTGTTCTTCCCGTTATGGGGTGTACTTTGGACACATTCCATGGATCACATGAGAGATAATAGTGTTTGCTACTATTCTCATGACCACTTCGGAGTTACTAACTCATCCTCAGTTTATTATTATTATTATTTTTTTTTTTTTTTTTACTTTACAGAAGGGGAGAAGGGGACTAAATAGGACAGGTTTACAGGCTGTGTCAGAACTAACAGGGAATCCGACATAAAGCATACCAAGCCCTTAGGTGAGAAATCTAAGTCAGTATTAAGGTTGAAGTCAGTAAAGGATCCTCTGATACCTGAAGTGATGTGGGTGTTCCCAGTAGGTTGATCTGTGATGGAGTTTTCTAATAGTCATAGATAGATCCTGCAACTTCATCCCAATGGTTACTTAAGTTCCTGCAAGTCTTGTAAATCTTCTCAGAAAATCATAGTTTCTTACTTAAACAGTTTTGACTCAATAAAACAAAAAAAAATTTTGAAAAACGGACTGACTCTTAAGAAAACAGAAAACAAAAGTCAGTAGCACCTCCCCCACACTTAAGACACACTGTCCCCAGTAGTGTCCAGTGAAGGATCGGTAAAAAGAAAGAAAAATTGTTAATGGATGTTTGTAGTTCTGTCGGGTTTTACCTCTGTCGCACAAGCATTGATCGTTGCACTAAGTGCACCGACCGTTAATTGGCGATTTTTCGTTGAGTGTCGATCGTTGCTCAAAGCAGCAACGATCGTTGCAATGCGCATATCGGATCAGACAGCTAGTTAGCAGGTTAGTCCGTCGGTTTATGTCAATTTTTTTGAAAAACCTGCAAGCTGAGAACACTAGAAACACAGTAAAATCGAAGCAAAAGAAGTACCGAACAAAGTACAAATCATCCAAACATAGCAAATCCTAAATAAATGAAAAACAAAAGTGCAAGAAAAGATAAAAAGTCAGAATATAGAACCGAAAGTATGGAGACTACTCTCACTCGCTCACATCGTCTATCCCACCATACAATGCATCGTCATCGGCTGCCTCGGGTGCGGGATCGGTATCAGTCGGAGATCGCTGTCGACGACGGTCAGGTACGGGCTGATGGATCTGTGGTGGCCTCCTGCAGCTGCAAGTACGCATGAAGTTCCAAAGAACTCGAAACATACCATCGGATCTCTCTCTCCACTCTGCCTCAGAATATGCACCGTAAGCCATTGCAGGCTCGGGAAAGGGACCCACAATGTCGACCGGGGCAGGCGCGGGCGCAGGAGCAGGGGCAGAGGATGTTGAAGCTCGTGAGGAAGGCTTTCCCAGCGGATGAGCCCTGGTCGGAATCCCACGCTGCGCAGACTCAGGAGGCTGAAATCTCAGTGCCTCTAATGTGTCAATCTGTGTCCATCGGCAGCGGGAAGCTCGATACCAGTCCTCCCAGTGGTCGGATCAGTGTAAACCCAAATGCGCCCCTCCTTGAGCCAGGTAGCGCTCTGCAGATGACTGAGATCCAGGAACTCGCGAGCCGTATCACGCTCTGTGCCATGCAGAGGAATCCCACAATACTCAAAGATGGGAGTAAGTAAACTCCCTACCGTCTCTGTACCAGCTCCATCAAACGGCTTCAGCTGCAAATCAACCAAATGTTGTGCGAAAATAGCTCCCAAGTTGAGACCCGCAGTCGGATCTCTCACTCCACTCTGCCTAAACTGATCTCTCAGCCCCATAAACAGCAACTCCATCTCAAGTTTGCGCATCTTGTTGGCCTCAAACTTGCAAAGCAAGCTCCAGCACAAGATACGCGAGACATATCGCAGCACCGGATGTCTCATCTGCACTACTGGTGTGGTCCTGGAGTTGTATCGACCGCTGCCAATACTCTCCCAGAATGTGCGAGCCTCCAACGGATCCCACTCGAGTGGCATTGCTATGCGCCTCGGCGCAGTACTGAATCCGTAGATCCTGCAGAGATCAAGTAGAGGAATCCGATACCTGACTCCCCAACTCATGAAGGTGAAAGCACCCCCTGTAGCGCTCCTGTGGTCGGGATCCGAGTAAACCACTCTGCAAGTGGCCAATAGCTGCCTGACCAGCTCAGGATAGAGGTCATAGTGTCGCATCGGCATTGTCCCTAGACCAATGCCTCTGCACACAGCCATCACCTGCTCATCGATCCCCAGAATCCTGCAGGTGGAGTAGTCCGCGAACTTGGTTGGCTTGATGATCATCCCACACCAACCACTGTAGAGTAGCGAGTCATACTCGTCCCAAGAAGAGAGCAATGGCCGCTCTGTGAACTCAGCGGACCTTAAGAAACGTGTGAGGTCCTCCGGCCACTGTCGGGTCGTCGGAAAAGGTGTCGCGTCCTCTCTGGGCCACGGTAAAGCAATTGGTGGCCCATATCTGTTGTACGGTGCGGGCGACTCTGATTCCCTGTTAAACCATTCAGGCGGTGGGGTGTAGTGTCTTGTTGCTGTGGACGCTGTGGCTCGCTTCTTGCGGGGTTGCCTTTGAGACGCCATCTGCAAAAATAAAGTTCAAATCTTTATAAGTCTCGGCAAAATTTCACTGTGAAATCGCGAAGCATCGACCGTTGCATCTAAGGCATCGATCGTTGCAAGGCGATTTCGCGTTATCGAACATTTCCCAAAATCGCAATGCAACGACCGCTGCTCGAGAGCAACGACCGTTGCAGGGCGATTTTGCCGCAAGCAATTCATCAAAAATCAGTTGAAAATAGTGTTATCAACCACAAAATCAACAACAATCCATCACTAAACAACCTAAAGCATAATCATGTCAACATGCACTCATCAATTCCATCTAAAATCTCCAATTTCTAAAACCCTAAAAGTTGAATCCGAAAATCCGAAAATCGAAGTGCATTACCTTGATTTCGTGAGAGATAGGTCGGGGAAATGGATTGGGATAGTAAAAACAAGCAAAAAGCACTTGAAAACAAGAAATTTGACGAAGAAATGATGATTTTTGGGTAGAGGTTCTCGGTGTGTCGACCAAAGGAAATGGAGAAGAAACAGAGAAAATAGGGTTTAAGGCAACTTACCTGGTCGTGGGTGCAACGATCGTTGCTTTAGGGGCAACGATCGATGCTGGTTGAACCAGGTTGATTCCGGTTTAGCTCAACGTACCTTAATTTCGATTTAAACCAAGTGCACCGACCGTTGCACATGTGAGCAACGATCGACACACGTCTCCAGACTTGTGTTATGTATCTAATAGCTAACAAAAACAACTAAAAACGTGAAATCCTAAGAAAAACACCAAAAATGAGAAAGAAAAATAATTAAACCTAACAGTGGGTTGCCTCCCACTCAGCGCTTGGTTTAAGTCATTAGCTTGACTTTTGGAAAGGAGGTCAAACTTATGGTGGTTTCAACAGAGACTTTGAGTGTCTCTGTGAATGCCTTATCATCCACGGTGGTGTGTAAGCAGTAGCAGCATGATGTCGTCCTAGGAACGTGGGGAGGAATGTAGGGTGAAATTTACACTTGGGTGTTTTAACGCTCTTTCCTGCATTCATAACAGTGTAGTCAGGAGGTTTAGACTTAGAGGATTTATGTTTTACCTTTGGCAAAGATTTGATGTTCGGAGCCTTCTGTTTATGAGTAGTTTTAGGCCTTGCAGATGTTAGAATAGGCTCTTGTGGAACCATCATCTTCTTGTCAACCACCAATGTGCACTAAACCACATTTGCAGATTTAACGGGAGCTTTCGGGAATGGTATCGGAGGTTTGTAGGCTTTTTCCTTAGCAGGTTCTCGAGATATGGGTGAAACTGGTTCCTTTCGGGGAGCAACGATCGATGCGTGTGATGCAACGATCGATGCTGTCGTCTCAACTCGGGTTTCAACTACAGTCTCGGGTTTATCTGCTTCTCGGTCCATTCCAGCTATCTCAGATTCAAATTTCTCTTCTTGGCTTGGTACCGCTTCAATCTGGACTATCCAAGTCAAGAGATCCATGTCAATCTCTGTTGAGTCAGGTGCATCGAAGCTTTCGAACTCAGGTAATCCAACATCAAATTCTCCTCTGTCTTCCACAAATTCCACAGCCTTAACTGCTAGACATGATCCACGATCCATCTGTGTGTTATCCTGAGTGAGAATGTTGCTGTCATGAGCTCCTTGAGAATCCTTTGTTGGGGTAGAACTTGGAACTTGATCCATCTGTGTGTCCAGCTGCTTCATGCGAGTGCTCAAGGATTCAAATTTCTCATTCAAATTAGTGTACAGGTTCTCTAGCTTCGAGCTGAAAGAAGCTGTGTTCTGCTGTTGTCTTTCAATCGATTGCTCCAACATCATCTCTAGTTTGCTCCTTTGTGTAGGAGATGCCAGATGGGGAGTATAATTATGGTCTCTTGATCCTTGAGTGTGCCTAGAACCCTGTCTCTGCTGATGTTCCAATGCATGTCCATAAGAGTCGGCTCCAGCCATATAATGTACCTCTGGAAACTTATCAGTTTCTGCCTCTGCTCGGAACTGTCTCTCCCTAAGTAAGATGTCGTGGATGTCATCTATCTTATGTTGCATCTCAGCTACTTGCCCAACCAATGCATGGCAATCTGGTAAGATGGGGTTTCCTTTCCCATCTATTTTCTGACCTTTTGCGTTGCATATGTGACCCTCTTGGTCTCGTAAAACGCCGTTTTCACCGCGAATCAAAATCATAGGTTTCATGGCGCGGAACCTATTGAACGTCTCAGACCTCAGCATCGCTGTCTTCGCCTTGTGTCGATCGATGCAAGGTGAGCAACGATCGATGCAGTGCGAATCCCTGCCAATCCAACAATCAAAAACGTGAGTAAACAAGAAAATTAAAAAGAATGCTTAGTCTAAATCCTAGTACTAAATCTATAGGCGAACTCAAAGAGTCCCCGGCAACGGCGCCAAAAACTTGATAGGTCTAGTTTTATCCCTATTCTACTGCAAGTGCACAGTTAATGCAATCGTAGTATATAAGGTATCGAATCCCACGAGGACTCTCAGTCACACAATAGATTATTAGTAAATTCAGATTAAATTAAGCGAAGCAGATGTGAAAACAGTAAACTAAATAGCAAAGTAAATCAAGTGAGTTTGTAAGCAAGAGGGCAAAGCGTTAGGTTTCAGGAGTTCTCAGGAAATCAGGAACGCAAGCAATCAATCTATCTAGATCCAATCAATAACTATTCTAGAACTCAAACACTGATATAGAATTAACCAAATTCCTTTGCGATAATTCTCTAGGTCTAAGTGCAGCAAACCAAACTTCCGTTTGCGAGAACTAACAGATTAAACTAGCATTAATTCCAAGTTTGATATGTTCACAATTAACCTGAACCAAACTTTCGTTTGCGAACAGTTTAATTGCTTATCTAAATTCTTTCTAGTTAAATTAACCAACTTCCGCTGAATTAATCAACCTAACATCATAACTCTGATTAGCTACTTCAGATTTAGCATTAAGAACAACTTAGATAAAGAACTAGCAGATATAAATCTCTACAGATTGATTTAAACTATAACTCTCTGAAATCCCTAATGAGAATCCTTCAACCTAACAGGTGATCTACTCAGACATGTTCGTCGAAACAGAAAACATCTTAAGTAGAAAACCAAATATCATAAAATCAAATAAGAACTGGGGTTCGAAATCAAGTCTCTTCCGAGATCAGGATCAGCCCCTCAACTCTCTCTGAGCAAAACTTAACGTAAGAAAAGCTTGTTAAAGCGTAGCCTAACAAGTGGCTGTAAAACCTAATTATAATCCTAAAACACGTTTTGGGGCCTCTTTGTAAATATCAGGAACTTCTGGGCAGAACTGCAATTTCATTATTCTTCATTAAACCGTCGTTTGGCCCATCTCGCTGGTGCATCGATCGTTGCTAGAGTGCAACGATCGACACCTTCCTCTGTTTCGGACAGTGAACTCTATCTCTCGGCCAATCACTCCAAAAATCTCCAAAATGCTCCATTATCTCCAATTCAGCTCCAAACCTGATTATACCTGTAAAAGACTCTAAAATAACACAAAAGACACTAAAAACACACTTATATCATGGTCTAAAACTAGTAAAAAACATGATATATCAAATCTCTGAAGGCGTTTACTTCCCGGGCTCCTATGGCTATCGCAAGTCTGAGCCCGGCTATTAACGCTTCATATTCAGCCTCGTTATTCGATGCGGCGAAGCCCAATCTAAACGATTGTTCTAGTAATTCAACCATTGGGGAGGATAATTTCACTCCGACTCCGGACCCTTGTCTTGAGGAAGCTCCATCGACGTAGAGCTTCCATCTTTGGGCCGAAGTCGGGTCGAGTTCTATAGTCGGAGGGAGCTCGATTATGAAATCTGCCAGTACTTGTGCCTTTAGGCATGTTCTAGCTTTGTATTCAATGTCGTACTCGCTAAGTTCGATAGCCCATTTGACCAATCAACCTGATTGGCTTGGACTGTGAAGAATGGTTCTCAGTGGCTGAGAGGTCATCACTATGATCGAGTGCGATTGAAAGTACGGTCGGAGTTTCCGAGCCGACGTTACTAGCGCTAAGGCGAGTTTTTCCATGGCGGGGTATCTGGTTTCAGCGTCGATCAAGGTCTTACTGATGTAATATACCGGCCGTTGTTCGTTTTGTTCCTCGCGAACCAGGACTCCACTTACTGCTGCCGTCGAGACAGCTAGGTAGAGGTAAAGGGGTTCTCCTTCTACTGGTTTCGCCAGTATGGGTGGTTCGCTTAAGTAGGCTTTGAGCTGAGTGAATGCCTCTTCGCACTTTTCGTCCCAGAGGAACTTTTTGTTTGCTTTTAACAAGTGATAGAAGGGTAGACATTTATCAGTCGACCTTGAGATGAAGCGATTCAGAGCAGCTATTTTGCCGGTTAGGCGCTGGACTTCTCGCGTTGTTCTGGGAGATTTCATCTCTATGAACGTTGCGATCTGTTTGGGGTTCGCTTCGATCCCTCTTTCGGTCACCAAGTAACCGAGGAATTCTCCTGAAGGGACCCCGAAGGTACATTTAGCTGGGTTGAGTTTCATCCCATACTTATTAAGAATGGTAAAGCATTATTTTAGTTGGGGGATGTGATCCTCGTACCTGGAAGATTTTACCAGCATATCATCGCTGTAGACTTCTATGGTTTTGCCTAGGAGTCCTGAAAACATCTTGTTGACGAGGCGCTGGTAAGTTGCTCCTGCGTTTTTCAGTCCGAAGGGCATGGCTTTGTAGCAGTACGTGCCTCGATCCGTTATGGACAAGTCTTTTCTTGGTCTTCAGGGTTCATCAATATTTGATTGTACCCTGAGAACGCGTCCATAAAGGATAGCAGCTGATGTCCAGCGGTGGCCTCGACCAGTCGGTCGATGTGCGGGAGTGGGAAGCTGTCCTTTGGACATGCTTTGTTGAGATCCGTGAAGTCTACACAGACCCTCCACTTTCCGTTCTTTTTCTTAACCACCACGGGGATCGCGAGCCAGTCGGGGTACTTGACCTCTCTGATCGATCCGATTTTTAATAACCGATCGACCTCGTCATTGACGGCTTTGGCCCGCTCAGGGCCTAGTTTTTGACGTTTCTGTCTTACCGGTTTGTAGGTTGGGTCGACATTCAGCTCGTGGCTGGTTACGTCGATGTTTATCCCTTTCATGTATGCTGAAGACCAGGCGAAGGAGTCGACGTCTGTTTGAGAAAAGAGACCAGTTCGTTCTTAACCGGCTCTGATAGGTCGATTCCGATGCCAACGAGTCTTTCGGGATGAGCCTCGTCTATGCAGACCTGAGTCGTGAGGTACTTTGGGGGTCCTATTTGACTGGGGTCGTTCGACCTTTTGGTCTGCATGGTGGCGAGCTCCTCCTCTTTCTGTAATTGCTACACAAGGGATTTCTCGATCTGCTTGTATCCGTTCATGTAGCAATGACGGGAAATCTTTTGACTTCCGTAAATGGTTTTGATCCCTTTGGGAGTCGGGAACTTTATGCATTGGTGGTAGGTCGATGGTACCGCTTTCATGTCGTATATCCATGGTCGACCTAGGATTGCGTTATAGGGAGCTGGCCGATCTACTATGACGAACTCCATCATTCTCCGAACTCCTCCGGCAATTACTGGGGCGAAGACAGAGCCCATCGAGTATGTCGTTTCGCCAGCAAAACCTGCTAGTGGTGTCTTTTCTTCCACAATCTCGGAGTCATTGAAGTCCATCTTTTTGAACGCGTCGTAAAAGAGGACATCTACCGTCTTTCTGTGTCAATCATTATCCTTGAGAGTTCGACATCTCCCACTACTAGACAAACGAGGAGGGCGTCGTCGTGTGGTTTGTCGAGATTACTTGTCTCGCTCTCGTAGAAAATGATTTCGTGGTCTGGACCCAACATTGGGGTTTTCCCCCCTCTGTCGGTCTCGACTCTTCTTTGAAGAGCTTTGATCGAATTGACCGAGTCGCGGCAAAGCTTGGAGCCACCGAAGATGAAGTCGATTCGTTTAGGGGGTATAGCCCGTACACCCCCCCCCCCCCCCCCCGCAGAGACGAGGGAGATTGATTCTTGAGCGTAAACTTTTGGCAGGAGCCGGAGGCGGGGATAGCGCCAAACCTCCCGGAGTGCCGCTTAGGTTAAGCTCGCCGAGGATGAACTCAACTCGCTTCTGCGACCCATGAGGGAGTGTTTCGGGAGATTCCGGCTCTTTTGACCGTTCCCGTTTGTTTTGGGAGTGCTTTTTGGAGTTCGACTCCTTGGTCTGTTTGTTTTCCTTTTTGTCGGACAGAGTTTCCTCCTCGACTTCGGAGTCTTTTTTGCTTTCGGACTCTTGTTTTTGAGCCTCTGCTTTAGCTCGAGTATAGCAATCCTCGGTCGAGTGTCCTCTCTTATTGTGGAAATCACAGAATTTTTCCTTGTCGAACTCGAATTTCTTCGAGCTCTTTGGGCTCTCGGCCGCGTTGACGTTCCCTGATTTACGGGAATCCTTTTTCGAGTTCGGATTTTGCGAGCCCGATGGGTTCCTTTCTTTCCGGTGTTTTTCCCTGAGGGCCGTGGTTTCATCCTCGAGGCGAGCAAAGGCCGACGCGCGATGGAGGGCGTCATCGAGCGTTTGAGGTTCGCGGACTGTTATTTCCTCGCGGAATCTGGTTGAGAACAATAGTCCCCGTCTTAACGCTTCTATAGCTACCTCGTCTCGTGGGTTCGCGATTTTGGATTTTATTGTTGGGAATGTCCTGAAATCTACCGTACTATCTCTAGAAAGTATGATAAGTGTCGAGATCAGACATAAGTCATAAATACTGGGTGATCATGATGACTTGCTAGAGTCCGCTCTTGATCTATAAGTTTAGGACTTATTACCAGTATTGTATGATCCCTAAGGGTCACACACCATAGCTAACGGGAAAGTTAACAAGGAATTAATACGGTAAGATGCAAGGCATTTACTGTATTTGTACAGAGAATTGGGCCAGACAAAATACAGGCTTTTGTCTGATTTGTGTCTTGGGCCCAAAATCCTAATAGGCCATTAGTTTAATAACTTGGGCCCATATAAGGAAGAGGGATGGCGCCTAGGGCTGATTACAACACCCCATCTGCGATTTTGCCTCAGCCGTATTCCTCTCTCTCTGTTGATTCTAGCTTGGTCTAGCAGCCTGATCCAGTAGCTTGTAAGCGTGTGGATACCTAGGAGGAGCCGGTAATCATCAGCTCTTGCAGATCTCGATATTCCTTTGATCAATCCGCTGCAATCACAAGGTAATGATCCTGATCTGTTTATGATTCAACTGCAAATCACCTAGATCCTAGATGATTATGTGCTAGGTTGTAACCTGTGAATTAAACCTATGAACACACATAATCCTTCAGTGGTATCAGAGCCTAGGTTGTTAGGTTTTTGCTTTTTGGATCATACTAGGTTGTTTATTAGTTTGATGAATCAATTTTAATGAGTAAAATTGATTGAAACTTTGAAAACCTAGAATTGTATGAATCGATATGAAAGCTTGATAATTAATGTTGACTTCGTCTTATTGTTAGAGTCGATCTTTGTTGTTGACTTTGCTTTAACTTTGCTGTTGATCGCTTGAATAAGATTGTTAAATTAATTATCATTCGATGAGGGAATGGTTAAGTAACAAGCGATCGATGAGGTTTGAAAAAGGACAAAATTGTGTTTGTCTTTAGTGAATTACGATCGCAAGGTTTGTTTTTGATTTATCAAAGGAATCGCTTGTTGACTTAAGGAACATTAATTATCAAAGGAATCGCATGTTGATGGTTAGTGTTTGTTAAGTGTATGTCATGTCATGATTGATTGTATGTCATGATCATAAGGTTTGTTAAGTGAACGTGATACGATTTTGAAAAGTCAATAATTTAGTTGGATTTGTTAAGATTGAGAATCTTTTTTTTGTCAAATTCAATTATTGGAATAAGGTCAAAATCGTTTTGTTTCAATTGTATGAATCAATTAATTATTTTATTAATGTATGGTTCAAGCGGTTAACCCAAATCGCGGTTTACTGGAAATTATTTAATACAATTGGTATTATTTAGTTTCTGGTTAAACCGGATTTAAATTCAAAATTGAATTTTAACCTAAACCGAAGGCTGGTCTAAGTTTGATTTGGTTGGACCAAATAATTTAGAGCTGGTCTGGTTTAGTAAATAACCAGTTGGATTAAGTAGTTAATTTGGTCTTGGACCAGAATTAATGAACCGACTCGGTTATGTCAAATTATTGGGCCAATTGGAATTCTGTGGTCTTGGGCCAAGAATTGGGCCTATAATTTGTGACCCAACCGAAAACTTTAATAAAATATTAAATTAGAAATTTCTATTTTAGTATGTTTCTAAACTTAGAAAGTTTCTAAAAATAGTAAGTTTCCCTAAATAGAAAGTTTCCATATTTAGTAAGTTACCTAAAATGGAAAGTTTTCCAAAATAGTAATCTTCTATTTTTGGGAGGAAATCTATTGAAACCTAAAATCCTCAAAAACAATATCAAGCTTGGATGTCTTGCCCAATCTTGTCAGCTACTTAACGCTTATTCAATTACAGATATGGCTTACAGTGTGAGGTGTCTGTTTTTGCGTAAGTAAAGTAGTATATAGTCACTAATTTCATTGGGAGTCCCAGACTTTAGTGATTATTTGGCTGTAAGAGATTGGTTTCCTTGACTGGGCCATCGGGAGTCCCGGGCCTTGAGACATCTGGTGAATTGGGCCTTGGGCCCAATCCACAACCGAGAGTTATATGGTTATAACTAGCTGTGTGTATGCTTACCAAGTGAAGCTACTTCTGGGTGACGGCCAGTGGCCCACTTTGGACTTAGCCGAACATGGGTCTCGGAATCATTGCATTCTTATGAGGTTAAACAAAGAAATTTTGAATGCAATGCGAGTTTTCTTATAAGTTATTAAGATTACTCTTTTATGAACTAAATAACTAAAACTCTATTTATCTCTAAATTTCAGTTATGACTAGCACAAACAATCAAAACACTTTCTCGATCCGGTCTGTCCTTGAGATGGACAAACTGAACGGATCAAATTTCTTGACTTGGTCCCGGAACCTGAGGCTAGTCCTCAGGCAGGAGAGAAAGGACTATGTCCTTGAAAGAGCTCTCCCCGAGAGGATCGGGTCCAATGCCTCTCATGCAGTATATGATGCTTGGAATAAGCATTATAATGATGCGGTAGATGTGCGTGGTCTGATATTGGCTACCATGGACTCAGATTTGCTGAAGCAATATGAGAACATGGAGTCGCCAATAGAGATGATCAGCAGCCTGAAATTGAAATTTCAGGAGCAGGTAAGAGTGGAGAGATACCAGTTGGTTAAGTCTCTCACTAGCTGCAAGCTACCAAATGATCATCCAGTGAGTCCTCATGTCAGTAAAATGATGGGTTACATTGATAACCTGAGGAATCTGGATTATCCAGTTAGCCAAGAATTGACAACTGAGATCATTCTGCAGTCACTGCCGTCAAGCTATGATAAGTTCAAAATGAACTATATCAAGAAAGGCTTAACGAAGACGTTGACTGAACTGCATGATATGCTCAAGACAGTTGAGCCAAACGTGAAGAGTAACCTGTATAATCTCGTAATGGAGAAGGGTAGGTTTACTAAACCTAATGCTGACAAGGGTGAAGACAAAGTTGTCCAGATTTTGAATCATGGCAAGCGTGTGTCTTCTGAGCCCGAGTCAGATACATCTTACGTTGGTAAGTGCTGCTACTGTAAAGAGATTGGGCATTGGAAGAGAGATTGCATTAAATTCATGGAAGATTATGAGGAGTTGAAGTTGATGTATGAGACTACTTCCTCAGGTATTCATGTTATTACTTCAAGTTCTACCTTATAGGTATTGGATACTGGTTGTGGCACTGATATTTGTTATAATATGCAGAGCCTAAGCAACAGTAGAACGTTGAAGGAAGGACAAGTGGAACTGCATGTCTGGAATGAGCTATGGAAGCTGCCTCAGCCGTAGGGTTTTCACTTATAGATGCCTTTGAGGCTTGGTTTTATTAAGTAATTGCTACAATGTACCTGCTTTAAGCAGAGTTGTCTTTCATTTTCTTGTAAGAATTTGAATGTTTTTCATTTTGATAAAAGACAAGTTTTGTTCTTTTGATCTCAATGAAATATTGATTGTAGCACCCTATTCAAGGAATGGGTTTTATATCTTAAACCAAAGAGTGCCTAAATGTAACATAAATACCGAATTGGTTTAAATCTGATGAATTAAACCTGATTTTTCTTGGCATAAATTTTTTGGTCACATAGAGTAAGTCGGATTCAGAAATCCCATAGTTATGGACTTTTGGGCTCATTTGATCGGATATCTTATGAGACTTGAATTCTGCTTACTGGACCAAAAGACAAAGTCCCATCTTAGCCGAGCTAGAGAAAGGCCCAAAGGCTTATTGGACCTTGAACATACTCATGTATGTGGCCCGATGAGCAGTAATGCCAGAGAAAATTTCCTGTACTTCATTATCTTTACTGATTACTTCAGTGAGTATGACTGTGTTCAATAGATGAGACGCGAGTCGGAATTCTTTGAAATGGTCGAAAGAGTTCCAGAATGAGGTATAGAATCTGAGTGACAGAAGTATTGAGACTCTGGATTAGATCACGAGTGAGAATACTTAAGTCATTGATGGTGTGATCATCTGAATGAGTGTGAAGTCGTTTCACAGCTCATTTCTCCTGAAAACCTTGAGGTGTTTCTGTGAGAAAGAATCAGATCTTATTAGAAATGATTAAAGATGAGTCACACGAATCTTCCATGATATTCTTTAAGAATAACGCTCTAGAAATATCTAAGTTTACGCTGAAATAGTTCCACCAATATCAGTTGAAAGACACCACATAAATGTGGACTGGAAATGATCCAAATTCGTCTTTACTGAGTATTTGTACTTGAGCTACTTCGCTGGTTGTCCTAGGGAAAGCAAGGCTTGTTACCTTTTACGTCCATTCCGAAAACGAAGTTAGGTTGTTCGGAATTCTGTTTTCTAAAAGGAAAGTTACTTTCCAAGAAGAACAGTGGGAGTAAAAGTATAACTCGAAGAAATTCGAGAAATACAGGAGGCTGCTCAACCTGTTGAGGGAGAGCAGCGGATGGATTTACAGATTTCTGTAGAATCTACACCTGTAGAGCCTGAAGTTCGCAGATCTGAATGAATCCGTCACTAATCCGAGAGTGATTTCTCGTGATTAGTTGCCATGATCTGATGATCATTGAAAGTGACGAACCTGCGAAATTCACAGAAGCGAAAGTGAGCCCGGACTCGGAAAAATTATACTGTATGTAAGTTAGCTTCATCGATCCATTCATGGATAGAAGCAAACATATCGGAGTTGGAATCTTCGTTCTGTTGAAGTAGTCAAAGTTTTGACTTGAACAGGAACGAAGTGGAACTGTGCGTTTACTAATAGATAAGTGGGAGCGATGCTGCATTTCTCAAAGTGTATGTCGATGACATACTGATTCTCGGAAATAACGTTCCAATGCTGCAGTCGGTAAAGGACTGGCTTGGGAGTTGGTTTTATGATTGACATGGGTAAAGCCATGTATGTTCTTGGATTTTGGATCTAAAGATAGAGATCCAAAATAGCTGGTAGGACAAAGTCAGGATTCTTATATTGACAAAGTCCTACACGTTTTCAGCATTCCAAGAAGGGTTTTATGCCAATGTCACATGGCATTACGTTAAGCAAGAAACAGTATCCTACGATATCTGCTGAGCTTGAATGCATGGATGAGATTCCATATGCGTCGGCAATTGGATCTATCATGTATGCCATGACACGTACTTGTTTTGATGTTGCTTTAATGTTAAGCAAGACAAGTAAAGACCAGTCAAATCCAGCAAAGAATCACTGGATTGACGTAATGAATATCCTCAAGTATTTGGAAAATACTTAGGATAAGTTCTTGATTTACGGAGAAAGTGAGGTGCTACAAGTCGGTAGAGTCTGAAAGGCAAGTTTCCAACAGACAAAGATGATTTCCGGTCACAGTCCGGTTATATCTTGTGTTTGTCTGGCGGTGCAAGGCACTGTTGCTGACTCCATGACTTAAGCTGAACATTTCGCAACTTGGTTAGCGGCGAAAGAGGTTGTTTGGAAAGAAGAGTTCATCACTGAACTTGATGTGATTCCCAGCATAGATGAGACTAGCTGCACATCAGAGGTCCAAACACCTTGAGGGTAGGTATAACCTATTCCGTGAGATAAATGACAGAGGTGTTAAGTAGATCAGCAAGTTTCAACGAATGAGAACGTTGCTAATCTATTAACGAAGCCACTCCTTAGGCCTAAGCATGAGTCGCGGACTGTTGCTGTAGGATAAGTGAAATTAAGATGTAGTCTTAATTTCAGTGGGAGTTTGTAAAGGGCTTTATTTAGTTGTTTTGAAAGGTTCATGTAAACATAATGTTTTATGTTTATGAAATCTATGATTTCTGGATTATTTTAACTGTGATATAAATAATCGTTCCAAAATGATTCATGTCATTATATATGGGCCATCGAAGTACATGAGTAGACTTGATCCTGAAACCCCATATTTAACGGAATGACATAAATCATAGTGTCCATAGTCGAAGGTTGTTGAAATTGGAACACCAACAACCACTTGAGACTAGATTGTGTTGAGACTTATGACCAAGTTTCGAGGGGTCATAGATGCGCGGCATCAAAGTCGACACATAGGTATATGTAGGGGAGCATATGACCGGACATGGCCCACTGATGAGAACTCTACAAGATATTAATATCTGTGTCATAAGAGGTTCTCATATACGACTATAGAGTATAGTCCTTAGACCTGAGTTCGCATGCATGTGGCTGCACTTGGGTTGATGCGCTTTGATCATTGTCTAACGTTGTTTCGTAACTGGGAGCTATAAGGACCTTGGTTGGGTGTATTATGAAGTGTGTAGTTCATAGTGATGGAACAAGATGGGATTTGTCCCTGCCGTTTAACGGAGGTAATATCTCTAGGCCAATCGGAGACTTGATAGCTGGTAAGAGAGTGGTCACTCCCAAACGGACTTGCCCAAGTCGTTTGCATTGTCAGTATCAAATCTGGTCCGATGAACATGGTCTGGCTATATAAGGATGACACGTATCTTGCCTTATGCCAGATCGAGATATTGAGACAAAAGGATTAGGGAATGTAGGATTCCAGTACAAGTGGGAGATTGTTGGGAATGTCCTGAAATCTACCGTACTATCTCTAGAAAGTATGATAAGTGTCGAGATCAGACATAAGTCATAAATACTGGGTGATCATGATGACTTGCTAGAGTCCGCTCTTGATCTATAAGTTTAGGACTTATTACCAGTATTGTATGATCCCTAAGGGTCACACACCATAGCTAACGGGAAAGTTAACAAGGAATTAATACGGTAAGATGCAAGGCATTTACTGTATTTGTACAGAGAATTGGGCCAGACAAAATACAGGCTTTTGTCTGATTTGTGTCTTGGGCCCAAAATCCTAATAGGCCATTAGTTTAATAACTTGGGCCCATATAAGGAAGAGGGATGGCGCCTAGGGCTGATTACAACACCCCATCTGCGATTTTGCCTCAGCCGTATTCCTCTCTCTCAGTTGATTCTAGCTTGGTCTAGCAGCCTGATCCAGTAGCTTGTAAGCGTGTGGATACCTAGGAGGAGCCGGTAATCATCAGCTCTTGCAGATCTCGATATTCCTTTGATCAATCCGCTGCAATCACAAGGTAATGATCCTGATATGTTTATGATTCAACTGCAAATCACCTAGATCCTAGATGATTATGTGCTAGGTTGTAACCTGTGAATTAAACCTATGAACACACATAATCCTTCATTTATTTCCTTAAATCGGTCAATGTACGAGCGAAGTGTTTCGTCGGGTTTTTGAGAGACGCCAAATAAGGCTGCCTCGGTAGTATTTTCCTCGATGAAAACGGAGTATTGCTTGAGGAAAGCCGTCATGAACTGGGTGAAGTTGTCAATGGACCTTTCTTCCAGTCCGGCAAACCATTCTAGGGCAGAGCCTGATAGGTTTTCTGCGAAGAGCCTGCAGAAGGCTGGCTCCCTCTCCTCATCGGTAAGGTACACCCTTGCCATCGCTAGTCGGAATGCCCTGATGTGGGCTTTCGGGTCTGATTTCCCAGAGAATTCTGGAAACTTAGTTTTCTTGATCTCTCGGATCCTTGCAAACGCAATCCGATCTGTGAACGGCGTTTGTTGTGTTTCTTCGATCACTCGATCAATGTCAGGAGCCGCGCTCGTCGCCATGTGAACTTTCGAGCTCAGACTGTTGAACTGGGCTTTAGCCTGCTCAATGTATTGTCTAAGCATATCGTGTTCATCGCCCTCTGCGGGTGCGAACTGGACTTGTGCCTGACCTGACGTTTGTTCCGGAAAAATGGGGTCGAGGAGATCGATCGTTGGGATCGACCTCGTCTGATCGACCTGGGGCGTTCGGAACTGAACTGAGTTTGATCCGTTAAGGAGTCCCGAGCTCGAGGCGAAGGCAGAACCTCCTAGTTTCCTCGGTCGGATGTTAGAGTTACTCGGGAAAGGTGGTGGCCCGGGTAATGGTCGGTTTCTTGATCCGGTTGGGTCTGTGACCCTTGAACTCGAACCAAATGGGGTCGGTACCGCGATAGGGGTCATTGTAGGGCGGAAGCCGCTATTTTACGTATTACCGAAATTTCCCGACGTTCCCGGAGGAGTTACTACCTGGGAGAAGTCCAAGCGGATACCCAGTGGAGGACTTATGGGAGCTCGCGTTGGTCTGCCCCCTTGGCTTTGACTGGCGAGCTCTTCAAGACGGGCGTTCAGGTGCCGCTCTTGTTCCTCGAGCTGCGCTGCCAGAGAACGGTTCGCGATCTCTTGGGCCCTTGCGCTTGCCTCGTTGTTTCTCGTTCGATCTACCAACAGGCTTAACATCGAACGGATCTCGGCAAGATCGCTTGGCCCTTGTCTCTGTGGAGCAGAAGGTAGTGGCGAATTGGGTCTGGTTATTCCAGATCCTCCTCCTGGGGTGGGTATTGAGTCATTTCTCATCCACACCCATTTTCTGCTCGGATCATTAGTTCCTGACAAAACATTTGTCGGAGTCTGGCTCGTCGCGATTTTTTGAGCGACGGAGCCGGCTGGTGCCGAGGTCGTGGAGACTGAGGCAGAGCTCGTCAACACGCCGTCGGTCTGACCCATGTTTCTTACCCCGGTAGTGTTCTGAGGAACGTTGTCGACCGTTTGAGGGCGGTCAACCGGTGGTGTGGCGCTGGGAGAGCCAGTTTGGTCGGGATTCATCTCGATCTATCGGATCTAGGATCTGATTCTTAAGATAGGAAAGGCTATAGAATGTCCCCACAGTCGGCGCCAAATGTGAGATCCAGGATTCACACTAAGAATTTGTATTCGTGGATTTGGACTTTTGGATATAGAAATGGTATAGTTTCCTATGAATCAAAGACTTTATTGAGATTGATCGTCGAGATAGAACAAACACAGTCGAGAAGAGAGTACAAAGTATAAAATCGAGCTATCTAATCGAAGTGTTCTTAGCCTAGGTTGGAATTCTTTTTAATGAGTCGCCACTTCTCTTCTTAAATAGTCTCGATTCTGATCTCTTCGTCCTGATATTTCGGCCTCGTCATCGTAACGATCTCCGAGATTTATGCGGATCAGTTGAACTGGCGAAGACCGAGTTGCTCTATCTCCACGTCATCCTCTGCCGAGCTCGAGCTCGATTGTCTCCGGCTTCGGCATCGTCTGGGCCTTCCCAGGGCTTTTGCTTTGCTTGGGCCCATCGAAAGAGTCGGCTCTTTTGCCTGTCTTTGATTCTGGAACGGACTCGTAATTATGGGCCTCTGTCTTGTCTGTTAATGGGCCGGATTTCCTAGAGGGAAATCCAGTACCAACAACAAGGAACTTCTTACTAGAAGCGTCATCAACCATGTACTTTGATTCTAGTGCATCCCACAACTCTTTTGCAAATTTTACATTGTTATAAACATTAAAAAAATCAATATGACATACTGCGGAGAATATGACCACGACATCTAATCCTCCTCCAAAAACTTGTTCTTGGCATTATTTGGCATAGTGGGCATATGCATGCTTAAAACATACACTACATTGAATGTCGAAGATAATATGTATCTTATTTTTCCATCTTTGAAGATCTACTCCCTCAAACTTTTCCAACTTTCCAAACTTCGATGCCATCTCTCGAACAGTAGCCATAGTTCACAAAATATACTCTTTAAGATTGTTGGTTATTTGGTCGTGTGTAGTAACCAGAATGTGTGAACTATGAACTTGGATAATGATTGAATCGCGCACGAGAGCACTTTCCATAAAGAGTATTTTGACCCTATTTCAAGGCTTATATTACACGAAATCTCTTTGTATGATAAGACAACCAAAATTTCCCTCTTGTTATAGGCTAATATACAAAAGACACAAATAAAGTTTTTTCTTGCTTACATGTGTTTCTTCAAAGATATTTGATGATCTATTAAAACAATGAAATCTCTCTCTTTTATCTTTTTCTATTAGTTGTTGTTGCTTGCTTTTGTTTATGTTTCTTGTTCTTAATTTGCAAATGCCAACAACTTCGTATATAGAGATCAGATGGTGTAACTATTAACCGCCCACCACTGCAACTATTTATCACGAAACGTTGTAATGGTTATCACCAAAGATTGTAATGGTTCATATCAAAAGTTGCAATGATTCATAACCAGATGTTGCAAGAGTTCATCTTCAAGAGTTGCAATGATTCATTTAATATAACTCTTTATTAATTTTTACAACCATACACTTAAAAATAATTAACATGTTACAGAAAAAATCACATCATGTTATAATTAACATGTTACAACCATACTTTTAAAACTTTGTAACAAAAAATTCATTTAAACCGTTAATGTCATGTTAGTTTCGTAACAAATTAAATGATAACTAGGTATAAGCCCGCGCTACGCAGCGGGGCAAAAAAAATTATGTGTGTTTTATGATAAAAATATACAAATGTTATAATGTAGTACTCTAAGATTTGCTAGTAAAAATTAAGTTTAACTGGAACAAAAAGCGATAAAAGGAATTGTGAAAACCATGTTTTTTGCTTATTTGAAAAATAAAAAGAAAAGTTACATCCAAATGTATGTAAATGGATATATTCAGTAAGAATGGCACACACTTTAGATATTCCCGGTCCTGATATAAAGTTCTCAGACTTGGGAAAATAGTTTGGAGGATTTCTTCTAAAGGGCTTTCTCTTCCGAGCAGAACAAGTAGTGAATCATCGATTTTTATATTGTCGTATTCAAAATTGTTTTCTTCTTGAGAGGAATTTGTTTTTTCTTCACCATTGCCAACTTCTAATATACATTTAGCAAACTCTTTTTTTTCTTGATGCATTCACATATTTTTTAATAAGATGTTTATGTTGCAGTTTTCCTTTACATAAGATATATCCAGTGATGCGAGAACTGTATCTTGTCTTGTTCTTTGTGGTGAAAGTTTTTTTTATATATTTTTTTGCTTGTGATATTTTTTTTTTATAGTTAGAGTGTCATGATTATAATTTATCCAAATCAGAAATGAATTACTTTAAAATTTGTTAATAAAATTTTCTGGCTTAATAGAAAAGAGATTAAAATAATATTCAATATCATATTTTTACTTATCAATTAAAAATAGAAAAGTCACATCCAAATGTATGTATTTTTGATTTGTTCGATTCTTCTGTTTTTCCTTCTCTTTGTGTTCAATTTTTTTATTTATGGTATTGGCAAAGTTCCAGTTTTCTTTATCTATATCTCTTTTTTGTCTGATTAGTTTTAAAGTATAGTTAAGACAATATTTGTTAATATAAATGTTTTCCTTTACAACACAAAAAATAATATTTATTTTCTAAGAAACACCTGAAAGGTTATTTAAAATAGTCTTGATTTATAGGATACTGAACCTAATTCATGGATCTCTCCATAAGATGAATAACATAGTAAATAATTAACTTTCTTAAATGTATCTTAGGAAAAGATATTGAAAAAGGTAGAGTTTGGAAATGTGGTTTAATATTACGATTAGTATCTAGAGAGTAAACTCCAAATATGAGGCGCATCTTCTTGTCCTAGAGTTTCTTTATTCTCAAGTTCAGTGGATGTTTTTTAGTTTGGAAAGTAGGACGGTGGTCCCCATCTTTTGCCTTGATGTTTGAATTGCACATTATTTATAAAAATAAATATTTTGATGTGGTATTTAATTTTTAAAAATAAAAATAAATTTATAGTGTAAATAAAAGTAAATATGTATTTTAAATAACACGACCAAATGTATGTTTTGTTATTTTTCATATAATCTAAATTTGTACGATTAGTCTAATTTGATAATAACTATTATCTTTTAAAATAAAAGTGTTATTATTTTTCTTTCATTTAAAAAAAAAAATTTTATGCCACTTTAATTTTAAAATCATCTCATGTAATTATATCATATTTTATATTTATTATAAATAACCGATACACCTTATCTAAATTTATTAATGTTTTTGGATTTATTTTATCTATATTCTCTTATTTATTACCATTCTCCAAATTTTTATGATATTAATTAATAAAGATTTTTTTTCCTACTTATTCAAATACAACTTTCCTTATCTAATCCTCATTTCTTATGATAAAATAGTTCAGTGTGTTATTTTTTTTTAACCTAAAATACTATAGAATTTGTTTATTTTAAACTGATTTTTAGTGAAAAATTTTTTTTTAATAATTTCTCAGAGCTCTTGTTTTAGCATTGGTCCAATCTAACCTTATTTTAATTTTTATTATTTTTTCATATAACAATGTCATTTTTTTTTGTCACCCTTACAATGTCATTTATACTTGCAAGATATAACAATACATCTTGTCTCAACAGTGACGCATTATGTGTATTTGATATTTCTATAACGTATTCAGCATGAGTAATTAGTAAAATTACAGAAGCATAGGTTTCCGAGCAGAAACTGCAACAGGGCAATCTAGCCAATAGCCTTCAAGAGCAAACTTCAGCCACAACGACTAATATTGATTTATCAGCCATCCAACATGAGAACTTGAAAGAAAAACATCACACCACGAAGCATCAGCCTACAATCGGCACTACTGAAAGTGAGATTTATGAAGAGACCATGAAAGTAACTTAAAAAGAAACAAGTATAAACTCTGACATGCTAGCATCACCCCTTAAGATATTTCGGAATTTCAACAAGTTAACGAAGTTCAAGCACGTATATCATATTATTAGAGCATGGAGCATAGCTGGACATATCTAGCTGAACTGTAATCAAACTGTAAAATACAAAAACTAAAAAGAGAGTTCGATAAATTGCAATACAATGTATACCTGGTAGAAAAAGACTTACTTCTCGGCTGGAGTAAACTCAAGCATGTAAGAGATTCATTCAGATTAGAAGTTTCCTTAGATGAAAGCCAATAAAAGAGTAATTTGTCTATATATTTTGCACTGCTCTATTTTTCCAGAAGCTATAAGTCATAAGCGTGAGTGACTAACAACATCATTTTCATGAATCCTCTCATATCCATCAAATCTGAACTGTCAGCTAGCTTCCAGCATCTAATCTGCTTGCTCTACAAATTTTGAATATCAGAAGCAGCCCAGCTTACCAGCCTCTTTTTATCAGTTGCGAAGCCAAAGAAGATACTTTTGAAAACACATAACATAACTATCTCATGTCTCTCTCGTAGTCAAGTCCGGGAGGTGCATTTTATAAGGTCATCAACAAAACCTACCACTGATGAATAACACAAATAGAAAATACATGAACTGAGTACAAGAGAGTAGTGAAAATCAATAAAAAAAAATCAAATGGCATCATTATAACTTTACTTTCATTGGCGGATACTTGGAAAACGGGGCATGACCATGTGCCAGTTCAAGTGCCGTTATTCCAAATGACCATACATCTGCTCTGTGACAAGGAAGAAATGTATCAGACAATAAACATGAGTATTATGGTGGGGAAGCAATGTTTTACCATAAATGCAGAGTTTAGAATTTACAGAGTATTAACTTACTTAAGTCATATCCATGTAGCTATTGCATGACTTCAGGAGCCATCCTATGCAGAAATAAGCACAAAATCAGAAATTTTGTTTAAGATGTATCCACATATACCTACAGAACATGGTATTACTAATACTGAAAAAGGTTACCAGCATGGAGTCCCAACGAATGTATTTCTGGAACGTTGTATATCTCATGTATCGAACATGCAAGCTGATACTCCAAAGTCTGCTACCTTAACGGAACCATTGGAGTCCAATAATATATTTCCAGCCTGCAAAGGAAGCCATATGTATTGACGAAAACGATAATACCTTCATCTCAATAACATATTACCAACGGGATGATTACTTTAAAAAGATAATTAAGGAAAGTACTACACTAAAGGGAAATACTGCAACCATAATACCTTCACATCCCTATGGATATGTCCATGAGCATGTAGATATACAAGAGCTTTCAGAGTCTCACGGAGTAAAGTAGTTAACAGGTTCCTCAAATCCGTCTTGATAAGAAGACTTTATTATATGGAGACAGGATCCTCCAGCCATGTAAGGCATCACAACCCATAGCCGGTGCCCAGCGGTAAATGAGAAATGAGCTTATAACACATTTGGATGATTGACCATACTCATTGTTTGCACCTCTCTCCGGATACCATCCTACAAGAAATTCAATTACTATGCATTCAGATTAACAGAGGCAAGAAATTCAATACTCATACAGCCTTCACCACCATACCTAGAATTGAAAGGCCAACCCATGATTTCGATCCGGAGCAAACGGTCGGAGAAGTTACTGTCATTGAGAGTGAATCCAAAATCACCTTCGGAGGACAAACCATGGCGAGATAAATTGGAATCCATCTTCGTCTTAGGGTCACATAGTACCGTGTTTTTGGAATCTATCATCCTCTTTTTCGAGACCCTTTTCTCTGTCTTCTCTCTGGCAAAAACCAAACTTATGAACTGTGTCGCTGGATCGATTCGATCGGAGAAGATGAACTGGCGAAGAGGAGGAGACCAATTTAGGGTTACAGAAGCCAAATAAAGTAGATTCATTATACCCAACCATACATTCGATTCGGGACAAAGAATACATCTGGCGTGACGTTGACGAAAGTTTTATCCTAATTGGTCTGGATTTTTTTTCCATTAAACTGAGGTGTCAGTCTCTTATGCAATACATGTACTGAGTTGTCAACACCAGAAGAGACCATCCACTTATTATAGTATTGATATAGTCTCAAAAATAAGTACATGACATCATTGTCTTTTTTTGGGGGTAAACTGACATCATTGTCATTCATTTTATTTGTTTACAAAGTTTGTCATACATCTAAATACTTAAAAATAAATTACAATTTGATGAGGACATCGACTCAAGCGTTGACTCAAGCGTTGACTCAAGCGTAGAGATACGTCGAGAAGACCTAGAAGAAGTACCTGCTGCTCAAGACGTGACCACCATGAGAGATCCTCCGAGGACAAGATCAGGAACTAGAAGACTTAGAGCACTGTTCAACACATCCATTCAAAGTCTCCTGGCTCAAGATTATCAAGTGGAGCGTCTAGAGGCCCAAACGAAGACAATTGAAGACTCAATGATGATCTTCTCAATTCAGCCCACTTAGGCCCATTCATGGACGACCACACGCGCTCAATAAGGTATGGTTTCAATTTATATATTGTGTTTGTTCATTTTGCAGGTCCAAGTCTTATATTAGTTGTTTGAGTCAGAGTCTGTATTAGTAGTTAAGTGAGTCAAGTTTCCCTGTATTACTTTAAAGTCGGACCATAGGATATTTTATTTAGTAGCCGTTGTAATTAGGTTTTCTGCCCTAGAAGGCAACAGCTGCACGATCCCCTTTATAAGGATCCTTAGCAGCCGTGTATCATTTACCAAGTATCAATACAATAACGCAGTTCTTCTTCTTTGAGAGAAAACACCTTTCGAATTCTAAGCTTTCTTGTGAGTCATATCAAGCGACCTTAGATTCAGTCTTATCACAATATCCTTCATCTCTTGTGTGGCGACAATCAATCCACCTTCTACCCATTCAATCATCTCACGTTCATTCTAAGGAGTCTAGAGACCCGAGGATTGAATCCATCTTACCACAACATCACCCACGATCTAGAATAGAGAGACCTCAGTCTCTGTTCTACGTCAAACACGCTTCCATCTTGCATCATCTGGTATCAGAGCCGAAAGGTTCCTAGATCAGGTGTATCTATCCCTTTTCCTTTCGGTTTCTTTGCAATCTAGTTTATAGCTTTCGATTTTTACTTTCAAAAAAAAAAAACCATAAAAAGTCTTTTGTTTCATCTAGTTTCATTGTTGATCTACATCCTTGAATCAAGTTAGGAATCGCTTCTTTGTGCTTGAGCCAATAAGCGAATTCTCTTGTCAATCTTAGGGTTTTAGAATCAAAGCTTTCCTTTTCTTGCACTCGTTTTCAACTTTCAAAAAAAAAAAAAAAAAAAAAAAAGATTTACGAAGAAGAAGAAGTGTGCTCTTTTGATCCGATTTTCCCATTTGAATTTTTGGTTCAAAGTGTTCATTTCCTTTTTCCAAAGATTTCGAAAATATTTTCCATATTTTAAGATTTTCTAGTTCCTATTTTTACTAAATCTCGTTTTCAAAAAAAAAAAAAAAAGGGAAGTTTTCCAAATCTTTTCAAATTTCTAAAGATCTCCTATATTTAATCAAATCGGTTTACAACTTTCCAAAATCCTTTTGTCAAAACCGAGCGTGATTTATTTTACTTGTAACCAAGCCTTCTCTTGTGTCAGTCCTTGACGCATCGCTTGTATCACAAGTTATCATAGGTTTGCTTAGGATCTTTCTCCTTATTTTGTGCCTTTTGTTCCCTCGTCACTTGATCGCTTGCTCTAGTGTGTATAGGAACAAGAAACCAATGGCAGGAGACCACGTCGACCCTAATGCAGCTTTACTAGAAGCGCTACAAGCCATGAAGAACGACTTGTCGGCTCAGATCGGACGGATTGATCAAAGGGTTGGACGACTAGAACTTCCAAGGAATGATGAGCAGTCGGATGATGATGAGAGTGAGAATACTCTGAATGCAGGAGCAGGAGGGAGGAACCGAGATCATCAACATCACCGCCGTGATCGCCAACCACAACAAGAGGTAAACCGTAACTTTGCAAAAGATTTGAAACTAACTGTGCCAACTTTTGCAGGTAGGGTTAATCCGGAAGCATACCTTGATTGGGAGAGGCGTATGGAGTACATCTTTGACTACTACGAGTACAATGACCAGAAGAAGATAGCTCTAGCTTCGGCTCAACTCACGGACCATGCCTTAACTTGGTGGGACAGAGAAGTCCAAGACCGTAGGCGAAACAACTTTGAGCGGATCACAACCTGGGCAGCCATGAAGTACAACTTCAGGAGGCGATTTGTGCCACCTCATTACCACAGAGATATGCAAAAGCAGTTCAGGCTTCTGTCACAGAAGAACAAGAGTGTTGAGGAATACTATGAAGAGTTTGAGCAACTCAAGAACCGGATGGCGTTGGATGAGAGCGAAGAAGTTCTCATGGGCCATTTCGTTGATGGACTCAATGACCGAATCGCCAGAAAGGTAGAACGTCAACCTTGTCATGATCTTAATGATTTATTGCATGCAGCCGTGCAGGCTGAACAAGGAATCAAGAGAAAGACAGCGGCAGCGAGTCGCTCAAGACCTAACTCATGGAGTGCACCGCAAGCTAAGAACCTTGACAAAGGCAAGACTGTTGCCTCAGGTTCCCAAGATAAGAGGTCAGCTTATGACGCTCCAAGGAACAACCGTACTGACTCAGGTAAGTCTTCAACCACTAATACAAGAGCGCGAGACATAACTTGTTTCAAGTGTCAGGGTAAAGGTCATTATGCACGAGATTGTCCAAATCAGCGAGTTATGATCCTAACACCTGATGGAGGATATGAGTCTCAAGATGAAGAGGAACACCTTGAAGCTGCGGATTCAGAAGAGGAAGTAGCATTTCCCGAGACAGGAGAGATGTTAGTTGTTTGCAGGGCATTGAGTGCCTTGAGTGACCCAGACACCATCCAGAGAGAAAACTTGTTTTTCACTCGATGTTCAGTTCAGAACAAGGTATGTAGTCTCATAATTGATGGTGGATCTTGTATTAATGCTGCTAGCAAGATTATGGTGGAAAAGCTAGGTTTGAAGACAACCCAACATCCGAGGCCATACCGCCTTAGATGGTTAGATTCAAGCACCGAGATCAGGATACATGAGCAAGTCCTGATTCAGTTCAAGATAGGGAAGTATGAGGATGAAGTTTTGTGCGATGTTGTCCCAATGCAAGTAGGTCATATGCTTCTAGGCCGACCATGGCAATTTGATAGAGAGGTCATACACAACGGACGCACCAATACTCATTCCTTCACGCATGACAAGCGCAAATTCCAGCTTGCTCCTTTATCGCCTCAAGAGGTACATGAGATGCAATCCAAATTTGCTGCTGAGGCCAAGGTAAGTAAAACTAACCTTTACATCACGCCTAGTACTGTCTATAAGGCTTTAGAGCGAAAAGAAACGGTGCTACTAATGGTGTTTAGAGATGTGTTGATTACAGGTTCACAGGATAATGTGCTTGTACCAGAGATTGTATCACTGCTTGACAGATACAGAGATGTGTTCCCCGAAGAGATACCGGCTGGATTACCACCTATTAGAGGAATAGAGCATCAGATTGATCTAGTTCCCGGTGTACCGTTGCCCAACCGTCCAGCTTACCGTATGAACCCAACAGAGACTAAGGAGTTGGAGAAGCAGATTCAAGACTTAATGGAGAAAGGTTACATTAGAGAGAGCTTGAGTCCGTGTGCTGTACCAGTTCTCTTAGTGCCAAAGAAAGATGGAACTTGGAGGATGTGTGTAGACTGCAGAGCAATCAACAACATCACCATAAAATATCGACATCCAATTCCAAGGTTAGATGATATGTTTGATGAACTATCTGGATCTAATGTGTTTTCAAAGATTGATCTTAGGAGTGGATACCATCAAGTAAGAATGAAAGAAGGTGACGAATGGAAGACTGCTTTCAAGACTAAGCAGGGGCTCTATGAGTGGTTAGTCATGCCATTTGGTCTAACCAATGCACCCAGCACCTTCATGAGATTAATGAACCAGGTTCTAAGAGCTTACATCAGTAAATTTGTAGTAGTTTACTTTGATGATATATTGGTTTATAGCAAATCATTTGAGGATCACCAGAAGCATCTTGAGCTAGTCCTTGACACACTTCGAAAAGAAAGCCTATATGGTAATCTTAAGAAGTGCTCCTTTTGTACTAATGAAGTGGTTTTCTTAGGTTTTGTTGTCAGTTCCAAAGGCTTACAGGTTGATCAAGAGAAGATCAAAGCAATCCAAGAATGGCCGAGACCAAACAACATAGGACAAGTCAGGAGCTTCCACGGGTTGGCAAGCTTCTACCGGCGTTTTGTCAAAGATTTCAGTACTATAGCCGCCCCTCTCACTGCTGTGATCAAGAAGGACGTAGCATTTCAGTGGGGATCAGCTCAAGAGGACGCGTTCAACAGACTCAAGGATCGCTTGACGCATGCACCAGTTTTGGTATTACCTGATTTTAACAAAACTTTTGAGGTTGAATGTGATGCTTCAGGCTTAGGTATTGGAGCCGTGCTAACTCAAGGAGGGCGTCCAGTAGCCTACTTCAGTGAGAAACTAAGTGGAGCCAGCTTGAACTACCCAACGTACGACAAGGAACTCTATGCGCTAGTGAGGTCGTTGGAGACATGGCAGCACTATCTTCTGTCCAAGGAGTTTGTCATACATACTGATCATGAGACTTTGAAGCATCTTAGAGGACAAACAACACTGAAGAGAAGACATGCTAAGTGGATGGAGTTTGTAGAAGCATTCCCATATGTGATAAAGTATAAGAAGGGCAAAGAGAATGTTGTGGCTGACGCACTCTCAAGGCGACACATGCTGATCACAACTTTGGAGGCTAAGGTCTTAGGGTTTGAACACCTTAAGGATGCATATAAGGATGATCCAGACTTCGGTTCAGTCTACCAAGATTGTACCACTGCCCCAACAGGTTCCTTCTACTTACATAATGGTTATTTGTTTAGGGAAAAACGTTTGTGTGTTCCACAGGGTTCTATGCGAGACTTGTTGATCAAGGAAGCACATGGTGGTGGACTCATGGGACATTTTGGAGTGGATAAGACTCTGAGCGTTTTGGTAGAACACTTCTTTCGGCCTCACCTCAAGAAGGATGTGGAACGATTCTGTTCCAAGTGTGTCACTTGCCTCAAAGCCAAATCCAGGTCACATCCACATGGTTTATATATGCCACTTCCTATTCCTAGTATGCCTTGGGTTGATATATCAATGGACTTTGTCTTAGGCTTACCCAAAATCCAAGGAAAGGATCCTATTTTTTTTGTAGTGGACAGGTTCTCAAAGATGGCACATTTCATTCCCTGTGCCAAGACTAATGATGCCACTCAAACTGCTGAGTTATTCTTTAAAGAAGTAGTACGCTTACATGGGATCCCGAGAACTATTGTTTCTGACCGAGACACGAAGTTTCTGAGTCACTTCTGGAGAGTTCTTTGGAGGAAGCTAGGAACCAAGCTACTCTTCTCAACAACTTGTCATCCACAAACAGATGGACAAACTGAGGTTGTAAACAGAACTCTATCTACTCTCTTAAGAGCCACGGTTGGTAAGAACTTACGTAATTGGTTAGATTGTATTCCATATGTTGAGTTTGCTTATAATCATGCTAACCATTCAACTACTAAGTTGTCACCTTTTGAGATTGTCTATGGATTTCAGCCAGAAACCCCTTTAGATCTTGTTCCTTTGCCGCCATTAGATGTTACTAATCAGGATGGAGAGTCCAAGGCTGAGATGATCAAGAAGCTGCATCAGAAGGTGAAGACCAACATAGAGGAAAAGACGGCCAAGTACAAGAAGGCTGCTGACAAAGGGAGAAAGGAGCTCATTTTCAATCCAGGAGATTGGGTGTGGGTTCACATGCGTACAGAGAGGTTCCCAAATCAGAGGAAGTCCAAACTAGCACCAAGGGGAGCTGGGCCATTCCGAGTGTTGGAGAGAGTCAACAACAATGCCTACAAGCTGGATCTGCCAGGTGAGTTGACCATTTCACCAGTGTTCAATGTTGCTGACTTGCTTCCTTATAATGCAGATGATGGAATTCTGAGGTCAGAATCTTCTCAAGAGGGAGGGAATGATGAGGACATCGACTCAAGCGTTGACTCAAGCGTTGACTCAAGCGTAGAGATACGTCGAGAAGACCTAGAAGAAGTACCTGCTGCTCAAGACGTGACCACCATGAGAGATCCTCCGAGGACAAGATCAGGAACTAGAAGACTTAGAGCACTGTTCAACACATCCATTCAAAGTCTCCTGGCTCAAGATTATCAAGTGGAGCGTCTAGAGGCCCAAACGAAGACAATTGAAGACTCAATGATGATCTTCTCAATTCAGCCCATTTAGGCCCATTCATGGACGACCACACGCGCTCAATAAGGTATGGTTTCAATTCATATATTGTGTTTGTTCATTTTGCAGGTCCAAGTCTTATATTAGTTGTCTGAGTCAGAGTCTGTATTAGTAGTTAAGTGAGTCAAGTTTCCCTGTATTACTTTAAAGTCGGACCATAGGATATTTTATTTAGTAGCCGTTGTAATTAGGTTTTCTGCCCTAGAAGGCAACAGCTGCACGATCCCCTTTATAAGGATCCTTAGCAGCCGTGTATCATTTACCAAGTATCAATACAATAACGCAGTTCTTCTTCTTTGAGAGAAAACACCTTTCGAATTCTAAGCTTTCTTGTGAGTCATATCAAGCGACCTTAGATTCAGTCTTATCACAAGATCCTTCATCTCTTGTGTGGCGACAATCAATCCACCTTCTACCCATTCAATCATCTCACGTTCATTCTAAGGAGTCTAGAGACCCGAGGATTGAATCCATCTTACCACAACATCACCCACGATCTAGAATAGAGAGACCTCAGTCCCTGTTCTACGTCAAACACGCTTCCATCTTGCATCACAATTTTAGACGTTTTTTTTTGTAACATGATTACACAAATAAACGTTGAGAATCTTTCAATTTTAATTCTCTCTTTTTTTCAACATCAAAATTTCAACTAAAAAGACAAGGAAATCTAATTAGAAATAGCAGAGCCTAAATAAAATCCAAACATTTTTGTGTTATATTATTAAATTTATTTATGAACAAAAATAATGTTTATGATCTTTAGTCACAAACTTGACCAAAAGAAGTTTGAAACAATGGTTTCTTTCTACTTGAAAATCTGAGAAATCAAGAATAACATAACCAACTACAGCATTTAGAAGCTTGGGGTCTGTGTAGTGCTTTCACATCGGTAGTTCGCTAACTCAAGATAATGGAAGCTTCATTCTGTCTCATATGAATGATTTATCAGTTGAATTGATAGCCAACAGCCGGTTGTGGACCTTTTTGTGGATTGTATGCAGGGGCAGAGGCTCGTGAAAGTTTGGGGAGTCACTAAATTTATAAAACTATTGTATTTATTTAATATATCATAAAGGGATTCTTCTAAAATTTATTTTTTGATCCCTTTTATTTTTTTATGTCTTTAGTCTTTATTTTCTTTCATTTTTTGTATTTTTCATTTTAATTCTATCTAATCGTGAAATACACTAGATGAGTACTAGTTTCTTATTTTATATTAATTTCATCCATATTTTAATATAAAGAGTATTGTTGACAAAAAAATAAAATCATGAAAGACATTTTTGACCAAAAATATTTTCTATTTATGAGTTTTTTTTGTATTTAAAACCTATTATAATTTAGTTTTATTTGTTTTTATTTTTTTTTAAGTTAAAAATTTAGTATATACAACTTTGGTAAAATAATTTTTATAGCTCCGCTACCGATTGATTGTATATGCAATCTTCCATTACTGCAATACAATATTCTACCTTTGGAAGCCTGCTACCCCTCATATGATGAATCATCAAGCTCCTCTCCGTATTGATTTTTACTCTGAGGATTTTGGACATGATAAAACTCCAGTCTATAATTGAGTATGGAGAAATCCAAACATTACCCTCTCTTTTTCGTCAAACAAGCATCCAGATTAATTATTCCATCTTTTAATAAAGAGAATAAATATATTAATTTAGAGAAAATTGCATTAAAAACCATTAAAGTAACACACACTTACACTTTAAACTTCTGAAAAATTTCACTAACATTTTAAACTTTCAATCTATAATATTTAACTAAAAAAAACCTTTGGTATGGATTCGAAATACATTCGTCAAATTTTTAAAGGGAATTTTAATCTCCGTTATTGACAAACTAAAACCGAATAAAATTCAATTATTTTAATTTAAAAATTATTTACAATTATTATTGCAACTAAAAAATCAAAAAGAGAGAAAAAAATTGTTATTCTTCCGAGTGAAAACGTTTTCAAACTTAAGAAAAAACATAGAAGAGAAAGATAAAGTTTTTTCATTTTTGATTTCATTTAGCTCAAAGGTTTACAACGTACAACGTTTTGGTTACATTCTCATTACAGCAAAACCCTAGATAAGCTAAACCGGTGGTACAATCTTGTCTTCGTCTATGAGAGCATTAAACAGAGTATTTTATCTCAAACGCAAAGCACTTTTTTATACTACCTGCAAACGCAGTCTTCTTCACAATTGTAGATTGCTTTTCTGTATTCTCTTTGTCCGTTGCAGGTAGCTGTTGAGCTGAGATGAGTTGTGTTGACGTGGACTGAATGTTGGGTTGTGACTCCTTTTGTCACATCAATGAAATAGTCTTAGGCCCTGTTCTAAAACGCGGCCTCCGCGGCCGTTTGGACGGCGGTTAAACGGTGGGCGGACGGAGGCCGCAGCGACTTGGTTAAATCGGAGAAAAAAGTCGGATCAAAGCTTATATAACTCATGTTTCTTTGTGTTTTATGGTCAAAATGGAAAAATATGTGTTAGATCTACAAATTTGTGGTATAAAATACAAGAAAATGGAAAAAAAAAAAGTGAACTACTCGAAGAAAATCAATGGCGTCTACCCTAGCAATTGGCAGGCTCAAGAAGAAGATGATATGACACATTTACGTTTTTTCCCTTCATTAAAGGAAAAACCAGAAAATTCACAAAATTAGGTGTCACTGAGATTCGAACCCGGGTCTGAAAATTCAATAGGAGTACCTTGACCATCTGGGCTATGCTAAATTTGTATTACATGAGCGATTACGTTTTTTATAAAGGTATAATCTCGTGTATGTAATTAAATATCTCTAAAATTACGCCCCGATTAATTTCCGCGTAATCCCCGATTTTTTCGTTCGACGCTAGGTCCAACTCGACCGCCCGACTAGCGCCTAGCGATTTTTCGAACAAGGATCTTAGGTATCCACACTTTTTGGCCCGTGACACTTGATTTGTTTGATACCATCTGCTACACGTATTGAAACTCTGCTTCACCATTTGATCTGAAGTCATGATACCCCCTCCCCTCAAACTTCGTGTCGGTGGATTTGAGACACCAAGTTTATTGCGCAAGTAAGTAAATGAGTCAAATGGCAAAGATTTGGTGAAGATATCCATGATTTTTTTAGTCGACAAGATGTGTTTCACAACAAGAGCGCCAAGTGCACAACGCTCCCTTACGTAGTGGTAGTCCAGTTCAAAATGTTTACACCAACAATGTGATGCTGGATTCACAGTGAGAAAGATAGAGGACAATTTATCTTAGAAGAGCTCAGGAATCTGATGTAGAGGAAGCCAACTCTTTGAGAACAATACTCAACCAAGTGATTTCAGATGTTGTTTCAGAGAGAGACATGTACTCAGATTCTGTTTAAATGCGAGACATTGTGGGCTACTTCTTAGAGGACCAAGATAATAATGTTACTGCCAAGAAATGTACAGTAACCTCCAATAGACCGATGAGTTTCTTTGCATGTTCTTCAGTCACTATCACTATATGCAGTTAAACTGTAGTATGTGTTGTTACTGAAGTTTATCCCCATGGTTATTGTTCCTTTATAGTACTTGAGGATTTTCTTGAGTAGATTGAAATCTGACACATAGATGGTGCATGTATTTTGTGACACAAAATTGATATTTTAAACTAATTTTTAAATTAAAACAATTGATTTTTAAACAGTATTAGTTTTGTTGTTAACGGAGTACAATTCCGTTTAATAATTTGACGGCATGTACTCAAGATCCGTTCATAATGTTTTTCTGTTAAAGATTATAGAATGAAAGTTTAAAGTATTAGTGAAATATTTTGGAAGTTTAAAGTGTCACTGATGTGGAAGCCCCTTGGCCCAATGGTCAAGGGTTTAAAGGCTTCTACACCAGGTCTGGGGTTCGATTCCCAGAGAATGCAGTTTAGCCAGATTAATGAATACAAGCTTCTAGGAGGTCCAGAGTTGCAAGTAACAACCAGCCGTCATGGTTTCATGTATTGCGGAAGAGCTGTCCATCGTAGGTGTGGTACATGTGAAGCCGTTCGTCGTAGATCAAGTGTTGTAGGAGAGAACTGAACCATGGAGTCATTGTTTGTGGAGCTGTTAATCGTAATCGTAGGTGCTGCAGGTAATTGAATCATGGTGCTGATCTTGATCAGAAAATTCTTAGTATTAGGATTAGATCAAATATCACTCATGATTGTAACAGTATTCTAGACGATAAAAAAAAAAAGTGTCACTGCTTGTCACTTTGATGGTTTTTTTTAGGATTTTTTCTATTAGTTAATGATGGGACAAATTTGTATTACTCTCATAAGAATTGACTTACAATACAATTTTATATAGGAAAATGATCCAATATACTATCATAATCTGTAGAATCAAAATTATCGTAGCTACAAATTAATATTTAAATTCACAAAAAAAATTTGAATTCTATGAAAATTTTGGGGTTTAGACCGAACATAACCTTTGAAATTTCCTATTTAAAGAATAACTCTTTGTATCAAAGATGGTTTGAAACCGGGACAAGAGAATCAACCCCTCTATACTACCACTAGTAATCCTGGGATTTCGGTTCTTCGACTCGGTTTCTTTGTTTATGAAAAAATTACCAAAAATAACCGAACTTGCATACGGTTTGGTTATCGGTTAATTTTGCTTATCAAAATCAAAACAAAAATTAACCGCAGTTAAATTCGGTTAAATTCGGAGTTTTTCGGTTAATTCGGTTCGGTTCAGAAATTTTAATGAATTTTGGTTTAAAATTGATTTATTTTGGTTAATAAAAAAATATTTTGGTTATCTGAACGGATCATCGAACTGAACCGATAACCGAAATTAATTTTAAACTTCTTGAATTAACCGAACATAACTAACCAAACCTAACTAAAAATCGAAAATTTTAGTTTGGTTCGATTCGGTTAATTTTTCCAGGGCTAACCGTTAATTTTTCCAGGGCTAACCATTAGGCTACCAACACATTGGTAATATTCACAATATTCTAACTGATGTTGGTTTGTTTAGATTCTCTCTAAAACGAAATTCATACAGAAACTTTTAGCTACCAATTTTGTTTGTCAAAGATAAAAAAATAGAGTTTCATCAGTCTATATGCATATCCAGCCTATATCAAAGAAGTTGTTGGCGGAAACAAGTAGTTTTTTTCCTAATAAGAGGCAAACAAGGAATAAATATAAACATGAGGGTAGAAAATAATTTTAATAGGAAAAACAAAATCCCTACCTAATACATTGTTAAAGAATTGGGAAAATTCATGGGGGCAAGTGCCACCCCATGACTCATGTAGTGCATGGATAATGCATGACACTCTAATGCCTAAGATATCGTCTCATCACTCTAAACGATCTTGAATATTGTGTTTATTTCTGAACTAATGATTTCTGTTTTGTCGAAAACTAAAGTGGTTTTCCATTATTAGTATAGTAGTTGTTAAAATGCTACTCCAAATAAATGGTGACACGTACGACTTAAAAGCATAGAAGAACATCAATGGCATATTCTCTCAGTAGTCAAGTCAAGTAAAAGATAAAAAAAAAAAAAAAATTAAAATTAAAATTTAGCCATAGCTCGCGACCATCAGAAACTCTCTACACGCATCATCCCCACCGCTTTACTGGAACCGAAGAGACAACCCGTAGACTGTCTAATTATGGGTCCGGCAACATCATTCATCATACTAATGATGATCACCATGAGCTCGATGTCCTTGTTGCTTGCCGCCGGCGAATCAATCCCGACAACTTTAGATGGGCCGTTCAAGCCAACGACACGCAGGTTCGACCCGTCTCTACGCCGAGGCAGTGACGATTTACCCATCGATCATCCGAGGCTGAGGAAGAGAAATGTCAGCGCGGAACAGATTGCTCTAGCTCTTTCTACTCCAACCTCCATGTGGGTTTCTTGGGTCACTGGTAAAAGAAATTTAATACTCGAATTCGATGTTATCAATTTTGGGAATCACATATATTTATTGATTTAAATTATCTAGGGATTTGAATATGTGTGTCGTGCTGCTATATTGAGGTGATGCTGTGGTTGGGAAAGATGTGAAGCCGCGATGGATCGAAAGCGAGGTTTGGTATGGGAAGAAGAAAGGAAAATATACGCAAAAGAAGAAAGGAAATGCAACGGTTTACAGTCAGTTGTATCCCTTTGATGGCCTTGTAAATTACACATCAGGCATCATACACCATGTCCTCATCGACGGTAATAACAACGAGCCATCTTTGTCATTGCTTCTAAGAGTTACTGAATTTATAAAATATTCTAGGTCTTCAACCAGAAACCAAATACTATTACAAGTGCGGAGACGGCTCTGTTCCTGCAATGAGCGAGGACATATCTTTTGAGACTTTGCCATTGCCGGGCAAGGACTCATATCCTCATCGGATTGCCTTTGTTGGGGATTTAGGTCTTACTAGTAACACAACAACCACCATTGACCATTTGATGCAAAACGACACTTCACTAGTTGTAATTGTAACACCCGTCTCCCGGCATAACCGGAGACGCGGCATTAGGACGCCCGTTGAATCGAAGATGGTCCAACCGGGACGCCATCTCAACTTGTCCCAGGACCCGGCGCTTCCTTCTTATTGAAAACCACCAATGACGTCACTCGACTGTATCGATCCCGCATCCGGACCTGCAAGAAAACGGGGACAGGAAAGGGGAAAGAGGCCTGAGTAATTGTTTCAAACACAATCACCCAGTGAGGACGGACTTAGGGAGTCTGCTATCCCGCTTACACCACACAACTGCGGATCACAAGTCCTAAGCTAATATCACCTTGCAAACAGGCCTGAAGGCTTTCACCACACAAACTACATCCACTCGCGCTTCCGCACTCGCGAACCCCTACTCTAGCCCGAAGGCTCACGCAACCGGCTCACCCGGTATCCCTAGGCCCACGGCCTTTGTACCTGGGGAGGCTCGCCAACACCTCCCATCCGACGATTTAAAGGGCGCGTACCAAAACTCGCTATACGCGCCCTGCCACGAAACACCCTTTCGGGGGCCCTACCACAACTACCAATCATATCCATCAAGCACAAACAACGTTTTCAAGCTCAACGATAACATAGCAGTTCTACGTTCTCAAGCAATCACATTGGTACCATACTACCCTAGACTACCTAGGAAAGACGACATTAACAAGGGACTTTCGCCCGGAATCGAATGAAGTAAGGGAGATCACGTTCGGTCCTCACCTTAGCCAAAGAAGAGGGCAAAACCGTGAATTAGCATCCCCATTGACCCGAACGGACATTGGTTCTGAAAAGAGGACGAGAAATCGAGTGAGATAGGCTTTTGAATCGCTTAAATCGGCCTCAGGATGAGCGAGATATGATCGATTGAAATTATCCCACTCAAACTGGCTAAACCGATCTAAACCGGAAATTGGAATTGAAATTAGAAATTAAAATCGGATTGACTAAACCGAATTAAACCAGTCGGTCAACCCAAACCAGACCCGGTCAAGGATCCGACCCGAATGGGTCAGACCCGACCCGATCCGACCCGATCCGACCCGACCCGACCCGACCCTGTCAACGGTCAACGGGTCCGGTCAACGATCAACCGGCGGCGACGGCGGCGGTCAACGGCGGTCCGGCGGCGGTCAACGGCGGCTCCGGCGACGGCGCTCCGGCGGGTCTTCGGCGACGGCGGCGACTCCGATCGGCGGCGGTGGCGGCGCGTGGCGGTGGCGGCGACGGCGCGTGGTGGCGGCGCGTGACTCCGGCGATCGGCGCGTGAGCTCACGCACCCGTGGCTCCTCCGGCGCGCGTGGATCTCACGCACCTGTGGCTTCTCCAGTGCGTGCGGCGGCGCGTGGCGGTCGGCTCGGCGGCTCCGGCTTCGCCTCGTCGCGACGGTCACGGTGGTGTGCTCGGTTTCTTGGGATTCGGGGTATTTTGAAAGTTGCGAAGGTTTGAAAACGTTTTTGGTTTTAAAAAGTTCAGATCTGGTTTCCGGGGTTACCTGGTGAGAAAGGATGAGAGAGAAAACGAGTTTTGGCTTCTTGCTGCTTCGAACGCCTCCAGATCTTGGCAGAGCTTCGCCGAGAAAGAAGAGAATGGTTTCTGGTGGAAAAAGGAGGCATATTTATAGGGAGGCTCTGGAAACCCTAGGGTTTTAGGAAAAGGAAACTGGGATTGGGCTGGGTTTTTCCTCTTTTTAAACAAAATTTTTTGGGTCTGGGTTTGGGTATGTTACAATTCTCCCCCCCTTGAAAGGAATTCGTCCCGAATTCGAAGGTGGGCGGTTTCCCGATCACCTCTGAACTCAAGGGCACTGCTCTTTTCGGGCGTCGAACTAACACACTAGGAAATCCGTTCGGAAGGCACGATGTAAATAAAGAATCAACAGAATAAGGAATAGGGCTACACGAGGTTCGAATCAAAAGAAGAAAACCAGCTACGCGAAAACCGCGGAAAGAAAACCAACGAAAACAAAATCCCAAAACTCTAACACGAATAACGACGCCCTACTCCTAACAAACTCCCCCACGCCCCCCGACTCTAGCCACTCGCTGATCCCGGGGTCCGCAGCTCAAGGTCCAAGTCTCCACAGTACACCAGGCCTTCCTCGCTGTCATACTCCTCGGGGTCTGACTCTGGCTCCGGCTCTGAATCTGAGATGACGATCACTGGAGGCGCTGATGCCTGCTCATGACTCGGCGTAGTCCACTGCTGATCAAACCCATCCGATCCCTCCTCCAGTTTGTTCCCCTGCTTATCCAACCAGACATACTCTCGCTCCTTCCGTACCCGCTGCATCCCCTGCTCCCACTGCTCCCGCTCTCGGTCCACGCCAGCCTGCTGCCGGGCCTGCTCTGCCCTCTGCTGCTCAAACCTCGCTTGGATACGCTCCAAGGCGGCCCTCTACTCCGCCAGCTGAGCCCGGTCTGCAATCTCCTGCTCTCGCTTCAGACGCAGCTCCTCATCCCAAATGGCTTGCTGCTCGGCCATGACCTGGCGCCGGGTGTCCTCGTCGTTACGACGCCTCTCTCTCATCTGCTGCCGAAACACTGGATCCCTCTGGTTCCTATCCACAGCCTCTGCGTACCTAGCAGCCATCGCAACCAGACTGTACTCTCCGTACTCACTCCCATCCGTCATCCCCTCTCGGATCTCCGGCGCTAGCCCATCCATAAACAGGGTCATCAAATGAATCGGGGATCTAGGGTGGGTGCAACCAGCTCGGAAAATGAACGCATCCATGTACTCCTGCACGCTCATGCCTGCCACCTGAAAGGGCCGGGGAACGTCCCGGGGAATCTCCTGCGCCCGCCTCGATTTCGACGCCCCTGGTATCCCGTCTGATGGTCTCACTGTCATGAAGCACACACGACTCGGTGGATCGGAATGATCCTCTGCCACTACGTGCTCCTTCCCCGACCTATGGACTCGGGGTGCATCCACTGTCGCCGGTGGGGCCACTACTGGCGTCTTCCGGGGTCGGCCTCTACCCCTCGCTGGTCTCACAACTGTCTCAACCGGAACTGATGCAGACACTGGTCTATCCACTGAGTGCCGGGCGGATGACTGGGTGGCGCCGGGAATCTCGACCGATGCTCCAATCGTAAGACGTCTCTTCTGTCTCCTTGGTACGTTCCTGCGGGGCGCAGCACGTGTGCGCAGAACACTGGTGGGGTTTGGTGCCCAGTCGGACCCGGAATCAGAGTGTGAATCGGTGGACATCCTGCATAAAACGAAACTAAGAGAGGTCACAACAGGAGATAATCAGTGATATATTGGTGTTTGAAAGAATTCGCAAAGTATCTGTTTTATAAAAATTTCGCAAACGGTTTTGAAAAAGGTTGAAAACTGGGTTTTGGGGTAAACACGAAAGCTGATCTCCCAGGGCAGGACTGGAAGACCTTTAACCTAGGCTCTGATACCAAATTGTAACGCCCCGTCCGCCCCTACCGGTGAGTCACCCATCCCTCTCCCGGGCTCGTGGGCCCCACCCCTGTCCGACGGTCGGTGCGTTATTTTTGGTAGGCCCGACCGAGTAATTTACTGACCCTACAATCACCCCATGACATTTTCCCATGTGTTTTGTCCTCACACACATGCTACCACGAGTCACTTCCCGGAAGGTCACCCATCCTGGGACTACTCCAGCCCAAGCACGCTTAACTCTGGAGTTCTTTTAAGAAAGTGACCGGAAAAGATAAGTGCACTTGGTGATATAAGTAGCCAAATTAATTCATTTAAGTCTATCTCAAATGGGCTGGGCCCAATATGTTACAGTAATCGTTGGAGACCTAACATATGCAAACCAGTACCGTACAACTGGTGGCGAAGGAGCTTCATGCTTCTCGTGTTCATTTCCTGATGCACCTATTAGGGAGACGTATCAACCTCGCTGGGATGCCTGGGGAAGGTTCATGGAGCCACTGACCTCCAAGGTCCCAACGATGGTCATTGAAGGCAACCATGAGATTGATCCTCAAGCTTCTGGGATCACCTTTAAGTCGTATTCTGAAAGGTTTGCAGTTCCTGTAAGTGAGAGTGGTTCCAACAGCAACTTGTACTATTCTTTTGATGTTGGAGGAGTGCATTTTGTTATGTTGGGTGCATATGTTGATTACAATCACCCTCGTAAAATATTTGCTTTGATCATATATGTATGCTTTGTTCCCTTCTTAGATCCAGTGTTTATCTTAGAGCTAGCCCAACGGAGTATTTTAGCAAAGTTTCTTAACAAAAAAAAATATAAAATATTGTGTGGGTCCCACGTGAACCCCACACAATAGTTAACATTTGATCTCTTAAATTCCTTATATAAGGACCGCTTCTTATACTGTTCAGCCACGTGTCAGCTATTCATTGGTCCCTTTTTTTAAAAACCCCAATGGGGTATCACCATTGGAGATGCTTTTAGGAGCGCAGTATGCATGGCTAAAGGAAGACTTGTCTAAAGTTGATCGCGCAGTGACGCCTTGGCTGGTTGCAACAATGCATCCACCTTGGTACAACAGCTACTCCTCACACTACCAGGAGTTTGAATGCATGAGGCAGGAAATGGAGGAGCTTCTTTACCAACACCATGTCGACATCGTTTTTGCTGGACATGTAAGTGAAAACAGAGATTTGATATGCTTTGATTTCTCTCCAATTTCGTTCATATCTTGTCACTTAAGGTACATGCATACGAGAGGATGAACCGTATATACAACTACACGCTAGACCCATGTGGGCCTGTTTACATAACAATCGGAGATGGTGGAAACATAGAGAAAGTTGACGTAGACTTTGCAGATGACCCTGGCAAGTGTCCTTCCCCTGGAGACAACGTCCCTGAGATTGGAGAATCATGCCCTCTAAACTTTACTTCTGGCCCTGCCAAAGGCAAGTTTTGCTAGGAGAGACAACCTGATTGGAGTGCCTTGAGGGAGAGCAGCTTCGGCCATGGAATCCTCGAGGTACCGTATATACTTACTATTTCAAAACACGGATTCTCCTCTTTGCACTAAAATGTGTTGATATATACAGGTCATTAATTTAACGCACGCCCTCTGGACATGGCACAGGAATCAGGATGTCTATCAGGATGACAGTTACGGTGACCAGATCTACGTTGTCCGTCAAACAAATCTCTGCAACTTCGAGGTACTAGTGCAACATATCTATAAAAACCTCTATTTATCTGTATATGTACAAGTAAATAAAAATTAAACCATTTGACATGTTAACATATTTGGCTTGATGTAAAGGGAATCAGGCCAAGGAAGAAAGAAATCAGTCGGTGGACATAGATTTTCCTCTCCCTCATTGACAGTGTGCATTTGGTCCATTGTTTTTGGGCGTTTTATATAAAAGATGACTTACCACATGGTTTGCTTTGAACCTCTTTGCCATTTTTGGTTATGATCTGTAGCTATGAGCTTTAATTCAGGTTTGCATCATTTTTCATGTTCCCTTGTTAGAATACCTTATCATTTAATATGATTTTACCTTTTCTTGCGGCTCTGCTAGAGTTAAAAAAGCAGGGGGTTTATTTGACAAAATAAGGCTTTTTGTGTGAAAGTCAATGCAAACCGAGCTTATAGCTCAATCGGCAATTTTTGGACCAAAGTGACAATTATTCGGACCATGTGGGTTGTTGGGATCACACTGGTCAGATTTAGACAAGATTGGTCTTTATTCAGACGTGATTGTTCGGATTAGTCAAGTTGAGCTAATGATGTGGACTGATCAAACTGAATTTGGCGAGAACAGTTACTGGCCAAAACACTGTCAATTTGGCTAAGGAAAAATGAGTGGAACAATTATATAATAAAAAATCATGCAATTTTGTGTTATGAGCGCAGAGAAGCGATTCGAATTGGATTGACCAATCAGAAAGACAGGGATATGGTTTCAAACAGTTTTTGCTTGTGAAAACTATCCAATAGCTCATTTAATAGACTCTTAGGCCATTCGAGATCATTTTTCACGCACATAAAGAAAGAAAAAGTTGAGAGAACTTGAAAGAGAGATAAACCGCTCAGACTTAAGAGATTCGAGAAATGGCTATGAGTTGTTCGAGTTTGGCTTAGCTTCGCATTGTTGGATCGAACGCGACTAGAAGATCGTTGGATTGTATCATTTGTTCTAAAAGATCGTGCACAAGAGGTGTCGGAAACCAACTAATTGAAACCAAAACTGAGTAAGGTGAGTGTGTGATCGTGATTACATGATAAGGTCGTAGACTATCATAGATTCATTTACTCGGATTCCTAGGATTGTTCTGATTGATTTCTTATCGATGATTCTATGTTCCGATGGCTTGACTGGTTCATCGGTTCCTTTCATTGGGCGTCTAGATCAGACCATGAGCTTGTGGCAGTGATGCACACTAAGCTTGGTTCTGATCGTGGATGATGGCTCATTGACTTGGAATGCTCAGATCGGTAAAATGGTTGTGATAAGCATGATAGACGGTTTGGATTGATTGACTAGTTGCGATTTTTATTTTGCGACTAAGTGCGACAGGACGACCGTCACCTTCACTAAGGAATTCGTTTGCTTTTGGCTTCTTTGTGGCTGCATGTAAGGATTCATGCAGAGATGCTACCGATGAGGATTGATCGTGCGACAAGAAGCGACCAAATGGAAAGAATGGTAGGATTTAGGTAGAATGGTTAAGTATCAATGTAATAGCTTATGTAGCAAGACTGATTATTGTACTTAAACCTTAATATTCTTTCTAAGTCAAGTTTATGCATGAAAATGGATTGTGTAGTTCCGATAAAAACACAAAAATAATTCTAAGTAAGGAAGATTTAGAAAATGGCCTAAGTTTGGTAGAGGAAGTCGAGCATAAACTTATCTCGCCAAGCGCGAGAGAGAAAAATTGGCTCGATGCATTTTATTTTGGTATCAGAGCATGGTTGGTTCTAGGAAAATCTAAGCATAAACTGGTTAGTGGGTTCGAACCATCATTCCAACGTCCAAAGTCTCGCAGTAAGCCTTTTTGTGAACTGAAATCTAAGTTAATGTTGGGGATAACTTACCTGATTTGTTCATTGCAGATAAGTAAGAGTAACCGAACGAGGAGGAGTGTGGGTGAGACTGGGGAAACGTCTGGGAACAGTGCGACTAGGAATGCTGCATGGAATGATGAAGCTTAGAATGCTGAGAACTTATAAATTGTTGGGATTCTGCGAATCGTGGTGCTGCTGCTGGGGTTGATGCTGCTCTTGTGGACTGGAAGCTGTGTTGGTTTTGATGGCCCAATTCTTGGAAAGCTTTCCAGTTGTTGTGCATGTTCAGAATGCACCACTAGTTGTTGTGATTCATGTTGTGTTTCTGCTTCTCCTGCTCTTCTGTAATCAATGTTTGCCTTTCATTGATCATTTATTCACGTTTTGGGGCTTGTTTCTCAAGAACTCGGACAACAACTCATACAAGAATTGTAATTTCCTCAAGTTTATAGGAAGAGTGGCAGTGAGAGCTTCTATCTTGGCATGCAAAATAGAATTAAACATAGCTTGGAAGTCTAAGTATTGGCTCATTATTCCTTCAAGTCGGTCTACATGAGGATGAAGTGGCCTGAAGCGATTCTGATTTCTAAAAACTAATGAGGCAGAAGATGGGTGTGTGAGAAGTTCCTAGTCTTCACAGAAGCAGATTGTCTTCCACAAAATGAGGGAGCTAGGAGAGTCCATGAGGTGAGTTAGTTGGTTTGGTTTCCAATCCAAGAGTTGCGAGCTGTGAGAGTCGCATGAATTGTGAAACCTGAGATAGGTCTAGAGTGCTCTGGTTCAAATCGTGATCAAGCTCCAGAGGCTGATCCGTTGTTTCAGAATCCCGAAACCAATAGAAACAAGAACACAAATTAGTAGAAAAATGTGGTCTTAGAGTCAGATCACAAGCATTTGAGACTATGCAGATAAAGACATATAGATTCCCTGTCAATGGTGCCAAAAACTTGACACGGACTTTTTCTTCAGGGCTTTCAAGTTTTAAATTTATAAAACCATGTGTATGCAAGTGAAAACGTGTGTTGTAGTACTTAAGGTATCGATCCATATAGAAACTATATCTAGTTGTCAAGGCAAGCAATATTAGAGGAGAGATAAGACAATGGGAGTTTGAGTGGGTGTCAAGGTATCTAATAGCAAGTAAAGAAGAAAAAAATCAAAACAAAAATGCAATTAAATGGGAAGGAATTGAGCATTCAAGGAGTATCTCGGAGGTACGGAATGGTTCGAAGAAGTCTAACTTTACTTCTTATTGTTTCTAGCTGGTTCCACAAACTCGAACACTATAGTATGCCTAACCAACTGTCATAAGACTAAACACCTAATCACTTCGGTTCGACCAGTCACCTCTCGCATCTGGCCACGCGGAAGATCATGCATTAATATCATTAATAGTAAGTTTATCAAAATGTTCACAGTGTCCTACGAGTGTGATGTCTCACCTTGAAATACAATTGCACTCCTAAGCTAGGCCATGCTAATAAATTCAGAATGCTAGAGGCTTAATCAATCCTAAGATCAAAACCTAGTTAATGACTCTAGTTTCATGCATTAAGAACAAACTTAAAAGAAAGAAGCCTAGAAATCAAGTATAAGTCCAGTACAAGTAATCCTAATCAAACCGACATTATTCCTCCTTGACTACATTGTAAAATCCAATAAACGAACCATTCAGACATGGAGTAGTAGATCAAGTCCATAAGCTAGCTGCTTGGACTACTATGACGAATTTAAGATTAGAGGTTTAGGGTTTCTCTCAAGTACCCTAAAACTTCTAAACCCTAAAACTAAGAAATTAAAGACAAAAGACTAAAAACTGTAAATAAAAGCTTTTGTATTCTAATTTTCGGTGTGAGTACAAGGAGATGGAGTCTGCCGTATATAATACCAAGAAAACCCTAGTAAAGTTTAAACATTCGATGTGAAACAATTTAAAATAATAAAAACAAGATAATAATTGAAAAGTGGCCCAATAGGAGGAAGAGAAGGTCGGCCGTGACCGACCATGGATGGAGCGTGGTAGCGACCGGATCAAGTTGGGTCGCGGCCAGGGGCTGTTGAGGCTTTGCTTCGATTGCTTTTTTTTTTATTGTGCTTGCATTTTGTTGAGTTTGAAGCGTTAGATCTTCTTCATGTCAAGTGGGTATTTAATCTGGTAGATCTCTCTATCTCTAGTCAAAACTTGAAGACGATCGAACGGTGAGACTATCTTTATTTGATGTTGAACTTTTGATGGAATGATTCGGTATCAAAAAGTGGATTTTTTTTTCTCCATTTGACATGTATTTAGCTTGGTTTTCCTGAAAAACTCTTAACACTAAAAATATGCGAAAACATACTAAAAACCTTTTAAAAACTTTTGGATTACTTATTAAGTATCCTAAAATAAACAGTAAAACAGATAAAATTTCAGAACAAGAAGTCAATATACAATTAGCGTCCATCAAAAACTAAAACTTTCAAATTAGGGACCTGACCTCGAAACAAAAAATGTGCATTAAGATCGAAGTCGCACTTCACTGAAGATCAAAATAATGTTAATAACTACCATCAAAGGTCAAAGCACAACCATATTCCAAAAACTCAATTGACCGTGCAAAGTAGAAGTAAAGAAAATGGAAGATTAAACTATCCACTAAGACTATCCACAATGGGGTTGTTGAATTATTAATTCAATTGTTGAACCACTCCAATGGACATGTTGAATAAATAAAAATGCTTAGGTGGATTCATTCTTGTTGAATTCTTTCAATATGATTAAAAAGAGAAAGTAGACCCAATTTGATGACACATCACCAAAAAGTGTCTAATAATTTTTTTTTTTTGTCTCAGTAGTTTAAAATTAATTATTAAATTATAAACTAATTTAGTTTTATTAATGAATTTTATATCAAAATTTATTATTCTGTGCTATATAAATATATATTTGGTTCATTTTATTTGAAAACAAAAACAAAAAACCTGTCATTTTACAATAAATATTTATTCATACTAAAAACAACTTTTGTTTATATCTTTAAACACATTTTTAGTGAAAAGGATCCTAACATTCGTCTTCGTCACACTCAAAATTCCAATAGTTATTTTTTTAACTAACCAAATCTTAACAATTTTATAAATAAACTAAATTTTTTAACTAATCTTAAAAAAAATATAAAAATAGTGGGTAAAGTGTTGAATTTTATTAAAAAAATCATTGTAGAGTGTAAAAGTTGAATGAATGTTGAACTATTAGACGGAAAAAGAGAAGATGATGTGGAATGTTAAAAAGTGGAAAAGAGGGTGTTGAAAAAAGAACCATCGTAGATAGTCTAAGTAGAAATATCAACGTTTTGATCGAATTGGTAACGAATGGTCATGCTTGGTACCCAATTTGAACTCTCCAACACATCTACTTCCATCCTCAGAGGAATATACACTAGTATACCACATCTATGGCGGGACTGCCCATTGGACCACTCACGAGCATATTTATCTCTTATACAAAATATGTATACTCTGATTCCATGTCTTACACCTATTTTATATTGAACTTGATACATATCCATCATATTTCCCACTTCACGAACACTTTCCTATATGAAACTCTCCCTTATACAAATCATTTCTGAATTAGTCTTATCCTATGCAACTGGTTTGGGCAGATTGACCAGGAATCCTGCTCATTATCGACTGATATTTAGAAGGGATAAGCTTGAGGGTCAACAAGCGAGCGAGAAACTTGCGGATCGAGGATAAGCGAGGAAGATAAGCTAATTTGAGAGAGAGTGAAGAGGCTGAAGGAGGGAGAAATAATTGCATAAACTAAAAGAAAAAGATACATAAATTGATTACAAAGAAGAAGATGTGTAAAGGGATGACAAAAACGAATAGGAAACTTAAATTAATTCATGGAAAACTAATGGAATATGATATTTGATAGAGATTGACGATTGTCCTCATGGAATATGATGAAGATTGTGGAAGATGCTAATCATCAACTACAAGCTGATTTGGATAGTTTCAAAATCTCATATCAGCCAATTTGAAATTTTGTGGATGGAGGAACATGACATTAACTCTTTTAAGTATGTACTTTATATCAAATTTAATGATGTTAGTAGTGAATATAATTGTTTTTGTATTAAAGTGTTGAATATGTAATTTTTCACAGTTTGTCAGAAACTTTTAAGTAAATGTATTTTTAAGATGTTATCGTAAATCTCCAAAATTCATTGTCAAAAACATATGTCAGACTTACAACTAAATAGGTACCCAACAAAATAGACTACAACAAAGAAAAGCATAGCTGTTTGGAATCTGTATAAAATATGTTCTCTCATAGCAGTGTATTTTCACCCAAAAATCAATAAAAGTAGAACTTTTATTGCTTAAGCAAACCGTGGTAGAATTCCACATTTAATTCATTCCAGAATTGGTGAGAAGCTGCTTTTGATTTTTCTTATCAAGGTTCAATCATATATTTTGTAGCGACCATCTATCCACACTTCATTCCATCTCATTTTGTTTCTTGTTTTGAGAGAGTTATACAACCAGCATGACTAAACCCCATCTCATTCCACATCAAACCATTGTTTGACTAGGATGAGAGAGTCATACGACCAGCATCCTTGGTTCCATCATCATCACCTTGAAGATCTTGTCTTTGAGGCTACATCATCTAGTATTCGATCCGAAAGGTTCCCAAATCAGATGACATCTATCCTTGTTAGTATTACCTTTCAACTCCATTAAATTCTTATAGAATCGGACTTCGTTTCATTCACCAAAAACCAAAAATAAATGTTACTGGAGTTTAATAGTTATGTCTTTGTTTCATCCATTCTTTCTTTTTTAAATGAATGTAAAATTTTATTCAAACAAAAAATTGCTTTACATCTGGTGCTTCCTTGTTGTGTTTATAAGATAAAGAATAATTGAATCATTCATCCTAGAAATAAAGGAATGAAATAATGTATATCTAATTGTTAGGTGGGTACTATGATACCGAACCAGATTTGAAGCCCATCCTCCAAGTCTTGTTTCCCATCTTCAAGTAATGAGAGGAGTTTGTTCCTTACTTCTTTGTCTATGATTCTTGAGATAATTGATTTCTTTTTGGTAGATCACCATGCCTTCTAAAGTTCTTCTCCCCGCATATGCTATTGATAGAGGTTTGGAAAACATACCGTACGATGAAAGTGTATTGATGTTGGAGAAGCCCACTGACCTGCTGCTTCCATATTTGATTAGTGAATGAGAAAGTGAAGAATAAATGCTCGCGATTTTCTAGTTGAGAATTGCATATAATACGGATGATATCGGAGTTAACGTTCCACATTTTCATCTTGTCACCAGTAGATAACCTGTTATGTAATGCAATCCAGGCTAACATGGAGTATTTCATGGTGTAGTGTTTGAACCATACACTTTTAAGTCAGCCACATTTCTGATGGGTTTCTCTGATTTGAAGCCAAGTTTCCTTTGAGGAAAATCTGTTTTTGTATTTTTCATCCTTGTATCTCCACAATGCCTCTCCCATTGTATCCGAGTTCACTAACCCTCTTATCTGGTCTATTCCATTCTCTACCTCATTTAATAGCAAATTTATGTGTCATCTTTGTATGTGATTGCCTAGCAGATCCACCACCATAGCTTTGTCTTAACTCCCAAATCGATCACTCCTCTATCTCCAAGAGGTTTTTAGTCGTTCCTGGAAGCCAAAAATCATACCAAAAAGATGTTTGCTGACCACTTTGTATCAACATTTTCGGGAATACTTTCCGGCCTTGTCTCTCAACTTCATGATTTCCCTCCATATCCATGAACCAAGAGTATATTTTTCTTCCATCCACCATAATGACGCTTTACGAATAAGTTACACTTTGATCCATCTCACTCATAATGAAAGCTGAGAAGATGTTATTCTGAAAATGAGCTCTAGGCCAGCAACTCCATTTACCTCTTTGAGTGGTCTGATTCCTAGTCCTCCCTCTTGTTTCAACTTGCATATATCTTTCTAGCATATTTTTTCTTTGATTGTGTTAAGGTCTGGACCTGACCACAAGCACGCTGAACACAACTTTTCAATTTCTTTCAAGCAGCCACTTGGTAATCTGAATGCAATAAGCCAAAAGATAGCTAAGCTCATTATTAACGAATTGATCCGCTGCAGTCCTACGACAAGAAATGACATGTCCAAAACGGAAAGACGTCATGTGTTTTCTTATTTCACAACCAAAGGCATATAATCTGATACCATCATTCTTTTCGTAAGCAGGGGCAAGCCTAGATACCAAATTGGAAGTTTTCATGTGCTTAATGGGAAACTTTTAAGGATTGTATTTTGATTCAGCTGGTTTATTGCGGCCATGAACATCTTGGATTCCTCCAGGTTTATTTTTTAGACCAGAGATTCTTTCAAACTGCTCAAAGACGTCAAGTACTCCTTTTTTAAACCTCTTATGACCATCCGTGAAAACCATCAAGTCATCAGCAAAACATAGTGTGTAAAAGCTATATTATGACATCTAAGATGGAATCCGATTTTCATGTTAACAGCAACTCTATTTAACATTCTAGAGAGAACACTTATGCATATCACAAACATATATGGCGACAATGTACACCTCTGTCTCAGCCCTCTTTTGTACCTAAAAAACTTGGCAATTAACCATTGAATTGAACTGAAAAGAGGATGTAGTGATACATATATTTGTTAGAATTTCATAGACATCCATGAGGAAGCTTTGAATTATCTAGTTTGGTTCATGAGACATTCATAAGAAGCTCTGAACCATAACTCATAACAAGAACAGAAACAGGTTAAAGAAGAACAATGCAACCGGGTCTGCTCAAAGAAAGACAACTAGTTTGTACTTAAGAAAGCCATTAATCTAGTTGTATAAAGGAGTCCTTAGCTATATGAAAACACTTCCAAGAGCTTAACACCTCACCAAGGAGAGTCTACTCATAAACATGGAAGAGAATCAGTAATTAACTAAAGGAACATCCAAGAGAAGCTAAAGGACTAACTATGAATGATTCTCTCATCATACTTGGACTAACTATGGAAGAGTTATCCAAGCATGATAAGAGGCTGCCTTAAGCAGCCATAACCGTGGCCCTTTAGGGTCTACATTGTATATGAACTTGTATATGCAATGGAGATAAAGAGTAGAACCAATTACAAGAAGAAGAGAGAAAGAGATAAGAGTTTCTTGTAACAAATGAGTTCTAAATTCAATAATACTCAATGTGTATGAATGAGTTGTGTTACATCTCCTTATATAGAGGAGGAGAGCATAAGGAAGCCCTAAATGGGTTTACATTTCGAAATAAGCATTGGGGGGGGGGGGGGGGAGGAAACAATTTGAATTTGAATCCAAAAGAAGACAGCCTGTCCGCGTCTTCTATTCTATGTGAATCACCAACGGATAGAATAGAACCGTCCATGACATCGTCGATGATGTCGTCGATTCTATTCTATCATCGACGATGACATTGTCGATGATAGAATATAAATCGTCCAGAATTCACTCCAAACTACATGTCGCCGATACCGTCGGTGACACATGTACTTCGTAATTCACTCTAGCCTCCATGTCGTCGACACCATCGGTGACACATGTACTTCAGAATTCACTCTAGCCTCCATGTCGTCGACACCTTCGGTGACACATGTATTCCAGACTTCACTTCAGCCTTCTTCATGCCTTCATCTTAGCTTTGGCTAAGTGATTGATGCATCTTGGACACTTGTGATCAACACCATAGCTTCTATATTTGGAGTGAGGCTCGGCTTTGTCTTCATGACTTCAGCATCTCCTCCTTCATATAGCTTCATCTTTGGAGTGAGGCTCGGCTTTGTCTTCATGAATTCAGCCTCTCCTCTTCCATTTCATCTTCCTCTCTAATACTCCCCCGCAAGCTTGGTCGTCAGGACGCCAAGGGAGAAGAGGACCAAAGGCCAAGCTTGGAGCTGTGGAACTACCTCATTAAAAACCTCCTTAAGGAAAACCTCTTTGGGATAAAACCCTAAGGAGGACAAAAAGTGTATAGACCACATACTCAAGATGTAACTTGACCTTGGTATGAACATCTAGAATCACGGCTACTCCTTTCCATAAATCTTTTATTCCTTAGCATTCCTTGACTTGATTTCTCTTGATATGAACTTCTTGATCTTGTTGTGTCTTTTGAAATTTGGAATCCATAGGGCTTCGGCCTTTAACCCCAACTTCCATCATCCTTCTCTTCTTGGAAGAACTTCAAGTCGGTCTTATCTTCCTTTTGGATAGACTTCAAGGCGTTTGGATGCTCCTTATGGCTCCTCCATTTCCTAATGCTCCTTAAGAATGTCCATGCCTTCCTCCTTTCCTTATAAACCTTCAACACAAATGTTTAAAAGAAAATTTGTTAAAGTATTATGCAATGGCATTTAGGAACATTAGCTTTAAGAGAAACGTTTTATAGAATGGATTGTAAACGTTTTATATATGAGACACATGATCACAACAAGATACAAATGAAGAACTCAAGTCTGAAAACGTTTTGAGAATGAGTTTTAAAACGTTTTTGACTTTGAAAGGATGAAATATGATCATAATCAAGAGAATCACAAGAGTTTGAACTTCAATAGGTTGCAAAACGTTTTGAGAATTGATTGAAAACGTTTTCAACACTTCAAACATAATCAATTCTTAGACAATCTAAGGTAATGGTAAATGAAATGAAATGAGAGAGTTTTAGAAGTAGCCTGATCATAGTCCTTTGAGTTGCGGTTTAAATTTGAACTTGAACTCCCCCGCACTCTTGACTTGTCCATGGTTTGAACCATGACTTCACACCTTGTGCAATCTGTTTTTGCACAACCAATCTTCAAACACAAGATCACAAAACGAATTGGGCTGATTCATCATGTCACCAGCTTGCATATCCACTAGATCTTCCACCATAGGCATCTCTTTGTGTCTGCTATCTTCATGTATGCCTCTTTGGTCATCCATCTTCAAGACAGTTTGGATTAAACTAGTTTGGGCTTGTCTTGTGGTCTTACTCCAATAGTTGAACCATGGTTCTAACACCAACTCAAACCATATTGTTTTCCCCTCTTGGGAAACAACAAACAGCAAAGCAAGACCTCCCCTTCTTGAATGAACCAGCTTATGAGACGCCATTACTCCTTGGGAAGATCCTTCAACAATAAGCACATCCACCAACTTGATGAATGCTCCATGAGGATTTAGGCTAACCCACGACCAATAAGCACATCCACTAACTTGATGAATGCTCCATGAGGATTTAGGCTAATTCCACAACCAAATGAGGATTTCAGCTAACCTACAACTATCCATGAGGATTTAGGCTAATCCACAACCAAACTTGAGCTCACTGATTTGTTGGAGACTTCTTCAGCTCCTCAACCACACAGCCCCTTTAACATCAGTATGAACCGCCATTAGACTGATCCACACTGTCCACACACTCGCCATTCCTCCTAAGAACACCTAAACACAAAAAATACTCAAGCAACACAAGTTTGATCAGGACTAATGAGCTTGTATTAAGTTCCTGTGCAAGTATAAGAGAGTTCTTTAGGAGTGAACTTTAGAGCAATATTCAAGTAACCAGAAGTATAAAGAAGTATGGGATGTCACACAACTCAGATTAAGAGTGTGTGCATCAGAGAATGAGAGTATGTGATTTTGGAATACAAAAACTCAGATTAAGAGCATGTAAACCAAAATCAGAGTATAGAAGAATGGGAGAATGGGAGAATGAACCTGAAACACAGAAAATAAAAATGTTAGAGAATATGTTTAAGGTTCAGGGACTGAGTTTCTTGCTCAGTTTAACTCATAAACATTTCAAAAGTTCAGGGACTGAGTTTGCTCAGTTTGAAACAAGCAACAAGAACCAGAGAAGCAACAAAGAAAGACACAATCATATGCTCTTGTTCTTCTCTGATTTATTAACAACAACTTGTTAACTCTTCAACAAGAAAGAGCACAAGACTTTAGAAACAGGAACCAGCAACAAACAGGAGCTTGGTCTATAGAAACAATGCGGAAGTAAAAGATTAAACTAGACAGAGTTTTGCTCTCTATCTTAAAACGATTTGCAGCCAAGAACTTGCTGCTCTGATACCATGTTAGAATTTCAGAGACATCCATGAGGAAGCTTTGAATTATCTAGTTTGGTTCATGAGACATTCATAAGAAGCTCTGAACCATAACTCATAACAAGAACAGAAACAAGTTAAAGAAGAACAATGCAACCGGGTCTGCTCAAAGAAAGACAACTAGTTTGTACTTAAGAAAGCCATTAATCTAGTTGTATAAAGGAGTCCTTAGCTATATGAAAACACTTCCAAGAGCTTAACACCTCACCAAGGAGAGTCTACTCATAAACATGGAAGAGAATCAGTAATTAACTGGAACATCCAAGAGAAGCTAAAGGACTAACTATGAATGATTCTCCCATCATACTTGGACTAACTATGGAAGAGTTATCCAAGCATGATAAGAGGCTGCCTTAAGCAGCCATAACCGTGGCCCTTTAGGGTCTACATTGTATATGAACTTGTATATACAATGGAGAGAAAGAGTAGAACCAGTTACAAGAAGAAGAGAGAAAGAGATAAGAGTTTATTGTAACAAATGAGTTCTAAATTCAATAATACTCAATGTGTATGAATGAGTTGTGTTACATCTCCTTATATAGAGGAGGAGAGCATAAGGAAGCCCTAAATGGGTTTACATTTCGAAATAAGCATTTGGGGGGGAAAAGAAAACAATTTGAATTTGAATCCAAAAGAAGACAGCCTGTCCGCGTCTTCTATTCTATGTGAATCACCAACGGATAGAATAGAACCGTCCATGACATCGTCGATGATGTCGTCGATTCTATTCTATCATCGACGATGACATTGTCGATGATAGAATATAAATCGGCCAGACTTCACTCCAAACTACATGTCGCCGATACCGTCGGTGACACATGTACTTCAGAATTCACTCTAGCCTCCCTGTCGTCGACACCGTCGGTGACACATGTACTTCAGAATTCACTCTAGCCTCCATGTCGTCGACACCGTCGGTGACACATGTATTTCAGACTTCACTTCAGCCTTTTTCATGCCTTCATCTTAGCTTTGGCTAAGTGATTGATGCATCTTGGACTCTTGTGATCAACACCATAGCTTCTATATTTGGAGTGAGGCTCGGCTTTGTCTTCATGACTTCAGCATCTCCTCCTTCATATAGCTTCATCTTAGGAGTGAGGCTCGGCTTTGTCTTCATGACTTCAGTCTCTCCTCTTCCATTTCATCTTCCTCTCTAATAATACTTAACCACCGAATAAAACAACGTCTTAAGTACATTAGTGAGAAAACTCCACTGCATTGAGTCAAAAGCCTTGGATATATCGATTTGTATAGCACATCTAGGGGATACTATCTCTTTATGATATTATTTCGTAAGTTTAGTAGCAAGGAACACATTCTCTACTAGCGACATATCCTTGATGAAAGTGGATTGATTTCAAGATATTAATTTAGGAAGCATACCTTTAATATGGTTTTCAAGAATTTTAGAGATCACCTTGTAGATTAAGAGCTTGATTGGTTCACCCGCTGCCACCCGCAAACGCTACGTTTGCGGGCTGTTGCGGTTGATAGCGTTTAGAAACAATCATTACAACCGATTTGTATCGCTTGGAATCGCTCCTTACCGCTAGAAATCAAAAGCTCCTTCTCGCAAGCGTTTGCGGTTGTGGGCGGTTGCGTTTACAAATTTTCTTTTTTTTTTTAAAAATACGTATAAATCTAAAATTTTCTATTTAGATTATTACCTATAACTATTATCATCATATCACGTATATATAACTACTAATATCATTATCTATAACTATCACATCCCATAATATCTTATTATATATATCATTATATCCTATCTATTCTCTATATAATTAACCCTAAGATTTTTGCAGCTACAGAAGAATAGCCCTAAGATTTCTACGGCCACAGACGACGTTAAAACAGTGAAATTATGGCCTCTACACAACCAGAAGATAGTCAAGAATCAAACGTAATTTTTTTTTGTTCTACTAGTAGTTAAATTATTGTTTTCTTTTGATGTTGATTTTTGTTATGCTTTTCTGCGTGAGTTATACATTTTATGTTTCATGCTTAATTATGTTTAGTACTTGTGTGTTTACTTATTTTTTGAACAGAAAATCAATTGGTCAAACGAGATGACCAGTTTCTTACTAGGACTAATAACGCTAGAGAAACAATCTGGACAATGTAAAGGCAAAAATTTGTCTGAACAAGGAAAACAAAACGTTCTCACGGAATTAAACAAACAATATGCGTTGACTCTAAATTGGAATAAAATTAAGAACAAGCTTGAAGCTTTAAAAAGGAAGAATCATTAGAGATGGTATAGCGCGAGAGATATGGGATGCTCGTTAAAGAAGAATCGTATATGAAGACAAGGCTGGATCTTTTTCTCACGTTTTTCTTTTTGTGTTTTTCTAACAAGAAGCTATGTTAGTGTTTTGGAATTTTTCATTTAGTTCTTTGAAAATCTATTTTGGACTTTTTCTTTGAGAATCAGTTTTAATTTTACTTTTTCGATCTCTGTTTCTTGTTCTCCAACACGTTTAGAGGATGCTTGGTACAGTAACAAGTCTTTGGGAAAGTTAATTCATGTGGCTCCTTTTGGTCGAAACAATATGCTTGTCTTCTACAGTTGTCCTGCAACTTCCCGCCCAACTTCTCTATTGTAGTGGCAACGTAGAATCTGAGATCAAACTTTCTTGAGAAATGGAATTGATTCATTTTTTTCGAGAAGCATCCCAAGCTTGATTTGATTTAATACATTATTTTTACTTTAGTATTTTCATTCAACCGCTATTAACCGCAACCACTTGTCAACCAGTCAAGAATATTCCGCAAACACAGCCGCTTCCAATTGTTAAACCAGTCGTACAAAACGTTTACAAACGCTATTAACCGCAACTGCCCGCTTCCATAAACTCTCGCAACCGCAACCACAGCCGCCGCGTTTGAACCAGTCGAGCCCTAAATTGCAGCAAGAATTTGGTCTGTAATCTCTCATCTCCAATGCACTATCCTTCTTTGGAATTAGAGCTAATATGGTGTTGTTCATTCCCTTAGGTAGAAACCCCTATTAAAAGAATGACTGAATTTTTATGGTGAAGTCCTTCTGAATAACAGGCCATGCTGATTTGAAGAATTCAATTGTATAGCCATCCGGGCCAGGAGATTTATTGCTTAGCATATAAAACAAGACATCTCGTATTTCCTCTTGTCAGACCTCTCGTTCAAGTATGTTTACATTCAAAACCAAAAGAAATAGAATATGTTTACATTTCTTATTATTTTCTTCTAAATCCTTAAACGAAAACCAAAACAAAAAGTATCATCCCATTGCATAATTTGAGTTTTTGTTATTTGTGTTCTTCATTCATAAACCAGAAAAGAAAAGCAAAATAGATAAAGTTTCCTAGTGTTTGATCCAATTTTTCTCATTAGCATAAACTAAGAAAGTGTTATTCCTATATTTACGTTCTGCATTCATTCAAATTAAAAAAAAAAAAAAGTAAAGATTTGATTAGATTTTGTCACAGAATTTTGTTTCCATTTCTTACATCCAAAACCGTGTGGACTTACGCAAAGAAAAGGAAAGCATAATCGAGAGTTAACAATTCTCCTTGACTGCTATATTCTCTTTACTTTTCGTCTGAACTACATTGATACACTTCTGGATACTTACACGCAGATACTAAACAATGAGAGAAAAAGTTGCACGAGCGCAAATCAACATGGCTCAAATTTTGGAGGCTATGCAATCTATTACTGAGAGGATGATCCATTTGGAAGCAACACCAGCACCAGTTAGAGCTCCCATCCGGAATATGCAAAGAAACCAGAGGCAAGAAGAGGAAGAGGACTGATGAAGACATGCCATACTTGGAGGGTAAATTACCACCTTATAAACCAAACCCTCGGCCTAGAAGGCATACCATTGCCAAAACAAAGGCTATATGAGAGATAAAATCCTAAATAGAGACCAATAAGAGGAGAGGTATGGATGTAAATACCTCAAACTCATAAGCCCTACCTTTGTTGGAAAGGTCAACCCTGAAATGGGAGAGAAGGATGGAATATAGCCTCGAATGCTACCAATATCGAGAGGCAAAGAAAGTGTTTTTAGATGCTGCTCAGATGACAATGCTCTTACTTGGTGGGCAAAGAAGTATCCGAGAGAAGGAGGCTGAGGCATGTCTTAATCAACACTTGGGATGACATGAAATTCCAACTCAAGAAGAGGTTTGTGCCATACTATTACTAAAGAGAATTGCTAAAATGATTCATGAAGATGTCTAAGAAAATAAGTCAAATTGAAAAGTTTGAAACTCTTAAGAACCAACTGGAGGTGCAAGACCCTGAGGAGAAATTGATGGATCAATTTACAAATGGCTTACAAGAAAGAATTGCAAGAAAGGTAGAGAGGCATAACTATTAGCATATGGAAGATTTATTGCATTTTTTCATACAAGCTAAACAACACATCAAGAGGAAGACCACTTCCACTAACAAAAGCAAGTCTAATTGGACTCCGTAGCCGCCCAAGAGCTTTAACAAAGGCAAGTCCATAGAAATTTACAACCGGTTCAAGAAGACAATCCCTAGCTCATTTAAAACACCTCAAGCGGATAAAGATAAGACTCAAACCCAAAGAACTCATGATATAATATGTTTTAAATGTCAGGGAAAGGGTCACTATGAAATAGATTTCTCAAACCAGAGGGTAATGGTTTTCAAAGATAATGGTGTCTATGAGTCAAAATCTGAGTAAGAGGAAGAGCAATATGAATATGAAGAGGGGGTCACTGATTTCCTGAAGTGGGAAAGGTATTAGTGACAAGGAGAGCTCTTAGTGTCATGTTTGAGCCAGACACAATACAAGGAGAGACCATCTTCATACAATATTAAACATAAAGGCTAAGGTATGTAGTTTGATCATAGATGGTGGTTCTTTCACTAACGTGGCTAGAAAGTAATTTGTTGAAAAGCTATGTCTCAAGAAAACCAAGCATCCAAGACCATACTGACTCAAGTGGCTCAATGATGAGAGTGAACTAAGGATCAACGAGCAAGTCATTGTGTCATTCAGCATAGGCAAGTACAATGAAAAAGTGAAGTGTGATGTTGTTCCAACGTAACAAGACCATATCCTCCTAAGAAGACCATGCCAATTTGACAAAGAGACCATACATGATGGGGGCACCAACTTCTATAGCTTCACACACAACAACCACAAGCACAATCTAGCTCCTCTTACTCCAAAATAAGTTCATGAAATGAAAAAGACCATGGACAAAGGAGCTAACGTAAGTAATACAAGTTTGTAGATATCACCAAGTAGTATTCTGAAATCTTTAGATCATAAAGAAAATGTGATATTCATGATCTTTAGAGAATTTTTGTTTTCAAAAGAGAAGAAGTTTCCCAATGAAGTGCACACGCTTATAGAGAATTCCAAGGATTGTTTCCAGAAGACATACCTTCAGGAATTCCACCTATAAGGGGCATTGAAAATCAGATTGATTTTTTACCAGGAACACCTCTATCAAACCGACCAGCCTATAGGGTCAATCCAAAGGAAGCTAAGGATTGGGAATTACCAAACCTAGCCTAGCCTTCGTCAATCGCACTAAAGCTGAGCACCCTAGATAAACAACGGTATATAATAAATCTTAGCCTTGTGTAGTGCTTGTCTTATTAATGAGTACAAAAGATGGTACTTGAGAATTTGTGTTGATTGTAGAAAATTCAACAACGTTACAATCAAGTATATGCATCCAATACCAAGGTTAGATGATATGCTAGATGAGATGAGTGGATCCACTATATTCTCAAAGATATACCTCAAGAGTGGCTATCACCAAGTGAGAATGAAGAAAGGAAACGAGTGGAAGACTGCCTTCAAAAGAAAGAAAGTGATTTATGATTGGATTTTAATGCCATTTGTCTTATCAATGCTCCAAGAACCTTCATGTGAGTCATGAACTAAGTCCTACGATAATGCATTTTTAAGTTTGTGTTGATTAATTTTAATGAAATTTTAATCTATACTCAATGCTTAATTGACCATATAAAGCATATCGAACACATTCTAGACATACTTAGACTATAAGGTTTATATGTCAACTTAAGAAATGTACCTTTTGCAATAATTAATTGGTGTTTTTAGGATTTGTTGTGAGTTCACAAGGATTAAAGGTAGATGAGGAAAAGATCAAAGCCAATCAAGAGTGGCCAACACCATCTAAAATCGGTAATGTGAGGGATTTCCATGGACTGGCTAGTTTATATGGAAGATTTGTCAAATATTTTAGCACCATAACATCACCATTGACCTTTGTTATCAAGAAGAACACAGCCTTTGCATGGAGACAAGCTCAAGAAAAAGAATTCAACAAGCTCAAAGAATATTTAACTCATGTATCGGTTCTGGTACTTCCTAACTTTGAGAATACTTTTGAGATTGAATGTGATTCTTATGGAACATGCATAGGATTAGTCTTAACTCAAGGAGGAAGGCCAGTAGTATACTTCAGTGAGAAGCTGAGTGGAACTACACTGAACTATCCAACCTATGACAAGGAGTTATATGCACTAGTGAATTCATTTGAGACATGGAATCACTACCTACTCTTATAGAATTTTGACATCCATACTGACCATGAAACTCTCAAGCATCTAAGGGGTCAAACAACTCTCAAGAAAAGGCATGCAAGATGGATGGAGTTTATAGAGACATTCCCATATGTGATCAAATACAAGAAGGGAAAAGTGAAAATTGTGGCTGGTGCACTATCAAGACGGTAAACACACATATCCACAATGGATGCTAAGATCATGGGATTTGAACACATAAAGAATGTGTATGAAGCGGATCCAGACTTTCAAAAAGGCTAAAAATATACAACCAAGACAATATGAATTCTTCTTCAATGACAAGCGGTTAGGCATTCCACAAAGATCCATAAGAGAGCTGCTGATCAAAGAGGCTCACAGAGGTGGTCTAATGGATCACTTTGGCAGGGACAAAACTATAAGTGTTCTCAAGGATCACTTCTTCTAGCCACACATGAAGAGAGGTGTGGAGAGACATTGTGCCAAGTGCATCACTTGCCTAAGGGCTAAATCCAGGTTACATCCAGATGGTTTATACTTACCTTTAATTATTCCTAGTGCACCTTGGGTGGATATTTTTATGGATTTTGTTTTAGTCTGCCAAAGATCAACCACAAATACTCCATCTTTGTAGTTGTAGACAGGTTCTCTAAGATAACACACTTCATTCCATCGACAAGTCTAATGATGTGGTGCAAACAGTTGATCTCTTCTTTAAAGAAGTGGTGTGTCTACTAGGAGTTTCTAGAAACATTGTATCTGACCGTGACAAAAAATTCCTCAGCCACTCTTGGAAGACACTTTTGGAAGACACCTACTTCTTGTTTTCCACTGAGCGGCCAGCATTCAAACAAGAACATGATCGTTCAAACTCGTGCTGTCAAACGGAAAGGAGTTGTTACATTCAAATCCAGGAAGTTCATCAGGAATAAGAAAATTTAGCCGATCAATCCCTAACCCTCGATTATTTTTTCTCGCTTCGACGACCAAAGGTTTTGCTACCTGTACTGCATCATCGAGTTATGTTACACTGGACTAATTTAATATCAGAGTTATTCACATTACGAATATAAAATACTTAATTTTATTTGATTAATAATATTTAATGTAAAACAATTAAATGATAGTGATGTTTACAGACTTAATTTTAAAATGATAATTACTTAATATACAAAATACCGTTTTACAAATCTACTCTGGTGGTCCTAATGTCCAGATTCCACTACCTTGTCTTCCCCTAAGGTTATCTGCAAAAAAAAAAAGTTGGTGAGCAAACTAATCTTTCCTAGTGATTTGTCTCCCACAACAAAGGCTTAACCCAAATACAAACAACCCAAAATAACATATAACACGTTAACACACACACACACAAAAATTGGAAAACCGACATCACTGTGAAACATGAAACTACCTTCCGTAAACCCGATTCGATCTAAAATACTCATTTAGTACTCTCTAACACCATGGGCCCCTAACGCGAACTCGGTCCCTTCCTCAGGAACACCTAGTTTCATACAACTACAACCTCCCAGACTCCTACATGTAAACATAAAGTACTACGAATAGGACACCATTCTATGTTCATCGATATGCGGTGACTCGGGATACCCCTTGATAGTTTCCATCGTGCATGGCCCTAGGAAATGACCCCGTCACTCCGAGTCCGACACCTACCGGCGTCATTCGCCTAGGTTAACACCCACCATAACTTGACCACGAGGGTTTGTAACACTACAAGAAAACAGCGTTTTTGCGACTGGACCTTGCGACTATACTAGTAGTCGTAACATTTGGCCACTATTAAGGGACAATAATGCTACTATTTTGCGACAACGGATATATGGACGTATATTAGTCGCTTATATGCGACTAAAAATGATTGTCGCCGATTTAGTTGTCGATTTACGACAGATTAACGACTATTGTCGAGACCGGAACCAATAGTCACAGGCTAGTCGGTGATATGGCGACTAATTTCGCGTCTGATGCTCAGAGTCGTAGAACAATCGCGAATTTGTCAGTACATGGACGACTAATTCGCTACTTCGGGTATAGTAGTAACCAAGTCGTTTATTTGTCGCTATTGATACGACTAATATTCAACTCACTATTCCTGTCGCAAAGTAGTCGGGTATGGGTCGTATCATATAGTATTTTTGGATTTAGTAATAATTATATGAGATAGTTTGGTCTTCTTGAGTCCATGCATAAGATGTGTCTTGAATGCAAACTTTAAATGTGCAAAAAAAATTTATTATCGTATCACAAATGAAATATATAATTTGATATTTAAATTTAACAATAACCAAATTGATCAAGGTTTCTATATATATATATGCTATTTAAATAATTTAAGAAAAAGGAGATTATGATATATAGTGGACTGAAAAGTTGTAAACATTAACGACAAATGTGTTTTTAAAAGAAACATGAAGACGATCAACTATCATCTAACCCAAAAAAATAACAAATTCTAATAAGGTCTTCTAAAACAGGTACATAATTTAGAAGATATTTAACAAGGCATAATTTCTTCAGGATATTGGTCAGGTACCGGATTTGAAAAGCTACAAAATAGAAAACAATGTATGAATTCCGAAAACATATAAAGCATATTACATAATGAGTTGCATTTGGTTTATGACCAAAACCTGTTGAGAAGTTCATTAAAGTCCGGATTGTTGGTTTGATCGTACATAATCGTTGACATCCCTTCTACTCCTTTAAGCCAAGTTACACTAATTAATAAATTTTATACACACACCATTAACATTTTAAACAATATAGAAATCAAAAGTATCATCAATCCTTAACCCAAACATGTACGTAATACACCATGAGATCATTCAAAATAAACTAAATTGAATTTCTAATCATACCCATTTCGTGCTTTCTGTAGAAGCACCGGAGAATCACAAATAGATGTCTATCAGCATCCTTCCAAAACCTTTTTACTAGTTCCTTAGCATCTTCCCCGAGAAATAAACACCGAAGACTCCGGAGGCTAGAAAAAAATTATTTTCATTTTCTATTATCAGAGACAAACAACAAAACATATGTTAAGGAAGATTATATAGGCATTTGTTTAACTAACCTTAGGTCGCGAATTGTAAACTGCAGCTTTGGTCGGCCTGTCCAATGAGGTTCAAGGTTTCCAACAAGTGTAACAACACCAAGGACATCTATAATAGAAAAATAAAATCATTTTGAAAACTATACCTTAATCTATTTAGTTAAAAATATAATGTTTACCACACATGCAAATAAAACGATTAATATAATCCAATAAAGGAAACAATTGTATAGACTAAAAGTTACCTATAGTGTAAGGCCTCTTTCCCATTATCCGCTGACTGTCAAGCTGACCGGTCAACAATCAAACAAGAACATGACCAAGTCGAACTCGAGCAAGTCAAATAGGAAAAGTTCGCCACAAGACGAAGCCAGAGACAGATCGGTTTGAGGCAAAGGATCGATTTAACCCGTCTTTGACCTCACTTCCGTAGTACAAAGCTTCACAACTTGTACTACTTCCGTGAGTTGTGTCGGTTCGAATTAAACACAATAGCAGGGAAGCATATTCATTTCTGAGTAAATCAAACGTTACATAACGTTTAACCGTCTATACAAATCAATTTGCCAATCAACAAGAACAACACCCAAATCTCAATACAAAATTGGCGCCAAAGCCGAACCGAAGGAAGACCCAAAATCATCGAATCAAAATCCCGCCACAAGCAATCCCGAAACTACACCGAGGACCTCCCGCGTCCGTCGCTGCTAAACCTAAAAAACACAAAAAGAGTCTAATGAGCGATCTAAGATCACCCAGCGAGTCGGCTCCCCACTACGGCTTCTATTCTATCTAACATCTACAGATTCCCGCCCAAGAACCCCAAAATAACAAACAACACAACAAACAGCCGATCACACACTACCACTTCGTGTCAAGCCCACAACACACAATCAACTTGCCAAAAGAAAGAGAAAGCGATTAAAGGAAATCGGAAGCACTGCGGCACAGGCTCTCGATTGAGACTCGATCTATCTATCGCGCAATACCAATCACACCAACACAACACTGGGCCTCTACGATCTCGGTAACATCCACGGGTTTACATCGTCACCGACATGGTAACTAACCCACGACTCCTAGAACGTAAACACGAAGTCTCACGACCTAGGACACTGTTCTCAGCCCGTCGATACGCAGTGACTCGAGCTACCCCACGGTAACCTAAGTTTCCATGCGATTCGACCCTAGAACATGACCCCGTATTCTCCGAATCACACACCTACCGGCGTCACTCGGCAGGTTAACGCCATAACCGGAATCACCACCCGAAGGCCCACGATCCGATTAGGCAACTACCCGAGGATCCAATCGTGTCGGAAGTACCGGAACGTACCCAAGTCTACTCACACACACCAACACCTTCACCCTGACTCGGCACCGTACCAAGTCAGCGGCTACAACTTAACCGGTCTCGTGACCAAGTTAAGCATACACACGGATCGCTCGGCCCAACACCGAGACGATCTATCAGGCCTGCACAGAAAACTCAACAACAACCACACAACAACACAACAGAACAATCACCACATAATCAGGCCTATTAGGGTTTCTAAAGTCTTTTAACTCATTCCCGACCGCTACCTTGGATTAGCGGATTGTTAATCTGTAGACGGTTCACCAATCACAACACTTCCCTTTTTCTTTAACCTTTCCTAAGTATCTTTTATCAAATCCCCGATCCGTCGGTTTAGAGCTAGTAGCTTACTAAACTCCCCGACGTTTCATCTTTCATTAACTTAATTCATTCCTTTCTCTTCAACCTCTATTTAAACCTAATTTTGATATCATTCCATACGCTATACATTCGTTAGGTTTAATTCCGTATTTTAACATCGTCTTAATTCCCGTACTTAGATTCATTCGAAATCGTTCTTCTAATACATATATATATATATATGCATATACGGCCCTATCATACAACGACTATATGTATCCATCAAGAAGTGTTACTACCAACCTAACGGCACACAATAGGTTTAATCCGTTTAATTCTCACGATCCTAACATGCGTCTTAAACCCTAATCGGTTAATCAATCAATTCAATTCTCAAACATAATCAAGTCACATCCGGGTATGCAAATACCTAATTCTACGGTTTCTCAATTCCCTATCTATATGTTTCTATCTACGGGGTTTGAGCCGAATCACAGTGATTTAGGTCGGAGTGGCGGATCGGATGCGAATACGAATCCCGAGACCTCGAATTAAGACCCGAACCTCCCGAATACTCGATCACGAAGTCCTGAACACTCTGGATCACTGAACGGCCGTTTAACCAAGCGTTGACCGGCGGCGTTGACTGGCAGCGTTGACCGTTGACCTCGTCCATTGACCTGACCTAAACCATTTGGCCCAATTCTTGAACCGGCTGAACCAGTGAACAGAAATCCAATTGACCGGTTTAGGTAAACCGGGTCAAAGTCAACCGTTGACCAAGAGTTGACCGGTTAACCTAAACCGATCCAAATTCAACCAGACCAACTCCAATCTTGAACCAAACCAGCTGGACCAATCCACTGAAGAACCGGCAGAAGAGAGAGACGGCAGAGGAAGAATTTCGGCGGCTTCTCCGGCTTTGACCGGCGGCGGAACGTTGACCACGGCGGAGGAGGTGTTTTCCGGCGACTCAAATGATGCTCTACACACCAAACTGATCAGAATAAAGAGATCTATCCATCTGTAGCTTCAAAAGGTCAAGATCTGGTTAAGGAAGAGAGAGAACCCAAGAAACCTTAAACGTGGCAGCTCTCCGGCCAGATTCCGGCGAGATCCGGTGACGGCGGAGGTGGTGGCTGGCTGGCGGTTGTAGAGGAGAGTGAGAGGAAGCTACTGGGCTTTGCAGAAGTGAATTTGAGCTTATTGTTTAGGAGTTATGGCTTTTCTTGTGGTAGAAGGTATTTAAGAACACATAGTGTTCTTGAGATGTTCTTGAGTCTTCAAAGGGAGTTTCTGGAATTTTTGTGTGTTTCTGGAGAGAGTAGAGAGGAGTGGCGACAGAGAGAAGCTAGAAAGAAGTTCTGATCATCCCAAAATGAAGCTAGATTCATGAATAGTTTGAGGTGAAAGGTTATTCTTTGCATGTAACATGAACCATGCACCAAATGTTAGCTTGACACCTCACAAGGGAGTGGCTGGCGACCTAGGGGTGAGACATCTGTCTCTTAAGCTTCTCCTGATCCACAAAAATCAGCCCAAAACCGGCCCAATCCATTTCTAAACCCATTTTGCAAGTTGTCTTGGTTTCCTCGGTTTCGCGATTAAAGTTTTAGAAAATCCTTCACCATTTTCGTAAATCCCAAAACTTCCACAAACTGATTCTCCCTGATTTTATATGAATTTAGCAACTTGAATCACTTCATTTGGAGTTTTCTAGCTCCGGTTATGAATTTTCAAAGTTTTCTCAGTTTTCACTCCGATAAGCCGAAAAACTCGTTTCTGCTTCGTTTCTTCCGATTCTGGTCTTGTAAATGTTCTTTATGTTTTAAAAAGAGAATATTTGGCCCGTCTCGACTTTCGTCTCGACCTTTGGCAAAATTACTATTTTGCCCATGGGTTTGGCAAAATTGCAATTTTACCCCTGTTGACTTTTTTCTGCCCGTTGACCACATTTTTGAATACAGGGTATTACTTATATTCTTCCCCACTTACAAAAATTCGGTCCCCGAATTCTCTGTCACTAACAGACTTTGAATCGGCACCAAACTTCCGCAAGTTACTTCACCACGTCCTTTTACTGCTCCTTTCACATACACCAACGTCTCGTTACTTGACCTTTGACACTCAGAATCCATTTTCAATACTCTCTGGCGCTTTGCTATCTCATCCCAAACTTTCCATTGTCCTTCGTGTTGCTCACTCGGCTTCCACTTCATTACTCGATCCCTGATCTTGATGGCACTCCCTCATTTGCTCTTTAGTCTTCCCACTTAGTTACAGCTTCGTTCCTCGATCTCTGGTCCTGCTCCACTTTTCGATTCCCCCGGTCTCGTTTCATTTTGCCACTTTTCTCTTTAACTGATCTCTCTTGACGCTCGACCTTCCGCAAGAATATACTTTGCTCTGATTCTCACTTCGAACTTCCCCACTTCGCTTCGACTTCCACGTCCTTCCCGATACTGGTTTGTCTTCCGGAGACACTCTTCAAGAATCTGTATTCCGCGTCTGACGTCTCTATGGCTCCAACTCCATCCGTACTGGTAACTCCACTCTGTTCCCGATACTGACTCTTTCTTCCCGAACGCTCGCCAAGAATATTTTGATCTCTGAATCCGACTCTTCTCAGACTCCATTCAATTCACACTGATCACTTCACTCTGGTTTCCACACTGTCGCTGACGTTGCCTCAAATCTTTTTGCTAACTCATCATACCAATGGCTTCGTTCTTCGAGCTGCCTTGCATTGATACATTTTCCACTGACGATCTCTACCAACTGCTTCACTTTCCGGGTCAACTTGTTTCACGGCTCCTTTACACTCCATCTTTCTTTCGGGTTCGGGTTTGGTTTCGTATTCATATCGCATCGTCCATTCCGTCCTACATTCAATTCAACAACTTTCACTGGAGTGGTGTAATTTAAACCAATCCATCCCTCGATATCACTTCCTCATAGAGATATAGTTAGTTAATCATGTACCCAACGGTTACCCATGATTAAGTAACGATATTCTATAATTCCGCTCTCTCATGAATTGACGGTTGAATACAACCATTCTCGAGTTAGCTCAATACCTTAATGAAAAAGGTTCTAACACTTTTTATTTCTAACAACTTAATGATTGCAATAAAATTTAAACTACTCAAGCCAACAAAACACAACTAGCAATCGAACGGCTTATCAACACCATCAACAATCATCGAATGCTATGCATGATAGTAAAATAATTCTAGCAACCTAACAACGCTACACCAACGAACGAAACACAACCCTAGTTATCCAATGCACCACTCAAGCATTAAATAAAGTACGCAAGCAATAAACACAAAAGCAAGCAATTACCACACACAACCATGCAATCACAAGATCGCTCCGGATATGTCGTCAATCTGGGTTTAGGTTATGATGAACGGTCGTCAGTTCCGCTCATCATCAGACTTCTCATGGTAATTCGTTTGCATCCCAAAACCATCTCACGCATGCAAACAATTACTACGCAAGTCATAATGATAAGCTGAACATTTTGCATCACACATATATACAAAACGACATAACATACATATCGAGGTTTTTAATACATAGTCGAAATAGAAGTACAACAGGACGTCCGTCATCATCACCCTAACCTCAAACCGTACCGCCATACCTGAAAGATGTCAAAAATGACACGCAAAGGTTGCCGATCTATATACACAAGAAAACAACATAGTTAGTGCCCACACTTACCTGGCCTAACTATCCTAGCCCTAACAACCCCAGCAAGACCGGAATGCCCAACACAGGCGGCATCGCGGCTCGTTGTGGTTACCACTGGCAGGTGTGCCGGGAGGGTCCGGTGGGTGTGCATCTCTGGATGGTGCTCCAACCTGCTTCGGCTCGGCCATCAGGCATAGACGAGCGACGTGTCCCTCGCGATCACATAACTGACACACAGCAGTAGGCACTGAGTGAGATCTCCTGGAACAAACAGATGATTGGTGTCCCTCATCTCCACATCTCCGAAAAATCCTCACTGGTCTTGGTGGCTGCACTAGTGGTGGCTGCCCTACAGGTAACTGGGCGGCTGGTGGCTGAATGACGGGCTACGGAATGAGCTCGGTGTCTCGGCGACTGGGTATGGGTCGGTAGCCCTCAGGCAATGGGGCGCGATATGGCTCCGCATCAGACATACGCGGTCCTGGTCCCGCAATCGGACAAATCGGTACGAGGTGGATATCCATGCCACGCACCTGACAGTAATAAGGACCTGGTACCGGCTTGTACGGCTCACTATAACGCGGATCGACTGGTCGTGGACACCAGTGAAGTGAAAACCCTGAACTCCGCATGCGCTACACGTCCGGTATGCTGGCATCGCTGGTGGCGACTCCGCCATGTCTACTGGTGGGGTCTCTGGCAGCGCAACTGGCTCTGTCGGCGGTGTAACTGATTCGAACTGCGTATCCGACTCCGACATCGGCTCAGCTCCAAATAATGGCTCCGTCTCAGATAGTGGCTCGGTAGAGCCAGGTGACGATGATGCAGACCTATCAAATGGTGTGCGAGGCGACCCTGGATGTGGATCTGGCTGATGGTGCGGTCCAATCTGCTGCTCTAGAACATCTCTGAGCATCGCCATCTGCTTATCGACGTGGTGCTCCCAATACGGATGCTGCTTTGGGTCTATCGGCTACATGTCCATATCAACTGTTGCATGTAACGGGTCCAACATAAAGTCCATCCCACTGAGCGGAATGAAGTCTGAAGAATGCAAGCTAAAGGGTAACGGCACATCATGCGCCTCGAGCATCGGTGGCTGAATCACTGGCGGTACCACAGGCGCCTCTAACTGTGGCGGTAATGGTGGCAATCCACTGTCCGCGTATCCCAGGTAACCCATCATCCCTGCGAACAAGTCTGAGGTACCCGCATCGTCCTGTAAAGCTGGAGGTAATGGATCAAGTAATGGCCTCGAATCTACGGCGGCTGCTCTCGCTCCCTGAGGTACCTGCAGAGGAGCAGGTGGTCGGTCAGATATCCGTGAACCCTTTGACTGTCCAGGCTGTGCTCTCAGACTCTCCTGGTACTGCTCTAACTAAGCCCGATAATGTGCAGCAGTCCTCCGATGATGACTCATGCTGCTCGCTGAAACTCACACGATACACCCACACCCACACACCACCCGTCCAAGGACACTCTGGTGCTGACTGCAACCAAAAACACAGATAAACATTAGTACAGATAATACCAATTCCTATTCCCATCCCAACCCCGGATTTACAGACGCGGCTCGGATTCCTAATGGATGCTTGGGTAACAGACAATTTTGACTCGATAAAACACGGAAAACACTCAGAAATGAACAGTTTCGAAACCCATGACGAACCATGCTCTGATACCACCTTTTTTGTAACACCCCTTTCCCATTATCTGCTGACCGTCGAGCTGATCGGTCAACAATCAAACAAGAACATGACCAAGTCGAACCCGAGCAAGTCAAATAGGAAAAGTTCGCCACAAGACGAAGCCAGAGACAGATCGGTTTGAGGCAAAGGCTCGCACTAACCCGTCTTTGACCCCGCAATCCTCACTTCCGTAGTACAAAGCTTCACAACTTGTACTACTTCCGTGAGTTTTATCGGTTCGGAATAAACACAAATCAGGGAAGCATATTCATTTATGAGTAAATCAAACGTTACATAACGTTTAACCGTCTTTACAAATCAATTTGCCAATCAACAAGAACAACACCCAAATCTCAATACAAAATTGGCCCCAAAGCCGAACCGAAGGAAAACCCAAAATCATCAAATCAAAATCCCGCCACAAGCGATCCCGAAACTACACCGAGGACCTTCCGCGTCCGTCGCTGCTAAACCTGAAAAACACAAAAGAGTCTAATGAACGATCTAAGATCACCCAGCGAGTCGGCTCCCCACTACGACTTCTATTCTATCTAACATCTACAGATTCCCGCCCAAGAATCCCAAAATAACAAATAACACAACAAACAGCCGATCACGCACTACCACGTCGTGTCAAGCCCACAACACACAATCAACTTGCCAAAAGAAAGAGAAAGAGATTAAAGGAAATCGGAAGCACTGCGGCACATGCTCTCGATTGAGACTCGATCTATCTATCGCGCAATACAAATCACACCAACACAACACTTGGCCCCTACTATCTCGGTAACTTCCACGGGTTTACATCGTCACCGACATGGTAACTAACCCACGACTCATAGACGTAAACACTAAGTCTCACAACCTAGGACACTGTTCTCAGCCCGTCGATACGCAGTGACTCGGGCTACCCCACGGTAACCTAAGTTTCCATGCGTTCGGCCCTAGGACATGACCCCGTATTCTCCGAATCACACACTTACCGGCGTCACTCAGTAGGTTAACGCCATAACAGGAATCACAACTCGAAGGCCCACAATCCGATTAGGCAACTACCCGAGGATCCAAACGGATCGGAAGTACCGGAACGTATCCAAACACCTAGACTTGCGGGATCTAACGCACCCTAGAGTCCTAGTGCAGAAATATAAACATGCAGACTCGCTCGGACTCTAGCAGTCATACTCAATCAATAATCAACAACAATCTCAACACCATATCCTGCAAGTCTACTCACACACACCAACACCTTCACCCAGACTCGACACCGTACCAAGTCAGCCGCTACGACTTAACCGGTCTCGTGACCAAGTTAAGTGTCCACACGAATTGCTCGGCCCAACACCGAGACGATCTATCAGGCCTGCACAGAAAGCTCAACAACAGCCACACAACAACACAACAACACAATCACCACATAATCAGGCCTATTATGGTTTCTAAAGTCTTTTAACTCATTCCCGACCGCTACCTTGGATTAGCGGATTGTTAATCTGTAGACGGTTCACCAATCACAACACTTCCCTTTTTCTTTAACCTTTCCTAAGTATCTTTTATCAAATCCCCGATCCGTCGGTTTAGAGCTAGTAGCTTACTAAACTCCCCGACGTTTCATCTTTCATTAACTTAATTCATTCCTTTCTCTTCAACCTCTATTAAACCTAATTTTGATATCATTCCATACGCTATACATTCGTTAGGTTTAATTCCGTATTTTAACATCGTCTTAATTCCCGTACTTAGATTCATTCGATATCGTTCTTCTAATACATATATATATATATATATATACGCTATATATATATATATGCATATACGGCCCTTTCATACAACGACTATATGTATCCATCAAGCAGTGTTACTACCAACCTAACGGCACATTCTCACGATCCTAACATGCGTCTTAAACCCTAACCGGTTAATCAATCAATTCAATTCTCAAACATAATCAAGTCACATCCGGGTATGCAAATACCTAATTCTACGGTTTCTCAATTCCCGATCTATATGTTTCTATCTACGCTGTTTGGGCCGACTCACAGTGATTTAGGTTGGAATGGCGGATCGGATGCGGATACGAATCCCGAGACCTCGAATTAAGACCCGAACCTCCCGAATACTCGATCACGAACTCCTGAACACTCCGGATCACTGAACGGCCGTTTAACCGAGTGTTGACCGGCCCGGTTTCCGGCGTTAACCGGTGTTGACCGGCAGTGTTGACTGGCAGCGCCGACCGTTGACCTCGTCCATTGACCAGACCTAAACCATTTTGCCCAATTCTTGAACCGGCTGAACCAGTGAACTGAAATCCAATTGACCGGTTTAGGTAAACGGGGTAAAAGTCAACCGTTGACCGAGTGTTGACCGGTTAACCTAAACCGATCCAAATTCAACCAGACCAACTCCAATCTTGAACCAAACCAGCTGGACCAATCCACTGAAGAACCGGATGAAGAGAGAGACGGCGGAGGAAGAATTTCGGCGGCTTCTCCGGCTTTGACCGGCGGCGGAACGTTGACCACGGCGGAGGAGGTGTTTTCCGGCGACTCAAATGATGCTCTACACACCAAACTGATCAGAATAAAGAGATCTATCCATCTGTAGCTTCAAAAGGTCAAGATCTGGTGAAGGAAGAGAGAGAACCCAAGAAACCTTAACCGCGGCAGCTCTCCGGCCAGATTCCGGCGAGCTCCGGAGACGGCGGAGTTGGTGGATGGCTGGCGGTTGTATAGGAGAGTGAGAGGAAGCTACTGGGCTTTGCAGAAGTGAATTTGAGCTTATAGTTTTGGAGTTATGGCTTTTCTTGTCGTAGAAGGTATTTAAGAACACATAGTGTTCTTGGGATGTTCTTGAGTCTTCAAAGGGAGTTTCTGGGATTTTTGTGTATTTCTGGAGAGAGTAGAGAGGAGTGGCGACAGAGAGAAGCTAGAAAGAAGTTCTGATCATCCCAAAATGAAGCTAGATTCATGAATAGTTTGAGGTGAAAGGTTATTCTTTGCATGTAACATGAACCATGCACCAAATGTGGGCTTGACACCTCACAAGGGAGTGGCTGGCGACCTAGGGGTGAGACATCTGTCTCTTAAGCTTCTCCTGATCCACAAAAATCAGCCCAAAACCGGCCAAATCCATTTCTAAACCCATTTTGCAAGTTGTCTTGGTTTCCTCGGTTTCGCGATTAAAGTTTTAGAAAATCCTTCACCATTTTCATAAATCCCAAAACTTCCACAAACTGATTCTCCCTGATTTTATTTGAATTTAGCAACTTGAATCACTTAATTTGGAGTTTTCTAGCTCCGGTTATGAATTTCCAAAGTTTTCTTGGTTTTCACTCCGATAAGCCGAAAAACCCGTTTCTGCTTCGTTTCTTTCAATTCTGGTCTTGTAAATGTTTTTTATGTTTTAAAAGAGAATATTTGGCCCGTCTCGACTTCCGTCTCGAACTTTGGCAAAATTACCATTTTTCCCCTGGGTTTGGCAAAATTACAATTTTGCGCCTGTTGACTTTTCTTCTGCACGTTGACCACATTTTTGAATACAGGGTATTACATACATTCTTCCCCACTTACAGGAATTCGATCCCCGAATTCTCTGTCACTAACAGACTTCGAATCGGCACATAATCAGGCCTATTAGGGTTTCTAAAGTCTTTTAACTCATTCCTGACCGCTACCTTGGATTAGCGTAATTTTAATCTGTAGACGATTCACCAATCACAACACTTCCCTTTTTCTTTAACCTTTCTTCAGTATCTTTTATCAAATCTCCGATCCGTCGGTTTAGAGCTAGTAGCTTACTAAACTCCCCGACGTCTCATCTTTCATTAACTTAATTCATTCCTTTCTCTTCAACCTCTATTAAACCTAATCTCGATATCATTCCATACGCTATACATTCGTTAGGTTTAATTCTGTATTTTAACATCGTCTTAATTTCCGTACTTAGATTCATTCGATATCGTTCTTCTAATACATATATATATATATGCATATACGGCCCTATCATACAACGACTATATGTATGCATCAAGTAGTGTTACTACCAACCTAACGGCACACAACAGGTTTAATCCGTTTAAGTCTCACGATCCCAATATGCGTCTTAAACCCTAACCGGTTAATCAATCAATTCAATTCTCAAACATAATCAAGTCACATCCGGGTATGCAAACACCTAATTCTACGGTTTTTCAATTTCCGATCTATATGTTTTTATCTATGGTGTTTGAGCCGACTCAAAGTGATTTAGGTCGGAATGGCAGATCGGATGCGGATACGAATCCTGAGACCCCGAACTAAGACCCAAACCTCCCGAATACTCGATCACGAACTCCCGAACACTCCAGATCACTGAACGACCGTTTAACCGAGCATTGACCGGCCCGGTTTCCGGCATCGACCGGCGTTGACCGCGTTGACCGGTGGCGTTGACCGGTGTTGACCGTTGACCTCGTCCGTTGACCAGACCTAAACCAGTTGACCCAATTCTTGAACCAGCTGAACCAGTGAACTGAAATCCAATTGACCGGTTTAGGTAAACCGGGTCAAAGTCAACAGTTGACCGAGAGTTGACCGGTTAACCAAAGCTGATCCAAATTTAACCAAACCAACTCCAATCTTGAACCAAACCAGCTGGACCAATCCACTGAAGAACCGGCGGAAGAGAGAGACGGCGGAGGAAGAATTCTGGCGGCTTCTTTGGCGTTGACCGGCAGCAGCGGAACGTTGACCACGGCGGAGGAGGTCTTTTCCGGCGACTCAAGTGATGCTCTACACACCAAACTGATAAGAATAAAGAGATCTATCCATATGTAGCATCAAAAGGTCAAGATCTGGTGAAGGAAGAGAGAGAACCCAAGAACTAACCGCGGGAGATCTCCGGCCAGATTCCGGAGAGCTCCAGCGACGGCGGCGGTGGTGGCTGGCTGGCGGTTGTAGAGGAGAGTGAGAGGAAGCTACTGGGATTTGCAGAAGTGAATTTGAGTTTATAGTTTAGGAGTTATGGTTTTTCTTGTGGTATAAGGTATTTAAGAACACAAAGTGTTCCTGGGATGTTCTTGAGTCTTCAAAGGGAGTTTCGGGGATTTTTGTGTGTTTCTGGAGAGAGTAGAGAGGAGTGGCGACAGAGAGAAGCTAGAGAGAAGTTCTGATCATCCCAAAATGAAGCTAGATTCATGAATAGTTTGAGGTGAAAGGTTACTATTTGCATGTAACATGAACCATGCACCAAATGTGGGCTTGACACCTCACAAGGGAGTGTTGGGATTATGTCCTGAAATCATATTGTACTGACTTTGATTGATAGTTGTATTGTCGAGATCGGACAATTCATGTGATACTAGGTAGTCATAATGTTTTGCTAGAAGCCGCTTATGACAAATGAGTTGTAACTCATTGCTAGTATTATGTGAACCTACAGGGTCAAACACCTAAGCAAGCTGGATACACTTAGTATGGGATTGATCATTAGCATATGGTCTGGTCAATGTGTATTGGATACACATTGAAATCGAGTTTTAAGAGGTGTGTCGATCGACACCATTGGGTGTGTCGATCGACACAAGGCTGGTTACGAAACTGGTGTTTCGGTTTGATGACTTAAACGAATTGAATTAATTCAATGATCGGTTTTAGTCATTCCAGGTCTATATAAAGGCTTATATGGACGACCTGGAACCCTAGCCGTTGTTGAGACTTTTTCTTGACAGAAAATGCAGCCACCTCTAAAACACAGGGATTCCCAGGAGATCCGATTCCCGGCACTAGCATCCCGGCGGATTCCAGCTTGTGCGATCTCAATTACCTGACCCTATTCCGCTGCAAAGTTCCAGGTAAACACGAGATCATCGGTAAGGATTCAATTAACTAAACCCTAGATCCTAGGCTTCAGGAACTGGATGGAATTCTGAAACTGTTAGAATTGGCCCAAGTTCCTTCAGTGGTATCAGAGCCTTAGGGTTTAATCATTGAATCTGAAGCATGGAATTCGAATAATGATGTATTTGAATAGGTTGATGCTTGTTGATTTTCGTTTTGATAAATATAATCTCGGATTTTGTTTGTATCGAAAACGATAAACCTGTGTTTTCGCACAATGTCGATCGACACAAGTTTGTGTCGGTCGACACACCGCAAAAACGATTATAAAATTTTAGGGTTTCGCACAGTGTCGATCGACACAAGTTTGTGTCGGTCGATGCACCGCGAATACGCTTATTAAAATTTGGGTATCGATCTTAGAGATCGCACTGTGTCAATCGACACACTGGGTGCGTCGATCGACACAGGCTGTGCGAAAGGATAGATCGGTTCAATTGGATTGAACCGGTTATCTCGCATGGTTAAATTTCCTGATACCCTACTGTGTCGATTGACACAAGTTAAGTGTCGGTCAACACAGACCTTGCGATTGGTTGATCGGTTCAATTGGATTGAACTGGTTATCATTCTTGGTTAAGGTAGATCAGATCGGTTTAAATTGGATGAATTGGTTCAATTGGATTGGACTGGTTATCTCAATTAACATAAACCGATTTGATTGGATAAGTCGGTTCAATTGGATTGACCGGTTATCGGGTTTTGTTAAGGTTGGATGCGAACCGTAATCGTTTGGTTATTGAACCAAATGATTGAGAATCCGAACCAAATGACCTAACCCACTTTAGTTAGAACAATTAAAACTCAATTAAAATTAAAATTATAAGTTAAACATGTTCTAAAGCTATCAAATACACATTGGATGTGTATTAGATCAAAGCTTAGTTTTCAATATGGTCAACTGTCAAGACTCATTTCGTTGTTGTGATACTCTTGCCAAGAACTAGGTGTCCACAATTACATGAGTAAGGCAGGTAGTTGTGTTGATGGTCTTGCAGTGCTTGACATCAACAATTACATGACCCAAGAGATTGATTTACTAACCTTTTAAAGTTCCGTTTCCTCAACTAAATATCAAGTGACCTTGATGTCTTGCCCAATCTTGTCTACTGTCAAGACTCATTTCGTTGTTGGATAGTCTTGGAGTCCTTGGTATCTACAATTACATGAGTAAGGCAGGTGATCATTGATAGACTTGCAGTGCGACTGTCAATGATCACAAGACTGAATAGATTGGTTTACTTGACTGGGCTATCAGAAGTTCTGGGCCCAGAGACATCAGAGTGGATGAGACATGGATTGTCTTATCTACGACCAAGAGTTGTACTGGGTACAATTAGCAATGATTTGCTTACCTAGATAACCAAAGTTTGGGTGATGGCGAGTCGTCCACTCAGATTTTGGTGAAGTATGGATCTTGGATCATTATATTCATAGAGGAAACATTGTTTGAATATAATGCGAGTTTTCTTATTAGATAAGATTTCTCATTTCCTGAACTTCATAACTAAATTTTTCTTTTCTTAGTTTTCAGCCTATGTCTAAAACTACTTTCTCGTTGCGATCCGTCCTTGAGAAGGACAAGTTAAATGGATCAAATTTCCTGGATTGGTATCGGAACTTGAGATTTATTCTCAAGCAAGAGAGTAAGGACTATGTCCTTGAGAAAGCTCTCCCCGAGAGGCTTGGGACCAATGCCTCGCATGCAGTATATGATGCTTGGAATAAGCATTATATTGATGTGGTAGATGTGTGTGGTCTGATGTTGGCTACAATGAACTCGGACTTAAAGAGTCAATACGAGAACATGGAGTCGCCAATAGAGATGATCACCAGCCTGAAACTGAAGTTTCAGGATCAGGCACGAGTTGAGAGATACCAGATGGTTAAGTCTCTCATTGGGTGCAAACTACCAAAGGATGCTCCAGTGAGTCCTCATGTCATTAAATGGATGGGTTACATTGATAACCTGGGGAAACTGGATTGTCCTGTTAGCCTAGAGTTGGCTACCGAGATCATTCTGCAGTCGCTGCGGTCAAGTTATGATAAGTTTGTCAAGAGCTATATCAAGAATGACTTGACAAAGACATTGACTGAGCTGCATGGCATGCTCAAGACAGCTGAGCAAAATATCATAAAGGGTAAAAGATTTGAGAAATCTTGTGTAGACAAGGGTAGAGGCAGGGCCGTCCAGATTTGGAATCAGGATAAGCCTGTGTCATCTTATAAGCCCAAGTCAGGCCCATCCGATGTTGGTAAGTGCTGCTACTGTGAAGAGTTTTGGCATTGGAAGAGAAATTGCATTAAATTCTTGGAAGATTCACAAGAGATGGAGAAGATGTACGGGACTTCTTCTTCAGGTATTGCGTTATTACTTCAAGTTCTACGTAGGTATTGGATACCAGTTGTGGTACTGATGTTTTTGAAATATGCAGAGCCTAAGCAACAGTAGAACGTTGAAGAAAGGACAAGTGGAACTGCGCGTCTGGAATGGAGCAATGGTTGCTGCATTAGCCGTAGAGATCCTCCACTTGTAGGAGCCTTTCAAGCTTGGTTTTTGAATTAAGTAATTGCTGCTATGTACCTGCTTTAAGCAGAGATGTCTTTCATTTTCTTGTAAGAATTTGGATGTTTTTCATTTTGATAAAAGACACGTTTTGCTCTTTTGATCTTGATGAAATATTCTATAGTAGCACCCCTTTTTCAAATGGGTTTTATATCTTAAACCAATGTACGCCTGTAAATAACATAAATACCAAACGGTTTAAGTCTGAAGACTCGAACTCGATTTTTCCTTAGCATAGTCGTTAAACCACATGGAGTGAAGCGAATTCAGAAGATCCATAGTTATGGGCCTTTGGGCTCATTTTGTTGGGAATGTCCTGAAATCTATTGTACTTGCTCTAAGTGATAGTTGTATTGTCGAGATGAGACAATCATATGACACTAGGTAGTCATAATGCTTTGCTAGAAGCCACTTATGATCAATGAGTTTAGAACTCATTGCTAGTGTTATATGATCCTACAGGGTCACACACCTAAGCAAACTGGGCGTTAAAGACGAGGTTGATCATTAATGTAATGATCCAAGCGAATGCATATGTGATATGCATTCGATATCATTGTTCTGGGATAGCATCGATCGTTGCAGATAGTGCATCGATCGATGCACTCGCGGATTAATCATATTAATTCGGTTTAATCGTTGGTTAATTCCGTTGTGGTTTAAGCCGACATATATAAGATATATGGTCGACCTAAACTCGTTCCTAACCTAATTCACAGCCACCAGAACACAGATAGAAACCTCTGAAGAGATTGGATCTCTAAAGGCACTAGCATCCATGCGGTCCAGTTTGTGTGCGTGTGGATACCAGTAGAGGCGCAGCATTTGAGGCGCTTTAGATCTCGATTATCTGCTAATACTTCCGTTGCAAAATCAACAGGTAAATCTGAGATCCCAATGATTCAATTACATGAACCCTAGATCCTAGGCTTGGAATTCATACCAGGATTGCCTAATTGGATTATGATCTGCTAGAAATTCCTACAGTGGTATCAGAGCTTTAGGGTTCCATTGAATCAGTAGCATGTTGATTAGATTGGTTGAATCTGAATCTGTGTATGGTTGATACAAACTTGCTAAAATTCGTTTTCATGAAAAACCTAGTTTAGGGTTCTGTTCGAAAACGTCTTAGGGTTTTCCGCATAGTGTCGATCGTTGCCAATCCGGCATCGATCGACACAGGGCGAAAATCCGAATAAAATTTAGGGTTTTTCGCATGGTGTCGATCGATGCCAATCCGGCATCGATCGATGCAGGGCGAAAACCCGAATAAACCTTAGTTTTCGCCTAGTGTCGATTGACACCAATGTTGCATCGATCGACACAAACCTCGCGAGATTGATGAATCGGTTCAATTGGATTGGACCGGTTATCGAGCTTGGTTAATGATGGTTGAAAACTGTGAATGGTTTAATTGCGATTGGTTTGATTAGGTTGGTATCGACCGATGCTAATATAGCATCGATCGACACTGACCGGTATTCAAAACCGGATCAATTGGATTGATCGGTTATCGCGAATTGCCTTTGGTTATTCTGTATCGATCGACACTATAGTAGTATCGGTCGACATCAGATTCGATGATTGGGTTTTGGAACCTGCAATCACATAACCAAAGCATGATAAATAAATTAATTATAAGAATTAAAACATAATAAAACTGAACGTTTTAAAGGTTCCGTTCCTCAACCAAATATCAAGTGATACTTGATGTCTTTCCAATCTTGTCAACTGTCAAGACCCATTTAGTTGTGTGATAGACTTGCAGTCCAAGATGTCCACAATTTCATGAGTAAGGCAGAGGTAATCGTGTTGATGGACTTGCAGTGCAAGACATCGACAATTACGTGACTGAAGAGATTGGTTTACTTGACTGGGCCATCAAAATCGTTTTGGGCTCAGAGACATCAGGTGGATTGGACATAAGATGTCGATCCATAACCAAGAGTTATATTGGATATAACTAGCAAGGTTGTTGCTTACCTAAATAGCTAAAGTTGAGTGATAGCCAGTGGCTCACTTGAATTTAGTAAAATATGGGTCTTGGATCATTATATTCATCTGAGGAAGCATTGATTGAATATAATGCGAGTTTTCTTAAAAGTTAAGATTTCTCATTTCTTGAACATCATAACTAAAACCTCCCTTGTTTTCAGCTATGTCTAGCACAAACCATCGTAACAATTTCTCCCTGCGATCCGTCCTTGAGAAGGACAAGTTAAATGGATCCAACTTTCTTGAATGGTATCGGAACTTGAGAATTGTTCTCAAACAGGAGAAAAAGGACTATGTCCTTGAGAAAGTTCTCCCCAAGAAGTACCGAGCCAATGCCTGGCAGTCAGATAAGGATGCTTGGGATAAGCATTCTAATGATGCGGTGGATGTGAGTTGTCTCATGTTGGCTACCATGAACTCGGAATTGCAGAAGCAATATGAGTACGTGGAGTCGCCAAAAGAGATGATCACTGGCCTGAAAAGTATGTTTCAGGAGTAGGCACGAACTCAGAGATACCAGACGGTTAGGTCTCTGATTGAGTGCAAGCTACCAAAGGGCGAACCAGTTAGTCCTCATGTCATAAAGATGATGGGTTATATTGATAACCTGGGGAAACTGGATTGTCCCATTAGCCAAGAGTTGGCTACTGACATCATTCTACAGTCACTGCCGTCAAGCTATGATCAATTTGTTATGAATTATAACATGAACAACTTGACAAAGACGTTGACTGAATTGCATGGGATGCTTAAGACTGCTGAACCTAACATCAAGAAGGACACCCCCAATGTCCTTATGGTACAAAAGGGTAATAAGTTTAAGAAACTTGGTAAGAACAAAGGTGATGGCATGACGAGCTCGATTGTGAATCCAAGCGAGTCTGGCCATGTTCCTAAGGTTAAAACCAGTCCTTCTGAAAATGTTAAGTGCCGTTATTGTAATGGTTATGGGCATTTGAAAAGAAACTGCAATAAATTCTTGGAAGATTATGAGAAGCTGAAGAAGACGTACGAGACTTCTTCTTCAGGTATTATGTTATAGAAGTAAATGTTACTTCTTATAATCCCACTTGTTGGGTATTGGATACCAGCTGTGGTACTCATATTTTGTGAAAATGTGCAGGGCCTGAGCAAAAGTAGGACTATGGAGAAAGGACAAGTGGACCTATGAGTGTGAATGGAGCAAGAGTTGCTGCATTAACCGTAGGAGTATTTCATTTGTTTTTCTTTTTATGGCATGTTTTGAACTTGAAACTGCTACTATGTAACTGCTATGAGCAGAAATATTATTTCTATTCCTTGTTTGGATATGGAAGGATATCAGTTCTCAAATCAAGAATAAGTGTTATTCAATTGATTACAATGATATATTTTATAGTAGCAATCCATTAGAGAATGGAATTTATGTTCTAAACAAGAATGTGCCTAACTATAACATAAATACCAAGAGATTCAAGTCAAATGATACGAATCAAACTTCTTTCTAGCATTGTCGTTTTGGGCCAAATAAATGAGAAACAGATTCAGAAGCTCCATAGTGATGGGCTTTTGGGCTCATTTGATTATGAATCCTAATGAGTAAGTGAATCTTGTTTATTGGAAAACGACAGAGGCCCCTTTCAACAAAGGTAGTGTCGATTGATGCATGTGTGCAACGATCGATACAGGTTGCGAACGAACGGATAAAATGAAAGGGCCAGAGGATTATTGGGATTTATACATACGGATGTACATGGCCCGATAAGCGCAAATGCTAGAGGAAATTTTCAGTACTTCATTACCTTTACTGATATTTTCAGAAGGTACGGTTATGCCTTATTCATAAGGCATAAGTCATAATCTTTGAAAAATTCAAAGAGTTCCAAAATGAAGTACAGAATCAATTTGGCAAAGGTATTAAACCTCTACGATGAGATCATGGAGGTGGATGCTTAGGTCAAGAATTTAGTGATCATCTGAGAGATTGTGAAAGTGTTTCACAATTCACTCCTCCTGTATCGGACTTTATTAGATATGGTTCGATCAATGATGAGTCACTTAGATCTTCCATTATCCTTCTAAGAATACGCTCTAGAAATGTCTGAGTTTACTTTAAATAGAGTTCCATCAAAATCAGTACAAAGATACCACATGAGATGTGGAATGGAAATGTTTCTGATTTATCCATCATGGAGATTTGGAGTTGCGAGACTTATATAAAACGTTTAATCTCTGATAAGCTCACAGCCAAATCTGATAAGTGCTACTTCATTGGTTGTCCTAACAAAACCAAGGCATGTTGCTTTTACAACCAGTTCGAGAACAAATTGTTTGTTGCTCGGAACTATGTTTTCTTGAGAAAGACTTTCTTTCCAAGAAGAACAGTGGGAGTAAAAGTACAATTCGAAGAAATTCGAAAGTCACAGGAGACTGCTCAACCTGATGAGGAAGAGTAGCAGTTGGATCTACAAAGAGTTGTAGAACCTGCACCTGTGGTGCCTGAAGTTTGCAAAGGATCTGTTGAATGTATATTCGATATGCATTCAAATGACGAGTTTCTGAAGAAGTGTCGATCGACGCAAAAGTTGCATCGATCGACACAGATCGCGAACCAAAATATTGATTTTGGTTCATGATTTAATCAACTACGGTTTAAATCTTGGTTAATTAGGTCGTGGTAAAAGTCTACATATGAGATATGTGCGTGGCTTTTAACACAAGACTGAAGCTCGCAGATCCAAAAAGATCCGTCACGAACCCGAGAAATGTGGATTTCTCGTAACCAATTGCCGTGATCTACTGATCATTGAAAGTGACGGGCCTACGAATTTTGAAGAAGCAATGATGGGCCTCGACTCCGAAAATGGCTAAAAGCCACTGCCACCACTCATAATGGTTATGATAAGAGGCAGATGGATGTGAAAACAGTTTTCCTTAATAGAATTCTGGATAGGGATGTGTACGTGACACAACCTAAAATTTTCATTGATCCTAAAGAAACTAGGAATGTATGCAAGCTTCATCGATCCATTTATGGATTGAAGCAAGCATCTCGGAGTTGGAATCTTCGTTTTGATGAAGTAGTCAAAAGGTTTGACTTCTTCAGGAACGAAGAGGAACCGTGTGTTTACAAGAGACTAGTGGGAGCGTAGTTGCATTTCTGGTACTGTATGTTGATAACATACCACTTCTCGGAAATGAAGTTCCATTGTTTTAGTCTGTTAAGACTTGATTCGAAAGTTGTTTTTCGATAAAATTATGGGAGAAACCGTATACATTCTTGGAATAAGAATCTATAAAGATAGATTGGACAAGCTGATTGGATTGTGTCAAGATACTTATAGTGATAAGGCCTTGCACATGTCCAATATGCAGGATTCCAAGAAGGGCTTCGTGCAAATGACTCTTGGTATTGCTCTTAGCAAGACGCAGTGTCTTTCGACACACGCTGAGCAAGAGCAAATAAGGGTCAGACTACTGCTAAAGGCATTAGATGTCTTAAGATGTGATCTTAATTTTAGTGGGAGTCATTGTTATTAATTTTAGTTATGATATGATGTTCGTATAAACATAATTTGATTATGTTATTGAAATCTAACATCTGTATTATTTAATAATGGTTATTAAATAATAGTCCCAAAGTAATTTATGACATTTTATAGGTCATCAAGTATGTGACTTGATCATGAAACCCTATAGATAATAAATGACATAAATTATGATTGGTCCCTGGTCGAGGTTGTTAAAGTGGGACATTAAAAACCGCGTGAGACTAGTATGTGAGGTGACTGATGACTAAGTTTCATGGAGTCATTAATAAGAGTATTAAAGTCAATCACATAGATATGTGTTGGAGAACACAGGATCGGACATGACCCACTGATGAGAACTCTACGGGATAGTTATATAAGTGTCATGAGAGTTTTCATTACGACTATAGAGTATAGTCCTTAGACCTGAGTTCATCATGTTTTCTTACATGTGAATTGGTCCGCTTTAACCTTGTCAAACGTCAGCCGTAACTGGTGACTATAAAGGCATTGATTGGGCGTATCATGAAGCGTGTGAAAAGACAGGGATGGAACAAGATGGGATTTGTCCCTCCTATATAACAGGAGATAAATATCTCAGGGCCCATCGAAGATTTGATACTGAGAAATGTGTGGCCACACTCAAACGAGGTGATTGTCAGTCGTTTGTCTTGTCAGTATAAATCGGTGTTCGATGAACATGATCTTGGCTCAATAAGGATGACACGGTTCTTGCCTTATGCTAGATCGAGATATAGTGACGAAGGGATTATGGGAATAGATGATTTCAGTACAAGTGGGAGATTGTTGGGAATGTCCTGAAATCTATTGTACTTGCTCTAAGTGATAGTTGTATTGTCGAGATGAGACAATCATATGACACTAGGTAGTCATAATGCTCTGCTAGAAGCCACTTATGATCAATGAGTTTAGAACTCATTGCTAGTGTTATATGATCCTACAGGGTCACACACATAAGCAAACTGGGCGTTAAAGACGAGGTTGATCATTAATGTAATGATCCAAGCGAATTCATATGTGATATGCATTCGATATCATTGTTCTGGGATAGCATCGATCGTTGCAGATAGTGCATCGATCGATGCACTCGCGGATTAATCAGATTAATTCGGTTTAATCGTTGGTTAATTCCGTTGTGGTTTAAGCCGACATATATAAGATATATGGTCGACCTAAACTCGTTCCTAACCTAATTCACAGCCACCAGAACACAGATAGAAACCTCTGAAGAGATTGGATCTCTAAAGGCACTAGCATCCCTGCGGTCCAGTTTGTGTGTGTGTGGATACCAGTAGAGGCGCAGCATTTGAGGCGCTTTAGATCTCGATTATCTGCTAATACTTCCGCTGCAAAATCAACAGGTAAATCTGAGATCCCAATGATTCAATTACATGAACCCTAGATCCTAGGCTTGGAATTCATACCAGGATTGCCTAATTGGATTAGGATCTGCTAGAAATTCCTACACATTTGATTATAAATCATATGAGATATGAATTCTGCTTACTGGGCCAAATGACTAAGGCTTCTTTAGCAGAGCTAAAGAAAAGGGCCAGAGGCTTATTGGGCCTTGCTCATACTGATGTATGTGGCCCGGTGAGCATTAGTGCCAGAGGAAAACTTCAGTACTTCATTACCTTTATTGATGACTTCAGTAAGTATGGTTGTGTTCATTTGATGAGACACGAGTCGGAATCCTTTGAAATGGTCAAAGAAGTTCCAGAATGAAGTATAGAACCGATATGACAGAAGTATTAAAGATCCTCGATTAGATCGCGGAGGAGAATACTTGAGTCAAGAATTGAGTGATCATCTAAGTGAGTGTGAAGTCGTCTCACAGCTCATTTCTCCTGGAAAACCTAAATGGTGTTTCTGAGAGAAAGAATCGGACCTTATTGGATATGCTCCGATTGGTGATGAGTCACATGAATCTTCCATTATCCCTTTTGTAATACGCTCTAGAAATGTCTGTATTTACGCCAAATAGTTTTCTATCAGAATCAGTTGAAAGACACCACATTGGATGTGGACTGGGAGTTTTCCAAGTATGTTTTCCTGATTAATTGGGATTGCAAGGTTTATGTAAAGCAGTTGTCAACTGACAAGCTTGAACCCAAATCTGATAAGGGCTGCTTCGATGGTTGTCCTATGGAAACCAAGGCTTATTACTTTTGCAACCAATCCAAGAACAAAGTTTTGCTGTTTGGAACTCTGTTTTTCTAGAAAGAAAGTTTCTTTCCAAGAAAAACAGCGGGAGTAGAAGTACAGCTCGAAGAAATTCGAGGAACACAGGTGGCTTCTCAACCTGTTGAGGGAGAGCAGCGGTTGGATCTACAAAGTGCTGTAGGACCTACACCTGTGGAGTCTGAAGTTCGCAGATCCGAATGGATCCGTCACTAACCCGAGAGTGATTTCTCGTGACTGATTGCCGTGATCTGATGATCATTGAAAAGTGATGAGCATGCGAGGTTCAAAGAGCGATGGTGAGCCCCAACTCCGAAAATTTGCTAGGTATGCATGTTAGCTTCACCGATCTATTTCTGGATTGAAGCAAACATCTTGGAGTTGGAATCTACGTTCTGTTAAAACAGTCAAAAGTTTTGACTTGATCAGGAACGAATAGGAACCGTGCGTTTACGAGTAGACTAGTGGGAGCGTAGTTGCATTTCTCACATTGTATGTATATGACATACTTATTCTCATAAACGACGTTCCGTCGCTTAAGTCTTATGTGACTTGGGTCGGAAGTCATTTTCAACGATGTACATGGGAGAAGCCACGTGAGTTCTTGGAATAAGGATCTATTGAAATAGATTGGGTAGTCTTATTGGATTGTGTCGGAATCCTTATATAGATAAGGTATTGGACAGTACCAATATACATGATTCTAAGAATGGCTTCACACCAAAGGTTTTATGGCAATAATATTAGCAAGATGAAGTGTCTTGGACACTGGCTGAGCTAGTATGTATGAGTATGATTCCGTATGCTTCTGCAATAGAATCCATCATGAATGCCATATTTTGCGCTCGTCTAGATGCAGCTTACGCATAAAGCATGACGAGAAGATACCAATATATTCCGGTAAAAGTCACTGGACAGTTGTAAGAAATATCCCAAGTGTTTGAGGAACACTAAGGATAGGTTCTTGTTCAACTGAGGAAGTGACAAATCTGTTAAAAGTAGTTAGACAGACAAAGACGACTCCCGGTTCCCACCTGGTTATGTATCTTTGTCTGTGTAACGGTGCTATCTGTTGGAAGGGCTCCAAGCAGAGGACCGTAGAATAGTGCTTATTAATGAATGGCGGTATGGTTTGTTGGAATGGTTCCAAGCAAGAACACCGCAGCCTCTCTCACAACCTAAGCACGAGTTTTATACTATTGTTGTAGGTACTAGATATCTGAAGACGTGGTCTTGATTCTAGTGGGAGTTATGTTAGTTATGATGTTCACATAGACATGCTATGGTCATGTTTATGAAAAACTGACATCAGTATTATTTGATTATTGGATAAGTAAATAATGGTCCCAAAGTATTTTATGTTCATTTTATAGGTCATCAAGTTGAGGACTTGATCATGAAACCCTATAAATGAAAGATGACATAAAATTATGTTTGTCCCTGGTCGTAGGTTGTTAAAGTGGGACACTACCAACCGTTAAGACTAGTATGTGAGGTGACGTATGACTAAGTTTCATGGAGTCATTGATATGAGTATCAACGTCAATCACATAGATATATGTTGGTGAACATATGATTGGACATGACCCGCTAATGAGAACTCTACAGGATAGTTATATCTGTGTCATGAGAGGTTCTCACTACAACTATAGAGTATAGTCCTTAGACCTGAGTTCATCATGCTTTCTAGCATGTGAATTGGTATGCTTTGACCTTGTCAAACGTCATTCCGTAACTGGCGGCTATAACGGCATTGCTTAGGCGTATCATGAAGTGTGTGTAGAAACAGGGATGGAACAAGAAAGGATTTGTCCCTCCTATATAACAGGAGAAAAATATCTCAAGGCCCATCGAAGATTTGATACTGAGAAAATGCATGGCCGTGCTCAAACGAGGTGATTGTCAGTCGTTTGTTTTTATCAGTATAAATCAGGAGTTCGATGAACATGATGTTGGCTATAAAAAGGATGACACAGTTTCTTGCCTTATGCCATGTCGAGATATAGCGACGAAGGGATTATGGGAATAGATGATTCCAGTACAAGTGGAAGATTGTTGGGATTATGTCCTGAAATCATATTGTACTGACTTTGATTGATAGTATATTGTCGAGATCGGACAATTCATGTGATACTAGGTAGTCATAATGTTTTGCTAGAAGCCGCTTATGACAAATGAGTTGTAACTCATTGCTAGTATTATGTGAACCTACAGGGTCACACACATAAGCAAGCTGGATACACTTAGTATGGGATTGATCATTGGCATATGGTCTGGTCAATATGTATTGGATACACATTGAAATAGAGTTTTAAGAGGTGTGTCGATCGACACCATTGGGTGTGTCGATCGACACAAGGCTGGTTACGAAACTGATGTTTCGGTTTGATGACTTAAACGAATTGAATTAATCCAATGATCGGTTTTAGTCATTCCAGGTCTATATAAAGGCTTATATGGACGACCTGGAACCCTAGCCGTTGTTGAGACTTTTTCTTGACAGAAAACGCAGCCACCTCTAAAACACAGGGATTCCCAGGAAATCCGATTCCCGGCACTAGCATCCCGGCGGATTCCAGCTTGTGTGCGTGTGGACTGCAGTAGAGGCGCAGCATCTGAGGCGATGTTGATCTCAATTACCTTACCCTATTCCGCTGCAAAGTTTCAGGTAAACACGAGATCATCGGTAAGGATTCAATTAACTGAACCCTAGATCCTAGGCTTCAGGAACTGGATGGAATTCTGAAACTGTTAGAATTGGCCCAAGTTCTTCAGGGAGTGGCTGGCGACCTAGGGGTGAGATCTGTCTCTGGAGCTTCTCCTGATCCACAAAAATCAGCCCAAAACCGGCCCAATCCATTTCTAAACCCATTTTACAAGTTGTCTCGGTTTCCTCGGTTTCGAGATTAAAGTTTTAGAAACTCCTTCACCATTTTCATAAATCCCAAAACTTCCAAAAACTGATTCTCCCTAATTTTAGATGAATTTAACAACTTGAATCACTTCATTTGGAGTTTTCTAGCTCCGGTTATGAATTTCTGAAGTTTTCTCGGTTTTTTCGGTTTTTACTCCGATAAGCCGAAAAACTCGTTTCTGCTCCGTTTCTTCAAATTCTGGTCTTGTAAATGTTCTTTATGTTTTAAAAAGAGAATATTTGGCCCATATCGGCTTCCGTCTCGAACTTTGGCAAAATTACTATTTTGCCCCTAGGTTTGGCAAAATTGTAATTTTGCCCCATGTTGACTTTTCTTCTGCCCGTGGACCACACTTTTGAATACATGGTATTACATATAGGGTATTTATTACAGACTCTCCCATCTAATATATCCGGAAACGATTCAAATTCCATAAAATGACCTTCCGGAATATTATCATAAGTGAGGCAGAAAAATGTGTTTAACCCGAATATGAGCTTGAAATCGTGAGGGGTCAACGACACATATTCTGGTGCTTGTACAACTCGAGCATTCACAAGTTTAAACCAACGACCCTCACACTATGTAGAGAAACGAAATTTCTCAATGAAAGAGGCAGGAACAGTTGCCTTTATTTTCATACCCTAAATCAATAAACGAATATCTTAATAAAACATGCATTGACCCAATAAATAAAGCAGATTATAGAGTAAAAGAAAGATTACCTCCTCATCGACCAAAATCATTTGGATTATTGGTTCTCCAATGGATGAATCACATCCAAACACGCAAAAGAAGAATTTTTAGGTCCCAAAAGCAAGGAATGAAGTTGTTTATTTGAGAAATTGTTCTGAAAGTCTGTGGAGCCATGGTTGAGAAACGGAGAAATTTTCGCAGAAATTAGCTTGAAAAAGTTTTTTTGTCTCTCAGTAATCGGTAAGAAAATGAATCGTCTAGGGTTTTAATATTAAATAGTTTCCCAAATTGGTGAGTAAAAGGTGTGAAGCACTAAAAGAAAACCTTTGAATTATTAATATTAAAAGGTGTAAAAATTAGAACTCACAACCCTTGGTTTAGACAAAACTCACAACCGCTAACGATATTTTTTTAATATTGATAAATTTGGTTTCGAATCATATTATCCATGTCAATAACGACGATTCAAAAATCCATATTCTCGATAAACTTCCTAATATGTTGCAGCCACCCTCTTATCTTGTTTTGAACGTTTCATTTGGTAGGTTTGTGCTTATTGCTTTTACACATTAAATAAGAGACAAGAAGAATATTCAATGTTCCTCTCAACCAATATTATTTAATTTCCTTAACTTGATAAGTTCATATATACGGGAAAAATATCAGATATCTAAAAAGATTGCAAAATCCTAATTTAATTTCTCAAACCATCTTAAAACCAGTAAGAACATTTCACACCAACCACGAAACTGGCACTTATGGGTGTTTCTCTACGAGACCCCCATCAAATAAACATTAATCATGGTTAAATATATATCATGCAAAGGAGAGTTACGATGATTGGTTAACTTGCTCTGTTTTTCATTAGATTGATTCCATCAATTATCGATCTTATCATGCCACAACTTCATCCGTTTAGATTATATTAATATTTCTATTGTTGCCTTGTAAATATAAATAAATTCGGTAGGTTTATAACTTGCTTATTTTTCATTATTTTAAAGGTCGGTAGCTACATAATCTACTACATTTAACAAACATTATATTAATAAGGATCATCAAAAAGATAATGGGGCCAAATTCCGAAAATATCTCTCATGATTGTGAAGAAGAATAGTGACTCAAGGGTCCAAAAGCATGTATCGCAGATGTTTGTACCTTTGAAACCATTGTCCCACCAACTCAACGCAGTCTTTATTGTAGCACACAGACATCTGTAAAGCCCTTTGATATCTAATCCTTTTCGCTTCTTATAGAACAGTGCACACAATCTGTCTGACCGTCAATATCTTTGTCTCTTGGTTATCTTAACACGTACTCGAGTTGCAAATTCGCGCTCGATGATGTACCCACGGTTCAAAACTTCTCCATCTCCATAAAACACCCGCAGGAACATGGAGTACGCATATATCCTTGTCTCCCATCCACTATCTGCTGATCTTTTGATCATAGCCTCTCCTTTAACCATCCGGTCGATGGAGGTCCACGATTGGTCGACCCAATTGTCGCAATATACAAAAAGACACATACCTCTGAGGAGAAGAGCAGAAGGGTTTTCGTATTCCATAAATTTGTTGGCCAATTTAGTTTTAACCCTATGTGGGCACCAGATATCTTCAGTAATGTTGGAGAAGTACAAATTGACCGACTTATAGAAGTCTGAGCTTTCTCCGACGTTTTGCATCGCAGTGCATGTTGCTTTCATCCGAGCCAAATAGTGTATCCCTTGGTTATCGTCAATGACGGCAAGAAGGATTTTTTTTAGGATATCACTAGGAAGGAAATCCATGGCCTATTTTGGTTAGAAAATATGGAAACAGGCAAAGAGAATTAAAAATAATAATATTGCAGATTGTTAGAGATCGGTATTGTTTCTAAGGTATTCGCAGATGTTTATTTATAGATCGGATCCAAACTTTTGGTTTTCCATAAATTTAAATAGTATTATTTTATTGTTATTTATTAATTAATATGCATCTGTTGGCGTGCATCTTCGGCTGGAGTAATTATGTACATGATGAATTTAATTCGCTAGGTGGTGATATGTAATGTCGCTTAATTATTTATTGCAATTCAAAATTTATCACAAAACGTGTTGTTACTTGCATGGATATATTGTTGAAAAAATATTAAGGTAAATGTCCTTTCAATTTAATCATCGCGCTTTTTTGCAAAAATTCATATATTCAGTCATAATATACTCTGGTAGTATTACCATTTTCACCCAAAGATAATGAATATACTCCTTACGATTAAAATTTGCACACAAATGAAAACAGCATATAATATTATTCGCATTTTAACACATTATATTCTAGTCGACACAAATAAAGGATAATCAAGAATTTAAACAGGGCCAAATTCTGAAATTGTTCAGCACGAGTCTGAAGTAAAATAGTGACTCTATGGACCAAAAGCATTTGTCGCACATGGTTGAACCCTTGAAACCAAAGTCCCACCAACCCTTCCAGGTTGTTATCGGAGCACATGTGCAACTAAAAGGTTGTTGATATCTACACTCGCTTCCTTCTCAAAGAACAGAGCCGAAGGCGTTTCTGGCCATACACGCCTATCCCTTCTAGTTATCTTTATACGTATCCGAGTGGCAAGTTCACGGTCGATGACATATCCACTGTTCAACACTACACCATCTCCATAAAAAACACGCAAGATCATGGAGTACACGTATATCCATGTTTCCCATCGGCTCTCTGCTGATCTTTTGATCATTGCCTCTCCTACAACCATACGGTCACTGTAGATAAAGCAACACATACCTCGAAGGAGAAGAGCTGCAGGGTTTCCTGATTGTAGACACCTCTCGACGAAATCTTGTTTATAATAAGGTGGGAAATCAAAGAGATTTAAGTTAATAAAACTGTAGTATAAATCGATCGACTTGTAAAAATCTTAAATCTGTCCGAAGCTATGAAGCATCTTGCATGTTGTCTTCGCCCTAATAAAATAGCGTAAACCTTGTTCACCGTCAATGACGTCAAGAAGGATTTTTGAAAGAACATCACTTGGAAGTAATCCATTAAGAATTTGGTAATGAAGAGATTGAAGGCAAAAGGAATTTTCCCAAATAAAAAAGGCTTTCAATATTTAAGAGTTCGAAGAAACCACCAGAGTTTATTTATGGTTTCCAATGCGACCTTTAATTTGGTTGTCTAGTCTGTATTAATTATGTATATATTCTTATCACTAAGTCCCAAAGAATTCGTGATCATGATCATGGTGTTAATGAGTCACATATCTATCTAGAAACAGGGGAAAAATGGGGGTATCAAAGGTTTATGGTTTAGGGCTTATGGTTTATTATTTAGGATTTAAGGTTTAATGGGCTTGTCAAAGGTTTTGGGGTTTAGGGTTCAGTATTTAGGATTTAGGGTTTAACATTTGAGTAAAATAGTTTAGGGTATAGGATCAAAAATTATTAACTAATTAAAACAATGTAATTATTACACTATTACTTAATAAAATATTATAAAAATTATATATATAATAATAATAATATTTAATAAAATATTATAAAAATTATATATATTAATAAAGCACACATAAACCCAAAAAAAAACAATTTAATTAAGCACCACTACCGCCTGTTCAGCGTGAGTAAAATTTTAAAATATTTCGCGTAATTAATCCGGGAAACCAAACTTAACTTTTAAGTCCAAAACTTTTCAATTACGCGCCTTAACCCAACAAATTTCGACTAAGTGTCGAGAAACCATCATCTACCGCAAACATAAACCCTGATTTTATATTTTGTTCTTCCCCGTCTCCAAAATCGCCTTCAAATCATCTCGGAAATTGTTTTTGTCTGCACTACCGACTAATCTCTAACTGGCATCTCTTATTTGAATCTCTTATTCGAGGTTCTCAGTTTCATTGCTATCAACCCTCTCAATTTCTTATCTGAAACTCTTTGTGATACAATGCCTCAAAAGGCAAAGAAAGGAGGAGGAGGTCGTAAAATACTAACCATTCCAAACATCACTCAGAGAGCCGTCGGGTCCAATCCCAGTGGTTTGAGAAAACCACAGAGCCCTCTGCCATCCCGATACACCTTCACCCTGAATCCCGTTGATGCTCCGACTCAGACCACTCAACGTCCAAAGAAAAAACCAGTTATCCCCCAAACATCAGCGTCAGCACCCCATGTACAGGACTATCCACCGCCAATACAACTATTCCAGAACTCGACTACTAATCAGACTGAAGTCGAAGCTTCGTCGGTGTCAGAAGAAGTCCAGAACAACCAGGACCCTGTTGAGCACGCCCCACCTTGCCAGTTCACCTATCTCAGGCTCAGAGTCATCCATCTTCTGAAGGTCACAACTTCCTCGACGAATCTCTTAATGTTTCTTGGACTCGAGGAGGACACACTGCAGGCTCTGAATGCGCTGCTTCGGGTGCCAGACAGGGAAACGTTTACCACCGTACTCTCTCCCGCACCGATGCAAGGCACGACTTGGTATGGCTATTGTCATGTACTTTTTCAGCTGTTGATATTCTCTGTATGGTTTTTTGTTCTTGTCTTATACCTTTCCCAATGGTGTGTTTTTAAACCGTCTAGTTTGTTTATGAATCTGTCTGTTGGTTTGCTTATGACTTATGCTGATCTAGAGAGTTCGAGTCTCTAATGGTTAGGATGTCAATCTTGTACATATTTCAGGTTTACTCGTGACAGAGGATCGAAATTGATACAGAAGATTAGAAAAAAATTACAAACAAGTTTGATAAAGCATACTATAGCTGGTCATGTGTGACTCGTGATAAAGCAGAAAGATATTTCCTCGAGTTCGAATACAGTTTACTCTCCTATACCTTTCATATATACCTTGCTTGTGTTTCTTTTACTAATGTTATGCTATTCTATATGTATTCTAGAAAACCCACCATTGGGATCCCTTGATAACAGGGACAGTTCAAAAGTATTTCGAGGAGATCTGTCAACGACAGTTAAAATACATGATTAGCACTGCGCGGACTAAGTGAGAGCGACCCAAGTGGATCGGCGAGACTCTCTGGAAAACGATGACCGACTATTGGGAAACTGAAGAAGCAAAGGCTAAAAGTAAGACCTATTCCAGTTGTCGTATGTCTGACCGTGGAGGTCTCGGTCATCACGCCCATTTCTCAGGGCCCAAGTCATACCTAGAAATCAGGCTCGAAATGGCAAGTAACCTTTATTATATATTTGTTGATCGTAAGCATTTGCAACTAGATATTTCTGTAATAATCCTTGTTTGAGGTATAACACTGCAGGAAGAGGAATATGGAAGACCGGTTAATATTGGTGAGGTATTCGTCAGGACACATACAAAGGCAGACGATACGTTTTTGATCGGAAGGCAGAGGATGTCGCTGCAGCTTTCCAAAAGATCGTAGACTATAAGTTGTTAGATCTCAATATAGAGACTTCAGAAGTTTCTAACGGTGATACTTCGAGACATAAGGAATTCTCACTAGATGAATATGAGCACATCTTCCTTCAGGTAAAGTAATATTTTTTACAATTCACATTTATAAAGTCAGGTCATGTTCTTTATTTAATTGTGTTTCGCAGATGTCTTTAATTATAAAAGGCTATTGAGACCGATAGACGAGGAAATCCTTATGGAGTTAGAAGCCTCAAAGAGTCTCTTTTGAGGGGCAAGCGCAAGCAGCCGGGAGACTCTTCAGGGTTTTTGGCCATACAAGAGCAATTGAAGGAAGCTCAACGTAAAATTGAAGAGCAGGCTGCCCGTGAAGCAGATCACGCCCGGGTTGCGAATGAGCAGAAGGAAAATATCGAGTGCCTTTCCATTGTAGAAAAGTATCTGCGGGAAACTGATCCTCCTTTCTTGACTTCCTTCAGACTCATAGGCCAGCAGCCAACACAGACGGTCGCCCCCCAATAAGTACAACTTAACTTCATCTGCTGCATAGGTTACTTGTCGCTTTGCCTACCGAACTTCATTTTTGGTGTATGATTTTGAAAGTCCTTAATATTGGATATTGCACATGTAGGTAATCGTTTGTGTATGTATGCAACGCAAAACTATCAGTGTTATCAATGTTTTCTTGAAACAATTATCTTATACATTGCTTATATCATTCAAATTGAAGTATCACCAATTACCGAATCGTGAATTTGACAAATGGAAGAACACCAAATTCTTATTTTCACGCAAACTTAACAGTCGTCAATTAATGGTATTTGGATGTCACGCGTAGTCGCTTCATAGTCGTTAGTATAGTCTTAAACAGTCCATAAAGTATCACTGATGAGTCGCCAAAACGTCCCCATAGTCTATGACTAAATCGTGAATTTACTAGTCAACCACATAACAGTCGCCACATAGTGGCGAGATCACAACCATAATCGTATATGGATGTTCAGTTTAGTCCTGGGATAATAGTTAAAATGGTCGTTACCCAGTCGCTCCATAGTGGCTAATATTTACGACTACTTTCTGACTATGCAATACAGTCGGGTATTAATCGCCCCGTGGTCACCTCATTTTACGACCATTTGATGACAACATTTCTCCGACCGTATTTGGACACCCTCTATAGTCGTACAATTGTCGCTACCGTAGTCGAAGATTAGTCTCTATATCTCCCGACGATCCTACGTCTATTTTACGATTACCTATGTTGTTTGTATAAATAGTCGTAACTCGCCAACTAATAATACGACTATGAGATTTAGCGACTATGGATTGACGACTACCACATTTAGTCGTATGTTTGTCGTAAAACGCCGATTAACGACTATTCTGCGATTAAAAGTGCAGTCGTGAAAATGTTGTTTTCTTGTACTGTAAACTGACTGGATTTTCCAGAGGATCCAATCGGGAAAAAAGTACTGAAACGCCTCACACACATGACTTGCGGGATTATCGTATCCTAATGGATTCTAGGATTTATGTGTTCTTGAATCTATATGCAAACTCTACCTACTTTAATGAAACCATCAATAAAGCATTATCAACTCACAGTGACGAACCTCGAACCAGATCCCCGACACTGACAAACCCGAACTTGAACTCGACGTTATCGACGAACCTAACTCTGTCTACCTTTTTATATAAAAAATGAAATCCGATTTATCGAGAAAGTTATTACGTCGAAAAATATATTTTCCGAGAATCTTTTTTGAGAATATTCTCGAATATATTTTGGCATAACATCTTTACTTTACGGTCTTTCTTTTATTTTTTTATTTTTTTCTTTATTTTTTTATTTTTATTTTTATTTTATTCTCTCTCTCTCTCTCTCTCTCTCTCTCTCTCTCTCTCTCTCTCTCTCTCTCTCTCCTCCTCCTCCTCCTCCTCCTCCTCCTCCTCCTCCTCCTCCTCCTCCTCCTCCTGTACCTCCTATATAACAGGAGTTAAATATCTCTAGGCCTATCGAAGATTTGATACTGGAAATGCGTGGCCGCGCTCAAACGAGGTGATTGTCAGTCGTTTGTTTTTCATCAGTACAAATCGGGATTCGATAAATGTAATCTGGTTGAATAAGGATGACACAGTGCTTGCCTTATGCTAGATTGAGATATAGCTACAAAGGGATTAAAGGAATAGATGATTCCAGTACAAGTGGGAGATTGTTGGGAATGTCCTGAAATCTATTGTACTTGCTCTAAGTGAAAGTCGTATAGTCGAGATGAGACAATCACATAACACTAGGTAGTCATAACGCTTTGCTAGAAGCCACTTATGATCAATGAGTTGAGAACTCATTGCTAGTGTTATATGATCCTACAGGGTCACACACCTAAGCAAACTAGGCGTTAAAGACGAGGTTGATCATTAATGTAATGATCCAGTGAATGCATATCTGATATGCATTCGATATCAATGTTCTGGGATAGCATCGATCGTTGCAGATAGTGCATCGATCGATGCACTCGCGGACTAATCAGATTAATTCGGTTTAATCGTTGGTTAATTCCGTTGTGGTTTAAGCCGACATATATAAGATATATGGTCGACCTAAACTCGTCCCTAACCTAATTCACAGCCACCAGAACACGGATAGAAACCTCTCTGGAGATCAGATCTCTGTAAGGCACTAGCATCCCTGCGGTCCAGTTTGTGTGCGTGTGGATTCCAGTAGAGGCGCAGCACTTGAGGCGCTTCGTGATCTCGATTATCTGCAAATACTTCCGCTGCTAATCAACAGGTAAATCTGAGATCCCATAGATTCAATTACATGAACCTTAGATCCTAGGCTCGGAATTCAGACTAGGGTTGCTAATCCTGATTAGAACTGCTAGAAATTCCTTCAGTGGTATCAGAGCTTTAGGGTTCCATTGAATCTGTAGCATGATGATTAGATTAGTTGAATCTAGATCTTTGTATAATTGATACAAACATGCTAAAACTCGTTTTGATCAAAGTAACCTAGTTTAGGGTTTTGTTCGAAAACGTTTTAAGGTTTTTTCGCATAGTGTCGATCGTTGCCAATCGGGCATCGATCGACACAGAGCGAAAACCCGAATAAATTTCGCATGGTGTCGATCGTTGCCAATCCGGCAACGATCGATGCAGGGCGAAAACCCGAACAAACCTAGTTTTCGCCTAGTGTCGATCATTGAAATTGTTGCATCGATCGACACAGCCTCGCGAGATTGTTGGATCGGTTCAATTGGTTTGGACCGGTTATCGAGCCTGGTTAATAATGGTCGAACACTGTGAATGGTTTAAATGCGATTGGTTTGATTAGGTTGGCATCGACCGATGCTAATGTAGCATCGATCGACGCTGACCGGTATTCAAAACCGGATCAATTGGATTGATCGGTTATCGCGGAATAATTAATTATAAGAATTAAAACATATTAAAACTGAACGTTTTAAATGGTTCTGTTCCTCAACCAAATATCAAGTAATACTTGATGTCTTTCCAATCTTGTCAACTGTCAAGACCCATTTAGTTGTGTGATAGACTTGCAGTGCAAGATGTCCACAATTTCATGAGTAAGGCAGAGGTAATCGTGTTGATGGACTTGCAGTGCAAGACATCGACAATTACGTGACTAAAGAGATTGGTTTACTTGACTGGGCCATCAAAATCGTTTTGGGCTCAGAGACATCAGGTGGATTGGACATAAGATGTGGATCCACAACCAAGAGTTATATTGGATATAACTAGCAAGGTTGTTGCTTACCTAAATAGCTAAAGTTGAGTGATAGCCAGTGGCTCACTTGAATTTAGTAAAATATGGGTCTTGGATCATTATATTCATCTGATGAAGCATTGATTGAATATAATGCGAGTTTTCTTAAAAGTTAAGATTTCTCATTTCTTGAACATCATAACTAAACCTTTTTCCTTTCTATGTTCTCAGCTATGACTAACACTCATAACAACTCTTTCTCCCTGCGATCCGTCCTTGAGAAGGACAAGTTAACTGTATCGAATTTTCTCGAATGGTATCGGAACTTGAGAATTGTTCTCAAGCAGGAGAAAAGGGACTATGTCCTGGAAACTGTTCTCCCTGAAAAACCGAGAGCCAATGCTCCACATGCAGAAAGGAATGCTTGGGATAAGCCTTCCAATGATGTGGTCGATGTGAATTGTCTCATGTTGGCTACCATGAACTCGGATTTGCAGAAGCAATACGAGAACGTGGAGTCGCCCGTGGAGATGATCACTAGCCTGAAAAGTGCGTTTCAGGAGCAAGCACGAACTGAGAGATACCAGACGGTTAAATCTCTCATTGAATGCAAGCTACCAAAGGGCAGTCCAGTCAGCCCCATTAGCCAAGAGTTGGCTACTGACATCATTCTGCAGTCACTGCCGTCAAGTTATGATCAGTTTGTTATGAACTATAACATGAATAACTTGACAAAGACATTGACTGAGCTGCATGGCATGCTCAAGACAGCTGAGCCAAATATCAAGAAGGGCACTCCTAATGTACTTATGGTACAAGGGGGTAAGAAGTTTAAGAAACTTGGCAAAGGTAAGGGAAAGGGCAAGGCAGTCCCGGTTGAGAACCAGGACACGCCGGCGCCAGCCCCAAAGCCCAAGCCGGGCCCATCTGAGACTGATAAGTGCCATTACTGTAAAGAGCTTGGGCATTGGAAGAGAAATTGCAACAAATTCTTGGAAGAGAAGAAGAAGAAGAAGACTTTCGAGACTTCATCTTCAGGTATTTATGTTATAGAAGTAAATGTTACTACTTCTGGTTCTACTTCTTGGGTATTGGATACCGGCTGTGGTGCTCATATTTGTACAAATATGCAGGGCCTAAGCAACAGTAGGAAGTTGGAAAGGGGACAAGTGGACCTGCGCGTGGGGAATGGAGCAAGAGTTGCTGCATTAGCCGTAGGAACATATAACTTGTCTTTACCTTCTGGTTTGGTTTTAAAACTTAATAATTGCTACTATGTACCTGCTATAAGCAGAAATATTATTTCCATTCCTATTTTGGATGTGGAAGGATATCAGTTTTCAATTAAGAATAAATGTTGTTCTTTTGATTACAATGATGTATTTTATGGTAGCAGCCCATTAGAGAATGGGCTTTATGTTTTAAACCAAACTGCACCAATCTATAACATTAACACCAAGAGATTCAAATCGAATGACACGAATCAGACTTTTCTTTGGCATTGTCGTTTGGGCCACATAAACGAGAAACGGATCCAAAAGCTCCATAGTGATGGGCTTCTGGGCTCATTTGATTATGAATCATGTGAGAAATGTGAATCTTGTTTACTAGGCAAAATGACTAAGGCCCCTTTCAACAAACCAAATGAAAGGGCCAGTGACTTATTGGGCCTTATACATACAGATGTATGCGGCCCAATGAGCACAAGTGCCAGAGGAAATTTTCGATACTTCATTACCTTCACTGATGATTTCAGCAGGTATGGCTATGTCTATTTAATGAGACATAAGTCGGAATCTTTTGAAAAGTTCAAAGAGTTCCAAAATGAAGTACAGAATCAACTTGGCAAAAGTATTAAGGCTCTTCGATCAGATCGTGGAGGAGAATACTTGAGCCAAGAATTCAGTGATCATTTGAGAGATTGTGGAATTGTTTCACAACTCACTCCTCCTAGAACACCACAATGGAATGGCGTGTCTGAGAGGAGAAATCGGACTTTATTAGATATGGTTCGGTCAATGATGAGTCTCTCAACTCTTCCATTATCCTTTTGGGGATACGCTCTAGAAACGTCTGCGTTTACACTTAATAGGGTTCCGTCAAAATCAGTTGCAAAGACACCACATGAGATGTGGACTGGAAATGTTCCGAGTGTGTCTTTCCTGAAGATTTGGGGTTGTGAAGCTTATGTTAAGCGATTAATTACAGATAAGCTCGAACCCAAATCAGAAAAATGCTACTTCGTTGGTTATCCTAAGGAAACCAAGGCATACTACTTTTACAACCAATCCGAGAACAAAGTGTTTGTTGCTCGGAACTGCGTTTTTCTTGAGAGAGAGTTTCTTTCCAAGAGAAACAGTGGGAGTAAAGTACAACTCGAAGAAGTTCGAGATCCGCAGGAAAATGCTCAACCTGTAGAGGAAGAGCAACAGTTGGATCTACAAAGAGTTGTAGAACCCGCGCCTGTGGAGCCTGAAATTCGACGATCCGAAAGGATCCGTCACGAACCCGAGAGATATGGATTTCTCGTAACCAATTGTCATGATTTGTTAATCATTGACAGTGACGAGCCAGCGAATTTCGAAGAAGCAATGATGAGCCCTGACTCCACAAAGTGGCTGAAAGCCGCTGAATCCGAAATGGGATCCATGTCACAGAACCAAGTATGGACTTTGGTTGATTTACCTGATGGTGCAAGACCCATTGAGTGTAAATGGATTTTCAAGAAGAAAATTGATGTGGATGGAAATATTCAGATATATAAAGCAAGGCTAGTGGCAAAAGGTTTCAAACAAATTCATGGTATTGACTATGAAGAAACCTATTCACCTGTCGCCATGCTTAAATCCATTCGGATTCTCCTAGCAACAACAGCTCATTATGAATATGAGATCTGGCAGATGGACGTGAAAACAGCTTTCCTTAATGGAATTCTGGAAGAGGATGTGTACATGACACAACCCGAAGGTTTCATCGATCCAAATGCAGCTAGGAAAGTATGCAAGCTTCATCGATCCATTTATGGATTGAAGCAAGCATCTCGGAGTTGGAATCTTCGTTTTGATGAAGCAGTCAAAAAGTTTGATTTCATCAGAAGCGAAGAAGAACCATGTGTTTACAAGAAGACTAGTGGGAGCGCAGTTGCATTTCTCGTGTTGTATGTAGATGACATACTTCTTCTCGGAAATAACATTCCGTTGTTACAGTCTGTTAAGACTTGGCTCGGAAGTTATTTTTCAATGAAAGACATGGGAGAAGCCGCGTATATTCTTGGAATAAGAATCTATAGAGATAGATTAAACAAGTTGATTGGACTGTGTCAAGACACTTATATCGATAAAGTCTTACACAGGTTCAGAATGCAAGATTCCAAGAAGGGCTTCATACCAATGTCTTATGGCATAAGTCTCAGCAAGAAGCAGTGTCCTGAGACACCTGCTGAGCGAGATCGCATGAGTCGGATTCCCTATGCCTCGGCGTTGGGATCCATCATGTATGCCATGCTCTGTACTCGTCCAGATGTTGCTTGTGCTTTAAGCATGACGAGTACATACCAATCGGATCCAGGTGAAAGTCACTGGACAGCAGTCAAGAATATTCTGAAGTATTTGAGAAATACTAAGGATAAATTCTTGGTGTATGGAGGAAGTAATGAGCTGGTAGTAAGTGGTTACACAGACGCAAGTTTCTAGACAGACAAAGATGATTTCCGATCGCAATCTGGTTACATCTTCTGCCTGAATGGCGGTGCAGTCAGCTAGAAGAGTTCCAAGCAGGACACTGTAGCAGATTCCACAACTGAAGCTGAGTACCTCGCTGCTTCTGAAGCGGCAAAGGAGGCTGTTTGGATCAAGAAGTTCATCACTGAACTTGGTGTGATTCCTAGTATTTCTGAGCCAGTGGCTCTGTATTGTGACAACAATGGAGCCATTGCGCAAGCAAAGGAACCTAGATCACACCAGAAATCCAAACACATAGAAAGGAGATATTGTTGGGAATGTCCTGAAATCTACCGTACTATCTCTAGAAAGTATGATAAGTGTCGAGATCAGACATAAGTCATAAATACTGGGTGATCATGATGACTTGCTAGAGCCCGCTCATGATCTATAAGTTTAGGACTTATTACCAGTATTGTATGATCCCTAAGGGTCACACACCATAGCTAACGGGAAAGTTAAATGGAATTAATACGGTAAGATGCAAAGGCATTTACTGTATTTGTACAGAGAGATGGGCCAGACAAAATACAGGCTTTTGTCTGATTTGTGTCTTGGGCCCAAAATCCTAATAGGCCATTAGTTTAATAACTTGGGCCCATATAAGGATGAGGAATGGCGCCTAGGGCTAAAAGTTAAAACCCTCTGCGATTTCCTGAGCCACCTGCTCTCTCTCTCTCATTCATTCCAGCTTGGTCTAGCAGCCTGATCCATAGCTTGTAAGCGTGTGGATACCAAGGAGGAGCCGGTAATCATCTGCTCTAAGTGATCTCGACATTACCAATCAATCCGCTGCACTCTAAAAGAGGTAATGATCCTGATCTGTATGATTCAACTGCAAATCACCTAGATCTGAGTTATGTGTGCTAGGTTGTAATCTGTGAATTAAACCATGAACTCTCACATAATCCTTCAGTGGTATCAGAGCCTAGGTTCTTAGGTTTTTGCTAATTGGATCTTTGTATGAATCGATTTTGATTTTGCTTAATAATTATAAGAATCGATTTGATTGGTTTGATAGCATAAATCGATTGTTAAATTTGAATGTGATAAGTGAATCGATTATTATCACGTTTTGTCCTTTTGTGAAAGTCGTCAAGCAATTGTATGAACAAAATCGTGTTAATTGACTTAAGGTTGTTAAAAGACAAAATCGTATTAATTGCAAGTTGACATAAAATTGAATTAATTGGAATCGATATCTTTGCTGTTGATAGTTGAATTAATTGTTGGAATCGTGATGTTGACTTGTTCAATGCGTTTGTCAATTAATTGTTTAAAAGAGTTGCTGTTGACTTTGCTGTTTACAATCATTGAAACGATCGAATTATTAAAAGAGGGTTTGTCAATGTTCAAGCTTTTTGTCTTTTAGTGATTCTCATGATCTATGATCTCATAATCGAATTTTGAGTTTATAGATATTATAAAGATCACGATTATTTAAGATTCGTAAGATTCTTTAATGTTTGAATCAATTAATTATTTAATTGTATGGTTCAAGCGTTAACCCAAATCGCGGTTTGCTGGAAATTATTTAATTTCTGGTTAAACCGGATTGAAATTCAAAATTGAATTTTGACCTAAACCGAAGGCTGGTCTAAGTTTGATTTGGTTGGACCAAATAATTTAGAGCTGGTCTGGTTTAGTAAATAACCAGTTGGATTAAGTAGTTAATTTGGTCTTGGACCAGAATTAATGAACCGACTCGGTTATGTCAAATTATTGGGCCAATTGGAATTCTGTGGTCTTGGGCCAAGAATTGGGCCTATAATTTGTGACCCATCCGAAAACTTTAATAAAATATTAAATTAGAAATTTCTATTTTTAGTATATTTCTAAATTTAGAAAGTTTCTAAAATAAGTAAGTTTCCCAAAATAGTAATCTTCTATTTTTGGAAATAAAACCTAAAATCCTCAAAACCAATATCAAGCTTGGATGTCTTGCCCAATCTTGTCAGCTACTTAACGCTTATTCAATTACAGATATGGCTTACAGTGTGAGGTGTCTGTTTTTGCGTAAGTAAAGTAGTATATAGTCACTAATTTCATTGGGAGTCCCAGACTTTAGTGATTATTTGGCTGTAAGAGATTGGTTTTCTTGACTAGGCCATCGGGAGTCCCGGGCCTTGAGACATCTGGTGTATTGGGCCTTGGGCCCAATCCACAACCGAGAGTTATATGGTTATAACTAGCTGTGTGTATGCTTACCATGTAAATCTAATTCTGGGTGCTGGCCAGTGGCCCACTTTGGAATTAGCTGAACATGGGTCTCGGAATCATTGCATTCTTATGAGGTTGAACAAAGAAATTTTGAATGCAATGCGAGTTTTCTTATAAGTTTTTAAGATTACTCTTTTATGAACTAAATAACTAAAAACTCTATTGTCTCATAATTTCAGCTATGTCAAGCACAACAACACAAAACACTTTCTCGATCCGGTCTGCCCTTGAGAAGGACAAACTGAACGGATCAAACTTCCTGAACTGGTCCAGGAACCTGAGACTTGTGCTCAGGCAGGAGAAGAAGGCTTATGTCCTTGAAAGAGTTCTCCCCCCTAGACCTGCGAATTATGCCGCGCAATCTGTGAAGAATGCATATGATACGCATTCTTCAGATGCAAATGACGTGGTTTGCCTAATGTTGGCGACAATGGCTCCCGAACTGCAGATGCAGTGGGAAGGCCTGAATTGTCCCATGGAACTGATGGCAAACCTGAAAGTGTTGTTTCAGGAGCAGGCTCGTACAGAGAGATTCCAAACTGTAAAGAATCTCTTGGACTGTAAAATGGCTAAGGATGCAGCAGTGAGTCCACATGTTCTGAAAATGATGGGTTATCTCGATCATTTGACTAGACTCGACTGTCCTATAAGCCAAGAGCTTGCTTGTGATATCGTCCTGCAGTCTCTTACTCCTGCATATGACCAGTTCATCTTGAACTATAATATGCATGGGTTGATAAAGACTTTGCCTGAGCTACATGGTATGCTCAAGACTGCAGAACCTAATCTGAAGAAGGCCAAGGAGCCGTCTGTACTCATGGTGCAGAAGGGCAAGGGTTTCAAGAAATCCGCTGCAGACAAGGGAAAGGGCAAGGCAGTCGAAAAGGCCAAGCCCAAGCCCGTATCTAAAGCTGGGCCTTCTGATATCTGCCACTTTTGCAAAGAGGCAGGGCATTATCGCAGGGACTGTAAGAAATACCAGGAAGGTCTGAAGAAGAAGAAGAAGTCCTTGGAGACTACTGCTTCAGGTATTTTTGTTATTGAAGTAAATACTACTACTTCTGATAATACCACTTGGGTATTAGATACTGGATGTGGGGCTCATATTTGTACTAATATGCAGGCGCTCAGCAACAGTAGAAGGTTGAAGCAAGGGCAAGTAGAGTTGCGGGTTGGCAATGGAGCGAAGGTTCCAGCACTGGCCGTTGGCACTTACTTGTTGTCTTTACCTTCTGGATTGATTTTAGAACTTGAGAATTGTTATTTTGTACCTGCTATAAGCAGAAATATCATTTCAATTTCATTATTGGATTTGCAAGGATTTGATTTTTCTATTAAGAATAAATTGTGTTCCTTTAATCTCAATAATATGTTCTATGGCTGTGCCCCTCTTATTAATGGACTGTACATGCTGGATCAATCTGCTCCAGTATATAACATTAATACAAAACGGTTCAAATCTAACGAAGAAAATGAAACGTTTCTCTGGCATTGTCGTTTGGGGCACATTAGTGAGAAACGCGTCAAGAGGCTCCATTCAAATGGACTCTTGGGCTCATTTGACTTTGAGTCTTGTGAGCAATGCGAATCTTGCCTAATGGGCAAAATGACACGGGCCCCTTTCAACAAACCCACAGAAAGGGCAGTGAACTATTGGGCCTGATACATACTGACGTGTGTGGCCCAATGTCCACAAATGCTAGAGGAAACTATCAGTACTTCATTACATTCACTGATGATTTCAGTAGATATGGATATGTCTACTTGATGAAACATAAGTCGGAAACCTTTGAGAAGTTCAAAGAATTCCAGAATGAAGTACAGAACCAGCTTGGTAAAAGTATTAAGGCTCTTCGGTCGGACCGAGGAGGAGAATACTTGAGCCAGGAATTCCGTGATCATCTGAGTGAGTGTGGGATCATCTCCCAACTCACACCTCCTGGAACACCTCAGTGGAATGGTGTGTCTGAGAGAAGGAATCGGACATTGTTAGATATGGTCCGATCCATGATGAGTCACACAGACCTTCCTATATCCCTTTGGGGATATGCTTTGCTGACTGCAACGTTCACACTGAACAGAGTGCCATCAAAGGCAGTAGCAAAGACACCATATGAGTTATGGACTGGAAAAGCTCCAGCAATGTCTTTTCTCAGAATTTGGGGTTGTGAAGCCTATGTCAAAAGATTAATATCAGACAAGCTTACACCAAAATCTGACAAATGCTACTTCATTGGTTATCCTAGGGATACCAAGGCTTATTACTTCTATCTGCGATCCGAGAACAAGATCTTTGTTGCTCGGGATTGCACTTTTCTTGAGAGGGAATTTCTCTCTAAGAAAGATAGTGGGAGTAAGGTACAACTTGATGAAATTCAAGAAGGACAAGAACCTGTTCAACCTAATGAGGAAGAACAGCAGGATAAATTACATGAAGTTGTAATAGAACCTGAACCTGCAGTACCTGAAGTTCGAAGATCCGGAAGGATCCGTCACGAACCTGATAGATATCAGGGATTCCTCGTGACTAATTGCCATGATCTTTTGATCATTGACGGTGATGAACCCTCGAACTTTGCAGAAGCCATGATGGGCCCTGACTCCTTAAAGTGGCGTGAAGCCACTGAATCCGAGATGGACTCCATGTCTGTCAACCGAGTGTTTTCACTGGTTGATTTACCCGCTGGTGCAAAAGCCATCGAGTGTAAATGGATCTTCAAGAAGAAGATTGACATGGATGGAAATGTCCAGATTTACAAGGCCAGGTTGGTGGCAAAAGGTTTCAAGCAAATTCATGGTATAGACTATGATGAGACCTATTCACCAGTGGCCATGATCAAATCAATTCGGATTCTCCTAGCAACTGCCGCTTATTATGATTATGAGATTTGGCAGATGGATGTGAAAACCGCCTTCCTGAATGGAATCTTGGAGGAGGATGTGTACATGACACAGCCTGACGGTTACATTGATCCTAAGAATGCTGGGAAAGTATGCAAGCTTCACAAATCCATTTATGGATTGAAGCAAGCATCCAGGAGTTGGAATCTTCGTTTTGATGAGGCAATAAAGAATTTTGACTTCATCAGAAACGAGGAAGAACAATGTGTGTATAAGAAAACTAGTGGGAGCAAAGTGGTGTTTCTTATCCTATATGTCGATGACATATTGCTTCTTGGAAATGATATTCCAATGCTGAAGTCTGTTAAAGACTGGCTGGGAAGTTGTTTTTCCATGAAAGACATGGGTGAAGCCGCGTATGTTCTTGGAATCCGAATCTTTAGAGATAGATCTAAAAAGCTGATTGGACTTTGTCAAGATGCTTATATAGACAAAATCCTGCATCGATTCGGAATGGATAAATCCAAGAAGGGCTTCACGCCAATGATACATGGTGCTACACTAAGCAAGGATCAGTGTCCTAAAACACCTGATGAGCTTAAGCGCATGAGTAGGATTCCTTATGCCTCGGCTATAGGATCTATCATGTATGCCATGATCTGTACTCGTCCTGATGTTGCTTATGCACTAAGCATGACGAGTAGGTACCAGTCTAATCCAGGTGAGAATCACTGGATTGCCGTAAAGAATATCCTGAAGTATTTGAGGAATACTAAGGACAAATTCTTGGTTTACGGAGGAAGTGAAGTGCTTGAAATCAGTGGATTCACGGATGCAAGTTTTCAGACAGATAAAGATGATTTCCGGTCACAGTCTGGTTACATCTTATGTCTGAATGGCGGTGCAGTAAGTTGGAAGAGCTCCAAGCAGAGCACCGTGGCAGATTCCACAACTGAAGCTGAATACATCGCTGCTTCAGAAGCTGCGAAAGAAGGAGTTTGGATGAGGAACTTCATGATTGAACTCGGTGTATTCCCAAATGCTGCTGAGCCACTAGCACTGTATTGTGACAACAATGGTGCAATTGCTCAAGCTAAGGAACCGAGACATCATCAGAAATCCAAACATATTATGAGAAGGTATCACCTGATTCGTGATATAGTGAAAAGAGGTGAAGTGATGGTCAGCAGAGTTCCCACTGATGAGAACGTGGCTGACCCGTTGACAAAGCCACTCCCGAGACCTAAGCACGAGTTGCATACTGCTGCTGTAGGAATTAGAGATATTCAAATGTAATCTCTTTTTGAGTGGGAGTTGTGAGGGCTTTGTTTTAGTTATTTTGATTGGTTCATGTAAACATTTTTTTTAAATGTTAATGAAATTTTTATTTCTTGATTATTTTTAACTGTGATATAAAATAATCGTTCCAAAATGATTCATGTCATTATATATGGGCCATCGAAGTACATGAGTAGACTTGATCCTGAAACCCCATATTTAACGATATGACATAAATCATAGAGTCCATAGTCGAAGGTTGTTGAAATTGGAACACCAACAACCACTTGAGACTAGATTGTGTTGAGACTTATGACCAAGTTTCGAGGGGTCATAGATGCGCGGCATCAAAGTCGGCACATAGGTATATGTAGGGGAGCATATGACCGGACATGGCCCGCTGATGAGAACTCTACAAGATATTAATATCTGTGTCATAAGAGGTTCTCATATACGACTATAGAGTATAGTCCTTAGACCTGAGTTCGCATGCATGTGGCTGCACATGGAGTGATGCGCTTTGATCATTGTCTAACGTTGTTTCGTAACTGGGAGCTATAAGGACCTTGGTTGGGTGTATTATGAAGTGTGTAGTTCATAGTGATGGAACAAGATGGGATTTGTCCCTGCCGTATAACGGAGGTAATATCTCTAGGCCACTCGGAGACTTGATAGCTGGTAAGAGAGTGGCCACTCCCAAATGGACTTGCCCAAGTCGTTTGAATTGTCAGTATCAAATCTGGTCCGATTAAATGGTCTGGCTATATAAGGATGACACGCATCTTGCCTTATGCCAGATCGAGATATTGAGACAAAAGGACTAGGGAATGTAGGATTCCAGTACAAGTGGGAGATTGTTGGGAATGTCCTGAAATCTACCGTACTATCTCTAGAAAGTATGATAAGTGTCGAGATCAGACATAAGTCATAAATACTGGGTGATCATGATGACTTGCTAGAGCCCGCTCATGATCTATAAGTTTAGGACTTATTACCAGTATTGTATGATCCCTAAGGGTCACACACCATAGCTAACGGGAAAGTTAAATGGAATTAATACGGTAAGATGCAAAGGCATTTACTGTATTTGTACAGAGAGATGGGCCAGACAAAATACAGGCTTTTGTCTGATTTGTGTCTTGGGCCCAAAATCCTAATAGGCCATTAGTTTAATAACTTGGGCCCATATAAGGATGAGGAATGGCGCCTAGGGCTAAAAGTTAAAACCCTCTGCGATTTCCTGAGCCACCTGCTCTCTCTCTCTGATTCATTCCAGCTTGGTCTAGCAGCCTGATCCATAGCTTGTAAGCGTGTGGATACCAAGGAGGAGCCGGTAATCATCTGCTCTAAGTGATCTCGACATTACCAATCAATCCGCTGCACTCTAAAAGAGGTAATGATCCTGATCTGTATGATTCAACTGCAAATCACCTAGATCTGAGTTATGTGTGCTAGGTTGTAATCTGTGAATTAAACCATGAACTCTCACATAATCCTTCAGATATCACCTTATCCGTGATATTGTGAATAGAGGAGATGTGAAGATCAGCAGAGTCCCGACGGATGAGAATGTTGCTGATCCACTGACCAAGCCTCTCCCAAGGCCTAAGCACGAGTTTCATACCACTGCTATAGGCATTAGATTTCTTAAGATATGATCTTGATTTCAGTGGGAGTTGTATTTTTTTAGTTATGACATGATGTTCACAAAGACATAATAGTTATGTTATTTTAATGAAATTGTTTCAGCATTATTTAATTGTGTTAATTAAATATACATAATGTCCCAAAGTAATTTATGACATTTTATAGGCCATCAAGTATGTGACTTGATCATGAAACCCTATAAGCAATAAATGACATAAATTATAAAGGTCCCTGGTCGAGGTTGTTAACGTGGGACATTAACAACCACGTGAGACTAGTATGTGAGGTGACTGATGACCATGTTTCATGGAGTCATTAATAAGTGTATTAAAGTCAATCACATAGATATGTGTTAGAGAACACATGATCGGACTTGACCCGTCAATGAGAACTCTACAAGATGTTATATTAGTGTCATAAGAGTTTCTCATTACGACAAAAGAGTTTAGTCCTAAGACCTGAGTTCATCATGTCCTCTCTCATATGGATTGGTTCGTCTTGACTTTGTCAAACGTCAGCCGTAACTGGTGATTATAAAGACACTGATTAGGCGCATCATGAAATATGAAAGAGACATGGATGGGACAAGATGGGATTTGTACCTCCTATATAACAGGAGTTAAATATCTCTGGGCCTATCGAAGATTTGATACTGGAAATGCGTGGCCGCGCTCAAACGAGGTGATTGTCAGTCGTTTGTTTTTCATCAGTACAAATCGGGATTCGATAAACGTAATCTGGTTGAATAAGGATGACACAATGCTTGCCTTATGCTAGATTGAGATATAGCTACAAAGGGATTAAAGGAATAGATGATTCCAGTACAAGTGGGAGATTGTTGGGAATGTCCTGAAATCTATTGTACTTGCTCTAAGTGAAAATCGTATAGTCGAGATGAGAAAATCACATAACACTAGGTAGTCATAACGCTTTGCTAGAAGCCACTTATGATCAATGAGTTGAGAACTCATTGCTAGTGTTATATGATCCTACAGGGTCACACACCTAAGCAAACTGGGCGTTAAAGACGAGGTTGATCATTAATGTAATGATCCAGTGAATGCATATGTGATATGCATTCGATATCAATGTTCTGGGATAGCATCGATCGTTGCAGATAGTGCATCGATCGATGCACTCGCGGACTAATCAGATTAATTCGGTTTAATCGTTGGTTAATTCCGTTGTGGTTTAAGCCGACATATATAAGATATATGGTCGACCTAAACTCGTCCCTAACCTAATTCACAGCCACCAGAACACGGATAGAAACCTCTCTGGAGATCAGATCTCTGTAAGGCACTAGCATCCCTGCGGTCCAGTTTGTGTGCGTGTGGATACCAGTAGAGGCGCAGCACTTGAGGCACTTCGTGATCTCGATTATCTGTAAATACTTCCGCTGCTAATCAACAGGTAAATCTGAGATCCCATAGATTCAATTACATGAACCTTAGATCCTAGACTCGTAATTCAGACTAGGGTTGCTAATCCTGATTAGAACTGCTAGAAATTCCTTCACCTCTTCTCTCGTTGATGGTTGAAAAAGAGGAAGAGATGTGTTTTTTTATAGAAAAAGCTTTGTTGTTTTCTTTCCCTTCTTCCTATGATGTCAAGTGGCTTCTCCTTCTCCTCTCATCTCTTGACACATATTGATCTTATGTTTAATGAATCTTATTCTTTTCTTGCTAGATAGCCTGGATCACACTCCAAGAATCATCAAGATTCAATGTTCTTCTTCATTCATTAATCATGTGAACAATGAATAAGGTTCAATGTATTCTTCTTCTTCTCTTGAAAATCGTGGCCCATGATTTGGGCTGAGTTTTGCTGAGTAACATAATCTTTTAGTCCATTATAATATCATCCAACTATTACAACCAAGAGAGTTGGAGACAATTGAAGAATTATTTTCAATCCAATTAATTCTTAAGTCTTCAAAAATTCACAACTTAATTTTGAGGTCAAATTTCAAAATTTACTCTTCACCATAGCTTCATCACCACGTCTCTGAGCTTATGTTAAATATATGTTGAATTCTGATCCTGTTTGATACCGCTTCGACTCCCCCGATTTTCTTCATATCTTATGTTCCAAGAAATTCATTTTTAGAAAAATTATTACAAAGTGTAATAATTTTTCAAAAATAAACTTCTTGAATTACTTATCAAAATAAATAATTCTTTCCGTTTACAATATTACTTTTAAAAATAATATTTTATTTCTTTTGGAGATGGGATATTACATACCATCTTCAAACTGAATGTCAAACAAAGATAGTAAACCAAACAATCTCAACCCTATTAAGATCTATGGTTGGTAATAACTTAAAGACTTGGTTATCATGCTTACCTTACATAATGCTTATAATCATGCCATTCTCGTTTTGAAATTGTATATAGATTCAATCCAATGACTCCTCTATATCTTATTCCTTTGCCTCAGCAATCAATTTAAGTCCAGAAGAAGCAACAAAGGCTGAATTTGTCAAGAAAATTCATGAGAAGGTTGAGGAAAACTTTGAGAAGAAGACTGAGAAGTTCACTCCAGGCTGATAATTGGGCGTGGTTTCACTTGAGACAATAAGATCTCCCAACTAGAGGAAGTCAAAGCTTGCTATAGAACCTACTTTCAATCTAGATCACTATCATGCAAATGTATTAGTTCTGAAGTCAGAACTTTTTCAAGAGGGAGAAAATGATGAGGCTATAGAACCAGAAGCTAAAGTACCAATATTAAGATCAGCAATAAGATCAGAAATAGAATCTTGAGAGAGAGATTCAACAAGGCTGTGGAACACTTGACCAATCTCAAGGAAGCTGAAGAAGTAGCCTTATACTAAGAGCAACACATGCATGGAGAATCATATAACATACATGACGGTCCAATCCAACGTATACCATTCATCAAGGGACAAAATGAGCTTACATTATTTGTGGCCACACCAAATGATTAAAGACCCTAAAAACAACATTTAATTAAGTCCAGAGTTAAAGCCAAAACGCAACAGTTCTCATTCAAACCACAAGAGCAATAATCTCATTCAAACCATCCCAAATTGTCCGAGGCCTAAGCAAGGTAAGTGTGTCAATTCTGATTATGACTAATGATTTTTATTTGCTTATGTGATCTTCTCATTCCGAATTAAGAGTTTGTATTGTTTCATTTGAGTCATTAGAGTCCTAGAATCAAGTTTTTCCTTATTTTATAATTTTATTTCAAAGATCCCTTGATGGACATAGTTTGAACTCTATATAAAGTTCCATCTCACAGCAGTGTATTTTCACCCAAAAATCAATAAAGTAGAACTTTTCTTGCTTATGCAAACCGTGTAAGAATTCCTCATTGAATTCATTTGAGAGTTGGTGAGAAGTTGCTCTTGCTCAGTCTTATCATAAACCTTGTGGCGACCATAGATGCACACTTCATTCCATCCCATTCCATTAATTATTTTGAGAGAGTTATACAGTCACTAAGACCAAGCCCCATCTCATTCCACATCAAGCCATTCCTTGATCAGACTGGGAGAGTTACACGACCAGAATCTTTGGTTCCAGAATCCTTGGTCATTATATTATGAAAAAGACTATGATTACAATACAAGTTATTCTGGGAGATATCTTTAATTTAACAATTATTTATAGTTTTCTTCTTTGGCAGTTAGATAAGTTACAATTTTATTTGCTTCCACATCACCTTTTCTTTAAAGAATCGTATGTTTTATATTTGCAGCAACACCAATAAGAGTAATACTTGGGTTCACCCCTAGAGGTGAACCCTTTTGTTCACCTACACATTTTCTAACCAATCAAATAATTCCACATAATCTAATAATAAAAATAACTAAAATTTTAAAAAAAATTTAAAAATAAAAAAAAATAAAAACGAAAATAAAAGAAAAGAAAATATATATTATTTTGGAAAAAACTTAAAAATAATTTTTTTTATAAAAAATACTTAAACCTAAATCTTAATCTCTAAATCCTAAATTCTAAACCCTAAACCCTAAACGATACTAAAATATTAAAATTAAAACTAAATCCTAATCCCTAAACCCAATATGTAAATCTTAAAAAATAAAAAAACTAAACCCTAATCCCTAAACCCTAATCCAAAGAGCTTAAACCCTAATCCATAAACCTTAAACCCAAAGAGTTTAAACTCTGTATCATAAATCCTAATCCCTAAACCCAACATGTAAATTAAAAAAAAAAAAAACTAAACCCTAATCCCTAAACCCTAAACCCTAATCCAAAGAGCTTAAACTCTAAATCCAAAACCTTAAACTCTATACCATAAACCCTAATCCCTAAACCTTAAACCTCAAAGGTTTACATTCAAAGGGTCTTTAAAATATTTGAATGTCTTTAATTTCTTAATTTTAATTTTATAATTTTATTTAAAAATAATATTACATGACATATTTTTATTGGTTAAAAAAGAGGAGGTGAACAAATGGGTTCACCCCTAGGGGTGAACCTAAGTATTTTCCTTTGCGATACTTGGGTTCACCCCTAGAGGTGAACCCTTTTGTTCACCTCCACCTTTTCTAACCAATCAAATAATTCCACATAATCTAATAATAAAAATAACTAAAATTTTAAAAATGTTTTAAAAATAAAAAAAAAAAAAAAACGAAAATAAAAGAAAAGAAAATATATATTATTTTGGAAAAAACTTAAAAATAAATTTTTTTATAAAAAATACTAAAACCTAAATCTTAATCTCTAAACCCTAAATTCTAAACCCTAAACCCTAAACGATACTAAAATATTAAAATTAAAACTAAATCCTAATCCCTAAACCCAATATGTAAATCTTAAAAAATAAAAAAAACTTAACCCTAATCCCTAAACCCTAAACCCTAATCCAAAGAGCTTAAACCATAATCCATAAACTCTAAACCCAAAGAGTTTAAACTCTATATCATAAATCCTAATCCCTAAACCCAACATGTAAATTAAAAAAAAAAAAAAACTAAACCCTAATCCCTAAACCCTAATCCAAAGAGCTTAAACTCTAAATCCAAAAGTTTAAACTCTATACCATAAACCCTAATCCCTAAACCTTAAACCTCAAAGGTTTACATTCAAAGGGTCCTTAAAATATTTGAATGTCTTTAATTTCTTAATTTTAATTTTATAATTTTATTTAAAAATAATATTACATGGCATATTTTTATTGGTTAAAAAAGAGGAGGTGAACAAATGGGTTCTAGGGGTGAACCTAAGTATTTTCCTTTTCCCACAAATAATATAGAAAACACAAAATTTATTTACCGAACAGTTAAAGATTTTTAAACGGCTATCAAAATATGTGACACTTGGAAAACAAACAATAACAAGTTACAATACAACTAATACACAATCAAACATAAAAAACAATTTGAACTAGATTTTGATCCGCGCTATGAAAGCGCGGATTTATATTCCATTTTTAATGATAAATTTTTAGTTTTAATTTAATTAAATATTTAAGAGGTGTGATTTATTGTTATTTTTTAGGATAAAAAATTTAATGTTCAATGTTGTGATGGTCTCAGTTATGTTATTTGATATATACAATTTAATTAGATATTTTTGTTTTATCGAATAAGTACTTTTTCAAATAATATGCTTGGAAACTTTATTTGGTAAGTTTGATTTATGCTTTTCATGCGGATTTTCAAATAATATCTCTCATTACCATAAGTTCATGTTTTTCATGCGGATTTTCAAAGATTATAATAAAGCTACAATTGTCCTTAAACCTACATAACAGAATGTAGATTGATTATAAATTAAGTGATTACTTAAAGAATCTCTTATGCAAAATAGTAATGTAAGTATTATTTTACAATATCTATACAATAAAAGAATGGACTATATGATTAATACACTTTTTAAAATTACCATTATAGATGCCGATTTTTGCAAATCGGATTAGACATAGGACAAAACAATTTTCATCTGCTTGGCAAGCTGATTGAACTGTTTCAGCAAACTTTCCTCAAAGACAGCATGCAATCCGTTGATCACTGCAATATATAAAGTCAAAATTGATAGTCATTACAGCAAAACCATACGGTTGTTCACTTAAATGTTATTTGTTATTCGCATAAATACTAATGTGTTGTCCACTGCCGGTTTATTGAATCATTAAATTTTAAATTCGATAAAAATCTATATTTCTATCGAATGTAATAATTCAGAAAACACTGGTTTATAGAATCCTTTAGTTTTAAATTTCGGCTATATAAAAAAAAAAACGATTATACATACTTGATGTTTTTTAGCGTAAACTCTAACTTTTTTCTTTCTTTTCCTACACACACAATGTTTTGGATCTCACCAACAGCCAAAACATGTCCCAAAACATGTGTAAAACATAAAAACACATTAATTCTTGACTGATTTTGTATCATAAAATGTTGTTTAAACTTAGATTAATAACTTACCAATCAGGAAGCATCGTTTAAGAGTGCCACTTAGGATTGTATCAAAGTCAATCAGTGTAGTAAAGGTGTTTGGGCATTTCTTACCAGACCGGGTAATTAAGCTGTTGTTCAAAAACGACATCTTATAAACGTTGAGTAGATCGATATAGACTCGATGCATTACTAAAATTAAAGTTTTGTATTATCTTCCACTCTCCAACATCTAAAAGCTTCCCAAACTTATTGATAAGAGCTTTTTTACATGTAGCATGGATTTTAATACCCTACATAAAAAATATTAATAAGCAGTAAATATGTTTGGGTTTGTATATAAAATCTGTGTATAATATGTACATTAAACTTCCTTATATTTTCATCGGCTAAAATGACTTCCAAAGTTTCACCGGATTGTGCAGTGCACTACTTCCAGGAGTGAAGAATTTTGACTTGAATTCTCCATCCCGCTTTGAAGGGCTTTATTTCATCGAGATTGGTAATTTTATTCATCGAGTTGGTAAAATGATTTCTTGGTTTCTGAGTTTTTGAATGTTTGATAGGTTAATGAGAAGAAGAATAGTCGACTATATATATACAAAAATCGGAGAAGCCTTCGCATTAATTAGATAATATCTTTCTAAATCTTTCGGTTGGTAACTTGTGAAGATTTTTTATAGATAATATATAGATAAGATCACGTAATAGTTAAAGTTAGTATATTCAAAGTATACAGTTATTTTTTTAGGTAAAAGGCTTGTTAGAATATTCTTGCACATCAAGGAAATTGAAATTTTGTTTCTGATTATGCTTGTTTTAATAATTATTATGTATGAGAAATGTAGTTTAGATTTCAGATTTAGAAGTATAATCCGATCTATCGTATTAAAAGTATTGGTAGAATATTCTTTCTAAATCTTTCCGTTGGTAACTTATGAAGATTTCATATAGATAGTATCTAGGAAAGATCACGGAATAGTTAAAGTTAGTTTCCAATTATGTTTGTTTTAATAATTGTTATGTATGATAAATATAGTTTAGATTTGGTTTAGATTTTGAATTTTGAAGTATAATCCGATTTAATTTATTTTCTATATATTCATTATTAGTATATGGTAACAAATTAATAGGATTCTATTAGTTTATTCGGATCTTAAACCAGCCTTAGACCAATTGAAAATTGATTTTGTTGAATTCGTTTGGTCTAACCACAATTTGATCTTCTTTATATGTTATATGCACGAGAACAAAACCAAAAGGTCAAAGCAATTGAATCTTTACCTCAAAGCTAGCTCATACTCCGCAAAACCAAAAAACCATAAAGGTCAAAGCAATTGAATATGTGATGCTATTATGAAAACACATCATTTATGTTTTTATCTTTACAGTAGTTTTAGAAAGTATGTGTCATATCTTGGAACAAAAGCTATTTAAAAAAAGGTCACCCAATAATCGGTTTAACCTGATTCTAATTATTTTCCCAATTATGTCTATCGACATATATGGTTATATTGGGCAGTTTAGAATTTCGTATACAAACATAGACCATATGTGTTACTAATTTTTAATACCAAAATTATCCTTAATGGATTCACAAAATAACAAACTAAAGTGATGGCACAAAAAGTAATATCCCACGTTCAACCAAGGACAAATTTAAAAAAGGTCACTTGTATTAATAGAATAGATATACAACCCTCATAGCACGGAGCAGCCTCTAAAGATAGTTCAATACGTTGTGTGGATTTAAATTTTTATAGTTAATATATTTGACTATTCTCTCTGTTTCTCAATATAGGAGGTTTTGAGTAAAAGCACGTATCTTAAAAAATTTATTGGATTTTACAAAAGATGTTTTAATAGTTAATTTAAAATAAATTCAACCAATCATAAAAGAAACCGTATAATATTGTTGGCTATAAGACAATAAATACTCTTAAAGTTTACATTGAAAAATGAAAACCTTTTATATTTTGAAACAAACATAAATCTCTAAAACCTCCTATATTAAGAAACGAATGGAGTATTATTTTAGGAAACTAATTTTGGACTTGTTAGAATTGCAAAAAAAAAAAAAAAACTGTCCTTTACTTTATTTTCCAGTATATTATTCTAAAAATAAAAATATATTAAAATTTATATCAATCGACTTGTGACAAATACTTATATACAATCGGTCCACTTAAATAACTATTATTACCATTAATATTTTATTATTTTAAAATTTAAGAATAAAAACAATCCTTTTCCATTTAATTTATTAAAAGGAGTTTATAAAATTGATTTTATTAAAATTTTCAAATGAATTAGGAAAGAGATAAACATATTTTATGAACTTTTCATATTTGGTAACACATTAACGCACATTTTCAGGCAATATCAAAAGTTTAGATCAAAAGTGATTTGTTACATCCGAAAATAGAATGATCAATTGATAGAAAATTTCTGAGGGTATTAAATAAATATAATGTTTTTATATCAGTTACTAAAATATGGTGTTGAATAATTAACAAATTTATTATATAAACAAAAAAAAAATGATTCAAATTTTATTTTTGAAAAAAAAATATACACGCGCTTCTTTAGTGCTGATCAAAGTCTAGTATAATTTATAAATTAATATCTAATACATATTGTTACCCACATATGTTTAAATCAAATTATACACAAGTATCTTTTCCAATATGGGTACGAGACATGTAACACATACTAATTAGTAGCTGACTCTAATTTTTACCGCCATTCCTTTCAATTTTCTCTATTGGAAAAGATACTTGTGTATAATTATTTATTACGAGATTTGACTATGAAGAGACATCAGTTCGAAGTCTCACGTGTTAGTTTTGTTAGGAAATGTTGTAGAACCAAAATTTACCGCACTACGTTAAAAGCGATTTAATCACGAAAATAAAGTAGACGTTAAAGAAACGATATCAAAACAATCGGACAGAAGGAGTAGAAATCAGAATATATGGAGGCGAGATTTGATCTCTTTCCTTAACTCAAAGAATCACCCGTAGTGTGACAGGTTAAATCATGATTCATGAGTCCCAGGATACAACCATATGAAACCGTATCGCAACACTCGATATCGGTTCTGTCGACCATATGAACTACGATACTCTCGAAATTAGAACACTAACCTAAAACAGAAGAGAATTGAAGGAACTTCTGTTTGTGTTTTTCTCTGTGTGATTTTTGTCTGGATCCTCTAAAACAGAGGCTTAGGGGTCCTTTATAGAGGATTCACAAGTTTTCATAAAATGGAAATTTACTTGTCTAGTAAGTTTCCACAAAATGGAAATTTACTTGTCTAGCAAGTTTACACAAACTGAAAATTTTACGTATCTAGCAAGTTTCCACAAATTGGAAATTTACTTGTCTAGCAAGTTTCCACAAATTGGAAAATTTCTCTTCCATATCATTATGGGCTTAACACATTTCTTTTCACACAAACACTTTTTAATAAAGCCCATGTCTTAACATGTCTTCATTAAATAATTGTTCCAACAGTCCCCCACATGAATAGAAATGACTCTAAACATATGTAGATGCAACTATCTAGACAGACTCAGTGAACTAGATAGACTTGACTAGACTAGACTTCACTAGACTAGACAGACTTTCGAGAGTATACGAAAATGTAACTGCATCTGATAGGTAGCATTTTTCAGCCTTGAACCAATCCTTTTTGATATATGTCGGGTTTACTCGGCCAGGAGGTGAACGCGATGTCTTGAACCACCCGGACTTTGATGTAAACCGAGACAACATATATCGCACAGCTACATCTTCTCGTAGAACTATGTTCTCTATTGTGTTCATTGTGGCCTTGAACATGCCTGTTATTCGTGAGTGAAGTTGGAAAGTATAGCCTTACATTCATTCTCCTAGAAACGACCCCATTTCACACTCACTAGGTGATCTGCCATCAGCTTTCTTTCTAGAAGTATTCGTCTATACTCCGCTATTACAAAGCTATGGAATCATTAAAAGCCAACGCTTAACCTCATCACACACATATAACACTATTTATCATCCGAGGAACTGGGCAGAGTTATAGTGCTCAATCCTGAATCAGTTCAATTTTGTTTTCCCTTTGAACCTAGATCTTGGGATCTCCAGTCACATAGGTGGGGTGTCCATCAAACGTCATCTTTGTTCATAGGCTTTAAACCCATTCCTTTTGATGATTTCACAATTTGATCTCTCGGCAAGCTTTTGTGAACGGATCCGCTAAATTATCAGCCGACTTGATGTAATCTTTCGTTATTACACCACTTGAGATCAAATGTCTAATGGTCTTATGTCGTCTTCTTGTATGACGAAATTTACCATTGTACAAATTACTCAGTGCCCGTGAGATAGCTGACTGACTATCACAGTGTACGCGTAGAGCTGGCACTGGTTTTTCCCACATCGGGATATCTTCCAAGAAGTTCTGAAGCCATTTTGCTTCCTCTGCAGCTTTGTCTAAAGCTATGAACTCTAACTCCATGGTTGATCGGACCATGAGTGTTTGCTTGGACGATTTCCAGGATACTGCTGCACCAGCAAGAGTGAATACATATCCACTCGTAGATTTGGAGTTTCTTGAATCTGAAATCCAATTAGCATCATTGTACTCTTCTAGTACTGCTGGTTCTTTTCCAAAATGAAGCCCATAACTCTTAGTATTTCTCAGAATACTCTAGTTATGGCTTACCAATGAGTATGACCTGGATTACTCGTGTAGCGACTTAGTACATTTACTGAGTGCGCTAAATCGGGTCTAGTACAATTAGACTCCCGATCACTCTTGCATACTCCACCTGTGACACAGGTTCACCTGAATTCTTTTTCAATTGAAGTTGAGGGTCAATTGGATTTTTTGCTATCCAGTTTGAGTAGTTCTTAAACCGCTCTAGGATCTTTTCAGCATAATGATCTTGAGACATGATTATTCCTTCGGAATTTCGAGTGATCTTAATTCCCAGAATTACATCTGATAGTCCCAAGTCTTTCATATCAAACTTCCCACTAAGCATGTTCTTAGTTTGTTAGATGATATCCTTACTGCTTCCCATGATGAGCATGTCATCAACGTATAAACAGAGCAAAACGTATCCATGAGGAGTACTTTTGATGTATATACACTTATCACATTCATTAGTGTGAAAGCATTTGACATCATTACATTGTAAAAATTTTCATGTCATTGTTTTGGCGCTTGTTTAAGTCCATATAATGACTTCACAAGTCTTCACACTCTCTTCTCCTGTCTAGGATCGGCATAACCCTCAGGTTGATGCATGTAGATTTTTTTCTTCTAAATCTCCATTTAGGAAAGCAGTTCTTACATCCATTTGATGGATTTCGAGATCTCTTAATGTTGTAATTCCAATCAGCATATGAATCCAAGTTATTCTCGTTACCGGAGAATAGGTGCCAAAGTAATTCAACCCTTCTTTTTGTCGGAATCCTTGCACCACAAGTCTGGCCTTGTACTTGTCTATGAATCTATCTATTTTCATCTTTATAGTAAAGATCCATTTGTACCCAAGAGGTTTACACCCTTGCGGTAAATCAACCAACTCCCATGGTTTTGCATAATGGAATTGATATCATTGTTAGCAGCCTCCTTCCACGAAGGTGCATCAGGTGTAGACATGGCTTCAGTGAAAGTTCTTGGCCCACTTTCTTTTAGAAATGCCGTTATGAACTCTGAACCGAATGTCTTTTCTTTACGAGCTCTCTTGCTGCGTCTAAGTTCAATTTCTTCTGCATCTTCGTTTGTAGAAGTGCCAGAAGGGCTTGCCTCATTGCTAGAATCTCGTTCATCACGAGTTCTCTTAGGATTTCCCTTATCCCTGCATGGAAACACATCTTCGAAGAAGGAAACGTTCCTTGACTCCATTATTGTGTTCACATGGATATCTGGTATATCAGACTTATATACCATAAACGATTGGCACTGCTATTATGCGCATATCCGATGAATATGCAGTCTACCGTCTTAGGTACAATGGTGACCTTTTTCGGAAGATGGACTGCAACTTTTTGAAGGATTATGGGTGTTTTCCAAGGTTTAATTCTCGTATTACAACCTAACACAAATCCTTAAACAGATCTAAGTTCTTGGCAAATGAATCATAAACCAAACCTGATCACTACCTTTCAGATTGCAGCGGATGATGGATGGTAATGATGAGATCAGCTAGAACAGATGGCAACACCTATTCCTCCTCGAGTATCCACACTCTTACAAGCACGGGACGGCTGCTAGACCAAAGAGTTGGAAGAATCAGAGAGAGAGATTTCTGAGAGAGAGAGGGCGCGGCCAAAGGAAAAAAAAATCGCAGGAAGCTTACTTCCTTTAGGGTTTTCTAATTCTCTTATATCTCATTAATGGGCCCAAGTCATTAGACTAATGGCTCATTAATCTTTTGGGCCCAAAATACAAACTAGACAAAAGCATGTGTTTGTCTGGCCCAAAACTCTGATCCAATACAGTAAATGCCATTGCATCTTACCGTATTAATTCCATTTAACTTTCCCGTTAGCTATGGTGTGTGACCCTTCGGGATCATACAATACTGGTAATAAGTCCTAAACTTATAGATCATGAGCGGACTCTAGCAAGCCATCATGATCACCCAGTATTTATGACTTATGTCTGATCTCGACACTTATCATAGTTTCTAGAGATAGTACGGTAGATTTCAGGACATTCCCAACAATCTCCCACTTGTACTGGAATCCTACAAAGGACATTCCCAACAATCTTCCGATTGTACTGGAATCCTACATTCCCTAATCCTTTTGTCTTAATATCTCGATCTGGCATAAGGCAAGATGTGTGTCATCCTTATATAGCCAGACCTTGTTTATCGGACCAGATTTGAAACTGACAATTCAAACGACTTGGGCAAGTCCGTTTGGGAATGGCCATTCTCTTACCAGCTATCAAATCTCCGATTGGCCTAGAGATATTACCTCCGTTAAACGGCAGGGACAAATCTCATCTTGTTCCATCACTATGAACTACACAATTCATAATACACCCAACCAAGGTCCGTATAGCTCCCAGTTACGAAACAGCGTTAGACAATGATCAAAGCGCATTACTCCATGTGCAGCCACATGCATGCGAACTCTGGTCTAAGGACTATACTCTATAGTCGTATATGAGAACCTCTTATGACACAGATATTAATATCTTGTAGAGTTCTCATCAGCGGGCCATGTCCGGTCATATGTTCCCCTACATATACCTATGTGTCGACTTTGATGCCGCGCATCTATGACCCCTCGAAACTTGGTCATAAGTCTCAACACAATCTAGTCTCAAGTGGTTGTTGGTGTTCCAATTCAACAACCTTCGACTATGGACATTATGATTTATGTCATTTCGTTAAATATGGGGTTTCAGGATCAAGTCAACTCATGTACTTCGATGACCCATATATAATGACATGAATCATTTTGGAACAATTATTTTATATCACAGTTAAAAATAATCCAGAAATAAAATTTTATTAACATTTAAAATGTTTACATGAACCAGTCAAAATAACTAAAACAAAAGCCCTCACAACTCCCACTCAAAAAGAGATTACATTTGAATATCTCTAATTCCTACAGCAGCAGTATGCAACTCGTGCTTAGGTCTCGGGAGTGGCTTTGTCAACGGGTCAGCCACGTTCTCTTCAGTGGGAACTCTGCTGACCATCACTTCGCCTCTATTCACTATATCACGAATCAGGTGATACCTTCTCATAATGTGTTTGGATTTCTGATGATGTCTCGGTTCCTTGGCTTGAGCAATTGCACCATTGTTGTCACAATACAGTGCCAAAGGCTCAGTGGCATTAGGGAATACACCGAGTTCAATCAAGAAGTTCCTAATCCAAACTCCTTCCTTCGCAGCTTCTGAAGCAGCGATGTATTCAGCTTCAGTTGTGGAATCTGCTACGGTGCTCTGCTTGGAACTCTTCCAACTTACTGCACCGCCATTCAGACAGAAGATGTAGCCAGACTGTGACCGGAAATCATCCTTATCTGTCTGAAAACTTGCATCCGTGAATCCACTGATTTCAAGCACTTCACTTCCTCCGTAAACCAAGAACTTATCCTTAGTATTCCTCAAATACTTCAGGATATTCTTTACGGCAATCCAGTGACTCTCACCTGGATTAGACTGGTACCTACTCGTCATGCTTAGTGCATAAGCAACATCAGGACGAGTACAGATCATGGCATACATGATAGATCCTATAGCCGAAGCATAAGGAATCCTACTCATGCGCTTAAGCTCATCAGGTGTCTTAGGACACTGATCCTTGCTTAGTGTAGCACCATGTATCATTGGCGTGAACCCCTTCTTGGATTTATCCATTCCGAATCGATGCAGGACTTTATCTATATAAGCATCTTGACAAAGTCCAATCAGCCTTTTAGATCTGTCTCTAAAGATTCGGATTCCAAGAACATACGCGGCTTCACCCATGTCTTTCATGGAAAAACAACTTCCCAGCCAGTCTTTAACAGATTTCAGCATTGGAATATCATTTCCAAGAAGCAATATGTCATCAACATATAGGATAAGAAACGCCACTTTGCTCCCACTAGTTTTCTTATACACACATTGTTCCTCTTGGTTTCTGATGAAGTCAAAGTTCTTTATTGCTTCATCAAAACGAAGATTCCAACTCCTCGATGCTTGCTTCAATCCATAAATGGATTTGTGAAGCTTGCATACTTTCCCAGCATTCTTAGGATCAATGTAACCGTCAGGTTGTGTCATATACACATCCTCCTCCAAGATTCCATTCAGGAAGGCGGTTTTCACATCCATCTGCCAAATCTCATAATCATAATAAGCGGCAGTTGCTAGGAGAATCCGAATTGATTTCATCATTGCCACTGGTGAATAGGTTTCATCATAGTCTATACCATGAATTTGCTTGAAACCTTTTGCCACCAACCTGGCTTTGTAAATCTGGACATTTCCATCCACGTCTATCTTCTTCTTGAAGATCCATTTACACTCGATGGCTTTTGCACCAGCAGGTAAATCAACCAGTGAAAACACTCGGTTAGCAGACATGGAGTCCATCTCGGATTCTGTGGCTTCACGCCACTTTAAGGAGTCAGGGCCCATCATGGCTTCTGCAAAGTTCGAGGGTTCATCACCGTCAATGATCAAAAGATCATGGCAATTAGTCACAAGGAACCCCTGATATCTATCAGGTTCCTGACGGATCCTTCCGGATCTTCGAACTTCAGGTACTGCAGGTTCAGGTTCTATTACAACTTCATGTAATTCATCCTGCTGTTCTTCCTCATTAGGTTGAACAGGTTCCTGTCCTTCTTGAATTTCATCAAGTTGTACCTTACTCCCACTATCTTTTCTAGAGAGAAACTCCCTTTCAAGAAAAGTACAATCCCGAGCAACAAAGATTTTGTTCTCGGATCGCAGATAGAAGTAATAAGCCTTGGTATCCCTAGGATAACCAATGAAGTAGCATTTGTCAGATTTTGGTGTAAGCTTGTCTGAGATTAATCTTTTGACATAGGCTTCACAACCCCAAATTCTGAGAAAAGACATTGCTGGAGCTTTTCCAGTCCATATCTCATATGGTGTCTTTGCTACTGCCTTTGATGGCACTCTGTTCAGTGTGAACGTTGCGGTGAGCAAAGCATATCCCCAAAGGGATATAGGAAGGTCTGTGTGACTCATCATGGATCGGACCATATCTAACAATGTCCGATTCCTTCTCTCAGACACACCATTCCACTGAGGTGTTCCAGGAGGTATGAGTTGGGAGATAATCCCACACTCACTCAGATGATCACGAAATTCCTGGCTCAAGTATTCTCCTCCTCGGTCCGACCGAAGAGCTTTAATACTTTTACCAAGCTGGTTCTGTACTTCATTCTGGAATTCTTTGAACTTTTCAAAGGTTTCCGACTTATGTTTCATCAAGTAGACATATCCATATCTACTGAAATCATCAGTGAATGTAATGAAGTACTGAAAGTTTCCTCTAGCACTTGTGGACATTGGGCCACACACGTCAGTATGTATCAGGCCCAATAGTTCACTGGCCCTTTCTGTGGGTTTATTGAAAGGCGCCCTTGTCATTTTGCCCATTAGGCAAGATTCGCATTGCTCACAAGACTCAAAGTCAAATGAGCCCAAGAGTCCATTTGAATGGAGCCTCTTGACGCGTTTCTCACTAATGTGCCCCAAACGACAATGCCAGAGAAACGTTTCATTTTCTTCGTTAGATTTGAACCGTTTTGTATTTATGTTATATACTGGAGCAGATTGATCCAGCATGTACAGCCCATTTATAAGAGGGGCACATCCATAGAACATATCATTGAGATTAAAGGAACACAATTTATTCTTAATAGAAAAATCAAATCCTTGCAAATCCAACAATGAAACTGAAATGATATTTCTGCTTATAGCAGGTACAAAATAACAATTTTCAAGTTCTAAAATCAATCCAGAAGGTAAAGACAACAAGTAAGTGCCAACGGCCAGTGCTGGAACCTTCGCTCCATTGCCAACCCGCAACTCTACTTGCCCTTGCTTCAACCTTCTACTGTTGCTGAGAGCCTGCATATTAGTACAAATATTAGCCCCACATCCAGTATCTAATACCCAAGTGGTATTATCAGAAGTAGTAGTATTTACTTCAATAACAAAAATACCTGAAGATTTAGTCTCGAAGGACTTCTTCTTCTTCAGACTTTCCTGGTATTTCTTACAGTCCCTGCGGTAATGCCCTGCCTCTTTGCAAAAGTGGCAGATGTCAGAAGGCCCAGCTTTGGACACGGGCTTGGGCTTGGCCTTTTCGACTGCCTTGCCCTTTCCCTTGTCTGCAGCGGATTTCTTGAAACCCTTGCCCTTCTGCACCATGAGTACAGACGACTCCTTGGTTTTCTTCAGATTCGGTTCTGCAGTCTTGAGCATACCATGTAGCTCAGGCAACGTCTTTATCAACCCATGCATATTATAGTTCAAAATGAACTGGTCATATGCAGGAGTAAGAGACTGCAGAACGATATCACAAGCAAGCTCTTGGCTTATAGGACAGTCGAGCCTCGTCAAATGATCGAGATAACCCATCATTTTCAGAACATGAGGACTCACTGCTGCATCCTTAGCCATTTTACAGTCCAAGAGATTCTTAACAGTTTGGAATCTCTCTGTACGAGCCTGCTCCTGAAATAACGCTTTCAGATTTGCCATCAGCTCCATGGGACAAGTCAGGCCTTCCCACTGCATCTGCAGCTCGGGAGCCATTGTCGCCAACATCAGGCAAATCACGTCATTAGCATCTGAAGAATGCGTATCCCAAGCATTCTTCACAGCTTGTGCGGCATTATTCGCAGGTCTAGGAGAGAGAGCTCTTTCAATGACATAAGCCTTCTTCTCCTGCCTGAGCACAAGTCTCAGGTTCCTGGACCAGTTCAGGAAGTTTGATCCGTTCAGTTTGTCCTTCTCAAGGGCAGACCGGATCGAGAAAGTGTTTTGTGTTGTTGTGCTTGACATAGCTGAAAATATGAGACAATAAAGATTTAGTTATTAAGTTCATAAAAGAGTAATCTTAACAACTTATAAGAAAACTCGCATTGTATTCAAAATTTCTTTGTTTTAACCTCATAAGAATACAATGATTCCGAGACCCATGTTTAGCTAAATCCAAAGTGGGCCACTGGCCGTCACCCAGAATTAGCTATACTTGGTAAGCATACACACAGCTAGTTATAACCAATAACTCTCGGTTGTGAATTGGACCCGAGGCCCAAATTCACCAGATGTCTCAAGGCCCGGGACTCCCGATGGCCCAGTCAAGGAAACCAATCTCTTACAGCCAAATAATCACTAAAATCTGGGACTCCCAATGAAATCAGTGACTATATACTACTTTACTTACGCGAAAACAGACACCTCACACTGTAAGCCATGTCTGTAATCAAATAAGCCTTAAGTAGATGACAAGATTGGAAAGACATCCAAGCTTGATATTGTTTTTGAGGATTTTTAAGTTTTATTTCCAAAAATAGAAGATTACTATTTTGGAAACTTTCTTATTTTAGAAACTTTCTAAATTTAGTAACTTACTAAAATAGAAATTTCTAATTTAAATATTTTATAAATATTTTGGGTTGGGTCACAAATTATAGGCCCAATTCTTGGCCCAAGACCATAGAATTCCAACTGGCCCAATAATTTGACATAACCGATCCGGTTTATTAATTATGGTCCAAGACCAAATTAACTCTCAAAACCATCGGTTATTTACTAAACCAGACCAGCTCTAAATTATTTGGTCCAACCAAATCAAACTTAGACCAGCCTTCGGTTTAGGTTAAAATTCAATTTTATGAATTTAAATCCGGTTTAACCAGAAATTAAATAATACCGTGTATTAAATAATTTCCAGCAAACCGCGATTTGGGTTAACGCCTTAACCATACATTAATTAAATAATTAAAAATTCAACAAACAACAAAATCGTTTGTTAATATTCTAAATATATTAACACCACACGTTTTTCTATTTTGTCAAACATGCGCCCAATTATTAATAATAACAAACATGCGATTTCCATTGTTTCATAATTATCAAACAACACATTCAATAATTAATTTGAACAAAGTCAAACTCTCGTGATAACAACAATAGACAACACGATTTGACCCCTTCCATTAACAATCACTTTGCAAGCTAAATGGAATCAATTATCAAATGAAATCAACACATACGATCAGCATCGAAATTAATATCGTGTTATTAACATGCTCGGCCATTCAATTATTAACAACAGCTATAATCATGCGATCGACTTAGGGTTTCATTCAACAACGAAATACATTCGATTATAACCACAATCAAAATCAATTAATCAATTAATCAATTAATCAATTTTCATATGATCCAATTTCACAAGAAACCTAACAACCTAGGCTCTGATACCACTGAAGGATTATGGGTGTTTTCCAAGGTTTAATTCTCGTATTACAACCTAACACAAATCCTTAAACAGATCTAAGTTCTTGGCAAATGAATCATAAACCAAACCTGATCACTACCTTTCAGATTGCAGCGGATGATGGATGGTAATGATGAGATCAGCTAGAACAGATGGCAACACCTATTCCTCCTCGAGTATCCACACTCTTACAAGCACGGGACGGCTGCTAGACCAAAGAGTTGGAAGAATCAGAGAGAGAGATTTCTGAGAGAGAGAGGGCGCGGCCAAAGGAAAAAAAAATCGCAGGAAGCTTACTTCCTTTAGGGTTTTCTAATTCTCTTATATCTCATTAATGGGCCCAAGTCATTAGACTAATGGCTCATTAATCTTTTGGGCCCAAAATACAAACTAGACAAAAGCTTGTGTTTGTCTGGCCCAAAACTCTGATCCAATACAGTAAATGCCATTGCATCTTACCGTATTAATTCCATTTAACTTTCCTGTTAGCTATGGTGTGTGACCCTTCGGGATCATACAATACTGGTAATAAGTCCTAAACTTATAGATCATGAGCGGACTCTAGCAAGCCATCATGATCACCCAGTATTTATGACTTATGTCTGATCTCGACACTTATCATACTTTCTAGAGATAGTACGGTAGATTTCAGGACATTCCCAACACTTTTGCCAGACACCCCCACACTTTTAGGTATTTGTACGAAGGTACTTTACCTTTCCAAAGTTCATATGGAGTTTTTCCAATCACTTTGATTGGTATTTTGTTCAGGATGTAATTAGAGGTAAGCAGCGCTTCCCCCCACATGTTCTGGGCTAACCCAGAATCCTGCAACATTGCATTCATCATCTCCTTAAGAGTTCGGTTCTTTCGTTCCGCAACTCCACTAGACTCTGGTGAGTAAGGAGCGGTTGTTTGATGAATAATACCATGTTCTATACAGAACGCATCGAAAGGTTCATTGTATTCACCTCCTCGATCACTTTTAACCATTTTGATGGTTTTATCAAGTTGATTTTCAACTTCGAGCTTGTACTCTTTAAACTTGTCAAAGGCTTCATCTTTACTATGAAAGTTACGAAGTACTTTTTCCCACCTCTAGTTTGCACAAATTTTAAATCACACAAATCCGTGTGAATTAAATCTAGAGGTTCGGTTGTTTTTACTTCGCTCAGTGATGGCGTTTTTGTGAGTTTGGCTTGGACACAAACTTCAAATTTGCTTATCTTACTTTTAGGAATCAAGTTCATGTTCATCAATCTACTCATAGACTTGAAATTAACATGTCCTAAATGTTCGTGTCAACATAAGCAACTGATTTCTTTTCATTCACCTTAAGGTTTTTTGAAGTAGAAACCTCAGTTTCATTGGTTACGATTGTCTCAAAATTATGTTAGACCAATCCATCATTGACCAAACCTTTGTCTACATAGACATTGTTCTTTGTCAATACAAGCTAATCAGCTTCGAAATTGACAGTAAATTCTTGCTTACTTAGCATTGTGCTATAAATCAGATTTTCCGCAAATCTGACACATGCTTGACATTGGTGAGAGTGAGCTTCGTCACCACTTCACCACAATATGCAGCTTTTGAAAGTGCATTTTCCATGAACAACTTCTCGTTATTCTATGATAGGTGAGAAACATTCCCTTATCAACATATATGTACCGTCATACCGGTATCATACCTCCAATCATGTGGGTTATGCTTAACCATATTGACTTCAGAGATAACACCACACATGTCTATCTTGATCAAATTGGCTTGAGCCATTCTCTTGTCTTTGCAATGAGTTAGCATTATGATTCGCCTTGTCACGTTTGTGACATTTTCTCAAGAACTTCATATTAGTTCATAAGACATATGAGTTCTCAAGTGGTTGACCTCTTCCAAACCGCAATTTGGAGTATCAGCTCACAAGATACATTGCGAATCACAGAAGTGTGGTTAGCTATATTGAAATTCAAGTCTGTTAACGAGAACAAAACTGAATTAATATACTAACCAAACCCCAAACACATCACTTTACTAGTGATTAAACACTTTAAACAATATTTGTTTAAATTGCAGTTACACGCGTAACAATTTTGTCTCATGCAAAGATAACTACAAGACAATTTTATCCATTGGAATAAATTGATTTATTGTTGAAGATTATCCAGTTCGTGGAATAATCGTAAGAAAATTAGTTCAATTGGTCCACTCACTTTGTTTCAATGAATTAATTTGACCAATTAACCAAAATCTTTAAACCAAAGAGAAACAGACTAAGATCTAGCCTCTCTTATAAACGATTATATCGTTGACTTATTTAGGGTTTCGAAACCCTAATCAGTACCGTTTTAATTAATAGATAATTAAACGGAAAGAGAATTCGATCGAAATCCGAATACACTCTTTTCTTCGATATGGAATTTAAATCGCAATTTACACAAACCATTATCGAACCGATTAGAACCGCTAAGAGCGTGTTCTCAACATCGAATCTCCGCAGAGCATTTGTCAAAGCGTTTAGAACGCGTTTGATAATCGGATTTATTTTTCAATAAACTGCGATTCTAACGATTATAAACCATTCAGAAATCGCAGTGAAAAAGTTTATCGATCGCAATCAATAAACTTGTGTGAAACGCACAAAGTAATCACGAAGATCGCTATGAAACGATTCGCGATGTACGCTGCATTTTTCCTTCAAGACCGTTTTGAAAACAGGTTTTAATCCGCCTCTACATTAACGAATCCTTGCTAAAACAGCGTTGATAACGTTCTTAGTATCATAAGCGGAAGATAAATCGTTTGAAAACGTTTATTTACTCGCGATTAAAATCCGTTTAATGTTCATATAACAAAAACGGATTTCTTTGAGTTAAGATTGTAGAACCAAAATTTACAGCACTACGTTAAAAGCGATTTAATCACGAAAATAAAATAGACGTTAAGGAAACGATATCAAAACAATCGGACAGAAGGAGTAGAAATCAGAATATATGGAGGCGAGATTTGATCTCTTTCCTTAACTCAAAGAATCACCCGTAGTGTGACAGGTTAAATCATGATTCATGAGTCCTAGGATACAACCATATGAAACCGTATCGCAACACTCGATATCGGTTCTGTCGACCATATGAACTACGATACTCTCGAAATTAGAACACTAACCTAAAACAAAAGAGAATTGACGGAACTTCTGTTTGTGTTTTTCTCTGTGTGATTTTTGTTCTGGATCCTCTAAAACAGAAGCTTAGGGGGTCCTTTATATAGGATTCACAAGTTTCCACAAAATGGAAATTTACTTGTCTAGCAAGTTTCCACAAAATGGAAATTTACTTGTCTAGCAAGTTTACACAAACTGGAAATTTTACTTATCTAGCAAGTTTGCACAAATTGGAAATTTACTTGTCTAGCAAGTTTCCACAAATTGGAAAATTTCCCTTCCATATCATTATGGGCTTAACACATTTCTTTTCACACAAACACTTTTTAATAAAACCCATATCTGTTGGATCGTTTAGTGTCTCCTGATTCAATTCTCAGATTGATTCATCCTACTAAACATGCAGATCTAGGTTCTCTTGATTAGAAACATAATAGATCTCACCTGTTACCTTGTTTATGCAGCGGAATGGGAGGTAAGGGTCAGAGATCAGCAGAACCACCAAGAGATGGATCCTCCAAAGGCTCACACACGCACGCACGGGAAATTGGCTGCTAGACCAGCTGAGAGAGGAGGCGCAGAGAGAGAGGAGGGAGGCGCAGATGTGCTGAGAAATTAGAGAGCTAGGTCTGATTTTATTCATTAAAATCCCTTCTAGTTCTCATGGGCTTTTGGGCCCAATTCTCAGTTCTGATTAAATCCCTTGGATTTAATCAGGCCCTTTAGTCTCTCTAAACACAGTAAATGCCTAGCACTTTTACCGTACTTCTGCTAAACCGTTCTTTCGTATTTTCCCGTTAGCTTAGGCGTGTGACCCATATGGGATCATATAATAAAGGCAATAAGTCCAAGACTTATAGATCATGAGCGGACTCTAGCAAGCCATCATGACCCCCAGTATTATATGACTTATGTCTGATCATTGACATACTCTTACTTTCTAGAGACAGTACAGAGATTACTGGACATAATTCCAACAATATCTTAACATGTCTTCATTAAATAATTGTTCCAACAAATGTTTTTAAGCCTAACTATAAAAACAATTTCTTACTTTTCTTGTTATCATATGTTTATAAATTATATTTTCTTCTATTGTATGAGATTACGACATTTATGTATAATATGTCGACGTGGTTGATAATCCTAAAAATAAAATTCATAACTTAGTGATTTAAACTCGACTTACTCATGAAAATGAGCAAATCAGTTGATTTTTATTCTATATATACCATCTTTTATGCATCACCAAGTTTGTTGCTTTGTGTTTTTTTTGTGTTTTATAGTTTGGAAATTTCATTGCTTTTTTGTCTTGTATTTGGTTTTTAAAAAGGAAAAAAAACTGTTTTATTTGTCTCAATAGAGCTAATTACATAAAGTTGTGTATTGAGATCAAAATGATATGATATCAAAACCATTTACACAATTCTATAGCAGCATACTCTATCGCTTTACACAATTTTTGGCAAGAAATAAGTCATTCTAGATGTCGCTGGAATACAAAAAACTCATGATGTCTTCTCTGTAGTCATATTTATTATCATTATCTTTTATCAAAAGGAATTAGGATAAGCTAGTCGAGTCTGCAATCTCCCAAACTTCACTTGGAAATGACACAACCCGTAGAGGAATCTCCCATTTCCATTTGGTGTTTGAAACTAACAAAGGAATTTTGATTAATATGCTAAAGCGCATCTGGTCAGACAGAGTAAGTGCTTGTTTGGAAAAATACAAACGCAAACAATGAATGCCTTATATTCACCTAAAAAGGGCATCATTCATAATAAGTGCTTCAGAACTTTCTTTAACAATCAAGCACGGTGGCTAGAACATATTGAACCCGACATGAGTCTCACAAAAAGAGAAAAAAAAAAAATAAAGTGAAAAATAGTAACATACCAACATTGGATGCATACTCATGAGAGGAAAAAATGAAATTAGTACTTATAGCCTATCCAATCTCAGACATCAAGCATGCCGGGCCGGAGAAAACTTTTGGATCATCGCTTATAAAAGCTGGTTTTAGAAGTGTATCTTTGAGTAACTGTACTTTTACAATATAACATGAGGAAGATCAAGAAGGAAACAAGTCAAAGCTATGGAAATCCAAAAGCATATACACTTTTGTTATTGAACTGTACAAGATAACATGTCAATGTTAAATTCTATGCAACCACATTGACGTTATGTATGAACTTATCAGACCAGAAGATAAAGGGGTTGTTCATTTCATCAACCAGACGCATCATCTCGATGCAATTATTAGATGTTGATTGTTTACGTCAAATTACGAAATGTATCTATATGTAAAATTTGGATGCAAAATGACACTCATCCAGATATCCAATTATTTTTAATGACTGAGAGATAAAAGTTTAAACGCACCAAAGTGTGTCAAAAATTACAAGTGTAAAATATATTTATTTATAACCATAATTTAAATTATTTGTATTTTATCTAGTTTTTTTTAATAGAACTTAAAATATCGGTTTATAATCAAAACTAGAAAACAACAATTGTAGAAAAAAATCGAAAGATCTCATTTTTCGATAAAATCATAAAGAAATATTTCTCATCAAAAATATTTAAAAAAAAATTCTAACCAAAACCATAAAATCTCATTTTTAGTCGTTGTGGATTGGATAATTAGACTTGGTGGACCTTACTTCAAACTAGAAAAAGCCTTTCTCGCTGGCACATCATTGGATAACGGCGTGTAAATACGTCGAGCGTATCTCGTTAAGTTTTTTCTCGAATATGACTTGAGCGTAACTCGGTATAAACACTTTGAGTGTAAATTGGTAAATACGTCGAGCATAGCTCGGTAAGTTTGGTGAGTGTAGCTCAGTAAATACATCAAGTGTAACTCGGTAGGTTTTGCTCGGATATAGCTTGAGTGTAATTCGGTAAATATGTCGAGTGTAGATTGATAAGTGTTTCTCGGATATAACTTAAGCGTACTTTTTTAAGAGAGAATAAATAATTATTGAACAACTTAGCTTGACGTTTTAAACGGACGTCCGAGAACAAGTTTGTCAGAACAAGGACGGACTGCCATGTCCCATAAGCCGGCAGCATTCTTGTCAAATAACAAAGAGAACATTGATTATAACCAATTAAGGATTTAGAACCAAACCATAGAATACCAATGCACTAAACCATAGAATATTCGCATAAGATTTTATTGGTTCATCAAAGTGGCATATATTTCTTTTTATGATAATATGAACCATGCTTTTATGAAGAGTAAAGGTCGACATGCATATTATAAACTAATAAAATATTTATTGATCATTCAGCATGTGGTGAGCAAAAATCAGTACATGAGAGTACGTGCAATCAGATCATGCAAGTAAAGTCATGAACCAATAATATTAAGTATCATGATGCGAGTTATTTAAGAAAGGAAGAGTTAATGATCGAAGTGGTCATGGTCATGCCGAATTGATGGACGAGTCACCGTGCCGATGAGCATGACTGAGTGGCTGAATTCAAATTCTTGACTCTTTGCTTGATCATGTCTCATGCGACGAGTGTGGTGTTTCTGTCATCGTCGATCTTTGCTTTAGTTAATCGAAATTCAAAGTCCCCACAGCCAATTATTGATTCAGAGAATCACGCAATAATCAATTTGTAAAACTGATTAAAAATAAGGGAATTGTATAATAAAATTAAACTGGGATCGAAAAGCAATAATAGGTTTGACCGGGAAATCTAGTCTGATTAAGAATATGAGTTGGAATCGATCTTGGATAACTAGTTCTAGGGTTTTTGAGTACAAGAGTATTTAATGTGTAAAACTTGAAAGATGATTTTTTTCCCTCGCATATTCTTGGATCTCCATTCCATTTTGGAGATTTGTCTTTATCTTTTTCTTTTTCTTAAATATGGTTAATTTACTTAACCATATTCTCTTTTTGTGTAGGCCGACATGGACTTTTCTTCTTCGTTGTTATTGGGCTTGAGCTTAAACAGCAGATCTCTGTTGAACCGGGGAGTGTTAAATCCATCTCCAACAATAATCTTTTAAGGCTTAACATGTTTCACGCCCTTTGGAATTATTGATGTCTCTACCATGACCATGATGTCTGTTTTTTGGCATTTCGTAGGGGTGAATGTCGTTGTTGTGGCGTTAATAGCGTACACGAATTGTCGACACTCCCTTTCATATTTATAGATATTTCTATTCTCAGATTTAATAAATTAAAGATAGTTGGAAAATTAAATTTTTTCCCTCATTCATAATCTAATGTTATATTATATGTAACATATAATATTATGTGGATAGTTTATTCAGTCTCGTATATTTGAAAAGTGATCTAATATTAGAACATTTAAATTAATTTAGTGATATTTATTGTATTAATATTTGGGTGAAAAAAGGTTGTGGGTAGGGGAAGATAGGTTAACCTTCGCTCGATCTGAATTACCGATGATGCATCCTATGTTGTAGGATGTTTTTGGAAGTGTATTAGTTGATTTCATCCTATGTTGTCTTTTAATTGATTTGTAAGAGTTAGAACCAATTTTACAATTATGAATAAAAAGACTCCGATCAACAATGAAATTTAGCAATATCATTGATGGGGTTAACAATGATGAAACGAAGCAATCAATTGGGATGGTTTTAGTTAGGAATGAACAATTAATGTAATATGGTGTGTTTATATGTTATTGGTAGTTGGTGCTAATACAAAGAATGTCTAGGTGGATGTTCTCTTGAATGAAGTGAAAGGAAAAGAACTGGATGAACTATTTATGGGCTTTAGTGTCTTATAGTAGTGATGGTGGTGTTGTGGTTGCTTCTGCTCCATATGCTGGTGGAAAAAGCAGTGGTACTCCTTTCTTTTCTTTTTAACTTCAAAATTGTTTCAAATGGAGCAAATCAAAATAAGTTTATTTGTGCTTTGGCGCTAGTATGTAAGTAAGTATTTAAATATGTTTGTTTAGTATTTATCAGTTTAAACTAATGGCAAGTTACATAGTAGCTCTCCTTTGGTATCATGAAAGCTTAATAATTGGTTGTAATTTTGTATCCATAAATTATTAATTGATATTTTAGATAAATTATCATTGAGTGAAAGTATTGTTGTTGTTCGCCTCGTCGTTTCAATAACATATTATTTGAGTGTGAGCTTGTATTTTTTTGTTATTTGGATGTACTACGAAAATTGAAATTTCATATATTTGTTATTTCTATAATTTTAGTATTTAGTTGCTCTACAGAAGAATAATGCATTGTGTGTTTTTTTATCATTTTATCATGTTTGGAAATATGGTTTTCGATAATAAAAAGTTAAAATAGTAATATTATTTTAGTAATTCGTGTTTTTATTCTTTTTGTCCAAGAGTATGACCATTTTTATTTCCCACTTACAGTTCATTTTCATGATAGATTACCAATTTTGAAGGATCCATCAGTCACTATATTTTGTAAAGTTTTTCGCATGTGATAACTTCTTATTAAATGTTAAAAAACGACTTACAACATCTAACCAAAGTATATTGTATAATAGAATCTAAAGAAAAACTCTACAATTCCAGATCACTCAAGAGAAATCAACTTAACCATATCAATTCTCACTCGCGTCAAGACCTAAGATCGCATACCGAGTAAGTATCTTCCGCACAAATACAAAAATCCTAATCTATAATTTTAATATATAATATAAAAATATTCACATGTCCTTTAGACCGGCATTGGCAACCCATAGTTGTTTAATACTCTGATCCCTCCGTCGCAAAGTCGCAATCTCTGTCACGATCACAAGCCCCCACATGTGAGGCTGTCACACACTCTTCAGAAGCTCCAACTTTTTCCCCTCTGCTGTGAAAGTGCACAACTTTTGGTTAGAATGAAGTACACATGCTGGAACAACATGCACAGTGTTGTAACAGGTGTCGATTTGCAAAGTATCAATGTGCTTGATATTTGTATGAGGAGATGAGTTGTCCCAACATAGAAAGAGTATCCAAGAGGTCTTCTCACACGAAGCATGGGAGCTTAAAGAAGATAGAAGATGCTCTTTGTCCCTTAACTAAAACAAAGGGGACAAAAGGAATAAAGAAGTGTTTAAAGATGAGTGGTTGATGGAATTGCTTTTGTCCCCTGGTCTTTGATGCAAGAGAGAGGAAGAGCTTCCATGGAGAACTACTTCATCGAAATACAACCTGCAACAAAGAGAGAGAAAAATGTTTCTAAGTGAGAGAGGAACTTGATAAACGTTTTGGTATTAGAACTTGTGTTTCCAAACACTTCAAGTTGTTAATACTTATATCCTTGTGAGAGTGAGAGTTAGAGATCATTTGGTAACAAGCTAAGAACATGTCTTAGGCTGTGTTTTCCTTTAAAGAGTGTTGTAAACATCTTGAAGATTTCTAAACTATATAAAAACTCGGTGCGCCGGAGTTTTGAGAACGTTGCCGTGTTCATCTACTTTTTCATGTTGCTCATTGTCGTTGCGGCTTCGTCCAACTTCTCTTCAAGCCATGTTGTTGATCCTTTCATTAGGGAGAAACAACAATCCATTTTCCCTATCTTCTTATCCAAATCTGTGATGCAAACAAAACAAAAGCAATCACTGTCTAAATCATCATAACCTTTAAGATAGCATTCTTCAAACTGCAGAAGAAAAATACACTTTAAACCTAATAAACTGAAAATGAAACTAAGGGTTATGTCATAATATTACATGTTCATACATGTGATGAATGTGTCTTAAGCGTTGCAACTCCACAATCTTCTACTGATGATTTTTCTCTGCTGCTTACTCTTGCTAGTTCAGACATCAAAGTATCCATCTCTAGTGTCTGCAAAGTTTATCAAACATGTCATTCCAGATTCAAAATTTGTTTCCATATGTAAAATAACATATATATATATATATATATTCATGTTTATGTTATGTGTGAAACCAACATTGATAGTATATTGGTAACCTTAGGCAAAAAAAACAAAGATCATTGCGGTGAAATTTGTAATATATGCTAAAGATCAATATCAAAAGCTTCTACCTTTAGAGAGATTTTTGACCTTGAAGCATTTGAACCCCTTCTGAGCATGTCGAGCCTTGTTTACCTGTTTGAAATAGCAATTTTTGAATCAGAGGAGATCACCTCCGGAGAATAAACAAACGAAATAGTAGTAGAAACAAACTACAACATTAAAAAGCTTGACCACTGTGATTCCATGGAGGGAAACTAATTCGGCCTTAAAAGAAAAAACAACAGCAAACAATCTGAGAGAAAGAGAGAGATAATTCAATTCAGCATTTAGGAAACCATACCTCCTTTAGTGGCAACAGCTATAAGAATCTTCTCATGGGAGTACAAATAGCTTGCAGGTTTAACATGTCCTTTCTCGGCAACCTTTAAGACATTGTTGCAGGAAGTCATCATCAAAAGCACAAACACAGCAAAAAAGGTGAGTGAATGCAACCAAAATCATACCAAATGTTTTGCCTTTCTGGCCTGACCCTTAGCCTTCTTTTAAGCTTCCTCTCCAGCTAGCTTCTGAGCAATAAGATACTTATGTGCTAATAAAACATGACCATGTTTCACAAACCCAATACTATTTTTACTGTACTTTTCGCATTTGAGTTAGGAACTTGGGGTTTCTCAAGTTCACCAATGCATCTTCTCCTTTGGTTTTCTTCATGATAGCCTTGAAAGCAATTCTGAAGATATTGCATCCTTCATCAGTGGAAAACTTGGTGATCCCAGATTGAATATCCCCGTGGTCTTCCCCATCTGATTTCTCGTCCTTGTCCGAGGTTTCTTCCTCTTCAATTTTGTCATAATTGGGCCCATGTTAGCATCAGAGAATATCTTCTCACGAATGGATACCAATTAGACTTGAAGATCTTTTATCTCAATCTGGTCCAAATAAAAATAAATAAATAGTCAAACCGACGAGCAATCACCACCAAGAGCGTTTTATTGCTGATGCATATCTGAACTTACAGAAGATACGAACACGAAGCAAGGAGAAATTGAAAGAAGGGGGAAATCCCTATCGAATCTGATTCGATTCTGTGAAGAAAATAATAAGAGAGAGAGAGAGAGAGAGAGAGAGAGAGAGAGAGAGAGAGAGAGAGAGAGAGAGAGAGAGAGAGAGAGAGAGAGAGAGAGAGAGAGAGAGAGAGAGAGAGAGAGAGAGAGAGAGAGAGAGAGAGAGAGAGAGAGAGAGAGAGAGAGAGAGAGAGAGGTGATTTTACCTTCGATAGTCAGCTCCATGTCGGTGACTGAATAAACGTTCTGATTAACGGAGATCAACCCTTGACTGATCGCCTGTGAATGTAAAGGACAGTGGATTTCGTTGTTATCCAAAGAGAGAGACGAGCCAACATCTCATATGCCCTTAACTCAAAAAATGATCTCATATGTCCTTGTTATAAAAATTAATTAATTTATGAATTATTTTTAATGTTAAAAAGTAGACAATTACAAGTTAGCCCTGAAGACATTGATTTTATTACGAAACCAACCACTAATATCCACCCAATTAAGTGATCCGATCCAACTCAATCGGATAACCCGCCCAACTCAATCTGATAACCCGCCCAACTCAAAAATATTAGAAATTACGATTTTAACCTTACTGAATACAAAGAAAAAAAACCACACTAAAGTGCAATGATGGGATTCGAACTCGGGTGGCTACATGAAATAAAAAACACCATAGCCACTGCTCTAATGTGTTGTATTGTTAAACTACTCAAGATATATTACATATAAAGTTAATTGGGGAGAAGAGATCTATTTGAGTTCAAAACAAAATCTAATTCGGAAAAAATCAAAAACACTAAAAACATCCCGTTTTTATTTAAATTTTTAAAAATAGCGACGATATTTTAATAAAAATTATTGGCTTAAACAAAGTTGTCCATTTAGCTTCATAGTTGTACATTTGCGATTTTCGTATAATTGAAGTTGTACCTTAATATAAATTTTAATATTTTAGTTGCCCCCATAATTTTTGAATATTAAATATCATTTTGAAGTTTTTCATAGAAAATAGTGTAAAATACATCATTAATTATAGCGAAAATCTGATTTTTAAAAAGCAATGGAGGGAAAATCTGAAATTTTTCCACTTAAAATTTTAGGCATATTAAACATAGTTGTCTCCAAATGTACAGTTGCCCGTTTAGCTTCATAATTGTACATTTGCGTTTTTCGTGTAATTGAAGTTGAACCTTGATATAAATTTTGATATTCTATTTGTCCCCATAATTTTGGAGTATTAAATATCATTTAGAAGGTTTCCATAGGAAAAATAGTGTAAAATCATGTATTTTATCTCTTCTCCATTAATTAGAGGAAAAATCTGAATTTTCCCGCTTAAAATTTTAGGCATATTAAACATAGTTGTCTCCAAATGTACAGTTGTCTGTTTAGCTTCATAGTTGTACATTTGCGATTTTTGTGTAATTGAAGTTGAACTTTGATATAAATTTTGATATTCTAGTTGTCCCCATAATTTTGGAGTACTAAATATCATTTAGAAGGTTTCCACAAGAAAAATAGTGTAAAATAATATATTTTACTTGTTTTTCATCACAAGATGTTAAACAGAACTTAAGTGTTACATATTTCATAATGTGTGTTTTATGTGAATAAAGAATCTTTTATATGAAATTTTTAAAACTCATGTTTTCTAATTTTACAATTATTCTAATGATTTTAAGATGTGTTTAGAGTTCTTAAGGTGAAACTATAATTTTATATATATATCTGAATATTATTATTTTTGTTGTAATTAGAAATTAATAGTATTTGAATCTTAAGGAACTCAAATTGACCAAATGATCATGAATTACAAGAGGATATATAAATCTTTGTTTGCCATTTGATGTTCTCGTATGCTTATTTAGGATCATTTGATATTTTTGGTTTGTTTATTCTCTTTTAGGATCGTTTGATTGTTTTTAGCACGGTTTGATATTTTAGGACTCTTTTGTATTGACTTCTAACATATTTTATATTATTATATAACTTCAGATGTAAAAAAAAGAATATATGAGAAGATAAATGTATGATTTCATTCCATTTTTGTGTAATTTAGCGGTAGACTGAACAATTTTTATTTCAATATATATACATTTGTACATGTTGTACCAGCTGCCTTGTACCTGTTGTTGTATATCTCTCAGTTATACCAATTGTATCAGTTGTCATGTATCTGTGGAATTCACAAAGTGCCGGAGATGCGCCGGACATCGGAGATGCGTCGGAGAAAGTGCCGGAAATGCGTCAAAAATGCTAGAAATATCGAAGGTGGGGTCCACTTCAAAAGATTGTTTCTTTTATTTTATTTTATTTCTTTTCATTTTTTAAAACTAGTTTTTATTTTAAAAAAAATATTAATATTTTAATCAGATTCATTAAGGGTAAAAATAGGATTCCACTTTATGAGGGGCATGTAGATCATAGGAGCGCACATGAGATTATTGGCTCCTCAAGTAAGGGTATATGAGCAATTGATTCGAGAGAGACAAACATTTTTAATAAATGTTGCTTTAATGAAAACAGAAAATCTGAGATGAATCAATGGCTCATTTGCCCTTAATTGAGGGAACACAAATCTCGTTTGCCCTCCTATAATCTAGATAGCCTCCATTATGTGGAATTGCGTTTTTGCCCTTAATGAATCTATTTTTTCTTAAAAAATATGAATAAAAACTAAAATCAATAGAATATTTCATATTTACTGGGGAAATTAAATATAATCGATCGGGTGTGAGTTCGAGCTCACTTTCTTCGCCGGAGCTACAACTCAATTCCGATCGAAACTCATTCTGATCCGTTGGCCGTCGAAACACCTTCCATCCACGGCGTAATTCGCGCTGGGACCGCCTCTATCCTCCGGCTCCTCCAACTTCGACGTGATTGTAAGTATGAAAATTTGATTTTAGGGATTTGATTTGTAAAACTTGTTTGCGTTAGTACATTTGGTCGAGATATAGTAACTGAGATGAAGCTTGAGTCTTGCATTGGGAAAATTGTGTAATGTATATGCCGAGTGAAAGTGATTTTTACGAATCTAATCCGATTTCGAGATTTGAGGTGAGGTCATGAAATCGGGAGAGATAAGACAACTGGAACAAATGGGAAAACTTATAAATGTAGGTCAACTGAGATAAATGGTATAAATGTGACATAAAACAACTGGTACAATTGGAATTACTGTACAAAAGATTGGGTATTTGCTAATATTTGAGTTATCCTTTTTATTGTACTTACAGGATGCAAAGACCATCATGCACACCAACATACATTTCGACTATGGAGGATACTATCCAGAAGAGTATACATGGATTTCTTATAGGAATTCAATCTATGCTATTTCCTTTAGGACCGCATCTTTGGAGGAGATCACTTATGCGAAGTTAGTGGAAAAGATTTGCCGAAAGATTGGGGTAGATAAAACGATTACGAAGCTGAAATTGAGCTACATTATGTCGCTGTCTAAGTCATTATACTCGTTAGATATTACGGATGATGAGGACATTCTTATTTATCTAACGACATTGGACAAAGACCAACTTAGGTATGTTTTGAATGTGGAGGTTATGAAAGAATTGGAAACAAATGGGATGAGTGACCAACTTTCAAAAACATTTGGGGGAAGTTCAATTGGGTTGAATTATGATGTGCCAGTTTCAAATGTCCCAATTGATGATGTAATTAATGCTGGTGTTTTAGCTATCTACAGAGGTGGTATAGCACCACCGACACATCAGAATGAACCGGTTATTGAAGACGTAATGGATGAAGATGTTAACAAAGATTGTAATAATGTAGAACCAAATGTTGAAATTCCGGTTGTGGAACAGGTTGTGAAAGAAGATGATATGCATGAATTTGTTGAGCTTCCACGTTCTGTTGAGAGTCCTAAGTATGTTGAAGAATGGGAAGATGGTACGGTATTGAGTTAGGCCTAGAATTTAGTTCCAAGGAGGCAGTACAAGATCTGGTTGATATAGCTTCAAATAAGTACTGCTTTGGGGGTCGCCACTGTTAAGTCTGATACTGAGCGACTTGTGCTAATCTGCCATCAAGCGAAAAAGGATGTAATTGGTATTTACGCGTTGCGAGAATAATGAGATCAGATTATTTTAGTGTTAGTGTAAAGAAAAATGCATACATGCTCTCGGGTTACTGAAACTCGTAGCAGCAGTAGACAGAAAGGCACACCGCGAATTGTAGCTTCTCTTTTGCTTCAAGACTTTCCAGGTCCGATGGAGAACCCAACTCTTAGGAGTATTGTAAGTCTTGTTCGTGGGAGACTTGGTGTGGGGTGCTCGTACTCGACGGCCTTAAGAGGAAAAAAACTAGATGTTAGTAATATTATAGGAACTCTTGAAGATAGCTACACGAAGTTGTATTCTTATATGTACATGTTAGAGACGGTCAATCCGGGTACAGTAATAAATGTGAAGTTGGATAGTGAGAATAAGTTCGAATACCTATTCACTGCCCTCAGAGCAAGCATTGAAGGGTTCGGTTCAATGAGGAAAGTCATAGTTGTGGATAAAACCTTTCTTAAAACTGTTTATGGTGGTCAGCTAGTATTTGCGACAGCACAAGATCCTAATCGCCACCATTACCCCCCTTGCTTTTGGTGTAAATGATGCTGAGAAAGACGTTAGCTGGAGGTGGTTTCTCGAAAACCTGAAAACTGTTATACCGAATGATCCTGAATTGGTTTCTCTTAGTGACAGAAATTCAAGCATCATCAAGTTTGTTTGTGAGGTGTACCCGAGATCTCAGCATGGGCATTGCATCTAACACTTGTCTCCGAACGTTAGGAAAAAGGTCAATAACCTCAACAAAGATTCAGTTGTAAGTAAATTCTCTGATTTAGCTCATATCTACACTCAGGCTGATATCGACCGAGAATATTCTGATTTTAGAATCAGGTTTCCCCAAGAGGCTGAGTATCTAGATAAACCGTTTTAGGTGGAAAAATGGTCAAGAGCCTGTTTTAAAGGAGATAAGTACAATTTAGACACTAGCAATGCCGCTGAATCTCTAAACAACACATTCAAGAAAGCAAGGAAGTACTACTTATTACCTTTGATTGATGCTATCCTTGAGAAATTTCCTGAATGGTTTAACAGACATAGGAAGGAAGCTGGTTCTGCGGCGGACACAAAGAAATTGGTGCCAGTTGTGGAGAACGAATTGCATACACGATGTGCGATTGCAACGCACTTAGAGGCGAATGAAATAAACAGCTTCCGACTAAAGTACTATGTAATTGGACTTGACGGGAAGACGTATTTGGTAGACTTGCTGGAAAAAAAAGTTGTAGTTGTAGAACCTTCGATATTGACAAGTTTCCTTGTGTGCATGCAATTGACGCCACTATTTTACAAGTGAAGAATCTAGGGAGAACGGGGAATGTCAGTATCTATGATTTGTGTTCCAGATATTACTTGATTGAGACTTGGACAATGGCTTATTACAGTACACTTTATCTAGTGCCGCATGAGTCTATGTGGAGTGTTCCTCCAGATATAAAAGGATTGGTCGCTTTACCTTAGGATTACACCAAAAAAAACGGGAAGAATTCAAGACCGGTTTCCATCCGGTAGAGAACGTCGACGACGAATGACGAATAACACGTCTGACCGTGGTATTAATTTGGAAAATTGGTTACAACATGAAAGTGGCTAAAGGACACTTGTGTGATGTATTTTGATGTATTGTGATTTATTGTGATGTATTTTTTTTTTGTAATGATACTACTTAAGACAAATAAGAACAATCTGTTTGTGTTTTAAAAATTCGTACAACTAGGTATTTCTACGATTCGACTATAAGTTAAAATAAATCTTTAGGTACTTCTTCTTGGAATTAAAAAGTAGAGAATGTATACAATATTTGCAACTACTAGAATACTAGGACAAATAAAAAAATGAATGATACAAAATTTTGTTTTTTTTAACCAATATTACTATTTTCAAATATTAAACCAACTATTTGACATAATTTAACTCATATATTTTATATCTTTACAAATATTTTTAATATAAAATTTAAAGATCTCCATACACAAGTTATATATGATTATTAACATTATTTTGATTTAAAAAACTTAAAAGCTTAAAATTTTAAAAGTGATTAAACTAAAGATTGTTGTTTAACATAAACATACATTAGGTAATATGGAAGTCTTTCTATAATTTCACCACATTAAGGTGGTCTAGAGGCAAATTGTGTTTTTTCAGAAAAGGTTTTCTATAAGAACATTATAAATAATATGAAAAAACTATAAAATAACATGGACACTAGAAAATATAAATTTAAATGTAGGTTCAACTATTGGAAAAACGCAAATGTTGTGAAGAAGAAAGAACAACTGCAGTTATAGGTACAACTAAGTATACGATTATTTTGGTCAAATTTCGCTGAAATCTAAGACGGGAATATTTTGTCATAGGCGGAAATATTACAACTTTTTTAAAAATACAGATTCACTCTTTTTATGACCAAAAATCTCGACCGACTTCTCTCTATTAGAAACTGCTCTCCCTCTCTCCATTATCTTCTTCTTCTCACTTCAACATTCCAAATCTAGAGAGAACTGACAAGAGATAGACAGGACAAGTACAATAAATTAGATTTAACAATTGATTAGGATTTTCATTTCGATTTAGGGTGTCGATTGCTAATGTCTGTATTTTTTTTTGCAAAACCTTGAGTATGGACAAATTCGAATCCGACCCTTATTACAATGACATGAAGAAGGCGAAGAAGGAATACGACAGGTTGTACCTAATTGCGGATGGTAACAATGGGATACCGACAAGATGTCCTTGCGGTGGTCGAATCGTTGTGGAGCCTACACAACCTGAATCTGACGTGGGAAGGAGGTACTTTGTTTGCAATGCGTTTGAGGTGAAATATGCTGATTTGGTGATTTGGTAGAGCATCGAATCATTTAACTATATTTGCAATTGATAAGCAGGATAATGACCAACACGTTCTGAAACTATAGGTACAAGGCGTCGAAGAAGAAGCCACTTACTTAAGGAGGACTGTGGACTATCAGACCGAGAAGCTTCGAAGCCATTATCGTATCCAGAAACTGGAAATAGCGCTTAAGAACAAAGGAGAAGATTCGAAACCATGATTAGAATTCTATGTTGTCAATTCGTATTAAGACTAATCTATGTTTTATCAGTATCAGTTTGTAAGGAAGACTTATCTATGTTTTATCAGTATCAGTTTGTAAGGAAGACTTATGTACGTTCATTTCAGTTATTAAGGAAGACTTATCTATGTAGTTGTACCTAGTATTACCATTTGGAATCTGTTTGTAAATTTTTCAATTCAGTTGTCTCGAAGTGCACTCGGTTGTACCAAAAACACAATAAAGTTCCAAAACCATACCAAGTTCCTAAGTTCACCTAGTAACAGCATACCAAAAGGTTCCAAAAGATATTTTTCCAACAAGCACAACACCAAACCAAGTTCAACTAACACAACAAAAGTTCAAAATAGATCATCCACACCAAGTATAAAAAAACCGAGCATTGTTTTCTAAACCAAAACCATTCATATACTTCTTCCTTGGCTTCTTCTCGTGAGCCTCATAAGGTGTTTGTATGTGCCTGGAGGGTTGTCTTCTTCGCTTCCCAAGCACCGTAGGAGTAGTATTCTTCTTCTCTTCCTTCTTCTTTCCTTTCTTCGACCCCTTTCTTCTTTCCTTTCTTCGACCCTCTTAGTTTCTTTATTTTCCTGAGCAACAACTACGTCTGTTTCCTCTTCTTCATCACCTACTTGGTCATCCTTTTCCTTTTCCCCACCTTCATCGACTTCATCATCTACATCTTCCTCAACTTCTTCCTTCTCACCATCACCATCATTCTCAACTTCTTCCTTCTCACCATCACCATCATTCTCAACTTCTTGCTTCTCTCCACCATTCTCATTATCAGCAACCTTCTCAAGATCCTGCTCACCATCTACTCCATCAACTGCATAAAAATGCCATCATAATTAACAACAATATAAATTGACTTAACTCAATAAATACCAAGAAACACACGGTTATCTTTCTCAACAACTCCTCCACGGTAAACAACCACGGCTTGCTTCTCTCGATGCTCTGACACAAAGCTTTCAATTTCTTCAACCTCTCATACTAGAGTTTGATTGTCTCCTCCATTGCAGCAATCCTATCCATAATTGTATCAGCTTGGGGTAGAGGTTCATTAGCAGCTTTACTGGAGCCACTTCGGGAAGCAATGTCCGATTCATACAGATCTTTCCACCATATCCTTTTCTTCTCCACAGTTAGCCGCTTTGTCCAGTTATCAACGACTGGATCAATAAAGCTAATCCCGTCATCAAAATCTTCATCTATTACGTGCGCCATCAAAGCTTTCTCATTTGTGTCTTCCAATATGCTGGTGATATCCTGCGCAAATGATCGAATTTAACTTAAAATTTAAACTATAAACAAAAACACAAATAACCAAATCTGAACGCTAAATCTAACCTTAGTATTTCCAAGCGCTTCGTTTATTTCTTCCAATGAAAAACCTTTTATGGAACGCTCGCTGAACTTATGCTTGCACAACCTAGGACAGTCATTCTCTGCAGATACTACTTCTCTAAATTTGCGTCTTAGGTTTGGAATACACTCAAACGCCAGAGCCTACACATATTTTACCAGTTACTTCAAAACAAATAAACATATAAACTAAAAACTATAATGTCAGTCGCAGATTTTACCTCCATAGGAAGAATGAAACCACCAAAGCCAGTAGTGGCTTTTGGTTTAACATAGTCTTTGAACTTCTTCACAATGCGCCCGATCTCACCAATAGACTCCTCGAATGTATAACGGCAAAATGGAAATGTCTCACAAGCTCGCAAATCATCGACAGTAATGAGAATGAAGGAATCAATGTTTCCATCAGCCTTTGCCTTAGCTACCATTACCTTGCTTAAAAAATATAAGACAATCAGCTTCTTCCTATATGCACTGATCTTCCCTTTCATCTCCATCAACTTCTCTTCGACATCCGCTACTTTGATTTTCTTAGACATTCCAAAAACCCTCTCTACAAACTTCAAACTCCCCAATTCCTTATACTTGTTCGGGTAATTGTGGCAGTCCAATCCCGTTAAGAGTGCGTGTTCTCTCAGAGAATACCTAATCGGGACTCCATTAGGCACAAACTAGTACTCATCTTTCTTCTCGGTATAAGCTGTGCAAAGGAGAAGCACCATAAGCCTTGAAGCATGTGGTTAGGGTCTCTAGGCATGTGAAATATATGCCTAAACTGAGAATGGTTCATGAACCATTTCACTTTGGGAAGCGGATTAATGAACTCCACCACCATGTCGATGCAACACCGAGTTCCTATCTTGCAACCTTTGGTGTACTCGCTAGGAGGAAAGAACATCTTCTCCGGCTGCAACGGTTGGGAATTATCATCGCTTTCCTGCAAAATATAAACAAACAAATCATCACATTTACTCTAGTTGTACTAGTTGTCTATAGAACAATCCTAAATAGATATAGTTGTTCTAGTTGCCTTTAAACAATCCGTAGTTGTCCTACTCGTACTAATTGGCAAGAAAAGAATTCAAATAATTCATAGTTGTACCTCTTGATCACTTTCTTGAGGAGGATCACGATTCTCTTCTTCCTGCTCCAATTCTGTATCTTTACGCTCTTCAGCTGATTCATACTCCCCATCAATGTCTCTAACGCGAGCCATTTCTGTAAAAAAACATCACAAATATATACATATCTATACAAACTCGATCCGATACTAAAACCATGCAATCGCTACATCTAACTCGAAAAGTAAGAGAATCTTACATTTAACTCCTAAGAAGCGCAGGAGGAAGAAGGATTGCAACGGAAGAGAGCGCGAGGGTATCCTCGGAGGATTAAGAGGGTTTAGACGGAAGAGGCTAGGGTTTCGTCTTCGTCGGAGGATTAATAGTGTTTCGACGGAGAGAAGAGAACAAAAGCCGGTTTCGAAAGACTGGGAGAGAATCAGAGGACCGTCGGAATACGATTCAGAGCCGTCAGAGGAGACGTTTCTGATTGAGATGTCGGAGGAGACGAATCGCACCCGAGAGACTTCAATTTTTTTTTAAGTTGTAAAAATGTAATTTATGGATATTTCTGGTTGGGTCGGTAATAAAATCAAACTTCTGAGGCTTAACATGTAAATAGCCTCATTTTTCTATCAAAAATAAATGTAAAGTAATTAATTTTTAAAACGGGGATATATGAGATCATTTTTTTCAGTTAAGGGCAAATGAGATGTTGGCTCAAATGAGATCCACCTTAGTTGATAATGTGTCTTAATGAGAGGAGAGCAACAAAGTCTCTCATTATATATATGCTTTGTTCAAAAATGCGGCTGGAATGGCCGATTTCGTGACGGTAAAGCGCACAGCGGTGGAGCTCCACCGCGATTATAGCATATCCGGCTTAAAACTCGGATCTGAAAAAAATCGGGTTTTTTAATTTTGAAATAATTAAATTGAATCATAAACTCATCATATTAGGTTGCTAGAAATATAAAAATTGAGGTAAAACCACATAAATTATGATAATCGCTGGAAAAAGTGGATATCGACTATAAATTAGATTAGTTAAATGAAGAAGATGAACTTACAACTATCATTTTAACCTTCGTTAAAGAGTAATGATAAAAATAAAATAACAGCACATTTTGGGGTTAGAACCTATGACTAAAAGGTTAATTACCTTCCCAATAACAACTGCACTAAATCAATTTGTTAGTTATTTATGTTCACCTTTATTTATTTATTTTTTTCGACAACCTTTTATTAAAAAAAGGTGGCATCCAAAGGCTAATGGCCAATTGCATAGAAGAAACACTAATCCGACTATCAACAAGATACCATAGATCGAAATATAATAGTAAGCCCGAAAAAACAGGAGTCCAAAGCCCTAACATTGTAAAGGAAGCTAAAGCCAACATGAACACATTCCTCCGAAAGCAAACAACTAAAAGAAAGAGAAAAAGCAGACAAGCAAAGCAGACGCGGCTCTACCAACACTTTCTAGACATAGACAAAGGAAATACCGAAAAATGGAAGAAACCCAAAGCCTAAGATAAACCGCAAAATCTAATCCCAAATACTTCGACTAGACGACAAATAAAGCTTGAAACGCGAATCTACCTCCTTTACACCTGATCTTAATCCTAACAAGTCTAAATCGAGAACTCTACATACCCACACGAGGCTAACCTTACAAAAAATGATAAAAGAAACGACTAAAGGACAAGACTGATTATTTTTCTAAACTAAAATCAGCAAAAGGAGGTTATAGATAAAGATCCAACGAATAAAAAGAAACCTCTAGTCGAAGCAAAACCAAGGCTCAACTCTATGACTAAGACCACATAACTCACAATCACAAAGAGCACCACCATAGATCTAGAACAAAGGCAAGAGAGTATACACAAACAAAAACCACAATCCTCCGGATGAAAGATAATCTCGAGCCGAATAACCGAGACAACCATACACGCAAAAGGAAGGACATAGAAGATCACAGACAGTCACAACATCACCAGCCTAAGAAAATCGGGAAAAACACCGCTCTCTTGAAGCAATCAGGAGCACATCAAAATCCTCCCAACTACACCGTACAAACACAATACACATAGCCATCAACCACAATTTCCCATTGAGAATTGTGATCGAAACCAAGAGACAACAAAAACCGAAATAATGCCGTCGACACACGAGACACACCACATCGGAGCGACCACCACCCGAAATCACAAGTGAAGCCCAAGAAGAACGAAGACTAGAGAAGAAGAACAGGGACGAGCCATTATTGTGGAGATGCGACCATCAAAACAGAGAAACCGGATCTGTCATAACCTAGCTGGAGAACACCGCAAAATCAAAAGTAAATCATCAGGCCACCGTCAGAGAAGGAACATAAGACTCCAAACGCCAACTCGCCGCAAGACCTCCGTGTGACCACCACGAGATAGAGACATCAAAGAGGGGCTCTTAAAACCAAGAGCTAAGAGACGAAAGCCGGTGTTCGGCGGGGATGAAAACACCAGCCGCTAGACAAGAAAAATAAAAAAGGATGGCGGGTACAAAAAATAGTAGAGAGAGATTAAAGAAATTTAGGGCGAACTGAAGAATGAATATAATGTTCACCTTTACAATATATTTTACTTAATATACATAATAACTTTAAAATTTCGTTCCACATATTTTTTGAATTCATCCTAATTTTATAATAACTAGCTTGATCCAACCAACCGTGCGCATAGGGCATAGCGAATTTCGGAACAAGTTATATATAATTCGATGATGACACTCGCAGCAGGGGTGAGAGTGAGACCTTAATTATTTACTCTTCCTAGGCGTTGTTTCCCGCCATTTCGCAAGTTCGCCGGCGCCTTTCCCGGTAAAATTCCCGCGCAATCTGTACACTCCATTAAGCTCCCAATTCCCTCTTTCAGTTTCCTTCTCTCTCTGTCGTCTCTTTCCCTCTCCCAACTATCTGTTCGCTTTTCTCCTCTCCGAATGGCGCCGTCTCGCCGACAGATCAGCGGAAGGTCTCCGTTGGTGAATCCTCAGCGTCAAATCACCGCTTTCTTCGGGAAATCTGCGGCATCTTCTTCTCCTTCTCCATCACCACTCTCCAATAAGAAAACCCCCAAATCTAACCCTAACCCTAGTTCTTCGTCTCCGCCTATCTCCAATAAAAAAATCCCCAAATCTAACCCTATCTCTGACCCTCCTGCTCGTAGTCCCAGCCCCGGTCCGGAGACTCCATCTTCTGTACATCCCAAGCTTAAGAAGCCCCTCCTCGTCATCGGACAGACACCTTCGCCCCAGAAATCGGCGGAAAATACGTACGGGGACGAGGTGGTGGGAAAGCAAGTTAGGGTTTATTGGCCGTTGGATAAGAATTGGTATGATGGGAGCGTGACATCGTACGATAAAGGTGAAGGTAAGCATGTGGTCGAGTATGACGATGGGGAAGAGGAATCTCTGGATTTGGGGAAGGAAAAGATCGAATGGTTGGTTGGAGATAGGCTTAAGCGATTGAGACGAGGCGCTTCAGCTTTCAGAAGAGTTGTGACGGATGACGATGATGTGGAAGATGAGAAAGAAAATAAAAGTGAAGGTGATGATTCTAGCGATGAAGACTGGGGAAAGACTGGGGTATGTGAGAGCGAAGAAGATGATGAGACCGAGATGATGGATGAAGAAGAGCTGGTGGACGAGAAAGATGAAGAAACTCCTCCTAAGGTCAATAGTCTTTCCAAAACTGACTCTAGAAAGCGGAAGACTAGTGAAGTAGCGAAATCAGGTAGTGAGAAGAAAAGCAGGACTGATAAGGAAACTACCTTGAAAGGTTTTAAAACTTCTGTTGTGGGACCTGCGAAGAAGATTGAACAAGGTAATCCGATTATTATCTTGTTATATCCATTTTTGGTTCAAGGTTTCGTCGGGTTAGCAGCTGAGAATCAGGCAACTGTCTGTTGCACTGAGCCACTGACTTTGGTTTAATATCGTGTTCCTTGTTGGTTGCTAAATTTTATCTTGTCTTACTGCAGCTGATAGGGTGGTCAAGGCTTTGGATGATAACATGTTGGATGGGGATGCTCTGGCTAGATTTGGTGCACGTGAATCTGAGAAATTTCGCTTCCTGGGAGTGTAAGTCCTTCACAATTTTGTTCCATCAGAGAGGCTATGGTGTTTAGGAGTAGAAAAAATCTAGAACATGCACCTAGTTATCTAGTTCTACTTAAGTTTAATTTTTGTCTTAAGCAACAATTATCTCTACTTGCAGGAACATCTCTAGTTTTTTAACTTCTTGACATACCAGTAGGTCGCATGATTCCTCTTTTAGCTAAGTTTTAATATGTTTGTTCTTGTACATCATTTCTGGTGAGCAGAGACCGAAGAGATGCAAAAAGGAGACGCCCTACCGATGAGAATTATGATCCGAGGACACTCTACCTTCCTCCTGATTTTGTGAAGAGATTAACAGGAGGCCAGGTAAGAGTACACGAGAATCTGCCTCCGGATATTTGATGAAGCCAATCACATATCCACTTATTTGATTTTGTGGCCTCGTTTTCAGAGACAATGGTGGGAGTTTAAATCAAAACATATGGACAAAGTTGTTTTCTTCAAGGTATATCAATAATTGCTAATTTAATTAGACCTTATTTATTTGTGGGAGATTTAAGAACTAAATGGTTCTTTTTATGACAACCAGATGGGTAAATTCTACGAGCTTTTTGAGATGGATGCACATGTAGGAGCCAAGGAACTTGATTTACAGTACATGAAGGTAACTGATTTTTATAACTCATAATTTCTTGATACTTTTCGATGCTTTTCTTTCATTGGTATTGCACTATGTTTTTATCTTGTATTCTCTCTGTCTATAATTTTTCTCTATAAAAGCACCTGATGTAGGTTTTTGTTTTCTAGGGAGAACAACCTCATTGTGGATTTCCCGAAAAGAATTTCTCTGTAAACATCGAGAAATTAGTTGAAAAGGTTTGTTTCCTCAAACAAATCTAAGTAGGATTTTTTCTTGTTATGTGTGGGAAAAATCACATCCATGGGCAGAAGTTATACTGCTGGATAGAAATAAATTTGATTGAATGGAATGGAACAGGGCTATCGGGTTTTAGTCGTGGAGCAAACAGAAACACCTGATCAGCTGGAGCGACGCCGAAAAGAGAAAGGCTCCAAGGATAAAGTAAGTCCCACTATGATGTAGTTATAGTAAGCTCATTACTTTCTAGCCAATCAATTTGATTACTAATGAAATCAAAATTCATTTACTATGGATGATGCTTTTGTTAGAAAAGTTATGATAGGGAGGATGCCTAGTGACATTACTCTTCTTGTAGGTTGTGAAGCGTGAAATATGTGCAATTGTTACAAGAGGCACGTTGGCAGATGGGGAGATGCTATTAACTAATCCAGACGCATCTTATCTGATGGCGTTGACTGAAGGAGGAGAGAGTTTAACTGACCAGAAAGCAGAGCACAATTTTGGTGTATGTTTGGTTGATGTTGCAACAAAGAAGATCATTTTGGGGCAGGTGGGTTCTAGTCATTGAATTGATTGAAAGAAAAGCGATGCATGTATAGCATATGTAACATTTTTTCGAATCATCTCTCTTTGTAACCCGTCTCTGTGGATATTTTTCGGCTTTTGACTTTTCTAGTCTATTTGACGGCATTTTTTTTTCAATTCCTACCAGTTTAAGGATGATCAAGATTGCAGTGCATTGTCTTGCGTGCTCTCTGAGATAAGGCCAGTAGAAATTATTAAACCAGCTAATGTGCTGAGCTCTGCAACAGAGAGAACAATAGTTAGACACACCAGAAATCCCTTGGTAAACAATCTGGTTCCACTTTCTGAATTCTGGGATGCAGAGAAGACTATACATGAAGTTGGAAATTTCTACAAACGAATCAGTTGTCAACCGTCTTCTGCTTATTCAGGGGATGGAAAGATTCTAGGGGATGGATCCCTTAACAATGAAAGTGGTTCAAGCTTCCTACCAAAAATGTTGTCTGAATTAGCAACTGGAGATAAGAACGGTGGCCTGGCACTCTCTGCCCTTGGTGGTGCCATTTACTACCTGAGACAAGCTTTCTTGGATGAGAGTCTGCTTAGATTTGCCAAGTTTGAATCCCTGCCCTACTATGATTTCAGCAACTTTACTGAGAAACAGCACATGGTTCTTGATGCTGCTGCTCTTGAAAACCTTGAGATATTTGAAAACAGCAGAAATGGAGGCGTTTCGGGGTAAAGTATCTCAATCTTACTATATTTACCAAACATAACTGATATGTGTTCTAAAGCTAAAAGTGAGTGTTGTCTTTTCAAGAACGCTGTATGCACAAATAAATCAATGTGTCACGGCGTCTGGGAAACGATTACTGAAAACATGGCTGGCAAGACCTCTACATAATCAAGAACTGATCAAGGAACGGCAAGATGCTATAGCAATTCTGCGGGTGAGTATTTTAAAAAAAAATTGCTTGACTTTATATGCTGCTGACATGTGGCGTATGCGTTACAAGCAATGGGTACATTTCTCTGCTTTGTTTCTCAAGTAGACTAACCTGTCTTCTTGGTTTCCCATTACCCTTTTTTATTTTCTGTTTTGCAATCCTTGAACAGATCTCTTCAGAACTACTCTATTTTCTCATCGTGGGTGTTCAAGATCTTGTTTTGCCACTGTATCTCAATGATACTTTCCTATGCTTTCAACTAACCATATATTTTCTGGAAATGAATTCCTTAATAAGACGAAGCTTACTCTGCATGCAATGTGAAGACTCTCATTTATACTATCCGTCTGACAACTTATGGTACTGTCCCTACCTTCAGGGGGAAAATCTCCCGTACTCGCTGGAATTTCGGAAGGCTTTGTCAAGACTTCCAGACATGGAGCGGTTGATTGCACGTATCTTTTCTAGCACGTAAGGGATTAGCTGGATTGGGGAGATTTTATTTCTTGCATTTCACGTCTATATCAGTGATCTACTAAACGTTTTTGTTTTTAAAAAATCTGTGATACATGTTACAGTGAAGCTAGTGGAAGAAATGGAGATAAAGTGGTTCTATATGAGGATGTGGCAAAGAAGCAGCTACAAGAGTTCATATCAACTCTACGTGGTTGTGAAACATTGGTAGAAGCATGCTCTTCCCTTCGTGCTATTTTGAAGCATGATAAATCCAGACGCCTGCTTCATTTACTTACTCCTGGTATCATCAGTACTCTCCATATTCACATTCTTAGACTGGTAAATCCACAGCGTCTTACATACTTTTTATGTCAGGTCAAAGTCTTCCAACCATCTCACCCTTCATTAAGTATTTCAAAGATGCTTTTGACTGGGTAGAAGCTCACAATTCTGGACGTGTAGTACCTCATGAAGGAGCTGATGAAGAGTATGATTTTACCTGCAAAACGGTAAAAGAGTTGGAATCCAATTTGACAAAACATCTGAAGGAGCAACGAAAATTACTCGGAGATGCATCAGTGAGAATTACTTACCTATATGTTTTTGCCCCTTAAATGCCTAATCAACTGAGGGTGCTGATCAGAGCTTTGATGATATTATCCAGATAAATTATGTTACAGTTGGGAAAGACGAATACCTCTTGGAAGTTCCTGAAAGTTTAAGTGGGAGTGTTCCTCAGGATTATGAATTATGCTCATCCAAAAAGGTAAACAAAATTGTTGATGTTAGGAGGATATATAGTCGTCCTTTCAAAATTGCTGATGTATCCACACTATAAAGAGAGCTTGATTTGAATGATTGGATTTTCTAACTGTTTACGTCCATCTTTTCAGGGTGTCTTTCGATACTGGACTCCTACCATCAAGGAATTATTAAAAGAGCTAGCACAAGCGAAATCCGAAAAAGAGTCGGCTCTAAAGAGCATTTCACAAAGATTGATTGGACGTTTCTGCGAGCATCAAGAAAAGTGGAGACAATTGGTTTCTGCAACAGCTGGTATGGACGAATCCATGTTTTGTAACTTTTTGTTTAAATGCCAACTTTAGTTCGTCTTTTTCTTCTAAAGAAATTGTCAGTATCTTCCTCCAGAAAATGATTTACTGCCACGTGGGTGGTAGCTTTGTGAGTCATGAACTCATGGTTTCGAGTCTTTCCGTTGTGAGCATTTGTCGAGCCAGTTAGTGTGGATAAACGAAGTTAAAAGTAGACATGCAGAATAAAAAATGAATTTGAGAGCTCCCTGCAATTTGTTGTGTGAAATAGAAGTATATTTCAGTTACATCTTATTAGCAAGAGATTACTTGGGTAGAAGATAGTGTAATGGAAATCAGGCATGCAAACAAAGTGTGCACTTAGATCTTTCTGTGGATGCGTTGTTGACATGAATTCATTCTATTGCAGAGCTGGACGTGTTGATCAGCCTAGCTTTTGCAAGTGATTCTTACGAAGGAGTAAGATGCCGCCCAGTAATATCAGGTTCTACATCCGCTGATGTTCCACACTTGTCCGCCACTGGTCTAGGGCATCCAGTTTTGAGGGGTGATTCATTAGGCAGAGGCTCTTTTGTACCAAATGATGTAAAGATTGGTGGTTCTAAGCAGGCCAGCTTCATCCTCCTCACAGGTCCTAATATGGGTGGAAAATCAACACTTCTTCGCCAAGTTTGCTTGGCTGTGATCTTGGCTCAGGTAACGACATCCATGTTTTTCAAATTTTGAAGGCTGTTGAAAGAGAGTCGAGCAATGATGATATCTTTCACAGATTGGAGCAGATGTCCCAGCAGAAACCTTTGAGCTTTGGCCTGTTGACAGAATTTTTGTACGGATGGGTGCAAAAGATCATATTATGGCAGGACAAAGCACGTTTTTAACAGAACTTTCAGAGACTGCTGTAATGTTGGTAAGTAGTGACTAATGTGATAGTTGTTATCTCTTTTGAGTTTTGCTCACATATTTTGTTAAACTATGCGAAATTACTGACAAGAAGACTGATAGAAGGTTAACATATGCAGTCATCAGCAACCCGAAATTCTCTGGTGGTGCTAGATGAACTTGGACGAGGAACAGCCACATCAGATGGACAAGCCATAGCGTATGTTGAAGAATCATAACTGCGTGGTACTTACTACTATTGTTCAGATGACCTAAAATAGCTTCAATGTTTGTACAGGGAATCCGTACTTGAGCACTTGATAGACAAAGTGCAATGTAGAGGAATGTTCTCTACTCATTATCATCGTCTCTCTATGGATTATCAGACAAATCCGAAGGTAATGTGTGGTTCAGATCCTGATTCTGCGTTTGGAAGACTATCAATCATCTGATTTGTGTGTGTACATTCTATAACTTACCTTGATATGTTTGGATAATAGGTCTCGATTTGCCACATGGCATGTCATGTGGGAGAAAGAATTGGTGGAGTGGAAGAAGTTACATTTCTGTATAGATTGAGGTCTGGTGCATGTCCTAAAAGCTACGGAGTCAACGTTGCTCGGTTAGCTGGTAAGAATATCGAAATCACTTGCGCCTCAGGCTTTTCACTTAAAACAAAAGCATTTATTTTTTTTGGCTCAATCTCCTCCAATAGGTCTGCCAGATGATGTACTTGAGAGAGCCGTAGCTAAATCCCAAGAATTCGAAGGCTCATATGGTAAAAACCATAGAAAACCGGATGGTAAAATGGCAGAAATGATAAAGCAGATCATCACATCAGATTCTGATCACTCACTGTCTGAGCTACACTACATGGCTAAAACATTTCTCCGGTTAACCAACTGATATTAGATGCTTTCCGGTATGTCCTTTTTTCGACCCTTAAACCAAGCTCGATCGATGAGCTTTCTCCCGTCAAAAAAAAAAACTAAAATCTGACTCAGCCGGAGTAGACTCATATTTGAGGTGCGGTTTTATTTAGCTTCAGTCTTGTCAAGTTTTCAGACTCTGTCTCGGTCAATTTTGTGAATATAACTTTTTGACTCAATTGGTGAAACAAGTAGGCAAAATTATGGAAATCAAACACGAATTTTTTTTTTTTTAAATATTGATTTTCTTATGTAATTTACGGGTTTTTTCTTCTTTTACTTTTACGGTTTTTTTTTCTTTTACTTTGTACTGATATTTGTGAACGAGAATGAGCATAGAGTAGATGCTTTTCGTTAACAAAAGAAAGAAAAAAAATTAGAAAGAAAAAAAATAAAAAATCGTTAATTTGGTTAATTTGTGGGTTTAAGCCAAATGATGTGGTTGCTCTTCTTCTTCTAACTCATCTTCGTCGTCAGAGCTTAACGTATCATCTTCGGATTTCTTTGTTTTCAAAAGTCAACCAAAAGTCAGCATTTACAGAGGGAGTTCAAATTTCACACTTGGCATTTATTAATATATATATCGTTGTGGGCTTCGTTTTAAAGATTTTTCCCAACAAACTATGAGTCCCTACTCGCATGTTATTTATTTTCTGTTCTAAAAAGCGTTCTAGGTTTAGGCACTAGGTTCACATGAACCGTGGTCTTTTAATCCGTCTAGAAAATCATAATATCATAATAACAAATTAATATAATATTTATTATTTATAAATTATGATAATTTATATATTATGTTATAAAATATTGTAATAATAAATTAATATGAACTCTATTATTTCTAAATCATGATATTTCATATATTTTATGTTTATATTCAATATATTGTTTAATCATAAATGCTTAGGCCACCTATTTACAATCTAGACTTCCGATTAAACGTTCTAGCGCCTAACGTTTTTTTGAACACTGATTTTCACAACATTGATGACGACCAGAACCTACTTCGAACATAAATTAGATAAGTGATGGTTTAAGGCATCCGATTAAGAAGGATATTTTTATATATATTTTCCCTATTATAATATATTCAAAAAAAAAATTAGAAGAGCATTTTTAAATATTCTTTTATAATATATATTTTAGAAAATAGAAGATATTTTTAAATATATTTTTCATTATGATATATTAAAGAAAGTTTGAAACTTTTTGAACACTGATTTTCACAACATTGATGACGATCAGGACCGACTTCGAACATAAATTAGATAAGTGATTGTTTAAGGCATTAAGAAGGATATTTTTATATATATTTTTCTATTATAATATATTCAAAAAAAAATTAGAAGAGCATTTTTAAATATTCTTTTATAATATATATTTTAGAAAAAAATAGAAGACATTTTTAAATATATTTTTCATTATGATATATTAAAAAAAATTTGAAACTTTAACTATAGTGTTTTAGATTTGAATAGGACATACTCAAATGTTAGACCGATACCGATAAGGACAAAAAGTTTTCTGAATAGATGCGCCTGTCCAAATGATAATGTAACAGAATTCCAATGGATGGCTTTGAATGTTAGTTGGTACTTGCATGCATGCATTCATATTCATTCACCCCAATTCCTATATCTCATTTTGGTGTCTAAAAGGTAGATCATTATTTTTTTCCCCGTAAATAGATTATTAATTTGTTTACCGTAAATACAGTGATGGATAGTGGATACTCTTCCGTTCCATAAATCCCATCGAATGTATGTTTCATCAGCAACAGCACCGAAACCTGCAAAAACTAGTGTAAACGGCTTCCATTGGTAACACTTGTGTAATAGCGGAATGATGGAAAATAAAATAAAGTTGCGGAAATAATTTAAAACTTGCTGAAAAAAAGTTGTGGAATAAGTTTTGTGTGATTGGATGAGTTTTGCGGAATGGCGGAATATTAAGATTCCACAAATAATCTACATAAAGTTCACTTTTCCACTTAGTGACTTTTTCTTTGTATTTTTTTAAGCGAAAACGCAGACTTTGCGTTTTCGCTTTTTTTTTTCCTATTCCGCAAATTTTCTTGATTGGCAAAATTCTTGCGGAATCGCGTTTTTAAACGCGATTCCGCCATTCCAAAAGTTACCAATCAAGGCCAACGAGTGTATACACTAGTTTTTTTTAGCACATCTTTTCATATACACTAATACTGATTTAAAGAATAACTAGATTTTGATCCGCGATTTCTTTTTCACAAATTTAAATTATACTTATTTTGTTATTAATAATTTTTTTTTAATTATTCAATCTAATTTTGTTTATAAAAGTTTATCCCGCATTATAAAAAATGAATTAATAATTTAGGTTTAAGGAAAGAATTGTGTGTTATTTGGGATGAGATATATCGTAAAAATAAAGAGATTGAAATAGCGATTTTGCACTATCAGTTTTAACTGTGTTATATCGTAAGATCATGGTTTGGAAATATTTTTTTTTATCAAAAGAACTATTTTAAAAGCTATATGATATAATTTTAATCTTTATTACATTTATCTAAAATATTTTTTTGAAAAGAACACACACACACACACATATATATATATAATTTATTATGTTTTTAATATTTATATAATTAAATATTTACGAAAGTAGAAGTAGAACAATTTATTATATATTTGAATTTATTTAATTTTTAATGTTTTAATAATTGAAATTGGTTAATTCGTTTTTAACCTTTTTAGTAAGCAAAATTCATTTTTAATATTTTATTATCAAAATTGGCTAATTTATTTTTCAGCAAGTTTTGTAGTGGTATATAGTTTGCAAATGGAACAACCCGTTAAAAATACATTAAAATGAATCAGAATTTAATGCATCAAATATTTGATTAATATAATTATTGAATATTTTTATCTTTTTTATTAAATCAAAAAGATATCAATTGAAATTAGTTAATATATATATATATATATATATTTATTTATTTTATTTTAATTAATTAAAAAAGTAAAACTCATTATATTTAGCTTGTTTGGATACATGCTTAGTAATTGTCTTGTTTGAAAATATAGATAGTAGATAAAATATTATATTCTTTAATTACCTTCAATGAATATTAAAAACACCCTTAAATCTCCAATGGCACAAATTGTAAATAACACATAGGCTAAAGGTTAGTTTCCTAATCACTCTAATAGTATTGATACGGTTTAACTTTAACTAATTAGGTCCAAAAATCATAACATCTGCCTTCAACCAAAAAAACTGTAGTTACCAAACTAATTTTCTTTTTTCTTAAACACAAAAACATACGAAGCAACCCAAATTTGGTAAAAGGGCAAAAAAAAATATTCTGGTAGGAGAGTGGTCTTTTAGGTAAGACAATGTTTATATATTGTGTCTAACAAAAAAAACTCAAAATTCTTGGCCAACCATCCAAGTTATCGAACCTTATATGCTTTTATTTTGCTACAATTTTCCAACCACTAAATATAATTTTTCTAAACAAATTCTAAACCAAAAAGTTTTTTTGGTCGATAATTTTCTAAAAAATTCTAAATCAAAAAAAAAATTTCTAAAAAAAAGAAAGACACATAAACCATTCGGCGATTCTCTCAACCGTCCAACAATTGTTTTAACCTCTTCGTCAAAACACTTCCGACATCATTTCCACCGGTCGGTGCTGGCCTGTCCGGCGTTCGTCTACCCCCTTTGACTTTTCTCTTCTCTTTATCTGATTGTATTTTATTTTCTACAAAGTTTTTAGATTTTAATCATGAGATTCTCGTGATCTCCATTTTTATGCTTTTCGATTCTTCGCAGTAGTGGTATTGGATTCATTGAATTCATTTCTTTTCTCGGTTTCGTCTCTATCAACACACCTGATCGAAGCGACATTTATATCACTATCATTGTCCGATAAAGAGAAAGGAGAACTGTGGTTGGCTCGATCTCAAATATTGTTTCGTGTCCATGATTTTTCAGAGCCTATTCACACTCTGATCGATTTTTATCTCCTTGGTTGAAGATTTTTCGGCGATTATGCCGATGTATTCCGACATTTGTTGTCGAGTGTTCGTCAGTACTAACATATGTTGTTAGTTTTGTGATTTTTTCGGACATTATTATCTTGATGTGTAAACAAAGAACCGCACGAAAACCACCATGGAATTACTTTGCTGAGGAGGGGTTTGACATGGCCATGATGACGAAATCATGTATACTTGGGGTGGTTAGTGAAAAACAAGACATCAGTTTAATCTTCATTTGTCAACAAGATACATAAATTTTTACAACGACATCAAAATCATATCTTCTCATTAGGGTAATGTTAAAGGCATTTTGGATTCTCAACTATATGTTGTTTGCTAATATCAATTATGTGAAAAATGGATATAATAAATTTCATCTGCTAGCCTATATGATCTCCAACCCTACTCCATTTTCTACTCTAAAATGAGAATAAAAATAGAATATTCTCCAACCATACTTCATTTTCCACTCTAAAATGGAGTAATAGGTCAGATTACTCCATATTTGGGTTTTAATAGGATAGCCCATTTAAACCCACTAAAAAAATATTTGATAACTGATTTTAAATAGACATTTATTTTAACACATACCCATTAAAATCCACTTAACAAAAGCCCATTTTAACATCATATGTGTATATAATGAACTGTTTATTAATATTAAATATATAGATCACTTTACTTTTTTCGAAGGCTTTTATATGTGTTTGACCACCATTACACATAGAAAAATACTATTCTCTAACTATTGTTGTAAAACAAAAGTAATTATAATATATTACTAGATTTTGATCCGCGTTAAAAAAGCGCGGATATATTTTTTTTCTAAAAATAACCTTCTGAATCATTTTTTTTGTAATTTTGGTTTGTTAGTTATTCAATATAACTTTTAATTTTTGAATATTATTATGATTAGGTGTTCAATGCAGGAATGCATTGAATAAATTTTTTGTTTAAAAATAATTTTATAGTATTTTAAATAAAACAGTAACTATAAAAGTTATGTGATATAAGTATAATATGTATTATGTTGATTTAAAATTTCTATTTATTTTGTAAAAGATCATATGCTCATATGAAAAATTTATTTTTGTTTTTAATATTTTAGTAATTAAAATTATAAATTTATATAAATATAATTACAAATTTATAAAATTCAAAACATGATAATCTATTCATTTAAAAAAATTGCATTGATTGAAGTTTATTTCAATGTTTTTATAATTAAAATTGGTTAATTCATTTGTTTAATATGTTTTTAATGAACAATTTTTTTAAATATTTTATAATATAAACAAACAATCTATTTTTCAACTCATCTTATAGTGATCTAAATATTTTAAAATTTTGATAGAATGACCCGTCAAAAAGCTATCGTAAAACATCAACTGTAATCTAACACATCATATACTCGAATAATATATATATTGAATAATTTTTAATTATATAGATAATCAAAATTGGTTAATCTATTTTTCAACCCGTTTTATACTGGTCAAAATGTAAAGGTTTTATGTTTATTATATAGATGAATATGTAACTAAAATATGATAATCCGTTCATTTAACATTTTTGGATTAGTTTAAGTTTATTTTAATATTATTATAATTAAAATTGGTTAATTCTTGTTTTTAACTTATCTTTCAATGAACATAAATCTTTTTAATTATTTTTATAGTCGAAACAAATTAATTGATATTGTTTTTATAAATATATATTTTGATTACAATTTTTACATGTTGTAGCGATTTTATTATTTTGTAGATTTGGCATTTTTGTTTGTGTTCAGATTTTACAGCTCTAACTACAATCATTTTATTTTGTTTTGGATTTATTATTTTTCTACTATTTATGAAACTATGAATTTATGTTTAAAACAGTTTTTTTATATAGGGATATAGTTATGTTTTTTAGATTTTTTAATTTTATTTTAAAGTTAAACATTTTTACAATTTTTTGAATTAATTATATTATAAATAAATCATTTTTATAGGTTTTTGATTTTAGATGTTTAAATACATTGTTTTTAACTTTAGATAACTTTTCTTATTAATTTTGTGTTCTGCTTTGTATTTCATTGTGTGTATTTGTATTTTTAAGATATATTGAATTTATAATTTATAATTTATTTTAAATAACGATTATAAAATTTTAAATTTAAATTGCAACAATATGCAAAAACTATAATCCTCGAGCAACTCCAATAACAATCGTCATTTTCGGAGGCCATATTTCTCAAGAATTGTTTACATATGTCTTACAATAATTCTCTAAAGTCAAAAGTCGAAAGAATGTAACAATCAAAATATATAACCAGACCGATTCAACATTGCATATTATTTGACATAAAAATGTATGTTAAGAAAAAAAGACATAAAATGTATTTATTTTGACCAAAAAAATCTCTCATTTTTTATATATAAAGATAAATGTTTCTACATAGTCAAAAACAAAACCAACAACATGCAATCAAAAGCTCTAATGGAAACAAAGTACTGTGAAAGAATAAGGAGCAAAAACAGAGGATCCACCAAGAAGAAACTTATACATCGATATCTCTGATCATTGCAGAAAATTTCCTTCAACCAATGTGGATAGCCAGTGGAGATAACCTGTAGCCACGAATGAATTTATCCGGCCTTCTTTTACCACTGTTCGCAATTTGAAAAGCGCCAATATTACATTATGGCTTCTACCAAAAACCAATCGGGTTCATTCTTCACTTTATCAAGTAGATCCACCATATATCATTTCCACGCTGGCCATTCTTTAGGTTTATGCAATGCATCGATCACATCATTGCAATTTGGTGGGAAAAGAACCTTTTAATGCTCGTCTACTGTACACTAAGACTTCACCTTTGAAATTCCTTACTACCCACAAACATAGCGAGCTAGAGAGAGAGGAAAAGAGATAGTTTAGAAGGAAAACCTAGGCTATTGGTATTTTCTCTGACGTTGCATAGTCCAGCTTCGCCTGAAAGAGGTCATAAATAGAAACCCATAGACGCTAAGCAAATCCAATTTGAATTCACTGTTTAAGCTTGAAATATATTTGCTCAACTGAAATTACCTGAAATAATGATTGGACTCAAGTATGCTCAATTGCTCGAATATAACGAACACAAGTGATAAACTAAATCAGCAAAGAAACAAAACAAAGGAAGAAGAAGAAGCAACATTAAGAACCCAAAGTGGTAAACTGTTGAATTTTTTTTTTTTTTGGTAACAAATGTTAAGATTGATACCTGGTTTTCAAAGTTTTACAAAGTCTGTAGCCAAGCTACTTATTACAACAACGGGAGAATATAGAGAAAGAAGAGACTTAAGCAGAGGACACAGAAAAAACAAACAAACAGAGTACGAAAGGAAACAGAGCAAAAGAAGCAAACCTTTTCCAAGCTTTTCATGGCTTTTTTAAATCGTCTCTTCCATCTCTTCTATCCTTCTCTCCAGAATCTGAAACCAAAAACACAAACCAAGTAAGGAAGAAGAAACAAAAACAAAATCAAAATCAAACTTAAAACCCAAATCGTGTAAAACAAAGCATAAGAAACATACATAACTAAAACTTTTGAGGAAACCCATAAGAGATTCAAACAAAGAATAATAAAAACCGAGTTCTAATTCTCGATGACTGCTTCACCACCAGATCTCTTCTCCGTCTACTAAAACCCTTTTGGAGTGAATAAACCCACCGACAATAGTCAGCCCAAATCATGTATCCCTTTTCAAATTCCACGAAAACTAAAATCGTAGATCCATCGTCACTTCACCGATCTCAATATTGTCTCCTGAAGGAAACCCACTCTGCAAAACCCAAAGCTTTTCTCACCGTTTCGCAAACCATGGATTTCACGATCTTATGATTGAAAGCTGATGTGTTTTCTTATCATTCACAAAAGAAATGTACATGGCTATATAGCCTTCGAGGTTACAAACGATCGTGATACGATCCACAAAATCAGGGAGAGTACAACAGTATTAACAGATAGCTAAGATATCGTAACAGAATATTCTTATCGTCTAACACCCTCCCTCAGTCGCAGCGTCGTATTTACGGACGGTGAGGCTGTGTCTGAACTCGTCGTGGAGAGAAGTTGGTAGACCCTTAGTAAATATATCGGCGTACTGCAGTGAAGTTGGGACGTGAAGTAATTTAACCTCTCCAATAGCCACCTTGTCCCGCACGAAATGTATGTCAAGTTCAACATGCTTGGTTCTCTGATGCTTCACTGGGTTTGTTGAGAGATAGACAAAGCCTATGTTGTCGCAGAAAACTACAGAGGCGCCAAAGATTGGTCGATGTAACTCAAGCGTTAAGTTATGAATCCATGTAAGCTCAGCCACTGTGTTTGCAACTCCCTTATACTCTACTTCCGAGCTAGAGCGAGATGGTGTTGGCTGCCTCTTCGCTGACCAGGAGATCAGATTTGGACCTAAGAAGACACAATATCCCGATGTTGAGCGTCTAGTATCGGGGCAACCAGCCCAGTCTGCATTGGAGTATGTTGTGAGAGTATCAATCTTCCCTTTAGTCATTTGAATCCCGTAGTGAATCGTCCCTTTGATGTACCGGATAATTCGCTTCAGAGCTTGGTAATGAGGCTGTCGAGAAGTATGCATGTAGAGGCAGATTTTATGTACAACATAGGATATGTCTGGCCTCGTCAAAGTTAAGTACTGAAAAGCTCCTGCTAGGCTTCTGTACAATTTCGGATTGGATATCGGATCACCATCTGAGATGGACAGTTTTGACTTGAGGTCGACTGGTGTCGTGAGCGGCTTACATTCACTCATCTCGGCTCGCGATATTATGTCTTCTGCGTAAGCAGATTGACTCAAGAACAATCCTGCGCCATTGAACTCTGCCTTTTTTCCCAGAAAATGTTTAAGTCGGCCGAGATCAGTCATAGGAAACTGACTTGCATATGATTCTGTGTAGGAGGCCGAGAGATGAAGCTGTGAGAAGAATATCATCCACGTATAACAACAGGTAAGCAACATCGGTTCCTTTCCTGAATATAAAGAGAGACGAGTCTGCTCTGCTTTGTACGAAGCTCATTTGAAGCAGGAAGCTCGAGAACTTGGAGTTCCATGCTCGCGGTGCCTGTTTCAAGCCGTAAATTGCTTTGTTCAATTTGCAGACGTGCTTTGGATAAGCCTGATCAACGAACCCAGGAGGTTGAAACATATAAACTGTCTCTTCAAGATCCCCTTGTAAAAACGCGTTCTTGACATCCAATTGATGTACCGGCCAGTCCATAGCAATCGCAATGTTCAGAACAGTCCTTATAGTCGCTGGTTTTACAACCGGGCTGAATGTTTCTGTAAAAGCAACCCCCTCCTCCAGTGATTTTCCATTAGCCACTAGTCTCGCTTTGTGACGAGATGAGATCCCATCTGCATCGTACTTATGTTTGAACAACCACATTGAGCGCACAATATTAGCATTAGATGGCCTTGGTATTAAAGTCCAAGTCTTTGTCTTAAACATAGCTCCAATTTCATCTGTCATTGCAGGTGACCAGTTCGGGTCAGATAAAGCTTGGATATGGCTTTTAGGAATTGGCGATTTGGTACCAGCAAGAAGAGAAACAATTTGTTTGGGTTTACAAATCCCCGACTTGGAACGAGTTTGAACCGGCGCTCGATACATCGGGTCTGGTCGAGGCGCACGAGTCCTTGTTGTTGGGACAGAAGATAGCGAGTTGGCTGTTTGAGGAGCTGAGGGAGTTTGAAGAATGGATTTAAATAGAGAAGAAGGTTCATCATCCGTACCAAGGAACTGATAGTTCTCTGTTGGCGCAGATAAATCAGCCATTGGAAATTTCTCTTCGTCAAAGAACACATGACGCGAGATGATGATTCTCTTGGTCTTTAAATCCATACAACGATAGCCCTTATGCTGTGAAGGATAACCAAGGAACAAGCATGGAGTGGTTCGGGCAGAAAGTTTTGTGAGATTGGCATGGTTCAAGTTCGGGTAACAAAGGCAACCAAAGACACGTAAGTGATCATAAGTAGGTTGTTTTTGAAATAGAACATTGAACGGTATCTGTTTGCGAATGGATTTAGAAGGTGTGATGTTAAGCACATGGACGGCTACATGAAGGGCTTCGACCCAAAACATGGGATGCAGCCGAGCTTGAAACAGAAGACTTCTGATGGCGTTGTTAACTGTTCGTATCATTCTCTCTGACCTCCCATTTTGCTGAGAAGTGTGAGGACAGGAGAACCGAACATTGATTCCATTTTCCGCAAAATAGCGTTGGAAATCTGAGTTATTAAACTCGCCACCATTGTCACATTGAAAGTTTTTGATCTTTGTTTGAAACTGATTTTCGACATAAGCAGAGAAGTGAAGGAATTTTGAAAAAGCTTCACTCTTACGTCGTAATGGATAAACCCAAAGATAATGACTGAATTGATCAAGGAAGAGAATGTAATATTGTAGCCCACTCATGCTATGAACAGGAGATGTCCATAGATCAGAATGAATGATTTCAAAAGGTTTCGAAACACAAGAATTAGAGGCAACAAAAGGCAGCTTTATTGATTTTCCTAAATGACAAAGTTCACAATGAAAAGAGTCATCTCCTTTATTACATAAAGACGGGTTGTAAGAGAAAATAGAATGGAGATTCTCATGATTGATGTGACCAAGTCTCTTGTGCCAAAGAGCTGGAGTTGAAGCTAAAAGAGCATGAGAGACAGCCGGCTTATTCTTGAAGGAAGCAGGAAGAGAATATAAATCACCGGAGCTGTTACATCGGAGCAGAGTTTGCTGGCTTTGAAGGTCCTTCACAGTGAAACCAAAAGGATCAAAAATGACAGAACACCAATTGTCTCTAGTAAATTGGCGAGCTGAGATCAAATTCTTAACAATGGAAGGAGCAATTAGAACTTTATTTAGAGGCAGAGGTTTCGAATTTGAACTAATGGAAGCAAAGCCAATGGAAGAGACATGGATAGACGAACCGTTACCCACAATGACAGTCTGATCGGAGTTATGTTTAAGATAAGATTGGAGTATACCTTCATTGTTGGCGAGGTGTGCAGTAGAACCAGAATCCATGTAACAGTCAGCATGGGACGGATCAACAATCGCCTCCGAAGTGTAAGCTTGAGTCATCGGAAACTCGATCAGATTTGCCTGATGTTGTTGTTGTTGTTGATGCGGAGCCTGGGGAGCCTGAGACCACGACGTGTATTGCTGCATCCAATACGGTGGTGGTGGTGGCCAGTATCCTTGTGATCCCCAAGGGTTACGGTTGTTGAAGTAACCCCTTCCGCCTCTGCCTCGTCTATTTCCTCTGTTGTTGCCCCGGTGGTTTCGACCTTGAGATGGTCGTGATTGTGTCTGAGCAGTGGCGGTGAGAGCAGTAGAAGACGATGGATTGTTCGAGTTAGATGATGTGACTCGGCTTGTCTTCTTGAGTCTGGTCTCTTTCCATTCTAACATTGATTTTGCTGAATCAAATGTCGGGAATGGCTCTTTGTGTTTGATAACGTTGATGATGTTATCAAACTTATCGTTAAGGCCGTTGATGATGTACATGACGAGGGTACGGTCTGTCACTGCATCATCAACATTAGAGAGAAGATCTGCAATAGATTTCATCTTTTGACAATAGTACTGGACGGACATGTCACCGATCTCCGTTGTACGGAGTTCGTTGTCGAGCTCAATGGCTCGGGCCTCTTTGTTATTACGAAACTGGTTTTCGACACGGATCCAGAGATCACGAGCTGTACCGCCTGGCTGAAAAGAGGTACGAAACAAGGGCTGAGTCATGGTTCCGTAAAGCCAAAGCTTCACCAAACCGTCACGCTTCAGCCACGACTCATGTTTGCGCCATTCGGTTGAACAGTGCCGTCGAGATGTCCTGAGACATCGAAGGCCATACAATGAGTGAGCAATAGCTCTCTCCAAGCGTCATAGTTATGATCCTTTAGATCTAGGATCACCGGTATGTGATTTTTGATGTTTGTTACACCAAAACATCGATCAGCTTGATTGTTTGCAGCAGCCATTAATGGCAAAAAAAAAAAAAAAAATAAAGAAGACGAAGAGGAGAAAGCAGAAAAGAAAGAGGAGATGAATAGGATCAGAACCGTTGAAGCTCTGATACCATGAAAGCTGATGTGTTTTCTTATCATTCACAAGAGAAATGTACATGGCTATATAGCCTTCGAGGTTACAAACGATCGTGATACGATCCACAAAATCAGGGAGAGTACAACAGTATTAACAGATAGCTAAGATATCGTAACAGAATATTCTTATCGTCTAACAATGATAACAAATTGGTTGTATATTCCTAAAATGTCGTTTATTATCTTTAATTATATTGATCATTTTAGGAATCAATATCTTTCGTTTAATGGGCATATCGAATCAAAATGGACAGTTCTAATAAAACAATTTAATTTGAACATTCATGATTTAAAATTGCTGAATGATTTAAAGCTTTGCTCCACAGGATATTATGTAATATTCTAGTATCTACAGATTTTTTATAAATACTAATTTACCCTTAATGATAATTAAAACTACTATTAAATCTCCAGTGGCACAAATTGTAAATAACACATGAACTAAAGATTAGTTTCCGATCACTCTAATTTTTTAATAGTATTGATGTGGTTACTATCTTAGTGTTCTGATGACAATATATTTTTGTGTAGCAACATTATATTTGATTTATTACAATCATAAGTGATATTTGATCTAATCTTAACATTAAGGATTTTCTGATCAAACGAAATCAACTACATGCAGCACCTATGATTACGATGAACAGCTCCACGAACAATGACTTCATGGTTTAGCTCTCCCCTGCAATACTTATCTACGACAAACGGTTTCACATGTACCACACCTACGATGGACAGCTCTCCTGTAACACATGAAACCATGACGGCTGGTTGTTACATGCAACTCTGGACCTTCTAGAAACTTACATTCATTAATCTGGCTAAACTGCATTCTCTGGGAATCGAACCCCAGACCTGGTCTAAAAGCCTTTAAACCTTTGACCGTTGGGCCAAGGGGCTTCCAAGTGAATGTTTTTGTTTTTGTTTTTTATATATCAGATATGAATAAAATAAGTAACAATAATCTTTTATGTATTTTTTTTAATGAATATTGCATAATAATTTTAAAATTTATTATATTATATATAAAATATTGAAATTATTACAAAAATTTTGCTCCGCGTACTCCCCAATTGTATCTTGATTATTTGTGAACTTGCTAGATTTGGACCGGCCGCGCGTGTAGCGCCTCATATTTCCGAACAAAGGTTCCAAATGATGTAACTAAATCGATTTTGTATCTTATAATTTTTTTATCAACATTATAAATTTTTTTTTATAATATCAATATATAATATGGGGGCAAAATAACATAATCGGAAACCCTTTAACAAATAAACATAATACAATATATAAGAGCATCTTCATTCCCATTCTAAATTTGGTGCCAATTTCCCTTTGGAATGAAATCTGCTTCAATCCTATTTAATTTTCAATTGCAAAATAGTATAATGCTATTTTTATTTCCAAATATAAAACCATCTTATTTTCAATTCCGTTTTGCATTTGAACTTTTTTATTTATAAAACAGTCCTTCAAATTTTAAATACTTTTACTTTAAGATATAAATAATAATTTTGATAAAAATTTCTTTATCATAATAATTATAAATATTAAAATACTCTAATCTTTAAAATAAAATGCAAAAAATATGTAATGAAAAGTTATAAAAAACATAATAACAAAAACCATATTAAATTTAGAAATATTGAAAAATACTAAAATAAAAATAACATAAACAATTTAGTACAACAACGATTAGACATTTAGTGAGTTAATACTCCGGTAAATCGTTTTCGGATCCACTTAAATCCCCATAATATTGTCCAAAACTTTCTTGCTCGATTTGAAAAAATAAAAGATAAAGATACTTATTTCTCATTTCGAAATGCATTAGTTGATCATGTATGAGAAAACATATTCAGATGATGATGGCTAAATTAAAATTTATTTTTTTGATTATTTTTATGTAGTATAATGTGTTTTTCTTTATGTTATAATAGTTAAAATTTTAAAATGTACTAATTTATGAAAGTTTTGAAAAACATTAAATGAATGGATTGAGAAAATGTGGATAATTTACAATATACTATATATTATTTGCGAAGTCGAATTGTTGAAATCGATGATGTGGATGGTTCTTGACCAATCAAAACTATGATGCCATTGATTACATGACTTTAATGAAATATTTTGATTGGTCGAGAGTTTTTTCTACATTAAAAATAAATCAAAATTTATTTAAGAAAGTTTTTGTTTAAAAAATGAAAAATTTGACATTTTATCATATTTAATAATTAAATGTTGTTTTCTAAACTTTCGAATTGTAATCTTAACTTCTTTCCTAATTATAGATTACAATTTATATTTATTTCATACTATATTTCCTTATTTTTCAAATTCAAAATAACGCTCAGCCTATAATTTAGCAACTAATGACTATCGACAATAATGAGCAAATTTGAAATTAACATATCCCATAGAATATTCTAATCTTCCAATAGAAGATTTCATAAATTAGTCCAACCCTAAATATTATGATCCTTATAAATAGAGTCTGTACCAGACTTATAACATCCACATCTCGAAATATTTTTTTTGTTTGAAATTAATATTGTTCTAATTTTTTTGTGTGGTTTTGATGAATTTGAAGGTATGTAACATACCAAGCCAAACAATATGTAAGTATTTTCTTACAATTAACATGGTTCTAATTTTGTTATGTGGTTTTGATGAATTTGCAGCTATTTTTCATACCAAGCCAAACGATATGTTACTATTTTCATACAATTCATATTGTTCTAATTTTTTGTGGTTTTGATGAATTTGCAGATATGTAATATACCAAACCAAACGATAGGTAACTATTTTTTACAATTAACATGGTTCTAATTTTTATGTGGTTTTGATGAATTTGCAGTTATTTTTCATACCAAGCTAAACGGTAGGTAACTATTTTCTTATAATTAACATGGTTCTAATTTTGTTATGTGGTTTTCATTTATTTGCAGTAATTTTTCATACCAAGCCAAACGATAGGTAACTATTTCCTTATAATTAACATGGTTCTAATTTTGTTTTGTGGCTTTGATGAATGTGCAACTATGTTTCATATCAATCCAAACGATATGTATCTATTTCTCTGCAGGAAGATTAAGCAGGAAGTCAACGAAGGATTAAAGAGAAGGATATTGTTTTGTGGTTTTTGATGATTGTGCATCTATGTTTCATATCAAGCCAATATTGTTTTGTTTTTTTTTCTTCATCATTTGTTCACCGTTACTTATGTTTTTTTATTATTCTCAATAGAAGAAATGTTTTTTTTTGACAACAAAAGTAAAACATATTTGTAACGCCCCGTCCGCCCCTACTGGTGAGTCACCCATCCCTCTATCGGGCTCGTGGGCCCCACCCCTGTCCGACGGTCGGTGCGTTATTTTTCGTAGGCCTGACCGAGTAATTTACTGACCCTGCAATCACCACGTGACATTTTCCCATGTGTTTTGTCCTCACACACAAGCTACCACGAATCATTTCCCGGAAGGTCACCCATCCTGGGACTACTCCAGTCCAAGCACGCTTAACTCTGGAGTTCTTTCAGGCAAGTGATCGGAAAAGGTAAGTGCACTTGGTGATATAGGTAGCCAAATTAATTCATTTAAGCCTTTCTCAAATGGACCGGGCCCAGTATGTTACAATATTAGAACATTATTTCTCTATCATCTATATCGGTGGCTCCGGGCCGATATGTGTGCATGATGACTTCCTGCAGCGAGCACTTCGTGCTAACTTGTCTGCCATTTGGTTATTCGTACGAGATATATGCTTGAGGTCAAAGCTTGTAAAGAACACCTTCCTCTTTTCACTCGTCGGTATAAACTGAAAAGGCTAGCCAACTCTCTGGATCCGACACTATCTTCACCACTTCTGAGCTGTCTGTTGCATATGTGATGTGTTTCTGATTAAAGAATTTCATGCATTCCATAGCCCAAATCAATGATTCAAACTCCACATGTAAAGGCGATAGACTCTGCCTAATATTCATTGATCCCATCATCACATTTATTCCTCCTTCGTAGCAGCTATACCACCCCTGACCTTCGAATGCATCCCCCTCTTTCCATGCTCCATCTACAAAACACCACTGCCAGATATAGACCTCATTAGCTGTATTATTACCTTGACCTCCCCGTTGCCTTTGGGGAATATCTATAACACTTGTTTGGGCTCCTTCCCTTGTCAAATACTCCGTTTCTGCTAGTCTCAATGTTTCATGGGGATCCCTGTCGATCTGACTATATACCATATCATTCCTGCTCTTCCAGATATACCATAGGATCCAAGGGAATTGGCAGTTTGTTTCCTGTGGTGGTAACCTCCAAAATAAGTAATCCATATTTGTAAATAGTGCTTCAGTAGGGAAGCCTATTGGGTTTGTAGGGATTCGTGATAATGCCCATGTCTGAAGTATTGGAGGGCATTCAAATAGTACATGATTTATTGTTTCCTCTGCACCACATCGAATACATTGCGTATCACAGCGGATACCCCTCTTTTTTTAAATTCGATGATACCGCAAGACAACCTGATAGTATCTGCCATATAAAATGGCGTAGCTTTGGTGAACAAAACAATTTCCATGAGTGCGCTTGCAGTTTTGTAATATCTGGTCCCGAAACTCTATTGTAAGTACATGTATCCGGGAATTCTCTCTATTTGATATCCTGATTTTACAGAATAGCGACCCGATTTAGTGAAGTGCCAACCCAATCTATCCTGACGAATCGTCGTACTTATAGGTATACTCTGAATCAAGTTCGCATCTTATGGTATAAATACCGCCTCTATCAAAGATCTATTCCAAGATCGTCTCTGATAGTCCATCAGTTGGTCGACCGTATATAAATTATTTACGTCCATACAAGGTTTACAGGTTGCTGGTCTCGGGCGATAGGCTGGTAACCAAGGGTCAGTCCATATTGAGATGGATGCACCTGATCCCACCCTCTTAATTAGTCCTTTTTTAACCAGAGATCTAGCTGAGATGAACTCCTCCAACCATAGGAAGGTGAGTATGATCTTATTGGATCCAGAGGATCTGTGTTCCTGAAGTATCTACCCTTAAAAACTTTGGAGAATAAAATATCAGGTTTATCAATCAATCTCCATAATTGCTTGGCTAAAAAAGCTGTATTCGTGTCATTGAACGCTCTGAACCCAACACCGCCATTGTCCTTGTCCTGACAAAGTTTATCCCAAGCAATCCAATGCATTCTCTTGTTTCCTCCGCCTGAGCTCCACCAGAAATGAGAGACCACACTGGTCTGTTTGGTTGTTACCGTTTTCGGGAGTCGAAAACAAGACATTACATGATTTGGTAAGGCTATTGCTACTGATTTAATCAAGACCTCTTTTCCTCCTCGCGTTAGATATTAAGTTGTCCATCCATTTACCCTTCCGTGAAGTCTATCCCGAAGAAAACTAAAAACTTGTGTTTTAGCTCCACCAAGGCTTTCTGGAATTCCAAGTAAGATCCCATCCCTCCAAAAGTGGTTATGCCAAGTATGAGTTGAAGGAATTTCTAGCAGATCCTAATCCAATTAGGCAATCCTGGTCTGAATTCCAAGCCTAGGATCTAGGGTTCATATAATCGAATCATTAGGATCTCAGGATTACCTGGTTATTAGCAGCGGAAGATTTTCAGACAATCGAGATCTAGAGCGCCTCAAATGCTGCGCCTCTACTGGTATCCACACGCACACAAACTGAACAGAAGGGATGCTAGTGCCTTTAGAGATCAGATCTCTCAAGAGGTTTCTGTTTCTTTTCTGGTGGCTGTAAATTAGGTTAGCTTAGTGTTTATGTCGACCATATATCTTATATATGTCGACTTAAACCACAACCAAATTAAACAACGATTAAACCGATTTTAATCTGGTAATTCGCGAGTTGTGTCGACCGACACACTTGATGTGTCGATCGTCACTGCCCCAGAAAATTGGTATCGAATGCATATCAAATATGCATTCATCAAATCATTACATTAATGATCAACCTCGTATACTACGTCCAGTTTGCTTAGGTGTGTGACCCTGTAGGATCATATAACACTAGCAATGAGTTCTAAACTCATTGATCATAAGTGGCTTCTAGCAAAGCATTATGACTACCTAGTGTCATATGATTGTCTCATCTCGACAATACGACTTTCACTTAAGAGCAAGTACAATAGATTTCAGGACATTCCCAACAATCTCCCACTTGTACTGGAATCATCTATTCCCATAATCCCTTGTCTCTATATCTCGATCTGGCATAAGGCAAGATCCGTGTCATCCTTATTAAGCCAAAATCATGTTCATCGAACTCCGATTTATACTGACAAGACAAACGACTGACAATCACCTCGTTTGAGTGTGGCCACACATTTCTCAGTATCAAATCTTTGATGGGCCCTGAGATACTTATCTCCTGTTATATAGGAGGGACAAGTCCCATATTGTTCCATCCCTGTTTCTTCACACACTTCATGATACGCCCAATCAATGCCTTTATAGTCACCAGTTACGGCTGACGTTTGACAAGGTTAAAGCGGACCAATTCATATGTAAGAAAACATGATGAACTCAGGTCTAAGGACTATACTCTATAGTCGTAATGAAAACTCTCATGACACTTATATAACTATCCCATAGAGTTCTCATCAGTGGGTCATGTCCGATCATGTGTTCTCCAACACATATCTATGTGATTGACTTTAATACTCTTATTAATGACTCCATGAAACTTAGTCATCAGTCACCTCACATACTAGTCTCACGCGGTTGTTAACGTCCCACTTTAAGAACCTCGACCAGGGACCAACATAATTTATGTCATTTATTATCTATAGGGTTTCATGATCAAGTCACATACTTGATGATTTATAAAATGTCATAAATTACTTTGGGACTATTATTTAATAACCATTATTAAATAATGCTGATGTCAGATTTCATTAACATAATCATATTATGTTTACACGAACATCATATCATAACTAAAATCAACAACAACAACTCCCACTAAAATTAAGATCACATCTTAAGACATCTAATGCCTGTAGCAGTTGTCTGACCCTCATTCGCTCTTGCTCAGCGTGTGTCGAAGGACACTGCGTCTTGCTAAGAGTAATACCAAGAGTCATTTGCACGAAGCCCTTCTTGGAATCATGCATACTGGACCTGTGCAAGACCTTATCACCATAAGTATCTTGACACAATCCAATTAGCTTGTCCAATCTATCTCCATAGATTCTTATTCCAAGAATGTACACGGTTTCTCCCATATTTATTATCGAAAAACAACTTTCGAGTCAAGTCTTAACAGATTGAAACAATGGAACTTCATTTCCGAGAAGTAGTATGTTATCAATATACAATACTAGAAATGCAACTGTGCTCCCACTAGTCTTCTTGTAAACACACGGTTCCTCCTCGTTTCTGATAAAGTCAAACCTTTTGACTACTTCATCAAAACGAAGATTCCAACTCCGAGATGCTTGCTTCAATCCATAAATGGATCGATGAAGCTTGCATATCCTCCTAGCTTCATTAGGATCAATGAAAACTTCAGGTTGTGTCATGTACACATCCTTTTTCAGAATTCCATTAAGGAAAACTGTTTTCACATCCATCTGCCAGATCTCATAACCATTATGAGTGGCGGTTTCTAGGAGAATCCGAATGGACTTTAAGCATGTTGACTGGGGAATAGGTTTCTTCACAGTCAATACCATGAATTTACTTGAAACCTTTTGCCACCAATCCAGCTTTGGATATCACCATCCACATCAATTTTCTTCTTGAAAATCTATTTACACTCAATGGCTTTTGCACCATCGGGTAAATCGACCAAAGTCCACACTTGGTTCTGTGACATGGATCCCATTTCGGATTCAGCGGCTTTCAGCCACTTTTCGGAGTCAAGGCCCATCATTGCTTCTTCAAAATTTGCAGGCCCGTCACTTTCAATGATCAGCAGATCATGACAATTGGTTACGAGAAATCCACATTTCTCGGGTTCGTGACGGATCCTTTCGGATCTGCGAGCTTCAGTTTTGTGTAAAAGTCGCGCGCGTATCTCATATGTATACTTTTACCATGTATACATAGTCTGTGTCGATCGATACAACTTTTGTGTCGATCGACACTTCTTCAGTAACTCGCCTTTTGAATGTATATCGAATATACATTCACCAGATCTTTGCAAACCTTAGGCATCACAGGTGCAGGTTCTACAACTCCTTGTAGATCCAACTGCTGCTCTTCCTCATCAGGTTGAGCAGTCTCCTGTGATTTTCGAATTTCTTCGAGTTGTACTTTACTCCCACTGTTCTTCTTGGAAAGAAAGTCTTTCATAAGAAACATAGTTCCGAGCAACAAACAATTTGTTCTCGAACTGGTTGTAAAAGTAACATGCCTTGGTTTCGTTTAGGACAACCAATGAAGTAGCACTTATCAGATTTGGGTGTGAGCTTATCAGAGATTAAACGTTTTATATAAGCCTCACAACCCCAAATCTTCACGAGATACAAATCAGGAATATCTACAGTCCACATCTCATGTGGTGTCTCTGTAACTGATTTTGATGGAAACCTATTTAGTGTAAACGCAGACATTTCTACAGCGTATTCTTAGAAGGATAATGGAAGATCTAAGTGACTCATCATTGATCGAACCATATCTAATAAAGTCCGATTCAGGAGGAGTGAATTGTGAAACACTTTCACAATCTCTCAGATGATCACTAAATTCTTGACTTAAGTATTCACCTCCATGATCTCATCGTAGAGCTTTAATACTTTTGCCAAATTAATTCTGTACTTCATTCTGGAGCTCTTTGAACTTTTCAAAAAATTCTGACTTATGTCTCATTAATATGACATAACCTTACCTACTGAAATCATCAGTAAAGGTAATGAAGTACTGAAAGTTTCCTCTAGCACTAGTGCTCATTGGCCCATATACATCCGTATGTATAAAACCCAATAATCCTCTGGCCCTTTCATTTTGATCGTTCGCAACCTGTATCGACCGACGCACCGTTTGTGTCGATCGACACTACCTTTGTTGAAAGGGGCCTCTGTCGTTTTACCCAATAAACAAGATTCACTTTACTCATTATGATTCATAATCAGATGAGCCCAAAAGCCCATCACTATGGAGCTTCTGAATCTATTTCTCATTTATGTGGCCTAAAACGACAATGCCAGAGAGAAGTTTGATTCATATCATTTGACTTGAATCTCTTGGTATTGATGTTTTAGTTAGGCACATTCTGGTTTAGAACATAAAGTCCATTCTCTAATGGATTGCTACTATAAAATATATCACTGTAATCAAATGAATAACACTTATTCTTAATTTGAAAACTGATATCCTTCCATATCCAAACAAGGAATAGAAATAATCTTTCTGCTCATAGCAGGTACATAGTAGCTGTTTTAAGTTCAAAACATGCCATAAAAGAAAACAAATGAAATACTCCTACGGCTAATGCAGCAACTCTTGCTCCATTTCCCACGCGTAGATCCACTTGTCCTTTCTCCATAGTCCTACTTTTCCTCAGGCCCTGCACATTTTCACAAAATATGAGTACCATAGTTGGTATCTAATACCCAATAAGTAGGACCATAAGAAGTAACATTTACTTCTATAACATAATACCTGAAGAAGAAGTCTCGTACGTCTTCTTCAGCTTCTCATAATCTTCCAAGAATTTATTACAGTTTCTTTTCAAATGCCCATAACCATTACAATAACGGCACTTAACATCTTCAGAAGGACTGGTTTTAACCTTAGGAGCATGGCCAGACTCGCTTGGATTCACAATCGAGCTCGTCTTGCCATCACCTTTGTTCTTACCAAGTTTCTTAAACCTTTTACCCTTTTGTACCATAAGGACATCTGGGGTGTCCTTCTTGATGTTAGGTTCAGCAGTCTTAAGCATCCCATGCAATTCAGTCAACGTCTTTGTCAAGTTGTTCATGTTATAGTTCATAACAAATTGATCATAGCTTGACGGCAGTGACTGCAGAATGATGTCAGTAGCCAACTCTTGGCTAATGGGACAATCCAGTTTCCCCAGGTTATCAATATAACCCATCATCTTAATGACATGAGGACTAACTTGTTCGCCCTTTGGTAGCTTGCACTCAATCAGAGATCTTACCGTCTGGTATCTCTGAGTTCGTGCCTGCTCCTGAAACATACTTTTCAGGCTAGTGATCATCTCTATTGGCGACTCCACGTAATCATATTGCTTCTGCAATTCCGAGTTCATGGTAGCCAATATGAGACAACTCACATCCACCACATCATTAGAATGCTTATCCCAAGCATCCTTATCTGACTGCCAGGCATTGGCTCGGTACTTCTTGGGGAGAACTTTCTCAAGGACATAGTCCTTCTTCTCCTGTTTGAGAATGATTCTCAAGTTCCGATACCATTCAAGAAAGTTTGATCCATTTAACTTGTCCTTCTCAAGGACGGATCGCAGGGAGAAATTGTTACGATGGTTTGTGCTAAACATAGCTGGAAAACAAGGGAGGTTTAGTTATGATGTTCAAGAAATGAGAAGTCTTAACAATTAAGAAAACTCGCATTATATTCAAACAATGTTTCCTCAGATGAATATAATGATCCAAGACCCTTACTTCACTAAACTTGAGTGAGCCACTGGCTATCACCCAAATTTTAGCTATCTAGGTAAGCAACTCTTTGCTAGTTATATCCAATATAACTCTTGGTTGTGGATTGACATCTCATGTCCAATCCACCTGATGTCTCTGAGCCCAAAACGATTTTGATGGCCCATTCAAGTAAACCAATCTCTTAAGTCATGTAATTGTCGATGTCTTGCACTGCAAATCCATCAACACGATTACCTCTGTCTTACTCATGTAATTGTGGACATCTTGCACTAAAAGTCTATCGCACAATTAAATGGGTCTTGACAGTTGACAAGATTGGAAAGACATCAAGTATCACTTGATATTTGATTGAGGAACATAACCATTTAAAACTTTCAGTTTTATTATGTTTTAGTTCTTCTAATTAATTGATTTATCTTGCTTTGGTTCTGTGATTTCAGGTTCCATAACCCAAACCATCGAATCTGATGTCGACCGACACTACTTTAGTGTCGATCGATTCAGAATAACCAAAACAATCCGCGATAACCGATCAATCCAATTGATCCGGTTTTGAATACCGGTCAGTGTCGATCGATGCTACACTAGCATCGGTCGATACCAACCTAATCAAACCAATCGCAATTAAACCATTCACCGTGTTCAACCATTATAAACCAAGCTCGATAACCGGTCCAATCCAATTGAACCGATTCATCAATCTCGCAAGGTTTGTGTCGACCGACACAAATCTTGTGTCGATCGACACTAGGCGAAACAAATTTTATTCGGGTTATCCTTCTGTGTCGACCGATACCGGATTGGTGTCGATCGACACAGGGCGATAAACCCTAATTGTTTTTCAAGCCAAAAACCTAAAACTAGATTTTTCATGAAAACGAATTTTAACATGTTTGTATCAACTATACAGAGATCCAGATTCAACCAATCTAATCAACATGCTACAGATTCAATAGAACCCTAAGGCTCTGATACCACTGAAGGAATTTCTAGCAGATCCTAATCCAATTAGGCAATCCTGGTCTGAATTCCAAGCCTAGGATCTAGGGTTCATATAATCGAATCATTAGGATCTCAGGATTACCTGGTTATTACCAGCGGAAGATTTTCAGATAATCGAGATCTAGAGCGCCTCAAATGCTGCGCCTCTACTGGTATCCACACGCACACAAACTGAACAGAAGGGATGCTAGTGCCTTTAGAGATCAGATCTCTCAAGAGGTTTCTATTTCTTTTCTGGTGGCTGTAAATTAGGTTAGCTTAGTGTTTAGGTCGACCATATATCTTATATATGTCGACTTAAACCACAACCGAATTAACCAATGATTAAACCGATTTTTATCTGGCAATTCGCGAGTTGTGTCGACCGACACACTTGATGTGTCGATCGACACTGCCCCAGAAAATTGGTATCGAATGCATATCAAATATGCATTCATCAAATCATTACATTAATGATCAACCTCGTATACTACGTCCAGTTTTCTTAGGTGTGTGACCCTGTAGGATCATATAATACTAGCAATGAGTTCTAAACTCATTGATCATAAGTGGCTTCTAGCAAAGCATTATGACTACCTAGTGTCATATGATTGTCTCATCTCGACAATACGACTTTCACTTAAGAGAAAGTACAATAGATTTCAGGACATTCCCAACATGAGTTTCATTTCTTCCTGTATTGTTTCATCCACCTTATAACCAAATTGTAGAGAGGATTTCTCGAAATTTATTTGTTGACCCGACACCCCCTCATAATCCTTTAGGATCCTTAAAATCGTCTGGCCTTCCTCTTTCTCTGCCTTACAGAAAAATAAACTATCATCCGCGAAAAACAAATGAGAGATAGATGGACTTTTCCTTGCAACCTTCAAACCGGTTAATTGTTTATCCTTTTCCGCCTTTTTATGTTTGCGATAAGAGCTTTTGTACATAAGATGAATAAATATGGTAAAAGAGGATCTCCCTGTCTTAAACCTCTCTCTGGGACAATGTGTCCATGTGGTTGACCATTGATCAGTACCTTATATTGGACGTGGTAATACAACGTGTTACCCGGTGTATCCATTGTTCACTAAAACCCATCTTTCGTAGAATATTTTCAATAAACCTCCATTCAATTCTATCATAAGCCTTACTCATATCCGTCTTGATTGCCATGAATTTTCCTTTACATGCTGGATTTGTCCTTAATCCGTGGAACATTTCTTGTGCTATCAGTATATTATCTGATATTAGTCTTCGTGCCACAAATGCAGATTGAGTTTCTGAGATGAGATTAGGCAACAGAATCTTAAGTCTCTGACACAAAACCTTTGAAATTATTTTATATCCCACATTGCATAAGCTGATTGGCCTTAGTTTTGTCATTCTAGTGGGGCGCTCCTTTTTTGGAATTAAACAAATGTTTGTTATATTCAGCCGAGTATCAAGATCCCCATCCCTCAGGAAATCATTCACCAACTGGGTCAAATCTTTTTTAATTATGTCCCATGATTGCTGGTAAAACAAAGCTGTCATTCCATTTGGGCCCGGAGCTTTCTCAGGATGCATCATAAATAAGGCTTTCCGAATTTCCTCTTCCGTTGCTCTTTCCATAAGTTTTCCATTCATATGCTTCATAATCGATGCTGGAACTTCCTGTAGAAAGGCCTCAAATTCCACCGGATTCGTAGATGAAAAAATCGTTGAAAAGTATTCCACCGCCACACTTTCAATCTCGGAGTCCTTAGTGACCGAGACTCCTGCTGAATTATGTAATCCCACGATTCTGTTTTTGGCCCGTCTTTGTTTTGTCAACGCAAAAAAGAAGGTATATCTATCCTCCGAGGTGTGCCAAATGGTACGACTTTTTTGTTGCCAGAAAAATTCCTCATCCTTATATGCTTCCTTTAAGCGGTTGGAAATTTCCCATATTTCCTCTTATGTTCTTTCATCGTCCTTTTGTGCTGCGTCTAAATCCCTTTGCAATTCACTAATTTTCTCCTTTCCAAATAGATTATTGCTTTTCCGCCATTTAGACAATTCATGCTTGCACCTTCCAATCTTTGAAATAAAATCATTCCCATTGTTGCTCTCTATGTCCTCCCAGCCCGATTGAATTGCCTCCATTAAACCTTCCTTACCTATCCATCTTTTATCGAAATAAAACTGGTTTCTCCTCCTTTTCTTAGACTCCTCAATTGTCGCAACTAAGGGTCGATGATCTGATCCCACCATTCCTAAATACTCCACAAAGGAAAAAGGAAAAAGCATATGCCAGTCCTCATTGGCTAAATCTCTATCAAGCTTACACCTTACAACTTGTTTTCCCCTCCGGCCTCGCCATGAAAGTGAATCCCCAAGATGCGGGAATTCAATTATACCACAATCCCGAATCATATTATTGAAGGCAAGGAATGTAGATGCATGCCTTAGAGACCGTCCTTGCTTTTCATGGTTTCCTGTGATTTCATTCAGGTCCCCAATAATAAACCATGGCTTATCTCTAGCAACTCCAAACGAGTAAGTCGTTCCCAAACTTGGTCTCGTAATTTTTGTACCGGGTCACCATATATAAAAGAAATAGCAACTCTTTTTCCTTCAACATCCGCCTCAATATCAATAATCCTATTACTTGAATAAATAACATTAACGTTCTCTGTGTCATTATAGTATAGAGCTAAACCTCCGCTTGTTCCTCTTGGTTCTACCGTGTGTATCTTATTGTACCCAAAATGACCTTGAAAACCTTGTGTGAATGTAAAGTATTGTTTTGTCTCAGATAAAAAGAGGAAATCAGGTTTATTCTTGTACCATATTTCTCTGAGATATCCAATTGTCCACTTGCTTCCTATTCCTTGACAATTCCAACTCATAATCCTCATAATATATATGGTTATAATTGTTGGGTTTGTATTGATACAATATCAAGTATCCTGTACCGGCCGCCTCTTCCCACATGCCATATTTGCAAATTTGCAATGATTTGTTCCTTCATGATATTATAGACCGTCCTTAACCAACTGTTATTGTTGTCCTTCATCTTTTCAAATCCCGTTTTCCACACCTCGATCTGTCCGTGTACATTATTCCAATAGCTTGAGAAGAATTTAGACCCCCATGCACTCGTACCCATCTCCCTTATGATATCACCTAGGAACCATCCAACACTTGCACCCCACTTCGACACCATATAGCAATCATGATCTGGGTCATTAATCATCACCGTCAGCAGATGCCGTAAATATAGAAACGTGTGCTGCTCCTGGCTGTGCATAATACCAGCAAACTTGTCCACATATCCTCCAACGGTATAAACTCTATATACTTGATCCCATTTTGTATAAGGTACCCATCGAAATGTACATGCCTCTTCAGCACAAATCATTTGAAATGCATATATCTGTGTTCCCAATTTAATCGACAGATGTTCCTTCACCTTATCAGTGGCTGGTCTTTGTCTTAAATCCACCATAAGTAACACGTCCATATTAATATTCCCGTATCGACTTTTCCTCAACGGCACTGTTAAAGTACCTCTTCTCGTTGGAACCAAAATTAAGCCCTTGAGTAGACACACGTAACTAATGTCTCGTTTCCAAATCATCTCTTCATCTAAGCACTTAGCCCAACGTTGTTATTGATCGATAGACCTATTGCTCTCCTCTACCTCAGATATGAGACATACCTCTTTCTCACTGTTTATTTCTGCGCCGTTCATATACTGTGGATTCGTTGAGCCTGCATACCATCGTCCCCATATATCCATAAACCAGAATATAAGTGTCAAAAATCTTTGGGTAGCTATCAACTTGGATTCTTGAGATCCCATCATCACTAAAATCATTCCTGCAGCCAAGTTACAAACGGATTTACAGCCTGTTAGTTGTTCTTGACTGTACCTCGACTGTTCCAACCGTATATAAAACCATACCTTCTCATGCCCAAAAATCTTAACCATATTAACACACTATAAATAGAGGACCATCTAATTAATCAGATGACGAAACAAATCAAACAGCGGTACAACCACATACAACTTAAAATAGAAAACAGATAAAAGTAAAAGCAATTGCCTCCTGCTAGTTTGAAAGAATACTAAAAGCATATTTGAGTATTCCCGAACTATTAACTGATGGCTTATTGAATCCATAAACTTAAACATAAAATTGAGAAACCTAGACTTATGCAAGATTACTGCTCTGGAGCCCTCTCATTGTCACTCCTCTGCACAGGGTTCTTGATCTCCCCTGCCCTAGTCTCCTTCCCGGACGTGCCCAGTCCTTTAGTGACGACTTTCTTCCTACGCGATGTGAGGGACTGAACCAAGCCTCGTTTGGTGAATCGTCCCATGATGAGAGGACCTCCTGTGATTGTCTTCTTCTTTCCCTGTGTCTTTTTCATATCACCATCCTTCCCTTCAACGGTGGTGTTCATAACGTTCGTGTTACCATTATCTGGGAGAAATTGTTCCCCTGTTATCCCATTAAACTCTGGATCACAAACTTCCCTCTCATCAAAACCCTCGAGTCCTTCACCCTCATTTGAAGTTGGTTCCATCAACTCCATTAGTGCGTCAATATTCCCAATGTTCTAGAGCTCCATGCATACATCCATTGATTGAAAATCACCCATGTCAAAAGTGTCCAGATCAGTACTAGTCTCTGGAGCTGTAACAGTAATTTCCTGCTCCCTTATAGCCGCCCCTCTATCATCCGTGTTGACCAGGGAATCTTCAGCAAACTGAAGTTTCATTTTTGCACTCTTATCTTGAACATGTTTCTCTGCATTTGTATTAACCGCAATCTCTCCTTCTTCCTTCCCATTTTGCGTATTTAAACTCGCCCTAAAAGCTTCAGAACAGCTTTTTCTTAGTCATTTAGAACAACAGACTCATGTTGTTTCTCCGCCTTTTGGTTCACAATCGGTTTGTATTGACGCCGAGGTGAATATCCTCTCTGATTTCGAGAAGTTCCTTCCCCTTGAGAACGAACATGCTTGGATGATTTATACCGGTTCTCTCTGCGACTAGAGCTAGGCCTCGACTGCTCCTTATAATCCATGGCCTGTCCTTTAGCTTTGTAGTGGCTTGAAGATTCCCGTTGGTTTTCAGAATCCCTTCTGCCATCCCGAGTATCAACTTTTCCCCCAGCACAACTGCACCTTTATAGCTAAAACCACCTGATCTGTCCGTGGAGTCCTTTGGTTCATGTTCTCTTCTGCTCCTCGAGTTATCCTCACTCAGTTTCGCCTCTTCCTTAGTCTGTGTCATGGCACATACTACAGCAGGTTCAGCAGTAGCCATGAAGTCTCTCGTACCGCATCTGAACCAAGATTTCCCCATCACTGCCAAAATTCACCAGGGACTCAAAGGCCAGAGGTTTGAATGCAACCATCACCACACGAACACGGCCATTATCAAAATCAACTATTTCTGCCTTACCAATGCCATCCCCAATACTCATAAAAGTTTGGTTTGCCCAAAATTGGAGAGGAACTCCCATTACTTTCACCCAAAATGTTATTGTAGAAGGATAGTTAGGATCCATTGTAGGCTCCCATCTCACCATGGATACCATCCAGGAGTCAAAGTGGAAAGGTCCCATGCTTAGTACCTCCACAATGTCCTTCTCGTCATCGAAGTCGAACTGAAATCTTCCTATCCCCAAATCAGCTCCTGCTATCTTTTCTTCCTTCTGCCATATTTGAGGAAACTTGTGTACCAGCGCCTTTGTATCTTGCCGCCATGGATTCAAGCATCGCCCAATTAAAGTCCTCGCATAGGCCTTGATCAGCTCGGTATTATCAAACCGAGGAACTGATATCTTAAATATGTGTGTTGTAGTCGCCACACTCTTCCCAGCACTTTTGGATACCACGATGTTTCTTTGAGACATACTGCTACTCAAAAAAAGCTTTGTTGATTACTGAGTTTGTTGTTTGTGATGAATAAATCCGCTGCAGTGAGCCTCCTTTTATAGGCAGACACCACGAATCCGCAGCACCAATCTGTTGATTTGTGTAATAAATTGTCAAGATCTGCGAACTTGCTAAGTCTCCATAAGCCTCTGCAATCCCAATCAATTCCGTTAATACCAATCGAGAATACCCAAAAAGAAATGATCAAATATAGAAAGATAGATCGCCTAGAAATCACGAGTTCCCCTAAATCTTTTCCAATTATGAAATCCCAATGATACACAAATTCTCTACCGTATCTTCCATAATCCAAAATCAACTCGTTCCTTCCTGATATATTAGTAAGATCATTCCTTCGTAATATTTGAATAGTTAGCCACCATCTATAGAAATCCTTGACAAAGTAGATGTCAGATTGATAAACTTTGATTTCAATTTTTTTATAGAATGTACTAGATCCAGAGGTACCTTTCGCGTACCATAAGTATCCTCCTTCCTCCGAGTAAACCCAAATCTCGCTTGCCATATCCATACTCCAAACATATCTTGAAGCAGATCCGCCGTTATCGCCAAATCCTTTTGCTCCGGATCCGTATTGAGTATCCAAATTTCCTCCGTATCGAGTACCAGAGAGTATAATACTGACCAGATCCTTCCATTGAATAGATCAGAACCCCATCATAAATCTCCAAAAGTATCAATCCCTTGATCTCCAGCCACATTCACGAAAACCCTAGAATCCCTTCCTTGTCGCCATAGAAAACAATTCAATTTAGGTTATTTTTTTTTTTTATATAAAAAACATGTGTTATTCTAGTTTTTAGCTAGAAGAAATGTTTGTACAAAGAAATCCTTATATATTAATTTATAGATTATTTAAAATTATACAGTATTAGTCATTTTTTGTTTTTGATCCGCTAGATATATTGTTCAAACCATGGCATTCTTAAATTTATATTCAAATAAATAGTGTAACAAAATATGGCAAACCCCATTTGTTTAATAAACAATTAAGTTCTCCAAAGCCCATGGTCACATATTGTATATACAGTCCGTTTTAAGATATTAGAGAATTAATGTTGTTATATATTCCCATAATTTTGGTACAATCATATTGTTTCAATGTCTTCTTCAAGGTTCGTTAATGTGTCTACCATGAATATGAACATCAGTGAGTGGAGAATTCGTGTTAAAATTTTGAGGAGATATGTTATCAATTGGGGAGTTAAACGAACAATCGGTTTAATATTGGTCAATGAGCAGGTTTTTCTTATATAACTTAATAGATTTTTTTATCCGTATACTTTGTTTTTGTTGTTCTAAAGTGCAAAGATAATATTACAGGGAACTAAGATACATGGTATTATAGATTTTCATCTTTATATTGACCAATCCTTGGATGTCTTGGTTGAATGGGTTTCTATAATTGTTTCTGATTTTGACATAATTCATGCTGGTGGAGATTTTAAACCGACATCTCATCGATTCGAAATAAAGTGGAAGTGGACAACATATGTTGATATAATTCCTTCAATAAGCACGAACAGTTTCTATGATTTGTTGATTTTCAGCATATAAAATCCGGGTGTCACGATGGTATTCATTCTGTAGGTATGTAAGATAACGGTATATTGTTCATTTGTATTTTTTTTGGTCGAGCAAGCTTATTTATTTTCTTTTTGTGTATTTGTACATATTTAATTGGGCGAGTGGATGTTTGCTTGCTTGTTGTCGCGATCCAATAACCTTTAATCTTGTGGATGCTAGGTTAGTGTTTATCTGTTCTAATATCATAGATATTTGTATAAGTATTTGTATTATAAGTTGGTAATTAATTTTTAGCTAATAAGAAGTGTCGCTTGCTTTGTGAGCTGGGTGGAAGCAAGGCTATAGAGTTTCAAAAGTCTTATGAGGATAATGATGACTACATTATGGTTTGCATCTTGGGGTTTGCTAAGCTTATTTTTAGAAACGGTTTGTTTGGGAGACTCTATTGTTTTACGTTTTGTATCAGTTGTTATAGTGTCCATTATTCACCGGTTGTTTTAAAATATTAATTTGACAGGTGATTGGATTGCAACATTTGCTGGTAATTGTATTCAGGTTATTATGGACGGTGCTCTTTCTGAACTTGCAGAGTTTTAAAAAAATTTGGCCATCACGGAAGTTAACTGATTAGAATGTCATATCCATTCTTATTTCTTGAATGCATGTGTTTGGTACTGTGTTTGGTACATTTGTTTTATTTATTCTCCTCAATAGAACAAACCAAGTAGGTCAGAAAAATAAGGGAGTTAATCAATAAGTTCGCTAAACATTTGTGAATGACCCGCTTTTCCCCCTTAAAAAGATTTTGTCACTCATTGATTTCTCTATTTTCAAATACTAGATAACACCTACCTAATATGACTTAACTATTAACAATCGAGACTAATAAACAAATTTAATTTTCGCAAATACGACACAATTGTATATAGCAAATTTCTATTATGTAATCGAAAATCTTATAATCTTGAATATTCCAATTTAGTTGAAACACAATATTTTTATATATAGCAAATTTCTATTATGTAATTGAAAATCTTATAATCTTCAATAATCCAATTTAGTTGAAACACAATATTTTGTTGTTAATATTCATATTAGAAAGATTATTTATAAAGAAACAAAAACATAAATACATCGAATTAAATTATATGACATTTCCTCAAAAATCTTAGGTAATCTCAACTTCTTCTCTAAATTATAGAGATGCAACAATATTTTGTGGTTTTGTTGAAACAAAATATTGTGGTTTTGATGCAACAATATTTGTTGTTAATATTCAATTAACAATATTGTTAATCCTTCCCAATTCACACCTTTGGTGAAATAATTTTCATATTAGAAAGATTATTTATAAGTAAACAAAAACATAAATACATCGAATTCAATTATAAGACATTTCCTAAAAAAATCTTAGGTAATCTCAACTTCTTCCCTAAATTATAGATTGATTACAAAAAATATTTTCTCCCCCATTGATTCTATTAATTTTCAAATACTAAATAACACCCTACCAAAATGACCTAACTAATAACAATTGATACTAATAAACAAAATTTAATTTTAACCAATACGACGCAATCATATATAGCAAATTTCTATTATGCAACCAAAAATATTTTAATCTAGAATATTCCAATTCAGTTGGAACAAAATATTCTTTATATTAATATTTTGCAATGATCCGTTAGGTCTCCGAACTACTATATATATTATTCGGTATTTAACTTATTTATCATTCACTTTTAAACTATATCGAGATTTTATAAAATGGCAGAATTAGTTGAGACCAATAAGAACCTCCCTCGCAGGCGGCGTTCGACTTAGGTTTTGATGGAAAACATACACACCAGCCTGGAAACCGAGAAGATCAAAGTTAGGGTATTAACACAATGGACTTTTTTTAACTCTAAGTCTGTAAACGTGATAGAAATGATTTGGTCTGACATAAATGTACGTTTTTGCTTATGTTTTGGTTTATGTTCGGTTCTATATTGTTCATTCGTATATTTATAATTTTCTTTTCACTTTCTTTAGGGAAAAAGAGTTCAAGCATCATGTGAGGAGTCCTTATTCTGAAAACATAAAGCATGTTTTCAAATAGGTAAAATGTTATGGTTAATGCTTTTTCTTCCAAGGAGTATCTTGGCGACTTCCGTCCAAGTGATCTTACTTACAAGTTATCAATCACCCGTACTACAAGAACAAAACCATTGGAAGATTTTGAGATTGAGAATCACGATAAGTATTGTTATACCATTTCTCAAATTATCGAGGGATCTCTTGACAAAAGAGTTTTAATTGGTAAGATGGTATTTTGTAATATACGTACTGTTCGTTATCTTATACTTTTCAATAAATAGTTGTTAGTTATTGTTTCACCAATATAAGATGTTATGGGAGTCATTGTCCACATGGATGCTATTGAAGATGTCAAGACTAAAAGCAAGTCCGGAAACAATACCAAGCTTGAATTATACTTGAAAGATGATGGGTTAAAATATTAATCGTTATAAATCCAATATAAATAAATAATTTTGTATGATTTTTTTAACAAATATTTGAAAACAGAGATGATGCATTGCCTTGCACCTTGTGGGGAGATTATGTCAAACAAGTGATTGACCATACTTCCACCAATAGCTCATTTCCGGTCGTGGTTATTATCCGGTTTGCATGGATCAAAGAATATGGAGGTAATTACTCGGTTTATTGTAATGTATAATATGTTTTATATAACATTAATGGTTTAATTTAAATTTTAATAAATATAGCGAAGCTGTACATCTCGAATGCTTACAACTCAACTCAACTCACATTCAGAGATGAAAATAACCTCGAGATTTCAAAATGGTTGGATAGGTAATGTGATACATTATGTTTTAAAGAAATGTCTGAACATTGTCAATTCAAGAGTATATCTATTTTACAGTATACCAAAATAATCTCAAGCTCTAATTATCAAGTATGAGAAAAGCATGGTTTCTTTTGGATCGGATCCACTTTTGGATTTGCGTACTGAATTTTTCATCAAAAATAATAGAATGACTTTACTTGGCATTCTGCAATCGGAAAGGGTTAGTTATCTGTATAAAACTTACAATTATATATGTATTTAATTGAAATCATTAATATAATTACTTGATGATTTTATTATTGTTTAGCATGGTAAGGTAGTTACATGTGCCACAATTGTCTCAATTTACAATTAAAAAAAATAGTTTTTTCAAGCTTGTAAAGTTTGCAAACTGAAAGTGCTTCAGTATGGAGTTTGCAAAATGAAAGTGCTTCAGTATGGATCAGATTCGGAAGATGAGGAAGAGTCCAAACCCTTATATAATTGTAAAACATGCGGCGATGTGACAAACGTCTTTGCAAGGTAATTTGTTTATAAGTATGCTTGCAGGGTAATTTTTTGTGTTATTTAACTTATATATCAAAAGCATTTGGTTTATATATTGTTTATGCATGCTCTAGATATTATTTGATCTTCCGCGTGTCTGATTATTCTTTCGGGGCGTCTAGAGAGACGGTGTCTAAGGTCCTCTTTTTGGTTGAGATCCGAGATGGAGGGGCGAGGAGCCTTATGATGAGAAGCTCTATCAGTGGTATGGTATTTCAACGGATAAGTGCAGTCAGGGGATTCGTGGTCCAGTCTAAAGCATTTACCACAGTGCTTTTCCAGCTTCTCGTATGTCAGGTAAGCAGTTGCTTCTTCTCCATGGAAAAACTCCACTGTTGTAGTCATGATTAGAGGAAGGAGGCCGTTAACTTCAACTCTCATCTTAGCGGAAGTGGGTGAGATTTCACATCTCTCATATCTGCCAATATTATTCCCGATACTACTGAGAGTATCCTCCGACCAGAGATGGAGAGGGATACCTTGGAATCTGATCCAGAAAGGTATGACTGAAGGGAAGTTCTTGTCCATGGAAGGTTCCCATCTTTGGAGTATTATCATCCACTTGGCAAAGTGGTATGGCCTATTAGCAAGGACAAGTTGAACATCCTCTTCATTTGCAAACTGGAATTGAAAGAGCCTGTTTCCCAAGTCAGCTCCTATGGCTCTAGTAGATGTTTTCCAGTGTTCTGAGAAAAATGGTATGAGAGACCATATTCTTTGAAGCTTGATGTTGGTTACCCTACCAATGATGGTGAAGGCATGTTTCTTAATGAGCTCAGATGTGTCAAAATGAGGTACAATGACTCTTGAGGCACGAGGAGGGTGCTCTAGAGTAGCAAGGCCCTTCCCTTTTTCCGCTGAAGAGAGTCTTCTTTGCATCGTAACTTCCTGAGGTGATTTGAAGGATGAAAGCTTTGAGGGAAGAGTAAATCTCTGAGACCTAACAACCTTTACGCCTTCAGTTGAAAGCTAAACCAAACTTTGGAGAGTCGGAGGCAAAGTATTCCGGTGCTAAACCAGGGACGGAAGAGCTGAGTATTGATAAGTCTCTATCAAGTTGCTTGGGCAATTTGAATTTCTTCTGTTTTGGTGTAAACTTCTGCCCGTTGAGAAAGCACAGGTTCTAGGTCTTGAGTAGCTCAGTATCCATTTTAGGAAAGTATTGGATAAAGAAATATTGGGTGAAGAGTTTTGAAAAAGCAAGGTCAACTCCCTGGGTTGTGTGCCAGGGAGCAAAATCTCTCACTAGGATTCGCTTCTCTTATCTTACTCATTACGTAATATGCTTTATATGTTTTTCGGAATTCATATATTGTTTTCTATTTTGTATCTTTCCAAATCTCGTACCTGGCCAATATCCTGAAGAAAGGATTGTTTCATGGTTCAAGCTCTTCTAAATTATGTCCCTGTTTTAGAAGACCTTACTAAACTTTTTTTTTTTTTTTTTGGATTAGATGATCTGTTGAACGTCATTATGTTTCTTTTAAAACATATTTACCGTTAATGTTTACAACCCTTATGTCCACTATCATAAGCTCTTTTTAAAATTTAGATATCATATATTATCTCATCTAAAAAAATTTAGTTAATGTGAAATTCAAATATCAAAATAATTTGATCTCCATACCAATATAGGTTTTAGGTGGAAGTTTACTATGACAAATTGTAAAAAAAATTAAAACAAAAACAAAATATGACTTACTTAACATGACCCGATCATAGTGTCTAAACTTATTTAAAAACTATTAACTAATATATATAAATCCATTAAGCCATTGAGTTAAGCCCAAATTACTCTGGTCCACTGTAAGATAGTTGCTGATACATCTCTCCAATCCGAAATCAACCATTTGCTAGAATCAGAGAGCAAATAGAAAGTAAACGACGATCTAGAAGTTAAACTGTTGGACTAAGGTGTAATCGACAGAGAAGATTAGGAGAAAATTGTTTGCTTTCAACAACTCCGGAAACAAGGTAATCTACTATTTCATGTAAATTTCTATAAACCGAGGGTTATAAATTGTTATTTTGAGATAAAGAGTTGTCAATGAACAATGGTGTTTCGTACATCTTCGTGATGTAAATTTCTATTTGTAATCATTTATTTTTATTATCAGTACCAAATTCGAATTTCTATTTAGACTTCAAGGTTTAGTCAACTTCTCCGAGATTTTCTATTTTTAGATCTGGTATTCAACTTTAAAAAGTCTAATTACGATTGTTTTGGGTTTATGCATGTAACGATTTTTTTTATTTATATGAAGATATATTCTCTTTGGAAAACAAAATCAGAAGATGTCAAACCCTCTATTTTTCAAACCTCATATTTCGGACGAATGTTATGATAGTGTGGTAAGTAATTTTAGTTCTTTCTCTCGATTTGGATATTTGTATACTTTGTTTCTTCTTACGAATATTTTTTTTTCTTTGTGTTACAGTATATTCCGGAAAAGTTCTTCCAAAAATATATACTTGGAAAAATAGATGTTAAAGTCGGTAAACTCACATATGATATTTCTAAACGAAAGTTTCCTATCAGACGAATTGGTGATAGGCTTACTAAATGATGGAGGCTTTTCTTCGAGGCACATAAATTAAAAAATATGACATTTTGATTTTTGAGTACCGTGGAGGTTCCGATTTCCATATAGTACATGCCTTCGGATCAACCTGTTGTGAGATCAAATATGAAACTGTCACAACCAAAACTGGAGAAGCAAGCACAAGTAAGTGTTTGATTTGTTATTTGCAAGATAATTTGTTCTGTCTTTTGTAATTATTTGACTATTTTCTAAAGGAACCGAGGAGAAGTTCGTTACCTTAAACGTCACGACCGACAACATCCAACGAAGCAGAATTGTAAGTTGTTTATTTGTATTTTGATTTGAAAATATTCTTAAATGATCAATTGGGTAGAACATATTGATACATGATAAAATTATGATTTTGTAGTATCTTCCAAAGTCCTTTGTGAATGCTAACGACTTAGAGACTGTTGCAAACAAGACCATATCTATGGTCAATGATGCTGGAAGGAGGTGGTCTGTTGAACTTGTTGTCCATTGTTCCATTGTGATAGTAACAGGCGACATTTACGTTTGAGTGGCGGCTTAAGTGAATTTTTGGTGGCAAACAATGTCAACGCCAACCAAACGATTGTCCTTCAACTGTTCTGGGAAAACACCACTACTCCTGTCCTCAAACTCTCCTCGAAGAATCATGTTTAACATTCTAAAACTTATGTTTGATATCTATTTTATTTTGGGACAAAAAAAATCTCTTTAATATTTTTCTTTGTTTTGTATATTGCTTCACTTTATAAAAACTTGAATTTGCATCAAATGCATTTGTTAGGTGACACTAAATCTAGAGAACGTTTTGACAAATGCATAATTTTCAAATTTATGTTAAGAATATATTGCATGTGAAGAATTATAGACAATTACTCTTTATATTTTTATTTACAATTGGTAAGTACTTCTATACCAAATATATTTTTGTATTTTTATATAATTAATTACAGATTTTTTATGGAATATCTTTGTTTAGTACGGAATATAATTTCACTTTCTCACATATGAAAATCTTTAAGAATTCAAATATGGAAGTACTTACCAATCGTAAAAAGAAATTAACAAATTATATTATATCCTAATAATAAATGAGATATTATTGCCATTAAAATAGAAGATATTGTACTAACTAAGATCTTATCATTTCAAAACTGTATTATTTTGACTATAATGTATGTGGCCGATATTAGTTACAAAAAAATCAAAAAAAAAATTAATTATCTCTAAGAAACCCTAATATCATAGTACTATATATTTTGATATCATCTTCACATTAGTTTCATTTCTATCTCGGGTTTCTAATGGAAGCTATAGGTATTTTTGAGAAATCTTTGGCATCTTTATTTTTTTATTCTATACATCCGTACGATTTGTTACAAAAATTATACTCTTTTCATTAACAAATCTAAATTTGTTTCAGCTTCTTCCGGACATGCAATTGATTCTGTGGAAATTTTACCTATTGTTCTTCATTCTCCAAAAATTGTTTTCAACGAAGATGTCATCTTTTGGGATATCAAGGAAAACAAGATAAATTTCGGGGATGGATGAAATGCAATCAAGTTAATCTTCAAGCAAGACGTCTTCTATATTCACAAATAACAACAAAATTTGTTTGGGATCAAAAAAGCCTTCAATGGAAACCCTGCATACAAGGTAAACCGTGTTTATGTCATTCACTGGTATATTCTGAAGAAATTGGAGAACTATATTATTTAGGCCGACTATTGGATGTAATAAGGGGACCATGTGACTATTTGGATCTAAGAACGATTAATAATGTTGTTTATGACACATTCCGAGATGCATGTGCCCTTCAAAATATTGAAATGCCTTAATTTATGTTCAATTATTTTAGTCATCTATTTATTTGTTTATTTCAAAATAATGATTGTATTTCTTTTCAATATTGAGAATTCATGTTTCTTCATTTATATTTTTATTCTAAGTTTCATTTTATATAAATTCACGCTTCAATTACAATTGAAAATAGTTTCAAATATTCGACTACATATTATCCTCCAGAAAATAATTCACCCCACACAACCAGTAAGCAAGTAGGGACAAATGGAGTTTAACCAGAAAAGTATTGATATATTATGTCCATTAAGTACATCTTCTAATCTCTATAACTATATTGATATATTGAAATTTGTAAAGTTTCTAATACTAATACATATTAGTTTCCTAAATAAAAATAAACAATCGTCGACAAAAAAAAATTCACCTTGCACAAGGTGCGAGCGAGTCATCTAGTTAATAATAAAATAGAAAAAGAACAATATGCTTTTTTTTGAACAAACCATTAACTTTCATTAAAATTAAGTCTCAAACTCCATCCATAGAGTAGAAAATACATCCAAACACAATGGAAAAAACTAAAAAACGATGCAAGAGATGCACAAAGGCAAACCAAAACATGGTTGAATAAAGATAGGTTACATATAGTTCATCAAACAAACTCATAAGAGATCGATCAAGAGAAACGATCACAAAACTTTTTTTTTTTTTTTTGTACCACTAGTCGGGAGGAAGATCCTTGCAATACCGACGAGTCTTGAACATCCACTCCACTCCTTAAAGAGGGAAACTTAGGATAATAAACTGCTCCACAAGGGAGATCAAAGGGTACAAAATACACGAGAGAACCAAAATCACCGAAAAAGGAAAATAATTAGGTTCTCCTCAAGCTGCCACCAAAAGAGAAAAACCAAATTCATAGTACCAAAAACAGACTAAAATTAGTCAAAGATCTGCATACTACGGTAAGAGATCACAACAAGGCGACAAAGATGCCTTCAAAGAGCGCAAATGGTGAACCGTAGGAAGCAAATACACTCCAAAAGGAGCAATTAATCTACCCCAAGTAGTCTTAAAGGGGTGGAAAGGAGGAGACAAAAATGTGCAGCCAATAGTCCAATTCAGCCATCAATGGAGAAAAACTCAAAAAAAATCTACCAAAACCAATAAATCCACAACTAACCAATAAAGCTCCACCTTATGAGAACCTGAGAGCAGGGAGAGTAGGCAAACCTGAGATTCGTTATAGTGGGAGAACTGAGAGATGTAATTGGACGTGGAGGTCGAGACAATCCCACAGGAAATGACGGAAGCTTCCGGCCAAGGAAAGGCTACAACAATCCACAGACGAAATAACACTTCCGCGGAGGCTCGCGAATAACCAAGGAGGAAGGTCATGGTGCGTAGAACGGCGGCAGATGGAGGATATGAGTGAGGAGGACCGACAGCGAGATGCTATACACATGCGAGCGGAAGAAGCACTGATGGAGGTTCCGGAGGAACTGGAGGGAGGGAGGCTCATGCAACAAAGACGCGACGACACTTGAGTCAGGCGGCTCAGATGGGTGGAGGAGGACCGTAGGGAGCAGAGGACAACGAAGACGCCATGGAAACAATAAATAGCTTGTTGTAAGAGGAGGGGAGACACAACATAGCTCAGATATGAGCAATCCTTCGGCGGCGGCTGGAAAACATCGGAGGACCTTCTAAAGAGGTTTAAGGGCGAACACTTTACAACTAAAAAGCAATATACTTAACATACTCTATTTAAAATAGAACATGAAATAATATATTGGAGAAAAAGCCGATTGCGTTTCACAATTGTTCTATTTTGGGATGAAAAATGCAATTATACATTAGGGATGTTTTAAAAATGGTAGACATGGTGACAAAGTTTTATAACTGTAACATTTAACATTTATTTTGAATATATTGAGGAATTTCTTTATATTCATGGTGGGAAAAGGAACGTTATAATAATAATAACACATTTATAGGTTTTGCCACGTAGCTACGAAATAGATTTGGCCAAAAACCAAAAGCTATGAGAACAGAGTAAGTAGTGGTTATCATATCTGTTTCAGAGCTCCCTAAACTAAGGACTTTTTTTTCCTTCCTCATCATTTGTTTTAACTAATTTATTTACTACTACTATTGATTATATCTCTTTATCATATTATAATCATTGGGTCCGGACCTAAAAGAATTTTTTTCCTCTCTTCCTCTCCAACAGCCGTCAAGACCTCTTCCAGCGTGACTTCCGATCCGGCGGCCGGTGCTTCTCACCGCCGCCGGAAGAGGCTTCTCCTCTCCTTAGTTTATCTCTTTTTCGGTTTAGATGTTCTGTTTTCGGTCGTTTTCATGGCGTTTGGAGCTTAGAGGTCTCGGGCTGGGATTCGCTTCCGGTGGTGGTTTATGACGATACCTCCGGCGGTGGAATCATGCTCCGGTGCTGACTTCCTCGGGTGCTGGCTTTCGCATGTGTGGAAGCTCTGTCCTCCAGTTCTCCCTGCTCCTCCTCCTTGCGTTTGGATTTACGGCGGTGCTCATTATCTCAGATTGGTGCTCGTCGTCGACTGCTCTCAGTTCCACCGGTTTGGTTTGATTCCGTAAAATCATTTGTGGTGGTGACTCTGACCGCCTTGGTTTTCAGAATCTATCGGATTGGTTTTATTAGTTTGCTTGGATTTAGTGTTGGTGTTGTTTAGATGCGTGTGATGGTTGTTGGTTTTTATTCGAAGCAGAGGACTCGGTGTTTCCGGGTCTGATGTTGATTCGTAGTTTGCAGGCTCTTGTTTGTTTATGGAGATGGCTTTGCCCGCTAAAGCTCTATGGTGGTCATTCACTCTCGGGCTCGAGTGCGGGTTTCTACTTGGTGTTTTAGGTTGGCTTCTTGTATGTGTGATCCAGTTCCTTCCTGCTCTGGTGTCTTCTTTGGCTCTATCTTGGCGCTCAGTTTTTCCCGACATTGCCCTTCCAGAAGTATTACTACTGTTGCTTGTTGGTTTATGATGCCATGTTACGTGTTTCTTGAGAGAGTGTCTCTCATTGTTACAAGAGGAAGTTCAGTTTCGATGATTGGCCGAGGGCATCTTCGATTCTTTCGGGTTTGGATCTCCAGAAGATAAAAAATGTCGAGCAAGTGGTTGATTAGCCTTAGACCAACAGTTGAGATCGCTGATTTTATGCCTTTGATCCTATTTCATAAGGCTTTATCCTTGTGTACATCTGTTTTTATTCTGTTTCTCACTCTGCTTTCTGCCCTGTTTTCGATCTGTGTTTCACTTGTGTAAGATCTGCTTCTCATCCCAATTTGGGTTTGGTAATATTATCATAGATAATAAAAAAATCATATTATAATCATTTTTTCGTCTAAAAGATTCTTATACTAAACTGAAAGCAAAGCAAATATTGTTATGAATAATAATATGGATGCCCATTATAAGGCCCATCTCATAGTAGCTTCTAGAATTACTTGTACTCTATGTTTTACTTGGTCTCCAAGTTCTTGTACTCCTATATAAAGGAGTCTTCATTCATTGGAATAAACATCACAAATTCTTCTATCTCTCTTCTATTCACAGCACGTTATCAGCACGATAGTCTCTCTCTTCTTATTTTCTTACACCGAAAAGGTGAGATTTAGTTTATGTTTAGTTTATGTCTTATTCTGGGATGATAAGTGATGTCTTCTCTGAATATCGTTATGATAGGCTATGCCTTCACGATTATGATCTCTGATCTTATTCATAATAGAGATGATTGTCAATACTTATCTAGAATAACAATTTATTGATATTTGTCATGATTTAATCATGTATTTAAACCATGTTTATTATCGATTCATGGTTTATCGTAATGGATTCAATTCTATATTTTTGCTTGTGTTCAATAACTTCGAGTTGTTATATCTTTTTGATTTGATTATTTCATTGTTTTAATGTTTCTTATAAGTAAAAGATTTTGTTTCATTGTGTTTCCAAAATTTTAGATTCTGATTTAAGGAAAATATTTAAGTTTCTATTCTTAAATATCAATATATTCCCTTTTATTTTAAGGAAAATATTTAAGTTTCTATTTTTCCTTTTTGCTTTCAAGAAATCATATCCTCACCAGAAGTGAGAAAATAATGATGGTAGCAATATGTGATGATGAAAGAAATTTGTGTGAGTACAATGTCAAGTTTTATAAAGATTATTGACAGCTCTAGAAGAGCAAATTGCCTATGGGAACGCAATTTGAAATCATTAATGCGTTATATTTTCCCAAGTCTCAAAGGTCAAAAGAATCTAAGATACACATGACATAAGTTAGGTATGTTGTTGATTTCGTGGGATTCAATTCGAGATAGATGAACTCGGAGTGTTACTATCTCGAGGGGGAGAACTAGAGAATCCCACATCCATTCTAAGTACTAAGTGGAACATCCTGAAGATTATGTTCACACTGAAAATAGACTTGATGAATCATTTATAAAGAAATCCAAAGGGATTTTAAATTTAATCATGTTGAGACAATAAGGAAAATGTTGAATGCCTTCAACAGAAGTAATACCCGAGGCAATAAATGTATTTTGGAGAAAATACATGCATTATCTATTGAATTGTACTACACTACTACACACAGATTATTAAAATGGAGATAAATGTTATAGTAAACCAGAAGTTTACTGAAAGTTTAATTTTTGGCAAACCGGTTATGCCATCCCGGTTTTGTAATGATGCGACATTCGTTGAAGAACCAGAGATTCTTACGAATGATCTGCTATATGTTGCTTGCTCACAAGGCAATACGATAAAACGATTTCACCAGCCAAAATAGATTTGGAATCTATTTAATTTATGGAAAGTATACAAGGAAATGTTTGTGGGCTTGATCACCCACTGGTGGACTGATCATCCACCATATGTTTATATATTAACACATCGATAAGATTGTCGTATGTATGTATCCTTGTCATAAATCCGCAACTTAAAGTGTGCGATACTAATTGGTAATACTGGTGAAACTGAGCAGCATTGATTCGCATATAGCCAAAGAGTAAAATAGCTCTCCCCATCAAATTGGTTTTGGGTCAGGAACCATAAATCCCCATCTAGAGAAGTTGGATAAGTTGTTCCACCACAATACAAAAGATGGGACCTCAAAGGAGGTTATAAATATATGTTGGATATGATTCTCCATTGATGATTAGATTCTTTTAATGAGTCAATTTATCCAACTTTAGGGAGAGAAAATAAACAGCTGGAAAAGAAATGAATTATCTATGATCCTCGTACTAAAGAGCGTGAATAGAAGTCCAAATGAATGTACGAAAGATAATTCAAGTAGATTGGTTAAGCAATTTGTTGCCAAATGCTTCAACTGGCCCTAATAGAGTGACAAATTCACATACCAGCTGTAAATGCTCCAGTTAAATTGGATGTCCCAGAAGGACGGTATCAAACTGCTAGTGAGTCTAAAGAGCGCTTGAAGCGTGATAGACCTATCGGTTCCAAAGATAAGAATCCTCAAAAAAGAAAAGGAGCATGAATGAGAATGGCAGTACCGAGGAATGAAATATTAAAGATCTCGAGAAGAGATGATAAACATGACAAGAAAGAAATTCAGGTACCTGAGAATATGAAAATCTCAAATAACTATGTCATGTCTTGAATAATATGGAACCGATATCAAATCGACGTCGTTAATAATTATGCATGCAGTATAGCAGTTGATGAGAATGAGGATCATAAGACATCTATTGAAGAGTGTACACAAAGAAGTGATTGGCCAAAATGGAAGGAAGCAATAGATGCAGAATTAAAATCTCTCGCTAAAAGAGAAGTATTTGGACCAGTAGTCCGTACACCTAAAGGTGTAAAACCAGTAGGACATAAATAGGTCTTTGTACGAAAGAGGAATGAAAATGGAGAAATTGTGAGGTATAAAGCACGTTTAGTCGCACAAGGATTCTCACAAAGACCTGGAATTGATTATGAAGAGACTTACTCTCTTGTGGTGGATGCAACTACTTTCAGGTTCCTTATTAGTCTGGCGATAAAAGAAGGACTTGATTTACGTTTAATGGATGTAGTGACAGCCTACTTATATGGACCATTGGAAAATGACATTTATATGAAAGTCCCAGCAGGATTTAAACTACCTGAAGTAGTAAATTCGAATTCCCGAGAACAATACTGCATAAAACTAAATCGATCTCTTTATGGACTAAAACAGTCAGGGCGTATGTGGTATAATCGCCTTAGTGAATACTTGTTAAGAGAAGGCTACAAGAATGACCGTGTTAGTCCATGCATCTTTATAAAGAGATTTGAGAAAGGATTTGTGATAATTGCAGTATATGTTGATGATTTAAATATTATTGGAACTCCTGCAGAGATTTCATATACAGTGGAGTATTTGAAGAAAGAATTTGAGATGAAAGATCTTGGGAAAACAAAATTTTGTTTGGGACTACAAATTGAACATGTAAAGAATGTAATTCTAGTACATCAAGAAACATACACAGAAAATGTGCTCAAAAATTTCTATATGGATAAAGCACACCCCTTGAGTAGTCCAATGATTGTAAGATCACTTGATGTGTCAAAGGATCCATTCCGTCCTCGAAAAAACAATGAAGCAGTTCTTGGCCCTGAAGTACCGTACTTAAGTGCAATAGGAGCATTAATGTACCTTGCTAGTCACACAAGACCAGATATATCATTTTCGGTGAATTTGTTAGCAAGGTTTAGCTCATGCCCAACTCAAAGGCATTGGAATGGGATTAAGCATATACTTCGTTACCTCCAAGACGCATGATACTTATCTGATCTCCATACTGCTAAATCGCAAACAGGATATGTGTTCACTTGCGGAGAGATTTTAGCCATCCATGAAGCTAGTCGCGAGTGTGTATGGTTAAGATCTGTCGTTCATCATATTGTGGTATTTCTAGAGGGAAAGAAGCTCCAACAATTATGTATGAAGACAATGCAGCATGCATCGCACAACTCAAAGACGGATACATTAAAGGTGATAGAACAAAACACATTCTACCAAAATTCTTCTTCACATACGATCTACAGAAGAACAGCGATATACATGTTCTACAGATCCGTTCGAGCGATAATTTGGCTAACTTATTTACAAAGGCGCTACCTACTTCTACTTTCAAGAAGTTAGTTCATCAGATCGGGCTACGCCGTCTCAAAGATCTCGACACGTGTACTCAAGAGGGGGAGTAATTGCGTGTTGCACTCTTTTTCCCTTAACCATGGTTTTTCCCATTGGGTTTTCCTGGTAAGGTTTTTAATGAGGCAACATCTTAAACGCATTACGAACCATTCCATTATAATGGACATCCAAGGGGGAGTGTTATGAATAATAATATGGATGCCCATTATAAGGCCCATCTCATAGTAGCTTCTAGAATTACTTGTACTCTATGTTTTACTTGGTCTCCAAGTTCTTGTACTCCTATATAAAGGAGTCTTCATTCATTGGAATAAACATCACAAATTCTTCTATCTCTCTTCTATTCACAACAAATATCATATTATAATCACTTTGCTACCACCCAAAAATTCTGGTAAATAATTAAAATCAAAATACTCAAAAAAACATAAATAAATGATTTAGATAAGAAAAAAAGAGAGGTAACTTACAGTAAAAGTTAATGATCTGAAAAGTGACTCCTCTATCAGCAACAGAGTTACGCTGAGTAGACTCGGATTCGGTTATAACAGACATTATTCTTATTTTTCTTGCAAGGATATTACCTTGATGAGCAAACCAATGTTTGAATTTGCCAACAAGGACAACTAAAGTCTTAACTGAAGATTGATTAAGGTTGACTCAAGTTAATGCCTAGTTATTTGGGACCACATAAAGCAAACGGCTAAAGATAGAGAAGTGCAGTTTGTGTCTGCAACTGAAGAACAAAAGCTGCTCTTGTCCGTTTGTAATAACTTGTTGGAGTTTCTGTTTGGATGAAGACAATTCAAGGATAAGGATACACCTAAAGAGTTCTTTGGAATGACTTACAAAAGTTCTAAAGTTGTCATCACTATAAAGAGATGACCTTGGCGAGAAAGAGAGATGAGAGGAAAGCTTGATAAGTTCTTGTGATAGTGTGAGAGAATAGCTTAGAAAGCATAAACTTGTTCTTAGCTAAGTTCTCTTGATTAGAAATTTACAGAGTGTGCTTTAAGTGTTAGTGAAGGGCATTAGAATGGATCACTTGTAATCTATTTGTAAACACTATCATTGAAACTAGTAGATTCCGAGTATGGAGACTCGGCGAGATGTAGCCACCCATTTAAGGGCGTAAACTCGTTAACTTGTGTGTGTGCTCTGTTGGGGTCAAAAACCCCTTCGACGAAAACAATAGTCGAAGACAAGATCAAGCAGTCGGATACGAACGAGTGTTCGCATTAGACGTTCAAGGTCTCATATGAATAACAAAGTTATACGGAATACCGACAATATCACCTAAACGATTTATCGGAAAAATGGTTTCTTCAAATAAATTTCAAACGAAACAGACGACATTGTAATCGGACAAACACACCTTCCGACAGGAACTACGGATCGACGGAACATCCAAACAGGCAAGGGACGAGCTTAACCAGCTCGGAAGACTGGGCTGAGAAAGCTCGGAAAACCGAGCTGAACCAACTCGGAAAACCTAGCTGAGCTTAACCAGCTCGGGTTTTCCGAGCTGAACCAGCTCGGACCTAAACCCGTCCCGTCTCATTCTCGATCATGAGTTATCCTTCCGGAAATCCCGAGTTGAGTGAATCTTTCGTAAACCTCTGAGCTGAACCAGCTCGGATTTCTGAGCTAAACCGTTTCTGGTTTTACGATCTGAACTTTCCGAACGGATAACCAAACATCTGCCAATATGCATAACTTGTCGCAACCCACCTTCGGAAACATCAGCCTGTACCTTCTTGGACTGATGACTTGGGTTGATGGGTCAAGATTGAGGAAAAGGGAACTTAGGCCCAAGCATACAACAACTCTGAACCAAATAAGTAAATTGGTACGTTAACGGACTCTGATCGTCCAGTCGCGGCCCATCCGGCAAATAAGTCGAGCCGCGGAAAGAAGAAAGAAGACAAAGACGAAAAGAAAGGGATAGAGGCGAGCTGAAAAGGAAAATCCGAGATAGAAATGAACATTTTAACGGAAAAAGGAAAGAGATAAGAACAGCTCAAAAGTCGACGAACCGAAGTTATAAAAGGAGGGAGAAGCCACACGAGAAGGACAAAGCGAAAAACCCTAGATCTAGACTTAAGAACTTAGCATTTTATCTTAGCCGTTTTCGGAGTTCTTTTGTACTTTCTTTTCCGATTCCTTTACTCTCTTTTCCGATCTCTGTACTCTTTTCGACTTCTTATCAATAAAACGTCCTCCGGGTTTGCTAGTTTAGTGGTTATTCCTTGAAGTTTTTGTTCCCTAAAAGGTTTGCTCTACAAGTTTTGACCGTGTGAGTTTCGATTCTCACAGTTTGGCGCCGTCTGTGGGGACATAGAAGTTTCTTACACTTAAAAACCACCGTCTAGCGGATCCGAAGATATGGCCTCCAACGGAGACATAACAAATCGTCCAGTAGCGATCAACGCTGCAGAAGACGCAGCCGCAACTGATGCAACGACAGCCGACGTAGCGCTATCCGATTTAAAGGAAACGACAACCGTACTGATGCAAAAACTCAGGCAAATACCACGCTCACCGAGCAAGTGGAGAGGCTCGGGACAAAAACCATGGAGAACTCGACCAGTGAAGTTCGGACCAAATAATTGTAGGCGACTGAACCTCTCAACACCTAGCAGATCAACGAGAAACCATACGCTACGTCGACCGCGATTTGCAAACAAGCAAACCCCTCCAGCGGACAGGTCTAACACGACATATCTACCACCATTAATCTGACCAAGAAGGATCGCGACGACTATCGACGTCGATGGAGAAGCATGCATGGACACAACCTCAAACAAAAAAGAATCGTGACAATGATACCAATATTGGATCGGAATTCGCCAAAGCCGAAGAGAACAATTTGTGGTGTTCAAAGATCGTCTTCATCGAAACTCACCTTACGATCTGTCCGATTGTCAAGATAAGTACCTAAATTCGTATTCACCTTATCATCATCAATTGTTTTACATATTGATCCGGTTTATTCAACTTCTTTATGACTTATCGATTTTAGCCTTGTTACAAGTTTTCCGCTTTCAATGCTTTACGATTATAGAAATTAACATGATAAACTCTTGATCAAAATCGTATATATAACGTCAAACCTTTTCGTATGTTCAACGTACAATCTAATTCTTTTTGATTTTGTTTCACATAATGAGCACCTTTGTTTCAGACTTTGCGGTTATGTGTCATGATCAGAGCCTAACCAATTTTTATCGTCGAGCGAGTCTCCGACTTTGCTTCGTTTGCAGATCTATCCGCGATGCAATAAGCCAAACAACCGACGATCGTACCGGAATCGAACGGCTTGAAAAATCTGTTTTAATATGTTGCTGCACCTTCGCACCACAGCCGAGTCGAACTATCTCTAATCAATCGTCATTGATGCCCCGCCGTCATACCATCAGGAGTTTCAAGCCATCTTGCTCCTTGACCGTATATATCCGAGCACATAAGACTGCTCAGAAATTCCAAGCAAACAACCTCAGAAATCCGAGCTGAACCAGCTCCGACCGAGCTGAACTAGCTGGGAAATCCGAGCTGAACCAGCTCAGAAGTTCCGAGCTAAACCAGCTTAGAAATTCCGAGGAGATCGGAGCACGCAAATGCTTGTAGCACGCTCGCCAACTCGTAAAGCATGCTCGGCAACTCGCAAGGCATGCTCGGCAACTCGCAAGCGTGCTCGGCAACTCGCAAAGCATGCTCGGTAACTCGCAAAGCTGCTCGGCAACTCGCAAAGCATGCTCGGCAACTCGCAAAGCATGCTCGGCAACTCGCAAGCATGCTCGTCAACTCACAAGCATGCTCGGCAACTCGCAAGCATGCTCGGCAACTCGCAAGCGTGCTCGGCAACTAGCAAAGCGTGCTCGGCAACTAGCAAAGCGTGCTCATCAACTCGCAAAGCGTGCTCGGCAACTCGCAAAGCGTGCTCGGCAACTCGTAAAGCGTGCTCGGCAACTCGAAAGCGTGCTCGGTAACTCGCAAGCGTGCTCGGCAACTCGCAAAGCGTGCTCGGCAACTCGCAAAGCGTGCTCGGCAACTCGCAAAGTGTGCTCGGTAACTCGCAAAGCGTGCTCGGCAACTCGCAAAGCGTGCTCGGCAACTCGCAAAGCGTGCTCGGCAACTCGCAAAGCTGCTCGTCAACTCGCAAAGCTGCTCGTCAACTCGCAAAGCTGCTCGTCAACTCGCAAAGCATGCTCATCAACTCACTAAGCATGCTCGGCAACTCACAAAGCATCCTCGGCTACTCTCAAAGCATGCTCGGCAACTCGCAAGCATGCTCTGCAACTCGCAAGCATGCTCGGCAACTCGCAAGCGTGCTCGGCAACTCACAAAGCATGCTCGGCAACTCGCAAGCGTGCTCGGAAACTCGCAAAGCATGCTCGGCAGCTTGCAAAGGGTGCTCGGCAGCTCGCAAGCATGCTCGGCAATTCGCAAGCATGCTCGGCAACTCGCAAGCATGCTCGGCAACTCGCAAAGCATGCTCGAAAACTCGCAAAGCATGCTCGGCAAATCGCAAGCATGCTCGACAACTCGCAAGCATGCTCGGCAACTCACATAATTTTTGGAATCCAAGCTGATCCAGCTCGGAAATCCGAGCTGAACCAACTCAAATCCGAGCTGAACCAACTCAAATCCGAGCTGAACCAGCTCAAATCCGAGCTAAACCAGTTCGGGTTTCCGAACTAAAAAAAAAGGAATCAGCTCGGAGAAAAGAAACCAGCTCGGAAGAAAGAAAAGAAAAAAAAGAGAAGAAGAAGGAAAGGGAAAAGCAGCTCGGCGTCCGAGCTCGTCATTACGTGAGTTGTATATTGATACATATATATATATGTATATATATGTATATATATGTATATATATGTATAAAGGTATATTCCAAAAAAAAGGATATTTCAAGCAAAGAGTTTCCGAACACAATACAAGATTTGCGGAGGACGAAAATCGCCTTATCTCACATAAGTTTGATAATACTTTATCAAGCATGCCCGAACGTATCAGCTTGGACAATATCTATCCTAAGACGTACTAACCCATCATATAACGTCTTGCTCGGTATTTTGGCGATTATGTTGCTCGGCGTCTACGCAGTCATACTACTCGAAATATCTCAGAATTTCGGCTCGTCAATAGTCCGAGCAGAGCAAGTCAATCTACGAGAACGAACCACAAAGCAGCCCAACAAGAAATATTTTCCGACGATCAAAGCACACTCTGCTCAACGCTCACCCATATTCAACCTGAATATTTGTCGAGAAAAAGTGCGGCCGAGTGAAGACTAAATCCCTTTAAGCACCAATTCTTCCGAGCGGACACACATCCGCGACGCCTCAACTAATCGGAGATCAATTTATCTTAACTTGCAAGTAGGATCCCTCAACTCGCCGACTAGGCTCCAACTCGTCGTATCAGATCAAGGAAAACAACAGAGTTCAGCTCACAATGATAGATCCTACCATCTCGGTTGGTCGAAAAACAAACCAAAGCTCCAACAAAGATAAACTAACTTCACGCTCAAAGGACTCGTAAGCTCTGAAAATGGTCCCCGAAAGGGGGGCGTTAGCATCCGATATCTTGATCGGTTCAGTTGTCCTTCCTTTTCAAAAAAAAAAGAGGGAGTGGGTCCGTATATATCTATACTTCCGCATCAGAACCCGGAAATTTTTAAAATGATTTTCGAACTTGAAAGCTTTTCGGACAAAGGTGCTCGGAACATTCAACAAGTCTGCTTGGAAAGTCCGAACGGTCCGAACAAACTAGCTAGGAGCTTCCAAGAAAAATCAGCTAGGAAAGTCCGAGCAAATCAGCTAGAAACTTTCTAGCAGATCAACTAGAGAAGACCGAGCTAATCAGATCAGCTAGGAACTTTCTAGCAAATCAACTAGAGAAGTTCGAGCTAATCAAACAAGTCAGCTCGGAACTTCCGAGCAAATCAGCTAAGAACTTTCTAGCGAATCAGCTAGGAACTTTCTAGCAAATCAGCTAGGAACTTTCCAGCAAATCAGCTAGGAAATTCCGGACTAACCAGATAGGAAATTCCGAGCTAACCACTCTTTTCGGAAATTCTGAACTAACCAGCTAGGGAATTCCGAGCTGACCTCTCTTCTCAGAAATTCCAAGCTAACCTCTCTTCTCGGAAATTCCGAGCTGACCTCTCTTCTCGGAAATTCCGAGATGACCTCTCTTCTTGGAAATTCCGAGATGACCATTCTTCTCGGAAATTCCTAGCTAACAAAATAAGGAAATTCCGAGCAAACCACTCTTCTCGGAAATTCCGAACTAACCAGCTAGGGAATTCCGAGCTGACCTCTCTTCTCCGAAATTCCGAGCTAACCTCTCTTCTTGGAATTCTGAGCTAACCTCTCTTCTCGGAAATTCCGAGCTGACCTCTCTTCACGGAAATTCCGAGCTGACCTCTCTTCTCGGAAATTCTGAGCTGACCTCTCTTCTCGGAAATTCTGAGCTGACCTCTCTTCTCGGAAATTCCGAGCTGGCCTCTTTTCTCGGAAATTCCGAGCTGACCTCTCTTCTAGGAAATTTCGAGCCAACCACTCTCCTTGGGAATTCCGAGCAAAACACTTATCACGTACAGACAATTTACTCAAACAACTCCGGACAACGGATCTTAACTGGGAGCACGGCGCGTCCGCAAAAGTTTAGTTCCCCAACCATACTCATGAAGATATCCGGTAATGAAAACAAACTCCCTTTTCTCATTTTCATTTTAATTTACTTCTCTTAGATCAAAATTAGGATACGAACTTTGAAAATTAGAATCCACCTACAATTACATCGTATGCATAGTCGTTAGGAATAACTTATCTTGTCCACTGACGGCCGCAGCGGACAAACGCATACATCCTTTACGGATATTAGCCAACACGTCCAATACGGATTGAGGCTCTATTACATCCAATCAACGGATAAAAAGTGCGCTATATATGTTTATTATCGGCGAAGGGAACATAAGTCGAGAGGTCGACGTAAGATCCCGAATACGGGTTGTTGACAGGTCTTCGAATCCGCCGCACCAGTACTGGAGACGATAATAGACCCCAAAAAATCCAGTATGACGCTACTCAGTGAAGGATTGTTTAGGTTATTAATCCTGATTCAATTCACAGATTCAACAGTTCCTAAACATGCGGATCTAGGTTCTCTTGAATAGAAACTTTATTGATCTCACCTTTTACCTGTTTATGCAGCGGAAAGAGAGAACAGGTCAGAGATCAGAGAGCCACCGAGTGATAACTCCTCCAGAGGTTCACACACGCACACCGTCAGGAAAGAGGCTGCTAGACCACGGGAGAGGAGGCGCAGGAAGAGAGAGAGTTCGCGGCTGGGGGCTAGGGTTAGAGAGAAAGAGATTTGGGTTTTAGTTTATAAAACCCTTCTCTTTCCCTTTTGGGCTTTTGGGCCCAAATACCAATCTGATTAAATCCCTTGGATTTAATCAGACCCATTTATCTCTCTCTAAGTACGACAAATGCCTGGCACTTTTACCGTACTTCTGCTAAGCCGTTCCTTCACATTTTCCTGTTAGCTTAGGCGTGTGACCCATATGGGATCATATAATAAAGGCAATAAGTCCAAGACTTATAGATCATGAGCGGACTCTAGCAAGCCATCATGACCCCCAGTATTATATGACTTATGTCTGATCATTGACATACTCTTACTTTCTAGAGACAGTACCGAGATTACTGGACACAATTCCAACAATCTCCCACTTGTACTGGAATCTCTGTATTCATAATCCTTTTGTCTCAATATCTCGATTAGTCATAAGGCAAGATTAGTGTCATCCTTATAAAGCCTAATCTTGTTTATCGGACTCTGATTTGATACTGACAATCCAAACGACTCGGGAAAGTCCGTTTGAGCATGGCCATGCATTTTCCAGTATTCAAATCTCCGATTGGCCTAGAGATATTCACTCCATTTATATTGGAGGGACAAATCCCGTCTTGTTCCATCACTGTAAACTACTCATTTCGTAATACACCCAAACAAGGTCCTTATAGCTATCGCATAACGACAGCGTTAGACAATGATCAAAGTGCATCAGTCCATGTGCAGTCACATGCATGCGAACTCAGGTCTAAGGACTATACTCTATAGTCGTAGTAAGAATATCTTATGACACAGATATAAATATCCTGAAGAGTTCTTATAAGCGGGTCTTGTCCGGTCGTATGTACCCCACATACACCTATGTACTGACTTCGATGCCGCGCATCTATGACACACTGAGACTTTGTCATAAGTCACATACCAATCCAGTCTCACACGGTTGTTGGTGTTCCAATTTCAACAACCTTCGACTAGGGACAGGATGATATAATCCATCTATCAAATATAGGGTCTCATGATCAAGCTAAATGACTTTGATGACTCAAGATCAAGTCACTTACTTCGATGACCTATAAAATGGTTTATATCACTTTGGAACGATTATTTCATCACAGTTAAAATAATCTTGAAATAATAATTTCATTAAACATAAGAATGTTTTACAAGAACATATCAAATAACTAAATAAAGCCCTTTATTAACTCCCACTGAAATTAAGACTACATCTTAATTTCACTTATCCTACAGCAACAGTCCGCGACTCGTGCTTAGGCCTAAGGAGTGGCTTCGTTAATAGATTAGCAACGTTCTCATTCGTTGAAACTTGCTGATCTACTTAACTTCTCTGTCATTTATCTCACGGAATAGGTTATACCTATCCTCAAGGTGTTTGGACCTCTGATGTGCAGCTAGTCTCATCTATGCTGGGAATCACATCAAGTTCAGTGACGAACTCTTCTTTCCAAACAACCTCTTTCGCCGCTTCCCAAGCTGCGAAATGTTCAGCTTAAGTCATGGAGTCAGCAACAGTGCCTTGCACCGCCAGATAGACACAAGATATAACCGGACTGTGACCGGAAATCATCTTTGTCTATTGGAAACTTGCCTTTCAGACTCTACCGACTTGTAGCACCTCACTTTCTCCGTAAATCAAGAACTTATCCTAAGTATTTCTCAAATACTTTAGGACATTCTTTACGGCAATCCAGTGATTCTTTGCTGGATTTGACTGGTCTTTACTTGTCTTGCTTAACATTAAAGCAACATCAAACAAGTACGTTTCATGGCATACATGATAGATCCAATTGCTGACGCATATGGAATCTTATCCATGCATTTAAGCTCAGCAGTTATCGTAGGACACTGTGTCTTGCTTAACGTAATGCCATGTGACATTGGCATAAAACCCTTCTTGGAATGCTGAAAACGTGTAGGACTTTGTCGGGATAAGAATCCTGACTTTGTCCTACCAGCTCTTTCGGATCTTTATCTTTAGATCCAAAATCCAAGAACTACGTGGTTTTACCCATGTCAATCATAAAACCAACTCCCAAGCCAGTCCTTTACCGACTGCAGCATTGGGACGCTATATCCGAGAATCAGTATGTCATCGACATACATTATGAGAAATGCAATATTGCTCCCACTTATCTATTAGTAAACGCACAGTTCCATTTCGTTCCTGTTCAAGTCAAAACCTTGACTATTTCAACAGAACGAAGATTCCAACTCCGATATGTTTGCTTCCATCCACAAATGGATCGATGAAGTTAACTTACACAAAGTGTATATTTTCGGAGTCCGGGCTCACTTTCGCTTATTTGAATTTCGCAGATTCGTCGCTTTCAATGATCATCAGATCATGCGAACTTTCAATGATCATCAGGTTCAACTAATGACGAGAAATCACTCTCGGATTAGTGACTGATTCATTCATATCTGCGAACTTCAGGCTCTACAGGTGTAGATTCTACAGAAATCTGTAAATCCATCCGTTGCTCACCCTCAACAGGTTGAGCAGCCTCCTGTATTTCTCGAATTTCTTCGAGTTATACTTTTACTCCCACTGTTCTTCTTGGAAAATAACTTCCCTTCTTAGAAAACAGAATGGACGTAAAAGTACCAAGCCTTGGTTTCCCTAAGAAAAACCAGCGAAGTAGCACAACTACAAATACTCAGTAAAGACGAATTTGGATCGATTCCAATCCACATTTACGTGGTGTCTTTCAACTGATATTGGTGGAACTATTTCAGCGTAAACTTAGATATTTTAGAGCGTTATTCTTCAAGAATATCATGGAAGATTCGTGTGACTCATCTTTAATCATTTCTAATAAGATCTGATTCTTTCTCACAGAAACACCTTCAGGTTTTCAGGAGAAATGAGCTGTGAAACGATTTCACACTCATTCAGATGATCACACAATCAATGACTTAAGTATTCTCACTCGTGATCTGATCCAGAGTCTTAATACTTCTGTCATTTAGATCCTATACTTCATTCTGGAACTCTTTCGACCATGTCAAAGAATTCCTACTTGTGTCTCATCAAATGAACACAGTCACACTCACTGAAGTAATCAGTAGAGACAATGAAGTACAGGAAATTTTTCTCTGGCATTACTGCTCATTGGGCCACATACTTGAGTATGTTCCAGGTCCAATAAGCCTTTGGGCTTTTCTCTAGCTCGGCTAAGATAGGCCCTTTACATTTTGGTCCAGTAAACAGAATTCAAGTCTCATAAGATATCTCATCAAATGAGCCCAACAGTCCATAACTATGGGATTTCTGAATCCGACTTACTCTATGTGACCAAGACTTTTATGCCAAGAAAAATCAGGTTTAATTCATCAGATTTAAACCAATTCGGTATTTATGTTACATTTAGGCACTCTTTGGTTTAAGATATAAAACCCATTCCATGAATAGGGTGCTACAATTAATATTTCATTAAGATCAAAAGAACAAAAACTTGTCTTTTATCAAAATGAAAAACATTCAAATTCTTACAAGAAAATGAAAGACAACTCTACTTAAAGCAGGTACATTGTAGCAATTACTTAATACAAAACCAAGCCTCAAAGGGATCTATAAGTGAAAACCCTACGGCTGAGGCATCATCCCAAGCTCCTTCCAGACATGTAGTTTCACTTGCCCTTCCTTCAAAGTTCTACTGTTGCCCAGGCTCTGCATATTATAACAAATATCAGTGCCACAACCAGCATCCAATACCTATAAGGTAGAACTTGAAGTAATAACATGAATACCTGAGGAAGTAGTCCCATACATCAACTTCAACTCCTCATCATCTTCCATGAATTTCTTGCAATTTCTCTTCCAATGCCCAGTCTCTTTACAGTAGCAGCACTTACCAACGTAAGAGGTATCTGACTCGGGCTCAGAAGACACACGCTTGCCATGATTCAAAATCTGGACAACTTTGTCTTCACCCTTGTCAGCATTAGGTTTAGTAAACCTACCCTTCTCATTCAGGAGATTGTACAGGGTACTCTTCACGTTTGGCTCAACTGTCTTGAGCATATCATGCAGTTCAGTCAGCGTCTTCGTTAAGTCTTTCTTGATATAGTTCCTTCTGAACTCATCATAGCTTGACGGCAGTGACTGCAGAATGATCTCAGTTGCCAATTCTTGGCTAACTGGATAATCCAGTTTCCTCAGGTTATCAATGTAACCCATCATTTTACTGACATGAGGACTCATTGGATTATCATTTGGTAGCTTGCAGCTAGTGAGAGACTTAACCAACTGGTATCTCTCCACTCTTATCTGCTCCTGAAATTTCAATTTCAGGCTGCTGATCATCTCTATTGGCGACTCCATGTTCTCATATTGCTTCCGCAAGTCTGAGTCCATGGTAGCCAATATCAGACCACGCACATCTACCGCATCATTATAATGCTTATTCCAAGCATCATATACTGCATGAGAAGCATTGGACCCGATCCTCACGGGGAGAGCTCTCTCAAGGACATAGTCCTTTCTCTCCTGTCTGAGAACTAGCCTCAGGTTCCGCGACCAAGTCAAGAATTTGATCCGTTCAGCTTGTCCATCTTAAGGACAGACCGGATCGAGAAAGTGTTTTGATTGTTTGTGCTAGTCATAACTGAAAATTAAGATAAAAGGATTTTAGTTAATATGTTCAATATGATTAATCTTGTATTATACTTAATATGATTAATCACGCATTATATTCAATAACATAAGTTACCCTCAATAGAATATAATGATTCCAAGATCCACATATAACTAAGATCAAAGTGGGCCACTGGCCGTCACCCAACCTTAGCTTATATCGGTAAGCCCTATGTCGGCTAATTATATCCGTGATATAACTCTTGGTTGTGAATCTGGGCCCGAGGCCCAATTCACTCTGATGTCTCAAGGCCCGGGACTCCCGATGGCCTAGTCAAGAAAACCAGACTATACAGTCATGTAATCATTAATGTCTGGGACTCCCAATGACATTTATGAATCACAAACCGTCTTATCCACGCAAAAGCAGACACCCTCACACTGTAAGGCCATGAATACAATTGAATGGGCTTCGACAGCTGACATAGCCTGGACAAGACATCCAACGCTTGATATTATTTGAGGTTCGTAGGTTTATTAAAATTTCATTCCCAAAATAGAAGATTACTATTTCGGGAAACTTTCTATTTTGGAAACCTACTATTTTTGGAAACTTTCTAAAATTGGAAACTTTCTAAAACCGGAAACTTTCTAACTTTAGAAATTTCTTAAAATCCAAAACATGCAAATTCAGAAACTTCTATTTTAAGAAACTTTCTAATTTCAAAATTTCGGAAACTTATTAATTTAAAAATCGATTTTATAATTTTAATTTTATAAAATAAATTTTAAATTAATTCTGAAGAAAAGACTCAAATAATTGGCCCAATTGTTTTAACTTCTTGGCCCGAGGCCCAAGAATTGGTCCATGTCCAAGACATGACCCAATTGTCCAATTAAATGACATAACCGGTCTGGTTCATTAAAATTGGTCTAACCAAATTTTAATTACTGCGATGACCACAATTGTCAACCGGTTATTTACTAAACCGGATTTTCTCAATTTATTTGGTCCAACCAAATCAAATTAGAAAATCCTGGTTTAGGCACAAAATCCAATATTTCGACTTTGGATTTCTTATCCCGGTTTAACCAGAATTTAATAAAATTATTAAATCTGTTTATTAAACCGAGACGTTTAATTTTAATCAAGTTTTAAACCGAACCGAACCGAATTGGTCACAAACCGATCACGGTTGTGACCTAGCTCCATGCTTCCGCATCACGCAACGATCATGGTCGGATTGGACTCGATCCGAGATCGGCCCAACTCACGATCACGATCGAGGCTTGGATGATCGCGGGACGGGACGGAACATCGGCCAGCCGCACGAACGGGACGAGACGCGATCCGTGATCGGTCCATCTCGATCACGCGATGATGCTCGGTCGATTGCAGGACGGGACGGGACATGACGGGCCGAGAGCGGGACGTGCGATCGGGACTGGACGTGATCCATGCGATCGCGATCGTGCAATCCATGCGATCGGACCATCCTACGCGATCGGACGAGACGCGTACGGCTTCGATCCATACGATCGTTTGTGCCGTGCCGTCGATCGTGTTGATGACACAAACCCGATCCAAGATCGGTTTGTTCGTCAAAACGATCCGGACGTGTGATCCGAAACTGATCAACACTCCGACGCATACCAATTCATATAGATTGGCTTGCGATTTTCATTAGTTTGTTTAGGTTTCAATTCTTGTAGCTTAAGTGATTTCTCTTATCAGTAGTTGATTCAAAACACTTTTTAAACAAGAAAAACAATCCTAAACATGAATCTAAACAAGAAAAACCAGAACCAATAGCTCTGATACCACTGAAGGATTGTTTAGGTTATTAATCCTGATTCAATTCACAGATTCAACAGTTCCTAAACATGCGGATCTAGGTTCTCTTGAATAGAAACTTTATTGATCTCACCTTTTACCTGTTTATGCAGCGGAAAGAGAGAACAGGTCAGAGATCAGAGAGCCACCGAGTGATAACTCCTCCAGAGGTTCACACACGCACACCGTCAGGAAAGAGGCTGCTAGACCACGGGAGAGGAGGCGCAGGAAGAGAGAGAGTTCGCGGCTGGGGGCTAGGGTTAGAGAGAAAGAGATTTGGGTTTTAGTTTATAAAACCCTTCTCTTTCCCTTTTGGGCTTTTGGGCCCAAATACCAATCTGATTAAATCCCTTGGATTTAATCAGACCCATTTATCTCTCTCTAAGTACGACAAATGCCTGGCACTTTTACCGTACTTCTGCTAAGCCGTTCCTTCACATTTTCCTGTTAGCTTAGGCGTGTGACCCATATGGGATCATATAATAAAGGCAATAAGTCCAAGACTTATATTGGTTCAGTATCTTTGAAAGGTAGTCCTGCGGATACCGGCTTATTTTCAGAGAACGAAAGATGCGAGGCGAGAGTTTCGCGGAAAATCGGGATCGAAAATCCAAACCCAGTAAAATACAACACACTTCTCTCGACAACGTCATTATTGTGTACACGACCGACTTGGGAATGTAAGACGGAAAACCCCCGCACTAGTACTAAAGTTAACCGTAAAACTCCTCGAAACCTAGCAAGACGCTTCCGAGCACGCTGGTCTAATCATTATAAGTCCATAAGAGAAAAACGATTTGTTATTTCTCGGACTCCAAACCCAGCAAGACGCTTCTGAGCACGCTGGTTTGAACATTATACGTCCACAAGAGAAAAACATTTTGTTATTTCTCGGACTCGAAACCCAGTAAGACGCTTTCGAGCACACTGGTCTAAATCATTATAGGTCCGCAAGAGAAGTATGTTTTGTTATTTCTCGGACTCGATGTCAAAACCCAGTAAGACGCTTCCGAGCACACTGATCTAAACATTACAAGTCCGCAAGAGGAGTACGTCTTGCTACTCCCCGGAATCAATTCGGAAACCCAGTAAGACGCTTCCGAGCACACTGGTCTAATCATTACATCTCCACGGAAGGAATACGTCCTACAATTCCTAGGACCCAATTTCGAAACCCAGTAAGACGCTTCCGAGCACACTGGTCTCAACCATCTCAGGATCGTAATTTGGGTATATCTCGCCGACCTTCAAACTTAACTGAATACCCAGTTAGGCGCTTCCGATCACGCTGGTCTTACACAAAGGCGAGTACATCTCACCGACCTTAGAACCCAAAACTTGATTCAAAATATGGCGAAACACTTCTACGCGCTATCCTATTAAACTCAAAACTCGGAATACGCATCTGAGTGTAATGCTCCTAAAAACACCAAGGCTCAAAAGCTAAATCACACTTTCCTTCAGGAATTATACGAAGCTGTCTGGAAAAGCCTTCAAGCTCTACGAAACCAACTCGTACAATCTGTACGGAGCCGATGAAGGAGATTTTCTCCCGATAAAATCTGCTCGACCTTCTGCATTAATCGACCTAACGTCAACACGACCGTTCAGCTTCTCGGACGTACAAATCGTCCTAGCAGGCTCGACAAACTAACCTGAAACTAAATCCTACTCACAACTCCGAGTAGACTTACTCGGAAAATCCGAGCAGACCTACTCGAAAAATCCGAGCAGATTTGCTCAGAAAATCCGAGCATGTTGCGCAGGAAATCCGAGCAGACTTTCTAAGAAATTTTGAGAAGACGTGCTCGGAAATCCGAGCAGATTTACTCGGAAAATTTCGAAGCACAACGCGATTTCCCTCTCGGACTCATCACATTCGTAAACACGACCAGTTCACAATTCAGCGCACCTTCTCGACTGTTTTGCTTGTTCTAATACGGAAGCATCGATGAAAGACCAACAACGAGTGTTCGCATTAGACGTTCAAGGTCTCGCATGAATAACAAAGTTATACGGAATACCGACAATATCACCTAAACGATTTATCGGAAAAATGGTTTCTACAAATACATTTCATACGAAACAGACGACATTGTAATCGGACAAACACACCTTCCGACAGGAACTACAGATCGACGGAACATCCAAACAGGCAAGGGACGAGCTGAACCAGCTCAGAAGACTGGGCTGAGAAAGTTTGGAAAACCGAGCTGAACCAGCTCGAGTTTTTCGAGCTGAACCAGCTCAGACCTAAATCCGTCCTGTCTCATTCTCGATCATGAGTTATCCTTCCGGAAATCCCGAGTTGAGTGAATCTTTCGTAAACCTCTGAGCTGAACCAGCTCGGATTTCCGAGCTAAACCGTTTCTGGTTTTACGATCTGAACTTTCCGAACGGATAATCAAACATCTGCCAATATGTATAACTTGTCGCAACCCACCTTCGGAAACATCAGCATGTACCTTCTTGGACTGATGACTTGGGTTGATGGGTCAAGATTGAGGAAAAGGAACTTAGGCCCAAGCATACAACAACTCTGAACCAAATAAGTAAATCGGTACGTTAACGGACTCTGATCGTCCAGTCGCGGCCCATCCGGCAAATAAGTCGAGCCGCGGAAAGAAGAAAGAAGACAAAGACGAAAAGAAAGGGATAGAGGCGAGCTGAAAAGGACAATCCGAGATAGAAATGAACATTTTAACGGAAAAAGGAAAGAGATAAGAACAGGAAGATTTCCACAAATCTTGCGGAAATATTCTCAAAAGCCGACAAACCGAAGTTATAAAAGGAGGGAGAAGCCACACGAGAAGGACAGAGCGAAAAACCCTAGATCTAGACTTAAGAACTTAGTATTTTATCTTAGCCGTTTTCGGAGTTCTTTTGTACTTTCTTTTCCTATTCATTTACTCTCTTTTCCGATCTCTGTACTCTTTTCGACTTCTTATCAATAAAATATTCCCTGGGTTTGCTAGTTTTGTGGTTATTCCTTGAAGTTTCTGTTCCCTAAAAGTTTTGCTTTACAAGTTTTGACCGTGTAAGTTTCGACTCTCACATGCTCCCTTTCTGTTTTACTTTGCAAATCCTCTGTTTTTGAGTCCTCTGTTTTTCCATTTCTCAAGTTCTGAAAACTTATTTATGGGTTGTTAAATACTAAACTACTGAGAGTCGACATCTTTAGTGACAAATATCTTAACACTTCTTTTTCTTCTTTGTCCATTTTCTCTGTTCCATTAAAAAAAAATAACAAAAAACTTGCTATATTATTCCTGGTAGAAGAATATTATGAGTATTTGCCTACTATCTTCTCTACACGTACGCAAGGAAAGAATTAGGTTTGCAATGATCAATTCTTTAAAGTCATTGAGTCAATTCTTTGCAAATTCACATTTTCAGTTTAATTTTACTTAACTTTTTTGGTATATTTTTCAGTTTTAATTACTTGATTGTCAGCTCCGGCCCAAAAAAAATGATATCCTTAGGGTAAAAAAAAAAATTGGGGCCCATGAAAAATGCATACTAATAAGAGAAAAAAAAAGAAAATTGAGCCCCTCCTAATTAAAACAACACCAAAAGCATTAATTATTTGGGTCCATAACACTAAAGAAAAAAAAACTTCCGGGCCCCTTTTTCTTTTAAATTTTTTTTTTTCTGATCCACGGACCCATGGACAGTTGTCTCTCTGCCATACCTACTTGGGTCGGGCCTGCTTATTGTGACTTTTGCTTCAATCATTTTGGAACTGCTGTATATCCATGTCGGTACACCTGTAGGATTTTCATCTTCATAACCGTAAGTTGATTGCGAATTTGCGATGATCAAATGTGGTGTTTGATCTAAAAAATCAATTACCCTAAAGTAAAATAAAACATTATGTTTTTCTCAAAATAATAATAATACATTAGGTTAGCTTTCATTTCATAAAAACTTTTTCTTGTTTTTTTCATCTGGAAGAATATATTAAGAAAACATCCAACAGAGTATACAACCTAAGTGATGATCACACCACAACATAGAGAGGACCGTAACTTTGGAAAAACAGAGCAATCGCCCACCAAAGGAGAAAAACATGGGCTTAAGAGACAACACTTAAAGGTTAAAATCGGAAAACACATAGCACACTAAGGTCCCAGAGACACTAAGAGGACGAGCTCCTTTCACTGAAAAATAAATTATGTAACCACCGAAGGTGATCAGCCGCGACATACGGTTGGATCAAACCCATTGTAGTAACACTTTAAGAAATGATCGAAGCTTCTCTAATAGTATTCATAGCTTCTATTTTCAATCTCCAATCAACCATTTTCCCAAGTAAAATGAGGATTTCATACCTAAAAGAGGGCCAATATTTTGGGCGGAGATCATCTCCGAAGATATCCGAATCTTGAGAAGAAAAGATTACTTTGTTTAGATGATTGCTAATCATACTTTCAATGGCCAATACTAAGCAAAGAAACTTGGCTCCAATCAAACTTCAAGTGTGCTTTAAACGCTCTTCGGCAAACGGTCGCCTTGCATGATACTTCTTTCTGGTTTAATCAAACCAAAAGGTTGAACGATGATTAAACCGAATACGACACTGAAGTAATAGATCCCATGATCCAACTAATCCATTGATGGCAGAAACCTAGCGCTTTTAGTAAAGCTTCCAGGAAATGCCACTCAACTCTGTCGTAGGCTTTCAAAATATTTGACTTGTAAGCTAGAAATCCTTTGATATTTCCGGGTGAGTTCTAAGACTGTGGACATTTCATGAGCGATAGAAATATTATTCGTGATCAGCCGTTCTTTGAAAAAGGTTGATTGGGTTGGAGATACAATATGAAGCAGTAGTGGCGGCAATCTAAAGACCATACTTTTGAATATGATTTTATACAAAACTAAGCAAAAGCTGATCAGCGTTAGGTAAGATATCGATGAAACATTCAAAATCTTTGGCAGCAAGAAAAGTTGAGTATAATTCCATTCATTAGAGAAAACACCAATCTCAAAGAACATATTAACCTATCTACAAACTTGAGGTCCAAAAATATCCCAATACTTTTGATAGAATAAACCTGTCAATCATATCTAGGAGCACTTGAGGGTTTGATGAAAAAAAAATGTCTTCTTTGATCTCAGCATTTGTAATTGTTCTGGTTAATGAATCATTTGAAGCTTGAGAAACTCTCGGGATGAAGTCGTAGAAGATATCATCAAAATATCCTAGATTAGATAACTCGAAGAGGTCGGAGAAATAAGCTATTGCCACATCGCCCTTTGAAGCTTTGTCACGGATCAAGATATCATTTGAGTCAGAGAGACACTCCAAGGATTTTCTCGTATAATTAGCTTTGACAGAATCATAGAAAAACTTGGTCTGTCCATCTCCATATTAATCCAAATGTCATAAGCTTTTTGATTGGTGACCACAAATGAAAGGAAAAGAGGAAGAATAAGAAAATCCAAATTAAAATCTGGCAATAACAGAGGAATTTTTTTTTCTTGCCTCACCACCAAACATATAGTCAAAAAAGACGAAGAACATATCAACCCTAGATTTGTTCTAACAACAACATTAATTCATTAAATTTACTAAAAGTATACCACAACACGAAATTATTATTTTGCTACCACTTATTAAGTTTACAACATCAACAAACAAAATCTCCAACCTAAGAACTTAATGTTGGGAATGTCCTGAAATCACACTTGTAATCACTCTAGAGATAGTTGTGTTGTCTAGATTAGACATTCATATAATACTGGGCAATCATAATGCTTTGCTAGAAGCCACTTATGATCAATGAATTTAGAACTCATTGCTAGTATTATATGATCCTACATGGTCACACACCTAAGCAAACTGGATATAGAATATGGGGTTGATCATTAGTGTAATGATCTGATGAATGTATATATGATATGCATTCGATAACAAGTTTCTGAGGCAGTGTCGATCGACAAAACATCTGCATCGATCGACACAGATCGCGGACCAAAATAGCGATTTTGGTTTATGACTTAATTAACCACGGTTTGAGTCTTGGTTAATCAGGTCATGGTAAAAGTCAATATATATGATATATGGTCGACTTTTACAGTGACCAGACCTAATTCACAGCCACCAGAAAGAAACTAAAACCCTCTGAGAGATCCGATCTCTAAACGGCACTAGCATCCCGTCAGTTCCAGTTTGTGTGCGTGTGGATACCAGTAGAGGCGCAACACTTGAGGCGCTAATCAATCTCGAATACCTAATCATCTTCCGTTGCATAACTTTCCAGGTATCTTTGAGATCTGATGTACATTCAATGATATAAACATGAACCCTAGATCCTAGGCTATGGAATTCAGACTTAGGGTTGCCTAATTGGATTAGGAACTGCTAGAAATTCCTTCAGTGGTATCAGAGCCTTAGGTTTCTATTGAATCAGTAGCATGTTGATTAGATTAGTTGAATCTGGATCTCTGTATAGTTGATACAAGCATGCTAAAATTCGTTTTGATCAAAGTAATCTAGTTTAGGATTTTTTGTTTGAAAACGATTTAGGGTTTATCGCACTGTGTCGATCGATACCAATCCGGTGTCGATCGACACATAATGATAACCCGAATAAAAATTCAGGTTTAACCTACTTGTGACGATCGACACAACAGTTGTGTCGGTCGACACAGACCTTGCGTTTAGGATAATCGGTTCAATTGGATTGGACCGGTTATCAAGCTTGGCTAAAATTAGTTAAACCGCTAAAACGGTTTATTGTGATTATTTTGATAAGGTTGGTATCGACCAACACCAATGTAGTGTCGATCGACACTGACCGGTTATCAAAACCGGATCAATTGGATTGTCGGATATCGCAAATTGGTTTTGGTAAATCTGTATCGATCGACACTAAAGTAGTATCGGCCGACACAGGGTCCGGTGGTTTCGGTTATTGAACTTGAAATCACAGAACCAAACCAAGATAAATCCTTTTATTAGAATAATTAAAACATAATAAGATTAAACGTTTTGTTCCTCAAACTAAATATCAAGTAATCCTTGATGTCTTCCCGATCTTGTCAACTGTCAAGAATCGTTTCATTGTGCGATAGATTTGCAGTGCAAGGTGTCCACAATTACATGAGTAAGGCAAGAGGTAATCGTGTTGATAGGCTTGGAGTGCAAGGTATCAACAATTACATGACTTAAGAGATTGGTTTACTTGATTGGGCCATCAAAATCGTTTTGGGCTCAGAGACATCAGGTGGATTGGACATGAGATGTCAATCCACAACCAAGAGTTATATTGGATATAACTAGCAAAGTTGTTGCTTACCTAGATAGCTAAAATTTGGGCGATAGCCAGTGGCTCACTCAAATTTCAGTGAAGTATGGGTCTTGGATCATTATATTCATTTGAGGAAACATTGTTTTGAATATAATGCGAGTCTTCTTAATAGTTAAGATTTCTCATTTCTTGAACATCATTACTAAAACTCTCTTATTTTCAGCTATGTCTAGCACAAACCATCATAAACAATTTCTCCCTGCGATCCGTCCTTGAGAAGGACAAGTTAAATGGATCAATTTTTCTTGAATGGTATCAAATCTTGAGAATTGTTCTCAAACAGGAGAAGAAAGACTATTCGCATGAGAAAGTTCTCCCCAAGAAGTACCGAGCCAATGCCTGGCAGTCAGAGAAGGATGCTTGGGATAAGCATTCCAATGATGTGGTCGATGTGTGTTGTCTCATGTTGGCTACCATGAACTCGGACTTGCAGAAGCAATATTAGTACGTGGAGTCGCCAATAGAGATGATCACTGGCCTGAGAAGCATGTTTCAGGAGCAGGAACGAACTCAGAGATACCAGACGGTTAAATCTCTAATTGAGTGCAAGCTACCAAAGGACGGACCAGTTAGTCCTCATGTCATTAAGATGATGGGTTATATTGATAACCTGGGAAAACTAGATTGTCCCATTAGCCAAGAATTGGCTACTGACATCATTCTGCAGTCACTGCCGTCAAGCTATGATCAGTTTGTTATGAACTATAACATGAACAACTTGACAAAGACTTTGACTGAGTTGCATGGGATGCTCAAAACTGCTGAACCTAACATCAAGAAGGACACCCCAAATGTCCTTGTGGTACAAAAGGGTAGAAAGTTTAAGAAACTTGGTAATAACAAAGGTGATGGCAAGACGAGCTCGATTGTGAATCCAAGCGAGTCTAATCATGCTCCTAAGGTTAAACCTGGTCCTTCTAAAGATGATAAGTGCCATTATTGTAATGGTTATGGGCATTTGAAAAGAAACTGCCATAAATTCCTGGAAGATTATGAGAAGCTGAAGAAGACGTACGAGACTTCTTCTCCATGTATTTATGTTATAGAAAGTACATGTTACTACTTCTGGTCCTATTTCTTAGGTATTGGATACCGGCTGTGGTGCTCATATTTTGTGAAAATATGCGGGGCCTAAGCAATAGTAGGACTTTGGAGAAAGGACAAGTGGACCTGTGCGGTGGAAATGGAGCAAGAGTTGTTACATTAGCCGTAGGAATTCATTTGTCTTTTACCTTCTGGCATGATTTTAGAACTTAATAATTGCTACTATGTACCTGCTATAAGCAGAAATATTATTTTTATTCCTTGTTTGGATTTAGAAGGATATCAGTTTTCAATTATGAATAAATGTTGTTCATTTGATTACAATGATATATATTATGGTAGAGGTCCATTATAGAATGGACTTTATGTTCTAAACCAAAGTGTACCAGCCTATAACATTATTATTAAGAGATTCAAGTCAAATGACACGAATCAAATTTTTCCTTGGCATTGTCGTTTGGGGCACGTAAATGAGAAACAGATTCAGAAGCTCCATAGTAATGGGCTTTTGGGTTCATTTGATTATGAATCATGTGAGAAATGCGAATCTTGTTTATTGGGTAAAATGACGAAGGCCCCTTCCAACAAAAGGTAGTGTCGATCGACACAAAGGTGTGTCGGTCGACACAGGTCGCGAACGAATAAAATGAAAGGGTCAGTGACTTATTGGGCTTTATACATACGGATGTGTATGGCCCGATGAGCCCAAGTGTTAGAGGAAACTTTCAGTACTTCATTACCTTTACTGATATTTTCAGTAGGTGTGGTTATATCCATTTAATGAGACATAAATCGGAATCTTTTGAAAAGTTCAAAGAGTTCCCGAATGAAGTACAAAATCAACTTGACAAAATTATTAAAGCTCTACGATAAGATCGTGAAGGTGGATACTTGAGCTAAGAATTCAGTGATCATCCGAGATATTGTGGAATTGTTTCATAACTCACTCCTCCTAAATCGGACTTTATTAGATATGGTTCGATCAATGATGAGTCACTCAGATCTTCCATAATCCTTCTAGGAATACACTCTAGAAACGTCTGCGTTTACACTAAATAGGGTTCCATCAAAATTAGTTACAAAGACAGCACATGAGATGTGGACTGGAAATGTTCCTAATTTGTTTTTCATGAAGATTTGGGATTGTGAGGCTTATGTAAAAAGTTTAATCTCTGATAAGCTCGCATCCAAGTATGATGAATGCTACTTCATTGGTTATCCTAAGGAGACCAAGGCATGTGACTTTTACTCCCATCGATCAAATTAATGGGTATTTGATACACATTAATATACGTGTTTAGAGGGTGTGTCGATCGACGCAAGTGTTATGTCGATCGATGCAATGCGAAGAACGACACAATTGACTGTGTTCTTTCCTGAGAAAGATTTTCTTTCCAGGAAGAACAGTGGGAGTAAAGTACAACTCGAAGAAATTCGAAAATCACAGGAGACTGATTTACCTGATGAGGAGAGCAGCAGTTGGATCGACAAAGAGTTGTAGAACCCACACCTGTGGTGCCTGAAGTTCGCAAATCCGAGAGGATTCGTCACGAACCCGAGAAATTTGGATTTCTCATGACCAATTGCCATGATCTGTTGATCATAGACAGTGACGAATATGCGACTTTGAAGAAGAAATGATGGACCTTGACTCCGAAAAGTGGCTGAAAGCCGCTGAATCCGAAATGGGATCCATGTCACAGAACCAAGTGTGGACTTTGGTCGATTTACCCGATGGTGCAAAAGCCATTGAGTGTAAATGGATTTTCAAGAAGAAAATTGATGTGGATGGTAATATTCAAATATCCAAAGCTGGATTGGTGGAAAAGGTTTCAAGCAAATTCATGGTATTGACTATGAAGAAACCTATTCCCCAGTCACCATGCTTAAGTCCATTCGGATTCTCCTAGCAACCGCCACTCATAATGGTTATGAGATCTGGCAGATGGATGTAAAAACAGTTTTCCTTAATGGAATTCTGGAAAAGGATGTGTACATGACACAACCTGAAGTTATTCATTGATCCTAATGAAGCTAGGAAGGTATGCAAGCTTCATCGGTCCATTTATGGATTGAAGCAAGCATATCGGAGTTGAAATCTTCGTTCTGATGAAGCAGTAAAAAGGTTTGACTTCATCAGGAACGAAGAGGAACCGTGTGTTTACAAGATGACTAGTGGGAGCGCAGTTGCATTTCTGGTATTGTGTGTTGATAACATATTGCTTCTCGGAAATGAAGTTCCATTGTTTCAGTCTGTTAAGACTTGACTCGAAAGTTTTTTTTCGATAAAAGCATGGGATAAGCCGTGTACATTCTTGGAATAAGAATCTATAGAGATAGATTGGACAAGGTAATTGGATTGTGTCAGGATACTTATATTGATAAGGTCTTGCACAGGTCCAGTATGCATGATTCCAAGAAGGGCTTCATGCCAATGACCCTTAGCATTACTATTAGCAAGACGCGGTGTCCTTCGACGCATGCTGAGCAAGAACGCATGAGGTTCAGACAACTACTATAGGCATTAGATGTCTTAAGATGTGATCTTAATTTTAGTGGGAGTTGTTGTTGTTAATTTTAGTTGTGATATGACGTTTATGTAAACATAATTTGATTATGTTAATGAGCTCTGACATCAGTATTATTTAATTATGTTATTAAATAATAGTCCCAAAGTAATTTATGACATTTTATAGGTCATCAAGTATGTGACTTGATCATGAAACTCTATAAATGATAAATGACATAAATTATGTTGGTCCCTAGTCAAGGTTGTTAAAGTGGGACATTAACAACCGCGTGAGACTAGTATGTGAGGTGACTGATGACTAAGTTTCATGGAGTCATTAATAAGAGTATTAAAGTCAATCACATAGATATGTGTTGGAGAACACAGGATCGGACATGACCCGCTAATGAAAACTCCACAGGATAGTTATATAAGTGTCATAAGAGTTTTCATTATGACTATAGAGTATAGTCCTTAGACCTGAGTTCATCATGTTTTCTTACATATGAATTGGTCTGCTTTAACCTTGTCAAACGTCAGCCGTAACTGGTGACTATAAAGGCATTGATTGGGCGTATCATGAAGTGTGTGAAGGAACAAGGATGGAACAAGATGGGATTTGTCCCTTTTATATAACAGGAGGTAAATATCTCAGGGCCCATCGAAGATTTGATACTGAGAAATGTGTGGCCACACTCAAACGAGGTGATTGTCAGTCGTTTGTCTTGTCAGTATAAATCAGAGTTCGATGAACATGATTTTGGCTTAATAAGGATGACACGGATCTTGCCTTATGTCAGATCGAGATATAGAGACAAAGGGATTATGAGAATAGATGATTCCAGTACAAGTGGGAGATTGTTGGGAATGTCCTGAAATCACACTTGTAATCACTCTAGAGATAGTTGTGTTGTCGAGATTAGACATTCATATAATACTGGGCAATAATAATGCTTTTCTAGAAGCCACTTATGATCAATGAATTTAGAACTCATTGCTAGTATTATATGATCCTACAGGGTCACACACCTAAACAAACTGGATATAGAATATGGGGTTCATCATTAGTGTAATGATCTGATGAATGTATATATGATATGCATTCGATAAGAAGTTTCTGAGGCAGTGTCGATCGACACAACATGTGCATCGATCGACACAGATCGCAGACCAAAATAGCGATTTTGGTTTATGACTTAATTAACCACGGTTTGAGTCTTGGTTAATCAGGTCATGGTAAAAGTTAATATATATATGATATATGGTCGACTTTTACAGTGACCAGACCTAATTCACAGCCACCAGAAAGAAACTGAAACCCTCTGAGAGATCCGATCTCTAAACGGCACTAGCATCCCGTCCGTTCCAGTTTGTGTGCGTGTGGATACCAGTAGACGCGCAGCACTTGAGGCGCTAATCAATCTCGAATACCTAATCATCTTCCGCTGCATAACTTTTCAGGTATCTTCGAGATCTGATGTAGATTCAATGATATAAACATGAACCCTATATCCTAGACTATGGAATTCAGACTTAGGGTTGCCTAATTGGATTAGGAACTGCTAGAAATTCCTTCACTTAAGTCTATGTAAAACAAGTCTACCATATAATATCATTAAACAAGCCTCCAAACAACAACACTAAGTCTACAGCGAGAATATAAATCTACTATACCGTATGATAAATCTGCCCAACTACAACGTTTTTATCTTCTCTCAAAAATCTACCACAACTACATGAAAGTCTACAACTACAACATGAAGTTTACAACGACAATATAAATCTACGATCATGCATGATAAATTTTCCCCCACATCAACATCGTCATCTTTCCTCACAAATCTACCACCACTTGATGAAAGTCTTCTAACTTTTAGATTAAGTCTGCAACGCCTAAATAAATACACGACCATACAATTTAAATCTACCTATCGTTTAGCAAATCTAAAAAAAAAATCTATAGATCGGTCGTTTTTCAAACAAATATGCAATCATGCATAATAACTCTACAAGACATACAACAAATCTACATTAATTCAAAAATTATGCGACAACTAAAAGTAAGTTTACAGACCACCAATTAAATCTAAAACTCCCTAAAACAAATATATTGGACATTATAAGTCTATAATTTTAAAATCAAGTCTACATTCCAAATACTAAATCCAGGGTACTCAGAAGAAGTCTACAACTCAATTATTAAATCTACAAACTGCAAAACAAGTCTCAGTCACATGTTTGTAAACATTTTATGTAAATTATTTTATTAATGGTATTTTTAATATGATTTTTTAATATTCATTAAAAACAGTAAAACTGGTAGGAAAAGTTATTTAAGTAAAAAATAGACTAGTGTATGAGCTGTAAAAAACAAAGTTATTTAAGTTAGGGAAGATTGCTTAAATAACTTTAGAAAGCCATTTTATTATTTAAACAACCTAGAATATTTTTTCTTACAAAAACAACATTTTGTACCCATATTACCCTTTCTCAGTGTGTATTCAAAAAACGATATTACGAAATTGCCGTTAATAAAAGTTTACTAGATTTTGAAATAATTCTACCAAATTAAGTCTTCCGGTCTTTCATAGCAGACTTGTTGTTGGGATGTAGACTTAGTAGTATGGTTGCATACTTTATTTTGGGACAATAAACTTGTTTTCAGGATTGTAGATTTTTCTTTTTAGATTGTAAACTTGCATTTTGGACTGTAGATTTGTTTTAGGGATTGTAGATTTATTTAAGATTGGTAGGAGTATTTTGTAGACTTATTTTTAGTTATCCTAGATTTTAAAAATTGATGTAGATTTTTCGTATATCTTGCAGAGTTATTATGTATGACAACAAATTTGTTTGAAAAAGCGACCGATTTGTCGAATTGTTTTGTAGATTTTGTCGATTGGTATATTTGTTAGGCGATATGTAGATTTAAATTGTACAGAGCATATTTATTTTTCCGTTACAGACTTAATCTTGGAGTTTAGAGACTTTCACCAAGTAGTGGTCATAGATATTTTAGGGAAGTTGATTACATTGACGTGGTTGCAAATATATCATGTGTAATTGGAGATTTATATTTCCGTAGTAACTTATTTTTGTCCTTGTAGACTTTCATGACGTTGTAGCAGATTTTATATGGAAGATGAAAACGTCGTAGATGTGGAAGATTTATCAAAAGTTATTGCAAATTTATATTTAGTTCATAGACTTTTATGTTGTATGGTAGATTTATATTTAGTTTGTAGACTTTTTTGTTGTATGGTAGACTTGTTTGGTAGACTTTTATAATGTAAGGTAAACCTAAGTTATTAATGAGTGGTCGTAGACTTTTAATGACGTAGACTTTTTTTTTTGCCAAACATTTGTTAATGACGTAGACTTAATAAGTGTTAATAAGTTGTGGTATACTTTTAGTGAATTAAATGTGTTAATTGTGTTGGCTGTAACAGTTCTAGGTTTTTGTGTTCATCTTCTTCGTCGATAGTGTTTGGAATATGACATACATGCTTTTGGTTGCTTGTGGAAGAGATCCTAATGATTAAATGTTTCCTTTAGCTTGGGGAATTGTAGATTCTGAAACTGAGGAAAATTGTTTGTGGCTTTTTTGAATATTTAGGACTAGAAGAAGTGAATGAGTTGACTTTGTTGATAACAAGGGTTTCATTGGAGCTGTACACAAGTTGTGTACACGACATGTATATTTTACAACTGGAAGAAGGTGTATAGTGGGGGCAAGTGATCGTGTGAATGCAATTAGATGGATTTTTGTGTCTTTTATTGTATGCTTTATGTCAAACAATGTGTGCTTTAGATTTGGTAGGCCATATTATGTGTTTCTTCTGTTTTGGTAAGACTATGTGTTTTGGTTGGATATAATGTGTATTTATGTATAATTGTAACACAATATTTTAGCATATTCTACATAAATGTACCTTTCATAACAATGAAAATCCAAGGGCATATAACCGCATAAATTTGTTTACAAACATTAGCAGAACCATAAAACATAGGGTCCCTAAAACATACATGAAACATATGAGTTCTAGCATCTTTCTTATACCTTTTCAACCACTAACATATTACTTACTTAGAGCATAAGACAATTAAAACATGGAAAAGACTAAATGTTGCCACTATATTCTTTGTCTCCAAACCAAAAAACGCAATCTTCATCATTGTAACGGGTTTCTCTAGCTTTGCCACTCTCTTTTCATTCTCTTTCGGCAACTGCTTTAGAAGACCGATTTCGTCATGAGCTTTCTGAATGTCATCGACCACAGTCTGGCAATCCCCAGTTGTCAGGAAATGCATCCTAAGCGATAATTCCACAAAATCATTCTTCAAAACTACTAAATCCTCCTTCACTGCCTCGTCCCACCACTTCCAAATATGTGCTTCTCCATCATCGTAACTAGAACAAGTATAAAACCCTCTTCTCGGGTCCATTTTTGTATGAGAAGTGTCGATTATAGCCTTACAGCCGCATTAGCAAATTCTGGACATTCCTTCTTTAATCCATTGTTAAAGGATTTAGAATGGAAGCACTAGAACCGGACATCGATGGCTGGATGTAACTATAACATCCCATCTCTGTCCAAAACCGAAAACAATTCAAGAATGAGAAGTGATTTCAAAATATTTGTAGTTTTGTTTATCCTCTGACAAACAAACAAAGGCAAACAAGGTCCAAAACAGTCTACCATAATTAGGTGAACAAGTCTACACCATTTAATAAGATCGAAGAAAATAAGTCTACACACATTAATATGAAACTGGAAACCCTACCCAAACAAGTCTACCCTATTCATATGAAAACCGAAAATAAGTCTACACACACCTATAAAACAGAAAACAGATTCAAACAAGTGTACATATATTACAAAGTAAGTCTACCACCAATATTTTTAGGTAAAACTTAAATCAACCACCATTTCAAAAACCAAGTCTACAATAAAAGCATTAAAGAAATCTACCATCAATAAATTCACAATTATTCCTAAAGCATAAGCATCTAACCAACATATATGTTTCTTTGTTGGAATAGCCTTACACCACCACTGAGTAGCCTTACACCACCATGGAAAACTACTCTGCCGTCACAGTGGTCACCTAAATCTAGTGATTTTCAAGGTAAGTTAGAACATTCACAATTTGCAAAGAAGAATTAAAGGAAGAAGCAACAAACCGAGAAGAGAAGAGGAACCTTACAACAATATCGGCGGAAAAATCGCAGAAATCGTCACTCCATTCAATTTTGGCAAAGTCAATGTCACATGCGAAGAGGAGAAGATAAATAATCACGATTTCGAAGATGGAGTAAGGGAAAAAGATTATGAAGGAGAAGATAAATAGAAAACTTACCGTGCAAAAACTTGCCAGAATCTTGAACAAAAAATCAAAACTTTTCACCTTCTCCGTTGACAAAGATTTTTTTTTTTTTTTTAGTTCTCTGTAAAAAAGTGAAACGAAGCGCCATGAATGAAGGTTATCTTTAGTTTTTCCTTTTTTATTTTATTTGTTTTTTTATTTTAAATCAAGTCTATAATATATTAAGTTTACAATAATGCAATAACATAACCAAAAGAAATCTACTATATAGAACTCTAAAAGTCTACAATCAAAAAATAACATAAAAGTTTACATCCATACAACATAATCGTATAGCAAAACAAATCTACCATTAAAGAAAAACAAATCCACCAATAATGCAAAATTACTCGGTCGTCAACATCCTCGACTAAATCTGATGATTCCACTGTCGCAGTTGTATGATTGTCGCTGGAATCATCCCTGAGCCGCAAGAAAATTACTTCGTCGTCGGAATCGTCACTTCGTCGTCGAAATTAAAAGAAGCTCTTTTAGATTTCCAAAATTTTAATTCATAATTTTATGTTTTATTTTAAATTTAAATTTTTATTATTAAATTAGATTTTTGTTTTGTTGACATTTCTGTAAATAAAAAATTAAAATTGTGGTTTACAAGTTTTTTGATAATTTCTTTTAGAAACTCAATAGTATCAAGGTTATTGTAATAATAAACATACATTTCAAAGTTGTTTTGGGTAATTTCTCTTTTAAGTTAAATGTCCATAAAAACATGTAGCCAAGAATTTTTTGAAAAAAAATATTGGTAAAAATATTTGGATATTTCTGCAGTTGGCGGCAAAATTTTGAGAAACCGAGAAAAAAGCTGAAAACGAAAAAAAAAAAAAAACCTCTCTTTCATCAGAAGGCAAGCGAGAGAGAAAACGATTAGGAGAGGAAGATGAAGAAACCAATTCCTAAAATTAGGGTTTTTGGCCAGCGATCGATTGTCCCTTCTTTCCTGAATCGCAGTTCGATTCCGTAAGCGTGCAAACCCCTAATCTCTCTTAATTTCTAAATCCCCAATTGATATTTATTTAAGTTAACAGCGTGGAAGACTCTTCGTCGAAGAAAGTGTACAAGTGCGCTTCATTTTCAGAATTTCTCGATAGGAAGCTGAACAAATCAGTGCTGTTTAAGGCCAAGAACATAGAGGTAACTGGAAATTAGAAGAATCTTGAAAGGGTTTTCATTTTCAGATGAATGTGTAAAATCAATTAAGAAGCAAAGCTGATACCTTTAATATGCTAATGCTAAGAGATTAAGTTCTGATACAATTACAAATCCTTGTAGCTTTGCTTAGTATGTAATGAATATTATCACAGATTCGGTATTTGATTCGTGAACAGGAGGGACCAAGTTCTTTCACCTCATTGGTTAGCTCTAATCAACTCTCTCAGGCGAAAAAGGAAAAGAAAATTGGTGTTGAAAAGACAATGCTGGAGCAGTTTAAGCCAAGAGAGACCCTGATGAGTAGTGGTAAGGCCAAGGCGAGTCTTGAGACCACTGCTGAAGAGATTGATCTTTTGACAACATGCTTTAGTGGAATCGATGAAGATATCATTGTCAAGGACTCGAAGAAAAGAAAAGATCCTTTTGAAGGTATGAATAGAACGAGAAAGACTGTTTTAGTCTTTGGAGATAACTCAGAGGAAGGTGAAAGAGGAAGCAGCAGCACTAGTAAGAAGCAGAGACCCGCATACAACCATTGTGAGTGACAATCAAACTCGAAACAAAATTCTTTATAAAGTAGCCCATACTTACAAACTTGCCAACAGATGCAAATGGTTCAGGGTTTTGGGACTGTGACATGGAAGGCGTTGACTCTGAAGAAGTGGGACACAGTGAAGTGTGGGAAGGAGTTGGTTCGACCACTTTCGGAGATATAGTTGATTGGCACTAACTGGTTAAGAGTCTGAGAAGGAGAATTTAGTTTTTATTTATTTATTTCATGTCTTGACGTTTTTCTAAGGTTTGTCGCTATTAGAAAGCTATTGAGACCTCATTCTATGCCCATCTCCAACACTTTTCACCAAGACCAGCATTTGAACTTAAGTAGAGTCAAACTTAAGCTGATATACACAAGCGTTGTATTCATAATTATGTAAATGTAGGACATAACATCGATTATGTTGTTGTTTTGCCATCGCAAACTGTATAGCTAAGACCTTCACAGTACATACACTTGGAATCTTCATCAACCCACTCCATGAACTACAACCATATAACATTGAAGAAGAGCTAAAGCAAACTTGATATATACACATAAAACATAATCAAAGTCAGGTTGTTTTGATTTTTCTCACCTGTGGCTCAATGTTTGGTTCACCCGTTCCATCGCACTCTGCATCAACCAAGAATATAGATTATATATATATGGTATATGTTTTAGTTTGAACCTCTTGTTTCATAGTACTTGCTTGTGATTACCGAGATGGTCACGAGACCGGAATGCGCGTCTTGCTTGAGAGTTGACGTGCTCGGTCCGAGGGAGCTAAGTTGTTCTTAAGAGAGAACCGACTAGATTCAGAGACAAGCGAGAGTGAGATTGTGTTCGGGATGAATAAGAAGGAGATTACGTTCGGGATTCTTTAAAGAGAGCGATGTGCTCGGTAACGAGCGTGTTTTGTATTCAGATTCCCGAGCAGGCCGAAAGGCGTGCTCGGTTTACAATTCTGGAAATTGACTCTAGAGAGAGAAAGTAGTGAGAAGTGCACAAATCCCAAAAAGTTACATTTATGTACAGTGACGACTCCTATTTATAGTAAAATATGGTCGTACTTTTTACAGGCCGTTGACCGCTTGTCGAGCTCGTGCGGATTGGGCCGTACTTGATGACGAGATGGGCTGAGCCGTACGTTCCTTTGGCTGTTAGCGTAGCCGAGCTGACTTGCTGTCGTTCGGCTTGGATCGAGCCGAGCCGATGGTAGTTGATGAGGACTTCGACTCAAGCGTTGACTCAAGCGTAGAGATACGTCGAGAAGACCTAGAAGAAGTACCTGCTGCTCAAGACGTGACGACCATGAGAGATCCTCCAAGGACAAGATCAGGAACTAGAAGACTCAGAGCACTGTTCAACACGTCCATTCAGAGTCTCCTAGCTCAAGATTATCAAGTGGAGCGTGTAGAAGATCAAATGAAGACAATTGAAGACTCGATGATGATCTTCTCAATTCAGCCTACTTAGGCCCAACCATGGACAACCACACACACTCAATAAGGTATGCTTTCAATTATATATTGTGTTTGTTCGTTTTGCAGGTCCAAGTATTACATTAGTTGTCTGAGTCAGAGTCTGTATTAGTCGTTAAGTGAGTCAAGTTTCCCTGTATTACTTTTAAGTCGGACCATAGGATATTTTAGTATTTAGTAGCCGTTGTAATTAGGTTTTCTGCCCTAGAAGGCAACAGCTGCACGATCCCCTTTATAAGGATCCTTAGCAGCCGTGTATCATTTACCGAATATCAATACAATAACGCAGTTCTTCTTCTTTGTGAGAAAACACCTTTCGAATTCTAAGCTTTCTTGTGAGTCATATCAAGCGACCTTAGGTTCAGTCTTATCACAAGATCTTCATCTCTTGTGTGGCGACATTCAATCCATCTTCTATCCATTCAATCATCTCACGTTCATTCTAAGGCGTCTAGAGACCCGAGGTTTGAATCCATCTTACCACCATATCACCCACGATCTAGAATAGAGAGACCTCAGTCCCTGTTCTACGTCAAACACGCTTCCATCTTGCATCATCTGGTATCAGAGCCGAAAGGTTCCTAGATCAGGTGTATCTATCCCTTTTCCTTTCGGTTTCTTTGCAATCTAGGTTATAGCTTTCGATTTTTACTTTCAAAAAAAAAAAAAAAACCATAAAAAGTCTTTTGTTTCATCTAGTTTCATTGTTGATCTACATCCTTGATTCAAGTTAGGAATCGTTTCTTTGTGCTTGAGCCAATAAGCGAATTCTCTTGTCAATCTTAGGGTTTTAGAATCAAAGCTTTTCTTTTCTTGCACTCGTTTTCAACTTTCAAAAAAAAAAAAAAAGTTTGCTTTGTGTTCTTGTTTTAGTTCTTCATTTTTGCATTCAAAAAAAAAAAAAAAGATTTACGAAGAAGAAGAAGTGTAACCTTTTGATCCGATTTTCCCATTTGAATTTTCGGTTCAAGGTGTTCATTTCCTTTTCCAAAGATTTCGAAAATATTTTCCATATCTTAAGATTTCCTAGTTCCTATTTTTTTGGGTTAAATATCGTTTTCAAAAAAAAAAAAAAAAGAGAAGTTTTCCAAATCTTTTCAAACGTTCTAAAGACTTTTCAAACTCTTTTGGTCTAAACCGAGCGTGATTTATTTTGCTTGTAACCGAGCCTTCTCTTGTGTCAGTCCTTGACGCATCGCTTGTATCACAAGTTATCATAGGTTTGCTTAGGATCTTTCTCCTTATTTTGTGCCTTTTGTTCCCTAGTCACTTGATCGCTTGCTCTAGTGTGTATAGGAACAGGAAACCAATGGCAGGAGACCACGTCGACCCTAATGCAGCTCTACTAGAAGCGCTACAAGCCATGAAGAACGACTTGTCGGCTCAGATCGGACGGATTGATCAAAGGGTTGGACGACTAGAACTTCCAAGGAATGATGAGCAGTCGGATGATGGTGAGAGTGAGAATACTCTGAATGCAGGAGCAGGAGGGAGGAACCGAGATCATCAACATCACCGCCGTGATCGCCAACCGCAACAAGAGGTAAACCGTAACTTTGCAAAAGATTTGAAACTAACTGTGCCAACTTTTGCAGGTAGGGTTAATCCGGAAGCATACCTTGATTGGGAGAGGCGTATGGAGTACATCTTTGACTACTACGAGTACAATGACCAGAAGAAGATAGCTCTAGCTTCGGCTCAACTCACGGACCATGCCTTAACTTGGTGGGACAGAGAAGTCCAAGACCGTAGGCGAAACAACTTTGAGCGGATCACAACCTGGGCAGCCATGAAGTACAACTTCAGGAGGCGATTTGTGCCACCTCATTACCACAGAGATATGCAAAAGCAGTTCAGGCTTCTGTCACAGAAGAACAAGAGTGTTGAGGAGTACTATGAAGAGTTTGAGCAACTCAAGAACCGGATGGCGTTGGACGAGAGTGAAGAAGTTCTCATGGGCCATTTCATTGATGGACTCAATGACCGAATCGCCAGAAAGGTAGAACGTCAACCTTGTCATGATCTTAATGATTTATTGCATGCAGCCGTGCAGGCTGAACAAGGAATCAAGAGAAAGACAGCGGCAGCGAGTCGCTCAAGACCTAACTCATGGAGTGCACCGCAAGCTAAGAACCTTGACAAAGGCAAGACTGTCGCCTCAGGTTCCCAAGATAAGAGGTCAGCTTATGACGCTCCAAGGAACAACCGTACTGACTCAGGTAAGTCTTCAACCACTAATACAAGAGCGCGAGACATAACTTGTTTCAAGTGTCAGGGTAAAGGTCACTATGCACGAGATTGTCCAAATCAGCGAGTTATGATCTTAACACCTGAAGGAGGATATGAGTCTCAAGATGAAGTGGAATACTTTGAAGCTGCGGATTCAGAAGAGGAAGTAGCATTTCCCGAGACAGGAGAGATGTTAGTTGTTTGCAGGGCATTGAGTGCCTTGAGTGACCCAGACACCATCCAGAGAGAAAACTTGTTTTTCACTCGATGTTCAGTTCAGAACAAGGTATGTAGTCTCATAATTGATGGTGGATCTTGTACTAATGATGCTAGCAAGATTATGGTGGAAAAGCTAGGTTTGAAGACAACCCAACATCCGAGGCCATACAGCCTTAGATGGTTAGATTCAAGCACCGAGATCAGGATACATGAGCAAGTCCTGATTCAGTTCAAGATAGGGAAGTATGAGGATGAAGTCTTGTGCGATGTTGTCCCAATGCAAGTAGGCCATATGCTTCTCGGCAGACCATGGCAATTTGATAGAGAAGTCATACACAACGGACGCACCAATACTCATTCCTTCACGCACGACAAGCGCAAATTCCAGCTTGCTCCATTATCTCCTCAAGAGGTACATGAGATGCAATCCAAATTTGCTGCCGAGGTCAAGGTAAGTAAAACTAACCTTTACATCACTCCTAGTATTGTCTATAAGGCTTTAGAGCGAAAAGAAACGGTGCTACTAATGGTGTTTAGAGATGTGTTGATTACAGGTTCACAGGATAATGTACTTGTACCAGAGATTGTATCACTGCTTGACAGATACAAAGATGTGTTCCCCGAAGAGATACCGGCTGGGCTACCACCTATTAGAGGAATAGAGCATCAGATTGATCTAGTTCCCGGTGTACCATTGCCCAACCGTCCAGCTTACCGTATGAACCCAACAGAAACTAAGGAGTTGGAGAAGCAGATTCAAGACTTAATGGAGAAAGGTTACATTAGAGAAAGCTTGAGTCCGTGTGCTGTACCAGTTCTCTTAGTGCCAAAGAAAGATGGAACTTGGAGGATGTGTGTAGACTGCAGAGCAATCAACAACATCACCATAAAATATCGACATCCAATTCCAAGGTTAGATGATATGCTTGATGAACTATCTGGATCTAATGTGTTTTCGAAGATTGATCTTAGGAGTGGATACCATCAAGTAAGAATGAAAGAAGGTGACGAATGGAAGACTGCTTTCAAGACTAAGCAGGGGCTATACGAGTGGTTGGTCATGCCATTTGGTCTAACCAATGCACCCAGCACCTTCATGAGGTTAATGAACCAGGTTTTAAGAGCTTACATCAGTAAATTTGTAGTAGTTTACTTTGATGATATATTGGTTTATAGCAAATCGTTTGAGGATCACCAGAAGCATCTTGAGCTAGTCCTTGACACACTTCGAAAAGAAAGCCTATATGGTAATCTTAAGAAGTGCTCCTTTTGTACTAATGAAGTGGTTTTCTTAGGTTTTGTTGTCAGTTCCAAAGGTTTACAGGTTGATCAAGAGAAGATCAAAGCAATCCAAGAATGGCCGAGACCAAACAACATAGGACAAGTCAGGAGCTTCCACGGATTGGCGAGCTTCTACCGGCGTTTTGTCAAAGATTTCAGTACTATAGCCGCCCCTCTCACTGCTGTGATCAAGAAGGACGTAGCATTTCAGTGGGGATCAGCTCAAGAGGACGCGTTCAACAGACTCAAGGATCGTTTGACGCATGCACCAGTTTTGGTATTACCTGATTTTAACAAAACTTTTGAGGTTGAATGCGATGCTTCAGGCTTAGGTATTGGAGCCGTGCTAACTCAAGGAGGGCGTCCAGTAGCCTACTTCAGTGAGAAACTAAGTGGAGCCAGCTTGAACTACCCAACGTACGACAAGGAACTCTATGCGCTAGTGAGGTCGTTGGAGACATGGCAGCACTATCTTCTGTCCAAGGAGTTTGTCATACATACTGATCATGAGACTTTGAAGCACCTTAGAGGACAAACAACACTGAAGAGAAGACATGCTAAGTGGATGGAGTTTGTAGAAGCATTCCCATATGTGATAAAGTATAAGAAGGGCAAGGAGAATGTTGTGGCTAACGCACTCTCAAGGCGACACATGCTGATCACAACTTTGGAGGCTAAGGTCTTAGGGTTTGAACACCTTAAGGATGCATATAAGGATGATCCAGACTTCGGTTCAGTCTATCAAGATTCCAACAGGTTCCTTCTACTTACATAATGGTTATTTGTTTAGGGAAAAATGTTTGTGTGTTCCACAGGGTTCTATGCGAGACTTGTTGATCAAGGAAGCACATGGTGGTGGACTCATGGGACATTTTGGAGTGGATAAGACTCTGAGCGTTTTGGTAGAACACTTCTTTTGGCCTCACCTCAAGAAGGATGTGGAACGATTCTGTTCCAAGTGTGTCACTTGCCTCAAAGCCAAATCCAGGTCACATCCACATGGTTTATACATGCCACTTCCTATTCCTAGTATGCCTTGGGTTGATATATCAATGGACTTTGTTTTAGGCTTACCCAAAATCCGAGGAAAGGATTCTATTTTTGTTGTAGTGGACAGGTTCTCAAAGATGGCACATTTCATTCCCTGTGCCAAGACTAATGATGCCACTCAAACTGCTGAGTTATTCTTTAAAGAAGTAGTATGCTTACATGGGATCCCGAGAACTATTGTTTCTGACCGAGACACGAAGTTTCTGAGTCACTTCTGGAGAGTTCTTTGGAGGAATCTAGGAACCAAGCTACTTTTCTCAACAACTTGTCATCCACAAACTGATGGACAAACTGAGGTTGTAAACAGAACTCTATCTACTCTCTTAAGAGCCACGGTTGGTAAGAACTTAAGGAATTGGTTAGATTGTATTCCGTATGTTGAGTTTGCTTATAATCATGCTAACCATTCTACTACTAAGTTGTCACCTTTTGAGATTGTCTATGGATTTCAGCCAGAAACCCCTTTAGATCTTGTTCCTTTGCCGCCATTAGATGTTACTAATCAGGATGGAGAATCAAAGGCTGAATTAATCAAGAAGCTGCATCAGAAGGTGAAGACCAACATAGAGGAAAAGACGGCCAAGTACAAGAAGGCTGCTGACAAAGGGAGAAAGGAGCTCATCTTCAACCCATGAGATTGGGTGTGGGTTCACATGCGTACAGAGAGGTTCCCAAATCAGAGGAAATCCAAGCTAGCACCAAGAGGAGCTGGACCATTCCGAGTGTTGGAGAGAGTCAACAACAATGCCTACAAGCTGGATCTGCCAGGTGAGTTGACCATTTCACCAGTGTTCAATGTTGCTGACTTGCTTCCTTATAATGCAGATGATGGAATTCTGAGGTCAGAATCTTCTCAAGAGGGAGGGAATGATGAGTACTTCGACTCAAGCGTTGACTCAAGCGTTGACTCAAGCGTAGAGATACGTCGAGAAGACCTAGAAGAAGTACCTGCTGCTCAAGACGTGACGACCATGAGAGATCCTCCAAGGACAAGATCAGGAACTAGAAGACTCAGAGCACTGTTCAACACGTCCATTCAGAGTCTCCTAGCTCAAGATTATCAAGTGGAGCGTGTAGAAGATCAAATGAAGACAATTGAAGACTCGATGATGATCTTCTCAATTCAGCCTACTTAGGCCCAACCATGGACAACCACACACGCTCAATAAGGTATGCTTTCAATTATATATTGTGTTTGTTCGTTTTGCAGGTCCAAGTATTACATTAGTTGTCTGAGTCAGAGTCTGTATTAGTCGTTAAGTGAGTCAAGTTTCCCTGTATTACTTTTAAGTCGGACCATAGGATATTTTAGTATTTAGTAGCTGTTGTAATTAGGTTTTCTGCCCTAGAAGGCAACAGCTGCACGATCCCCTTTATAAGGATCCTTAGCAGCCGTGTATCATTTACCGAATATCAATACAATAACGCAGTTCTTCTTCTTTGTGAGAAAACACCTTTCGAATTCTAAGCTTTCTTGTGAGTCATATCAAGCGACCTTAGGTTCAGTCTTATCACAAGATCTTCATCTCTTGTGTGGCGACATTCAATCCATCTTCTATCCATTCAATCATCTCACGTTCATTCTAAGGCGTCTAGAGACCCGAGGTTTAAATCCATCTTACCACCATATCACCCACGATCTAGAATAGAGAGACCTCAGTCCCTGTTCTACGTCAAACACGCTTCCATCTTGCATCAGTAGTGGGCTCGGTCTGAGCGTATATGTTCGGGCCTTTATTGCTTGTTGGGCCGTTTTGCTTCTGTTGGGCCGACCTCTGTTCAGAGAATAAGTATTGGGCCTTCTAAATGGATGGGGTGCTAAACCCATATATAACAGTAAGCCCCCCCCCCAGTTCGTCGATCTTCGTAGTTCTTGAAGTCGACGGATTTTGACAGTTTGTTTTAGTTGGGCCGATATTTATTCGGTGTAGGTCTGGTCGGCCAGTTTGATCCACTCGCTTTGTCTTTTCTTTCTTGGGAGCTCAAAAGATTTCTTGGGAAGCAGCTGGATACTGAAGAGTCGCACCGTTGTAATGATGATACCTATAACTGCTGGAAGCTGAAGGGTTGCGTAGGGGTCATCATTGCGCTTGCCTTGGAATCTTCCCGCTTAGCTTATATATACCGCGCTCCGCTCTTCTCTGATTTCATTTCTCTCCTTCTGCAGGTATTTCGCTCTCCCTTCTCTCTAATTTACTTTCTCTCTCTAGTTTTGTTGTTGTATTGTAAGTTATGAGGATCGAATCCAACTCGTCATCGTCTTAGGGTCGGGATCTTTACTCGGTGAGGTTGTCCGAGGGAAACTGTGTTCAATTTAGTTCATCCGTTGTGCAGAGTTCTTCGTCTGGCTCGGCGCGAACAGAGATTGTCAATCATAACCCTGACAATAGTCGGGGTCGGGCTCATTCGGCTTCGGGCAGTGTGCTTAACTTTCGAGTGCCGTATTTGATAGACTCGGAGGACGACGGTGTTCGGCCTTGGTTCCCCCCGCTGGTTCAGAATTTGGGTTCTCTCCCAGTGAAGGCGGAGGCCGTGGCTATAGTGGATCAGGCGCGGTGCGACAGGATGGTGCTAGAGCCGAGTAGGTCTAATGAGAAACCCTGGGATTGTCCGGAGGGATGGATATGCCTGTATGACTTTTGGTTTAGGCTTATTCATCTTAGGTTCCCTTTACCCAAGCTGCTCATTGCCTATTGCGAGGAAAGGCGGATTGCTCTGTCTCAGTTGACTCCGGCGGCGGTTCAGAACCTGGTCGGCTCCATGATCCTTGCCTCCGAATGTGGTGTCGATATGACTCTTCGGTTTTTCGAGGAGATTTCGTCGATCTCGACGAACAGTATGACTATTGGGACCCGCTATGTGTGCATGAGGACCCGTTTCGGAGAAAAAGTTATCATCGGGAAACCATAAAAAATAGACGACTGGCAAGACCACTATTTTTATGCTCGGGTTAACTCGGCTTCGGTCCTTGACCCGGAGAGGCCATACAGGACTCAGTGGAATCATATGCATGGTAAACATTCTTTGCTTTGCTCGTTCCTCTAAATAGACTAACTCATGCTCATTCTATTTTTGCAGATCGTCATCCTTTCGCTCTTCCTCCGCCGGATAACTTTCTAGCGAATCTCAGAAAGCTTGTTGCTCGGGGAATTCAGAAGTGGCCGGACGTTCACGCTAATCAAGTTAGACGAGCTGTAGAGTGTCTGGACGAAGGTATACCCTTCTCTTCTTCCTCCTCTTTTTTTTTTTTACTCGGGTTTCTTCAATATTGATTTCTGCAGGTTGTCGTCTTCGTTCAATCGAATCGTTAACCGAGTACAACAATCGTCCGTTTGTTCGGTACGCGAAGGGGGGAAAACCAATAGAAGAGATGGGCCAAATGGATCTTGAAGTTGTGAACTACGTCGAGGAGAACCTTGCTGGTCGGCGAGAGGGTCCTGTCGCGGGGCAGGGGAATCCCTCCGAACAGCAGGTAAATCCTACTGACTTGGATCCTAACCGACCATTTTCTCCATGGGTCGGGGAGGTTCCTCCTGGGATGTTTTTTGTGAACGAGTATCATCGAGATTTGTTTCATCAGGTGTGCGTTGCGGTAGAGGCGGTTGAAGCTCAGAAGAAGAAGAAAAGGAAGAAAAGGTCGCGGACCGAGAATGCGGCATCCACTCAGCCGGATATTCCTCATGTTCCTGAGGATGATCGAGAGGCCGAAGAAACCACGGAAGTGCCTCCTTTGGAGAGGAGGAAAAAGAAAAGGACCGCTTCTTGAAGGAATTTCTAGCAGATTCCTAATCCAATTAGGTAATCCTAGTCTGAATTCCGAGCCTAGGATCTACAGGTTCATGTAATTGAATCTATCAGATCTGAAGATTACCTGGTGATTAGCAGCGGAAGATTTGCAGATAATCGAGATCTAGAGCGCCTCAAGTGCTGCGCCTCTACTGGTATCCACACGCACACAGAACTGGACAGCAGGGATGCTAGTGCCTATCAGAGATCTGATCTCCAGAGAGGTTTCTTTTCTGTTTCTGGTGGCTATCAATTAGGTTCGAATCGAGTTTAGGTCGACCATATATCTTATATATGTCGACTTAAACCGCAACGGGATTAACTAATGATTAAACCGATTTAATCTGCTAATCCGCGAGTTGTGTCGACCGACACACTCTTTGTGTCGATCGACACAGTCGATCCGTGTCGACCGATACACATAGTGCGTCGATCGACACTGCCCAGAAAAGATGATATCGAATGCATATCAAATATGCATTCATCCGATCATTACACTAATGATCAACCTCACATTCAATGTCCAGTTTGCTTAGGTGTGTGACCCTGTAGGATCATATAACACTAGCAATGAGTTCTAAACTCATTGATCATAAGTGGCTTCTAGCAAAGCATTACGAGTACCTAGTGTCATATGATTGTCTCATCTCGACAACACGACTTTCTCTCAGAGTAAGTACAAATAGATTTCAGGACATTCCCAACAATCTCCCACTTGTACTGGAATCATCTATTCCTATAATCCCTTCGTCACTATATCTCGATCCGGCATAAGGCAAGATCCGTGTCATCCTTATTAAGCCAAAATCATGTTCATCGAATTCCGATTCATACTGACAAGCCAAACGACTGACAATCACCTCGTTTGAGTGTGGCCACACATTTTCTCAGTATCAAATCTTCGATGGGCCCTGAGATATTTATCTCCTGTTATATAGGAGGGACAATTCCCATCTTGTTCCATCCCTGTTCCTTCACACGCTTCATGATACGCCCAATCAATGTCTTTATGATCACCAGTTACGGCTGACGTTTGACAAGGTCAAAGCGGACCAATTCACATGTAAGAAATCATGATGAACTCAGGTTTAAGGACTATACTCTATAGTCGTAATGAAAACTCTCATGACACTTATATAACTATCCCGTAGAGTTCTCATCAGTGGGTCATGTCCGATCATGTATTCTCTAACACATACCTATGTGATTGACTTTAATACTCTCATTAATGATTCCATGAAACTTAGTCATCAGTCACCTCAGATACTAGTCTCACGTGGTTGTTAATGTCCCACTTTAACAACCTCGACCAGGGACAAACATAATTTATGTCATTTATTATTTATAGGGTTTCATGATCAAGTCACATACTTGATGACCTATAAAACGTCACAAATTACTTTGGGACTATTATTTAATAAACATTATTAAATAACATAGATGTCAGATTTCAATAACATAATCGAATTATGTTTATACGAACATCATTTCATAACAAAAATTAATAACAATGACTCCCACTAAAATTAAGATCACATCTTAAGACATCTGATGCCTTTAGCAGTAGTCTGACCCTCACATGCTCTTGCTCAGCGTGTGTCAAAGAACACTGCGTCTTGCTAAGAGTAATACCAAGAGTCATTTGCACAAAGCCCTTCTTGGAATCATGCATACTGGATCTGTGCAAGTCCTTATCACATAAGTATCTTGACACAATCCACTTAGCTTATCCAATCTATCTCTATAGATTCTTATTCCAAGAATGTATATGGTTTCTCCCTTAATTTCGTCGAAAATAACCTTTTGAATCAAGTCTTAATAGACTTATACAATGGAACTTCATTTCCGAGAAGTAGTATGTTATCGACATACAATACCAGAAATGTAACTGCGCTCCCACTAGTCCTCTTGTAAACACATGTTTCCACTTCATTCATGACGAAATCAAACCTTTTGACTTCTTCATCAAAACGAAGGTTCCAACTCCAAGATGCTTGCTTCAATCCATAAATGGATCGATGAAGCTTGCATATCTTCCTAGCTTCTTTAGGATCAATGAAAAATTTCAGGTTGTGTCATGTACACATCCCTTTCCAGAATTCCATTAAGGAAAGCTGTTTTCACATCCATCTGCCAGATCTCATAACCATTATGAGTGGCGGTTGCTAGGATAATCCGAATGGACATAAGCATGGTGTCTGGGATTAGGTTTCTTCACAGTTAATACCATGAATTTACTTGAAACCTTTTTCCACCAATCCAGCTTTGGACATCGCCATTCCGGATTCAGCGGCTTTTAGCCACTTTCAGAGTCAAGGCCCATCATTGCTTCTTCAAATTTCGCAGGCCCGTCACTTTCAATGATCAGTAGATCACGGCAATTGGTTACGAGAAATCCCCATTTCTCGGATTCGTGACGGATCCTATTGGATCTACGAGCTTCAGTCTTGTGTTAAAAGTCACGCACATATCTCATATGTAGACTTTTACCACAATCTAATTAACCAAGATTTAAACCGTAGTTAATTAAATCATAAACCAAAATATTTTGGTTCGCGACCTGTGTCGATCGATGCAACTTTTGCGTCGATCGACACATCTTTAAAACTCGCTTTTGAATGTATATCTTATATTCATTCATCAGATCCTTGCAAACCTCAGGCACCACGGTTGCAGGTTCTACAACTCTTTGTAGATCCAACTGCTGCTCTTCCTCATCGGGTTGAACAGTCTCCTGTGATTCTCGAATTTCTTCGAGTTGTACTTTACTCCCACTGTTCTTCTTGGAAAGAAAGTCTTTCTCAAGAAAACATAGTTCCGAGCAACAAACCATTTGTTCTCGAACTGGTTGTAAAAGTAACATGCCTTGGGTTTTGTTAGGACAACCAATGAAGTAGCAGTTTTCAGATTTGGATGTGAGCTTATCAGAGATTAAACGTTTTACATAAGCCTCACAACTCCAAATCTCCATGATGGATAAATCAGAAACATTTACATTCCACATCTCATGTGGTATCTATGTAACTGATTTTAATGGAACACTATTTAATGTAAACTCAGACAATTTTAGAGTGTATTCTTAGAAGGATATTGGAAGATCTAAGTGACTCATCATTGATCGAACCATATCTAATAGCGTCCGATTCAGGAGGAGTGAATTGTGAAATACTTTCACAATCTCAAAGAGATGATCACTAAATTCTTGACCTAAGTATTCACCTCCATGATCTCATCATAGAGCTTCAACTCTTTTGCCAAATTGATTCTATACTTCATTCTGGAACTCTTTGAACTTTTCAAAAGATTCTGATTTATGTCTTATTAACATGACATAACCGTACCTACTGAAAATATCAGTAAAGGTAATGAAGTACTGAAAATTTCCTTTAGCATTACTGCTCATCGGCCCATATACATCCGTATGCATAAAGCCCAATAAGCCTCTGGCCCTTTCATTTTATCCGTTCGCAACTTGTGTCGACCGACACACCGTTTGTGTCGATCGACACTACCATTTCGAAAGCGGCCTCTGTCGTTTTACCCAATAAACCAGATTCACTTTACTCATTATGATTCACAATCAGATGAGCCCAAAAGTCCATCACTATGGAGCTTCTGAATCTGTTTCTTATTTATGTGGCCCAAAACGACAATGCTAGAGAGAAGTTTGATTCGTATCATTTGACTTGAATCTCTTGGTATTAATGTTATATTTATGCACATTCTGGTTTAGAACATAAAGTCCATTCTCTAATGGATTGCTACTATAAAATATATCACTGTAATCAATTGAATAACACTTATTCTTAATTTGAAAACTGATATCCTTTCATATCCAAACAAGGATTAGAAATAATCTTTCTGCTCATAGCAGATACATAGTAGCAGTTTTAAGTTCAAAACATGCCATAAAAGGAAAAACAAATGAAATACTCCTACGGTTAATGCAACAACTCTTGCTTCATTTCCACGCGTAGATCCACTTGTCCTTTCTCCATAATCCTACTTTTGCTCAGGCCTTGCACATTTTCACAAAATATGAGTACCACAGCTGGTATCAAATACCCAATAAGTAAGACTGTAAGAAGTAACATTTACTTCTATAACATAATACCTGAAGAAGAAGTCTCGTACGTCTTCTTCAGCTTCTCATAATCTTCCAAGAATTTATTGCAGTTTCTTTTCAAATGCCCATAACCATTACAATAACGGCACTTAACATCTTCAGAAGGACTGGTTTTAACCTTAGGAGCTTGGGGAGACTCGCTTAGATTCACAATCGAGCTTGTCTTTCCATCACCTTTGTTCTTACCAAGATTCTTAAACTTTTTACCCTTTTGTACCATAAGGACATCCGGGGTGTCCTTCTCGATGTTAGGTTCAGCAGTCTTAAGCATCCCATGCAATTCAGTCAACGTCTTCGTCAAGTTGTTCATGTTATAGTTCATAACAAATTGATCATAGCTTGACGGCAGTGACTGTAGAATGATGTCAGTAGCCAACTCTTGGCTAATGGGACAATCCAGTTTCCCCAGGTTATCAATATAACCCATCATCTTAATGACATGAGGACTGACTGGTTCGCCCATTGGTAGCTTGCACTCAATCAGAGACCTAACCGTCTGGTATCTCTGAGTTCGTGCCTACTCCTGAAACATACTTTTCAGGCCAGTGATCATCTCTTTTGGCGACTCCACGTACTCATATTGCTTCTGCAATTCCGAGTTCATGGTAGCCAACATGAGACAACTCACATCCACCGCATCATTAGAATGCTTATCCCAAGCATCCTTATCTGACTGCCAGGCATTGGCTCGGTACTTCTTGGGGAGAACTTTCTCAAGGACATAGTCCTTTTTCTCCTGTTTGAGAACAATTCTCAAGTTCCGATACCATTCAAGAAAGTTGGATCCATTTAACTTGTCCTTCTCAAGGACGGATCGCAGGGAGAAATTGTTACGATGGTTTGTGCTAGACATAGCTGAAAAACAAGGGAGGTTTAGTTATGATGTTCAAGAAATGAGAAGTCTTAACAATTAAGAAAACTCGCATTATATTCAAACAATGTTTCCTCAGATGAATATAATGATCCAAGACCCATACTTCACTAAACTTGAGTGAGCCACTGGCTATCACCCAACTTTAGCTATCTAGGTAAGCAACGACCTTGCTAGTTATATCCAATATAACTCTTGGTTGTGGATCGACATCTTATGTCCAATCCACCTGATGTCTCTGAGCCCAAAACGATTTTGATGGCCCAGTCAAGTAAACCAATCTCTTCAGTCATGTAATTGTTGACGCCTTGCACTGCAAGCCCATCAACACGATTACTTCCTGTCTTACTCATGAAATCGTGGACATCTTGCACTGCAAGTCTATCACACAGCTAAATGAGTCTTGACAGTTGACAAGATTGGAAAGACATCAAGTATCACTTGATATTTGGTTGAGGAACGGAACCTTTAAAACGTTCAGTTTTATTATGTTTTAATTCTTATAATTAATTGATTTATCATGCTTTGGTTCTGTGATTGCAGGTTCCAAAACCCAATCATCGAATCTTATGTCGACCGACACTACTATAGTGTCGATCGATGCAGAATAACCAAAAGCAAACCGCGATAACCGATCAATCCAATTGATCCGGTTTTGAATACCGGTCGGTGTCGATCGATGCTACACTAGCATCGGTCGATACCAACCTAATCAAACCAATCGCAATTCAAACCATTTAACCAAGCTCGATAACCGGTCCAATCCAATTGAACCGGTTCATCACTCTCGCGAGGTTTGTGTCGACCGACACAACTCTTGTGTCGATCGACACCAGGTGAATAAGTTCTATTCGGGTTATCCTTCTGTGTCGACCGATACCGGATTGGTGTCGATCGACACAGTGCGATAAGCCCTAATCGTTTTTCAATAAAAAAACCTAAAAACTAGATTTTCATGAAAACAAATTTTAGCATGCTTGTATCAACTATACAGAGATTCAGATTCAACTAATCTAATCAACATGCTACAGATTCAATGGAACCCTAAAGCTCTGATACCACTGAAGGTATTTCTAGCAGATTCCTAATCCAATTAGGTAATCCTAGTCTGAATTCCGAGCCTAGGATCTACAGGTTCATGTAATTGAATCTATCAGATCTGAAGATTACCTGGTGATTAGCAGCGGAAGATTTGCAGATAATCGAGATCTAGAGCGCCTCAAGTGCTGCGCCTCTACTGGTATCCACACGCACACAGAACTGGACAGCAGGGATGCTAGTGCCTATCAGAGATCTGATCTCCAGAGAGGTTTCTTTTCTGTTTCTGGTGGCTATCAATTAGGTTCGAATCGAGTTTAAGTCGACCATATATCTTATATATGTCGACTTAAACCGCAACGGGATTAACTAATGATTAAACCGATTTAATCTGCTAATCCGCGAGTTGTGTCGATCGACACAGTCGATCCGTGTCGACCGATACACATAGTGCGTCGATCGACCTTGCCCAGAAAAGATGATATCGAATGCATATCAAATATGCATTCATCCGATCATTACACTAATGATCAACCTCACATTCAATGTCCAGTTTGCTTAGGTGTGTGACCCTGTAGGATCATATAACACTAGCAATGAGTTCTAAACTCATTGATCATAAGTGGCTTCTAGCAAAGCATTACGAGTACCTAGTGTCATATGATTGTCTCATCTCGACAACACGACTTTCTCTCAGAGTAAGTACAAATAGATTTCAGGACATTCCCAACAATCTCCCACTTGTACTGGAATCATCTATTCCTATAATCCCTTCGTCACTATATCTCGATCCGGCATAAGGCAAGATCCGTGTCATCCTTATTAAGCCAAAATCATGTTCATCGAATTCCGATTCATACTGACAAGCCAAACGACTGACAATCACCTCGTTTGAGTGTGGCCACACATTTTCTCAGTATCAAATCTTCGATGGGCCCTGAGATATTTATCTCCTGTTATATAGGAGGGACAATTCCCATCTTGTTCCATCCCTGTTCCTTCACACGCTTCATGATACGCCCAATCAATGTCTTTATGATCACCAGTTACGGCTGACGTTTGACAAGGTCAAAGCGGACCAATTCACATGTAAGAAATCATGATGAACTCAGGTTTAAGGACTATACTCTATAGTCGTAATGAAAACTCTCATGACACTTATATAACTATCCCGTAGAGTTCTCATCAGTGGGTCATGTCCGATCATGTGTTCTCTAACACATACCTATGTGATTGACTTTAATACTCTCATTAATGACTCCATGAAACTTAGTCATCAGTCACCTCACATACTAGTCTCACGTGGTTGTTAATGTCCCACTTTAACAACCTCGACCAGGGACAAACATAATTTATGTCATTTATTATTTATAGGGTTTCATGATCAAGTCACATACTTGATGACCTATAAAATGTCATAAATTACTTTGGGACTATTATTTAATAACCATTATTAAATAACATAGATGTCAGATTTCAATAACATAATCAAATTATGTTTATACGAACATCATATCATAACTAAAATTAATAACAATGACTCCCACTAAAATTAAGATCACATCTTAAGACATCTGATGCCTTTAGCAGTAGTCTGACCCTCACATGCTCTTGCTCAGCGTGTGTCAAAGAACACTGCGTCTTGCTAAGAGTAATACCAAGAGTCATTTGCACAAAGCCCTTCTTGGAATCATGCATACTGGATCTGTGCAAGTCCTTATCACATAAGTATCTTGACACAATCCACTTAGCTTATCCAATCTATCTCTATAGATTCTTATTCCAAGAATGTATATGGTTTCTCCCTTAATTTCGTCGAAAAATAACCTTTTGAATCAAGTCTTAATAGACTTATACAATGGAATTTCATTTCCGAGAAGTAGTATGTTATCGACATACAATACCAGAAATGTAACTGCGCTCCCACTAGTCCTCTTGTAAACACATGTTTCCACTTCATTCATGACGAAATCAAACCTTTTGACTTCTTCATCAAAACGAAGGTTCCAACTCCAAGATGCTTGCTTCAATCCATAAATGGATCGATGAAGCTTGCATATCTTCCTAGCTTCTTTAGGATCAATGAAAAATTTCAGGTTGTGTCATGTACACATCCCTTTCCAGAATTCCATTAAGGAAAGCTGTTTTCACATCCATCTGCCAGATCTCATAACCATTATGAGTGGCGGTTGCTAGGATAATCCGAATGGACATAAGCATGGTGTCTGGGATTAGGTTTCTTCACAGTTAATACCATGAATTTACTTGAAACCTTTTTCCACCAATCCAGCTTTGGACATCGCCATTCCGGATTCAGCGGCTTTTAGCCACTTTCGGAGTCAAGGCCCATCATTGCTTCTTCAAATTTCGCATGCCCGTCACTTTCAATGATCAGTAGATCACGGCAATTGGTTACGAGAAAACCCCATTTCTCGGATTCGTGACGGATCCTATTGGATCTACGAGCTTCAGTCTTGTGTTAAAAGTCACGCACATATCTCATATGTAGACTTTTACCACGATCTAATTAACCAAGATTTAAACCGTAGTTAATTAAATCATAAACCAAAATATTTTGGTTCGCGACCTGTGTCGATCGATGCAACTTTTGCGTCGATCGACACATCTTTAAAACTCGCTTTTGAATGTATATCTTATATTCATTCATCAGATCCTTGCAAACCTCAGGCACCACGGTTGCAGGTTCTACAACTCTTTGTAGATCCAACTGCTGCTCTTCCTCGTCGGGTTGAACAGTCTCCTGTGATTCTCGAATTTCTTCGAGTTGTACTTTACTCCCACTGTTCTTATTGGAAAGAAAGTCTTTCTCAAGAAAACATAGTTCCGAGCAACAAACCATTTGTTCTCGAACTGGTTGTAAAAGTAACATGCCTTGGGTTTTGTTAGGACAACCAATGAAGTAGCAGTTATCAGATTTGGATGTGAGCTTATCAGAGATTAAACGTTTTACATAAGCCTCACAACTCCAAATCTCCATGATGGATAAATCAGAAACATTTACATTCCACATCTCATGTGGTATCTATGTAACTGATTTTAATGGAACACTATTTAATGTAAACTCAGACAATTTTAGAGTGTATTCTTAGAAGGATATTGGAAGATCTAAGTGACTCATCATTGATCGAACCATATCTAATAGCGTCCGATTCAGGAGGAGTGAATTGTGAAATACTTTCACAATCTCAAAGAGATGATCACTAAATTCTTGACCTAAGTATTCACCTCCATGATCTCATCATAGAGCTTCAACTCTTTTGCCAAATTGATTCTATACTTCATTCTGGAACTCTTTGAACTTTTCAAAAGATTCTGATTTATGTCTTATTAACAAGACATAACCGTACCTACTGAAAATATCAGTAAAGGTAATGAAGTACTGAAAATTTCCTCTAGCATTACTGCTCATCGGCCCATATACATCCGTATGCATAAAGCCCAATAAGCCTCTGGCCCTTTCATTTTATCCGTTCGCAACTTGTGTCGACTGACACACCGTTTGTGTCGATCGACACTACCATTTCGAAAGCAGCCTCTGTCGTTTTACCCAATAAACCAGATTCACTTTACTCATTATGATTCACAATCAGATGAGCCCAAAAGTCCATCACTATGGAGCTTCTGAATCTGTTTCTTATTTATGTGGCCCAAAACGACAATGCTAGAGAGAAGTTTGATTCGTATCATTTGACTTGAATCTCTTGGTATTAATGTTATATTTATGCACATTCTGGTTTAGAACATAAAGTCCATTCTCTAATGGATTGCTACTATAAAATATATCACTGTAATCAATTGAATAACACTTATTCTTAATTTGAAAACTGATATCCTTTCATATCCAAACAAGGATTAGAAATAATCTTTCTGCTCATAGCAGATACATAGTAGCAGCTTTAAGTTCAAAACATGCCATAAAAGGAAAAACAAATGAAATACTCCTACGGTTAATGCAGCAACTCTTGCTTCATTTCCACGCGTAGATCCACTTGTCCTTTCTCCATAATCCTACTTTTGCTCAGGCCCTGCACATTTTCACAAAATATGAGTACCACAGCTGGTATCAAATACCCAATAAGTAGGACTGTAAGAAGTAACATTTACTTCTATAACATAATACCTGAAGAAGAAGTCTCGTACGTCTTCTTCAGCTTCTCATAATCTTCCAAGAATTTATTGCAGTTTCTTTTCAAATGCCCATAACCATTACAATAACGGCACTTAACATCTTCAGAAGGACTGGTTTTAACCTTAGGAGCTTGGGGAGACTCGCTTAGATTCACAATCGAGCTCGTCTTTCCATCACCTTTGTTCTTACCAAGTTTCTTAAACTTTTTACCCTTTTGTACCATAAGGACATCCGGGGTGTCCTACTTGATGTTAGGTTCAGCAGTCTTAAGCATCCCATGCAATTCAGTCAACGTCTTCGTCAAGTTGTTCATGTTATAGTTCATAACAAATTGATCATAGCTTGACGGCAGTGACTGTAGAATGATGTTAGTAGCCAACTCTTGGCTAATGGGACAATCCAGTTTCCCCAGGTTATCAATATAACCCATCATCTTAATGACATGAGGACTGACTGGTTCGCCCATTGGTAGCTTGCACTCAATCAGAGACCTAACCGTCTGGTATCTCTGAGTTCGTGCCTGCTCCTGAAACATACTTTTCAGGCCAGTGATCATCTCTTTTGGCGACTCCACGTACTCATATTGCTTCTGCAATTCCGAGTTTATGGTAGCCAACATGAGACAACTCACATCCACCGCATCATTAGAATGCTTATCCCAAGCATCCTTATCTGACTGCCAGGCATTGGCTCGGTACTTCTTGGGGAGAACTTTCTCAAGGACATATTCCTTTTTCTCCTGTTTGAGAACAATTCTCAAGTTCCGATACCATTCAAGAAAGTTGGATCCATTTAACTTGTCCTTCTCAAGGACGGATCGCAGGGAGAAATTGTTACGATGGTTTGTGCTAGACATAGCTGAAAAACAAGGGAGGTTTAGTTATGATGTTCAAGAAATGAAAAGTCTTAACAATTAAGAAAACTCGCATTATATTCAAACAATGTTTCCTCAGATGAATATAATGATCCAAGACCCATACTTCACTAAACTTGAGTGAGCCACTGGCTATCACCCAACTTTAGCTATCTAGGTAAGCAACGACCTTGCTAGTTATATCCAATATAACTCTTGGTTGTGGATCGACATCTTATGTCCAATCCACCTGATGTCTCTGAGCCCAAAACGATTTTGATGGCCCAGTCAAGTAAACCAATCTCTTCAGTCATGTAATTGTTGACGCCTTGCACTGCAAGCCCATCAACACGATTACTTCCTGTCTTACTCATGAAATCGTGGACATCTTGCACTGCAAGTCTATCACACAACTAAATGAGTCTTGACAGTTGACAAGATTGGAAAGACATCAAGTATCACTTGATATTTGGTTGAGGAACGGAACCTTTAAAACGTTCAGTTTTATTATGTTTTAATTCTTATAATTAATTGATTTATCATGCTTTGGTTCTGTGATTGCAGGTTCCAAAACCCAATCATCGAATCTTATGTCGACCGACACTACTATAGTGTCGATCGATGCAGAATAACCAAAAGCAAACCGCGATAACCGATCAATCCAATTGATCCGGTTTTGAATACCGGTCGGTGTCGATCGATGCTACACTAGCATCGGTCGATACCAACCTAATCAAACCAATCGCAATTCAAACCATTTAACCAAGCTCGATAACCGGTCCAATCCAATTGAACCGGTTCATCACTCTCGCGAGGTTTGTGTCGACCGACACAACTCTTGTGTCAATCAACACCAGGTGAATAAGTTCTATTCGGGTTATCCTTCTGTGTCGACCGATACCGGATTGGTGTCGATCGACACAGTGCGATAAGCCCTAATCGTTTTTCAATAAAAAAACCTAAAAACTAGATTTTCATGAAAACAAATTTTAGCATGCTTGTATCAACTATACAGAGATTCAGATTCAACTAATCTAATCAACATGCTACAGATTCAATGGAACCCTAAAGCTCTGATACCACTGAAGGTATTTCTAGCAGATTCCTAATCCAATTAGGTAATCCTAGTCTGAATTCCGAGCCTAGGATCTACAGGTTCATGTAATTGAATCTATCAGATCTGAAGATTACCTGGTGATTAGCAGCGGAAGATTTGCAGATAATCGAGATCTAGAGCGCCTCAAGTGCTGCGCCTCTACTGGTATCCACACGCACACAGAACTGGACAGCAGGGATGCTAGTGCCTATCAGAGATCTGATCTCCAGAGAGGTTTCTTTTCTGTTTCTGGTGGCTATCAATTAGGTTCGAATCGAGTTTAGGTCGACCATATATCTTATATATGTCGACTTAAACCGCAACGGGATTAACTAATGATTAAACCGATTTAATCTGCTAATCCGCGAGTTGTGTCGATCGACACAGTCGATCCGTGTCGACCGATACACATAGTGCGTCGATCGACCTTGCCCAGAAAAGATGATATCGAATGCATATCAAATATGCATTCATCCGATCATTACACTAATGATCAACCTCACATTCAATGTCCAGTTTGCTTAGGTGTGTGACCCTGTAGGATCATATAACACTAGCAATGAGTTCTAAACTCATTGATCATAAGTGGCTTCTAGCAAAGCATTACGAGTACCTAGTGTCATATGATTGTCTCATCTCGACAACACGACTTTCTCTCAGAGTAAGTACAAATAGATTTCAGGACATTCCCAACAATCTCCCACTTGTACTGGAATCATCTATTCCTATAATCCCTTCGTCACTATATCTCGATCCGGCATAAGGCAAGATCCGTGTCATCCTTATTAAGCCAAAATCATGTTCATCGAATTCCGATTCATACTGACAAGCCAAACGACTGACAATCACCTCGTTTGAGTGTGGCCACACATTTTCTCAGTATCAAATCTTCGATGGGCCCTGAGATATTTATCTCCTGTTATATAGGAGGGACAATTCCCATCTTGTTCCATCCCTGTTCCTTCACACGCTTCATGATACGCCCAATCAATGTCTTTATGATCACCAGTTACGGCTGACGTTTGACAAAGTCAAAGCGGACCAATTCACATGTAAGAAATCATGATGAACTCAGGTTTAAGGACTATACTCTATAGTCGTAATGAAAACTCTCATGACACTTATATAACTATCCCGTAGAGTTCTCATCAGTGGGTCATGTCCGATCATGTGTTCTCTAACACATACCTATGTGATTGACTTTAATACTCTCATTAATGACTCCATGAAACTTAGTCATCAGTCACCTCACATACTAGTCTCACGTGGTTGTTAATGTCCCACTTTAACAACCTCGACCAGGGACAAACATAATTTATGTCATTTATTATTTATAGGGTTTCATGATCAAGTCACATACTTGATGACCTATAAAATGTCATAAATTACTTTGGGACTATTATTTAATAACCATTATTAAATAACATAGATGTCAGATTTCAATAACATAATCGAATTATGTTTATACGAACATCATATCATAACTAAAATTAATAACAATGACTCCCACTAAAATTAAGATCACATCTTAAGACATCTGATGCCTTTAGCAGTAGTCTGACCCTCACATGCTCTTGCTCAGCGTGTGTCAAAGAACACTGCGTCTTGCTAAGAGTAATACCAAGAGTCATTTGCACAAAGCCCTTCTTGGAATCATGCATACTGGATCTTTTGCGTCGATCGACACATCTTTAAAACTCGCTTTTGAATGTATATCTTATATTCATTCATCAGATCCTTGCAAACCTCAGGCACCACGGTTGCAGGTTCTACAACTCTTTGTAGATCCAACTGCTGCTCTTCCTCATCGGGTTGAACAGTCTCCTGTGATTCTCGAATTTCTTCGAGTTGTACTTTACTCCCACTGTTCTTCTTGGAAAGAAAGTCTTTCTCAAGAAAACATAGTTCCGAGCAACAAACCATTTGTTCTCGAACTGGTTGTAAAAGTAACATGCCTTGGGTTTTGTTAGGACAACCAATGAAGTAGCAGTTATCAGATTTGGATGTGAGCTTATCAGAGATTAAACGTTTTACATAAGCCTCACAACTCCAAATCTCCATGATGGATAAATCAGAAACATTTACATTCCACATCTCATGTGGTATCTATGTAACTGATTTTAATGGAACACTATTTAATGTAAACTCAGACAATTTTAGAGTGTATTCTTAGAAGGATATTGGAAGATCTAAGTGACTCATCATTGATCGAACCATATCTAATAGCGTCCGATTCAGGAGGAGTGAATTGTGAAATACTTTCACAATCTCAAAGAGATGATCACTAAATTCTTGACCTAAGTATTCACCTCCATGATCTCATCATAGAGCTTCAACTCTTTTGCCAAATTGATTCTATACTTCATTCTGGAACTCTTTGAACTTTTCAAAAGATTCTGATTTATCTTATTAACAAGACATAACCGTACCTACTGAAAATATCAGTAAAGGTAATGAAGTACTGAAAATTTCCTCTAGCATTACTGCTCATCGGCCCATATACATCCGTATGCATAAAGCCCAATAAGCCTCTGGCCCTTTCATTTTATCCGTTCGCAACTTGTGTCGACCGACACACCGTTTGTGTCGATCGACACTACCATTTCGAAAGCAGCCTCTGTCGTTTTACCCAATAAACCAGATTCACTTTACTCATTATGATTCACAATCAGATGAGCCCAAAAGTCCATCACTATGGAGCTTCTGAATCTGTTTCTTATTTATGTGGCCCAAAACGACAATGCTAGAGAGAAGTTTGATTCGTATCATTTGACTTGAATCTCTTGGTATTAATGTTATATTTATGCACATTCTGGTTTAGAACATAAAGTCCATTCTCTAATGGATTGCTACTATAAAATATATCACTGTAATCAATTGAATAACACTTATTCTTAATTTGAAAACTGATATCCTTTCATATCCAAACAAGGATTAGAAATAATCTTTCTGCTCATAGCAGATACATAGTAGCAGCTTTAAGTTCAAAACATGCCATAAAAGGAAAAACAAATGAAATACTCCTACGGTTAATGCAGCAACTCTTGCTTCATTTCCACGCGTAGATCCACTTGTCCTTTCTCCATAATCCTACTTTTGCTCAGGCCCTGCACATTTTCACAAAATATGAGTACCACAGCTGGTATCAAATACCCAATAAGTAGGACTGTAAGAAGTAACATTTACTTCTATAACATAATACCTGAAGAAGAAGTCTCGTACGTCTTCTTCAGCTTCTCATAATCTTCCAAGAATTTATTGCAGTTTCTTTTCAAATGCCCATAACCATTACAATAACGGCACTTAACATCTTCAGAAGGACTGGTTTTAACCTTAGGAGCTTGGGGAGACTCGCTTAGATTCACAATCGAGCTCGTCTTTCCATCACCTTTGTTCTTACCAAGTTTCTTAAACTTTTTACCCTTTTGTACCATAAGGACATCCGGGGTGTCCTACTTGATGTTAGGTTCAGCAGTCTTAAGCATCCCATGCAATTCAGTCAACGTCTTCGTCAAGTTGTTCATGTTATAGTTCATAACAAATTGATCATAGCTTGACGGCAGTGACTGTAGAATGATGTTAGTAGCCAACTCTTGGCTAATGGGACAATCCAGTTTCCCCAGGTTATCAATATAACCCATCATCTTAATGACATGAGGACTGACTGGTTCGCCCATTGGTAGCTTGCACTCAATCAGAGACCTAACCGTCTGGTATCTCTGAGTTCGTGCCTGCTCCTGAAACATACTTTTCAGGCCAGTGATCATCTCTTTTGGCGACTCCACGTACTCATATTGCTTCTGCAATTCCGAGTTTATGGTAGCCAACATGAGACAACTCACATCCACCGCATCATTAGAATGCTTATCCCAAGCATCCTTATCTGACTGCCAGGCATTGGCTCGGTACTTCTTGGGGAGAACTTTCTCAAGGACATATTCCTTTTTCTCCTGTTTGAGAACAATTCTCAAGTTCCGATACCATTCAAGAAAGTTGGATCCATTTAACTTGTCCTTCTCAAGGACGGATCGCAGGGAGAAATTGTTACGATGGTTTGTGCTAGACATAGCTGAAAAACAAGGGAGGTTTAGTTATGATGTTCAAGAAATGAAAAGTCTTAACAATTAAGAAAACTCGCATTATATTCAAACAATGTTTCCTCAGATGAATATAATGATCCAAGACCCATACTTCACTAAACTTGAGTGAGCCACTGGCTATCACCCAACTTTAGCTATCTAGGTAAGCAACGACCTTGCTAGTTATATCCAATATAACTCTTGGTTGTGGATCGACATCTTATGTCCAATCCACCTGATGTCTCTGAGCCCAAAACGATTTTGATGGCCCAGTCAAGTAAACCAATCTCTTCAGTCATGTAATTGTTGACGCCTTGCACTGCAAGCCCATCAACACGATTACTTCCTGTCTTACTCATGAAATCGTGGACATCTTGCACTGCAAGTCTATCACACAACTAAATGAGTCTTGACAGTTGACAAGATTGGAAAGACATCAAGTATCACTTGATATTTGGTTGAGGAACGGAACCTTTAAAACGTTCAGTTTTATTATGTTTTAATTCTTATAATTAATTGATTTATCATGCTTTGGTTCTGTGATTGCAGGTTCCAAAACCCAATCATCGAATCTTATGTCGACCGACACTACTATAGTGTCGATCGATGCAGAATAACCAAAAGCAAACCGCGATAACCGATCAATCTAATTGATCCGGTTTTGAATACCGGTCGGTGTCGATCGATGCTACACTAGCATCGGTCGATACCAACCTAATCAAACCAATCGCAATTCAAACCATTTAACCAAGCTCGATAACCGGTCCAATCCAATTGAACCGGTTCATCACTCTCGCGAGGTTTGTGTCGACCGACACAACTCTTGTGTCGATCGACACCAGGTGAATAAGTTCTATTCGGGTTATCCTTCTGTGTCGACCGATACCGGATTGGTGTCGATCGACACAATGCGATAAGCCCTAATCGTTTTTCAATAAAAAAACCTAAAAACTAGATTTTCATGAAAACGAATTTTAGCATGCTTGTATCAACTATACAGAGATTCAGATTCAACTAATCTAATCAACATGCTACAGATTCAATGGAACCCTAAAGCTCTGATACCACTGAAGGTATTTCTAGCAGATTCCTAATCCAATTAGGTAATCCTAGTCTGAATTCCGAGCCTAGGATCTACAGGTTCATGTAATTGAATCTATCAGATCTGAAGATTACCTGGTGATTAGCAGCGGAAAATTTGCAGATAATCGAGATCTAGAGCGCCTCAAGTGCTGCGCCTCTACTGGTATCCACACGCACACAGAACTGGACAGCAGGGATGCTAGTGCCTATCAGAGATCTGATCTCCAGAGAGGTTTCTTTTCTGTTTCTGGTGGCTATCAATTAGGTTCGAATCGAGTTTAGGTCGACCATATATCTTATATATGTCGACTTAAACCGCAACGGGATTAACTAATGATTAAACCGATTTAATCTGCTAATCCGCGAGTTGTGTCGACCGACACACTCTTTGTGTCGATCGACACAGTCGATCCGTGTCGACCGATACACATAGTGCGTCGATCGACACTGCCCAGAAAAGATGATATCGAATGCATATCAAATATGCATTCATCCGATCATTACACTAATGATCAACCTCACATTCAATGTCCAGGTTGCTTAGGTGTGTGACCCTGTAGGATCATATAACACTAGCAATGAGTTCTAAACTCATTGATCATAAGTGGCTTCTAGCAAAGCATTACGAGTACCTAGTGTCATATGATTGTCTCATCTCGACAACACGACTTTCTCTCAGAGTAAGTACAAATAGATTTCAGGACATTCCCAACACTTCTGTCGATGGTCGGACGACTGAAAACTCCGAGCGTCCTGATGGCTGGATGGATCTGGCGGTTCTTCCCAGGACCGAAGGTGTTCGGGATGGGACCCCTGAGCACCCAACTGCTGACAAGACGGCTCTTCTGGAGGCAGACCAGGTCGCTGATCGGGAAGAAACTGATGGTCGGGAAGAAAATGAGAATGCTGATTCTCAAGGCGATCGGGTCATGCCAAACATAGATGAGATCGCCGGGCTTACTTTCCTAGGTGGGCCAGGTGAGGGAGCATATACGGATTATGGTTTTTCCGTGCGGTATGAGGGCTTGAGGTCGATAGTCCGTGATGGAGCGGCTTGCGCGGATTTGTTCCGGATGCTAAGAAATAGTCCGCCGCGGCCACTTCCTTCAGTCGACCATACGCATTTCCCCGATCAAAAGAAAGCGGAAGCCAAGGATATAGCTCAAGTAAGGCTTGCTCGTCTAGCTTCGGTTTTGTTCGTCTTTCCTTTGTTTTGATTCGTTTCTTTTGTTTCAGGGCTTTGCCAACTACAACCTGCTGTTTGACGAGTATGATCAGAGGCAGGTCGATCTTGAAAGGGTGATTAGCGGACTGAAGAGGGATCTTGGCAAAGCCGGGAGGGCTATCGCCGAGCTCGAAGGATATCGTGAAGCAGCAGCTACTGCGGAGGCGCTTCGTTCATCCCTGAGCGCCCAGGAAGAGAAAGTGATTGCTCTGGAGAAGAAGGTTGCTGAACTTTCTTCAGAGAATGCTCGTCTTGACGCCGAGAATAGGCAGTGCTTGACCGATTGCTCGAATGCTCGGGCTGAAGCTGATGAACTGATTGTTCGGGTTTATGACTTGGAGGGTAAGCTCAGCTCAGAATGTGCTCGTCTCAAGGCGTCCCGCATGCGCGAGGTCCAAAAGGAGAGGGAGTGTGTGTCTGACAAGGCGCAAGCTCGGTTGTCCAAGATCAAGAGAGCCAACGAGGAGAAGGAGCTCGGGAGGAGAAAGCAGATACTGATGAATCAGGCTGCTGCAGTTGCGTCTATACTGAAGGTGCAGGGCTTGCTGTTCCTCCCGAGAAGATCATCAAAGCTGATTCTGACTTTGCTCGTTTCAAACAGGAGCTCGGCGAGTTTCAGTTCACCGATCTGGTCGACGAGGACTTTGTTATGACTCCGCCTAGTAGTCTGGGTCGGACCGATGGGGACTCTTCGGTGCTTGTTCAGGATCAACATGGCTCAAACCATGCGCTCGTGACTTCCTCGGTGTAGACAATCTTCGGGCAGCTGGGCTGATCGGTAGCGAAGATGAGGATTCTGCTGGCCTTGAGAATACGGCTGAAGATCGGGCTCCCGAGGCTTTTTAGATTCACTCCTTGTAATTTTGCGCTGTGTTTTTTTTGTAGTACTCTAATGTGTAATCGGATTCGTACTTGAAACGTTTTAGTGATTTTGGATTTTTTTGTTTAGAGCATACTCGAGCCTTTCTGCGTACTTAATATTTCCATTCTGCGTACTTTAGGCAATTCTTCAGTTGGGTCAGCTAGGTAATTAGGAGCGTGTAGAATGCTTGGCTTACCCCGTAGGGTCGACCAGGATAGTTATGCGAAACTTTGTTCGGCTTATTTTTTCTGTCAGTCGCCCTTGTGCGGGAACTGGGCCCGGCTTGGTTGTGGGATTTGAGGTTCTGCTCGTTATCACATGGGTCGGGTGCGAGTGGAATGCTCGGCTTATCCCTAAGGCCTGATCGAGACATTATGCGAAAACTATGTTCGGCTTATTTTCTGTCGATCAGCCTTGTGCGGGAGCAGGGCCCGACTTGGTTGTGGGATTTGAGGTTCTGCTCGTTATCCCACGAGTCGGGTGCGAATGGAATGCTCGGCTTATCCCTAAGGTATGATCGAGACATTATGCGAAAACTATGTTCGGCTTATTTTCTGTCTATCAGCCTTGTGCGGGAGCAGGGCCCGGCTTATAATGTATCGAGCATTTGGCCAGAATATCGATTTGTTCGGGAGATTAAAAGGTACTTGATAAAATTTTATTATTGATATAGCTGAGCCTCGTGAGAGGTTGCCTACTGTGGGATTATGTGTGTTCATTGGTGTAATTATCAGGTTACAACCTAGCACATAATCAACTAGGATCTAGGTGATTTGCAGTTGAATCATAAACAGATCAGATTCATTACCTTATGATTGCAGCGGATTAATCAAAGGAATGAAGAGATCACAGAGAGCTGATGATAACCGGCTCCTCCTAGGTATCCACACTCTTACAAGCTACTGGATCAGGCTGCTAGACCAAGTTGGAATCAACAGAGAGAGAGGAAGACGGCTGAGGCTAAAATCGCAGAACCAGAAGCATTAGGCTGCGCCTCTCCTCTTCCTTATATGGGCCCAAGTGATTAAACTAATGGCCTATTAGGCTTTTGGGCCCAAGACCCAAATCAGACAAAATAACTGTATTTTGTCTGGCCCAATTCTCTGTACAAATACAGTAAATGCCTTGCATCTTACCGTATTAATTCCATTTAACTTTCCCGTTAGCTATGGTGTGTGACCCTTTGGGATCATACAATACTGGCAATAAGTCCTAAACTTATAGATCAAGAGCGGACTCTAGCAAGTCATCATGATCACCCAGTATTTATGACTTATGTCTGATCTCGACACTTATCATACTTTCTAGAGATAGTACAGTAGATTTCAGGACATTCCCAACAATCTCCCACTTGTACTGGAATTCTACATTCCCTAATCCTTTTGTCTCAATATCTCGATCTGGCATAAGGCAAGATGCGTGTCATCCTTATATAGCCAGACCATGTTCATCGGACCAGATTTGATACTGACAATGCAAACGACTTGGGCAAGTCCGTTTGGGAGTGGCCACTCTCTTACCAGCTATCAAGTCTCCGATTGGCCTAGAGATATTACCTCCGTTAAACGGCAGGGACAAATCCCATCTTGTTCCATCACTATGAACTACACACTTTATAATACACCCAACCAAGGTCCTTATAGCTCCCAGTTACGAAACATCGTTAGACAATGATCAAAGTGCATCAATCCATGTGCAGCCACATGCATGCGAACTCAGGTCTAAGGACTATACTCTATAGTCATATATGAGAACCTCTTATGACACAGATATTAATATCTTGTAGAGTTCTCATCAGCGGGCCATGTCCGGTCATATGTTCCCCTACATATACCTATGTGTCGACTTTGATGCCGTGCATCTATGACCCCTCGAAACTTGGTCATAAGTCTCAACACACTCTAGTCTCAAGTGGTTGTTGGTGTTCCAATTTCAACAACCTTCGACTATGGACACTATGATTTATGTCATTTCGTTAAATATGGGGTTTCAGGATCAAGTCTACTCATGTACTTCGATGGCCCATATATAATGACATGAATCATTTTGGAACGATTATTTATATCACAGTTAAAATAATCCAGAAATCATAAATTTCATAAACATAAAATATTATGTTTACATGAACCTTTCAAAACAACTAAATAAAGCCCTTTACAAACTCCCACTGAAATTAAGACTACATCTTAATTTCACTTATCCTACAGCTACAGTCCGTGACTCATGCTTAGGCCTAAGGAGTGGCTTCGTTAATAGATTAGCAACGTTCTCATTCGTTGAAACTTGCTGATCTACTTAACACCTCTGTCATTTATCTCACGGAATAGGTTATACCTACCCTCAAGGTGTTTGGACCTCTGATGTGCAGCTAGTCTCATCTATGCTGGGAATCACATCAAGTTCAGTGATGAACTCTTCTTTCCAAACAACCTCTTTCGCCGCTACCCAAGCTGCGAAATGTTCAGCTTAAGTCATGGAGTCAGCAACAGTGCCTTGCACCGACAGACAGACACAAGATATAACCGGACTGTGACCGGAAATCATCTTTGTCTGTTGGAAACTTGCCTTTCAGACTCTACCGACTTGTAGCACCTCACTTTCTCCGTAAATCAAGAACTTATCCTAAGTATTTTCCAAATACTTGAGGATATTCATTACGTCTATCCAGTGATTCTTTGCTGGATTTGACTGGTCTTTACTTGTCTTGCTTAACATTAAAGCAACATCAAAACAAGTACGTGTCATGGCATACATGATAGATCCAATTGCCGACGCATATGGAATCTCATCCATGCATTCAAGCTCAGCAGATATCGTAGGACACTGTTTCTTGCTTAACGTAATGCCATGTGACATTGGCATAAAACCCTTCTTGGAATGCTGTAAACGTGTAGGACTTTGTCAATATAAGAATCCTGACTTTGTCCTATCAGCTCTTTTGGATCTCTATCTTTAGATCCAAAATCCAAGAACATACGTGGCTTTACCCATGTCAATCATAAAACCAACTCCCAAGCCAGTCCTTTACCGACTGCAGCATTGGAACGTTATTTCCGAGAATCAGTATGTCATCGACATACACTATGAGAAATGCAACATCGCTCCCACTTATCTATTAGTAAACGCACAGTTCCACTTCGTTCCTGTTCAAGTCAAAACCTTGACTACTTCAACAGAACGAAGATTCCAACTCCGATATGTTTGCTTCCATCCATGAATGGATCAATGATCTAACTTACACACAGTGTAATTTTTCGGAGTCCGGGCTCACTTTCGCTTCTGTGAATTTCGCAGGTTCGTCACTTTCAATGATCATCAGATCATGGCAACTAATCACGAGAAATCACTCTCGGATTAGTGACGGATTCATTCAGATCTGCAAACTTCAGGCTCTACAGGTGTAGATTCTACAGAAATCTGTAAATCCATCCGCTGCTCTTCCTCAACAGGTTGAGCAGCCTCCTGTATTTCTCGAATTTCTTCGAGTTATACTTTTACTCCCACTGTTCTTCTTGGAAAGTAACTTCCCTTTTAGAAAACAGAATTCCGAACAACCTAACTTCGTTTTCGGAATGGACGTAAAAAGTAACAAGCCTTGGTTTCCCTAGGACAACCAGCGAAGTAGCACAACTGCAAATACTCAGTAAAGACGAATTTGGATCATTTCCAGTCCACATTTATGTGATGTCTTTCAACTGATATTGGTGGAACTATTTCAGCGTAAACTTAGATATTTCTAGAGCGTTATTCTTAAAGAATATCATGGAAGATTCGTGTGACTCATCTTTAATCATTTCTAATAAGATCTGATTCTTTCTCACAGAAACACCTCCAGGTTTTCAGGAGAAATGAGCTGTGAAACGACTTCACACTCATTCAGATGATCACACCATCAATGACTTAAGTATTCTCACTCGTGATCTAATCCAGAGTCTCAATACTTCTGTCACTCAGATTCTATACCTCATTCTGGAACTCTTTCGACCATTTCAAAGAATTCCGACTCGTGTCTCATCAAATGAACACAGTCATACTCACTGAAGTAATCAGTAGAGACAATGAAGTACAGGAAATTTTCTCTGGCATTACTGCTCATCGGGCCACATACATGAGTATGTTCAAGGTCCAATAAGCCTTTGGGCCTTTCTCTAGCTCGGCTAAGATGGGCCCTTTGTCTTTTGGTCCAGTAAGCAGAATTCAAGTCTCATAAGATATCCGATCAAATGAGCCCAAAAGTCCATAACTATGGGATTTCTGAATCCGACTTACTCTATGTGACCAAAACATTTACGCCAAGAAAAATCAGGTTTAATTCATCAGATTTAAACCAATTCGGTATTTATGTTACATTTAGGCACTCTTTGGTTTAAGATATAAAACCCATTCCTTGAATAGGGTGCTACAATCAATATTTCATTGAGATCAAAAGAACAAAATTTGTCTTTTATCAAAATGAAAAACATTCAAATTCTTACAAGAAAATGAAAGACAACTCTGCTTAAAGCAGGTACATTGTAGCAATTACTTAATACAAAACCAAGCCTCAAAGGCATATACAAGTGAAAACCCTACGGCTGAGGCAGCATCTATAGCTCCTTCCAGACACGCAGTTCCACTTGTCCTTCCTTCAACGTTCTACTGTTGCTTAGGCTCTGCATATTATAACAAATATCAGTGCCACAACCAGTATCCAATACCTATAAGGTAGAACTTGAAGTAATAACATGAATACCTGAGGAAGTAGTCTCATACATCAACTTCAACTCCTCATAATCTTCCATGAATTTAATGCAATCTCTCTTCCAATGCCCAGTCTCTTTACAGTAGCAGCACTTACCAACGTAAGAGGTATCTGACTCGGGCTCAGAAGACACACGCTTGCCATGATTCAAAATCTGGACAACTTTGTCTTCACCCTTGTCAGCATTAGGTTTAGTAAACCTACCCTTCTCCTTCATGAGATTATACAGGGTACTCTTCACGTTTGGCTCAACTGTCTTGAGCATATCATGCAGTTCAGTCAGCGTCTTCGTTAAGCCTTTCTTGATATAGTTCCTTTTGAACTTATCATAGCTTGATGGCAGTGACTGCAGAATGATCTCAGTTGCCAATTCTTGGCTAACTGGATAATCCAGTTTCCTCAGGTTATCAATGTAACCTGTCATTTTACTGACATGAGGACTTACTGGATGATCATTTGGTAGCTTGCAGCTAGTGAGAGACTTAACCAACTGGTATCTCTCCACTCTTACCTGCTCCTGAAATTTCAATTTCAGGCTGCTGATCATCTCTATTGGCGACTCCATGTTCTCATATTGCTTCAGCAAATTTGAGTCCATGGTAGCCAATATCAGACCACGCACATATACCGCATCATTATAATGCTTATTCCAAGCATCATATACTGCATGAGAGGCATTGGACCCGATCCTCTCGGGGAGAGCTCTCTCAAGGACATAGTCCTTTCTCTCCTGCCTGAGGACTAGCCTCAGGTTCCGCGACCAAGTCAAGAAATTTGATCCGTTCAGTTTGTCCATCTCAAGGACAGACCGGATCGAGAAAGTGTTTTGATTGTTTGTGCTAGTCATAACTGAAATTTAGAGATAAATAGAGTTTTAGTTATTTAGTTCATAAAAGAGTAATCTTAATAACTTATAAGAAAACTCGCATTGCATTCAAAATTTCTTTGTTTAACCTCATAAGAATGCAATGATTCCGAGACCCATGTTCAGCTAAATCCAAAGTGGGCCACTGGCCGTCACCCAGAATTAGCTTTACTTGGTAAGCATACACACAGCTAGTTATATCCATATAACTCTCGGTTGTGGATTGGGCCCAAGGCCCAATTCACCAGATGTCTCAAGGCCCGGGACTCCCGATGGCCCAGTCAAGGAAACCAATCTCTTACAGCCAAATAATCACTAAAGTCTGGGACTCCCAATGAAATTAGTGACTATATACTACTTTACTTACGCAAAAACAGACACCTCACACTGTAAGCCATATATGTAATTGAATAAGCGTTAAGTAGCTGACAAGATTGGGCAAGACATCCAAGCTTGATATTGTTTTTGAGGATTTTAGGTTTTCTTTCCAAAAATAAAAGATTACTATTTTTGGAAACTTACTTATTTTAGAAACTTTCTAAATTTAGAAATATACAAAAATAGAAATTTCTAATTTAATATTTTATTAAAGTTTTCGGTTGGGTCACAAATTATAGGCCCAATTCTTGGCCCAAGACCACAGAATTCCAATTGGCCCAATAATTTGACATAACCGAGTCGGTTCATTAATTCTGGTCCAAGACCAAATTAACTACTAAATCCAACTGGTTATTTACTAAACCAGACCAGCTCTAAATTATTTGGTCCAACCAAATCAAACTTAGACCAGCCTTCGGTTTAGGTTAAAATTCAATTTTTGAATTTAAATCCGGTTTAACCAGAAATTAAATAATACCAATTGTATTAAATAATTTTCAGCAAACCGCGATTTGGGTTAACCGCTTGAACCATAATTATTAAATAATTAATCGATTCATACAAAGTAATCCTTATTCCAATAATTGAATTTGACCCAAAAAGATTCTCAATCATAACAAACCTTATGAATCGATTGATAACAAATTCAATAATGAATTTGATTTTTCTAAATCGTATCATGACTTACACATGAAGACAAAACCTTATGAATCGATTGATTACACATGAAGTCAACAACGATTGATTATAAAGCAAAGTTACATCACGATTCATATGATTATTAAGCACAGTCAATGACAACAAAACCACATGCGATTGTCACCATATAAGACAAAAGGATTTTGTCCTTTTTCCAATTCAATTCACGCAATCACTTATGATCATGACATTAACAATCAACTCGTTTCTCTTATTATACAACAAAGTCAAACACAAAGTTAACGATTCTTAATTAACAATCGACTTTGACTTATGAATTCGTTTTAATTATGAAACAAAGACAATAAGCGATTGTTATTCAAACGATTTAACAATTCTAGGTTTTCAAAGTTTCAATCAATTTTACTCATTAAAATCGATTCATCAAACTAATAAACAACCTAGTATGATCCAAAAGGCAAAAACCTAACGACCTAGGCTCTGATACCACTGTGGGATTATGTGTGTTCATTGGTGTAATTATCAGGTTACAACCTAGCACATAATCAACTAGGATCTAGGTGATTTGCAGTTGAATCATAAACAGATCAGATTCATTACCTTATGATTGCAGCGGATTGATCAAAGGAATGAAGAGATCACAGAGAGCTGATGATAACCGGCTCCTCCTAGGTATCCACACTCTTACAAGCTACTGGATCAGGCTGCTAGACCAAGTTGGAATCAACAGAGAGAGAGGAAGACGGCTGAGGCTAAAATCGCAGAACCAGAAGCATTAGGGCTTCCTGCGCCTCTCCTCTTCCTTATATGGGCCCAAGTGATTAAACTAATGGCCTATTAGGCTTTTGGGCCCAAGACCCAAATCAGACAAAATAACTGTATTTTGTCTGGCCCAATTCTCTGTACAAATACAGTAAATGCCTTGCATCTTACCGTATTAATTCCATTTAACTTTCCCGTTAGCTATGGTGTGTGACCCTTTGGGATCATACAATACTGGCAATAAGTCCTAAACTTATAGATCAAGAGCGGACTCTAGCAAGTCATCATGATCACCCAATATTTATGACGTATGTCTGATCTCGACACTTATCATACTTTCTAGAGATAGTACAGTAGATTTCAGGACATTCCCAACACCTACGTACCCCGAAAGGGGATCAAGCCGATCGTAGTTCACTTTACATATTACTCGAACTCGTGTATAGCGAGCTCGGTTTGGAGCGAAATGCTCGTTTTTTTTTTGTTTTTGAGCGCGATGCTCGGCTTTTCCGCGAGCGAGAGATGCTCGGCTTAATAGTAGTATCTCTTGAGTTTGTTCGCATTCCATGAACGTGGAATGACTTCTCCCTTCATCGTCACTAGCTCGTAGACGCCAGGTTTTACTATCTTTGAGACGATGTATGGACCTTCCCAATTTGCGCCGAGTTTCCCTGCTCGGTATTCCCGTGTGTTTTCGAACACTTTTCTGAGGACGAGGTCACCTTCTACGAAACACCGACCTCTAACCTTCTTGTTGTAGTGTCGGGTGATCTGCTGTTGATAGTTTTGGAGACGTAAGAGTGCTCGGTCTCTTAATTCTTCCGCTTGGTCGAGGCTGTCGATGATCATGTTGTTGTTAAGCTCTTCGTGCTCGGGCGCGATGCTAAGGCGTATCGGGGGGACGCACATCTCGGCGGGAGACATTGCCTCCATTCCGTGGGAGAGGGAGAAAGGAGTCTGGCCGGTTGATGTTCTCGGTGTTGTTCGATGAGACCAGAGGACACCGTCGAGCTTGTCGGCCCAGAGGCCTTTTTTCCTCTCCATTCGTTTCTTTAGCCCGTCGATGATCGTTTTGTTTGTCGCCTCGGCCTGCCCGTTTCCTTGTGGGTATCTCGGGGTAGACTTACTTAAGCGAATTTTCCACCTTGCGCAAAATCCTTCGAATAGATTGGAAATGAACTGGGATCCATTGTCGGTTACGATCTCGTAAGGGACACCGTGGCGACAGATTATGTATTTCCAAACGAACTTCTGAACGTCGAGGTTTTTGATCTCCGAGTAGGATTCAGCTTCGACCCACTTGGTAAAGTAATCGGTCATTATCAGGATGTACTTCTTTTGATGCGAGGCCGGGAGAGGTCCGACGATAGTGTATGCTTGGTGCGTGTCTTTGACATTTCTCGCATCGGGCCACATAGTTTTCGCAGTCTGCGATCATGGTCGGCCAGAAATGACCATGTCGCTTTATCTTTGTGGCTAATGCTCGGCCGCTTGTGTGATTTCCGCCTGCTCCTTCGTGAGTTTGCTCGGTGACCCATTGGATCTTCTGCCCGTCTATGCAGGACAAGAGAGCCTTGGACGCACTCCACCGAAATAGCTCGTCCTTCATCATTACGTATTACGTGCAGCGGGCTTTCAACCGGCGAGCTGCCCAACGATCCTCGGGGACCTTCCCGGTCAGTATATAATCTTTGATCTCGTCTCTCCAGTCGATGATGTCGGTATGCTCGGGGTCGGCGTTCTTAATGACCTCCTCGTTGCTTTTATGAGCATCATCCAGTCCCTCTTCTTCCTCGGTAATAAGCAGTACATCTTCGTCTGGTGCGATGCTCGGTCGGGCTATGCACTCGACTGGGATGACTCGGCGGAGGTCGGGATCTGAAGTCGAAGCTAGGGCGGCCAATGCGTCTGCGGAGGAGTTGTCGCTTCTAGGGATCTTTGTTAGCGTAAACGACCCGATTCGTGCGACAATTTCTTGGACGAGCTTTAGGTACGCGTCCATGCGTTCGTTTTTTGCTTCGTATTCTCCGTTGAATTGGTTCACCACGAGCTGTGAGTCGGCGAACACGTCTACCTGCTTTGCCCCTACCACTTCGGCTAGTCGCAGTCCTGCGAGCAGTGCTTCGTATTCGGCTTCGTTGTTTGAGGCTGGAAATCCTAGACGGAAGGACTCTTCGATTAACTCGCCGGTCGGGGATGTCAATTTGACTCCTACTCCCGAACCATTTCTTGATGAAGAACCGTCCACGAATAGAACCCATTTCTCTTTCGGGTCTTGTCCTTCGGCTATGGTGAGCTCGGGTGGCAGTTCGATTAGGAAATCTGCTAGGACCTGGGACTTGGCACTGGTTCTGGGTTTGTACTCGATATCGTATTCGCTTAGCTCGACTGCCCATTTGGAGATTCTTCCTGATTGGCTCGGGCTATGCAATATCGTTCTGATTGGTTGATTCGTGAGTATACCCACCGAGTGTGACTGAAAATAGGGGCGGAGCTTTCGAGCTGAGACGACGACGGCTAACGCGAGCTTCTCGAGCGTGTTGTAGCGTGTATCCGCATCGTCGAAGATTTTGCTTGTGTAGAAGATGGGTCTTTGGTCGCCTCGGTCGTCGCGGACGAGCACGCTGCTGACTGCCGAGGCTGATACAGAGATGTATAAGTACAGCGTCTCTCCCTCCTCGGGTTTGGCCAGAATTGGTGAGGTGGAGAGGTACGTTTTTAGCTGTTGAAACGCGTCCTCGCATTTAGCGTCCCATTCGAATTTCTTATTCCCTCGGAGGAGATTGTAGAAAGGGAGACATTTGTCAGTTGATCGTGAGATGAATCTATTCAAAGCCGCGACGCGCCCAGTTAAACGTTGGACTTCTCTGGTGTTCTTCGGGGATGGAAGCTCAGTGATCGCCGTTATTTTCTTCGGGTTTGCTTCTATTCCTCTTCTCGTGACAATGTAGCCAAGGAATTCTCCTGACGTGACCGCGAACGTGCATTTTGCCGGATTCAGTTTCATTCCATACTTGTTTAAACTCGGAAAACATGTTGTGAGATGATCGATATGATCGTCCGCCGAGGTGGACTTGACGAGCATATCGTCGATGTAAACTTCCATTGTGTTGCCGAGTTGGTCAGCAAACATGCGATTCACGAGGCGTTGGTATGTCGCTCCTGCATTCTTGAGTCCGAACGGCATAACCTTGTAGCAATATGTGCCGCGGTCGGTGATGAAGGAAGTCTTTTCTCGGTAATCAGGGTGCATCATGATCTGGTTATACCCTGCAAAGGCGTCCATGAACGATAATAGCTCGTGACCGGTGGTTGCTTCTACGAGCCGGTCGATGTGTGGCATTGGGAAACCATCCTTGGGACACGCTTTGTTGAGGTCGGTAAAATCTACGCACACTCTCCACTTACCGTTTTTCTTTTTTTACCACAACGGGATTTGCCAGCCAGTCAGGATACTTCACCTCGGTGATTGAACCTGCCTTCGAAAGCCGTTCTACTTCGTCGTTGACAGCTTTGGCGCGCTCGGGGCCGAGCTTCCTTCTTTTTTGTTTGACTGGTTTGAAAATCGGATCGACGTGCAGCTCGTGGCACGCGATGGTCGGGTCAACTCCGATCATATCGCTGGTGGTCCAGGCGAAGGTTGTGGCATTTTTCTTGAGAAATTCTACGAGCTTATCTTGCAGATCTTCGCGGAGGTTGGCCTCTATTCTGACGCAACGCTCGGGATCCTTTATGTCGATATTAACTTGTGTTACTGCATCTTTCTGCGGTCGATCGGGCGGTGGTAGCTCGATTTTGAGCTCCGCGACTTGGTATGCATGTGACTTTCAGCGCATTTTGTGCTCGATACGGAAACATGTTCGGGATATTTTCTGATCTCCTCGCAGAGTAAATGCACCGAATGGGGTGGGGAATTTGACGCATTGATGATAGGTGGACGGGACTGCTCTCATCTCGTGGATCCAGGGCGTGCCGAGGATAACATTGTAGATAGCTGGTCGGTCAACGACCACAAATTTGATCAGCTTGGTGATTCGGCCGACATAGACGGGAAGTTTGATTGTCCCGATTGTGTTGATTGAGTCGCCCGAGAAGCCGGTTAGTGGTCTTGTCGATGGCTTGATACGAAAATCGTTGAGTTTCATCTGGTGTAACGTCTCTCTGAAGATCAGATCTACCGAGCTTCCGGTGTCGATCAGAATCTTCTCGACTTCGCAGTCGCCGATCCGCATGGCGACGACGAGTGGATCGTTATGCGGTCGGTCCACTCCTTCAGCGTCACACTTGGTGAAGCTTATTTCGTCGCCGATCCTGAGCTCGTCAGTGGCGTTTCGTCGGTAATGCTGGGCAGCCATGGCCCGGCGCTCATATTCCTTGATTGATCGCACTGAGTCGTTTACCATTGGTAGTCCTCCCATAATCATGTTTATACGTCTTCTCGGTGGATGTGCTCCCTCTTCATCCTCTTCGTCGCGAGCTCTTTTGTCCGCAGCTGCCGTATTTGCGTTGATTTACTCGATTTCCTCGGGCGAAAGCCACCTGCTTCTTTCGTTCCTCTTGGACGAGCCTGAAGCGCTCGGCTTCATTTTTTGGTTGTGTTACCAGGTTGATTTTCTTCGGGGGAGGCTTGTTGCGATCTAGTACTAGTTTCTTCCCGTCTTTTTGATAGTCAGTATAGAGCAAGGCCTGAAGGTTTCTGCATTCCTCGGTGTTGTGGCCTCCTCGTTGATAGTATTCGCAGAATGATTTGCTTTTATCGCCTCCACGGGTTGATCTGTTTCATGGCTTATTCGAGTTTTGTCCTTGGTGACCTTGCGATGATCGTTCCTGCTGGTGATTTTGTGAACGGTCGGGGTGATCTTGCCGACGATCTTGGTAGGGAAAATCCACATCTTGTGCGAAACTGGTTCGGTCTAGTGGTTGATCGCTGACGTAGTAAGACTTTCCTTTCCTTGAGATCTCTTCTTCTTTGGTTTTCTTGTAATCTTGGTCATAATGTTTCTGTGGCTCATATTGATCGGTGACCTTCTCGGTTCTTTCTTTCGATGTCGAACTTTTCGGGCCGTATTTCTTTGCCAAGGTTTCCTTTTCCTCTTCGAGGTCGATGAAGATTGACGCTCGGTGGAGGGCGTCCTCGAGCGATATGGGTTTGTTCTTCTTTAACTCTTCTCGGAAACTTGACTCGTACCATAGACCGTTTCGGAGAGCGGGTATCCCCTCGCTGTCGGTGATTGTGAGTTTGGCGAGTACGCTCTTGAATCGGGTTATGTATGATCGGAGGCTCTCTTTTTGTCCTTGTGTAACGGCCCATAGGTCAGCGTTGGACACTTCATCTTGTATGTACATTGAGTAGTGCTTTACGAAGGCATGCGTTAGATCATCGTATCCATCTATGGAGTTCGGTTCGAGGCGAGAGAACCAATCCAATGCTGATCCGGTTAAGTGCTCTACGAACAGTTGGCAAAAGCCTGCGTCTCGTTGTCCGAGACTGAAGTGAGTTTGGCCCATTGCTATGCGGAAGGCTGTTAGGAACTGCCTCGGGTCTGACTTTCCATCGTACATCATCATTTTAATCTTGACCTTGGAGGCTGGATGCTCGACTTGGATGTTCATGAGTCGCTGAGTGAAAGGAGTGTTTTGGGTTTCTTCTATTACGCGGTCGATTTCTGGTGCCGAGCTAATGGCTTGATGGACTTTGGATGTCATGTTTTTCAGCATTAATTTCAGATCTTCGATTTCGTTATCTCTATGCGCGTCAAGTGCTGAGCTACTCGGGATTCCCATGCTGGGGGGATGCTCGTCCTCGTTCTGCTGCGATACCGCTCGGTTTCTTGGATTGGGGGGGGGGGGTCGTTTCTTCGAACAACGCTCGGTGGAGACGAGTTTGGGGAACGGATCCTTGTTGGCTTGCCATCCGTAAATCGTTGATTTGCCCTTGGCATACCGCGTGTGCCGTTGCAAGTTGGTCGAAGCATGCATTGCTTCCCTGGGAGAGTTCGGTTACTTGAGTCATGAGAATTTTGAGTAAGGCGGACATATCCTGCTCGTTCGTCTGAGCTTCTGCGACTTGTTGAGGTCGTTCGATATTTTGAGGTTGCTGCTCGGCGCCGGCCGGCTGAATGATTGGATCTGAAACTTGAGAAACATGCTGGGGTTGCCCCCTTGCTCTCGGAGTTGTTTCTGAGCTCGTTATGTCTTCGACGAGGACGTAATCCTTGTTCGGTGGTGCTCCTGTCATCGCTGAACCTGTCCGTTAGTGAAGAAGAAACTAAATTCCTTACAGACGGCGCCAATTGTGATTACCGAGATGGTCACGAGACCGGAATGCGCGTCTTGCTGGAGAGTTGACGTGCTCGTTCCGAGGGAGCTAAGTTGTTCTTAAGAGAGAACCGACTAGATTCAGAGACAAGCGAGAGTGAGATTGTGTTCGGGATGAACAAGAAGGAGATTACGTTCGGGATTCTTTAAAGAGAGCGATGTGCTCGGTAACGAGCGTGTTTTGTATTCAGATTCCCGAGCAGGCCGAAAGGCGTGCTCGGTTTACAATTCGGGAAATTGACTCTAGAGAGAGAAAGTAGTGAGAAGTTCACAAATCCCAAAAAGTTACATTTATGTACAGTGACGACTCCTATTTATAGTAAAATATGGTCGTACGTTTTACAGGCCGTTGACCGCTTGTCGAGCTCGTGCGGATTGGGCCGTACTTGATGACGAGATGGGCTGAGCCGTACGTTCCTTTGGCTGTTAGCGTAGCCGATCTGACTTGCTATTGTTCGGCTTGGATCGAGCCGAGCCGAGCCGATGGTAGTGGGCTCGGTCTGAGCGTATATGTTCGGGCCTTTATTGCTTGTTGGGCCGTTTTGCTTCTGTTGGGCCGACCTCTTGTCAGAGAATAAGTATTGGGCCTTCTAAATGGATGGGGTGCTAAACCCATATATAATATTGCTGTCTCAACGTTTCCATCTGTTGTTTGATCCATGAACAACCTCTGAAGGAGTTCTTCTGTCATTATCCCATCCTTTCGAAGCAAAACAAGAACAAAACCGAGAAATAAATGGTGAGCTAAATGCAAAAAGCATACTTGCCAAGTCATCACCGCGCTTGCTGTTCCACTTGAGAAGCTGGAGAACTCCATGTCCTCCTCACCACAATAGAATCCTAACCTTAGCAGAGCTTCCACAAAATAAAAGAGCAATCTCAAAGTTGTTTCACTTTAGTTGCTTTCAATCAACATATAGCATTACCCTAACCTTTCAAAAGAATGATGAACCATTTTAGTATCGTCAGCATACATTTATCTTCAATCCAGTCAAACTAAGGCAACTAGATTGATGACGGATAAACTCGCCTTTTGTTCTTAGCGCACTTGAATCTCTTGAACCTCTTTGATAGATCCCAGTAATAACGATGTTGATCGAACCAACTGAATAAAAATAAAGAACACAAGAACTGTTGGCAAATTTCTCTGCCTTTTCTTTTGGCTTTTCAGATTTATATAGGAAACAAATTGGAACCTCAGTTCCTTATAATGCGTGAAACAAATAACATAGTGGAAAAGTGGAAACATGAAAATGAAACGTGAGTTGTGATCCTAGAAAGTAGGAAACATAACTTAGTCGATTATTTGCTGAAACAAAGGAAATAAACAACAGAATGAAGAATTAGTCAAAACAGTCAATCTTGGTACTTCGGATTTGGTTTCCTGCTCCTAGCCGATCGCCGGTTAGCTGATGGTTCACTTGTTGACTCATCAATACTCCCCTCCTCAAACAGAACCTTGTTCTCAAGGTTCATATCAAACATTGGAAAGCTGGTCAGTAGTTGATCGTAATTCTCCCAAGTTGCATCCGCAGGTGACAGTCCTTGCCATTGCACAAGTACCTCTCGTGTGGTATTGTCTCCTGGATGTTGTTGACATTGCTTAAGGAGCCGTTCTGGAAATAGTTTCAGAGCTCCATCGTCGCGTAGAGGTGGCAGCTGACCAATAGTTGGAGTAGTATCTTCCATCCACTTCCTAAGTAAAGAAACATGGAAGACATTGTGGATGCGTGTACCTTCTGGAAGAGTTAGGCGATAGGCAACCTGACCGACACGTTCTGTCACTTGAAAAGGCCCAAAGTAGCGGTGACAAAGTTTCTGAGATGTATGTCTGAACAAAGTCTTCTGGCGGTATGGTTGTATGCGCATCAAGACCCAATCCCCCACTGAGAACTCAATATCACGCCTTTTGTTGTCTGCGAACTGCTTCATGTGGTTGTTTGCTGCATTGAGATGGTCTTTCAAGTCACTTAACAGCTCGTCTCGTGAGACTAGTTGCTCGTCAAGTTCACCAACCAAAGCTGAACCGATCTCGTACGGTGTCATCGGTGGTGGTGGACGGCCGTAAAGAGCTTGAAATGGTGATGTGCCGGTGGAGATGTGGAATGTTGTGTTGTACCAAAATTCCGCCCATGGTATGAAATCGCTCCAATGTTTCGGTCTGTGATGAACAAAGCACCTTAGGAACTGCTCAATGCACTGGTTAACCACTTCGGTATGTCCGTCGGACTCTGGATGGTACGCGGTTGACAACTGTAGCTTTGTTCCTGCTAGTTTCCAAAATTCTGTCCAGAACAAGCTGATGAAAACAGGGTCACGATCACTTACAATGGATTTTGGAACTCCGTGATGGTGCATGACTGAGTCCACGAACTTTGCAGCTACTGATCGCGCCGTGTACAGGTGTGAGATAGGAACTAAATGAGCATATTTTGTTAAGCGATCAACCACTACCATAATAGAGGTAAATCCGCCTGACTTGGGAAGACCGTCGACGAAGTCCATTGAGATATCTTCCCAAACCTTGTTGGGGATAGGTAATGGCTGAAGTAACCCGGCTGGTGAGAGAGATGAGTACTTGGCTCGTTGGCAGACTTCGCAAGAAGCAATATATTCCTTGATAACGCGATGCATAGAAGGCCAATAGAAGTGACGAGCCAAGCGTTTGTATGTGCGGAGAACACCGGAATGCCCTCCCATAGGCGTGTCATGATGCTCATGTACCAAAGTATGGATGAGAGGTTATGTTGATGGAATAACGACTCTGTTATTGTAACAGATCAGGTTGTCTCTCCAAGAGTAATGCTTTCCCGGTTCCTCATGCGCTAGCTTACCCACTCGTTGCATATACGGGTTTGTTTGAGCTAGTTGTCGCAGCTTAGACCAAAAAGGCGTATGTTGGGTTGTGATCGTGTTCAAACAAGGACTGCCATGGACACGAGACAGAGCATCTACAGCAACGTTAGACTTCCCGGTTTTGTAAGTGATCTCGTAATCGAAACCCACCAATTTGCCCATCCATTTCTGCTGCTCAGGAGTTAGAATTATTTGTTCCAGAAGATACCTGAGACTTTTCTGATCCGTCTGAATGATGAAGCGTCTGCCCAAGATGTAAGGCCGCCATGTGCGTATAGCCACCACGATTGCTAACATTTCACTTGCATAAGTGGACCAAGCCTGCTTCGAGACCCCCAAAGAACGACTCATGACAGCGATTGGTCTGTCATTTTGTGATAACACTGCACCGATCCCTTCTCCAGAAGCGTCTGTTTGGATGACGAAGGGTAGCGAGAAGTCCGGTAATGCCAGTGTCGGTGTCGCCGTTAGCCCCGTTTTGAGGTCTGTGAAGGCCGTCGATGCTTCTGTAGTCCACGCAAACTTCCCTTTCGAAGTAGATTGGTGAGTGGCCGTGCAATCAAACTGTAGTCTTTGACAAACTTACGGTAGTATCCGGTGAGACCGAGGAAGCAACGAAGTTCAGTAATGGTTGTAGGCTGCGGCCAGTCTAGCATAGCACTGATTTTTGATCGATCCACTTTGACACCATCACTGGATATAATGTGACCCAGATACTCGACTTCCACTTGCCCGAATTCGCATTTCTTGAGTTTGACCGACAGCTGGTTTGCACGCAAGAGGAGTAGGACTTCTTGGACGTGTTTCAAGTGATCCTCCCATGAGCTACTGTAAATTAAGATATTGTCAATAAAAACAAGTACCGATTTACGCAGCAATGGGCGGAATATGTCATTCATTAGAGCCTGAAAGGTGGATGGTGTTGGATCGTTTAGTGTCTCCTGATTCAATTCTCAGATTGATTCATCCTACTAAACATGCAGATCTAGGTTCTCTTGATTAGAAACATAATAGATCTCACCTGTTACCTTGTTTATGCAGCGGAATGGGAGGTAAGGGTCAGAGATCAGCAGAACCACCAAGAGATGGATCCTCCAAAGGCTCACACACGCACGCACGGGAAATTGGCTGCTAGACCAGCTGAGAGAGGAGGCGCAGAGAGAGAGGAGGGAGGCGCAGATGTGCTGAGAAATTAGAGAGCTAGGTCTGATTTTATTCATTAAAATCCCTTCTAGTTCTCATGGGCTTTTGGGCCCAATTCTCAGTTCTGATTAAATCCCTTGGATTTAATCAGGCCCTTTAGTCTCTCTAAACACAGTAAATGCCTAGCACTTTTACCGTACTTCTGCTAAACCGTTCTTTCGTATTTTCCCGTTAGCTTAGGCGTGTGTTCCATATGGGATCATATAATAAAGGCAATAAGTCCAAGACTTATAGATCATGAGCGGACTCTAGCAAGCCATCATGACCCCCAGTATTATATGACTTATGTCTGATCATTGACATACTCTTACTTTCTAGAGACAGTACAGAGATTACTGGACATAATTCCAACAATCTCCCACTTGAACTGGAATCTCTGTATTCATAATCCTTTTGTCTCAATATCTCGATTAGTCATAAGGCAAGATGAGTGTCATCCTTATAAAGTCTAATCTTGTTCATCGGACTCTGATTTGATACTGACAATCCAAACGACTCGGGAAAGTCCGTTTGAGCATGGCCATGCATTTTCCAGTATTCAAATCTCCGATTGGCCTAGAGATATTCACTCCATTTATATTGGAGGGACAAATCCCGTCTTGTTCCATCACTGTAAACTACTCATTTCATAATACACCCAAACAAGGTCCTTATAACTATCGCTTAACGACAGCATTAGACAATGATCAAAGCGCATTAGTTCATGTGCAGTCACATGCATGCGAACTCAGGTCTAAGGAGTATACTCTATAGTCGTAGTAAGAATCTCTTATGACACAGATATAAATATCCTGAAGAGTTCTTATAATCGGGTCTTGTCCGGTCGTATGTACCCTACATACACCTATGTACTGACTTTGATGCCGCGCATCTATGACACACCGAGACTTTGTCATAAGTCACATACCAATCTAGTCTCACACGGTTGTTGGTGTTCCAATTTCAACAACCTTCGACTAGGGACATGATGATATAAGCCATCTATCAAATATAGGGTCTCATGATCAAGCTAAATGACTTTGATAACTCAAGATCAAGTCACTTACTTCGATGACCTATAAAATGGTTCATATCACTTTGGAACGATTATTTCATCACAGTTAAAATAATCTTGAAATAATAATTTCATTAAACATAAAATGTTTTACAAGAACATATCAAATAACTAAATAAAGCCCTCAAACTCCCACTCAAATTTAGATTACATTTCAATGTTTCTAATGCCTACAGCTTCAGTCAGGAACTCGAGCTTAGGTCTTGGGAGTGGCTTTGTCAATGGATCAGCGACGTTATCATCTGTCTGAACTCGGCTGATCTTGACTTCCTTTCTATTAATGATGTCACGTATCAAGTGAAATCTTCTTAGAACATGCTTGGATTTCTGGTGTGATCTTGGTTCCTTTGCCTGAGCAATAGCACCATTGTTATCACAAAACAGTGCCAGAGGCTCAGCCGCATTTGGTATCACACCTAGTTCAATAATGAACTTTCGTATCCAAACAGCTTCCTTCGCAGCTTCTGAAGCGGCGATATATTCAGCTTCTGTAGTGGAATCAGCAACGGTGTCTTGCTTGGAGCTTCTCCAACTGATTGCACCGCCATTCAGACAAAAGATATAACCGGACTGTGACCGGAAATCATCTTGGTCTGTTTGGAAACTTGCGTCCGTGAATCCACTGACTTTAAGCACATCACTTCCACCGTACACCAAGAACTTATCCTTAGTATGTCTTAGATACTTCAGGATATTCTTGACGGCAATCCAATGGTTTTCACCTGGATTTGACTGGTATCTACTCGTCATGCTCAATGCATAAGCAACATCAGGACGAGTACAGATCATGGCATACATGACAGATCCTATTGCAGATGCATAAGGAATATTCTTCATGCGCTCAAGCTCAGCAGCCGTCGTAGGGCTCTGCTTCTTGCTTAGCGTTGTGCCATGTATCATTGGCGTGAAGCCCTTCTTGGAATCTTTCATGCTGAATCTCTGTAGGACTTTGTCAATGTATGAATCTTGACACAAGCCTATCAGCCTTTTAGATCTATCCCGGTAGATCCTGATTCCAAGAACGTATGCGGCTTCACCCATGTCTTTCATGGAAAAACAACTTCCAAGCCAGTCCTTTACCGACTTTAGCATTGGAACGTCGTTTCCGAGAAGCAGTATGTCATCGACATACAGAATAAGAAATACTATCTTGCTCCCACTAGTTTTCTTATACACGCATTGTTCTTCTTCGTTTCTGATGAAGTCAAATTGCTTGATCGCTTCATCAAAACGAAGATTCCAGCTCCTCGATGCTTGCTTCAATCCATAAATGGATTTATGAAGCTTGCATACTTTCCCAGCATTCTTTGGATCTATGTAACCATCAGGTTGTGTCATATACACATCCTCTTCCAGAATGCCATTCAGGAAGGCGGTTTTCACGTCCATCTGCCAAATTTCATAATCATGAAAAGCTGCAGTTGCTAGTAGAATCCGAATAGATTTCATTATAGCCACTGGTGAATAGGTTTCATCGTAATCCACACCGTGAACTTGTCTGAAACCTTTTGCCACCAACCTGGCTTTATAAATCTGGACATTTCCACCCACGTCAATCTTCTTCTTGAAGATCCATTTGCACTCGATGGCTTTTACACCAGCGGGTAAGTCAACCAACGAAAACACTTGGTTGACCGACATGGAGTCCATTTCGGAATCAGTGGCTTTACGCCACTTAGAGGAATCTGGGCCCATCATGGCTTGATTGAAGTTCGATGGTTCATCACCATTAATGATCAGAAGATCATGACAGTTAGTCACGAGGAATCCTTGATATCTCTCGGGTTCGTGACGGATCCTCCCGGATCTTCGAACTTCAGGTACTACAGGTTCAGGCTCTACAATTTCTTGTAGGTCCTCCTGCTGCTCTTCCTCATTAGGTTGAGCAGTATCCTGTTCATCTTGAATTTCTTCAAGCAGTACCTTACTCCCACTGTCTTTCTTAGAGAGAAACTCCCTCTCAAGAAAGTTACAATCCCGGGCAACAAAGATCTTGTTTTCGGAACGTAGATAGAAGTAATAAGCCTTGGTTTCCTTCGGATAACCAATGAAGTAGCATTTATCAGACTTTGGTGTAAGCTTGTCTGAGATTAATCTCTTGACATAGGCTTCACAACCCCAAATTCTAAGATAAGACAGCACTGGAGCCACTCCAGTCCATAATTCATATGGTGTCTTTGCTACTGCTTTCGATGGCGCTCTATTTAGAGTGAACACTGCTGTTAGCAGAGCATATCCCCAAAGGGATATTGGAAGGTCTGTGTGACTCATCATAGACCGAACCATATCTAATAAGGTCCGATTTCTCCTCTCAGACACACCATTCCATTGAGGTGTTCCAGGAGGAGTGAGTTGGGACACGATCCCACACTCTCTTAGATGATCACTGAATTCTTGGCTTAAGTATTCTCCTCCTCGGTCGGACCGAAGAGCCTTAATGCTTTTGCCAAGTTGGTTCTGTACTTCATTTTGGAATTCTCTGAACTTCTCAAAAGATTCAGACTTATGTTTCATTAAATAAACATATCCATACCTACTGAAATCATCAGTGAAGGTAATGAAGTACTGATAGTTTCCTCTTGCATTTGTGGACATTGGGCCACACACATCAGTGTGTATGAAGCCCAATAAGTCACTGGCCCTCTCGTTAGGTTTATTAAAGGGGGCCCGTGTCATTTTGCCCATCATGCAGGATTCGCATTTCTCACATGACTCAAAGTCAAATGAGCCAAGAAGTCCATTCGAATGGAGCCTCTTGATGCGTTTCTCGCTGATGTGCCCTAAACGACAATGCCATAGAAACGTTCGGTTCTCCTCATTAGGTTTGAACCGTTTGGTACCAATGTTATAAATTGGCGCGGATTGATCAAGTATGTAAAGCCCATTCGTAAGAGGGGCACAACCATAGAACAAATTGTTGCGATTGAAGGAACATAATTTATTCTTAACTGAAAAATCATAACCTTCCAAATCCAACAAAGAAATTGAAATAATATTTCTGCTTATCGCAGGTACAAAATAACAATTATTGAGTTCTAAAACCAATCCCGAAGGTAAAGACAACAAGTATGTGCCTACAGCTAGTGCAGGAACTTTCGCTCCATTCCCAACTCGTAGCTCCACTTGTCCTTGCTTCAGCCTCCTACTGTTGCTGAGTGCCTGCATATTAGTACAAATATGAGCCCCACAACCAGTATCCATAACCCATGAGGTATTATCAGAAGTAGTTGTATTAACTTCTATAACAAAAATACCTGATGAAGAAGTCTCGAGAGTCTTCTTCTTCAATTCCTTTAGACCTTCTTGGAATTTCTTACATTCTCTCCTCCAATGCCCTGGTTCTTTACAGAACCTGCAGATGTCAGTAGGCCCAGCCTTAGACTTGGGCTTGGGCTTTGGCGTGTCCTTGTCCGAGACTTGGACAGCCTTAGCCTTTCCCTTGTCCTTGGCAGAGGATTTCTTAAAGCCCTTGCCCTTTTGCACCATAAGCACATTGGGGTCCTTGGCTGTTTTCCTCAAGTTGGGCTCTGCAGTCTTGAGCATTCCGTGAAGCTCAGGTAATGTCTTACTCAAGCCATGCATATTGAAGTTCAGGATGAACTGATCATAGCTTGCAGGTAAAGACTGCAGAACGATGTCGCAGGCAAGTTCCTGGCTGATAGGGCAGTCGAGTTTCTGAAGATGATCGAGATAACCCATCATCTTCAAGACATGAGGACTCACTGCCGCATTTGCAGCCAACTTACAGTCTAAGAGGTTCTTAACTGTCTGAAACCTCTCAGTCCTTGCTTGCTCCCGAAAAAGCGATTTCAGGCTTGCCATTATCTCGATGGGTGACAACACACTCTCGAACTGCATTTGCAGCTCAGCAGTCATTGTCGCCAACATCAGGCAATAGACATCATTTTCATCTGACGAATGCTTTTCCCAAGCATTATGCAGAGTCCTGGCGGCATTGGCAGGAGGCCTCTCGGGGATGGGATCACAAAGGACATAATCCTTCTTCTCCTGCTTGAGGACCAGCCTCAAGTTCCTTGACCACGTCAGGAAGTTCGTTCCAGTCAGCTTCTCCTTTTCGAGAACAGACCGGATTGAGAATGTGTTTTGAGTGCTTGTAGTAGTCATAGCTGAAATATAAGATAAAAGGTTATTAGTTAATATGTTCAATATGATTAATCTTGTATTAAATTTAATATGATTAATCACGCATTATATTCAATAACATAAGTTACCCTCAATAGAATATAGTGATTCCAAGATCCACATATAACTAAGATTAAAGTGGGCCACTGGCCGTCACCCAACCTTAGCTTATATCGGTAAGCCCTATCTCGGCTAATTATATCCGTGATATAACTCTTGGTTGTGAATCTGGGCCCGAGGCCCAATCCACTCTGATGTCTCAAGGCCCGGGACTTCCGATGGCCTAGTCAAGAAAACCAGACTATACAGTCATGTAATCACTAATGTCTGGGACTCCCAATGACATTTATGAATCACAAACCGTCTTATCCACGCAAAAGTAGACACCCTCACACTGTAAGGCCATGAGTACAATTGAATGGGCTTCGACAGCTGACATAGACTGGACAAGACATCCAACGCTTGATATTATTTGAGGTTTGTAGGTTTATTAAAATTTTATCCCAAAATAGAAGATTACTATTTTGGGAAACTTTCCTTTTTGGGAAACCTACTAATTTTGGAAACTTTCTAAAATTAGAAACTTTTAATGTTTTGAATTTCCTAAAATCCAAAACATGCAAATCTAGAAACTTCTATTTTAAGAAACTTTCTAATTTCAAAAATTTTGGAAACTTATTAATTTAAAAATCGATTTTATAATTTTATAAAAATAAATTTTAAATTAATTCTGAAGAAAAGACTCAAATAATTGGCCCAATTGTTTTAACTTCTTGGCCCGAGGCCCAAGAATTGGTTCATGTCCAAGACATAACCCAATTGCCCAATTAAATGACATAACCGGTCTGGTTCATTAAAATTGGTCTAACCAAAATTAATTACTACGATGACCACAATTGTCAACCGGTTATTTACTAAACCGGATTTTCTCAATTTATTTGGTCCAACCAAATCAAATTAGAAAACCACTGGTTTAGGCACTAAATCCAATTTTTCGACTTTGGATTTCTTATCCCGGTTTAACCAGAACTTAATAAATTTATTAAGTCTGTTTATTAAACCGTGACGAATTAGTTTTAATAAAATTGAACCGAACCGTTAACCAAACCGAAACATCACACGCCAAAACCCTAACAGGTCGGGACAGTCGCAGCCGTAAGCATCACGCGATGCAAGCATCACGCGATCGTACGGACGGCGTGGGACGGGACGATGTTCGGGTCGATGCTCGGCCTCGGTCACGCGGGACAGTGTTGGACGATGCACGGCTCTCGGTTACAACGGGACGGGCAGGACGCGACGCAAGCATCGATCCATACCATCGATCCGCGATCGATGTATGCGATCAGCTCGGTCACGCAACCTGCGATCGTCTCAGCCGAGCATCTCGCGGTCCATTGCAGCTGATCGGTCCGACGCATACCGATCCATGATCGGATGACGCAACGCGACTCGATCCGGACGTGTGATCCTTTGGCGATCAACACTCCGACGCATACCAATTCATATAGATTGGATCATGCGATTTCTTGTTTGTTTAGGTTTTAATTCTTTGTTTCTTAAGTGTTTTTTCTTATCAGTAGATTGATTCAAAAACACCTCTTTAAACAATCCTAAACATGATTCTAAACAAGAAAAACCACAGAACCAATAGCTCTGATACTGAAGGATATTTTGGTTGTTAATCCAGATTCAATTCTCAGATTCAACAGTTCCTAAACATGCGGATCTAGGTTCTCTTGAATAGAAACAATAAGATCTCACCTTTTACCTGTTTATGCAGCGGAAAGAGAGAACAGGTCAGAGATCAGAGAGCCACCAAGTGATAACTCCTCCAGAGGTTCACACACGCACACTAAGCAGGAAGAGAGGCTGCTAGACCAAGCTGTGGGAGGCGCAGAGAGAGAGAGGAAAATCGCAGGGGATTAGGGTTAGAAGGAAAAATCAGACTTAAGTTTTAATTATCAAACTTGTCTATTTCCTTTTGGGCTTTTGGGCCCAAATACCAATCTGATTAAATCCCTTGGATTTAATCAGACCCATTAATCTCTCTCTTAGTACGACAAATGCCTGGCACTTTTACCGTACTTCTGCTAAGCCGTTCCAACACATTTTCCTGTTAGCTTAGGCGTGTGACCCATATGGGATCATATAATAAAGGCAATAAGTCCAAGACTTATAGATCATGAGCGGACTCTAGCAAGCCATCATGACCCCCAGTATTATATGACTTATGTCTGATCATTGACATACTCTTACTTTCTAGAGACAATACCGAGATTACTGGACACAATTCCAACAATCTCCCACTTGTACTGGAATCTCTGTATTCATAATCCTTTTGTCTCAATATCTCGATTAGTCATAAGGCAAGATTAGTGTCATCCTTATAAAGCCTAATCTTGTTCATCGGACTCTGATTCGATACTGACAATCCAAACGACTCGGGACAGTCCGTTTGAGCATGGCCATGCATTTTCCAGTATTCAAATCTCCGATTGGCCTAGAGATATTCACTCCATTTATATTGGAGGGACAAATTCCGTCTTGTTCCATCACTGTAAACTACTCATTTCATGATGTACCCAAACAAGGTCCTTATAACTATCGCAGAACGACAGCGTTAGACAATGATCAAAGTGCATCAGTCCATGTGCAGTCACATGCATGCGAACTCGGGTCTAAGGACTATACTCTATAGTCGTAGTAAGAATCTCTTATGACACATATATAAATATCCTGAAGAGTTCTTATAAGCGGGTCTTGTCCGGTCGTATGTACCCCACATACACCTATGTACTGACTTCGATGCCGCGCATCTATGACACACTGAGACTTTGTCATAAGTCACATACCAATCCAGTCTCACACGGTTGTTGGTGTTCCAATTTCAACAACCTTCGACTAGGGACAGGATGATATAATCCATCTATCAAATATAGGGTCTCATGATCAAGCTAAATGACTTTGATGACTCAAGATCAAGTCACTTACTTCGATGACCTATAAAATGGTTTATATCACTTTGGAACGATTATTTCATCACAGTTAAAATAATCTTGAAATAATAATTTCATTAAACATAAGAATGTTTTACAAGAACATATCAAATAACTAAATAAAGCCCTCAAACTCCCACTCAAATTTAGATTACATTTCAATGTCTCTAATGCCTACAGCTTCAGTCAGAAACTCGAGCTTAGGCCTTGGGAGTGGCTTTGTCAACGGATCAGCGACGTTATCATCTGTCTGAACTCGGCTGATCTTGACTTCCTTTCTATTAATGATGTCACGTATCAAGTGAAATCTTCTTAGAACATGCTTGGATTTCTGGTGTGATCTTGGTTCCTTTGCCTGAGCAATAGCACCATTGTTATCACAAAACAGTGCCAGAGGCTCAGCCGCATCTGGTATCACACCTAGTTCAATAATGAACTTTCGTATCCAAACAGCTTCCTTCGCAGCTTCTGAAGCGGCGATATATTCAGCTTCTGTAGTGGAATCAGCAACGGTGTCTTGCTTGGAGCTTCTCCAACTGATTGCACCGCCATTCAGACAAAAGATATAACCGGACTGTGACCGGAAATCATCTTGCTCTGTCTGGAAACTTGCGTCCGTGAATCCAGTGACTTTAAGCACATCACTTCCACCGTATACCAAGAACTTATCCTTAGTATGTCTTAGATACTTCAGGATATTCTTGACGGCAATCCAATGGTTTTCACCTGGATTTGACTGGTATCTACTCGTCATGCTCAATGCATAAGCAACATCAGGACGAGTACAGATCATGGCATACATGACAGATCCTATTGCAGATGCATAAGGAATATTCTTCATGCGCTCAAGCTCAGCAGCCGTTGTAGGGCTCTGCTTCTTGCTTAGCGTTGTGCCATGTACCATTGGCGTGAAGCCCTTCTTGGAATCTTTCATGCTGAATCTTTGTAGGACTTTGTCAATGTAAGAATCTTGACACAAGCCTATCAGCCTTCTAGATCTATCCCGGTAGATCCTGATTCCAAGAACGTATGCGGCTTCACCCATGTCTTTCATGGAAAAACAACTTCCAAGCCAGTCCTTTACCGACTTTAGCATTGGAACGTCGTTTCCGAGAAGCAGTATGTCATCGACATACAGAATAAGAAATACTATCTTGCTCCCACTAGTTTTCTTATACACGCATTGTTCTTCTTCGTTTCTGATGAAGTCAAATTGCTTGATCGCTTCATCAAAACGAAGATTCCAGCTCCTCGATGCTTGCTTCAATCCATAAATGGATTTATGAAGCTTGCATACTTTCCCAGCATTCTTTGGATCTATGTAACCGTCAAGTTGCGTCATATACACATCCTCTTCCAGAATACCATTCAGGAAGGCGGTTTTCACGTCCATCTGCCAAATTTCATAATCATGAAAAGCTGCAGTTGCTAGTAGAATCCGAATAGATTTCATCATAGCCACTGGTGAATAGGTTTCATCGTAATCCACACCGTGAACTTGTCTGAAACCTTTTGCCACCAACTTGGCTTTATAAATCTGGACGTTTCCATCCACGTCAATCTTCTTCTTGAAGATCCATTTGCACTCGATGGCTTTTACACCAGCGGGTAAGTCAACCAACGAAAACACTTGGTTGACCGACATGGAGTCCATTTCGGAATCAGTGGCCTTGCGCCACTTCGAGGAATCTGGGCCCATCATGGCTTGATTGAAGTTCGATGGTTCATCACCATCAATGATCAAAAGATCATGACAGTTAGTCACGAGGAATCCTTGATATCTCTCGGGTTCGTGACGGATCCTCCCGGATCTTCGAACTTCAGGTACTACAGGTTCAGGCTCTACAATTTCTTGTAGGTCCTCCTGCTGCTCTTCCTCATTAGGTTGAGCAGTATCCTGTTCATCTTGAATTTCTTCAAGCAGTACCTTACTCCCACTGTCTTTCTTAGAGAGAAACTCTCTCTCAAGAAAGTTACAATCCCGGGCAACAAAGATCTTGTTCTCGGAACGTAGATAGAAGTAATAAGCCTTGGTTTCCTTCGGATAACCAATGAAGTAGCATTTATCAGACTTTGGTGTAAGCTTGTCTGAGATCAATCTCTTGACATAGGCTTCACAACCCCAAATTCTAAGATAAGACAGCACTGGAGCCACTCCAGTCCATAATTCATATGGTGTCTTTGCTACTGCTTTCGATGGCGCTCTATTTAGAGTGAACACTGCTGTTAGCAGAGCATATCCCCAAAGGGATATTGGAAGGTCTGTGTGACTCATCATAGATCGAACCATATCCAATAAGGTCCGATTTCTCCTCTCAGACACACCATTCCATTGAGGTGTTCCGGGAGGAGTGAGTTGGGATACGATCCCACACTCTCTTAGATGATCACTGAATTCTTGGCTTAAGTATTCTCCTCCTCGGTCGGACCGAAGAGCCTTAATGCTTTTGCCAAGTTGGTTCTGTACTTCATTTTGGAATTCTCTGAACTTCTCAAAAGATTCAGACTTATGTTTCATCAAATAAACATATCCATACCTACTGAAATCATCAGTAAAGGTAATGAAGTACTGATAGTTTCCTCTTGCATTTGTGGACATTGGGCCACACACATCAGTGTGTATCAGGCCCAATAAGTCACTGGCCCTCTCGTTAGGTTTATTAAAGGGGGCCCGTGTCATTTTGCCCATCATGCAGGATTCGCATTTCTCACATGACTCAAAGTCAAATGAGCCAAGAAGTCCATTCGAATGGAGCCTCTTGATGCGTTTCTCGCTGATGTGCCCTAAACGACAATGCCATAGAAACGTTCGGTTCTCCTCATTAGGTTTGAACCGTTTGGTATTAATGTTATAAATTGGCGCGGATTGATCGAGTATGTAAAGCCCATTCGTAAGAGGGGCACAACCATAGAACAAATTGTTGCGATTGAAGGAACATAATTTATTCTTAACTGAAAAATCATAACCTTCCAAATCCAACAAAGAAATTGAAATAATATTCCTGCTTATAGCAGGTACAAAATAACAATTATTGAGTTCTAAAACCAATCCCGAAGGTAAAGACAACAAGTATGTGCCTACAGCTAGTGCTGGAACTTTCGCTCCATTCCCAACTCGTAGCTCCACTTGTCCTTGCTTCAGCCTTCTACTGTTGCTGAGTGCCTGCATATTAGTACAAATATGAGCCCCACAACCAGTATCCATAACCCATGAGGTATTATCAGAAGTAGTTGTATTAACTTCTATAACAAAAATACCTGTCGAAGAAGTCTCGAGAGTCTTCTTCTTCAATTCCTTTAGACCTTCTTGGAATTTCTTACATTCTCTCCTCCAATGCCCTGGTTCTTTACAAAACCTGCATATGTCAGTTGGCCCAGCCTTGGACTTGGGCTTGGGCTTTGGCGTGTCCTTGTCCGCGACTTGGACAGCCTTGGCCTTTCCCTTATCCTTAGCAGAGGATTTCTTAAACCCCTTGCCCTTTTGCACCATAAGCACATTGGGTTCCTTGGCGGTTTTCCTCAAGTTGGGCTCTGCAGTTTTGAGCATTCCGTGAAGCTCAGGCAATGTCTTACTCAAGCCATGCATGTTAAAGTTCAGAATGAACTGATCATAGCTTGCAGGTAATGACTGCAGAATGATGTCGCAGGCAAGTTCCTGGCTGATAGGGCAGTCGAGTTTCTGAAGATGATCGAGATAACCCATCATCTTCAAGACATGAGGACTCACTGCCGCATTTGCAGCCAACTTACAGTCTAAGAGGTTCTTAACAGTCTGAAACCTCTCAGTCCTTGCTTGCTCCTGAAAAAGCGATTTAAGGCTTGCCATTATCTCAATTGGTGACAACACACTCTCGAACTGCATTTGCAGCTCAGCAGTCATTGTCGCCAACATAAGGCAATACACATCATTTTCATCTGACGAATGCTTTTCCCAAGCATTATGCAGAGTCCTGGCGGCATTGTTAGCAGGCCTCTCGGGGAGAGGATCACGAAGGACATAATCCTTCTTCTCCTGCTTGAGGACCAGCCTCAAGTTCCTTGACCACGTCAGGAAGTTCGTTCCAGTCAGCTTCTCCTTCTCGAGAACAGACCGGATTGAGAATGTGTTTTGAGTGCTTGTAGTAGTCATAGCTGAAATATAATATAAGAAGGTTATTAGTTAATATGTTCAATATGATTAATCTCGTATTAAATTTAATATGATTAATCACGCATTATATTCAATAACATAAGTTACCCTCAATAGAATATAATGATTCCAAGATCCACATATAACTAAGATCAAAGTGGGCCACTGGCCGTCACCCAACCTTAGCTTATATCGGTAAGCCCTATGTCGGCTAATTATATCCGTGATATAACTCTTGGTTGTGAATCTGGGCCCGAGGCCCAATCCACTCTGATGTCTCAAGGCCCGGGACTCCCGATGGCCTAGTCAAGAAAACCAGACTATACAGTCATGTAATCATTAATGTCTGGGACTCCCAATGACATTTATGAATCACAAACCGTCTTATCCACGCAAAAGTAGACACCCTCACACTGTAAGGCCATGAATACAATTGAATGGGCTTCGACAGCTGACATAGCCTGGACAAGACATCCAACGCTTGATATTATTTGAGGTTCGTAGGTTTATTAAAATTTCATTCCCAAAATAGAAGATTACTATTTCGGGAAACTTTCTATTTTTGGAAACCTACTATTTTTGGAAACTTTCTAAAATTGGAAACTTTCTAAAACCGGAAACTTTCTAACTTTAGAAATTTCTTAAAATCCAAAACATGCAAATCTAGAAACTTCTATTTTAAGAAACTTTCTAATTTCAAAATTTCGGAAACTTTAATTTAAAATCGATTTCCATAACTTTATAAAATAAATTTTAAATTAATCTGAAGAAAAGACTCAAATAATTGGCCCAATTGTTTTAACTTCTTGGCCCGAGGCCCAAGAATTGGTCTATGTCCAAGACATGACCCAATTGTCCAATTAAATGACATAACCGGTCTGGTTCATTAAAATTGGTCTAACCAAAATTAATTACTACGATGACCACAATTGTCAACCGGTTATTTACTAAACCGGATTTTCTCAATTTATTTGGTCCAACAAAATCAAATTAGAAAATCATGGTTTAGGCACAAAATCCAATATTTCGACTTTGGATTTCTTATCCCGGTTTAACCAGAACTTAATAAAATTATTAAATCTGTTTATTAAACCGAGACGTTTTGATTTTAATCAAGTTTTTAAACCGAACCGAACCGAAATTGTCACGAACCAATTATGGTTGTGACCTAGCTCCACGATCACCATGCCCAGCCGCAAGCCGCACTCAAGACGATCCGAGATCGAGACGGCAGCGGACGGGACGATCCATCGGGACGCTCGGGACGTTGCGGGACGATCGCGGGACGATGCATCGGGACGAGGCGCGATCCATGCGATCGGCTATCGCACGATCCATGCGATCATCGGCCCATCTCTTCCGCGATCGGACGGGACGCCTCACGGTCGATCGATCCGATCAGCCAACGCGGTCCACGCCATCGATCCTTGATCGATACGTGCGATCGGCTTGGTCGATCGGATCATCACTCGGCCGACGCAATCCAAGTCATATAGCTTGGTTTTTGCGATTTCAAATATGTTTAGGTTTCAATTCCTTGTTGCTTAAGTGATTTCTCTTATCAGTAGTTGATTCAAAACACTTTTTAAACAAGAAAAACAATCCTAAACGAGATTCTAAACAAGAAAAACCAGAACCAATGGCTCTGATACCACTGAAGGATATTTTGGTTGTTAATCCAGATTCAATTCTCAGATTCAACAGTTCCTAAACATGCGGATCTAGGTTCTCTTGAATAGAAACAATAAGATCTCACCTTTTACCTGTTTATGCAGCGGAAAGAGAGAACAGGTCAGAGATCAGAGAGCCACCAAGTGATATCTCCTCCAGAGGTTCACACACGCACACTAAGCAGGAAGAGAGGCTGCTAGACCAAGCTGTGGGAGGCGCAGAGAGAGAGAGGAAAATCGCAGGGGATTAGGGTTAGAAGGAAAAAATCAGACTTAAGTTTTAATTATCAAACTTGTCTATTTCCTTTTGGGCTTTTGGGCCCAAATACCAATCTGATCAGACCCATTAATCTCTCTCTTAGTACGACAAATGCCTGGCACTTTTACCGTACTTCTGCTAAGCCGTTCCAACACATTTTCCTGTTAGCTTAGGCGTGTGACCCATATGGGATCATATAATAAAGGCAATAAGTCCAAGACTTATAGATCATGAGCGGACTCTAGCAAGCCATCATGACCCCCAGTATTATATGACTTATGTCTGATCATTGACATACTCTTACTTTCTAGAGACAATACCGAGATTACTGGACACAATTCCAACAGATACCACTGTCGGATCGTTTAGTGTCTCCTGATTCAATTCTCAGATTGATTCATCCTACTAAACATGCAGATCTAGGTTCTCTTGATTAGAAACATAATAGATCTCACCTGTTACCTTGTTTATGCAGCGGAATGGGAGGTAAGGGTCAGAGATCAGCAGAACCACCAAGAGATGGATCCTCCAAAGGCTCACACACGCACGCACGGGAAATTGGCTGCTAGACCAGCTGAGAGAGGAGGCGCAGAGAGAGAGGAGGGAGGCGCAGATGTGCTGAGAAATTAGAGAGCTAGGTCTGATTTTATTCATTAAAATCCCTTCTACTTCTCATGGGCTTTTGGGCCCAATTCTCAGTTCTGATTAAATCCCTTGGATTTAATCAGGCCCTTTAGTCTCTCTAAACACAGTAAATGCCTAGCACTTTTACCGTACTTCTGCTAAACCGTTCTTTCGTATTTTCCCGTTACCTTAGGCGTGTGACCCATATGGGATCATATAATAAAGGCAATAAGTCCAAGACTTATAGATCATGAGCGGACTCTAGCAAGCCATCATGACCCCCAGTATTATATGACTTATGTCTGATCATTGACATACTCTTACTTTCTAGAGACAGTACAGAGATTACTGGACATAATTCCAACAGATGGGGCGTTGCAGAGGCCGAATTATTGGGATTATGTCCTGAAATCATATTGTACTAACTCTGATAGATAGTTGTATTGTCGAGATCGGACAATTCATATGATACTAGGTGGTCATAATGTTTTGCTAGAAGCCGCTTATGACTTATGAGTTGTAACTCATTGCTAGTATTATGTGGACCTACAAGGTCACACACCTAAGCAAACTGGAAGCATAAATATGGGGTGATCATTATGGTAATGATCATGACGATGTGTATTGGATACATATCGATATCGAGTTTTAAGAGGTGTGTCGATCGACACCATTGGGTGTGTCGATCGACACAAGGTTGGTTCCGAAACTGATGTTTCGGTTTATGACTTAAAAGTTTTGGGTTTTGATCCAATGAACGGTTTTGTCATTCCAGGTCAATATATAGGCTTATATGCACGACCTGGAAGGGGGAGCCGTCGTTGTTGTTTTGCCGAAAAAAACGAGCCAACTAGAAACTCTGTGATTCCCAGATCTCTGGCACTAGCATCCCGGCATTCCAGATTTGTGTGCGTGTGTATTCCTCTAGAGGCGAGGCATCTGAATCGCTACTGATCTCGTTATAACAATCGTTCCGCTGCAAATCTCCAGGTAAACACGAGATCCATTCCTGAGGATTCAATTAACTAAACCCTAGATCCTAGGTAATCTGGAACTCGTGAGGATTCTAATGGCGCTTAGAATGGCTCAAGTTCCTACAGTGGTATCAGAGCCTTAGGGTTTTCCATTGAATCAGCCTGCTTGTTTGAATTTGATGATTTAAATTCGCTCATATGATTGTATGAAAAAGGAAGCATGTTAGATCGATTTTGATGAAAACGAATTCTGAGTTTTTCGTCTTGTGTCGATCGACACAATAGTGTGTCGGTCGATGCTGCGTAGAAAATCGTATAGAATTAAGGTTTATTTGAAAATGGCGGCTAGGGTTTTTCGCGAAGTGTCGACCGACACCAAGCTGGTGTCGATCGACACATGAAGAAAAACCCAATTAAACTTTAGGGTTCGATCGAAAATTTCCTGTTGCCCTACTGTGTCGATCGACACAGGTTGAGTGTCGGTCGACACATGCCTTGCGATTGGTTGATCGGTTCAATTGGATTGGACTGGTTATCATGCTTGGTTAAGTTAGATCAGATCATTTTAAATTGGATGAATTGATTCAATTAGATTGAACTGGTTATCTCAATTAGTATAAACCGATTTGATTGGTAAGATCAGTTTGATCGGATAAGTCGGTTCAATTGGGGACCGGTTATCGCGATTGGTTAAAACTGGTTAAATTGGTTCAATTGGATTGACCGGTTATTGACCGGTTATCGAAATTGTCTCTGGTTTAGGTCTATGTCGACCGACACACATTGGTTGTGTCGATCGACATGACCGGTTCAATGAACCAGGTTAATTGGATTAACCGGTTGTTGAAGTCTGGTTCGTTTGGTGGTGTCGATCGACAGACATGGTCTGTGTCGATCGACACAATGCTCACAATTCTGGTTATTGAGCCTTAAATTTGCAAAACCAAACTCGACTTAAACCTATTCTATTAGAACAATTAAACTCAATTAAAATTAGAAGTTAAAAATGTTCTAAATCTATTTGGATACACATTGGATGTGTATTAGATCAAAACTTAGTTTTCAATATGGTCAACTGTCAAGACTCATTTGGTTGCTGTGATACTCTTGCCAAGAGCTTGGTGTCCACAATTACATGAGTAAGGCAGGTAATCGTGTTGATGGACTTGCAGTGCTTGACATCAACAATTACATGACCTGAGAGATTGATTTACTAACCTTTTAGAGTTCCGTTTCCTCAACTAAATATCAAGTGACCTTGATGTCTTGCCCGATCTTGTCTACTGTCAAGACTCGTTTCGTTGTTGGATAGTCTTGGAGTCCTTGGTATCCACAATTACATAAGTAAGGCAGGTGATCATTGATAGACTTGCAGTGCCACTGTCAATGATCACAAAACTGACAAAGATTGGTTTACTTGACTGGGCTATCAGAAGTTTTGGGCCCAGAGACATCAGAGTGGATAAGACATGGATTGTCTTATCTGCGACCAAGAGTTGTACTGGGTACAATTAGCAATGATTTGCTTACCTAGATAACTAAAATTTGGGTGATGGCGAATCGTCCACTCAGATTTTGGTGAAGTATGGGTCTTGGATCATTATATTCATAGAGGAAGCATTGTTTGAATATAATGCGAGTTTTCTTATTAGATAAGATTTCTGATTTCCTGAACTTCATAACTAACACTTTTCTTTTCTTAGATTTCAGCCTATGTCTAAAACTACTTTCTCGTTGCGATCCATCCTTAAGAAGGACAAGTTAAATGGATCCAACTTCCTGGATTGGTATCGGAATTTGAGAATTGTTCTCAAGCAGGAGAGTAAGGACTATGTTCTTGAGAAACCTCTCCCTGAGAAGCTTGGGACCAACGCCTCGCATGCAGTATATGGAATAAGCATTATATTGATGTGGTAGATGTGTGTGGTCTGATGTTGGCTACCATGAACTCGGACTTGAAGAGTCAATACGAGAACGTGGAGTCGCCAATTGAGATGATCACCAGCCTGAAACTGATGTTTCAGGAACAGGCACGAATTGAGAGATACAAGATGGTTAAGTCTCTCATTGGGTGGAAGCTACCAAAGGATGCTCCAGTGAGTCCTCATGTCATTAAAATGATGGGTTACATTGATAACCTGGGGAAACTGGATTGTCCTGTTAGCCTAGAGTTGTCTACTGAAATCATCCTGCAGTCACTGCCGTCAAGTTATGATAAGTTTATCAAAAGCTATATCAAGAATGGCTTGACGAAGACGTTGACTGAGCTGCATGGCATGCTCAAGACATCTGAGCAGAACATCATAATGGGTAAAAGGTTTGAGAAATCTTGTAAAGACAAGGGTAGAGGCAAGACCGTCCAGATTTGGAATCAGGATAAACCTATGTCTTCTTATAAGCCCAAGTCCGGCCCATCTGATGTTGGTAAGTGCTGCTACTGTGAAGAGTTTGGGCATTGGAAGAGAAATTGCATTAAATTCTTGGAAGATTCACAAGAGATGAAGGAGATGTACGGAACTTCTTCTTCAGGTATTGTGTTATCACTTCAAGTTCTACGAAGGTATTGGATACTAGTTGTGGCACTGATATTTTGAAATATGCAGGGCCTAAGCAACAGTAGAACGTTGAAGAAAGGACGAGTGGAACTACGAGTCTGGAATGGAGCAATGGTTGCTGCCTTAGCCGTAGGAATTCTCCACTTGTAGGAGCCTTTCAAGCTTGGTTTTAGAATTAAGTAATTGCTGCTATGTACCTGCTATAAGCAGAGATGTCTTTCATTTTCTTGTAAGAATTTGAATGTTTTTCATTCTGATAAAAGACAAGTTTTGCTCTTTTGATCTTGATGAAATATTCTATGGTAGCACCCCTTTTTTGAAATGGGTTTTATATCTTAAACCAATGTACGCCTGTATATAACATAAATACCAAACGGTTTAAGTCTGATGACTCAAACTCGATTTTTCTTGGCATGGTCGTTTCAACCAAAAAGAGTGAAGCGGATTCAGAAGTTCCATAGTTATGGGCTTTTGGGCTCATTTGATTATAAATCATATGAGATGTGATTTCTGCTTACTGGGCCAAATGACTAAGGCTTCTTTAGCAGAGCTAAAAAAAAAGGGCAGAGGCTTATTGGGCATTGCACATTCTGATGTATGTGGCCCGATGAGCATTAGTGCCAAAGGAAACCTTCTATACTTCATTATCTTTATTGATGACTTCAGTAAGTATGGCTGTGTTCATTTGATGAGACACGAGTCGGAATCTTTTGAAATGGTCAAAAGAGTTCCAGAATGAAGCATAGAACCGAAATGACAAAAAGTGTTAATGATCCTCGATTAGACCGCGGAGGAGAATACTTGAGTCAAGAATTTAGTGATCATCTGAGTGAGTGTGAAGTCGTCTCATGGCTCATTTCTCCTGGAAAACCTGAATGGTGTTTTCGAGAGAATGAATCGGACCTTATTGGATATGGTCCGATTAATGATGAGTCACACGAATCTTCCATTATCCTTTTAGAAATACGCTCTAAAATGTCTGTATTTACGCCAAATAGGTTTCTATCAGAATCAGATGAAAGACACCACATTGGATGTGGACTGAGAGTTTTCCAAGTATGTTTTCCTGATTAATTGGGATTGCAAGGTTTATGTAAAGCAGTTGTCAACAGACAAGCTTGAACCCAAATCTGATAAGTGCTGCTTCGCTGGTTGTCCTAGGGAAACCGAGGCTTATTACTTTTGCAACCAATCCGAGAACAAAGTTTTGTTGTTCGGAACTCTGTTTTTCTAGATAGAAAGTTTCTTTCCAAGAAGAACAGTGGGAGTAGAAGTACAGCTCGAAGAAATTCGAGAAACACAGGAGGCTGCTCAACCTGTTAAGGGAGAGCAGCGGTTGGATCTACAAAGTGCTGTAGGACCTACACCTGTGGAGCCTGAAGTTCGCAGATCCGAATGGATCCGTCACTAACCCGAGAGTGATTTCTCGTAACCAATTGACGTGATCTGTTGATCATTGAAAAGTGACGAGCTTGCAAAATTCAAGGAGCGATTGTGAGCCCCAACTTCGAAAATTTGCTAGGAATGCATGTTAGCTTCACCGATCCATTTCTGGATTGAAGCAAACATCTTGGAGTTGGAATCTACGTTCTGTTAAAACGGTCAAAAGTTTTGACTTGATCAGGAACGAATAGGAACCGTGCGTTTACAAGTAGACTAGTGGGAGCATAGTTGCATTTCTCACACAGTATGTATATAACATGCTTATTCTCATAAACGACGTTCCGTCGCTTAAGACTTTTGTGACTTGGGTCGGAAGTCATTTTCAACGATAGACATGGGAGAAGCCGCGTGAGTTCTTGGAATAAGGATCTATTGAAATAGATTGGGTAGGCTAAATGGATCGTGTCAGAATCCTTATGTTGATAAGGTATTGGACAGTTCCAATATGCATGATTCCAAGAATGGCTTCACACCAAAGGTCTTATGGCAACAATCTTAGCAAGATGAAGTGTCTTGGACACTGGCTGAGCTAGTATGTATGAGTGTGATTCCTTATGCTTCTGCAATAGAATCCATCATGAATGCCATATTTTGTACTCGTCTAGATGCAGCTTACGCATAAAGCATGAAGAGAAGATACCAATATGTTCCAGTAAAAGTCACTAGACAGTTGTAAGGAATATCCCCAAGTGTTTGAGAAACACTAAGGATAGGTTCTTGTTCAACTGAGAAAGTGACGAATCTGTTATGAGTAGTTAGACGGACAAAGACGATTTCCGGTTCCCACCTGGTTATATCTCTTTGTCTGTGTAGCGGTGTATCTGTTGGAAGGGCTCCAAGCAGGGGACCGTAGAATAGTGCTTATTAATGAATGGCGGTGTGGTTTGTTGGAATGGTTCCAAGCAAGAACACCGCAGCCTCTCTCACAACCTAAGCACGAGTTTTATACTGTTGCTATAGGTATTAGATATCTGAAGACGTGGTCTTGATTCTAGTGGGAGTTATGTTAGTTATGATGTTCACATAGACATGCTATGGTCATGTTTATGAAAAACTGACATCAACATTATTTGATTATTGGATAATTAAATAATGGTCCCAAAGTATTTTATGTTCATTTTATAGGTCATCAAGTTGAGGACTTGATCATGAAACCCTATAAGTGAAAGATGACATAAAATTATGTTTGTCCCTGGTCGTAGGTTGTTAAAAGTGGGACACTAACAACCGTTAAGACTAGTATGTGAGGTGACGTATGACTAAGTTTCATGGAGTCATAGATATGAGTGTCAACGTCAATCACATAGATATATGTTGGTGAACATATGATCGGACGTGACCCGCTAATGAGAACTCCACATGATAGTTATATCAGTGTTATGGGAGGTTCTCATTATGACTATAGAGTATAGTCCTTAGACCTGAGTTCATCATGCTTCCTAGCATATGAATTGGTGCACTTTGACCTTGTCAAACGTCGATCCGTAACTGGCGGCTATAAAGGCATTGCTTGGGTGTATCATGAAGTGTGTGAAGGAACAGGGATGTAACAAGATGGGATTTGTCCCTCCTATATAACAGGAGATAAATATCTCAGGGTCCATCGAAGATTTGATACTGAGAAAATGCATGGCCGTGCTCAAACGAGGTGATTGTCAGTCGTTTGTTTTATCAGTATAGTTCAGGAGTTCGATGAACATGATGTTGGCTATAATAAGGATGACACAGTTTCTTGCCTTATGCCATATCGAGATATAGTGACAAAGGGATTAGGGGAATAGATGATTCCAGTACAAGTGGGAGATTGTTGGGATTATGTCCTGAAATCATATTGTACTAACTCTGATAGATAGTTGTATTGTCGAGATCGGACAATTCATATGATACTAGGTGGTCATAATGTTTTGCTAGCAGCTGAAGGAATTTCTAGCAGTTCCTAATCCAATTAGGCAATCCTGGTCTGAATTCCAAGCCTAGGATCTAGGGTTCATGTAATTGAATCATTGGGATCTCAGAATTACCTGGTTGTTAGCAGCGGAAGATTTGCAGATAATCGAGATCTAGAGCGCCTCAAATGCTGCGCCTCTACTGGTATCCACACGCACACAAACTGAACAGGAGGGATGCTAGTGCCTATAGAGATCCAATCTCTTCAGAGGTTTCTATTCAAGTTCTGGTGGCTGTCAATTTCGTTGGAAATCAGTTTAGGTCGACCATATATCTTATATATGTCGACTTAAACCATAAAGGAATTAACCAACGATTAAACCGAATTAATTTGATTAATCCGCGAGTTGCATCGATCGATGCACTATCTGCATCGATCGACACTGCCCCAGAATATTGATATCGAATGCATATCAAATATGCATTCACAAGATCATTACATTAATGATCAACCTCGTCTTTAACGTCCAGTTTGCTTAGGTGTGTGACTCTGTAGGATCATATAACACTAGCAATGAGTTCTCAACTCATTGATCATAAGTGGCTTCTAGCAAAGCGTTATGACTACCTAGTGTCATATGATTGTCTCATCTCGACAATACGACTTTCACTTGGAGTAAGTACAATAGATTTCAGGACATTCCCAACAATCTCCCACTTGTACTGGAATCATCCATTCCTTCAATCCCTTCGTCACTATATCTCGATCTGGCATAAGGCAAGATCTGTGTCACTCTTATTTAGCCAAGATCATGTTCATCGAACTCCGATTTATACTGACAAGACAAACGACTGACAATCACCTCGTTTGAGTGTGGCCACACATTTCTCAGTATAGAATCTTCGATGGGCCCTGAGATATTTATCTCCTGTTATATAGGAGGGACAAATCACATCTTGTTCCATCCCTGTCTCTTCACACGCTTCATGATACGCCCAATCAATGCCTTTATAGTCACCAGTTACGGCTGACGTTTGACAAGGTTAAAGCGGACCAATTCACATGTAAGAAAACATGATGAACTCAGGTCTAAGGACTATACTCTATAGTCGTAATGAAAACTCTCATGACACTTATATAACTATCCCGTAGAGTTCTCATCAGTGGGTCATGTCCGATCCTGTGTTCTCCAACACATATCTATGTGATTGACTTTAATACTCTTATTAATGACTCCATGAAACTTAGTCATCAGTCACCTCACATACTAGTCTCACGCGGTTGTTAATGTCCCACTTTAATAACCTCGACCAGGGACCAACATAATTTATGTCATTTATTATCTATAGGGTTTCATGATCAAGTCACATACTTGATGACCTATAAAATGTCATAAATTACTTTGGGACTATTATTTAATAACCATTATTAAATAATACAGATGTCAGATTTCAATAACATAATTAAATTATGTTTATACGAACATCATATCATAACTAAAATTAATAACAATGACTCCCACTAAAATTAAGATCACATCTTAAGACATCTAATGCCTTTAGCAGTAGCCTGACCCTCATTCGCCCTTGCTCAGCGTGTGTCGAAAGACACTGCGTCTTGCTAAGAGTAATACCAAGAGTCATTTGCACGAAGCCCTTCTTGGAATCCTGCATATTGGACATGTGCAAGGCCTTATCACTATAAGTATCTTGACACAATCCAATTAGCTTATCCAATCTATCTCTATAGATTCTTATTCCAAGAATGTATACGGTTTCTCCCATAATTTTATCGAAAAACAACTTTCGAGTCAAGTCTTAACAGACTGAAACAATGGAACTTCATTTACGAGAAGTTGTATGTTATCAACATACAATACCAGAAATGCAACTGCGCTCCCACTAGTCATCTTGTAAACACACGGTTCCTCTTCATTTCTGATAAAATCAAACCTTTTGATTACTTCATCAAAACGAAGATTCCAACTCCGAGATGCTTGCTTCAATCCATAAATGGATCGATGAAGCTTGCATATCTTACTAGCTTCATTAGGATCAATGAAAATTTCAGATTATGTCATGTACACACTTTTCCAGAATTCCATTAAGGAAAACTGTTTTCACATCCATCTGCCAGATCTCATAACCATTATGAGTGGCGGTTGCTAGGAGAATCCGAATGGAGATAAGCATGGTGTCTGGGAATAGGTTTCTTCATAGTCAATACCATGAATTTACTTGAAACCTTTTGCCACCAACCTAGCTTTGTATATCTGAATATAACCATTTTCGGATTCAGCGGCTTTCAGCCATTTTTGGAGTCAAGGCCCATCATTGCTTCTTCAAAATTCGCAGGCCCGTCACTTTCAATGATCAGTAGATCACGGCAATTAGTTACGAGAAATCCATATTTCTCGGGTTCGTGACGGATCCTTTCGGATCTGCGGGCTTCAATTTTCTGTAAAAGTCGCGCACACATATCTCATATGTATACTTTTACCACGACCTAATTAACCAAGATTTAAACCGTAGTTATTAAGTTATAAACCAAAATCAATATTTGGTTCGCGATCTGTGTCGATCGATGCAACTTTTGTGTCGATCGACACTTCTTCAGAAACTCGCCATTTAAATGTATATCGAATATACATTCACCAGATCCTTTATAAACTCTAGGCACCACAGGTGCAGGTTCTACAACTCTTTGTAGATCCAACTGCTGCTCTTCCTCATTGGGTTGAGCAGTCTCCTGTGATTCTCGAATTTCTTCGAGTTGTACTTTACTCCCACTGTTCCTCTTGGAAAGAAAGTCTTTCTCAAGAAAACATAGTTCCGAGCAACGAACAATTTGTTCTCGGACCGGTTGTAAAAGTAACATGCCTTGGTTTCGTTAGGACAACCAATGAAGTAGCACTTATCGTATTTGGGTGTGAGCTTATCAGAGATTAAACGTTTTATATAAGTCTCGCAACTCCAAATCTCCATGATGGATAAATCAGAAACATTTACATTCCACATCTCATGTGGTATTTCTGTAACTGATTTTGATGGAATTCTATTTAAAGTAAACTCAGACATTTCTAGAGCGTATTCTTAGAAGGATAATGGAAGATCTAAGTGACTCATCATTGATCGAACCATATCTTTTAAAGTCCGATACAGGAGGAGTGAATTGTGAAACACTTTCACAATCTCTCAGATGATCACTAAATTCTTGACTTAAGTATTCACCTCCATGATCTCATCGTAGAGTTTTAATACTTTTGCCAAATTGATTCTGCACTTCATTTTGGAACTCTTTGAACTTTTCAAAGATTCTGACTTATGTCTTATAAATAAGACATAACTGTACCTACTGAAAATATCAGTAAAGGTAATGAAGTACTGAAAGTTTCCTCTAGAACTAGTGCTCACCGGCCTATATACATCCGTATGTATAAAGCCCAATAAGCCTCTGGCCCTTTCATTTTTATCATTCGCAACCTGTATCGACCGACACACCGTTTGTGTCGATCGACACTACCTTTGTTGAAAGGAGCCTTTGTCGTTTTATTTAATAAACAAGATTCACTTTACTCATTATGATTCATAATCAGATGAACCCAAAAGCCCATCACTATGGAGCTTCTGAATCTATTTCTCATTTATGTGGTCCAAAATGACAATGCCAGAGAAAAGGTTTTGATTCATATCATTTGACTAGAATCTCTTGGTACTAATGTTATAGTCAGGCATGATTTGGTTTAGAATATAAAGTCCATTCTCTAATGGATTGCTACTATAAAATATATCATTGTAATCAAATGAATAACACTTATTCTTAATTTGAAAACTGATATCCTTCCATATCCAAACAAGGAATAGAACTAATCTTTCTGCTCATAGCAGGTACATAGTAGCAGTTTTAAGTTCAAAACATGCCATAAAAGAAAAAACAAATGAAATACTCCTACGGTTAATGCAGCAACTCTTGCTCCATTCCCACTCATAGGTCCACTTGTCCTTTCTCCATAGTCCTACTTTTGCTCAGGCCCTGCACATTTTCACAAAATATGAGTACCACAGCTGGTATCCAATACCCAATAAGTAGGACTATAAGAAGTAACATTTACTTCTATAACATAATACCTGAAGAAGAAGTCTCGTACGTCTTCTTCAGCTTCTCATAATCTTCCAAGAATTTATTGCAGTTTCTTTTCAAATGCCCATAACCATTACAATAACGGCACTTAACATCTTCAGAAGGACTGGTTTTAACTTTAGGAACATGGCCAGACTCGCTTGGATTCACAATCGAGCTCGTCTTGCCATCACCTTTGTTCTTACCAAGTTTCTTAAACTTTTTACCCTTTTGTACCATAAGGAAATTTGGGGGGTCCTTCTTGATGTTAGGTTCAGCAGGCTTAAGCATCCCATGCAATTCAGTCAACGTCTTCGTCAAGTTGTTCATGTTATAGTTCATAACAAATTGATCATAGCTTGACGGCAGTGACTGCAAAATGATGTCAGTAGCCAACTCTTGGCTAATGGGACAATCCAGTTTCCCCAGGTTATCAATATAACCCATCATCTTAATGACATGAGGACTAACTGGTTCGCCCTTTGGTAGCTTGCACTCAATCAGAGATCTTACCGTCTGGTATCTCTGAGTTTGTGCCTGCTCCTGAAACATACTTTTCAGGCCAGTGATCATCTCTTTTGGCGACTCCACGTACTCATATTGCTTCTGCAATTCCGAGTTCATGGTAGCCAACATGAGACAACTCACATCCACCGCATCATTAGAATGCTTATCCCAAGCATCCTTATCTGACTGCCAGGCTTTGGCTCGGTACTTTCTGGGGAGTACTTTCTCAAGGACATAGTCCTTTTTTTCATGTTTGAGAACAATTCTCAAGTTCCGATACCATTCAAGAAAGTTGGATCCATTTAACTTGTCCTTCTCAAGGACGGATCGCAGGGAGAAATTGTTACGATGGTTTGTGCTAGACATAGCTGGAAAAACAAGGGAGGTTTAGTTATGATGTTCAAGAAATGATAAGTCTTAACTATTAAGAAAACTCGCATTATATTCAAACAATGTTTCCTCAGATGAATATAATGATCCAAGACCCATACTTCACTAAACTTGAGTGAGCCACTGGCTATCACCCAAATTTTAGCTATCTAGGTAAGCAACAACCTTGCTAGTTATATCCAATATAACTCTTGGTTGTGGATTGACATCTCATGTCAAGTCCACCTGATGTCTCTGAGCCCAAAACGATTTTGATGGCCCAGTCAAGTAAACCAATCTCTTCAGTCATGTAATTGTCGATGTCTTGCACTGCAAGTCCATCAACACGATTACCTCTGTCTTACTCATGAAATTTTGGACATCTTGCACTGCAAGTCTATCGCACAATTAAATGGGTCTTGACAGTTGACAAGATTGGAAAGACATCAAGTAACACTTGATATTTGGTTGAGGAACGGGACCTTTTAAAACGTTCAGTTTTAATATGTTTTAATTCTTCTAATTAAATGATTTGTCTTGGTTTGGTTCTGTGGCTTCAGGTTCCATAACCTAAACCATCGAATCTTGTGTCGACCGACACTACTTTAGTGTCGATCGATGCTGATTAACCAAAACCAATCTGCGATAACCGATCAATCCAATTGATCCGGTTTTGAGTACCGGTCGGCGTCGATCGATGCTACATTAGCATCGGTCGATACCAACCCAATCGCAATAAACCATTCTTAGCGTTTAACCATCATTAACCAAGCTCGATAACCGGTCCAATCCAATTGAACCGATTCATCAATCTAGCGAGGTGTGTGTCGACCGACACAACTATTGTGTCGATCGACACTAGGCGAAACATAAGTTTTATTCGGGTTTTCGCCATGTGTCGATCGATGCCGGATTGGCATCGATCGACACCATGCGAAAAACCCTAAATTTTATTCGGGTTTTCGCCCTGTGTCGATCGATGCCGGATTGGCATCGATCGACACCATGCGAAAAACCCTAAAACGTTTTTCGAACAAAACCCTAAACTAGGTTACTTTGATCAAAACGAGTTTTAGCATGCTTGTATCAGTCATACACAGATTCAGATTCAACTAATCTAATCACCATGCTACAGATTCAATGGAACCCTAAAGCTCTGATACCACTGAAGGAATTTCTAGCAGTTCCTAATCCAATTAGGCAATCCTGGTCTGAATTCCAAGCCTAGGATCTAGGGTTCATGTAATTGAATCATTGGGATCTCAGAATTACCTGGTTGTTAGCAGCGGAAGATTTGCAGATAATCGAGATCTAGAGCGCCTCAAATGTTGCGCCTCTACTGGTATCCACACGCACACAAACTGAACGGGAGGGATGCTAGTGCCTATAGAGATCCAATCTCTTCAGAGGTTTCTATTCAAGTTCTGGTGGCTGTCAATTTCGTTGGAAATCAGTTTAGGTCGACCATATATCTTATATATGTCGACTTAAACCATAACGGAATTAACCAACGATTAAACCGAATTAATCTGATTAATCCGCGAGTTGCATCAATCGATGCACTATCTGCATCGATCGACACTGCCCCAGAATATTGATATCGAATGCATATCAAATATGCATTCACCAGATCATTACATTAATGATCAACCTCGTCTTTAACGTCCAGTTTGCTTAGGTGTGTGACCCTGTAGGATCATATAACACTAGCAATGAGTTCTCAACTCATTGATCATAAGTGGCTTCTAGCAAAGCGTTATGACTACCTAGTGTCATATGATTGTCTCATCTCGACAATACGACTTTCACTTGGAGTAAGTACAATAGATTTCACTTCCGCTTATGACTTATGAGTTGTAACTCATTGCTAGTATTATGTGGACCTACAGGGTCACACACCTAAGCAAACTGGAAGCATAAATATGTGGTGATCATTATGGTAATGATCATGACGATGTGTATTGGATACATATCGATATCGAGTTTTAAGAGGTGTGTCGATCGACACCATTGGGTGTGTCGATCGACACAAGGCTGGTTCCGAAACTGATATTTCGGTTTATGACTTAAACATTTTGGGTTTTGATCCAATGAACGGTTTTGTCATTCCAGGTCAATATATAGGCTTATATGCACGACCTGGAAGGGGGAGCCGTTGTTGTTGTTTTGCAGAAACAAAACGAGCCAACTAGAAACTCTGTGATTCCCAGATCTCTGGCACTAGCATCCTGGCATTCCAGCTTTGTGTGCGTGTGTATTCCTCTAGAGGCGAGGCATCTGAATCGCTACTGATCTCGTTATAACAATCGTTCCGCTGCAAATCTCCAGGTAAACACGAGATCCATTCCGGAGGATTCAATTAACTAAACCCTAGATCCTAGGCAATCTGGAACTCGTGAGGATTCTAATGGCGCTTAGAATGACTCAAGTTCCTACACGAATGGCATGACCAAATACTCGTAATGACTATTGTGTGTTCGAAACGCAGTTTTGTGGATATCAGCTGGATGCATACGGACCTGGTGGTATCCAGCCGTAAGGTCGAGCTTGGTGAAGAAGGCGGAACCATGTAACTCGTCGAGCATATCCTCAACCGTCGGGATTGGGAAACGATCCTTATAGTCGCAGCGTTGAGTGCTCGGTAGTAGGTGCAGAAACGCCACAATCCGTCTTTCTTCTTAACGAGAAGAACAGGTGACGAGAATGGACTAGAGCTTTGTCGAATGATACCTGATTGGAGCATTGCCTGGATCTGCCGCTCAATTTCGTCTTTCTGAAAGTATGCGTACCAGTAGGGGCGAACATTGATCGGATTCGTTCCCTCCTTGAGGTCGATATGATGTGAGATATTCCTCTGAGTCGGCAATTTTGTTGTCTCTCCAAACAGGTCGGAGAACTCGTTGATAAGCAGCTTCATGTCATCGGCGAGAGGCTTAGCCGTGTCAGAGTTCTCGACTGCTGTGATCGTGAAAAGCATGTGACCTTGGTGGGCTTCTTTTTCTATTTCAGCTGGGCTTGCTTTTGTAACAGATGAGTAACCAAGCGCTTTAAGGAGAACATGCTTGTTGGCCCATTGAAATTGCATTGTATGTGATGTCCAATCACAGAGAGTAGGGCCCAAATCCTTCAACCATTCCACGCCTAGAACCAAATCGAGACCGACCAGAGGAAGAGCGTATAGAGTGATAGAGAAATGATCTCCTCCCATGGTGATGCTGACCGATTCATACTTTGTGGTGCAGTGTAGTGGCGACCCATCAGCCACTTTTACTATGAATGGTTTTGTGGTTTTGGCCGCTAATTTCAATCCACGGGCAACCTTTGTGGATATGAAGTTGTGGGTAGATCCGCTGTCCACAAGTACTACCATTCGCTGCTTCTGAACCCAAGCTTCAATTCGGAGTGTCTGCGACGAACCCATCCCGTCAACGCATTAAGCGTAATTTCTGGTGTCTTTTCCTCATCTGGTTCGTCTTCTTCTTTGTGGAAACCAGGTTCCTCTATCTCGTCAGAGATGAATTCCACGATAAAAAGTTGTGGTTGCTGGAATTTGTGTCCCGGGGTATAACGCTCATCACAGCTGAAGCACAAGCCGAGGCTCCGTTTTCGTTTCAACTGTTCCCAGCTGAGTCGTTTTGGTGTCTGCCCAGTTGTTTCAGAAGAAGGGCGAGTGTTGCTGCTTGATGGTTGGCTCAGGAAGTTTCGGCGTGGAGCGCTTAATCGTTTCTCTTGCTGCACTTGTTCATCACGCATCTTCACTAGCTCAATTACCTCTGTCAATGTCTTTGGCTTAAAGATGCGGATACCACTGGTATTGAGGTATTGAGATCTCCCAAGAACGTACCCACTAACGCTTTCTCCGTCCAACCTTCTACCTTATTCTGCAATCTCTCGAATTCCCTTTGAAACTCGATGAGAGTCCGTTTCTGGTGAATGTGAGATAGAGCCTCATCAAAATCTATGCCTGGTGTAGGTTTGAATCTCGTACACAGCTCTGTTTCGAAGATCTCCCACGGCGTGCTGCTTGGAACTAATCAACGTGCCTTGGATATTGCCTGCCACCATTCATTGGCTTCGTCCGATAGGTGATAGGAGGCAAAGCTAACCCGTTGCTCCGCAGGAATTTCATAGTAGGCGAAGTATTGTTTGGCCTTGCTAATCCATTATGTAGGATCGCCGCTCTTGAATCGTGGTAGTTCGAGCTTGATCGGTCGACACGGCATCATGGAAAATGGGTTGATGTTGTCGCTACGCGGATTGGAGTGCTGCTGTTCACCTTTGTCGCGGAGATGTATGCAACATACTCCCACCTCCTTCTCGATTACTAGATGCCAACGCCATCATTCGGTTGACTGAGTCCTCCCTCATTCGACCGAGGGAGAGCTCTAAGTACGTATTCTGTCGTCGATGCCGGAAGTGAGCTTCTGTATCTCGTCTTGTACCATCCCTAAGCCTGTTTCCAGGTTATCGAGACGATCCTTGTTGCTGGTCATGGTCTCAGTTATCGGTAAGAATGCCGAGACCAATCGCTTTGTTGAGTTTTTTGTTTTTCTGGGTGGAATTGTGAGATTTTGTGGAAAAAGAAATTTGGTAAGAACTGCTCTGATACCACTGATAGATCCCAGTACTAGGACTAACGATGTTGATCGAAACAATTGAATAAAAGTAAAGAACACAAGAACTGTTGGCAAATTTCTCTACCTTTTTTTTGGCTTTTCTGATTTATATAGGAAACAAATTGGAACCTCAAATCCTTATAATGCGTGAAACAAATAACATGGTGGAAAAGTGGAAACATGAAAATGAAACGTGAGTTGTGGTCCTAGAAAATAGGAAACATAACTTAGTCGATTATTTGCTGAAACAAAGGAAATAAACAACAGAATGAAGAATGAGTCAAACCGGTCAATCTTGGTACTTCGGATTTGGTTTCCTGCTCCTAGCCGATCGCCGGTTAGCTGATGGTTCACTTGTTGACTCATCACTCTTCTTCTTCCTCGTCAGCTTCTCTCGTATTCTCCAATACCATCGGAGACCCACTCTTTGAAATCCGATTCTTTGAATTTCGTAACTCTAGGGTTTGGATTCGGAGCTGTAGATCCAAAATTTCCTGTAGAAGCGCCTCACGCTCCCGTACCCAGCGTTGTTCCTCCCGGAGCCATCTCACTTCTTCGCGAATCCATCTCTGCTCTTCTCGGAGCCACCGTACCTCTTCGCGGTCGTAGCCGGAGGGATTTTGCGTGGAGAGGCAAACGAAGGAAGTAGGAAGGGAGAGAAAGAGAGGGGAACATCTCAAGTGAGTGATACTACTACGAGATCTGAGAGAGGATAAAACTAGCAAAAAAGCTTTTGATTAATACGCATGCTTCACATAGTATGGATGGCGGGAATATAATTTATTATTATTATTTATTAGTTTGTTTTTATGAGTTTTTATAAAAGATTTTACAAAAGTTTGGATATCCGAATTACCCAAACATTACCCGAAATATTTATGAGTTTGGGTAATGAATGGGTAGTGATTGTCAAAATCCGACCCATATCTGCTATTACCCGATCCGTTCTTTTAAAGGTACACTTTGGACAATGATTTTCAATACTCAAAATACTAGTATCCGACCCGTACTTGCGAAACGTCTCAGCTTCAACAAGTGTCACACACTATAAAAAAACTGCGAGTTAGCTACGAATTTTCTGTAGCTATTTTTTCCAGCTACGGATAGCTACGGATTAGCTACGACTACAAACCACACCTATTCGTAGCTATATAGCTACAAAATAATGTCGTAGCCATTCGTAGCTACATAACTACGAATAGCTACGACATAGTCGTAGCCATTCGTAGCTACATAACTACGAATAGCTACGACATAGTCGTAGATAACTTTAGCTGCGATAAGCTACGAAATAATTCGTAACTAAATAGCCATGGAAACAGATTGTAGCTATTCGCAGCGATATAGGTATGACATAGCTACGGATATATTTGTAGCTATCCGTAGCTATTTAAACCTTAAACCCTAACCAAATCCTAAAACTTTAACTAATAAAATTATAATTACAATAACATATTCAAGACTAAGTTTTAACACTTATAAATTAAATTTTTTCTTCTAAATCTATTATTTTTAAACATTAAATTAAAACCCTAAACACAACACTTAAACCCTACACCCTAAACTATAATCATACTCTAAATATTAATCTCAATCATAAACTATAAAATCAAAAAAATAAAAACTAAATATATATATATATATATATATAACTAATATCTAAACATTTAAATATAGGGTTTACATAAAATAAATTAAAACTATAAACCCTAACCCTAAATAAACCCCAAAACTCTAACTAATAAAACTATAATTACTATAACATATCCAAAGCTAATTTTTAACACTTATAAATTAAAAATATTTTCTAAATCTATTATTATCAACATTAACTTATAACCCTAAACATCAACCCTTCAAACTATATATCATAAACCATATCATACTCTAAACCTTACTCTTAATCATAAACTATAAAATTAAAAGATAAAAATTAATTATGTATACAAAAAACTAATATTTAAACATATAATTTACATAAAATTACTTTAAAACTATTTTAAAACAAGAAATTAAATAACTAACGATTTAAAAAAACAATTTACTATGGGAATATGGGAAGACGTAACATGAATATGAATATGATTTAAAAAAAACAAATTTAAAAAACAAACTAATGATGTTATATGAATATGGTCTACAGTCAGATTGACAAGAGTCCACTAGATACAGTCAGAATAGCAGAAGTAGAATCGAATCTATGGGAAGAAGCTCAAATCCTTACAGTCAAGGAATCAGTAATAGAGTCTACCGGATTAAGGGCAATGGGCAATGAATTGGTATTCTCGGGGCAATGGTGTTTCGTGGATGCTTCGTGGAAAGAAGGGCAATGTCCACAAGACAAGGATGGTATAGTTGTTACGAAGGTAGAGACAATGTTATGACGGGAGCAAGAAATGTCAGACAATGTCGGACACCACTTCATGCGGAATTTGAAGCACTAATATGGGCTATGGAATGGATGAAGATTCTACAGCAACCTCATACCACTTTTGCAACGGACTGTTCAGACCTGGTTAAGATTGTGTTGGAACCAGACGAATGGCCTGCCTTCACAGGACACATCGAAGAGTTTGATCAAAGGAAGAGATTCTTTCCTACTTTCAAGATCAGACACATACCCAGAGCAACAAATATGACGGCGGATGGACTAGCAAGAAATGCACGTCTCAGACAGTCATGGAGCTTTCATGTCGGACCGGAGCCTCCAACATGGAATAGATAGATAGGTTCTTTTATTATCATTGTTGTCAAAAAAAAATACTAATCTTTTAATACTAATAATAAATTAAAAACATATTAAACAACAATTTAATTATTATATATCCTCTTAAGTAAAATTTAACACTTTTAAAATAAAAATAATGTAAATAAAACTTAAAATCTAATTTAATTATTTTTAATTATTATATATGCTCATTTTTAATTATTTTCAATCATTTATAAAAAATTAATACTTTTAAATTTTTTATCTATTATAATTTTAAATTTAAATTTTTTTAAAAAATTATTGTAACCATTTTTTACTATTTTAAAATATTTTTCAAATTATTATATATTAAATAAACCCAAAACATTCTTATTGGCTGAGACAACATCACATGGATCACAGATCTGAGCCATTAGATCAAATAATATCAACGGTTCAGATGTTTAAAAAATATCACGCTCCTTACACCAAAAACCCTAATTCTACTTTATCCCCTCATTTTTTCCCTCAGCCGTAACAATTTTATTTCCCTGATCTCTTTTTTTCTCATATTTTCCCAATCATTAACCCCTTTCGTCTTCTTCTCGTACCACCATTAATTCTTCTCGTTTCCCTCAGCGCAGATGGGATTCATCCTTCGTCTTCTCCTTCATGACTCCATCATTGATTCATGACGAATCTGACGAAGCTGGTACCACCACTATCTTCACCGGACGCAGACAGAGACAAATGCGAGAGAGATGACGAGGAAGATGATGAAAGCTCCACCACTATCGATGAAGGCGACCGCAAAGACCAGCCGTGTGCCGGACAGATCTTCACCGCACACCACCAAGACGAAGCAGACCAGGCGAAGGTGGTGAGAAGAAGAGAGACACGAAGACGCGGTGAGAGAGAGCCAACAACGTGGTGAGAGACGCTCCGACGGAGCCGGACGGCGGTGGTCGCCGGATCGATGTCGTCGTTGTAGAAGAACGACGAAGCCTTTTTCTTTTGATTTTGTATTTTTAAAATTAATTATTAATTATTTAGTGTATTTTTATTTTATTATAAATAATAATTTAAATAAAATAAATTTCTTTTTATTTTTATCTTTTAGTTTAGAAAAAAAAACATATGTGAAATAGCTATGACTATTGTCGTAGATTAGCTAAAGCTACGAACCGTCGTCATAGCCAATCATAGCTATATTAGCTACGAACACGGATCATAGATATTCGTAGTTAATAGCTATGAATACGTTCATAGTTATTCCGCAGAGACGTTGTTACGGATAGCTACAAGCTACGAGAGTTTAGACGGGGATTATAGTCGTAACTATCTGTAGCTAAATCGAAAATAGCTACGAAAGCTGTAGCTACGAAAAAATCCGTAGCTATGACCCAGTTTTCTTGTAGTGACATGAGTCTTTTAAAGGTACACTTCAGGTAGTGCAACAAACTAATTGAATTTTCAATACCCAAAATAACGATATCGTATAACTTTTGAAAGTGTGCAACAAACACAATACTATTTATGAATCGAATCTACAGAGACTAGGTAAATGCACACAAGTTTAGTTAATTGAATCAAGGTAAGACAATAATGTGAAGTATTTGTTTACTATGAAAGTAGACTTTAAATAAACTTCGATGCCTTCTAAAGCACTAGGTGAAGGAGAACTTGTCTTGAGACAACCTTGCTTGGTCTCTTGATGTCCCTGTCATCTAGAGTTTCATCCAAGTACCAAAGCATTTCCTTGGTCGAAAGAGATGTAACTAATGTGTTTGGCATGGTGATGACTTGAACTGCTTTGTAGAAACCTTTTTTATTCATATTTGTAAACAATATTCCGCTATTAGGTCAGTCTATGATTACTTCGGCTGCTTTTAATAAAGACATTCCAAAACTCAAATGTTCATTGGCAAAAATAACTTGTTTTTTGACAAATTAATATATTGATATATAAAAAAGTTTTACAAGATACAAAACCATAAAGTTACGACCGTTGAAACAAATAAGCGAAACTGAAAACAATCGATGAAAAGTGGAGAGTAACTATGTTTTCTTATCGAAAGGTTTAGAGGCTAACAAATTACATTTGTTACGTTCTTGTTTCATACATTTGATATTGGCTAACAACATATAGCTGAGGCTCAAAATTTTCTTTGGCATTACCTTAATGAGTAGATATGAATTTGATGTCATTGTGAAAGTCTTTGTATCTTATTAGCGCATGAAATTTAGATTGCTTGATTTGTCGTTTTTTCCACTAACCGCTCAAGATATCTGCAGTTTCATCATCTCAACCATTTTCGACTGCTTCTCAGAAAAACAAATCATTGATGGCTTCTGCGGCAGTCTTCGTTGGCACAACAAATCTGAAAGTATTTGTTTCGATTTTCGGTCGTCACCATATGATAACAATGGCGGTCGTAAACATACACAAATACTAATATTGAGTATTAGTATTGATCAAATCTCGGGAAAAATTGCTACAATAACCACGAGGAGAGTATAGAAGAAAGTACCGAATAAATTCAGTGATGAACAAAAGTTTGTAACAGTTACTGCCTGCAATCACATATAGAGAATAACAATTACGGAATTAACTTGCTTTTGCCACTTGAAAATTGATAAGAATTAGACACTTTGATTTTAATTGATAAGTTGATGCTTAAATCATGAGGAATGGGGAATGAACCAATTACAAACGTTATTATATTTTAGATGGTTCCATATGAGTGATTCCAATCAACCTACAGTGATTTCATAGATAAAGTTCATACCAGCTCATGAATCACAGAGAAAGTCCCCGGAGTGAAATTAATAAATTAAAGAAGGACTACAAGCTGTCCAATATCTTGCACTTGTGTAGTTACCTTAAGGTTGGCGATGCAACCCTAGCTTTATCAAATAGGTCTTCAATCTCATCATGCCTCTCCTTGCTATACTAAAAACAATATCTCAATGAAGGGTACCATTTCCATACTTCCTCAAATAAGATATTAGATGAGATCTCCTTGACATACTTTAACCTTTAATATTTTCTAATAGTAAGAGGTTCCCGTACTTCGCACATACAATTGTTTATTATTTTCTTTTTTAAGTTTCCTTCTTCAGTTTTTCATTTTAACTCCCTTTTCTGTTTGGGTCGTATTTAACAATTAAATTCAGTCAACGAAAGTTAAAATGTTGCGTAATGTTAATCGGCCAAAAGGTAGGTTTTCTATCTGTTTCCTTAATATCGAGCTCTACACCTCTACAACTTGATCCATGTAACATCGAGTTGTACACCTCCATCTAACATCGAGCTCTGCACCTCCAGATAACATCGATCTCTACACCTCCGTAGCTCAATCTTGGTGACATCAAGCTCTACCTCGAAAACTGAAGGCAAGACTAAGTCATAATTGATCCCGCAATCTCCGGAATCTGTTAGCACGTGTGCATAATAGATCTAGTCTCCAAGATCCCGAAAATCATGAAGTACGTTGAGCACGCAAGCAGAAGTTGCGAAAGTTAGCTGCAGAGACAGACTTATAAAAGGACCTCATTCTCATTCATTTAGGCCATCCAATTTTTACCTAGCTACACCTGTATTTTAGCTACTCTCTTCTGTTGAACTCATTATTCAATCAATACAAATCCAATTTGCCGATTCAAGTCTTTATTTACATTGTTGGTTTATCGAGATTCTAGCCCATCTTTCCTTAAACACACAAAACACTCTAAATCCTTGAGTGTGGATTTTAGGATCCACATTTTGGCGCCGTCTGTGGGGAGAGATTCATAAATTTCTCTTACACCAGAACCCGATCTAAGGCTCATAAGCATGAAGATGGATCCAAATTCATCAGACTCATTTAGATCATCGAACACGACAGATCACGATCAACAAAGCTTGATCACTCAAAACGAACGCATCGGATCGGGCTCATCCCCAATCCATCCCGGACTCGTTATTACGGTTCATAAGCTCCCATCTCAGCTGCAGAATCCCGGAGCCACACCTCCAAGATCTAGAATGTTGGCGAATGAGAGAACCATTTCTCGGGTTTGGATCTGATATGAAGAACGACCTACCAATGAAGGTAAGCCACGACTAGAGTATTTAATTCACGATTAGCATCACCATGTCCGACAAGACACGATTAGTATCACCAGATCTTACCCGATCAGCATCACCATGTCCGACAAGACTTGTCGACGCTAACATGGCGGAACTCTAGAGGATGCTAGCAATCATGGTAGGCAGATCTCAAAACCAGAAAGCTCCCAACGAGTTGTTCTAGGCCGCTTGGATCATCTCGAAAGAGATATAGCTGAACATCGAAACCTTGTAGCTCGATCTGCTTCTCAAACGAGAGCTCCAACCTTTTCTTCGAGTTTGAAAGCTACAGCCGGAACTCCTCCGAGCAAAATGATCCAGCAAACAAGAGTTCGACGGTTAGGAGCTTCAGTTTTTGCTCCGAGCTCGCAAGATGGAACTAACCCAGCTCGGCCTCCCTCGAGCGCGGTAGCTCAGGAAACAAGAATACTGGAGTTGCACAACTCGCGTCCACAGAACACGCAACCTCCTATGTTTGGGTACCAAACCCACATGGATACCGATAGCATCAACGCTAAACTGAAACACATGTAATCTATCCCCCAAATATTGATCTGATGATCGAAGAAACTCGCTAGCGCTTCGCGGAAAGGAAGACAAGGACAAGGGTCTCCATGAACTCCTTTAACGGAGATGGTCTAAAGAACTTAATTGATATGCTATTTTTGAACCTAATGATGTTCATTTTCAGGATATTGAAAGTGGGAAGTTAGTTGGGAAAGTTGTATCTAAAGATGAGCCACCACAAAATTCAGATGCTTTATCTTTTAATTTTAGCTAATGTAGATGCAATGGGGCATGCTAGACTAGGCCATCCTCATGGAAGAGCACTTGATTAATGTTGCCTAATGTATCTTTTGATCACACTAGTTGTGAAGCATATATTCTTGGCAAACATTGTAAAGTTGTATTTCCTAAATCTTCTACTACGAGCATTGTTTTGATTTGGTGCATTCGGATGTGTGGGCCTCTCCTTGCATGTCTAGGGATAGAAACAAGTACTTTGTGACCTTTAAAGATGAGAAATCAAAGTATACTCCGGTCACATAGGATAGAGTGTTTGAGGCATTCATCAACATTTAAACTTATGTGACTAACCAATACAATGCCAAGATAAAAGTGTTAAGGTCCGGCAATGAAGGAGAATACACAAGTACTAGATTCAAAGAGCACCTAGCTAAGCATGACATATTACACCAAACAAGTTGTCCTTACACACCACAAAAAATGGAGTGGCGGAGAGGAAGAATAGACACCTTATGGAAGTGGCTAAATCAATGATGTTCTACACCAATGTGCTAAATAATTTTTGGGGAGATGCGGTTCTAGCTTCATGCTACCTTATTAACTGAATTCCAACAAAAGTCCTAAAGAACATATCACCGTTTGAGGTACTTAAAAACTATAAGACATATATTTAACACTTACGTGTTTTTGGTTGCGTGTGTTTTGTTTATGTACCAGGTGAACAAAGAAACAAGTTAGAGGCCAAGAGCACCAAATGCATATATTTTGGATATTCAACCACTCAAAAGGGTTACAGGTGCTTTGATCCGATCAACAATCGACTCATTGTGTTTAGAGATATCAGTTTCATTAAGGGACAAAGACTATTATGATAAGAAGGATTGGGAATGTCTAAAGGATCTCTCAAGGTCACCATCGGATAGAGCTACAAGTTTGAGGTTCTTACTTGATCATTTGGGAAATGATGAACCACCAAAACAAGGAAATGCAAATGGGAATGAATCTAACAGTAACTCAGATGAGGAAGAGATTATCCCAAACATTCCACAAGATCATGAGCATAAAAAAGAGGGGGAGCCGTCTCAAGACCAATCTCAAAAGCAAGAGGACTTGGGCATGGAAGAAGATGTTCCTACACCACAAGAGGAAGTGGAAGCGGTGGTAGAAGAAGCAATAAGCCCAAATTTCCCTCCAAATGGGTGGATAATCGGGTATATTACAATAATGAAGCTGTGGCTCACCCAATTCAAGCATTCCTTGGGAAAACTGAGTATAATTGAGTTCCCAAGACTTATGAAGAGGCAATAAGCCCAAATTTCCCTCCAAATGGGTGGATAATCGGGTATATTACAGTAATGAAGCTGTGGCTCACCCAATTCAAGCATTCTTTGGGAAGATTGAGTAGAATCGAGTTCCCAAGTTTTATGAAGAGGTTAGAGATGAGAAGGTCTGGGTTGATGCAATTGGAGATGAAAGATGAGCTATGGAAAGGAACCAAACTTGGGATGTAGAAGATATTCCAAAAGGAAAGAAGGCAATTAGTTCCAAGTGGGTATTCACCATCAAGTACAAGAGTAATGGTGATATAGAGAGATACAAGGCACGCTTGGTGGCTAGAGGTTTAACCCAAACATATGGAGAAGACTACACGAACACATTTGCTCCAGTGGGTAAGCTACACACCATGAGAGTAATTCTATCCTTGGCTACCAACTTGTCATAGGAACTTTGGAAAATGGTGTCAAGAATGAATTTATTCAAGGAAAACTTAAAGAAGAAGTCTACATGACACCTCCACCCGGTCTTAAAGACCTTTGTGCACCCGGACAAGTCTTGAGATTAAGGAAGGCTATATATGGATTGAAGCAATCCCCAAGAGCATGGTACCACAAGCTTAGCTCTAGACGCACTAATCATGGCTCTAGAAAATATCATTCGGATCACACCTTGTTCACTCTAAAAAGTGACAAAGGCCTTATTGTGGTTATTGTGTATGTGGATGACCTTATCATAACCAATGATGATAAGGAGGATATCCAATTCACCAAGGCCTTCCTCAATACCACATTTGATATAAAGGATTTTGGAGATTTTAAGTACTTCCTTGGGCTTGAAGCGTGTAAATCACCGGATGGCTTGTTCCTTTCTCAAAGCAAATACACACTTGATCTCTTGAGTGAAACTGGGAAACTTAGGTCAAAACCAGCCAAGACACCACTTGAATATGGCTACAAGGTCAACATAAACGGGGAGAAAATGGATGAAAAGTTTAAGGATGTCTCTCAATATAGAATACTTGTTGGAAAATTGATATATCTCACCCTTACAAGGCCGAATATATATTTTGTAGTCAATTAAGTGAGTCAACACATGTAAGAACCCACAATGTATCATTGATCTTTGGTGAAAAGGATACTTAGATATCTCAAAGGGAGCCCCGACCAAGGTATATGGATGGGAACAAATGGTAACACCGAGACTGTTGGGCATTGTGATGCGGATTGGACTGATTATATAACAGATTGAAACTCTACAACCGGTTATTGCACCTTCATTAGAGGAAATTTGGTGACTTGGAAGACAAAGAAGCAAAGGGTTGTATCTTGCTCAAGTGCGGAAGCGAAATATAGAGCTATGAGGAAGCTAACTAGCGAATTGACTTGACTCAAAGCTCTTCTTAAAGTCTCTGGTATTGATCAAGAAGGACCGATCACGATGCATTGTGAAAACCAAGCCGCGATCCACATTTCCATTAACTCGGTGTTCCTGAAAGAACCAAGCATACTGAGATTGATTGCCACAAGGTTCTTTAGAAAATCGAAGAAAGAGTTATATTGCCATGTTACATAAAGAGTGAAGACCAATTGGCAGGTATTTTCAAAAAGGCCGCAAGTCTGAAAGTTTGCAACACCATATATGACAAACTAGGACTTGTGGACCTTACACACCCTTGATCTCATGTTCCCAAATTCATGGACTTCACACTCTTTTTTCCTTAACATAGTTTTCTCCCAAGTGGTTTTCTATGTTAAGGTTTTTAATGAGGTGATACTTTTGGGTTTCAAAGCTTAGCATTCTTATTGTCTCTACAGCTAAGCTTGAGGGGAGTATTGACCAAGTCTATCTAAATGAAGAGTGAAGTCTGGAGAGGAATAGTGAAGTCTGGAGAAGAAGAGTGAAGTCTAGACTTAATTAATTAAACTCTTTCCTCTTCCCAACAACTCTATTTTCCCCAACAGCTCCTTTTCTTAATTTAGACCGATTATGTAACGACCCGTTCCCGGCGAACCGTAAACGTCCTATTCATTGGTCCCAGGAACCCGCACGCTCCTTTGATTCAAATCCAGCAATAACATCAGCGATCGATCAATCCTGCATTTGGACCTACGAGAGAAAAAGGACGGGGAAGAAAAAGAGGACTGAGTAATTGTTTCAAACACAATTACCCAGTGAGGGCGAATTCTAGGAACCCTATCGGGGGACTACCACACAACTACTCGACCCATATCCATCACGCATATACAACGTTTTCGGTTTTAGCGATAACCTAGAAGTTCTACGTCCAGCGATCAATTACATCACACGTGTAGAACTAACCTAGACTACCTAGGAAAGACAGTATTAGCAAAGGACTCGCGCCCGGAATTGAAATAAAGTAAGGGAAGATCACAACCGATTTTTACCTTGGCCAAAGAAGGGAAAAAGAGTAATTTGGAAGTTCCTGACGCCCAAACGGACTTCATAACTAGAAAGAGAACGGAAAAAGCTGGTTAGGCTTTTGTTTCGCTCGAATCGGGTTAAGGACGTACTAGTTACGACTACCTGAAATTGGTTGATTGAAAGTCAACGTTTTGGTCAAAGTCAACTGGTTGATCCGGTCAACCCAGACCCAAACCCAAACTAAACCAGACCCAATTGATAACCAGCCCAATTGCCCCTAAACAAATCCTAAACCAAACTAAACCAGAAATTGAATTAAACCAGTTAAACGAGAATTGAAATTGGAAATTAGAATTGGGATTGGACCAAAACAGCCTAACCAGACCAAACCAGTCCAATCGGTCTGACCCAACCGGACCGAGTCAACTTAGATCACCGGTGAGTCGACTCGGCGGCGGCGGCGATGGCAGCTCCGGCAGCGGACGGCAGCGGTGGACGATGGCGCTCCGACGACTCTCCGGCGGTGGTGAGGCGGAGCTTGGCCGCGGTTGTCCGGCCCCACGTGGATCTCACATACCCGGTCTTCCTCCGGCGCGTGCGGGCGCGTCCGGTGGCGCGTGGATGAACGGCTGCTGTCTTCGGCTTCGTCTCGTCGAGCTGAACACTATGGTTGCCTCAGATTCTTGGGTTTCAGGGTAGTTTAAAAGTTATGGCTTGAAAATTTTTTGGGTTTCATAAAACAAGGCTAGATCTAGGGTTCACGGAGTTACCTTGTGGTGGAAAGGGAAGAGGGATGCTGGGATGGACTCTCTGGTGGCATTAACGGCTCGGGAACTTGATAGAGTTTCACCGGAAGAGATATGGAATGGTGTTCCTAGAGAATGACTCTTGTATTCAAAGGGAAGAGAAAGGACGAAAGTGAAACGCCCTGACTACCCGAAAACTAAGTATTCTTAATCCGGTCAGATTATCTGTGAACCCCTTGAATTTTTAAAAACTTTTCTTTAAACTTCCTTTCGAGGTTCCAACCTTATATATTCAGTCTAACCAAGTCTTAACTTAGATTGTTCCATTCACCTAATCCGTTCTAAATATTTCTTTGAACAATAATTGGCTATTTAACAAGTACCTTAGCCATAGTGCAGACTCTGAATCTCATTGATCCTTGCACGATCCGATGCCCACGTCCCAGTCACTCAATCTCAGCATCCTTGACCACATCCACTGTAAAACATCCCCTCGGTACTAAGACAATCAACCAACCAGTCCCACATCTCTTAGTAACGAGAAGAGATGGTTCCATCCATGAACCATCGTTTTAGATATAGCAAACACTTGCCCTCGTTCAGATCAGTATGCACTTACTTGATCATCAGACCTACCACACTATTCCGTATTTGTAGTCTAACCGCTTCATACCAGAAAACCCACAACGCAGAGTCCAATCAGTTTGTACAATCCATTCAATCAGTAAATCCGTACAGCAGAGCCTAATTAGTCCCTGTTGTATCTGCTGAATCAACCAGATCCACGCTCTACCAGTCCACATCACTCAATTAGATCAGATCACCCCCATCCAAGCCGCATTAACAGTCTATCCGGACATCCTAACAGTCTGTCTGGATCATCCAATACTTATCTACACTTCGCATTGCCTGAACACAGGTAACTACATCGACTACTTGATTCCATCAGTCCACATCCCTTCTTGCTTATCGATCCTCCTCACCAGTATTCAGAAAGCCCGCGTTGATTGCTAACCAGATCGGATTACCCTTGTAGTTTAACCATTTGCTCGGATTCCGTATCGCCCATAGAACCACCTTGACAGTTACTCGATCACATTACCTTAACAGCTTGTCTGAACCGCCTGAACAGCCTAACCAACCCGTCTGTACCGTCTGTTTGCCTCTTCCCGTACTTACTAGATCATACATTCCTTACCGGTCCTACAAATTTCCTTACCGTGTAGCAAACCGCCTGTACCAAACAGTCTCACTCGATCCACTTCCACCCACAGTATCCGCCTTGTCGCGATCTATTAATCGCTCTTAACCCGCCAGTCAGAAACCGATAATCCGCTACGTCAGTACTCGCTCCACAGTTTGGTCAGACACAAACCATCGTGCAGTCCATTCTACCATGCCTATCGTCTTTAAGATCTGATAATCGTTTCCTTTGATCGATCAAGCCATCTCCTGATCAACCGATCATAACACTACATCCGCCTGTACCAATAACCATCAAATCATTCAGTCAATAACCGCTCCTTTACCTAGCTAGTAAACGACATCATCTTGCATTGATCACTCGGATAAGTCCATTTCGAACCTTCTGATCGGATCCATTCACCTGTGATATTAATAGGTCAAGAATTATCCCTATTCTAACTGCAAGTGCATAGAAATGCAATTGTAGTACAAAGGGTATCGATTCCACAGAGACTCGAGGCCACACGTCATATTATATGTTTTCAAACTTAGCTAAGTCAAACAAGTGAAAGCAATAAACAAGCAAATCAATTTAAAAGGAGTTTTCGATGGGAGAAAGACGCTAGACTTAGGAAGTTCTCAGGAAATCATGCAATGTCAGACAGTTCAACAATCATTATTCAGATTAAGCACATGTTCATGAACTAGAATCGCAAATGTTAATAACCCAACTCTCGCTGCGACTATTATCTATCTCTAGCAACCTAATGATCCAAATCTCTTTGCAATCTTAGAGTTCTAGACAAGAATTAATAACAAGTTCTTTGGTTCACAATTCTTTAGATCAAATCTCTTTGCATCTAAACAAATTGCTCACACTAGTTCTATCAGATTATAATTCACACTCCTGTGCCAAATCAGTTATCTAAGATCTAAACTCTAGGTGATCAATCCAGAATTCAGTATTAGTCTCAACTAGGTATGAACGGATAGATTTAGAATCCTAATTGTCTAGTGATCTAACAAGGCATGAAATCCCTATGAGAATCCCTAAATCTAACTAAGGTTACTACTCAGACATGGAATCGATGAGACAAAACATGTTTGAATAGAAAAACAAGACTGAATAGATATAAAGAATGGGGTTCGAAATCCTTCTCTCAAAGGTTACAAGTAGCAGGATCAGCCCAAGCGCAAAGCCAAAACAAAGCAAGAACAAAAGATATGAGAAAACAACTCTCCAAAACCCTATTAAAAGTCTAAACACGTTTTGGGCCAAATTAGAAATAAGGGAAACTTCTGGGCTTTCTTGTAAATCTTCAAAAGATGCAATAAACCGGCGCAGAGCTCTTGTTGGACATCAGTGTCGACCTACAAGAGCAGTTTCGGTCGACATATACTCGTGGTCACGACTCCAACTTTAGCTTCCTGTAGAATGCTCCAGAAATGTCCCAAAATTCCTACCTTTGCTCCAAACGCAAGCTTACCTGTAAAAGACTCGATAAACTCAAAATACAAGGTTAAAGACTCAATATATACACTTATATCATGGTTGAAAACCTAGAAAAACCATGATATATCAACTCCCCCACACTTAGCTCTTGCTTGCCCTCAAGCAAAAAAAGAACCAAAGTATAGAAAAGAGGTTTGAAAACTCAGAAACTCATTTCGTCTTAGGAACATCGCATTCACATTCACTTTGTAACACACATGAAAACATTCCTGCAGAGATCAAGACCACAATGTACTTCCCCCACACTTAGCAACTGTCCCAAGTAAACTCCACAATCAGGTCAAAGCATTCAAGTTCACCACATTAACCTCTGTATACAATTAGGTGCAGTCTCACAAAGGGAGTATCGATCAGAGGACACATAGACTCAACCCTGTCAAAACTTGACCACCAAACTATCGGTTTCTGGTTCCTTTCTTTTCCCTTTCTCTCTTAGCAATTGATTTTTTTCCCCACTGGGTATCATTTTATTTTTTTATCAGTGCTCTTCTCATTTTATTCGGGGTGTAACTTTGGACATGTTTCCATGGATGCACATGAGGTAATAGGGGTCTTTACCACTCTCGTGACAACTTCGAAGCTACTAGCTTATCCGCAGTTTTATCTCTATTTTTTTTTTCAAGGGAGGGGAAAAGATGGAACCATACTCAGACAAGATTATAGGCTGTGTCTAGCACATCAGAGGAATCCGATCCAGAGATACCAAGCCCCTAAGTGAGAAAATTTAGTCAATATTAGAGGCGAAGTTAGTAGTGGATCCTCTGAATACCTGATAAGATATGGGTGTCCTTGGTAGGCATGATTAGTGTGTGGTTTTCTAACAGTCATATAGCTGCTGCAGGTCTGTCCAATGGTCACTTAGTTCATGTTCAAGCAAAAAAATTCCTCGAAAAATCATAGTTTCATACTGATTTTGACTCAATAAAACAGTTTTGAAAACCAAAGAAAACAAAGGACTGACACTAAGAAAACAAAACACAATGTCAGTAACCACCGCCCCCACACTTAAACTGCATTGTCCACAGTGCAATCGCAGCTTGGGATCGGTATAAATTGATCGGGAACCATAGAAAGATTGAGTCAAAAATCCGAACCTGAACACGGTTGGTGTCGACCGACACTGACTTGGTGTCGATCGACATTAAGCTCGTATGATCATGGGCAGGACAGTTCTAAGTGTCATGGTCGGGTTAGACTGTTTGGCACTCAAAATCTCACCTGTTTACTGCGTTAGATCACTCAAAAATCATGTCAGAAGCAACAGTAGCATGCAATAAACTCAAATCATCCATGTTCCAGACAGATTGGACTGACAAACTGACTCAAAAGAAACAAAAAAAATAACTCAAGACTCAAAAAGAAATGAAAAGATCCCGATATTCACAACTTACCAGTGGGTTGCCTCCCACTCAGCGCTCGTTTAACGTCAATAGCTTGACTGTACTGCGACTTGGCAGTGGGTGGATCATCCATATGGACAATGTTGCCTTCTGGGATCTTGGATTTCGCCTAATAGTGTTTCACCCTTTGCTCGTTGACTGTGAACTCCTCGCCTTTGGAATTCATCAAGATAACAACTCCGTGTGGTCTAGCTTCCTTGACGGTGAATGGACCTGACCAACGAGAACGCAACTTGCCAGGAAACAGTTGTAAACGAGACTTATAGAGAAGTACATGGTCATTGGGTTCAAAGTTGCGCGAGATAATCTTCCCATCATGATATGCCTTTGTACGCTCCTTGTACAACTTTGAGTTCTCATAAGCATGGTAGCGGATTTCATCTGACTCATTAAGATGTATCAGACGCCTCTCTGTTGCAGGTTTGAGATCGAAGTTCATCTGTTTGACAGCCCATCTAACCTTGTGCTCTAGCTCAACTGGAAGGTGACAAGCTTTCCCATAAAGGAGATGAAACGGTGTAGTCCCAAGTGGCGTCTTAAACGCAGTCATGTAGGCTCATAACGCATCATCCAGCTTAGCAGACCAATCCTTCCTTACTCTTTCCCACTGTCTTCTCCAGAATCTCCTTGATCTGTCGGTTTGAAACCTCAACCTGTCCACTAGTCTGAGGGTATATGGAGTAGCCACACGATGGTTTACACCATGCTTCTTGAGAAAATTCTTGAAAACCTTGTTGATAAAGTGAGAACCACCATCACTTATCACAATCCTAGGCACTCCAAATCTGGGGAAAATGATAGTCTTAAACAGCTTAAGAACTACCGAAGAGTCATTGGTCGGACTAGCAATGGCTTTAACCCACTTAGATACATATTCCACATCAACCAATATATACTTGTTCCCATTAGAAGATGGAAACGGTCCCATGAAATCGATGCCCCAGCAATATAAGACTTCAACCTCCAGGATGAAGTTTTGTGGCATCTCATGTCTCTTACTTATCTTCCCCCTACTCTGACACACATCACACTGCGAGACAAACAAATGAGCATCCTTAAACATCGTAGGCCACCAGAAGCCTACTTGTAGAAACTTGGATACTGTCTTGAAAGTGGCGAAGTGTCCAACATACTCAGAACCATGGCAGTGGTACAACACATCATCAACTTCAAACTCTGCGATGCAACGTCTGTAGATACCGTCAGAGCAGTTTTTGTACAAATATGGCTCATCCCAGTAGTAGCGCCTGATTTCCCTAAGGAATTTCTTCTTAGCATAACCTTTAAACACCTCAGGCTCATCCTCTGCAGCAAGGTAATTGGATATATCGGCGTACCAAGGTCTAGTGGAGAGAGAACCTTGGGAAATTGCAGCTATGAACATGTTAGCTTGAACATCAGAAGTGTCTTCCTGCGTCCGCGGCTGATGTCGACCGACACTAAAGTTGGTGTCGATCGACATTGATCACAATCATCCAAACGATGTCGGTCCGTGTCGATTTTCATCCGTGTTTTTGAGTCTAGTGTCGGTCGACGTTGACAGAGTGTCGACCGACACTTGTGCTGTAACTCGTGCAGAATGCAGAGAAGTTGCACAATCCGCCTGAAAACCTGTCTCAACCTTATAGACGTTCTCTTCTGGCAGAAAATCATGTATAGGAACATCCTCATCGATCTTGATCTGTGACAGATGATCAACAACATCATTTTCCACTCCCTTCTTGTCTCTCACCTCTATGTCAAATTCCTGAAGTAGCAAGATCCATCTAAGCAACCTTGGCTTAGCATCCTTCTTCTGCATCAAGTACTTGAGTGCGGAATGGTCAGTATGTACCACTACCTTGAATCCAATCAGGTACTGACGAAACTTCTCAAAGGCAAAAACAACTGCTAAAACTCCTTCTCAGTTGTTGCATAGTTCTTCTGCGCATCATCAAGAGTCCTACTAGCATAGTAGATAGCATGAAGTTTCTTGTCTTTCTTCTGACCAAGTACAACTCCTACTGCATATGCACTGGCATCTGACATCACCTCAAAAGGCAGATCCCAGTTAGGAGGTTGCACAATCGGAGCAGAAATCAAAGCTTTCTTCAGCTCCTTGAATGCAGAATGACACTCAGCTGTGAACTCAAACTTCACATCTTTGCAGAGAAGTGCAGTGAGTGGTCTAGCTATCTTGCTGAAATCCTTAATAAATCTCCTGTAAAATCCAACATGCCCAAGAAAGCTCCTCACTCCTTTGACTGAATCCGGCGCCTGCAGCCCTGTCATCACCTCAATCTTAGCTCGATCAACCTCAATCCCAGCATCAGATACTCTATGTACAAGTACAATGCCATTCCTGACCATGAAATGACACTTCTCCCAGTTTAAAACCAGGTGCTTCTCTTCACATCTAGCCAACACCTTACACAGATTATCCAGACAAGCATTGTAAGATGGTCCATAGACAGAGAAATCGTCCATGAAGACCTCCATAAAATCCTCTATCATGTCTGTGAAGATAGACATCATGCATCTCTGAAATGTCGCAGGAGCGTTACACAGTCCAAATGGCATTCTGCGGTATGCAAAGGTGCCATAGGGACATGTAAAGGTGGTCTTCTCCTGATCCTCTGGGTGAATAAGTATCTGAAAGAAACCAGAATAACCATCAAAAAAGCAGTAGTATGATGATTTGCCAACCTCTCCAACATCTGGTCAATGAAAGGTAGTGGGAAGTGGTCTTTCCTGGTAGCTGCATTCAACATCCTGTAGTCTATGGACATCCTGTGACCAGTGATTGTCCGTGTAGGGATCAGCTCGTTCTTGTCGTTCTTCACCACTGTGACTCCTCATTTCTTAGGAACCACATGAACTGGGCTGACCCAAGCACTGTCTGAAATCGGATAAATAATCCCAGCTTGCAGCAGCTTCATGATCTCTTTCTTCACAACCTCTTTCAGGTTAGGATTCAAACGCCTCTGATTCTCAATTGACGACATGCTCTCATCCTCAAGGTGTATCCTATGCATGCACAAGTTTGGAGAGATACCTGAAATATCATCAAGATAATAGCCAAGAGCCTTGCGATGCTTGCACAGCTTGCTTAGCAACAAGGTGAGTTCTGCGTTATTCAAATGAGCATTAACAATAACAGGATAAGTGGAATTCTGACCCAGAAATGCATATTTGAGGCCTGCAGGCAGCTGCTTCAGATCAATCTTTGGAGCTTGTTCCTCGCTCCAATCTCCAAGTGTGGCAGCTTTCTGTGAAGTATTAACCAGCTCTTCTTGAGCTACCAACTGCATCACATGCTCACTAGTATCCATCATCCTCAAATACCCAGCAGTAGCATCATCTTACAGCTCTAAATCCTGCTCAAGATTCATCAAAGCTCTCTCCAAAGGATCAACATGATGCATCTGATGGAAGAATTCTGCAGCCAGATTATCCAATGTGTCCACATAGAAAGTCTGCCCATGGATAGTAGGATGTCTCATCAGCTTGTTCATGTCGAAATCCGTCACCAAATCACCCACATTCAGTCCAATCTTTCCTCGCTTAACATCAATGATTGCATCAGCGGTAGCAAGGAATGGTCTGCCCAAGATAAGAGGATCTTTAGGCTCTTCATTGTATTGCAAGACAACAAATTTTGTGGGGATTACACATTCACCAATCTTCACCGGTACATCTTTCAAGAGACCTTCTGGAATCCTCATAGAGCGATCAACTAGAATCAAAGAGATCCTAGTATGTGTGAAATCTGTCATTCCCATCTGCTTAGGAACCGAGTATGGCATCAGGTTAACACTCGATCCTAGATCACACAATGATCTCTCAAATCTGTCTCTGAAAATGGTGCAATCTAAGACAAAGCTTCATCGATCCTTCTGCTTCTGTGGGACTTTGTTCTGGATGAAAGCACTACAGACTTCAGTGATCATCATCACACACTCTTCATCCCCCATGTCCGGTGTTAGCATCTTCTTTAAACACCTCTTCATCATTGGGTTGTTGTTGATAGCATCCATGAATGGTATTGGAAGAACGAGTTTGCTCAACATAGTAGTGTATTTAGCCTTGAACCTATCGAATTTGGAATGCTTCGGGTTCTTCGGGAAAGGTACTTTGGGTTTATACACCTTCCCATCAGCAATAGGGGTCTTAATCTCAGCATCAGACCCTGTACGCGATTGGTGTCGATCGATGTTGGGTGGGTGTCGATCGACACTAGTCGATTTCCCTTGCAGGTCGCTTGCGTAATCGATCTCGATCGATTTCTGTTTGTCACGAGGACTCAAAGATTTGGGTGTCGATCGACGTTCAGTGGTGTCGGTCGACACTAGCTTCTCGGTTTCAGCCTCTTCTTCCTCCAATTCTTCTAAGTCCACGAGTTCCTTAGCACTCAACCGCCTTTTGGGGTCAGTTTGCAGCTCTGTCCCACTCCTCAGTGTTATGGCATTTCATTAGTGCTTCGGGTTGGTATATGTCCTTCCAAGAAGGAATCCATCTTGTCTTTTGACAGCTCCAGCAGCTTGAGCAACTTAAGTATCCAATTGCCTCATATGTGTGCTCAAAGACTCAAACTTCCCATTCAGATCAGTGTAGATGGCATCCATCTTCTTGTTGAAATCTACAGTAGTCTTTGTCTGCCCCTCAAGTATCTGCTCCATCATAGCTTCCAACTTACTCTCATAAGCATTAGCAACATGAGGTGTCTGATAAGAAGATGATTCATATGTCCTCTGATAAGAGTTGTTCCGCTGAAAAGGCTTCTGGAAAGCATAATTCTGACCATATACAGAAGAGTTTTGATTGCTTGTGAAATCACTCTTCTGACCATAACCAGTGTTAGCATTGTAGGACTTGTTACCTTGCTGTTTTCCAAACCTGTTTCCTTGAAATCCATATCCACCAATGTAGTTCACATCCTCTTCTAGACAGCCTTCCTCATCCTCAATCACTTCAGTCTCTTGAGCAAAATGGACAGCCTTCTTCCCAACTAGCAAGATGTGAACAGTGTCTATCTTCTTGTTCATCTCAGCAATCTGGGAATTGTCAGCTTTACCACCAGACTTAATCCTCTCCATATCAGCATTCTTGACACTATTACTAGTGACAAACTTATCTATAAGCTCCTTGGTTTCTTCTGGATACTTAGTGTAGAAGTTCCCATTACTTGCTGCGTCCATAGCCATCTGATACCACAAATCAACACCTCTGAAAAAGATGTTCAGCAGCTGAACCTCAGAGAAACCATGGTGTGGACAATCTCTTTGGTACCTCTTGAATCTCACCCATGCTGCCTTGAAAGGCTCTGTAGATCCTTGCTTGAAGGTTAAGAGATCATGTCTAAGCTGATCAGATCGAGCATCATCATAGAAGTGTCGCAGAAACTTCTCCTTCACTGCATTCCAATTAGTCAGAGTCCCAGGTGGAATCTGCTTAAGCCAGTTAGCAGCTTCTCCTCCAAGAGAGTGAGGAAAAAGCTTGCAGTGCAGGTAGTCATAACTTACTCCATTGTGATTCATACCAGTGACTAGAAACTCAAAGTCTTCTATGTGGTCCATGGAATGCTCATATGGGTGTCCATGAAACAAGTTCTGTCCCACAAGTGTGTAGTAGGAGATCTTCAGCTCAAAGTCGTTCCTCTCAAAAGCAGGAGGTACAATCGCAGACTTGTTGGCGTAGAACTCGTCAGGCCTGTTATAGTAAGCTAGTGTCCTCCTAATAGGTGGGTTGACAAGTTGTTGCTCAGGTTCAGGGATCACATTTCCTTGATCATCAATTCGTTGTCCCTGAGCATTGTAGGGATTGTTCTGTGGGTCTCTCAGAACACCTTCTGCATCTTGAATCAAAATCAATCGATTCATCATCCTTGAAGATCTTTGAGCTTTTCTGTTTGTCCTCTCAAGTCTAGCAAGCTCCTCGAGTCTGAGGTTCAAAAGGTTATCGTCCGGGTTGCTTCTGGTGTGATGACTTGGCATAAAATGAACTCAAAAACTGGTCTCGAGCTCGATATCGATCGACACTAGATGATGTCGGTCGACACTGAATGCGTCTGTCGATTCTGCAGCAACAAAAACAAGCAAGACAGAGAAGAATCAGTAACCAAAACAAAAGAAAAATAACTTAGTCTAAATTCTAGAACAAAATCTATCGGCGAACTCAAAGGGTCCCCGACAACGGCGCCAAAAACTTGATAGGTCAAGAGTTATCCCTATTCTAACTGCAAGTGCACATAAATGCAACTGTAGTACAAAGGGTATCGAATCCACAGAGACTCGAGGTCACACGATAGATTATAAGTTTTCAAACTTAGCTAAGTCAATTAAGTGAAAGCAGTAAACAAGCAAATCAATTTAAAAGGAGTTTTCAATGGGAGAAAGACGCTAGACTTTGGAAGTTCTCAGGAAATCATGCAATGTCAGACAGTTCAACAATCATGATTCAAATTAAGCACATGTTCAAGAACTAGAATCACAAATGTTAATAACCCAATTCTCGCTGCTACTATTATCTATCTCTAGCAACCTAATGATCCAAATCTCTTTGCAATCTTAGAGTTCTAGACAAGCATTAATAGCAAGTTATTTGGTTCACAATTCTCTAGATCAAATCTCTTTGCATCTAAACAAATTGCTCACACTAGTTCTATCAGATTATAATTCACACTCTCGTGCAAAATCAGTTATCTAAGATCTAAACTCTAGGTGATCAATCCAGAATTCAGTATTAGTCTTAACTAGGTGATGAATGGATAGATTTAGAATCATAACTGTCTAGTGATCTAACAAGGCATGAAATCCCTATGAGAATCCCTAAATCTAACTAAGGTTACTACTCAGATATGGAATCGATGAGACAAAACATGTTTGAATAGAAAAACAAGATTGAATAGATATAAAGAATGGGGTTCGAAATCCTTCTCTCAAAGGTTACAAGTAGCAGGATCAGCCCCAAGCCAAAATCTCTCAATCCCCAAGTGCAAAGCCAAAACAAAGCAAGAACAAAAGATAGGAGAAAACAACTCTCCAAAACCCTATTAAAAGTCTAAACACGTTTTGGGACAAATTAGAAATAAGAAAAACTTCTGGGCTTTCTTGCAAATCTTCAAAAGATGCAATAAACCGGCGCAGAGCTCTTGTTGGACATCAGTGTCGACCAACACTAAGAGCAGTGTCGCTCGACATCTACTCGTGGTCACGACTCCAACTTTAGCTTCCTGTAGAATGCTCCAGAAATGTCCCAAAATTCCTAGGTTTGCTCCAAACGCAAGCTTACCTGTAAAAGACTCGATAGATTCGAAATACAAGGTTAAAGACTCAATATATACACTTATATCATGGTTGAAAACCTAGAAAAGCCATGATATATCAGATATCGTGATCTATCAACTATACGCCCAGTTTTCTCTTGATCGATCACCCGTTTCCCATCGCTTAGCCCGTAACCGGACTGTTTATCTGGAACAAATCCACCCGATTCGATCTCCATCATGCAGACTTAGCCAAATTGTGAGACTAATCCGCTCTTACTCAACTCTTGTGGATCTCCCTCTTTTTCTTCTGTTTTCCCCTCATAAACTGTCCATCCGATCCGGCGTGCCCAATCCTTCTCACGGCCTGTCCTTTTTATATCGATCCAGACGGTTCTCTTCATAAACCGACGGTTATTCCATTTTTCTCCAGAAACCGTCCAGTAAATGCCTCACACACGCGCATACTTGGACATAACCGTTTCCGCCATTTATCTAAATAAATGAGTGCATATTTCCTTTAACTCGATGATCCAACAATTAACTACTTACTTCATGTCTGAGTTCAGTGTATATGTCCGATAAATACGCTTGATCAACATATCCGCCAGTTCAGCTTATAAACTCAGTTTGACTAGCTCCAGCTTGGAATCACCCAAACTAAGCTCAGTTCCTTTGTTTATTCCACCTATCCTGACTCAATCATTCCATCGGCCTGTCAATCATGACTGAGTTACTAGAACCATCGGATTCCTCTACTGAATCCTACTTTTGTTTGATCTTAATCCAACACTTGTTGAATCAGAACACAGACTGCGTTCACAGCCTTGACCTTCCCCGGTCAGTTTGCGGCACACAGGTGTTACAACTCTCCCCAACTTAGAATGAATTTGTCCTCGAATTCAGCGGTAGTTAGAACCTTGTTACGATACCTTAACACCTTTTTTGACTTTTAGCACAACCTGCCCTAACTCATCTTAGTCCTATGACCAACTTCCGTTGACCGTCACTCTTTGACTTGAACCAGATTCGCGTTCCTAGTCCTCGAAGACTTCTAAAACGTTCTCAATGCACACATTCATACAAATTCAGCTCCAGAAAAACTCTAAGTCTTTCTCAGACTTCATCCAAATTCAATCCGGTCTAAGTCTATTCCTAACTTAATAATTTTCATTTGGTCCTTTCCGACCCTTTAAACACGTTTCCGGATCGCCCAAGATCCTTGCAGACAATTCTATGGATCCTCTCGATCCTTCCTGTTGGGAATGTCCTGAAATCTACCGTACTATCTCTAGAAAGTATGATAAGTGTCGAGATCAGACATAAGTCATAAATACTGGGTGATCATGATGACTTGCTAGAGCCCGCTCATGATCTATAAGTTTAGGACTTATTACCAGTATTGTATGATCCCAAAGGGTCACACACCATAGCTAACGGGAAAGTTAACAAGGAATTAATACGGTAAGATGCAAGGCATTTACTGTATTTGGACAGAGAATTGGGCCAGACAAAATACAGGCTTTTGTCTGATTTGTGTCTTGGGCCCAAAAGCCTAATAGGCCATTAGTTTAATTACTTGGGCCCATATAAGGAAGAGGACAGGCGCCTAGGGCTTTGACACACCATCTCCTGCGATTTTGAGTCTAGCCGTCCTCTCTCTCTCTGTTAATTCCAGCTTGGTCTAGCAGCCTGATCCAATAGCTTGTAAGAGTGTGGATACCTAGGAGGAGCCGGTTTCTATCTGCTCTAAGTGATCTCGACATTACCAATCAATCCGCTGCACTCTAAAAGAGGTAATGATCCTGATCTGTATGATTCAACTGCAAATCACCAAGATCCTAGTTGATTATGTGCTAGGTTGTAACCTGAGAATTACACCATGAATACACATAATCCTACAGTGGTATCAGAGCCAGGTTGTTAGGTTTTTGCTTTTTGGATCATATTTAGGTTGTTTTTAATGTTTAGAATCGAATTTGGCTTAAGAAATTTGATTAAAACTTGTAAAAACCCTAATGAGATAATCGCATGTTGACCCTTTTTGAATCGTGATGATGACTTGGTATACTTCGATTATCGACTTTGTTGATCACTTTGCTTAATAATCATATGAATCGTGATAATCGAATTCGTTTGTTAACATTAGTTTTGTTAAGAGAATCGATTGTTGTTGACTTTAAGAATGTCACGATTGTTTTGTTGTTAAGTGAAAGTCACGATCGAATTCATAAGTGAATCGCTTGGATTTTTTTGTCTTTAGTGATTATAATGAATCGATTGTACAATGAGGAATAAGACAAAATCGTTTGTTAGCTTGTTGACATGATCGCTTGAATAAGTGAATTAATTATGAAACGAATTGGAAAAGTCTGAATCGAAAGTTGACTTTGCTTTATAATTGTTAATAAGTCAATTGCTTTATTATAAAGAATCGATTTGTTGTGATTGTTAATGTCACGATCGTTTTAATTATCATACGATGAAGAAGAAGGTTAGCGATCATGATTTTGTCTTTAAGTTAAAGACAAAATCAATTCAAAGCCTTGATTATTGTGGTTCGTTTTTCCCAAACCCGCGACAATGAACCGATCAAACCGATTGTGGTTCATTGTCTGCTTTAGCCAAAACCGCAAGTTAGGTCAAAATTGGCTAAAACACAAGGTGTTTCTTCCTGATTTTGGACTTAACCGAACCGATCCAATTTAATTGGTGGTTCAAGCGGTTAACCCAAATCGCGGTTTGCTGGAAATTATTTAATACAATTGGTATTATTTAATTTCTGGTTAAACCGGATTGAAATTCAAAATTGAATTTTAACCTAAACCGAAGGCTGGTCTAAGTTTGATTTGGTTGTACCAAATAATTTAGAGCTGGTCTGGTTTAGTAAATAACCAGTTGGATTTAGTAGTTAATTTGGTCTCGGACCAGAATTAATGAACCGACTCGGTTATGTCAAATTATTGGGCCAATTGGAATTCTGTGGTCTTGGGCCAAGAATTGGGCCTATAATTTGTGATCCAACCGAAAACTTTAATAAAATATTAAATTAGAAATTTCTATTTTTAGCATATTTCTAAATTTAGAAAGTTTCTAAAATAAGTAAGTTTCCCAAAATAGTAATCTTCTATTTTTGGAAAGAAAACCTAAAATCCTCAAAAACAATATCAAGCTTGGATGTCTTGCCCAATCTTGTCAGCTACTTAACGCTTATTCAATTCCAGATATGGCTTACAGTGTGAGGTGTCTGTTTTTGCGTAAGTAAAGTAGTATATAGTCACTAATTTCATTGGGAGTCCCAGACTTTAGTGATTATTTGGCTGTAAGAGATTGGTTTCCTTGACTGGGCCATCGGGAGTCCCGGGCTTGAGACATCTGGTGTATTGGGCCTTGGGCCCAATTCACAACCGAGAGTTATTGGATATAACTAGATGTGTGTATGCTTACCAAGTAAAGCTAATTCCGGGTGACGGCCAGTGGCCCACTTTGGTTTTAGTTGAACATGGGTCTCGGAATCATTGCATTCTTATGAGGTTAAACAAAGAAATTTTGAATGCAATGCGAGTTTTCTTATAAGTTATTAAGATTACTCTTTTATGAACTAAATAACTAAAACTCTATTTATCTCTAAATTTCAGTTATGACTAGCACAAACAATCAAAACACTTTCTCGATCCGGTCTGTCCTTGAAATGGACAAACTGAACGGATCAAATTTCTTGACTTGGTCGCGGAACCTGAGGCTAGTCCTCAGGCAGGAGAGAAAGGACTATGTCCTTGAGAGAGCTCTCCCCGTGAGGATCGGGTCCAATGCCTCTCATGCAGTATATGATGCTTGGAATAAGCATTATAATGATGCGGTAGATGTGCGTGGTCTGATATTGGCTACTATGGACTCAGATTTGCTGAAGCAATATGAGAACATGGAGTCGCCAATAGAGATGATCAGCAACCTGAAATTGAAATTTCAGGAGCAGGTAAGAGTGGAGAGATACCAGTTGGTTAAGTCTCTCACTAGCTGCAAGCTACCAAATGATCATCCAGTAAGTCCTCATGTCAGTAAAATGATGGGTTACATTGATAACCTGAGGAAACTGAGATCAAGAATTGGCAACTGAGATCATTCTGCAGTCACTGCCGTCAAGCTATGATAAGTTCAAAAGGAACTATATCAAGAAAGGCTTAACGAAGACGCTGACTGAACTGCATGATATGCTCAAGACAGTTGAGCCAAACGTGAAGAGTATCCTGTATAATCTCGTAATGGAGAAGGGTAGGTTTACTAAACCTAATGCTGACAAGGGTGAAGACAAAGTTGTCCAGATTTTGAATCATGGCAAGCGTGTGTCTTCTGAGCCCGAGTCAGATACATCTTACGTTGGTAAGTGCTGCTACTGTAAAGAGACTGGGCATTGGAAGAGAGATTGCATTAAATTCATGGAAGATTATGAGGAGTTGAAGTTGATGTATGAGACTACTTCCTCAGGTATTCATGTTATTACTTCAAGTTCTACCTTATAGGTATTGGATACTGGTTGTGGCACTGATATTTGTTATAATATGCAGAGCCTAAGCAACAGTAAAACGTTGAAGGAAGGACAAGTGGAACTGCATGTCTGGAAGGAGCTATGGATGCTGCCTCAGCCGTAGGGTTTTCACTTGTAGATGCCTTTGAGGCTTGGTTTTGTATTAAGTAATTGCTACAATGTACCTGCTTTAAGCAGAGTTGTCTTTCATTTTCTTGTAAGGATTTGAATGTTTTTCATTTTGATAAAAGACAAGTTTTGTTCTTTTGATCTCAATGAAATATTGATTGTAGCACCCTATTCAAGGAATGGGTTTTATATCTTAAACCAAAGAGTGCCTAAATGTAACATAAATACCGAATTGGTTTAAATCTGATGAATTAAACCTGATTTTTCTTGGCATAAATGTTTTGGTCACATAGAGTAAGTCGGATTCAGAAACCCCATAGTTATGGACTTTTGGGCTCATTTGATCGGATATCTTATGAGACTTGAATTCTGCTTACTGGACCAAAAGACAAAGGGCCCATCTTAGCCGAGCTAGAGAAAGGCCCAAAGGCTTATTGGACCTTGAACATACTCATGTATGTGGCCCGATGAGCAGTAATGCCAGAGAAAATTTCCTGTACTTCATTATCTTTACTGATTACTTCAGTGAGTATGACTGTGTTCATTTGATGAGACACGAGTCAGAATTCTTTGAAATGGTCGAAAGAGTTCCAGAATGAGGTATAGAATCTGAGTGACAGAAGTATTGAGACTCTGGATTAGATCACGAGTGAGAATACTTAAGTAATTGATGGTGTGATCATCTAAATGAGTGTGAAGTCGTTTCACAGCTCATTTCTCCTGAAAACCTGGAGGTGTTTCTGTGAGAAAGAATCAGATCTTATTAGAAATGATTAAAGATGAGTCACACGAATCTTCCATGATGTTCTTTAAGAATAACGCTCTAGAAATATCTAAGTTTACGCTGAAATAGTTCCACCAATATCAGTTGAAAGACACCACATGAATGTGGACTGGAAATGATCCAAATTCGTCTTTACTGAGTATTTGTAGTTGTGCTACTTCGCTGGTTGTCCTAGGGAAACTAAGGCTTGTTACTTTTTACGTCCATTCCGAAAACAAAGTTAGGTTGTTCGGAATTCTGTTTTCTAAAAGGAAAGTTACTTTCCAAGAAGAACAGTGGGAGTAAAAGTATAACTCGAAGAAATTCGAGAAATACAGGAGGCTGCTCAACCTGTTGAGGGAGAGCAGCGGATGGATTTACAGATTTCTGTAGAATCTACACCTGTAGAGCCTGAAGTTCGTAGATCTGAATGAATCCGTCACTAATCCGAGAGTGATTTCTCGTGATTAGTTGTCATGATCTGATGATCATTGAAAGTGACGAACCTGCGAAATTCACAGAAGCGAAAGTGAGCCCGGACTCCGAAAAATTACACTGTGTGTAAGTTAGCTTCATCGATCCATTCATGGATGGAAGCAAACATATCGGAGTTGGAATCTTCGTTCTGTTGAAGTAGTCAAGGTTTTGACTTGAACAGGAACGAAGTGGAACTGTGCGTTTACTAATAGATAAGTGGGAGCGATGTTGCATTTCTCAGAGTATATGTCGATGACATACTGATTCTCGGAAATAACGTTCCAATGCTGCAGTCGGTAAAGGACTGGCTTGGGAGTTGTTTTTATGATTGACATGGGTAAAGCCACGTATGTTCTTGGATTTTGGATCTAAAGATAGAGATCCAAAAGAGCTGATAGGACAAAGTCAGGATTCTTATATTGACTAAGTCCTACACGTTTTTCAGCATTCCAAGAAGGGATTTATGCCAATGTCACATGGCATTACGTTAAGCAAGAAACAGTGTCCTACGATATCTGCTGAGCTTGAATGCATGGATGAGATTCCATATGCATCGGCAATTGGATCTATCATGTATGCCATGACACGTACTTGTTTTGATGTTGCTTTAATGTTAAGCAAGACAAGTAAAGACCAGTCAAATCCAGCAAAGAATCACTGGATAGCCGTAAAGAATATCCTGAAGTATTTGAGGAATACTTAGGATAAGTTCTTGATTTACGGAGAAAGTGAGGTGCTACAAGTTGGGAGAGTCTGAAAGGCAAGTTTCCAACAGACAAAGATGATTTCCGGTCACAGTCCGGTTATATCTTGTGTCTGTCTGGCGGTGCAAGGCACTGTTGCTGACTCCATGACTTAAGCTGAACATTTCGCAGCTTGGGTAGCGGCGAAAGAGGTTGTTTGGAAAGAAGAGTTCATCACTGAACTTGATGTGATTCCCAGCATAGATAAGGCTAGCTGCACATCAGAGGTCCAAACACCTTGAGGGTAGGTATAACCTATTCCGTGAGATAAATGACAGAGGTGTTAAGTAGATCAGCAAGTTTCAACGAATGAGAACGTTGCTAATCTATTAACGAAGCCACTCCTTAGACCTAAGCACGAGTCGCGGACTGTAGCTGTAGGATAAGTGAAATTAAGATGTAGTCTTAATTTCAGTGGGAGTTTGTAAAGGGCTTTATTTAGTTGTTTTGAAAGGTTCATGTAAACATAATATTTTATGTTTGTGAAATTTATGATTTCTGGATTATTTTAACTGTGATATAAATAATCGTTCCAAAATGATTCATGTCATTATATATGGGCCATCGAAGTACATGAGTAGACTTGATCCTGAAACCCCATATTTAACGAAATGACTTAAATCATAATGTCCATAGTCGAAGGTTGTTGAAATTGGAACACCAACAACCACTTGAGACTAGATTGTGTTGAGACTTATGACCAAGTTTCGAGGGGTCATAGATGCGCGGCATCAAAGTCGACACATAGGTATATGTAGGGGAGCATATGACCGGACATGGCCCGCTGATGAGAACTCTACAAGATATTAATATCTGTGTCATAAGAGGTTCTCATATACGACTATAGAGTATAGTCCTTAGACCTGAGTTCGCATGCATGTGGCTGCACATGGAGTGATGCACTTTGATCATTGTCTAACGCTGTTTCGTAACTGGGAGCTATAAGGACCTTGGTTGGGTGTATTATAAAGTGTGTAGTTCATAGTGATGGAACAAGATGGGATTTGTCCCTGCCGTTTAGCGGAGGTAATATCTCTAGGCCATTCGGAGACTTGATAGCTGGTAAGAGAGTGGCCACTCCCAAACGGACTTGCCCAAGTCGTTTGCATTGTCAGTATCAAATCTGGTCCGATGAACATGGTCTGGCTATATAAGGATGACACGCATCTTGCCTTATGCCAGATCGAGATATTGAGACAAAAGGATTAGGGAATGTAGGATTCCAGTACAAGTGGGAGATTGTTGGGAATGTCCTGAAATCTACCGTACTATCTCTAGAAAGTATGATAAGTGTCGAGATCAGACATAAGTCATAAATACTGGGTGATCATGATGACTTGCTAGAGCCCGCTCATGATCTATAAGTTTAGGACTTATTACCAGTATTGTATGATCCCAAAGGGTCACACACCATAGCTAACGGGAAAGTTAACAAGGAATTAATACGGTAAGATGCAAGGCATTTACTGTATTTGGACAGAGAATTGGGCCAGACAAAATACAGGCTTTTGTCTGATTTGTGTCTTGGGCCCAAAAGCCTAATAGGCCATTAGTTTAATTACTTGGGCCCATATAAGGAAGAGGACAGGCGCCTAGGGCTTTGACACACCATCTCCTGCGATTTTGAGTCTAGCCGTCCTCTCTCTCTCTGTTAATTCCAGCTTGGTCTAGCAGCCTGATCCAATAGCTTGTAAGAGTGTGGATACCTAGGAGGAGCCGGTTTCTATCTGCTCTAAGTGATCTCGACATTACCAATCAATCCGCTGCACTCTAAAAGAGGTAATGATCCTGATCTGTATGATTCAACTGCAAATCACCAAGATCCTAGTTGATTATGTGCTAGGTTGTAACCTGAGAATTACACCATGAATACACATAATCCTACACTTCCAGATTCTCCCTGGATCTTTTCTGATCCTCACAAACGTTCTCGAATTGTTAACAATCCTTACCAACATTTGTATCCTTTGATATCATAGATAATTCTGTAACGCCCCGACCGCCCCCGTCCGTGGGCGCCACGCCCGCTCACTCGGCCCGTGGACCCACCCTCGTCCGACGGCCGGTTTGTTATTTTAGAGAGGCTCTAAAGACTTGATTTACTGTCCCTGCAATCACCACACGATCTTCCCACGTGTTTTTCCCTCACTCGCACGATACCGTGAGTCACTTCTCGGTAGGTCACCCATCCTTTTACTACTCCAGCTTAAGCACGCTTAACTCTCGAGTTTTCTCTAGACAAGTGACCGAAAAGATAAGTGCTGTTTGGTGACATAGGTAGCCAAATCAATTCTTATAAGCCTCTCCGCATATACCACAAACCGGGATGTTACAATTCACCCCTCTCACAGAGCGCAACGCCTTCGTTGCGCACCAGGATCGTTATCCTTGACGGTATGAGCCCTCACTGAATCCACACACGTATTCGGATTCGGCTCTGATGCCACTTGTAACGCCCCAACCGCCCCCGTCCGTGGGTCCCACGCCCGCTCACTCAGCTCGTGGACCCACCCTCGTCCGACAGCCGGTTTGTTATTTTTGAGAGCCCCTAAAGACTTAATTAATGTCCCTGCAATCACCACACGATCTTTCCACGTGTTTTACCCTCACTCGCACGATACCGTGAGTCACTTCCCGGTAGGTCACCCATCCTTTGACTACTTCAGCTTAAGCACGCTTAACTCTGGAGTTTTCTCTAGACAAGTGACCGAAAAGATAAGTGCACTTTGGTGACATAGGTAGCCAAATCAATTCTTATAAGCCTCTCCGCATATACTGATAGACTCAGAGTTTTAATCATATTCTACTGCAAGTGCACAGTTATGCAATTGTAGTACAAAGGGTATCGAATCCAAAAAGACTCACGGCTCACACGATAGATTATGAGTAATCGAATTAAGCTAAGCGAAGCAGATTGTAAAGTAGTAAACAAGATAGCAAGTAAAAAAAATGAACTGAGGTGAATGTAGGAAATTAACGAAGGCGTCAGGTTTCAGGAAGTTCTCAGGAAATCAGGAAATCAGATAACAAACAATCAGGATTCTATCTATTTGCGTTCTTGAACTAGAATCACAGAAGTAAAACTAACCAGCTCTCGCTCCGATAATTATCTATGTCTAATAACCTAGCAAACCAACTCTCGTTGCGATTCCTAGAGTTCTAAACATGCATTAATTCCAAGTTCGTTTGTTCACAACTTCTCTAGACCAAATCTCTTTGCGAATAGATAAATTGCTCACCTAAATCCTTTCTAGCTAATTAACCAACTCTCGTTGTGTAAATTAACGTAATATCAATAATCTAAATGGCCAGTTCAGATTAAGCGTTACGAACGATTTAGATGAAGAACTAGATGATGAATCCAAATTAATCAGTTAATCTAGCATTCCTTCAAATCCCTAATGAGAATTCCCTAACCTAACAAGAGATCTACTCAGACATAGCAATCATAACAGAAAACATAGTCAAAATAGATATCATAGATAAATCAAAAGGGCAAGAACAGGGGTTCAAAATCAAGTCTCTCTCGAGAACAAAACCAGCCCCAAATCTCCTAATCTCTGATAAAGAAAGCTTAGCCTAAACAATGGCTGTAAAACCTAATTAAAAGCTAAAACACGATTTGGGTCACTTTGTAATTACGAGAAACTTCTGGGCTAATTTGCAGATTCTTCAAAGTCTTCATTAATCGGCCAAAATCTTCTGCCTGCGATACGTGTCGACCGACACCTGAATGGTGTCGATCGACACCGATGCCAGGCGATCATATCAACTCTTCTGCAATCGCATGAATGCTCTATAAAGCTCCAGAATGCGCCATAACATCCAAGTAAGCTCCAAACGTGGTAAAACCTGTAAAGTACCTGAAAAGACTCGAAAGACTCTATAGAAGACTCGATTATGTACATATATCATGGCTCAAAACACCTAAAAACCATGATATATCAACTCCCCCACACTTAGCTCTTGCTTGCCCTCAAGCAAGTGAAAGAACTAAAGAATAAGAAAGAGGTTTGAAAACTCAGAAACTCATTTCGTCCTAGGAACTTTCACATTCACATTCACTTAGTAAGCCAGTGAAAACTTTCCTGCAAATGTCAAGACCACAATATACTTCCCCCACAGTTAGCAACTGTCCCAAGTAAACTCCACAATCAAGTTAGGATATTCAAGTTCACCACACTAACCTCTGTATATAATTAAGTGCGGTCTTACAAAGGGAGTATTGATCAGAGAACACATGGACTCAACTCATTCAGTACTGACCACCAAAATGTCGGTTTCTGGTTCCTTTCTTTTCCCTTTCTCCCTTAGAAACTGATTTTTCCTCACTGGGTATCATTTTTTTTTAATCAGTGCTCTTCCCTTTTTATCCGGGGTGTAACTTTGGATCTTTCCATGGATACACAGGAGGTAATAGGGGTCTCTACCACTCCCGTGACCACTTCTAAGCTACTAGCTTATCCTCGGTTTTAATCTCTCTTTTTTTTTTTACTTTCAAGGGTGGGGAAAATCAAGAACCATACTCAAACAGGATCATAGGCTATGTCAGCACATCATAGGAATCCGATCCAGAGATCTCAAGCCCCTAAGTAAGATATTAGAGTCAAGATTAGAGATGAGGCTAGTGATGGATCCTCTGAATACCTGGTTAGATATGGGTGTCCTTGGTAGGCCGATCTGTCTGGGGTTTTCTAATAGTCATAGAATTACTGTAAGTCTGTCCAATGGTCACTTAGTTCTTGTTCCAGCAAAAAATTTCCTCGAAAAATCATAGTTTCATACGCATTTTGACTCAATAAAGCAGTTTTGAAAACAACTGAAAACAAAGAGTGACACTAAGAAAAGAGAACATGATATCAGTAACCACCTCCCCCACACTTAAACAACACGGTCCCCAATGTTATCGCAGCTTGGGTTCGGGAGAACAAGGTATAACCAGCGAAAGGCTCGGAAAATCAGAAATCTTACCTGCTAGTGTGGTCAGTGTCGACCGACCATTTTGACTAGGCTTTGGTCGACATAAATCTGATCCGAATCGAGTGTCCTCGATTACGGTTCGTGTTTTCGAGTTTGGTGTCGACCGACACTAGTTCGGTGTCGATCGACACTGCTGTCTGCAACCTGTTCATCACGTTCTGAAACACCAAAAACCAGAAAAATCAAAGAAACAAAATCATAAAACCAAAAAAAGAAAAACTGACCCAACAGTGGGTTGCCTCCCACTCAGCGCTTGTTTTAAGTCATTAGCTTGACTGTGGCACGTGGTCAGATGTCAGGCGGTTTCGCTAAAGGCAGAGTGTGCCTTTGCAAAATTCTTCTCATCCATGGTGGCGTATATGCATCATGTGCGTGAGACTGACCGAGGAACTTGGGAATGACAGCAAGATCAGGCGGAACATTTCGTTTCCTGACTCTATTCCCTGCAGAATCAGCATCAGAGTTAGCGTACTTAAGGTCAGAAAACGCATACCTTGTCTTGGTGAGATGTGGCTTAGGTGTGATGTTTGGAGCCTTCTGCTTAAGAGCAGGTATAGGCTTTGAAGATGTTAGAGCAGACTCAGCATGAACCGCCATCTTCTCTTCTCCAATCTCATTCTCTGGTTCCATCTCAACACTGAAGCTTTGTCCATCAATGGTGGATTTCTGCAGTCTATTCATCTTGAACTGCAAAGACTTGTCTCCCAGGTGGAGATCAATCAGACCATGTCGCACATCAATTACAGCTCCAGCAGTGGCTAAAAAGGATCTACCAAGTAGTAGAGGATCATCAGGCTCAATCTCATACTTCAGTACCACAGAGTCCGTTGGAATCAAGTAATTTCCAACTCTGAGAGGGATGTTCTCAAGAACTCCTTCTGGATACCTCTTTGATCGATCAGCTAGGATAAGAGAAATCCTAGTGGGGTAGAAGTTCAACAGTCCTAATCTCATAGCCACAGAGTATGGCATGAGATTCACACTTGAGCCAAGATCACACAATAACCTCTTAAATCTGTCTTTGTATATAGAACAGTCTATCATGAAACTAACTTGATCCTTTAGTTTCTCAGGAATCCTGCCATGAATAACGACATCGCACACTTCAGAGACCATCAAGACACCTTCTTCGTCAATCATATTACTAGAAAGTATGTCTGTAACACATCTCTTCACCAGAGGAATGGTCTTATTAGTGTCAATCAATGGAACTTCAGTTAGCTTATCTCTCATTAACTTCTTGTACTTTTCCAACTGAATCTCTTGCTTAGACCTCCTAGAGAAAGGAATCTTCGGTTTGTAGACTTTTTCCTCAACCGCATTCGGCTTCTCTGGACAAACTGGCTGCTCACGTCCATGGTGTCGATCGACATGGAAATGGTGTCGATCGACATTGGCTCGATTCGAGTCGACCTTGATGTCAAGGTGGGTCGATTTCGGTTCGTCACGAAAATTCGAAACTGGTGTCGACCGACACGGCTGTGTGTCGATCGACACAGGATCTTTATTTCGAATTTCACTCGAATTTTGCAGCTTCAAAGTCTTTACATCATAATTCTGCTCAGCTTCGTCCTCTACCAAAACCGCTTTAACATGTTCTTTCTGAGATCGAGTCATCCTTTCCTTAATACCGGCCTCTGCTTGCGTCATCTTAGTATCCAGATCATCAACTCTGCTTGTCAAAGCCTCCAATTTTCCACTTAGATCTTGATACATGGAATCCAGCTTTCCATTCAGATCTCCTGTCATCTTATTCTGCCCAAGAAGCAACTGCTCAAGCATGGATTCAATCTTTGTCTGCTCATTAGTGGGAGGAGCTTGGTGAGATGAATAACCATTGTCCCTTGATCTTGGTGTGTAACCAGAAGTTTGTCTCTGCTGATTTCTATATGTCTGCTCATAATAATCAGTCCCAGCGATATAGTTCACCTCTGCAAACTCTTCAGCTTCTGCATCAGATCGGATTTGCCTCTTCCTAAATAGGACGCTGTGGACAAAATCAATTTTGTCCTTCATCTCGGCCATCTGGAAGCTATCGTCTTTGCCACGAGATCTCTGCCTTTCCTTGTCAGCATTCTTGACACTATTGCTAATTATCAAGTTCTCAATAAGCTCCTTAGCTTCCCTTGGGGTCTTGGTATAAAAGTTCCCATTACTTGCAGCATCCATAGCTGTCTGATACCACAAATCAACTCCTCTGAAGAAGACACACAACAGCTGTACTTCAGAGAAACCATGGTGTGGACAATCTCTTTGGTATCTCTTGAACCTCACCCAAGCAGTTTTAAAAGGCTATGTAGGTCCTTGCTTGAATGTCAAAAGATCTTGTCTAAGCTGGTCGGATCTAGCATATTCATAAAAGTGTATAAGGAACTCTCTCTTAACCGCATCCCAAGTAGTCAATGATCCTGGTGGTAGCTGTTTCAACCAGTGGGCTGCTTCTCCATTGAGAGAAAATGGGAAGAGCTTGCAGAAAAGATAATCAAATGAGACTCCTTCAGCCTTAATACTGCTAGCCAATTCCTCGAAAGTCTCTATGTGATCCATAGGATGCTCGCTACAGAGACCATGGAACTGATGCTGCCCAACCAATGCGTAGTACTCTGGTTTCAGCCTGAACTCAGCTCTGGTAAATGGAGGTGGTCGAATCGCAGACCGATTAGCATAAAATTGATCCGGTATGTTGTAATCAGCAAGTGTCTTCTCGTGATCAGTCTCCTGTTGTGCAGGTTCCGCGCCCACGACAACCTCTGGCACGATGTGGTTTCCTTCCCCCATCCAGTTTCTGACCCTTCGCGTTGCATATATGACCCTCTTGGTTTCGTAAAGTGTCGTCCTCACTGCGAATCAGAATCACAGGTTCCATAGAGAAAAACCTGCTAAGTGTTCAAGTGCTTGGTATCTCTGGTCGCGCATGGTGTCGATTGATTCAAGATGAGGGTCGATCGACACTGAGCGATTCCTCCAACACCAAAGAAACGAGAACGTGAGTAAACAAGAAAATAAAAGAAAAATGCTTAGTTTAAATTCTAATACTGAATCTATCGGCGAACTCAAAGAGTCCCCGGCAACGGCGCCAAAAACTTGATAGGCTCAGAGTTTTAATCCTATTCTACTGCAAGTGCACAATTATGCAATTGTAGTACAAAGGGTATCGAATCCACAAGGACTCACGAAGGCGTCAGGATTCAGGAAGTTCTCAGGAAATCAGGAAATCAGGAAATTAGATAACAAACAATTAGGATTCTATCTATTTGCGTTCTTGAACTAGAATCACAGAAGTAAAACTAACCAGCTCTCGCTGCGATAATTATCTATGTCTAATAACCTAGCAAACCAACTCTCGTTGCGATTCCTAGAGTTCTAAACATGCATTAATTCCAAGTTCGTTTGTTCACAACTTCTCTAGACCAAATCTCTTTGCGAATAGATAAATTGCTCACCTAAATCCTTTCTAGCTAATTAACCAACTCTCGTTGTGTAAATTAACGTAATATCAATAATCTAAATGGCCAGTTCAGATTAAGCGTTACGAACGATTTAGATGAAGAACTAGATGATGAATCCAAATTAATCAGTTAATCTAGCATTCCTTCAAATCCCTAATGAGAATACCCTAACCTAACAAGAGATCTACTCAGACATAGCAATCATAACAGAAAACATAGTCAAAATAGATATCATAGATAAATCAAAAGAGCAAGAACAGGGGTTCAAAATCAAGTCTCTCTCGAGAACAAAACCAGCCCCAAATCTCCTAATCTTTGATAAAAGAAAGCTTAGCCTAAACAATGGCTGTAAAACCTAATTAAAAGCTAAAACACGATTTGGGTCACTTTGTAATTATGAGAAACTTCTGGGCTAATTTGCAGATTCTTCAAAGTCTCATTAATCGGCCAAAATCTTTTGCCTGCGATACGTGTCGACCGACACCTGAGTGGTGTCGATCGACACCGATGCCAGACGATCATATCAACTCTTTTGCAATCGCATGAATGCTCTATAAAGCTACAGAATGCGCCATAACATCCAAGTAAGCTCCAAACGTGGTAAAACCTATAAAGTACCTGAAAGGACTCGAAAGACTCTATAGAAGACTCGATTATGTACATATATCATGGCTCAAAACACCTCAAAACCATGATATATCATATACCACAAACCGGGATGTTACAAATTCGGTCCTCATGATCCTTACAGACCACCCGACTTAACAAACATGTCGGTGATACTTTCCATTGTCGTCATCTTCTTTCTTAATCATAGTCGCTTTTCTTGACCCGATCTTACTTAATCGTTCAACTAACCACCATAGTTGCAAGTTCACTTATCTTGGCGAGAACACATCTCCAAATCTCTTAAGACCCTGGTCAAAACTCTCGAACAACACTTTCACTAGTTCTCCGAATGAAAGATCATCATCGAACATTCCAGAAGAATCATCTCCCGTGAAGTCTCCCCCACTTCACGTCTCAGAAACTCTTTTGCCTTAGAGATTTCTGAAAGAATCTATCGAAGACTCCAAAGAGTCCCCGGCAACGGCGCCAAAAACTTGATAGGTGTAAGTTTTAACCATATACTAACTGCAAGTGCACATTAATATCAATGTAGTACTTAGGGATCGAATCCACGAGGACTCTAGGCAACGATAGAATTAGAACGGTCAAGCTTAAACTAGGAGAAAGCAAATTGTATTGAGAAACTAAAAGCAATGCAATAAAGTAAACAAGTAGCAGGATTGGTTGTAAGCAATTAACTAAGGGCGCTAAGTCTAGGGAGTTCTCAGGAAATCAGACAAGCAGACAAATCATTCAGTCAGGATCAAATTAGGAACAGTTCTAGAACTCAAAACACATATATAGAATTAACCAACTTTCGTTGTGAGAATTCTCTAAGCTTAATTGCAGAAATCCAAATGTCTTTGTAATTCCTAACAGATTAAACTAGCTTTAATGATCAAGTTCGATATGTTTACAATCTAATTAAACCAAATTTCTTTGCGAGTAATTATATTGCTCAACCTAAATAGTTCAGATTCTAAACCACACTTTCGTGTCAATCTAGCAACCTAAGATCTAGATTCTAAGTGATCAAGTTAGAACTAGCATTAAACACAATTTAGTTTGAAGAACATCTATTGATATGAATCCTTAACTGAATTAATTATATCTAGCAAGTCATAAAATCCCTATTGAGAATCCCTAAACCTAACTATGAATCTACACAGACATAGATAATGTAAACATGATCAATGAATAATTAGATATCATAAAAGAGATTAAACAAGTAAAGGGCTTCGAAATCTTCTCCAAAAATAAGGTGTAGTACAGGATCAGATCAGCCCCAAATAGCTTTAAAAACTCTCTGCTCTAAAGTATGATAGCGTATCTAAAAAATGAAGTTAAAACCTAATTAAATAGCTAAATCACGTCTTGGGGCTTCTGTGTAAATATCTGGACTTCTGGGCAACTTTGCAATATCATCATTCTTCATTAAACCGCCGCGAGCTGGCCCAACACGCTGTGCATCGATCGATGCTGATGTGCGTCGATCGACACACTCCTCTGTTTCGGACAGTGAGCACAAACTCTCGGGTCAAAACTCCAAAATGCTCCATTTAGCTCCATAATCTCCAAATCCACTCCAAACGTGTGTGTACCTAATAACACCTGTAAAAGACTCTAAAAGAAAACCAAAAGACTCTAAAACATACTTATATCATGGCATAAAACCGGTAAAAACCATGATATATCAACTCCCCCGCACTTAGCCTTTGCTTGCCCTCAAGCAAAACAGAGAACTAAAACATGGTGAAGAGGTTTGAAAACTTTCAGAAACTCTTTTTGTTCTAGAAGCAACAACACTCAGATTCCCCTTAGTAAACCACTGAAAGAATCAACTGCAAGATATCAAAACCAACATGTACTTCCCCCACACTTAGCAATTGTCCTAAGTAAACTCCACAATCAATCCAAGCAATTCAAATTCACCCTACTGACTTCTTAAGCATATTAAGTGCGGTCTCACCTAAGGATTATCGATCAAAGGGCACATGGATTCTTACTTTGTCAGCTCTAGACCACCATACTATCTTTTTCTGGTTCCTTTTCTTCTCTTTTCCCTTCCTTAGCATTCTGATTTTTCCCCATTGTGTATCATTTTTTTTTTTATCAGTGCTCTTCCCGTTAAGGGGTGTACTTTGGACACATTCCATGGATAGCACAGGAGGTAATAGTGTTTGCTACTACTTCCGTGACCACTTCGGAGTTACTAACTCATCCTCAGTTTATTACTCTCTTTTTTTATGGAAGGGGAGAAGGGAACCATACTCAGACAGGTTTACAAGCTTTGTCAGAACTAACAAAGGAGTCCGACTCAAGGTATACCAAGCCCTTAGGTGAGAAAATTAAAGTCAAGTTAAGGGTGAAGCCAGTAAAAGGATCCTCTGAATACCAGAATTGATATGGGTGTCCTCAGTAGGTTGATCCGTGTTGGGTTTTCTAATAGTCATAGATAGATCTTTCAGCTTCATCCCAATGGTTACTTAAGTTCCTGCAAGATATTGTTAACTTCTCCAAAATTCACTGTTTCTAACTTAAACATGTTTTGACTCAATAAAACAATTTTTTTTTGAAAACTGGACTGACTCTTAAGAAAACAGAAAGATAAAGTCAGTAGCTACCTCCCCCACACTTGAAACACACTGTCCCCAGTAGTGTTAAGCTAAGGGTTGGCAAAAAGAAAGAAAAAAATTTATGGATGTGTTGAGTTCTGTCTGATTTTTACCTCTGTCGCTCATGCATCGATCGTTACATAAATGTAACAACCGTTGCTAGGCGATTTTTCGTCATGTGTCGATCGTTGCTCAGGACCGCAACGATCGCTGCAATGCGATTACTCGTGTTGTGACGATCGACACAAGGTTGTGTCGATCGACGCACTGCGATTCTGTCGAAACCTGCAGACAAAACTCACCAGAAACAAAAACAAACGTAAAATCCTAACAAAAACACCAAAAATGAATAGCAAAAACAAAACAGTGGGTTGCCTCCCACTCATCGCTTGTTTAAGGTCATTAGCTTGACCGGACGAACAAGATCAGTTTGCTGGAGATCCTGACAGAAACTGTGATTGCCTCTGTGCAAGTCTCCTCATCCAAGGCGGAGAGTAAGCTTCATCAGTGTGAGCTCGTCCGAGAAAAGAAGGAGTAAACTGATATGGTGGATCTGAAACCAAAGTCTTGCTTATCTGCTCTCCATATCCATCCTTAATGGTGAAGGTCTGCCCATCAATCAGCGGCTTACGCAGCATGTCCATCTCAAAGTGCAGTGGCTCATCTCCCAGATGCAGATCAATCAAACTGTGCCTCACATCTATTACTGCTCCAGCTGTGGCTAAGAATGGTCTGCCCAGAATCAAAGCATCATCCTGCTCACTGTCGTACTTAAGCACCAAGAAGTCTGTCGGAACTAAGTAGTTCCCAACTCTTACTGGGACGTCCTCAAGAACTCCTTCAGGAATCCTTATTGACTGATCAGCTAGGACAAGAGAGGTCCTAGTGGGTGAAAAATCCATCATACCCAGTTTCTATGCCACAGAGTATGGCATGAGACTTCCAGCAGCTCCTAAATCACACAGAGAGCGCTTGAAACCATCCTCAAATATAGAACAACCCAGCACAAAAATCCCAGGATCATGTAGCTTCTTAGGAATTTTAGTCAACATCACATCACTTATATGTTGAGGAACAACTATGACCCAATCCTTTAGTGTCTCATCCATTGGCAGCATCTTCTGCAAGTACCTTTGGACACAAGGATGATAAGGTGGATCATCAGATGGTGGAATTTCTTCCATCTCTTCACCAATCTTTTCCAACTGTTTAAGCTCATCAATCTCTTGTTGAATCACCTCAGACACTTTAGGATATAATCGAATAGATTGTGCATAAATCTCCTATTGAGTTATCTCAGACACTCCAAGGAATAAACGATTAAGCTCTGAATCTGCATCTGCATCTGCATCAATGCCATACGAATCCTGTGAATTTGTCTGTCCACGCCATGCAACGATCGACGCTAAGGGTGCATCGATCGATGCAGTTGAATTTTCACAGATTCCACCCGAGAGATTTTCCTCAAAATCAGAAATTTCAGCCTCTTCTACCAGTTCAGCTGTATTTAGCTCAAATCTTTCACCTAGGTGTGATCCATCATCAATGTACACTGACCAGGCCTTAATGTGGGTGTCTACAACACTCTTTCCCTTGACAGAGTTCGAAATTTGGCTCACCTGAGTGTCCAATTGCTTCACATGAGTACTTAGAGACTCAAACTTCCCATTGAGATCCTCATAAACAGCATCCAACTTCTTGTTGCAGTTCACATCAATCTTAGTCTGTCCTTCCAGCAGCTGCTCCATCATAGCCTCCATCTTACTCTCATGGGCATTAGCTACAGGAGGTGTCTGGTAAGAAGAAGATCCATAAGTTCTTTGATTACCTTGCTGGAAAGGTTTCTGAAATCCACTAGTCTGTCCAAATCCAGAAGAGTTTTGGTTGCTGTTGAAAGCACTCTTCTGTCCTCCATTGAAGAACCTATTACCAGACTGATTTCCAAACCTATTTCCTTGGAATCCAGATCCTCCGATGTAGTTCACATCCTCTTCCTGACCATCCTCTTCAACATTGATAACTTCAACATCTTGAGCAAAATGGACAACCTTCTTCCCAGCTAGAAGATTACAAACTGTGTCCAGCTTAGATCTAATATCAGCTATCTCCAAATTCTCTATCTTTCCACCAGACTTCTTCCTTCTCTCATCAGTAGTCTTGCAGCTATTACTGCTTACTAAGTAGTCTATCAACTACTTAGCTTGCGCAGGAGTCCTAGTGGTTAACTTTGCATTGCTAGAATTGTCCAATGCAGTCTGATATGGAAGATCTATACCTCCAAAGAAGATACCCAGCAATGTTACCTCGGTGAATCCATGATGCGGACAGTCACGTTGGTACTTCTTGAATCTCATCCAGGCAGTCTTAAGAGGCTCTGTCGGACCTTGAGTGAAGGTGAGAATATCTTGTCTTGACTGATCAGAGCGAGCATCATCATAGAAGTGTCGCAAAAACTCACTCTTCAAAGCATCCCATGTAACAAACTTCCTAGGTGGAAGCTGTTTCAGCCAGGCAGCAGCATCTCCAGCGAGAGAGTAGGGGAAGAGTTTGAGAAATAGATAGTCATAGTTCACTCCATCATACTTCATCCCAGTTACTATGTCCTCAAACTCATCTATGTGATCAATCGGCTGCTCATTAGGATAGCCATGGAAGGCATTCTGCCTCAGAAGCGAGTAGTAGATGGTCTTGATTTCAAAATCATTCCTATCAAAATCAGGAGGTACAAGAGCTGACCGGTTAGCATGGAACTCATCCGGACGGTTATAGTCAGCCAAAGTCCTTTTATGGACAACCATCTGTCTACCTTGGGCCTGTCCTTGGCCTTGGTTCTGCTCCTGGCGTGGTTGCTCAGGAGGATCAGGGATAACATTCCCTTCAGCATCAATCCGTTCTCCAGCAGTATTGTACGGATTGTTTTGTCGGTCCCTCAGGGTACCTTGAGCATCAGGCATTATGATCACACGTTCAACAACCATCCTTGCTCTTTGAACTCTCCTGTTAGTCCTCTCTAGTCTAGCAAGTTCTTCAAGTTGGAGGTTAACGAGATTAGTGTTCGGATTACTTCTGGTATCACGCGTCTGCATAAACCGTCTGTAATCGCCAAGCAACGATCGATGCTAGCAGTGCAACAATCGATTCAACTCCAATCGTCTAGTAACAATCGACACAGAAGGTGCAACGGTCGATGCTATGCGATTATGAAACCTGCGACAGAGAGAAAACAAAGAAAAAATCAGTAACTAAAATAAAAAAAAATAAAAATCCTAGTAAAAACCCTAAGTTCGAATCTATCGAAGACTCCAAAGAGTCCCCGGCAACGGCGCCAAAAACTTGATAGGTGTAAGTTTTAACCCTATACTAACTGCAAGTGCACAGTAATATCAATGTAGTACTTAGGGATCGAATCCACGAGGACTCTAGGCAACGATAGAATTAGAACGGTCAAGCTTAAACTAGGAGAAAGCAAATTGTATTGAGAAACTAAAAGCAATGCAATAAAGTAAACAAGTAGCAGGATTGGTTGTAAGCAATTAACTAAGGGCGCTAAGTCTAGGTAATCGTGCAGTACATTCTACCATTCCTATCGTCCTTAAAATCCGGTAATCGTTTCATAACACTACATATGCATGTACCATCGATCCGATCCGCTTAACCAATAGCCATCAAATTGTTCAGTCTATAACCGCTCCTTTACCTAGCCAGTAAACCGCATCATCTTGCATCGATCACTCGGATAAGTTCATTTCGAACCTTCTGATCGGATCCATTCACCAATGATATCGTGATCTATCAACTATATGCCTAGTTTCCTCTTGATCGATCACCCGTTTCCCATCGCTTAGCCCGTAACCGGACTGTTCATCTGGAACAGATCCACCCGATTCGATCTCCATCATGCAGACTTAGCCAGATTGTGAGACTAATCCGCTCTTACTCAACTCTCGTGGATCTCCCTCCTTTTCTTCTGTTTTCCCTCATAAATTGTCCATCCGATCCGGCGTGCCCAATCCTCTCACGGCCTGTCCTTTTTATATCGATCCAGACGGTTCTCTTCATAAACCTACGGTTATTCCATTTTTCTCCAGAAACCGTCCAGTAAATGCCTCACACACGCGCATACTTGGACAGTAACCGTTCCCGCCATTTATCTAAATAAATGAGCGCATATTTCCTTTAACTCGATGATCCAACAATTAACCATCTGCCCTACTTCATGTTCGAGTTCAGTCCATATGTCCGATAAATCCGCTTGATAAACATATCCGCCAGTTCAGCTTATAAACTAAGTTTGACTAGCTCCAGCTTGGAATCACCCAAACTAAGCTCAGTTCCTTTCGTTTATTCCACCCATCCTGATTCAATCATTCCATCGGTCTGTCGATCATGACTGAGTTACTCAAACCATCAGATTCCTCTACTGAATCCTACTTTTGTTCGATCTTAATCCAACACTTGTTGAATCAGAACACAAGACTGCGTTCACAACTTTGACTTGCCCCGGTCAGTTTGCGGCACTCGGGTGTTACAGAAATGCCTAATTTAAATAAGGAGGTGGGTTTCCTACTTGGGCATTGGGTTTTCTTCTTCTTTATTAGTAAATTTTAAACGGGCTGATTTTGAGGTGTTAATAATTATTTCATTTTATAACTCTATAAAAAATGTATCTTGACAAAGATCAAATATACATTTTTGGAAACATATTCTCTCCATATTCTCTCTAATCTCTTTCTCTCTAATTCTCGTAACTCTTAAATGCTATCAGAAGGAACTACTAGAAATAGAATGACCTTCAGTGAATTTGGTAGGTGATATCGAACTTAGACCAAAATAGGTAAAAATAATAATGACATATTAAACATGAGATGTAGAATGGGAACAAAATATAAGCGGAAAAAGTGTCCTACGAAAAAAAAAACATAAACATACATTCACGATAGATTTCAACAATAGAACAAACCTCAAAAGCAAACCATAATATAAAAATACAGCGATATCGAACGGTCTCCTAAAACAAAAAAAGTTAATAATACACTTGCCACACACACGAACGATGACTAGTCTCAAAAAAGAGAGAGATGGTGTAACACCCGCCTCCCGGTTAAACTGGAGACGCGGCATTAAGACGCCCGTTGAACCGAATATGGTCTAACCAGGACGCCATCTCAACTGGTCCCAGAAACCCGACGCTTCCTTCGTATTCAAATCCACCAATCACGTCACTCAATCAATCAATCTGCATCCGGACCTGCGAGGGAAAAATAAGGGAAAAGGAAAAGGAGGCCTGAGTAATTGTTTCAAACACAATTACCGAGTGAGGGCGGACTAAGGAATCCGCAATCCCGGCTTACGCCACACAACTACGACTCACAAGTCCTAAGCTAATATCACCTTGAAAACATCACCCGAAGGCTTTCATCACACAACCTATGTCCCAATGGACTTCTATGAATTGAAGCGCAAACAAATCGACCACAGAGTGCAATAAAATAAACAGCCCCAGAGCCCGCCATTGGCCCCGGTGCCCAACTCCAACTCCAACTCCAACTTACCCTTCGGGGAGCTCGCCGAAACCCCCTTACGACGATACAAGGGACACGTACTAAGTGAAATGTACATGTGCCGTCACCAAACACCCTTTCGGGGGCCCTACCACTGTTCTAATAATACATGTCCATCAAGCACAAGCAACGTTTTCAGTTGAGCGATAACCTAGCATTCTACGTTCTGCAAACAATCACATTGAGATCTTTACTACCCTACACTACATAGGAAAGATAACATTAACGAAGGACTATCGTCCGGAATTGGAATAGAGCAAGGGAGATCACAACCAGTCCTCACCTTAGCCAAAGAAGAGGGAAAAATGGTCATTTAGAAGCTTCCTCAGCCCAAACTGACATCAGATCTGGAAAGAGGACGAGAAATCGACTGAGATGGGCTTTTGATTCGCTTAAATCGGCCTTAGAATGAGCTAGATATGATCGATTGAAAATACCCAGCTCAAACCAGCTGAACCGACCTAAACCGGAAATTAATTTAGAAAAATTGAAATCGAAATTGGAAACCAAACCAAACCGGGTTAGACCAGACCAAATTGGATTGAACCGGACTGACCGACTAAACCGGGTCAACCGAACCGGTCAACGACCCGACTCGGTTAACCCGACCCGGTCAACCGACCCGGTCAACCCGACCCGGTCAACGGCCAACCCGACCCGGTCAACCGAGTTGACTCGGTCGCCGGCCGAGTTGACTCGGCGGCGGCTCTGGTGATCGGCGGTGGCGGAGCTCCGGCGGCGGCGCGTGGACTGACGGCGAATCTTCTCTCGGCGATTGCGGGCGCGTCCGGAGGCTGATGGAGGTGCGGTTTGCGGCTACGGCTTCGTCTCGACGAGAGGAACGCGATGGTGGTCTCGGATTTCCCAGATTCATCACGGATAAAAAGATATGGAGGTTTTAGATCTCGGGTTGAAAGGAAACAAATCTGAAAAAGGGCTTACCAGATTTCTTTCGACAACAAACGACGGAGGAGTCCTAGATTTATTCTCTGGAGGCGGTGGCTGCGGCGCGAGAGCAGGGTTTCGCTTCAAAATGACTCTTCTTTGCTTTTCCATGGGATGAGACTTCTATTTATAAAGGGGAAAACTAGAGTTTTTGGAAAAACAATTGGACCTTTAGACTTGAATGCTGGGCTTCCTTCCTTTTTTTTTTCAAAATTTTTATATGGAGCGGATTCGAACCATTACAGATGGGGTCGGCGAGTATATGGCGGCGTATCGTCTCACTCGTAGTCTCGTAAGCTGAATTTTCAACTTAAAACCTTAAATTAAGGAAACGTAATAAAAAAAAAGGTTTTTGATTTTTGATTGTAATTTTGAATGAATTAAAAAGAAAAACGGTAGAGGAAGAGTTTACGTTGTAGTCTTCAACTTCTTCTTTGTCTGATTTCACGGATCTTAAAAGGTTTCTCTGGGTAACGATAATAAACTCGGTGAGTCTCTCGTTTGATTGTTGGTACCACTTCGATTTCTGTCGCAATAGTTACAACCTGAAATGCAATAGAATCGACAATTTTACTGTTTATTTGAAGCGATTTTTGGGTTTTGAGTTGCTTAAAAAGCCATGGAAGATGGATCAATTGATTTTCTTCTTAGCTTTCCATATTGTCTAGATTGGATATGAATTTTTGAGATTTTTTTCCTTCTTATGTTCAATTTATTTTAAACAAATAGCTAGATCTCGTGTTATCCATAGCTGTTTCAAATGGAAACTGCACCTAACAAAATACTTAATTATTGAACAATGTCTAAATGTTTTGCCATTATTGTTTGGGAAATGTCTGAATTCTGACTAGTTTCTCTACAGGTGTAGATTTTTTTTTTTTTTTTTTAAATGCGTTGCCAGGAGGTAAGATCTTGGATGTTTTCGGGTTTGGTGGCTGCGTTTCTTGATCTCTCTGTTGCTTTCTCGCTACTTTGCGTCTCTTCTTTCGTTTATTTAACCTCCAAGATTCTCGGTTTATTTGGTTTGAGCCTCCCATGCCCTTGTGATGGTCTGTTTAGTGACCCGCACAAGAATAAGTGTTTCCAAGAGACTTTAGTGAACCTTCCGGTGAAAAAAATCTCTTCTGTGCAAAGATGTGTGAAAAATAGAACACCTTTTGATTCAGTTCTATATAAAGAAGCAAATGGTGTAGAGTTAGAGAAGGAAGGCTTTAGTAAGGAGGTTGAGAATGCTTCATGCTTCGATCTTCTAACTTCACAAAGTTTAAAGAAAGCAAGTTTTAAAGTTAAGAGTAAGCGGCGAAGGAGAAATCAGAATCTGAACCATTGGAAGTAGAACTGGAAATGGCAGCCAAAGGAGAGCTACTGGTCACTAGAAGATCTTTGAATGTGCAAGCCAAGACTGAAGGAAATGAACAAAGAGAGAACCTGTTTCACACTCGGTGCATTGTACAAGAGAAAGTATGCAGTCTCATTATTGATGGAGGTAGTTGCACCAATGTCGCCAGTGAATCAATGGTTAAGAAGCTTGGGCTACAAGTGATGAAGCGTCCTAAGCCTTACAAACTTCAGTGGCTGAATGATGAAGGAGAACTTGAAGTAGACAGCCAAGTGTTGGTTCCTTTGTCTATTGGAAAATATGAAGATGAGGTTCTTTGTGATGTGCTACCAATGGATGCAAGCCATATACTACTTGGGAGACCATGGCAATCTGATAGGAAAGCAACTCATGATGGCTACACCAATCGCCATTCCTTTGAGTTCAAGGGCAGAAAGACAATCTTGGTACCTTTAACTCCTAGTGAAGTGCATCAAGATCAGATTAGCATGAAGAAAAGTAAAGCTCAATCATCTAAAGCTCAATCAGCCCCTGCCACAAAACAAACAAACAACCTCATGCTTCAGAAACCAAAGGGAAGTTATTCTACAACTTTACTTCTTGTTTTTAAAGGTTGTTATATGAACTTAACTGCCCCAAAGCAGGTTGTGCCTAGCGAGATTGAATTACTTTTGCAGGAGTTCCAGGATGTATTCCCTGAGGAAAATCCAGAAGGTCTACCTCCCATTAGAGGTATTGAGCATCAAATAGACTTCATCCCAGGAGCTTCCTTGCCAAATAGACCTGCATACAGAACCAATCCAGTGGAGACCAAAGAACTAGAGAAGCAAGTCACTGAGCTTATGGAGAAAGGTCATATCCGTGAGAGCATGAGCCCTAGTGCTGTTCCTGTCCTATTGGTGCCAAAGAAAGATGGTAGCTGGAGGATGTGTGTAGATTGCAGAGCCATCAACAACATAACAGTGAAGTATCGCCACCCTATACCTAGATTAGATGATATGTTAGATGAATTGCATGGTTCTAGCATCTTTTCTAAGGTTGATCTTAAGAGTGGATATCATCAGATTAGAATGAAAGAAGGTGATGAATGGAAAACTGCATTTAAAACTAAACAAGGGCTATATGAATGGTTAGTGATGCCATTTGGATTAACTAATGCACCTAGTACATTCATGAGACTGATGAATCATGTTCTTAGATCATTCATTGGGCATTTCGTTGTTGTGTACTTTGATGACATCCTAGTGTATAGTCAGAACCTACAAGAGCATGTTAGGCATCTTAGGTTGGTTTTTGAAGTGTTAAGGAAAGAAAGTCTTTATGCCAACTATAAGAAATGTACTTTTGGAACAGATAACCTTGTGTTCTTAGGTTTTGTTGTGAGTACAGATGGAATCAAGGTTGATGAAGAGAAAGTGAAAGCTATCAAAGAATGGCCAAGCCCAAAGACAGTTGGAGAAGTGAGAAGTTTCCATGGCCTAGCTGGTTTCTATAGGAGATTTGTGAAGGATTTTAGCACTCTAGCAGCTCCACTCACTGAGGTTATCAAGAAAAACGTGGGTTTTAAGTGGGAGCAAGCTCAGGAACAAGCATTCCAAACCTTGAAAGAGAAGCTTACTCATTCACCTGTTCTTTCACTTCCTGATTTTTCTAAGACTTTTGAAATCGAATGTGATGCTTCTGGTATTGGTATAGGTGCTGTGCTTATGCAGGAAAAGAAACCAATTGCTTACTTCAGTGAGAAGCTTGGAGGATCAACACTAAACTATCCAACTTATGACAAGGAACTCTATGCATTGGTGAGAGCATTGCAGACATGGCAACATTACTTATGGCCAAAAGAGTTTGTCATACACACTGATCATGAGTCCCTTAAGCATCTAAAAGGTCAGCAGAAACTCAACAAGAGACACGCCAGGTGGGTTGAATTCATTGAAACATTCCCATATGTGATCAAATACAAGAAAGGTAAGGATAATGTAGTTGCTGATGCATTATCAAGAAGGTATGTTTTACTGACTTCTCTTGAGACTAAGTTGCTTGGATTTGAACATATTAAGTCTCTTTATGCAAATGATTCTGATTTTGGACAGATTTATTCATCTTGTGAGAAATTTGCATTTGAAAAGTACTATAGGCATGATGGGTTCTTGTTTTATGAAAACCGCTTGTGTGTTCCTAATTCTTCTTTGAGAGATTTGTTTGTTAAGGAAGCACATGGTGGAGGATTAATGGGACACTTTGGTGTTGCTAAGACCCTTAAGGTGATGCAAGAACACTTTCATTGGCCACACATGAAGAGGGACGTTGAGAAAGCTTGTGAAAGGTGTTCTACTTGCAAACTAGCTAAGTCCAAAGTCCAGCCTCACGGTTTGTATACTCCCTTACCTATTCCTTTGCATCCTTGGAATGATATTTCTATGGATTTTGTTGTTGGATTGCCTAGGACTAAAACAGGGAAGGATTCCATATTTGTTGTGGTAGATAGGTTCTCTAAAATGGCTCATTTCATTCCCTGCCACAAAACTGATGATGCTATGCATGTAGCTAACCTGTTCTTTAAGGATATTGTGAGATTACATGGCATGCCTAAGACTATTGTTTCTGATAGAGATACTAAGTTTCTTAGTTACTTTTGGAAGACACTTTGGTCTAAGCTAGGTACTAAGTTGTTGTTCTCTACTACTTGTCATCCACAATCTGATGGGCAAACTGAAGTAGTTAATAGAACATTGTCTACTCTTCTGCGTGCTTTGATCAAAAAGAACCTTAAGACATGGGAAGAATGTTTGCCACATGTTGAATTTGCTTATAATCATGCTAGACATTCTGCATCTAAGTTTTCTCCATTTGAAATTGTTTATGGTTTCAATCCTTTATCGCCTTTGGATCTAATGCCTTTACCTTTGAGTGAAAGAGCTAGTATGGATGGAAAGAAAAAGGCAGATTACATCAAGCAGATTCATGAGAAAGCTAGGATCAACATTGAGGAGAAGACAAAGCTTTATGCTAAGTATGCCAACAAGGGCAGGAAGGAGATGATCTTCAAAGAAGGAGACATGGTCTGGATACATCTGAGGAAAGAGCGGTTTCCTAATGAGAGAAAGTCCAAGTTGATGCCACGCATTGATGGACCATTCAAGATCATCAAACGGATCAATGACAATGCCTACCAAATTGACTTGCAAGGTAAGTATAATGTGAGTTCAAGCTTCAACGTTTCTGACTTGGTTCCTTTTATTGCAGATGAACCAGATTTGAGGTCAAATCCTTTTCAAGAGGGAGGGGATGATGTGATCATGGGTAGCTTGGAACCTGAAGACATTGAGCAGCTTGAACCAGAGGAGAATGGAGCTAAGGATAAGCTTGTAGCTGAGGAGAATGGAGCTAAGGAGCAGCTTGAACCTGAGGAGAATGAAGAACATGGATCAGAAGCTTTGCACATACCAATTGGGCCAATGACCAGAGCTAAGGCAAAGCAATTCAAGCAAGCCTTCAACACACTTCTACACCACGTCCAGGGCCAACTTGAGTGTGCTAATCCAGCCACTTTGGTTGTGATTCAAGCCACTTAAGTTATCAGTAATGGAGGTGTGTGGACTTGTACTCTTTTTCCCTCCTCTTGGTTTTGTCCCAATGGGTTTTCCAAGAGAGGTTTTTAATGAGGCAAGCCCACATGCTATTTTCCTTGCCCATTACTGATCCATAAGGCCCATAACTCATTCTATTATGAGGATTTCGAATTCTAAGTGTTTATTAAGTCTTGTGTTATTTCCTAGGTGAATTTATTGCTGTTCATGCATCATTGTTGCTGTTTTCTATTTAAAACACTTTGTATTCATTTCTGAACTTTTATCAAACTTCTTTTTATTCTAAAACTTCTGAAAGTGTTTGATCTGAATGGTGTGTAATATCCATTCGTCTTGGATTCTTCTTTTGGTGTTTATCTCCTAGAAGAACCGAGTTTGAAAGTCTTGAAGTCATTCCGCAAACTTCAGGAAGTTTCCTTCATTTCCCTGTTTCGAAATCATACAATCAGTCCATCCATTCTGTTCTTCATCCATCAAACAACCAGACTCACAAAGTGCATCAAAGGACAAGGATCTTCTCCATTAAGATCGTATCATGGATGATGTGATCATGGGTAGCTTGGAACCTGAAGACATTGAGCAGCTTGAACCAGAGGAGAATGAAGCTAAGGATAAGCTTGTAGCCGAGGAGAATGGAGCTAAGGAGCAGCTTGAACCTGAGGAGAATGAAGAACATGGATCAGAAGCTTTGCACATACCAATTGGGCCAATGACCAGAGCTAAGGCAAAGCAATTCAAGCAAGCCTTCAACACACTTCTACACCACGTCCAGGGCCAACTTGAGTGTGCTAATCCAGCCACTTTGGTTGTGATTCAAGCCACTTAAGTTATCAGTAATGGAGGTGTGTGGACTTGTACTCTTTTTCCCTCCTCTTGGTTTTGTCCCAATGGGTTTTCCAAGAGAGGTTTTTAATGAGGCAAGCCCACATGCTATTTTCCTTGCCCATTACTGATCCATAAGGCCCATAACTCATTCTATTATGAGGATTTCGAATTCTAAGTGTTTATTAAAGTCTTGTGTTATTTCCTAGGTGAATTTATTGCTGTTCATGCAGCATTGTTGCTGTTTTCTATTTAAAACACTTTGTATTCATTTCTGAACTTTATCAAACTTCTTTTTATTCTAAAACTTCTGAAAGTGTTTGATCTGAATGGTGTGTAATATCCATTCATCTTTGATTCTTCTTTTGGTGTTTCATCTCCTAGAAGATCAGAGTTCGAAAGTCTTGAAGTGATTCCGCAGCTTCAGGAAGTTTCTTTCAATCCATTGTTTCTATTCCTTTCAATCTGTCCATTCCATTTGATTATCATCCATCAAACAACCAGACTCACAAAGTGCATCAAAGGACAAGGATCTTCTCCATTAAGATCGTATCATGTGGTATCAGAGCCACTTTGTGAAAGGTTGTGTTGTTTCAAGCCCAAAACTTCTTTGCAAATTCGTAACTTTTTCTGATCGATTTGTCTCTTGGTATTCCGATTAATTAGAAGCGATTTGAGAGATAAATCTTTATAGGAACTTGAAGTTTAGAGTCTGATCTATCCAGTTTAGGCTTTGGAATCATTAGAATCAGAGTAGAAACGCGATTTCTAGGGAGATCAAAATTCGCAACTTTTCAGGATTTTTCTGCAACTTTTGTCTTTTGGTATTCTGATCTGTTTTCTTGTGTCAAAGAACTCCTTACTTGTTCTGTGATTTCTTTGTGGACAGGAAACATGGTGAACACTGATGATCAAGAGGAACACAGTCGGGTCAGAGAAAATAAAGCCTTGGTTGAAGCAGTCACTGCAAATTTGGCTAAGATGTTGAGTGATAGTCTTGCAGCATTTAGAGAAGAGCTTCATATCTCTGGGACTGATAAATCAAGGAAGGAACGCAGCCAACAACCAGAGAATGATGCAACAGCAAGCTATTATAGCCATTCATCCAATTCAAATCACCGCAGAAGGAGAAGGCGTGATCAGGAAGAAAGAACTTCATCTAAAGATCCTTTAGCAGGCTTGAAGATTAAGATTCCTACTTTCCTTGGAACTAATGATCCTGAAGAGTACCTGGAGTGGGAAAAGAAGATTGAACTTGTGTTCAACTGCAGAGAATACACTTCTGAAAGTAAAGTGAAGGTTGCACCAACAGAATTCAAAGAGTATGCTCTGAGTTGGTGGGATCAACTGGTTACTGCTAGGAGACGTGCAGGAGACTATCCAGTGGAAACTTGGACCCAAATGAAGACAATCATGAGGAAGAGGTTCGTTCCCAGCCACTACCACAGAGAGCTGCACTTTAAACTGAGAAACTGTACCCAAGGGAGCAGAACTGTAGAAGAGTATTACAAGGAGCTGGAAACCTTGATGCTCAGAGCTGATATTCAAGAGGATACTGAGGCTACAATGTCCAGATTCATGGGAGGCCTCAACAGAGACATCTTGGACAGGCTGGAGACTCAGCATTATGTGGAATTAGAAGAGTTGTTGCACAAGGCAGTCATGTTTGAGAAGCAACTCAAAAGGAAGAGTTCTAGACCAAGTTATGTTTCTGGAAAATCAAACTATCACAAGGAAGAGAAGTCTGGATTTAGCAGAGATTACGAGTCTTTTCCAAAGGTTAAAAGTGAGGAGCATGATCCAAAAGGAAAGGCTAAGGTGACTTCTACAAGGACCAGGGAGATCAGGTGCTTCAAATGCCAAGGGTTTGGTCATTATTCCAATGAATGCACCAACAAAAAGATCATGATTATCAGAGACAATGGTGAGGTTGAATCAGAAGAAGAGAAATCAGAATCTGAACCATTGGAAGTTGAATTGGAAATGGCAGCCAAAGGAGAGCTACTGGTCACTAGAAGATCTTTGAATGTGCAAGCCAAGACTGAAGGAAATGAACAAAGAGAGAATCTGTTTCACACTCGGTGCATTGTACAAGAGAAAGTATGCAGTCTCATCATTGATGGAGGTAGTTGCACCAATGTAGCCAGTGAATCAATGGTTAAGAAACTTGGGCTACAAGTGATGAAGCGTCCTAAGCCTTATAAACTTCAGTGGCTGAATGATGAAGGAGAACTTGAAGTGGACAGCCAAGTTCTGGTTCCATTATCTATTGGAAAATATGAAGATGAGGTTTTGTGTGATGTGCTACCAATGGATGCAAGTCATATACTACTTGGGAGACCATGGCAATCTGATAGGAAAGCAACTCATGATGGCTACACCAATCGCCATTCCTTTGAGTTCAAGGGCAGAAAGACAATCTTGGTACCTTTAACTCCTAGTGAAGTGCATCAGGATCAGATTAGCATGAAGAAAAGTAAAGCTCAATCATCTAAAGCTCAATCAGCCCCTGCCACAAAACAAACAAACAACCTCATGCTTCAGAAACCAAAGGGAAGTTATTCTACAACTTTACTTCTTGTTTTTAAAGGTTGTTATATGAACTTAACTGCCCCAAAGCAGGCTGTGCCTAGCGAGATTGAATTACTTTTGCAGGAGTTCCAGGATGTATTCCCTGAGGAAAATCCAGAAGGTCTACCTCCCATTAGAGGTATTGAGCATCAAATAGACTTCATCCCAGGAGCTTCCTTGCCAAATAGACCTGCATACAGAACCAATCCAGTGGAGACCAAAGAGCTAGAGAAGCAAGTCACTGAGCTTATGGAGAAAGGTCATATCCGTGAGAGCATGAGTCCTAGTGCTGTTCCTGTCCTATTGGTGCCAAAGAAAGATGGTAGCTGGAGGATGTGTGTAGATTGCAGAGCCATCAACAACATAACAGTGAAGTATCGCCACCCTATACCTAGATTAGATGATATGTTAGATGAATTGCATGGTTCTAGCATCTTTTCTAAGGTTGATCTTAAAAGTGGATATCATCAGATTAGAATGAAAGAGGGTGATGAATGGAAAACTGCATTTAAAACTAAACAAGGGCTATATGAATGGTTAGTGATGCCATTTGGATTAACTAATGCACCTAGTACATTCATGAGACTGATGAATCATGTTCTTAGATCATTCATTGGGCATTTCGTTGTTGTGTACTTTGATGACATCCTAGTGTATAGTCAGAACCTACAAGAGCATGTTAGGCATCTTAGGTTGGTTTTTGAAGTGTTAAGGAAAGAAAGTCTTTATGGCAACTATAAGAAATGTACTTTTGGAACAGATAACCTTGTGTTCTTAGGTTTTGTTGTGACTACAGATGGAATCAAGGTTGATGAAGAGAAAGTGAAAGCTATCAAAGAATGGCCAAGCCCAAAGACAGTTGGAGAAGTGAGAAGTTTCCATGGCCTAGCTGGTTTCTATAGGAGATTTGTGAAGGATTTTAGCACTCTAGCAGCTCCACTCACTGAGGTTATCAAGAAAAACGTGGGTTTTAAGTGGGAGCAAGCTCAGGAACAAGCATTCCAAACCTTGAAAGAGAAGCTTACTCATTCACCTGTTCTTTCACTTCCTGATTTTTCTAAGACTTTTGAAATCGAATGTGATGCTTCTGGTATTGGTATAGGTGCTGTGCTTATGCAGGAAAAGAAACCAATTGCTTACTTCAGTGAGAAGCTTGGAGGATCGACACTGAACTATCCAACTTATGACAAGGAACTCTATGCATTGGTGAGAGCATTGCAAACATGGCAGCATTACTTATGGCCAAAGGAGTTTGTCATACACACTGATCATGAGTCCCTTAAGCATCTAAAAGGTCAGCAGAAACTCAACAAGAGACACGCCAGGTGGGTTGAATTCATTGAGACATTTCCATACGTGATCAAATACAAGAAAGGTAAGGATAATGTAGTTGCTGATGCATTATCAAGAAGGTATGTCTTACTGACTTCTCTTGAGACTAAGTTACTTGGTTTTGAACATATGAAGTCTCTTTATGCAAATGATTCTGATTTTGGACAGATTTATTCATCTTGTGAGAAATTTGCATTTGAAAAGTACTATAGGCATGATGGGTTCTTGTTCTATGAAAACCGTTTGTGTGTTCCTAATTCTTCTTTGAGAGATTTGTTTGTTAAGGAAGCACATGGTGGAGGATTAATGGGACACTTTGGTGTTGCTAAGACACTTAAGGTGATGCAAGAACACTTCCATTGGCCACACATGAAAAGGGACGTTGAGAAAGCTTGTGAAAGATGTTCTACTTGCAAACTAGCTAAGTCCAAAGTCCAGCCTCACGGTTTGTATACTCCCTTACCTATTCCTTTGCATCCTTGGAATGATATTTCTATGGATTTTGTTGTTGGATTGCCTAGGACTAAAACAGGGAAGGATTCTATATTTGTTGTGGTAGATAGGTTCTCTAAAATGGCTCATTTCATTCCCTGCCACAAAACTGATGATGCTATGCATGTAGCTAACCTGTTCTTTAAGGATATTGTGAGATTACATGGCATGCCTAAGACTATTGTTTCTGATAGAGATACTAAGTTTCTTAGTTACTTTTGGAAGACACTTTGGTCTAAGCTAGGTACTAAGTTGTTGTTCTCTACTACTTGTCATCCGCAATCTGATGGGCAAACTGAAGTAGTTAATAGAACATTGTCTACTCTTCTGCGTGCATTGATCAAAAAGAACCTTAAGTCATGGGAAGAATGTTTGCCACATGTTGAATTTGCTTATAATCATGCTAGACATTCTGCATCTAAGTTTTCTCCATTTGAAATTGTTTACGGTTTCAATCCTTTATCACCTTTGGATCTGATGCCTTTACCTTTGAGTGAAAGAGCTAGTATGGATGGAAAGAAAAAGGCAGATTACATCAGGCAGATTCATGAGAAAGCTAGGATCAACATTGAGGAGAAGACAAAGCTTTATGCTAAGTATGCCAACAAGGGCAGGAAGGAGATGATCTTCAAGGAAGGAGACATGGTCTGGATACATCTGAGGAAAGAGCGGTTTCCTAATGAGAGAAAGTCCAAGTTGATGCCACGCATTGATGGACCATTCAAGATCATCAAACGGATCAATGACAATGCCTATCAAATTAACCTGCAAGGTAAGTATAATGTGAGTTCAAGCTTCAACGTTTCTGATTTAGTTCCTTTTATTGCAGATGAGCCAGATTTGAGGTCAAATCCTTTTCAAGAGGGAGGGGATGATGTGATCATGGGTAGCTTGGAACCTGAAGACATTGAGCAGCTTGAACCAGAGGAGAATGAAGCTAAGGATAAGCTTGTAGCCGAGGAGAATGGAGCTAAGGAGCAGCTTGAACCTGAGGAGAATGAAGAACATGGATCAGAAGCTTTGCACATACCAATTGGGCCAATGACCAGAGCTAAGGCAAAGCAATTCAAGCAAGCCTTCAACACACTTCTACACCACGTCCAGGGCCAACTTGAGTGTGCTAATCCAGCCACTTTGGTTGTGATTCAAGCCACTTAAGTTATCAGTAATGGAGGTGTGTGGACTTGTACTCTTTTTCCCTCCTCTTGGTTTTGTCCCAATGGGTTTTCCAAGAGAGGTTTTTAATGAGGCAAGCCCACATGCTATTTTCCTTGCCCATTACTGATCCATAAGGCCCATAACTCATTCTATTATGAGGATTTCGAATTCTAAGTGTTTATTAAAGTCTTGTGTTATTTCCTAGGTGAATTTATTGCTGTTCATGCAGCATTGTTGCTGTTTTCTATTTAAAACACTTTGTATTCATTTCTGAACTTTATCAAACTTCTTTTTATTCTAAAACTTCTGAAAGTGTTTGATCTGAATGGTGTGTAATATCCATTCATCTTTGATTCTTCTTTTGGTGTTTCATCTCCTAGAAGATCAGAGTTCGAAAGTCTTGAAGTGATTCCGCAGCTTCAGGAAGTTTCTTTCAATCCATTGTTTCTATTCCTTTCAATCTGTCCATTCCATTTGATTATCATCCATCAAACAACCAGACTCACAAAGTGCATCAAAGGACAAGGATCTTCTCCATTAAGATCGTATCACATGCCCTTGTGATGGTCTGTTTAGTGACCCGCACAAGAATAAGTGTTTCCAAGAGACTTTAGTGAACCTTCCGGTGAAAAAAATCTCTTCTGTGCAAAGATGTGTGAAAAATAGAACACCTTTTGATTCAGTTCTATATAAAGAAGCAAATGGTGTAGAGTTAGAGAAGGAAGGCTTTAGTAAGGAGGTTGAGAATGCTTCATGCTTCGATCTTCTAACTTCACAAAGTTTAAAGAAAGCAAGTTTTAAAGTTAAGAGTAAGCGGCGAAACCATTGCCAAAGTCCGCTTTCACCTGCAAGCCTCATGGAGTATTTGAACGATGTTGAGGAAAACGATCCTCTTCTTGTGAGTTCCAAAGGTCCGTATCTTATAGCTGATTTGCAAACTTTTTTTTTTCCGAATTTTGGTTATGATACTTATCAATGCAGATTGCGGAAAAACATTGGAGGACGTTTCCTTGAGGAAAAGTGTTTCACTTTGTTCTATTGCTCAGAACAAACAACCAATTGAGATTCTTGAACAAGTGCTTGCGGAAGAACGAGCTGCATTAGCTCTTGAACTCGAGGAAGAGAGAGATGCTGCAGCCACTGCTGCGGATGAGGCTTTGGGAATGATATTGCGGTTACAAGAGGAGAAAGCGTCGATAGAGATGGAAGCTAGGCAGTATCAGCGGATGATAGAAGAGAAGTCTGCTTTTGATGCGGAAGAGATGACCATTCTCAAAGAAATTTTGCTGAGAAGGGAGAGAGAGAAATTTTTCTTGGAGAAAGAAGTTGACACTTACAGGCAAATGTTTCTTGAGACTGAGCAACCTCTTTCGACCACGCCAGATTCGAAACCATTGGATGACTCTTCTGGAATTGAGATCCTCACTAATCAGATGGACAATCGTATTCTTGATTATGATAATGCCGATTCTCCAAAGCCAGGGGAGGTTGAGCAAGGCAGTTCATTTTCAGAACCAGATCCTGAGTCTAAGAAGGTTGGTGAGGACTCCCACGACATTGGTTGTGGTGTACATGATATCCATGTGGTGAACGATGAAGTTAACAAGGTGCAACAGACTCAACTGGATCGATCACAAAGTGTTTTAGATACAAGTTATGGGCTTCCACAAGGACAAAGGAAAATGTCTCCTAATATGCGCAGAAACTCAATGTCAGCTGTTGACTATGAAAGACTGAAAATTGAGAGTGAAGTTGGGTTGCTGAGGGGAAGGTTAAGAGCTGTACAAAAGGGAAGGGAGAAGCTCAGTTTCTTTTCCAAGGAACAGAAAACAAGCCGCTTCTGGGAGGCTAGAAGATCCGGGCCCCTCAACTCTTCTAGCCCTTCATCCACAATGGTGAGTTCGTCGTTGTTAATTGTTAATCGAGTTTATCGCCATGCTAGTATATGTTTTCACTTCTTTCTTTTTTTTTTGGTTTAACAAGTGGTTAAATCTTGTATGATTTTTGCTTAACAAATGGTTGATGATGTTTGTATATTTCCTTCTTTTTTTGCAGGTAAATGCTATGTCAATGACATTGGACCTGCATAGCGCTTGAAACTACAAGGTGTGTATTTACTCGCATAACACGACACAAATATACACTTTGAGCAACACATTGTAGTTTGTGCAATGTCTGCCAAAACTCCAATGTTGTTTTTTGCTTGGAGAGAGATCTGTTGAGTTTTGTGTCTCAGACATCGTAGTATTCTATACGTCCTCGTTTCAGAACAAAATAGTAGACATCGTAGTATTCTATACGTCGTCATTTCAGAACAAAATAGTGAGGCTTTTGTGGCTGTCTTTCCAAAAGTTTACTTTCTCTTTCCATTTCAATGACATCTGTCGTTTTTCTATTTTGTGCTAACCCTTAACTTTTTCTTTTGACCAAAAATCATACATTAATTTTGACAACGAAGACCCAAGAAAAAATAACTTTGAAGTGTTAGATAAAAAGAATAATGTTTATCTATTTATATTATTTATTACAAATATTTTAGTAAATTTGATTTATTATGTCGGTAATGTTTACTATAAATAAATCATACAAACTCTTGTATGAGATGCCACTTTACAAAAAGAAGAAGTTAATAATAATTATTTTGGCGGGCCGGTTGCGGGTTGGGAAATTTTACAATACGGGTTCGCGGGTACCTGCAAATTTTATTTTTTAAATTTTAAATATAATATTTTATTAATATTTGTGAATTTTAGTGTTTAAATTTAAAAATAAAATAAAATATATAAAATTTATTGAAAATACTTAGTTTTTAAATACAAATTATAAATTTACGTTTTTAATATTAAATTTTATTAATAATTTTTTTTATTTAATATATATATATATTAAAAAATAATTAATATTTTTAATATTTGCGGGTTACCCGCGGGTACCCGCAAAATTAAGCGGGGCGGGTGCGGGTGAAGGTTTTGAGTCCGCGGGTTTGGCGGGTCGGATTTTAGCGGATCAAAATTTTACTTAACCCGCCGCGAATCGGGTTCGCGGGTTGACCTGATTCCCAGCACTAATCTTCCTTATCGTTATGGTAGGTTATGCCTCCACGATCATGATCACATGGTAAACTATGTCTCTTCAACTCATATTTATGGAATGGTAGGTTAGACCTCCTCCTTAATCAAAATTATCGAGTGGTAGGTTAAACCTCTGGTTTAATAAATTTATGAAGTGAGAAGTTATACCTCCTTGAATTTATCATAGGTGGTGCCTCGTCAATTATTTTATTTTCGTTTTTTAATTATACATTTAAATTCCGTATTTATATTTATGATTTTAAATTATTGCAATTAAATTTATCATAGTTTTAAAAATAAAAATAAAATTTAATAAAATATTAATTCATTTAGAGATAATGTCGAACTTTGCAAAGCTCGAGATCATTGTCCTTGATATTGCTGTCAAAAGTTATATGACATGAACATCAGATGTAAAATGGCATGTGAGATCAAATGGTATTCTAGAAACCATTGATCCGTCGGACACGACGTCTGATGAGGCTAAGGCTAAGGCCATAGTATTTTTACGCCACCACCTCCATGATAATTTGAAAAATGAATTCATCACGAAAGCAGATCCATCGGATCTCTAGCAATCACTGAAAGATAGGTTCAATCATCAAAATATGTGATCCTACCGAAAGCCAAATACGATTGGTTGCACCTCCGATGGATTACAAAAATGTTGAAGAGTATAATTTCACGTTGTTCAGAATTACTGCCAGAATGGTATTATGTGGAGAAAAGATAAGTGATTATGATATGATTGAAAAAACACTCTGCACATTCCATTCTGGAAATGTAATCTTGCAACAACAGTACCATGCAAAAGGTTACACCTAGTACTTGGAGTTGAAGCAAGTCCTCCTTGTAGCGGAACAAAATAAAAATCGTGATGTTAAACCATCAGACTCGTCCAGCTGGATCAGCTCCATTCCTTGAAGCGAATGTCTAGCACCCATAAATAATTACAACTATCGTGGGCGAAGACTTGGACGCGGTAGAGGCCGCAATCGAGGTCGTGGAAGATATCATGGACGTGGACAAGGAAGAGGTTTCAACATTGGAAGAAATAATAATTTTCAGATAAATGAAGGTGGTCGTGCAATAAAGAAGCCGACCAATAATGCTTGTCACATATGCGCATGGAAGGGCATTGGGAACGTACAAAATATATTTCAATATATCCTTATCTTATGACACGAAAGAAGTCACATATTGAGAACCAGGATGGAGATGCTACGACACATACTATCCTTAGGGATATACGATATTTCTCCAGTCTCAAAATCAAAGACTCCGCTGAATGCGTGAGCACCATATCTGGTAATGCAAAAATAATACTAGGCTCTCGAGGGACCAGTTTTTCAATGCCAAGGGGAACTAAATCCGAGATAAATAATGCATTATACTCCCCTAAATCTCACAGAAACTTGATAAGTTTCCGAGATATACGTAGAAATGGATATCACATAGAAACCATGGATAAGAATGGCATTGAATATCTATGCATTATGTCTGAGAGAAAATATGTATTGGAAGAGCTACCGATGTTAGCCTCCAGATTATATTGCACATAAATAAACATTACTGAATCTTATGCTATAATAAACTAAGAGGTTTCCAATACCTTTAAAGTCTGACATGAAAGGTTAGAACATCCAGGATCGGTAATGATGAGAAGTATTGTGCAAAATTCTAGTGGTCACCCATTGAAAAACAAAAAGATTTTTTAATCGGGAGAGTTTCCATGTAATGCTTGTTCTCAAGGGAAGCTCATCACATGACCATCACCAGCAAAAGTTGGGAATGAATCCCTATTATTCTTAGAAAGAATACATGGAGATATATGTGGACCTATCTATCCACCATGCATGCCTTTTCGATATTTTATGGTATTAGTTTACGCATCTAGTAGATGGTTACATGTGTGTCTTTTGACCACAAGAAATACAGCTTTCGTACGATTCATTGCCCAAATAAGCAGGTTGAGAGCACAATTCCCTGATTATTCCATTAAGAAAGTAAGGCTTGATAACATTGGTGAATTCACTTCACATGCTTTCGATAATTATTGTATGTCAATGAGAATCGATGTTGAGCATCCAGTACCCCATGTGCATACACAAAATGGCATGGCCGAAAGTTTAATAAAAAGATTGCGATGGATTGCAAGACCACTCATATTGAGAACAAAACTCCCAATTTCTGTATGGGGGAATACTATATTGCATGCGGCTGTATTGGTCCAGATAAGACCAAGTGCATATAATAAATATTCCTCATTACAATTGGCATTTAGTTAAGAACCTAATATATCCCATCTCCGAGTTTTTGGGTGTGCAGTTTATGTTCCTATAGCATCACCGCAAAAAAAAAAAAATGAAGCCGCAAAGGAGATTGGGGATATATGTTGGGTATACATCATCAAGTATAATAAGATATCTGGAACCACAAACCGGTGATATGTTTACAACACGGTTTGTTGATTGCCATTTTAATGAAGATGAATTCTCCGCGAGGATTGAGAGAATCACCAAAAGATATCATATGGTGTACAAAATCTTTGGATTATCTTGATCCTCCTACCAATCAACGCGAGTTGGAAGTTCAGAAAATTATACATTTACAAAGTATGGCGAATCCATTACGACACATTTACATATACAATGAAGGTGACCAAATCATATATACCTGCTGCCAATGCTCCATCTACAATTGAAATTCCAAAAGAACGAAGTGATGGATGCATTGCTAATGAATGGCGGGTTCAATTAAAAAGGGGGAGGCCATTGGGCTCTAAAGATAAAATTCTCCGAAAGAAAAAGAAGTTGGAAGAACAAAATGAAAAGGTTCAAGAAGAAATGTATCATGAAAAATGTCTAGAAGACATTTTTGAAGAGGTTCATGAAGAACTTGATGAAGAGAAAAACCTCGAAGTCAAGCATGATAAAGAAAAGTGTGAGATTTTCATTAATTACGTTCATGACGGAAAAGTATGGATTAGATATGAATTTGATGATGTAGATGGTACATTCTCCTTATCTATCTCCAAAGACATTGATAATGATAATGATGATCCGGATCCAAGGTCCATATTGGAGTGCCAGAAAAGGTCCGACTGGGAGAAATGACAAGAAGCCATGAGAAATGAATTACTCTTCCTTAGTAAGAAAAAGGTTTTTGGACCAATTAGTATTACAGCTGCAGATGTAATACCAGTCGGATATAAATTGGTCTTTGTGAGAAAAAGAAATGAAAATAATGAAGTCACCAGATATAAAGCTCGACTTGTGGCACAAGGGTTTTCTCAAAGACCGGGAATTGATTATGATGAAACATATTCCCGAGTATAATGGATGCAATCACATTAAGGTACTTAATGAGTTTAACAACATCGAAAAATCTAGAAATGTACCTCATGGATGTTGTGACTGCATACATATATGGATCACTAGATAGTGACATATATATGAAAATCCCATAATGATTTAAGATCCCAAAGGATCAAGATTCCAGAAGAATCTGAGAAAATTTGTTCGGTCACATTACAGCGATCACTTTACGGATTAATACAATACAAACGCATGTGGTATAATCGCTTAAGCAAATTTTTGTTTAAGAAATGATTTATCAATAATGTGATATGTCCTTGAGTATTTATAAGAAAACCCCTATCAGGATTTGTGATCATTGTTGTCTATGTTGATGACATGAACATCATTGGAACACAAAAGGAAGTTGATGATGTATGAACTCATATGAAAGAAGAGTTTGGAATGAAATATCTTGGAAAGACAAAATTTTGTCTCGGCCACCAAATAGAGCATTTCCAAGATGGTATATTTATGCATCAATCAAATTACACCACAAGGGTGTTAAAACGTTTTAATATGGATAAAGCAAATCCTTTGAGTACTCCAATGGTCAATAGATTGCTTAATATTGACAAGGATCCATTCGAACTTGTGAAGATAACGAGAAAATATTTGGTCTTGAAGTACCTTATATGAGTGTGATAGGTGCACTCATGTATCTTGAAAATTGTAACATACCAGATATAACATTTGCTACTAATTTGCTTACAAGATACAATTCATCTCCTACGCAGAGACATTGGACTGGAATAAAACATATCCTTCGTTATCTCCAAGGTATGATTGATTTGGGATTATATTATCCTAGAAATTATGCGCTTGGTCTAGTTGGTTTTGTTGATGCAAGATATTTATCTATCCGCATAAAGCTCGATCGCAAACCAGATACGTTTTTACAATGGGAGGAACTGCGATCTCATGGCGTTTTCAAAAGCAAACTCTAGTTGCCACGTCTTCAAATTATGCGGAGACAATTGCGCTTCATGAAGCATGTCGCGAATGTATATGGTTGAGATCCATGACTCATCATATACAAGAAGCTAGCAGGATAATTACGAACAAATAACCAACGAATGTATTTGAAGACAATTCTGCAAGTGCTGCTCAACTCAAAGAAGGTTATATCAAGAGTGACAGAACAAAGCATATTCCCCAAATATTTTTCTCCTATATCCGAGAGCTCAAGAAAAATCAAGAGATCGATATCCAGTATATCCGTTCATGTGACAATGCAGCAATTCTCTTTACGAAGGTGCTTCCCACTACAACATTCAAGAAACACATTCAAAGCATATGAATGCGCCATTACGATATTTATGAAGATCTATCATTTTCAGGGAGAATTTATGTCATTGTACTCTTTTTCCCTTGTCATGGTTTTTATCCCACTGGGTTTTTCCATGGTAAGGTTTTTAATAAGGCAGTACGTAATACTAAATGGATAATAAAAATGGTGTGTTAGATAAAAAGAATAATGTTTATCCATTTACATTATTATATTATTTATTATAAATATTTTAGTAAAACCGACTTACTATATCGGTAATGTTTGCTATAAATAATTGACAAAAATGTTTATTATAAATAAGCCTGCAAATTCTTGTATCAGATGGCACTTTACAAGAAGAAAAAGTTAATAATAATTATAACTTCTATATTCAAACTCACACTCACATCCTTCTATCTCTCTCTACAAACTAATATATAACCTTCTTTTTATATCCCATATCTCATCTATAAATTTATAATATGAAGTTCATATTAGCTCTTTAACTCTTCTCTGTCCTATACTACTATTGACCTTTGAGCTTAAGTAATTTAACATAGAATAGAATGTATGAAATATTTTGGCATATTGGGTTCTGAAGTTGGAGTTGGTGCAACCGACTTTTAAAGTATATATCATATATATAATGGGAATTCAGACAAAAAAATTCCCAACTTTATGTGGATTGCCAAAATAAACACAAACTTTTGGGTGGATTAAAAACACTGAATTTTCTTTGATTTTCAAATTTATTCCCAATGTTCTCGCTCGCCAATTAAGTATGTCGTTATTATACTCGTTAACCACCGTTACTTTGTTCATGAAGTGAAACGACATCGTTTTGTTTAGTCTTAAAGCAACGTCGTTTTACATGTTTTTATTTTAAAAAATGTAATTCTAACTCCCGAGCTTAAGTCCAAACAACAAGGTTTATTACCACTAAACTGGCGAAACTTTCAACAATATCTGACATATTTTCTTGTATTAAGTATTGACCAATATCCAAAAAAATCTCTAAGAACCTAAAAAAATGTATTTAAAATTCCACAGAATATCAAAAATTCAAGAAAATTACTGATAAAATAAAATTATAAATAATATTTTATTTTGTATGTTAAAATTAAAAAAACTGCAAAAAGTTCATGAAAATCTACAAAATTAATAAATAATAAAAATAAAAATTAATGATTAAAAATATTTAACAAATATTTATCTTTTTGGAATTTTAAATTTTTTGGGATTTTTTTGGAATTAATCTTTATCTTTCTGGAATTTTAAATTTAAAAAATCGGTATCAAATATTTACATCATACATTTTTGGAATTTTAAATTTCTTGGGATTTTGTTTTTTTTACTTTTAACGAAAAATAAATATTATTTGTAATTTTATTATTGCAAAGATTTTTTTGAAGTTTTGAAATTTTTTGGAAAATTTAAAATTTGTTTTAGGTTTTTAGAGATTTTTTAAATATTCAGTCAATGCTCAATGAAAAAACATGTTAGAGATATTCTTGTAAGTGCCATTAGTTCAGGGGGAAGAAACATTGTTATTTGGCCTTGAGATTGCGAGTTCGAATCCAATGGGATGTACATGTTTTTTAAAACAAAAACATGTATCAAAAACATGTAAAAAGACATCGTTTTAAGACTAAAGAAAACGACGTCGTTTCACTTAACGATCACAGTAACAATAGAGTTAACGAAGTCTGATTTTTCTGTTAAGGTTGCTAACGATGTGTTTAATTTGCGAGTCAATGAAAAAATTGAAAATAATTTTAAAAGTTAAAAAAAGTTTGGTGACTTTTGTCGGCTCAAAAGTTCGTGTCTACTTGGTAATTCATGCAAAGTTGATACTTTTTAGGTCAAATTCTTATATATAATGGGAGAGCTTATGCATTGTCTTCATGATGCTATATCAGCAAAAGTATTAATTTTACTATTCTACAAAATCATTAATAAATTTCTATTTTCTTGGGTATTAATTTCGTGAAGATAAACACTTAGATTTTTTACCATCAGTTTAAATCAGATGTTTCTTTAATATTCTTTAATATTTTGCACATGTGTCACTCTCCGGTTGGTTAAAAGATTACTGGTCTTATAATTTGAAAACACCATATACATTGATATTCTTTTGTTTTACTCATAAAATATTTAATTTAAGATTTTTTAAATTGCAAGACTCTTAATCATTACTTTTCATCCTGCTATATTAGCTAAACTTATATTTTCTCTGTCTCACAATAAATATAAGTTTAAAACTTTTGCCAGTCCATGATGTGAGGAATGGTTTTACCGATTAAATTTTATTTCATATTAGTTGGAAATCTAAAACGATAACTAATTTAAAATGAAAAAACAATATTAAAACGATAACTAATATGAAAATGAAGAAATAGATAACTAGAGATTTTCTCTCCATTAGTAGTGTGTCCATATCATCAAAAACATTAATTTTACGTAATCCATTAATTTAATTCATTAATTCTGCAAAAATCATTAATTTTACTATTCAGTAATCTTCATTAGTGTTATTTATTATAAACAATTAAATCTAAAAATTATGAAATCTAATTATCTACGGATATGTTACCCTCATAACCAAAATTCTCATAATATCAATTATATATTTCAGTTCCAAAAAGATAAATACTATGAGATTCATATGCAAAGCAAAATTTATAACTTAATATATTATTACTTTTTGTCAACTATAATCTAATAGATTTATTACTAAAATAATCAGAATCAAAAATAAAATAAATTATAAAAATCCAAATAGAAATAATTATATTACATAAATGTCAAGAAACTATGATGGAATAAGTCTTAGCAAAAAATAATTATATAAATGAATATATAAAAACTACATAGGCATATCTGTGAGAAAAGAAAAATACAAAGTCCAAATGTTGAACCGAAAAATAAATGAAACGTTTCACTCTGCAAGTTGCCAAAAAATATTTTACACCACAAATGAAGGATAACGAATTTACTAGTCGGGCCAACAATAAAAAATCATTATAAATACTGATATAAGATTGGAAATCACTCCACAACCTTATTCACAAATGGTGATTAAAGTGATCAACAAGCTTGATGCACGGAAGACGGAAGCTGGTATTTGAGCAACTCTCTTGTTCAATGTGGTTGATTGTCTCTTTCAATCTAAGAACAAACTCTCTAAATCATTCAAAAATAGTTTGAACCGAAACTTCTAAAATTATGGTGAATTGCTCACTAAACTCTAAGAAGGAACAATTCTCTCTCAATGAACAAACAATTTGAAAAAATAAAATATTTAAATTAATTCTAAAAAGATTGAAAGGTGATTTACAAAGAGGGAGGAGATGGAGATTATATAGGAGCTCTAGTACACTGCTAATAATCTATAATGAAGAAAGATATGAGAGGAATTAAATAAAACTAGCCGTTAGAAACATTATGGCCTAATATAATGAAATTGGTAAGTTGTGATGAATCTTGAGTCTTGATAGCTTTGACTTGAATCCATGGTGTATAAGGATGTCCATATTCATGGATTTAATCATTAGCTGCCAAAAAAAAACAAAAAAAAAATCATTTAAATGCAGCAGCTTAGACAAAAAGAGTCGTTGGTCACTTAAAGCTCCCAATGTGAATGCATCCATATGGTAAGTTTGAGAACAATGAGATTTACTTGATCTTCTGGTTGCTGGTGTATGGGATGATAGCTGATTCTCCTTGATGGTTATATGTGTCTCATGAATGCTTATATGTACCTCATGGTCGCCAAATATGGGTTTGAAATGTATTGAATCTGTAAGCTTCCAAATAAGGCAAGTCGGGCATTTCTTGGTTTAGAAGTTGAATAATTTTTAAACCATAATGAATTTTGGAGTGAATCCATTTCGACGTTCGACGTAGACCTCTGATGGGATGAGTCTCCATAACAAGCCGGTTTACAACTTCGTTCATCCTGTTTTGATCTGAATTCTTCAATAAGTATTTGTTGGTCTCCAACGGGTTCCTTTGAAGTCAGCCTAATTGTAAATTGAATAATTTTTTCATTTGGAAAGCTTTTGAACCAATTCCATTTCTCCGTGATTACCTGATGACCTGAGATTCTGGAACATGTTTTCTTGTGGTTTAAATCCTCCTGGTTGAGAAGGTATTCTCCAATACATGAACCTATGTCTTTGCTATGCTCGGGTTGTTTTTATCCATGGGTCCTCTCCATGTTCTGGGTTGATGATGACTTGATTTCCTCATCATACTCTCCCTATAGAAAATGTTTCGACCTCGAAATTGTATATCATGCACCAAAAGAAAGCAAGTTATCCTTTATTCGGTTTTGGGAGCTTAGACTCTTGCCTTGGTAATTCTGTGGTTTGGTGATGTGTGGTGCATCAGGTGGTTCTCCTTTGAGCAGGTATGACATTTGTACTCCCCTGCTCTTTTCTGGTATAAGGTTATCCTCCTTGAGCTGATAAATACATGTCTCTCCTTTGGTTTTGCTCATCTTTGGTATCTTAGTCCCTTAGTCTAGTAACAAGTTCTTTCTGGATGGAACTTCTCCAATGTTGATCTTCTTTATTCCTGCAATGATCTCAACTCTATGGACAAGAAACAAGTGCATCATCTCTGAGCTTGAAATTATATAGAAAGGCATTAAAATATTTAAACTCACAAGGATGGTGTTAGCTAATTGCAACATGGTATGTTCATTGATTTCTTGAGATCCACGGTTACTCTTTTCCTTCAATCTAGATATGACTAAGGTTTCTCCAGAACTTTCACTAGTTGTTGTAGGATCCTGAGCTACTAACTGATGTGAATCCATTGTAGTTAGCTCAGGTTTCTCAACCAGAATGACCAATGGTGTAGTTTCTGTGGATTGCTTCTCTTCCTCTGCTTCTTTAGGGCAAGTCTGGTGTATAACCTTGCCTTCATTTCTGCTTGTAGATTTCTCTTCAATCTTTGTTCCTGATCAAAATTACTTGGCAAGGACAAGTGCATAAATCTAAGACTGGAAATCAAAAGATCATAATGAGATAAACTATCATTTTCTCTAGATATTTCTATTTTCTCTTGTAGTGAAGTTTCTTTTAATATTCTCTTAAGGGGACAATTTGTAGCAAAATGTCCTTTCCTATAACATTTATACCATGTTGGTCCTTTAAGACCCAACTTATTCTTGGTTGCTACTGCTGGTTCATTCAAGATATGGTTCTCTGTTTTTGGATCATCTAAAACTTGTTTAATCATGGAGGTACTTACCTGACTAAAACTCTGGTTGAGTCTGTCTCCTTTGATGACATGGTTTGTGAAAATATGGTGTGATCTGGTGTCTCTTCTTGGGCCAGAATGTTGTTTGTAATGAGCTCTTCCTTGTTATGAATAGAACTTGCATTTTTGACCTTTGGCAAAGACAACCCAATTAATCTTGAATTGGGAATTTTAGAACTAGGTTGTGATAAACAATCTCTTAACTTTGATGAATTCAATTTCAGTTTAAGTGATGTTAAATCAGTAACTAGTCTTTCCGGGCATGCATCAGAAAATGACCTTTTTTATGACATCTATAACATATTAGACTTGATTTAAGAGAGATTAAGTTCTTACTTTGGATTTTTCTTTGTAGCTCATGTCGTGGTACTAAAATATGTGTAATAGTAGCAGCTAGTGGCTTCTTTTGCGTATGATGCTGCTTAGGCTGAGCTAAGTAAGGCTGAGGTGTTATCATCACTCTATTCGTTTGGCTGTGAGTTTGGTTCTTCTTCACAAACTCCTTATACATTCTAGATTTGAGATCTCCCCAATATGTCACTGCCGGAAGGTGTGAGTTTTTCTTTTCAACCACCAAGTGTAGACTCCTACTAGGCCTGATACCACTTGTAACAAATTCCTCTCCTTAGGAATGTTGTTGTTGCGTAATCACTGCTTCATATTGGCTTCCCTTTGGAGGTAAGTCTCAGGATCATGGTTATGACCTTAAAATATTAAAGAGTTTGTTTGGAAACTACCTCTCTTTCTGGTTTGTTTCTTTGAGCAGTCCTTGGTGGTGCAAGCTCTTGTTGGACTTGGCAAAGGGGAGTAATGATGATTCTCTTCATGTGCTGGCCTGTTGAATCTCATGAAGGATATATCATGGGATGCTCCAACGTTGCTTCTTCCAAGGAATCTTCCTAGGTGTCTTCATCATAGTCCTTTGTGTTTGAACTTGGTTGGCTCCACGGGGTTATTGTATGATGCTCTTGGTGGTGCGATTATGGATTGCTGGAGTAATGGTCTGGGAGTTCAGGATCAAACCCTTCTCCATCTGTTTCATCTCCAATCTCAGGACTATTATAGACATTGATATGCTCAGAGTTTAATTCCCTAAGTTACACTGCAAGTGCACATGCAAATGTAGTATGTAGGGGTCGAACCACATAGACTTAAGAAATCTTGCGATAGATTATATAATGTCGAGTTAAGCTACGCGATGTAAATCAAGAATTTTAAACTAAAAACATAAAGTAAATCAGTAGCAAATATGTTTTTTTTTATCAAATACTAAAAGCGCTAGGTCAAAGGCGTTCTCAGAAAATCATGCCATGCAGATCAAATATCAGTCACGATCGAATTAAGAACCGTTTTAGAACTCAAACACAGATATAGAACCAACCAACTTTCGTTGCGAGAATTCACTAAGTCTAAACCCTAGAAATCCAAATTTCTTTGCAACTTCTAACAGATTAAACTAGCATTAGATGCATGTTCGATGAGTTCACAATTCAATTAAACCAAATTTCTTTGCAGATAATTAAATTGCTCAACATAAATAGATCAGATTCTAAATTACACTTTCGTGTCAATTTATAAACCCTAGATCTAGATTCTAAGTGATCAGGTTAGAAACTAGTATTAAGTGCAATTCAGGTTGAAGAACTAACAAGTTATGAATCCTTAACTGATTGATTTAATCTAACAAGTCATGAAACCCCTAAATGAGAATCCCTAAACCTAATAATGATTCTACTCAGACATGATCAATGAAACATAAATCATAATATGAATAAATTGCACTAAGAAAAGAGTAGAGAATGAAAATGGGTTCGAAATCTTCTCCAAAAAGCAGTACAAGAACAAATCAGCCCCAAGCTCTCAAAAACTCTCTCTAGCTAAAAGTATGAATGTGTAATAAAAACAAAACACCAAAACCCTAATATAAGTGTATAACACGTCTTGGGTCTCTTTTGTAAGTACTAGAACTTCTGGGTCAAAACTGTAATTCTTCCATTAATGCGCTGGATTCTGCAAATCGGCACTGCAACGATCAATGCATGGCTGCATCGATCGACGCTCAGGTCGCGCAGAGAATCTCTGTTTCTCTCATCACGGCTTTAGCTCCAAATCTTGCCCAAAAACCTCCAATATCTTCCAAAATCCTCCAAACGTGTGTAGACCTAATAAACACCTGAAATGACTCAAAAGACACTACAAAAGACTCGAATACATACTTATATCATGGCTTAAAACATGTAAAAACCATGATATATCAACTCCCTCACACTTAGCCTTTGCTTTCCCTCAAGCAAAACAGAAAACCAAGATGAGGTGAAGAAATTTGCATACTTCAGAAACTTGTTTCATCTTAGAAGTACCACACTCAGATTCCCCTTAGTAAGCCACATAAAAAATGCACCTGCAGACATTAAGACCAACATATATTTCCCCCCACACTTAGCAACTGTCCTAAGTAAACTCCACAATCACATTCAGAGCATTCAATTCACCATAATGACTTCTGTAATCTAATAAGTACGGTCTCACCTAGGGAGTATCGATCAAAGAAAACATGGATTCTTACTCTGTTAGCACCTGACCACCATATTATCATTTTCTGGTTCCTTTCTTCTCCTTTTCCTTCCTTAGCAACTGATTTTTCCCTTTGTGTATCATTTTATTTTTTATCAGTGCTCTTCCCGCATTGGGGTGTACTTTGGACACATTCTATGAATGCACAAGAGGTAAGAGGGGTCTCTACCACTCTCGCGGTCACTTCGGAGCTACTAGCTCATCCGCAGTTTATCTCTTTTTTTTTTACTTTAAGGAAGGGGAGAAGGGAACCATACTTAGATAGGTTTACAATCTGTGTCAGAACTAACAGAGGAATCCGACTCAAAGTATACCAAGCCCCTAGGTGAGAAAAATTAAGTCAAGTTAAATGTGAAATCAGTAATGGATTCTTTGAATACCTGAAGTGATATGGGTGTCCTCAGTAGGCTGGTCTGTGTTGGGTTTTCTAATAGTCATAGATCATCTGCAAGCTCATTCCAACGGTTACTTAAGTTCCTGCAAGTGTAGTGATCTCCTCAAAAAGTCATTGCTTCTTACCAAACGCTTTTGACTCAATAAAACAGACACAACTGACTCTAAGAAAAGAAAAAGATTATGTCAGTACCACCTCCCCACACTTGAAACACACTGTCCCCAGTGGCATCAAGCTTAGGAATGGTAAAAGAAGAAAAATGGATTGAATGTACTGTGTTCAGGCGATTTTTTTACCTCTCTCGCAATTGCGTCGATCGCTGCACAGGACCGCAGCGATCAACACAATTTGTGCAAAGGGTGAATCGATCGACACACAAGACCGTGTCGATCGACGCACTACGTATCTGTTCTGAAACATTTTGGCAGACATCATCTGTTCCGTGATAAATCACAAAAACTCAACCTGTAAGCTACAATAACCAAAGACAACTAAAAGAATCAAAGCAACATATAGTCATAGAAGCAAAATACATCAATCCTAGCGTATAAGTACTGACATAGACTCAATAAAACATCAAAATGACTCAAGAGAAAATTAAAAGAAGGAGTGAAAAAGTACAAAACCAAATATCTAGGAACCAGAATCAAATCTCATCGCTCTCAGAATCAGAAACATCATCAATGGCAGCATAAGGATCATAGCCACTGGTCTCAGGTGTGGGAGACCGTCTGCGCCTCTGCGCATGTGTAGGTACATGCACACTCGACTGTCTTCTGCAGGAAGAGTTGTTCATGAACTCCCAAAGATACTTCAACCTGTCATTCACCATCCTCTGGAAGTCTCCTCTAGGCATCAAAGCAGGATCCATCGTTGGGTCCGAATATGGAATAGGAACAAACTCAGCAGCATAAAATGTGAAGGCTCTAGGCGCAGAAGAAGGTCCAGCTGCAGAAGATGTAGACGGCCCGAGAGGGTTAGCAGCTGTGGGAACCGTTCGCAGAAGGTTCCGGTCAAGCTCAAAAGCCAAAGCCAAAAATGTATCGATCTTCGTGAGCTATGGTGAAGGAAGCTGCATGCACCACTCTCTAGAATCTGCATCATGAAAAACCCAAAGGTTTCCTTTCTTCATCCAAGTCGTACTCCGTAAGTGAGTATCATCCATCCATAATCTCTTCGTCACACACTCTCTTCCTACAGTAAGAATCATGAAGTGCTGGAAGATCGGAGTAAGCAGACTTTCCACAGTCTCAACATTCTTACCTGAAAAGGCCTTCTTCTTCAAGGTGCATAGATGCTCAGCAAAAACCGCTCCCATATTAAACCCAAGCACATGATCCTTTAGAACAGTTTCCTCGAACAAAGGACTCAAGCCAGTGTAAAGTAGCATCAGGTCCTGCTTCCTCATCTTGTTCACCTCAAACTTACACAGCAGTGTGTGGCTCAAAAGGCGTACAACATACCACAAGACTGGATGTCGTATCTGCATCTGCGTGGAGTTCCATGAGTTGTATCGGTCGGTCCCAAAATGACACCAGAAGAACTGAGTGCTCTGGTCATCCCACTCAGAAATGATGTTGCAGCGAATAGGCCCCAAACTAAAACCGTAGATGTGGCAAGGTCAAGAGTTGGAAGTTTGTACCTGATTCCCATGCACATGAAGGTAAAGCAGCCCTCATTAGCTCTCGTGCACAATGGATCAACATAGTACAATCTGCAGGTCGACAACAGCTGTCTGACTAAGTCCGAGTAAAACCTCTGCAGCCTTCTTTACATACCCCTTGAGATCATCTGGTCTAGCCTCTGCAGCCAGGTAATTCGCAATATCAGCAAACTATGGTCGATCGGGCATCGAAACAGCGTAAAGTTCCATGTCGTAGTGTCCAATTTGAACCTTCAAAGGTTCTGGGTTCGTAATCGCCTTGTGTCGATCGACGCGTAGGAGTGCATCGATCAACTCGTGCGCGATAAGTGCATCGATCGATTCCGAGGTGGCGTCGATCGTTGCGCTCTCTGGAATCCGACAGTTCTGCAAATTTCTGTCCAAATCCGTCATAAACACTGTCTCAATCAAATTGATGTTCTCCTCAGGTAGGAAATCATCAGTGGGGACGTCCTTTTCAACCTTGATCCTTGACAGATGGTCAGCAACTCCATTTTCAAATCCCTTCTTGTCTTTAACCTCAATGTCAAACTCTTTAAGAAGGAGAATCCATCTCAAAGTTTCGGCTTAGCATCCTTCTTCTGCATCAAATACTTCAGATCTGAATGATCCGTATGCACTATCACCTTGGATCCAACCAGATAGGGGCGAAATTTCTCAAAGGCAAAGACAACTGTCAACGACTCCTTCTATGTAGTGGCATAGTTTCTCTGCGCATCATCTAGTGTTCTGCTGTCATAATAGATAGCATGAAGTTTCTTGTCCTTCTGCTGCCCCAAAACAGCTCATACAACAAAATCGCTTGCATCGCACATAACCTCAAAAGGTAAATCCCAATATGGTGGCTGTACTATAGGAGCACTCACTAATGCTTGATTGATCTGTTCAAATGCAGTCTGGCAATCTGCAGTGAACTCAAATTTCACATCCTTACACAGCAAAACAGTTAGTGGTCTAGCAATCTTACTAAAATCCTTGATGAACCTTCTGTAGAACCCATCGTGTCCAAGAAAGATCCTCTTAGACTTCACAGAATCAGGCGCCTAAAGGCTGGTCATTACCTCTATCTTGGCGCGGTCCACTTCAATCCTAGCTTCAGATACTCTGTGCTCAAGAACAATACCATCTCTGACCATAAAATGGCACTTCTCCCAATTCAGAACCAAGTGCTTCCTCACATCTAGCTAGCACTTTGCACAGATTATCCAAACATTCATGATAAGATGACTCATAGACAGAAAAGTCATTCATAAACACCTCCATAAAGTCCTCAATCATATCAGTAAAGCGGGACATCATACATCTCTGGAAGGTGGCTGATGCATTACAAAGTCCAAAAGGCATCCTGCGATATGCAAAAGTACCATATGGACAAGTAAAAGTAGTCTTTCCATGATCCTCTGAATGGATGGAAATTTGAAAGAAGCCATAGTACCCATCGAGGAAGCAATAGTAAGGGTAATTAACTAACATCTCCAGCATCTAATCAATAAAAGGTAAGGAAAAGTGATCCTTCCTAGTTGCAGCATTCAGCTTCCTGTACTCAATACACATCCGGTGTCCTGTCACAGTCCTTGTAGGAATCAGCTCATTCTTCTCATTCTTCACCACTGTAACACCTCTTTTCTTAGGCACAATATGTAATGGACTGACCTAATCACTATCAAAGATAGGATAAATGATTCTAGCATCCAGCATTTTCATAAAATCCTTCTTAACCACTTCCTTCAAATTCGGATTCAGCCTCCTCTGATGCTCAACAGATGACTTAGTCTCATCCTCAAGATGTATTCTATGCATGCACAACTCCAGAGAGATACCTGAAATGTCATCAAGAGAATAGCCAAGAGCTTTTCGATACTTGCGCAGCTTGCTCAACAGTAAGGAAGTCTCTGCGTTGTTCAAGGAAGCATTAATAATCACTGGATAAGTCGAATTAGGTCCAAGAAATTCGTACCTTAGCCCGGATGGAAGTTGTTTTAGCTCAAATTTTGGATCTTTCTCCTCTGCCAAGTCGGATACGATATGCGTCGATCGATGCATGGGTTGTGTCGATCGATGCAACGAATCGTTCTGCACTTCCAACTGCATGAATTGCTCTGTAGAATCCATCAGCTTAGCATAACAGATTGCAGGCTCGTCTTCCATATGCTCCAGTTCCAATACTGAGCTTAGCAGAGCTCTTTCCAGCGGATCCTCAGCATGTGTCCTATGAAACAATTCATCTGCCAAATCACTGAGAGTGTCCACATAAAAGGCCTGTCCGTCGATGGTTGGTCTCTTCACCAGCTTGTCCATATCAAAACTCATCTTTAGATCACCCACATTCAGAATCATAGTTCCCTGCTTGCAGTCAATCATCGCACAAGCAGTAGCTAAAAATGGTCTACCCAAGATAAGTGGATCCTTTGGTTCCTCTCCATACTGCGGAACCACAAAGTCTGTAGGAATCACACAATTACCAATCCTGATTGGCACATCCTCCAATACTCCTTAAGGGATCCAGACAGTCCTGTCAGCTAGAACCAATGAGATTCTAGTAGGCATGAAATCTGTCATCCCAAGCCTCTTAGAAACAGAGAATGGCATAAGGTTCACACTAGAACCAAGATCACTCAATGATCTCTCAGATCTATCTTTGTAGATAGAAAAATCCAACACAAATCTCCATGGATCTTTTAGTTTCTAAAGAATCCTACCGTGAATCACATCATTGCATACATATGACATCATCAGTACACTCTCCCCATCAGTCATGTTACCAGAAAGCATGTCCTTGAGACATCTCTTCATCACAAGAGTAGTCTTTAGAGAATCAAGGCACTTCAATCAACACCTTTTTCATCATCTCCTTGCATTTGTTCAACTGCAGCTCGTACTTAAGACTTCTTTGGATTCTTAGGAAAGGGAACCTTAAGCTTGTATATCCGTTCATCGGCTTTCTTCAGTTTCTCTGCATCCGATTTCTCTGCAATCGTCTTGCGTCGATCGACACTAGAAGTGCGTCGGTCGATGCTAGGATCAGGTGTAACGACCTCTGTGTCGAGCTTCGGTTTTGGTTTCCTTGTTCACGGTTTGCATTGATCAACGTTGGGGTGCATCGGTCGGCGCAATCTGCAATCTGCGAATGTCATCTTCCATCTCCTCAATCTCAACGATTTCTTCCAAACTTAGACCCTTTTTCGGAGCAGGAATGATCTTTTTACCACTTCTCAACGCGATTGCATTACACTGGTACTTCGAATTAGAATCAGTTCGTCAAGGGAGTGATCCATCTTGCCTCTTAACAAACCCAGCAGTCTGTGCAACTTGAACATCCAACTTCTTCACATGACTGCTCAGAGACTCAATTTTCCCATTTAGATAAAAGTACAGAGCATCCATCTTTCCATTAAAGTCCACTATACTCTTATGCTGCCCTTCCTGAAGCTGCTCCAGCAATCCCATTATCAGACTGCTTATTTTGAGGAGGAACATGCTGATTGATGATGATCCGTAGTTGATGCAGCCCTGTAATCACTCCAATGCTAAGATCACTTGATGATCAGATGATTCCTAAGCCAAGCTTGCGGAAGATGGATTTGAAGGTAGATGTGGTGGTGGAACTTGTGATTGACTCTCTCAACCAGTGGGTTTGATTGACTCTCTCAACCTAAGAACAAGCTATCTGAATAACTCAAATAGGTTGATCTGAAACTCCTAAGAACAAGGTGAATCACTCACAATATTCAGAGAAGGAAAACTTCACAAAGAACACAAACTTTGGAAGAAAAAAACAGAATAATTCTTTTGACTTTAAAATGGTTGAAAAGGGTGCTTTACAATGAATTCGAAGCTGAGATTTTATAGGCTCATAGACAACGGTCTAAAAGGTCTAATACAAGAAAAGAAACGAAAATATGAAGAATAGAGCCGTTGCTGCATTGATGAAGGTATCTTGGCCAAATAAGGAAAATGAGGTTTGTTTGAGTCTTGAGAGCTTGGGTGAGAATCCGTGGCTCCTTGGGGTGTCCAGGTTCACTGAGAATGTATTCAGGCCCTGGTAGAAAGAATATAGCCGTTGGTTTGTTAAGACACAAAGTGTGAATGCCTTGAATTCACTTAGGTCCAAAGATGGTAAGTATGGCTGTTGGTTGATATGAGTGATCTGCTGTGTTCCTGTGCAGCTAAGGTCTTCTGGATAATTTAAGGGTGAAGCCAAAACGTTGTAGTATTGATTTAAGGTCTCTCCAGTCGCCAAGTTTGGGTTTGGAGTGTATTAAATCTGGGAGACTCCAAATAAGGCAAGTGCAAAAACCATTGTTTTAGAACTTGAATAACTTTTCCATTAGAACTGCTATTGCCATGATTCCAACTCTCCTGTCTTCCCTGGTGAACCAAGATTCCAGAACAAGTAACCTTGTTGCTTGATTCATCCTGGTTGAGTAGCAGTGCTTTAGTTTCTGGTAGTATATCTCTATCGGATCCATGGGAAATCTTCTGAGTTGTAACTTAAATATCTTCTTCATCTCGTAAGCTTTTGAAACACTTCCACTTCTTGATGATTCCTTGATGAGTTAAGTTTCTGGAACAGGTTGATTTGTAGCTTAACTTCTCCTGGTTGGATATATATGCTCCATCATATGCACATATGTCTCTGGTGCGCTCAAACTGCTTCTCTCCAAGGGTCTTAGTTGGTTGACCTATGCCCTCTCCATGGTCTTTGGTTGATCATGAATTGATGTCCTCATCATACTCTCCCTCTTGAAAAGGTTTCGACTTCAAAACTGAATAATCTGCACCAAGAGAAAGCAAGTTAGCTTTCATTCTCCTTTGGGAGTTTAGGGTCTTACCTTGATGTGTATGTGGTCTGGAGGTGGGTGGAGTGTTTGGTGGTTCTCCTTTGAGCAGATATGATAGTAATACTCCTCTTATTTGGTCTGGTATGGCGCCTGCTTTGTTTATCTTGCTCCTGCTCTCATTATGACCTGAAAAATGTTCAACACTTTGGCAAAGAGACAAGTGCATTATGGGCTCTTTATCACATGATAAACAACTTGAATCATTCTCCTTAGAGTCAATTTCCTGTACTAATGATATCTCATCTTCTTGCAAGGTTAACAAGTTCTTTAACACAACTGTTGAATCATTGGAAATGAAATGTATCAAAGAAAGACTTAGCTTGTTATAGATGTTGTGTCTTTGCTTGGGTCTGGTGGTTTCTCCTTGATGTTCTCCTTTTCTCTACTGTCTTGATCAGTCTGATCACTTAGTATAAGGACTATTTCTGAGCTTCTCTTCACATTCTCTTCTCCCTTGTGCTTTATATCTGTAGAGATGCTCATTGGGAAGAACAAGTGCATTATATCTGTTCTTGGAGTACTTAAAACAGATTGTATGATACTTGTACTTACATGTTCAGCTTCAGTAGGTTGTATGAGGGTTTGGACCTTCTGCTCTTGTGAGCTAGTGATCATTAAACGTTCATCTTCTTTCCTGAACACCATCACATTCTCTTCTCCCTTGTGCTTTATATCTGTAGAGATGCTCATTGGGAAGAACAAGTGCATTATATCTGTTCTTAGAGTACTTAAAACAGATTGTATGATACTTATACTTACATGTTCAGCTTCAGTAAGTTGTATGAGGATTTGGACCTTCTGCTCTTGTGAGCTAGTGATCATTAAACGTTCATCTTCTTTCTTGATCACCAAAACATGTTTATCTGGTCTTTGATCTTCTTCCCTACTGACTTTTATTTGCTCATGCTCTTTACTGCTCAGTTCTTCTTTCCCTGCACCAAATCTTTTTGACAAAGACAAATGTATGACACTAGAATTGGGAAATGACAAATCAGAATGAGCTAAACTAGCACTGGTTGCAGTTTTTGTTCCTAGTGATATTTCTTTCAACAATTGCTTAGATGGACAGGTTGCAGCAAAATTTTCTCTCTTATGACATCTATAGCATGTCTGATCTTTAAGTCTCTTAGAGGTAGTAGACTTACCTTGTGTTGGAAGGTTTAACAGCTTGAGTGAGGCTTCAAAGCTGGGTCCGGTTGCATTGGGTGTGAAGCTTTGTGGTTCTTCTTCTGCTCTGGTTTCTTTGGGTGCAACATCTCCATGATCTTCTGCCATTGCTGAACTTATTTTGCTTGAAGAGCCTTCTTAGCTTCTGCTTGGTAGGTGTAAGTGTTTGAGAATACATCCTTGGGCTTTGGATAACAAATAGACTTGTGCTTAGGAGCAGCTTGCGTTTTGGATGCAGACTTCACACTCTTGGATGTAGTTTGAAGCTTCTCCACAAATTCCTTATGCATTCTGGATTTGGGACCTCTCCAATCTAGTACGGGCTTCTTGTAGATGGTTGGTGTACTCTCTTTTAGCCACCATTCATAAGCCTTTTCTGTGAAGGCTGAGACAGCTTGTATTAGCTTCTTTTCTTCTGAAATATTGTTAGCTTGTAACCATTCCTCCATGTTGTTTTCCCATTGCAAGTATGCTTCAGGTTTACTGCTTTTTCCGGAAAACACTAGGGAAACTCTTCTTCTGTTGGTTGGATAAAGGTCTGGTGGTTCAGGCTCAAGTTCTTCCCCATCTGGTTCTTCTTCTCCAAAGCCAGAGCAGGATTTATATTAACACCTTGCTTCTTCTTGGTCTGACTCATATGGATTCAAGTCTTGATATGAGTCTTCCTTTTGGCTCCAATCACCTTCAAAATCTTGTTGGTTGGGGCTGTCTTCTTCTGAGTCATCCATGGAGGCTGCTAGGGTATTTCCTTGCAAGAAGACAATGAAAAATATTCAGAATTCGTTTTAGACAAGAAAAAGAAAGAGTGGATAGGCAGAATTATGTACAAAATCTGTTTTGTACTCTTTTTTTTTTGTGGAAAATTTCAAAAATCAAATTGCACAAAGCTAAATAAGTAAATAAACTTCTTTTGGGTTTTTAGATTAGGAAAAATTCGAATCAAAGCAAGCAAATTTGTTTCTTTTGGTTTTTCTGGTTTTAAGAACTTAAGAACTCAAAATGAACAGAACTAGAAAATTGATGCAATACTTTTAGTCTTTTGGGTTATGAATGCAAGGGATCAATGAAAAAGAGAATGCTAAGAGAAAGAATGCAAACAAAACTATTTTTATGGGGTTTTTGATATAAAACAGAAGATAAACTAAGAACAGAAACTGTGATGCAATGGAACACTTTTTTATTTGGATTTTCTTTTTGATGGATGCAATAAAACTAGTGAATACTAATCATAATGAATAGATCTAAATGATAGAAATATGAATGCAAAAACAGATTGAGGAGAAACAAAACAAAACCAGATTTTTATGGGTTTTCGAATTAAATGAAATGAAACAACAAAAACTTAAAGAGATAATAGTTGGATTGATACAACCTTATGGATAGGAGCTATTACTGCTAGTGTTGTTTCCAGGGCTGCTATTACTTTGATAAGGCTTCTGGTACTGAGGCTTCGGAGTGAAACCAGAGAAGTTTTGATTACCTGTGAAGAAACTTCTTTGACCCATTCCACTGTAGCCACCTCTGCCTTGCTGATTCCCAAATCTGTTTCCCTGAAAACCAGTTTCACCAACAAAATTCACATCCTCTTCTTCGCAGCCTTCATCATGTTAGAATTTAAGAGTATAAACCAGAGAATATAAGATTTAGACAAAGAATCACAAGACCAGATTATTAGAGAGAGTATAAGAGACTAAGAACAAGAGAGAGATTGGAGAGAGAATTGGGGAAGAGAATAAGTCTCCATGAGTATTTTATTTATTCATGTTACATCTCCCTTTATAGAGTATTAAAAAGGAGAGTCTACAATTATTAAAGACTCTTGAATTTGAATAAGAGACGTTAGAAAAGGTATAGATCCGTTGGACAGCATTTAATGGGCTGAGAGAGGAAGGAAGATGCGAGAGTGTACGGCTTCACTAAGGCGTACACCATGCTTGTTTCCTACAGCACCAAATTGACCGTTTCACGTTTTCTGCATTGGTCGATTTGGTTCCCGCGGGTTAGTGTACACCTGAGCTGGATGTGCCCGTACACTACTCTTGAGTGTACACCTTTAGTCCTACTGAGTGTACACCTTTAATCTTCTTGAGTGTACACCTTTGTTCCTCAACCCAAGCTTCCTTTCAACAAGATATGCTTGATATCCATCTCAATATTGTGCATTCCATGATCTCCTTTTCAATACTCCCCCTCAAGCTTGAATTCAAGAGATGAATCAAGCTTGGAACAGCAAAGGAGATCTACCTCATTAAAAACCTTCATGAAGAAAACCACTTGAGAAAAACTTCATGAAGGGAAAAAGAGTGTAGTCTCCAATGCTTTAGAGGATCCAGGCAGCTCCACAAGTCCGAGCTTGGTGTGAATGGACTCACACACCTTCAAACTAGCTGCCTTGGTAAACACATCAGCCAATTGTTCTTCACTTCTTGTATAGCATGGTAACACCACTCCTTGCTCAATCATCTGCCTCACCTTGTGACAATCCACTTCTATGTGCTTGGTCCTTTCATGGAAGACTGAATTTGATGCAATATGAATGGCTGCTTGATTATCACAATGCATGGTGATAGGCTTGGCTGTTACAATCCCCAAATCTGTAAGAAGGCCTTTGATCCATGCTAACTCGGTCACCAACTTCCTCATGGCTCTATACTCAGCTTCAGCACTTGAACAAGAGACTATCTTCTGCTTCTTACTCTTCCAAGTAACTAGATTGCCTCCAATGAATGTGCAATATCCAGTTGTTGACCTTCTGTCAATTCTATCTCCTGCCCAATCTGCATCACAATACCCAACTATCTCTGTGCTTTGATTGCAGCCCATCCAAATGCCTTGACCCGGAGTGCCACTTAGATATCTGAGTATCCTTTCAATCATGTTCCAATGATGCATCTTTGGTGCTTGCATATGTTGACTTATCTGGTTCACAGCGAAGCATAAATCAGGTCTAGTTATGGTTAAGTAGATTAGCTTACCAACCATCCTTCTATAGTGAGTGATGTCCTCAAATGGTCTGTCTTCAAGCTCCCCCTCTCTTATGACTTTGTAGCCTTCTTCCAATGGTGTCTTAGCTGGTTTTGATCCAATCTTTCCTGCTTCAGATAACAAATCAAGTGTGTACTTCCTTTGAGATAAGAAGAGTCCTTCATCAGACCGACAAACTTCTATCCCAAGGAAGTACTTTAGAGTACCAAGATCCTTAATGTCAAACACAGATTTAAGATAGGCTTTAGTTTCTTGAATACCTGACTTGTTACTCCCTGAAATGATAATGTCATCTACATAAACAAGGATGACAATGATACCTTCCTGATCTTGTAGAGTGAACAAAGTATGATCTCCCTCAGACCTCTTAAATCCTCTTTGCATAAGGGTTGAGCTCAACTTATGGTACCAAGCTCTAGGTGATTGCTTGAGTCCATAGATAGCTTTCTTGAGCCTTAGAACCTTCCCTGGTTTCACAATGCTCTCAAGACCAGAAGGTGGTCTCATGTATACCTCATCTTCAAGCTCTCCTTGAAGGAATGCATTCTTGACATCCATTTGCCAAAGTTCCCAATCAAGGTTTGTTGCTAAAGACAAGATGATCCTAACTGTGTGAAGCTTAGCCACTGGTGCAAAGGTATCCAAGTAGTCCTTTCCATAGGTTTGAGTGAAGCCTCTTGCAACCAGCCTTGCTTTGTACCTTTCAATCTCTCCATTGCTTTGATACTTGATAGTGAAAACCCATTTAGAAGTCACTGCCTTCTTGCCCTTAGGAAGATCAGCTTCATACCAAGTCTCATTGTTCTCCATAGCTTTGGTCTCTTCATCCACAGCTTGCATCCACCTCTTATCTCCCTTTGCTTCTTCATAGGTTGTTGGTACATGTTCTTGATCCAACTTCCCAATGAATACTTGATGCTCCAAAGGTACATGGGCTAAACTGCAAACAGCTTGAATGGGATGAGCTACTGCATTGCTGTTGAAGTAAACCCTAGTCTTCTTCCATTCTGATGGATCCTTTTTCTCCCTTGTGCTTCTCCTTAAAGTCTGAACTTGCTGCTGAACTAGTTGCTCATCCATAACCTCATTCATAACCGGCTCCTCTTCATTTTGATGATTCAATTCCTCAGGTTCTTCCTCATGTTTCACATGCTCCTCAACTCCAGCTTGATCATGTGTAAAAGAATCAGATTCTTGCGGTTCTTGTTCTGATTCTAGAGTGTCCCCCTCATGATCAAGATGGGCAGGTTGTGGAGCTTCTGAAGACAAAACAGGTACTGGAGGAGTAGGACTTGTTGCAGCCGGTTGTTGAGGTATACTAATCCCAAGGCTTTCCATAATCCTCCTTAAGTTCTCAGCCCGGTCTGATTGAGATGTTGGAAGGTCCTTCAAACTATCCCAATTCTTTTCATCATAGAAACTTCTTGTCTCCATAAATTTCACATCTCTTGAAATCAAAACCTTCCTTGTTTCAGGCACATAACACTTGTATCCCCTTTGTGTTGTAGAATATCCAATGAACATGGCTTTGGTGCTCTTAGCATCCAATTTATCCCTTTGTTCTCCTGTTATTAACACAAAGCAAAGACACCCAAACACACGTAAGTGATCAACTAATGGATTGGTTTTGTTTAATACCTGAAATGGAGATTGATCCTTGAGAACTTTTGTTGGAGTTCTATTGATCAAGTAACAAGCAGTCATGACTGCATCTCCCCAAAACCTCTTAGGAACATTCTTGTAGAACATCATGGACCTTGCTACTTCCATTAGGTGTCTGTTCTTCCTCTCAGCCACTCCATTTTGTTGTGGAGTGTAGGGGCAGCTTGTTTGATGAAGAATTCCATGCTTGGACAAGTGTTGCTTGAAGGCATTGCTTGTGTACTCACCACCATTGTCGGATCTAAAAATTTTGATCTTAGCATTGAAATGGTTAGTAACATGACTTTGAAAGTTCATAAAAGCCTCTAACACTCTATCCTTAGTTTGCATCAATGTTATCCAAGTGTATTTAGATTTTTCATCAATAAAAGTGACAAAGTACTTATGATTCTCTCTAGACACACAAGGAGCAGTCCACACATCAGAATGAACAAGATCAAAACAATTTTCATAAACAGTTTTAGAACTTGGAAAAACAGATTTGCAATGTTTCCCAAGAATGCAAGCCTCACAATCATCATTTTTAAATGAAACAGAAGGTAATAAGAGACCTAATGCCCTAGAGTGTGGATGTCCTAGTCTAGCATGCCAAATGGAATCATCAACACTCATGAAAGTAGAAAGAGCAGTAGATACACCCGAGGAAGATAGGTTAGTATCCTCAATCATATACAACTCATCCTTTGTCACACCTTTTCCAAGCAACCTGCTTGTCTTAATATCCTGAAACACAACATCATTAGGACTGAAAATAACATTGCAATTGAGATCAATAGCTACTCTTTTCACAGATAAAAGGTTTGATGTAAAACTAGGCATATAGAAAGCCTTAGATTCTTTACCAAACAACTTAAGATTTCCTATGCCTTGAATTGGAATCTTATCACCATTTGCAATCACAACATTACCAAGAGCAGGTTGGATGTTTTCTATCAACTTAGAGTCACTGATCATATGATGGGATGCACCTGAATCAATTATCAATGGTTTGATTTTATTTGATGCAAAGAGTGAGGTTCCAAAAGTCATACCAGAGTTTTCCTTGATGGCTTTAATGAGAGCCTCAAGGTCTGATTTTCTTACCACATCACACTGATCAAGAACATGATGAGCCACCATTGTTCTTCCTACATCACAAGGCTGCATTGGAGGCTCCAATGAACCTGGTCCAGCTGCACCAAAGGAGAGGTTTACCATTTGATATTGAAACCGGCTGTGAGAGGATGGTCTGAGGTGTGGGTATAAGCGCCAGCACTTCTCCTTTAGGTGACCACTCTGCTTGCAATACACACACATCAAGCCTCCTCTTCTATCATTACCATATCTCTGCCTCTCCTCAGGTTCATAAACCCCTTTGTTTGAAGTCACAAGCTCAGCCTTCCTACTGAACAGCCCACATGATCCTTGTTCTCTTTGAATCCGACCACATACCTCATCCAAAGAGGGTAATGTGTCTGCCCTTAGAATGTGTTTGATTAGATCATTGTATGATGAGTTTAAGGTGAGCAGAAGTGCAAATACTTTATCCTGCTCTCTCCTTTCATTTAGCACCAGAGGATCAATGCTCGAAGGCCTTAACATCTCCAACTCAGCCCATAAAGACATGAACTGCCCAAAATGAGCTTTGAACTCTCTATCTTTTTGTTGGAGATTGTTGATGGCCTGTTTAACTTCAAAGACCCTGCTCCGATTAGTTGTGTTGCCATAAACCTTCTCAAGAGTTTTCCACAGCTCCTTGGAGGTTATACAATAAGAATATGCTTCCAACAGCTCATGGTCAAGTGAGCTTTGAAGTATGGACAATACTCTTTGGTCTCCTTGTGTCCATTCTTCTTCATCAGCTGCATCCATCTTCATACCAGCTTCTCCTTGAGCTTGCTGAGATGATGCTTCACTGCCTAGTACATATTTCCATAGTCCACGCCCTCTCAGAGCTGACTTCACAATCCTTGCCCACATTATGTAGTTGGGACCTTTAAGAATCACAGAAATGACTTCACTTGAGTTCTCCATTGCTAAGTCTGATTTATAGCAAGGAGGGAGTGTTCAAGATGAAACAACGGGTTCTCAGCTCACAGAGAAACACAACAGTAGATAAAGATGCAAAGAGATGCAAAGAAGAATCGCTTAGAAGCTTAAGAACTTGTAAGAACAGTAACAACTTTTCAAGAGCTCAAGAACATATTTTTGAAGAGTTTTGCGGAAGTAAAGAAGGTACAGGAGCTTATAGCTCTGATACCATGTTAGAATTTAAGAGTATAAACCAGAGAATATAAGATTTAGACAAAGAATCACAAGACCAGATTATTAGAGAGAGTATAAGAGACTAAGAACAAGAGAGAGATTGGAGAGAGAATTGGAGAAGAGAATAAGTCTCCATGAGTATTTTATTTATTCATGTTACATCTCCCTTTATAGAGTATTAAAAAGGAGAGTCTACAATTATTAAAGACTCTTGAATTTGAATAAGAGACGTTAGAAAAGGTATAGATCCGTTGGACAGCATTTAATGGGCTGAGAGAGGAAGGAAGATGCGAGAGTGTACGGCTTCACTAAGGCGTACACCATGCTTGTTTCCTACAGCACCAAATTGACCGTTTCACGTTTTCTACATTGGTCGATTTGGTTCCCGCGGGTTAGTGTACACCTGAGCTGGATGTGCCCGTACACTGCTCTTGAGTGTACACCTTTAGTCCTACTGAGTGTACACCTTTAATCTTCTTGAGTGTACACCTTTGTTCCTCAACCCAAGCTTCCTTTCAACAAGATATGCTTGATATCCATCTCAATATTGTGCATTCCATGATCTCCTTTTCAATACATCAGTCTCAAACACTTCAACATCCTGGAAAAAATGGACATTCTTCTTCCCAAGTAGAAGACTATGAACATAATCAATCTTGTTCTTCATCTGTGAGCTGTCCACTTTTCCACCGGATTTTTTCCTCTCCAAATCAGCATTCTTAGTGCTATTGCTAGACACCAAGTTCTCAATCAGCTCCTTAGCTTGCTCTGGAGATTTAGTGTTGAAGTTTCCATTGCTAGCATCCAAAGCCATCTGATACCACAAATCAACTCCTCTGAAGAAAATGCCCAGCAGCTTAACTTCAGAGAAGTCATGATGAGGGCAATCTATTTGGTACATCTTAAATCTTACCCACGCTGCCTTCAAGGCCTCTATAGATCCCTTCTTGAACTGTAGAAGATCCTATCGCAGCTGATCAGATCTAGCATCATCATAAAAGTGCCATAGAAACTTCCTCTTCACTGCATCACAAGTAGTCAAAGTACCAGGTGGAATCTGCTTCAGTCAATTCGCAGCTTCTCGTCCAAGAGAGTGAGGGAAAAAGCTTGCAGTACAGGAAGTCATAGCTTACTCCATTGTGCTTCATTCCAATAACCAAAGACTCAAAATTCTCTAAGTGATCCATAGGATGCTCATGTTGGAGTCCATGAAAGAGGTGCTGTCCCACAAGCGGGTAGTAAGAAGTCTTCAGCTCAAAGTCATTCCGTGCAAAGGCAGGAGGTACAATCGCAGACCTGTTAGCATAGAACACATCAGACCTGTTATAATTAGGAGGTGTCCTCCCAGCTGGAGGATTAGGTGCTCTAGGCGGTTCTTCAGCTCGTGAATTTTCCTGTCCACCTTGAGCCCCTTCATTCTGTGGCTGCTGAATGATATCCTGGACAATCACATTCCCATCTGTAATGCCCCCTTCAATTGACCGACGATCTGACCTGCCAACAATCAAACAAGAACATGAACGATCGAACCCGAGCAGCCATACGAGAAGAATTTGTCACAATACGAAGCCAGAGACAGCACAATTTGAGTCAATGGCTCGAACCAAACCATCCCTGACTCCGTTTACCTCGTTTCCACGATACAAAGCTTTTCAACTTGTACCGCTTCCACAAGTTGTGTTCGGTTCGGACTAAACCATATATCAGGGAATTATTCCGTTTTATTACTTAAAAATTATAAATCTTATACATAACAATTTACGGTTTTATACAAATTATTTAGCGGGGTCCCCACAAAATCCAAAACCGAAAATAAAGTAAAAATGCTTAAACAAACCGATGCCAAATGCCAACCCGAGCCTACTCCGAGTGTCCTACGCGTCCGCCGAGCTATTCCAAACCTGAAATACACAAAAGAGTCTATCAGAAATCTAAGATTACCCAGTGAGACGGCTCCCAACTAAAAGGCTGCTAACAATCTAATAATCTCGCCCAAACCCAAAATAACAGTCAAGTACAATAGCTGATCACGTGCTACCAAGACGTAATGAGCTCCACAACACACAAGCATTCAAATAACAATACATATTATCAACAAAGGAAATCGAGAACACTGCAGCACATGCCTTCGATTAGACTCGATCTACATTAAACGCTTCTCTAACGCAATCTCCACACCAAGGGCCCCAAACGCGAACTCGGTAACTTCCACGGAAAGCACCCCACGGTAACTAAAACCTCCCACGACTCCTATATAAAAACACGAAGTCCTACGACTAGGACACCGTTCTCTGTCCATCGATACGCGGTAACTCGAGCTATCCCTAGATAAACAAAGCTTCCATGCAGTCCGGCCCTAGGACGCGGCCCCGTATTCTCCGTGTTGGGAATGTCCTGAAATCTACCGTACTATCTCTAGAAAGTATGATAAGTGTCGAGATCAGACATAAGTCATAAATACTGGGTGATCATGATGACTTGCTAGAGCCCGCTCATGATCTATAAGTTTAGGACTTATTACCAGTATTGTATGATCCCAAAGGGTCACACACCATAGCTAACGGGAAAGTTAAATGGAAATAATACGGTAAGATGCAAAGGCATTTACTGTATTTGTACAGAGAATTGGGCCAAGACAAAAACAGGCTTTTTGTCTGATTTGTGTTTTGGGCCCAAAAGCCCAATAGGCCATTAGTTAATAACTTGGGCCTATATAAGGCAAGAGAGAGGCGCCAGAAACCCTAAGCCTTCTGCGATTTCTGAGCTGTGCCGTATTCCTCTCTCTCTGTTGAATTCCAGCTTGGTCTAGCAGCCTGATCCGAAGCTTGTAAGCGTGTGGATACCAAAGGAGGAACAGGTCTTCATCTGTTCGTTGATCTCGTCATTACCACCAAATTCCGCTGCAAAGGTAATGTCCAGGTTTGTTTTATGATTCGATTACAAGAACCTAGATCCTTGTTTAAGATTATGCGTTAGGTTGCAATCTGGGAATTGAACCATGGAAAAACACAATAATCCTTCAGTGGTATCAGAGCCAGGTTATTAGGTTGCTTGTAATTTGGATTATTAATGGTGAATGTCCATTGTTGAATTGATAATCGAATTGGTTCGCTTATGTTTTTGATGATATCGCTTCAGATGTTAACAATTGTTTGATTGAATTAATTATCGTTCAGTTTGCAATCGCTTGTTGACTGTTTATATAATCATGAGAATCAATTGATAAGTGTATGTTGTACACAATCGTTTTTGTTTTCTAGTGACTTGTCATAATCGTTTTTGTTTTGTCCTTAGTGAATTACATAAAACGATTTTGTCCAAGTGAGATTATTTGTGTGTTCAATGATGGCATGATACGATTCTTGTTCATAAGCGATTATTTAATTGAATCGATTTTGACTTTGTCTTTGCTGTATAATGAATCGATTGTTGATTTTGAATAAGGACAAAAAAATTGGTTTTGTCCTTTAGTGTATATCATATTTGGTTTGTTAATGTTGTTATGATACGATTTGTCTTTAAGTGATCGTGAACAATTATTGAATTGCAAAAGTCAAAAACGTGTTGACCTTGTTCAATTAATAATTAATCGATTTAATATATAAATCGATTAATTATTTAATTAATGTATGGTTCAAGCGGTTAAACCCAAATCGCGGTTTGCTGGAAATTATTTAATACATGGTATTTTTTAATTTCTGGTTAAACCGGATTGAAATTCAAAAATTGAATTTTAACCTAAACCGAAGGCTGGTCTAAGTTTGATTTGGTTGGACCAAATAATTTAGAGCTGGTCTGGTTTAGTAAATAACCGATGGTTTTGATAGTTAATTTGGTCTTGGACCAGAATTAATAAACCGACTCGGTTATGTCAAATTATTGGGCCAATTGGAATTCTATGGTCTTGGGCCAAGAATTGGGCCTATAATTTGTGACCCAATCCCAAAATATTTATAAAATATTAAATTAGAAATTTCTATTTTTAGTATGTTGCTAAATTTAGAAAGTTTCTAAAATAAGTAAGTTTCCCAAAATAGTAATCTTCTATTTTTGGAAATAAAACTTAAAATCCTCAAAAACAATATCAAGCTTGGATGTCTTTCCAATCTTGTCAGCCGTTTTAACGCTTATTCGATTATAGACATGGCTTACAGTGTGAGGTGTCTGTTTTCGCGTAAGTAAAACGGTATATGATTTATCGATGTCATTGGGAGTCCCAAACATTGGTGATTATTTGGCTGTAAGAGATTGGTTTCCTTGACTGGGCCATCGGGAGTCCGGGGCCTTGAGACATCTGGTGTTTTGGGCCTTGGGCCCAATTCACAACCGAGAGTTATATGAGATATAACTAGCTGTGTGTATGCTTACCAAGTAAAGCTAATTCCGGGTGACGGCCAGTGGCCCACTTTGGATTTAGCTGAACATGGGTCTCGGAATCATTGCATTCTTATGAGGTTGAACAAAGAAATTTTGAATGCAATGCGAGTTTTCTTATAAGTTATTAAGATTACTCTTTTATGAACTAAATAACTAAAACTCTATTTATCTCTAAATTTCAGCTATGACTAGCACAAACAATCAAAACACTTTCTCGATCCGGTCTGTCCTTGAGAAGGACAGACTGAACGGATCAAATTTCTTGACTTGGTCGCGGAACCTGAGGCTAGTCCTCAGGCAGGAGAGAAAGGACTATGTCCTTGAGAAAGCTCTCCCCGTGAGGATCGGGTCCAATGCCTCTCATGCAGTATATGATGCTTGGAATAAGCATTATAATGATGCGGTAGATGTGCGTGGTCTGATATTGGCTACCATGGACTCAGATTTGCTGAAGCAATATGAGAACATAGAGTCGCCAATAGAGATGATCAGCAACCTGAAATTGAGATTTCAGGAGCAGGTAAGAGTGGAGAGATACCAGTTGGTTAAATCTCTCACTAGCTGCAAGCTACCAAATGATCATCCAGTAAGTCCTCATGTCAGTAAAATGATGGGTTACATTGATAACCTGAGGAAACTGGATTATCCAGTTAGCCAAGAATTGGCAACTGAGATCATTCTGCAGTCACTGCCGTCAAGCTATGATAAGTTCAGAAGGAACTATATCAAGAAAGGCTTAACGAAGACGTTGACTGAACTGCATGATATGCTCAAGACAGTTGAGCCAAACGTGAAGAGTACCCTGTACAATCTCATGAATGAGAAGGGTAGGTTTACTAAACCTAGTGCTGACAAGGGTGAAGACAAAGTTGTCCAGATTTTGAATCATGGCAAGCGTGTGTCTTCTGAGCCCGAGTCAGATACCTCTTACGTTGGTAAGTGCTGCTACTGTAAAGAGACTGGGCATTGGAAGAGAAATTGCATTAAATTCATGGAAGATTATGAGGAGTTAAAGTCGATGTATGAGACTACTTCCTCAGGTATTCATGTTATTACTTCAAGTTATACCTTATAGGTATTGGATACTAGTTGCGGCACTGATATTTGTTATAATATGCAGAGCCTGAGCAACAGTAGAACGTTGAAGGAAGGGCAAGTGGAACTGCGTGTCTGGAAGGAGCTTGGGATGCTGCCTCAGCCGTAGGGTTTTCACTTGTAGATGCCCTTGAGGCTTGGTTTTGTATTAAGTAATTGCTACAATGTACCTGCTTTAAGCAGAGTTGTTTTTTCATTTTCTTGTGAAGAATTTGAATGTTTTTCATTTTGATAAAGACAAGTTTTGTTCTTTTGATCTTAATGAAATGTTAATTGTAGCACCCTATTCAAGGAATGGGTTTTATATCTTAAACCAAAGAGTGCCTAAATGTAACATAAATACCGAATTGGTTTAAATCTGATGAATTAAACCTGATTTTTCTTGGCATAAATGTTTTGGTCAAAGAGTAAGTCGGATTCAGAAACCCCATAGTCATGGACTTTTGGGCTCATTTGATTGGATATCTTATGAGACTTGAATTCTGCTTACTGGACCAAAAGACAAAGGGCCCATCTTAGCCGAGATAGAGAAAAGCCCAAAGGCTTATTAGACATTGGACATACTCATGTATGTGGTCCGATGAGCAGTAATGCCAGAGAAAAATTTCCTGTACTTCATTGTCTCTACTGATTACTTCAGTGAGTATGACTGTGTTCATTTGATGAGACACAAGTCGGAATTTTTTGACATGGTCGAAAGAGTTCCAGAATGAGGTATATAATCAAAGTGACAGAAGTATTGAGACTCTGGATTAGATCAAGAGTGAGAATACTTAAGTCATTGATGGTGTGATCATCTGAATGAGTGTGAAGTCGTTTCACAGCTCATTTCTCCTGAAAACCTTGAGGTGTTTCTGTGAGAAAGAATCAGATCTTATTAGAAATGATTAAAGATGAGTCACACGAATCTTCCATGATATTCTTTAAGAATAACGCTCTAGAAATATCTAAGTTTACGCTGAAATAGTTCCACCAATATCAGTTGAAAGACACCACGTAAATGTGGATTGGAATCGATCCAAATTCGTCTTTACTGAGTATTTGTGATGTGCTACTTCACTGGTTGTCCTAGGGAAACCAAGGCTTGTTACTTTTACGTCCATTCTGTTTTCTAAGAAGGGAAGTTACTTTCCAAGAAGAACAGTGGGAGTAAAAGTATAACTCGAAGAAATTCGAGTAATACAGGAGGCTGCTCAACCTGTTGAGGGAGAGCAACGGATGGATTTACAGATTTCTGTAGAATCTACACCTGTAGAGCCTGAAGTTTGCAGATATGAATGAATCAGTCACTAATCCGAGAGTGATTTCTCGTCATTAGTTGAACCTGATGATCATTGAAAGTTCGCATGATCTGATGATCATTGAAAGCGACGAATCTGCGAAATTCAAAGAAGCGAAAGTGAGCCCGGACTCCGAAAAATTACACTATGTGTAAGTTAGCTTCATTGATCCATTCATGGATGGAAGCAAACATATCGGAGTTGGAATCTTCGTTCTGTTGAAGTAGTCAAGGTTTTGACTTGAACAGGAACGAAGTGGAACTGTGCGTTTACTAATAGATTAGTGGGAGCGATATTGCATTTCTCATAATGTATGTCGATGACATACTGATTCTCGGAAATAACGTCCCAATACTGCAGTCGGTAAAGGACTGGCTTGGGAGTTGGTTTTGTGATTGACATGGGTAAAGCCACGTAGTTCTTGGATTCTGGATCTAAAGATAGAGATCCAGAAGAGCTGGTAGGACAAAGTCAGGATTCTTACATTGACAAAGTCCTACACGTTTTGAGCAATCCAAGAAGGGTTTTATGCCAATGTCACATGGCATTAAGTTAAGCAAGATACAGTATCCTACGATAACTGCTGAGCTTGAATGCATGGATGAGATTCCATATGCGTAGGCAATTGGATCTATCATGTATGTCATGACACGCACTTGTTTTGATGTTGCTTTAATGTTAAACAAGACAAGTATAGACCAGTCAAATCCAGCAAAGAATCACTGGATTGCCGTAAAGAATATCCTAAAGTATTTGAGAAATACTAAGGATAAATTCTTGCTTTACGGAGAAAGTGAAGTGCTACAAGTCGATAGAGTCTGAAAGGCAATTTTCCAATTGACAAAGATAATTCCCGGTCACAGTCTGGCTATATCTTGTGTCTATATGGCGGTGCAAGGCACTGTTGCTGACTCCATGACTTAAGCTGAACATTTCGCAGCTTGAGAAGCGGCGAAAGAGGTTGTTTGGATAGAAGAGTTCATCACTGAACTTGATGTGATTCACAGCATAGATGAGACTAGCTGCACATCAGAAGTCCAAACACCTTGAGGGTAGGTATGACCTATTCCGCGAGATAAATGACAGAGGTGTTAAGTAGATAAGCAAGTTTCATCGAATGAGAACGTTGCTAATCTATTAACGAAGCCACTCCTTATGCCTAAGCACGAGTCACGGACTGTAGCTGTAGGATGAGTGAAATTAAGATGTAGTCTTAATTTCAGTGGGAGTTTGTAAAGGGCTTTATTTTAGTTATTTTGATTGGTTCATGTAAACATTTTAAATGTTGATGAAATTTTATTTCTGGATTATTTTAACTGTGATATAAAATAATTGTTCCAAAATGATTCATGTCATTATATATGGGCCATCGAAGTACATGAGTAGACTTGATCCTGAAACTCCATATTTAACGAAATGACATAAATCATAATGTCCATAGTCGAAGGTTGTTGAAATTGGAACACCAACAACCACTTGAGACTAGATTGTGTTGAGACTTATGACCAAGTTTCGAGGGGTCATAGATGCGCGGCATCAAAGTCGACACATAGGTATATGTAGGGGAGCATATGACCGGACATGGCCCGCTGATGAGAACTCTACAAGATATTAATATCTGTGTCATAAGAGGTTCTCATATACGACTATAGAGTATAGTCCTTAGACCTGAGTTCGCATGCATGTGGCTGCACATGGAGTAATGCGCTTTGATCATTGTCTAACGCTGTTTCGTAACTGGGAGCTATAAGGACCTTGGTTGGGTGTATTATAAAGTGTGTAGTTCATAGTGATGGAACAAGATGGGATTTGTCCCTGCCGTTTAACGGAGGTAATATCTCTAGGCCAATCGGAGACTTGATAGCTGGTAAGAGAGTGGCCACTCCCAAACGGACTTGCCCAAGTCGTTTGCATTGTCAGTATCAAATCTGGTCCGATGAAACATGGTCTGGCTATATAAGGATGACACGCATCTTGCCTTATGCCAGATCGAGATATTGAGACAAAAGGATTAGGGAATGTAGGATTCCAGTACAATCGGGAGATTGTTGGGAATGTCCTTTGTAGGATTCCAGTACAAGTGGGAGATTGTTGGGAATGTCCTGAAATCTACCGTACTATCTCTAGAAAGTATGATAAGTGTCGAGATCAGACATAAGTCATAAATACTGGGTGATCATGATGACTTGCTAGAGCCCGCTCATGATCTATAAGTTTAGGACTTATTACCAGTATTGTATGATCCCAAAGGGTCACACACCATAGCTAACGGGAAAGTTAAATGGAAATAATACGGTAAGATGCAAAGGCATTTACTGTATTTGTACAGAGAATTGGGCCAAGACAAAAACGGGTTTTTTGTCTGATTTGTGTTTTGGGCCCAAAAGCCCAATAGGCCATTAGTTAATAACTTGGGCCTATATAAGGCAAGAGAGAGGCGCCAGAAACCCTAAGCCTTCTGCGATTTCTGAGCTGTGCCGTATTCCTCTCTCTCTGTTGAATTCCAGCTTGGTCTAGCAGCCTGATCCGAAGCTTGTAAGCGTGTGGATACCAAAGGAGGAACAGGTCTTCATCTGTTCGTTGATCTCGTCATTACCACCAAATTCCGCTGCAAAGGTAATGTCCAGGTTTGTTTTATGATTCGATTACAAGAACCTAGATCCTTGTTTAAGATTATGCGTTAGGTTGCAATCTGGGAATTGAACCATGGAAAAACACAATAATCCTTCACTCCGGACCACACACCTACCGGCGTCACTCAGTAGGTTAACACCATAACCAAAATCACCACCCGAAGGCACGTGAACCGATCGGGTCACTACCCGAGGATCCAATCGGGTCGGAAGTACCGGAACATCATCTCTAGACTTACGGGATCTAACACACCCTATAGAGTCTTAATACCAGTAATGTAAACAAGCAGACTCACTGGGACTCTATCACGCAAGATCGACATAGTCAACATAAATAAATCCAATCACAACTCCCAATCCATCCCGCAAGTCCTATCACCAACCTCCACGTCATCCGACCTTATCTGGTTTCGTACCGGATTAGGCATCTATCCAAACTTACCCGGTCCCGCACCAGAGTAAGTATCTACCAGTACAGTCTACTCGGCCCATGACCGAAGTAGATAAACAATCAAGCAATCAACAGTCTACTCGGCCCAACACCGAAGTAGATACACAATCACACAAACAATAATCACAACTATACACAACTAATTATTTAGGTTTATTAGTCTTTTAATCTTTTATTAACCTTAACTCATTAAATCCGCTACCTTGAGATTAATGGATTACTAATCCCGTAGACGGCTTAATTCAAATTTAATTAATCTTATCCCTTAAATTCTTATTCTTAACCTCTTCGATCCGTCAGCTTGAGATTAGTAAACTTACTAATCTACTGACTTCAAATATTATTTAATTAATTCATTTTAACCAATAACCCCGACTATTGACTAATTAACCCACCTCGTTATTATATTCTAGGTGTGTTATGTGTTTTCGCCGTATTTTAATCAACTCATAATTCCCCATATATAAATTTATTTAGATACGTTCTTAAATACTTATATATGCATATACGTCCTATCATGACGTTCTATATGTATGCAACACCCAATCAAGCAATCAAGCAATCAAGGAAACTATCAATCAATACCGATATAAGCTAACTAGCATGCATCTCTTTAACCTAACCATTTAATTAATTAACCGAGTTATTAATCAACCTAGCCGTTCTAACCAATTCAATCATCGAGGTATGCAACCTAAATCTACGGTTAATGAATCCAAGGTATATATGTCCTAATCTATATGCAACATACAATGTAGCCTACTCACAGCGATATCGTGACGATGGATGGATGGGCTGACGGAACCCACGAGACCCAAACTAAACCCGTTGTTATCCCAAACCCTTTCCCGAACCGATCCAACATAAATCGCCTTGAATCGAGCTTAACCGATCTCTAACTTGCCGCTACTAAAGAACCAAACTCCATCTATCCTTTTTCTAAATAAAATAAATCCGATTTATCAGGAAGATTACTACGTCGGAAAAAATTTCTTTTCCAAAGAATATTCTTGAGAATATTCCGACGTAGTAATTTTCCTTTCCCCATCTTTCTTTTATTTTATTTTCTTATTTTTTGTTTTATTTTTCTCTCTCTCTCTCTCTCTCTCTCTCTCTCTCTCTCTCTCTCTCTCTCTCTCTCTCTCTCTCTCTCTCTCTCTCTCTCTCTCTCTCTCTCTCTCTTCTTCTTTCTCTCCTCTTCTCCTTCTCTCTGTCTCTTCTCTTCCTCTCTCTCTCTCCTTTGGCTTTCGTTGATGTGTTAACCCCCAAGCTCCTTTATATATACAAACCAATTGCATAAGATCTTAACAGCTGTCCTACCATCCATCTGAATCAGCCACGCCATCAGCCAAGGTTCACTGTTTACTTGCTGAGCAAGTCTCCTTTATTCCACATTCAATGAACCAAAACTCCTTCTTTGAATCCAAATAAGAAGAGGTGACGCCATATGAGGAAAAATAGGTGAAAATGTCACTCCGGGGAGTACTTTCATCCCATACAATGCACCTTCTAAGATCTTAACAGATCCAAACCCCGATCCATTCCGCTCGGTCCGTTATGACCAATTTCGCATTTAATATTTTAGAAACCCCATAGATGCTTCCATAAATATTCCAAGCCACATAATAAGATTCTAGATGACTTAAGATGAATTTATAAATTTGAATCACTCCGTTTGGACACCCGTAGCTACCGTTATGAATTTTACAAGTTTCTTCGGTTCTTTCAGTTTCCTTTCCCGATAGTCCGAAAAACTTGTTTAAAGTCCGTTCTTGCCACTTCTTGTCTCCTAAATATTTTCTTTACTTAAAAATAGAAACATTTGGTCCGTCTTATCTTCCGGCTTGCATTTTGGTAAAATTACCAAAATGTCCCTCACCTTCCAAAAATTACGGGAATGCCCCTCATTGACTTCTTGACTGCCCGTTGACCAATTTTGTGAGATAGGGTATTACACCATCAGGATCAAGTCTTTCACCACGCTCATTGTAGACATGGTTCTCTCTATATCTCAGAACACCATGTTCATCTTGAATTAGGATCACAACATTTGGATTTGCCATCTTAACCGGTTTCTAAGCTTTCTTGTGTGTCCTTTCTAACCTTGAAAGTTCCTCAAGTCATAGATTCACGGGTTCCTTAACTGGATTACTTTTAGTTGCGCGATTAGGCATGCACTAGCTGTTCACGGACAAAGCGTCGATCGATGCCCGGGTCCGCAACGATCGCTTCAGTTCGGGGTTGTGTCGATTGATTCACAGGTGTGTCGGCCGATGCACGAGTCTAATCGAGAATCTGAAACATGCAAAGACAGAAAAGAAACAGAAAAATTAGTAACGAAAATAAAAACGAAAACCTAGTCTAAACTCTAAACTCGAATCTATCGAACACTCAAAAGAGTCCCCGGCAACGGCGCCAAAAACTTGATATGCTGAGAGTTTAATTCCCTAACTTACACTACAAGTGCATAGGAAAATATAGTATGTAGGGGTCGAACCAGAAACACTCGAGAAATCTTGCGATAGATTATAGAATGTAGAGTTAAGCTAGGCGATGTAAATCAAGAATTTTAAACTAAAAACAGAAAGTAAATCCGTAGCAAATCGATTTGTTTTATCAAATACTAAAAGCGCTAGGTCAAGAGCGTTTTCAGGAAATCATGCAATGCAGATCAAATATCAGTCATGATCGAATTAAGAACCGTTCTAGAACTCAAACACAAATATAGAACTAACCAACTTTCGTTGCGAGAATTCACTAAGTCTAAACCCTAGAAATCTAAATTTCTTTGCAATTCCTATCAGATTAAACTAGCATTAGATGCAGGTTCTATTAGTTCACAATTCAGTTAAACTAAATTTCTTTGTATGTAATTAAATTGCTTAACCTAAATAGATCAGATTCTAAATTACACTTTCGTGTCAATTTATAAACCCTAGATCGAGATTCTAAGTGATCAGATTAGAAACTAGTATTAAGTGCAATTCAGATTGAAGAACTAACAAGTTATGAATCCTTAACTGATTGATTTAATCTAACAAGTCATGAAATCCCTAATGAGAATCCCTAAACCTAACAATGAATCTACTCAGACATGATCATTGAAACATAAATCATAATAAATTGCATTAAGAAAAGAGTAGAGAATGAAAAGGGGTTCGAAATCTTCTCCAAAAAGCAGCACAAGAACAGATCAGCCCCAAGCTCTCAAAAACTCTCTCTAGCTAAAAGTATGAATGTGTAATCAAAACAAAACACCAAAAACCCTAATATAAGTGTATAACACGTCTTGGGTCTCTTTTGTAAATACTGGAACTTCTGGGTTAAAACTATAATTCTTCAAAATCTTCATTAATGCGCTGGATTCTGCAAATCGGCACTGCAACGATCGATGCATGGCTGCATCGATCGACGCTCAGGTCGCGCAGAGAATCTCTATTTCTCTCATCACGGCTTTAGCTCCAAATCTTTCCCAAAAACCTCCAATATCTTCCAAAATCCTCCAAACGTGTGTAGACCTAATAAACACCTGAAATGACTCGGAAGACACTACAAAATACTCTTATACATACTTAAATCATGGCTTAAAATAGGTAAAAACCATAATTTATCAGACATCTGCTGGCCAAGGTGGATATTCATAGTCATCCTATAGTCTGATAGGCTAGTTTATCTTCTTCTTCACTCCATTGGTAAGGTTCATGTTGGGATAATCCGAGTGAAACCTTATATGAAGAAAATGGCTTTACGGAATACTTAGAGAGAAAACGATATTGAGGCATATACCCTTTTCTTTAGGGTTTCTATATTATGTGAGTGTTAATATTTACAAACTCTTAGAACCCTTTATATACTGCCCCAAACCATATACACTAAGGAATTAGACTCCTAATGAGATCTTGTCATTCTCTCGATAAAAGGAAAACCTAAACCGCCTTAGTATAAGGACGTCCTTGACGAAAAATCTTTACACCGTCACCTCAGCTCACTCAAAAAGGCCCCATTGTCGGTACCTCGAGATTTAAGTCATCTTAGAACAACAAACTCCACCTTGATGAAAAATCTCTACACCGTCACCTTCTGACTCGCCTAACATATGAGGGATCTTCATCTTCCTCTAGCACCGGAAGATCTGGAGTAGTGCAAGAAAATGTCTGAAATTCCCGGTAGGAACTAACTTGGTCAACATGTCAGCTGCATTTTCCAACGTAGACACCTTCTGCAATAAGATTCTCCCAGAACCTGCTAACTCCTTGATTTTGTGAAATCTTATAGCAATGTGCTTCGTCCTTGCATGATACACTTGATTCTTTGCCAAATACAGTGCACTCTGGCTATCACATTGTAGTTGAACTCCACCTTGCTCAACACCCAACTCTGCCACAAGACCTCGCACCCAAAGTGCTTCCTTAGCTGCCTCACCCATTTCCATATACTCAGCTTCCGTGGTTGACATGGCTACAACAGATTGTAACACGGATCTCCAGAAAATAAATCCTCATGATAGTGTAAACACATACCGCGTAATAGACCTCCTATTTTCTAGATCACCACCATAGTCTGCATCAACGAACCCCACAACTAATGCACTTCCCTGACCGCCAACATAATCCCACAATTAGTACCCTTCAAATACCTGAGTATCCACTTTACTGCATTCCAATGATCTCTTCCAGGATTCGACATGTACTTACTAACTTGACTAACTGCTTGAGCCAAATCAGGCCTAGTGCAAACCATAACATACATTAGGCAACCAACCACACTTTCATAAGGAACTCATGCCATATCTCTGATCTCTTTATCAGACTTAGGACATTGCTTCGCTGAGAGCTTGAAGTGATTCTCCAATGGTGTAGAAACTATCTTTGGTTTTGACATATCAAAATGTTTTACCACCTTCTATATGTAGCTCTTTTGAGAAAGCTACAACCTCTTAGAGCTCCCCTCTCAGCAAATCTCCATCCCAAGGATCTTCTTTTCAGCACCAAGATCCTTCATTTCAAACTCTTTTCCCAGTAATCCTTTCAACTCAGCAATATCATCCATATTGCTTGCAACAATGAGCATATCATCAACGTATAGCCGAAGTAATATGGGAGAATGGCTATCAAGGTACCTTGGGTAAACGCAGCAATCATACTCACATCTTTGGTAGCTAATTTTCAGCATATAAGAGTCAAAACATTTGTACCATTGTCTTGGAGCTTGCTTCAACCCGTATAAAGACTTCTTCAGCTTACACACAAGCTTCTACTCACCTGGCTTTACGAATCCCTCAAGATTCTCCATACTTCTTCCAAATTCCCATGAAAAACGCAGTCTTCACATCCATTTGTTCAAGATGAAAATCCCACTCCGCTACCAATGTTAACATAAATCGTATGGAAGTGTGTCTAACCACAAGTGAAAAAATCTCATCATAATCCACCCTTTCTTTTGCGAGTGCCCTTTTGCCACAAACCTTGCCTTGAACCTTAACACTTCTTTCTCAGAGATCCCTGGTTTTACCTTGAAAACCCATTTGCATCCAACCGCCTTCTTTCTTTTTGGTAAAGGAACAAGATCTCATGTCTGATTCTTGTCAAGACTCTTGATTTCCTCTGTTGCAACTTCCAACCACTGCTCTTTCTCTTGACTAGAAATAGCCTCTAGAGAGTTAGCTGGATCATCTGAACCAACAACCAATGCATAACTGACCATGTCTTCAAATCTGAGTCTCTGCGGTGGTTTGATAACTCTCTTTACTCTGTTAGATGCCAAACTCTCCTCTGCTTTCTTTTCAGCACGTTTTTCTACTTCCTGCTTCTTCTCAACAGACTGCTCATCACTCTCTACTGCTGGTCTATATTCACTAAACCCCTCCTGAATTTTCTCCGAATCCGTGCTAGTCTCAATGTAACGCCCCTTTCCCGTTATCCGCTGACCGTCGAGCTGACCGGTCAACAATCAAACAAGAACATCAAACCCGAACAAGACAAACGAGAAAAGTTCTTCACAAAACGAAGCCAGAGATAATCCAGTTTGAGACAAGGGCTCGCACCAAACCGTCCTTGACCCCGTGTACCTCGCTTCCACAATACAAAGCTTTTCAACCTGTGTTGCTTCCACGAGTTGTGTCGGTTCGTACTAAACCAATATTGTTGGATCTCCTAGGATCTAGGGTTCGTTATATTGAATTTACCAACCTCGTTCTTACCTTGAACTGGCAGCGGAATGAATTGGTGAACGAGATCAGTGAGCAACGCAGACGCCTTGCCTCTACCAGATACACACGCACACAAGCTGGAAAACGGGATGCTAGTGCCGGATCTATGGGATCTGAGAGTTTCTGGTGTTTATGCTTTTCTCTCAGAGAAAAACTCAATGGCTAGGGCTCCAGGTCGAAACTATATCACTATATAAATGACCTGGAATGACTTAAACCAAACCATGATTAATTAGATTCGTTTTGAGTCATAAAACCGAAACTCAGTTTCGGAATAGACCCTGTGTCGATCGACACACATACCGTGTCGATCGACACACTATTCGAAACTCAATATTAATGTGTATCCAATACACATTAACATGATCATTACCATAATGATCATTCCCATGTTTTAGCTTCCAGTGTGCTTAGGTGTGTGACCCTATAGGATCATATAATACTGGCAGTAAGTCTACAACTTACGGATTGCAAGAGGCTTCTAGCAAAACATTGCAACCGCCCAGTATTATACGAATGTCTGATCTCGACACACAACTATCATGAGGAGTGAGTACAAGTGTGATTTCAGGACACTATCCCAACAATCTCCCACTTGTACTGGAATCATCAATTCCTATAATCCTTTTGTCTCTATATCTCGATTTGGCATAAGGCAAGATTGGTGTCATCCTTATTAAGCCAACATCGTGTTTATCGAACTCCTGATCTTATACTGAACATTACAAACAACTGAACTACAGTTCGTTTGAGTGCGGCCACACATTTTTCTCAGTATTAAATCTTCGATAGGCCCTGAGATATTTATCTCCCGTTATTCAGGAGGGACAAATCCCATCTTGTTCCATCCCTATTTCAACTCACACTTCATGATATACTTGAACAGTGTCGTTATAATCGCCAGTTGCGGCTCGACGTTTGACAAGGTCAAAGTGTACCAATTCATGTGCAAGAAAGCATGATGAACTCAGGTCTAAGGACTATACTCTATAGTCGTAATGAGAACCTCTTATGACACAGATATAACTATCTTGTAAACTTCTCATTAGCGGGTCATGTCCGATCATATGTTCACCAACATATATCTATGTGACTGACTCTGATACTCATATCATTGACTCCATGAAACTTAGTCAACAGTCACCTCACAATCTAGTCTCTCGCGGTTGTTATTGTCCCACTTTAACAACCTCGACTAGGGACTCATCATAATTTATGTCATTTGTTACTTATAGGGTTTCATGATCAAGCCCTCAACTTGATGGCCTATAATATGACATAAACTTATTTTGAGACCATTATTTAATTATCCAATAGTCAAATAATGTTGATGTCAGTTTTTCATAAACATGACCATATCATATCTATATGAACATCATAACTAAACTAACTCCCACTAGAATCAAGACCAAGTCTTTAGATATCTAGTACCTACAACAACAGTATACAACTCGTGCTTAGGTTGTGAGAGATGCTGCGGTGTTCTTGCTTGGAACCATTCCAACAAACCACACTGCTATTCTTTAACAAGCACTATTCTACGGTCCTCTGCTTGGAAACCTTTCCAACAGACATCACCGCTACTCAGGCAAAAAAAAAATAACCAGGTGGGAACCGGGATTCATCTTTGTCCGTCTAACTACTCATAACAGATTCGTCCTTCTCTCAGTTGTACAAGAACCTATCCTTAGTGTTTCTCAAACACTTGGGGATATTCCTTACAACTGTCCAGTGACTCTTACGGGAACAAATTGGTACCTACTCGTCATGCTTTATGCGACAGCTGCATTTAGACGAGCGCAAAACATGGCATTCATGATGGATTCTATTGTATGAGCAAAAAGGAATCTCACTCATAGACACTAACTCAGCCAGTGTCCAAGACACTTCATCTTGACAAGATCATTGCCATAAGACCTTTGGTGTGAAGCCATTCTTGGAATCATGCATATTGGAACTGTCCAGTACCTTATAATCATAAGGATTCTGACACAATCCAATTAGTTCTTCTGATCCATTTCAATGGATCCATATTCCAAGAGCTTACGCGGCTTCTCCCATGTCCATCGTTAAGTTTGACTTCCGACCCAAATCTTGACAAGACTTTTAGAATCGGAACGTCGTTTATGAGATTAAGTACGTTCCAAACATACAGTTTGAGAATTGCAACTACGCTCCCACTAGTTTACTTGTAAACGCACTGTTTCTATTTGTTCCTGGCTGAGTCAAAACCTTTGACCGTTTTAACAGAACATAGATTCCAACTCCAAGATGTTTGCTTCAATCTATGAATAGATCGGTGAAGCTAACATGCATACCCAGCCTATTTTTGGAGTTGGAGCTCACCATCGCTTCTTTAAATTTTGCATGCTCGTCACTTTTCAATGATCATCAGATCACGGCAATCGGTCACGAGAAATCACTCTCGGGTTAGTGACGGATCCATTAGGATCAGCGAATTTCAGGCTCCACAGGTGTCGATCCTACAGCACTCTGTAGATCCAACTGCTGCTCTCCCTCAACAGGTTGAACAGCCTCCTGTGTTTCTCGAATTTCTTCGAGTTGTACTCTTACTCCCACTGTTCTTCTTGGAAAAACAGAGTTCCGAACAACAAAACTTTGTTCTCGGATTGGCTGCAAAAGTACTAAGCCTCGGTTTCCCTAGGACAACCAGCGAAGCAGCAACTATCAGATTTGGATTCAAGTTTGTTTGTTGACAACTGCCTTACATAAACCTTGCAATCCCAATTAATCAGAAAAACATATTTGGAAATCACCCAGTCCACATCCAATGTGGTGTTTTTCACTGATTCTCATAGAAAACTAATGTGCGTAAACATGTTCATTTTAGAGCGTATTTTAAAAGGAATAATGGAAGATTCATGTGACTCATCATTAATCGGAGCATATCCAATAAGATCCGATTCATTCTCTCAGAAACACCATTCAAGGTTTTCAGTAGAGATGAGCTGTGAAATGACTTCACACTCATTTAGATGATCACCCAGTTCGTGACTCAAGTATTTTCCTCCGCGATCTAATCGAGGATCTCAATACTTGTGTCAAATCGGTTCTATACTTCATTCTGAAACTCCTTTGATCATTCCAAATGATTCTGACTCGTGTCTCATCAAATGAACACATCATACTTACTGAAGCCATCAATAAGTCAATGAAGTATTGAAGTTTTCCTTTGGCACTAATGCTCATCGGGCCGCATACATCAGTATATGTAAGGCCCAACGAGCCTCTGGCCCGTTTCTTTAGCTCTGCTAAAGAAGCCTTAGTCATTTGGCCCAGCAAGCAGTATTCATGTCTCAATTGATTTACAATCAAATGAACCTCAAGCCCATAACTATGGAACTTCTGAAGCCGCTTCACTCTATTTGGTCAATATGACTACGCTGAGGAAAAATCGAGTTCAAGTCATCAGACTTAAATCGTTTGATATTTATGTTATATTTAATCGTATGTTGGTTTAAGATATAAAACCCTTTCGAAAGGGGTGCTACCATATGATATTTCATTAAGATCAAAAGAGCAAAACTTGTATTTTATCAGAATGAAAAGCATCCAAATTCTCACAAGAAAATGAAAGACATTTCTGCATAAAGCAGGTACATAGTAGCAATTACTTAATTCAAAAACCAAGCTTGAAAGGCTCCTACAAGTGTAGAATCTCTACGGCTTATGCAGCAACCATTGCTCCATACCAGGCACGCAGTTCCACTTGTCCTTTCTTCAACGTTCTACTGTTGCTTAGGCCCTGCATATTTCCAAAATATCAGTACCACAACTAGTATCCAATACATATGTAGAACTTGAATTAATAACACAATACCTGAAGAAGAAGTACCATACATCTCCTTCATCTCTTGTGAATATTCCAAGGATTTAATGCAATCTCTCTTCCAATGCCCATACTCATCACAGTAGAAGCACTTTCTAACACCAGATGGGCCGGACTTGGGCTTATAAGATGACAAAGGCTTATCCTGATTCCAAATCTGGACGGCCCTGTCTCTACCCTTGTCTACATAAGATTTCTCAAATCTTTTACCCTTTTTGACGTTTTGCTCTGCTGTCTTGAGCATGCCATGCAGCTCAGTCAACGTCTTCGTCAAGCCTTTCTTGATATAATTCTTAATGAACTTATCATAACTTGACGGCAGTGACTGCAGAATGATGTCAGTAGCCAACTCTAAGCTGACAAGACAATCCAGTTTCCCCAGGTTATCAACGTAACCCATCATTTTAATGACATGAGGACTCACTGGAACATCCTCTGGTAGTCTGCACCCAGTGAGAGACTTCACCATCTGGAATCTCTCAACTCGTGCCAGATCCTGAAACTTCAGTTTCATGCTGGTGATCATCTCTATTGGCGACTCCATGTTCTCGTATAGACTCTTCAAGTCCGAGTTCATGGTAGCCAACATCAGACCAAGCACATCTACCACATCAATATAATGCTTATTCCAAGCATTATATACTGCATTCGAGCGATTGGCCCCAAGCCTTTCTGGAAGAGCTTTCTCAAGGACATAGTCCTTACTCTCCTGCTTGAGGATTAATCTCAAATTGCGATACCAATTCAGGAAATTTGACCCATTTGACTTGTCCTTCTCAAGGACGGGTCGTAACGAGAAGGTAGTTTTAGACATAGGCTGAAAATTTTAATCAAAGAAAATTTTAGTTATGATCTCAGGAAATGAGGAATCTTATCCAATAAGAAAACTCGCATTATATTCAAACAATGTTTCCTCAATGAATATAATGATCCAAGATCCATACATCACTAAGATCTGAGTGGACGACTCGTTATCACCCAAAGTTTAGTAATCTAGGTAAGCAAACCATTGCTAATTGTACTCAGTACAACTCTTGGTCGTAGATGAGACAATCCATTGTTGGAATTGTGTCCAGTAATCTCGGTACTGTCTCTAGAAAGTAAGAGTATGTCAATGATCAGACATAAGTCATATAATACTGGGGGTCATGATGGCTTGCTAGAGTCCGCTCATGATCTATAAGTCTTGGACTTATTGCCTTTATTATATGATCCCATATGGGTCACACGCCTAAGCTAACAGGAAAATGTGTAGGAACGGTTTAGCAGAAGTACAGTAAAAGTGCTAGGCATTTACTGTACTTAGAGAGAATAAAAGGTTTAGCCACTGTGCATCGATCGATGCATAAGGTGCAACGATCGATGCAGTGCGCAAACACCGACGAGTTAATTGGTATTTGGGCCAAATGGCCCAAACGGAACAGGACGAGTTTTGTGTCATAAAACTCGAGTTTCAGACTGATTAACCCTAAGACTTGAGCCGTAAACTCTCTCTCTCTGCGCCGAGTTCCCTTTGTGGTCTAGCAGCTGTTTCCTGTGAAAGCGTGTGTGAACCTTTGGAGGATTCATCCCTCGGTGTTTCTCTGATCTCAGACATACCATCCTCTTCCGCTGCAATAACAGGTATAAGGTGAGATCATCATTTGTTTCTATTCTGAGAAGAACCTAGATCGCATGTTTAGGATAATCTGAATCTGGAATTGAATCAGGATTGATCTAAACGTTCCAACAGTGGTATCAGAGCTAGGTTCTGGTTTTTCTTGTTTAGATTCATGTTTAGGATTGTTTAAAAGAGGTGTTTTTGAATCAATCTACTGATAAGATTAAAACACTTAAGAAACAAGAATTGAATCCTAAACAAACTGTTTAAAAATCGCATGACCAAACTATATTGATTTGGTATGTGATCTAAACTGATTTTGCATCGACTGAGATCGCATTGCATCGATCGATGCAATGCAAGGATCGATCGTTGCAGTCGCGAGAGATTGACCGCGATCGCATGGATCGTTCAAACGATCGCATGGATCTCACGAGAATCTTTCGGCCAAACCTGATAACCGTTCGTGCACACGTGAGAGCATCGATCGATGCAGGATCTATGAACGATCGTTGCAGGATCGATGCTGTGAGCATCGATCGATGCGGTTAGGGTTTTGGCTCGGTTTAACTTAATTAAAATCATCGTTCTGGTTTAATAAACAGATTTTAATAATTTTATTAAATCTGGTTAAACCGGGATAAGAAATCCAATGTCGAAAGAAATATTGGATTTAGTGCCTAAACCAGGAATTTCTAATTTGATTTGGTTGGACCAAATAAATTGAGAAATTCCGGTTTAGTAAATAACCGGTTGACAATTGTGGTCATCGTAGTAATTGAAACTTGGTTAGACCAGTTTTAATGAACCAGACCGGTTATGTCAAATAATTGGACAATTGGGTCATGTCTTGGACATGGACCAATTCTTGGGCCTCAGGCCAAGAAGTTAAAACAATTGGGCCAATTATTTGAGTCTTTCTTCAGATAAATTTAAAATTTATTTTATAATATTATAAAGTCGATTTTAAATTAAAGTTTCCGAAATTTTATAATTAGAAAGTTTCTTAATATAGAAGTTTCTGAATTTGCGGGTTTTGGATTTTAAAGAAATTTCTAAAGTTAGAAAGTTTCCGGTTTTAGAAAGTTTCCAATTTTAGAAAGTTTCCAAAAATAGTAGGTTTCCATAAATAGAAAGTTTCCCGAAATAGTAATCTTCTATTTTGGGAATGATTTTAATAAACCTACGAACCTCAAATAATATCAAGCGTTGGATGTCTTGTCCAGGCTATGTCAGCTGTCAAAGCCCATTCAATTGCATTCATGGCCTTACAGTGTGAGGATGTCTGCTTTTGCGTGAGTAAGACGGTTTGTGATTCATAAATGTCATTGGGAGTCCCAGACATTAATGATTACGTGACTGTATAGTCTGGTTTTCTTGACTGGGCCATCGGGAGTCCCGGGCCTTGAGACATCAGAGTGGATTGGGCCTCGGGCCCAGATTCACAACCAAGAGTTATATCACGGATATAATTGGCCGATATAGGGCTTACCGATATAAGCTAAGGTTGGGTGACGGCCAGTGGCCCACTTTAATTTTAGTTATATGTGGATCTTGGAATCATTATATTCTATTGAGGGTAACTTAGGTTATTGAATATAATGCGTGATTAATCATATTAATTTTTTAATACGAGATTAGTCATTTTGAACATAATAACTAATAACCTTTTTATTTATATATTTCAGATATGACTACTACAAGCACACAAAACACATTCTCGATCCGGTCTGTTCTCGAGAAGGAGAAGCTGACTGGAACGAACTTCCTGACATGGTCAAGGAACTTGAGGCTGGTCCTCAAGCAGGAGAAGAAGGATTATGTCCTTCGAGATCCCCTCCCCGAGAGGCCTCTTGCCAATGCTGCCAGGACTCTGCACAATGCTTGGGAAAAGCATTCGTCAGATGAAAATGATGTCTATTGCCTGATGTTGGTGACAATGACTCCTGAGCTGCAAAAACAGTTCGAAAGTGTATTGTCTCCCATCGAGATAATGGCAAGCCTGAAATCGCTTTTTCAGGAGCAGGCTAGGACCGAGAGGTTCCAGACAGTTAAGAACCTCTTGGACTGTAAGTTGGCTGCGAATGCGGCAGTGAGTCCTCATGTCTTGAAGATGATGGGTTATCTCGATCATCTTCAGAAACTCGACTGCCCAATCAGCCAGGAACTTGCCTGCGACATCATTCTGCAGTCTTTACCTGCAAGCTATGATCAGTTCATTCTGAACTTTAACATGCATGGCTTGAGTAAGACACTACCTGAGCTTCACGGAATGCTCAAGACTGCAGAGCCCAACTTGAGGAAAACCGCCAAGGACCCCAATGTGCTTATGGTGCAAAAGGGCAAGGGGTTTAAGAAATCCTCTGCTAAGGATAAGGGAGTGGCCAAGGCTGTCCATGTCGCGGACAAGGACACGCCAAAGCCCAAGCCCAAGTCCAAGGCTGGGCCAACTGACATGTGCAGGTTCTGCAAAGAACTGGGGCATTGGAGAAGAGATTGTAAGAAATTCCAGGAAGGTCTAAAGGAATTAAAGAAGAAGACTTTCGAGACTTCTTCATCAGGTATTTTTGTTATAGAAGTTAATACAACTACTTCTGATAATACCTCATGGGTCATGGATACTGGTTGTGGGGCTCATATTTGTACTAATATGCAGGCACTCAGCAACAGTAGAAGGCTGAAGCAAGGACAAGTGGAGCTACGAGTTGGGAATGGAGCGAAAGTTTCAGCACTAGCTGTAGGCACATACTTGTTGTCTTTACCTTCGGGATTGATTTTAGAACTGAATAATTGTTATTTTGTACCTGCTATAAGCAGAAATATTATTTCAATTTCTTTGTTGGATTTGGAAGGTTATGATTTTTCAGTTAAGAATAAATTATGTTCCTTCAATCGCAACAATTTGTTCTATGGTTCTGCCCCTCTTACAAATGGGCTTTACATACTCGATCAATCCGCGCCAATTTATAACATTAATACAAAACGGTTTAAACCTAATGAGGAAAACCGAACGTTTCTATGGCATTGTCGTTTAGGGCACATCAGCGAGAAACGCATCAAGAGGCTCCATTCGAATGGACTTCTTGGCTCATTTGACTTTGAGTCATGTGAGAAATGCGAATCCTGCATGATGGGCAAAATGACACGGGCCCCCTTTAATAAACCTAACGAGAGGGCCAGTGACTTATTGGGCCTGATACACACTGATGTGTGTGGCCCAATGTCCACAAATGCAAGAGGAAACTATCAGTACTTCATTACCTTCACTGATGATTTCAGTAGGTATGGATATGTTTATTTAATGAAACATAAGTCTGAATCTTTTGAGAAGTTCAGAGAATTCCAAAATGAAGTACAGAACCAACTTGGCAAAAGCATTAAGGCTCTTCGGTCCGACCGAGGAGGAGAATACTTAAGCCAAGAATTCAGTGATCATCTGAGAGAGTGTGGGATCGTATCCCAACTCACTCCTCCTGGAACACCTCAATGGAATGGTGTGTCTGAGAGGAGAAATCGGACATTATTGGATATGGTTCGATCTATGATGAGTCACACAGACCTTCCAATATCCCTTTGGGGATATGCTCTGCTAACAGCAGTGTTCACTCTAAACAGAGCGCCATCAAAAGCAGTAGCAAAGACACCATATGAATTATGGACTGGAGAAGCTCCAGTGCTGTCTTATCTCAGAATTTGGGGTTGTGAAGCCTATGTCAAGAGATTAATCTCAGACAAGCTTACACCAAAATCTGACAAATGCTACTTCATTGGTTATCCACGGGAAACCAAGGCTTATTACTTCTATCTACGTTCCGAGAACAAGATCTTTGTTGCCCGGGATTGTAACTTTCTTGAGAGGGAGTTTCTCTCTAAGAAAGACAGTGGGAGTAAGGTACTGCTTGAAGAAATTCAAGATGAACAGGATACTGCTCAACCTAATGAGGAAGAGCAGCAGGAGGACCTACAAGAAATTGTAGAGCCTGAACCTGTAGTACCTGAAGTTCGAAGATCCGGGAGGATCCGTCACGAACCCGAGAGATATCAAGGATTCCTCGTGACTGACTGTCATGATCTTCTGATCATAGATGGTGATGAACCATCGAACTTCAATCAAGCCATGATGGGCCCAGATTCCTCTAAGTGGCGCAAGGCCACTGATTCCGAAATGGACTCCATGTCGGTCAACCAAGTGTTTTCGTTGGTTGACTTACCCGCTGGTGTAAAAGCCATCGAGTGCAAATGGATCTTCAAGAAGAAGATTGACGTGGATGGAAATGTCCAGATTTATAAAGCCAGGTTGGTGGCAAAAGGTTTCAGACAAGTTCACGGTGTGGACTACGATGAAACCTATTCACCGGTGGCTATGATGAAATCTATTCGGATTCTACTAGCAACTGCAGCTTTTCATGATTATGAAATTTGGCAGATGGACGTGAAAACCGCCTTCCTGAATGGTATTCTGGAAGAGGATGTGTATATGACGCAACCTGACGGTTACATAGATCCAAAGAATGCTGGGAAAGTATGCAAGCTTCATAAATCCATTTATGGATTGAAGCAAGCATCGAGGAGCTGGAATCTTCGCTTTGATGAAGCAATCAAGCAATTTGACTTCATCAGAAACGAAGAAGAACAATGCGTGTATAAGAAATCTAGTGGGAGCAAGATTGTATTTCTTATTCTGTATGTCGATGACATACTACTTCTCGGAAACGACGTTCCAATGCTGAAGTCCGTAAAGGACTGGCTTGGAAGTTGTTTTTCCATGAAAGACATGGGTGAAGCCGCATACGTTCTTGGAATTAGGATCTATCGGGATAGACCTAAGAGGCTGATAGGCTTGTGTCAAGACTCATACATTGACAAAGTCCTACAAAGATTCAGCATGAAAGATTCCAAGAAGGGCTTCACGCCAATGGTACATGGCACAACGCTAAGCAAGAAGCAGAGCCCCACGTCGGCTGCTGAGCTTGAGCGCATGAAGAACATTCCTTATGCATCTGCAATAGGATCTGTCATGTATGCCATGATCTGTACTCGTCCTGATATTGCTTATGCATTGAGCATGACGAGTAGATACCAGTCAAATCCAGGTGAAAACCATTGGATTGCCGTAAAGAATATCTTGAAGTATCTAAGACATACTAAGGATAAGTTCTTAGTGTACGGTGGAAGTGATGTGCTTAAAGTCAGTGGATTCACGGACGCAAGTTTCCAGACAGACACAGATGATTTCCGGTCACAGTCCGGTTATGTCTTTTGTCTGAATGGCGGTGCAGTAAGTTGGAGAAGCTCCAAGCAGGACACCGTTGCTGATTCCACTACAGAAGCTGAATATATCGCCGCCTCGGAAGCAGCGAAGGAAGCTGTTTGGATACGAAAGTTCATTATGGAACTAGGTGTGATACCAGATGCGGCTGAGCCTCTGGCACTGTTTTGTGACAACAATGGTGCTATAGCTCAGGCAAAGGAACCAAGATCACACCAGAAATCCAAGCATGTTCAAAGAAGATATCACTTGATACGTGACATCATTAATAGAAAGGAAGTCAAGATCAGCCGAGTTCCGACAGATGATAATGTCGCTGATCCGTTGACAAAGCCACTCCCAAGACCTAAGCTCGAGTTCCTGACTGAAGCTGTAGGCATTAGAAACATTGAAATGTAATCTAAATTTGAGTGGGAGTTTTGTGAGCTTTATTTTAGTTATTTGATATGTTCTAATAAAACATTATTTTATGTTTTAATGAAATTATTATTTCAAGATTATTTTAACTGTGATGAAATAATCGTTCCAAAATGATATGAAGCATTTTATAGGTCATCGAAGTAAGTGACTTGATCTTGAGTCATCAAAGTCATTTAGCTTGATCATGAGGCCCTATATTTGATAAATGTTTTATATCATCTTGTCCCTAGTCGAAGGTTGTTGAAACTGGAACACCAACAACCGTGTGAGACTGGATTGGTACGTGACTTATGACAAAGTCTCAGTGTGTCATAGATGCACGGCATCAAAGTCAGTACATAGGTGTATGTTTGGGAACATACGACCGGACAAGACCCGCTTATAAGAACTCTTCAGGATATTTATATCTGTGTCATAAGAGATTCTTACTACGACTATAGAGTATAGTCCTTAGACCTGAGTTCACATGCATGTGATTGCACATGGACTGGTGTACTTTGATCATTGTCTAACGCTATCGTTCTGCGATAGCTATAAGGACCTTGTTTGGGTACATCATGAAATGAGTAGTTTACAGTGATGGAACAAGATGGGATTTGTCCCTCCAATATAAATGGAGTGAATATCTCTAGGCCAATCGGAGATTTGAATACTGGAAAATGCATGGCCATGCTCAAACGGACTTTCCCGAGTCGTTTGGATTGTCAGTATCAAATCAGAGTCCGATGAACAAGATTAGGCTTTATAAGGATGACACCAATCTTGCCTTATGACTAATCGAGATATTGAGACAAAAGGATTATGAATACAGAGATTCCAGTACAAGTGGGAGATTGTTGGAATTGTGTCCAGTAATCTCGGTACTGTCTCTAGAAAGTAAGAGTATGTCAATGATCAGACATAAGTCATATAATACTGGGGGTCATGATGGCTTGCTAGAGTCCGCTCATGATCTATAAGTCTTGGACTTATTGCCTTTATTATATGATCCCATATGGGTCACACGCCTAAGCTAACAGGAAAATGTGTAGGAACGGTTTAGCAGAAGTACAGTAAAAGTGCTAGGCATTTACTGTACTTAGAGAGAATAAAAGGTTTAGCCACTGTGCATCGATCGATGCATAAGGTGCAACGATCGATGCAGTGCGCAAACACCGACGAGTTAATTGGTATTTGGGCCAAATGGCCCAAACGGAACAGGACGAGTTTTGTGTCATAAAACTCGAGTTTCAGACTGATTAACCCTAAGACTTGAGCCGTAAACTCTCTCTCTCTGCGCCGAGTTCCCTTTGTGGTCTAGCAGCTGTTTCCTGTGAAAGCGTGTGTGAACCTTTGGAGGATTCATCCCTCGGTGTTTCTCTGATCTCAGACATACCATCCTCTTCCGCTGCAATAACAGGTATAAGGTGAGATCATCATTTGTTTCTATTCTGAGAAGAACCTAGATCGCATGTTTAGGATAATCTGAATCTGGAATTGAATCAGGATTGATCTAAACGTTCCAACATCCATGTCTCATCCACTCTGACGTCTCTGGGCCCAGAGCTTCTGATAGCCCAGTCAAGTGAACCAATCTCTTCTGTCTTGTGATCACTAACAGTCGCACTGCAAGTCTGTCAATGACCACATGCCTTACTCATGTTGCAGTGGCAAGGACTCTAAGACTATCCAAAAAATGACACGAGTCTTGACAGTAGACAAGATTGGGCAAGGCATCAAGATCACTTGATATTTTGTTGAGGAAATGGAACTCTAAAAGTTTAGTAATTCAATCTCTTAGGTCATGCAATAGTTGATGTCAAGCACTGCAAGACCATCAACACTACTACCTGCCTTACTCATGTAATTGTGGACACCAAGCTCTTGGCAAGACTATCCAACAACGAAACAAGTCTTGACAGTTGACCATGTTGAATAACTAAGCTTCGATCTAACACACATCCAATGTGTATTAAATAGGTTTAGAACATTTTTGACTTTTAATTTCAACTTAGTTTTAATCGTTCTAATTTTAGTGGGTTAGGTCATTCGGTTCGGCTTCTTAATCATATGGTTCAAAACCAAACGATTACGGTTCACATCGTCACCATATGCGTCGACTGACACATTTGGTCGACTCTCGATATGCAACCTTAAGATTATTCGAGATAATCGGTCAAATCCAATTTGACCAGTTCATCTAATCGAACCGATTCAACAAGTTTTAACTAATCGCGATAACTGGTCCAATCCAATTGAATCGACTTATCCGATCAAACTGATCTTAACCAATTAAATCGGTTTATTCAAATTGAGATAACTAGTTCAATTCAATTGAACCAGTTCATCCAATTTAAACCGATCTTATCTGCCTTAACCAAGCATGATAACCAGTTCAATCCAATTGAACCGATTCAACCAAGCGTAAGGCTTGTGTCGACCGACATTAAACCTGTGTCGATCGACACAGTAGAGTATTAGGGATTTTGAATTAAACCGACATAACCATGCGAGATAACCAGTTCAATCCAATTGAACCGATCTATCCATACGCATAGTCTGTGTCGACCGATGCACCCAGTGTGTCGATCGACACAGTGCGATTTCAAATCTTTCGCATTTTCGCGGTGCATCGACCGACACACCCAGTGCGTCGACCGATGCTGTGCGAAAACCCTAATATCTTTTACGAGTTTTCGCGATGTGTCGACCGACCCAAGCTTAGTGTCGATCGACACCATGCGACAAACCCTAAAGTTATTTACACGTTTTTGCTCTATGTCGACCGACTCACGCTTTGTGTCGATCGACACGCTGCGAAAACCCTAAATTTTATTTATGCGTTTTCGCCCTGTGTCGACCGACACACGCTTTGTGTCGATCGACACGCTGCGAAAACGCAGACATCGTATTTTCAACAGAGGTTCTAATCCGAGATTAACAACATGAAAATGCGATTTAGCAAGCAACAATCAATTCAATAACATCAGTATTCGAATTCAGTGCTTAAGATTCAATAGACTAAACCCTAAACATGGCTCTGATACCACTGTTGGATCTCCTAGGATCTAGGGTTCGTTATATTGAATTTACCAACCTCGTTCTTACCATGAACTGGCAGCGGAATGAATTGGTGAACAAGATCAGTGAGCAACGCAGACGCCTTGCCTCTACCAGATACACACGCACACAAGCTGGAAAACGGGATGCTAGTGTCGGATCTATGGGATCTGAGAGTTTCTGGTGTTTATGCTTTTCTCTCAGAGAAAAACTCAATGGCTAGGGCTCCAGGTCGAAACTATATCACTATATAAATGACCTGGAATGACTTAAACCAAACCATGATTAATTAGATTCGTTTTGAGTCATAAAACTGAAACTCAGTTTCGGAATAGACCCTGTGTCGATCGACACACATACCGTGTCGATCGACACACTATTCGAAACTCAATATTAATGTGTATCCAATACACATTAACATGATCATTACCATAATGATCATTCCCATGTTTTAGCTTCCAGTTTGCTTAGGTGTGTGACCCTATAGGATCATATAATACTGGCAGTAAGTCTACAACTTACGGATTGCAAGAGGCTTCTAGCAAAACATTGCAACCGCCCAGTATTATACGAATGTCTGATCTCGACACACAACTATCATCATGAGTGAGTACAAGTGTGATTTCAGGACACTATCCCAACAAATATATCAGGGAAGCGATTTCATTTCTAAGTAATTTTAAGTCATTATAAACAATTTGCCTATTTAATTTTATTTACATGCAATCAAAGAATAAACAGGCGCCATAAAGCCGAACTAAAATACAACAACCCAAAACATCAATTCAAAATCTCTAGCCCACAAACGATCCTGAAACTACACCAAGGACCTCCCACGTCCGTCGCTGCTAAACCTGAAAACACAAAAAGAGTCTAATGAGCAATCTAAGATCACCCAGCGAGTCGGTTCCCACTAACGGCTTCTAATCTAACCTACAACTAATACTCCCGCCCCAAAAACCCAAAATAACAATCATAAAGAAGAAATAGTCTATCACGTGCCTCCATGACTTGATAAACCCACAACACACAAGCATTCTCTGTCCAAAAAGGCTACAGAAATCAAAGTCACTGCGGCACATGCCCTCGACTAGACTCGATCTATCTATCGTGCACAACGAACTTAACACCACTGGGCCCACTATGCGAACTTGGTAACTTCCACGGGAAACTTAGCTATCGACATGGTAACTAATACTGCCCACGACTCCTAGACATAACCACGAAGTCTTACGACCTAGACACTGTTCTTAGTCCATCGATACACAGCGACTCGGGCTACCCCACGTTAACCTAAGTTTCCATGCATCCGGCCCTAGAACATGACCCCATATTCTCCGGACCACACACCTACCGGCGTCACTCAGTAGGTCAACACCATAATCAGAATCACCACCCGAAGGCACATGATCCGATTAGGCAACTGCCTGAGGATCCAATCGGGTCGGACGTACCGGAATGCTTTCAAACCTATACTTGCAGGATCTAACGCACCCTAGAGTCCTAGTGCAATAGAATAAACACACAGACTCACTGGGACGCTAACACAGAATACAAGACCGTTCAGGTCAACAGAGATATAAACACAACTCCGATCAATCCTGCAAGCCCTAATTCAACACCATCACCACCAACCCTATTTAGTGTTATACCGAATCGGTAACTACAAACTTACCCGGTCCCATGACCGAGGTAAGTATCACGCCACTGACTACCCGGCCCAACACCGGAGTAGTCTAAAAAATAGTCTTGCACACAAACTCACATCATCAAAGCAACAACACACAAACAATCACATAAGCAAGCCTTTTAGTTTGTTAACATCTTTTAATATCGTTTAGTCTGCTACCTTGGATTAGCGGATTGCTAATCCGTAGACGGCTCACCGTTACATAATCTTCTTAATTATCTTTTCTAACATCTTTTAATAACTCTTCGATCTGTCGGTTTAGGATTAGTAAACTTACTAATCCCCGACATCTCATTGTTACTTAACTTTAATTCAGTTAACCCTTAAACCCGTCTATTAACCTAACCCACCCGTTATCATACTCTATAAGGTTTGTTATGTATTTTAATACATAGTTTAATGTCGTCTTAATTCTCGTATGTAGATTCATTTAGTATCGTTCTTGATACTTTATATATGCATATACGACCTAGCATGCATAAACTATATGAATGCAACAAACAACGCACAACTAACGAACAATTAACGGTCTATCTAACTAACATGCATATACCATTCTATTCAGATTCATCATTTAATCGATATTCTTAATTAACTGACCAATCAATTCAATTAATGGGCATGCGTTCCTAAGATACGGCTTAAGGATTCCCGTTCTACATGATTACAGTAACTACAATGCAAATAGCTGACTCACAGTATAATGTAGATGGATGGACGGATGTGACGGCGAATCCCGAGACCGAGCAACAGAACCCCGAACTATCCCGAACCAAGTCACAAATACACCAAGCTGAACCGATCAAGAACCGGCTGTTGACCAAGCGCTGGCCGACTTGGATTCCGGTGTTTACCAGCATTGACTGAGGGCATTGACCGAGGGCGTTGACCGGCGTTGACTTGACCGTTGACCGAGTTGACTTCTTGAACCGAACCAAGCCGGCTTAAACCAACTCCAATCAGACCAGTTTGACTAAATCAAGAGAACCGGGTTTGACCACCAAAACCGAACCGTTGACCGATTAAACCGGTTGACTAATGTTGACCCGTTCTAATCAAACCAACCCAACGCTCCAACCAATCTGAATCAGCTCAGAGCCAACACCAAACTATTCTCAATCGAACCGGCTGAGAAATTGAAGTGGAAGAGACTTTTCCGGCGATCAATTTCGGCGTTGACCACGACGCTCCGGCGTTGACCACGACGCTCCGGCGTTGACCGATGGCAAAAAGAATTCTCCGGCGACTGTTGATGAATTCTGGTGAAGAAGGAGCCCCCAAGAAGAAGAAAACCGGCTTAGCAAGGGAAGAGGGACTGAGCAAGGCGGAGGAGGAGGCGTTGGCTCGCCGGCGGCGACCCTCTACGGCGGCTCCGGCGGTTTGCCGGTGACGGCGTCAAGACTTGAGGGGTGGCGGATGATGAGGAGAGTGTGATGAGAAAGATTATCTAAGTGGTTTAGACAGATTCAGCTTGCTTTGGGAGTATGGAGTTAACTTGGGTTACAAGTCATGAAGAACATTCATGATTACATGAAGAACTTCTTGAATTTTCTTGAATTTCTTTAAAGGTATGAAGAGGGGATGAATGTGGGATGAATCTGGAGAGAGAGGAGAGTTTTCGGTAGTGTGTGGGAGGAGAGTTGCTAGAGAGATGCTTAGGTGAGGTGAAATGAATCAAGAAGTGAGTGATGAGATGTTTGTTTTTGCCATGCAAATGAATTCATTGCACCAAAAATAGTGTGGTAGCAGGTATAGGAGACACTTGTCTCTGGAGATTCAATCTGATCATATACACTGAACCAATCAGCTTAACCCATTTCCAAAACTCCGTTCCGTCCCGTTGATCCGATTAGATGATTCCGTGTTTACTATTTTAAAAACCCCATAGTTGCTTTCATAAATCCTCCAAGCCACAAAATCAGATTCTTTATGATTTTAGATGAATTTATCAACTTGAATCACTCCATTTGGACATCCGTAGCTCCCGTTATGAATTTTACAAGATTTCTCAGTTATATCGGTTTCCTTTCCCGATAGTCCGAAAAACTCTTCTACGGACCGTTTCCATCATTCTTTGTCTTCTAATTTTTTTATTTTTTTAAAAGAGAGAACATTTGGACCATCTCGGCTTTTGGCTGGCATTTTAGTAAAATTACCAAAATACCCTCTATCTTATGGAAATTACAGATTTGCCCATGTTGACTTTTCCTTTGCCCGTTGACCGAATTTTTGGAAACAAGGTATTACACTCAATGGTTACATGCACTTGTTTTTACCTCGCCTAAAAACCATTTTCTTATCTTCAGGATCTCATAACTTGAATCCCTTCACACCTTTCTCAAAACCAAGAAAGATGCATTTCTTTGACTTAGAATTAAGCTTTGATCTTTCATCACCCAGAACTAGCATATAAGTTTGACATACGAAAATCTTCAAGTTTGAAAGATCAACATCTTCCCCAGTCCAAATTTCTTCAGCTATCTTTCCCTCGAAGGAACTCCTTGGCGATCTATTGGTGAGATAAACGGTCATGTTCACTGTCTCTGCCCATAATCGTTTAGAGAGCCATGCATTCAACCTCAAACACCTAGCTTTTTCTGCAACTGTTTCACTTACACCATTTTACAGTGGTGTTTTCCGCAGTGTAAAGTACCTCTGAATACCATGATCCTCACAAAACTTATGGAATGCTCCATCAATATACTCCGTGCCATTAACTTATCTGAGATACTTTACCCTTCTCCCTGTCTGGTTTTCTACTTCATCCTTCCAAATATTGAACTTTTCAAACACTTCAGATTTCTTCGTCATGAAGTACATCCAGACATTCCTTGAGAAGTCATCGATGAACAAAACAAAGTATCTTGATCCTCCCAATGATTGTTTCCGGGTTGGCTGCCACACATCAAAATGACATAGTCTAGAATACCTTTTATCGTGTGTTGCCTTGTCTTGAACGAAACTTTGATATGCTTTCCCATCACACATAATTTGGAGAATTCCATCTTGCAGCTTTTCAAACTTTCCAACAACTCCCTCTTATGGAGTTCATTCAGACCATTCTCACCAATATGACCCATACACATATCCATAAAGATGTAGCCTCCGATTCAGAAACTGCAGATGAAGTTTCTCCACCTACAACCACGTTCCGTATCATCTGATATACATTACCAGCTGAAATATATCCCTTCATCACAACCGTGGCTCCATTGCACACCTTCAAAACGTCTTCACCTTCATTATTCTTGAATTTGAATCTGTTTTTATGAAGTGTGCCCAAGGAAATCAGATTCTTCTTCACGCATGGAATATTCCTTAGATCCGTCAATGTCCTGATGCTGCCATCATACATGCAAAACTTCACCTGTCCAGACCCAACAATAACACAAACCTTGTCGTATGCTTGCTGAACATAACCCATATTTCCAGCCCTATATGTCTCGAACAATTCCTTATTGGGAGTCATATGAAATGATGCACCTGTATCCAGAATCTGCGTGATTTCCTAAGGTGACATCAAGCATATCATAATTTATATCTTCTGAATCATCCTTTACCTGGACAAAATTTGCAGACTTTGAAGAGTCGTGCGAATCCATGCCTCTATTCTGTTTCCTGGCTAAACAGTATATTTTGAAGTGACCCTTCTTGTCACAACCGTAGCAGACTGCCTTAGCCGCTTTTGATTTTGATTTTTCTCAGTTACCTCCATCCACCTGTTTCTTTGCTCATCTCCCTCGCTCCTTTTTGTAACTCACATACAAGCTATCTCCCTCAGACTTTATTTCCACGTTACCTACATGTCGCTCATGATGAGATATAAGTAACGCAATAACAATATACAAACTTATATTTGTTTTGTTACACGTTAAGGCTTTCAACAAAGTCCCATAAGACGAGGGCAGGGAACACAACAGAATCATGGCTCTATCCTCGTCCTCAATATCCTCACCCACACGCGTCAAATATGTGATGATTTAGTTAAACGCGTTTACATGCTGAACCATATTTCCTCCTTCTGCCATCTTAAAACGGTATAACTTCTACTTGAGGAATAACTTAGAATACAAAGACTTCGACATATACAACTTCTCCAACTTATCCCATATATACTTCAAGGTTATTAGATCCATTACCTGATTGATAATCTCGTATAGAAGACACAAACGAATTGTCGAGGTCGCCATGTCTGTCATATCCTCCCAATCATCATCCTTGATTGCTTATGGTTTTTATTCAAACAAAGCCTTCTTCATCCCCTGATGTGATAACAGGTCATTCAGTCGAAGTTGCCATATACCAAAATTTCCCTTCCCATCGAAACGAGGAACGTCGAACTTAAGAGAACTTCTGGTCATCGTAACCTTTTGCTTTGATACCATTTGTTGGGATAATCTGAGTGAAACCTTCACTACAAGAAAACAACGTTTTGCGACTGGACCTTGCGACTATACTTGTAGTCGTAACATTTGGCCACTATTAGGGCACAATATAGCTATTATTTTGCGACAACGGATATATGGACGTGTATTAGTCGCTTATATACGACCAAAAATGATTGTCGCCAATGTAGTCGTCGATTTACGACTGATTAACGACCATTGTCTAGACCGGAAACAATAGTCGCAGGCTAGTCGGTGATATGGCGACTATTTTTGCGTTTGATGTTAAGAGTCGTAGAACAATCGCGAATTGGTCAGTACATGGGCGACTAATTCGCTACTTCGTGTATAGTAGTAACCAAGTCGTTTATTTGTCACTATTGATAGGACTAATATTCAACTCATTATTCGTGTCGCAAAGTAGTCGGGTATGGGTCGTATCATATAGTATTTTTGGATTTAGAAGTAATAATATGAGATAGTTTGTTTATACGTGTTAATAGTCTTAACTGATTATCAAAGTTGGTATATAGATATATTAATTGAGAATGACCCATGTATGCTTTTCTTTCATAACCTCTAATTTTTATGCATTAAATTTACCATAAGAAACAGATTGTTCATAATCCTCCCTGCTTAACGGAATACATTGATTTGTTCTTCAGGAGGGAACATGTTCTGATGAGAAAAGAAAAAAAAACAAAAGATAAAAGCGTAGAGGTATGTTCTTCTAATTTCAAAGCATGAAGAACACAAATATCTCTACTTCAGTAGTACTTCCTGCCTGCAATCACTTGTGTCTGGCCATCTGAATACGCACCACAGAAGATCGAAAACAACATCGAACTTTTACTAATATTCTAGGAAAATATAATTGAATTCATTATTGAAGATTCATTTCTCACCGTGGAGATTGACCCCGTAGTTTGCATGGCTATCAGCTTCAGAGTTCTATTCGTGCAAATGGAAATTAGACAAACTTAGAAAATATTAAGCATCTACAAATCGAATGTTAAAAACAAAAAAGGATATGTGCAGTACCCTGGGAATATGCTCGATATCGAATGAGTTGAATTGTCTGGTAAACCTTTTTGCCTGATTATACAGCTCAGCAATTTTCAGGCTTGTGAGTTGCCATTCACCCCACATCTGTTTAATGATAGTTATCAGAAGTCTAAAGATAAATATTCAAGAGAGAAAACATGTATTAGATGTAAAGCAACTGACATGTAACAACAAGCTGAGAGTCTCCATAGGCCCTCATGTGTGTGTAACCTTTATCTAAAGTAGACTCCAAACCACGAATCAAACCTCTATATTCGGCAACGTTGTTTGTTGTATTGCCTAATCCTTCACGGTAGGAGGAGATGACAGTTCCATCTGAATCACGCAGAACAGCTCATGATCCAGCTCTTCCAGGGTTTCCTTTTGAAGCTTCATCAAACTCAATGGTACAATATTTCTGAAAACATACATATTGTAAATTAAATAAGATGTAAACATCAATATCGAAGTTAGAACCTAGAGTATATCATGCTTCATAATCGATGGCACGAGCAGATCAACGAAAGAAATTGATTCAATATATAAGAGAAGAATCAAAATCAGAAACGATGAATGGGGCGAAGCCGCGAAGGGGTTCTTTTCTTTACCTTATCCATTTCTCTTGTCGTCTCTGTTTTCTCTGCAATAGGAGAGCCAAAATTCCGAGGTTATGATGGTTAGGGTATTCGACGGCGGAAAGGGAGAGACTCTGAATTTTAGAGAGGCTATATGATGGTTAGGGCATTTCAACCGGTTATTGATAATTTACCGTGACATTTGGTTTAGGTACCGCGCCGATGCGCGGAATTTCCAAAATATAAAAAATTCTAATTCGGCAGGCATACAAATTTTAATGGTTAATATAGTATTTTGGATTTAGTAAAAATAATATGAGAGTTTGACTATATTTTACCTGTTTGTGGTAGGTGTACCCGTTTCATGCGCATGCATTTATGACAATTAATGGGAGTGGCCAATTATGTCTACATAGTCGAAATTCAGCCCTTTCTCCATTTTCATTTGTAGAAACACAACGAATTTGGAAATCTAGTTACATGGCGGGAGGCTGCAATAATTATAGCAACCATCGGGAGTGGATGTATAATAGGTTCGATGATGTCACAAACAATTTCTCAACAGCCTTCATAACGAGGGTGGTACAATTTATGAAACTTGCCAAAAACCAGCCTTTAGCTCTGAGCAATGGCGGTAAGTTTCTCTTCCCTTGTCGTTTTTGCAAGAACGAAAAACCTGAAACCACGGAACCAAGAATTTGGAGTCATCTTTTTAGTTACAGATTTATGCCTGATTATTATGTTTGGTATAAGCATGGAGAAGAAATCGGTTTGGATATAAGAACCAATTATGTTGATCTGAATGGTCATAATAATGTAGAAGATCAGTATATGGATATGGTGAATGATGCACTTCGAGCTTACGCGAGTAATATACAGGTATATATATATATATATTGACATGTCTTATCTTTCGGTTTAATATATTCAATTATACTATGATTTCTCATATACGTTTTGGTTCAATTAAAGTATGTTCGAAGAATATCTGTCCATAAAATATCCAGAAATCTCCGAAGAAGAGCTCTCCGCAAAAAGACCCGAAGAATATCGAAGCTGGGTGTAAACTGAAGGAATGTTTAGTGTTAATCCAGATTCAATTCTCAGATTCAACAGTCCTAAACATGCAGATCTAGGTTCTCTTGATTAGAAACATAATATAGATCTCACCTTTTACCTGTTTATGCAGCGGAAAGAGAGAACAGGTCAGAGATCAGCAGAACCACCAAGAGATGGATCCTCCAAAGGCTCACACACGCTTCACAGGAAATTGGCTGCTAGACCGAGCTGATGGGAGGCGCAGAGAAAGAGAGAAATCGCGGTTGGGGCTTAGGGTTAGGGAAAAGAATTAGACTTGGTTTTATTTATAAAACCCTTCTCTAATTCCTTTTGGGCTTTTGGGCCCAAATTCCCAGTCTGATTAAATCCCTTAGATTTAATCAGACCCATTAATCTCTCTCTAAGTTCGGTAAATGCCTAGCACTTTTACCGTACTTCTGCTAAACCGTTCCTTCGTATTTTCCTGTTAGCTTAGGCGTGTGACCCATATGGGATCATATAATAAAAGCAATAATTCCAAGACTTATAGATCATGAGCGGACTCTAGCAAGCCATCATGACCCCCAGTATTATATGACTTATGTCTGATCATTGACATACTCTTACTTTCTAGAGACAGTACCGAGATTACTGGACACAATTCCAACAATCTCCCACTTGTACTGGAATCTCTGTATTCATAATCCTTTTGTCTCAATATCTCGATTAGTCATAAGGCAAGATTAGTGTCATCCTTATAAAGCCTAATCTTGTTCATCGGACTCTGATTCGATACTGACAATCCAAACGACTCGGGAAAGTCCGTTTGAGCATGGCCATGCATTTTCCAGTATTCAAATCTCCGATTGGCCTAGAGATATTCACTCCATTTATATTGGAGGGACAAATTCCGTCTTGCTCCATCACTGTAAACTACTCATTTCATAATACACCCAATCAAGGTCCTTATAACTATCGCTTAACGACAGCATTAGACAATGATCAAAGTGCATCAGTCCATGTGCAGTCACATGCATGCGAACTCAGGTCTAAGGACTATACTCTATAGTCGTAGTAAGAATCTCTTATGACACAGATATAAATATCCTGAAGAGTTCTTATAATCGGGTCTTGTCCGGTCGTATGTTCCCAACATACACCTATGTACTGACTTTGATGCCGTGCATCTATGACACACTGAGACTTTGTCATAAGTCACATACCAATCTAGTCTCACACGGTTGTTGATGTTCCAATTTCAACAACCTTCGACTAGGGACAGGATGATATAAGCCATCTATCAAATATAGGGTCTCATGATCAAGCTAAATGACTTTGATAACTCAAGATCAAGTCACTTACTTCGATGACCTATAAAATGGTTCATATCATTTTGGAACGATTATTTCATCACAGTTAAAATAATCTTGAAATAATAATTTCATTAAACATAAGAAAATGTTTTACAAGAACATATCAAATAACTAAATAAAGCCCTCAAACTCCCACTCAAATTTAGATTACATTTCAATGTCTCTAATGCCTACAGCTTCAGTCAGAAACTCGAGCTTAGGCCTTGGGAGTGGCTTTGTCAACGGATCAGCGACGTTATCATCTGTCTGAACTCGGCTGATCTTGACTTCCTTTCTATTAATGATGTCACGTATCAAGTGAAATCTTCTTAGAACATGCTTGGATTTCTGGTGTGATCTTGGTTCCTTTGCCTGAGCAATAGCACCATTGTTATCACAAAACAGTGCCAGAGGCTCAGCCGCATTTGGTATCACACCCAGTTCAATAATGAACTTTCGTATCCAAACAGCTTCCTTCGCTGCTTCTGAGGCGGCGATATATTCAGCTTCTGTAGTGGAATCAGCAACGGTGTCTTGCTTGGAGCTTCTCCAACTGATTGCACCGCCATTCAGACAAAAGATATAACCGGACTGTGACCGGAAATCATCTTGGTCTGTCTGGAAACTTGCGTCCATGAATCCACTGACTTTAAGCACATCACTTCCACCGTACACCAAGAACTTATCCTTAGTATGTCTTAGATACTTCAGGATATTCTTGACGGCAATCCAATGGTTTTCACCTGGATTTGACTGGTATCTACTCGTCATGCTCAATGCATAAGCAACATCAGGACGAGTACAGATCATGGCATACATGATAGATCCTATTGCAGATGCATAAGGAATATTCTTCATGCGCTCAAGATCAGCAGCCGACGTAGGGCTCTGCTTCTTGCTTAGCGTTGTGCCATGTACCATTGGCGTGAAGCCCTTCTTGGAATCTTTCATGCTGAATCTTTGTAGGACTTTGTCAATGTATGAATCTTGACACAAGCCTATCAGCCTTCTAGATCTATCCCGGTAGATCCTGATTCCAAGAACGTATGCGGCTTCACCCATGTCTTTCATGGAAAAACAACTTCCAAGCCAGTCCTTTACAGACTTCAGCATTGGAACGTCGTTTCCGAGAAGCAGTATGTCATCGACATACAGAATAAGAAATACTATCTTGCTCCCACTAGTTTTCTTATACACGCATTGTTCTTCTTCGTTTCTGATGAAGTCAAATTGCTTGATCGCTTCATCAAAACGAAGATTCCAGCTCCTCGATGCTTGCTTCAATCCATAAATGGATTTATGAAGCTTGCATACTTTCCCAGCATTCTTTGGATCTATGTAACCGTCAGGTTGTGTCATATACACATCCTCTTCCAGAATTCCATTCAGGAAGGCGGTTTTCACGTCCATCTGCCAAATTTCATAATCATGAAAAGCTGCAGTTGCTAGTAGAATCCGAATAGATTTCATCATTGCCACTGGGGAATAGGTTTCATCGTAATCCACACCGTGAACTTGTCTGAAACCTTTTGCCACCAACCTGGCTTTATAAATCTGGACATTTCCATCCACGTCAATCTTCTTCTTGAAGATCCATTTGCACTCGATGGCTTTTACACCAGTGGGTAAGTCATCCAACGAAAACACTTGGTTGACCGACATGGAGTCCATTTCGGAATCAGTGGCTTTACGCCACTTAGAGGAATCTGGGCCCATCATGGCTTGATTGAAGTTCGATGGTTCATCACCATCAATGATCAGAAGATCATGACAGTTAGTCACGAGGAATCCTTGATATCTCTCGGGTTCGTGACGGATCCTCCCGGATCTTCGAACTTCAGGTACTACAGGTTCAGGCTCTACAATTTCTTGTAGGTCCTCCTGCTGCTCTTCCTCATTAGGTTGAGCAGTATCCTGTTCATCTTGAATTTCTTCAAGCAGTACCTTACTCCCACTGTCTTTCTTAGAGAGAAACTCCCTCTCAAGAAAGTTACAATCCCGGGCAACAAAGATCTTGTTCTCGGAACGTAGATAGAAGTAATAAGCCTTGGTTTCCTTCGGATAACCAATGAAGTAGCATTTATCAGACTTTGGTGTAAGCTTGTCTGAGATTAATCTCTTGACATAGGCTTCACAACCCCAAATTCTAAGATAAGACAGCACTGGAGCCACTCCAGTCCATAATTCATATGGTGTCTTTGCTACTGCTTTCGATGGCGCTCTATTTAGAGTGAACACTGCTGTTAGCAGAGCATATCCCCAAAGGGATATTGGAAGGTCTGTGTGACTCATCATAGATCGAACCATATCCAATAAGGTCCGATTTCTCCTCTCAGACACACCATTCCATTGAGGTGTTCCAGGAGGAGTGAGTTGGGACACGATCCCACACTCTCTTAGATGATCACTGAATTCTTGGCTTAAGTATTCTCCTCCTCGGTCGGACCGAAGAGCCTTAATGCTTTTGCCAAGTTGGTTCTGTACTTCATTTTGGAATTCTCTGAACTTCTCAAAAGATTCAGACTTATGTTTCATCAAATAAACATATCCATACCTACTGAAATCATCAGTAAAGGTAATGAAGTACTGATAGTTTCCTCTTGCATTTGTGGACATTGGGCCACACACATCAGTGTGTATCAGGCCCAATAAGTCACTGGCCCTCTCGTTAGGTTTATTAAAGGGGGCCCGTGTCATTTTGCCCATCAAGCAGGATTCACATTTCTCACATGACTCGAAGTCAAATGAGCCAAGAAGTCCATTCGAATGGAGCCTCTTGATGCGTTTCTCGCTGATGTGCCCTAAACGACAATGCCATAGAAACGTTCGGTTCTCCTCATTAGGTTTGAACCGTTTGGTATCAATGTTATAAATTGGCGCGGATTGATCAAGTATGTAAAGCCCATTCGTAAGAGGGGCACAACCATAGAACAAATTGTTGCGATTGAAGGAACATAATTTATTCTTAACTGAAAAATCATAACCTTCCAAATCCAACAAAGAAATTGAAATAATATTTCTGCTTATCGCAGGTACAAAATAACAATTATTGAGTTCTAAAATCAATCCCGAAGGTAAAGACAACAAGTATGTGCCTACAGCTAGTGCAGGAACTTTCGCTCCATTCCCAACTCGTAGCTCCACTTGTCCTTGCTTCAGCCTTCTACTGTTGCTGAGTGCCTGCATATTAGTACAAATATGAGCCCCACAACCAATATCCATAACCCATGAGGTATTATCAGAAGTAGTTGTATTAACTTCTATAACAAAAATACCTAATGAAGAAGTCTCGAGAGTCTTCTTCTTCAATTCCTTTAGACCTTCTTGGAATTTCTTACATTCTCTCCTCCAATGCCCTGGTTCTTTACAGAACCTGCATATGTCAGTAGGCCCAGCCTTAGACTTGGGCTTGGGCTTTGGCGTGTCCTTGTCCGAGACTTGGACAGCCTTAGCCTTTCCCTTATCCTTAGCAGAGGATTTCTTAAAGCCCTTGCCCTTTTGCACCATAAGCACATTGGGGTCCTTGGCGATTTTCCTCAAGTTGGGCTCTGCAGTCTTGAGCATTCCGTGAAGCTCAGGCAATGTCTTACTCAAGCCATGCATATTAAAGTTCAGAATGAACTGATCATAGCTTGCAGGTAATGACTGCAGAATGATGTCGCAGGCAAGTTCCTGGCTGATAGGGCAGTCGAGTTTCTGAAGATGATCGAGATAACCCATCATCTTCAAGACATGAGGACTCACTGCCGCATTCGCAGCCAACTTACAGTCTAAGAGGTTCTTAACTGTCTGAAACCTCTCAGTCCTTGCTTGCTCCTGAAAAAGCGATTTCAGGCTTGCCATTATCTCGATGGGTGACAATACACTTTCGAACTGTATTTGCAGCTCAGCAGTCATTGTCGCCAACATCAGGCAATAGACATCATTTTCATCTGACGAATGCTTTTCCCAAGCATTATGCAGAGTCCTGGCGGCATTGTTAGGAGGCCTCTCGGGGAGGGGATCACGAAGGACATAATCCTTCTTCTCCTGCTTGAGGACCAGCCTCAAGTTCCTTGACCACGTCAGGAAGTTCGTTCCAGTCAGCTTCTCCTTCTCGAGAACAGACCGGATTGAGAATGTGTTTTGAGTGCTTGTAGTAGTCATAGCTGAAATATAAGATAAAAAGGTTATTAGTTAATATGTTCAATATGATTAATCTTGTATTATACTTAATATGATTAATCACGCATTATATTCAATAACATAAGTTACCCTCAATAGAATATAATGATTTCAAGATCCACATATAACTAAGATTAAAGTGGGCCACTGGCCGTCACCCAACCTTAGCTTATATCGGTAAGCTCTATGTCGGCTAATTATATCCGTGATATAACTCTTGGTTGTGAATCTGGGCCCGAGGCCCAATCCACTCTGATGTCTCAAGGCCCGGGACTCCCGATGGCCTAGTCAAGAAAACCAGACTATACAGTCATGTAATCATTAATGTCTGGGACTCCCAATGACATTTATGAATCACAAACCGTCTTATCCACGCAAAAGTAGACACCCTCACACTGTAAGGCCATGAATACAATTGAATGGGCTTCGACAGCTGACATAGACTGGACAAGACATCCAATGCTTGATATTATTTGAGGTTTGTAGGTTTATTAAAATCTTATCCCAAAATAGAAGATTACTATTTTGGGAAACTTTCCTTTTTGGGAAACCTACTAATTTTGGAAACTTTCTAAAATTGGAAACTTTCTAAAACCGGAAACTTTCTAACCTTAGAAATTTCTTAAAATCCAAAACATGCAAATCCAGAAACTTCTATTTTAAGAAACTTTCTAATTTCAAAATTTCGGAAACTTTAATTTAAAATCGATTTATAATTTTATAAAATAAATTTTAAATTAAATCTGAAGAAAGACTCAAATAATTGGCCCAATTGTTTTAACTTCTTGGCCCGAGGCCCAAGAATTTGTCTATGTCCAAGACATAACCCAATTGTCCAATTAAATGACATAACCGGTCTGGTTCATTAAAATTGGTCTTAACCAAAGTTAATTACTACGATGACCACAATTGTCAACCGGTTATTTACTAAACCGGATTTTCTCAATTTATTTGGTCCAACCAAATCAAATTAGAAAACCCTGGTTTAGGCACAAAATCCAATAATTATTTCGACATTGGATTTTTTATCCCGGTTTAACCAGAACTTAATAAATTTATTAAGTCTGTTTATTAAACCAAGACGATTAAGTTTTAATTGTCTTAAACCGAACCACCACAAGCCTAACCGAAACCGGTTCGAGCCAAACCGAAAACGACCAATTAGGTCTCGGCCGCAAGCATGACCGCGATCGTGCATGATCCGGACAGCCGCAAGCCTCATGATCGGGACGGGCTCGGCTTGTGATCGGGACGGGAGCGTGATCGTCGAGTCGGGTCGTTGGCTTCACACGATCGCCGAGCGATCGGGACAGCAACACACGCGAGCGGGACGATGGCTTCACGCGATCGCCAAGCGATCGGGACAGCTCTCGGTCACGCGGGACGGGTAAGACTCGATGCAAGCATCTGCCTTGCGCCTCACGGTCGATCGATCCGACCGGCCAACGCGATCCATGCTATCGATCCGTGATCGATACATGCGATCGGCTTGGCCGATCGGTTCAACACTCGGCCGATCGCAATCCAAGTCATATAGCTTGGTTTTTGCGATTTCAAATATGTTTAGGTTTCAATTCCTTGTTGCTTAAGTGATTTCTCTTATCAATAGATTGATTCAAAACACTTCTTAAACAATCCTAAACATGATTCTAAACAAGAAAAACACAGAACCAATAGCTCTGATACCACTGAAGGAATGTTTAGTGTTAATCCAGATTCAATTCTCAGATTCAACAGTCCTAAACATGCAGATCTAGGTTCTCTTGATTAGAAACATAATATAGATCTCACCTTTTACCTGTTTATGCAGCGGAAAGAGAGAACAGGTCAGAGATCAGCAGAACCACCAAGAGATGGATCCTCCAAAGGCTCACACACGCTTCACAGGAAATTGGCTGCTAGACCGAGCTGATGGGAGGCGCAGAGAAAGAGAGAAATCGCGGCTGGGGCTTAGGGTTAGGGAAAAGAATTAGACTTGGTTTTATTTATAAAACCCTTCTCTAATTCCTTTTGGGCTTTTGGGCCCAAATTCCCAGTCTGATTAAATCCCTTAGATTTAATCAGACCCATTAATCTCTCTCTAAGTTCGGTAAATGCCTAGCACTTTTACCGTACTTCTGCTAAACCGTTCCTTCGTATTTTCCTGTTAGCTTAGGCATGTGACCCATATGGGATCATATAATAAAAGCAATAAGTCCAAGACTTATAGATCATGAGCGGACTCTAGCAAGCCATCATGACCCCCAGTATTATATGACTTATGTCTGATCATTGACATACTCTTACTTTCTAGAGACAGTACCGAGATTACTGGACACAATTCCAACATAAACTTATGTATGTGTAAAATTCTTTCTTACCTACATATTAAATTGAATTTATCTTCGCCAAACTCTATATTTTATATTTTCTTTCTATGTACTGCAGGTTACTTATTGGAAAAACACACATAAATTTCTTGTTTGGGTGCTAGAGAGGTTATTAGATTAAATTACTCCCAATTTGTTGGTTCCACAAGTTTCCACTATAAATTACAAAAATCAAAGACAATAAGACTATCAAACAGAATGATAATATATGAATTGAGTGGAATATCTCAGATACTGATGTTACTCTTGTTTATCTTTACGACTGTTAATTTTTCCCCTTTTCAAAAATGCAATAATTATTGCTCGTATATGTATTTAATTGCGACCATTGTCAACTATTAATCATTTTTATAAATCGAAATTTTAATTTCCAATTGTATTAGTATTCATTCTCATTTATTACATTACAAATAGTAGTTGATTTCTTAATCTTAGTCAAATAAAGTTATTGACTTGTAGAGGCCTCTTAAAAGTCACTGAATAATTCTTACTTTGGAGTATTAATTAGTTCTTATTAAAATATGGCTATCAATTACCGTTATTAAATTGAAATATTAAACATGAAAGCATATTTAATACGGTTCGATAAGCATATTAAAACCGAAAGCATAATAAAACGATAGACTTTTCAAGTAACATACACTAAATTACTAATGAGATTTAGATAGGGACAACAACACTGCTTCCGGCAGCATCGGTGTTAGCAGCCTCTAGTTGGAACCTGGGATCTTGAACCTCTTGAATTCGCGGATTGAACATGTAGTCCGATAAGCCTTCCACGGTCTCAACCCATGTCTCATCAGGTTCACCTAAATAAAACAACAACTTTAGCGAACTATCCTAAATTATTATATATAAACAATTGAAAATGTTAAACGTCAGTTACTTCCAGTCCAAACAATCTTCCACATCTTGAGTATTCAGAGAAGAAGTCAACCGCGTATTTTCCATAAGCCACACACTTTAACTTATTCATCCTATTACGAATAAGAGAAGCAAATCAGAAGTATCTTGATCAATTGTTCTTATTATCGAGCAGTTTACACTTTTATCAATTGTTTTGGTTATTGTGTTTACTGATACACTACCAAAACATGCACTTACTGGGTGTCTCTGAGGTGGAACACTTTCCTTTTCCTTTCAGGGTTATCGGGATCGAATTCAAGGAGGCAGATGATCGAGACAACGCTCATGGTGTCTAGTCAAGATATTTGTTGTTATTTAGAGATTCATGATTAGAGTCTAAAAAACATTGGAAAGAAGGAAACTTTCAATAGTTCTTACCTATAGGATCGTCTATGTCTGTTTTTATGTCACGGATATAGAGGAAACTAACAAATTCCATGTAGTGCTTGTTGTCCAAAGGGTCGATAAATTCAATCACAGTGTCTTCCGTGACTTCACGTCGGTGGCGAGACTTTGTTGGACAGAAATCTGGATCCGCTCACACTACCCTAACTCCAGATATCTCAATCCATTTGCCTTCGTTTTTCTTAAGTCCAGAGAAGTTATTTACTTCGCCTGGATAAATGACCATTTCAATCTTGGCTCCCTGCACATGAGTGAATGCATAAAGATCAAAGAGTCAGAACCATGCAGTCTTGCGTGTTGGAAAATCAGTCAAATAATTTTCACTTACTCTCTGGTCTGCCAAGATGAAACTCCAATGTGGTCAATCTTCAAACACATATAATGGATAGACGCGGAAAATTTTAACTCTGAAGCGCCAACCGGTTTCGGCTCTGTTAGGTTGTGTTTATGCTATGTAGTTGTAATGGACCATTGTGCTTTGGTTCTGTTTCAGAGAAAATGATAGTGGGAGAAAGCACTACAAGAAATATGGGTATTGATAGCACCACGAAAACGCTATCATATGTCTATGATAGCGTTTCCATAAACGCTATGTTTGCCGCTGCCATCTTAGGTCAGCCATCTACGATAGCACTAATTTGACATGCTATCATATATCTGTCTACGATAGCGCTAATTTTGATGTGATTATATAGTTTTTAGTAGCATTGGTTTATCGCCATTTTATAGATTAATGTAGCATATTATTCGTGCAAAAATAAATATTGTGGTGGCAATATTTTAGGGTTATATTATATTTTATATTATCGTTTTATAATTGTTGTATTATTATTTATAATGGCCAATCTTTATGGTTGTTGTATATCTTATGAACACTTTTATTTTTTGCCATATTTATTATATAATATTGTTTTAAATTCTTTATAAAATATTATTTAAAAATGAATAAAATTTAAATAAAACAAATTATATTCATAATTTGATTTTTTTATTAATAACTTAAAACATGTTTTACATAAACATAATAAAAGATACATATCAAGAAATTTCTAACATATTTCTAACATTGTTCCTATCATTTCTTAAGAGTTCTACAAATGAAATGGCATGCATGAGATGAGCCACCTTTTGGAGTTCTTTGGCAAGTTCGATAAGCTTGTGTTTACAAACCTGTACATATGAAAACCAGATGGTCATAAACCTGCTTGGAACTAAAAAGAATGTTGACTCACTACAAGAAATATGTACATTCTTAGCTACTTATGCAAAACTAAATAAACCCGAAAGTGACATAGTCTCTTAACTCTTAATACATTCAAACACTGTAACATTGAGAAGTAAACAAGTTTTAAGAAGAATTTTGAATTATATACCTTCCTTGTGACTTGTTTTTCACCCACTTGTGAACATCCGATCTTCACTTCTTCCACTTCTCTTTATCATCTCGTGAAGGAGCTAGCTTCCAAGTTCCTGTATTAAAAAATAAAATATATATCAGATGTACAGAACTGGTTTATAAAACTGTCAGCTTGGGAATGCATATTCGGCTATTTACCTTGCATCGCTGAGCAACATCTTGTGCAGCAAGCATAGCAACATAAGGTGAGGACTCATCTCTGTTGGTTTCACCTTCATCCCACCTACAAAAGATAAAATCCAGTTTAGAGGCCTCAAAAGAACATAGAGTAAAGACACCCATTGGAGTGGAACTTCCTATATAACACACTACTGCATCTAAGGCTCTAAGCCTGTTCTATGTAGCGGCAATATATCAAGGAATCCATCAAAGTTATCAAGAGTGAAGAGACTAAAAACAATTCATCTCACATTCACTAGATAATGCAAGGACTATATTATAAGAAAGCAACCGATTCTAAGTATGGATTAGATAAATTAGCCAGAAGACTAGAGAGAGTTGTGAAAGATGCTTACCAGTGATACGAACAAATGTTTCCCGTCCAGACAAATCAGTCACATACTGAAAAATGCAGATAATACCAGATTCAGCAATGTATATGAAAAATTTGAATACGAACAAAGCATTAAAAATGACAGAGGAATGTTGGTCACTCACAATGAATGTGAAGTGTAGTTGAATGAAGCAAAGATGTGGACGACACCAAAGACTTGCTCTCTGTCACGAACAGCTAGCCCAAGAGTCACGACCTCTTCCTTTGGCTCTCTGACCTTTCTCCTCGACTACAACAATTTCACCAAAACTTGCATCACGCATTTTGCATCATCTTAAAACACTTGTCAAAAAATTGATACTTTGATGCTAAATTGCAAAATCCAATCTCCCGAAGGTTTATATGATCTCAGAATCGAAATACGAAGAAAAAGGATTGCTTCGGAAACATTTTGAGACTACTACATCATATTACCAGAGGTTTTTAACTCTATAAATCTTCCTTCATTCATCAGTTTCGTCGCAGCAATCCATTTCAGTACCCATCAGAACACGGTGAGAGTTTAGTCTTGACAACATAACAAAATTCAACATTTGAGAGACCAAGTGGTAGCTTGAAAACGAGAAAATGAGAAACCTAGAATACCTGCAACTGGAAGCCGTAGCTTGAAAACGAAGAAGGAGAGACGGCGTGAGAAGAGCAGGTTTCCTGTCAAGCCATACTCGTCTTCAATCTCCTCAAATTTTAGGGGTTTTTAGACCAATTTTTTTTAGGGATTTGAGAATTTAGAGATTCCAAAGATTCAGAGGATAAAGGATCTAGTGAGTGAGAGGCTGAAGTAAGAAACGAATGAGGAAGAGTAAGGTGGAGGATTGGAGGAGAAAGGGAGTAAGAAGATAGGAGGAGGAAGAGAGAAAATCAGAGAGCGTCTGGTTAGAAGAAGAAGAGAGAAAAAAGGGTTAAGAATGAAAAAAAAAACAGAGTTCCCCCCAAAACGAATTTACTAAGTATATTTGGCGGACATCCGTAAAAATAAGGCTCCAAAACATATTTTGTTTCCAGCTTAGTGAAAATTCTATAATAGCGTTTATCAAATGACATTTAAGCTTGTATACAAATAATGCAATCCCAAAATTAATAAATAATAGCTAGAACTAGTTTTAAAATAATAAATATGATTAAAATGAAATTTAAACAGTTTTAAATTTTAAAATGTGAACATATAAAATATTTAAAATTTAACAGTGTTAACTTTTAGTTATGAATACATATAATAAAAAATTATTGATTAAAACTTTAATTTATTACTAAAAATTAATACTAAATAGATTAAATACTTAGTAAAAATAGTTACATTGTATGTATAATTTGTAATAATTTATACTTAATATATATTCTATTTGAAACAATAAAAATAAATACCCTAAACCAATCAAAAACTTAAATCCTATATCCTAAACTAATCAAACCCTTAATTACCCTCCAATCCAATACCCTAACTCTAACCCTACAATACCTTAAACCTTTACAATTGTGTCTTAAACCTTATACAATTATCTTTTCATACCCTAAACTAATCAAAAACTCAAACCATATATCCTAAACTAAACAAACTCTTACCCCCCCATACTATAACTCCAACTTTTCAATACCCTAAACCTTTATAATTATTATACAATTATATATGTATACCTTACTCTAAACCTTATATCCTAAACTAATCAAAAATAACTCTATATCCTAAACTAATCAACACATGTACCCTCCAATATCCTAACTCTAACCACGCAATACCCTAAACCCTAAACAAAATCTTTATAAGACTTCAATTTTTATTATAGTTGAATTTTTAATAGTTTATGTAATTAAAATAACCAAAAATTAATATTATAAGATAATAATTTTTATATTTTATAATTAGTTAAAAAATTACAAAATAAATTAATTGTGTTTTATACCCTAATCTCTTTTTTTTCAACAACCCTAAACTCTATATATACCCTAAATAAAAATGAATAAATTGTTTGTTTCTAATTTAATATTTTTAATATTTTATATTAAACTAGAAAATTACAAATAAATTAGTAGTATTTATCATTTCCCCAAACCCTAAACCCTATATATACCCTAAACTAAAACCAAAAAAATTGTTTGTTTCTAACCATTATTTTTATAAAAAATGTTTGTTTAATTTGACCATTTCATTTTGTGTATCATTTCACTTTTGTTTATTTCATATAAATAAAATTTTATTTAAATATGATTTTATTAAAACTCAAAACAAGTTTACACCAACAGTACATATATCAAAGATAAGGCAAAGTGAGGAACATAGGAAATTATCAACTTCATATTGCTTCTCCTCATCCTCATCAGCTTTCTTCCATTAACTACGATGCTACAACACTTAAAGCTGTAAAATGAGGAGGTAAACTTGTTGAACCGAGATTTTCCACTTTTTCTTTCCTTCACTGAGAAAGGCAGCAACCTCTAACTCAGCCTTTATTTCCTCATCATCTAACTCTTCAAAACCCAAGGAGTCACTGATTGCAGCAGGAGAGAAGATATACGTGTGATCCCTGACTCATACTTATATTCTATCAATTGTTGACTCCAACTTCACACTTGGCAGATTAGCATAAACTCATAAACTAGTTCTTTCACATAACTATTAATACCATAGTAAACACTAAGTGTCCATTCTTGATCAAAGTCAAATACCCCCAAGAGTCCTCTTCTTCTAGGTCTACCAAGCATTCAAGAAGAATTCCACGAGCATTGAAGAGCTTATACCTTTCCTTGTTCCACGATAAGGTTGACTTCCTTCGTTTCTTTGAAAGGTTCGGCCTTCCAAAAGAAGTTTTCACCCCTGTTTTATTCTTCTCAGTTTCTTATTTCCTTTTCCTCTTTTAGAGTCAAGCCTCTCGATCTGTCTGTTTTTTTATTGAGATCTTGGTAGCTGACACATAGCTGTCTGAAGCTTCAGCAAGTCAGCTCTTTGAGAAAGATCTCAACTCCTTGGAATTCACCTCATAACTCTACAAACAAACACGGTTTAAGGATTTCAGCTGTAAACTACTTACTTTGATTCATGACAAAAAAAAAAGAAAACGAAAATGACTTGTTTGGTAACTTAAAATTAGAACAAGTGGAAACTTAAATTAGTTTGTTTTACTCTCATAGGTATGATCTTTGTTTGTAGAGTTACAGATCTAACCTGAAGTGATTGCTTCTCCAGCCTCCTCCTAAGTTCAAACACTGCTTCAATCCCGCTTGTGTCTATGGACGACACAGCTAACACAATTCCAAAAAGAAAAAGGCATAAGTAAAGAAGATGAGTCAAAAACTATGCATTTTAAAGTACTATCATTGCTTTCCTTTATCCGATTTTCCTCTTCCCTGGTCCATCTCAAGATCCTACACAACCATAAACTCATTTCCGTCAGAACATACACAGAACCATGACAAGAACGGCTCTAGTTTCTCCACAGATACATCACTGCTTTTAGAACTCTTTATCTAAGAATTAAGCTGAACGTCAACAAATTTTAGCAACGGCCCTGGGTAGTAACATTGGTCCTTCTAACATCTACCAACTTGGCTAAACCAAAATCACCAACCACTGCTTCAAAATCTTCATCTAGTAACACATTTGCACAGCATCATCTTTATGCATCGAGATTTCGCCGTAGATGCTGAGTGTATGCATCACCTTAAAGCCAACAATAAGCATTTGGTCTTATTCTTTGGCTCGGCTTAGAAACAAACAAGTAACAATATCATATCAATAAACAGAAGAAAATGAAATGAAACTTAGGACAATGAAATGAAACTTAGGACACAAACCTGAACAATAGCATAACCCAATCGAAGAAAGAAAAGGCAAAGAGTTAATTTGAGAGAGGATATAAGCTTACCGTGAGATACAAAGAGAAGTAGGGAGAGCGAGACACGGTTTTAATGGTGCCACCGGAGCTTTATAATATGACAATAGGCGTAGGCGAAGGAGAAGATCTGAACAAAATTGTTGTTCTTGATCGAGGAAGAAGTCTCCGATGTGAGATTGACATCCTCAATCGTTCTTCGCCGGAATCATAGACCCAGAACCCCATCTCCGTCGCCTGGGAACTCTTAATCGCCTATCATCACTTCATCTTCATCAATTTCACTTTCTAATTTATCAAAATCCAGTTAGGGATTGAGGCCTTAAAAGCTCAAAATTGCTGAGAATTGGGAACAAGGATGCAGAAGCTAAGACATTTTTACTTTAGTCTCGAAAATGTTAAGGGAAAAATGTTAAAAGAGTCTTTTCTTTTTGTTTATTTGTTGGTGTTGACAAAAAAAAAAATTGTTGATTTTGGTACCAAAATTTTAGCTCCAAAACATATTTGTGACATTAATAGCAGAATTTTGGCTCCAAAACACGATTTAGGTTTTCCGCTTAGTAAAATAATGGTATAACATTGATATAATGCTATAATAGAAGACCCGCTTCATCATACTCTCTACAATAGCACTTACCGAAATCGTGCTATCCTCATGTGCTATCAATGCACATATTTCTTGTAGTGAAGGTTAATCAGGAAGATGATTATTACGACGAAATAACTTCCCCTCACCAAAGGAAGGACTTGAATTAAAGAAGGTTACAAAAAATGAGTGTTTTAATAATGTGCCTCGAGCGCCGCTTCAAAACAGAGAGAGAGAGAGAGAGAGAGAGAGAGAGAGAGAGAGAGAGAGAGAGAGAGAGAGAGAGAGAGAGAGAGAGAGAGAGAGAGAGAGAGAGAGAGAGAGAGAGAGAGAGAGAGAGAGAGAGAGAGAGACGTACGGTTACGTGGAGTGTGTATCTTCGCGACCCCAATCAAATCAATTAATCATGGTTAAATATCCTAGTTGGGTATGCCTAGTTATATCATGGTTAAAAGTTATACAAACCGTACATTGGTTTTGACTTTTGTTTTGGTGTAGCCCCTGAGCCCCTGAGCCCTTGAACCGTATACTGGTTTTGTCGTTTGCTTTGGTGTAGCCTCAGAGACATAGAACCGTGCACTGGTTTTTGGCTTTTGTTCTCTTACAGGCTTTTGCAGAGTTCCACTGTCTCGGCGGGACGTTTATGGTGCAGCCACCCTCCAATCTTGTTTTGAACGTTTAATTTGGTAGGGTTGTGCATGTTGCTTACACATTAAATGAGAGACAAGAAGAATATTCAATGTTCATCTCAACCAATATTATTAATTTTCCTTAACATGATAAGTTCGTATATACTCAAATAAAAAATCACATATATCTAGAAAGATTCACAATATCATAAGCTAGTCTCTCTAATATAAATATTTCATTAGTTTTGACCATTAAACAGTTTTTAACTTAGATACTATATATATATATATATATATTTATCAATCTTAAGATAAAAATAAAGAAGCATATTTCTCACTTCGAAATGCATTGATTGATCATATTTGGGAGTATCACGAGAATACGTTTGTTAAATAATTTTAGTTGTGAATTTAAGTGTAATTTGTTTGTTTCCCAAACTTCAAATTTGAGGTTTCAATATTCGAAACCTAAAAATCTGAGGTTTTACGGGTGGATTGGAGATGCCCTACAATAAAACCGCATAATGAGGCTTTACGGTTCCTTTTTAGGGTATTGAGTTTTGTTCACTCCAAAAGAAACCCTAAACCTTAAACACTTAAAATATAAGGTTTCGTATGCGCTTTAACATTCTAGTCCGAAAACTATTTCTTAAATCTTGTTGTGTACTATTTTAAATTGTGTGTTACCAAAATTGCAAAACTATTTCAAAGAATTTAAAACACAAATTTGCTTTCATAAAACCTGTCTTCAATCGTTTTGTATACTGTGAGCAAACTTGTTTTGATTTTAATAAAGTAAAATAGATTAGTTAAAATTTTAAAACATAGTTAATAAAAATGATTATATTACGGCCACGTTACGCCAACTAGTGGGTAAAAATTCAAAATATTTGCCAAATAAATCCGGGAAACCCAAATTTATAGCTCAAATCATTTCAATTACCCGCCTATACCCAAGCATTTTCAACAGAGTGCCGAGAAATCATCAAATACGTCAAACCCTGATTTTCTTTTGATCTTCCCTTTTTCAGATATCTCCTTCGAATCATCTCTCTAATCTCTCCACGAATCATCTCTCTAATCTCTCCCTGAATCATCTCTCTAATCTCTCCACGAATCCTCTTCTACGCCTACCCATCTCAAACTGGTAAGAGATTCTCGAAGCTTTCCATTTCATAGCTAACTTTGGCCGAAACCCTATCGACTCTCTCAAATTCTTCCTCGAATATCTTAATCACGAAACCCTCCGTGAATCGATGCCTACGGGTACATGTAGCTATATCGTTTGGTTCCTTCTGCTTTGCTTTGCTTTTGAAACGGGACATGCTCGGATTCTGATTACTTTTTTACAATTAATTTTGGTTCAACATGTTGTAAACGACTCCTATATTCCACAGTCTGGGTAAGTTGGTTGTTTTTGTAATGAGTGTTTGAGGAGTTATTGTCTGATGGTTATGATGTTAATCTTATAGTTAGCAGGCAATTGAAGACACCAATCTCTGCTTAACTCATTAATTTGTTCTGCTAAGTTCGAGTGTCTGAGCGCTTACAAGATAATTTTTGTATCATTTGAGACATGGCCAAACCATTCATAACTTTCTTCGGAAATATTTGTTGAGGAGATCTATCAACGAAGCATGAAAGACATGGTTAGCAACACAAAGGACCGCAGAAGCACTGCAAAGAACTCCGATCACGTGAGATATCAACAGTTGAATATAACAACATCTTTCCTTAGGTAAAGTCGCTGTTTTCACAATCCATGTTTATAAAGTCATCTCACGATCTTTATTTAATTGTTTTTCTCTTACTGTCTGTAATTGTCACAGGCCACTGAGAAGGATGGACGAGTAAACCCTCATGGAGTCGAAAGCTGACAGCTAATCTTTTAATGCGCAAGCACAAGCAGCCCATACACTTTTCAGCGTTGTCCCCACCAAGAGCAACTGACAGAAGCTCAATGTAAAACAACAACACCATCTGATTTGTAGGTTAATTATCACTGTCTCTTTCACTTGTTAATTTTTTGGTATATGATTTGGCAACTACTAAACGCTGGAGTTTGCGTTTGTAGGTCTTCTGTGTCTACATGTTACCAATTTTATTTTCGATGCAAGTGTTTGTTACGTTTGTTGTACCAATCGGAAATGAAATTAATCCAAATTCTAAATTTTACGAAAAAACCACTAAACGGTCGTCCATTATTCGCACTACACACACAAACTAGTCGCTAAATATTTACCATCAACGAATCTATATTTTCCATATAGTCACTTAATAATCGTTATGATGTCATTACACCGTCCCCAAGTAGCCACCATTTCTTACGACTATGTTGTGACTATATTAGACAGTCATATACTAGTCGCCCAAGCTGTACCATAATCGAATCTGGATGTTTCGTTTAGACGATGCATAGTCGTTTAACAGTCGACATTTAATAGCAAGATGTTTATCATACTCGTATTTGGATTCTCCAATTTGTCTTCATATAATCGGTAAATTAGTCAATAAACAGTCGTCAAAACGTCGCCATAGTCTACGACTGAATCGTGACTTTACTAGTCAGTCAAATAACAGTCGCCACATAGTAACGAGATCATTACCATAATTGTATATGGATGTTCAGATTAGTCGCGGGATAGTAGTTCAAATGGTCGTTACCCAGTCGCTACATACTGGCTACTATTTACGACTACTTTCTGACTACACAATACAGTCACATATTAATCGCCTAATGGTCACCTAATTTGACGACTATTTTATGACATCATTCCTCCAACCGTATCTGGGTTCCGTCTATAGTCGCACATTTGTCGCTGCCGTAGTCGCAGATTAGTCCCTAGATCTTCCGACAATGCTACGTCTATTTTACGATTACCTATGTTGGTCGTATAAATGGTCGTAACTCGCCGACTAATAATACGACTATGAGATTTAGCGACTATGGATTGACGACTACCATATTTAGTCGTATGTTTGTCGTAAAACTCCGATTAACGACTATTCTGCGAATAAAAGTACAGTCGCAAAAACGCTATTTTCTTGTAGTGCTTATATGAAGAAAATGGCTTTGCGAAATACTTAGCGAGAAAATGACATTGAGGCAAATACCCTTTTCTCTAGGGTTTCTATATTATGTGAGTGTTAATATTTACAAACCCTTAGGCCCCTTTATATACTGCCCCAAACCTGATACAATAATGAAATAGACTCCTAACGATTTTTTCATTCTCTCGCTAAAAAGAAAACCTAAACCGACTTAGTATAAGGACATCCATATTCATGGATTTTATCATAAAAATGGAGCAGCTTGGACAAAATAGCCGTTGGTAACTTAAGGCTCCCAATGTGAATGCATCCATATATGGTTAGTTTGAGAACAATGAGATTTGCTTGATCCTCTGGTTGTTGGTGTATGGAAGAATGATAGCTGACTCTCCTTGATGGTTATATGTGTCCCATGAATGCCTATATGTACCTCCTTGTCGCTAAATATGGGTTTGAAGTGTATTGAATCTGTGAGCTTCCAAATAAGGCAAGCCACGCATCTCCTAGTTTAGAAGTTGAATCACTTTTAAACCATAATGAATTTTGGAGTGAATCCAATTGACGTAGACCTCTGATTGGTTGAGTCTCCAGAACAAGTCGGTTTACAACTTGGTTCATCCTGTTTTGATCTGAATTCTTCAATAAGTGTTTGTTGGTCTCCAGCCGGTTCCTCGGAAGTCTGCGCAGTTGTAACTTGAATAACTTTTTCATTTGGAAAGATTTTGAACCAATTCCACTTCTCTGTGACTACCTGATGAGCTGAGATTCTGGAACAAGCTGCCTTGTGGTTTAACTCCTCCTAGTTGAGAAGAATTCTCCAATACATGAACCTATGTCTCTGTTGTGCTCAGGTTGATTTTCTCCATAGTCTTGGTTGGTTGATTTATGTCCTCTTCATACTCTTGAGTTGAAGATAACTTGATGTTCTCATCAAATACAGTCTAAAAAATGTTTTCCCGAAAATGAACCAAGTTCATACAAATAAAATTAATACATAGTTGACCCGTATAAAAAATTATCTTAAATACGAGTAAATCACATAAAACCTAAACATGAAACATTTATAAAAATAAAAACACAAATATATATATATATATATATATATAATATATATAAATCAGAAGTGATGCGAGAGAAAAAGTAATAGCCTCTTTGATTGACACATAAGCGTTTTCTGATGTGTCATCCACATAGTGATTTTTCGTTTCTTTTCTTTTTTGCTTTTACGAAAATTAAAAAAAAAGCATTACCTCGAAGAACGGTTTTCGATTTGGTTTCTCACCATTTTCGATCCAAGCAGTTCTCTCCGACCCAAGGTAAATTTCAAGCCTTCATCATCGATTTTCAATTCTTACTATCGTGATTCATTATTTGTTCTATCAAATGTAAATTGTTGTGTTTGTTTCTCTTGATTTTTGTGTATTAGGGTTTCTAAAAAAGTCCATAAGATCCGTCGGCTGCTCTGCATCATGGCTTCTAACTGTTCATTTATTCCCCTTAGAAAAGGTCATGTTCTCTCAAACAAAGTTTTCCTCTCATATTTAACTATTTTTGTGTCAGTTATGATGCTTCTGTGATTATATTCTCCATTTTTCTGGGTTTTAGCAATCAATTTTGGAGATCTAGTTGTCTTTTGAAGTTCCGAGAGAGGCTTTGGATTAAGTGAGAGAATGATGCATTCATGTGTTTTGGTCGGTGATTCTCCTCGCAGAGAAAAGGAAGAAGACGGCTATGGTGAAGGGGCGGGTAAGAGTCTCACACAGTGAAGACCAAAAATTGCTTTGGGAATGTTTGAATAGAGTCGGCGAGCATTCAGATTCGCAGCCGCCGCATTAGGTTTGCAGTTTGCTTTATACTCACATCTTGAGGAGAATTAGTTATATACACCACCGTTTTAGAATTATTTTTTCCTAACAAGTTATATTAATTTAGTTTGCAGCGATGAAAATTTGATGTCCTATGCGTAAAAAAAAACCATGGACGGTTTTGGGGCTGACAAACATCACAAGCAAGAACTAGATGTAAGCGGTATAACTATTAGACTATTACTGTTATGCTTTGATGATATTCCCTTCTTAGTCAGCTACTCTCATATTGGTTTCTCCAAAACAGGTTTATAAACGTCTGGAGTTGACGCAGATAGGTTCGGATGCATCAACGTGGGTCTAATGGTGCACCCGAAGCCGGTTGAGATGGATACAAACATGACTGATAAAGAGAAGCTCGAGTATTAAAAGAGCTTAGAGAAGGACTACAAGCAGAAAATCAATAGGAAAAAGCCGTGTTTGTTGCATGCACCTGTGTACGGAGAGGTGATGCAGATGCTGAGGGATCAAGGGAAAGTCAGTGCGAGGCTGTTGCAGAAGATTAAGGACCCAATTCAGAAATGGTACTATGACTAAGGGTATGCTTGTGCTCAGGTTGTGAATTTTGGGAATTTGAACACTAAGGAGGTTGTCTGTGAAGTTGTGAAGGAGACATCACTCAGCTGGTTATTCAGTTTCAAGATAAGCTTGGTAATGTTGTTGAAGGTAACACTCAAGTTCTTGTCGTGCCCAGGGAGTTTCCCAAGCAGGTATGTCTCTCGAGTTCTTGGATATCAGATGTGTTGATTTTAATTGTGGCAGTGTCTTTGATGGCCTCATGGGTAGATCAGGAAAAGTTGCTGGACCTTTTACTCAAACATGCTATTAATTCTAATGGATGCAATAGTTTTGATGAATTCACATTTATCAAGATTGATGCATTGATTTATTACCCTTGAGGCAATATATAGTTTCAGTGTTAACTTGGTCTTTTTTGGCTTAAACAAATCTTTCATATTCAAGACATGGTATAAATTATCTCATTTGTTATGTTAGTTTTGATGATAGTATCTATATTTGTTGACAGCTTCGCAAGGTTATGTTTTCAACATTGAACCTGGGAAACAAGCTATGAGGAACATCAACTCACTAGGGCTGTTCTCCAACATTGAATTGAATCCACTCCCGGATGAGAAAAACGAAGGGGGCATTATCTTTGAGATCAAACTGAAAGACCTCGAACAAAAGTCAGCTTAAGTCAGTACTTAATGGAGTATAGTTCTTGGGCGTAGAGGAGCTCCCACACTGGTATGAATCCATCCTGAAATAAGTACATATTTATTTATTTTTAATAAAAATTTCAATTGATTTTGTATTGTTGTTGTTTATATGCATCAGGCTTCATTCCAGCCAGGTTGGTTTGTTACTTTCGAACATCGAAACATCCAGGGTCTTAACAGGTCTCTCATGGGTTTAGTGACCACTAGCAACTTCTTGAATCCTCAGGTACATTTGGCCACCTTACATAATCAAAAGGAAGGAAAAGGGGAAACTTAGTAGGAATCTCGAGAGATACATATTATTGAAGAGGAAGGTCCAGAAGAAGCTCAAATGGAAGACTAGGAGGAAGTTCAAAAGGCACATATTACTCAAACTTAAATTTACTAGAACCATCACAGCTAGAGTGTTTAGGAATAGCTACGGATGTCTCTAATCCGTTGTATGTGATGCTATCAAATACTTGTTTTTATAAATAAATGGATCAATATATATATAAGAGAACAATGAAAATAAAACCTATCTATAGTGTCAAATACGAGTAACATAAGATCAAATAAGAGCTCAATCTAAAAGCTCAAACACCAAAACTAGAAGGTTAGTAAGTTCTCCACAGAGTAAGGCCTTTACGCTTGAGCTATTTTAGATTGCGGGTGTCTGTGTCTTAAGGTTTATGCATTACGATAAATGCAGCTCTTGCAATCAAAAGCCAAGTAAAAAAAAACAAGAATGTTGAGATTTTTAGGAACGGGCGGATGGGACTTACAGGACAATAGGAATAACAGTAAGGAACTTGCGGTTGCCGGTAAATTGTTGACCGTTGTCCATTTGTTCCCACCAGGTCAGACCATTGTAGATTCCTTGGTCTTCTGCAAAAGGAGTTCCTTTCATCCAGTGAAAACAGTGGTAAATTACCTGACCACAAAAATATCCACAGAATACTACTCAGATTTCATGTTTAGCAAAGAGTAGTAACTGTTGTTTTGATAAGAAAACATACTTAAATTTACAAGTAACCTTACCTAACAGTTGGCCATAAGGGAATTGCAATAAATCGAAACCTCAAGTTCTGATACCAAAACTAATATTTAAATTTAAGAAGGTATTACATCTTTGATTACAAGTCTGATCAACTCAACATTGCTATTAATAACCAAACTGATCAATTCAAAATTGATGATACCAGAACCAATCGATTCATAAATAAGAAGGTAATTATGTGTTCGAAACCTGATCCCCTTTCACTGAAGATCGACAAAAAGCCCCTTTCAATTCATTAAGCTCAAAGAAAAGTTGAGAAAGTTTAATATGTTTCTCAAAACTTGATTGTTATCGAAAACTTGCATATGTCGGATGGGTAATACACCTAGATTATCTATTTAACATATAAGTGTAGTTGTAACATATTAAATTAATAACCGTATATACATCATATAATAATATGTAACAATAACAAAATACTAAAATAAATGTTTCAAAAGATAATAATAATAATAATAATAATAATAATAATAATAATAATAATAATAATAATAATAATAATAATAATAATAATAATAATAATAATAATAATATACACTTGTGTTAGAAAGGAATTTACTATTTACTATATGATTATCATATAGTAGTAAACAACCTTCAAATATACCCAACCATATATGCGTAAAATTCTAATATATAATAAGAGGAGATTGGGGCTTCTGAGGCCATCCACGTATGCTTAAAAATAGCATCCCAAAAACTGACACGTGGCAATTTGAGGCTCTGAAGCTGTTTAATTAAAAGCTGCCACGTCAATTATATAAGAAAGACTTCTCATATTCTACGTTTATCATAAACACAGTTGTTATTCTTTTCCGGAAAACACTCGACTACTGTTGTCTTCCTCTTGAAATCGATTTGCTTTCCAGAGATTCCCAAATAAAAACTCTCTTCAGTCCTAAACGTTTCTTCATCTCCCTCATCAAAATTTCACTTCTACCACAATACACAACCTTTCTTCATCTTCTATCCTGAAATTAATTACCTTAGTAAAGGTCTCTGTCTATGGCAATTTCAAATCTCAGAGAACCCTTCTGGATTTCCGGAGCTTCAAGATGGTTTCTTCTATTTCTCGCTCGACCGGGCAGTAAGGGTGATTATTATGAGGTTTACATAATCTTTCTTAATTAGCTTATACATCTTCTGCAATCGCTTTAATCTCTCTGAAATCGAATCAAATCTGCTTGAGTTTCTCTTAAATTACTCCCTCCCACGATCGATCAACATCTTCGATCTGTTGTTTGCTCATGTGCATGTTTGGAAAGGAAAAAATATAATCCTCCTCCATAGATTTACAATAAGTTGGGTGTATGTTCACTACTTTGTTCTTTCTCAACAATGGAATAGATGGATGACGTTCAGTTCATCCGTAAAGGCAATGACTTTCTCTGTTGGCTTTCAAGATTCTACTGAACATGGAGATGCCACGGATTTTGTTTTCCCAGTTTTGGAGGTGTTGATGTCCTGGTTTAGTTATGCAGGTACTCAAGGACAAACCCACTTTATCTCGATGGACTTTGGAATATAAAGCGTTTGGTCAGAATCTAGAGTTCTCTTGGATCACTAAAAATATGTAGGCAAGTATCAAGAACTGGTTTAAAGTTAGCTTCAACACACTTTGTATTGGGTTTTTTAAGATATTAACAGTTTCTACATTATGTTTCATGCAGCCTCTCCCGAACCAGAAAATACACTGGAATTCTCAAGAAGTCCTTTCCAACAGGTCAACCTAATTAGTGAGTCTAAAAGTATAACTCTTCTTGAATCAAGCTTGATGTGAAGGTCTTTCTTTTTTCCTTACAGGGGGCACTGTTCGTTTTTCCCCGCCAGGAGCTTCATCATGTGAAGTAGAAGTGAGATTCCATTGTCAATATCATTATCTTCTCTCAAATAGAGTTCGTTGGTTGAATAATAGAAATACAGAAGCTTCGTCTCCACTTATTTTCTCTAATTTAAAAAGGATGAGGAAGTCTACGAACACTCAACTATGTGACATAAAAGGATAATGTTCAAATTTTACCAGCGCAATCAATCAAGGTAATCTTGCAACCATGTTATTTGTATATGGTAAAATCGGTGTTCTTTTAGTTAGAATATCTAACAAAACAATTTTTGATTAAATCAAAGGCCTATAGATTTTGTTAACTCTTACTCCAGTATTGCTTCTTAGAAGATTGTTATGATAGTCGAACTAATTTTTCGCTCCTTTAAGTCTAGGATTACTTTTATTCTATCGCCCATAAGAAACAGAAGGATGATTGTTCTTAACTATACGTCTCAACTTAGATTTTTGTTTTGTTTAATATCACAGGTTAAAAAGAATGTAAACTCATGTTTTCCTGAAGACAATAGAGCTCGAATTCATAATAGAGCTCACAGTCACCAATTTTATGTACACTATGCACTACAACCTCTTCATGAGAACTGGTTATCATGGTGAGTTATATTGTTACTCAGTTCTTACTTTTGTTTTGTTTACTGGTTGTTGGCTCGCCTGGAGATATAAAATTTAAGATATGTTGCAGATTAATTGTGTGCTCATATATAATAGCTTACAGTAGTTGCTCCATCTCTAGATTAGTTTTATCAAATAAGATGAGACATGTGTTTCCACTGAGAACACCGAAATGTGAGTTTGTATTTGTAGCAAAATATTTGTTCGCATTTGGTGTGTTCATAGGGCGGAGTTTTCGTAGCAATCTTGAATGGTGGATCAGGGGTAAGTTTCCCGAGAAACTTTACACTCAAAATGAAATTTTTTGATCTTTGGACTCAATGCTCAGTCGATTTAGGTTGATTAATTTGGCAAGGTTGAAAAATGTTACTACCATTTGAATTAGGGTTCTATTGTTTCTATAAATTATTGGTGTCGGAGGAGATCCATTGAAATCTACATGGAATCGAGATATTAGGGGGAATGAAGCAGACTGTAGTGGACCTTTTAAGTTTAAGCTCTCAGAGATCTCTAACAAGTGTGTTCTTGCATGAAACTACTTGATGTTTTCATTTTCCTGACGTGTCCATGATGGATTATTAAACTAAATGAGTAAGTCTAATTATACTCGTGACAAAAAAAAGAGACTAACTCTACTTACGATATGAATTCATGCACCAAAAACTACCAAAATTTAATTGGACTATTTATTGTGGTAGTGTTTGTGTTTTTAAGTAAACAGCCCGATAGTTTATGTTTATTACTATTTCTCTAAATATTTGAGTTCGAAGAATTGGTTTTGGTGTTTGCGAGGAGCGACCTGCATCGCACTTAGACATTGTCAAAACAAGAATTTACGATGAACGATCAGTGGCTTTCCTGGAAAATAGTTACATGTGGCAATGAATTCTATCTTGTGATCTCTCTTATTAATGTGTGATTTACAGATTAATCAAGCATAAAAAAATTTAAAGCTCCAGTTCCTAAGGATAATAATAATAACATCTAATGATGTCAGTTCTCACATTTTCCATGTCATGTGATTCTCAAGTAAGAGTTTGGAATTCTTTGTTTAATACATATCCCCTATCTTCAACAACATATACCACCAGATATAGTTTCTAAAGCCCACAAGTTCGTGAAGCGAGTTTATTCCTAGATCTACTTCGACAGTGCCGTCCTCAGGGTTTTGGGGCGCTAATTTGAAAATATAAAATTTATTTAAAATATATAAATTAGTATATAAAGTGACATTTTTATAAGTTGTTAGCCAAAAAATGATTTTTTTGCTAAAATTATGTTGATATAGTGGTAAAAAGGATATTGTATATTGAAAACAAAATTTACCAAAAGTAAATAATAAAATACAATATTAAAATATCTATAAAACTGGGCATGCCAATTATTTATGTTAATTTAAATATGATAAATGAAAATATAGTTATAAATTTATATAGTAAATGCAGAAAATGAGTTAAGATAAATATTTGATGAAAATGGACAAAAAATAGTTAAAACAATAAAGTTAGAATAATAAAAGTTTATATTACACAAGATAAGCAAAAGCTGAAACTTATCATCTTAAATAGATTTGGCAAATTATTACCGTTTAATGTAATAAATTAACTAAGATATGAAGTTAAATACATTTTAATTTGTTTAATCAATTAAACCAAGTATAAAAATGAAAATAGGGCTCCAAAATTAATTATTTAATATGCTAAGCACGGCTCTGTAATATATAAAGCATTGATTAGTTCATATCGTAGAGACACATGTAAATATACTATTGTCTGCGTATACATTACTCAAGAACTATTTGAATTTTGATGTCGGAATCTGTTAACCAACATAATACAAATTTTAACTTCTTTGCATGTTATCATTTCTTTGCAATTACAAAATATGACTGACTCCTCCAATTGTACATGTTTTTCCTTTATTTTGTTGAAAGCTGGACGAATTAGCTTTAAGACAGTGCCGCAATAGTGAAACAACATAAATAAAAGAACATTTGAAGGTGTTTTTTGAGTGGAATGTGAACATCTAGAAACGATCAATGTTATATATTTACCACCTCAAAAATAATAAAATGATTTGAGTTAACATTTTAACTGATCATTTTCTGGATGAAAGTCATAGAGAGGTCTATGCATATGAGAGATGGAAAAGACCATGTCGAAGTTAGATAAAGCTTTCATTAGAAAGGCGCATACATAACTTGATAACGAATTTAGTTCAAATATGTGTAAAATAGAAAAAAATCCAAACAAACTATAACCTAGACTAAATGTACCTTATTGAGTCCTGAGAATTTCAACATCTTCTTCTTTCCGTAATCTTCTCCTAAATCTAAGTCGACTATGAAACTGATTTCTCTTCACAACATCTAAAAAACATTCCTGCATTTATTCATATTAATTCAATGGTTTTAATGGCCACTCCCATCATATTGATGACCTCTATTGCGGAAGTTTATAAAACCTCTCCTATGTCAATTCTATCAACAAACCAAAACCCTTGCAAATAGCCTATGAGAGCAAATTGTGGCATCAAAACATCTACAAGTATATTATTTATGTCATTCTTTTTAAAGCGATGGGAATACCTCTTCTATCGATTAGATATGGAATGGCGAATGAAAATCATACGTTCAAAGACCCATAAACATTAATCCACCATTCCAATGAAAAAAACAATGGTGTGAAACAAGGACAAATCTAGAAATGTTTTTAGTCAGAAGCATAGTATTAAAAATAACAAAAACAAATTTGAACTGAGACACTACTTCATTTTTCTTCATTAACCCTTGGATATTTAGTCATCCGTCTTTTGTATAAAATGAATTAATGGGTTTTTCACAATCAGATATATACATTTTAAAATAATAATAATAAAAATAAATTTAGTTCGGCATCACTCATTCTTTCTAGAATATCTTCTATATTTACAGTAAAAAATAACATAAATCAAAATAAAACTTATTTATTAAATAGTACATTGTTTTAAACATATAACCAAAAATTATAACGCTTAGAAAACAAACAATAAAAAAATAAAATATGGTACAAAATGAATTTAATCAACAATGAAGAACAATATTATTACAACAAATTTAATATAAAGTCCGCGCGTAGCGCGGAATAATCTCTAGCAATAATAATAATAATAACAAAAAAGTAAAACATCTCCTCCAAACGGGTGGTTATAGCACCTAATACCTAAAATTCTGGTATAGTAATATACAACTTTCAAAAATACTCAAAAATACTAATAAGAAAATAAATAGTCTGTATGTGTGTGGATAAACAACTTTATCATAAAAAATGATACAAAAATACATAAATTTATGAATAAACAAAAATAAGCTATAATATAATAGTATATTTTTCTCCAACTAGATAGTCTATATCATCCAAATAAATCTTAGAATTGGACCTCACAAAAATACATTAATATGAATTTTTAATATCTACTTAATATCATTAGATTTTTTAATAATTACAAAACAAAGAAATAAAAATATAAATATCTACCTATATAAATATACATTAATTTAGTTAATAAAAAAACACATAACATACATTAATTCTAAAAAGATAAAAAAGTTTTATAGAAAGTAAATTATTGACTTTTAAAAATTGATCGAACAAAAGAATTAGAATCAAAATATTTTAAAAAAATAAAAATAAGCTCACATTAATATCAAATTGGGAAATATCTTCGCCATAATAAATATACATGTAAATAAATAAATAAAAGAAATGCCATTTATGAAAAAAAAAGAGAGGCAAATTTTAGATATGGAATCAGGAAAAAAAATAAAAGCACATCATAAAACAAATGAAGGATAATGAGCATATTAGTCGGCCTAACAATTTTTTTTAACATTACTTCAGACAAAAAAAATTGAAAAGTAAAACCAACGCTATATAATAAAATTAAAATAGTTATTTTAGCTATATTAAAGAGTAATACCAAGTACGAATTAACCATAAAATTAAAATATATAACTTTAATATAAAGGGAAAAACAAAAATCGATACAAAAAAGTAAAAGGATTCTTTAGTGAAAAATATTAAATGATCAATATTTTATAACTGAAGAAAATATAAATAATATAGTTTAAAATAAAATAAAAAACATTGTAAAGAAAATATAACACTAAGAAATACAAAGCACACAACAAAGACCAATATTTCTTTAACATATATTAAAGAAAAATATCAAGAAGAATGTACAAAAAATATATAATATATATAATTTTATATGAAGAAAAAAAAAGAGTTTCACGATAAAAATGTAAAATAATGATATTATACTAACAGAAAAACATAAATATAGTTTAAAATAAAATAAATATAAAACTCATAAATACATACTTGGAGGCGATTGAGTTTCAATATGTATTTGAACCTAAATATTACTCTACAACACATGGGTCTTTAAAAATATATAATATATATTATAGTATTATTTTTTGAGGTGAGCAAAAGTATCCAATGTTATTTTCAATTAATAGGATAAAATTTTGATGTTCGTGCGATGTAGGGACCAGAATACTAATAAGTAAATAATTTAAAAAAAAAATCAATAAAATGGATGAAAAGCGAAATACACAATATTATATTAATGAGAATACACAAAATATGAAATCAACAAGATACTAAGAATATAACAATTAAAAACAAATTAAAAACTCAGAAATGCTTAAAACCCAAATGTCTTCCACTAATAAGCTCATCTCATTCCCAAACCCTTAATTCTGATCACAAAGCACCAATTGTTCCTCTTCTCCTCATCGTACCTGCGATGTCTCTTTGTTTCCGCCGTTACTCACCCTCCGATTCAAATTAACGCTTGCCCAATCCATATATTTCTCATTCATATATGTCCTCTTGACTCCACTCATTTCAGAACAATCTTTTACATCGCCTACCTCATCCCTGCACTAAACCTTCTCGCCATACTCTCTAATCTAAAATCTCCTCGCAACAGCCTCTTATCCACTCTAATTTGAAACCCTGACATGGATGCCGCCGACGTTATCGCGATCCATGGAATGCCTGGTACTTTGAGAAATCAAAACTTTTTTGGTGTTTCATTTGAAATTTTGTTTCGGTTTAACTATTTTTTCCATTTATTTTGTTGTAGCTTTGGTTAAAATCAGATCTAGACACCGAAATGTTTGTCTGTGAAATCTACAACAAAGGGTTTCAACGTGACTAGAATCTTTAGCTTCACCGTCGTGGTCACAATCTACCATGGAAACTTCGGGATATATCGAACAAAGAAGCGAGGAAGAAAGTGTATGTTTATCCAGTGGCAGGTCGTATTCATCACAACCCGTCACGTGCTCTTGGAGATCTCACTGAAATCAAGAAACACTTTTGTTGGAAACACGGCGAGAAGAAGTGGAAGTGCGAGAAATGCTCGAAGATGTGCGGCACCACAAAGTATAGATGCGATTGTGGAACTCTGTTTTCTAGGTGCAATTTAGAGGTTTTTGCCAATTTACCAATTTGTGGAATGGATTTTGTTGTAGAATATATAGCTTTATATGTTGTAGAAAGCTTTCGTCTGAATCTGGGGTGATTCAAGTACTTGTAATTTACTGCAATCTGTATTTTACATGAACACAGGTCAGAGATGACTATGAAGAAATTGAAACCGATGGTGCCAATTATCAGCTTGAAATGATGAGATGTTTGAGAGAGGTTAATGGCGACAACAACACTGTTGGCTGGCAGGTTTTCATGTCATTACGTCTGATTCAAATCTTGCTGATATTTTTTTTTTTTTTGGGTGAAGCTAATAAGATCTGCCCGAATTTTTTCCAGGTTCTCAAAAACAAACATCAACATTTCGTCTCTTTTAAAACTTTCAATTTTGAGTTATGGGTTCATGTAGAAGCTTTGTTATGTAGAACCACCAAGAGAAGGATAAGTTTCACTGCCACTACTATTAGCAGCCTAGCCAAGAATGTAACTGTCACCTTTTCAATTTGATTTTCAAATATCATTTCAGAACAGGGGAAATTTGATTTCTTTGCCTCTTCAGTACATTCAAAGAATTCCCTTATTACATGTATAAATCACCATATATTTTGCTCTAAACGATTTGGGTTTTGATTCGTTTCTGCTTTCTTCCCTGTTTCTTTGTTCCTGTTGTGGTTTCAGATTTTCAAAAGAAGGATAGATGAGATGAAAGTGTTCATCTGCAAAAGCCTCGAAAAAATTTGACGAAGAGGTTTGCCTCTGAATGCTTTTGAGTTATTAAATTTCAATAGTTTACCACTTTGGTTTCTTAATGTTTCTTCTTCTTCCTTTGTTATGAGTTCCTGTAAAATCTTTGTTATGTAGAACCACCGAAAGAAGGAGAATTTCCACTGCCATTACAATAAGCCGCTTATCCAAGAAGGTAATTTCCGTTTACATTTTACGTGTTTTGTTTGTTTGAATTGTTGAGATCTTGATGAAATTAAAAGGATAAAAAGGATGACCGTGAGCTTTTGGATGGTGGTGGAGCAACTGGTCTCATATACGAACATTTCTTTGTATACTCAAGAACAGGTCTGAGTATTTGTTAGAAGAAGAAAATGCCCACCTTGAGATGAATCGTTTCCAGTGTCATTACAAATTCAAGGTTAGATCTGTTTTCTTCGATCTCTACCGCTCTTAGATTAGATTTATGTTATGTCTCTTTTGATGCAACGGCTTGAAGAGACAAAAAAATTACTCAAGTATTCTGATTGTTTCTCTCTGTTTAGCTAAAGGTCTCTACTTCTTTGATTATTTGTTTCCATACATCTAATAGCCATTGCACTTAACTATTCTTCTAGGTCTGGTAGTGTTCTTTTATTCTCATAAATATACATTGCACTTACCTGTTTTTCCAAAGCAGTTAGCATCTGGTTGTGTAATCCTCCTCGCTCATTGATGGTTCTACTTTCTGGATTCGTTACTGTGTTGTGTACAGCCTTGAAGAATTGATAGGGTTGGCCATCAAGTTTATTCAGGTAATATATTTAATCGATTTCATAAAAATTGCAGAGACGTTGTTAGGGTTTCAAGAGATAGATGGATGAAAAGAGTTGATACGTGTAGCTTATCGGATCGGTAGAAATAAGATAGAAAAGTGCAAAAGGTTTACAAGTTTGAGAGATACTGGAGTCTCTCATGGTGTGGCTGCTGGGATTCGAGCCCAGGTCTCCAGTATTTTGAGCTCAGCCAGTTCACGTAGGAAGAGAAGCTCCGGGCAGTGAGGATGTGTTTTAACGAGGAAGCGTTACTGTGGTATCGATGGGAACGAGAGCGCAATCCGTTTCAGAGTTGGAGTCAGATGAAACAGCGCGTACTCGAGCAGTTCTCACCGACTCACGATACATCAGCAGGTGAGCGATTACTGACCCTAAGGCAGGACCGTCAGAGAATACTGCAAAGATTTTATCTCATTAGCAACAAACGCACCAGAGTTGACTGAGAACGTGTTAGAGATAGCGTTTATGATCGGATTAAAGCCCAAAATCCGAGCTGGTGTGAAGCTGATGGAACCTAAAACCTTAAAGAAAATGATGAGCGTCGCAAAGATGGTAGAGGAGTGGTCGGGGCATGATGAGGTGGAGCTGGAGAACTCGACGGAACAACAGTCCCCAAGAGTTGGTGTTAACAAACAAGTGGTTACGTCCTTACAAACTGGCCAGCATTTTGGGAATGGGTTAAACATGGCAAAAACCAAAATCGATAATATCCCCAACAACACAACAACGACGTTTCGAGGACATAACAACAAAACTGTCAACATCAACCATCAACGACTAAAACCACCATTCCGTCGATTGACGCCGGCGGAGGTCACAAAATGGAAGGCAGAAGGACTATGTTTCAAATGCGACGAAAAGTTTCACGTCAATCACGTGTGTCCGAGAAAAGAATTGTTAGTACTCGTTGTACAAGAAGATGGCGCAGAGACATAATTGTTGGAAGAACCGGTGGTGAACAACGGAAAAACAATTGCCTACCTTTGACCTTGAGGACAAGGTCAGTTAAAATGGAGGGGGTATTGTTACGTACTCATAAATTAATTATGTGCACAAGATGGTGGGGAACTTATCTTAGTGGGTTATAATGAGTGGAAGGAATAAAGAAATGGCATGTAATGGCCACATGATAAAGTGAGAATGAGTGTTGAGTGAATGATTGTTTTGTGAATTATGTTGTCTGTGGGGAATGTGTGTACGGGTGAGTTGTATCTCATCTGAAGAGTGCTTTGCGATTGGGAGTGTGAGTATAAATTGTTGTGTGTGGGTTTGTAAGAGGGCATCAAGAGATTTGATCATGTTCATGGGAGGTGTGAGACTCCAGTATCTCTCAAACTTGTAAACCTTTATCATTTATAAACGTTATTGCACTTTTCTATCTTATTTCTACCGATCCGATAAGCTACACGTATCAAGAGTTCAGGGAAGAGTTTACCTCGCCTTCTCTAATATTATTGATGCAAAAAAAAATTCTACTCGATTCTACTATGCAAAACATAATTTGATATTTCTCTCTCTTGAAATATCTTTTCTTTTGTATACTTCTTCAATATATGTAAGGATGAGACTTTGTTGAAGTTTTGTGTCCAATAACTAAACCTCTGGCTTTGATCTAATCTATTTCACGCGCCTCGATTGTGCTCGATCCATTGAATCATATACCATGTGTAGCTTGCAGGTGTGTTATTGATGGCTCTTAAGATGATAGTGATAAGGGTGATGAAAGTGAGAAAATAGATAGTGACAATGGCGAAGGTTCATCTTGAAAACTTGCTTTTTTTGTTCTCCATATACGACTTTTATTAAATCTGTATACTTGTTGATTCGGTGTAGTGGATTGTCTTCTAATCATCTTATATTAAAGCACTATTTTTTTTTTGCAAATTCATATTGCTATACAAATACTTCCAGTCGTTTTCGTTATGTAACAAGTATGGTCTTCAAATATCATTATAAATTTCAAATCACCAGACTAGCCAATTTATTAAATAATTATAAATAGTTCTATGACACATTTCAATAGCATCATTTACATCAAATGGATATCGAGGTTTGATATTAAGCAAACAACTACTTTCTGGAATAGTGTAGTAAGGTATTGTTAAAGCAAAAAGCTATGAAAATAGCGACTCCCAAAAATAACAACTCAAAATTTAAAAAGTATAATTGACTCCCGAGGTAAAATTAACATATACAGTTTTAACAAATTTCGAAATAACAAACCTCTGCGCGATCATAATTCAGAAAGTTACCCTAAGTTTAATGCCTCACGGACAAATATATGTCTAATATATAATTTATATTAAATGTAATTTGGAAACAAAAGACATTACATATTTGACGAGGAAACCTATTATATTACCGCCCAATCAATCAAAATTTTTGGTGCACCCAAAAAATAGATTTACGATTGTTTATATGTGCGACAACATTTATACAAATACATGATGTTAAATATTTCAATATTGTCTACTACTACAAAAGACGCAATAAATGACAAACAACATATAGACTAATACATTACCCAACGTACGCTATGATTACATTCAACACAATATTAAAACAAAAAAAAGTAGACAACCAATTAACAACATTTAAAAAAATATAAGAATACAACATATTATTAAGAAAAACATTAACAAAGTATATGGAAGGTTCCAGAAAACAAATATCATAAGCAAAATACAACGATACTACTAGACCTCCGCGCGTGCGCGGAAGTAGAAAGTTAACTAATATTCTCAATAAAAAACAAACACTTTTTATTTTGTTTGGTTACTACTAAGTTACACTCAACCCATTTAGATCTAAGCCACTTAAACTTATATCTATTTAGACTCATACTCTTTAAGACCTATTTAGTTTCTAAGGTCTATTAAGTCACTCATTTAGACCAATTTATATTATTCTAACTCATTTAGACCCATTTAACCTATTATGACTACTGACGACAAAAAAAAAAAAAAATCTATTATGACTACTAGGAGTTATTTCGCGTTACGCGCGGATTATATTTTCAAATTTGTTGTAATTGTATTGTTCTTGATTATGTATTAGTTAAATTTTGATTTTTATCATATATAACTTCTTGTTATTGTTTATTTTTGATTTGTCATAATTTTTTGTTCATTAAAAAATCTGTTACTATTTAGTAAATATGTTTTTTTTTAGTTTTAATATTTCTTTGTCGCAAAAATTGAAGATATATTTTTGGAGAGAGTGGATTATGTTGAAGTATCTAAGATTTTTTATTAATTGTATATTATATCTGGTTACAAACAGAAAACTACAACATACACTACAAGAAAGTTGTTCCATAGTCACAAATAGCCACGAAAATATTTCGTGGATATGGGTTCGTGAAAATCGAAAAATAGTGGCAATTCGTGGCTATATTTCCACGGATAGCCACGAAAAAAACAAAAAAACAAAAAACAAAAAGTCATTAAATATATTTTTATTTATAAACGAAAAATATTACAAAAAATACAATATACAATACAACATATATCTATATCTATATGTGTGTATATATATATATCTATATATGTATATATAAAAAGCTCGTATCTATCGGCCCCTTCCACGAACTGCCGCCGGCGAACTCTCATTGACGGAGACCTGCCCCGCCTTCTCCGTGACCAGCTTCTTCATCTTCACCACCCGGCGTCTCCGGCGAAGAGAGCTGTGGAGGAGAACGTGCTCTTGGCTTCGTCTTCGTCTCTCTCACTGAAGCTCCGGCGACGAGCCGTTGTCCAGCCCCAGAACGCAGCCTCCATCATACATCTACAAGCCGTCGAGCTCTGTCGATTCAAGGCACATCGATCCAGCATCCTCGCCACAAAACTCCTCGATATATCATCCTCACCTCAAAACTCCTCGATATATCATCCTCGCTTCACCGGATCTAGTGAGACCAGTCTTACATCAGCAAAATGAAGAGATGATATTGGAGATTTTACAGTGGCTGGGGAGATAACGAGCGTTCGTAAGGTGAGGAAGATGAGCTTAGGAGTGTTATAGCCGGAGCTGTGGCGGAATCGAAACCCCTATTGAAATCCAGAAACAAATGTTGATTCTCAATTCGGTCTATCCTAAAATAGCAAGAGTTTTAGGTTTTTCTTAGGGGATTCTAAAGAAAATTTATGAACGCGGTGAGAATAAGGAAATTAGGTTTTAGCTTTGATTCCGAGATGGAATAAAGCGGCAGAATAGGATGCTCAAGTCGTCGGAAAAGAATTAGGTTAAATCGGTTCTCTAAATTTCTCCGAAAACTATATTATGAAAAGTGTGTCCCTATTGATCAATGATGTCCTCCTTTTATAGGATTACAAAAGTCAGTTAAAAAAGGAAAATGGAGATAAACATAAATATTCCTAATATCTCGGTTTCGATATATGGAATATTTCCATATCTTGGCGCCGCTATGCTTCATGTTAGGCCGCCCTTTTAATCGACCTTTATCTGTAAACCCTAGGCGTGAACCGATTTGCACCGGGCCGGGTTTAACCTAGTTTTACCGGCCTGGGTTCTCCTCCTATTTGCTATTTTGGGCCGACCTATAATCATGACAGGGCCTTTTAAGGAAAGGTGTTAATCTTGACTCCAACAATAAGCCCCCCCCCCCCCCAGTGTGACGACTTGTCTAAGTCGGTGATACGAGGAATTTCGATCGGTCTATGAAATGATTTTAGGTGGGCTTGGATCTTGTTATCCAGTTGGATCGTTGTTGATTGGGCCTTGTTATCCAGTTGGATTTTTGTTGATTGGGCCTTGTTATCCAGTTTGATTGTTGTTGATTGGGCCTTGGCCCATGATTCAAATTGATCTGACTGGTTTGTGGGAATCGATGCGTCATCTAGGGTAGGTGCGAGTATCGAGGCATCTCCTGGGCAATCATGGCCATAGGGATAGCTGCGGGAATCGAAGCGCTCTAGCTTATTGAACACGACGCCCCCATTTCCTTTATAAACACCCCTTCTAATCTCCATTTCCTCATTTCCGCGCGAGTGAGTGAAGAGGGCGAAGTTTAAAAAGGTAATATTTCTGCTTCTTACTGGTTTTATTTTCCGATTAAACTCCGCCGCTGCCTCGCCGTAGTTTCATTGAGATTTTAGATTCGAGTCTTTTTAGTCGTCGTGTTCTTTATTTGTTCGTCGTCAGAGATGTCTTTGATCCGCTGTTCGTCTAACAAAGATAAAGAGATTGTTTCCGTATCGTCTGGTGAGGATTCTCCAAATCGGCGTATCATCTCGACCGGGTCGTCGAGCACGTCTTTCGATATAAGAAGGCATCCCTGCTACAATGCCTTAAAGGAGCTCGAGTATCATCATGAGATAGCTCAGATGGCGGATACAGCAACGAGCTCGGGTCGTCAGGAACCTGTCGCTCCGCAACTCCGAGACTCCGACTCCCACGAGCCGGAAGTTGAACCGAATGCCGAGAAGGATGATTCTGATGTAGATTTGATTCCTTCTGCCGAGTTCCCGATTACTTTATCAGGAGGGTTTGCGAACGTGTTTCAGACTCGTTCTGATGAAAAATCGGTCAGATCGACATTGTTGGGATGCGGCGCTGATCCGGCAATCAAGTTCATTATTCCTGGACCGAGAGATCGTCCATGGAATCCTCCTCCTGGTTACGTCTGTCTGTACGAGTCTTATTTTATCAATGCGAATACATCGGGATGCCGACTCTGGCTCCCTTTGTCGGACTTGCTGGTTTCGTACTGTTCTCGGCGCGAGATGGCCATTTCACAGTTATTGGCGACCGCAGTCCGACAGATGGTGTGCCTCCTTGTCCTGGGGACCGAGTGTGGCATACCTATCAGTGTAAGGATGTTTGAAGAAATGACTTCTATAAGTCATATGAAGAATACCAGCCCCGGATGCTTCACCATCAGGATGAGAGCGGATCAAGGGGTTGTAGTGGATGCGCCGAGTAAAACGCATGTTTGGCAGAGGTTTTATTTTTATGCCGAGATAACGCCTATGGTCATTCCTGCTGGCCACGGTCCTCCTAAATCATCGTGGAATACTAACATCGGTAGTTAACTCTTTTCGCACTCTTTATTCATTGGTAATTTACTTAATCGCTTCTTCTCTGTAGTGCGTCATCCCTTCTACAAACCGTACCCAGATGACTTCTTCGCGATTGTCGAGAAGATTCGGAGTCTTAGTCTTCGCAAGTGGAAGGAGATAACTCGGGCGCGGATCAACGGGTTACGTTCGAAGATCGCTAAAGGTACTGTCTTCTCGATTTCAAGTTGTGATTTTAATACTGATATTTGTCTTGTTCTTTCCAGTTGATTGGGATACTTTGGAGAAAGTCGACCCGTCGGATTTGGACAAACCTAGGATGGGGAAGCCCAAGAAGATAGTCGTTGATTACTCTAAGAAGCTTGCCTCGGCTTCTTCCTCGGCCGAGAAGTCCAAGGAGACTTCCCTTACTCGTTCTTCTACTCAGGGTGACGGTGAGCCGTCAGCTGCTTTGATCGAGAAATCTCCTGCCAAGGAAAAAGCGGCGGCGAAGCCCGCGTCGGTGGCTCCCCCCATAATGCCTCCTCCAAAAGTTCCTTCTACCAAAGATCCACCAAAGACCCAACCGAGGAAGAGGCCGGCCCCTGAGAAGCCTGGGTTGGAGGGTCCATGTAAGAAGATGAAATATGTGGATGCATGGACCCGTCTGTCTTGGGAAAGAGGCGACGTGACTGGACCCGGTCCGAGTGAGTAGAGGTCAATCCTTTCTCGCAGAGAGGTCGTGATGACTCGTCCTTGTAGTTCTCAGAGGGGCGCGGATATCGCCACTCGGCCATCTATCCATAACTTTTCTTATCATTATGAAAGCAAAGTCCCTTTTGTCCAAAACACCCAAGCCTGCTTTGACCTTCTCACATGCTTAAGGGGAAGCGACGTCGACTGGCCCGACCAAGAGAAGCTCCCGTATTCTGAGGCAATCCTTAATCTGAAGCGAGCCGAGGCAGAGGTAAGTATTCCCTTCTCTCTTTGATTCGACTTCTCTTTTGTTTTTTTTATATATGATTCTTACGGTCTTCTTTTCAGCTGATTGCGGCCTCGAACCGAGTTATCCTGGAGAACACCTGGGACACTCATTCACTGATTGAGTCGTTAAAGAAGCGCGAGGTTCAACTCGGGAAAATGAAGGACGAGAACCGCCAACTCTCAGAGCGGTTTCGCGAAGCGGAGGATAAAATACGCGAAGCTGACGAGAAAGCAAAGGCCGACCGCGAGATGTACGAGTCAGAAGCGCTGCGCCACAAGAAGCTTTGTGAAACCAATGTTCTCAAAGAGCGGGCGCGGGTGGAGGCCGAGATGAGAACGCGAGTTCAGTCCTATTTTAACTTGTTTCGTCAGTTCGTTAGTGACCAGGAGTCGGCGGTTAAGAAGCAAGTGGAACTAGGCACGATCTCTGGCCTGAAAGCTTTTCTGCTTCAATTGAAGGAAGATGGGGTGTTGATTCCTCAAATTGTATTGGACCAAGTCTCGGCGGACGAAGCTCGGGTTGATGGCGAATTTGACGCTCTTGATGTTCTTACCAAGGAGGACTTGAAGTTCGAGCTTTCGCCGTCTCAGCCACCGCTACCTGCCTCAACGCGCCGAGATTCTCCAACCCTGGTTCTTCAGAACATCGATCAGTTCGGTACCAACATTGGGCTAGTTCTTCCTGAGGATCCTCCTATTCCATCGGTTCAGGAGACGAGAGGACGGACGGACATACCTCTGGATGCTCAAGACATTGGTGCTTCGGGTGGAGCCGAGAAGGATGCCGAAGATGTCGAGAGGTCCGCCGACTAGATCGTTCCGAACCCCCTTTTCCCTTTTTGTTTTTAATTTTATGTCGTGGTTTTTGTAAGACTTTTGGTTCTTCTCCTTTTAAGAGATATTTTTTTAAGTTTAGTTAATTTGTTTGAACTCGGTTCTTGACGAATTTCAAACCGTTGTATGAACACGGTGTGGTGTAAATCGGTCTATTCTTGTATTTAAACTTGTTCTCTGAAAAATTCAAAACATGTAGCGATTTTAAATTGTGTTTTTGCCGTAAGGCGGTTTTGCGAGGCTTACGTATGCTCGGCTTTATTGTTCTAAGGACGGATGAATACACGAGGCTTAAGTGCTCGGCTTATTTCTTATCGCCTACCTCAAAGAACGTACGGGTACGAACCCGGTTTTTAAGGTGCGAGACGGATCTCGGATTTCCCTTGCCGCGATGTGCACCTCGCGTACAAAAGAGACCATGCCCCTGGCCAGGAGGCACGATGCTAATTGCTGCGAGTCTTATTGAATGCTCGGCTTACAGTCGAGGCTGCGTTGAACGTCGACTTTTGCGAGTAAGGACTCGGCTTAATGGTAGCCGCGTTTTTTAACCCGGCGTAGGTTAAAAGGGAGCGTATAATTGAATTTCCAAAGATATAAGTCGACATAAGTTACAACTTTTAAGAGCTAGATTACTTACTTTAGTTATGACGGCTCGGTCTTTATCTGAAAAATAAAATTTTGGATAGATTTGTGACTGCACCGATGAAGGCTGCCTACGTATCTTCTGGAGAAGAATCAAGTCACTCGTAGTTCATACAATGGTATTATTATTATTATTATTATTTTTTTTTTTTTTTTATGAAAAGCGATTAAAAGTACTCCTTCAGGCTTGCTGAGTTCCATGAACGTGGTAAGGCTTTTCCTTTCATTGATTCGAGTTCGTAGACGCCGGGCTTAACGACCTTTGTTATCTTGTACGGTCCTTCCCATTTGGCACCGAGTTTACCAGCTTTCCACTCCTTCGTGTTTTCGTAAACTTTCCGGAGTACGTAGTCGCCGGTTTGGAAGTGTCGTTCTCGTACTTTTTGATTGTAGTACCGAGATGCAAGTTGTTGGTAGTTTTGAATGCGGAGGAGAGCTCGGTCGCGTTCTTCCTCTATCGTGTCGAGTGCGTGAAGTAGCATCGTTTCGTTGATCTCGCTATGTTGAGGCATGAGAGTTCGGCAAAGGCTGTAAACATTCGGCTCTGCCGGGACCATTGCTTCCACGCCAAAGGCTAAGGAAAACAGAGTGGCCCCGGTTGCTCGGCGAGGTGTGGTTCGGTGTGACCAAAGGACTCCGTCTAACTCGTCGGCCCACACCCCCTTCTTTTTTTCGAGGCGTTTTTTGATGCCGTCAATGATGGTTTTATTAGTGGCCTCCGCCTGACCATTCCCCTGAGGGTATCTTGGTGTTGATTTGCTTAGTCGTATGTCCCATTTTTTGCAAAAACCTTCGAATAGGTCGGACGTGAACTGGGACCCGTTATCCGTGAAGATTTCGTAGGGTAGTCCGAACCGGCATATGATGTATTTCCAGACAAAGTTTTGAACCTGGACGTCGTGGATTGATACATAGGCCTTGGCTTCGACCCATTTGGTGAAGTAATCTGTCATGATTAAGAGGAAACGCCTTTGGTTGGAAAGTGGTAGTGGTCCGACTATGTCCATAGCCCACCTCATGAAGGGATAGGCCGCCGTGGATGTTGTGAGTAATTCGGTTGGTCGATGTATGAATGGTGCATGTCGTTGACACTTCTCACATTTGTTAGAGTAAGCTTCGCAATATGCAAGCATGGTCGGCCAATAGTGCCCGTTAAGTTTTATCTTGAGAGCGAGGGATCGACCTCCTGAATGATTCCCACAGGCTCCTGAATGGGTCTCTTCTAGAACCCGGCGGACTTCGTCTCCGTGTATACACCTAAGAAGGATTTTGTTGGCAGAGTACTTGTAGAGGACGCCGTTATGCATTGTATACCTCGCGCACTTGACTTTTAATCGTCGTGCTGTCCATTTATCCTCAGGGAGCGTTCCTTCTGTCAGATATTTCCGTATCTCGTCTCTCCAATCCGTCTCTGAATCTGTCAAAAGCGCGATCAACTCGCTGTGTCTGGCTTGGAGGGTGGATTGCCCGACTTGTTTGATAATCATCACGTCCTCATTAGTGATTTCTTCGTGACCGCTATCGGGGGGGGTGGGATACTCGGTTCATGAATCGTTTCTACCGGGATTCGCCGACATAGATCCAAATTCGGGGTTGATGCCAGTGATGCTAGTGCATCCGCCGGGGCATTGTCCTTTCTTGGGATCTGGACTATGTCAAGGAATTCAAACGCACTGGTAAGCTCTAGGGCCGTCTTTCGGTAAGCTTCCATTCTTTCATTCTTAGCTTCATATTCTCCGCTTATCTGATTTGCCACGAGCATTGAATCACAATGAGCCATAAAGTTTTTCACCCCAATTTCTTTTGCCAGTCTAAGTCCGGCTAGTAGTGCTTCGTATTCGGCTGTGTTGTTTGACGCTGTGAATCCAAGGCGGAAGGATTGCTCTATTACCTCCCCTGCCGGTGATATGAGACGTACTCCTATCCCGGCTCCTCGTTTTGATGATGCGCCGTCAACAAATAATCTCCAATTCTTCTCTTGAGTTTTTAAGTCTTCTTCGGGAGATAATTCAACTAGGAAATCGGCGATTACTTGAGACTTGGCCGTCGTTCTGTTCCGATATTCAATGTCGTATTCACTGAGCTCTACTACCCACTTCGCCAATCGTCCTGATTGCCCTGGACTGTGCAGGATTGTTCTGAGAGGTTGACTACTCAGTACGGCTATTGTGTGGGATTGGAAATATGCGCGTAGCTTTCTTGCTGAGGTCACTACTGCGAGCGCAATTTTTTCTATGGCAGGATACCTTGTTTCGGCTCCGTTCATGGTTTTGCTGATGTAGAAGATCGGCTTCTGCTCGCCTCTGTCTTCTCGAACCAGAACTCCACTGACCACAGTTGTTGAGACCGCGATGTATAGAAATAGTATCTCGCCGTTTTCTGGTTTTGATAGCACTGGCGGTTTTGACAGGTAGTCTTTAAGCTGAATAAAATCTTCCTGGCACTTGTCGTCCCATACGAATCTTTTGTTTCCTCGGAGGAGTTCGTAAAAGGGCAAGCATTTGTCCGTCGAACGAGATATGAATCTGTTCAGGGCGGCGATGCGGCCGGTGAGCCGTTGTACTTCCCGGGTGTTTCTAGGTGAAGGTAGGTCGATGATAGCCGAGATCTGCTTCGGATTGGCCTCTATACCTCTTCGAGTCACGACGTAGCCGAGGAATTCACCTGAAGTTACTCCGAACGTGCATTTAGCTGGGTTTAGTTTCATTCCGTACTGGTTGAGGATGCTAAAGCATTCCTTCAAATTTCCGACATGCTGAGACGCGATTAGGGATTTGACTAGCATATCATCGATATATACTTCCATGGTGGTGCCTAGCTGTCCTGCGAACATCCTGTTGACGAGCCGTTGATTTGTGGCTCCTGCGTTTTTAAGGCCGAAAGGCATGACTTTGTAGCAGTAGGTGCCGCGCTCTGTTATGAAAGCCGTCTTTTCTCGGTCATCTGGATTCATTAGGATCTGATTGTATCCTGAAAATGCATCCATAAACGATAGCAGCTCATTCCCGGATGTCGCCTCCACAAGCCGATCGATATGAGGGAGAGGGAAACAGTCTTTCGGACATGCCTTGTTGAGATCTGTGAAGTCGACGCAGACCCTCCATTTTCCGTTTTTCTTTTTGACTACTACCGGATTAGCTAGCCAGTCGGGGTACTTAACCTCTTGAATGGAGCCGGCGTCAAGGAGTTTGTCGACCTCGTCATTGACCGCCTTAGCTCTCTCGGGACCGAGCTTACGCCTTTTTTGCTTAATCGGCTTATAAGTCGGATCCACGTTAAGCTCGTGAGTCGTAATGGATGGATTAATACCTTTCATATCCTTTACCGTCCAAGCGAAGGTCGTTACATTTTGTTGCAGGAATTTGATCAACTCGTTCTTCAGGTCTTCTGGCAATTCTGCTCTGATCCCTACGCACTTGCTTGCATCCGATTCGTCGATGACGACTTGTTGAACGAGATCTTTGACTGGCCCCTTTTGACCTTGATCCGTGTTGATCAAGCAGGATGGCACTCTGAGCTTGTGCTCTTTTGCGAAACAGGATCGACTCATTCGTTGGCATCCTTTTACGGTCTGAATTCCTTTAGGCGTTGGGAACTTCAGACATTGATGGTAAGTCGAGGAGACCGCCTTCATGCTGTATAACCAAGGCGTGCCGAGGATGACGTTGTAGATGGTCGGTTTGTCAATGACATGAAACTTGACCAACCTGTTGATTCCGCCGGCGTAGACTGGTATTTTTATTGTACCAATTGTATATGTCGTCTCACTTGTAAAACCGGTAAGCGGTTTAGCCTTCTGCTTAATGTCGTCCTCCTTAATGTCCATCTTCTTTAGGGTGTCAAGGAATATCAAGTCGATGGAGCTACCTGTATCGACTAGGATCCGAGACACTTGGCAGCTTCCGATGAGAAGCTCTACAACTAACGGATCGTTATGGGGGTAGTGCGTCCCATACAAGTCTTGGTCGGTGAAGATGACAGGTGGATCATCCGATAATATCGGTTGTGGCGAATTTCGCGCGGCTAGCGCCTTGCGTTCATACTGTCTTATCGACCTTACTGAGTCGTTAACCGAGATCAGTCCGCCCATTATCATGTTGATTCGTCGGATCGTTTTGGGGGCTTCGTCTTCTTCTTCTTCATTGCGATCTCGTTTCACTGCTATACTTTTGACTCGGCGCGGCTGTTTTTTCGTACCTTGTTTGGGCGGTTTGTCGTCGGCTTGTTCTTCGCGACTTTGCTTTATTTCCTCCCTTATCTCGTCTATGGATGCCTGTATTTGGCCGCTCTTAAGCCGTGCGTAGAGCGCGTTTTTGAGGGTCCGGCATTCCGAAGTGTTGTGTGAAGTTTTCTTATGAAATTCACAGAACTTTTCTTCTTCGTTGGCTTCTTGAGGCGCTTCTTCCTTATCTTGTCTGTTCCACTTGTTCCATGGTTTATTCGGTCGTTGATTACCGGAGTCTCCGACCACCATCGTTGTTTTTCCTCCTTTGTCATAATGCTGTCTCGGTTCTCGTTCCTCTTTCTTTTCTGCGGGCCGAGCCGAGCCGTACTTCCTGGCCAAGGCTACCTTCTGTTCATCCAATTCGATGAATTTATTTGCACGATGAAGGGCATCTTCAATAGTTATTGGTGGGTTGAGAATCAGGTCCTGATAGAAAGGTGTCTCGTGCCATACGGCGTTCGTCAAGGCTGCAATGGTAAACTTGTCCGGTGCCTCGGCACGTGTGACAGCAGTTTTGAAATGGTCGATGAAAGATTTTAACGTTTCCTTCCTATCCTGTGACATCGACATTAGGGTGTTCAAAGAGGTATCTTTTCGTACATAGGCGAAGTGATGTCTCACGAATGCTCGAGTAAGGTCGGCGAAGCAGTTTATTGATTTGGGCGGGAGTCGTGAAAACCATGTCAATGCCTCTCCTTCCAAAGTCTCAGCGAATAGCTGGCAGAAGCCTATGTCGCGTTCCTTAGTCGATGAGAACCGTGCTTTTGCTGCCATGATTTCGAAAGTCGTCAGATGGGAAGCGGGGTCTTTCGTTCCGTCATACATTGGCAATCTGAGTTTCTCCCTTTGGCGAATGTACGTGTTCGTGATGTGCGAGGTGTAAGGTGTTCTCTGAGTTTCCTCAATGATTCGGTCAATCTCTGGTGCCGATCCTTTGTGTTGGAATTATGTCCAGTAATCTCTGTACTGTCTCTAGAAAGTAAGAGTATGTCAATGATCAGACATAAGTCATATAATACTGGGGGTCATGATGGCTTGCTAGAGTCCGCTCATGATCTATAAGTCTTGGACATATTGCCTTTATTATATGATCCCATATGGGTCACACGCCTAAGCTAACGGGAAAATACGAAGGAACGGTTTAGCAGAAGTACGGTAAAAGTGCTAGGCATTTACTGTACTTAGAGAGACTAAAGGGCCTGATTAAATCCAAGGGATTTAATCAGAACTGAGAATTGGGCCCAAAAGCCCATAAGAACTGGACAAGGGTTTTATTAAATAAAACTTGCCCTAGCTCTTATTTTTCTCAAGTATCTGCGCCTCCCTCCTCTCTCTCTGCGCCTCCTCTCTCAGCTGGTCTAGCAGCCAATTTCCCGAGTGTGCGTGTGTGAGCCTTTGGAGGATCCATCTCTTGGTGGTTCTGCTGATCTCTGACCCGTACCTTCCATTCCGCTGCATAAACAAGGTAACAGGTGAGATCTATTATGTTTCTATTCAAGAGAACCTAGATCTGCATGTTTAGTAGGATGAATCAATCTGAGAATTGAATCAGGAGACACTAAACGATCCTACAGTGGTATCAGAGCCATTGGTTCTGTGGTTTTTCTTGTTTAGAATCATGTTTAGGATTGTTTAAGAAGTGTTTTTGAATCAACCTACTGATAAGGAAAAAAACACTTAAGAAACAAAGAATTAAAACCTAAACAAACAAGAAATCGCATGATCCGATCTATATGAATCGGTATGCGTCGGATCGTCCGGATCGGGGAAGACGCACGAACCGATCGATGAAGATCGTGTTGCGTGGTCGCGTCCCGATCAGCAGATGGATCGCGTCCCGCTCGCATGATTCTCTCGTCCCGATCGTGTCATGATCGCGGCTGTACCGAGCGTCCCGAGCGTGATCGAGAGTTGGTCCGATCGGCTGAGCTGATCGCATGGATCGATCGTAAGGATCGATCGCATGGAGCATCGGCGATCGCGTCCCGTAAGCTCTCGACCCGACCGTCCCGTCCCGATCACTCGTCCCGATCGTCATGTCCCGTCCGGTTTCGCGCCTCGATCATCGACCTGCTGTGGCTGTCCCGATCGTCGTGTGAAGCTAGGGTTCACGTCAAATTGATCGGTTCGGTTTAGCATGACGTTTCGGTTTAAAAATTTTATTAAAATTAATCGTCTTGGTTTAATAAACAGACTTAATAAATTTATTAAGTTCTGGTTAAACCAGGATAAGAAATCCAAAGTCGTAAAATTGGATTTTGTGCCTAAACCAGTGATTTTCTAATTTGATTTGGTTGGACCAAATAAATTGAGAAAATCCGGTTTAGTAAATAACCGGTTGACAATTGTGGTCATCGTAGTAATTAATTTTGGTTAAGACCAATTTTAATGAACCAGACCGGTTATGTCATTTAATTGGGCAATTGGGTTATGTCTTGGACATAGACAAATTCTTGGGCCTCGGGCCAAGAAGTTAAAACAATTGGGCCAATTATTTGAGTCTTTTCTTCAGAATTAATTTAAAATTTATTTTTATAAAATTATAAAATCGATTTTTTAAATTAATAAGTTTCCAAAATTTTGAAATTAGAAAGTTTCTTAAATTAGAAGTTTCTAGATTTGCATGTTTTGGATTTTAGGAAATTTCTATATTTAGAAAGTTTCCAATTTTAGAAAGTTTCCAAAATTAGTAGGTTTCCAAAAAAGGAAAGTTTCCCAAAATAGTAATCTTCTGTTTTGGGATAAAATTTTAATAAACCTACAAACCTCAAATAATATCAAGCGTTGGATGTCTTGTCCAGTCTATGTCAGCTGTCGAAGCCCATTCAATTGTACTCATGGCCTTACAGTGTGAGGGTGTCTACTTTTGCGTGGGTAAGACGGTTTGTGATTCATAAATGTCATTGGGAGTCCCAGACGTTAGTGATTACATGACTGTATAGTCTGGTTTTCTTGACTGGGCCATCGGGAGTCCCGGGCCTTGAGACATCAGAGTGGATTGGGCCTCGGGCCCAGATTCACAACCAAGAGTTATATCACGGATATAATTAGCCGAGATAGGGCTTACCGATATAAGCTAAGGTTGGGTGACGGCCAGTGGCCCACTTTGATCTTAGTTATATGTGGATCTTGGAATCATTATATTCTATTGAGGGTAACTGATGTTATGGAATATAATGCGAGATTAATCATGTTAAGAATAATACGAGATTAATCATATTGAACATATTAACTAATAACCTTTTATCTTATATTTCAGCTATGACTACTACAAGCACACAAAACACATTCTCAATCCGGTCTGTTCTCGAGAAGGAGAAGCTGACTGGAACGAACTTCCTGACGTGGTCAAGGAACTTGAGGCTAGTCCTCAAGCAGGAGAAGAAGGATTATGTCCTTCGTGATCCCCTCCCCGAGAGGCCTCCTGCCAATGCCGCCAGGACTCTGCATAATGCTTGGGAAAAGCATTCGTCAGATGAAAATGATGTCTATTGCCTGATGTTGGCGACAATGACTGCTGAGCTGCAAATGCAGTTCGAGAGTGTGTTGTCACCCATCGAGATAATGGCAAGCCTGAAATCACTTTTTCAGGAGCAAGCAAGGACTGATAGGTTTCAGACAGTTAAGAACCTCTTAGACTGTAAGTTGGCTGCAAATGCGGCAGTGAGTCCTCATGTCTTGAAGATGATGGGTTATCTCGATCATCTTCAGAAACTCGACTGCCCTATCAGCCAGGAACTTGCCTGCGACATCGTTCTGCAGTCTTTACCTGCAAGCTATGATCAGTTCATCCTGAACTTCAATATGCATGGCTTGAGTAAGACATTGCCTGAGCTTCACGGAATGCTCAAGACTGCAGAGCCCAACTTGAGGAAAACCGCCAAGGACCCCAATGTGCTTATGGTGCAAAAGGGCAAGGGCTTTAAGAAATCCTCTGCTAAGGATAAGGGAAAGGCTAAGGCTGTCCAAGTCTCGGACAAGGACACGCCCAAGCCCAAATCCAAGGCTGGGCCTACTGACATCTGCAGGTTCTGTAAAGAACCAGGGCATTGGAGGAGAGAATGTAAGAAATTCCAAGAAGGTCTAAAGGAATTGAAGAAGAAGACTCTCGAGACTTCTTCATCAGGTATTTTTGTTATAGAAGTTAATACAACTACTTCTGATAATACCTCATGGGTTATGGATACTGGTTGTGGGGCTCATATTTGTACTAATATGCAGGCACTCAGCAACAGTAGGAGGCTGAAGCAAGGACAAGTGGAGCTACGAGTTGGGAATGGAGCGAAAGTTCCTGCACTAGCTGTAGGCACATACTTGTTGTCTTTACCTTCGGGATTGATTTTAGAACTCAATAATTGTTATTTTGTACCTGCGATAAGCAGAAATATTATTTCAATTTCTTTGTTGGATTTGGAAGGTTATGATTTTTCAGTTAAGAATAAATTATGTTCCTTCAATCGCAACAATTTGTTCTATGGTTGTGCCCCTCTTACGAATGGGCTTTACATACTTGATCAATCCGCGCCAATTTATAACATTGATACCAAACGGTTCAAACCTAATGAGGAGAACCGAACGTTTCTATGGAATTGTCGTTTAGGGCACATCAGCGAGAAACGCATCAAGAGGCTCCATTCGAATGGACTTCTTGGCTCATTTGACTTTGAGTCATGTGAGAAATGCGAATCCTGCATGATGGGCAAAATGACACGGGCCCCCTTTAATAAACCTAACGAGAGGGCCAGTGACTTATTGGGCTTGATACACACTGATGTGTGTGGCCCAATGTCCACAAATGCAAGAGGAAACTATCAGTACTTCATTACCTTCACTGATGATTTCAGTAGGTATGGATATGTTTATTTAATGAAACATAAGTCTGAATCTTTTGAGAAGTTCAGAGAATTCCAAAATGAAGTACAGAACCAACTTGGCAAAAGCATTAAGGCTCTTCGGTCCGACCGAGGAGGAGAATACTTAAGCCAAGAATTCAGTGATCATCTAAGTGAGTGTGGGATCGTGTCCCAACTCACTCCTCCTGGAACACCTCAATGGAATGGTGTGTCTGAGAGGAGAAATCGGACCTTATTGGATATGGTTCGATCTATGATGAGTCACACAGACCTTCCAATATCCCTTTGGGGATATGCTCTGCTAACAGCAGTGTTCACTCTAAATAGAGCGCCATCAAAAGCAGTAGCAAAGACACCATATGAATTATGGACTGGAGTAGCTCCAGTGCTGTCTTATCTTAGAATTTGGGGTTGTGAAGCCTATGTCAAGAGAATAATCTCAGACAAGCTTACACCAAAGTCTGATAAATGCTACTTCATTGGTTATCCGAAGGAAACCAAGGCTTATTACTTCTATCTACGATCCGAGAACAAGATCTTTGTTGCCCGGGATTGTAACTTTCTTGAGAGAGAGTTTCTCTCTAAGAAAGACAGTGGGAGTAAGGTACTGCTTGAAGAAATTCAAGATGAACAGGATACTGCTCAACCTAATGAGGAAGAGCAGCAGGAGGACCTACAAGAAATTGTAGAGCCTGAACCTGTAGTACCTGAAGTTCGAAGATCCGGGAGGATCCGTCACGAACCCGAGAGATATCAAGGATTCCTCGTGACTAACTGTCATGATCTTCTGATCATTGATGGTGATGAACCATCGAACTTCAATCAAGCCATGATGGGCCCAGATTCCTCTAAGTGGCGTAAGGCCACTGATTCCGAAATGGACTCCATGTCGGTCAACCAAGTGTTTTCGTTGGTTGACTTACCCGCTGGTGTAAAAGCCATCGAGTGCAAATGGATCTTCAAGAAGAAGATTGACGTGGATGGAAATGTCCAGATTTATAAAGCCAGCTTGGTGGCAAAAGGTTTCAGACAAGTTCACGGTGTGGATTACGATGAAACCTATTCCCCAGTGGCAATGATGAAATCTATTCGGATTCTACTAGCAACTGCAGCTTTTCATGATTATGAAATTTGGCAGATGGACGTGAAAACCGCCTTCCTGAATGAAATTCTGGAAGAGGATGTGTATATGACACAACCTGACGGTTACATAGATCCAAAGAATGCTGGGAAAGTATGCAAGCTTCATAAATCCATTTATGGATTGAAGCAAGCATCGAGGAGCTGGAATCTTCGTTTTGATGAAGCGATCAAGCAATTTGACTTCATCAGAAACGAAGAAGAACAATGCGTGTATAAGAAAACTAGTGGGAGCAAGATAGTATTTCTTATTCTGTATGTCGATGACATACTGCTTCTCGGAAACGACGTTCCAATGCTGAAGTCAGTAAAGGACTGGCTTGGAAGTTGTTTTTCCATGAAAGACATGGGTGAAGCCGCATACGTTCTTGGAATCAGGATCTACCGGGATAGATCTAGAAGGCTGATAGGCTTGTGTCAAGATTCATACATTGACAAAGTCCTACAAAGATTCAGCATGAAAGATTCCAAGAAGGGCTTCACGCCAATGGTACATGGCACAACGCTAAGCAAGAAGCAGAGCCCTACGACGGCTGCTGAGCTTGAGCGCATGAAGAATATTCCTTATGCATCTGCAATAGGATCTATCATGTATGCCATGATCTGTACTCGTCCTGATGTTGCTTATGCATTGAGCATGACGAGTAGATACCAGTCAAATCCAGGTGAAAACCATTGGATTGCCGTCAAGAACATCCTGAAGTATCTAAGACATACTAAGGACAAGTTCTTGGTATAAGGTGGAAGTGATGTGCTTAAGGTCAGTGGATTCACGGACGCAAGTTTCCAGACAGACCAAGATGATTTCCGGTCACAGTCCGGTTATATCTTTTGTCTGAATGGCGGTGCAATCAGTTGGAGAAGCTCCAAGCAAGACACCGTTGCTGATTCCACTACAGAAGCTGAATATATCGCCGCTTCAGAAGCAGCGAAGGAAGCTGTTTGGATACGAAAGTTCATTATTGAACTAGGTGTGATACCAAATGCGGCTGAGCCTCTGGCACTGTTTTGTGATAACAATGGTGCTATTGCTCAGGCAAAGGAACCGAGATCACACCAGAAATCCAAGCATGTGCTAAGAAGATTTCACTTGATACGTGATATCATTAATAGAAAGGAAGTCAAGATCAGCCGAGTTCAGACAGATGATAACGTCGCTGATCCATTGACAAAGCCACTCCCAAGACCTAAGCTCGAGTTCCTGACTGAAGCTGTAGGCATTAGAGACATTGAAATGTAATCTAAATTTGAGTGGGAGTTTGAGGGCTTTATTTAGTTATTCGATATGTTCTTGTAAAACATTTTCTTATGTTTAATGAAATTATTATTTCAAGATTATTTTAACTGTGATGAAATAATCGTTCCAAAGTGATATGAACCATTTTATAGGTCATCGAAGTAAGTGACTTGATCTTGAGTTATCAAAGTCATTTAGCTTGATCATGAGACCCTATATTTGATAGATGGCTTATATCATTATGTCCCTAGTCGAAGGTTGTTGAAATTGGAACACCAACAACCGTGTGAGACTAGATTGGTATGTGACTTATGACAAAGTCTCAGTGTGTCATAGATGCGCGGCATCAAAGTCAGTACATAGGTGTGTGTTGGGTACATACGACCGGACATGACCCGATTATAAGAACTCTTCAGGATATTTATATCTGTGTCATAAGAGATTCTTACTACGACTATAGAGTATAGTCCTTAGACCTGAGTTCGCATGCATGTGACTGCACATGAACTAATGCGCTTTGATCATTGTCTAACGCTGTCGTTAAGCGATAGTTATAAGGACCTTGATTGGGTGTATTATGAAATGAGTAGTTTACAGTGATGGAACAAGACGGGATTTGTCCCTCCAATATAAATGGAGTGAATATCTCTAGGCCAATCGGAGATTTGAATACTGGAAAATGCATGGCCATGCTCAAACGGACTTTCCCGAGTCGTTTGGATTGTCAGTATCAAATCAGAGTCCGATGAACAAGATTAGGCTTTATAAGGATGACACTAATCTTGCCTTATGACTAATCGAGATATTGAGACAAAAGGATTATGAATACAGAGATTCCAGTTCAAGTGGGAGATTGTTGGAATTATGTCCAGTAATCTCTGTACTGTCTCTAGAAAGTAAGAGTATGTCAATGATCAGACATAAGTCATATAATACTGGGGGTCATGATGGCTTGCTAGAGTCCGCTCATGATCTATAAGTCTTGGACTTATTGCCTTTATTATATGATCCCATATGGGTCACACGCCTAAGCTAACGGGAAAATACGAAGGAACGGTTTAGCAGAAGTACGGTAAAAGTGCTAGGCATTTACTGTACTTAGAGAGACTAAAGGGCCTGATTAAATCCAAGGGATTTAATCAGAACTGAGAATTGGGCCCAAAAGCCCATAAGAACTGGACAAGGGTTTTATTAAATAAAACTTGCCCTAGCTCTTATTTTTTCTCAAGTATCTGCGCCTCCCTCCTCTCTCTCTGCGCCTCCTCTCTCAGCTGGTCTAGCAGCCAATTTCCCGAGTGTGCGTGTGTGAGCCTTTGGAGGATCCATCTCTTGGTGGTTCTGCTGATCTCTGACCCGTACCTTCCATTCCGCTGCATAAACAAGGTAACATGTGAGATCTATTATGTTTCTATTCAAGAGAACCTAGATCTGCATGTTTAGTAGGATGAATCAATCTGAGAATTGAATCAGGAGACACTAAACGATCCTACACTTTGGCGCTGTGAACTTCTCCCTTAAGTTCCTTTAGGGTATCTCTGAGCTCGGTTAGTTGTTTTTCGACTTGGCTGCGGTTTGTTCTTCGTTCCGGTGTTCCATGAGTTTCCTCCGGGGATATGTCTCGCTCGTAGCGATGGTTATCCCGACGTGAGTCATTCTCACGGCGCGAGCTTCGTCTTTTATCTCGATCGTGCTGAGATTCATGGTTGTTTCTCTCGTGTTCGTGCTCCAGATCTCTGTTAGGTGAGTAACGCTCATCATACGAGTTGTTTCGCTTCTGACGCGACCCACGCTTGAGTTCACCCGAGTCCCTCCTCCGATGGGAGCCTCGTTCGCGCTTGTCATTCTCATCGTATACTCGACGGGAGTCTTTTTTGAGCTCACGGTTTTGGTTCCCTTTGGGCGTTTCGTCGAATAATCGCTTGGCGACTCTGTCTTTTACTTTCGAGGGAATCTCTCTTTTGGATTTTCTCGATTGTTGGTCTGAACGAATTCGATCTTGCTCAGACTGCAACAGATCGATTTTTTCCGAGAATCCTCTTATTAAATCGTTCTGGGAATCGATCTTCGCCATTAGAGTGGCTAGCACGGTATCCTGGTCGACTTGTTTGGCTGCTCGGTTGGGTGACGGGATACGTCCACCGTCGTCCCCACCTCCTGTTTCGGCATCTTTAGACGCCGCATCGTCGTCTTCATGATCACTTCGGTCGTGATCGCTTTCTTCATGATCACTCAGTTCGACTCTTGGGTTATGTGGGTCGATCTCGTTATCGTTTCCTGACATCTTGCTCAGAAATTTCTTTTAGAAATCCCCACAGTCGGCGCCAATTGTTGATTCTCAACTCGGTCTATCCTAAGATAGCAAGAGTTTTAGGTTTTTCTTAGGGGATTCTAAAAGAAAATTTATGAACGCGGTGAGAATAAGGAAATTAGGTTTTAGCTTTGATTCCGAGATGGAATAAAGCGGCAGAATAGGATGCTCAAGTCGTCGGAAAAGAATTAGGTTAAATCGGTTCTCTAAATCTCTCCGAAAACTATATTATGAAAAGTGTGTCCCTATTGATCAATGATGTCCTCCTTTTATAGGATTACAAAAGTCGGTTAAAAAAGGAAAATGGAGATAAACATAAATATTCCTAATATCTCGGTTTCGATATATGGAATATTTCCATATCTTGGCGCCGCTATGCTTCATGTTAGGCCGCCCTTTTAATCGACCTTTATCTGTAAACCCTAGGCGTGAACCGATTTGAACCGGGCCGGGTTTAACATAGTTTTACCGGCCTGGGTTCTCCTCCTATTTGCCATTCTGGGCCGACCTATAATCATGACAGGGCCTTTTAAGGAAAGGTGCTAATCTTGACTACAACAACAAAGACACATGAAAACAAGTTAGTAACGATGAAGAAGATGATTGAAGGAGATAGCTTGATGAAGATGGAAGGATTAAGTTTACCAAAAAAAATAATGAAGATCGATTCGAAAGATTAGATTTACCAGAAAAAAAAAATGAAGAACAATTTGGTTTTGGTGAGGAAGAAACACGATCAGATGGCTAGAGGAGAGAGATGGAAGGGACTATCTCAGCCATTGATTTATTTAATCTAATGGCTATTGTTTGTGATCTGTGTAAAAGAGTATTAACCAATAGAATTATTTGTGGTTTGTATTTTAAACATATTATTTTGGTCCATTAGATTAAAAATCAAGGGTGGAGATTGTTGTCTTTTTATCACTTTATTTTCATATAAGTTTTACAATAATTAATTATCCATTTACAGTTTTAAATTTATGAATTGAGATTAAGAAAATGACTAATGTATAAAAACTATTATAAGTACATATTTTAAAAGTTTGAGAAAAATAATTAAGGGTTAGAGTTCATAATTTGGATTTTGGTAATTAAGTTTTTGATTTAGAAATGGAGAGTATATATATATATATATATATATATGTTTAGATTCATAATTTATATTTTAGTTTGTGGTTTTTAATATAATTTTAATGTTTGAATATAAGTATTAAAAGTTTAGAGTATATATATATATGTTTAAAATGTTGTGTTTAGGGTTATAATTAATGTTTGAAAATAATAGGTTTTAATTTTGGATATGTTATAGTAATTATAATTTTATTAATTAGAGTTTTGTTTATATTTAGAATTTTAGGGTTTGTTTAGGGTTTAGGATTTAGAGGTTTAGATTTATGGTTTGAAGTTTAGATTTAAGGTTTGAAGTTTAAAGTATTATAGTTTCATTAATATTTTAATTTTATAGTTTTTAAGAGTTTCAAGTTTAGAGTTAATTTATAATTTAGGGTTGGGTAATAGGGTTGAAGGGTTATGGTTAAGGTTTTAAGAATGTTTGAAAATTTTAGATTTGTAAAATATGAATATATTAGTGTTGAATCTTAGTTTTCTAAAAATAATTAGAGTTTAGTTATTTGATTTTTGTTTGAACTTTAAAGTTTTAGGGTTTTGGGTTTAGAGTTTAAAGTTGAATTTATAATTGTAAGAGATAAAATGTTTAATTAACTTTAGTTATGTTATAGTAATTGAAGTTTTAGTAATTAAATTTGGTTTATATTTTTAGGTTTAGGGTTTGTTTGGGGTTTAGGGTTTTGAATAGCCACGGATAGCTACAAATTTTTTTGTGGCTATTCGTGGCTAAGTCTTTCCACGAAAAATTTCGTGGCTATTCGTGGAAAAAATAGCCACGAAGTGTATTTTATGGTTATTTTTCCACGGATAGCCACGAAATTATTTTGTGGCTAATTTGTCACGAAAAGTTTTGTGGCTATTCGTGGCTAACTTCTTCCACGAAATATTTCGTGGCTATTCGTGGCTATATTTTTTCACGAATAGCCATGAAGTATATTTCGTGGTTAGTTTTCCACGGATAGCCACAAAATAGCCACGAAATTCGATTTTCTATTTTCGTGGCTATTCGTGGATAGTTTTTCATAGCCACGAAATTTTCGTGGCTAGTTCGTGGCTATTTACAGTTTTTCTTGTAGTGATAATTAATAAATGGTTAGATAAATCCAGCATAATTTATATTATATCTATCCTTTTTGTTCTTGAAATGTTGTTGGCCACTTATTTATTCTGTTTTATCAAATATGATGTTTAAAATGTGATATTTTCTTAAGCTTTTGATATCATTTCTTAAAGTAGAATATATTGGAGCTAGTAGTTATTTTTATGCTTTGTATTTTTAAATGTGTTGCAAAAGTTTCATAGAGTGTAATAAAATTTATATTTTTGTATGTACCTTTATATATTTTTGGATTTATGATTATGCCAAAATGATTGAGTGTTTCCGATCTTTAATTGTCAACATTTTGCGAAATTAATTGTTTGTTTATCTCATATCGACAGTTGCGTCTTACATATGTGCAACTGCAAAGAATTGATATGATTATATATTATGTTTGATGCGCAAATTATATGGATGTAATTTATTTTTGTGTGTACGTGTTTAGTTGTACTTATCTTAACCTATGTTTTGACAGTGGAATTTAGAGATTTATGGTATGTGTGTTGTGTCTTTTTGTCGGTGATATCTTGTTAAGAAATATTAATTAGGTAGGGTGCGGGTTATAACTAACATATTAAATTTCAATATCTAATTTTTTATTTATGCACTATTTCCATTTCATTACGATATGAATTTTTTCACTCTGCACAATAATATATAACATAACAAAATATGCTTACAATTTCTTTTTTTTCTTCATACTCTTCCTTATTGTCTTTTTTAACTTTTTTCTCATTGGCTCGTTCTTCCAATTCCTCTTCATCTTCAGGGGTTGTCCCCCGCTAATATTCATTTTTTAATTACATTGGTTTTGAAAGTATTTTAGTCAGATTTCTTATTCTATCATATATATGATGTTGTTTTTGTTTTGATTTATAGGCTATTTTATTTTGTGTTAATGGTTGGTTGGAAATTGATATGATAGTCTAAATATATATGTTTAATACCTTTATGAAAGTTGTTTTTTTTATGTGAATGGTAAGCTTGAAATTATAGTCTAAATTTTTCTTTGGCTGTCATATTTCATTTAAATTTCTTGTTAGCATGTGTAATGTGCACATTTATATTATCGTATTTGTAAATTCTTGGAAGTTTATATGTGATTTATCTTGAATAGCACATTCTTAGTTGTTTGAACATTGTATATTGTTATATATAAATTTGTTGAAGTAGAATAAGTGGAAAACCTTTGTCCTATTTTCAAATAAGCAAAAATAAAAATTGATTGCTTTGACAATGGTACTATATAGAGGACGTATCATGTGTTTAAGGTTCTCGAATTGATTTTTGTCTTTTTTTTGGAAAACATGTGTTCATTATTCAAATAGCATTGTAGGACGATAATATATAATTTAACTTTACTTGTTTGCGTTGGTGAACTCTATGTATTGTATGTTGGTTGTGATCTTCCGAGGCACTCTTGATACATATTTGTCGGTCTTTTCTTGTATTTCCCCCTTTTTGGCAAAATGATTCAATATTCCGGTTAGAAATTTGTCAATATTCCGGTTAGAAATTTTCTAGTAACTAATAAACAAAATTTAACAGTGACTTTATTTTTAATACTTGATAATATGTTGTACATGCAAAAAAGTAGACTCGAATCCTAATTAGGTGCATCTGTAACTTGAACTTTCACCTCTTATGTCTCACAGTTACATATGAATTGTGTTATTTAATGTCAAAAAAAAAAGTTACATATGAACTTTAGCCGTAACATATTTTCTTCTTTTCCTTCTTACCATGGGCAACCTATATTAGTTTCAATTTTTATCCTCTATCTCGTTTCTTCCTCATTTCACACATCATTACAATTTCTCTTGTATATGCTGCATTTACAGGTTTCTTTCACATTCTTCTCATTTATCTTTTCAATTTTGTTGCTCCTATGATTCTATCCTTCTTTTCTCGTTTCTTCCTTATCTTCATATTTTCTATCTTTATTTTATTGTTTTAAAATGAGTACTCCACAAGACAACAATGAGATCTGCATTGAGAAGATAAGAAAATTATCTTTGAATATACAATTACACATGTTCATGTAATCATAATCATTTCAATTTAAATTAAAAGTACATCCTTATATCAGTTCCAACATTATTTACTACAAAAAAAAAATTAGGCAATGGAATCCAGTTTTTAATACTCACATAACAAATAGGGAAGGACTTGCTCTCGTAGATCTTCTTTATATTTTTTTGTAGCTGTCTCAGGTTTTTGAGAACCAACCAATATCATCTAAACCATGCTAACATTACTATCTTCAGGTTCATGCCTTGGGAGATGTGAATCTGCTTTTGCATTATTACTAACATGATTGTAAAAGACAAATGCAAGAATCATCATTGATTACATGATGGTTATATGTACACAATTTCTTTTAATCTTATTTCAAGACTGAAACCCGAAGGTGAATAAAGAATTTTTAAAAATAAAAATAGAAGTAAAATCTACAGAAATTCGATTTGAACTCACAAACCTCAACACTTTTTGAAGGTTCCTATTATTTGATAAGTCGTTGCCAAAATTTTCCGAAATAGCCTTAAACTGATGAAGTTAATCGAAACCAGGATTAATTATCATTGTTGGATGAACTTGTGGGTCCACAAGCAAGCACTCTTTAGCTAGAGGGCCAACTGATTCATTGACGGCAACTCTTCTTCTGGAAACTTCCCATTACGCCATGAACCATGCAGCAACACAGTCAACAACTTACTATCTCGTACAACTGTATAGTCTACACACGAAAAAAGGAGAACAAAGAACTTCACATGACTTTGGTAGTATAGTTGTACTTTTGTATCTCTTCCAAAACTACAGATGATGTTTCCGTTTCGAGTAGTATAGTTGGAGCCGGAAGTCTAGGCTGTGTTTGTTGGTATATTCTCGTGAACCCAACGTGCAAGGTCGGATAAGCTATTGGCTGACCCTGAAGGGATAAGTTGGAAATGGCACTGGCCTGCAAGTAGACTCTGCACACATGTAAACCATGGTAAAGTATAGCATAACACGCAATGACTGAGAGAGGAGAGTCAAAAAAGAGCTAACCAGTGGTCCATTCATGTAATTGCCTTCCTTCTTTTCTTCCTTGTGGGTAGATTTTACGGTGGCTGTTTATGGGATGTGGTTAGAGCAGCTGCATATGAATCATATGGTGATGGAAATGTGGTAGGTGGAGAGTTTCCAATGCGGGTTCTTGATTTGATCTGAAGGAGAGGGAGTTTCCAGGAGGTATTGGAGCATCATCCCGAGGCGGGAAGTAAGACTGTTGTTGGAACCCGTATGGGCTCAAGAACTGTTGAATGTATGTTTGCGGCATATAAAAGGGTGGATAATAGGGACCGTAAGGGAAAAATTTAGAGGGTATTGTTGCCTGAAAAGGTGTATTGTCTGTTGAGAGGCTGCTATGGAACAATGATCAGGGTATAAGTAGGTGGGTCATTACAATTTGCAGCCTAGAATTATCACAAAATATAAAAGACAATGATTAAGCAAGAAAAATGACGTGGGTAGCCTGATGGTGAAAAATGAGGCACGACACAAAAAGACATTATGTTGGGGCTTCTTGGCCATAACTAAGTAACCAACCTGATGAGTGTCTTTGACTGATAAAAACTCATTGCTCAAGTTATCTACTTCCAAACCTTCTACAAGTTGAATAGTTTGATCTGAATGCAACGCTAGCTCAGTCTCAGTTGGTGAATTTGATATCTCATGATCCTTGTCCTGAGAAAAGGTTAATAAATCTTTCCTGCAACCAAATTATTGTATGGAAACACCCATTTCTTATGAAGCTTCAGTAAAAAGAAGCCTTGTATAGCAAGAAGAGAAAATCAGAAGCTACCCAGCCCAAAGTGGAGGAACACCGCAAAGCAAAATGTAGATGATAACTCCGACACTCCAAACGTCAACCTCTGGTCCATAATCTCTCTTCAACACTTCAGGAGCTATGTGGACTTCCTAAAATCTCTGTAAACTTATTTCCTGCAATAAAGGAATAAAATTTACCCAAAATTCAGATATCAAATCAGTTTACATAAGCAGCAGATTCAGAGGATAAACATTGTAATGGATATGAAACAGATATCCCAAAATTCTAGCATATGAATTTCAATATTCATTGCTTTAAAATTACCATATGCAATGGCGATGCCTTCCTCATGTACAATATTAAGAGTTTCCATGTTCCGATGGCATTCTTCTTCCTGAAACAACATTAAAACTTGCAAAATAAGTTTCAAATTTACAGTAGAAGAAGTGAAACATTGGCTTAAAAAGAGTATTCGCACATACCCCTGTTTGCATCCTTTGAGTTTGAACATGAACATATTCATCCGTTTCAGGTGTAACAAAATCTTCAAACGTTGCAGATTCTTGTGCTCTGTGATCATGAGGATATGCAGGTGCCGCCTCTGTGCCATTATCAGATTTCTTTCCCTCAGAATTTATGTTGGCACAAACACGAAGAACATATACCTTTTCTAAGAATATATTCTGAAAGAATAAAAAAACGTTTCTCATAATAAATATCATGTAGCATACACTAAAAGAAATTCAAATGGTTGAAAGAAAAGCAACTTACCTCTTTAGATTTTGGATATTGTTACAGTGATGGATTGGTTATTGAGTCCACTAATAGACGCAATAGTCTCAGAAGTTGAAACATCTGCAAAGCAGAATCCACATCTTAAAATATTTTAAACTTGGGAACAACATATAGATAAAATTTGGTTGAGGGAAGAAACAAAACCGTTGGGATAAGCCGATGATGCATCTAGAGAAAACGGATCTTCACTTTGCGTTGAGAGTTTTCCTTGCCAGCATCGTTAGAGGTGTTGTTTTGGAGGTGGAAACATAGACTTGCTTCTTTTTCGGTTGTGGTCTACCTTTCGGTTTAAACTTTGCACCAGCTCTAGCTATTAAATCCAAAGTCATATGTTTCAGCCAAATTATTTAGATCCAGAAAAGTAATGAAACTAATCAAAGTGGGCAAAGGGGAAAAAATCCCAAATACCTGCTGATGCAGCATGAGCCAAGGGTTGATCATGTGAATATGATTTTCTACAGAATCCAAAGGGCATAACACTGCACTAACACCACCTTTAGCGTAGTTTGTGTTACTCTCGTGAGGCTTATCTTTGGTGATCACTGCTACTGTCCCTTGCATTGCAACTTTCAAAGGATAAAGCAGACCCGCCACACCACTGCCAATCACAGCGAAATCATAGTACTTTGTTGCAGATGATACCGAGACTGCCCGAATACTTGAATTAAGGTTTGAGCTCTCATTGATGCCACGAGAGTAAAAACCACATCTCCCAGTCTTTAAAGCGTTAGGTACCCCACTCGACCTATGCACACAAAAGACTAGAGATGTTTGAGTCATGCATGAAACAATATAGGGATAAATAAAAGGAAGAAAGCTGTGGATTTGGATTGAAAGTAAGAAGATGGGCTCTTTCTTGAGAACAAAGAGAACAGATTGGGGAATCAGGAATCTTAAAATGGGTTTTACGTTTACACTTGTGATTACCAAGGGAGTTCTTTGCATGGATTTGTCCTGAAAGTAATACCAGAACTCCGTGAATCTTGCCGGCAGCCTTGTCCCCTATAAACCTGCCCCGAAAAATAGGGGTGATGATTGTTTCCAACAGAAACATAAGCCGCCGCTATTTCCGACCCTTATAGCTCTCCTACAACATCAAGACGATTGTTGTCATAAGAAAACAATCACCAAACAAAACACCAAAGATCACCACTTTATAGTATAATTTTGAAAACATATAAAAAGATTGAAACATAGGAAGAGAGAGATAGATCACTCAAAATTGCGTTTATTCTAATCTTAACTTTAAAGGAACCAATGAGATACTGAAATCTTACGGAATCAAGGCAAGCTGGAGACGAAGAAACCAATTGTGGGTTTAAATTGAAAATCCGGGAATTCAAGTAGATCAATAGAAGAACGTGACTCACTGGAAGAAAAAACACGACCTTTTCGCAAAAGGAACAATTCAAATTACGATGCCAAGTACAATCTAACGAAAATGTGGAAATATAATTAGTTCATGAAAAATTATCCTGAAACTCAAGACCATGTTCATGAAAAAGATCTGAAGCTCAATCTAATGAGTTCGTAATGACGATGAAAATTCAGTATCATCGAAACTAACTACCGGTTAATCCGGTAAGCCTAGAAAAGACAAAAATTAAAACTCAACGAAATTTGACGTCGTGTCCAAACCCAGCCAACTGTCAAAATTAACCATCACATACAGTTGGGAATGAGAGATACAGCAATCAATCTTCCCCAATTGCAATAAAACATAAAATACTAACACCAAATCTCAAAGCTGCAACGAAAAAGTGATTCCCCGAAAAAATTCCCTGGAAAAATTCTACGAACATATTAGTTCAGCTCGGGAGAATGAAACGAATCCATGAAGCAGATATTACGTGATCGAACAGAGAGATTGAGATGTGTTGATGAGGAAAACTTACGGAGACGATGATTCTTCGAGATTTCGAGGTGAAAAAGTAGCCAAAGAGATGAAGAGGAGAAGGAACGGTCGGTATTTTTACTAAACGTTAAATGTTTCAGTCTCCATTTGTTACATGAGAAAGGAAGCGTTACACTTCCCTTTCTTAACTGGTTATTACTGTGTTTTTATATTTTAGAATCGATTTATACAATTTTTTTTATTTGAGTAATGCGCTGACGTGGCACCATTTTAGAGCAAGTTTTCTTGCCGACGTGGATAGCCTCTTGAACCTCAAACTCCTCTTTTTATATAGTATAATTTTGATATTTATTTTGAGTATTAATATTTTATATGTTTTAGTTTACAAATTTGCATTTTCTTCTTTCTTTTTTATAAGTATAGTGATTTTTAGGAGAGAATATGCGCTAACATACAATTATTTATTTAATTTGTTTTATAAATAAATATTTTTAACACCATAACCAGAATCACCACCCGAAGGTACGTTAACCGATCAGGTCACTATCCGAGGATCCAATCGGGTCGGAAGTATCGGAACGCCATCTCTAGACTTGCGGGATCAAACACACCTTATAGAGTCCTAATAACAACAATGTAACCAAGCAGACTCACTGGGACTCTATTACGCAATACCAACAAGGTCAAATAGAACTACCATCTCAATCCCCAGTCTATCCCGCAAGTTCTATCTCCAATCTCCACATCACCCGACCTTACTCAGACTTACCCGGTCCCACACCAGAGTAAGTCTCTACCAGTACAGTCTACTCGGCCCAACACCGAAATAGATAAAAAATCAAGCAATCAACAGTCTACTCGGACCAACACCGAAGTAGATACACAATCAAACAATCAACAGTCTACTCTGGCCAACACCGAAGTAGATACACAATCACACAATCAACAGTCTACTCGGCCTAACACCGAAGTAGATACACAATCACACAATCAACAATCACAACACCACACAAACAATTAATAAGGTTTATTAGTCTTTTAATATGTCCTTAACCTTTACTCATTCACTCCTTAACCTTTACTCATTCAATCCGCTACCTTGGGATTAATGGATTACTAATCCCTTAGACGGCCCATCAATCACACTACTTCTTTTACTTATCCCTTTCCTAAGTATCTTTAATAAGTCCTCGATCTGTCGATTTAGAGTTAGTAAGATTACTAACTCCCCGACATCTCATTATTCATTAACTTCCATTCATTACCCTTAACCCGACTAAGTAACCTACCATGTTATTATATTCTAAGTGTGTTATGCCTTTTAGCCGTATTTTAATCAACTCATAATTTTCCGTATATAGATTCCTTTAGATAAGTTCTTAAATACTTATATATGCAAATACGTCCTAGCATGCCATTCTATATGTATGCATCACCCAATCAAGCAATCAACGCACTATCAATCACTTAATGCAACACCCAATCAATCAACGAATTATCAATGTTTACGGATATAAGCTAACTAGCATGCATCCCTTAACCTGACCATTTAATTAGTTAACCAATATATAATCAACCTAGCCGTTCTAACCAATTCAATCAATCGGGTATGCAATCTAAACTACGGTTTATCAATTCCGGATCTATATGATTCTAACTACATGCAACACACAATTTAGCCGACTCACGGTGTTATTACGACGACGGATGGCTGGATTTGACGGACTAGCGGAACAACAAGACCCGGCACGAACCCGACTCTCACCCGAACCTTTCCCGAATCGTCGACTTGCTTTGACCCGACCTTGACCCGTACCGTTGACCTTAGTAATTTTGATCGAGCCTCCGGACCATCCTCATCTTCTCTCTCCTCCTTTTCTCTCTCCTCTGGTTCTCTCTCACTCTCCTCCGGTTCTCTCTCTCTCTCTCTCTCTCTCTCTCTCTCTCTCTCTCTCTCTCTCTCTCTCTCTCTCTCTCTCTCTCTCTCTCTCTCCCCACCAACCCTTCAAGGTTGTTATCGGAGCACACGTGCAACTATAAAGGTCGTTGAAATCTACACTCGCTTCCTTCTCAAAGAACAGAGCCGAAGGCATTTCTGGCCATACACGCCTATCCCTTCTAGTTATCTTTATACGAATCCGACTGGCAAGTTCACGCTCGATGACATATCCACTGTGTTAGAATTTAAGAGTATGAACCAGAGAATAGAAGATTTAAACAAAGAATCATAGGATCAAAAGATTATAGAGAGTTAAGAGAATAAGAACAAGAGTGAGATTAGAGAGAGAATTGGAGAAGAGAATAAGTCTCCATATCTTTGAATTTCTAAATCTGAATGTATCGTACGGGGTCTTTAGCCGGAGTTCACGGCGTTCTATTCTCTTTCCAGATTGAGTGGATAGGGGCTTTTGGCTAACGTACGTTATGGGGTCTGTCAGTCAACTACCTTCTCATCTAATGAGTTTTTAAATTCCACGAGTCCATCGGTCGTTGTGGGGGCGCCCTCTACTTCTACTTTTAACTAAACTCAAACAGCCGGCATTGCAAGCAAATAGAGAGCCCCCGCCCGTTTGAATCGTTGCGAGCCGGAAACCGTACCGGCAATTTGAGTCGCGTTATAGAGAAATAACTGTTAGACTTACCCTAAAACATGTGGCTAATAATTGTCCACATATTTTAGCTTACAAGGGAAGCTAGTACAAAATATCTTAAAGTAACTAAATTGTTTTTACTCTTCATCCGCGGGTACTATTCACATATGCTTCTCTTCTAGTTACTTCTTCTAGTTTGGTTACTCCAAGCACTCCTAGCTTCCATGTGGAAAGATAGTCTTTAAGCTATCCCTCTTTGATCAGTAGAGCTCCATCTCAATACTCCCCCTCAAGCTTAACAATGGAGATCGCAAATGGTTGAGCTTGGAACCATGGATATCCACCTCATTAAAACCTTAATACAGAAAAACTCATGGGATAAAAACTGTACCAAGGAAAAAAGAGTATGTAATCCACAGCCTACGGACTCAAGCTTGAGATAGGTCTATGAGTCCAAGCTTAGGATGAATGAACTCACAAACCTTCAAACTAGCAGCCTTGGTGAATATGTCTGCCAACTGATCTGAACTCCTTGTGTAGCAAGGCAAGATTACTCCCTCTTGCACCTTCTGTCGCACCTTGTGACAGTCTACTTCAATATGCTTTGTCCTCTCATGAAACACTGAATTGGATGCTATGTGAATGGATGAAAGTGCAATAGCCCGTAGTAGATCTTCTATCCACTCGGCCACCAGCCCAATCAACATCACAATAGCCTACAATCTCTGTGCATTGATTGCATCCCATCCATATTCCTTGACCAAGAGCTCCATTGAGATATCTTAGGATGCGATCAACCATGCTCCAATGATGCATCTTAGGATCTTGCATATGTTGACTTATCTGATTCACATAGAAACACAAACCAGGCCGTGTAATAGATCAACTTACCAACCATCCTTATGTATAGAGTGATGTCCTCAAACGGTTGATCTTCAATCTCCCCCTCTCTTATGACTTTGTAACCATCTTCAAGAGGTGTATTAGCTGCCTTTGCTTATCGCTTACCTGCTTCACTCAACAAATACTTCCTTTGTGATAAGAAGATGCCTTTCTTAGAACGGTACACTTCTATCCCTAGGAAGTATTTTAGTTCTCCAAGATCTTTAATATCAAAAGCAGACTTTAAGTAATCTTTATTATCTTGAATTCCCACCTTGTCATTCCCTAAGATGATAATATCATCAAGATTAATGAGAATGACTACAACACCTTCCTGGTTTGATTGAGTGAAGAGTTTATTGTCAGCTTCTGATCTCTTGAAACCTCTTTCCATGAGAGTGGCGCTTAGTTTGTGATACCAAGCTTTAGGGGATTGCTTCAGCTCATAGATAGCCTTCTTAAGTCTCAAAACTCTCCCTGGTGTAACCATGTCTTCAAGACCAGGTGGTGGAGTCATGTACACTTCATCATCTAGATCTCCTTGGAGAAAGGCATTCTTGATATCCATCTGCCATAAGTCCCATTCCAAGTTTGTTGCTAAGGATAAAATGACTCTCACTGTATGAAGCTTGGCCGCTGGTGCAAATGTATCACGTTAATCCTCTCCATAGGTTTGTGTGAATCCTCTTGCAACCAATCTGGCCTTGTACCGCTCTATCTCTCCATTTCTTTTGTATTTGATAGTGAACACCAATTTGGAGCTCAATGCCTTCTTCTTTCTAGTTAGGTCTGTCTCATACCAAGTATTATTATTCTCCATTTCTTTGATTTCATCCCCCACTACATCTCTCCACTTCTTATTCTCCTTTGCTTCTTCATAGGTTTTAGGAACCAATTCAGCATCAAGAGCACCAATGAAGACTTGATGTTCAGTAGGGAAGTGAGCAAGTATTTAAACAACTTGGTTTGGATGAGAAACCGCCTGACTGTTGTAGTAGACTCTTGTATTTCTCCATTCAGATGGGTCCTTCTTAACCCTTCCTTACGACTTTCACATTCTGATCAGTATCCATTTCACCTTGTTCCTCCTCCATTTCAGACTGTTCAGACTCCATTTGATGTGCTTCTTGATCTTCTTTTCCTCCTTGGTCATAAATGGCAGAATCCTCTTGTTGATCAGATGATGATTCTCCATTGTCCCCCTCATGATCAAGGTGGTGATTATCAGCAGCAATTGGAGCCTTCTCAGCAATCGGTTTAACGTTTTGTGCGTCCTCTTTTTATGTTGGTTGACTGAGCCCAAGGTTCTCTAAGATAATTCTCAAGTTGTTGGCACGGTCAGATGGGTTATTTAGAAGATCCTTTGGGTTGTCCCAACTCTTCTCACCATAATAACCCTTAGACTCCACAAATTTGACATCTCTAGATACCAACACCCTCATGGTTTCAGGTACATAGCACTTGTACCCTTTCTGATTAGTATAGTAGCCAATGAACATTTTCTTGACACTCTTTGCATCAAGCTTATCTCTCTGTTCTCCTGGGATTAAGACAAAGCACAAGCACCCAACCACACGTAAGTGATGAATTGAAGGTGTGGTTTTGTTCAATACCTGATAAGGTGATGCATATTGAAGAACTTTTGTGGGAGTTCTATTGATCAAGTAGCAAGCAGACATCACAACATCTCCAAAAACGTTTTGGAACGTTTGTATGGAACATCATTGATCTGGCCACCTCCATCAAGTGCCTATTCTTCCTTTCATCAACACCATTATGTTGTGGTGTGTATGGACAGCTTGTTTGATGGATGATCCCATGTTTAGCTAGATGTTGCTTGAAAGCATTGCTTTTGTATTCCCCACCATTATCTGATCTAAGAGTTTTAATCTTGGCATTAAAATTGTTAGATACATAGTTCTGAAAGTTTTTTAATGCTTCTAACACCCTATCTTTAGTTTGAATCAATGTCAACCAAGTAAATTTATATTTTTCATCAATGAATGTCACAAAATACTTATGGTTTTCTCTAGAAACACATGGAGCAGTCCAAACATCAGAGTGAGCAAGATCAAAGCAATTTGCATAAATGGTTTTAGAGATAGGAAAGGTAGACTTGCAATTTTTTCCAAGGATACAAGCTTCGCAATCATCATTCTTAAAAGAAAAAGAAGGTAACATAAGCCCCAAGGCACGAGAATGAGGTGACTAAGTCTAGCATGCCAAACAGAACCATTAACTAAGGCAGAACTAAAAAATAGAAGCAAATAATTCAGATGCAAGGTTGGTGTCTTCAAGCATGTATATCTCATCCTTTGTAACACCTTTCCCAATCAACTTACTAGTCTCAATATCCTGAAAAACTACATCATTAGGACTGAAGATAATATTGCAATTAAGATTAGTAGCAACTCTTTTCACATACAATAAGTTAGATATAAAGCTAGGCACGTAAAAGGCTTCTGATTCTCTATTAAACAACCTAACATTTCCTACACCCTTAATAGGTATTCTTTCTCCATTTGCAATCACCACATTACCTAAGGCCGGTTTCACATCTTTAATCAAATTTGACTAATCATATGATGTGATGCACCAAAATCAACTATCAATGACCTAGGATTAATGGATGCATCAAAAGAGTTACCAATAACTTTACCAGAACTTTCTTTGATGGCTTTGATGAGAACATCAAGGTCTGACCTCCTCACCACATCATTTTGAACCGCCACAACAAGAGCACGAGTAGGGGTGGACACAACCAATGCTCTACCTTCTTCTCCAAACCATGTTGAAGTAGAGCCGGTTTCAGCTGCTCCATTGGAGAATGAGCTCTTTGGACTCTAAACTTGTTGGTGTGGTTAGGGTTGAGGTGAGGATGTAGCAGCCAGCAGTTGTCCTTGAAGCGTCTCCTTCTCTTGAAATGGTTACAAAAAGGGGTGCTTCTCTCTTCCTGCTTGTACACACCTTTATTTGCGGTGACAAGCTCCCCTTTGCCTCCAAATAAACCAAATGAACCTTGCTCCTTCTGAATTTGTGCACACACATCATCCAAGTTGGGTAGTGTTTCTGCTCTAGGATATGCTTGATTAAGCTGTTGTAGGAGGGATTCAAGGTCAGTAGGAGTGAAAAGACCTTATCCTGCTCTCTTCTTTCATTGAGAACAACGAGGTCAACACTAGCTGGTCTTAGCATCTCCAACTCTGCCCATAAGGACCAAACTTCCCAAAGTGAATCTTGAACTCCTTGTCTTCCTGTTGGAGATTGTTGATAGCTAGCTTCACTTCAAACACTCTGCTCAGATTAGACTGATTTCCATAGACCATGTAGAGAGTGTCCCAAAGCTCCTTGGAAGTTGCACACTAGGAATAAGCTTCCAAGAGTGAGAGTTCAAGAGAGCTTTGGAGAACAGACAACACATTATGGTCTCCTTGAGTCCAGGCTTCTTCATCTGCAGGAACCATCTCCATGCCTTCATTTTGCGCCTGCTGGGGTGGAGCTTCACTGCTCAGAACATACTTCCACAGCCCACGATCTCCAAGGGAAAATTTTGCCATCCTTGCCCGCACCAAGTAGTTAATCCCCTTTAGAGTAACTGGTATCAACACTCTTGAGTTCTCCATGTCTGAGATGAGGGATTATTCAAGAGGAAAAGATTTTTAAAGATTTGTAGAAGAGTAGAAACAGAACAGAACATATTTGAACAAGAACAAAAATTTAGAACCAATTTGAGAAATGAACAAGAGAATGAGAGTTTTGCGGAAGTGTATAGAGGTATAAAAGCTTAAAGCTCCGATACCATGTTAGAATTTAAGAGTATGAACCAGAGAATAGAAGATTTAAACAAAGAATCATAAGATCAGAAGATTAGAGAGAGTTTAAGAGAATAAGAATAAGAGAGAGAGATTAGAGAGAGAATTTGAGAAGAGAATAAGTCTACATATCTTTGAATTTCGAAATCTGAATGTACAATATAGAGAAAGAGCTGTTAGACTTATCCTAAAACATGTGGCTAATAATTGTCCACATATTTTAGCTTACAAGGGAAGCTAGTCCAAATTATCTTAAAGTAACTAAACTATTTTACAATTCATCCGCGGGTGCTATTCACAAATGCTTCTCTTCTAGTTACTTCTTCTAGTTTGGTTACTCCAAGAGCTCCTAGCTTCCATGTGGAAAGATAGTCTTTAAGCTATCCCTCTCTGATCAGTTGAGCTCCATCTCAATACACTGTTCAACACTACTCCATCTCCACAAAACACATGCAAGAGCATGGAGTACGCATATATCCCTGTATCCCATCGGCTATCTGCTGATCTCTTGATCATTGTCTCTCCTTAAACCATCCGGTCTCTGTAGATAAAGCAACAATACCTCGTAAGAGAAGAGCTGCAGAATTTCCTGATTGTAGACACCTCTCGACGAAATCTTGTTTATAATGAAGTCGGAAAGCAAAGATATTTAAGTTAATAAAACCATAGTATAAATCGATCGACTTGTAGAAATCTTGACTTTGTTGACGCTTTGAAGCGCCTTGCATATTGTCTTCGCCCTTATAAAATAGCATAAACCTTGTTTACTATCAATGACGTCAAGAAGAATTTTTGAAAGAACATCATTTGGAAGGTAATCCATTACGAATTCTGTAATTAAGAGATAGAAGGCAAAAGAGATTTTGACAAATAATATAAGCTTTCAATATTTGAATGTTCGAAGCAACCACCAGAGTTTATTTATGGAGCCAATGCAACCATTGGGTTGCCTAGGTTGTATTAATTATGTATGTCTTATCATTAAGTCCCAACAAACAGCCTTTATGATCATTATCATGGTGTTAATGGGTAAAATAAAGTATTTTTCCTTTTCCATTTTGGGTTTTAACTTTTTTTAAGGTATTTGAGATTTATCTATTTTGATAATAGCTTAAACTATATATGTTATTTAGTAGTTCAACTTAGTCATCTATTTTATATACAATAATAATACTGAGTTAGATATCTATTTTGAAGCAGATGAGTATCTTTCGTCTATGATTTAGGGAGGGGTTAATGGGCGTGTCAAAGTTTAGGGTTTAGGGTTCAGTATTTATGATTTAAGATTTAATGTTTGGGGTTTATAGTTTACGATATAGGATCATATGCAGTTATAGTCCTGGATATTGTCAAAAATTATTAATTAATGCTATATTAATAAAATTGGGTGCTTGCATTATCTTTCCTCAGATGTTAATGAGGGGCGAGTAAGAATGCACATAATGCACAATAAAAAAAAAAGAATGCATACAATGCAACCCGAATGGTAATGCTTGTTTATCTGCACAAAGTATTTGACTGTAAAAAAAGTCTAATTGATTCTAAGCTAATCGTCTATTCAAATAACGGTTATATATAAAGTGTAAAATCGAAGCGTAAGCTAATGATTTCCATCATATCTGTCTATTGTTTAATAAAAATTACCTTGTTAGTGTTTGTGTCTAAGATCTCTTCACATGTATTGATGCGATTTTAATGGAGAAGATCATAGCCCTTTAATGCATTTTGTGAGTCTGGTTGATTGATGAGTGATGAACAAAATGGATGATCATATTGTTGGGATGAAACCGTGGATTGAAAGAAACTTCCTGAAATTGCAGAATCACTTCAAGACAATCAAACTCGGATCTTCTAGGATATGATACACCAAAACAAGTATCCAAGATGAATAGATACTACACACCATTCAGATCAAACAAACTCGAAAAGTTTTTGATAAAAGAAGTTTGATAGTTTGAATGAAGAAGAGAGAAGCGTACAAATAGAGTTTGAAATCCTTGGAAACCTAAAAAGCACATTAACTAAACAAAGACCAAATAAAAACACTCCTAAGTTCGAAATCTTTTCTTTAGAATGGGCTGTGGCCTTATGGATCAGCAATGGGAAAAGGTAATTGCATGTGGGCTTGCCTCATTAAAAACCTCTCTTTAAAAACCAATAGGGACAAAACCAAGAGGAGGGAAAAAGAGTACAAGTCCACACACCTCCATGATGATGGCTTAAGTGGCTTGAATCACAACCAAGGTGGCTGTATTAGCACACTCAATCTGGCCCTGAACGTGGTGTAGAAGGATGTAGAAAGCTTGCTTGAATTGCTCTGCCTTAGCTCTGGTCATTGGTCCAATTATATGTGCAAAGCTTCTGATTCTTTCTCTTGATTCTCCTCTGCTACAAGCTGATCCTTAGCTCCATTCTCCTCAGCCTACAACCTGCTTCTTAGCTCCATTTTCCTCTGGTTCAAGCTGCTTAATGACTTAAGGTTCCAAGCTTTCCATGTTCACATCATCCCCTCCCTCTTGAAAATGATTTGACCTCAAATCTGGTTCATCTACAAGAAAAAGAACCAAGTCCAAAACATTGAAGCTTGAATTCACATTATACTTACCTTGCAAGTCGATTTGGTAGGCATTGTTATTGATTCTTTGATGATCTTGAATGGTCCATCAATGTGTGACATCAACTTGGACTTTCTCTCATTAGGGAACCGCTCCTTCCTCAGATGTATTCAGACCATGTCTCCTTCCTTGAAGATCATCTCCTTCCTGCCCTTTTTGGCATGCTTAGCATAAAGCTTTGTCTTCTCCTCAATGTTGATCTTGGCTTTCTCATGAATCTGCTTGATGTAATCTGCCTTTTTCTTTCCATCCATTCTAGCTCTTTCACTCAAAGGTAAAGGCATTAGATCCAAAGGTGATAAAAGATTAATACAATAAACAATTTCAAATTGAGAAAACTTTGAAGCAGAATGTTTAGAATGATTATAAGAAAATTTAACATGTGGCAAACATTCTTCCCATGTATTAAGGTTCATTTTGATCAATGCATTTAATAGAGTAGACAATGTCATATTAACTACTTCCGTTTGCCCATCAGATTGTGGATGACAAGTAGTAGAGAACAACAACTTAGTATCTAACATAGACCAAAGTGTCTTCCAAAAATAACTAAGAAACTTAGTATCTCTATCAGAAACAATAGTCTTAGGCATGCCATGTAATCTCACAATATCTCAAAAAAAAAACAAGTTAGCTACATGCATAGCATCATCAGTTTTGTGGCATGGAATGAAATGATCCATTTTAGAGAACCTATCTACCACAAAAAATATAGAATCCTTCCCTGTCTTAGTCCTATGCAATCCAACAACAAAATCCATAGAAATATCATTCCAAGGATGCAAAGGAAGAGATAAGGGAGTATATAAATAGTGAGGCTGGACTTTGGACTTATCTTGTTTGCTAGTAGAACATCTTTCATAAGCTTTCTCAGTGTCCCTTTTCATGTGTGGCCAATGAAAGTGTTCTTGCATCACCTTAAGTGTCTTAGCAACACCAAAGTGTCCCAATAAACATCCACCATGTGCTTCCTTAACAAACTAATCTCTCAAAGAAGAATTAGGAACACACAAACGGTTTTCATAACACAAGAACCCATCATGCCTATAACACTTTTCAAATGCAAATTTCTCACAAGATGAATAGATCTTTCCAAAATCAGAATCATTTGCATAAAGAGACTTAACCTGTTCAAAACCAAGTAGTTTAGCCTCAAGAGAAGTCAGTAAGACATACCTTCTTGATAATGCATCAGCAACTACATTATCCTTATATTTCTTGTATTTGCTCACGTATGGGAATGTCTCAATGAATTCAACTCACCTAGCGTGTCTTTTTTTGAGTTTTTTTTGACCTTTTAGATGCTTGAGGGACTCATGATCAGTGTGTATGACAAATTCCTTTGCCCATAAGTAGTCTGACATATCTGCATGCCCTCACCAATGCATAGAGTTCCTTATCATAAGTTGGATAGTTCAGTGTTGCTCCTCCTAGCTTCTCACTGAACTAGGCAATTGGTTTCTTCTCCTGCATAAGCACAACACCCATACCAATACCAGAAGCATCACATTCTATTTCAAAAATCTTAGTCAAATCAGGAAGATAAAGAACATGTGAATGAGTAAGCTTCTCTTTCAAGGTTTGGAATGCTTGTTCCTGAGCCTGCTCCCACTTAAAAGCCACATTCTTCTTGATAACCTCAATGAGTGGAGCTACTAGAGTGCTAAAATCCTTCACAAATCTCCTATAGAAACCGGCAAGGCCATGGAAGCTTCTCACTTCTCCAACTGTCTTTGGGCTCAGCGATTCCTTGATAGCTTTCACTTTCCCTTCATCAACCTTGATTCCATATGTACTCACAACAAAACCTAAAAACACAAGGTTATCTGTTCCAAAAGTACATTTCATAAAGTTGGCATAAAGGCTTTCTTTCCTTAGCACTTCAAAAACTAACCTAAGATGCTTAACATGCTCTTTTAGGTTCTGGCTATATACTAGGATGTCATCAAAGTACACACCAACAAAATGCCCAATGAATGATCAAAGAATATGATTCATCAGTCTTATGAATATACTAGGTGAGTTAGTTAAACCAAATGGCATCACTAACCCTTCATATAGCCCTTGTTTAGTCTTAAATGCATTTTTCCATTCATCACCCTCTTTCATTTTAATATGAGGGTATCCACTCTAACATCTACCTTTGAAAAGATATTAGAACCATGCAATTCATCTAACATATCATCTAATCTAGGTTTAGGGTGGCGATACTTCACTGTTATGTTGTTGATGGCTCTGCAATCTACACATATCCTCCATCTACCATCCTTCTTTGGCACCAATAGGATGTGAACATCATTGTGACTCATACTTTCACGGATATGACCTTTCTCCATAAGCTCAGTGACTTGCTTCTCTAGTTCTTTGGTCTCCACTGGATTGGTTATGTATGCAGGTCTATTTGGCAAGGAAGCTCCTGGGATGAATTCTATTTGATGCTCAATGCCTCTAATGGGAGGTAAGCCGTCTGGACTTTCCTCAAGGAATACATCCCTGAACTCCTGCAAAAGTAGTTCAATCTCGCTAGGCACATCCTGCTTTGGGGCAGTTAAGTTCATATAACAACCTTTACAGACAAGAAGTAAGGTTGTAGTATAACTTCCCTTTGGTTTCTGAAGCATGAGGTTGGTTGTTTATTTGGTGGCAGGGGCTGACTGAGTTTTGCTTTTCTTCATACTAATCTGATCATGATGCACTTCACTAGGAGTTAAAGGAACAAGGATTGTCTTTCTGCCCTTGAACTCAAAGGAATGGCAAATGGTATAGCCATCATGAGTTACTTTCCTATCAGATTGCCATGGTCTCCTAAGTAGAATATGACTTGCATCCATTGGTAGCACATCAAAGATAACTTCATCTTCATACTTTCCAATAGATAAAGGAACCAACACTTTGCTGTCTACCTTATGTCATCCTTCATCATTCAGCCACTGAATTTTGTAAAACTTTGGACGCTTCATCACTTGTATCCCATTATTCTTAATCATTGATTCACTGGCTATATTGGCGCAATTCCCTCCATCAATGATGAGGCTGCATACTTTCTCTTGAATAATGCACCGAGTGTGAAACAGGTTCTCTCTTTGTTCATTCCCTTCAATCTTGGCTTGCACATTCAAATATCTTCTAGTGACTAATAACTCTCCTTTGGCTGCCATTTCCACTTCTACTTCCAATGGTTAAGGTTTTGATTATTCTTCTTCTGACTCAATCTCACCATTGTCCCTTATAATCATAATCTTTATGTTGGTGCATTCATTTGAGTAATGCCCAAACCCTTGTCATTTGAAGCACTTGATCTCTCTGGGCCTTGTAGAAATCACGTTAGCCTTTCCTTTTGGATCATGCTCCTCACTTTTAAACTTTGGGAAAGGCTTGCAGTCTTTTCTGAATCCAGACTTCTCTTCCTTGTAATAGTTTGGTTTTCCAGACACATAACTCGGCTTAGAACTCTTCCTTTTGAGTTGCTTCTCAGACATGATTGTCTTGTGCAACAACTCTTCTAACTCCACATAGTGTTGAGACTCCAGTCGGTCTATGATGTTCCTGTTGAGGCCTCCCATGAATCAAAAAAATTGTAGCCTCATTACCCTCATTATCCTCATAACAACAAGGTTTCCATCTCCTTGTAGTATTCTTCCACGGTTCTGCTCCCTTGTGTACAGTTTCTCAGTTCTAGTACAGCTCTCTATGTTAGTGGCCGGGAATGAACCTCTATCTCATAATTGTCTTTATTTGGGTCCAAGTATCCACTGGATAATCTCATGCACGTCTCCTAGCAGTGACCAATTGATCCCACAACCTTAGAGAATACTCTTTGAACTCTGTTGGTGCAACCTTCACCTTGCTTTCTTCTGTGTATTCTTTGCAGTTGAACACCAATTCAATATTCTTCTCCCACTCCAGGTACTCATCAGGGTCATTGTGAGAGTCGAAACTCACACGGTCAAAACTTGTAGAGCAATACTTTTAGGGAACATAAACTTTCAGGAAACAACCACTAAACTAGCAAACCCAGAGGACGTTTTATTGATTAGAAGTTGGAAAGAGTACAAAGATCGGAAAAAGAGTAAAAGAATCGGAAAGAAAGTACAAAAGAACTCTGAAAACGGCTAAGAGAAATTGCTAAGTTCTTAAGTCTAGGTCTAGGGTTTTTCGCTCTGCCTTTCTCGTCTGGCCTCTCCCTCCTTTTATAGCTTCGGTTCGTCGGCTTTTGAGAATATTTCCGCAGGATTTGCGGAAATCTTCTTGTTCTTCTCTTTTTCCTTTTCTCGCTAAAATGTACATTTCTATCTCAGATTTTCCTTTTTCCAATCTCTTTCTTTACTTCTTCGTCTTTCCGCGGCTCGACTCGTTTTCCGGATGGGCCGAGATTTGGACGTTCCGAGTCCGTTAACGTATCAACTCACTTATTTGGTTTAGAGTTTATCGTATGCTTGGGCCCAAGTTCCCATTTTTCTCAATCTCGATCCATCAGCCCAAATCATCGGTCCATGAAGGCATGGGCTGATGTTTCCGAAGGTGGGTTGCGACAAGTTATGCGTATCGGCAAACGTTTGGTTGTCCGTTCGGAAAGTTCAGCTCGAAAAACCAGAAACGGTTTAGCTCGGAAATCCGAGATGGTTCAGCTCAAAGGTTCAGTTCGGGATTTACGGAAGGGCAACTCATGATCAAGATCTAGACGGGGATGGGTTTAGATCCGAGCTGGTTCAGCTCTGTTTTCTGGGCTGGTCCATCTCGTCCTTTACTTTGTTTGGATGTTCCGTCGATCCGTAGCTCCTGTCGGAAGATATGTTTATCCGATTATGATGTCGTCTGTTTTGCCGAAACCATTTCTCCGATAAATCATTTAGGTGACATTGTCGGCATTTCGTACAACTTTGTCATTTATACGAAATCTTGAACGTCCAATTCAAACACTCGCTCGTGCCCGACTGCTTGATCCTCTCTTCGGCTATTGTTTTCGTCGAGGAGGTTTTTGACCTCAACAGTTAGCCTCCCAGCTCGTTATGTCCGAATGCGGTGATGACGAGGTTGTTTCATTTATTCGAGGCGAAAACGATTGTCCGAGAGAGTTTCATCTGTTACCATCGCCTTTGTGATAGCGGGTCGTATGAATCATCGCCTTTCGGTCACAACCACTTCCTCCATGCCGAGATATTTGGTATCACGCCTACTCATGGGCTGTTTTGTCATGATTTGCTCGGGCACGCTTGCGACAACATGAATGAAAAGTAATCATTTTGAAATTCCATTCCTTGGTGAATTCTATAAATGTTTATTTCTCCATTCTTCACTTCTTACTCCTCTCTCTCTAAAGATAATAACCAAAAGGTAACTTCTCTCTCTAGCTCCTTTTTATTTCTTTGTAAGTTTTGTTAAGACTTCCAACTTTGTTCTTGTGAATTAGAGGCCTTAGATCTTTTTGAGCCTGAATTTCTTGTTCGATAGTGTTCTCGACTAAGATGGTGGATCACGAACGGGAACATGGTCATGTCGGTTCATCCGTAGGGGAATCTTCCGGGGTTCGGCGCTCAACCAGGCATCGCGCTACTCGTCCTTATTCTTCGGCCACAACGGATGCGTCAATCAAGGACGAATTCGAAGATGCTCGAGTTAGTCGGGAAGAATTCCTTCGTCATTAGGATTATCCTCCAGATGTGCCAAAGAAGAAGCGTCCGAGGAGAAAAAAGGTGATCCCTGATCCTGTCGGTTCGACGTTGTCGTCGGCGGAGTCAATTGCGACGCTCCGGCGCGATGCTATGATTCCCGAGAATGTTACGATAAGGATTCCATCTTCACGCGATCGGGTGGAATCTCCGCCAAAAGGGTACTTTTTGGTGTACGAAATCTTCTTCGAGTCATGCTTTCTATGGTTCTCGATTCATGAAATCATCATCCGTTACCTTCGACGTCTTAGACTGGCCCTGACGCAAATCACTCCCAGGGGATTAAGGCATCAAGTGGGCATACTGGTTCGTAGTTTCGAATGTGGATTCAGTCTCCGAGTGTTACATCTTCGAAACATGTTGTACGTGGTTCCGACAAAACGCGATTCTGAGTATTACCTCAGGCCCTATCCTCATCGGGCGGTCGTATCGGGGTTCGAAAAGAAAGATTGTGAATGGAGGCATCACTTCTTCTACGTCTTGATCGACGAAGCGTCTGTTGGGAAATCTTGCGTTACGTTGATGAAGTCGAAATGGGGGAAGTTTGGTAGCGGACTTAGTTGTTTTTGTTGTCTAGATTTTTATCAAGCTGACATTCTAACGAATAGTTTTTTTATTTTCAGAGAAGGATATCTGATGTAAGACTCGGATTCCACCAAGTGTTACACAAGATACAAAGACTTAAGCTGCGGATGGATGAGGGAGAGTAACCTGGTTGCTACTTGAATCCACAAACAATGAGGGCAAGAGGCTGATTCTCAAGGGCTATTCCTCGCAAGAGAGACCTGATTCTACACGAAATTCAAGTGATTTGATTCAACAAACTACTAGAACTCGCAAAGACAGATTTTGATTCAAAAACAAGTGTTTGAAGCAAAAGCAAAAGACTGAATTCTTATTGATAAAAACGTGCTGACAAAAGATGAATGAAAGGAGCTTATATAGAGCCCATTCACAGCAAGAACAAACGGTCATAAATCAAAAAAGGAAAACATAATCAAATCAAAAACAGAATGAGAGTTGTCGCCATTGATGTACTAGCTGTTAGGCATTAAAGAGGAAGCTTCTAGGGTTGCGGCTGGAGCAAGGAGTTTTCCTAGGTCTTATGACTTGAATGGAAGTCTAGGATCTTCTAGGATAGATGGGTGGTCGAAATTAGATTGGAGAAATAGACGTTGATCCTTCTTTACTTTATTAGAAAGGTAAAGAGTTTTGAAAATGGAAAGTTTCTTCTTCATGTGGTCAAGGTTGTTTTGATGAATCTTTGGGCGTGTGTTGCTGTTTTCTGGTGGTCCTTGGTCCTTGGTAGTCTCTGTCGACTTCATTAAACGAGCTGGAGATGTGCTAGCCCAAGTGTTTTCCGGATTTTCCTTATTCGGATCCAAATGCGGTCCATGAGAAGATTTGGTTGGTAGAGGTGGCTCCAAGTTGATCCAGGCTGTGTCTTCATCTGGTGGACTCCATAAGAGACTCCAGTACATAGGTTTGGACTCATATGGGTCAGGTCTAGGTGGTCTTGGGCTTAAATTCATCATTTCTGGTCCATAGGATTTACCGGGTGGTCCGTGGAGCCTTATAAGGGCAGCTCTTGTTTTTGGTCTGGTCATGGGCATAACGACTCGACCAGGCTCTTCTTCATAATGGATCAGCTCAGTAAAATATCCTCCTTTTCTTGTTTTGATGTCTGGATCCTTGGGCTCATCCTTTCCATAGCTTTGATCGCCCTTGGTTGGGTCGTCTGGTCCTTCTTTGGGCATTGATGACATCTCTGGTGGGATGGGTGGCTTGATTCCCACATCAATATCTGTTTGAGGTGCCCGCCGCGATTGATTCCTCTCATTTGGGCACTTCAGGAAGGTGGCACGAACTGGTTACAGCACTTTTCGATTGAACGTGTTATCAGTGCCAGTCAAATGGAAGTGGCTCGTAAGGCGGCGAGACCTGACGAGAAGGCGGACGTTGACGGCGAGCGTCTGGACGATATCCTTGTTGAAGACCTTGGTTCAATATCTCCATGGCTTGTGGAAGGAGTTGATCTTCCGGAGTTCAACTTTCATGGCTTCGATGACTGTATTGGTCAAGGCTCCATGATGGGTGAAAGCACTTCAGGAACTTGTGCCTATGCTGATATTGGTGGTGCTGGGACGAACGTTTCGCAGGTTCCTACGTCGGATTTGCCGGATCAGGTCGTTGCTCTCGAGTCTAGTCGAGGACCTGCGAAGAGACATGGGAAGGATTTTGAGGTGCCGCAACCTGAAATCCCGGCATGGTCTTGTGATGATGATGGGTCTATGTATACTAATGCTGATACGGTTGCCAGCTTCTGCGCGGATGTCCGCCATCCGGGAGATATCCCCATTCGATGCGAAGACATGATTTGCGGTGAATCATTTGCCGCTGCTGGGCAAGATATGCTGAAGGTTAGCTTCTTTACTTTGCCGTGAGGCATGTGGTCTTATCCCATCACTTTGCTAACCTGTCTAAGTTCTTTTTTAGGCGTGGGCTTTGGTCAATCGTCATGCTGCTGAGGCCGATACGAGGCTTCGTGGAATTCAGGATCGCTTTGCGAGGCATTCTGTCGATAATGCGCGCTTGGCGGATTCAGTTGCGGCCATGAGAGCTTCTATGTAAGGAGGAAGGAGCAAGTTCGAGACGACGGGGTTTTCCCTTGATGCTACGAGGACTGCGGCCCTAACTGATGTTGAGTCCTAAAGAACCCGACTTGCCGAGAGAGAAGTTTCCCGTGAGGTATCTCTTCGGATCGCGGCCAAGAAAGGGAAAAGAGGAATGTTGAAGAAAATCGCGTCCCGATTCTCCAAACTTAGAAAGATTTTCTCGAAATTGCCCTCGGCTATAGAAAGGCAAAGCCGGTTCGTCGCGGCAAGAAGTAATCTGGATTTGATCACTGATTTAAGATCTGAACATCCTCCGGCGTTTAAATCCGAAAAAGCTGATCTAATTTCGAGAGCTCTTCCGGGAGACGGAAACGTCTTCGAGTATACCCATCTGATTGCGGAATCCAGTGATTGTGTTGATCCATCGTTGTTTCATGGTGAGGATGCCGATTCATCTCAAGGAGACTCTTTGTTTTAGGAGCACAGATATGATTTGTGTTTCAATGGTATTTTTAAGGCGGTTGGTCGTCGTAGTAGCATGTGTTTGAATGTTTTAACGCCTTTATCCTTCCCTTGTATTCTGAAGTAGAAGATTGCTTAATGTATGATATTTGACTTGGTTTCCCCTTTTGAGATTCGTTCAGCAGACTGTATTGTCTTGATTGAAAGTTCAAATTGGTCGAATTTGAGATTTTCGAATCAATGCAGCTTGGATCCGAATGAATTCAGCCCGGAACTGGCTCAGTTCGGACCAGTGCGCTTAGGGAGTGTTAAACTGGATTTTTTGGTGATTAGACCAGCGTGCTCAGAGGCGTCTTACTGGGTTTCGAATTCGAGAGATAACGACGTGTTTTTCTCTCGCGGATTAGTAACGTACAGACCAATGTGTTCGGAAACGTTCTTACTGGATTTTTGGGAGTTTCACGGTTGGTTTTGGTACTAGTGCGGGATTTGCTCGTCTTACATTCCCAAGTCGGCCGTGTACTTGATTATGACGTTGTCGAGACCAGTGTGTCGTATTTTACTGGGTTTAGATTTTCGATACCGATTTTCTACGAGGTTTTCGCCTCGTATCTTTCGTTTTTCGGAAATAAGTCGGTATCCGCAGGACCAACTTTCAAAGATACCGAACCAAGATATACTTGGCTAAAACGTCACCTTACCAGCGTGTTGAGTAGCGTCGTGCTGGGTTTATTTTTGGGAGAGTTTATTATCGTCTCTAGTACTGGTGCGGCGGATTTTAAGACCTGTCAACAACCCGTATTCGGGATTTTACGTCAACTTCTCGACTTATGTTCCCTTTGCCGATAATAAACATACCTTGGCGGTATTTTATAGAATTTTTATAGCGCGCTTCTATCCGTTTGTTGGATGTATAGCGCCTTAGTCCGCATTGGATGTGTCGGCTAATATCCGTGTAGAATGTGCGAGTTTGTCCACTGCGGCCGTCAGTGGACAAAGTAAGTAGTTTCTAACAACTATGCAATAATCTAGCAGGCTAGTTCTACATTCCGAAACTTGTATTCTAACTTTGATAAATAGTATGAAAGTAGAGAGGGGAATTCATTTTATTACCTGGCGATTTAACGAGTTTGGTCGGAAAGTTGAATCTTCAAAATTTTGCGGAATGCGGCTAACTTTGGGAAAGGTTCAGCTCGGATTTTTGGGGTGTCCTCCGATGATTCGAGGATTTCCGAGATGGTTGAGTTTCAGATCCGCGCTGTTTCAGCTCAGATTTCCGAGCTGGCTGGGCTCAGATCCGAGCTGTTTTAGCTCTGATTTCCGAGCTGTTTTAGCTCTGATTTCCGAGCTGGTTGAGCTCAGATCCGAGCTGGCTGAGCTCAGATCCAAGCTGGCTGAGCTCAAATCCGAGCTGTTTCAGATCGGGTTTCCGAGCTGGCCGAGCTCAGATTCGAGCTGTTTTAGTTCGGATTTCCGAGTTGGTTTGAGCTCAGATCCTAGCTGTTTCAGCTCGGATTTTCGAGGTGATCTTGGTCCGAGCTGGTCTAGCTTAATTAGTTTGAGTTCTTCGTGTTGCTCAGAGACTAGCTTTTGCGGACGAGTTTTGAGAATTGTTTCAAAAATTTACGAGATCCGATGTTGTTTCAAAAATTTGCGAGACCCGATATGGAAGTATAGATATATACGGACCCACTCCCCCCTTTTTGAGAGGGGGGACAGCTGAACCGATCAAGAAGATCGGCTGCCTACGTACCCCTTACGGGGATCAAGTCGTCCCGTAGTTCAAAATATTTTTTATTTTATTTTTTTTTCAGCGGCTTCAGTATCGGAACCTTCTCAGGTGCATTGTGTTCCATCCAACTTTGGTGCTGTCCGTGGTGTCGAGCTCGTATACCTCAGGACGGATCTCTCTCGTAATCATGTAGGGTCCTTCCCAGTCTGCTTCGGTTTTTCGAAGTGTCGAGCTTTGCCAGATTCTTCTTAGGACGAAGTCTCCTACAGAGAAGCATTGGTCGCGATTGCCGGTTTGGCGAGATGGGTAGTTTCTTTCTGTTGTATTCGGCCGATGTCCTGATTCCCCATTCCGTCGTTCTTGACTTCCTTAGATTGTGCTAACTCCGAAGGGGGTTGGGAACTTGACGCATAGGTGATAAGTTGATGGGACCTCCCTCATGGAGTTTATCCATGGAATTCCGAGAATCGCTCCGTAGATTGTTGGGTGATCTACAACTGTAAATTCAATGACTTTGAAGGTTCCTCCGGCGATTATAGGCAGCTCGATTTTTCCGAAGGTGGTTATGGAGTCTCCAGCGAATCCTGTTAAGGACGTCTAGGAAGGTGTTACTTCGTTCAAGTTTACTCCCATCTTCTTTAGAGTCTCGCAGAAGATTAGGTCCACAGAACTTCCTGTGTCGATAAGATTGTTTGGTACACGACGATTCCAGATGATTAGCTCCACGACTAGCGGCTGTTTTCCCGGGTGGCTGGTTTCCGATCTCGACATACCCTCGATAGTTATCGTAGGATCTGGGTAGCGTCTTGATGCTCGCTCTCTGATGCTTCTTCTCGGGATAGCTGCGTTATGCGACCGTCGAGGATATGGGTCAAGAGGAAATCTTTGTCTTGGGCGGTACTGTGGCCTTTCCACGATCATGTTTATCCTTTGTCTGCTGGCTGCTTTAGGATCTTCGTCGTTCCCTTTTCTTCGCTTGTTGTTGCCTGTTGCGATTTGTCCTTCCTGATGGTTTCGTTCTCGATCTGTTTTGTTTGGATCGTTGCTTTTGTTCGGCTTACTCGACTGATTTCCGGTCTTTCCATCGTCGAGGTCCTTCAGATTTATTGTATCCCCTAGTTCTCCGGCTACGAGTTTAGCCGCGAGTTTGATTCCTAGTCTGCGACAGTCGGCAGTGTTATGTCCATAGGACTGGTGGTGGTCGCAGAAAGCTTTCTCGTCGTAGGAGCTAGGATTCCTCGTCCAAGTGTTCCACGAGCTTTTCCTTCGTTCTGTTGGCTTGTCTTCTTGCTGGTCTGATCCGATCTGGTAGTTATGCGACCCACTCGTCCTTTCGTGCCGTGAAGTGCTGCTTGGCCTTGAGACTCGCCTCTCGCCACTCGCGCTTGTTGACATACGGGTTTCCTTACTTGCATGCTTTTTCGATTTGTGCTTTTCGGACAAGACATTCATCTCCTCCTCATCCACGATGAAATTGATTGCTCTGTGTAAGGCGTCTGCCATTGTTTGTGGTCGGTTCAGCGAGATTTCTTTCCTGAAATCCGACTCGTACCAGAGTGCTTTCTTTAATGCATCGATACCCACTTTGTCGCTCAAATTCTCAATGCGGCTGGCGACTCTTTTGAATCGTTCGATGAATTTCCTTAGGCTTTCGGTTTCGCCTTGTCTCAAAGCCAACAAGTCGACGTCGGAAGTTTCCCTGTCCATGAAGATGGAGTACTGCTTCATAAATTCCTCCGATAGCTGTTGGAAATTTCCGATGGAGTCGCGCTCTAGCCTTGAAAACCACTCCAGGGCTGCTCCTTTTAGATGTTCCACGAATAGAAGGCAGAAGCCGACATCTCTGTCCCTTCGGGTGAGATTTGCTCTTCCCATCACGATTTGGAAGGCCATCATATGAGCCTTCGGATTAGTTGTTCCGTCGTAGAATGGGATTTTGAGCTTGCCCGGATTGGAAATCCGAGTCCCGGTTATTCGAGTTTTGAATGGTGTCTTTCTCGTCTCTTCCAAGACACGATCTATCTCCGGGGCGGCGCTGGTTGCTCTGTTGGATCCCCTAGGATCTAAGGGTTTGATATATTGAATCACCAACCTCGTTCTTACCTTGTTACTGGCAGCGGAATGAATGGTGAACGAGATCAGTAGCGACACAGGTGCCTCGCCTCTACCAGATACACACGCACACAAGCTGGAAATGGGATGCTAGTGCCGGATCTATGGGATCTGAGAGTTTCTGGTGTTTCAGCTTTTTTGTCAGAGAAAAACTCGACCGCTTACGTTTTTAGGTCGAGACACTCATGTTTTATTCGACCTAAAACACACTTAACGGGCCAGACTTGATTAAGTCTTAATTTCGAAAAGCCCTTTCGAAACCCGAACTGTGTCAACCAACACACAAGCTGTGTCGATCGACACAACACCATTTTGTCGATAATAATGTGTATCCAATACGCATTAATATGATCATTACCATAATGATCATTCCCATGTCGTAGCTTCCAGTTTGCTTAGGTGTGTGACCCTATAGGATCATATAATACTGGCAGTAAGTCTACAACTTACAGATTGCAAGAGGCTTCTAGCAAAACATTGCAACCGCCCAGTATTATACGAATGTCTGATCTCGACACACAACTATCATCAGGAGTGAGTACAAGTGTGATTTCAGGACACTATCCCAACAATCTCCCACTTGTACTGGAATCATCAATTCCTATAATCCTTTTGTCTCTATATCTCGATTTGGCATAAGGCAAGATTGGTGTCATCCTTATTAAGCCAACATCATGTTTATCGAACTCCTGATCTCATACTGAACATTACAAACAACTGAACTACAGTTCATTTGAGTGCGGCCACACATTTTTCTCAGTATTAAATCTTCGATAAGCCCTGAGATATTTATCTCCCGTTATTCAGGAGGGACAAATCCCATCTTGTTACATCCCTATTTCAACGCATACTTCATGATATACTTGAACAATGCCGTTATAGTCGCCAGTTACGGGTCGACGTTTGACAAAGTAAAAGTGTACCAATTCATATGCAAGAAAGCATGATGAACTCAGGTATAAGGACTATACTCTATAGTCGTAATGAGAACCTCTTATGACAAAGATATAACTATCTTGTAGACTTCTCATTAGCGGGTCATGTCCGATCATATGTTCACCAACATATATCTATGTGACTGACTGCGATAATCATATCATTGGCTCCATGAAACTTAGCCAACAGTCACCTCACAATCTAGTCTCTCGCGGTTACCATTGTCCCACTTTGACAACCTCGACTAGGGACAAAACATAATTTATATCATCTATGACCTATAGGGTTTCATGATCAAGTCCTCAACTTGATGACCTATAATATGACATAAACTTATTTTGGGACGATTATTTAGATCACAATAAATAATGCTGAAATCAAATTTCATTAAACACTTCTAAAAGAATGTTTACAAGAGCATCTTATTATAACTAAAATAAAACTAAAACTCTCACTAGAATCAAGATTACATCTTAAGACCTCTAATGCCTACAGCAGTTGTGTGACTCTCATGCTTAGGCCTTGGGAGTGACTTAGTCAGAGGATCAGCGACATTCTCTTCCGTCGGAACTCGGCTGATCTTCACATCACCTCTATTGACGATATCACGAATCAGGTGATACCTCCTCTCTACGTGTTTGGAATTCTGGTGTGACCTGGGTTCTTTCGCCTGAGCAATGGCTCCGTTGTTATCACAAAACAAAGCCACTGGCTCCAAGATACTAGGAACCACACCAAGTTCAGTCATGAACTTCTTGATCCAAACAGCTTCCTTTGCCGCTTCTGAAGCAGCAACATATTCAGCTTCCGTCATGGAATCAGCTACGGTATTCTGCTTAGAGCTCTTCCAGCTCACTGCACCGCCATTTAGACAGAAGACATATCCAGATTGTGATCGGAAATCGTCTCTGTCCGTCTGAAATCTCGCATCGGTGAATCCATTCACCACAAGTTCTTCACTTCCTCCATACACAAGGAATTTATCCTTAGTATGTCTCAAATACTTGAGAATATTCTTGACAGCTGTCCAGTGAACTTCACCTGGATCAGATTGGTATCTACTCGTCATGCTTAACGCGTAAGCTACATCTGGACGAGTGCAGAGCATGGCATACATAATAGATCCTATTGCAGAAGCATAAGGAATCCTATTCATGCGCTCCCGCTCAGCATGTGTCACCGGACACTGCTTCTTGCTGAGACTAATGCCATGAGACATTGGTATGAAGCCCTTCTTGGAATCATGCATCCTGAATCTGTGCAACACCTTATCAATATAAGTGTCCTGGCACAATCAAATCAGCCTATTCATTCTATCTCTGTAGATTCTGATTCCAAGAGTGTACGCGGCTTCTCCCATGTCTTTCATGGAAAAACAACTTCCGAGCCAAGTCTTAACTGACTGAAGCAACGGAACGTCATTACCGAGGAGGAGTATGTCATCGACATACAGTACAAGAAACGCAATTCTGCTCCCACTAGTCTTCTTGTAAACACATGGTTCCTCTTCGTTCTTGATGAAACCAAATTGTTTTACTGCTTCATCAAAACGAAGATTCCAACTCTGTGATGCTTGCTTCAATCCATAAATGGATTTATGAAGCTTGCACACCTTTCCAGCGTTCTTAGGATCAACAAAACCTTCAGGCTGTGTCATATACACATCCTCTTCCAGAATACCATTCAGGAAAGCGGTTTTGACATCCATCTGCCAAATCTCATAGTCATAATGAGCTGCAATCGCTAGAAGAATCCGAATGGATTTAAGCATAGCGACTGGGGAATAGGTTTCATCATAGTCAATACCATGAATTTGCTTGAAACCTTTAGCCACCAACCTCGCTTTGTAAATTTGCACATTGTCATTCATATATCATGGTTTTTACCGGTTTTATGCCATGATATAATTGTATTTTAGTGTTCTTTTGTGTTCTTTTAGAGTCTTTTACAGGTATAATCAGGTTTGGAGCGGAATTGGAGATATTGAACATTTTGGGGATTTTTGGAGTGATTGGCCGAGAGATTGAGCTCACTGTCCGATTTGAGATCATGCATCGATCGACACACCCTTGGTGTCGATCGACACACTAGCGAGATGGGCCGAATACGGCGGTTTAATGAAGATTCAAGATTTTGCACTTTGGCCCAGAAGTTTTCAGTATTTACAAAGAAGCCCCAGCCGAGATTAAGCCTATATAATTAGGATTTTGGTGTTTATTTTACATACGCTTTCATACTTAGAGCTAAGAGATTTTTAGAGCTTTTGGGGCTGATCTATTCCTGTACTTCATCTATTTTGGAGAAGATTTCGAACCCCTTTATCTATTTAATTTCTTATATGCAATCTATTAATTCTATGATTTCTGTTTCATTAATCATGTCTGAGTAGATTCATAGTTAGGTTTAGGGTTTCTCATTAAGGATTTGATGACTTGCTAGACTTGTTTAATTCAGTTAAGGATTCACATGAATAGAATGTTCTTCGATCTAAATTATGCTTAATGCTAGTTCTAACCTGATCAATTAGAATCTAGATCTTAGGTTCCTAAATACGAAACGAGAGTGTGGTTTAGAATCTGAACGATTTAGGTTGAGCAATTAAATTATTCGCAAAGAGATTTGGCTTAGTTTAATTGTGAACATATCGAACTTGAAATTAATGCTGGTTTAATCTGTTAGTAATTGCAAAGAGATTTGGATTACTGCACTTAGACTTAGAGAATTCTCGCAAAGAGATTTGGTTAATTCTAATTCCGTGATTTGAGTTCTAGAACTGTGCTTAATTAGATCCTGACTGATTGATTTGTCTGCTTGTCTGATTTCCTGAGAACGCCCTAGACTTAGCGCCTCGAATTAACTGCTTTCACAACCAATCCTGCTACTTGTTTACTTTCTTGCTTTGCTATTTAGTTTAATTCAAATTGCTTTCTTCTTAGTTTAAATTCCTACGGTTCTTTATCTATCGAGACCAGAGTCTCTGTGGATTCGATACCCTATATACTACAATCACTTAACTGTGCACTTGCAGTAGAATAGGATTAAAACTTAGACCCTATCAAGTTTTTGGCGCCGTTGCCGGGGACTCTTAGAGTCTTCGATAGGATCGAACTTAGGGTTTTTACTAGGATTTTTTATTTTTGTTTCGTTTTATTTTATTTTTATTTTATTACTAATTTCTCTCTGTTTTCTCTCTGTCGCAGGTACCGATTTCGCTTTGCGTCGATCGTTGCACATTTTGTGTCGATCGTCACTAGGCGATTCTGAGATTGAATCGATCATTGCACTGATAGCATCGATCATTGCTTGACGATTACAGACAGTTTATGCAGACGCGTGAAACTCGAAGTAATCAGAACCTGAACCTCGTTAATCTCGGACTTGAAGAACTTGGACGTCTAGAGAGGACTAACAGAAGAGAAAAAGAGCAAGGATGGTGGTACAGAAGCTAATCATTATGCCTGATGCTCAAGGTACCCTGAGGGACCGAGATAACAATCCGTATAATGCTGCTGGGCAACGGGTTGATGCTGAAGGGAATGTAATCCCTGATCGTTACAACAAAAAAATCGCCTAGCAACGGTCGATGCACCTAGTGCAACGATCGATGCCTGAGCGACAGAGGTAAAACCCAACAGAACTTAACCATTCCTTAAACAAATTTTTTCTTTTCTTTTTGCCAATCCTTCGCTTGACACTACTGGGGACAGTGTGTCTTAAGTGTGGGGGAGGTTCTACTAACTTATTTCTTTTGTTTTCTTAGAGTCAGTTAAATTTTTCAAAATTTGTTTTATCGAGTCAAAACTTTTAAGTAGGAAACAATGACTTTTTGAGAAGATTAGCAGCACTTGCAGGAACTTAAGTAACCATTGGGATGAAGCTGTAGATTATGTCTGACTATTAGAAAACCCAGACACGGATCAACCTACTGAGGACACCCACATCGCTTCAGGTATCAGAGGATCCTTTACTGACTTCACCTTAATACTGACTTAGATTTCTCACCTAAGGTCTTGGTATACTTTGTGTCGGATTCCCTTGTTAGTTCTGACACAGCCTGTAAACCTGTCCTATTTAGTTCCCTTCTCCCCTTCCATAAAAAAAAAAAAGATAATAAACTGAGGATGAGTTAGTAACTCCGAAGTGGTCATGGGAATGGTAGCTAAAACTCTCATATCCTGTGCATCCATGGAATGTGTCCAAAGTACACCCCTTAACGGGAACAGAACTGATAAAAAAAAAATGATACCCAAAGGGGAAAAATCAGAATGCTAAGGAAGGGAAAAGAGAAGAAAGGGACTAGAGATAGATAGTATGGTGGTCTAGAGCTGATAAGGTAAGAGTCCATGTGCCTCTGATCGATACTCCTTAGGTGAGACCGCACTTAAATACTTGCAGAAGTCAGTAGGGAGAATTTGAATGAATGTGATTGTGGAGTTTACTTAGGACAGTTGCTAAGTGTGGGGGAAGTATATGTTGGTCTTGATGTATGCAAGTTGATTCTTTCATGTGGTTTACTAAGGGGAATCTGAGTGTTGCTGCTTCTAGGATGAAAAGAGTTTCTGAAGAGTTTTCAAACCTCTTCACTACATTTAGTTCTCTGTTTTGCTTGAGGGCAAGCAAAGGCTAAGTGTGGGGGAGTTGATATATCATGGTTTTTATCGGTTTTATGCCATGCTATAATTGTGTTTTAGTGTTATTTTGTGTTCTTTTAGAGTCTTTTACAGGTATAATCAGGTTTGGAGCGGAATTGGAGATATTGGAGCATTTTGGGGATTTTTGGAGTGATTGGCCGAGAGATTGAGCTCACTGTCCGATTTGAGATCATGCATCGATCGACACACCCTTGGTGTCGATCGACACACTAGCGAGATGGGCCGAATACGGCGGTTTAATGAAGATTCAAGATTTTGCACTTTGGCCCAGAAGTTTCTAGTATTTACAAAGAAGCCCCATCCGAGATTAAGCCTATATAATTAGGATTTTGGTGTTTATTTTACATACGCTTTCATACTTAGAGCTAAGAGATTTTTAGAGCTTTTGGGGCTGATCTATTCCTGTACTTCATCTATTTTGGAGAAGATTTTGAACCCCTTTATCTATTTAATTTCTTATATGCAATCTATTAATTCTATGATTTCTGTTTCATTAATCATCTCTGAGTAGATTCATAGTTAGGTTTAGGGTTTCTCATTAAAGATTTGATGACTTGCTAGACTTGTTTAATTCAGTTAAGGATTCACATGAATAGAATGTTCTTCGATCTAAATTATGCTTAATGCTAGGTCTAACCTGATCAATTAGAATCTAGATCTTAGGTTGCTAAATACGACACGAGAGTGTGGTTTAGAATCTGAACTATTTAGGTTGAGCAATTAAATTATTCGCAAAGAGATTTGGCTTAGTTTAATTGTGAACATATCGAACTTGAAATTAATGCTGGTTTAATCTGTTAGTAATTGCAAAGAGATTTGGATTACTGCACTTAGACTTAGAGAATTCTCGCAAAGAGATTTGGTTAATTCTAATTCTGTGATTTGAGTTCTAGAACTGTGCTTAATTAGATCCTGACTGATTGATTTGTCTACTTGTCTGATTTCCTGAGAACGCCCTAGACTTAGCGCCTCTAATTAACTGCTTTCACAACCAATCCTGCTACTTGTTTACTTTCTTGCTTTGCTATTTAGTTTAATTCAAATTTCTTTCTTCTTAGTTTAAATTCCTACGGTTCTTTATCTATCGAGACCAGAGTCTCTGTGGATTCGATACCCTATATACTACAATCACTTAACTGTGCACTTGCAGTTGAATAGGATTAAAACTTAGACCCTATCAGCCATCCACGTCAATCTTCTTCTTGAAGATCCATTTACACTCAATGGCTTTTGCACCATTAGGTAAATCGACCAAGGACCATACTTAGTTTTCTGACATGGATCCCATTTCGGATTTAGAGGCTCCAAGCCACTTTTCGGAGTCCGGGCCCATCATTGCTTCCGCGAAGGTCGCTGGTTCGTCACTATCAATGATCATCAGATCATTGGAATTGGTCACGAGAAATCCATAGTATCTCTCGGGTTCGTGACGGATCCTTCCGGATCTGCGAACTTCAGGCTCCACAGGTGCCGGTTCCACAGAACTTTGTGGATCCAACTGCTGCTCTTCCTTAGCAGGTTGAGCAGTCTCCTGTGCATCTCGAATTTCTTCAAGATGTACTTTACTCCCACTGTTTTTCTTAGAGAGAAACTCCCTCTCAAGAAAAGAACAGTCCCGAGCAACAAATACTTTGTTCTCAGATTGGTTGTAAAAGTAGTATGCCTTGGTTTCCCTAGGATAACCAACGAAGTAGCATTTATCTGATTTGGGCGCAAGCTTGTCAGAGATTAAACGTTTGACATAAGCCTCACATCCCCAAATCCTCAGGAAAGACAGACTAGGAATGTTCCCAGTCCACAACTCATGTGGTGTCTTTTCCACTGATTTAGATGGCACCCTATTTAGTGTAAACGCAGACGTTTCTAGAGCGTATCCCCATAAGGATAATGGAAGATTTGAATGACTCATCATAGACCGAACCATATCCAATAAGGTTCGATTCCTCCTCTCTGACACTCCATTCCATTGGGGTGTTCCAGGAGGAGTGAGTTGTGAAATAATTCCACACTCGCTCAGATAGTCGCTGAACTCTTGACTCAAGTATTCTCCTCCGCGATCCAATCGCAGAACTTTAATACTTTTGCCAAGTTGGTTCAGTACTTCATTCTTGAATTCCTTGAATCTATCAAAGGATTCTGACTTGTGTCTCATCAAATAGACATAGCCATATCTACTGAAATCATCAGTGAAGGTAATGAAGTACTTGTAATTTCCTCTGGCAACAGTACTCATTGGCCCACATACATCAGTATGAACAAGGCCCAATAAATCACTGGCCCTTTCATTTAGTTTGTTGAAAGGGGCTCTAGCCATTTTGCCCATCAAACAAGATTCGCATTTCTCACATGATTCAAAATCAAATGAGCCCAGAAGCCCATTTCGATGGAGCCTTTGGATGCGTTTCTCATTGATATGGCCCAAACGACAATGCCATAAGAAAGTCGGGTTTTCGTCATTGGACTTAAACCGCTTTGTATTTATGTTAAAGACATGCATTTCTTGGTTTAAAACATATAACCCATTATCTAATGGGGCGCTACCATAATATGTACCATCACGATTAAAAGAACAAACTTTATTCTTAACAGCAAAATCAAAACCTTCCAAATCCAAAACGGAAACTGAAATTATGTTTCTGCTAATCTCAGGTACAAAGTAGCAATTATTCAAAGCTAAAACCATGCCCGAAGGTAAGGACAAATCGTAAGTGCCTACGGCCAGTGCAGCAACCTTAGCTCCATTCCCGACCCGTAGCTCCACTTGTCGTTTCTTCAGCGTTCTACTGTTTCTTAGTGCCTGCACATCAGTACAAATATGAGCACCGCAGCCGGTATCCAATACCCACGAAGTAGAACTAGAAGACATAACATTAAGTTCGATAACATAAATACCTGAGTCAGACGCATCATACGTCTTCTTCAGCTTCTTGTAATCTTCCATGAACTTCTTGCAGTCTCTCTTCCAATGCCCTAACTGCTTGCAGTAGTTGCATTTATCCTCAGGAGAAGGCCCGGATTTGGGCTTCGGCTTGGGCTTGTCCTGACTCTCAGTCTGGATAACTTGGGCCTTTCCCTTATCCTTCTTAGGTTTCTTAAACCTTTTACCCCTTTGTACCATCAGTACACTGGGAGTTGCCTTCTTGAGATTCGGCTCTGCTGTCTTCAACATGCCGTGCAACTCAGTCAATGTCTTAGTCATGTTTTGCATGTTGTAGTTCATGATGAACTGATCAAAACACGATGGCAAAGACTGCAGAATCATGTCAGTGGCTAGCTCCTGGCTAGTGGCACAGTCCAGTTTCCCCAGGTTATCAATGTAACCCATCATTTTAAGGACATGAGGACTTACTGGACTATCCTTAGCCAGCTTGCAATCTATGAGAGATTTAACCGTCTGGTATCTCTCTGTGCGAGCTTGCTCCTGAAACAAAGCTTTCAGGCTGTTAATCATCTCAATGGGTGACATCACGTTCTCATATTGCTTCTGCAGCTCAGAGTTCATAGTCACCAGCATTAGACAATTAACATCTTTGACATCAGCTGAATGCTTATCCCAAGCATTCTTTTCTGTCTGCGGGGCATTAGAACGTGGCCTCTCGGGGAGAACTCTTTAAAGGACATATTCCTTGTTCTCCTGCCTGAGAACTATTCTCAGGTTCCGATACCATTCCAAGAAATTAGATCCATTTAACTTGTCCTTCTCAAGGACGGATCTTAGTGAGAAAGTGTTGATGTGAGTTGAGACAGACATAGCTGTAATTAAAAGAGGTAGAGGTTTTAGTTATAATGCTCAAGGAAATGAGAATTCTTATCTAATAAGAAAGACTCGCATTGTATTCAAAACTATGTTTCCTCAGATGAATACAATGAGCCAAGATCCATACTTCACCAAAAATCTGAGTGGGCAACTCGCCATCACCCAAACTTTAGTTATCTAGGTAAGCAAATCATTGCTAATTGTACTCAGTACAACTCTAGGTCGTAGATGAGACAAACTATGTCTAATATACTCTGATGTCTCTGGGCCCAGAACTTCTGACAGCCCAGTCAAGTAAAACCAATCTCTTCTGTCTTGTGATCACTAATAGTTGCACTGCAAGTCTATCAATGACCACCTGCCTTACTCATGTTGCTGTGGATACCAAGGACTCCAAGGCTATCCAACAAACAAAACGAGTCTTGACAGTAGACAAGATCGGGCAAGACATCAAGATCACTTGATATTTGGTTGAGGAAAAGAATTATTTAATCTTGATGTATATCCAATATACATTCAAGAAGTCATTAATTTAATTAAAACATTCAGTTTTATTAAGTTTATGTTCAACTAGAACTTTGGGATTGAATTTGATCTGGTATACGCAAATTTATGGTCCAACCAGTAATTCTGCGAATGGTGTGTCGATCGATGCCAACCATTGGCATCGGTCGACACAACATAGTTTAAACCGGTCTCCGATAACCGATCAAACCGGATCGAATTTCCTTAACCGATTCAATCTAATTGAACCGGTTCGGTTTAACGGTCCATGTCGATCGTCACACAACTCGGTGTCGATCGATATTACCTAACCAGAACCAAATTGGTTAATAAAATTAACCGAGCGAGATAACCGGTTCAATCCAATTGAACCGATCTATCTAATCGCATTGCCTGTGTCGACCGACACACCCAGTGTATCGATCGACACAGCAGGAATACGGGTACTCGATCTCAGATCGAAACCCTAAAATTATTTACGAGTTTTCGCTCTGTGTCGACCGACACACGCTTTGTGTCGATCGATACTCTGCGACAAACCCTAAAATTTTACGCGTTAATTCGCGGCGTGTCGACCGACATACGCTTTGTGTCGATCGACACAGTGCGATTTCAACAGTTTCATCGTTTTCAACAGGCACATAATCCGAGATTAACACTTTGAAAACATGATTTAGCATGCAATAATCAATTCAACAAACTCAGTTTTTGAATTAATTGCATCAGATTCAATAGTCTAAACACTAACACGCTCTGATACCACTGTTGGATCCCCGAGGATCTAAGGGTTTGATATATTGAATCACCAACCTCGTTCTTACCTTGTTACTGGCAGCGGAATGAATGGTGAACGAGATCAGTAGCGACACAGGTGCCTCGCCTCTACCAGATACACACGCACACAAGCTGGAAACGGGATGCTAGTGCCGGATCTATGGGATCTGAGAGTTTCTGGTGTTTCAGCTTTTCTTTCATAGAAAAAATCGACCGCTTACGTTTTTAGGTCGAGACACTCATGTTTTATTCGACCTAAAACACACTTAACGGGCCAGACTTGATTAAGTCTTAATTTCGAAAAGCCCTTTCGAAACCCGAACTGTGTCGACAGACACACAAGTTGTGTCGATCGACACAACACCATTTTGTCGATAATAATGTGTATCCAATACGCATTAATATGATCATTACCATAATGATCATTCCCATGTCGTAGCTTCCAGTTTGCTTAGGTGTGTGACCCTATAGGATCATATAATACTGGCATTAAGTCTACAACTTACAGATTGCAAGAGGCTTCTAGCAAAACATTGCAACCGCCCAGTATTATACGAATGTCTGATCTCGACACACAACTATCATCAGGAGTGAGTACAAGTGTGATTTCAGGACACTATCCCAACATGCTCGGTGAACCTGTGACCGCACAGTTTTGATTTCTGCTGTTGTCTGAGCCAGCGCGTCCCTGAGTTCGTCGAGTTCGCTCCTTCTGCTGCTTCTCTGCCGTTGAGTTGGCCTGTTTTGACGAGTTTGTTCTACGTCCTCTTCTTTCGAGAATTCGTCGTCGCTTTGATGTGGGACGTATCGATCTGCGTCGATTCTCTCTTCGTCATCGGAAGGTTACGCGGTTTTGTCCTCAGGCGGGGTCGAGCCTTCGTTCTCGCAATCCTCTGTGTTGTCTGTTACCGTGGATTTTCGTCTTCGCATTATCGGAGGAGGATCCGTAGCGTCGAGTCTTGTTGCCGGCGGAGTTCGTTCACCTGTAGTTTGCTCGCGATTTTACGACGAATTCCTTGTCGGCTCCTCAGAATCCGAGAAGTCTATGCGTCTTCGTTCAGTCGAAGCGAAGTTCACCGTTCGGGTGGTCCGAGTGCGGTTTCCGGTTTTCAGTCTTTCGATCTGTCCAGTGAGGGTGCTGTTCGCCTTTTCTTGTTCTTCCGCCTTTTCTCTCAGTGCAGCTACCATCTCTTTCAACTCGGCGAGAGTTGCGTTGATTGTCGTGTCTGATGTGGTCGTGTTTGTAACGTTTCTGCTTGCTGAAGTGTTACCAGCGGTAACGTTGGGCGTGTTGTCATCGATCGGTAATTGCCGTTTTATTTTGTCTTCATTTCCGATGGTGGCCATCTCTTCGGGTTCGTTAACCGGTGGTTTTTAAGTGTCGAAAGTTTCTTATTCCCCTCAGACGGCGCCAAACTGTGAGAGTCGAAACTCACACGGTCAAAACTTGTAGGGAACAGAAACTTTCAGGAAACAACCACTAAACTAGCAAACCCGGAGGACGTTTTATTGATTAGAAGTTGGAAAGAGTACAAAGATCGGAAAAAGAGTAAAAGAATCGGAAAGAAAATACAAATGAACTCTGAAAACGGCTAAGAGAAATTGCTAAGTTCTTAAGTCTAGGTCTAGGGTTTTTCGCTCTGCCTTTCTCGTCTGGCCTCTCCCTCCTTTTATAGCTTCGGTTCATCGGCTTTTGAGAATATTTCCACAGGATTTGCGGAAATCTTCTTGTTCTTATCTTTTTCCTTTTCTCGCTAAAATGTACATTTCTATCTCGGATTTTCCTTTTTCCAATCTCTTTCTTTACTTCTTTGCCTTTCCGCTGCTCGACTCGTTTGCCGGATGGGCCGAGATTTGGATGTTCCGAGTCCGTTAACGTATCAACTCACTTATTTGGTTTAGAGTTTGTCGTATGCTTGGGCCCAAGTTCCCATTTCTCTCAATCTCGATCCATCAGCCCAAATCATCGGTCCATGAAGGCATGGGCTGATGTTTTCGAAGGTGGGTTGCGACAAGTTATGCGTATCGGTAAACGTTTGGTTGTCCGTTTGGAAAGTTCAGCTCGGAAAACCAGAAACGGTTTAGCTCAGAAATCCGAGATGGTTCAGCTCAAAGGTTCAACTCGGGATTTTCGGAAGGGCAACTCATGATCAAGATCTACACGAGGATGGGTTTAGATCCGAGCTGGTTTAGCTCGGAAAATCCGAGCTAGCTGGTTCAGCTCGGTTTTCCGAGCTGGCTGGTTCAGCTCGGTTTTCCGAGCTGGTTTAGCTCAGAATTCCGAACTGGTTCAGCTCGGTTTTCTGAGCTGGTTTAGCTCGAAATTCCGAGCTGGTTCAGCTCGGTTTTCTGGGCTGGTCCAGCTCGTCTTTTGCTTTGTTTGATGTTCCGTCGATCCGTAGTTCCTGTCGGAAGATATGTTTGTCTGATTATGATGTCGTCTGTTTTGCCGAAACCATTTCTCCGATAAATCATTTAGGTGACATTGTCGGCATTTCGTACAACTTTGTCATTTATACGAAATCTTGAACATCCAATTCAAACACTCGCTCGTGCCCGACTGCTTGATCCTCTCTTCGGCTATTGTTTTCGTCGAGGAGGTTTTTGACCTCAACAGTCATTAGTTCCTAGGAAAGAAGGAATCATAAGCTTCAAGCCTGCTAAAGGATCTTTCTTCCTGATCACGCCTTCTTTTTTTGCGGTAGTTTGAATTGGATGAATGCTATAATAACTTGTTGTTGCATCATTCTCTGGATGTTGGCTGTGTTCCTTCTTTGATCTATATGTTCCAGAGTGATGAATCTCTTCCCTAAACGCATTAAGCCTCTTATTCATCATCTTAGACAAGTTTGCAGTGATTGCTTCTATTAAAGCTTTATTTTCTCTAACACAGCTGTGTTCTTCCTGATCAGTTTTCACCATGTTTCCTGGCCTAAACAATTCACAAACAAGTAAGGATTTCTTTGAAGAAAGGAAACAAGTCGGTTTTATATAAACATAACACAAACCCTAATCGATCATATCATAAAACCTAGAACCCTAATCGATCAGATCAGAATTTCAAAAGTCAATTTCGATTTCAAGAACAATTTTCGTGATGATCTGCACACAATTCTCAATCCTAACAAGTTTTAGATTCACGATTTAACAAGAACAAACCTTATAACTAACATATCAGACACAGACAATGGATTCAGATCAGTAGAGAGAGAGAGATGAAAAGACACAACCTTTCACAAAGTGGCTCTGATACCACATGATGTGATCTTAATGGAGAAGATCATTGCCCTTTGATGCACTTTGTAAGTTTGGTTGATTGATGAGTGATGAACAGAATGGATGATCAGATTATTTAGATGAAAACGTGGATTGAAAGAAACTTCCTGAAGTTTCTGAATCACTTCAAGACTTTCAAACTCAGATCTTCTAGGATATGACACACCAAAAGAAGAATCCAAGATGAATGGATACTACACACCAGTCAGATCAAACAATCTCAAAAAAAAATTTTGATAAAAGAAGTTTGATAGTTTGAATTAAGAAGAGAGGAGCGCACAAATAGAGTTTAAAATTCTTGGAAACCTAAAAAGCACATTAACTAAACAAAGACCAAATAAAAACACTCCTAAGTTTTAAATCTTTTCTTTAGAATGGGCTGTGGCCTTATGGATCAGCAATGGGAAAAGGTAATAGCATGTGGGCTTGCCTCATTAAAAACCTCTCTTTGAAAACCAATAGGGACAAAACCAAGAGGAGGGAAAAAGAGTACAAGTCCACACACCTCCATGATGATGACTTAAGTGGCTTGAATCACAACCAAGGTGGCTGTATTAGCACACTCAAGCTGGCCCTGAACGTGGTGTAGAATGGTGTAGAAAGCTTTCTTGAATTGCTTTGCCTTAGCTTTGGTCGTTGGTCCAATTGGTATGTGCAAACCTTCTGATTCTTGCTCTTGATTCTCCTCTGCTACAAACTGCTCTTAGCTCCATTCTCTTCATATACAAGCTGCTTCTTAGCTCCATTCTCTTCTGGTTCAAGCTGCTCAATTACTTCAGGTTCCAAGCTTTCCATGATCACATCGTGCATCCTTCAAACGTGTTTTTACCGTTTGATAAGTCTCTTTTGATTCATTAAGTCCATCATCAATGCGTTGCCCATTATACCTTAAATCCACCAAAAACGGTTACACTAGTAAAAATATATCGTATAGCCACGTTTTTTCCTTGGCTATGGCTAATATTTTGTGGCTATAAGCGGTTTTAGCCACGAAAAGTCACGAAAAAAAAACGTGGCTATACGATCGTGACTAATTTTTTTCGTGTCCAAATCGTGACAAAAAAGCCACGTTTTGTCACGATTTTTTCGTGACAAGATTTGCCACGTTCTGTCACGTTTATTTCGTGACATATGGTTAATTTGTCACGTTTTGTCACGTAATTAAACGTGGCTGATTTCAAATGTTTAAAAAAAAAAAGAAAAATACAAATATTTGAAATACACAAATATTACAAAATACGTCCGAAAAGAAATACAATACATTTATGTATATATACATATACATACATATATATGTATCAATTTGCATATAGAACCTCCGTAACCACCGCCACCACCTGCGTCTCTTATGGAACCGCCACCACCACTATTTTTGTTGTTGTTGTTCAATGGTTGACGATGGTGAAGGTTCTTTCAAGAGACCCGGATCTGTGCCTTTTAACTGGGAGATCCGACCCGGTATACCCAAGACCCGAGACCCCAACCCGATGATGATCCCACTCTCCTTCAACCTCCCAAGAAACTTCCTCCTCTCCAATTAAAACAACTTCCCCTGTCGTCGAATCCGCCATCTCCGTCTTCCAAAACACATGCAGTCTCTCCCTTTGCTCCTCCTCCGTCCTATTTCAAGCTGAACCGCATCATGATTCCGACTCCCACTCTTCAGCTGGACTCGACTCCGGTGGTGCTTCGTGCCGGTTGCGTCTTCTGAAGACGTTGCTTGGGTTGAAGAAGAGTAAAAAGACCGGTGTGGATTCGACATCATCGGAATCTTCTAACGTTTCTATGATTTGGAGACGACGATTCAGCTCCGATTTAAGATCTGGAATGTTTTTGTTACCAAAAAAAATGAAGAGAAAAATATGTTTACGGCGTGAGATGAGGGAAGGTAGAAGGGGAGGAGACATTAATTGATTAGGTTAAAAGAGAATGGATGGTTGAGATTAAAAATTAGATGGAGATCTAACGGTCTAGAAAGTGATCCGAGTGATAAAAATTTTAGCCAATAGAAATAATTTAAATATAATTAATATACGTGACTAAATCGTGACTAATTATACACGATTTAGCCACGTTATTTTTTTGTGGATAGATGGACACGAACATTTCGTGACAAATCGTGGCTATAATAAGTCACGTTTTTTATCGTGGCTATAACGTGACTAATTGACACGTTTTTGACACGTTATTGACACGTTTTTTTGTCACGTGACTAATCGTGCTTAATTCGTAACTGATTTTTAAAAAGCCATGATTTGGTCGTGACAAAAATGTGGCTATAGCACAAATTTTTACTAGTGTTAGGGATTTTGAGGGAGGTGGATCGAGGAGGGTTAAGAAAATCCATTAAATAATTTTTATAAAGTTGTTGGAGCTGAAGAGATTTATGTGTGATAAATACGAAAACGAACAAATGGAAAATGTTATCAATGAAGAGATACTTGACGGTCGCTATTAAGCTGCATTGCAAAAATAAAAAGTTTTAATCAATTAGCCGATGCTAAGATGTCAATTGTATGTGTCCACGTGTCTCCCTAGAAAGGCTCTCTCTCTCTCTCTCTATAACATCAACTTGATGATCCGACCCTCGTAAATTTGTACACTAATCGATTCACACATCAATAAACTTGTGTGTACATGTAAATATGAGTGACAATTACAACTTTGCAAGAACACTTTTCGTGTTGAGATACTCTTTATCTTTATCTTCTCTAAATTTATTAACTCAAATTCTTATTCTCAATTTAGATTTTGACTAAACTTAATTACTAATCAGGTCCGGTCGAGAGGACAGGGGCTAAACCATTGCTTAGGGCCACAAATATATTTTTTTTCCATTTTTAGGACCACGTTATTTGTATGGATGATCGGTTAACGGATATATTATATCACAAATGTTAAATAAAGACAAAGCACATGTTTTAGTGTGTTTCTGATTCGATAAAAAATAAATTATGAGAAAACCAAAAACATTCTTAAATATTTTCTGTTTTTTAAGATTTTTTTTTCTAACTGTGAAATAATACGATAATATTGTTTTTTTTAAAACAAACTAGAATTCTAACTTTCTATTGCTATCATAGCTGTTGGGTTTGGTTTTATATATAGGGGCTACAATTTTCCGCTTCGTTCGTTTAGACCACCAAATTAGTTGGTTCGGTCCTGTTACTAATCAAGTTATAAGAGTTCTTTAGTAATAGAATTTAATCATAAGGGTTCATTATGTTTACCAAAGATAAATATGGGGTATTATATTGAATGCAAACAAGTAAGATAGGGGTCTATTTGAGATGATACATACTTTGCCCTTTGGGATGACTATTGGGACGTTTTGCGAAAGAATTATCACTTCGATTTATGGAAACAGAATTCTAAGGAAATATAGAAACAAGGATGTAAGGCTAGAGGGAAAAAGGTTATCTAAAAAATAAAAACCTTGTGTAAAGAAAAATTACAAAACAAATGTTCAATCTATAATCAGTTTCATCTAAAACGATATGAACTAATTGTATGTGTTATTTTCGGCGATTTATTTGCATCTTTAGTATATTTAACATTTTTAATAACACCATAACTTAGAATATATATTGAGTTTTTAAAATAAATTTCTCACCTTTTAAAAAAATTATATTTAAACGATTATTCACATACTTATTAACAAATTTATATTAAATTCAGAAAGTATATTGTTGAGAAAAACTCTAATCAAATTTGAGATTTATATGTATTATTTATTTAATTCTCAAATGTTGTGAAGACAATATTTATTTTTGACAATATATATTATCCCTAAATTTTGTTTCATATCTGCATGTGTAATTTTCATTCCATCTCTGTGTGCATGTGATTTTCATATTGATTAATACGTCAGTTACTAGAAATGCTATATTGATTACGGCATCTAAGAGTGGGAAAAACAACTGAACCGGACCAAACCAAATCGAACCAACCAAACTTAAACCGATACTACAAAAAGGCTAGTTAGCATCAATAAAAAATGTCAGAAAAATAATCGACACTAAATTGCAACACTTAATAACAAATGATATGCATTTCGATTATGGTCGTATTCTATGGTTACGATTCTACCATATATGTCTTTTATATTTCGTCGAAAATCTATTTTACTTATCCAATTTTTTCCCAGTAGAATTATGAAAATCCACGAGAGACAACCAACTTCTAAACCGATTGGTTCCCAACTTTTCTTATTTGGAGTCTGCAAAATTTAATGCACTTCAAACTCACACTTGGCAACCATAAAAGACACTCTAACACTCTTTGGGCTTGGAATATACTATTTTTCTTTAATATGGTTTTATCTCAAGTGGTTTTCTATACTAAGATTTTTAATTATGTTTTAATTAAACTTTTTCTTTTCTTCTGTTTTTTATTTTTGAAATCTTAGGCTTTAAAGCCACACTTGTATTGTCTTGAAAAGTAAAGCCGTAATACATTAATTGGAAAGAAAAAAGTATTCTTGTTGTCATAGCCGTCGGTTGTTAAAGTTTGTGAGGCTTCTACTTACTCGTGAATCAATCTTGTTACTTTATCACCTTCATCATCCATCCATTGACACAAGTAGAGAGAGCTTGTCGTCCAACTACTTATGTTCCACAGCCCACGTCCTATCCAAAGACCAAGAGAAGAGAGCCCTTCGGTCAATCTCCTAATCTTAGCCAACCGTGTGTGAAATCCACCCTCGGATCTTACGTAATTATGTCGATACATCCAACTATGTAGTTCGTATATAGACACTTTATTTTAAAAATAAGTTTTTTGTTAAGAGATTTTTAAGTGTTTTGGTTTGTGATTTTTGTTTAGGGGGTATTTCTAGAAAATTTTCTTCCAGTTACCAAGGAATTTGCGACGAATTTTATCAACGATTTAGCATGAATTACAAACTACAAGCATTAACAATGATTTAGCGTTGAATTAACAACATATTGTTTCGACGTAACAAACCGGTATACCATATAAAAACGTAGCTATCTACCAGATAAATAACATTTGGTTTCTTCGTCAATTAGTTGGAAGTTACTTCAAAATATATCATTGTTAATTTCTCTCAATATAACGACAAATTATACCGTTGAATGTTTTTCGTCGTGAAATCGATGTTATGGGCGACCACTTTATGACGAATTTGTTTTGTCGTAAATTAACAACGAAATTACAACGATTTATCATTTCGACGCAAGAACGATGTTAATACGTCGCTAACTATCGACGCCATAAAATCGTTGCTAAAATTCATCGTTAATTGACTATTTTCTTGAAGTGCTTGGTCCACACGGTTTTGGTCATGATGCTTTTGGACTAATTTATTTGCTTGCAAGGAATTTGAGATGGGTAGAATTCTTCACAGGCTTTGGCTTCTTCATGAGCTTGCAACAAAACCCAAATGACCTTGTTCACTTCTGCCTCCTGAAAGCCCACATGATCATAAATTGATCTAAATAGAAGGCTTAGTGAATTCATGTTGGGATTATGTCCTGAAATCACATTGTACTTACTCTAAAGATAGTTGTATTGTCGAGATCGGACAATTCATGTGATACTGGGTAGTCATAATGTTTTGCTAGAAACCGCTTATGACAAATGAGTTGTAACTCATTCCTAGTATCGTGTGAACCTAAAGGGTCACACACCTAAGCAAGTTGGATACGCTTCTGTAGGGAATTGATCATTGGCATATGGTCCAATCAATGTGTATTGGATACACATTGAATTCGTGTTTTAAGAGGTGTGTCGATCGATGCCATTGGTGCGTCGATCGATACAAGAGGTGTGTCGATCGTTGCCATTGGGTGCAACAATCGACACAAGGTCGATACCATAACTGATGTTACGGTTTGTAAACCGTGGACCTATTTATAGGGGCCAGGTTACACGACCTAAAGAGGGTGCCGTCGCAGACAGTTTTTCTTGACAGAAAAACGGACCCTCTATAGAATCTGAGTGACAGAAGTATTGAGACTCTGGATTAGATCACGAGTGAGAATACTTAAGTCATTGATGGTGTGATCATCTGAATAAGTGTGAAGTCTTTTTACAGCTCATTTCTCCTGAAAACCTGGAGGTGTTTCTGTGAGAAAGAATCAGATCTTATTAGAAATGATTAAAGATGAGTCACACGAATCTTCCATGATATTCTTTAAGAATAACGCTCTAGAAATATCTAAGTTTACGCTGAAATAGTTCCACCAATATCAGTTGAAAGACACCACATAAATGTGGACTGGAAATGATCCAAATTCGTCTTTACTGAGTATTTGTAGTTGTGCTACTTCGCTGGTTGTCCTAGGGAAACCAAGGCTTGTTACTTTTTACGTCCATTCCGAAAACGAAGTTAGGTTGTTCGGAATTGATTACCTTATGAGGTTAAACAAAGAAATTTTGAATGCAATGCGAGTTTTCTGATAAGTTATTAAGATTACTCTTTTATGAAATATTAATTGTAGCACCCTATTCATTGAATGGGTTTTATATCTTAAACCAAAGAGTGCCTAAATGTAACATAAATACCGAATTGGTTTAAATCTGATGAATTAAACCTGATTTTTCTTGGCGTAAATGTTTTGGTCACATAGAGTGAGTCGGATTCAGAAATCCCATAGTTATGGACTTTTGGGCTCATTTGATCGGATATCTTATGAGACTTGAATTCTGCTTACTGGACCAAAAGACAAAGGGCCCATCTTAGCCGAGCTAGAGAAAGGCCCAAAAGCTTATTGGACCTTGAACATACTCATGTATGTGGCCCGATGAGCAGTAATGCCGGAGAAAATTTCCTGTACTTCATTATCTTTACTGATTACATCAGTGAGTATGAATGTGTTCATTTGATGAGACACGAGTCGGAATTCTTTGAAATGATCGAAAGAGTTCCAAAATGAGGTATAAAATCTGAGTGACAGAAGTATTGAGACTCTGGATTAGATCACGAGTGAGAATACTTAAGTCATTGATGGTGTGATCATCTGAATGAGTGTGAAGTCGTTTCACAGCTCATTTCTCCTGAAAACCTGGAGGTGCTTCTGTGAGAAAGAATCAGATCTTATTAGAAATGATTAAAGATGAGTCACACGAATCTTCCATGATATTCTTTAAGAATATCGCTCTAGAAATATCTAAGTTTAGCTGAAATCGTTCCACCAATATCAGTTGAAAGACACCACATAAATGTGGACTGGAAATGATCCAAATTCGTCTTTACTGAGTATTTGTAGTTGTGCTACTTCGCTGGTTGTCCTAGGGAAACCAAGGCTTGTTACTTTTTACGTCCATTCCGAAACGAAGTTAGGTTGTTCGGAATTCTGTTTTCTAAAAGGAAAGTTTCTTTCCAAGAAGAACAGTGGGAGTAAAAGTATAACTCGAAGAAATTCGAGAAATACAGGAGGCTGCTCAACCTGTTGAGGGAGAGCAGCGAATAGATTTACAGATTTCTGTAGAATCTACACCTGTAGAGCCTGAAGTTCGCAGATCTGAATGAATCCGTCACTAATCCGAGAGTGATTTCTTGTGATTAATTGCCATGATCTGATGATCATTGAAAGTGACGAACCTGCGAAATTCACAGAAGCGAAAGTGAGCCCGGACTCCGAAAAATTATACTGTATGTAAGTTAGCTTCATCGATCCATTCATGGATAGAAGCAAGCATATCGGAGTTGGAATCTTCTTTATATTGAAGTAGTCAAGGTTTTGACTTGAACAGGAACGAAGTGGAACGGTGCGTTTACTAATAGATAAGTGGGAGCGATGTTGCATTTCTCATAGTGTATGTCGATGACATACTGATTCTCGGAAATAACGTTCCAATGCTACAGTCGGTAAAGGACTGGCTTGGGAGTTGTTTTTATGATTGACATGGGTAAAACCACATATGTTCTTGGATTTTGGATCTAAAGATGAAGATCCAAAAGAGCTGATAGGACAAAGTCAGGATTCTTAAATTGACAAAGTCCTACACGTTTTCAACATTCCAAGAAGGGTTTTATGCCAATGTCACATGGCATTACGTTAAGCAAGAAACAGTGTCCTACGATATCTGCTGAGCTTGAATGCATGGATGAGATTCCATATGCGTCGGCAATTGGATCTATCATGTATGCCGTGACACGTACTTGTTTTGATGTTGCTTTAATATTAAGCAAGACAAGTAAAGACCAGTCAAATCCAGTAAAGAATCACTGGATAGACGTAATGAATATCCTCAAGTATTTGGAAAATACTTAGGATAAGTTCTTGATTTACGGAGAAAGTGAGGTGCTACAAGTCGGAAGAGTCTGAAAGGCAAGTTTCCAACAGACAAAGATGATTTTCGGTCACAGTCCGGTTATATCTTGTGTCTGTCTGGCGGTGCAAGGCACTGTTGCTGACTCCATGACTTAAGCTGAACATTTCGCAGCTTGGGTAGCGGCGAAAGAGGTTGTTTGGAAAGAAGAGTTCATCACTGAACTTGATGTGATTCCTAGCATAGCAGAGGCTATCTGCACATCAGAGGTCCAAACACCTTGAGGGTAGGTATAACCTATTCCGTGAGATAAATGACAGAGGTGTTAAGTAGATCAGCAAGTTTCAACGAATGAGAACGTTCCTAATCTATTAACGAAGCCACTCCTTAGGCCTAAGCATGAGTCGCGGACTGTAGCTGTAGGATAAGTGAAATTAAGATGTAGTCTTAATTTCAGTGGGAGTTTGTAAAGGGCTTTATTTAGTTGTTTTGAAAGGTTGATTATGTGATAGGTTGTTCCGGCTCCTTCAATTATGTCTGATCTAGATCAAGGGAATATCGAGATCTGCAAGAGCTGATGATAACCGGCTCCTCCTAGGTATCCACACGCTTACAAGCTACTGGATCAGGCTGCTAGACCAAGCTGGAACAACAGAGAGAGAGAGGACGGCCAGACCTAGAAAAATCGCAGACCACAAGGCTAACTGGCGCCTCCTTCCTCCCTTATATGGGCCCAAGTAATTAAACTAATGGCCTATTAGGCTTTTGGGCCCAAGACCCAAATCAGACAAAAAGACTGTATTTTGTCTGGCCCAATTCTCTGTACAAATACAGTAAATGTCTTGCATCTTACTGTATTAGTTCCTTTTTAACTTTCCCGTTAGCTATGGTGTGTGACCCTTTGGGATCATACAATACTGGTAATAAGTACTTAACTTATAGATCAAGAGCGGGCTCTAGCAAGTCATCATGACCTCCCAGTATTTATGACTTATGTCTGATCTCGACACTTATCATACTTTCTAGAGATAGCACAGTAGATTTCAGGACATTCCCAACAATCTCCCACTTGTACTGGAATCCTACATTCCCTAATCCTTTTGTCTCAATATCTCGATCTGGCATAAGGCAAGATGCGTGTCATCCTTATATAGCCAGACCATGTTCATCGGACCAGATTTGATACTGACAATTCAAACGACTTGGGCAAGTCCGTTTGGGAGTGGCCACTCTCTTACCAGCTATCAAGTCTCCGATTGGCCTAGAGATATTACCTCCGTTAAACGGCAGGGACATCTTGTTCCATCACTATGAACTACACACTTTATAATACACCCAACCAAGGTCCTTATAGCTCCCAGTTACGAAACAGCGTTAGACAATGATCAAAGTGCATCAATCCATGTGCAGCCACATGCATGCGAACTCAGGTCTAAGGACTATACTCTATAGTCGTAAATGAGAACCTTTTATGACACAGATATCAATATCTTGTAGAGTTCTCATTAGCGGGCCATGTCCGGTCATATGCTCCCAACATATACCTATGTGTTGACTTTGATGCCGCGCATCCATGACCCATGAAACTTGGTCATAAGTCTCAACACACTCTAGTCTCAAGTGGTTGTTGGTGTTCCAATTTCAACAACCTTCGACTATGGACACTATGATTTATGTCATTTCGTTAAATATGGGGTTTCATGATCAAGTCTTTCTCATGTACTTCGATGGCCCATATATTACGACATGAATCATTTTGGAACGATTATTTTATGTCACAGTTAAAATAATCCAGAAATAGAATTTCATTAACATTAAAATGTTTACATGAACCAATCAAAATAACTAAAATAAAGCCCTCACAACTCCCACTCAAAAAGAGATTACATTTGAATATCTCTAATTCCTACAGCAGCAGTATGCAACTCGTGCTTAGGTTTCGGGAGTGGCTTTGTCAACGGGTCAGCCACGTTCTCATCAGTGGGAACTCTGCTGACCATCACTTCACCTCTATTCACTATATCACGAATCAGGTGATACCTTCTCATAACATGTTTTGATTTCTGATGATGTCTCGGTTCCTTAGCTTGAGCAATTGCACCATTGTTGTCACAATACAGTGTTAGAGGCTCAGTGGCATTTGGGAATACACCGAGTTCAATCATGAAGTTTCTTATCCAAACTCCTTCCTTCGCAGCTTCTAAAGCAGCGATGTATTCAGCTTCAGTTGTGGAATCTGCCACGGTGCTCTGCTTGGAGCTCTTCCAACTTACTGCACCGCCATTCAGACAGAAGATGTAACCAGACTGTGACCTGAAATCATCTTTATCTGTCTGAAAACTTGCATCCGTGAATCCACTCATTTCAAGCACTTCACTTCCTCCGTAAACCAAGAACTTATCCTTAGTATTCCTCAAATACTTCAGGATATTCTTTACGGCAATCCAGTGATTCTCACCTGGATCAGACTGGTACCTACTCGTCATGCTTAGTGCATAAGCAACATCAGGACGAGTACAGATCATGGCATACATGATAGATCCTATAGCCGAAGCATAAGGTATCTTACTCATGCGCTTAAGCTCATCAGGTGTTTTAGGGCACTGAGTCTTGCTTAGTGTAGCACCATGTATCATTGGCGTGAATCCCTTCTTGGATTTATCCATTCCGAATCGATGCAGGACTTTGTCTATATAAGAATCTTGACAAAGTCCAATCATCCTTTTAGATTTGTCTCTAAAGATTCGAATTCCAAGAACATACGCGGCTTCACCCATGTCCTTCATGGAAAAACAACTTCCCAGCCAGTCTTTAACAGACTTCAGCATTGGAATATCATTTCCAAGAAGCAATATGTCATCGACATATAGGATAAGAAACGCCACTTTGCTCCCACTAGTTTTCTTATACACACATTGTTCTTCCTTGTTTCTGATGAAGTCAAAATTCTTTATTGCCTCATCAAAACGAAGATTCCAACTCCTGGATGCTTGCTTCAATCCATAAATGGATTTATGAAGTTTGCATACTTTCCCAGCATCCTTAGGATCAATGTAACCGTCAGGCTGTGTCATATACACATCCTCCTCCAAGATTCCATTCAGGAAGGCGGTTTTCACATCCATCTGCCAAATCTCATAATCATAATAAGCGGCAGTTGCTAGGAGAATCCGAATTGATTTCATCATGGCCACTGGTGAATAGGTTTCATCATAGTCTATACCATGAATTTGCTTGAAATCTTTTGCCACCAACCTGGCCTTGTAAATCTGGACATTTCCATCCACGTCAATCTTCTTCTTGAAGATCCATTTACACTCGATGGCTTTAGCACCAGCGGGTAAGTCAACCAGTGAAAACACTTGGTTGCTAGACATGGAGTCCATCTCGGATTCAGTGGCTTCACGCCACTTTAAGGAGTCAGGGCCCATCATGGCTTCTTCAAAGTTCGAGGGTTCATCACCGTCAATGATCAAAAGATCATGGCAATTAGTCACGAGGAATCCCTGATATCTATCGGGTTCGTGACGGATCCTTCCGGATCTTCGAACTTCAGGTACTTCAGGTTCAGGTTCTATTACAACTTCATGTAATTCATCCTGCTGTTCTTCCTCATTAGGTTGAACAGGTTCCTGTCCTTCTTGAATTTCATCAAGTTGTACCTTACTCCCACTATCTTTCTTAGAGAGAAATTCCCTCTCAAGAAAAGTACAATCCCGAGCAACAAAGATCTTGTTCTCGGATCGCAGATAGAAGTAATAAGTCTTGGTATCCTTAGGATAACCAATGAAGTAGCATTTGTCAGATTTTGGTGTAAGCTTGTCTGAGATTAATCTTTTGACATAGGCTTCACAACCCCAAATTCTAAGAAAAGACATTGCTGGAGCTTTTCCAGTCCATATCTCATATGGTGTCTTTGCTACTGCTTTTGATGGCACTTTGTTCAGTGTGAACGTTGCGGTCAGCAAAGCATATCCCCAAAGGGATATAGGAAGGTCAGTGTGACTCATCATGGATCGGACCATATCTAACAATGTCCGATTCCTTCTCTCAGACACACCATTCCACTGAGGTGTTTCAGGAGGTGTGAGTTGGGAGATGATCCCACACTCACTCAGATGATCACGGAATTCCTGGCTCAAGTATTCTCCTCCTCGGTCCGACCGAAGAGCCTTAATACTCTTACCAAGCTGGTTCTGTACTTCATTCTGGAATTCTTTGAACTTCTCAAAGGTTTCCGACTTATGTTTCATCAAGTAGACATATCCATATCTACTGAAATCATCAGTGAATGTAATGAAGTACTGATAGTTTCCTCTAGCATTTGTGGACATTGGGCCACACACGTCAGTATGTATCAGGCCCAATAGTTCACTGGCCCTTTCTGTGGGTTTATTAAAAGGGGCCCGTGTCATTTTGCCCATTAGACAAGATTCGCATTGCTCACAAGACTCAAAGTCAAATGAGCCCAAGAGTCCATTTGAATGGAGCCTCTTGACGCGTTTTTCACTAATGTGCCCCAAACGACAATGCCAGAGAAAGCTGATGATAACCGGCTCCTCCTAGGTATCCACACGCTTACAAGCTACTGGATCAGGCTGCTAGACCAAGCTGGAACAACAGAGAGAGAGAGGACGGCCAGACCTAGAAAAATCGCAGACCACAAGGCTAACTGGCGCCTCCTTCCTCCCTTATATGGGCCCAAGTAATTAAACTAATGGCCTATTAGGCTTTTGGGCCCAAGACCCAAATCAGACAAAAAGACTGTATTTTGTCTGGCCCAATTCTCTGTACAAATACAGTAAATGTCTTGCATCTTACTGTATTAGTTCCTTTTTAACTTTTCCGTTAGCTATGGTGTGTGACCCTTTGGGATCATACAATACTGGTAATAAGTACTTAACTTATAGATCAAGAGCGGGCTCTAGCAAGTCATCATGACCTCCCAGTATTTATGACTTATGTCTGATCTCGACACTTATCATACTTTCTAGAGATAGCACAGTAGATTTCAGGACATTCCCAACAATCTCCCACTTGTACTGGAATCCTACATTCCCTAATCCTTTTGTCTCAATATCTCGATCTGGCATAAGGCAAGATGCGTGTCATCCTTATATAGCCAGACAATGTTCATCGGACCAGATTTGATACTGACAATTCAAACGACTTGGGCAAGTCCGTTTGGGAGTGGCCACTCTCTTACCAGCTATCAAGTCTCCGATTGGCCTAGAGATATTACCTCTGTTAAACGGCAGGGACAAATCCCATCTTGTTCCATCACTATGAACTACACACTTTATAATACACCCAACCAAGGTCCTTATAGCTCCCAGTTACGAAACAGCGTTAGACAATGATCAAAGCGCATCAATCCATGTGCAGCCACATGCATGCGAACTCAGGTCTAAAGACTATACTCTATAGTCGTAAATGAGAACCTTTTATGACACAGATATCAATATCTTGTAGAGTTCTCATTAGCGGGCCATGTCCGGTCATATGCTCCCAACATATACCTATGTGTTGACTTTGATGCCGCGCATCCATGACCCATGAAACTTGGTCATAAGTCTCAACACACTCTAGTCTCAAGTGGTTGTTGGTGTTCCAATTTCAACAACCTTCGACTATGGACACTATGATTTATGTCATTTCGTTAAATATGGGGTTTCATGATCAAGTCTTTCTCATGTACTTCGATGGCCCATATATTACGACATTGAATTTTAACTGTGATTTATGAAAGGTTAAAATCCATCTGCTTTAGCTTAAACCGCAAGTTAGGTCAAAATTGGCTAAAACACAAGGTGTTTCTTCTCGGTTTTGGACTTAACCGAACCGATCCAATTTAATTGGTGGTTCAAGCGGTTAACCAAATCGCGGTTTGCTGGAAATTATTTAATACAATTGGTATTATTTAATTTCTGGTTAAACCGGATTTAAATTCAAAATTGAATTTTAACCTAAACCGAAGGCTGGTCTAAGTTTGATTTGGTTGGACCAAATAATTTAGAGCTGGTCTGGTTTAGTAAATAACCAGTTGGATTTAGTAGTTAATTTGGTCTTGGACCAGAATTAATGAACCGACTCGGTTATGTCAAATTATTGGGCCAATTGGAATTCTGTGGTCTTGGGCCAAGAATTGGGCCTATAATTTGTGACCCAACCGAAAACTTTAATAAAACATTAAATTAGAAAGTTTCTTTGATTAGAAGTTTCTAATTTTGGCATGTTAGGAAATTTCTAAATATAGTAAGTTTCTGAATTTAGAAAGCTTCTAAAATAAGTAGGTTTCCTAAAATAGAAAGTTTCCATATTTAGTAAGTTACATGAAATGGAAAGTTTCCAAAAATAGTAATCTTCTATTTTTGGAAGGAAAACCTAAAATCCTCAAAACAAATATCAAGCTTGGATGTCTTGCCCAATCTTGTCAGCTACTTAACGCTTATTCAATTACAGATATGGCTTACAGTCTGAGGTGTCTGTTTTTGCGTAAGTAAAGTAGTACATAGTCATTACTGTCATTGGGAGTCCCAGACTTTAATGATTATTTGGCTGTAAGAGATTGGTTTCCTTGACTGGGCCATCGGGAGTCCCGGGCCTTGAGACATCTGGTGAATTGGGCCTTGGGCCCAATCCACAACCGAGAGTTACATGAGTTGTAACTAGCTGTGTGTATGCTTACCTAGTTAAGCTAATTCTGGGTGACGGCCAATGGCCCACTTTGGTTTTAGTTTAACATGGATCTCGGAATCATTGTATTCTTATGAGGATAAACAAAGAAATTTTGAATACAATGCGAGTTTTCTTATAAGTTGTTAAGATTACTCTTTTATGAACTAAATAACTAAAACTCTATTTATCTCTAAATTTCAGTTATGACTAGCACAAACAATCAAAACACTTTCTCGATCCGGTCTGTCCTTGAGATGGACAAACTGAACGGATCAAATTTCTTGACTTGGTCGCGGAACCTGAGGCTAGTCCTCAGGCAGGAGAGAAAGGACTATGTCCTTGAGAGAGCTCTCCCCGAGAGGATCGGGTCCAATGCCTCTCATGCAGTATATGATGCTTGGAATAAGCATTATAATGATGCGGTAGATGTGCGTGGTCTGATATTGGCGACCATGGACTCAGATTTGCTGAAGCAATATGAGAACATGGAGTCTCCAATAGAGATGATCAGCAGCCTGAAATTGAAATTTCAGGAGCAGGTAAGAGTGGAGAGATACCAGTTGGTTAAGTCTCTCACTAGCTGCAAGCTACCAAATGATCATCCAGTGAGTCCTCATGTCAGTAAAATGATGGGTTACATTGATAACCTGAGGAAACTGGATTATCCAGTTAGCCAAGAATTGGCAACTGAGATCATTCTGCAGTCACTGCCGTCAAGCTATGATAAGTTCAAAAGGAACTATATCAAGAAAGGTTTAACGAAGACGCTGACTGAACTGCATGATATGCTCAAGACAGTTGAGTCAAACGTGAAGAGTACCCTGTATAATCTCATAATGGAGAAGGGTAGGTTTACTAAACCTAGTGCTGACAAGGGTGAAGACAAAATTGTCCAGATTTTGAATCATGGCAAACCTGTGTCTTCTGAGCCCGAGTCAGATACATCTTACGTTGGTAAGTGCTGCTATTGTAAAGAGGCTGGGCATTGGAAGAGAGATTGCATTAAATTCATGGAAGATTATGAGGAGTTGAAGGTGATGTATGAGACTACTTCCTCAGGTATTCATGTTGTTACTTCAAGTTCTACCTTATAGGTATTGGATACTGGTTGTGGCACTGATATTTGTTATAATATGCAGAGCCTAAGCAGCAGTAGAACGTTGAAGAAAGGGCAAGTGGAACTGTGTGTCTGGAAGGAGCTATGGATGCTGCCTCAGCCGTAGGGTTTTCACTTGTAGATGCCTTTAAGGCTTGGTTTTATTAAGTAATTGCTACAATGTACCTGCTTTAAGCAGAGTTGTCTTTCATTTTCTTGTAAGAATTTGAATGTTTTTCATTTTGATAAAAGACAAGTTTTGTTCTTTTGATCTTAATGAAATATTAATTGTAGCACCCTATTCAAGGAATGGGTTTTATATCTTAAACCAAAGAGTGCCTAAATGTAACATAAATACCGATTTGGTTTAAATCTTATGAATTAAACCTGATTTTTCTTGGCGTAAATTTTTTGGTCACATAGAGTGAGTCGGATTCAGAAATCCCATAGTTATGGACTTTTGGGCTCATTTGATCGGATATCTTATGAGACTTGAATTCTGCTTACTGGACCAAAAGACAAAGGGCCCATCTTAGCCGAGCTAGAGAAAGGCCCAAAGGCTTATTGGACCTTAAACATACTCATGTATGTGGCCCGATGAGCAGTAATGCCAGAGAAAATTTCATGTACTTCATTTTCTTTACTGATTACTTCAGTAAGTATGACTGTGTTCATTTGATGAGACACGAGTCGGAATTCTTTGAAATGGTCGAAAGAGTTCCAGAAGGAGGTATAGAATCTGAGTGACAGAAGTATTGAGACTCTGGATTAGATCACGAGTGAGAATACTTAAGTCATTGATGGTGTGATCATCTGAATAAGTGTGAAGTCGTTTTACAGCTCATTTCTCCTGAAAACCTGGAGGTGTTTCTGTGAGAAAGAATCAGATCTTATTAGAAATGATTAAAGATGAGTCACACGAATCTTCCATGATATTCTTTAAGAATAACGCTCTAGAAATATCTAAGTTTACGCTGAAATAGTTCCACCAATATCAGTTGAAAGACACCACATAAATGTGGACTGGAAATGATCCAAATTCGTCTTTACTGAGTATTTGTAGTTGTGCTACTTCGCTGGTTGTCCTAGGGAAACCAAGGCTTGTTACTTTTTACGTCCATTCCGAAAACGAAGTTAGGTTGTTCGGAATTCTGTTTTCTAAAAGGAAAGTTTCTTTCCAAGAAGAACAGTGGGAGTAAAAGTATAACTCGAAGAAATTCGAGAAATACAGGAGGCTGCTCAACCTGTTGAGGGAGAGCAGTGGATGAATTTACAGATTTCTGTAGAATCTACACCTGTAGAGCCTGAAGTTCGCAGATCTGATTGAATCCGTCACTAATCCGAGAGTGATTTCTCGTGATTAATTGCCATGATCTGATAATCATTGAAAGTGACGAACCTGCGAAATTCACAGAAGCGAAAGTGAGCCCGGACTCCGAAAAATTATACTGTATGTAAGTTAGCTTCATCGATCCATTCATGGATAGATGCATGCATATCAGAGTTGGTATCTTCGTTATGTTGAAGTAGTCAAGGTTTTGACTTGAACAGGAACGAAGTGGAACTGTGCGTTTACTAATAGATAAGTGGGAGCGATGTTGCATTTCTCATAGTGTATGTCAATGACATACTGATTCTCGGAAATAACGTTCCAATGCTGCAGTCGGTAAAGGACTGGCTTGGGAGTTGTTTTTATGATTGACATGGGTAAAGCCACATATGTTCTTGGATTTTGGATCTAAAGATAAAGATCCAAAAGAGCTGATAGGACAAAGTCAGGATTCTTATATTGACAAAGTCCTACACGTTTTCAGCATTCCAAGAAGGGTTTTATGCCAATGTCACATGGCATTACGTTAAGCAAGAAACAGTGTCCTACGATATCTGCTGAGCTTGAATGCATGGATAAGATTCCATATGCGTCGGCAATTGGATCTATCATGTATGCCATGACACGTACTTGTTTTGATATTGCTTTAATATTAAGCAAGACAAGTAAAGACCAGTCAAATCCAGCAAAGAATCACTGAATAGACGTAATAAATATCCTCAAGTATTTGGAAAATACTTAGGATAAGTTCTTGATTTACGGAGAAAGTGAGGTGCTACAAGTCGGTAGAGTCTGAAAGGCAAGTTTCCAACAGACAAAGATGATTTCCGGTCACAGTCCGGTTATATCTTGTGTCTGTCTGGCGGTGCAAGGCACTGTTGCTGACTCCATGACTTAAGCTGAACATTTCGCAGCTTGGGTAGCGTCGAAAGAGGTTGTTTGGAAAGAAGAGTTCATCACTGAACTTGATGTGATTCCTAGCATAGATGAGGCTAGCTGCACATCAGAGGTCCAAACACCTTGAGGGTAGGTATAACCTATTCCGTGAGATAAATGATAGAGGTGTTAAGTAGATCAGTAAGTTTCAACGAATGAGAACGTTGCTAATCTATTAACAAAGCCACTCCTTAGGCCTAAGCACGAGTCGCGGACTGTAGCTGTAGGATAAGTGAAATTAAGATGAAGTCTTAATTTCAGTGGGAGTTAGTAAAGGGCTTTATTTAGTTGTTTTGAAAGGTTCATGTAAACATAATATTTTATGTTTATGAAATTTATGATTTCTGGATTATTTTAACTGTGATTTAAATAATCGTTCCAAAATGATTCATGTCATTATATATAGGCCATCGAAGTACATGAGAAAGACTTGATCATGAAACCCCATATTTAACGAAATGACATAAATCATAGTGTCCATAGTCGAAGGTTGTTGAAATTGGAACACCAACAACCACTTGAGACTAGAGTGTGTTGAGTTATGACCAAGTTTCATGGGTCATGGATGCGCGGCATCAAAGTCAACACATAGGTATATGTTGGGAGCATATGACCGGACATGGCCCGCTAATGAGAACTCTACAAGATATTGATATCTGTGTCATAAAAGGTTCTCATTTACGACTATAGAGTATAGTCCTTAGACCTGAGTTCGCATGCATGTGGCTGCACATGGATTGATGCGCTTTGATCATTGTCTAACGCTGTTTCGTAACTGGGAGCTATAAGGACCTTGGTTGGGTGTATTATAAAGTGTGTAGTTCATAGTGATGGAACAAGATGGGATTTGTCCCTGCCGTTTAACGGAGGTAATATCTCTAGGCCAATCGGAGACTTGATAGCTGGTAAGAGAGTGGCCACTCCCAAACGGACTTGCCCAAGTCGTTTGAATTGTCAGTATCAAATCTGGTCCGATGAACATGGTCTGGCTATATAAGGATGACACGCATCTTGCCTTATGCCAGATCGAGATATTGAGACAAAAGGATTAGGGAATGTAGGATTCCAGTACAAGTGGGAGATTGTTGGGAATGTCCTGAAATCTACTGTGCTATCTCTAGAAAGTATGATAAGTGTCGAGATCAGACATAAGTCATAAATACTGGGAGGTCATGATGACTTGCTAGAGCCCGCTCTTGATCTATAAGTTAAGTACTTATTACCAGTATTGTATGATCCCAAAGGGTCACACACCATAGCTAACGGGAAAGTTAAAAAGGAACTAATACAGTAAGATGCAAGACATTTACTGTATTTGTACAGAGAATTGGGCCAGACAAAATACAGTCTTTTTGTCTGATTTGGGTCTTGGGCCCAAAAGCCTAATAGGCCATTAGTTTAATTACTTGGGCCCATATAAGGGAGGAAGCAGGCGCCAGTAAGCCTAAGAGTCTGCGATTTTTAGGTCTGGCCGTCCTCCTCTCTCTCTGTTGTTCCAGCTTGGTCTAGCAGCCTGATCCAGTAGCTTGTAAGCGTGTGGAAACCTAGGAGGAGCCGGTAATCATCAGCTCTTGCAGATCTCGATATTCCCTTGATCAATCCGCTGCAATCATAAGGTAATGATCCTGATCTGTTTATGATTCAACTGCAAATCACCTAGATCCTAGTTGATTATGTTAGGTTGTAATCTGATAATTAAACCTATGAACACACATAATCTAACACCCTCTTCCTCTAGAAACACGCAGAGAATCCCATGAGATCCGATCACCGACACTAGCATCCCGGCGGATTCCAGCTTGTGTGCGTGTGGACTACGATAGAGGCGCAGCTATTGAGGCGCTCTAGATCTCGTTTACCTGCTCCAATTTCCGCTGCCAATCTCCAGGCAAACACGAGGTCAGTTCTCAGATTCAATCACCTAGACCCTGGATCCTAGGGATTCCAACAGTGGTATCAGAGCCATATGGTTTAATAGACTGAATCAGTAGCCTAGAATTCGATTAAATGGCATTTTGATTGAATTGATGCTAGCTAGGATTCGTTTTATTAATAAGAATCTCGGATTTGTTAATATCGAAAACGAAGAACTGTGTTTTCGCACAGCATCGATCGATGCACTGGGTGTGTCGATCGATGCAGCGCGAAAACGGCAAAACTGATTTAGGGTTTTCGCACAGCATCGATCGGAGCAATGGGTGCATCGATCGATGCAGCGCGAAAATGCAAAAAGCAATTGTGTTTTCGCATAGCGTCGATCGACACAAGTTTGTATCGATCGATGCACCGCGAATTCGCCTAATTAAAACAATGAGTTTCGATTTAGAAATCGCACTGTGTCGATCGACACACTGGGTGCATCGTTCGACACAGGCTGTGCGAAAGGATAGATCGGTTCAATTGGATTGAACCGGTTATCTCGCATGGTTATGTCGGTTTAATTCGATTAAAATTCCCTGATACCCTACTGTATCAATCGACACAGTTTTAGTGTCGGTGGACACAGTCCTTGCGATTGGTTAATCGGTTCAATTGGATTGAATTGGTTATCATGCTTGGTTAAGGTAGGTCAGATCGGTTTAAATTGGATGAATTGATTCAATTGGATTGAATTAGTTATCTCAATTGGAATAAACCGATTTGATTAGTTAAGATCAGTTTGATTGGATAAGTCGGTTCAATTAGATTGGACCGGTTATCGCAATTGGTCTAAGACCGGTTATAGGGTTGGTAAAGGTTGCATATCAAATGTCGACCAAGTGTGTCAGTCGATGCGCGTGGTGACGATGCGAACCGTAATCGTTTGGTTTTGAACCAGATGATTGAAAAACCGAACCAAATGACCTAACCCACTTAAATTAGAACAAGTAAAACTTAATTGAAATTAAAAGTTAAAAATGTTCTAAACCTGTTTAATACACATTGGATGTGTGTTAAATCGAAGCTTAGTTATTCAATATGGTCAACTATCAAGACTCATTTCGTTGTTGGATAGTCTTGCCAAGAGCTTGGTGTCCACAATTACATGAGTAAGGCAGGTAGTGGTGTTGATGGTCTTGCAGTGCTTGACATCAACTATTGCATGGCCTAAGAGATTGAATTACTAATCTTTTAAAGTTCCATTTCCTCAACTAAATATCAAGTGATCTTGATGTCTTGCCCAATCTTGTCTACTGTCAAGACTCGTGTCGTTTGTTGGATAGTCTTGGAGTCCTTGATATCCATTGCAACATGAGTTAGGCAGGTGGTCATTGACAGACTTGCAGTGCGACTGTCAGTGATCACAAGACAGAAAGAAGATTTCTTATACTTGACTGGGCTATCAGAAGTTCTGAGCCCAGAGACATCAGAGTGGATTAGACATAGTTTGTCTCATCTACGACCAGGAGTTGTACTGAGTACAATTAGCAATGATTTGCTTACCTAGATTACTGAAATTTGGATGACGGCGAGTCGCCCACTCTAATTTTGGTGATCTGAGGATCTTGGCTCATTATATTCATAGAGGAAACATTGTTTGAATATAATGCGAGTTTTCTTATTAGATAAGATTTCTCATTTCCTGAACTTCATAACTAAAATTTTCTTTGCTTAAAATTTTCAGCCTATGTCTAAAACTACTTTCTCGTTACGACCCGTCCTTGAGAAGGACAAGTTAAATGGGTCAAATTTCCTGAATTGGTATCGCAATTTGAGATTAATCCTCAAGCAGGAGAGTAAGGACTATGTCCTTGAGAAAGCTCTTCCAGAAAGGCTTGGTACCAATCGCTCGAATGCAGTATATGATGCTTGGAATAAGCATTATATTGATGTGGTAGATGTGCGTGGTCTGATGTTGGCTACCATGGTATCTGACTTAAAGAGTCAATACGAGAACATGGAGTCGCCAATAGAGATGATCACCAGCCTGAAACTGAAGTTTCAGGATCTGGCACGAGTTGAGAGATTCCAGATGGTGAAGTCTCTCACTGGGTGCAAGCTACCAGAGGATGCTCCAGTAAGTCCTCATGTCATTAAACTGATGGGTTACATTGATAACCTGGGGAAACTGGAATGTCATGTCAGCTTAGAGTTGGCCACTGACATCATTCTGCAGTCACTGCCGTCTAGCTATGATAAGTTTATCAAAAGCTATATCAAGAATAACTTGACGAAGACGTTGACTGAGCTGCATGGCATGCTCAAAACAGCAGAGCAAGACATCAAAAGGGGTAAAAGATTTGAGAAATCTTGTGTTGACAAGGGAAGAGGCAGGGCCGTCCAGATTTGGATTCAGGATAAGCCAGTGTCATCTTATAAGCCCAAGTCCGGCCAATCTGGTGTTAAAAGGTGCTTCTACTGTGATGAGTCAGGGCATTGGAAGAGAGATTGCATTAAATTCTTGGAAGATTCACAAGAAATGAAGGAGATGTATGGTACTTCTTCTTCAGGTATTGTGTTATTAATTCAAGTTCTACATAAGTATTAGATACTAGTTGTGGTACTGATATTTTTGAAATATGCAGGACCTAAGCGACAGTAGAACGTTGAAGAAAGGGCAAGTGGAACTGCGTGTCTGGTATGAAGCAATGGTTGCTGTATGAGCCGTAGAGATTCTCCATTTGTAGGAGCCTTTCATACTTGGTTTTAGAAATTTAGTAATTGCTACTATGTATCTGCCTTGAGCAGAAATGTCTTTCATTTTCTTGTAAAGAATTTGGATGTTTTTCATTTTGATAAAAGACAAGTTTTGTTCTTTAGATCTCAATGAAATATCATATGGTAGCACCCCGTTTGGAATGAGTTTTATATCTTAAACCAGCGTAATTTTGAATATAACACAAATAATAATGGTTTGAGTCTGATGACTCGAACTCGACTTTTCTTTGGCATAGTCATTTAACCACATAGAGTGAAGCGGATTCAGAAGTTCCATAGTTTTGGACTCATTTGATTGTAAATCATTTGAGACATGAATTATGTTCACTGGACCAAATGACTTAGGCATTTTAGCAGAGCTAAAGGAAACGGGCCAGAGGCTTATTGGGCCTTAAACGTACTAATGTATGCGGCCCGATGAGCATTAGTGCCAAAGGAAATCTTCTGTACTTCATTACCTTATTGATGGCATCAATAAAGTATGACTGTGTTCATTTGATGCGACACGAACAGGAATCCCTTGAGGAGTTCCAAGATGAAGTGTAGATACGATTTGACAGAAGTGTTGAGATCCTCGATTGAATCGCGGAGGAAAATACTTGAGTCAAGAATTGGGTGATCATCTAACAGAAAGAATCGGATCTTATTAGATATGCTCCGATTGATGATGAGTCATAAGAATCTTCCATAATCTTCTAAAATACGCTCTAAAATGAATATGTTTACGCAAATTATGTTTCTATCAGAATCAGTTTAAAGACACCACATTGGATGTGGACTGGGTGATTTCCAAGTATGTTTTACTGATTAATTGGGATTGCAAGGTTTGTGTAAGGCAGTTGTCAACAAACAAACTTGAATCCAAATCTGATAAGGGCTGCTTCAACGGTTGTCCTAAGGAAACCGAGGCTTAGTAATTTTGCAACCAATCCGAGAACAAAGTTTTGTTGTTCGGAACCATGTTTTTCCAAGAAAACAGTGGGAGTAAAAGTACAGCTCGAAGAAATTCGAGAAACACAGGAGGCTGTTAAACCTGTTAAGGGAAAGCAGCGGTTGGATCTACAGAGTGTTGTAGGATCCACACCTGTGGAGCCGAAATCTTGCTGATCCTGATGGATCCGTCACTAAAACCGAGGGTGATTCCTCATGACCGATTGCCGTGATCTGATGATCATTGAAAAGTGACGAGCATGCGAAATTCACAGAAGGGATGGTGAGCCCCAACTCCGAAAAATTTGCTAGGTATGCATGTTAGCTTCACCGATCTATTTATAGATTGAAGCAAACATCTTGGAGTTGGAATCTATGTTCTGTTAAAACGGTCAAAGGCTTTGACTCGATCAGGAACGAATAGAAACCGTGCGTTTACAAGTAAACAAGCGGGAGCGTAGTTGCAATTCTCAAAACTGTATGCTTATAACACACTTAATCTCATAAACGACGTTCTGACGCTGAAGTCTAGTCAAGGTTTGGGTCGGAAGTCAAATTCAATAATAGACGTGGGAGAAGCCGCGAAAGTTCTTGGAATATGGATCCATTGAGATGGATCAGAAGAGCTAATTGGATCGTGTCAGAATCCTTATGATTATAAGGTACTGGACAGTTCAAATATGCATGACTCCAAGAACAGCTTCATACCAAAGGTCTTATGGCAATAATCTTAGCAAGATGAAGTGTCTTGGACACTGGCTGAGCTAGTATCTATGAGTGTGATTCCTTATGCTTCAGCAATAGAATCCATAATAAATGCCATATTTAGCGCTCGTATAGATGCAGTTTATGCATATAGCATGACGAGAAGATACCAATATGTTCCGGTAGGAGTCACTGGACAGTTGTAAGGAATATCCCCAAGTGTTTGAGAAACACTAAGGATAGGTTCTTGTACAACTGAGGAAATGACGAATCTGTTAAGAGTAGTTAGACAGACAAAGATGATTCACGGTTCCCACCTGTTTATGTCTCTTTGTCTGTGTAGCGGGGCTATCTGTTGGAAAAGTCTCCAAGCAGTGGACCGCAGAATAGTGCTTATTAAAGAACAGCAGTGTGGTTTGTTGGAATGGCTCCAAGCAAGAACACAGCAGCATCTCTCACAACCTAAGCATGAGTTTCATGTTGTTGCTGTAGGTACTAGATATCTGAAGACGTGGTCTAGATTCTAGTGGGAGTTATGTTAGTTATGATGTTCCGATAGACATGATGTAGTCATGATTATGAAAAACTGACATCAGTATTATTTGATTATTGGATAATTAGGTAATGGTCCCAAGTATTTTATGTTCATGTTATAGGACATCAAGTTGAGGACTTGATCATGAAACCCTATAAGTAAAAGATGACATAAATTATGATTGTCCCTAGTCGAGATTGTCAAAGTAGGACACTGATAATCGCGAGAGACTAGCTTGTGAGGTGACTGTTGACTAAGTTTCATGGAGTCAATGATATGAGTATCACAGTCAGTCACATAGATATATGTTGGTGAACATATGATCGGACATGACCCACTAATGAGAACTCTACAGGATAGTTATATCTGTGTCATGAGAGTTTTTCATTACGACTATAGAGTATAGTCCTTAGACCTGAGTTCATCATGCTTTCTAGTATATGAATTGGTGCACTTTGACCTTGTCAAACGTCGATCCGTAAATGGCGGCTATAAAGACATTGCTCAGGTGTATCATGAAGTATATGTAGAAACAGGGATGGAACAAGAAGGGATTTGTCCCTCCTATACAACAGGGGATAAATATCTCAGGGCCCATCGAAGATTTGATACTGAGAAAATGCATGGCCGTGCTCAAACGAGGTGATTGTCAGTCGTTTGTTTTATCAGTATAGATCAGAAGTTCGATGAACATGATGTTGGCTATAATAAGGATGACACAGTTTCTTGCCTTATGCTATATCGAGATATAGCGACAAAGGGATTATAGGAATAGATGATTCCAGTACAAGTGGGAGATTGTTGGGATTATGTCCTGAAATCACATTGTACTTACTCTAAAGATAGTTGTATTGTCGAGATCGGACAATTCATGTGATACTGGGTAGTCATAATGTTTTGCTAGAAACCGCTTATGACAAATGAGTTGTAACTCATTTCTAGTATCGTGTGAACCTAAAGGGTCACACACCTAAGCAAGTTGGATACGCTTCTGTAGGGAATTGATCATTGGCATATGGTCCAATCAATGTGTATTGGATACACATTGAATTCGTGTTTTAAGAGGTGTGTCGATCGATGCCATTGGTGCGTCGATCGATACAAGAGGTGTGTCGATCGTTGCCATTGGGTGCAACGATCGGCACAAGGTCGATACCGTAACTGATGTTACGGTTTGTAAACCGTGGACCTATTTATAGGGGCCAGGTTACACGACCTAAAGAGGGTGCCATCGCAGACAGTTTTTCTTGACAGAAAAACGGACCCTCTTCCTCTAGAAACACGCAGAGAATCCCAGGAGATCCGATCACCGGCACTAGCATCCCGGCGGATTCCAGCTTGTGTGCGTGTGGACTACGATAGAGGCGCAGCTATTGAGGCGCTCTAGATCTCGTTTACCTGCTCCAATTTCCGCTGCCAATCTCCAGGCAAACACGAGGTCAGTTCTCAGATTCAATCACCTAGACCCTGGATCCTAGGGATTCCAACAATTCAAGAATTTCTTGGCTCTATACCTTGTGATAGCTCCAGTTGTTAGTTGCAAAGCATCATCTGGTTCAAGTTGCTCATCCTTTGGTTAATGTAACTCATCTTCTGGTTCAAGCTGCTTTGGTCCATCCATGACCATCCAATCTATTTAAAGCAAATCATCAAACCTAAAAGAGCAGAGTCCCCTATTTTGATTTTAAAACGAATAAAACCTGATCACTAAGTTTGAGAATTTTCATCCACATCTATGATCCGAGAGTAAATCTTTTTCCTCACAAAAAGATCTCTTGTACGCCAATCAACCTATAATTAGCCAAATATGTTAAATTATTAGGCTAAGAATATAGACAAATGAGATGATTTTTTGAACCTTCTATCCCTAAACCCCATTTATCTTTTTGGGAAACAAAATTCTTTATAAGACTCCTTAATTTAATGTTAAAGGTAGAAAAAGAATTATAGTTGCTATTTATTAACATTCATCACCATGAACAAAAATAGAGGAAGAGAGCTTGGATTGAATCACCGAAGAAGAAGACGAAGTCAAGATTAAAAGTTTGTTATTCAACTTGAAAGGTAATCACTGTACAAATTATTTTTTATACTAACTAAATATGGTTTAGCTAAAGGAAACTAAACCATATAAAACCGGTTATTAATTTTCGGTATAACATTACTCCAATATACCCCCCTCAAGTCTTTATCTTTGTTGAATCTGGAAGATAAATACTTGAATGTGATAATATTCTAAGCATAGCATGAAATGGTCCAGGATGTAAAGGTTTTGTCAGAATGTCTGCAAGCTGATTTCCAGGTGATACATGTAACGCATTTAAATGACCTGCTTTGATCTGATCCCGGGCTGTATGACAGTCTATCTCTATGTGCTTTGTGCGTTCATGGAAGACTGGATTTGTGGCGATATAGATAGCTGATTTGTTGTCACAAAACAGCTTAGCAGCACAAGTGACCTGGATATGTCTCGAAGCAACTGGTAGAGCCAGATTAGTTCACAAGTAGCCAAAGCTAAACTCTTGTACTCTGCTTCAGTACTACTTCTGCTCACAACAGATTGTTTCTTAGACTTCCAAGAGATAAGAGAAGTGCCCAAGTACACACAAACCCCAGTAATAGAGCGACGAGTATCTTTGCAGGTTGCCCAATCAGCATCTGCAAAAGCATTTAAACAAAGTTTTGTGTTTGCAGAATACATTAAGCCCTGACCATGATTGTTCTTTATGTACCTGAGAACATTGTGAGCAGCTTGAAGGGGATATCCGTTGGTGCAGACTAGAATTGACTGAGATGATGGACTGCAAATTTAATATCGGATCTAGTAATCGTGAGGTATAGCAGTCGACCAATGAGCTCACGATAAACAATCGCATTTGGTAACAAGCTCCTTGTAGTCTTAGTCAAAATGTAATGTTGTATAGAACTCGGTTTACAGCCCAACAAACCAGAATCGTCAAGAAGATTAAGAGCATACTTGCGTTGACACACTGACATACCCTTAGAAGATCTAGCTATTTCCAAACCAATAAAGAATCGAGCATCACCTAAATCCTTAATCTTGAACTCTGAACGTAAGAGAGCTTGTAGATGATCAACGGCTTTATCATCATTATTGGCAATCAATATATCATCTACGTAAACCAATACTGCCACAAAAGAGTAATACAGGATTTGACAAACAAGATATTGTCTGCTGGTGATTGAACATAATTGGCACCAAGTAAGACTAAAGAAAATCGCTTATACCATTGGCGTGATGCTTGCTTTAGACCATATAGTGATTTCCTCAGACGACAAACTGGATTGGAAGGTAGAAGAGTACCTTCAGCAGGAGTATATCCTTGAGGTAAGCTCATAAAGATCTCCTCATCAAGTTCACCATGCAAAAACGCGTTGGAGACATCCATCTGAATCAATCTCCATCCTTTAGCTGCAGCAAGACTTAAAAGAAGTTCGATACTGGTTAACTTTGCAACTGGAGAAAAAGTATCCATGTAATCAATTCCTTCTTGTTGTGTAAAACCTTGAGCCACTAAACGTGCTTTATAATGTTCCACAGCACCATCTGCATTGTATTTGATGGTAAAAACCCATTTACACCCTACAACATTCTTCCCCAATGGTAGTTGTTCAATATCCCAAGTTATGTTCTGTTTTAGAGCATCAAGTTCCACATTCACAGCTTTGGTCCATTTGTCTGATGCCATGGCTTGTTTAAAAGTCTTTGGCTCAGTATCCAAGGTATAGGCAAGAATGTATGATTGAAGGGTATGGATGAAATGATCATAAGACAAAACAAAAGAGATGGGTAAGGTGTTGTAAAGGTTGGTGAAACATCTGATTGAGAAACAGAAGAAAAAGGGACAAGGGAACAATGATAATCGGAAATATAACTAGGAGGCTTAGCCGATCGTTTATGTATAGAAATGTGTACTGGTCTAACATCTCTGTCCAGAGTATCATTAGAGGTAATGTTGGTACTAGGATCCACTAATGCAGGTGAATGTGTAGATGCAAATGCAGATGTAGATGCATAAGACAAATTATTACAGTTGTGTCAAGAGGCATGGTTTCAACAAAATGTAAAGGAACTGGTAAAGGTAAGATTGTATTTGGAAACATGTCAACAATATTGGAAAGCACATCAGTTGTTTTGAAAGGAAAATCTGTTTCTTGAAAACAACATTCCGAGAGATGAAGGTAGAACGAGACTCTAAGTCCAAAAGTTTATAACCTTTATATTCAGTAGGATATCCAAGGAAAATACAAGGTTTAGCACTATCTGTGAACTTATTTCTATCCATGAGCAGTGTAGAAGCGTAGCACAAACATCCAAAAGTCTTGAGAAGAGAGTAATCCAGAATCTTACCAAGTAATAACTCATATGGACTCTTATGATCATACAATGGTGAAAGCAATCTATTGATCAAGAAAACAGCAGTTAAAATGCAATCACTCCAATAAACTAAAGGCACATTGGACTGAAAAAGTAAGGACCGTGCTACATTGAGTAAGTGATGATGTTTTCGCTCCACAACAGAATTTTGTAGTGGAGTATATGCACAAGAGAAATAATGAAGCATGCCATTCTCCTTGATTAGATCATTAAAAGCCAATTCCGAAGCATTATCTATTCTGATAGCTTTAACTTTGGATTGATACTGAGTTGAAACAAGTTTGAGAAACAATGGAAAAACTGTAGAAACTTCTCCTTCATTTTTCAACATATAAACCCATGTAACATGAGTACAATCATCAACCAAGGTTAAGAAGTATTTAAAACCTTCACTGACTCAATGTGTGTGAGTCTCTGTCCGAGGCTGTGGTCTCTGTTTCCACACTGAATAAGTCTCATGGTGTTCTTGGGTTTGACTGTACCGGTTTTGTTTGTGACTGATGTACGAGGATTTGTGGTTCTGATCGGATCTCGTGTCTAGATCGGGTGGATCTGCATCTGGCTCGCCGTTCTCTCCGGCACTGAGAGTTAGATCTGCGGTGGTGAAGTCTTCCGACAAAAGCGCTTGGTGGTTCAGTGGCGGTTTTGGGTTTCTTTGGATTTGCTCCTCTTTGCTTCTCTTCATCCAGTTAGAATCTCCGCGTTCATCTTCCTGATCTCATGTCCAACCGTCTAGTGAGTGTCTTACCGATCATTCAGTTTTATTTAACCATTGGAAAGTTCGGATCTCTTCGATCTTCGGTATGGTCTGTCCATAATCTTTCCGGGTTTTGCTGGTTCTTATGTCGATTTAAGTTGGTGTTTGAAGTGTTTGGTCAACCTAGTTGGATTTTCTAGGGGTCATTGTATCTGCTTTTCATCTACTATTCAAGCTTCTCGAGTGATAGTTTTTGACAAGCTAGCCAGACGAAGCTGATAGAGGCTACTGAAGAAGATCTATCTCATTTACGAGAATTCTCGTTGATAAAGATATTGGAAGTAAAAATATTGGAAGGTCACCTGCTAGTGTGGGATCGGGAACATCCTATTTTTACTTTGTTTCATAAAATCCTTATGTATGGTATCGCTATTGTATCACAGTTATGTTGCTTTCACCAATATGATGGTGGGAAAGATCAATAGCTCCCGATGATATTTCATACATCGAGCTTCTTCATTATTGTAATTTTTGTAAAATCAGATATAATAAAACAGTGTTTAAAAAAAAAAAATCTCCTCCAATTCAAAAACACTTCGAAATCCTTTTCTTATCGTAAAACTATTTCAGAATGACGACAATGTATTTGTTGCTGAAAACTCAAACCCAAGAACAAAACTGGAGCAACAAGGAGGAGAGCTAAGGTGAAGTAGCTTCAAAATTCTAAGAAACCATCAACAAATGGGATTCATAATGCACAACACATACTTGAAAAATATATGCAAAGTCATGGACTCATCAAGCATCGATGTTCCTTACTTTCCAGTATACAAAACAATAGTTCAACTGAAAATACTTGCGGTCTTTCTATGCCCTAAACTGTATATGTTTTAAAAGGCGTTGTGGTCTACAAGGCATTTTGACAAAATCTTGTTCAAAAACTAGACTTTCTCTCTTAAACCAGAAAACAAAATACTTTGGCCACTTACAAATCTCACAAACATTCTTCCTCTTTTTCGTATTCTGAATTGACAACCTATCGGATTTAAAAACCTAACCGACGGATTCGGTGGATTCACCAAAAATTATACTTCAATCGCAGATCTTAAAAGTTAAAACAGAGAAACCATGTTTTTTTAAAACTAATGAGTTAGACGATGCAAAAAAAAAAAAAATCGGTTAATTGTAATGATAAAAATATATTAAGTTAGCTACAAATGATGAAAACTGAATATTGATAGTTACTATTTAAAAAATATATGTGTTTAGAATTTTCATATGTTACTATTAAGAACAAAGAAACCATGTTATCGAAATAACCTAATAAGATTCTAAAAGTAAATGTTATCAATTAGTTTTTGAGGTATGATTAGTGTTTGTTTTATTTTTATCTGGTTGCGTTTTGGAAATATTTCTTTTAGTTTGACTTTCTTATAAATATACAAATATGTTATTATGTATTTAACTAAATTTACTATAATCGTTTAGAGTAAAAAAATGTTTTATTATATATTTATTAAATATTAAGGTTTTATATCAAACATATTACTATTATATATAGCATTTAATTTTTTTTCCTAAAATATATATAGTTTACAATAAGTTTGGATCAAATAACATTAACTTACTAAATTTGTGTCTCAAAAATAGAAAAATATTAATCTTAAAAATATTTGAAATATATAGTATAATAGTACAACTAAATATATTAGCAATATTATTCTTTTGTAAATTATCATTAAAAATCAAGATATAAAATGACAAATGATCTTTCATATTTTTTTGAATATAAATGCTATTTCATATTCATTTTAAATAGATTTGTAGATGTAAATTAAATATTAAATTTAAGTGATTTAAATGTAGATGATGATATACCACAAAGAGAAAAGAGAAAAGCCTAATTTATATATACATTAGACGGGCGGGTGAGCAGATAAACAGATAAATAATTTTTATTTTTATCCTAAATTATATATTGAATTATAATATTTGATAAGCGGATATAAAATATTTTTTTTAAACAAATTCTGAAACAACATCATGAATTCTAATAAATATTTGGAAATATTTAATTGATCTTTTAGTTAAAAATACTAATTTGAATATTTTGATTTATTCTTATAATAGAACTTATAAGAGACTATAAGTTATCTTACTGTAAATATAAAAATTTCAAAAAGTTTAATTGGTTATATTTGTTCTCATTATGCATTATATTTTGATTCTAATATCGAGTGTAATATATGTCTTTATAAATACGGTCGATTGATATATAAATATTATTTTGTATTTTAGATGTTTGTTGTTAATGCAATTTATATCCCCATTTATTCTTATAATTTTTATCCTAAGATCGCCACTTTAAAATTAATTTTATTATTGGACTATTACTATTTTTGCTTCAATTTATATTAAAAAATCAGTATAATTAAGATTATTTTCTATTTTAGATGTTTTTAATCATTTTGTATCCCAATTTTTTATTATTTTCTCCTAAAATTGCAGCTTTAAAATTAATTTTATTATTGGATTATTACTATTTTTGCTTCTGTTTATATTAATAAATTACTATAATCAATATTAAACAATTTTGAGTATATTCCAGTAAAAAAACTTACCTATTTAAAGAATTAACTGAAAATTAAAATAATGTGCCATAAATTTGGATGAGGATAAATTATATTGATTGAATATTAGTTTTATAATATATAATATGGAATGACCTTTATATTTCTTTTAATAATATATATTAAATAAAATAAAATAATATGCAATAAATTGAGATGATGAGATGGCTTAGGGAGAAGATCCTTCTTATATATATATATATATATATATAAAAAAATTAGTATAATTAAGATTAAACAATTTTGCGTATATTATAGTAAAAATAGAAATAATGTGCCATAAATTTGGATGAGGTTAAATTATATTGATTGAATATTAGTTTTATGATATATAATATGGAAATGACCTTTCATATTTTTTTAATAATATATATAGATTTAAATTAAATAAAATAAAAATAATATGCAATAAATTGAGATGATGAGCTGGCTTAAGGAGAAGAGAGAAAAGCTAATCAATATTAAACAATTTTTGAGTATATTCTAGTAAAAAAACTTACATATTTAAAGAATTAACTAAAAATTAAAATAATGTGCCATAAATTTGGATGAGGATAAATTATATTGATTGAATATTAGTTTTATGATATATAATATGGAATGACCTTTATATTTCTTTTAATAATATATATAGATTTAAATTAAATGAAATAAAATAATGTGCAATAAATTGAGATGATGAGGTGGCTTAGGGAGAAGAGCTTTATTATATATATATATAATAATAATAATAATAATAATAAATTAGTATAATTAAGATTAAACAATTTTGCGTATATTCTAGTAAAAATAGAAATAGTGTGCCATAAATTTGGATGAAGTTAAATTATATTGATTGAATATTGGTTTTATGATATATAACATGGAAATGACCTTTCATATTTTTTTAATAATAAACATATATTTAAATTAAATAAAATAAAAATAATATGCAATAAATTGAGATGATGAGGTGGCTTAAGGAGAAGAGAGAAAAGCATTCTTTATATATATAGGTGACCTTTATATTTTTTTAATAATATATAGATTTAAATTAAATAAAATAAAATAATGTGCAATAAATTGAGATGATGAGGTGGTTTAGGGAGAAGAGCCTTCTTATATATATATATATATTATAATAATAATAATAAATTAGTATAATCAAGATTAAACAATTTTGCGTATATTCTAGTAAAAATAGAAATAATATGCTATAAATTTTGATGATGATAAATTATATTGATTGAATATTGGTTTTATTTATATATAATATGGAAATGACCTTTCATATTTTTTTAATAATATATAGATTTAAATTAAATAAAATAAAAATAATATGCAATAAATTGAGATGATGAGTTGGCTTAAGGAGAAGAGAGAAAATCCTTCTTTATATATATATATAGATAGATTATTATTTTTATGATTTGAAAATACCCACTGATCCGAATTTAATGTCTAACAAAAAAATCATGGCAACTTTCTCTCTCTTCTCTGACATCTTAGCCATCGGTCGGTGCTTTGCCGATCCGATGATCGGGTTACTTTGGTGTGTTTTTGTGTTGTCTGTTAATAGTTCTTGTTTACACTTCCGATTTTGTGTCGGATCCAGTCTTCCGGTTTCTTACTGGATTTTGTAGTTTCGGGTTGTTCCGGAGTTTAGCGATCTTCTCCCTTGTTTTTCGCTTTGTCAACAAATCGATTTTCTTCAGGTTTCGTTGTATCTCCTGTTATTCGTTAGCCCAACCCGTGCTCGAGTTCGCAGCGTAACTTCGGGGAAATAGGTGGACCTTCAGGTGTGTCTGACCGGCGGCGAATCTCTCTGGATTTCTAGAATTTCCGACAAAGCTTGTAAGCTACTTTCTCCTTTATGCGATTTTGCTTGGCAGCATCTTCTGTGGGATGTTAATCGGCAGAGGCTCAAGCTAGCTACGGAGTTTCTGCTATGGCGTCGGCAAGCGGCGATGCATGGCGGACGACTTGTGGACGTGACGCGTGCTCTTTCTCACGGACACGTGATTGGATCTCTGTCTTCTCGAGTTGACTAGACTAGGGAACGGCCCATTTTAGGCCCGTTTGTATTATCAAACCTTGTATCATGTTTTGGATTTTTGTACTCTAGCCCATTTTGGGTTTTAATGAAAAATCGAGTTGACAAAAAAATCATGGATTATGCAAAGATTATCTCAAACTTAGGGGGCGTTATTGGATTGTGTATTTTAATGTATTTGAGAATCCGAGCCAAACAAAGTGTTATTGGTTGTATGATTTTGAAATCCATATATAAATGTAGTGTTATTGGTTCTATGATTTCGAAAGCTATATTTAAATTTAGTGTTATTGGTTTTATGATTTTAAGATTTAAAATCATGTGTTATTCAATAGCAAGAATTTGTGTAAGGACTTGATTTATAACTAGATTTTTATAGATTTGGAAGTGTTTTACAGATCAAAATACAAAGGAACAAATATTAAGTCAAAACCTAGTATTTTGGTTGGATTTGTAATCAAATGCATATTTAAAATTATAACACAACAAATTATGTCAAATGCAAAAAGGTGCAATATTTTTCCGACAAATGCATATGTTAATAACCTGTTATGCTAAACCATAGAGTCAAATGCAAAAAGGTGCAATATTTTTAAACCGTAGAAAAATGATAAAAGCTTATTTCATTATAAACACCTTTGTAATCAATTGCAACAACTTATTAAATAAAATTAAACAATATTAAATCAAAGAGATAAATAAAACCCTAACATACAAATAATAACTAACTCAAAGTTTTATAACATTATGGTTAATCCAACCATAACGTTCATTAGTGGTCATACTAATGAATACATATTTCATCCCTAATTTATGAATCATTTTGATTGTGACATACCGAATAGGTTCCTCCAAATCAGAAACTTCTTTGATAGCATCCCATAAATTATTCATCTTTTTGTCTGCTTCTCTTTGTTCAGCCTTTTGTTTTTGTCTTGCTTCTCCTCCTTCTATCAGATTGAAGAGTTTATGAGGGATTGTTGTCAAAGCATTCATCTCGTTACAAGCTTCTTCTGCACTTTATTTTGAATAACTGGATCATCAACAATGTTAAAATGATTAGTTTTCGTCTTTTTCTTAAAGGAAGTTTTTCCAAAGTGTCCTTTTGAACTGCTGCAAATAAAAGATGACTGAGTTTCATAATTTCCATGGACAGAAAACTCTTCACCGCAATTTGTTTGTGCCTTTTCTGTTTCTGCAGTTACAAATGTTCGAGTATCATTAGTATCACTTAATCCAATCGCACAACCACTCGTCGCTACATTATTTGCAAATATCAATTTGAAATCATCAAATTCCTCAAAAGTTTCATTTCAGAATTTTTTAATACTCGGATGTGCTAACAATAAAAAAAAAAAAAAAAAATTAGTATGATGACAAATTTGTGATGATATAGTTTTGTGAAATAAATTTTACCTTTATGTATTCATTCCACACCACATCTGGAGCCACAAACTTATTTTGAAATCCATTTGATTTTGTTTTAAGATCTACTTGTCTTATTTTCAAATCAGTGGATTTATAAATTCAAGGAGAATTTTCAAATCCATTAAAATATAAGAACCAATAACCCCTATTTAGTTTTAGAGCTATTTAGTGTTTTAAAAACATATTAATCTATTATAAATAACCACTTTGATATAATATTGTATTAAACACATAAACATAAGTTGGATTTTTCAAATTTTAGATATACTTCTTTTGAAGAAAAAAAATTGGACTAGGCGGCCAAGTAGGCAGAACCAACCAACCAATTTGAAAAAAAATCGGGACAATTGAGTACTTCTTAGCGCCTATGCGGTTTTCGGTCAAGTTTTAAAACAAGGAAAATATCGATATTTTTGAACAAAAACATTAAAATATAAGAAGTCAATAAAAATGCTCAAAATACATAACATATTGGATGACTTGCATAAATATTATGTTTTGACCCCAAAAATAAAAAGCATAGCACACTAATTGGTCAATTCATTTTCAAACAAGGTCCACATATTTTTCAATAGAAGAGAGCAAACTACACCAGTTGACACATGACAAAGCGAACTTTTTCCGCTTGGCACTCGTCTGAGTCGGACAGTGTAGTAAGAGGAGGATAGCGATAAGTCCACAATCTATCAAGTCTAAAATGTGAGCAATGCATCTCAAACAAGGTTAATCTTACTAGCTACGAAATGAAACAGCCTAAAAGAAATGACTAATTATTCTACGAGATGGCGAAATGAGCTTAAATTCAGATTCACTGCCAATAAAAAACTAATTGAAGAAATCCTAAACTCAAGCATAACGACAATGTTCACACTACCCCATATCTTAATAAACTAAACTGAATGTCGATACTTAGAGACAAAAGTCCCCATCTACCACTAAACAAGCCATAAACAAAACCCGCTAAAACAAATTAAACTAAAAACCAACCATCCGGAATCAAAAGAAACACCAGAAATTAAACATCAAGGTAGAATAGCACGATGAATAAAAAACCGGAAACATTGCAGACACTGAAACCAGGAACACGGAGGAGCCATCTTAGGCAAGGATGCAGTACGAAGTAGAAAATCGGCGAAAGGAGAGCGTCACCACATCAATCTGTTGGCCGATAAGCTTTCAACACGACATAAACGAAGAACACCGGATGAAGCCCACAAACGAGAAGCCCATTGAGATGACATAGGCCACCGCAAACCCAGAAAACGCCAGACCAGAGAAGAAGACCGCTTGGATGGAAAAATAGAAAGAGCAGAGGAAGAGATAAACACACAAACAAGCGTCATTCCCAACAAACCAACAAAAACACCGACCACACCACCCCACATAATCGACCACAAGAAGCCGGAAATAGAGAAAGGAGAGGGATAGAGGGAGGAACGATGCCAGCAATGCCAACACCGTCCTTTTTAATGTAAAATTGGAAAGTTAATTGTTCACAGCGTGCTTAATTTACTAGAGAGAAATTAGGATTAGGGTAAAAACTATATAGATTCTACTTATTATAAATATTTTATTTAATATATAAATATTCAAAAATAAAAAGTTTGACTAGGTTAACTCGTTTAAAAGAATCATTATAACAACATTTAATATCTAATAACACATAGATAATCAAATCTAAAAAACCTTAAAGTACAAGGTAAATATGAAATGCCATTTTTATGCAAAATAAATAACATTAGATTAGATTTCCATCAGTCTAGGGCTTAAGTCCTTTGATTTCAATTAGAGTGTCTCTTTCTCAAATTGAAAAGGTTTCACTGGCTGAAAATCGATTATTATACATGATAATTCCTACTTTTCACCTTTCCGCATAATTTTTGTTGTTGTTCTTCCACTTTTCATCTTTGATCTCTCTTCCCTTCCGATCAATTTTCTCCGATGGCTTCAAACCTATGTACATAGAAGAATATGATGCCCTTTTTGTTATGGGAAAAAGTTAGTTAGACCCTAATTTATCATTTAATTACTAGATTAACTCTAATTTTATTTTAATTACTAATTAGTTTTTGATACCTATTTTGTCCCTTAATCATTTGTATTCGAAAACTATATTTACGAAATTGCCATTACTATATTTTCCAACTCAGTAGAAAATGTTCAAAATATTATGAAATTGCCATTTCACAAACTTATTTAATCATCGTTACGTGAAACAATAGACTTATTAAGGACAGTTTTTTTTTCTTTAGCGACAAACTTATTTAGATTTGATAGACTTACATAGGTTTCCACAAATTTATTTAACAAATCTAGTTTTCTTTAGCGACAAATTTATACTAATTAGACAGATTTATTAAGAATTCCATAAATTTATTTGTTTTAACGACAAACTTATTTGAATTTGACAGACTTATTAAAGTTTCGACGGATTTATTTATTCTTTGACCACAAATTTATCTAAATTTGACAGACTTATTAAGGTTTTAATAGAGTTGTTTGTTTTGGCTACAAGTTTACCTAAATTTGACAGATTTATTAAATTGTTATAGATTTGTTTTATTCTTTAGCAACAAACTTATTTATTTTTGACAAATTTGTTTATTCTTTTAACTATAGACTTAATTAATTGTTACTAAACCAAACCAAACCAAACTAAACTTAATTAACCACCATACCAAATATAATTTAAAGACAAAACATGTAAATATTTAACCTAAACAAACACTTTAATTAAACAAGATTACATTTGGGGAAAAAACCTAACGTAAAGGTTATCTAGTTTCACGATTTGTTCTCTTCCAACAATGACATACGACCCTTTTGGATCAGAGAAGAAAACCCAATAGTAACATATGATTCTTCCACATTCTCTCGATCGCATAACAGAATCAGGACAACAACAACAACATAAGAGAAATCTTTGAAAATGTCAATAACATCTTGTAATGTATGTAAATCTTTGAAGCTTAACTTGTGACTTAAGAGCAAACTATATAAAGCACAAAAAGATACTTAAAACAAGTTAGATAGATCCCGCAAATGTAATAAATAAGTAAATAGTTTAAACAAGACATAAATATTTCAGGCATAGACATAAGCAGAACATAAGACACGACGAATACAAAACTGTGATTCAAGATCAAGAGTGAAGACAGCACCGGACCACTCATTCTTCCCCCAAATCTCATGTCCTCCCTCGAGTCTCTCCAAGGAAATCTAGGCATACATAAGCTCCATAATCTCAAGCTTGTGTTCAACCAAGAAGATGACAATGTTCCCAGCAGAGTTGCTGCTAAGATGAAATCATATTCAAGCAGCTCTTCCAAACCCTTGACTAGCTCCCAATTTAACTCATCAGGCTTATACTAGAGAACTTCCCACGATCACCCTGACAGTATAACAATTCCCCAATTACACACAAAAAGTGTCTGTATCCTGGCTTAGAATTTGTTAGTCCGTTTGTCAAAATTTTACCTTTACTTGGTGAGTGGGAGAATATTTAACAATCCTTATCCACCGCAAAGCTCCTTCTCCGTAATCACCACACTTTGACCAGAGCCGGAGTTGGACACATTTTTTTAATTTTTTTGAATGGGGCCCCCACTTCTCAAGGGCCCCACAAAATTTTTTTATGTGTGTATGTATATATAAATATATAAAAACAAAAATGTAGTATACTAACTAAATGTAAACAAAATATTTTGTATTGTTTTCTTCTTATTTTATAAAAAAAATATTATTTTATATTATTAAAATATGATTTTGAAAATATTTTCGAATAGGGCCCCCAAATTCTTAGCTCCGGCTCTGACTTTGACGGATGTTGAGGGGAATCTTCTGCCTTGACATAGGCAAAAGCTCCGAACTTCAGGTCTTGATATTGAATACCTCTGCCCAGTTGTCGGAATTAACAACGTCATCCCCAAGCCCTCCAAACACGTATATCTTCCCATCTATCAGGCTCGCCGCATGATGATTCGGGCACGAGCCATCTTCATGGACGGGATGGGCCATCATGTGTGGTACAAACAATCGAGCAACCAGACTTTCGAGGAAGGATTTCCGTTTACGAGTCCACCGATAACGTAGATCCCCAAATTCACCACCACAAAAAGAACGATGATTCGGGCATCTGATTGGGTTATTCGACGGGATTGGTTTCAGCCGATGTTGATTGGGTTACTCGACGGTTATTGGCAGAAACGTTTACAGTACATATTTCAAGGGCGGAGACAACTAAGGCAGAGAAATCCACGGCCGAGACCTCCACGGTGATACTTCACGTCGCAGGGAATAAGTTTTTTTTTCTGGGTATATTTTTTTTCCTGTGCGATGGATTATGTTTTGTTTGACAAGATTAACACTAAATAAAATTATGTTTTATTAAAAATGGCATAGACGTAATTATTTTGATGTTAGCAAATTTTTATGTATATTTATACCTTTTTGCTTAAGTGAATTTTGATGAGAGTTAGTTTAGTAATTATTCAACAAATAAGAGTTTTTCTGAGTAAATTTCACATTTGTTATTCCAGATCTACCCTAGTACTGCTTTAACATCACGAACTCGATGAACATCGTTGGGAAGCTCCTTAATCCAAATGCGCAAAAGATGTCAAGTTTCATTTTAGATATGCCGATAGTAGAGAAATCCTCAACAAAGCGGTGTACCTGCAATTTATGCCAACTTGGGTTCAACTAAAAATATCCCGATGAATCACTACACTCTTCCTTCAATCACCGCCCTTCGTGAATTTGCTGGACAAGTGTTTGAAATCGCATTGACCCGTTGAAGCCTCAAATTTGATGTCTCCGTCGATCCAAACTACTATCATGTACGCGTCTTCAAAAGAGATGTTTTAGTTGTCACCGACTAACCCATGATCAAACTAGATGCATGTTTCTCTCGAAAAATTGAATGCTCTGATTCCCAAAGTATCACCTTGATGGTTGAATCGGAAGGTGATACTTTAGATCAGAAATCTATCCTCCGTCCTGAGCCACTGCCCTTAGTCTCCTCTGACATTGACAAAGGAGAAGGTGTAGTCTTTGATTACGACAAGAAGTTGGCTATGCAAGGTGGTGAATTAAAGCTGGAAGGAGTTTCGTCGGTGAAGCTATCTCGATTGAAGTGCTCTATGTTGCGAAATTTCTCTCCTCCTCCTCCTCCTCCTCCTCCTCCTCCTCTAAGTTTTTATTTAGTTCTTCGGTCAGAAGGCCTAGCCTCTCTAAGGCAGGGTCTTCCAAGACTAAATCCAAAACCTCGAAGCCCAAAGGAATACATTTCAAGTGTAGTAGAAAGAAGCATGCGACTTCTCAACCACAAGCTCACAGGGAAGACAAATATATTTATGCATAGAAAGGTACTATTAGGAAAGCAATGGAGATCCATTAGAAAGATGTTAATGATACTGATCATATAAAAAAATGTTGGTCTCAACGGAGGAACCGTCCAATATCTAATGTGTCTTCCCTCATGGCATTGTCAAATTTTGCACCGTGCACAAGAATTGGCGATTCCAAGTCTCAAGGAATGCTCCATCAACATTACCCTGATGTTTATGGAAATTATGTACATAAGGAATGTGTTAGTCAATATTCATGAGAGGTTAGGATATGATTTGTGTGTATACAAAGTATCCAGAAAGTCATAGCGACGATTTGACTATTTCTGGAAAAAAATCAGTGTGTGTTGATGTTATTTTTTTATTATTTATTTATTTATTATTATTTTTTTTAATACTAGGAGGTTCGGAGTTCGTGGGCCCGTACATCCCCCAGGGCGGTTTGACTTTTTCTGGAAAAAAATCAGTGTGTGTTGATGTTATTTTTGCGGATAAAAATATAGTAGATATCCAAGTTTTGTTGGGTGATGTCTTCTTTTTGCATTTATGGAGACCCCTCAGCCGGTAGATGTCGAAAACTCTTGACAAGAGTAACTTGTTTGGAGTTATCAAGGAGTGTTGGCCTTGCTAAGAGATTTCAATGATCTCTGCCATCAAGGTGAAAAGATAGGTGTTCTTCGTAGAAGTGACTCTTCATTTGTGGCTTTTAATGATATTCTCAATGCTTGTGAGATGATTGAGCTTCCAAGCTCACGTAATCCTTTTACTTGGGGAGTTGTGCGTGAGGATTTATGGATAAAATGCAAATTGGACATATGCTTTACCAAGTCCTCGTTTCAAAAAGTTCCGGAGACAAATCAGTCCTTCCTTAATAAGCGTGTCTCAGACCATAAACCTATGTTGGTTAACTTGGTGGCTTCTAAGATGTTTACAATGGCAATTTTTGATTTGATAAGCGGCTTCTCAACATTCTGAATATCAAGCAGGTAGTTTAGATCGCTTGGGTTGATGGTCAAAGGTGGGTTGACACTTCAATCTCGGAGAGAAATAGGTGCTATAGAAGAGCCTTGAGTAAACAGAAACGTTTGGTCAATCTCAACTCTAGAGATTACATTGAGCTTTTACAAGTGGCAATGTAGTTTGAACAATCGTCCTCCTTTCCTAGGCAATATGTGGTTTTAAAGCTAAAAAAAAAACTGGTTACTACTTATAGGGATAAAGAATCTTTTTGGACTAAAAAAAGTAAGGAAAAAGATATAAAATCATGTGATAAGAACTCCAAATTCTTCAATGCGACTGTGAAAGCTAATAGAGGTAGGAATTTCATTGAAATACTGGAGGACGAAATTGGCAGGATTCATTGAGCTGAAGCTGCAAAAGGCCAAGTTACCTCGAATTACTTATTGGCTTTGTTCAAATCCTCAAATCCATATAATTTTGATAGTCTGCTTCACAATTTCTGCCCGAGAGTTTCTGAGGCTATGAATGTTGATGTAAACCAAGAAGCTTCTTCTAAGGAAATTAAGTTTGCAGTCTTTGCAATTATACCTTCTAGCGTGCTAGGAGTTGATGGTATGACATACATTTTCTTTCAGATTTTGGGATGTCATCGGGGATCAAGTCACTTAAGATAACAAAATTTTGTTTTCTCTTATTATTTTTCCCCTGAGTGGAATTATACAGTCTTTAAGACTTCTGCAAAAGACGATAAACGTCTCAAATATTTTGGTTAGAAGACTCCAACCTTTTACTTCCGATCATCGTCTCCTCTTTGTTGTCTCCTTTGTCCTAGAAAGGCTGAACTCGAACAACATTTTGATTGCCCACGAACGTGTCCATGGTTTGAGAACTCATCCCTAGCTCTGTTTCCACATAATTTATGATAATCAAATATGATATGTCCAAAGCCTTTGATCAAGTCGAATGGATATACTTGAGAAGTCTCTTATCATCCCTCTGGTTTCACCAAACGTGGATAAATTGGGTGATGATTTGTGTTTCAACAGTTACTTTTTCCATCTTGATCAACGACCAAAAACATGGGATGATTTCTCCGACTTGAGGATTGCGTCAAGGAGAAATTTTGTCACCATCCTTATTTGTCTTGTGTACGGAAGGGTTGTCTCATCTTATAAACACTACAGAAGCAAAAGATCTTATCCATGGGATTCAATTCTAAGATTCCACTCCCTTAATCCATCATCTATTGTTCGAAGATGATAGCATGTTTTTGTGCAAAGCAAACAAGGAAGAAAGTCATGCTTTACAGAACATCCTTCATACCTGTGGAGAAGCAACATGTCAAGTAATCAATCTAGATAAATCGTCTATAACTTTTGGGGATCAAGTAGAAGACGAGGTAAAGGAGGAGGGTAGAGAGATCTTAGAAATAAAAAGGAGGCCAAGCTTTTACCTCGGGCTGCCTGAATGCTTCAGTAGTTCTAAGCTAGACCTCCTCAACTATATTATGGACCGTATGAAATCAAAGATGTCCGGTTGGTTCTGCCGTTGGATATCTTTTGCATAAAATGCTTCAGGCTTTCTAAAGGTATGATATCAGTACTTGCTAGTTTAATGGTGGCTTTCTGGTGGAACTCAGTTGATCATAAAAGGAAAGTTGACTGGGTTAGTTGGGAGAAGATGTGTTTGCCCAAAACTCTTGGTGTCATTGTGATGTGTACCTACTATAAGTACACATCAATCATAGTAGTATATTAATGGGATCAAATCCACATGGGTAATGATGAACTATCAACTTCTATCAGATTCTAACTTTCTCTGTACTAATCAAAAGGAGTTTGGGAACTTTGTCATGACTGATATTGTAATAAAAGCAACAATTCAAAGCAAAGAGTGGTTGTAAGCAATAAAAACAAAACATTGGACCGTTAGGGATTTCTCAGGGTATCATGGGTTCGACTTCTATTTATATATCTATGGTTTTAGAACCCGAAACATGAATTTATGCATAACTTATTTTCATAGTATTAAACACATAATATCTTCAACTCTACCAGTCAAATCTCGCAGTTGGTCGCAAGGAAGATCATGCATTAAAATCTAGTTCATCAACCTTCACAGTGCCCTACAAGTGTGAAGACTCACCTTACAACACATCTTCTCGCCTATCATAAATTAGGTTAATAAATTCAGCATGCTTGTGGTTTTATCAATCCTTTGATCAGCTTCAAAATGACCAGTGTTTAATCATGCATTAAGAATAAAAATAAAGGAAAATAATTCAAATAAAGAACTTTAATTCTATAAATCAGCCATATTGGCCTTACCCATGATTAACCTCATATAATTTTTTCCTAAACCTCAACAGCATAACTATTCAGATTTTCAAACAGAAGTCATGATAAATACTTACATTAAATAAGTAAATAATAAACTTGTAGCTAGAATTTTGGATCTTAGCACAGACAAACTCAGTCTTAAAGATCTACAACCCATAAAAAATACTTAAGAAATTTATTCTGAAATATGAGAGATGATGATTTGAGAGGAGAGAGGTGGATCTCCTTATATAAGGGATGAAAACCCTTTATTTCTTCATAACTTTTGATGTGAGACTATGCTAACTTATTAAGTAGGCTTAAGTTGGCAAAATGGCCCAAAAGCAGGTGTTAAGTCGGTTGTCCGGGGGTCTGAATTAGCAGCGGCTCCACCCTCTTGGTTGTGGCCAAATTCTCTTTTGTCGCGGCTTGGCCAGATGAAGTCGTGGTCAAGGCCTTCTCCACCGCGGCTGGGCTGGATGAGGTCGTGGCCAAAGATTGTCCGGCTACTGGTTTGGCCTTCTTGCTTCTAACGGCTCTTGATATCTAACCAGTGGATTTCTTCAAAAAAAGTTTCTATTGGTTGACTGTAGATCCCTCTATCTCGTGTCAAAAATTGAGCACGATCTAAAGGTGATTATATCTCCATTTCGTGTGGAACTTTTGACGTAAAGTGCTGGTGTAAAAATGTGGACATTTTATCTTGTTTTGCCCAATTTTCCTGAAAAGTCATTTAAAACTATAAAATGTAAAAATCACATGAAAACCATTAATAACACTTTGTAACATCTTTTTAAATTATAGCTAAAATGATGTAAAAACGGGTTATATCAACTCCTCTGACTTAAACTTTGTTTGTCCTAAAAAAACATAAATAAAAGTAGGAAATAAATTTGAAAAGTAGGGATTTCACTAAAGCTCAGTGACAGTCCTTCTAAACATAACCATGGATATGCATCAATATAAACACAGTCTAGAAAATTCCTACCAAAGTCCTACAAAACTAGTCGTTAATGTCATCATACATAATTAAAACTATATAGACTCCAAGTCTGGTCAACTAACTATCCACATTCATCTAATGTGTATGTGAATTTCCCATAAAAAGAGTTAACAAAGACTAACAAGGCTAGATATCAAAGACATTTTAAGGTGAGATTAAAAGTGTTTTTGGTTACCGTTTTTCTAAAGGATTCTAGACGTAAAACAAAAATAGAGGTCAGAACTGTTGATATCCATAGCTCCCACTCACTACCCAATGCACAATTCAGCTACTGGTTCCTCGTTCTAGAATTCTTCATGTTTCTTCCCCAGAATTAGATGTTTCTACTGGTTTTTTTTGTTGAAACAGCTTCGAGACTTCTTTGTGATCGAAACATATCTTGCCTTGCAATTATTTTTGATCACTTATTACTCTTATTTTCTTTTATTTCCTTTTCTTTCTTTATTCAAGTTTTTTAAAGGGGAAATACCATTAAGTGATAGAGTCATAAGAGATACAAATTTTACCAATTTCTTGAGATTTTCAAATCATAGTAAAGCCCCTTTTGTTGTTCCGAATCTCCTACTATAATGTCTTTAATGCCTCTATCTTCAGTTATTGAGAACTGCGTCGTTTTCCTCTCTCCGGCATTTTTCACATATTACACATAAATAAACAAGAGAGAAAGCATGAGGTTCGAAAAACAGTTTATGTTGGGGGTAGAGAACCAACTAAAGGCTAGCTGACCATTCATGGACAACATAGAGTGGTGAAAAGGTGAAAGATGTCCTAAATTTCTGGTTTATCGTCATGCCTAAAACTTATGATGAGAAATAATTAAGCTCAGGTTACGTCATATAAAATAGAGCTAGCATATCTTTTGGAGGAAATCTCTGTAGAGTGAATCCCTCAGGCTGATGTCGTAGAAGCAGAACTCTAGCTACCGCCTATTCTTGTACTGAATCTCAAAATAGCTGTCACTAGAAACAGTGTAGAAGCACAGGGGGTCGAAATCATCATAGTTTTGTGTCCTCGCACGTACTCAAATAGAAATAGATATATAAGCCTAGTCATATATAGTTTTTAAAGCTGACTTTATAAAAGTTAAGATAATAAAAACTAGATAAACATCCTCCCCAAACTTAAATTACACTCTCCTCAGTGGAAAATAGTAGTAAAAGGATGGAACAATAAAATAAAAATAAAAGCAAAAAAGGTCTGAACGGTGGAACCGTATGGGTGATAGGCGGGTCGGGTATGCCTGGCAAGGGCACGTCGTAAATCTACAGTCGTGGATTCACTAGAATCTGATGGTACAGCAGGTGCAGGTGGCCGAGATAGTTTATGTCCATAGGCTTCCCAATGAAGAAGGCTGCTGAATTTTGAATTGGTGGTTATGATCGTGTCGGCTCTTGTGAAGGATATGTGACATGTCGAGTTCTCGAGCGGCTTCCGAGGGCTCGTTGGTAATGAAATTCAAGTGTGTCATCATCTGGTGGTGAGTAATCACCATCTTGGCGAGAAGACTCACCTAGCTCAACCCGGGTGTTCTTCTTGGAACGGATGTGGCGTGTGCGAGGATGATTCGTATCCTAAAAAACAAAGTAAAACCTTGACCAAAATGTGAATATGGTACAAATAAGATGTTTCAAAATGCTCAGATACATGTCACTAGTACTAGAAACTTAATTCAAATCCAAATGGATAGTCTAAGTAAATGAATTAGCTTAATGATAGTTCATGTGCAATTTTCGGATTCAATGATGCACCACATAGGAGATTCAAAAAAAAAACATTTTTTAATGATAAATCTTGTGTTAAATAAATTGTATATTGAATACTTATCATTAATCACAAAAACATATCTAATTCACACAATGCCAATCTCCAAATTTGGTTTAAAGAGTCCAAAATTCCAAAAATTCAAAAATCTCAATTCTATGTCAAATAGGCTAAAGTTTTGCTCAATAACCTATTAAGTCAAAAGAAACTATATATCATTCCCTAACCATTCTAGAGTTTAATGTGATGAAATCTAAGAAATCTCAAAATTGGGTTCTCTTAAATATGGATTCCTCTTTGAAAATGAGTGAGGATAGACCAATAATGGAAAATATAAAGTTTTGAAAATCTAATTTAATTTTAACTAATTTTGATTAACGGTTCTGGTTTTGATCGGGCCATTCCTCGGGATTTTGACTTGGTCAAGAATCCGGTTGCAGGACAAGGCGGAATCAGCCACGGTTTGGGCGGTAAGATCGCGGTCGGAGGAAAAACATCTGCTGCTTGGATGAGGGGAGTCGCATCGAAGAGGATATTGGCCGAGGTTCGGGTATGCATTGTTGCGGTAGGAGGACTGTTGGTCGCAAGCTGCCGCGCGTGGTCGAGGTAGGACAGCGGTTGGCCGCAGGCGAGGGGAACTTGGTCGCGACTAAGCATCTCTTGGCCTGGGCTGGGAGAGCTTGTTCACACAAGAGTTTATGGTCTCAGGAATCGGCCATTACGGTTTGGACGTACGAGTCATCAAGACGATTGATCTCGGCTATTGAAATTTTGCCTTAATCGTGGTCTCTTTTACCGTCCTTCTTTTTCTATTTTCTGATTTTTTGGTTTTTATATTTTTTAGAGTTAAAACTGAAAACTAAGATAAACAAAAACCGTTTAAAACATAAGATAAATAAAAACTCGTACCAGATGGATTGTCTCCCATGAAGCGATTTGTTTAATGTCGTTAGTTCAACGTTTGGGGTGACTTAGGCGTGAGAAATGGATCTCTCAGGAACTTCTGTTCCTAAAACTTCCTCATCATTGTCATGGTTTTCACCAAGTACTTCAATAAGAATTTTATTTCTAAGAATCTCCTTGATCTGGAGAACAAGCTTTGTGGCATCAACCATTTCTTTAATCCGTTCCTTGCTAGCATTGCTAACTGAAACTATGATTTTTGTCTTAGAAAATGATTTAGCCGGTGGTAGATACTGCAACAATAGGGTCTTAATCTTTGTAAGGTCGTCCTTATCTTTTTATTTGTCCTTTTCCTTCAGGAATGAATGTTTCACCTTGAAAGGTCTTTTCAGTTTGGTTCATCATTTGGAATAGTTGGATAGACACTCCTCCGGTTCACATTAAAGAAATCAACCTTAGGACGTGCATGATCGATGACATCACCGACAATGGCAAGGAATGGGTGTCCTAAGATAAGCGTCTTTCCTTATCATGATCCATCTAAAGAACTTTAAAGTCAATTGGAACTAATTTATTACCAACGAGAAGTTGGATGTTATTGATAGCTACTTCTGTTTTTCATTCGCGATGAACCTCCTTATACTAAGTGCACGTATAACTTCTTTTTATGTGAATTGATAAATTGAAATTTTCCATTCAAGTCTTTATACGCACTGTATATCATTTCACTAAACTCCTTGGACATCTTATGTTGCTACATGATGAGTTGTTGCATCTTTCTCTCGAGTTTATCTTATATTGAGACGTCATGGAGTGCTTGTGGAGCAGAAGTTTGTGCGTTGTAAGGCATATAATGAGAGTTATAAGGAGATCTCGATTGAAAGTTACCATTTCCTCCAAAGTTCTCATTATGGTAATGTTTAGGCTGAAAATAAAATTGATCTCGTGGATTTTCTACCTTAGGATTGTGATATGAAAGATTATTCATGTTCTTGATGTTGTTGTTGAATCCATTGGTTAAGTTTCTGTTCTGGTTAGACCTTGTGATCCAACATATTTAACTGCTTCTTCTTGATAGCACTACAAGAAAAATGACTATTCTTAGCTCACGATAAATGTTATTATATGTCATTAATAACATTTTTGAAATGGCTATGTCTGCCCCACCTATAATAGGTCGGTCATATATGATAGCATTTTCATCCGTGCTATAATATCTTGCACTTATAATAGCGATGTTTTTACTTGCTATAGTTGAATCCACCTATAATATCTCTTTTTTATTTATGACTGTTTTTTATATTAATCGACAATTTTAGATATTTTTTTATTTTTAATATATATATTTTTTTTCTGTATTGGATTTATATAAAAAAATAGATTTGAAAATTTTGAAATTTCATTAATAATTATGTCTTACAAAAATATTACAAAATAATAACTAATGCAAACAACATTAAAAAATCAGAAACAAGATAAGAAAATCCAACTTTTGTTGGAACACATTGACACCTTTGAAGAAAAGGACGATTCCTCTTTAATTTGATGAATAGCAGAAGGCTTTTCAGAACCTATACATGACAAACACCAAAGCACACGTGGAATGGGGTTTAAAAGAGAGAGAGAGATAAATCTCCAAAAAAGCAAAGAGAGAACCCATGCTAAACCCTAAACCCTTCATTTTCCACTTCGTTCCTGATTTTTTCATTGGTGAAGCTAGAAGAGAAGGCGGCGGCGCCTCTTCCTCATCGTTGTCTTCGCTTGAAGATACCGCTGTGGATATTTATTTTCCGAAGGGTTGCGCTTCTTCAGCATAGAGAAATTTCATAGTGAGAATTTAGATTCTTCGAAAGATAGAGAAGGGTAAGGGTGGAAGGAATCTGCTCCACGACATCCTCTTCAGATATAGGTTGAAGAAGGGAGGAATAAACTTTAGGGTTACAGAGATTACTAATATAGTGAAAAGTTATAATTCATAACTTAGTGAAATACAAGGGCGAAATGATTTTTTTTTCTTTTGTGTTTGGGGTAGTGTCTCGATGGGAGGGAAATATTTTTTTTTGCTCACATAAAAGAGGGAAATTTCTAAGGGCTTTGGCAGTCTAAGGATTTTTTGTGCAAATATTGGCGGATTAAGTGATTTTTGTTTCCCGCTTACTATTTTACTTTCTTAGCGTTAAATGCTATTAAAGTAAAAAAAAATCAGAAATTTAACTTCAATAGCAGTTTAGAAATACGTGCTATTATCTTATGCTATCAATGCCCATAATTTTATAGTGTAGAATGCTCCATCTTTATCAAATTCATCGGAATGGCCGTCCTTGGTGGCTTCACATGAGTTCACCGGACGATTTTAAATTTTTAGCAGCTGGACCATCATGTTTTTGAGTTCAGAATTTTCTTTGACTCAGACTAATCATAACGATTTATTCTATCAAAGTCATGCTAATTATTGCTATTACTAGCGGAAAGTTTCTCGATAAGAGAAATTCCTTGATCAACTTTTTTTCGTGGTGAATCACCATTACTCGCATTTTATAGGGAAATTTGGTATTTCTGTTGTAAACCCCTATAAAAGGTGTTAGACAAACTAGAAACCGTGAAGCCATGGTGGGGACATTCACGTTCATATTCTTTGAATTGATCTCATGCTTCAAAGAGAGATTCAATATGACCTTGTTGAAAGCTTTGAATCTTGTTTCTCAACAAGTTCAACCTAGACTTAGTATAGAAATTATTTAGAAATGAATATTTGCATTCTTTCGAACTAGTAATAGATCTAGTAGGCGTATATTTTAACCATCGAAGAGTTTCGGTTAGAGAAAAATGGAACAACTTATAGTTTAAGTAGTCTGCATGAATCCTGTTTTTCCTAGTTGTGCTGCAAAGTTCCTCCAAAAGTTATATGCACTCCATTGGATATTCCGTCGAGAGACCATGGAATTGATATTGTTTAACCAATTTTTTATATGCAGTTTTATCTCATAGTCGTTCCTATGGGGTATAGGAACTTGAATGGCTGATTGGTTCTCAAAGTGCTGGTATGGGACATTGAAAACAACAATGTGCAGGTTTTGGGCTGCCTTCTCAGTTGTTGGTGAGCAGGTGATATATCATAATTTTTAGGTGTTTTAAGCCATGATATAAGTATATATTCGAGTCTTTTGTAGTGTCTTTTGAGTCTTTTTAGGTGTTTTATAGGTTTATACATGTTTGGAGGACTTTGGAAGATTATGGAGTATTTTTGGCAAAGATTGGAGCTGAAGCCATGATGACAAGATCAGAATGTCTGTTCGACCTGAGCATCGGTCGATGCAGCCACCAGTCAGACAATTCGCCAGCGATTAAATGAAGATTTAGAGATTTGCAGAATTGGCCCAAAAGTTTTATTATTTATAAAAGACCCAAAGCGTGTTTAACACTTATATTAGGGATTTTGACTTTTATTCTTGTTACGTTTTTCATTACTTTTGGTAGAGAGAGTTTAGAGCTTTGGGGCTGATTAGAACCTTGTACTGCTTTTGGAGAAGATTTCGAACCCCTTTTTTTATTCTCTTACTCCTTTATTGCAATCTATTCAATCCATGTTGCTTGTTTCATTCAATATGTCTGTGTAGATTCATTGTTAGGTTTAGGGATTCTCATAGGGTTTTCATGGCATATTATATTGATTGAATCAGTTAAGGAATTCATAACATGTCAGTTCTTCAACCTGAATTGTTCTTAAAGCTAGTTTCTAACCCGATCAATTGGAATCTAGATCTTAGATTTTTAAATTGACACGAAAGTGTAATTTGAAATATGATTAATTTAGGTTGAGAAAATTAGATATCCGCAAAGAAATTTGGTTTAGCTAATTTGTGAACAAATTAAACCTGCACTTAAGGCTAGTTTAATCTGTAGGAATTGCAAAGAAATTTGGATTTCTAGCGTTTAGACTTAGTAAATTCTCGCAACGAAAGTTGGTTTGTTTTACACCTTTGTTTGAGTTCTCAAACGGTACTTAATTCGATCATGCCTGATTGTTAATCTGCATGACCTGATTTCTTGAGAACTCCCTTGATCTAGCGCCTTTTAGTACTGAAAAACACACCATCTGCTATTCTATTTACTGCTTTTATTTTATTGCTTTTGACTGCTGCTGCTTAGCTCTACTCGATACTTTAAAATCTGTCGTAAGAACTCTTGAGTCTCTGTGGTTCGACCCCTATATACTACACTTGCCTGTGCACTTGCAATGTAACTTAGGGATATAAACTCTAAGAGTGAGAGTGTTTATCAGGTAAGTCTTTCTTTAAAACGATCTATCTCTTCTGCTTCCACAACCGTACTAAAGGACCAACTGAATTTAAAAGAAAATGAGGAATCATAACATGTCTTGAAACCACAACTAGAACTTGATAGGAGTACATATTCAGCACGTTTGTCATGTTCTAAAGAACACATAATGCACTTGTTTTTTTGCCAAAAGTGTCCATATTATTGCAGGAACCAAAGAGACGAACCCGAAAGGAGAACCACCCGACCTTAGACGCTACAAGACCGACACCAAAGGAGATGATGGTGCAGCAGCTCGTCCGTGGCACCCAAGCCCGAGAAGAGGCGTGATATTGAATCACGTACTCAAAGAAGAACCTCTCAAAATGTACTTCCCCGAAATGGAGTATAAGAAAAAATCAAGATATCGACAAGGTGCTACATTGTCGATTTTATTTCGCTCTTGATAATCTTCAGCCTAAGCTAACGAGTAAAGTGAGGAATTGGTTTGAAGAGCATCCGCAGTTCAAACACATCTTTCACTTGCTGAAGGACGAAAACCACACGCTGATGGGCATGTGGATGCTACTTCTGCGAACCGCCTGCATTGAGAAGAGGATGGAAGTGTGGTTCGTAGTTTACGGCGTTCCGATCCATTATGGTCTGAGGGAGCATGCACTGATCTCCGGATTAGACTGTCGAAACTATCCGATTAACTATAAGCAATTGGGTGGCACTAATTTCGCGAGGAAGCATTTCAGGAACTCAATATTCAGAGCTCAAGATGTCAAAGAGAAGCTAGAGGGGATGGGAGCTTCTAGAGATAGACTGAAGATGATTGTACTCTACTTCCTTCGCATCGTTATCATTTGTCAGACGAAGCGTGGAGTTGTCAATGATCTTGAGTTGTGCAAAAATTTTCCCTGGGGGAGATTGTGCTATGATCACATGGTCAGTGAGATCTATCACACGATGGACCACTTTGGAGGGGTTGTCAAGGAAACAAATTATGCCAATTAACCTATCTCTACTAATCTCAACTATATGTGTGTTGTTGTGCAGCTGTTAGCGTTTGAGGCAATTATAGAGTTAGTGAGTAGTTTCCGCGATACAATTCTGGGGGTAGATCGTAATTGTCCAAGGATGTACAAGTCTCAGTTCAAGAAGAGCGAGTTGTAAGGGTTTGTCTTTCAAAAATCAATGAAGAACTTGCTAAAACTAAGTATTGGGACATTGATAGCATCCTGCCAATTCGAGATGGAGAAGAATCTCTTCTTGATCGAATCCTTAAAGAAGACGACGTCCATGATCTCGACGATCCTGTTGTTCAGAGTTGGATGAAGCGTCTTTTGGTGGGAAAGACAGTCTTTTTGAGGAGATGTACAACGAAGAGATGGCTGCCCGAATGGCAGAGGAAGAGGAAGCTCGTCAAGCGTTGGAATAGGGACCTGATGCTACTGAATCACCTGGAGAAACGAATCCTAACAATTTTTTTGAGCTTGTGAAGGGGATGAAGAAAGATATGGAAGATGGGTTTAAGCTGATGAATGAGAAGGTTGACGAGTTGGCGAACAGGGTCACACCGATGGAAGCATCATGGAGAATATGAAAGAAATTGAAGAACAAATGGTAAAAATAGTCTCGAGTATTACTGGAAAAAAACTTGGTAAACTAGATTCTAATTGTATCTGATTGCAGGTCGAGGAAGAGATCCAAAAGAACGCAGCAGAGAAGAAAGCGACAAAGAAGAAAGCTGGTAAACAGAAAGCGGGGGTTACTGCAGTCGAGAGGCTCACACAAGGTCGAGGACGAGCTAGGACTTGTTGGATATTAGGAATTTTGTGGTTTTTAGTACTATGTTGGTTTTTAGTACTATGTTGGGTTTTAGTACTATGTTGGTTCGGAATTGAACTTTTTATTGGTAGTAAAACTGGTACTATTAGGTACAACTGGAACTATTATGTTAAACTGGTAATAATAGGTAAAACTACGTTTGGATCTGTTTTGAAGTAAAACTTGTAGTAATAGGTAAAACTACGTTTGAATTTGTTTTGAAGTAAAATTGGTAATAATAGGTTAGGATATGTTCTTTTAAAAGGAAAACTGGAAGCATTAGAACTGAACTGAACAAAACTAGGTCTTACAAACTGAAAGAACATAGATTTGGATGATTCCATAGATAATTCTTAATAAGATGTAACAACATAGACAGTTAATTCGCTACCACCTTCTTCAGCTTTTCAATCTCTTCTTCTTTGTTCTCCAGCGCCATTTACAGCTGCTCAATACGATTTTCATGGGTTCGAAGCTTCTCGGCTTGATTGTAAATTGTCCTCCTTAAGTTAGTAGCTTCTTCTTCGACATCTTGAACCCATAGTTTCCGAATGTGGAGGTCATTATCCTGCACATAAAGAATATAGTATCAAAGAATATAAAGAATGTTGAGAACCAAATCAACATATCACCAAGTCAGCATATCTCACCTTAAATGAATTTCAAACAAAGTACCTCCTTCACACGTCAAATACAGGTTGTGTAGGCTCCACAATGATTCGACCACCGCAGGGACATCTTGTCGGTATGCAATTGTCACCATCTGCAATTAAGTACATCATGCCGTATTCCTTCTTCGTCCTCTTTATGTCACTGTAATATGGATCATATTCGAATTTCTCCATATTCAAGAGAGAGAGAGAAGAAGATGAAATAGGAGATGAGGGAAGAATTGAGAGAAATTGAGAGAGAATAGTGAGGAAACCGATAGAAGAGAGAAGGAGAAGTGCGAAAAAGAGATAGAGAGAAGAGTAAGAGATCGGATTTGAAGTGCCAAAAAATTGGTGGATTTTTGAATTTTGCCGCCAAAAAAACACATAGTTTTTCAGAATATAGTAGTTTTACGAAATTTCCAAATAGTTGTACTCTGGCTGTTTCAATTTAATTAGTTTTATTGGCACTTAAAATTTGATTTTGTAGTTTTTACAGTTGATTTTTCTTAATTAATATATTATTCTAATAGTTTTGTGCATTAATATGTTACAGTTCTCAATTTTTGATACTTTACCCTCCTAACTTGTATATTATTCCAAAAATGATCTTAAAAGTATATATACTGATGCATTTTGTGCATTAATATATTACAGTTCTCATTAATGTATTTGCATCATTGCGTTCTGAGTCGCTTTTTTTACTGATGCAAAAAACGTTTGCATCACTTATAAGTAATGCAAACCTTAAAAATAAAAGACACGAAAGAGCCTTTTTTGTAGTGTGGGATAACTATGTTGAGTAATTTTTTGATTAATCTTTCAATCTAATTTGTTGTAATAGCAATATATGATCACTTTTATAATAAAAGTGATCTTAAAAGTATATATTTTATATATTTATATGTTGACTAATTTCTCGATTAATCTTTCAATATAATTTGTTGTAATAGCAATATATGATCACTGTTATAGTAAAAATGATCTTAAAAGTATATATATTTTTATATTTATATGTTGACTAATTTCTCGATTAATCTTTCATTCTAATTACGATAATCATTTAGTATTACAAAGTGTTACTAGTTTTACCAACAGCAAAAGATATAACTTATAGTTACCAGTTTTCCAGAATAAATCGTGACGAGTAACAATAAAAATGGGAGATTACCATCAAAATTACAATCCAATAACAACAATTTGACTGATTGTCTTGGACGCCTTTTGTTTTGCGTTTTCTTCTTCCTTTCTGATCTGGTCGTCAAACCAACCATCTACCATAATCAATCACCCCAGTTCAGGAGAGCCATAATGACATACTCTAAGGCAATCGATTTAGATTTCATGGACGACCTTGCACTTCTGAGCATCAACAAAGCTCAGCCTCGAATCAACCAAGGTAAGAATATTTACTTGGCAGGAAAAAGAGCTCAGAACATCAAGAATCTCACCAAGATCACATCAGAGCTAAAAGATATCATCAAAACAAGTTGCTTAGCCGATAGAGAGAAAATGAAGCAAGAAGAGGATTATGAAGCTTATCACGTGGAAATACTTGAAGATCTCAACAATTTCAACCCAATGGGAGTTCTAGAGGAAGAATTCATCAAAGGACTCAACATGAATGGACCAATACCAGCTCATAACACTCCATCTTCAAAACTGGCCAATACACACACCAACCAGGTAACTTCAATTCATTATGATTTTGTGCAGGTAATACAAAGTGTCTCAGTGGTAAATGAAGCTTCAAACAACCACAGTTCAAGCCTCAGAAGGCATGCCATTATCTTAGATAGTTTTCTTTTTATTTTAGCAAACTTTCCTTTTATGGTCTTTTAAACGCTTTGCAGTTTTCGTTTGACAAGTCCTGTTGTTTTAAGTCTTTGTTGTTGTTTTAATTTCGACCTAAATTAGGTCTTTAGCTGAAGAACCCCTTTATAAGGTTCCCTTGCAGCTTTGTAAACATTTACCCTTTTTGATATCAATAAAAAACGAATTTTCTTGTTCTTCTTCAAGCACAGCCTTGTGAGAAAACTTTGCTTGTCCTTGTGTATGTGATTCACATAAGATTGAGTGTCCTGCTGTATCAGAGATCCTCGCATAGTCTCTGTGGTGCCTTCGATCCATCTCGGTTCAGATTGCTTGTGGAATAAAGTGTTCTCAGCCATTGTTGCATGTGGAATTAATCAACAGCCATTTCACTCTCATCTCTACCAACATTCACCACCCACCATCATAGTCTCTGTCCAGGGGCTGTATCATCTGGTATCAGAGCCGAAAGGTTCCAAATCAGGTGTATCATATCACTTTACCTTTCGGTTTATTGCATCTACTCTGTTATATCATAGTTTTAGTTTCTGTTTTCATTTGCATTCATCTAGTTCTGTTTTTTCATTATGTTTATCATCAAAAAAAAAATCCATAAAAATCGTCCTTCTTAGTTCCCTAGCATTAGTTTTGCATTCCTTGTTCAAAAACCTAAAGAAAAAGTTCTTAATGCATTAGTTTTCAAAGTTGTGTTCTTACTGTTCTTATTTTCACAAAACCAGAAAACAAAAGAAAAAAAGGAGAAGTTTTTAGTCTTTGATTCGATTTATCATTGTTTTAAAAGTCAGAAAGTGTTTGTTTCCATTTGTGCATCAATCTATTTTTGAAAATTCAAAAAAAGAGAGTATAGGTTCCTCTTTAGTTTATTCTTTCACAATCTTGTTTCCAATTTTAAGCACTAAGAAAACGTATAGCCTTTAACTAGAAAAGGAAATCTGAGATATTACCTTTTATTTTGTGTTGTTGACTTATTCTTTGCACTTGAACCGTTTGATTGTGTTGGAATACTTTGATACAGTTTTTTTTTTTTTTGGTTTGCATACAGCTTAAAATGGACGAGGAAGGTCTTTGGGAACAAGAGACTGATTCTGACAAGAACATATATGATGATGAGGCTGCTTCTTACATGGATGATCAATGATGAGGACTATGGTTATGAACAAGGCATAGAAGAACCTGAGCCTGAGCCACCAGACCATGTTCAAGACAATTCAAGCTATAGGGAGTGGTCCACAGAAGAAGAAGACTCATGGGAAGAAGAAAATGATTCTCAGATCGGTTCAGAAGAAGCAGAACCATACAACCACGAGCCTTGGCTTTATGAAGCTGAATCAGAAGCTAGTTTTGGTAGAGGACCAGAACAAGAAGGAGACGAATTAGACCCTGAAGAAAAAGAATCAGAACAAGAAACTATGGAGTCTAGAATGCTAGAACAAATAACAAGGAAATATGGAGATTCTGAAGAAGAAGATTCTCAAGATGGACCACATTGTGAAGAGACTGAGTCTCAAATCAGTGAAGAGTGTTGGTGCTGGATTTCCCTCTAGGAAATCCGGCCCATTAACAAACAAAACTAGGGCCCATAATCGTGAGCCCGATCCATAGTCAAAGACAAAGAGCTCGACCGTCATCCATTTTGGACCCATGCGACCATGATCTGACCAAGGCCCAAATAATAATCGAAACGAGAAGTGATCGAGCTCGAGCTCGAGCTCGATAGAAGAAGACGTAGAGGAAGAACGACCCGGTCTTCGTCAGTTATACCGACTCCCGTGAATCTCGGAGATCGTTATCATGGCGAGGCCGAAAAATTGGAACAAGGAGATCAAAGTCGAGACTACTTAAAGAAGAAGTGGAGATTCATTCAAGACATTCCAACCCTAATCAAGAACACTTCGACTAGATAGCTCGATTATCATACTTTGTACTCTCTATTCAATTGTGTTTGTTCTATCTCGACGATCAATCTCAATAAAGTATTTGATTCATAGGAAATCTATATCATCTTTATATCCAAAAGTCCAAATCCACGATTACAAATCTTTGGTGTGAATCTCCGATCTCACATTTGGCGCCGACTGTGGGGACTATCTATAGTTTTTCCTGTCTTAAGAATCAGATCTTAGATCCGATAGATCGAGATGAATCCCAACCAATCTGGCTCTCCCAGCACCACTCCACCAGTCGACCACCCTCAAACGGTCGACGACGTTCCTCAGAACACCACAGGGGTAAGAACCATGGGTCAGACCGATGGCGTGTTGACGAGCTCTGCCTCAGTCCTCACGACTTCGGCACCAGCCAACTCAGTCGCTCAAACGATCGCAACGAGCCAGACACCGACAAAGGTTTTGTCAGGAACTAACTATCCGAGCAGGAACTGGGTATGGATGAGAAACGATTCAACTTTCGCCCCTGCTCCAGGAGGCGGATCTGGAACGCTCAGGCCTACCTCACCACAGCATTCTGCTCAACAGCGACAAAGCCCTGACGACCTCGCTGAAATCCGTTCAATGTTAAACCTGTTGGTAAACCGAACGAGAAGCAACAAGGCAAACACACGGGCCCAAGAGATCGCAAATCTTTCTCTTGCCGCGCAGCTCGATGAACAGGAACGGCGCATTAACGCTCGTCTTGAAGAGCTCGCTAGCCAAAACCAGGGAGGTAGATCAATGCGCGATCCGCGACCCCCCATAATGAAGGAATTTCTAGCAGTTCTAATCAGGATTAGCAACCCTAGTCTTAATTCCGAGCCTAGGATCTAAGGTTCATGTAATTGAATCTATAGGATCTCAGATTTACTTGTTGATTTGCAGCGAAAGTATTAGCAGATAATCGAGATCACGAAGCGCCTCAAATGCTGCGCCTCTACTGGTATCCACACGCACACAAACTGGACCTCAGGGATGCTAGTGCCTTACAGAGATCTAATCTCCAGAGAGGTTTCTTTCTATGTTCTGGTGGCTGTGTATTAGGTTAGGGACGAGTTTAGGTCGACCATATATCTTATATATGTCGGCTTAAACCACAACGGAATTAACCAACGATTAAACCGAATTAATCTGATTAATCCGCGAGTGCATCGATCGATGCACTCTCTGCAACGATCGATGCTGTCCCAGAACATTGATATCGAATGCATATCATATATGCATTCACTGGATCATTACATTAATGATCAACCTCGTCTTTAACGCCCAGTTTGCCTAGGTGTGTGACCCTGTAGGATCATATAACACTAGCAATGAGTTCTCAACTCATTGATCATAAGTGGCTTCTAGCAAAGCGTTATGACTACCTAGTGTTATGTGATTGTCTTATCTCGACTATACGACTTTCACTTAGAGCAAGTACAATAGATTTCAGGACATTCCCAACAATCTCCCACTTGTACTGGAATCATCTATTCCTTTAATCCCTTTGTAGCTATATCTCAATCTAGCATAAGGCAAGAACTGTGTCATCCTTATTAAGCCAGATCACGTTTTATCGAATCCCGATTTGTACTGATAAAACAAACGACTGACAATCACCTCGTTTAAGCACGGCCACGCATTTCTAGTATCAAATCTTCGATAGGCCCAGAGATATTTAACTCCTGTTATATAGGAGGTACAAATCCCATCTTGTTCCATCCAGGTTTCTTTTATATTTCATGATACGCCTAATCAGTGTCTTTATGATCACCAGTTACGGCTGACGTTTGACAAAGTCAAGACGAACCAATCCATATAAGAGAGGACATGATGAACTCAGGTCTAAGGACTACTCTCTTTAGTCGTAATGAGAAACTCTTATGACACTCATATAACATCTTGTAGAGTTCTCATTAACGGGTCAAGTCCGATCATGTGTTCTTTAACACATATCTATGTGATTGACTTTAATACACTTATTAAATGACTCCATGAAACATAGTCATCAGTCACCTCACATACTAGTCTCACGTGGTTGTTAATGTCCCATTTTAACAACCTCGACCAGGGACTATTCATAATTTATGTCATTTGTTTCTTATAGGGTTTCATGATCAAGTCACATACTTGATGACCTATAAAATGTCATAAATTACTTTGGGACAATATATTTAATTAACACAATTAAATAATTCTGAAACAATTTCATTAAAATAACATAACCAAATTATGTTTTACGAACATCAAGTCATAACTAACAACTAAATATAACTCCCACTGAAAACAAGATCATATCTTAAGAAATCTAATGCCTACAGCAGCAGTGTGAAACTCATGCTTAGGCCTTGGGAGGGGCTTGGTCAGCGGATCAGCTACGTTTTCATCAGTCGGGACTCTGCTGATCTTCACATCTCCTCTATTCACAATATCACGGATAAGGTGATATCGCCTTTCTATGTGTTTGGTTTTCTGGTGTGATCTAGGTTCCTTTGCTTGCGCAATGGCTCCATTGTTGTCACAATACAAAGCCACTGGCTCAGAAATACTAGGAATCACACCAAGTTCAGTGATGAACTTCTTGATCCAAACAGCCTCCTTTGCCGCTTCAGAAGCAGCGAGGTACTCAGCTTCAGTTGTGGAATCTGCTACAGTGTCCTGCTTGGAACTCTTCCAGCTGACTGCACCACCATTCAGGCAGAAGATGTAACCAGATTGTGATCGGAAATCATCTTTGTCTGTCTGAAAACTTGCGTCTGTGTAACCACTTACTACCAGCTCATTACTTCCTCCATACACCAAGAATTTATCCTTAGTATTTCTCAAATACTTCAGAATATTCTTGACTGCTGTCCAGTGACTTTCACCTGGATCCGATTGGTATCTACTCGTCATGCTTAAAGCACAAGCAACATCTGGACGAGTACAGAGCATGGCATACATGATGGATCCCAACGCCGAGGCATAGGGAATCCGACTCATGCGATCTCGCTCAGCAGGTGTCTCAGGACACTGCTTCTTGCTGAGACTTATGCCATAACACATTGGTATGAAGCCCTTCTTGGAATCTTGCATTCTGAACCTGTGTAAGACTTTATCGATATAAGTGTCTTGACACAGTCCAATCAACTTGTTTAATCTATCTCTATAGATTCTTATTCCAAGAATATACGCGGCTTCTCCCATGTCTTTCATTGAAAAACAACTTCCGAGCCAAGTCTTAACAGACTGTAACAACGGAACGTCATTTCCGAGAAGAAGTATGTCATCTACATACAACACGAGAAATGCAACTGCGCTCCCACTAGTCTTCTTGTAAACACATGGTTCTTCTTCGCTTCTGATGAAATCAAACTTTTTGACTGCTTCATCAAAACGAAGATTCCAACTCCGAGATGCTTGCTTCAATCCATAAATGGATCGATGAAGCTTGCATACTTTCCTAGCTGTATCAGGATCGATGAAACCTTCGGGCTGTGTCATGTACACATCCTCTTCCAGTATTCCATTAAGGAAAGCTGTTTTCACATCCATCTGCCAGATCTCATAATCATAATGATCAGCTGTTGCTAGGAGAATCCGAATGGATTTAAGCATGGCGACAAGTGAATAGGTTTCTTCATAGTCAATACCATGAATTTGTTTGAAACCTTTTGCCACTAGCCTTGCTTTATATATCTGAATATTTCCATCCACATCAATTTTCTTCTTGAAAATCCATTTACACTCAATGGGTCTTGCACCATCGGGTAAATCAACCAAAGTCCATACTTGGTTCAGTGACATGGATCCCATTTCGGATTCAGCGGCTTTCAGCCACTTTTCGGAGTCAGGGCTCATCATCGCTTCTTCGAAATTCGCTGGCTCGTCACTGTCAATGATCAACAAATCATGACAATTGGTTACGAGAAATCCATATCTCTCGGGTTCGTGACGGATCCTTTTGGATCGGCGAATTTCAGGCTCCACAGGCGCCGTCTCTACAACTCTTTGTAGATCCAACGGTTGCTCTTCCTCTACGGGTTGAGCATTTTCCTGCGGTTCTCGAACTTCTTCGAGTTGTACTTTACTCCCACTGTTTCTCTTGGAAAGAAATTCTCTCTCAAGAAAAACGCAGTTCCGAGCAACAAACACTTTGTTCTGGGATTGGTTGTAAAAGTAGTATGCCTTGGTTTCCTTAGGATAACCAACGAAGCAGCATTTATCAGATTTGGGTTCGAGCTTATCTGTAATTAATCTCTTAACATAAGCTTCACAACCCCAAATCTTCAGGAAAGACACATTCGGAATATTTCCAGTCCACATCTCATGTGGTGTCTTTGCAACTGATTTTGACGGAACCCTATTTAGTGTAAACGCAGACGTTTCTAGAGCGTATCCCCAAAAGGATAATGGAAGAGTTGAGAGACTCATCATTGATCGAACCATATCTAATAAAGTCCGATTTCTCCTCTCAGACACGCCATTCCATTGTGGTGTTCCAGGAGGAGTGAGTTGTGAAACAATTCCACAATCTCTCAAATGATCACTGAATTCTTGGCTTAAGTATTCTCCTCCACGATCTGATCGAAGAGCCTTAATACTTTTGCCAAGTTGATTATGTACTTCATTTTGGAACTCTTTGAACTTTTCAAAGGATTCCGACTTGTGTCTCATTAAATAGACATAGCCATACCTGCTGAAATCATCAGTGAAGGTAATGAAGTATCGAAAATTTCTTCTGGCACTTGTGCTCATTGGGCCGCATACATCCGTATGTATAAGGCCCAATAGGTCACTGGCCCTTTCATTTTGTTTGTTGAAAGGGGCCTTCGCCATTTTGCCCAGTAAACAAGATTCACATTTCTCACATGATTCATAATCAAATGAGCCCAAAAGCCCATCACTATGGAGCTTTTGAATCCGTTTCTCGTTTATGTGGCCCAAACGACAATGCCATAGAAAAGTCTGATTCGTGTCATTTGATTTGAATCTCTTAGTGTTAATGTTATAGATTGGTGTGCTTTGGTTTAAAACATAAAGCCCATTCTCTAATGGGCTGCTACCATAAAATATATCATTGTAATCAAAAGAACAACATTTATTCTTTATTGAAAACTGATATCTTTCCACATCCAAAATAGGAATAGAAATAATGTTTCTGCTTATCGCAGGTACATAGTAGCAATTATTAAGTTTTAACACCAAACCAGAAGGTAAAGACAAGTTATATGTTCCTACGGCTAATGCAGCAACTCTTGCTCCATTTCCCACGCGCAGGTCCACTTGTCCCTTTTCCAACGTCCTACTGTTGCTTAGGGCCTGCATATTTGTACAAATATGAGCACCACAGCCGGTATCCAATACCCAAGAAGTAGAACCAGAAGTAGTAACATTTACTTCTATAACATAAATACCTGAAGATGAAGTCTCGAAAGTCTTCTTCTTCTTCTTCTTCTCTTCCAAGAATTTGTTGCAATTTCTCTTCCAATGCCCAGGCTCTTTACAGTAATGGCACTTATCAGTCTCAGATGGGCCTGGCTTGGGCTTCGGGGCTGGCGCAGGCGTGTCCTGGTTCTCAACCTGGGCTGCCTTGCCCTTTCCCTTACCCTTGCCAAGTTTCTTAAACTTCTTACCCCCTTGTACCATAAGTACATTAGGAGTGCCCTTCTTGATATTAGGCTCAGCTGTCTTGAGCATGCCATGCAGTTCAGTCAACGTCTTCGTCAAGTTGTTCATGTTATAGTTCATAACAAACTGATCATAACTTGACGGCAGTGACTGCAGAATGATGTCAGTAGCCAACTCTTGGCTAATGGGACAATCCAGTCTCCCCAGGTTATCAATATAACCCATCATCTTAATGACATGAGGACTGACCGGACTGTCCTTTGGTAGCTTGCATTCAATGAGAGATTTAACCGTCTGGTATCTCTCAGTTCGTGCTTGCTCCTGAAACATGCTTTTCAGGCTAGTAATCATCTCCACTGGCGACTCCACGTTCTCGTATTGCTTTTGCAAGTCCGAGTTCATGGTAGCCAACATGAGACAATTCACATCGACCACATCATTGGAATGCTTATCCCAAGCACTCCTTTCTGCATGTGCAGCATTGGCTCTCGGTTTTTCAGGGAGAACAGTTTCCAGGACATAGTCCCTTTTCTCCTGCTTGAGAACAATTCTCAAGTTCCGATACCATTCGAGAAAATTCGATCCATTTAACTTGTCCTTCTCAAGGACGGATCGCAGGGAGAAAGAGTTATTATGAGTGTTAGTCATAGCTGAGAACAAAGAAAGGAAAAAGGTTTAGTTATGATGTTCAAGAAATGAGAAATCTTAACTTTTAAGAAAACTCGCATTATATTCAAAACAATGTTTCCTCAGATGAATATAATGATCCAAGACCCATACTTCACTAAACTTGAGTGAGCCACTGGCTATCACCCAAATTTAGCTATCTAGGTAAGCAACAACTTTGCTAGTTATATCTAATATAACTCTTGGTTGTGGATCGACATCTCATGTCCAATCCACCTGATGTCTCTGGGCCCAAAACGATTTTGATAGCCCAGTCAAGCCAACCAATATCTTCAGTCATGTAATTGTTGATGCCTTGCACTGCAAGCTCATTAACACGATTACTTCCTGCCTTACTCATGTAATTGTTGATACCTTGCACTGCAAGCCTATCGTACAATGAAATGAGTCTTGACAATTGACAAGATTGGAAAGACATCAAGTGTCACTTGATATTTGGTTGAGGAATATTTAAAACGTTCAGTTTTATTATGTTTTAATTCTTATAATTAATTGATTCATCTTGCTTTGGTTATGTGATTTCAGGTTCAATAACCTAATCAACAAATCTGATGTCGACCGACACTACTACAGTGTCGATCGATGCAGCATAACCAAAAGCAATCCGCGATAACCGATCAATCCAATTGATCCGGTTTTTGAATACCGGTCAGCGTCGATCGATGCTACATTAGCATCGGTCGATGCCAACCTAATCAAACCAATCGCAATTAATCCATTCACAGTGTTCAACCTTCTTTAACCAAGCTCGATAACCGGTCCAATCCAATTGAACCGATTCATCAACCTCGTGAGGTTTGTGTCGATCGATGCAACATTTGTGTCGATCGACACTAGGCGAAAACTGAGTTTTATTCGGGTTTTCGCCCTGTGTCGATAGATGCCGGATTGGCAACGATCGACACCATGCGAAAAACCCTAAATTTTATTCGGGCTTTCGCCCTGCATCGATCGAGATCACGAAGCGCCTCAAATGCTGCGCCTCTACTGGTATCCACACGCACACAAATTGGACCGCAGGGATGCTAGTGCCTTACAGAGATCTAATCTCCAGAGAGGTTTCTTTCTATGTTCTAGTGGCTGTGTATTAGGTTAGGGACGAGTTTAGGTCGACCATATATCTTACATATGTCGGCTTAAACCAAAACGGAATTAACCAACGATTAAACCGAATTAATCTGATTAATCCGCGAGTGCATCGATCGATGCACTCTCTGCAACGATCGATGCTGTCCCAGAACATTGATATCGAATGCATATCATATATGCATTCACTGGATCATTACATTAATGATCAACCTGTAGGTGTGTGACCCTGTAGGATCATATAACACTAGCAATGAGTTCTCAACTCATTGATCATAAGTGGCTTTAGCAAAGCGTTATGACTACCTAGTGTTATGTGATTGTCTTATCTCGACTATACGACTTTCACTTAGAGCAAGTACAATAGATTTCAGGACATTCCCAATTAGCATCGATCGACGCTGACCGGTATTCAAAACCAATCGCAATTAATCCATTCACAGTGTTCGACCATCTTTAACCAAGGTCGATAACCGGTCCAATCCAATTGAACCGATTCATAAACCTCGCGAGGTTTGTGTCGATCGATGCAACATTTGTGTCGATCGACACTAGGCGAAAACTGAGTTTTATTCGGGTTTTCGCCCTGTGTCGATCGATGCCGGATTGGCAACGATCGACACCATGCGAAAAACCCTAAATTTTATTCGGGCTTTCGCCCTGCATCGATCGATGCCGGATTGGGATCGATCGACACCATGCGAGAAAACCCTTAAACGTTTTCGAAACAGAACCCTAAACTAGGTTTTCAGGAAAACAAATTTTAGCAAGTTTGTATCAACCCCATAAGTCCTCCACCGCGAACACGCTTGGACTTCTCCCAGGTGGTAACACCCCCGGGAACGTCGGGAAATTTTGCTAGCACGTCAAATAGCGGCTTCCGCCCTATAACGACCCCTATTGCAACACCAACTCCTATCGGTTCGAGTTATCTGGTCACAGATCCGACCTGATTGGGAAACCGACCATTACCCGGACCACCACCTTTCCCGAGTAACTCCAATGTCCGACCAAGGCAAATAGGAGGCTCTGCTTTCGCCTCGAGCTCGGGACATCTTAACGGATCGAATACGATACAGTTCCAAACGCCACAGATCAACCAGACAAGACCGATTCCAACAATCGATCTTCTCGACCCGGTTTTTCCGGAACAAACGTCGAATCAGGCACAAGCACAGTTCACGCCTATAGCAGGCGATGAACATGATATGCTAAGACAATACATCGAGCAAGCTAAAGCCCAGTTCGTCAGTTTGAGCTCGAAAGTTCACATGGCAACGAGCGCGGCACCCGACATCGATCGAGTGATCGAATAAACGTGACAAACGCTATTCACAGACCGGAACGCCTTCGCAAGAATCCGGGAAATAAAGAAAACGAAATTTCCAGAATTTTCTAAAAAATCAGATCCGAAAGCCCATATCAAGGCATTCCGACTAGCAATGTCAAGAGTATACCTCGCTGACGAGGAGAGAGAACCGGTTTTCTGCAGACTCTTCGCCGAAAACCTATCGGGCTCTGCCTTAGAATGGTTCGCCGGACTGGAAGAAAGATCCATCGATAATTTCACCCAGTTCATGACGGCTTTCCTCAAACAATACTCCGTCTTTATCGAGGTAAAGACTACTAAGGCAGCTTTATTTGGCGTCTCTCAAAAACCCGACGAGACACTTCGCTCGTACATTGACCGATTTAAGGAAATAAAATCCAAAATCGCGAACCCACAAGACGAAGTAGCTATAGAAGCACTGAGACGTGGACTATGGTACTCGACCAGATTCCGCGAGGAAATAACAGTCCGCGAACCTCAAACACTCGATGACGCCCTTCATCGCGCATCGGCCTTTGCTCGCCTCGAGGACGAAACCACGGCCCTCGGAGAAAAGCACCGAAAGGAAAAGAACTCGTCAGGCTCACAGAACTCGAACTCAAAAAAGAATTCCCGTAAATCAGGAAACGTTAATGCAGTCGAGAGCCCGAAGAGCTCGAAGAAATTTGAGTTCGACAAGGACAAATTCTGTGACTTTCACAAGAAAAAAGGACACTCGACTGAAGGGTGCTATACTCGAGCTAAAGTCGAGGCTCAAAAACGAGAGTCCGAAAACAAACAAGAATCAGAAGTCGAGGAGGAAACTCCATCTGACAAAAAGGAAAGTAAACAGACCAAAGAGTCGAACGCCAAAAAACCTTCTCAGAACAAACGAGAACGGTCTAAGGAGTCGGAATCTCCCGAAGCCCTCCCTCAAGGGTCGCGAAAGTGAGTCGAAGTAATTCTCGGCGAACTCAGCTTGTGTGGCACCCCAGGAGGCTCGGCGCTATCCCCGCCTCCAGCTCATATTAAGATTTTAAGCTCACGAATCAATCTCCCTCGTCTCTACCCGGGGGGGGGGGGTGTACGGGCCATACCCCCTAAACGAGTTGACTTCATCTTCGGTGGCTCCAAGCTATGCCGTTGGAACTGACACCGTTGGTAGGGTTCGCTGGCGAAACAACATATTAAATGGGCTCTGTCTACGCCCCAGTAATAGCTGGAGGAGTTCGTCGTAGTAGATCGACCAGCTCATTACAACGCAATTTTAGGTCGACCTTGGATATACGACATGAAAGCTGTACCATCGACCTACCATCAATGCGTAAAATTTCCAACTCCGAAAGGGGTAAAAACCATTTACGGAAGTCAAAATATTTCCCGCAATTGTTATATGAACGGGTACAAGCAAATTGAGAAATCCCACGCGTAGCAATTACATAAAGAGGAAGAGCTCGCCACCATGCAAAACAAAAGGTCGAACGACCCAAGTCAAAAAGGACCTCCAAAGGACCTCACAACCTAAGTTTGTATAGACGACGCTCATCCCGAAAGACTTGTCGGCATCGGAATTGACCTGTCGGAGCCAGTTAAAAATGAACTGATCTCTTTTCTTAAACAGAACGTCGACTCCTTTGCCTGGTCCTCAGCAGACATGAAAGGGATCAACATCGACGTAACCAGCCACGAGCTGAATGTCGACCCAACTTATAAACCGGTAAGACAAAAACGTCGAAAACTTGGCCCGGAACGAGCTCAAGCCATCAACGACGAGGTCGATCGATTACTGAATGGCTTGCGAAACCCGTAGTGGTCAAGAAAAAGAATGGGAAGTGGAGACTTTACAGACCTCAATAAAGCATGTCCAAAATACAGCTTCCCACTCCCACACATCGACCGGCTGGTCGAAGCCACCGCCGGACATCAACTACTGTCCTTCATGGATGCCTTCTCGGGGTACAACCAAATACTAATGAACCCCGAGGACCAAGAAAAGACTTCGTTCATAACTGATCGAGGCACGTACTGCTACAAAGTCATGCCTTTTGGACTAAAAAATGCAGGAGCAACTTACCAACGCCTCGTCAACAAGATGTTTTCAGGACTCCTGGGTAAAACCATGGAAGTCTACGTCGACGATATGCTAGTCAAATCTTCTAGGTATGAGGATTATATCCCCCAACTAAAAGAATGCTTCATCATTCTCAATAAATACGGGATGAAACGCAACCCAAAGAAGTGCACATTCGGAGTCCCATCAGGAGAATTCCTTGGTTACTTAGTAACCGAAAGAGGGATCGAAGCGAATCCTAAATAGATCGCGACATTTGTGGAGATGAAATCTCCCAAAAAAACGCGAGAAGTCCAGCGTCTGACTGGCAAAATAGCTGCTTTGAACCGCTTCATCTCGAGGTCGACTGATAAATGTCTACCCTTCTACCACTTACTCAAAGCAAACAAGAAGTTCCTTTGGGACGAAAAGTGTGAAGAAGCTTTCACCCAGCTCAAGTCTTATCTAAGCGAACCACCTATACTGGCGAAACCAGTAGAAGGGGAACCCCTCTACCACTACCTAGCTGTCTCTACGGCAGCAGTAAGTGGAGTCCTGGTTCGCGAGGAACAAAACGAATAACGGCCGGTGTATTACATCAGTAAGACCTTAATCGATGCTGAAACCAAATACCCCGCCATGGAAAAACTCGCTTTAGCGCTGGTCACATCGGCTCGGAAACTCCGACCATACTTCCAATCGCACTCAATCATAGTGATGACTTCTCAACCGCTGAGAACCATCCTTCACAGTCCAAGCCAGTCAGGTCGACTGGTCAAATGGGCTATCGAACTTAGCGAGTACGACATCGAGTTTAAGGCTCGGACGTGCTTAAAAGCGCAAGTAATGGCTGACTTCATAATTGAACTCCCTCCAACCATCGAACTCGACCCAGCTTCTGCCAAGAGATGGAAACTCCACGTCGATGGAGCTTCCTCGAGGCAAGGATCCGGGGTCGGAGTAAAAATGGTCTCCCCCACGGGAGAAGTATTAGAACAGTCATTCAGACTGGGCTTCGCCGCATCGAATAACGAAGAAGAATACGAAGCGTTAATAGCCGGGCTAAGACTAGCAATAGCAATAGGAGCTCGGGAAGTAGACGCTTTCAGTGATTCCCAATTGGTCATGAGCCAATATCATGGCGACTACGAGGCCAAAGATGAATGTATGGAAGCATACCTGCGGGTAGTCCATACCCTCGCCGACCAGATCGAATTCTTTGATCTAACACGGATCCCGCGAGGGGAAAACACCACAGCCGACGCCCTGGCCGCGTTGGCATCGACATCAGATCCTAACCTCACAAGAATCATACCAGTCGAGGGGATCGAAAAACCAAGTATCGACATAGCTCTGAAAGCTCTATACTTGAAAGAGGACGAACCTACCAAAAAGGACGACGTCGAACATAAGGAACTACACGAGGATACTAGTCGCGACATCGATGATGATCTCGACCCAAGAAATGTCGTGTACGTCGCGAACGTTCCTGATGGACCAATCCAAACTGCATCCACTAGTCAGGGATCCGAGCCGGACGATGGAAAAGATTGGAGAACTCCAATCATTCGGTAAATAACAAACAGCGAAGTCCCTGACGACAAATGGGAAGCACGAAAACTCAAAGCACAGAGTGCCAGGTACTGCGTCACACAAGGAGAACTTTTTAAAAGAAGTCTTTCTGGACCTTACCTCAAATGCCTCGATAAGAAGCAAGCCCGAGCTGTGATCACGCAGGCCCATGACGGATCCTGTGGAAGTCATTCCGGAGGACGAGCTCTGGCCATACAAATCAAAAGGCAAGGCTATTTCTGGCCAACGATGGCCGCCGAATGCGAATCTTTTTCCAGTAAATGCGACAAATGCCAAAAGCACGCTGATATATCATGGTTTTTACCTGTTTTAAGCCATGATATAAGTGTGTTTTAGAGTCATTTACAGTGTTTATCGAGTCCTTTCAGGTACTTTATAGGTTTTACCACATTTGGAGTTTACTTGGACGTTATGGCACATTCTGGAGCATTTTAGAGCATTTGCCCGAGAAGAAGAAGTCACTGCCGATATCTGATGTTGGTGTCGATCGACACCACATTTGTGTCGGTCGACACAGTTCGTGGACCAGAGGGTTTGGCCGATTAATGAAGATTTGCAACTTGACCCAGAAGTTTATCATAATTACAAAGTGACCCAAATCTTGTTTTAGCTTTTTATTAGGTTTTACAGCCACTGTTTAGGCTAAGTCTCATTCTAAGTTTGATTCTAGTTTTATTCTGGAGATTAGGAGATTAGGGGCTGATCAGATACTCGAAAGAGAGAAGATTTCGAACCCCTGTTCTTATTCCTTTGATTATCTATTTTGACTATGTTTTCTGTCATGATTGCTATGTCTGAGTAGATTTCTTGTTAGGTTAGGGATTCTCATTAGGGATTTTAAGGAATGTTAGATTAACTAATTGATTTAGATTTATCATCTAGTTCTTCATCTAAATTGTTCTTAATGCTTAATCTGAACTGGCCACTTAGATTAATGATATTAGGTTGATTTACACAACGACAGTTGGTTAATTAACTAGAAAGGATTTAGGTGAGCAACTTATCTATTCGCAAAGAAATTTGGTTTAGAGAAGTTGTGAACAAACGAACTTGGAATTAATGCATGTCTAGAACTGTAGAATTCACAACGAAAGTTGGTCTGCTAGGTTGTTAGATATAGATAATTATCGCAGCGAAAGTTGGTTAGTTATACTTTTGTGATTCTAGTTCAAGAACGCTATTGATTGAATCTTGATTGATGTTAATCTGATTTCCTGATATCCTGAGAAATTCCTGAAACCTAACGCCTTCGTCCGATTGCTTACATCCACCTCGTTTGATCTGTTTACTTGCCATTTTGTTTACTGCTTTACAATCTGTTTTGCTTAGCTTAATTCGAATTACTTATAATCTATCGTGTGACTGAGAGTCTCTGTGGGATTCGATACCTCTTATACTACAATAGCATAACTGTGCACTTGCGGTAGAATAGGATTAAAACTTAGAGCCTATCAAGTTTTTGCACGCCCCGATTATCCACCAACCATCGGAGAAACTCTCCTCGATCTCCTCACCATACCCATTCATGCGATGGGGAATGGATATCGTGGGACCTTTGGTCGCATCCGGCAAAAAGAAAGCTAGGCACCTATTGGTAATGACAGATTACTTCACCAAATGGATTGAAGCAGAATCGTACCAAAAGGTTAAAGACGTTCACGTTAAGGAGTTCGTCTGTCGAAACATCGTTTGCCGACATGGACTACCCCCACGAGATCGTCACCGATAACGGACCTCAGTTCATATCAAACACGTTCAAAGAGTTCTGTAGAAACTGGAACATAAAGCTGACTTACTCAGCGCCTCGTTATCCTCAAGGAAACGGACTGGCAGAAGCAGCTAAAAAATCAATCATGAACAGCCTTAAGAAAAGACTCAATGAGTGCAAAACAAGCTGGGGCGACGAGCTCCCAGCCGTACTCTGGGCTTACCGGACTACCCCCCGCAAATCCACCGGCGAGACTCCCTTCTCGCTAGCTTATGGAATCGAGGCGGTAGTACCAGCCGAAATCCTTGTGTCAAGCATCTGCAAAGAAGAATGCCCACGGCAAGAGGAGCTTAACAACGAGATGATAACAGATGAGCTCGATCTCGTCGACGAAAGGAGAAACCTCGCACTAGCCCGAATCCAGAACTACCAACAAGCCGCAGCTCGCTACTATGATTCCAGAATTAAAACTCGAAGGTTTCAAGTAGGGGAGCTCGTCTTACAAAAAGTGTTCGACCATAAAAAGGAAGAACGCGCTGGGAAGTTAGGAGCAAAGTAGAAAGATCCTTACCAGGTCACCGATATTGTGAAGGATGGGGTCTACCGACTCAAGTCGGTGGAAACCCAGAAACCTGAACTACGACCCTGGAATATCATCAACCTCAAAAAATACTTTCACTGAGAGTATCCCCCATAATCGAACTACGAAATGACTTGATCCCCTTAAAAGGGTACGTAGGCAGCTCAATCTCGAGCGCAGCCGCCCCCCCCCCAACACAAAGCTCTTACCGAGCCCAACTACTTCATCAGCTCCTCGGCCCCGAAGTCAACGCCCTCCTCGACGGCTCTGACCCCGAGTCCGATAACATACCGGACAAAATTCGGGGTCATCTGATGAAAAGCCAGCTGAAGCTGAGACAAAACCCAAGAGATAATACGGGGGACTGGAAAAAACAATCCGCATTTATCAAAGTAGGTGTAAGAGGCGCAGCAATAGCCCTCTACAGCAGTTTCCGGGGACATCGCCGGAGACGGGATAACTATTTTCACCTCCAGTGGGATCTGACACTTTGACCGCAACCGCTGTATATGGTCCACGGTCAAGCCGGACAGCGGATGCGGACCGAATGATCCCGCCGCCGCGCTTGTACTCGCTCTGACCGCATCTTTCCGAGCCATAATGGTCGATGTATCGGAAATTTCTTTTTAGAAAATCTAAAGAGAGAAGAATTTCGGAATAACAGTAAAATAAACAAGAGCGAGAAGCAGAGATGCTAAAATGAGGAAGAAGAAGTTACCTTGTCGATTTGTAGTGCGAGCAGTAATGGGAATCGTGCTAGGTAACTTCCCCTTTTAAGCCAACTCGTGCTCCTCCTCCCTCGAGATCCGTGGGATTTTTCATATCTCACAATCTCAACAGCTCGATTCAAAATTTGTAGTGATTACAAAAAAATCGAGACAGTTAGGATCCTTCTATTTCTTACAATCTCGACCGTTGATACGAGATCTATGGCCAGGAGTAAGCGGCTGATGATTAAGTCACATCCGCATGGATCGAGGCCGATAAGATTTATTGGATTCGGGAAATCTCAGCCGTTGACGGTTGACTAGATAGACGGTAGATCAAATTACTCTCTAGAAAATACTAGTTGTGGCAGAAAACGCGCTACAAATAGGTCAGTTCGATCCATGCGCTCGGTTTCAGCCGTTCGATCATAACGGGATCTGCGGACGAAACCAGCATAATTATTAGGGTTTTTAACACCCGAGGCTCGTGCCCGTCGTCCCAAGAACGTCTACCGCCCGTTAACCTCGACTCATCGAAATTAATGGGCTGGGGGGCTATTTGAAGGAATGTTTAGATGAATCCTGATTCAATTCTCTGATTCAGATTATCCTAAACATGCGGATCTAGGTTCTCTTGATTAGAAACAATTGTTGATCTCACCTTATACCTGTTTATGCAGCGGAAAGGGATGGTATGGTCAGAGATCAGAGAGTCACCGAGGGATAACTCCTCCAGAGGTTCACACACGCACACCAAGCAGGAAGAGAGGCTGCTAGACCGAGCTGAGGAGGCGTCGCAGGAGAGAGAGAGTTGGCGGCTGGTTTAGGGTTGAAGAGGAAAACAGACTCGAGTTTTATTTATAAAACTCGTCCGGTTCCTCTTGGGCCATTTGGCCGTTCGCGCACTGTGTCGATCGACACATCATGTGCATCGATCGACACACAATGGCTAAACCCTTTTATTCTCTCTAAGTACAGTAAATGCCTGGCACTTTTACCGTACTTCTGCTAAGCCGTTCCTACACATTTTCCTGTTAGCTTAGGCGTGTGACCCATATGGGATCATATAATAGAGGCAATAAGTCCAAGACTTATAGATCATGAGCGGACTCTAGCAAGCCATCATGACCCCCAGTATTATATGAATTATGTCTGATCATTGACATACTCTTACTTTCTAGAGACAGTACCGAGATTACTGGACACAATTCCAACAATCTCCCACTTGTACTGGAATCTCTGTATTCATAATCCTTTTGTCTCAATATCTCGATTAGTCATAAGGCAAGATTAGTGTCATCCTTATAAAGCCTAATCTTGTTCATCGGACTCTGATTCGATACTGACAATCCAAACGACTCGGGACAGTCCGTTTGAGCATGGCCATGCATTTTCCAGTATTCAAATCTCCGATTGGCCTAGAGATATTCACTCCATTTATATTGGAGGAACAAATCCCGTCTTGTTCCATCACTGTAAACTACTCATTTCACAATGTACCCAAACAAGGTCCTTATAACTATCGCAGAACGATAGCGTTAGACAATGATCAAAGTGCATCAGTCCATGTGCAGTCACATGCATGCGAACTCAGGTCTAAGGACTATACTCTATAGTCGTAGTAAGAATCTCTTATGACACAGATATAAATATCCTGAAGAGTTCTTATAAGCGGGTCTTGTCCGGTCGTATGTTCCCAAACATACACCTATGTACTGACTTTGATGCCGCGCATCTATGACACACTGAGACTTTGTCATAAGTCACGTACCAATCCAGTCTCACACGGTTGTTGGTGTTCCAATTTCAACAACCTTCGACTAGGGACAGGATGATATAAAACATCTATCAAATATAGGGTCTCATGATCAAGCTAAATGACTTCGATGACTCAAGATCAAGTCATTTACTTCGATGACCTATAAAATGATTCATATCATTTTGGAACGATTATTTCATCACAGCTAAAATAATCTTGAAATAATAATTTCATTAAACATAAAATGTTTTACAAGAACATATCAAACAACTAAATAAAGCCCACAAACTCCCACTCAAATTTAGATTACATTTCAATGTCTCTAATGCCTACAGCTTCAGTCAGGAACTCGAGCTTAGGCCTTGGGAGTGGCTTTGTCAACGGATCAGCGACGTTATCATCTGTCTGAACTCGGCTGATCTTAACTTCCTTTCTATTAATGATGTCACGTATCAAGTGAAATCTTCTTAGAACATGCTTGGATTTCTGGTGTGATCTTGGTTCCTTTGCCTGAGCAATAGCACCATTGTTATCACAAAACAGTGCTAGAGGCTCAGCCGCATCTGGTATCACACCTAGTTCAATAATGAACTTTCGTATCCAAACAGCTTCCTTCGCAGCTTCTGAAGCGGCGATATATTCAGCTTCTGTAGTGGAATCAGCAACGGTGTCTTGCTTGGAGCTTCTCCAACTGATTGCACCGCCATTCAGACAAAAGATATAACCGGACTGTGACCGGAAATCATCTTGGTCTGTCTGGAAACTTGCGTCCGTGAATCCACTGACTTTAAGCACATCACTTCCACCGTACACCAAGAACTTATCCTTAGTATGTCTTAGATACTTCAGGATATTCTTTACGGCAATCCAATGGTTTTCACATGGATTTGACTGGTATCTACTCGTCATGCTCAATGCATAAGCAACATCAGGACGAGTACAGATCATGGCATACATGACAGATCCTATTGCAGATGCATAAGGAATATTCTTCATCCGCTCAAGCTCAGCAGCCGTCGTAGGGCTCTGCTTCTTGCTTAGCGTTGTGCCATGTACCATTGGCGTGAAGCCCTTCTTGGAATCCTTCATGCTGAATCTTTGTAGGACTTTGTCAATGTATGAATCTTGACACAAGCCTATCAGCCTTCTAGATCTATCCCGGTAGATCCTGATTCCAAGAACGTATGCGGCTTCACCCATGTCTTTCATGGAAAAACAACTTCCAAGCCAGTCCTTTACGGACTTCAGCATTGGAATGTCGTTTCCGAGAAGCAGTATGTCATCGACATACAGAATAAGAAATACTATCTTGCTCCCACTAGTTTTCTTATACACGCATTGTTCTTCTTCGTTTCTGATGAAGTCAAATTGCTTGATCGCTTCATCAAAACGAAGATTCCAGCTCCTCGATGCTTGCTTCAATCCATAAATGGATTTATGAAGCTTGCATACTTTCCCAGCATTCTTTGGATCTATGTAACCGTCAGGTTGTGTCATATACACATCCTCTTCCAGAATACCATTCAGGAAGGCGGTTTTCACGTCCATCTGCCAAATTTCATAATCATGAAAAGCTGCAGTTGCTAGTAGAATCCGAATAGATTTCATCATAGCCACTGGTGAATAGGTTTCATCGTAATCCACACCGTGAACTTGTCTGAAACCTTTTGCCACCAACCTGGCTTTATAAATCTGGACATTTCCATCCACGTCAATCTTCTTCTTGAAGATCCATTTGCACTCGATGGCTTTTACACCAGCGGGTAAGTCAACCAACGAAAACACTTGGTTGACCGACATGGAGTCCATTTCGGAATCAGTGGCCTTGCGCCACTTTGAGGAATCTGGGCCCATCATGGCTTGATTGAAGTTCGATGGTTCATCACCATCAATGATCAGAAGATCATGACAGTCAGTCACGAGGAATCCTTGATATCTCTCGGGTTCGTGACGGATCCTCCCGGATCTTCGAACTTCAGGTACTACAGGTTCAGGCTCTACAATTTCTTGTAGGTCCTCCTGCTGCTCTTCCTCATTAGGTTGAGCAGTATCATGTTCATCTTGAATTTCTTCAAGCAGTACCTTACTCCCACTGTCTTTCTTAGAGAGAAACTCCCTCTCAAGAAAGTTACAATCCCGGGCAACAAAGATCTTGTTCTCGGAACGTAGATAGAAGTAATAAGCCTTGGTTTCCCGTGGATAACCAATGAAGTAGCATTTGTCAGATTTTGGTGTAAGCTTGTCTGAGATCAATCTCTTGACATAGGCTTCACAACCCCAAATTCTGAGATAAGACAGCACTGGAGCTTCTCCAGTCCATAATTCATATGGTGTCTTTGCTACTGCTTTCGATGGCGCTCTATTTAGAGTGAACACTGCTGTTAGCAGAGCATATCCCCAAAGGGATATTGGAAGGTCTGTGTGACTCATCATAGATCGAACCATATCCAATAAGGTCCGATTTCTCCTCTCAGACACACCATTCCATTGAGGTGTTCCAGGAGGAGTGAGTTGGGATACGATCCCACACTCTCTTAGATGATCACTGAATTCTTGGCTTAAGTATTCTCCTCCTCGGTCGGACCGAAGAGCCTTAATGCTTTTGCCAAGTTGGTTTTGTACTTCATTTTGGAATTCTCTGAACTTTTCAAAAGATTCAGACTTATGTTTCATTAAATAAACATATCCATACCTACTGAAATCATCAGTGAAGGTAATGAAGTACTGATAGTTTCCTCTTGCATTTGTGGACATTGGGCCACACACATCAGTGTGTATCAGTCCCAATAAGTCACTGGCCCTCTCGTTAGGTTTATTAAAGGGGGGCCGTGTCATTTTACCCATCATGCAGGATTCGCATTTCTCACATGACTCAAAGTCAAATGAGCCAAGAAGTCCATTCGAATGGAGCCTCTTGATGTGTTTCTCGCTGATGTGCCCTAAACGACAATGCCATAGAAACGTTCGGTTCTCCTCATTAGGTTTGAACCGTTTGGTATTAATGTTATAAATTGGCGCGGATTGATCGAGTATGTAAAGCCCATTCGTAAGAGGGGCAGAACCATAGAACAAATTGTTGCGATTGAAGGAACATAATTTATTCTTAACTGAAAAATCATAACCTTCCAAATCCAACAAAGAAATTGAAATAATATTCCTGCTTATAGCAGGTACAAAATAACAATTATTGAGTTCTAAAATCAATCCCGAAGGTAAAGACAACAAGTATGTGCCTACAGCTAGTGCTGGAACTTTCGCTCCATTCCCAACTCGTAGCTCCACTTGTCCTTGCTTCAGCCTTCTACTGTTGCTGAGTGCCTGCATATTAGTACAAATATGAGCCCCACAACCAGTATCCATAACCCATGAGGTATTATCAGAAGTAGTTGTATTAACTTCTATAACAAAAATACCTGTCGAAGAAGTCTCGAGAGTCTTCTTCTTCAATTCCTTTAGACCTTCTTGGAATTTCTTACATTCTCTCCTCCAATGCCCTGGTTCTTTACAGAACCTGCATATGTCAGTTGGCTCAGCCTTGGACTTGGGCTTGGGCTTTGGCGTGTCCTTGTCCGCGACTTGGACAGCCTTGGCCTTTCCCTTATCCTTAGCAGAGGATTTCTTAAACCCCTTGCCCTTTTGCACCATAAGCACATTGGGTCCTTGGCGGTTTTCCTCAAGTTGGGCTCTGCAGTCTTGAGCATTCCGTGAAGCTCAGGCAATGTCTTACTCAAGCCATGCATGTTAAAGTTCAGAATGAACTGATCATAGCTTGCAGGTAATGACTGCAGAATGATGTCGCAGGCAAGTTCTTGGCTGATAGGACAGTCGAGTTTCTGAAGATGATCGAGATAACCCATCATCTTCAAGACATGAGGACTCACTGCCGCATTCGCAGCCAACTTACAGTCTAAGAGGTTCTTAACAGTCTGAAACCTCTTAGTCCTTGCTTGCTCCTGAAAAAGCGATTTCAGGCTTGCCATTATCTCAATTGGTGACAACACACTCTCGAACTGCATTTGCAGCTCACCAGTCATTGTCGCCAACATAAGGCAATACACATCATTTTCATCTGACGAATGCTTTTCCCAAGCATTATGCAGAGTCCTGGCGGCATTGTTAGCAGGCCTCTCGGGGAGAGGATCACGAAGGACATAATCCTTCTTCTCCTGCTTGAGGACCAGCCTCAAGTTCCTTGACCACGTCAGGAAGTTCGTTCCAGTCAGCTTCTCCTTCTCGAGAACAGACCGGATTGAGAATGTGTTTTGTGTGCTTGTAGTAGTCATAGCTGAAATATATAAGATAAAAAGGTTATTAGTTATTATGTTCAATATGATTAATCTCGTATTATATTTAATATGATTAATCACGCATTATATTCAATAACATAAGTTACCCTCAATAGAATATAATGATTCCAAGATCCACATATAACTAAGATTAAAGTGGGCCACTGGCCGTCACCAAACCTCAGCTTATATCGGTAAGCCCTATGTCGGCTAATTATATCCGTGATATAACTCTTGGTTGTGAATCTGGGCCCGAGGCCCAATCCACTCTGATGTCTCAAGGCCCGGGACTCCCGATGGCCTAGTCAAGAAAACCAGACTATACAGTCATGTAATCATTAATGTCTGGGACTCCCAATGACATTTATGAATCACAAACCGTCTTATCCACGCAAAAGTAGACACCCTCACACTGTAAGGCCATGAATACAATTGAATGGGCTTCGACAGCTGACATAGCCTGGACAAGACATCCAATGCTTGATATTATTTGAGGTTCGTAGGTTTATTAAAATTCATTCCCAAAATAGAAGATTACTATTTCGGGAAACTTTCTATTTTGGAAACCTACTATTTTTGGAAACTTTCTAAAATTGGAAACTTTCTAAAACCGGAAACTTTCTAACTTTAGAAATTTCTTTAAAATCCAAAACCCGCAAATCTAGAAACTTCTATTTTAAGAAACTTTCTAATTTCAAAATTTCGGAAACTTTAATTTAAAATCGACTTTATAATTTTATAAAATAAATTTTAAATTAATCTGAAGAAAGACTCAAATAATTGGCCCAATTGTTTTAACTTCTTGGCCCGAGGCCCAAGAATTGGTCCATGTCCAAGACATGACCCAATTGTCCAATTAAATGACATAACCGGTCTGGTTCATTAAAATTGGTCTAACCAAATTTTAATTACTACGATGACCACAATTGTCAACCGGTTATTTACTAAACCGGATTTTCTCAATTTATTTGGTCCAACCAAATCAAATTAGAAAATCCTGGTTTAGGCACAAAATCCAATTTTCGACTTTGGATTTCTTATCCCGGTTTAACCAGAACTTAATAAATTTATTAAGTCTGTTTATTAAACCGTGACGTTTTTAAGTTTTAATTAAATTAAACCGAGCCAAAACCTAACCGCATCGATCGACGCTCTCAGCATCGATCCTGCATCGATCGTGCATCGATCCTGCATCGATCGATGCTCTCACGCGTGCACGAACGGTTAACAGATTTGGCCGAGAGATTCTCGCGAGATCCATGCGATCGTTTGATCGATCCATGCGATCGTGGTCAATCTCTCGCGGTTGCAACGATCGATCCATGCATTGCATCGATCGATGCAATGCGATCTCAGTCGATGCAAAAATCAGTTTAGGTCGCATACCAAATCAATATAGCTTGGTCATGCGATTTTTCAAATGTTTGTTTAGGATTCAATTCTTGTTTCTTAAGTGTTTTAATCTTATCAGTAGATTGATTCAAAAACACCTTTTTAAACAATCCTAAACATGAATCTAAACAAGAAAAACCAGAACCAATGGCTCTGATACCACTGAAGGAATGTTTAGATGAATCCTGATTCAATTCTCTGATTCAGATTATCCTAAACATGCGGATCTAGGTTTATGCAGCGGAAAGGGATGGTATGGTCAGAGATCAGAGAGTCACCGAGGGATAACTCCTCCAGAGGTTCACACACGCACACCAAGCAGGAAGAGAGGCTGCTAGACCGAGCTGAGGAGGCGTCGCAGGAGAGAGAGAGTTGGCGGCTGGTTTAGGGTTGAAGAGGAAAACAGACTCGAGTTTTATTTATAAAACTCGTCCGGTTCCTCTTGGGCCATTTGGCCGTTCGCGCACTGTGTCGATCGACACATCATGTGCATCGATCGACACACAATGGCTAAACCCTTTTATTCTCTCTAAGTACAGTAAATGCCTGGCACTTTTACCGTACTTCTGCTAAGCCGTTCCTACACATTTTCCTGTTAGCTTAGGCGTGTGACCCATATGGGATCATATAATAGAGGCAATAAGTCCAAGACTTATAGATCATGAGCGGACTCTAGCAAGCCATCATGACCCCCAGTATTATATGACTTATGTCTGATCATTGACATACTCTTACTTTCTAGAGACGGTACCGAGATTACTGGACACAATTCCAACACTATTGTTGGTGCTGGATTTCCCTCTAGGAAATCCGGCCCATTAACAAACAAAACAAGGGCCCATAATCGTGAGCCCGATCCATAGTCAAAGACAAAGAGCTCGACCGTCATCCATTTTGGACCCATGCGACCATGATCTGACCAAGGCCCAAATAATAATCGAAACGAGAAGTGATCGAGCTCGAGCTCGATAGAAGAAGACGTAGAGGAAGAACGACCCGGTCTTCGTCAGTTCAACCGACTCCCGCGAATCTCGGAGATCGTTATCATGGCGAGGCCGAAAAATCGGAACAAGGAGATCAAAGTCGAGACTATTTAAAGAAGAAGTGGAGATTCATTCAAGACATTCCAACCCTAATCAAGAACACTTCGACTTGATAGCTCGATTATCATACTTTGTACTCTCTATTCGATTGTGTTTGTTCTATCTCGACGATCAATCTCAATAAAGTCTTTGATTCATAGGAAATCTATATCATCTTTATATCCAAAAGTCCAAATCCACGATTATAAATCCTTGGTGTGAATCTCCGATCTCACAAAGAGGAGGAGCTTAAACATATAGACTTCGAACCAGAACCACCAGACCAAACATCACATGATTACATCTACCCATCCAACAACAGCTATGATCTTGATCAATTTGATTTACAACTCATTGCATTTTCAGGTCATGAACAAGGACCAGAAGCCTATTTGAGGTGGGAGAGAAACATGGAGGAATAGTTTCAGTCACAACAAGTTCCAGAGGAAGACAAGCTAGTCTATGCTGAAGAAACTTTACATGGAGAAGCTGTCAACAATTGGGAAACAGAAGAATCCATTCGGCTTGCTTACAAAGGTCCAGCTTACAGTTGGGACGACATGAAGAGGCTAATTTATTCTGAGTTTGTGGAGAACGCCCAACTCCAAGAAAAGCAGTACTCCAAGAGTGTTTTCCATGCACCACCCATGTGTAAACCTCAAGTAGAAAGTAAAGGTAAGTGTTCTGCCCCTAAAACATCAATTGAATTAACTTCATACAGGTGCAAGAAGAAAGAACACAATGCTATAGGACTCCCAAGCAAGAAAGTTACAACGTCAGTGGGTTCAAGTTATGGAGAGTTGGTGACCAAGAAACAAGCAAATCAAGAGAAGAAACCAGCCTTGGTCAGAAAACAAAATAAGACTCCAAAATCAATGATGACTAAGACACAACCAGCCCACCCTGAGGTAAGTACCTTGACTGCTCCTCAAGATATTTATCAGCTTTTTGATAAGAAAATACACTTGATTACGTCCAGAAGAGTTGAGAAAGGTCTAGGTACCAAAGAGGATCCGGATCAAACTGGTTGCATTCATCCGCAAGTAAACAATAAACAAGAGATTGTTTCAGCCTCTAACAATAAAAAGGTACAAGCTAAGATGTCTAAATTTGTGTATAATGATCCCATAACTGGTATGATGCACTTGCCCTTGTCCAAAAGTGTGAAGACAGATGCAGGACCTAAGAGAGAACCATGTAAACGAGCAGAGCAAGAAAAGAAGATCCAACCAGAACCGAGTTCACCTTCACATGAACCACAAGTAACTGCTCAAGGTAAGTCTTCTAACCCTTTGAATCTACTTGAAGTAGTCTTTTATAGATGTCAAGGCATGGGGCACTATGGTAAAGCATGTCCAACAAATAGATTAGCAAATACCACATCTTTAGAACTGAAAAGAAAGAGTCTTAAGGAGTGTGATGCCTTTGTTGAATCTGATCTTAATGTTCTAAGTTCTATCATAATACACTTGTCTTTGCAAAAGGATGTTGAAATAGGCTTAGGTGTGACAAATGAGGAAGTGGATCAAAACACTGCTCATTATGTGATCTCTAAAGGACGCCATCCAGAAGCACACAGTCAGCATGACCAAGGTAGTGGCTAAAACCCTTTACACTTGTTGAAACTAACAAGTTTTCTAATGATGCATGGAGAGTAGAATCGGATTCTAAGCCCCATGATGACAAAGAGATCAGAAATGAAGCTGCAACACCTGTTTTGAGAACTCCAATAGATGAACTAGATCATGAGTTCAATCCAGAACCAAACAACAAGTGGAAACCGAAAACAGAACAAGGAATTGTTCACACAATTTCTAAGCATGAGATAAGTGCAGAAATAACTCAACCTATTTCGTCTAATTTATTAACTGCTATATACGCTTGTTATGTCCAAAATAAATTGAGAAAGATACAGGTAAGGAGGATAGACGAACAGAATTTCCAGGTTCATCAACTTGTCATGATGAAGAGCATGCACAATCTGTCCTTAAGAAACTTACACCAGCTGATCTTGCTGCAAACAAAGTGATTATCAAAGCTGAGTCATTACAAAACCCATTGTGTGGTACACGACTAAGTGGAACTCAAAATTTGATATGGGAATGGAATAACTTCATAACAACTAAAGGTCTCAAATACTTTGTTTTTGAAGTCTCCATGTCAAGTATAATGCACTTGTTCTTTTCCTTGAGTGCTCATAAAGGAACATGTGCAATGGAAAAGCATAAGGACATAGAAGAAGATAACACATATCCCATTCAAATAAAGGAGAAACCACCAGATTCATACCAACCATCTCCAAAGCACCAAACTCGAGGTAATTATCTTGACTCCCAAAGGCGAATGAAACCTGACTTGCTTTCTCTTGGTACATGTCAGACAATTTTGAGGACAAAACTTTTTGAAGAGGGAGGTTATGATGTGTTCATCAAACCAAGCATCTACCATAATCAATCACCCCAGTTTAGGAGAGCCACAATGACATACTCTAAGGCAATCGATTTAGATTTCATGGACGACCTTGCACTTCTGAGCGTCAAAAAAGCTCCGCCTTGAATCAACCAAGGTAAGAATATTTACTTGGCAGAAAAAAGAGCTCAGAACATCAAGAATCTCACTAAGATCACATCAAAGCTAAAAGATATCATCAAAATAAGTTGCTTAGTCGATAGAGAACAAATGAAGCAAGAAGAGGATTATGAAGCTTATGACGTGGAAATACTTGAAGATTTCAACAATTTCAACCCAATGGGAGTTCTAGAGGAAGAATTCACGTGTGTGAATGTGAGTGTGATTTGGCCAAATGTGTCTCAAAATTTATTTATGTTTTTATGACCTGTGTGAATGTGAGTGTGATTTTGGCAGATTTTTTTGCAGTTATTTTCTACAAACAAGTTTATATATTATTACCATTATGAGGTTTTATGAGACTCTTATAGTAGTGCTGTGGATTTTTACGAAAGGAATGGTCGACTTTTATATTATGTAGATATGGTAGAGCTGAAATACACGATAAGATGTGAACGTTAACGTAGACTTGGTAGACTTATCGTATTGTTTTGCTTTGGTATATTTTCTACGAACGACTTGGTGGACTTGTTATGGAATGAACATGAAGATTTTATTTGTAACAATTTGATAGAGTATATATAACGATCTGGTAAATGTTGTTATGTTGGAAAGAGACAGTCGACTTTTGATGGCTACTAACCATGTTGATCTTTTCTTGACTAGTCATCGATGATATTTACGCATGAAACTTATCAAGAAGACGTTCTCATTACATAGTGAAGTTAGAAACCCAAACTCGAAATCAATGGTAACTAAAGGAGAAGCTAAATGTGATAGTAAAAAGGCTGATCGGGAAGAGAAACCAAACACAAGCATGCATTAGATAATAACAAACCAATCATCACCATACCAATCAATCAGACATTTAGGTTTATTAGTATTTTCATCTTATTGAACCTCAGATCATTCAATCCACTACTTTGGGATTAGTGGCTTACTAATCCCGTAGACGGCTCAATTCCAATTAACAACTTTAATCTATTTCCCTTAGTGTTATTTTAAACTCCTCGATCTATCAGTTTGTGATTAGTAAACTTACTAATCTCCTAACGTCTCATTGTTCTTTAAATAATCCCATTGACCTGATAACCCCCAATTATTACTTAAATATCACACCCGTTGTTATACTCGAAGGTTTGTTATGTCTTTTAACTGTATTTTAATTAACTCATAATTTCCCGTACATAGATACAATTAGTTGTGTTCTTACTATAGTATATAGGCATATATATATATCCTAAGATGCCGTTCTAACATGAATTAACGATGCAATCAATCAATTACCGATTTAAGCTAACTAGCATCCATCTCTTAACCTAACCATTTAATTAGTCAAACAGATCATCATTCAACTAACCGTTCTGACCAATTCAATCAATCACGCATGCAAATTAAATCTACGGTTTACAAGTTCCCCAGCTCTACATGACCTAACCCTTCTTGAACCTTTCCCAAACTAACCGTATGAACTCCCGAGCTAAACCGACTTAACCAAAGCGTTGACCGAGAATTGAATTTAACCAAAATGCCATTGACCAAGTTGACCCAAGTTGACCAAGATTAAACCGAGTCGAACCGGCGAGAGGAAAGCGCATTGACCGCGGCTAAAGGCGACTGTTCCGGCGTTGACCAGATTCGGAGGGGCGTTGGCCGGCGGTGGTGAAGCTTCTCTGGCGAAGACTGCTCCAATAAGTTGTTCGGCGGTGAGAGAACCGGCGTTGACCAGAGGCGGAGGGGCGTTGACCGGCGGTGGTGAAGCTTCTCCGGCGAAGACTACTCTGATGACTTGGTCGGCGGTGAGAGAACCGGCAAGAGAGAGAGATAGAAAAAGGGATAAGCTCATGGCAAAGCTTCTCCGGCGTTGACCGACGGCGGAGGAGCGTTGACCGGTGGCGATGGAGCTTCTCCTGTTACCCATCCGGCGAAGAGACTATCTCCGGTGATGAATCTGTCGAAGAGAGTCATGGCCGAGAGAGAGAGAGAGAGAGAGAGAGAGAGAGAGAGAGAGAGAGAGAGAGAGAGAGAGAGAGAGAGAGAGAGAGAGAGAGAGAGAGAGAGAGAGAGAGAGAGAGAGAGAGAGAGAGAGATACTGAGGCGAGAGAGAGAGAGAGAGAGAGAGAGAGAGAGAGAGAGAGAGCTCACGGCAAGATTCTCTCGGTGGTGGAAAAAGAAACCGGTGGCAGCAAACTCCGACAAGACCTTCGGCGGCTGATACTGGTATCCGGCGAGGTCTCCGGTGAGAAGAGACCAAAGAGAGAGGAGTAACTGGAGGCACACGGGGTAGGAGGGGAAGAGACGGCGGAGCTTTACCGGCGAGATTCTGGCAACGGTAAAGCAGAAGACCGGCGGCGAATGGAGAAGAGGAGATGGGGATTCCAAATACGCAAGTGGGTTTATGAGATTCAACATATATTGTGAGCTATGGAGTTAACTTGGGAGCCAAGCAAGTATGAAGATATGAATATCTATGAAGATTTCATGAAGATGGCTTTGAATATGGAGACATGAGTTGAATGTTAGGTTGAATATGGAGAGATAAAGAGTGATTTTCGTGGGAGAGGTGAGAGGAGAGAGTAGAGAGGATTTCTTGAGTGGATTCTTTGAATCTTTAATGAGAGGAAGAGTATGGAATGAGAGAGGTGTGACACAAACCATGCAAGATTCATTGAATCCACAAGAGGGTTATGTGACACAAACCATTTCTTGAGTGGATTCGTTTTGCAAGAACCTAGATCTGTTTAAGGATTTGTGTTAGGTTGTAATTGAGAATTAAACCATGGAAAACACCCAATAATCCTTCAGATCTAGGTTCTTGCAAAACGAATCATAAAACCAACCTGTGACATTACCTTTTGCAGCGGATTAGAGATGGTAATGACAAGATCAGTTAGAGCTGATGAGAATCGGCTCCTCCTCAAGTATCCACACTCTTACAAGCAAGGGATGGCTGCTAGACCAAAGAGATGGATCAGATCAGAAAGAGAGAGAGAAGGGGCACGGCCACCAAGAAGAAAAATCGCAGAAGAAAGCATCTTCCTTAGGGTTTTTCGATTTTTATCTCTCTCATTAATGGGCCCAAGTCATTAGACTAATGGCTCATTAATCTTTTGGGCCCAAGACACAAATCAGACAAAAGCCTGTATTTTGTCTGGCCCAATTCTCTGATCTAATACAGTAAATGCCATTGCATCTTACCGTATTAATTCCATTTAACTTTCCTGTTAGCTATGGTGTGTGACCCTTTGGGATCATACAATACTGGTAATAAGTCCTAAACTTATAGATCATGAGCGGACTCTAGCAAGCCATCATGATCACCCAGTATTTATGACTTATGTCTGATCTCGACACTTATCATACTTTCTAGAGATAGTACGGTAGATTTCAGGACATTCCCAACAATCTCCCACTTGTACTGGAATTCTACAAAGGACATTCCCAACAATCTTCCGATTGTACTGGAATCCTACAAAGGACATTCCCAACAATCTTCCGATTGTACTGGAATCCTACATTCCCTAATCCTTTTGTCTCAATATCTCGATCTGGCATAAGGCAAGATGCGTGTCATCCTTATATAGCCAGACCATGTTTATCGGACCAGATTTGATACTGACAATTCAAACGACTTGGGCAAGTCCGTTTGGGAATGGCCATTCTCTTACCAGCTATCAAATCTCCGATTGGCCTAGAGATATTACCTCCGTTAAACGGCAGGGACAAATCCCATCTTGTTCCATCACTATGAACTACACAATTCATAATACACCCAACCAAGGTCCGTATAGCTCCCAGTTACGAAACAGCGTTAGACAATGATCAAAGCGCATTACTCCATGTGCAGCCACATGCATGCGAACTCAGGTCTAAGGACTATACTCTATAGTCGTATATGAGAACTTCTTATGACACAGATATTAATATCTTGCAGAGTTCTCATCTTGCGGGCCATGTCCGGTCATATGCTCCCCTACATATACCTATGTGTCGACTTTGATGCCGCGCATCTATTACCCCTCGAAACTTGGTCATAAGTCTCAACACAATCTAGTCTCAACAGGTTGTTGGTGTTCCAATTTCAACAACCTTCGACTATGGACACTATGATTTATGTCACTTCGTTAAATATGGGGTTTCAGGATCAAGTCTACTCATGTACTTCGATGGCCCATATATAGTGACATGAATCATTTTGGAACGATTATTCATATCACAGTTAAAATAATCCAGAAATCATTAGATTTCATAAACATAAAATATTATGTTTACATGAACCTTTCAAAACAACTAAGTAAAGCCCTTTACAAACTCCCACTGAAATTAAGACTACATCTTAATTTCACTCATCCTACAGCTACAGTCCGCGACTCGTGCTTAGGCCTAAGGAGTGGCTTCGTTAATAGATTAGCAATGTTCTCATTCGATGAAACTTGCTTATCTACTTAACACCTCTGTCATTTATCTCACGGAATAGGTTATACCTACCCTCAAGGTGTTTGGACCTCTGATGTGCAGCTAGTCTCAACTACGCTGGGAATCACATCAAGTTCAGTGATGAACTCTTCTGTCCAAATAACCCTTTTCGCCGCTTCTCAAGCTGCGAAATGTTCAGCTTAAGTCATGGAGTCAGCAACAGTGCCTCGCACCGCCAGATAGACACAAGATATAGCCGGACTGTGACCATGAATTATCTTTGTCTATTGGAAACTTGCCTTTCAGACTCTACCGACTTGTAGCACCACACTTTCTCCGTAAACCAAGAATTTATCCTTAGTATTCCTCAAATACTTTAGGATATTCTATACGGCAATCCAGTGATTCTTTGCTAGATTTGACTGGTCTTTACTTGTCTTGCTTAACATTAAAGTAACGTCAAAACAAGTACGTGTTATGGCATACATGATGAATCCAATTGCCGACGCATATGGAATCTCATCCATGCATTCAAGCTCAGCAGATATCGTAGGATACTGTTTCTTGCTTAACGTACTGCCATGTGACGTTGGCATAAAACCCTTCTTGGATTGCCGATTACGTGTAGGACTTTGTCAATTTTAAGAATCCTGACTTTGTCCTACCAGCTCTTTTGGATCTCATCTTTAGATCCAAAATCCAAGAACATACGTGGCTTTACCCATGTCAATCACAAAACCAACTCCCAAACCAGTCCTTTACCGACTGCAGCATTGGGACGTTTTTTTCCGAGAATCAGTATGTCATCGACATACACTACGAGAAATGCAACATCGCTCCCACTAATCTATTAGTAAACGCACAGTTCCACTTCGTTCCTGTTCAAGTCAAAATCTTGACTACTTCAACAGAACGAAGATACCAACTCCGATACGTTTGCTTCCATCCATGAATAGATCAATGAAGCTAACTTACACATAGTGTAATTTTTCGGAGTTCTGGCTCACTCTCGCTTCTTGTGAATTTCGCAGATTCGTCACTTTCAATGATCATCAGATCATGTGAACTTTCAATGATCATCTGGTTCTGCAACCAACAATGATCATCTGGTTCCGCAACTAATCACGAGAAATCACTCTCTTATCAGTGACGGATTCAACCAGATCTGCGAACTTCAGGCTCTACAGGTTTAGATTCTACAGAAATCTGTAAATCCATCCGCTGCTCTTCCTCAACAGGTTGAGCAGCCTCCTGTATTTCTCGAATTTCTTCGAGTTACACTTTTTACTCCCACTGTTCTTCTTGGAAATTAACTTCCCTTCTTAGAAAACAGAATGGACGTAAAAATTAACAAGCCTTGGTTTCCCTAGGACAACCAGCGAAGTAGCACAACAACAAATACTCAGTAAAGACGAATTTGGATCGATTCCAATCCACATTTACGTGGTGTCTTTCAACTGATATTGGTAGAACTGTTTCAGCGTAAACTTAGATATTACTAGAGCGTTATTCTTAAAGAATATCATGGAAGATTCGTGTGACTCATCTTTAATCATTTCTAATAAGATCTGATTCTTTCTCACAGAAACACCTCAAGGTTTTCAGGAGAAATGAGCTGTGAAACGATTTCACACTCATTCAGATGATCATACCATCAATGACTTAAGCATTCTCACTCGTGATCTAATCCAGAGTCTCAATACTTATGTCATTCAGATTTTATACCTCATTCTGGAACTCTTTCGACCATGTCAAAGAATTCCGACTAGTGTCTCATCAAATGAACACAGTCATACTCACTGAAGTAATCAGTAGAGACAATGAAGTACAGGAAATTTTCTCTGGCATTTCTGCTCATCGGACCACATACATGAGTATGTCCAATGTCCAATAAGCCTTTGGGCCTCTAGCTCGGCTAAGATGGGCCCTTTGTGTTTTGTGTAGGAACTGTTTAGTTGATCCTGATGTAATTCACAGATTCATATCAACCTAAACATACAGATCTAGGTTCTCTTGATTAGAAACATTAGATGATCTCACCTTTTACCTGTTTGTTGCAGCGGAAGGAATAGAACAGGTCAGAGATCAGAAAGATGCACCGAGGGATGAATCCTCCAAAGGTTCACACACGCGATCACAGAAAACGGCTGCTAGACCGAGCTGATGGGAGGCGCAGGGAGAGAGGAAAATCGGCGCTGGGGACTAGGGTTTTTGGAGAAAGAGATTTGGCTTTTAGTTTATTAAAAGCCTTCTCTTTCCCTTTTGGGCTTATGGGCCCAAAACACCAATCTGATTAAATCCCATTTAATCAGACCCATTAATCTTTCTCTCTTAGTACGACAAATGCCTGGCACTTTTGTCATACTTCTGCTAAGCCGTTCCAACACATTTTCCTGTTAGCTTAGGCGTGTGACCCATATGGGATCATATAATAAAGGCAATAAGTCCAAGACTTATAGATCATGAGCGGACTCTAGCAAGCCATCATGATCCCCAGTATTATATGACTTATGTCTGATCTTTGACATACTCTTACTTTCTAGAGACAGTACCGAGATTACTGGACACAATTCCAACAATCTCCCACTTGTACTGGAATCTCTGTATTCATAATCCATTTGTCACAATATCTCGATTAGTCATAAGGCAAGATTAGTGTCATCCTTATAAAGCCTAATCTTGTTCATCGGACTCTGATTTGATACTGACAATCCAAACGACTCGGGAAAGTCCGTTTGAGCATGGCCATGCATTTTCCAGTATTCAAATCTCCGATTGGCCTAGAGATATTCACTCCATTTATATTGGAGGGACAAATCCCGTCTTGTTCCATCACTGTAAACTACTCATTTCATAATGTACCCAAACAAGGTCCTTATAACTGTCGCAGAACGATAGCGTTAGACAATGATCAAAGTACATCAGTCCATGGGCAGTCACATGCATGTGAACTCAGGTCTAAGGACTATACTCTATAGTCGTAGTAAGAATCTCTTATGACACAGATATAAATATCCTGAAGAGTTCTTATAAGCGGGTCTTGTCCGGTCGTATGTTCCCAACATACACCTATGTACTGACTTTGATGCCGCGCATCTATGACACACTGAGACTTTGTCATAAGTCACGTACCAATCCAGTCTCACACGGTTGTTGGTGTTCCAGTTTCAACAACCTTCGACTAGGGACAGGATGATATAAAACATTTATCAAATATAGGGTCTCATGATCAAGCTAAATGACTTTGATGACTCAAGATCAAGTCACTTACTTCGATGACCTATAAAATGCTTCATATCATTTTGGAACGATTATTTCATCACAGTTAAAATAATCTTGAAATAATAATTTCATTAAAACATAAAATAATGTTTTACAAGAACATATCAAATAACTAAAATAAAGCTCACAAAACTCCCACTCAAATTTAGATTACATTTTAATGTTTCTAATGCCTACAGCTTCAGTCAGGAACTCGAGCTTAGGCCTTGGGAGTGGCTTTGTCAACGGATCAGCGACATTCTCATCTGTCGGAACTCGGCTGATCTTGACTTCCTTTCTATTTACGATGTCACGTATCAAGTGAAATCTTCTTTGAACATGCTTGGATTTCTGGTGTGATCTTGGTTCCTTTGCCTGAGCTATAGCACCATTGTTGTCACAAAACAGTGCCAGAGGCTCAGCCGCATCTGGTATCACACCTAGTTCCATAATGAACTTTCGTATCCAAACAGCTTCCTTCGCTGCTTCTGAAGCGGCGATATATTCAGCTTCTGTAGTGGAATCAGCAACGGTGTCCTGCTGGGAGCTTCTCCAACTTACTGCACCGCCATTCAGACAAAAGACATAACCGGACTGTGACCGGAAATCATCTGTGTCTGTCTGGAAACTTGCGTCCGTGAATCCACTGACTTTAAGCACATCACTTCCACCGTACACCAAGAACTTATCCTTAGCATGTCTTAGATACTTCAAGATATTCTTTACGGCAATCCAATGGTTTTCACCTGGATTTGACTGGTATCTACTCGTCATGCTCAATGCATAAGCAACATCAGGACGAGTACAGATCATGGCATACATGACAGATCCTATTGCAGATGCATAAGGAATATTCTTCATGCGCTCAAGCTCAGCAGCCGACGTAGGGCTCCGCTTCTTGCTTAGCGTTGTGCCATGCACCATTGGCGTGAAGCCCTTCTTGGAATCTTTCATGCTGAATCTTTGTAGGACTTTGTCAATGTATGAGTCTTGACACAAGCCTATCAGCCTCTTAGGTCTATCCCGATAGATCCTAATTCCAAGAACGTATGCGGCTTCACCCATGTCTTTCATGGAAAAACAACTTCCAAGCCAGTCCTTTACAGACTTCAGCATTGGAACGTCGTTTCCGAGAAGCAGTATGTCATCGACATACAGAATAAGAAACACTATCTTGCTCCCACTAGATTTCTTATACACGCATTGTTCTTCTTCGTTTCTGATGAAGTCAAATTGCTTGATTGCTTCATCAAAACGAAGATTCCAGCTCCTCGATGCTTGCTTCAATCCATAAATGGATTTATGAAGCTTGCATACTTTCCCAGCATTCTTTGGATCTATGTAACCGTCAGGTTGTGTCATATACACATCCTCTTCCAGAATACCATTCAGGAAGGCGGTTTTCACGTCCATCTGCCAAATTTCATAATCATGAAAAGCTGCAGTTGCTAGTAGAATCCGAATAGATTTCATCATAGCCACTGGTGAATAGGTTTCATCGTAATCCACACCGTGAACTTGTCTGAAACCTTTTGCCACCAACCTGGCTTTATAAATCTGGACATTTCCATCCACATCAATCTTCTTCTTGAAGATCCATTTGCACTCGATGGCTTTTACACCAGCAGGCAAGTCAACCAACGAAAATACTTGGTTGACCGACATGGAGTCCATTTCGGAATCAGTGGCCTTACGCCACTTAGAGGAATCTGGGCCCATCATGGCTTGATTGAAGTTCGATGGTTCATCACCATCAATGATCAGAAGATCATGACAGTCAGTCACGAGGAATCCTTGATATCTCTCGGGTTCGTGACGGATCCTCCCGGATCTTCGAACTTCAGGTACTACAGGTTCAGGCTCTACAATTTCTTGTAGGTCCTCCTGCTGCTCTTCCTCATTAGGTTGAGCAGTATCCTGTTCATCTTGAATTTCTTCAAGCAGTACCTTACTCCCACTGTCTTTCTTAGAGAGAAACTCCCTCTCAAGAAAGTTACAATCCCGGGCAACAAAGATCTTGTTCTCGGAACGTAGATAGAAGTAATAAGCCTTGGTTTCCCGTGGATAACCAATGAAGTAGCATTTGTCAGATTTTGGTGTAAGTTTGTCTGAGATCAATCTCTTGACGTAGGCCTCACAACCCCAAATTCTGAGATAAGACAGCACTGGAGCTTCTCCAGTCCATAATTCATATGGTGTCTTTGCTACTGCTTTTGATGGCGCTCTATTTAGAGTGAACACTGTTGTTAGCAGAGCATATCCCCAAAGGGATATTGGAAGGTCTGTGTGACTCATCATAGATCGAACCATATCCAATAAGGTCCGATTTCTCCTCTCAGACACACCATTCCATTGAGGTGTTCCAGGAGGAGTGAGTTGGGATACAATCCCACACTCTCTCAGATGATCACTGAATTCTTGGCTTAAGTATTCTCCTCCTCGGTCGGACCGAAGAGCCTTAATGCTTTTGCCAAGTTGGTTCTGTACTTCATTTTGGAATTCTCTGAACTTCTCAAAAGATTCAGACTTATGTTTCATTAAATAAACATATCCATACCTACTGAAATCATCAGTGAAGGTAATGAAGTACTGATAGTTTCCTCTTGCATTTGTGGACATTGGGCCACACACATCAGTGTGTATCAGGCCCAATAAGTCACTGGCCCTCTCGTTAGGTTTATTAAAGGGGGCCCGTGTCATTTTGCCCATCATGCAGGATTCGCATTTGTCACATGACTCAAAGTCAAATGAGCCAAGAAGTCCATTCGAATGGAGCCTCTTGATGCGTTTCTCGCTGATGCCATAGAAACGTTCGGTTTTCCTCATTAGGTTTAAACCGTTTTGTATTAATGTTATATATTGGCGCGGATTGATCGAGTATGTAAAGCCCATTCGAAAGAGGGGCAGAACCATAGAACAAATTGTTGCGATTGAAGGAACATAATTTATTCTTAACTGAAAAATCATAACCTTCCAAATCCAACAAAGAAATTGAAATAATATTTCTGCTTATAGCAGGTACAAAATAACAATTATTCAGTTCTAAAATCAATCCCGAAGGTAAAGACAACAAGTATGTTCCTACAGCTAGTGCTGAAACTTTCGCTCCATTCCCAACTCGTAGCTCCACTTGTCCTTGCTTCAGCCTTCTACTGTTGCTGAGTGCCTGCATATTAGTACAAATATGAGCCCCACAACCAGTATCCATGACCCATGAGGTATTATCAGAAGTAGTTGTATTAACTTCTATAACAAAAATACCTGATGAAGAAGTCTCAAAAGTCTTCTTCTTCAATTCCTTTAGACCTTCCTGGAATTTCTTACAATCTCTTCTCCAATGCCCCAGTTCTTTGCAGAACCTGCACATGTCAGTGGGCCCAGCCTTGGACTTGGGCTTGGGCTTTGGCGTGTCCTTGTCCGCGACTTGGACAGCCTTGGCCGCTCCCTTATCCTTAGCAGAGGATTTCTTAAACCCCTTGCCCTTTTGCACCATAAGCACATTGGGGTCCTTGGCGGTTTTCCTCAAGTTGGGCTCTGCAGTCTTGAGCATTCCGTGAAGCTCAGGTAGTGTCTTACTCAAGCCATGCATGTTAAAGTTCAGAATGAACTGATCATAGCTTGCAGGTAAAGACTGCAGAATGATGTCGCAGGCAAGTTCCTGGCTGATTGGGCAGTCGAGTTTCTGAAGATGATCGAGATAACCCATCATCTTCAAGACATGAGGACTCACTGCCGCATTCGCAGCCAACTTACAGTCCAAGAGGTTCTTAACTGTCTGGAACCTCTCAGTCCTAGCCTGCTCCTGAAAAAGCGATTTCAGGCTTGCCATTATCTCGATGGGAGACAATACACTCTCAAACTGTTTTTGCAGCTCAGGAGTCATTGTCACCAACATCAGGCAATAGACATCATTTTCATCTGACGAATGCTTTTCCCAAGCATTGTGCAGAGTCTTGGCAGCATTGGCAAGAGGCCTCTCGGGGAGGGGATCACGAAGGACATAATCCTTCTTCTCCTGCTTGAGGACCAGCCTCAAGTTCCTTGACCATGTCAGGAAGTTCGTTCCAGTCAGCTTCTCCTTCTCGAGAACAGACCGGATCGAGAATGTGTTTTGTGTGCTTGTAGTAGTCATATCTGAAATATATAAATAAAAAGGTTATTAGTTATTATGTTCAAAATGACTAATCTCGTATTAAAATTTAATATGATTAATCACGCATTATATTCAATAACATCAGTTACCCTCAATAGAATATAATGATTCCAAGATCCACATATAACTAAGATTAAAGTGGGCCACTGGCCGTCACCCAACCTTAGCTTATATCGGTAAGCCCTATATCGGCTAATTATATCCGTGATATAACTCTTGGTTGTGAATCTGGGCCCGAGGCCCAATCCACTCTGATGTCTCAAGGCCCGGGACTCCCGATGGCCTAGTCAAGAAAACCAGACTATACAGTCATGTAATCATTAATGTCTGGGACTCCCAATGACATTTATGAATCACAAACCGTCTTACCCACGCAAAAGCAGACATCCTCACACTGTAAGGCCATGAATACAATTGAATGGGCTTTGACAGCTGACATAGCCTGGACAAGACATCCAACGCTTGATATTATTTGAGGTTCGTAGGTTTATTAAAATTTCATTTCATTCCCAAAATAGAAGATTACTATTTCGGGAAACTTTCTATTTCTGGAAACCTACTATTTTTGGAAACTTTCTAAAATTGGAAACTTTCTAAAAACGGAAACTTTCTAACTTTAGAAATTTCTTAAAATCCAAAACCCGCAAATTCAGAAATTTCTATTTTAAGAAACTTTCTAATTTCAAAATTTCGGAAACTTTAATTTAAAATCGACTTTATAATTTTATAAAATAAATTTTAAATTGATCTGAAGAAAGACTCAAATAATTGGCCCAATTGTTTTAACTTCTTGGCCCGAGGCCCAAGAATTGGTCCATGTCCAAGACATGACCCAATAGTCCAATTATTTGACATAACCGGTCTGGTTCATTAAAATTGGTCTAACCAAATTTTAATTACTACGATGACCACAATTGTCAACCGGTTATTTACTAAACCGGAATTTCTCAATTTATTTGGTCCAACCAAATCAAATTAGAAATTCCTGGTTTAGGCACTAAATCCAATATTTCTTTCGACATTGGATTTCTTATCCCGGTTTAACCAGATTTAATAAAATTATTAAAATCTGTTTATTAAACCAGGACGAATTGATTTTAACCAAGTTTTAAACCGAACCGAAACGAATCGGTCACGGACCATCCACGGCCGTGACCTAATCCACACGATCACAACCGACCAGCCGCGTTCGATCCACGATCCACGGACGGCCAAGCCTCACGCGATCGGGATGCAGCTGGACGGGACGATGATCGGACGTGCTCGGGACGCGGATGGGACGGTCGGGACGCGGGACGTTCGATTCTCGCCTGATCGGACCGACCACGCGACGCGATCCTTGATCCGTCCGTGCGTCGTGTCCGATCCCGTCCAACCGGCCATACCTCTCGGCCGTGATAACCAACCGGCCAAGCCGATCGATCTCTTCTCGGCCGATCGCAAGAAAACGAGTCATATAGCTCGGTTTTGCGATTTCAAACGTTTGTTCAGGATTCAAATCAGTTTCTTAAGTGTTTTTCTTATCAGTAGTTGATTCAGAACACTTCTAAACAGATTAAACAACCTAAACATGAATCTAAAACAAGAAATCCTAAGAACCAATGGCTCTGATACCACTGTAGGAACTGTTTAGTTGATCCTGATGTAATTCACAGATTCATATCAACCTAAACATACAGATCTAGGTTCTCTTGATTAGAAACATTAGATGATCTCACCTTTTACCTGTTTGTTGCAGCGGAAGGAATAGAACAGGTCAGAGATCAGAAAGATGCACCGAGGGATGAATCCTCCAAAGGTTCACACACGCGATCACAGAAAACGGCTGCTAGACCGAGCTGATGGGAGGCGCAGGGAGAGAGGAAAATCGGCGCTGGGGACTAGGGTTTTTGGAGAAAGAGATTTGGCTTTTAGTTTATTAAAAGCCTTCTCTTTCCCTTTTGGGCTTATGGGCCCAAAACACCAATCTGATTAAATCCCATTTAATCAGACCCATTAATCTTTCTCTCTTAGTACGACAAATGCCTGGCACTTTTGTCATACTTCTGCTAAGCCGTTCCAACACATTTTCCTGTTAGCTTAGGCGTGTGACCCATATGGGATCATATAATAAAGGCAATAAGTCCAAGACTTATAGATCATGAGCGGACTCTAGCAAGCCATCATGATCCCCAGTATTATATGACTTATGTCTGATCTTTGACATACTCTTACTTTCTAGAGACAGTACCGAGATTACTGGACACAATTCCAACATTTTGGTCCAGTAAGAAGAATTCAAGTCTCATAAGATGTCCATTCAAATGAGCCCAAAAGTCCATAACTATGGGGTTTCTGAATCCGATTTACTCTAATTGACCAAAATATTTATGCCAAGAAAAATCAGGTTTAATTCATCAGATTTAAACCAATTCGGTATTTATGTTACATTTAGGCACTCTTTGGTTTAAGATATAAAACCCATTCCTTGAATAGGGTGCTACAATTAACATTTCATTAAGATCAAAAGAACAAAAACTTGTCTTTATCAAAATGAAAAACATTCAAATTCTTTACAAGAGAATGAAAGACAACTCTGCTTAAAGCAGGTACATTGTAGCAATTATTAATACAAAACCAAGCCTCAAAGGCATCTACAAGTGAAAACCCTACGGCTGAGGCAGCATCCATAGCTCCTTCCAGACACGCAGTTCCACTTGCCCTTCCTTCAAAGTTCTACTGTTGCCCAGGCTCTGCATATTATAACAAATATCAGTACCACAACCAGTATCCAATACCTATAAGGTATAACTTGAAGTAATAACATGAATACCTGAGGAAGTAGTCTCATACATCAACTTCAACTCCTCATAATCTTCCATGAATTTAATGCAATCTCTTTTCCAATGCCCAGTCTCTTTACAGTAGCAGCACTTACCAACGTAAGAGGTATCTGACTCGGGCTCAGAAGACACACGCTTGCCATGATTCAAAATCTGGACAACTTTGTCTTCACCCTTGTCAGCATTAGGTTTAGTAAACCTACCCTTCTCCTTCATGAGATTGTACAGGGTACTCTTCACGTTTGGCTCAACTGTTTTGAGCATGTCATGCAGTTCAGTCAACGTCTTCGTTAAGCCTTTCTTGATATAGTCCTTTACGAACTTATCATAGCTTGACGGCAGTGACTGCAGAATGATATCAGTTGCCAATTCTTGGCTAACTGGATAATCCAGTTTCCTCAGGTTATCAATGTAACCCATCATTTTACTGATATGAGGACTTACTGGATGATCAATCGGTAGCTTGCAACTAGTGAGAGATTTAACCAACTGGTATCTCTCCACTCTTACCTGCTCCTGAAATTTCAATTTCAGGCTGCTGATCATCTCTATTGGCGACTCCATGTTCTCATATTGCTTCCGCAAATCTGAGTGCATGGTAGCCAATATCAGACCACGCACATCTACCGCATCATTATAATGCTTATTCCAAGCATTATATACTGCATGACTGGCTTTGGATCCGATCCTCTCGGGGAGAGCTTTCTCAAGGACATAGTCCTTTCTCTCATGCCTGAGAACTAGTCTCAGGTTCCGCGACCAAGTCAAGAAATTTGATCCGTTCAGTTTGTCCATCTCAAGGACATACCGGATCGAGAAAGTGTTTTGATTGTTTGTGCTTGACATAGCTGAAATTCAGAGATAAATAAAGTTTTAGTTATTAAGTTCATAAAAGAGTAATCTTAACAACTTATAAGAAAACTCGCATTGTATTCAAAATTTCTTTGTTTAACCTCATAAGAATACAATGATTCCGAGACCCATGTTTAGCTAAATCCAAAGTGGGCCACTGGCCGTCACCCAGAATTAGCTTTACTTGGTAAGCATACACACAGCTAGTTATAACCAATAACTCTCGGTTGTGAATTGGACCCGAGGCCCAAACTCACCAGATGTCTCAAGGCCCGGGACTCCCGATGGCCCAGTCAAGGAAACCAATCTCTTACAGCCAAATAATCACTAAAATCTGGGACTCCCAATGAAATTAGTGACTATATACTACTTTACTTACGCGAAAACAGACACCTCACACTGTAAGCCATATCTGTAATCAAATAAGCGTTAAGTAGCTAACAAGATTGGAAAGACATCCAAGCTTGATATTGTTTTTGAGGATTTTTAAGTTTTATTTCCAAAAATAGAAGATTACTATTTTGGGAAACTTTCTTATTTTAGAAACTTTCTAAATTTAGTACCTTACCAAAAATAGAAATTTCTAATTTAAATATTTCATTAAATATTTTGGGTTGGGTCACAAATTATAGGCCCAATTCTTGGCCCAAGACCATAGAATTCCAGCTGGCCCAATAATTTGACATAACCGATCCGGTTTATTAATTCTGGTCCAAGACCAAATTAACTATCAAAACCATCGGTTATTTACTAAACCAGACCAGCTCTAAATTATTTGGTCCAACCAAATCAAACTTAGACCAGCCTTCGGTTTAGGTTAAAATTCAATTTTATGAATTTAAATCCGGTTTAACCAGAAATTAAATAATACCATGTATTAAATAATTTCCAGCAAACCGCGATTCGGGTTAACCGCTTGAACCACCAATTAAATTGGATCGGTTCAGTTAAATCCAAAACCGGGAAGAAACACCTAGTGTTTTAGCCAATTTGATTTAACTTGCGGTTTAAGGCTTTAAACACACAATTAACCGCCAATTAAATGGACCGGTTAAATCGGTGTGGTTTTGGGCAACGAACCGCGAAGCTCGGTTTAACCGATTGACTATTCGCGGGACGTAAAATTTAACGGGCCAAACGATCCAACTTGGCCCATCACGATCCAACTCGGCCCATCACGATCGATCATCGATCGCCATGATCTCACGACCGTGATGATTTGAGCCGTGACGATCGCAAACCAATGATCCGATCGTCTCGTTATCATGACCCATTAACGCATGATCGATCAATTAATTGCTCTCGGCATCACACGGCATGATCAAATACCATGATCGATTCATTCAATAAAAGCAATCGCATCATAAGATCATTCACTTAATAAACGATCGCATCCCATGTGTATAACAGCCAATCATAACGCTCGCATCTCATTTTATTATGAGACCATAGCGATAATCAATAAGGCTCAATACATAAAGCGATTGCAACATATTAACATCGGCCGAAACCAAAAGCAGCGGTTAGGGTTTAATAATTGAATGGCACATTCAATTAACAACAAGATCATTCGGCCATTAACGAAATACAAACAGCCGATTAAGAGTTTAATGTTTTCATTAATCAATTTTTCTTTCAAAATCAATTCTAAACCATTAAACATTCATATGATCCAATTTCACAAGAAACCTAATGCCTAGGCTCTGATACCACTGAAGGATTATGGGTGTTTTCCATGGTTTAATTCTCAATTACAACCTAACACAAATCCTTAAACAGATCTAGGTTCTTGCAAAACGAATCATAAAACCAACCTGTGACATTACCTTTTGCAGCGGATTAGAGATGGTAATGACAAGATCAGTTAGAGCTGATGAGAATCGGCTCCTCCTCAAGTATCCACACTCTTACAAGCAAGGGATGGCTGCTAGACCAAAGAGATGGATCAGATCAGAAAGAGAGAGAGAAGGGGCACGGCCACCAAGAAGAAAAATCGCAGAAGAAAACAATATTGGTCACTAAATAGTCGCTAACTAGTCACCATATATCATGACTAAGTTGTGACTATATTAGTCAATCACATAATAGTTGTCACATAGTGGCCATATCATTATCATAGATTGTATACGGATGTTCTGATTAGTCGTTGGATAGTCGTAAAAGTAGCCATTACCTAGTCGCCAATTTTTACTACTTTGTGACTATATTATACAGTCACATATTAGTCAGCCATTGGTCTCCTAGTTTAACGATTATTTAATGACAACATTTCTATGACTGCATCTAGACTCTCTCTTTAGTCGCACAATTGTCGCCGATATAGTCGGAAGTTAGTCCTTATATGTTGCGGCTACGCTACGTCTAGGTTACGAATACTTCTGTTAGACGTAAAAAAATAGTCGTTAAACGAGGTTTTTACGAATATCGTTTAACGATTATGCAATTTAGCGACTAAAGATTTACAATTGCCAGATTTCGTTGCTATTTAATCGTAAAACCTCGTTTAACGACTATTTTGCGTCTAAAAGTGCAATCACAAAAACGTTGTTTTCTTGTAGTGCTACAATGCCCATCAGCCATGTTCTTTTCTTTGTCAAAGAAATCTCGAAGCCAACGTGGGCGACCATGCAACACATGCGAGGCTAACCTATTGTCTGAGGTCACACTTTTGGCAATTTCAAAAGCTTCTTGGTTATGCTTTGCCTCCTCAACGCTCATATTCCAACCAACATGAGATCCTTTGTTATTGATAAGAGATCTACAATATGTCCTTCATATTGAAATGGCGATCATAGGTTCATATGAAGCTCTAATGATCAGAGATGGATAGCTTAAAGGCTATCAATCCACATGGATGCTAGGAGGAGTAACCGATCTGTCCATGAAGAACCGTGGATAGTATCCGCGGATGAACAGTAAAAACAGTCTTGTCACTTCAAGATATTTTTAGATTAACTTCTCTTGTAAGCTAGATTAGTCTAAGAGCTCTCTTCTATATTGTAACATCTGATTTTTGAATTTGAAATCTAAGGAGACTTATTCTCTTCTCCAATTCTCTCTCTTGTTCTTATTCTCTCAAACTCTCTCCAATCTTCTTCTCTTATGTTCTTGTGTTTAAATCTACAAATCTCCTTTAATTCTCTTAAATTCTAACACTTCAAAGGCTGGCCACTCAAAAGGTTTATGCAAAGCTTTGATAACTTCCAACAATAAAGCTGCGAAATTGACGTTTGAGAAGCGCAGGCTCCGCATACTCTCCAAAGCCCACTCACAGCTATTAATTTTTAACTTTAAACCTGATCTAACAAAGGAGAAAGATCTCCTACTATGACCCACAATATTTCATGTGCTATCTCTGAGCACCCATGATGCACCCGAGATTATTTTTTGGTTTCGACCAAGCAAAACCTATGTTGCATTTTAAACGCCTTATTTCATGCTTCTCTCAATGACTGGTATGTGAAGGGGGCGTAACCAACCCTTCGCTTTGTTTCCTTTTTGCCCTAAGCCATTATCTTGAATCCTCGTACGCTTTTACCATCACTTCATTCGGCTGATACACAGATCCATCAAAGATTCTTTTGTTTGTGTTCTTTCACAAAGACCAGAGAATCCATGGGGGATACATGACGAACTTCTTCTTCTCCCTTCATCTGTAGCGAGAAGCTCTTGATATGATCAATATTTCCAAAGATAGAATCACCAAAACTGGTTTCTAGATGGGGACATTTAATAGAGCTCAAATCTCCGAGCCATATGACACTCAAAAGAATGTGATTGATTGTCTCTGTCTCACAGGAACATAGATAACATCCCGTGTTACACCTAAAACCCTTTGTTTTAAGTCTGTCCAAAACTGCAAGTGCCCCGTTCAAAACCCTCCAGACAAACTGTCAGGTTTTTTGGACAGTTTCCAGCTTCCAGCATTGTTCAAACATGGAATTTACATATGGTTGTGGATCTGCTTTCATAAAAAACCTTATGTTTCACTCTATTTATAAGCTCATACCCTGTTCGAACTGATTATACTCCTGACATTTTCTCTGGCAAAATGTACCCATGCTATCGAGATGTCAAAGGCTTGTGCCTCTTAATGAGTCGGATGTCGTCTATGGTAAACAACTCTTGTTACACAGATTCATCCCACGTTCTCGTCTATGTGTTAATTAGCTCTGAAACTTTCATATCTATGTTTTTAGAGCATTTCTTCCTCCTGGTCTTGATGGATTTCTGTCGCATAGCCAATTATCCACCCAAACAAGAGTATTTTCTCCATTACCAATTCTTCTCCTCAGACCTTTCTTTAACAACTCTCTGCCAAATAGTGTGCTTCACCATGCGGCCAGGCGTTGCCTCCATGAACTCTACAGTAGCAAAGTATCGACTCTTGAAGATTCTACTGAAAAGTGTATTTGAGGAATGTAGAAATCTCCAGGCCTGTTTCGCTAGTAAAGCCTGATTAAAGCACACCAAGTCCTTAAAACCAATACCTTCCAACTCCTTTGGAAGCATCAATTTCTCAGCTCCAACCAAGTGGATCTTTCTCTTATGTGTGTCTGAGCTCCACCAAAAATCAATCATGACACTTGTCAGCTTCTTGCATAAATCCACCAGTAATCTAAATTATGTCATCGCATATACTTGCATAGCCTTAGCTACCGACTTAAGTATTACCTCCTTGCCTCCTTGCGATAGACATTTGGCATACCAACTCGTTGTATGACCCTAACACTTATCCTTAATATATCCCAAGAGTTGTTTCTTAGAACCACATAGACATTCATGCAGCCAAAGATATTTACCAGTACCTCCCTCTAAATGGATTCCAGTTATATTCTTGATCCTTAGCTTCACGTCCTCAGCCACCTTGGGTCCGAAAGTGATGGCTGATTTATCGATATTAATCTTCTGTCCCCAAACCTCGTCATAGTCAGCCAAGCATTGTAAAAAATTCTTCACATTGTTCTTCAAATGCGTGTCACATGAAAAACTATCATCCGTCAAAAGCATATGATTCATCGAGGGCCCATAAGGGTGTAATTGATTCCCAGCGATTTGTTGCTCTTGTTCTGATATATTGAAGAGATGTATCAACGCCTCTGTACATAGAACATATAGGACGGTTCAAACAGTACACAGACTTATTGGTCACAAATTTTTCATTTCACTCGGAGCTTCAGTTTTCGGAACTAGCACTGAAGAATTGTTTAACATCATAGACAACCTGATGTTTAACGATACTCCAGTACTTCTTATAAAAGTATCATGTCATACTATCAATGTTGGGAATGTCCTGAAATCTATTGTACTTGCTCTGAGTGATAGTTGTATTGTCGAGATGAGACAATCATATAATACTAGGTAGTCATAATGCTTTGCTAGAAGCCACTTATGATCAATGAGTTTAGAACTCATTGCTAGTGTTATATGATCCTACAGGGTCACACACCTAAGCAAACTGGGCGTTAAAGACGAGGTTAATCATTAATGTAATGATCCAGTGAATGCATATTTGATATGCATTCGATATCAATATTCTGGGGCAGTGTCGATCGATGCAGATAGTGCATCGATCGATGCAACTCGCGGATTAATCAGATTAATTCGGTTTAATCGTTGGTTAATTTTGTTATGGTTTAAGTCGACATATATAAGATATATGGTCGACCTAAACTGTTTTCTAACCTAATCCACAGCCACCAGAACTTGAATAGAAACCTCTGAAGAGATTAGATCTCTTATAGGCACTAGCATCCCTCCGGTCCAGTTTGTGTGCGTGTGGATACCAGTAGAGGCACATCGTTTGAGGTGCTTCGTGATCTCGATTATCTGCAAACCTTCCGCTGCTAATCATCAGGTAAATCTGAGATCCCATAGATTCAATTACATGAACCCTAGATCCTAGGCTTGGAATTCAGACCAGGATTGCCTAATTGGATTAGGATCTGCTAGAAATTCCTTCAGTGGTATCAGAGCTTTAGGGTTCCATTGAATCTGTAGCATGTTGATTAGATTGTTTGAATCTGGATCTCTGTATGAATGATACAAGCGTGCTAAAACTCGTTTTGATCAAAGTAACCTAGTTTAGGGTTTTGTTCGAAAACGTTTTAGGGTTTTTCGCATGGTGTCGATCGATGCCGGCCCGAATAAAATTTAGGGTTTTTCGCATGGTGTCGATCGATGCCAATCCGGCGTCGATCGACACGGGGCGAAAACCCGAATAAAACCTATGTTTCGCCTAGTGTCGATCGACACAAGAGTTGTGTCGGTCGACACAAACCTCGCGAGATTGATGAATCGGTTCAATTGGATTGGACCGGTTATCGAGCTTGGTTAATGATGGTTAAACGCTAAGAATGGTTTATTGCGATTGGGTTGGTATCGACCGATGCTAATGTAGCATCGATCGACACTGACCGGTACTCAAAACCGGATCAATTGGATTGATCGGTTATCGCATATTGGTTTTGGTTAATCAGCATCGATCGACACTAAAGTAGTGTCGGTCGACACAAGATTCGATGGTTTAGGTTATGGAACCTGAAATCACAGAACCAAAGCAAGATAAATCAATTAATTAGAAGAATTAAAACATAATAAAACTGAACGTTTTAAATGGTTCCGTTCCTCAACCAAATATCAAGTGATACTTGATGTCTTTCCAATCTTATCAACTGCCAAGACCCATCTAATTGTGCGATAGACTTGCAGTGCAAGATGTCCACAATTTCATGAGTAAGACAGAAGGTAATCCTGTTGATGGACTTGCAGTGCAAGACATCAACAATTACATGACTGAAGAGATTGGTTTACTTGACTGGGCCATCAAAATCGTTTTGGGCTCAGAGACATCAGGTGGATTGGACATGAGATGTCAATCCACAACCAAGAGTTATATTGGATATAACTAGCAAATTGTTGCTTACCTAGATAGCTAAAATTTGGGTGATAGCCAGTGGCTCACTCAAGTTTAGTGAAGTAAGGGTCTTGGATCATTATATTCATCTGAGGAAACATTGTTTGAATATAATGCGAGTTTTCTTAATAGTTAAGACTTCTCATTTCTTGAACATCATAACTAAAACCTACCTTGTTTTTCAGCTATGTCTAGCACAAACCATCGTAACAATTTCTCCCTGCGATCCGTCCTTGAGAAGGACAAGTTAAATGGATCCAACTTTCTTGAATGGTATCGGAACTTGAGAATTGTTCTCAAACAGGAGAAAAAGGACTATGTCCTTGAGAAAGTTCTCCCCAAGAAGTACCGAGCCAATGCCTGGCAGTCAGATAAGGATGCATGGGATAAGCATTCTAATGATGCGGTGGATGTGAGTTGTCTCATGTTGGCTACCATGAACTCGGAATTGCAGAAGCAATATGAGTACGTGGAGTCGCCAATACAGATGATCACTGGCCTGAAAAGTATGTTTCAGGAGCAGGCACGAACTCAGAGATACCAGACGGTTAGATCTCTGATTGAGTGCAAGCTACCAAAGGGTGAACCAGTTAGCCCTCATGTCATTAAGATGATGGGTTATATTGATAACCTGGGGAAACTGGATTGTCCCATTAGCCAAGAGTTGGCTACTGACATCATTCTACAGTCACTGCCGTCAAGCTATGATCAATTTGTTATGAACTATAACATGAACAACTTGACGAAGACGTTGACTGAATTGCATGGGATGCTTAAGACTGCTGAACCTAACATCAAGAAGGACACCCCAAATGTCCTTATGGTACAAAAGGGTAAAAAGTTTAAGAAACTTGGTAAGAACAAAGGTGATGGCAAAACGAGCTCGATTGTGAATCCAAGCGAGTCTGGCCATGTTCCTAAGGTTAAAACCAGTCCTTCTGAAGATGTTAAGTGCCGTTATTGTAATGGTTATGGGCATTTGAAAAGAAACTGCAATAAATTCTTGGAAGATTATGAGAAGCTGAAGAAGACGTACGAGACTTCTTCTTCAGGTATTATGTTATAGAAGTAAATGTTACTTCTTATAGTCCTACTTATTGGGTATTGGATACCAGCTGTGGTACTCATATTTTGTGAAAATGTGCAGGGCCCGAGTAAAAGTAGGACTATGGAGAAAGGACAAGTGGACCTATGAGTGGGAATGGAGCAAGAGTTGCTGCATTAACCGTAGGAGTATTTCATTTGTTTTTCCTTTTATGGCATGTTTTGAACTTAAAACTGCTACTATGTACCTGCTATGAGCAGAAAGATTATTTCTATTCCTTGTTTGGATATGGAAGGATATCAGTTTTCAAGTTAAGAATAAGTGTTATTCATTTGATTACAGTGATATATTTTATAATAGCAATCCATTAGAGAATTGACTTTATGTTCTAAACCAGAATGTGCCTAACTATAACATTAATACCAAGAGATTCAAGTCAAATGATACGAGTCAAACTTCTCTCTGGCATTGTCGTTTTGGGCTACATAAATGAGAAATAGATTCAGAAGCTCCATAGTGATGGGCTTTTGGGCTCATCTGATTGAGAATCATAATGAGTAAAGTGGATCTTGTTTATTAAGTAAAACGACGAAGGCTCCTTTCAGCAAAGGTAGCATCGATCGACACAAACAATGTGTCGGTCGATACAAGTTGCGAACGAACAAAATGAAAGGGCCAGAGGCTTATTGGGCTTTATACATACGGATGTATATGGACCGATGAGCACTAGTGCTAGAAGAAAATTTCAGTACTTCATTACCTTTACTGATATTTTCAGAAGGTACGGTTATGCCTTATTTATAAGGCATAAGTCCGAATCTTTGAAAAGTTCAAGGAGTTCCAAAATGAAGTACAGAATCAATTTGGCAAAGGTATTAAACCTCTACGATGAGATCATGGAGGTGAATACCTAGGTCAAGAATTTAGTGATCATCTGAGAGATTGTGAAAGTGTTTCACAATTCACTCCTCCTGTATCGGACTTTATTAGATATGGTTCGATCAATGATGAGTCACTTAGATCTTCCATTATCCTTCTAAGAATACGCTCTAGAAATGTCTGAGTTTACTTTAAATAGAGTTCCATCAAAATCAGTTACAGAGATACCACATGAGATGTGGAATGTAAATGTTTCTGATTTATCCATCATGGAGATTTGGAGTTGCGAGACTTATATAAAACGTTTAATCTCTGATAAGCTCACACCCAAATCTGATAAGTGCTACTTCATTGGTTGTCCTAACAAAACCAAGGCATGTTACTTTTACAACCAGTTCGAGAACAAATTGTTTGTTGCTCGGAACTATGTTTTCTTGAGAAAGACTTTCTTTCCAAGAAGAACAGTGGGAGTAAAAGTACAACTCGAAGAAATTCGAAAAATCACAGGAGACTGCTCAACCTGATGAGGAAGAGCAGCAGTTGGATCTACAAAGAGTTGTAGAACCTGCACCTGTGGTGCCTAGAGTTTATAAAGGATCTGGTGAATGTATATTCGATATACATTTAAATGGCGAGTTTCTGAAGAAGTGTCGATCGACACAAAAGTTGCATCGATCGACACAGATCGCGAACCAAATATTGATTTTGGTTTATGACTTAATTAACTACGGTTTAAATCTTGGTTAATTAGGTCGTGGTAAAAGTATACATATGAGATATGTGTGCGCGACTTTTACAGAAAAATGAAGCTCGCAGATCCGAAAGGATCCGTCACGAACCCGAGAAATATGGATTTCTTGTAACCAATTGCCGTGATCTACTGATCATTGAAAGTGACGGGCCTGCGAATTTTGAAGAAGCAATGATGGGCCTTCACTCCGAAAATGGCTGAAAGCCGCTGAATCCGAAATGGGATCCATGTCACAGAACCAAGTATGACTTGGGTTGATTTACCCGATGGTGTATAAACCATTGTGAGTAAATGGATTTTCAAGAAGAAAAGTTGACATGGATAGTAGTATTCAAATGTACAAAGCTAGGTTGGTGGAAAAAGGTTTCAAGTAAATTCATGGTATTGACTGTGAAGAAACCTAATCCCAGACACCATGCTTATGTCCATCCGGATTCTCCTAGCAACCGCCACTCATAATAGTTATGAGATCTGGCAGATGGATGTGAAAAAAAATTTCCTTAATGGAATTCTGAAAAAGGATGTGTACCTGACACAACCTGAAGTTTTCATTGATCCTAATGAAGCTAGGAAGATATGCAAGCTTCATCGGTCCATTTATGGACTGAAGCAAGCATCTCGGAGTTGGAATCTTCGTTTTGAGGAAGCAGTCAAAAGGTTTGACTTCGTCAGGAACGAAGAGGAACCATATGTTTACAAGAGACTAGTGGGAGCGCAATTGCATTTCTGGTATTGTATGTTGATAACATACCACTTCTTGGAAATGAAGTTCCATTGTTTCAGTCTGTTAAGACTTGATTCGAAAGTTGTTTTTCGATAAAATTATGGGAGAAACCGTATACATTCTTGGAATAAGAATCTATAGAGATAGATTGGATAAGCTAATTGGATTGTGTAAAGATACTTATAGTGATAAGGCCTTGCACATGTCCAATATTCAGGATTCCAAGAAGGGCTTCGTGCAAATGACTCTTGGTATTACTCTTAGCAAGACGCAGTGTCTTTCGACACACGCTGAGCAAGAGCGAATAAGGGTCAGACTACTGCTAAAGGCATTAGATGTCTTAAGATGTGATCTTAATTTTAGTGGGAGTCATTGTTATTAATTTTAGTTATGATATGATGTTCGTATAAACATAATTTGATTATGTTATTGAAATCTGACATCTGTATTATTTAATAATGGTTATTAAATAATAGTCCCAAAGTAATTTATGACATTTTATAGGTCATCAAGTATGTGACTTGATCATGAAACCCTATAGATAATAAATGACATAAATTATGATTGAACCCTGGTCAAGGTTGTTAAAATGGGACATTAACAACCGCGTGAGACTAGTATGTGAGGTGACTGATGACTAAGTTTCATGGAGTCATTAATAAGAGTATTAAAGTCAATCACATAGATATGTGTTGGAGAACACAGGATCGGACATGACCCACTGATGAGAACTCTACGGGATAGTTATATAAGTGTCATGAGAGTTTTTATAACGACTATAGAGTATAGTCCTTAGACCTGAGTTCATCATGTTTTCTTACATGTGAATTGGTCCGCTTTAACCTTGTCAAACGTCAGCCGTAACTGGTGACTATAAAGGCATTGATTGGGCGTATCATGAAGCGTGTGAAGAGACAGGGATGGAACAAGATGGGATTTGTCCCTCCTATATAACAGGAGATAAATATCTCAGGGCCCATCGAAGATTTGATACTGAGAAATGTGTGGCCACACTCAAACGAGGTGATTGTCAGTCGTTTGTCTTGTCAGTATAAATCGGAGTTCGATGAACATGATCTTGGCTAAATAAGGGTGACACAGATCTTGCCTTATGCCAGATCGAGATATAGTGACGAAGGTATTATGGGAATAGATGATTCCAGTACAAGTGGGAGATTGTTGGGAATGTCCTGAAATCTATTGTACTTGCTTTGAGTGATAGTTGTATTGTCGAGATGAGACAATCATATAATACTAGGTAGTCATAATGCTTTGCTAGAAGCCACTTATGATCAATGAGTTTAGAACTCATTGCTAGTGTTATATGATCCTACAGGGTCACACACCTAAGCAAACTGGGCGTTAAAGACGAGGTTAATCATTAATGTAATGATCCAGTGAATGCATATTTGATATGCATTCGATATCAATATTCTGGGGCAGTGTCGATCGATGCAGATAGTGCATCGATCGATGCAACTCGCGGATTAATCAGATTAATTCGGTTTAATCGTTGGTTAATTCCGTTATGGTTTAAGTCGACATATATAAGATATATGGTCGACCTAAACTGTTTTCTAACCTAATCCACAGCCACCAGAACTTGAATAGAAACCTCTGAAGAGATTAGATCTCTTATAGGCACTAGCATCCCTCCGGTCCAGTTTGTGTGCGTGTGGATACCAGTAGAGGCACAGCGTTTGAGGTGCTTCGTGATCTCGATTATCTGCAAACCTTCCGCTGCTAATCATCAGGTAAATCTGAGATCCCATAGATTCAATTACATGAACCCTAGATCCTAGGCTTGGAATTCAGACCAGGATTGCCTAATTGGATTAGGATCTGCTAGAAATTCCTTCAATCAAAACCCGGTACCTTATCACTATCAATCATGAAAAAACTGAAACTCTCACCTCTTCCTCTGTAACTTCTTTCAACATATCTCTATTCATCTGCTCTGTAACCCTTTTCTCAATACCCCAAACGAAAAACTCCAGTGGGACTGTATTTGACAACTGGAACATGTCCTTGAAGTATTTAATGGCGACTTAATTCTTGCCTCGATCATTACATTGTTCAATACCATTCTCTTCTCTGAGAAATTGCAACGATTTTCTGGCTCTTCTCGCTTTGAAAGAAATTAGTGTTTTTATCTCCTCAAACTAACCATCTATCATAGCTTTTCTGTTTCCAGAATAACTCTTCATCTCTTATGGACAATCTGAGCTCATTATTTATGCTCTGGATTTTAGTGAAGCAGGGGTATTGCTCATCCTCTTCCTTCTCCAATTCAGCCCGCAGACGCTTAATTCGAACTAATGAATTCTTATCGTTATTCTGTTTCCATTGACTGATAGCGCGTCGGTATTTTGAAATATTTATGAGACTCGATTTTGCAGCTCTCGAGTTGCTCCCATTTAAAGCTTTCTCAACAGTTTCCGCGAATTTGGGATCCTCCGCCCATCTTTTATCAAACCGAAATTGTCCACATAAATTCTTGATCTCCCATGAATTTGACTAATACCGGTCTGTGATCAGAACCAAACCTATCAAGAAACCATTGATGTCCGCTAGGAAAGACAGAAAACCATGCCGGGTTGGCAAAGCATCTGTCTAAGCAACAAAGAATGGTTTGCTTGCTTCTCCAGCTCTCCAAGTAAGTTTATCACTTTTGCTTCCTAACTCTTTCATATTACATGCACTCAACATAGTGCAAAAAGGTCTGAAAGTCGATGCATGTCGACTTGATCAACCTTGCTTTTCATCATTCGACAGAATGTCGTTAAAATCCCCAATCATACACCACGGTTCAGATCTCTCTACCCCAATTCTCATTAGCCTTTCCCCTACCTGCAGTCACAATTTTGGTATAGGATGACCATAAACACACGTTAAGAACCAAGTGCGGATCTCACTCGTTACCTTCATATCCATCACATTTTTATCTTCCTGAAGGAAAACAATATTGTATGTCTCCTTCCATATGATTGCCAAGCCCCTACTCAAGCCTCTCGGCTCCATTGTTCGAAAAGACTTATAACCCAAACTAACATGAATATCTGACAAAAAATTTAAATTATTCTTCGTCTCCATCAGGAACAGGATATCGGTAAAATGCTTCCTTCGCATTTCCCAAGGATGACGAATTGTACAGGGGTTCCCGATCCCTTGACAATTCAGCTCCGAATACCTATTGGATAGCTAGCGGATCTCCCCAATCCATTCTTGACTGATCTCTCTTAATACACTTGGCTGAGATCTCTCCAAATTCTACTGACTTTTACTTCCATATGCTTAAATCCGACGACATGTCGTCTGCATCAGGTTTATGTGTCAGACCTTCCTTGTTAGCAAGAGCTCTCTTCTCTTAGATGGCTGAAGTCGTCTCCTGAAATGTTTTTTAGTGGAAGCTGAACCGGAAGAGTTAGCAACAGATGTGCCCATCCTAAAACATGTTGAACAGTCCACAAAAGAAGATTCTTCTGAGTGTTGAGATTGAAAGTCCTCAATACTTCTTGTCTTTTGACCCGTTGTCATCACCCCTGCTTCAAATCGATATTGTTCATTAGATCCTTCTGCTTGATCCCTGAATTAAAACACCAGCCCTCTTCCTTTGTCAATATCCTTAGTGATGACAGGTTTTGGCTCCAACCGCAACATATTTTTTTGCCCCATTGTATCCCCTTCCAAGTATCTCATCGACTTGTTGAACTTGTACTCTCTAGCCTTTCGTTATTGAACCATGAGGTATTGCCTTGTTGCGGCCAAAACTTTGAAATTTTTGGACATCCTGTAGATTCATCTATTCCAGCTTGTTCCTCTGTTATGATTCCAAACAAAGGATCGCCTGTCGCAATGGCTGGTCCTTTATTAGGCACCATTATCTGCTCTGATCGCATCCCCCCTTCCCCAAGTTTCTTTGAATTCTCCTAGTTAAGGGGGCACCTAGCATTTTCATGTGTTAACCTTTGACTGAAAACATATATTCTTAATTCTTTCTTACTCAATACCAATCTGCTCAATCTTACCCGAGGGAATCTGCATTGACATCGAGTGTCGCAGAGGTTTTGTCATATCGAACAAAACCATAACCCTTACAAATTATCGACTTCGTGGCTTGACTGGATCAAAAGCCATTTCAATGACCTGGCCAACCTCCTCTGCAATGTTCGAGATCGTATGCTATGTATAGTAGTTCACTGGGATATTCGGAATACGGATCCATACAGGTAGAATCATTAGATAATCGTAAGGTGGTTCTTCTACCCATCCTTCCAGCACCACACTCCAATCATCTTGTGTGTATGTTCCGGCTTTAAGAACCTTGTTCAGATCTTCGTCGTAACAAAAGAAAAACTGAAACTTGTCTTTTGATAAAGCCACACCTCGAACTATTCCTCTAACGTTGAAAGATCGAGGTAAATCCCATATTAAGCTCTTCATGTTCTGTTTTTCTGGGTTGAGCATCCTCCATGTGATTCTTAACACATTTTTCTCAGACGACCTATACTTCTGGTGATGTGAGAGTACCAGAGGTTTATCTTCGTCAATAGACATCGCCATAAGTGCCGCCTGAAGAACTTGTTCCATATTTCCACACGAAACAATCCCAAAAACTATGATTATAAGGCTCGAGATCTCCAAACGAAGAAGAAATCTTCCAATACGGCGGAGTGTTAAGGTATCCAATTAGGTTGGACACCTTCCTAAATCACTCCATTATTTGCCCAAATTTTTTAAAACTTGCCAAAACAATGATGGCGGGATAAGGAAAACTTCCAAAGTCAGAACATTATACGAGAATTTCCGGATGTATTCGCTTAAAAAATAGGATTGAAACCCGCTAAACCACACAGAGGTACCTAAGCGAAAAACACTCTTTTCCCTAAAAATGATCTACTTATTACCTTATCTTTAACAACTTGTTCATATAAATATTTTAATTAAGCTTTATTTTCAAAACAACTCGGAAAGCTCAATTTTAACCTAAGGACACAGAAACGCAAAAAGAATATAAAAGAAAAGAAATAACAAAGCAAAAGCAAAAGAGTGTGGTAAGGCAGTAAGGCTCCACAGTCCACACTCAAACTCTTCACTCTCACTCCTCTCTCTCTTACAACTTGCTAATGGCTCTCTACCTCACATCTCTCTCCATCCTCCTCCTTCTCCTCTTCCCCTCCTCCGCCGCAATGTGGTACGTTGCATGTTCTGCTGGAGCCGACTGTGCTCCAATCCACCCAACTGGTCTCTGTTTCCTCCCTAACACCATTCAGGCTCATGCATCTTACGCTTTTAAAACCTACTTTCAGCGTAGAGCCATGGCTCCTTGCTCTTGCAACTTCGCCCGTACATCCACCATTGCTAAAACTGATCCGAGTATGTATTTTACAAAAATAAGGGTAAACCGGAACGGATTACCCTCACATTACTGATTTTTATCATAAAATTGGCATTATATCTGTTGCAAACCTTTTTTATTGTGTTTCTGTTTATTTTGGGTTAGGTTATGGATCATGCGTGTACCCAAATTCTTTGAGGTACGTACGTACAGCTTCCTGAGTTTTATGCGCTATATTTTTTTTTCTCTTTGCATATTACATAATCGTGCGCAGTAAAAGTAAATTTAAACATTCGCATTGATAACCACTAAATCTTGATATTTATTTATTCAATTCTCTGTTCGTTTCTAAATATATGTTTCGAACCAATTTCAATAAATTTTCACTGAATTCGCTGGTAGGATGATAATGAACTACCAGAAATTCTTACTGTCGCTGTCAAGAATAAAAAAAAAAAAAAAAAAAAGAATAATAATCTTATCATCTCCTAGTTAGGGAAAAAAACCTCTACAGCACGATTTTTTCATTCATTTGACTGATAATATGTGAATCTATTTCGTGTGTCGTACTATTTTGCTTGTCTTGAATTGTACATTTTGTTCCGTGTGTTCTTGACTGTTGGATTTTCTACGCTGGCCATTCAATAATCATTCAACGGTAGAGATCCGTAAGGGTTAACATTAGTTTTCTCTCCATATTAGTTTTCTCTCCCAAAGCTTGGGACTGGTTCTCTCTTTCTCAGGTGCGTCCCGCCTCCTCGATGCCGGAAAGTCGTCGGCGTCCGGGGAGGGCCACCCTTGGTTCGATTCCGTTCGCCGTACTCCAGACGTGTCAGGTTTCGGAGGCTTGCCGGTGAGCCGGAGATTGTTGATCGAGCTGGACGAGACGCGAACTAGCTTGCTCCGGCGGCGATTCTTTGGGCATCGGTGGTGGCTCGTGACGTGACCTCGCCTGGTGTTCCGGATCTGCTGTTTCGAGGACCGTGGTGGTGAAGGCGGCGCTAGATTAAGGTCTTCTTCGCGGAGGCGTGTACGGGGCATCGTCGGTTCAAAATCACGGCGGTTTGGTTTCGGTTCAGTGGGACGACGGCGGTACGTGGTTGACGGCGACGGCTCTCAGCTCGTGTCCGGTGAACTCCCGCCAGTCTACTTGTTTTCTCCCCGATGGGAAATCTCTCCTCTCCGGCAAATTTGAGTACGGTTTGGCTCCTTAGTCTTCAACGATTGGTTTAGTTGGTTCACCTATGAACTTCTGATTACAATTGTTGGTAGGATTAAGGGTTAGGCTTGGTTAATCTGGTTAGTGAAGGTTAGGATTTGGTTAGGTTTACCCCTGTTTTCGTCTTGTGTTCTGATCTTTGATTTCCGTGTATATACCTCTGCTTCACCTATATTAAAAACATTGTACTCTGTAATTATAGTTACAATAATATACAGTTTATTATGGTATCAGAGCAGTGATCATAGATGTAAGTTTTTTTTTATCACTTCTTCTTCTTCTTCTAACTCTTGCTGTCTTTTCTTTCTCTCCCTCTCTGCTTTTCTTCTTTTCTCAGCTCTCCATATGGCAAACGAAAATCATGTTTCACACACATATGTGTACAATCCCCAAAATCCTCAATTGCTGCCAGTCAATATGTCATGCATAACAAAACTTACCTCGGACAATTATCTTATGTGGCAAAAACAGGTTCGTGTCTTCTTTGAGGGTTATGAACTCCATGGTTTTTTTGCAACAGTCATGTGCAGATCCACAGCTCACGGTGGTTGTCGATGGTAAAGAAGTACCAAATCCGGCCTATCCTCCATGGTGTTTACAAGATCGACTCCTCCTCAGTGCCTTAATTGGAGCTATCTCCTTATCAGTTCAGATGGTTGTATCAAGCGCAACCACTACTGCAGAGGTCTGGAGTATCCTTGCAACAACTTTCGGGAATCCTACTCGTGGTCACGTTCGTCAGCTTTGCTTCCAGATCCGGTCCACGGTCAAAGGCACAAAGACTATCACTGAGTATCTCCGTCTCATCAAGGAGAAATCTGATGAATCGGCACTTCTTGGAAAGCCAATGGAACAAGAAGATCTGACCGAACAGATCCTTGCCGGACTTCCTGAAGATTACAAGCCTGAAATAAATGCAATTAATGGCTGAGATGCATCAATTCCATATGCCAAAATTAACGAACGATTACTCAATCGTGAGGCTATGATTCTGTGTCAGGAGTCTCCTGCTGTCACTCTGGTGGTCGCCAATGCTACTGAATCTCTCCCACGTTAGAACTGGCGATCTAACCATGGCTCCAAAAATCGCTATGGCTTCAATCCGTGTGGTCCACAGAATGCTTCCCGCCCACCATCTCGTCCATACTTGGGTTGTTGCCAAGCTTGCGGTGTGCAAGGCCACATCGCGAAATAATGCTCTCAATACCGCATCGTCCCTGGCAACAATCACAATCAGCAGCAACTGCAATCCAATTGTACACCATGGCAGGCACCACCTCAGCAACAATCATGGAAGCCTCGCCCAAACCCAGCCATGATGTCTGATCTTGGAAACCTTGCTCTTCACACTCTATATCATGGTCATGACGACGTGATGCTTGGTGATGGTTCAGGCTTGCAGATTTCCCATATGGGTTCTTTTTCTATTCCTTCTTATACTCACCCCTCCTTTATGAATAATTTGCTATGTGTACCTTCACTTGCAAATAATCTTATATCACTCTTTCAATTATGCACATCTAATGGAGTTGCTGTTAAGTTTACACCAACTTTTTACCAGGTCAGAGATTTGTAAACGGGAGCTCTTCGATTTGAAGGCAAACCTAAGGATAGCACATATGAATGGCCAACTCCTCGGAATTCTTCTCGTCCTTCCTTAGTTGTTGCTTATACAATAAAAACAACCATATCTGATTGGCACTCTCGTTTAGGCATCTTGCTTTTTCGATTTTAAAAACTACAATTCTAAAGTTTGATTTTCTTCAAGTGTTTTATTGGATAAGCCTTGGTAATGATTTTTCAATCAATAAAATGCACAAGTTATCTTTTACTACTTCGACTCTTAAATCACATTGTCCTCTTGATATTGTGTTCTCAGATGTGTGTTCTTCTCCGATAATTTCAATTGATGGCTTTAAATACTATGTCTTATTTGTTGATCATTTCACAAGATACAGTTGGTTGTATCCTTTAAAACAAAAATCCCAAGTTTTTGATGTTTTCACTAAGTTCAAAGCTTTGGTAGAAAATCAATTTCAACCAAAGTTACGAACTTTATATACCGACGATGGTGGAGAGTATATTTCTATGCATCAATTTCTTTCAACCCATGGTATATCGCATTTTATAACCCACCCCATACACCTGAACATAATGAACTTGTGGAGAGACGTCATCGACACATTGTCAAAACTGGACTAGCTCTTCTCTCTCACGCATCCATGCACATGTCGTATTGGACCTATGCCTTTGAAACATCGGTGTACTTGGTTAATCAAATGCCCACACACCTGTTTTAGATCTCAAGTCGCCTTTTTAATGTCTCTTTGGTCATGATCCGAATTTTTCAAAACATCGAGTGTTCGAATGCCTTTGCTTTCCATGGCTCCGCCCTACAATTCAAACAAACTTGATTCACGATCGACATCGTGTGTGTTTTTAGGCTACTCACCCACGCAAAGTTCATATTTTTTTTTTATCGTGAATCATCTCGTATATACTCATCTCGTCATGTTGTGTTTCACGAATCTGTTTTTCCTTTTCAAGTCGTAGGTTCAATCACTACACATTCATCAGATGAAACTGTTGAGGAATCTTCAAAGGCCATGACACCAATAATATCACTGATTCCACTGCATGTGATGCCTTCTCCTCCACCTGATATTTCAAAAGAGTTGACACCTAATAATTCTGAAACTACTGCGTCGGGATCAAATGCAAACTCAGAAACCCAAACATCTGAGATGCAGATAACTCCATCCACCATTGGCTTCACTGAAACCCAGTCGACCCAAGAAACTATGCCACCTATATCTCCACCATCTCCAACAAAAACAAATGCAGCTCAACAATTTCAGCCAATGTCTCCGACTGCAGCACCTCAGCCTGTTCGTGTGAACACAAGATAAAAGAAACCAGTACATCGCCTTAATCTCCATGCGGCGATTATTCCTCGACACGAGACACCACCAACCACAGTCGCACAGGCTCTTAAAGATCAACGATGGCGAAAAGAAATGCAAGAAGAGATTGATTCTCTGAATAGAAACGAAACCTATCATCTAGTCCCTCCATCCCCAGCTTCAAATATTGTTGGATATCGTTGGATTTTCACTATTAAACGTCTATCTAATGGTGCAGTTGACATGTTTAAGGTGAGGCTCATTGCAAAAATATTTCACCAACGACCCGGTATTGATTTCCACGACACCTTCAGTCCCGTGGTTAAACCTGCAACCATCAGATTAATTCTAAGCATGTCCCCCTCTTGTGGATGTCCATTACGACAACTGGATAAAAACAATGCCTTTCTCCAAGGCAAACCCGATGATGAGGTCTATATGATGCAGCCTCCTGGCTTCCACGATCCGTCCAATCCACAAGATGTATGCAAACTCCGGAAAGCGATTTATGGGCTCAAACAAGCTCTGAGAGCTTGGTACAATGAGATCCGACGGTTCTTACTTCAAACTCAATTCACAAACTCTTTTGATGATACCTCTCTATTTATTTATAATCATAACAATGTGCTTCTGTATGTTCTAGTTTATGTGGACGATATCATTGTCACACGGAACAACATATCATTTCTGGATAAATTCATTGCCTCACTCTCCACACGTTTCTCACAGAAAGACTTTGGAAATCTGTCATGTTTCCTTGGCATTGAGGTAAAACGTGATAAGTCTGGTATACTACTTACGCAAACTCATTATATTGTAGATCTTCTACACCGCACCAAGATGACAGACGCTAAAGCCGCACCTACACTGATGTGCCCTCAACGACACTAAACCTACAATCCGGTGATCCATTACCTGATGCTAAAGAATATCGTGCAGTCATTGGAAGCCTTCAATAAATGTCTCTTACTCGCTCTGACATCTCCTTTGCGGTCAAAAAACTCTCTCAATACATACATCAACCCACCACTGATCATTGGAAAGAGGCCAAACGTGCGTTTCGCTATCTATCTGGTACATCCACCACAAGAGTTAAATTTCATGCCGACAACCCAACTTCTCTCCATGACTTTACCGATGCAGATTAGGCTGGTAACAGTGATGATTATACCTCAACCAGTGCTTATATCGTCTACATTGGCCGAAATCCAATAGCTTGGTCCTCTTAAGAAAAAAAACGGGTGTTGCCCGATCGTCAACTGAGGCCGAATATCGTTCTGTCGCCTCCACCATGTCTGAGGTTTGTTTGATTCTATCTATACTATGTGAACTAGGCGTAAAGCTATTTAAACCACCAACTATATTCTTCGACAACAAAGTCGCAACCTATCTAAGTGCAAACCCGGTGTTCCATTCTCACATAAAACACTTAGCTCTTGACTATCACTTTGTTCGACAACATGTTCAAGCTGGCCATGTCCGTGCCAAAAATGTTCATTCAGCTGATCAGCTCGCAGACGCTCTAACCAAACCTTTACCTCGCTCGAGATTCCACATTTTACTTGTCAAGATCGACATCACCTCTGGTGCTCCGTCTTGAGGGAGCGTATTAGAAAGTAAATGAGATATCAATCATATCGCTACATTTACGTCAATATATTCCTTTGATTCTATGTCAATTATTCTATGCATATTCTCTTTCTGTGTATAGACCTCTGCTTCACCTATATTAGAAGCATTGTACTCTGTAATTATATTTACAAAAATATACAGTTCATTACTCTTGAGACGTTGAGGAGATACAATCCTTTGTAAGAAAGCATTATTACCAGTGATTCTCTTCAACTTCCAAGTCTCAATTGGGATATATGATATTATTGGTTGTGTACTCAAGAGATTAATCAAATGAGTTCTTACTGTAATACTCACTAATGCTCTATGTGAATCCAAACACCCATAAGGTAAAAAACATTGAAGATGATGGAATATACAATTAAAACAACCTAATAACAAAGGCTGACAAAACCGAAAACGCTTGACAATAAGAATAGTGAACAATGAAAGCTTCTCAGAATTGAAAGAACAAAGATAACTGAAAGAGGGGGAAAAGTATGATCGGGACAACACAATGCCGGAAGAAAATACACCCGTGCAACAGAAGAAATTATAAGAACTTAGATATAAACAATATAATAAGTCTAAATGCAAACAATAGTATATGTTAAAAAGATGGTGATATTAAAAAGTGTCATACGACAAAAAAAATCTACTACATAATTCCAACACACAAACCCCCGCGCGTGCGTGGGGGATGACGACCCAAGACAATAGGCGGCTAGCCGATTCAGATCTGGAGGCATAGAATTTTTTCCATATGGATTTATACAATCGTGTTCTCCATATGCATTTTTATTGTTGCCCTTATGGCCGTGAAAGGTTCTTCTAAGCACTCACAACATTATTCTTTTTGTAACTCTTCTGCACTTATGGCCATATGTAACTTTTTTGTTAAGGCTAACCTATGTTTCTATTCTAGAGGAAAGCATGGTGTAATTAAAATCGTGATGTAAATGACTATAAAGTTGCATATATAATAACTAAGTTGACAAAAAAGGCTCCAGGTTAGTCTATATCTCCATCTACCAACAAAGACTTTCATGTACATGATCAGTTATATTATTACTAAAACATCACTTTGTTACTAAAGTTATAACCACAACACGAACAAGAATAAAATCACTAATCACTATTGGTTAAAGTGCACGGGAAGACAATGAAGTGGAATACGTGCAACATGTACATAGGGATGATAGGGGAATACTGATGGACATTGTCAAAAAAGTGTCTGGGAAAGTAAGTAAGCAACTACCATGATATATTTATTAATTACCCAACACCATAACATAACAGAAATGTAAGAAATAACTCTAATTTAAAAGATGTTTTATAAGGGAACATACACTTATATAATAAGAACAATTTTACTCTATGTTTACGAAACATGCAAATGAAGCTGAGAGAAATAAGAGCATATGAAACCGTAAGAAAGTTAGTCAGGCAATGGGTAAAAGTGGTTGAGATACATGCCTGAATATGAGACTACTTCAGCAAATAACAAACTTATTAACATTAAAAACTTTTGCATTTTGATTATGTGACTAAGAGTTGTGGTACATGAGATTATGAACTTATTAAATAGGTCGTTAAGAAGTATAATATTATCATAGAACTAAAATATTCGCCGGGGACAAAGTTATGCTAGAACACTTCCTACCATAAGTAAAAAAAACACATGAGGGAGCCGTTTTTAAGCATGGATGAGACAACCATCTCCAACTATAATAAATATTAAACAGTTAACATTATACGTCATATGCAATAAATTATAGTGACGGTCGAATAACAAAAATAGAGTTTGATAAAAAAATTCTTAAACTAGTATTTTATAATTATAGGTGAATATATATATATATATATATGTTTTTATTTGTTATATGAATATTATATATTATTTATGGAGATGAGAGACAAAGATGTATATTTATGGAAGATGTTGGAAATGACTAACAAGAGGAGGAGAGAGATTAAAGATGTGTTGTATGAGAGAGTGAGAGGAAGAATGAATCGTGATTGTTTAAAGATAATTGTTTCACTTATGATCTTCTGCATTTACTATAGCTGGACATATATATTTATAGTGAGATTAAAATAACAAACAAAATAATGTCGGTTAGTGGAATCTGTGTTGGCAAATGGATAATTATTGTTGTTTATATAACATTTTTGTTGATTATCTATTTTTATTACGTATTATCTCATTAAAAAATTTATCATAGAAAAAAATAATGGGATACCAACCATAACAAGGGAAAAAGAATACAATAACACATTTTTTCTGAAAATGATGGTTCTTCATAAATCTTGTAAATGACGCATTCTGATATTTTAAATATGTTTTCTGAATGTCGTAGTCAGAAACGACTTTGTAAAGAGGTCTGCCGGATTTTCACATGAACGAACATACTCGATGTTGACTTCTTGATCCTTCACGAGATCTCGAATGTATGAGAAATATTTTAGAGAAATATGCTTTGTTCTGTCGCTCTTGTATAACCTTTTTTAAGTTGGGTGACACATGGAGAATTATCTTCAAACAACTTTGTTGTTTCTTTATTTTTAATCAATATGCTTGGTTCTTGAACATGATGAGTTATCGATCTCGACAATACACATTTTTGTATGCTTCGTGAAGCGCAATAGTTTATGCATGATTTCAAGAAGTGGCAACCAATGTCTGTTTTTGGAAACACCAAGAGATCGCAGTTCCGCCGATTGTGAAAACGTATCCGGTTTGTGATCGAGCTTTATGACGATCTGATAAGTATCCAACATCTGTAAACCAACTAAATCAAACTCGAAGTTTCTAGGATAAAATAAACCTAAATCAATTGTACAGTGGAGATATCAGAATATATGTTTTATTCCATTTGAATGTTGGCCTGCGAGAGATGAGTTGTATCTTGCGAGTAAGTTAGTAGCAAAAGCTATATAGGGTCAAATACAATTTTAAAGGTACGTCATGCCCTAATATTTCTTCTTTATCTTCACGAGTTCTAAATGAATATTTGTCAACATCAAGCGATCTATTGACCATTGGAGTACTCAAAGGATTCATTTTGATAAAAATATTTTAAAATATTTTTGGTATAATTTGATTAATGTCAAATATTCCATCTCGAAGATGCTCTATCTGTAGTCCAAGAAAACGTTTTGTCGTTCCGAGATCTTTCATTTTGAACTCTTCTTTCATATGAGTCATTGCATCATTAATTTCCTTTTGAGCTCCAATCATGTTCTAAGTCATCAACATATACAACAATGATTACAAATCCTGACGAGGATTTCTTAATCAACACACAAGGGCATATCACATTATTGATATAACATTTATTCAACAAGTATTCACTTAAGCGGTTATACCACATGCGTCCGGATTTTTTTAATCTGTAAAGAGATCGATGTAATTTGATCGAACATATTTCTTTAGATTTTGAACTCAATGCTTTGGGAATCTCCAATCTTTCTGGGATTTTCATGTATATATCATTATCAAGTGATCCATATAGATATGTTTTCACAACATCCATAAGATATATTTCAAGATTTCTCGATGCCGCAAGGCTCATTCAGTATTTGAATAAGATTGCATCTATAATTGGGCAATATGTTTCTTCATAATCATTCCCCCGTCTTTGAGATGAATCTTGGGAAACTAGTCCGGTTTTATATCTTGTGATTTCAATTTTGTCATTCTCTTCCTTACAAACACCCATTTATATCCAACTTTTTTATACCTTCAATTGCTGTAACAATAGGTCAAAAAAAATTCTTTTATTGAGGGATATTAGTTCATTTTGTATGGTCATCTTCTATTTCTCTCAATCGTGACTTTTATGACATTCTAATATGGACCTTGGATCCAAATCATCAATTTCGTGGTCAATTTATTTAGACAGAATAGGAGAATAATCCATCCAAATCTTCAATTTCATGTCTTTCCCATAATTTTCCATCTTGGGCATAGTTAATGGAAATTTCACACATTTTTGTATCATGCTCGATTTCAAGGCTTTCATCTTTCTCTTGTTTTTCGGGATCCTTTTCACAATTTTTTTCTAAACATTTTTCCCCGATGTGATTCTTTTTCAACCTTTTTATTATGTTCTCCAAAATTCTTTTTTCAGGGATTTTTATCTTTTGAGCCCATTGCCTTCTCCTTTTCAATTGAACCCTAGGTTCATTAGCAATGCTTCCATCAGTTCGTTCTTCTAGAACTTCAATTCTAGATGGAACATTTGCAGCGGTATATATGACTTAGTCACTCTCTTGGTATCTATAAATGCATGTGGTAACTGATTTGCTATATTTTATAAATGCACAATTTTATGAAATTTCATCTTGTGTTGATACGTGCGAGGATCAAGATAAGCCAAATATTGTGTACACAATGTGATAACCTTTGGTGATTCTCTTAATCTTCAACCTAGCGCGGGAATTCATCTTCATTAAAATGACAATCAGTAAAACGTGTCGTAAACATATCACTAGTTCACGATTCAAGGTTCCTAATTATATTTGGTGACGTATACCCAATATATATCCAGTCTCCTTTGTGGCCCCATTTTTGTTCTCTGCAGTGGGGCTATTGGAACATAAACCACATATCCAAAAACATGGAGATGAGATATGTTTGGCTCTCTGCCAAATGCAAATACACACTTGGTCTTATCTGGAGTAGTGTTGTTGCATGCAAGATAGCATGACCCCATATTGAAATTAGAAGTTTTGTTCTCATTATTAATGTCTAGAATTGAGTTGCAACCGTTTTATCAAAGACTCGACATCAGTTCGCAATGACATACAATAATCACTAAAAATCGCTGAAGTGAATTCTCCAGCGTTATCAAGTCTTACTTTCTTTATTATATAATAAAAAAATTGTGCCCTCAACTTGACTATCTGGGAAATGAATTTTTTGAAAGTCGTGTTTCTTGTGGTCAAAAACATACATGTAACCAACTACTGGAGGTGTCAATTAATACCATAAAATATCGAAACGGTCGACATGGTGGGTGAATCGGCCCACATATATCACCATGTATATGCTCTAAAAATATTGGTGATTCATTGCCAACTTTAGTTGGTGATGGCTGAGTTATAATTTTTTTCTGAGAACATGCATCACATAAAAACACACTTGATTGCAAAGTTTTTCTCGTTTTTTAACCGATGACCATTGGAATTTTGCACAATTTTTCCTATCATGAATGAACAAGGATGCCCTAGATTTTCATGCCAAACTTTAAATGTACTAATAAATTTCGAGTTTACTGTAACATATGATTTAGTCGTATTTATTTTTGTGAAATATAATCTGGAGGACAAAATTTCTAATTCTTCTAATTCATGTTTCCTCTCCTATGTAATGCAAAGATATTCAATACCATTTTTAATCATCATCTCAATGTGATATCCATTTTTGCGGATATCTGGAAAACTTAATAAATTTCGTTCAAATTTTAGGGAATAAAACGCATCATGTATTTCAAATTTTGTTCCCCTTGACATTGAAAAATTTTCTCTTCCAAAGCCCATTATAATTTTTGCATTTCCAGAAATTGTACTCACACTTCCATCAGAGTCTTTTATTTTAAGACAAGAGAAATAATTTTTATCACTAATTATCGTATGCGTTGTACCACTGTCTCCCAAACAAATATCTCAATCATGAATCTCAAGTACTGACATTTTATGAATTTAAAATTTATAAAAGTTAATAAAATTATAAATATTTATATTATACAAATACATATATTACAATAAAATATTTCACAACATCAACACACTACAAGAAAACACGCTGTAACCGACTGAAGAATCCTTCAGTAATGGCCATTTCCGACGGATTCCCAACCGACTGGATCTGTAGGTTCCATTTCGTCAGAAGATGAAATCTGTTGGTTTTCCTTCAGAAATTACTAACGTATCATCCATAGATATTTTCTGACAGCTTATCGATGAGATGAAAACTGACGGTTATACGACGGATTATCGACGATATGAAACCAACGTATTACCGACTAAATTTACCGTCGGCCGCTTAATCGATAGTCCGTCGGTATATCACCGTCGGTAAACCAACGACAAGTACCGACAAATAACCGATATACATTTAGCAACGGACTACCGACAACAATAAACCGACGGATTACTGATGGTTATTTATTATATCTATTTTAAATATAATATATTATTTTGTAAATTAGAAAATAAAGTTATTAATCTTAAAATCTAAAAAAGTTATAACCGAAAATATATTATATTATTATAATTATAAAAATATTCATAAGACATTTTTAAAAAGTTTTAATATTACAAAGAATCGGGATTCAGAAGTCCTGATCCCGATCATGATCTCCCATCCGCTCCCTGTCCTGGTCTCGCTCCTGCTCATGCTGGAAGACGACCAAACATCGTGAAGTCTAGCATCTGAGCTTGCATCTCGTTCATCTCCAGATTGGTTGCTTGTTGTTCGGCGAGAATTCTCACTTGGGTCGCCTTCAACACTGTGATTTCCTCATCTTTCGCCCTCAATACTGCGGTGAAGGATTTGGTGTAGGGATGGAAGCGGGAAAGTGGTATCGAGATCTTCTCCGCCACGTTTCCTAAGCTGAATAAACGACACTTACTCTTTGCGTTTCCTATGGAAAAATTAAAAAATACTAGTTAGAAATCGAATAATCTTAAATTAATAACAAAAGTAATAATTAACATAGAAATTTACCTTGAGAAAGATTTCGTTGATCTTTTCCAGCGATAGCGAAGTCCCCGAGGTCGACCTTTCCTCGGACTGCTGGGATAGCTCTTATGACACTCTCTTCTTCGAAGCCTCGACAACTCTCTGAGCGATCGGATCCTGAATCTTGCCGGTAGTCTTGTCGCCCTCGACCAGCTCAACATACGTCGGCTTTCGTCCCTCTCCCTGGGTATACAAAGAAACAAACATTAATTAGAAATTAGACGATTAAAATATGGAAAATAACTTATAAACTTACAAAGTCATCTTTCTGCTGCAAAGTTCTCTTTTTCCCGCGTTATGGTCGCAATCCCGACACCGCCTATCTGGCTCTTAAGGTTCTTCGAGTTTGTCGAAGAGGTTGCTGTTGTAGCTGGCCGTGACCAATGATGGACGAACCCGGTCCAGACGTCCTGCACTGGTCCCTTAGCTACATCTTTCGCCACCCACTTCTGCTTCCGCTCGTTGACGGTGTGAGAATATGCTTAGCCGCCTTCTTGTGGAACTCCTTCTCGACAAGTTTAGTTTACTTCGGATCCCACATATACTCTTGCTACAAAAAAAAAAGAAAACTGTTTGTTATTAATAATTAAAAATAAGACAAAATTTGAAAATAGTGTAAGAAGATACGTACCGCAAACTGGCGGAACCAGTTATGTATATCCAACAATGGAATGTCGGTGTACGTCAGATATGCGTACACAAGCATGATGTGCATCATCATCAAGATGCACTTCGTTATCTTAGAGTCCGTCATCCCAAACCTAAAAACGCAAAACAACAAACGTTAAACGTAAATAATAAGAATAAAGAAAAAATGAATTTACCGATGCAAAAAAAACTTACCAGTAAACAGGATATGGGCCCTCGAGATGGGGATCGAGTCGTGCTAGTATCTCTCGGTCCGGCTGGGGGACTAGTGCCTTAATCTCATCCGCAATGAAGTGTGAAACAATTTATGTCTCCGGCACCTGAGACGTTGAATGGCTCCCGCTAGGAGTCTTCTGACGAGTGTGCGTCGGTATGGGAGAGCCGATCGAGATAGAGCCAGTTGAGGCTGACCTGATCGGGGCTTACCCGAATAAGAAGCTCGAAGAGCTAAAAAAATTTCCGAAATTTTCCCTGCTCCCAATAAAACAGATAAAAAGTATAAAATGTTATAAAATTATTAAAAACTTATAAAATTTATAAAATAATAAAACTTTATAAACAATATAAAACTTTATGAAATAATTATAAATTTTTTATAAAATTATAAAAGTTTATAAAATTATATAAACTTTTTGAAATAATTATTAAAAGTTATAAAATGATAAAAATTATTATAATTTTATTAAATAAATATAAAAATTATAAAATTTATGGAACTTCAAGAAATTTAATAAAAAGTTTTTTATACATAAAAAAGATTTAAAATTTTAGAAAACTTAAAAAAATTCTTAAAATCTAGAAAAACTCATTAACGTTTTAGAATTTTAATATCATTTTTAGTTTTTAATAAAAAGTGTTTAAAATTTTAAAAATCTTTTAATTACAATCAATAACTAAAAAACCTAAATCAATCCCTAATTCACCCTAAATCAACATAAACTAACTAGATATTTTATTACAACTCACATGCATCATTCCCACAAAAATCTAACAACCAAAACATCTATTTTTTTATTGAAATTAACTTCATTAGACCAAAACTTACATGGTTTAGAGTTTTTGGACGGTCGGGATTGATGTTTTGTAGCCGAAATCGTCTGGAAATGTGTGTATAAAAGGTGGAGCTATGAAGGTTAGAGAGAGAGATAAACACAGAGAATGATGAAGAAGAAGACGGTCGAATAATTATCCGGAAACCGACGGGTTTTTCATTTATGGTCGGTAATCCGTCGGACATGGGCACTTCAATTATTTTGGGAATTTTTTGGCGGGTTTCACAAAAATTTGGGAAAATGGCAGTTAAATAACTGACGGATTAGCGAAGGAAAATGATAAACCCGTCGGTAATCCGTCGGTTAATAAAAAGGAAAAACCAGGTTCTGCGTGACTCGAACCTGAGTTACTTTATAAAGTTAAGATGCTCTGAAACCATTACGCTATTTTGTTATACTCGTTCATGTATTACAACCAATTGAATATATTTTAAGTTTAGATTTACAAAACCAGTCAGAAATCCACGGTTTTTAAAAATGAAAACCAGGTTTGGCGTGACTCGAACATGGATTGTTTACAAACTTAATACGCTCCTAAACCGTTACACTATGTAGTTATACTCATTCATATCTTACAACCAATTGAATATATGTTAAGTTTTGTTTTGTTTTATAAAAATTATTAAAAGTTATTAAGTTTTATCTATATTTGTATAAAATCTAATTTTAATTATTCTAATAACTTACAAATATATTTGTATATTGAAAAAATTAACTAAAATTTTAATGAAACAAAATGAAAATTTTTATTAATTTTTATTTATTGAATAATACATTAATTGAATAATGCATTTATTAAATAATACATTTTAATACATTTTTTCAATTCCCGAACCAATCCCCGTCAGCAGTCTCATTCTAGTTCTCAATCATACTGCTACAATTGTGAGCCGCAATCCAGGTTGGTTTTTGGTACCTTATTTCCCAAAGTAGTTTCAACTGGCACATTTTGGTCTGAAACACCGATCGAGTAATCGTGTGGAATTCACGTAAACATCCCAGATAACATCGGGGATAAAAATAAAACAATCCTGAAATTGTGAAAACAAAATTAATAATAAAATCTAAGTATTGACAACAAGAGCATGAAAATATTGTACTTACCATAAAATCGAAGAACCATGTTATTTTCAAACCCCCGGGAATATGCATGTATGTAAGCCAATTCACGGATCAACGATGTTCGATCACAGTGTTAACGACAGCGTAGATCGCTGCATTGTAACCAAACCATATGGCGCGGTTTTGGCGAGTAGGGTGAACAACGTCCATTTTTGTTGGAGTTTTAAAAGAAAAAGTTGAATTTTCTTAGTTTTATAATAGGTAAATAGAAGTTTTGAAGATGAAAAACATGAAGAATTCGGATCTCTATTTATAAACCGGAAACCGATGGCCAAATCAACAGACATCCATCGTTTTTTTTTTAATTTCGAAAAGTCGGTTTCCGAAACATTTTTGGGAACAGCATCCCATTGATCTTCCTTGCCATAGCGAGAGATGTATCGACGGACAACATACGCAAAGTAATTGTTGTTTTTGACCAGTTGACTCAAGTTCACCGATGGATTTCTGACGTGTTTAAAAACAAAATCCGTCAAAATTATGTCTGTAATGGAAGGACGAATTTTCGACGACATAGGGTTTACGGTCCGTTTTACGTCTTCTAGGACTTGGGTACTTATGTTAGACCTAAATGACAAGGATTATTGTCAAATATAGGTTCCTAATGTACGAATTACCGATAATTTGGTTTTCGGTATAACGAGTGACTGTCATATATAAGTTCTTCTTAACACCATAAGAAGCTGTTTTTGTCTGACGTACTAATTTTTTTTTTAAATCATAGAATACGTGTTCTATGAGAATATATGAGATGCCTTGTAGTTTAAATTATGCTTATAATATATCCCCGGTTCTTTTTGGATCCTTTTTTGTATTTGAAACCATATACCCTAAACCCTCAGTTTTCCATCTGTAACTTCTGATGAAATACCGACAGTTCTTAACTCGCAGTCGGTAGTTCGTCGGAAAATGCGCCAAATTTTCTTTCCGTCGAAATTTAAAAAGAATAAAATAAAACTTACCTTTATATGTCCTGGCACGGAGAAGTAATTGCAAGGGATGCAAACCATTGAATTGAGTGTTACATTAACTTTTGACATACATTAATATATTGATATTCTAATCGTTTTCGATTTCTCACAAAAACAAAACAAAAAATTTGGAAATCTTTTAAAAGCTTAATTTAAAATATAACAGAAAATTCAAAATCTAATTTTTTTTTAAGTTTTATAAAACATTTAAAAATCTAATTTTAGTCTTCGTCACTTTCTGAATCTTACTCTGATGAAATTGAATCGACGTTGTCATCAATCTCACCCTTCTCTTCTTCAGAATCTTAATGAAGAATGTCAACTTCAAAGTGAGTAAAATCAATGACTATATTAACTTCAAGGGATTATTCTATTGGAGCTATATAACCACTTCCGCTTGCTTGTAATTGATCATGTTCTTCAACTCCATATACTCTTCCTCTCGGATTAATTTTGGTAATTATGATCCATGGGTCGTTCTTGTATGTTTTCTGAGGATAAGGAATGTAACACACATGCATTAAATAAAATATCATTTGTGAGGTAAAGCAGAAGAATGTCAAGTTTTTGGCCTCCTCCTCCTCCTTCGATCCCTCCTCCTAACCCTGTTCGGGTTTCTCCCGTGGTTGCAGGATCCGGAGAGGCAGACGTGGAGGCGGAGGATTTACCTCCTATTCCGGCCAGTGAGGAGCCGGTTCGGGCCCCGTCTGAAGAGCCTGTCTTGCGCAACTCTCGGTCGAATGGTTCGAGAGGGTCGAACGGCCGGAGTCGAGTCGGTCCTCCTCCGGCGGCGAAGCGTCGAAGGACTGACGCAGAGGTGAGCTCGAGAAGATCGGGCCAGAGTGTTGAGGCGAGGCCTGCTTCCTCTGGGTCCTCGGGGTCTTTCAACTGGCGCTTTAGGCATCAGAAGGAGTGCCCGATTGCGGACGACCCAACGGGTGTTGCCTATCTGCTAAGGCATTTTAAGCCGGCAGGTGTTCAGCTCTCGGCCGTCGGGGATATGGCTCTTGGTGGTACTTATACCGAGATGATGGCGGCTTGTGGGAAGGTAATGATTTCTTCCTTTCGTTTTGTTTCGTGCTTAACTTTCTTCACACATTTCCTCTTTCTTTTGTAGGCCTTGGAGGCTGCGATAGGTTCGCGGCTAGGGCCGAGCGCGAGCTGCGAGAGATACCGCAGGTGAGCGAGCTCGACACCGTTAAGAAAACGGTCAGCGACCTGAAAGCGCAGCTGCAGGGGGCCTTGGCTCGGGAAGAGGAGCTAAGGAAGAAGGCGGGCGGCCTGGATGGGGAGTTACAGGGCGCTCTGGCTCGGGTTTCGGTTGCGGACGTGCGGGCTGCGCAATGCCAGGCTGATCTGGATAAGGTTCTCGCCGACCGAGAGTTTGATGTTAAGATGGCAGCCCATGAGACGAGAAAAGGGCTAAACGGTGAATATCTTAAGATTCTCGAGGGGATCGCAGCGAAAGAGAGCCGGAGGAAGGTCGCCGTGAGCGCTGAGATGAGGCTCCAGGAGGCCTTGGCTAATATCGCGCTTATCGCCGAGTTCGCCTCTGGTGAACTGGACCTGACCAAGGAGGTGATGGATTTGGCCGAGAAGAAAAGATTGGCCACGGAGGAGATGGATGCTGCGGCGGTGTCGGACTTCAGTATCAGCAAGCTAAATTTGCCGGTGATGTCGGACGACTCCGTGATCCTTGTGCGCCCTTTGAGCCAGGCGCCTACTCGCCTTGATCAGTATGGGTCGAACCTCCCGACCGGAGTTAATTCGCGAGTTAGCGATGAGGTCGAGGGTCGACTCGAAGAGGACAGGGCGACCGATGGTCAGACAGGGGATCGAGACGAGGCTTCCTCTCCTTCCAAGCAGTTTTAGTCCTTTTTATCTGTTTCCGCCCGAGGGGGCTTTTCAATTCAGACTTTTTGTTGCCCGAGGGGGCTTTTAATTTCTTTTTCAGACTTTGGTTGCCCAAGGGGGCTTTAATTGTTCGAACTCGAGGACATCATGTCCTCCCCCTTTTTTTATGAACTGCTTTTTAAATCTTTCATGCCTTAGCATAGATTTTTGTGTTTTTATGCCTTAACATAAAATTCGAGCCGTTGCGGCGATTCGAACTTCTCCAGGGGAATCGATCGGACAACTTATTTTGAGTTGCCTTAGGTAGTTCTTTATGAACCTTAACTCACTCATATTTGAGCTCGAGCTTTCTGCTAGGAATAGTCTGGAGCGCGACTACTTCGTGATGTAGGATTCAGGCTTAATCGCTGAAGAGAAGTATTAAGTATGAAAACGAATCGAAGTAAACTTACAAAGATCCGACTTGGAGTACGTAGAGGTCGCATGCTTGATTAGCTGTCTTGACCTTGTTATTTTTCTTAAGGGGTGGGGCAGCCCCCCGATTCTTTTAGTCCGTATGAGGCTATGGAAGAATTGTATATTTTTTGGAGAGATTATTCTGAATCTCTTTCTTTGGGACGATCATTTCAGTTCGTTCGAAGCGGGAGGACCGTTCTAGGTCGCTTGTTTTTTGGGACGATCATTTCAGTTCGTTCGAATCGGGAGGACCGTTCTAGGTCGCTTGTTTTTTGGGACGATCATTTCAGTTCGTTCGAAGCGGGAGGACCGTTCTAGGTCGCTTGTTTGAGGGCATAATTTCATATCACTTGGTTATAGAAGGGATAATTTCATATCGCTTTGAAGAGATAATTTCATATCGTCTTGTTATCTGGAAGAGGCCATTTCAGGTCACTTGGGAAGGATAATTTCATATCGCTTTGACTTAGAAGAGATAATTTCATATCTTTCGTTTCGGGAAGGGATAATTTCATATTACTTGTTTTGGGAGTGATAATTTCATATCGCTTTGCTTATAGAAGAGATAATTTCATATCACTTTGGTTTAGAAGAGATATTTTCATATCACTTTGCTATTGGAAGAGATAATTTCATATCACTTTGGTCCGTTGGAAGAGATAATTTCATATCAACGTAATGGCTCTAACAGGAAGAGACGTTTGATTATAAAACTTATTTTGATTTCACAAAGATAAGCTAGTATGACTTCGTCAGAAGTTGTCGAGCGCGGTGAGAGCTTTGTGTTTGGGGGGTGGCTGCGCTCGAAGTCGAGCTGCCTACGTACCCTTTTAGGGGATCAAGCCATTTCGTAGTTCGATTATGTTGATGTACTCCTAGTGGAAATACTTTTTGAGGTTGATGATGTTCCAAGGTCGTAGTTCGGGCTTCTGGGTTTCCACCGACTTGAGTCGGTAGACCCCGTCCTTTACGATGTCGGTGACCTGGTAAGGACCTTCCCACTTCGCTCCTAATTTGCCAGCGTGTTCTTCCTTTTTATGGTCGAACACTTTCCGTAAGACGAGCTCTCCTACTTGAAACCTCCGAGTTTTGATTCGGGAATCATAGTAGCGAGCCGCGGCTTGTTGGTAATTCTGGAGTCGAGCTAATGCGAGGTTCCTTCTTTCGTCGACGAGGTCGAGCTCGTCAGTTATCATCTTGTTGTTAAGTTCCTCTTGTTGCGGGCATTCTTCTTTGTGAATGCTTGACACGAGAATTTCAGCTGGTACTACCGCCTCGATTCCGTAAGCTAGCGAGAAGGGAGTCTCGCCAGTGGATTTGCGGGGGGTAGTCCGGTAGGCCCAGAGTACGGCTGGAAGTTCGTCACTCCAGGTTGTTTTGCACTCGTTGAGCCTTTTCTTGAGGCCGTTCATAATCGCTTTGTTAGCTGCTTCTGCTAGCCCGTTCCCTTAGGGGTAGCGTGGCGTTGAGTAAGTCAGCTTTATGTTCCAAGTTCTGCAGAACTCTTTGAACGTGTTTGATATGAACTGAGATCCGTTATCCGTGACGATCTCGTGGGGTAGTCCATGTCTGCAAACGATGTTTCGCCAGACGAACTCCTTGACGTGAACGTCCTTAATTTTCTGGTATGACTCTGCTTCAATCCACTTGGTGAAGTAGTCTGTCATCACCAATAGATGTGTGGCTTTCTTTTTGCCAGATGGGACCAGCGGTCCAACGATGTCCATTCCCCACCGCATGAATGGGTACGGTGATGAGATAGAGGAGAGTTTCTCCGACGCTTGGTGGATAATTGGGGCATGCTTTTGGCATTTATCGCACTTGTTGGAGAAAGATTCGCATTCGGTGGCCATTGTAGGCCAATAGTAGCCTTGCCTTTTGATTCGCACGGCCAATGCTCGTCCTCCGGAATGGCTTCCGCAGGATCCGTCATGTGTTTGTGTAATCACGGCTGCGGCTTGGTTTTTGTCAAGGCATTTAAGGTAAGGTCCGGAGAGGCTCCTTTTAAAGAGCTCTCCTTGTGTGACACAATACCTCGCACTTTGCATTTTAAGTTTCCGCGCCTCCCATTTGCCATCGGGAACTTCGCCGTTTGTGATGTATCGAATGATCGGAGTTCTCCAATCTTCGTCATTGTTAGGCTCAGGTCCCTGACTAGTGGATGCGGTTTGAATTGGTCCGTCGGGGACGTTCGCGACGTATACGGTGTTTCTAGGATCAAGATCATCATCAATCTCGATGATGTCGCTATTAGTGTCTCTGGGACATTCTTTGCGTTTGACATCGTTTTTCACAGCGGGTTCGCGGACTGTTATTTCCTCGTGGAATCTGGTTGAGAACCATAGTCCTCGTCTTAACGCTTCTATAGCTACCTCATCTCGTGGGTTCGCGATTTTGGATTTTATTTCCTTGAATCGGTCGATGTACGAGCGAAGTGTTTCGTCGGGTTTTTGAGAGACGCCAAATAAGGCTGCCTCGGTAGTATTTTCCTCGATGAAAACGGAGTATTGTTTGAGGAAAGCCGTCATGAACTGGGTGAAGTTGTCAATGGACCTTTCTTCTAGTCCGGCAAACCATTCTAGGGCAGAACCTGATACGTTTTCCGCGAAGAGCCTGCAGAAGGCTGGCTCCCTCTCCTCATCGGTAAGGTACACCCTTGCCATCGCTAGTCGGAATGCCCTGATGTGGGCTTTCGGGTCCAATTTCCCAGAGAATTCTGGAAACTTAGTTTTCTTGATCTCTCGGATTCTTGCAAACGCAATCCGATCTGTGAACGGCGTTTGTTGTGTTTCTTCGATCACTCGATCGATGTCAGGATCCGTGCTCGTCGCCATGTGAACTTTCGAGCTCAGACTGTTAAACTGGGCTTTAGCCTGTTCAATCTATTGTCTAAGCATATCGTGTTCATCGCCCTCTGCGGGTGCGAACTGGACTTGTGCATGTCCTGACGTTTGTTCCGGAAAAATGGGGTCGAGGAGATCGATCGTTGGGATCGACCTCGTCTGATCGACCTGTGGCGTTCGGAACTGAACTGAGTTTGATCCATTAAGGAGTCCCGAGCTCGAGGCGAAGGCAGAACCTCCTAGTTGCCTCGGTCGGGTGTTAGAGTTACTCGGGAAAGGTGGTGGCCCGGGTAATGGTCGGTTTCTTGATCCGGTTGGATCTGTGACCATTGAACTCGAACCAAATGGGTTCGGTACCGCGATAGGGTCATTGTAGGGCGGAAGCCGCTATTTGACGTATTACCGAAATGTCCCGACGTTCCCGGAGGAGTTACTACTTGGGAGAAGTCCAAGCGAGTACACGGTGGAGGACTTATGGGAGTTCGCGTTGGTCTGCCCCCTTGGCTTTGACTGGCGAGCTCTTCAAGACGGGCGTTCAGGCGCCGCTCTTGTTCTTCGAGCTGCGCTGCCAGGGAACGGTTTGCGACCTCTTGGGCCCTTGCGCTTGCCTCGTTGTTTCTCGTTCGATCTACCAACAGGCTTAACATCGAACGGATCTCGGCAAGATCGCTTGGTCCTTATTTCTGCGGAGCGGAAGGTAGTGGTGAATTGGGTCTGGTTACTCCAGACCCTCCTCCTGGGGTGGGTATTGAGTCGTTTCTCATCCACACCCAGTTTCTGCTCGGATCATTAGTTCCTGACAAAACGTTTGTCGGAGTCTGGCTTGTCGCGATTGTTTGAGCGACGGAGCCGGCTGGTGCCGAGGTCGTGGAGAATGAGGCGGAGCTCGTCAACACGCCGTCGGTCTGACCCATGTTCCTTACCCCGGTAGTGTTCTGAGGAACGTTGTCGACCGTTTGAGTGCGGTCAACCGGTGGTGTGGCGCTGGGAGAGCCAGTTTGGTCGGGATTCATCTCGATCTATCGGATCTAGGATCTGATTCTTAAGATAGGAAAGGCTATAGAATGTCCCCACAGTCGGCGCCAAATGTGAGATCCGGGATTCACACTAAGAATTTGTATTCGTGGATTTAGACTTTTGGATATAGAAATGGTATAGTTTCCTATGAATCAAAGACTTTATTGAGATTGATCGTCGAGATAGAACAAACACAGTCGAAAAGAGAGTACAAAGTATGGAATCGAGCTATCTAGTCGAAGTGTTCTTAGCCTCGGTTGGAATTGTTTTTAATGAGCCGCCACTTCTTCCTTTAAATAGTCTCCACTCTCATCTCTTCGTCCTGATATTTCGGCCTCGTCGTTGTAACGATCTCCGAGATTCGTGCGGATCAGTTGAACTGACGAAGACCGAGTTGCTCTATCTCCACGTCATCCTCAGCCGAGCTCGAGCTCGATCGTCTCCGGCTTCGGCGTCGTCTGGGCCTCTCCAAGGCGCTTGCTTCGCTTGGGCCCAACGAGAGAGTTGACTCTCCCGTCTATCTTTGATTCTGGAATGGGCTCGTAATTACGGGCCTTTGTCTTGTCTGTTAATGGGCCGGATTTCCTAGAGGGAAATCCAGTACCAACAATGTGGGAAAAATCAGTTGTTAAGGAAGGGAAAGAGAAGAAAGGGACTAGAGAAAGATAGTATGGTGGTCTAGAGCTGATAAGGTAAGAATCCATGTGCCCTTTGATCGATATTCCTTAGGTGAAACCGCACTTAAATACTTGCAGAAGTCAGTAGGGTGAATTTGAATGCTTGAATGTGATTGTGGAGTTTACTTAGGACATTTGCTAAGTGTGGGGGAAGTATATTGTGGTCTTGAGTTCTGTAGGAAAGTTTTTAGTGGACTACTAAGTGAATGTGAATGCGAAAGTTCCTAAGACAAAATGAGTTTTTGTGTTTTCAAACTTCTTTTCTTATGCTTTGGTTCTTTACTTGCTTGAGGACAAGCAAGAGCTAAGTGTGGGGGAGTTGATATACCATAGATTTTAGGGATTTTAACCATGGTATATGTGTCATTTATCGAGTCTTTTACTATGTTTTAGAGTCTTTTCAGGTGTTTATTAGGTACAAGCACATTTGGAGCATATTTGGTGATTATGGCACTTTCTGGAGCTAATTGGAGTATTTGGCCGAGAGATAAACTTCACTGTCGATATTTCAGAGCTGCATCGATCGACACACTTGTGGCGTCGATCGTTGCATATGCGAGATGGGCCAAACGACGGTTTAATGAAGAATGCTGATATTGCAGAAAAGCCCAGATATTTACACAGAAGCCCAAAACGTGTTTTAGACTATATATTAGGGTTTTTAGCCACTTCTTTAGGGGACGCTTTTCTTAAGTCTTATTTTATTTCAGAGAGAGTTAGCGGCTGATCCTGCTCTCGAGAGAGAGAGGATTTTGAACCCCAGATCTTTACTTATTTTTATGATATTTGGTTTTCTACTTATGATATTTTCTGTCTCGATGAATATGTCTGAGTAGATTACATGTTAGGTTGAAGGATTCTCATTAAGGATTTCAGAGAATTATAGTTTAATTAATCTGTAGAGATTCATATCTGCTAGTTCTTTATCTAAGTTTTTCTTAATGCTTAATCTGAAGTAGCTAATCAGAATTATGATGTTAGGTTGATTAATGCAACGGAAGTTGGTTAATTCAACTAGAAAGAGCCTAGATAAGCAATTAAACTTCTCGCAAACGGAAGTTTGGTTTAGGATAATTGTGAACATATCAAACTTGGAATTAAAGCTGGTTTAATCTGTTAGTTCTCGCAAACGAAAGTTTGGATTGCTGCACTTAGACTTAGAGAATTATCGCAAAGGAATTTGGTTAATTCTATATCCATGTTTGAGTTCTAGAACAGTTATTGATTAGATCTAGATAGATTGATTGCTTGCGTTCCTGATTTCCTGAGAACTCCTGAAACCTAACGCTTCGCTTCCTTGCTTACAAACTTGCCTGCTACTGATTTACTTTTCTGCTTCGCCTTCTAGTTTAATCATCTTTGCTTTCTCCTAGTTTAATCTTTTCTGTTCTTAATCTATCGTTGACCGGAGTCCCTGTGGATTCGATACCCTAAGTACTACAACTACATCACTGTGCACTTGCAGTTAGAATAGGGATAAAACTACACCTATCAGCTACATTAACGTATTTATTAATGGCTACATTGGACTGGCAACTAACCGACAGATTACCGAACGATAGCATATTCCGTGGATAATCCATCGGTAATTTCTGAGTGAGAGAGAATCATTTGGAAACTACCGACGAAAATCCAACGGGAATTTTATGGACGAAAATCCGTCGGAAATTTCTGACAGAAAAGTTTTCGTCGGTAAATCCATCGGTAATGGGGGTATTTTCTTGTAGTGACACAAAGATACTTTAAACATTTGACAAGCCATTTATACATTTTTTCCACTTCAGTTTCTCATCTTTTTATGCGTTGATATTCTCATGATCAATAAGAAAATCTGAAACATCAAGATGAGTATCATCATTCATTAGTGATAAAGTTCATTTCATCTCCCATCTCTTTTCCCTTTTGTCATTCTCGGTACATATCAGCTAATTTTTTGGCGTACGATAGGAACCTAGCCAATATCTCTTCATACCACATCTGTAGCAAACACTTTCTATTTGCTTTTTCTTTTTAATTTCATGACTATTATTGTTTCTTGGGAAGAAGAACTTATTAGCTTGTATATCCATTAGCCTGATATTGTTGTTGCAGGACTACATTTCCAGGATGAAATGTGGATAGAGTTTTCTCTATCAAATCATAATCAGTTATATTTTCTTCAAATAACACTATCCTCGAGGTGATTCCGAACATGCGGAATTATACTCGCTAACATTTGTATAATCTAGAAAACGGAGGTGTATCCACACTTGTTTGGCTTTTGGTAAGATCACATATTTTTGGTGATTGAACCTTTCTTTTTAAAGATTGCCAAAGATCTGTGGGATCTTTTTGTAATATACTCGGCTTTTAAGACATCATGGATATGGTGGCAAAAAATATCGTGTGTTTTGAGTTTTACTCATCTGATGTTATTTATGACTTATCGATTGTTTTAAGAAGCTCATTTCCTCTTAGATGAATGTTTGCACTAACTGTCCATGTAAGATAGTTTTTTCCTTATATATCAAGGGCATTGATTTCACGCTTGACCAACTTTGACATGATAAATGTATCAATAAAATAACAGATTATTAATCTTAAAGTTAATTACATTACATTTCAATTCAAAATTTACATTTAAATTATTATAAAACAGTAAATAATCGCTAGTTTTTTTATTTAATGATAATATAATAAGATGACCATTAACATAACTGACGAAAGTGATTATAAGAAAAATCAAATCATAGAAAATTAATGCAACAATTGTGATAAATTATTTTGGAGTAAATTTTCCAACGAATATATCATAAAAAGAAGCAAAACTTATAACAGTACATAAACTTAATAAAGAGAAACCATTTTTCGATATTAAAAAAAACTTTAAGAGATATTTGTGAATATATGGAATATTTGAGTGAAGAAAAAATGAGTGAATGATAATTGTATTTATAGTTTGAAAATACTGTTCATAGCCGTTAGAAAATATGAAAAGTTTTGAAACTTTTTAATCTCTACCAACCTCAGATTGTTGCCAAGCGCTTAGGACAGTCTCTTTCACTTGAGGTCACAAAAGCATCCTTTTGTCAAAACGAAACTGACCTCTATATATTTCCTGCGACGCCAGTAGACTCAACAGAACAAGCCTGTGATCGGATCCGCGTTTCTTCATAAAGAGCAGATTTGAAGCCGGAAATGCTTCATACCATTGCTTGTTCCCAAAGCATCTGTCTAATTTGCATTGAGTCCAAGAAGTACCTCTCATCTCTCCCCACGTGAAAGGATTGCCTTTACCATTCAGCTCTGTCATAGAACATGCCTTAACCATTTCTGCGAAGTCATTAAAGGATGCTTCACGCCGTGTTAGACCTCCCAGCTTTTCACCAACATGGAGAATCTCGTTGAAGTCTCATAACATAGCCCAAGGAGTCTTCCTATGTACACATATCCTCATTAACATTTCCCAAATGTTTTTTTTGTACTTAACATCCGGGTGTCCATAAACTAGAGAAATAAAACTTGAAAGTTGAAACACCTCCAAGCTGAACTGAAATATCGATTGAAACTTTTCTTCATAACCATTGGTGGTAAAGAATAAAAATAATCATTTATTTATTTTAAGTTTCATTCATAAATTTTAGATATAGATATATGTGGTTGAACCTTTATAAATCAAAATATAATTAACAATAATATTATACTTATAAAATTACTCATATTAGAGAAATAATTAAATAAATCATGGTGATTTAAATCATCTATATTAGAATAATTAATGGAAATCTTAAATGCAACAAATTGAAAGCATAATTCTAAAATAATTAAGGAGGCATCGCCTACCATAACATTCAATAAGGAGGCGAACCTTCAATTCCATATAATATAATCAAGGAGGAAGTTTTTTTTACTACTTCATAAAAATATGATAAATGAGGAGGTTTTAACCTACCATTCCATAAAATTATCCGAAGAGACATAGTCCAACACAACAATTAATTTGGGGAAGGCAACGCCTATCTTCCAGAGATGATATATAAATATATATATGGAGAAAGCATATCCTATTTTTCAATAAATCATAATAAATGTAAACGGAGAAACAAAGTCCATCGATCCGTAAATAAATCATAATTAAGCCTCACATTTTCGGTATATGAAAGGGATTGAGAAACGATCGTGCTAATAACGTATTATATAATTGTAGGTATATATATGTGTATTTGTATTTTTATATGAATATTATATATTATTATGGAGATGAGAGAAAGAGAGGTGTTATATTTGTGGAAGATGGTTGAAGTGACTAACAAGAGGAGGAGAGAGATTAGAGATGTGTTGTATGAGAGAGTGAGAGGAAGAATGAATCGCGATTGTTTCACTTATGATATTGTGTATTTAAAATATCTGGATATACATATTTATAGTGAGATAAAAATAATAAAGAAAACAATGTCGGCTAGTGAAATTTGTGTTGGTAGATGGATAATTATTATTGTTATTATAACAACTATAAACATTTTTTCTCTTATTGCTTCGATCCGGGCTAAACTCTTATACTCATTATTTATTGTCATCCCAGATCAAATATATTTTCTTGATACGGGCTGAGAAGTCGCATTTATTTTCTACTATCTCTTACTTAAGATTTATTACAATTCATACACATTTTCTTTCACTTTAGACCCTGACAGTTCGACGACTGAAGGAAATCAGAGCAAACATTTACCCGGACATAATGTTTCTAATGGAGACGAAGAACCAAGATGAAGTTGTGTTTAACTTGTTTAAAAGACGGATTATTGTAATCGTTTTATAGTTTCCCCAATAGAACTAAGTGGTAGTTTATCCTTGTCTTGGAAAGATAACGTTCACCTTGAGATTCTTGATTCTTCTCCACACTTTATAGATTTCAAGACTGTACTTACGGATGAAACGTCCTTCATTACTTTTCTCTATGGAGCGCCAAATCATTATCATCGTCCCGCCTTCTTGGAAAGTCTCATGTGCTGGGTGAAGATTGATCAGAAGCGTGATTGATCACTGGAGACTTCAATGATTTGCTAGATAATGATGAGAAGGTGGGAGGTCCTTTACAGTGGGAAGGGTGCTTTCTCGCCTTTCGTAGGTTCGTTTCACGGAACGATTTATGGGATCTCCAACACACGATAACGCTCTATCTTGGCAAGATGTCCGATATAATCACTTTATCCAATTGCGCCTTGATCATGCTATGTCAAATGTCTCTTGGGCTGAAATGTTCCTTTCTAGTTGTTGTGAGTATCTCCAATTTGAGAGATCGGACCACCACCCATTAATCTCCTATTTTGACCTGTCAAAACGTAAAAAGAAGGGTTGTTTCCGGTTTGATAGGAGGCTGAATGAAAACCTTGAATTTAGATCACTGATAGAGCATAGCTGAACCTCATCTCCTAAATTATTCATCGCTAAAGTTGATCGGGTATGACGTAAGCAAGTAGAATGGTCAAAATCGCAAAACCGTATCAATGCTGAAAGAATCCAATCGTCTAAACTTAACCTAGATGTGGCTCTCTTTAACCCAGTTCCGGATCAAAACCTCATATCCACCTATACAAAGGTTCTTGAACTTGCGTATAAAGAAGAGGAAAGTTATTGGAGACAAGGTAGTCGTATTATATGGTTCCATTGTGGTGACCAAAATTCTAGCTTCTTTCATGCTGTTGCTAGAGGGAGGCGAGCTTTAAGCAAATTCTCAGCCTTGGAAAATTATGATGGGATAGCGGTTTTTGAAAAGGACTAGATTGTTAATGCCATTTCCCAGTACTACCAAGCGAATTTCACTCCTCAGTCACTAACATGCTGAAATTGTGGATGATGCCATCACGCCTCAAATCACTGCAGATATGAACCTTTCTTTGTCCAAAATCCCATCTAATTCTGAAATTAAGGAGTTTTTACTTTCAATCCATGCTGATAAAGTGATGTGTACCAGGTTTTACCCCCGAAACCTATTGTAAGTGCAGATTAGTCGCGTGTAGTATATTAAGTGATCAAATCCACAGGAAAATGACGAACTCTAGACTTCTTATCAGGACCAAATTTTCGCTAGACTCTAAGGGAGTTTGGGGGAGGGGGGGGGGTTTCACAGAAATAACTAAAGATACAATTAAAGGTAATTACTACAAGAAATATGTACATTGTCGGCGCGAAAATAATGCTATCATATGTCTTTCATAGCGTTTTCATAAATGCTATCTACGCGACAACTATCTTAGATGTCAGCCCTACGATAGCATTTTTCGGGATGCTATGATAACGCTGATCTATTATAACACTACTTTAATATATTTTCTTATAACACATGTTTAATGCTATATTATTTAATGTTGTAGCATATTTTTATCACTATAAATATATTTAGTTATATATATATATTATTTTTTATTTTGCAAAATATTTACAATTTAATTTACATAATTTTTGTATCTCATAAAGTATCAACATACATAAAAAAATAATATTACATTAATCAAAAACATGTCTTACATAATTACAAAGTAAAACTAACATTGTACAAACAAAACCAAAAGGCTAATGAGCTCACCCAAGGATCTTATCTTGCTCTAAGCTCTTCATCAGTAATCACACTTACGCTTCTGTTCCATTGTTGTACGTCGCTGATGGATTCGGTTTTGCCAATAAAAACGTTGCCTGCAGTTTTTTTATATGTGAAAAGGGTGGGGAGTTAATGGTTGCCTGCAGTTAGTGGTTAGAGAGCATATGAAACCATCACAGATGAAACAAACTTAACAAAGTAAAGTTGAAAAAAGAAAACAAATGTGAAAGCTACTGACATGTGATCCATGTTGATCTCGGGACTGGGAAACGCTTTCGAGGAGTTTGCAATAGCTGAGCAAAGGCCTGACACAACAAGAGACATCAGAGATTTAGGATATCATAGCATCATCATTCATGGTAGAGGGTTTAACCTTGCTGAACCGAATTTATTTCAATGGCATTCAAAGATTTCGAAACTAAGCAGACAATTACGAGTTCAAAGCGTGTATTACCTCATGTTTAGGCTGATGGTGATAACCCATGTTTTCCCGATTTAGCAACATGCGGAAGTATGCAGTTTCATCTGGACTATTGTTAAAGACATGTCACCGTTCCAACACCACAAAGAAAACCCCATTCAGCTATATAGGCCAGTTATAGAAACTAGCGAGGCAGAGAATCATGATTCTAAAAACACTAGTGTACCTGAACAAACGTACTGTGACCTCCGCAGGTTAACATGAATTGAGGGAACAATGAAAAATATGGATTCAGCGTAAACGAGCTTGGATCATCCTTTCTATAGTCACCGAACTTTGAAGATATACGAATGAGAGTCCGATCTAGCAATCAAGTAGCAATCCCTCCTGAGGTAATACATGATAGACTGCTCTTCCTACAAAATAACAAAGGACAACTCCTGCTCTTCCTACAAAAGACAACTCCCAAGTATTAATTTTGCATCGTTCAAGAAACCAAGTTTGATCTTCATGGAAAACATCTTATTAGCAAGTTTAGTTAGTTACCTTTTCTTGAATGCTAGTAATGTTTCGTTGTCGGATTCATCTGCTGAAGAACAATTATGGTCATCCTGCAGCATCATGCCAGCTTCTGACTTCTTACCACGAGGGAGACGTAGACCAAGTTGCTTTAGTTTACGTGAAACCTGGGCAGTGGTATAGGTATTCTAAGAGACCAATTCATTGGCAATAACAACAGCGTTATTAATTTTCAATGAGCAATGCACCTGCTTCTTTTCCAACCGCAGCATTATTATTGTTGCTATCACCATGGGCAGCTAAATTAGCTAAAGCACGAGCAGCCTGAAAAAAAGAAATAAGACGCTTAGAGCACAAACTCGATCAGAAACAAAATCAGTAGCAACGAACTTGAAAAAATAAAGAAAACGAATGTACCTGTTCTTGCACTCCCTACGATAGGTCCAGAATTAAACGTTGCAGATATCATCCATATCTGTCTGACAAAGGTCATCAGAGTCGCCATCTCGCTAACTGAATCCTGAGTTATTTGACTTCTCTGGGTGTATAATGGAACTCCTCAAGCTTCCGAGTTCACAAACATCCTTCAAGCCTGAACAGGTTGACTTCCTCATCATAGAGTTTATCCTGGAAGAATAAATATATATAGGGAAATTGAAAAAGGAATCAAGAGACCAAAATCACAAACGATGATGATCCTTCTGCAGCATATTCCTTCCCTTCCTCAATCAAAATTCATGTCTCTCTTTTAATCTCCTGTAGAAAGAATAACTCAATTCATGTTTTTCACCAGATTGAGAAACTAAAGAGGTCTTAAGGTAGTGTTAAAGAGACTAAACGCATTCCGTTCCTGCAGATTGAAGTACAGCTTCCATCGCAAACCCACCTCCCGCCGGATTCGAATGCTGCAGAGAGATTACGCAATCCAGAATTGAAACAATGGAATCCCAAAATAGATTGCAAGAGAAGATAATTCCAAATCTGCTTCATCTTTTTTTGAAGAAAAAAAGAAAGTAAAGAAGTAGAACCTTTGAAGAAGTGGGGTTGAGAGGAAGTCTTCAGGTCGCTTGGGATGATTACAGTCCTGAGTTGAGATGGAAAAAAACGAAATCAGTAAAGAAATTGAAAGATATGCAGAGGAAAAGAAGCAAACCTCCATTGGAGAATACACAGAGAGAGATGTTGGTACAAGCATCCGGGGTTTTCGATTTCTCTCCCAAACTACCACCAAGGAAAATAAGGATTCTTCTCCATCTAAAGCCCAGAAAACACTGGAAACCCAGCCAGCTCGAACCCCAGATGTAAATTGAGCCGGTTGTCTCCAGCCAAGCCATACCGCCACCGGCCGCGATAAAAAACTTGGGAATAGAAGCTCTGGGGTCTAGACGGTGCTGTTAATTTAGCTTCCAGCTCAGTGAAATTCTGTCATAACATTTATCAAATGCTATTATATAGTATTAAAATAATAAATTTATCTACAATAACAGTTCAATAAAACGTGTTATTATAATGTGCTATTAATGTGAACTTTTTTTGTAATGTAAATATCAGTTTGTAAGCAATAAAATGAAGCGTGGTTCGTCAGAAATTTCCAAGGGATTATGGGTTCGATATCTACTTAGAATTATACCTAGGGTACAAAGACTTAGTCTAGTACTAGTTTTAGAAATCGAAGCACGGAATTGTGTCTAACATATTATCATAGCATTAAATTCCTAATCTCTTCAACACGACCAATCAACTTTCACAGCTGGCCGCTAGGAATATCATACATTAATATCTAGTTCATCCACATTCACAGTGCCAGTAAGTCAACTGTCGCATGATACATCATACATGCTCGATTATCCTATTTTCGGCTAATAGCTACAATACTTCCGTAGATCTAAACGTCCTATTATCAGATTCAAGGTGATCAATTTCTATTCATTCATTAGACATAAGGCAATAATCGAAAAACTATATAAATTATGAACCCTAATTCTATAAATCGGTCATAAGAGTCTTACCCATGATTAACCCTATCGAAATATTCCCCTAAAAACTCAACAAGATAACTACTCGGATTTCTAAATAGAAACCATAATAAAATCTTGCATTAAATAAATAATAAAATAAAATTGTAGCTTAGGGTTAAGATCCTAGCTCGGACAATCTCAGAGGTAGAGATCGAGAATCCCTAAAAACTACCTAAAGACTAAAAAACTAGAAATAAAACTAAAAACTACTTAGAAACTTTTGTAGTGAATATGAGAGCTGGTGATTTGAAAAGAAGGGGTGCGAGGTGCATGTCCTTATATAAGTGCTGAAGAGAGGGGGGGGGGGGGGGGGGTTCTTCACTTATTTTCGATGTGGGAATTTACTCTCTCTATTTGGTGGGTTTTAGTTGACAAAAACGGCCCAAAAAGTGGTCTAAGTTGGTGGAACTTCGTATACCTCATGGCCTTGGCTCTAACCCTCTTGGTCGAGGCCAGGAAGTCGTTCCATGCGGTCTGGGATGCTGAGGTTGCGGCCAGGGGATGTTTCTACTGCTCATTAGGCCATCTTGCTCTAAACCGCTCTTGAGATCTAACTGTTGGATTCCTCTGAAATAAGTTGATGTGGTTTGATGGTAGATCCCTCTACCCTGTGTCCAAATTTGAGCTTGATCCAAAGGTGATAAGTCCTCCATTTGGTGTGGAACTTTTGAAGGAAAGCATCAGTATCAAAATGTGGATTTTTTGCTTGCTTCGCCTGCTTTTCCTGAAAAGTCTCATAAAACTACAAATGGTAGAAAACAATTAAAAACCATCATATAACACGTTAGAACACCAATAAAAAGTATATAAATGATAGCTAAAAAGGTGTAAAAACGAGTTATAACAACTCCCAAAGACTTAAACCTTAGTTTGTCATCAAGCAACATAGAGTTTGAAAAGCGAGGATATCATTTTGTGATTTCGCAAAATCTTTGTGACCGTCCTTCTAAGGCATAACCATTGGATATGCATCAATCTAAACCTAGTCTAGAAATCTCTCACCAGATCCCTGCAACAGTAGTCAATAATACCATCATGTTGAACTAAAACTATCTAGACTCCCAAATCAGGTCAACTAGCTGTCTACATTTATTAATGGTGGTATGTGAATTTTGTTGGAATTGTGTCCAGTAATCTCTGTACTGTCTCTAGAAAGTAAGAGTATGTCAATGATCAGACATAAGTCATATAATACTGGGGGTCATGATGGCTTGCTAGAGTCCGCTCATGATCTATAAGTCTTGGACTTATTGCCTTTATTATATGATCCCATATGGGTCACACGCCTAAGCTAACAGGAAAATGTGTAGGAACGGTTTAGCAGAAATACAGTAAAAGTGCTAGGCATTTACTGTACTTAGAGAGAATAAAAGGTTTAGCCACTGTGCATCGATCGATGCATAAGGTGCAACGATCGATGCAGTGCGCAAACACCGACGAGTTAATTGGTATTTGGGCCAAATGGCCCAAACGGAACAGGACGAGTTTTGTGTCATAAAACTCCGAGTTTCAGACTGATTAACCCTAACACTTGAGCCGTAAACTCTCTCTCTCTGCGCCGAGTTCCCCTTGTGGTCTAGCAGCTGTTTCCTGTGAAAGCGTGTGTGAACCTTTGGAGGATTCATCCCTCGGTGTTTCTCTGATCTCAGACATACCATCTTCTTCCGCTGCAATAACAGGTATAAGGTGAGATCATCATTTGTTTCTATTCTGAGAAGAACCTAGATCGCATGTTTAGGATAATCTGAATCTGGAATTGAATCAGGATTCATCTAAACGTTCCAACAGTGGTATCAGAGCTTTAGGTTCTGGTTTTTCTTGTTTAGATTCATGTTTAGGATTGTTTTAAAGAGGTGTTTTTGAATCAATCTACTGATAAGATTAAAACACTTAAGAAACAAGAATTGAATCCTAAACAAACTGTTTAAAAATCGCATGACCAAACTATATTGATTTGGTATGTGATCTAAACTGATTTTGCATCGACTGAGATCGCATTGCATCGATCGATGCAATGCAAGGATCGATCGTTGCAGTCGCGAGAGATTGACCGCGATCGCATGGATCGTTCAAACGATCGCATGGATCTCACGAGAATCTCTCGGCCAAACCTGATAACCGTTCGTGCACACGTGAGAGCATCGATCGATGCAGGATCGATGAACGATCGTTGCAGGATCGATGCTGTGAGCATCGATCGATGCGGTTAGGTTTTAGACTCGGTTTAATTTAATTAAAATTAAACGTCTCGGTTTAATAAACAGATTTAATAAATTTATTAAGTCTGGTTAAACCAGGATAAGAAATCCAATGTCGAAAGAAATATTGGATTTTGTGCCTAAACCAGGATTTTCTAATTTGATTTGGTTGGACCAAATAAATTGAGAAAGTCCGGTTTAGTAAATAACCGGTTGACAATTGTGGTCGTCGTAGTAATTAATTTTGGTTAGACCAATTTTAATGAACCAGACCGGTTATGTCATTTAATTGGACAATTGGGTTATGTCTTGGACATGGACCAATTCTTGGGCCTCGGGCCAAGAAGTTAAAACAATTGGGCCAGTTATTTGAGTCTTTCTTCAGATCAATTTAAAATTTATTTTATAAAATTATAAAGTCGATTTTAAATTAAAGTTTCCGAAATTTTGAAATTAGAAAGTTTCTTTAAATAGAAGTTTCTGAATTTGCGGGTTTTGGATTTTAAGAAATTTCTAAAGTTAGAAAGTTTCCGTTTTTAGAAAGTTTCCAATTTTAGAAAGTTTCCCAAAATAGTAGGTTTCCAAAAATGGAAAGTTTCCCGAAATAGTAATCTTCTATTTTGGGAATGAATTTTTTAAATAAACCTACGAACCTCAAAAAATATCAAGCGTTGGATGTCTTGTCCATTCTATGTCAGCTGTCGAAGCCCATTCAATTGTATTCATGGCCTTACAGTGTGAGGGTGTCTGCTTTTGCGTGGATAAGACGGTTTGTGATTCATAAATGTCATTGGGAGTCCCAGACATTAATGATTACATGACTGTATAGTCTGGTTTTCTTGACTAGGCCATCGGGAGTCCCGGGCCTTGAGACATCAGAGTGGATTGGGCCTCGGGCCCAGATTCACAACCAAGAGTTATATCACGGATATAATTAGCCGATATAGGGCTTACCGATATAAGCTAAGGTTTGGTGACGGCCAGTGGCCCACTTTAATCTTAGTTATATGTGGATCTTGGAATCATTATATTCTATTGAGGGTAACTTATGTTATTGAATATAATGCATGATTAATCATATTAAATTTAATACGAGATTAATCATATTGAACATTTTAACTAAAATCCTTTTATCTTATTTTTCAGTTATGACTAGCACAAACAATCAAAACACTTTCTCGATCCGGTCTGTCCTTAAGATGGACAAGCTGAACGGATCAAATTTCTTGACTTGGTCGCGGAACCTGAGGCTAGTCCTCAGACAGGAGAGAAAGGACTATGTTCTTGAGAGAGCTCTCCCCGTGAGGATCGGGTCCAATGCCTCCCATGCAGTATATAATGCTTGGAATAAGCATTATAATGATGCGGTAGATGTGCGTGGTCTGATATTGGCTACCATGGACTCAGACTTGCGGGAGCAATATGAGAGCATGGAGTCGCCATTAGAGATGATCAGCAGCCTGAAATTGAAATTTCAGGAGCAGATACGAGTGGAGAGATACCAGTTGGTTAAGTCTCTCACTAGCTGCAAGCTACCAAATGATCATCCAGTGAGTCCTCATGTCAGTAAAATGATGGGTTACATTGATAACCTGAGGAAACTGGATTATCCAGTTAGCCAAGAGATGGCAACTGAAATCATTCTGCAGTCACTGCCGTCAAGCTATGATAAGTTCAGAAAGAACTATATCAAGAAAGGCTTAACGAAGACGCTGACTGAACTGCATGATATGCTCAAGACAGTTGAGCCAAACGTGAAGAGTACCCTGAACAATCTCATGAATGAGAAGGGTAGGTTTACTAAACCTAATGCTGACAAGGGTGAAGACAAAGTTGTCCAGATTTTGAATCATGGCAAGCGTGTGTCTTCTGAGCCCGAGTCAGATACCTCTTACGTTGGTAAGTGCTGCTACTGTAAGGAGACAGGGCATTGGAAGAGAGATTGCATTAAATTCATGGAAGATGATGAGGAAATGAAGTTGATGTATGAGACTACTTCCTCAGGTATTCATGTTATTACTTCAAGTTCTACCTTAAAGGTATTGAATACTGGTCGTGGCACTGATATTTGTGATAATATGCAGAGCCTAAGCAACAGTAGAACGTCCTTAAAGGTATTGGTTACTGGTTGTGGCACTGATATTCGTGATAATATGCAGAGCCTAAGCAACAGTAGAACGTTGAAGGAAGGGCAAGTGAAACTACATGTCTGGAAGGAGCTTGGGATGCTGCCTCAGCTGTAGGGTTTTCACTTATAGATCCCTTTTAGGCTTGGTTTTGTATTAAGTAATTGCTACAATGTATCTGCTTTAAGCAGAATTGTCTTTCATTTTCTTGTGAGAATTTGAATGTTTTTCATTTTGATAAAAGACAAGTTTTGTTCTTTTGATCTTAATGAAATATTAATTGTAGCACCCTATTCATGGAATGGGTTTTATATCTTAAACCAAAGAGTGCCTAAATGTAACATAAATACCGAATTGGTTTAAATCTAATGAATTAAACCTGATTTTTCTTGGCATAAAAGTTTTGGTCACATAGAGTAAGTCGGATTCAGAAATCCCATAGTTATGGACTGTTGGGCTCATTTGATAAGATATCTTATGAGACTTGAATTCTGTTTACTGGACCAAAAGGAAAAGGGCCTATCTTAGCTGAGCTAGAGAAAGGCCCAAAGGCTTATTGGACCTGGAACATACTGATGTATGTGGCCCAATGAGCAGTAATGCCAGAGAAAATTTCCTGTACTTCACTGTCTCTACTGATTACTTCAGTGAGTGTGACTGTGTTCATTTGATGAGACACAAGTCGGAATTCTTTGACATGGTCGAAAGAGTTCCAGAATGAAGTATAGGATCTGAGTGACAAAAGTATTAAGACTCTGGATTAAATCACGAGTGAGAATACTTAAGTCATTGATTGTGTGATCATCTTAATGAGTGTGAAATCGTTTCACAACTCATTTCTCTTGAAAAACCTGAAGGTGTTTTCTGTGAGAAAGAATCAGATCTTATTAGAAATGATTAAAGATGAGTCACACGAATCTTCCATGATATTATTTAAGAATAACGCTCAAAAAATCTAAGTTTACGATGAAATAGTTCCACAAATATCAGTTGAAAGACACCACGTTAATGTGGATTGGAATCGATCCAAATTTGTCTTTACTGAGTATTTGTAGTTGTGCTACTTCGCTGGTTGTCCTAGAGAAACTAAGGCTTGTTACTTTTACGTCCAATCTGTTTTCTAAGAAGGAAGTTATTTTCCAAGAAGAACAGTGGGAGTAAAAGCATAACTCGAAGTTTTCTTAGGGAAACCAAGGCTCGGTACTTTTACGACCATTCTGTTTTCTAAGAAGGGAAGCTACTTTCCAAGAAGAACAGTGGGAGTAAAAGTACAACTCGAAGCAATTCGAGAAATACAGGAGGCTGCTTTACCTATTGAGGGAGAGCAGCGGAAGGATTTACAGTTTTCTGTAGAATCTACACCTGTGGAGCCTGAAGTTCGCAGATATGAAAGAATCAGTCACTAATACGAGAGTGATTTCTCGTCATTAGTTGAACCTGATGATCATTGAAAGTTCGCATGATCTAATGATCATTGAAAGCGACGAATCTGCGAAGTTCAAGGAAGCGAAAGTGAGCCCAGACTCCGAAGAATTACATTTTGTGTAAAGTTGGTTTCATCGATCCATTCATGGATGGAAGCGAACATATCGGAGTTGGAATCTTCGTTCTGTTGAAGAAGTCAAGGTTTTGACTTGAAACAGGAACGAAATGGAACTGTGCGTTTACTAATAGATAAATGGGAGCGATATTGCATTTCTCATATTGTATGTCGAAGACATACTGATTCTCGGAAATAACGTCCCAATGCTGCAGTCGGTAAAGGACTGGCTTGGGAAGTTAGTTTTGTGATTGACATGGGTAAAACCACGTAAGTCTTGGATTCTGGACCTAAAGATAGAGATCCAGAAGAGCTGGTAGGACAAAGTCAGGATTCTTAAATTGACAAAGTCCTACACGTTTTTCAGCATTCCAAGAAGGGTTTTATGCCAATGTCACATGGCAATACGTTAAGCAAGAAGCAGTGTCCTACGATAACTGCTGAGCTTAAATGCATGGATAGGATTCATATGCGACGGCAATTGGATCTATCATGTATGCCATGACACGTACTTGTTTTAATGTTGCTTTAATGTTAAGCAAGACAAGTAAAGACCAGTCAAATCCAGTAAAGAATAACTGGATAGCCGTGAAGAATATTCTGAAGTATTTGTGAAATACTTAAGAAAGGTTCTTGATTTACGGAGAAAGTGAGGTGCTACAAGTCGATAGAGTCTGAAAGGCAATTTTCCAACGGACAAAGATGATTTCCGGTCACAGTCCGGTTATATCTTGTGTCTATTTGGCGGTGCAAGGCACTGTTGCTGACTCCATGACTTAAGCTGAACATTTCGCAGCTTGGGAAGTGGCGAAAGAGGTTGTTTGGAAAGAAGAGTTCATCACTGAACTTGATGTGATTCCCAGCATAGATGAGACTAGCTGCACATCAGAGGTCCAAACACCTTGAGGATAGGTATAACCTATTCCGTAAGATAAATGACAGAGATGTTAAGTAGATCAGCAAGTTTCAACGAATGAGAACGTTGCTAATCTATTAACGAAGCCACTCCTTAGGCCTAAGCACGAGTCGCGGACTGTTGCTGTAGGATAAGTGAAATTAAGATGTAGTCTTAATTTCAGTGGGAGTTATTAAAGGGCTTTATTTAGTTATTGGATATGTTCTTGAAATAACATTTAAGATGTTTAATGAAATTATTATTTCAAGATTATTTTAACTGTGATGAAATAATCGTTCCAAAGTGATATAAACCATTTTATAGGTCATCGAAGTAAATGACTTGATCTTGAGTCATCGAAGTCATTTAGCTTGATCATGAGACCCTATATTTGATAAATGTTTTATATCATCCTGTCCCTAGTCGAAGGTTGTTGAAATTGGAACACCAACAACCGTGTGAGACTGGATTGGTACGTGACTTATGACAAAGTCTCAGTGTGTCATAGATGCGCGGCATCAAAGTCAGTACATAGGTGTATGTTGGGGAACATACGACCGGACAAGACCCGCTTATAAGAACTCTTCAGGATATTTATATCTGTGTCATAAGAGATTCTTACTACGACTATAGAGTATAGTCCTTAGACCTGAGTTCACATGCATGTGATTGCACATGGACTGGTGTACTTTGATCATTGTCTAACGCTATCGTTCTGCGATAGCTATAAGGACCTTGTTTGGGTACATCATGAAATGAGTAGTTTACAGTGATGGAACAAGATGGGATTTGTCCCTCCAATATAAATGGAGTGAATATCTCTAGGCCAATCGGAGATTTGAATACTGGAAAAACGCATGGCCATGCTCAAACGGACTTTCCCGAGTCGTTTGGATTGTCAGTATCAAATCAGAGTCCGATGAACAAGATTAGGCTTTATAAGGATGACACTAATCTTGCCTTATGACTAATCGAGATATTGAGACAAAAGGATTATGAATACAGAGATTCCAGTACAAGTGGGAGATTGTTGGAATTGTGTCCAGTAATCTCTGTACTGTCTCTAGAAAGTAAGAGTATGTCAATGATCAGACATAAGTCATATAATACTGGGGGTCATGATGGCTTGCTAGAGTCCGCTCATGATCTATAAGTCTTGGACTTATTGCCTTTATTATATGATCCCATATGGGTCACACGCCTAAGCTAACAGGAAAATGTGTAGGAACGGTTTAGCAGAAATACAGTAAAAGTGCTAGGAATTTACTGTACTTAGAGAGAATAAAAGGTTTAGCCACTGTGCATCGATCGATGCATAAGGTGCAACGATCGATGCAGTGCGCAAACACCGACGAGTTAATTGGTATTTGGGCCAAATGGCCCAAACGGAACAGGACGAGTTTTGTGTCATAAAACTCCGAGTTTCAGACTGATTAACCCTAACACTTGAGCCGTAAACTCTCTCTCTCTGCGCCGAGTTCCCCTTGTGGTCTAGCAGCTGTTTCCTGTGAAAGCGTGTGTGAACCTTTGGAGGATTCATCCCTCGGTGTTTCTCTGATCTCAGACATACCATCTTCTTCCGCTGCAATAACAGGTATAAGGTGAGATCATCATTTGTTTCTATTCTGAGAAGAACCTAGATCGCATGTTTAGGATAATCTGAATCTGGAATTGAATCAGGATTCATCTAAACGTTCCAACAAATTTCTCATCAGAAGAGCTAAGAATGACTAACGAGGATAGGTATCAAATGGCATTTGGTGGATAGAGTCTGAAAGGCAATTTTCCAACGGACAAAGATGATTTCCGGTCACAGTCCGGTTATATCTTGTGTCTATTTGGCGGTGCAAGGCACTGTTGCTGACTCCATGACTTAAGCTGAACATTTCGCAGCTTGGGAAGTGGCGAAAGAGGTTGTTTGGAAAGAAGAGTTCATCACTGAACTTGATGTGATTCCCAGCATAGATGAGACTAGCTGCACATCAGAGGTCCAAACACCTTGAGGATAGGTATAACCTATTCCGTAAGATAAATGACAGAGATGTTAAGTAGATCAGCAAGTTTCAACGAATGAGAACGTTGCTAATCTATTAACGAAGCCACTCCTTAGGCCTAAGCACGAGTCGCGGACTGTTGCTGTAGGATAAGTGAAATTAAGATGTAGTCTTAATTTCAGTGGGAGTTATTAAAGGGCTTTATTTAGTTATTGGATATGTTCTTGAAATAACATTTAAGATGTTTAATGAAATTATTATTTCAAGATTATTTTAACTGTGATGAAATAATCGTTCCAAAGTGATATAAACCATTTTATAGGTCATCGAAGTAAATGACTTGATCTTGAGTCATCGAAGTCATTTAGCTTGATCATGAGACCCTATATTTGATAAATGTTTTATATCATCCTGTCCCTAGTCGAAGGTTGTTGAAATTGGAACACCAACAACCGTGTGAGACTGGATTGGTACGTGACTTATGACAAAGTCTCAGTGTGTCATAGATGCGCGGCATCAAAGTCAGTACATAGGTGTATGTTGGGGAACATACGACCGGACAAGACCCGCTTATAAGAACTCTTCAGGATATTTATATCTGTGTCATAAGAGATTCTTACTACGACTATAGAGTATAGTCCTTAGACCTGAGTTCACATGCATGTGATTGCACATGGACTGGTGTACTTTGATCATTGTCTAACGCTATCGTTCTGCGATAGCTATAAGGACCTTGTTTGGGTACATCATGAAATGAGTAGTTTACAGTGATGGAACAAGATGGGATTTGTCCCTCCAATATAAATGGAGTGAATATCTCTAGGCCAATCGGAGATTTGAATACTGGAAAAACGCATGGCCATGCTCAAACGGACTTTCCCGAGTCGTTTGGATTGTCAGTATCAAATCAGAGTCCGATGAACAAGATTAGGCTTTATAAGGATGACACTAATCTTGCCTTATGACTAATCGAGATATTGAGACAAAAGGATTATGAATACAGAGATTCCAGTACAAGTGGGAGATTGTTGGAATTGTGTCCAGTAATCTCTGTACTGTCTCTAGAAAGTAAGAGTATGTCAATGATCAGACATAAGTCATATAATACTGGGGGTCATGATGGCTTGCTAGAGTCCGCTCATGATCTATAAGTCTTGGACTTATTGCCTTTATTATATGATCCCATATGGGTCACACGCCTAAGCTAACAGGAAAATGTGTAGGAACGGTTTAGCAGAAATACAGTAAAAGTGCTAGGCATTTACTGTACTTAGAGAGAATAAAAGGTTTAGCCACTGTGCATCGATCGATGCATAAGGTGCAACGATCGATGCAGTGCGCAAACACCGACGAGTTAATTGGTATTTGGGCCAAATGGCCCAAACGGAACAGGACGAGTTTTGTGTCATAAAACTCCGAGTTTCAGACTGATTAACCCTAACACTTGAGCCGTAAACTCTCTCTCTCTGCGCCGAGTTCCCCTTGTGGTCTAGCAGCTGTTTCCTGTGAAAGCGTGTGTGAACCTTTGGAGGATTCATCCCTCGGTGTTTCTCTGATCTCAGACATACCATCTTCTTCCGCTGCAATAACAGGTATAAGGTGAGATCATCATTTGTTTCTATTCTGAGAAGAACCTAGATCGCATGTTTAGGATAATCTGAATCTGGAATTGAATCAGGATTCATCTAAACGTTCCAACAAATTTCTCATCAGAAGAGCTAAGAATGACTAACGAGGATAGGTATCAAATGGCATTTGGTGGATAGGCTAAATGTGTTTCGGGTTACCGTACTTTCGGAGGATGCTAGATATCGCGCAAAAACTAAGAGAGAATGGAACTATTGATGCCCACAACCCTCAGTCACTATTTCACAAGTCAGGTACTTTTTCCTTCATCTAGTTTCTTCATGTTTTTCCCCCAGAGTTAGATGTTTCTGCAAGATCTTTTATAGAAACGGCTCCAAGACTTCTTTGTGATCGAACCATTGCTTGCCTTGGTTTTATTTTTGTTTTCTCATGACTTATTGGCTTTTAATTGCTTTCCATTCCTTTATTCACGTTTTTTCGAAGTAGGAAACTCCTTATAGTGATAGAGCCATGCGAGAAACGAATTTACCAATTTTATGAGATGTTGAAGGAATAGCAAAACTTTTTGTTGTTGTTTCGTCTCTCCTACTCCAAATTCTTCAGTGCATCCGCCTTCAGTGACTGAGAATTGCAACATTCCTCACTCTCCGGCGATATCTGCGTATCAATAAACAAGAGAGAATGCATGAGGTTCGAAAAGATGGTTAAGTTGTGGGTAGGGAACCAACTAAAGATGATATGGCCATTCAGGGACATCAGATAGTGGTGAAAAATGATAATAGAGTAATGAAAAGGTGAAAGATGTCCTGAATGTCTGGTTCGTCGTCAAACTTAAAAATTAAAATAAGAAATAATTAAGATCATGTTAGTTTATATATTATAGAGCAAGCATATCCTTCAAAAGAAAACTCTATAGAGTGAATCCCTAAGACTAATGTCGTAGAAACAGAACTCTAGCTACCGCCTAGTCTAGTATTGAATCTCGAAATAGCTGTCACTAGGAATATCATAGAAGCACACATATTGTATTCGTAATAGTTTTGTGTCCTCAACCTACTCAAATCAAAAACATACATAATCATAAGTAGTTTTCGTAAACATACTCGACAATGATAAGAACGAAATGTGGAAAACTGGATAAATCCTCCCCAGACTTAAATTACATTTTCCTCAGTGGGAAAAAGTAGTGAGGGGATGAAACAAACTCGATAAATCAAAATAAAATATAGAAGCGAAAATAAAAAGATAAGGGTCAGAACAAATGAACCCTAGAGATGATAGGCGATATGGGTGTGGCAATGTCTAATGATCTGGCTCGGTGTCAGAGATAGGTTCATCAGTCTGACATTTCCTCTTGAGGTAGCTGAGTACACGGTTGACTCTCCGGGTCGACACAAGACTCCAAGTGCAGATGCATTAGGATCGGGAGGTGTAGTGTGCGTCGGTCTAGGTGGAATTGGTATTTACTGGGGGGGGGCTTCCTGTCTGTGAGCTCGAAGAATGAGAAACTCGCCAATGGTGTGAGGAAGTCGTGAGATCCTGGGATCGAACTCCGTCTCTTCTAGAATCCACTACGGGAGTGTGTCTCACAACCTCGAAATGATCTATGATGGTTTTAGGACAACTCGGCTGGCTCCAAATCATGTGAAGTACTTGTAACAAAATCTGTCTTGGCCTGTCCGTGCTCTACCAAAGTGTAGTGTCTCCAAACAACGGTGTCAAATCATGCCAGCAGTCAGCAACTAGTATCTCTATCGTAAGGTCCACTCCGGCGGCTTGCATGATAGAAGTGATGATGCCTCCATAAGTGGCGGAAATGATGGTGCAGCGGGAAGCGGCGATGTCGTGCTTAAATTAAACCAGTATCCTGGTAAGGACACAGAAAGGCAAGCAAGTCTGAAGTCTGGAATGAAAGGAGACTAAAGGATGATAAGCTCAGGTGCTAGGACACCGGCTTGAACGATAAGAGTGAATTCGCCAGAGGGCGATGCACTATATGGACAGCTGGATGATTGAGAAGGCTAGATTTAGATCGCACGGGATCATAGTAACCTTGGCCCATAATGAGCCATAATGAAGTGTCGGTCTAATCCGTGATGGTGGTCTTGTGACGGTAACCCAGTCTAAGAGTACTGCAAAGCTGCAGAACAGAGAGTGCATAGGCATTGCATATGATAGAGAAAGAGAGAATATCATATGAAATCATATGAAGCTTAGGAGTGTCTCTTTCGTGTGTAGGAGAGTGTGACAAATCCCAAGAACTCTCAGGATAGGTCCGTGTAGGCCAGCTGGTGTAGCTCCATGAAGTCTCGAAGCTTGAGAGCTTCTAAGTACCAAAGTAAATCATTGGTTATGTCAAGAGCATCAAGAGTGGTGTAGTCAATCCGTATGGTTAGGTTGATCGTGAGACTGTGTAGGTAGTTCATATAGTTAACGTAAGAGTCCATGCGCTTCCCAACAAAGCGGATTGTTGCTCGTCGAACTGATGGAGGTGGTGGTAGCGTTGGCTCGCGTGTAGGTGATGGGACACGTCTGGGTCTCGAGCGGTTTCTCAGAGCTCATTGATATAAAAAGTCAAGTGGGACATAATCTAGTAATGAAGAGTCATCATCCTCGCGAGAAGTTTCGCATCGCTCAACTCGGGCATTTTTAGAACGGATTTGGCACATGCGTGGATGGTCCATAACCTACAAAAAAGTAAATCTCGGGCATAGATGTGAATATGGTGCAAAAGAGAGGTTTCAAAGCGCTAAGATACATGACACGAGTATCTAGAAACTCAGTCCAAATGCATATGACTTCTCTACATGAATGAATTAGCATGATGATAGTTCAAGTTCAGTTTTCATATTCAAAGATGCATCACATAAGAGATTGTAAAAAAACTAATTTTAATGATAATTCTTATGCTAAATTACCTAGGTATGGTATACCTATCACTAAATGCATCAAAGATAGCTAATTTATGCAATGACAAAGTCCAAATTCGTTTTCCAAGAGATGTGAAATTTCCAAAATCCAAAAATCTCAATTTCATGTCAAATATGCTAATGTTTTGCTTCCTAAACAACATTTTAGCTCAATAAGATACTATCCAGTATTGTCCAATCATTTTAGAGTTTTATGAGTGTAAATCTATGAATTCTCAAAATTTGCTTCGCTTGAAAAATTGGGATTTAAAGACATACCTTGATTGAGAGGATGAAAGATATATAGATATGAAATCCTCTCTTTTCGGACTGCAAAACAGTAAAATTTCATTAATGGATCGGTTTTGGTCGGATCATACCTCGAGAGATTGCGGGATGGGATGGATCGGGCATGGCTCGGAAAAGTAAGCTCACAGACAAAGGACGGTCGACAGTGGCTTCAGGATGCACGGTCGTGGCGGTCGGGGTGTTGGCCGCGAGCTCAGCACGTGTGGTCGCGGGAGAGAGCTGCTGGGCCATAGCTCGGCTATGCGTTGTCGCCAAATCGTGCTGGTTGGCAACGAGCTCGAGCTGCTTGGTCGTGGCCAAGTGTTTCTTGACTCTGGCTGAGAGATCTTCGGTCGGGGCTGAGTATTGTATTGGAATTATGTCCAGTAATCTCTGTACTGTCTCTAGAAAGTAAGAGTATGTCAATGATCAGACATAAGTCATATAATACTGGGGGTCATGATGGCTTGCTAGAGTCCGCTCATGATCTATAAGTCTTGGACTTATTGCCTTTATTATATGATCCCATATGGGTCACACGCCTAAGCTAACAGGAAAATGTGTTGGAACGGCTTAGCAGAAGTACGACAAAAGTGCCAGGCATTTGTCGTACTAAGAGAGAAAGATTAATGGGTCTGATTAAATGGGATTTAATCAGATTGGTGTTTTGGGCCCATAAGCCCAAAAGGGAAAGAGTAGGCTTTTAATGATCAAAAGCCAAATCGATCGCATGGATCGACCCGAACCGATCGCGTCCCGTCCCGCTGCCTCTCGTCCGATCACGCGTCCCGTCCCGATCACACAACCCGTCACGTCCCGATCGTGTGAGGCTTGCGGCCGTCCCGATCGCGTGATGCAAGCGGCCATCCCGAACGTGATCGTTTCACGTGACCTAATGGTCGGTTCGGTTTGGCTCGTGCCGGTTCGGTTTAGCTTGTGATGGTTCGGTTTAAAAATAATTAAAACTTAATCGTCACGGTTTAATAATTACAGACTTAATAAATTTATTAGATCTGGTTAAACCGTGATAAGAAATCCAAAGTCGTAAAATTGGATTTAGTGCCTAAACCAGTGGTTTTCTAATATTATTTGGTTGGACCAAATAAATTGAGAAAATCCGGTTTAGTAAATAACCGGTTGACAATTGTGGTCATCGTAGTAATTAATTTTGGTTAGACCAATTTTAATGAACCAGACCGATTATGTCATTTAATTGGACAATTGGGTTATGTCTTGGACATAGACCAATTCTTGGGCCATGGGCCAAGAAGTTAAAACAATTGGGCCAGTTATTTGAGTCTTTTCTTCAGATTATTTTAAAATTCATTTAATAATTTAAAATTTGATTTTAAAATTAATCAGTTTCCAAAATCTGAAATTAGAAAGTTTCTTAGAATAGAAGTTTCTAGATTTGCATGTTTTGGATTATAGGAAATTTCTATAGTTAGAAAGTTTCCAATTTTTAGGAAGTTTCCAATTTTAGAAAGTTTCCAAAAACAGTAGTTTTCCAAAAATGGAAAGTTTCCAAAAATAGTAATCTTCTATTTTGGGAATGAAATTTTAAGAAAACCTATAAACCTCAAATAATATCAAGCGTTGGATGTCTTGTCCAGATTATGTCAGCTGTTGAAGCCCATTCAATCGTACACACGGCCTTACAGTGTGAGGGTGTCTATCTTTTGCATGGGTAAGACAGTTTGTGATTCATTGATGTCATTGGGAGTCCCAGACATTAGTGATTACATGACTGTATAGTCTGGTTTTCTTGACTAGGCCATCGGGAGTCCCGGGCCTTGAGACATCAGAGTGGATTGGGCCTCGGGCCCAGATTCACAACCAAGAGTTATATCACGGATATAATTAGCCGAGATAGGGCTTACCGATATAAGCTAAGGTTGGGTGACGGCCAGTGGCCCACTTTGATCTTAGTTATATGTGGATCTTGGAATCATTATATTCTATTGAGGGTAACTGATGTTATTGAATATAATGCGAGATTAATCATATTGAACATATTAACTAAAATCCTTTTATCTTATATTTCAGCTATGACTACAACAAGCACTCAAAACACATTCTCAATCCGGTCTGTTCTCGACAAGGAGAAGCTGACTGGAACGAACTTCCTGACATGGTCAAGGAACTTGAGGCTGGTCCTCAAGCAGGAGAAGAAGGAATATGTCCTTCGTGATCCCCTCCCCGAGAGGCCTCCTAACAATGCCGCCAGGAATCTGCATAATGCTTGGGAAAAGCATTCGTCAGATGAAAATGATGTCTATTGCCTGATGTTGGCGACCATGACTCCTGAGCTGCAAATGCAGTTCGAGAGTGTGCTGTCACCCATCGAGATAATGGCAAGCCTGAAATCGCTTTTTCAGGAGCAGGCAAGGACTGAGAGGTTCCAGACAGTTAAGAACCTCTTGGACTGTAAGATGGCTGCAAATGCGGCAGTGAGTCCTCATGTCTTGAAGATGATGGGTTATCTCGATCATCTTCAGAAACTCGACTGCCCTATCAGCCAGGAACTTGCCTGCGACATCGTTCTGCAGTCTTTACCTGCAAGCTATGATCAGTTCATCCTGAACTTCAATATGCATGGCTTGAGTAAGACATTGCCTGAGCTTCACGGAATGCTCAAGACTGCAGAGCCCAACTTGAGGAAAGCCAAGGACCCCAATGTGCTTATGGTGCAAAAGGGCAAGGGCTTTAAGAAATCCTCTGCCAAGGACAAGGGAAAGGCTAAGGCTGTTCAAGTCTCGGACAAGGACACGCCAAAGCCCAAGCCCAAGTCCAAGGCTGGGCCTACTGACATCTGCAGGTTCTGTAAAGAACCAGGGCATTGGAGGAGAGAATGTAAGAAATTCCTGGAAGGTCTAAAGGAATTGAAGAAGAAGACTCTGGAGACTTCTTCATCAGGTATTTTTGTTATAGAAGTTAATATAACTACTTCTGATAATACCTCATGGGTTATGGATACTGGTTGTGGGGCTCATATTTGTACTAATATGCAGGCACTCAGCAACAGTAGGAGGCTAAAGCAAGGACAAGTGGAGCTACGAGTTGGGAATGGAGCGAAAGTTCCTGCACTAGCTGTAGGCACATACTTGTTGTCTTTACCTTCGGGATTGGTTTTAGAACTCAATAATTGTTATTTTGTACCTGCGATAAGCAGAAATATTATTTCAATTTCATTGTTGGATTTGGAAGGTTATGATTTTTCAGTTAAGAATAAATTATGTTCCTTCAATCGCAACAATTTGTTCTATGGTTGTGCCCCTCTTACGAATGGGCTTTACATACTTGATCAATCCGTGCCAATTTATAACATTAATACCAAACGGTTCAAACCTAATGAGGAGAATCGAACGTTTCTATGGCATTGTCGTTTAGGGCACATCAGTGAGAAACACATTAAGAGGCTCCATTCGAATGGACTTCTTGGCTCATTTGACTTTGAGTCATGTGAGAAATGCGAATCCTGTCTGATGGGCAAAATGACGCGGGCCCCCTTTAATAAACCTAACGAGAGGGCCAATGACTTATTGGGCCTGATACACACAGATGTGTGTGGCCCAATGTCCACAAATGCAAGAGGAAACTATCAGTACTTCATTACCTTCACTGATGATTTCAGTAGGTATGGATATGTTTATTTAATGAAACATAAGTCTGAATCGTTTGAGAGATTCAGAGAATTCCAAAATGAAGTACAGAACCAACTTGGCAAAAGCATTAAAGCTCTTCGGTCCGACCGAGGAGGAGAGTACTTGAGTCAAGAGTTCAGTGATCATCTCAGAGAGTGTGGGATAGTTTCCCAACTCACTCCTCCTGGAACACCTCAATGGAATGGTGTGTCTGAGAGGAGGAATCGGACCTTATTGGATATGGTTCGGTCTATGATGAGTCACACAGACCTTCCAATATCCCTTTGGGGATATGCTCTGCTAACAGCAGTGTTCACTCTAAATAGAGCGCCATCAAAAGCAGTAGCTAAGACACCATATGAATTATGGACTGGGGAAGCTCCAGTGCTGTCTTATCTTAGAATTTGGGGTTGTGAAGCCTATGTCAAGAGATTGATCTCTGACAAGCTTACACCAAAGTCTGATAAATGCTACTTCATTGGTTATCCGAAGGAGACCAAGGCTTATTACTTCTACCTACGATCCGAGAACAAGATCTTTGTTGCCCGGGATTGTAATTTTCTTGAGAGGGAGTTTCTCTCTAAGAAAAACAGTGGGAGTAAGGTACTGCTTGAAAAAATTCAAGATGAATAGGATACTGCTCAACCTAATGAGGAAGAGCAGCAGGAGGACCTACAAGAAATTGTAGAGCCTGAACCTGTGGTACCTGAAGTTCGAAGATCCGGGAGGATCCGTCACGAACCCGAGAGATATCATGGATTCCTCGTGACTAACTGTCATGATCTTCTGATCATTGATGGTGATGAACCATCGAACTTCAATCAAGCCATGATGGGCCCAGATTCCTCTAAGTGGCGTAAGGCCACTGATTCCGAAATGGACTCCATGTCGGTCAACCAAGTGTTTTCGTTGGTTGACTTACCCGCTGGTGTAAAAGCCATCGAGTGCAAATGGATCTTCAAGAAGAAGATTGACGTGGATGGAAATGTCCAGATTTATAAAGCCAGGTTGGTGGCAAAAGGTTTCAGACAAGTTCACGGTGTGGATTATGATGAAACCTATTCCCCAGTGGCTATGATGAAATCTATTCGGATTCTACTAGCAACTGCAGCTTTTCATGATTATGAAATTTGGCAGATGGACGTGAAAACCGCCTTCCTGAATGGTATTCTGGAAGAGGATGTGTATATGACACAACCTGACGGTTACATAGATCCAAAGAATGCTGGGAAAGTATGCAAGCTTCATAAATCCATTTATGGATTGAAGCAAGCATCGAGGAGCTGGAATCTTCGTTTTGATGAAGCAATCAAGCAATTTGACTTCATCAGAAACGAAGAAGAACAATGCGTGTATAAGAAAACTAGTGGGAGCAAGATAGTATTTCTTATTCTGTATGTCGATGACATACTACTTCTCGGAAATGACGTACCAATGCTGAAGTCGGTAAAGGACTGGCTTGGAAGTTGTTTTTCCATGAAAGACATGGGTGAAGCCGCATACGTTCTTGGAATCAGGATCTACCGGGATAGATCTAAAAGGCTGATAGGCTTGTGTCAAGATTCATACATTGACAAAGTCCTACATAGATTCAGCATGGCAGATTCCAAGAAGGGCTTCACGCCAATGGTACATGGCACAACGCTAAGCAAGAAGCAGAGCCCTACGACGGCTGCTGAGCTTGAGCGCATGAAGAATATTCCTTATGCATCTGCAATAGGATCTGTCATGTATGCCATGATCTGTACTCGTCCTGATGTTGCTTATGCATTGAGCATGACGAGTAGATACCAGTCAAATCCAGGTGAAAACCATTGGATTGCCGTCAAGAATATCCTGAAGTATCTAAGACATACTAAGGATAAGTTCTTGGTGTACGGTGGAAGTAATGTGCTTGAAGTCAGTGGATTCACGGACGCAAGTTTCCAGACAGACCAAGATGATTTCCGGTCACAGTCCGGTTATATCTTTTGTCTGAATGGCGGTGCAATCAGTTGGAGAAGCTCCAAGCAAGACACCGTTGCTGATTCCACTACAGAAGCTGAATATATCGACGCTTCAGAAGCAGCGAAGGAAGCTGTTTGGATACGAAAGTTCATTATTGAACTAGGTGTGATACCAAATGCGGCTGAGCCTCTGGCACTGTTTTGTGATAACAATGGTGCTATTGCTCAGGCAAAGGAACCAAGATCACACCAGAAATCCAAGCATGTACTAAGAAGATTTCACTTGATATGTGACATCATTAATAGAAAGGAAGTCAAGATCAGCCGAGTTCAGACAGATGATAACGTCGCTGATCCATTGACAAAGCCACTCCCAAGACCTAAGCTCGAGTTCCTGACTGAAGCTGTAGGCATTAGAGACATTGAAATGTAATCTAAATTTGAGTGGGAGTTTAAGGGCTTTATTTAGTCATTGATATGTTCTTGTGAAACATTTGAGATGTTTAATAATAAAATTATTATTTCAAGATTATTTTAACTGTGATGAAATAATCGTTCCAAAATGATATAAACCATTTTATAGGTCATCGAAGTAAGTGACTTGATCTTGAGTCATCAAAGTCATTTAGCTTGATCATGAGACCCTATATTTGATAAATGGCTTACATCATCCTGTCCCTAGTCGAAGGTTGTTGAAATTGGAACACCAACAACCGCGTGAGACTAGATTGGTATGTGACTTATGACCAAGTTTCATGGTGTTATAGATGCACGGCATCAAAGTCAGTACATAGGTGTATGTTGGGGTACATACGACCGGACAAGACCCGCTTATAAGAACTCTTCAGGATATTTATATCTGTGTCATAAGAGATTCTTACTACGACTATAGAGTATAGTCCTTAGACCTGAGTTCGCATGCATGTGACTGCACATCAACTGATGCGCTTTGATCATTGTCTAACGCTGTCGTTAAGCGATAGTTATAAGGACCTTGTTTGGGTGTATTATGAAATGAGTAGTTTACAGTGATGGAACAAGACGGGATTTGTCCCTCCAATATAAATGGAGTGAATATCTCTAGGCCAATCGGAGATTTGAATACTGGAAAATGCATGGCCATGCTCAAACGGACTGTCCCGAGTCGTTTGGATTGTCAGTATCAAATCAGAGTCCGATGAACATGATTAGCTTTTATAAGGATGACACTCATCTTGCCTTATGACTAATCGAGATATTGAGACAAAAGGAATATGAATACAGAGATTCCAGTACAAGTGGGAGATTGTTGGAATTATGTCCAGTAATTGTAGGAACTCGTTTGGTTGATCCTGATGTAATTCACAGATTCATATCAACCTAAACATACAGATCTAGGTTCTCTTGAATAGAAACATTAGATGATCTCACCTTTTACCTGTTTGTTGCAGCGGAAGGAATAGAACAGGTCAGAGATCAGATAGATGCACCGAGGGATGAATCCTCCAAAGGTTCACACACGCGATCACAGGAATGGCTGCTAGACCACGAGGAGAGAGGCGCAGAGGGAGAGAGGATTCGCGGCTAGGGTTCGGGTTAGGGAGAAAGAGATTTGGCTTTTGATCATTAAAAGCCTACTCTTTCCCTTTTGGGCTTATGGGCCCAAAACACCAATCTGATTAAATCCCATTTAATCAGACCCATTAATCTTTCTCTCTTAGTACGACAAATGCCTGGCACTTTTGTCGTACTTCTGCTAAGCCGTTCCAACACATTTTCCTGTTAGCTTAGGCGTGTGACCCATATGGGATCATATAATAAAGGCAATAAGTCCAAGACTTATAGATCATGAGCGGACTCTAGCAAGCCATCATGATCCCCAGTATTATATGACTTATGTCTGATCTTTGACATACTCTTACTTTCTAGAGACAGTACCGAGATTACTGGACACAATTCCAACAATCTCCCACATGTACTGGAATCTCTGTATTCATAATCCTTTTGTCTCAATATCTCGATTAGTCATAAGGCAAGATTGGTGTCATCCTTATAAAGCCTAATCTTGTTCATCGGACTCTGATTTGATACTGACAATCCAAACGACTCGGGAAAGTCCGTTTGAGCATGGCCATGCGTTTTCCAGTATTCAAATCTCCGATTGGCCTAGAGATATTCACTCCATTTATATTGGAGGGACAAATCCCATCTTGTTCCATCACTGTAAACTACTCATTTCATGATGTACCCAAACAAGGTCCTTATAGCTATCACAGAACGATAGCGTTAGACAATGATCAAAGTACATCAGTCCATGTGCAGTCACATGCATGTGAACTCAGGTCTAAGGACTATACTCTATAGTCGTAGTAAGAATCTCTTATGACACAGATATAAATATCCTGAAGAGTTCTTATAAGCGGGTCTTGTCCGGTCGTATGTTCCCAACATACACCTATGTACTGACTTTGATGCCGCGCATCAATGACACACTGAGACTTTGTCATAAGTCACGTACCAATCCAGTCTCACATGGTTGTTGGTGTTCCAGTTTCAACAACCTTCGACTAGGGACAGGATGATATAAAACATTTATCAAATATAGGGCCTCATGATCAAGCTAAATGACTTTGATGACTCAAGATCAAGTCACTTACTTCGATGACCTATAAAATGCTTCATATCATTTTGGAACGATTATTTCATCACAGTTAAAAATAATCTTGAAATAATAATTTCATTAAAACATAAAATAATGTTTTACAAGAACATATCAAATAACTAAAATAAAGCCCTTTAATAACTCCCACTGAAATTAAGACTACATCTTAATTTCACTTATCCTACAGCAACAGTCCGCGACTCGTGCTTAGGCCTAAGGAGTGGCTTCGTTAATAGATTAGCAACGTTCTCATTCGTTGAAACTTGCTGATCTACTTAACTTCTCTGTCATTTATCTTACGGAATAGGTTATACCTATCCTCAAGGTGTTTGGACCTCTGATGTGCAGCTAGTCTCATCTATGCTGGAAATCACATCAAGTTCAGTGACGAACTCTTCTTTCCAAACAACCTATTTCGCCACTTCCCAAGTTGCGAAATATTCAGCTAAAGTCATTGAGTCAGCAACAGTGCCTTGCACCGCCAGATAGACACAAGATATAACCGGACTGTGATCGGAAATCATCTTTGTCTATTGGAAACTTGCCTTTCAAACTCTACCGACTCGTAGCACCTCACTTTCTCCGTAACTCTAGAATTTATCCTCAGTATTCCTAAAATACTTTAGGATATTCTTTACGGCAATCCAGTGATTCTTTGCTGGATTTGACTGGTCTTTACTTGTCTTGCTTAACATTAAAGCAACATCAAACAAGTACGTTTCATGGCATACATGATAGATCCAATTGCCGACGCATATGGAATCTCATTCATGCATTTAAGCTCAGCAGTTATCGTAGGATACTGTATCTTGCTTAACTTAATGCCATGTGACATTGGCATAAAACCCTTCTTGGATTGCTCAAAACGTGTAGGACTTTGTCAATTTAAGAATCCTGACTTTATCCTACCAGCTCTTTTGGATCTCTATCTCTGGAGCCAAAATCCAAGAACTACGTGGCTTTACCCATGTCATTCATTAAACCAACTCCCAAGCTAGTCCTTTACCGACTACAGCGTTGGGACGTTATATTCGAGAATCAGTATGTCATCGACATACACTATGAGAAATGCAATATCGCTCCCACTAATCTATTAGTAAACACACAGTTCCGCTTCGTTCCTGTTCAAGTCAAAACCTTGACTACAGAACGAAGATTCCAACTCCGATATGTTTGCTTCCATCCATGAATGGATCGATGAAGCCAACTTACACAAAATGTAATTCTTCGGAGTCTGGGCTCACTTTCGCTTCCTAGGATTTCGCAGATTTGTCGCTTTCAATGATCATCAGATCATGCGAACATTCAATGATCATCAGGCTAAACTAATGACGAGAATTCACTCTCGGATTAGTGACTGATTCTTTCATATCTGCGAACTTCAGGCTCCACAGGTGTAGATTCTACAGAAATCTGTAAATCCTTCCGCTGCTCTCCCTCAATAGGTTAAGCAGCCTCCTGTATTTTTCGAATTTCTTCGAGTTGTACTTTTACTCCCACTGTTCTTCTTGGAAAGTAACTTCCCTTCTTAGAAAACAGAATGGTCGTAAAAATACTTTTTTTACTCCCACTGTTCTTCTTGGAAAGTAATTTCCTTCTTAGAAAACATAATGGTCGTAAAAATACCGAGCCTTGGTTTCCCTGAGAAAACTTCGAGTTATACTTTTACTCCCACTGTTCTTCTTGGAAAATAACTTCCCTTCTTAGAAAACAGATTGGACGTAAAAGTAACAAGCCTTAGTTTCTCTAGGACAACCAGCGAAGTAGCACAACTACAAATACTCAGTAAAGACAAATTTGGATCGATTCCAATCCACATTAACGTGGTGTCTTTCAACTGATATTTGTGGAACTATTTTAGCGTAAACTTAGATATTTCTAGAGCGTTATTCTTAAAATATCATGGAAGATTCGTGTGATTCATCTTTAATCATTTCTTATAAGATCTGATTCTTTCTCACAGAAACACCTTCAGGTTTTCAGGAGAAATGAGCTGTGAAACGATTTCACACTCATTAAGATGATCACACAATCAATGACTTAAGTATTCTCACTCATGATTTAATCCAGAGTCTTAATACTTTTGTCATTCAGATCCTATACTTCATTCTGGAACTCTTTCGACCATGTCAAAGAATTCCGACTTGTGTCTCATCTAATGAACACAGTCACACTCATTGAAGTAATCAGTAGAGACAATGAAGTACAGGAGATTTTCTCTGGCATTACTGCTCATTGGGCCACATACATGAATATGTTCCAGGTCCAATAAGCCTTTGGGCCTTTCTCTAGCTCGGCTAAGATAGGCCCTTTATCTTTTGGTCTAGTAAAAGAATTCAAGTCTCATAAGATATTATATCAAATGAGCCCAACAGTCCATGACTATGGGATTTTTGAATCCGACTTACTTTATGTGACCAAGACTTTATGCCAAGAAAAATCAGGTTTAATTCATCAGTTTTAAACCAATTCGGTATTTATGTTACATTTAGGCACTCTTTGGTTTAAGATATAAAACCCATTCCATGAATAGGGTGCTACAATTAATATTTCATTAAGATCAAAAGAACAAAACTTGTCTTTTATCAAAATGAAAAACATTCAAATTCTTACAAGAAAATGAAAGACAACTCTGCTTAAAGCAGGTATATTGTAGCAATTATTTAATACAAAACCAAGCCTCAAAGGGATCTATAAGTGAAAAACCCTACGGCTGAGGCAGCATCCCAAGCTCCTTCCAGACATGTAGTTTCACTTGCCCTTCCTTCAACGTTCTACTGTTGCTTAGGCTCTGCATATTATCACAAATATCAGTGCCACAACCAGTATTCAATACCTTTAAGGTAGAACTTGAAGTAATAACATGAATACCTGAGGAAGTAGTCTCATACATCGACTTTAACTCCTCATCATCTTCCATGAATTTAATGCAATTTCTCTTCCAATGCCCTGTCTCCTTACAGTAGCAGCACTTACCAACGCAAGAGGTATCTGACTCGGGCTCAGAAGACACACGCTTGCCATGATTCAAAATCTGGACAACTCTGTCTTCACCCTTGTCAGCAGTAAGCCTACCCTTCTCATTCATGAGATTGTACAGGGTACTCTTCACGTTTGGCTCAACTGTCTTGAGCATATCATGCAGTTCAGTCAGCGTCTTCGCCAAGCCTTTCTTGATATAGTTCCTTCTGAACTTATCATAGCTTGACGGCAGTGACTGCAGAATGATTTCAGTTGCCATTTCTTGGCTAACTGGATAATCCAGTTTCCTCAGGTTATCAATGTAACCCATCATTTTACTGACATGAGGACTCACTGGATTATCATTTGGTAGCTTGCAGCTAGTGAGAGACTTAACCAACCGGTATCTCTCCACTCTTATCTGCTCCTGAAATTTCAATTTCAGGCTGCTGATCATCTCTATTGGCGATTCCATGTTCTCATATTGCTTTCGCAAGTCTGAGTCCATGGTAGCCAATATCAGACCACGCACATCTACCGCATCATTATAATGCTTATTCCAAGCATCATATACTGCATGAGAAGCATTGGACCCGATCCTCACGGGGAGAGCTCTCTCAAGGACATAGTCCTTTCTCTCCTGTCTGAGAACTAGCCTCAGGTTCCGCGACCAAGTCAAGAAATTTGATCCGTTCAGCTTGTCCATCTTAAGGACAGACCGGATCGAGAAAGTGTTTTGATTGTTTGTGCTAGTCATAACTGAAAATTAAGATAAAAAGGATTTTAGTTAATATGTTCAATATGATTAATCTCGTATTAATTTAATATGATTAATCACGCATTATATTCCATAACATCAGTTACCCTCAATAGAATATAATGATTCCAAGATCCACATATAACTAAGATTAAAGTGGGCCACTGGCCGTCACCCAACCTTAGCTTATATCGGTAAGCCCTATATCGGCTAATTATATCCGTGATATAACTCTTGGTTGTGAATCTGGGCCCGAGGCCCAATCCACTCTGATGTCTCAAGGCCCGGGACTCCCGATGGCCTAGTCAAGAAAACCAGACTATACAGTCATGTAATCATTAATGTCTGGGACTCCCAATGACATTTATGAATCACAAACTGTCTTACCCACGCAAAAGCAGACATCCTCACACTGTAAGGCCATGAATGCAATTGAATGGGCTTTGACAGCTGACATAGCCTGGACAAGACATCCAACGCTTGATATTATTTGAGGTTCGTAGGTTTATTTAAAAATCATTCCCAAAATAGAAGATTACTATTTCGGGAAACTTTCCATTTTTGGAAACCTACTATTTTTGGAAACTTTCTAAAATTGGAAACTTTCTAAAAACGGAAACTTTCTAACTTTAGAAATTTCTTAAAATCCAAAATCCGCAAATCCAGAAACTTCTATTTTAAGAAACTTTCTAATTTCAAAATTTCGGAAACTTTAATTTAAAAACGACTTTATAATTTTATAAAATAGATTTTAAATTAATCTGAAGAAAGACTCAAATAATTGGCCCAATTGTTTTAACTTCTTGGCCCGAGGCCCAAGAATTGGTCCATGTCCAAGACATGACCCAATTGTCCAATTAATTGACATAACCGGTCTGGTTCATTAAAACTGGTCTAACCAAGTTTTAATTACTACGATGACCACAATTGTCAACCGGTTATTTACTAAACCGGAATTTCTCAATTTATTTGGTCCAACCAAATCAAATTAGAAATTCCTGGTTTAGGCACTAAATCCAATATTTCTTTCGACATTGGATTTCTTATCCCGGTTTAACCAGATTTAATAAAATTATTAAATCTGTTTATTAAACCAGAACGATGATTTTAATTAAGTTTTGAACCGAACCACCTAACCGAAATCGAACCGGCCCATTAGGGTTTTGAAACGATCGCGGCTACACCCGGGCAGCCGCATCGAACGATCGCAACGGAACGGGACGCGGGACGGTCGGGACGAGCTCGGGTCAGGCGGGACGATCGTGGGACGATGCAGGCGGGACGAGAGGCGATCCATGCGATCGGCCATTGCTCGATCCATGCGATCCTCGGCCCTTCTCCACGCGATCGTCCGGGACGATGCCGAGACCATCATGGGACGATCGTAGCTCGGTCCAACCGACGCGTTCGATCAATCCACATGATCGCTTGCTTATCCTCTCACGCAAGCGATCGGCCATCGTTGCGCTCACGGTCGATCGGCTGATCATGCGATCGATCCATGATCGATCCATGCATTCAAGCCATCGGCCGATCACAACAACAAGTCATATAGCTTGTTTGTGATCCGATTAATGTGTTTAGATTTCAATTCTGTATCTTAAGTGTTTTTCTTATCAGTAATGGATTCAAAACACTTCTAAACAGATTAAACAACCTAAACATGAATCTAAAACAAGAAATCCTAAGAACCAATGGCTCTGATACCACTGTAGGAACTCGTTTGGTTGATCCTGATGTAATTCACAGATTCATATCAACCTAAACATACAGATCTAGGTTCTCTTGAATAGAAACATTAGATGATCTCACCTTTTACCTGTTTGTTGCAGCGGAAGGAATAGAACAGGTCAGAGATCAGATAGATGCACCGAGGGATGAATCCTCCAAAGGTTCACACACGCGATCACAGGAATGGCTGCTAGACCACGAGGAGAGAGGCGCAGAGGGAGAGAGGATTCGCGGCTAGGGTTCGGGTTAGGGAGAAAGAGATTTGGCTTTTGATCATTAAAAGCCTACTCTTTCCCTTTTGGGCTTATGGGCCCAAAACACCAATCTGATTAAATCCCATTTAATCAGACCCATTAATCTTTCTCTCTTAGTACGACAAATGCCTGGCACTTTTGTCGTACTTCTGCTAAGCCGTTCCAACACATTTTCCTGTTAGCTTAGGCGTGTGACCCATATGGGATCATATAATAAAGGCAATAAGTCCAAGACTTATAGATCATGAGCGGACTCTAGCAAGCCATCATGATCCCCAGTATTATATGACTTATGTCTGATCTTTGACATACTCTTACTTTCTAGAGACAGTACCGAGATTACTGGACACAATTCCAACAGTAATCTCTGTACTGTCTCTAGAAAGTAAGAGTATGTCAATGATCAGACATAAGTCATATAATACTGGGGGTCATGATGGCTTGCTAGAGTCCGCTCATGATCTATAAGTCTTGGACTTATTGCTTTTATTATATGATCCCATATGGGTCACACGCCTAAGCTAACAGGAAACTATGAAGGAACGGTTCAGCAGAAGTACAGTAAAAGTGCTAGGCATTTACTGTACTTAGAGAGATTAAAGGGCCTGATTAAATCTATGGGATTTAATCAGACTGAGACTTGGGCCCAAAAGCCCATGAGAATTAGAAGGGGTTTTAATGAATAAAACTTGACCTAGCTCTCTAATTTTTCTCAGCCTTCTGCGCCTCTCTCTCTCTCTTTCTGCGCCTCCCACCTCCTTGGTCTAGCAGCCAAATTCCTGAAGTGTGCGTGTGTGAATCTTTGGAGGAGCTGTCTCTTGGCGGTTCTGCTGATCTCTGACCCATACCTCTCCATTCCGCTGCATAACAAGGTATTAGGTGAGATCTTTTATGATTCAGCAAGAGAACCTAGATCCAAGCATGTTTAGTAGGATCAATCAATGAGTAATTGAATCAGGATAAACTAAACAATCCTTCATATTGGACATTGGTAAATCAGTCGGGACGGTTGGGACATCGGAGTCTTTAAGAATGTTGGTTGCGGCTGTTGAAACCTGGCTTTGATCAAGTCTCTTCACCTTTCTTCTTTTTGTATTTTCTGATTTTCTGTTTTTTTTGTTTTTCTATTTTTATAATAGTGAAAACTAAGAGAAACAAAATGGTTAAAAGCATAAGATAGATAAAATAAAAGAAAAACTACTACTACTACCAAATGGGTTTCTTCCCATCAACCGCATTTGTTTAACGTCGTTGGCTCGGCATTTAGGGTGGCTTAGGCGTGAGAAACTTATGCCTCAGAACATTTGTTTCTAAAACTTTATCATCCTTGTCATGGTTTTTACTAATTCCTTAAACAAGAAATCTGATCTCTAAGAATATCTTTGTTCTGGAGAACAAGTTTAGTGGCATCAACCATTTCTTTGATCCGTTTCTTTCTAGCATCACTTAGCGTCACAATAACTATGATTTTGATTTTAGAAAATGATTTGGCCAGTGGAAAGGTTGAAAACGTGGGGTAAGGTTGTCCTTATCTTTTAATTTCTCATTTTCCTTCGTGAATGAATGTTTTACCTTGAAAATGTCATTTGGGTTTGTATCATCAATTGGTACAGTTGGATAGAACTTCCTTCGGTTCACATTTAGGAACACCTCATTACGGTTTGCATGATCGATGACAACACTGGAAGTATCAAGTAATGTTCGTCGTAAGATTAGTGGTATTTACTTATCATGATCCATCTCAAGAATTTGGTCTCAAGAATTTGAAAGTCAGTCGAACTATGTTATTGTCAACTAGAAGTTGGAGGTCATTAAGAACTCCCTCTGTTTTCTTTTAAGACGAAGCCCCAAAAACTAAGTTCAGCAATAAATGGGATTAAGGTTTGAATTCCCAATTTTAATACTAAATGGGATTCATGTTCTTGAAGTTTTTGTTGAATCCATTGCTGAAGTTGTGGTTCGGATACGGACATTGGGCTCCAACATAGTTAACTTTTTCAGGATAAAATGCTCCATCTTCATTAAATTCTTAAGGGTAGTCGCCATGGATAGCTTCGCATGAGTTCACCGGTCGACTTTGTGTCTTCAGCAGCTTGACCATCTTTTTTTAAAGTTCCTCGATTTCTTTCCTCTCGAGACTAATATAACATCCAGTTTTGTCGAAATCGGGAAAGTTATTGCTATTATTAGCGGAAGGATACTCGAAAAGAGAACGTCCTTAAGCAACAGTTTTCGTGGTGAAATCACCGGTACTCGCAGTGTCTAGGGAAAGTTGGAATTTAGATTGTAAACCCCTATAGAATGTTTTTAACAAACTAGGACCAGAGAAGCCATGGTGGGGACAGTCGTGTTCATAATCTCTGAATTGCTCCCATGCTTCATAGAAAGATTCAACATGACCTTTCTTAAAGCTTTAAATATTGTTTCTTAGCAAGTTCGATCTAGACTTGGTAGAAATTATTTATAAATGCAGATTTGCATTCATTCCAACAAGTAATAGATCCACCAGTCATAGATTTCAACCAATGAAGAGCTTTATCAGTAAGTGAGAAAGGGAAGAGCTTACATTTTAAGTAATCGAGGGACAGTTTTGTTCGGGTGGTACTGCAAAGGTCTTTGAAAAATTCAATGTGCTCCATTGAGCTCTCCCTCGAGTAACCATGAAATTGGTATTGCTTGACAAAGTTTATGATATGTGGATTGATCTCATAGTCATTCTTATGGGATATAATAGGAGCTTGAATGGCTGATCGATTTTAAAATGTTGATCTAAGATATCGAAATCAGCTATGGTTCGGGGTTGTCTTCTCGGTTGTGGGCGAGCATCGACATTATTTTACATTAAGTTTTGTTAAATAGGTAAATCAATATTTTCATTTTGAGAAGGAATATGGTTACCTTCAGCATCGAGCAGTGTTGGTTGGTTTGATCCCCTACTGCCTCTCGTTCATTGTTGTGAATTGCTTCATGGTTATTGTGGCCTTTTGGGAGGTCGATCTGGTCATCCATCCTAAGTTTTCTTCTAATCATTTGGAGTTCTCTCACGTATCTATCAATCTCTTGTACAGGATTTAAGATTTCAGAAGGTGTTCTTCTTGTTGCCATGCACCTGAAACTTATGGAAAGAAAGAATAAAAAGTGCGTCTAGAAAGCAAATAAAAGACTCGAAAGAACCAAAATTCTAGGAAATAAAAATTAAATCAAGAAATCTCTAAAGTTAAAAATAAATTCTCCAACAACAGCGCCAAAAACTTGATGTGTACAATATTTTACCCCTAGAACCTATTGCAAGTGTACATCAGTCGCATGTCGTATATTGAGGGATCGAATCAACATGGCATTGACGAACTATGGACTTCTTATCAGGACCTAATCGCTAGACTCTGAGGGATTATAGGGGTTTGTCACGAAAATAACTAAGAATGCAATTGACAGTAAATTTGTAAGCAATAAAAACAAATTGTTGGGTCATTGGGGATTTCTCAATGGATCATGGGTTCGACATCTACTTAGAATTATACCTAGGGTAATGGTTTTAGATCTCTAACACGTAATTATGTCTAAATTATTCTCATATCACTAAACACCTAATATGTTCAACTCAACCACTCAACTCTCGCAGCTGGCCGCGAGGAAGATCATGCATTACTATCTAGTTCATCCACGCTCACAGTGCCATGTAAGTCAACTGTCGCAACTTACATCACATCTTCTCGATTATCATAGTTCGGACTAATACCTACAATATTTTCGTAGATCTATCAGTCCTATGATCAGCTTCAAGGTAATCATTCTCTATTCATGCATTAAACATAAGGCAATAATCGAAAAACCGTATAAAATATGAACCTAAGTTTATAAATCGGCCATAAGGGCTTTACCCATGATTAACCCTATCAAAATATTCCCCTAAAACCCCGAAAAGATAACTAATCGGATTTCCAAATAGAAACCATTATAAAAGCTTGCATTAAAATAAATAATAAAATAAATTTGTACCTTAGGGTTTCGGATCCTAGCTCAGACAATCACATAGTTAGAGATCTAGAATCCCTAAAAACTACCTAAAGACTAGAAAAATAGAAAGAAAACTACAAACTTATAAACTTTTGTAATGAATATTAGAGGTGATGATTTGAGAAAGGGTGCATGTCCTTATATAGGTGTTGAAGAGGAGGGGTTTCTTCACTTATCTTTGATTTGGGACTTTGCTCTCCATTTGGTGGGCTTAAGTTGGCAAAAATGGCCAAAAAAGTTGTCTTAGTTAATGGAAATTTGTAGACCTCCTAGTCTTAGCTCCGACCCTCCTAGTCACGGCCAGGACGTCCTTCCTTGCGGTCTGGAAGGCTGAGATCGTGGCCAGGGGATGTTTCTGCTGCTCATCAGGAATTCTTTCTCCTAGCGGCTCTTGAGAACTAAATGTTGGATTCCTCTGAAACAAGTTGCTATATGTTGATGGTGGATATATCCCTCTATCTTGTGTCAAAATTCCAGCTTGTTCTAACGGTGAGAAGTCCTCCATTTGGTTGGAACTTCTGACAGAAATCATCAGTACCAAAACGTGGATTTCTGCTTGTTTCGCCCTCTTTTTCTGAAAAGTCACATAAAATTACAAATGGTAAAAAAAAAATTGAAAACTATTAGATAACACATTACAACACCAATAAAAATATATAAAATGATAGCTAAAAGTGTAAAAGTTGGGTTATATCATAAATCTCCCGGTCCCGATGGATTCTCAGCAGGTTTTTACCACTCTTTTGGGATATAATAGACGATGATGCCTCAAGGGATATTAGAGCTTTATTTGAAACAATCTCCATGCATAGGATACAAATGAAACCCATGTCCAGTTGATATAGAAGATCAAGGGTCCGAGAAAGTCTCTGATTATCTACTAATCTCTCTTTGTACTACCCACTATAAAATCATCGCCAAGCACCTTATGAGAAGAGTTCAGTGGCTCTTGACATCTCTCATCTCACAACATCAATTCGTATTTGCGCCAGGGAGGGAAATTTCGGATAATGGGCTTATCTCCCATGAAGTTACTCACTTTTTCCGCACGTCCGAAGAAAAGAAACAGTTCTATGTGGCGGTCAAAACTGACATGAGTAAATCTTATGAGTGAATCAAATGGGACTTCCTATGTGCGGTGTTACAAAGATCTGGGTTAGGGCTGTGTGGATAAGCTGGATTATAGAGTGTGCTTGATTTGTCTCCTACTCGTTTCTAATCAATGGCGAACCACATGGTCGGGTTCTGCCATCTCTCTCCTTACATGTTCATAATCTGTACTGAGGTGATTTCTGGTCTATGCAGTCAAGCCCAATTGAACGGTATTCTACTTGGGGTTAAGGTAGCCATAATAACGAGATTTGTGGACAATCAAAGGAAAATAGCCGTTAAGCTTAATTGTTGGGATTCTCAGCCAAATAAGGAGATTTGTGGCTTTGCTTGTATCTGCTCAATTTGGGGAGTCTTTTAAGAGCTTTAGGATGTTTAGGATTGCCTGAATAAGTCTTTAAAAAGAAACCACACTCTCTAGGAAGGAGCCGTTGGAATTGAATGTCAAATGGATCCAAAAAGGGAAAGTGGGGCTCCTTGTTAATGTGTGTGTTATGGTGAGGTCTAGTGCAGCCGAGGGCATTCAGACTTTCTGATAATGAGTCTAAAACGTTGTATCATTGATAAATGAAGGCATGTTTCTGAATTGATCTTCCAAATGGAAATGCATCCAAATATAGTAAGTGGTTTAAATATTAGTATATATATATATATATATATATATATATATATATATATATATATATATATATATATATATACTGGTAATATTTTGATTTTATAGTTTATGATTAAGAGTTTAAAGTTTAGAATTTAAAATTTAAGGCTTGGATTTTGGAGTAGAGTGATTGTAGGGTATATTTAAGGTTTGAAGCTATAGTTTGAAAATATTTGATTTAAAAAAAAAATTAAAAAAAATTTATAAGTGTTGAATTGTAGTTTTGGATAAGTTATAGTAATTAGATTTTTGTTTATATTTTATTGTTTTATGATTGTGTTTGGCGTTTGGGTATCTCCAACCCTATTCCATTTTCACTCAGGATTCCATTTTAGAGTATAATCTTTTTCCAACACCGATATATTTTCCACTCCAAAACAGAATGAAAAGTGTGATTATATTTGAAGTAAACCCATTTTTCACTCCAAAATGGAGTGAATTTTTTTTTTACAAAATGGTCATTTTGAATATTAAATGTTTCTTTTTTATCTTTCTATTAACCCAATAATAATTAATACACAAATATATGTTCAAATATTATAAACTAAACATTTATTAATTTTAACATTATTTTCTTATTCCAAAGAATATAAAGTAAAATCAGTACATAAATTATGAAAGTTTTGTAAAAAATAAAATAATAGGGTTGATTTATAATTTTGTAACTAAAATGTATAAAAAATATATATAAAATATTCTATTAATAGAGTAAAAAATAGAGTAATACATTGAAGTAAAACACTACTCCATTTTGAAGTAAATATAGAGTAATACGTTGTAGATGTTCTTAGAGTTTCAATTAGCCACGAATAATTTCATGGTAATTCGTGGCTACATATAGCAACTATTAAAGTCTTAGTTATAACAAATATATTACTACACTACAATGGTCTAGCAAGTGAAAGTAAAAGACTCCGGTTTATTGCTCTTTCCATTACTAAGGTGCTTGGAGTAAACAAACGTAATCAAGGCCATTCACGGTTAACCCTAAACAATCTTCTCTGGTACAAATATCGAGGTCCTGCCGTCGAGCCTTTTCGTGGTGTTTTGTTGTTCTCCCTAGTTGACCGAGATCATTACCGGTGCTGGGGAAGGTTAGCTTTTGTTGTTTCGCTATTTAAACCGGTGCTCCACCTTCTGCTTTCTTCACTCGACGACGAATCATGTGCCTCTAGTGGTCGATCTGTGGTGGGTTCGGCTGTGTGAGTTTGTGATGGCCTATATCCCTCTTTATCCGCTGATGGGTGTGTGTGGTCACTGTTATATATGAGTTTAGCAGACATCTGATTAGCTCGGCCCATACATGCTCTCTGGATAATTAGCCGGACCAACAAAAGCGAATTCGGCCCATGAACAAAGAGATAGTTCGAGCACGACGCACGCTCGGCTGACTCCAGCTCGTCATGATCGGCTCGGTTCACACAGATCATTCCACCTCGGCTCGACTCGCAGTCTCCAGTCTGCTCGGTTGTACTAACAAACAAGGCAAGATCGGCTTGGCCAATTTTTCACCTGAAGTACGGCCCATTCATCATGAGCTCGACAAGGAGTCAATGCCCTGTACAAAGGACGGCCGTATTTTACTATAAATGGACTGCAAACTATACATTAATGTAACTTTTTGGGATTTTTGCACTTTACTAGTTTCTCTCTCTAGAATTCACATGTCTCGAGTTGTAACCCGAGCTCGTCTGTCGACCAGCTTGGACCTTTCGTTTCACTTAACGATTATAAACACGCTCGTCTCTCGACGACTTCGCGCTTTCCTGTTCGTTCCTGACTTTAGTCTACCCTTTTACAAAGATAAACCTTTGACCCATAGATTTCACCGAGCACATTGTTTCAGACCAAGCAAGACGAGCATCCAACCTTTGTGACGAACTCGGTTATCACAATTGGTGTTGTCTGTGGGTATTTAGGTTCTCTTCACTGATAGACAAGCTCAGCGATGACGGGACCTCCACCTAGCAAGGACGTCATCACACTCCCCGAAAGATCCGGCTCGAGAGCGACCCACAAGCAAAGGGTCAACCTGAAAAGACCCGTCGCATCTCTCAGGTCGCAAACCTGATCATCCAACCTTCGGAAACAGAGGTACCCCCGGGTACCGAGCAGACTCATCCAGTGGCAAGCAACCAATCTGACGAGCCGAACATGTCCGATATGCTCAAAGCTCTCATGACCCAAGTAGTTGAGATTTCTCGAGGGAGTAACGCTCGGTTTGATCAGCTCGCAACATCACAAGCACTGTGCCAAGGACAGATCAACGACCTACAATCATCAGGCCATTAGGAAACCGCGCCTTGGCTGAGCAATTTCACATTGTTCCTTCAGTGCGTTCTGTTTGATGGGTCACCAACTCCGAACATCGAACTGGGTAGACGAATAGTATCTCACTCCACAACACAACTGACCGAAGAAACCAACAGTCCACCTCTCACCACTGGTGCCCCGAGCAACTCGGCAGCGGACGCTCATAGAGATAGCAAGATAGAAGATCTAAATCGAAGTTGTGAAGCATGACCACGAAGGTTCATCAAGCGATCAGCTCGGCCCCCGAGATAGACCGTGTGCTTGAAGAAACGCAAAACACAACCTTCACCCACCGCCTAACCGACATTGAAGTCAAGCACCCGAGAAGGATCAAGCTAATAACGAACGAAGGCAACTCGGACCCGAGGAAATTCTTAACTTCCTTTGGTATCGCCATGAGCCGAACATAATTCAACCTCGGGGAATGCAAAGTAGGGTATTGCCAACTGTTCGTCGAGCATTTAGGAGGACCAGCTTTGGACTGGTTCTCTCGTCAGGAACCAAACACTATCGACGGATACCAAGACTTGTCGATATCATTCCTCAAGCACTACTAGATGCATATCTAGGAGGAGGCATCAACACCGATCTCTGGGCTATCACCCAAGGAAAAAAGGAATCTCTTTGATCCTACATTACTCGTTTCAGGACCATCCTCGCGAAGATATCAATCACCGATAGTGAAGGCCTACTCTCTCTGTGGAACGGTCTGTGATACAAATCCAGCTTCCGAGAAGAGTTGAAGAAAAACAAGCCGAGCTCGCTTGAAGACGCTCTGCAGCGAGCAATTATCTTCATCGATCTCGAAGAAGAAAAGGAAACCCTAGCAAAGAAATTCGGACCCAAAAGTTCAAGCTCGAAAAAGAAGTTGGAGAGAATCACCGAGCAGCAAGAACCGCGTCAGCATTAGGACCAAGATTACAAAAGGTCGAAAGAGGAAGACATCGCAAGAAAGGGAAAGTCGGCATACTACGTTAGCAACCAACTGCAAGAATACCAGAAAGAAGATCAGCCTGCCCAAGGTTATCGCCAAGATCGCCCGTCCCAAAGCTTTCAACAAGAACAGAACCAAGGAAAACCCTGGAACAAGTATGTTCGGGGTGGTGATAAGAGCAAGCTCTTCTGCGACTTTCACCAACGAGCAGGTCACAACACAGCCGAATGCAGAAACCCACAAGCTCTCCTTTACGCTGACTATCAAAAAGATGGCAAAAAATTGGTGGAAACTAGCAACCAAACTCCCGCAAAAAAAAAGTTAACCAAGCGACGCATCCCAAGAACGAAGCCAAACGTTTCAAACTTGTTCAGGAGGAGAAGAAGAAACAAGTACCCTTCGAAGTGGAAATCAAGCAAATAGACGCGCACACGACAGCACATAAATGAGCCTGTGCCGATCAAGACAACGAGGGAACGCCTCCACCGAGAAGGCACATCAACATGATAATGGGAGGATTACGACTAGCCAATGATTCAGTACGGTCGATCAAGGAGTATGAGCCCCGAGCAGCAGCAGTGGAAAAGAAACATCAATGACGAACTCAAAATCGGAAGCGATATCACCTTTACCGAGCAAGACGGGGAAGGACTGGACAGTACGAAGGACTGGACTAGTCATCGTTCTTCGGATAGTCGATTGCGAGGTCTCCATAATTTTGGTTGACACCGAAAGCTCGGTGGACTTAATCTTCAGGGAAACATTACAACGAATGGATCTCAGCAACTATCAGATAAAGCCGTCTGCAAAACCCCTAACAGGCTTCTCCGGGGATTCAATTAAAACGATTAAGCTTCCCGTCTATGTCGGCATGATCTCCAAACTCATGAAGTTCATGGTCGTTGACCGACCAGCCATATACAACGTCATTTTGGGCACACCGTGGATACACGAGATGAAGGCAGTCCCTTCCACTTATCATCAGTTCCCCAAATTACCAACGCCCTTTGGCATCTTCACACTTCGAGGAGACCATAAAATATCGCGAACAAGCTTCCGGATCGAGCACAAAATCCGCCACAAGTCGCAAGCCTACCTGGTCGCTGAACCAAAGATCGAGCAGCAACCACCAGATAAACCATCGAAAGAAGCTATCGTTCAAGTCAACATCGACATCAGAGACCCCGAGCGTTGCGTGGAAATATGCACCGACCTTCGCAAAGATCTGCAAGACAAGCTCGTCGAGTTCCTCAAACAGAACGCCACAACCTTTGCCTGGACCACCAGCGATATGACAGGAGTCGATCCATCAATCGCATACCACGAGCTGCACGTCGATCTAGTGTTCAAACCAATCAAGCAAAAAAAAGGAAGCTCGGCCCCGAGCGCGCCAAAGCCGTAAAGGACGAGGTGGAAAGGATTTCAAAATCAGGATCGATCACCGAGGTCAAGTACCCAAACTGGCTAGCCAATCCCGTAGTCGTGAAAAATAAGAACGGCAAATGGCGAGTATGCGTTGATTTCACCGACCTCAACAAAGCTTGCCTCAGGGACAGCTTCCCCTTGCCCCCACATTGACCGGATCGTCGAGGCAACTCATGTACACGACCTGCTATCTTTCATGGACGCCTTCGCCGGGTACAACCAGATCATGATGCACCCAAATGATCGCGAGAAGAATTCGTTCATCACCGATCGTGGCATCTACTACTACAAAGTAACGCCGTTTGGACTCAAGAACGCATGAGCAACATAGCAACGACTATTGATTTGAAGAGTAAAGAAGTACCAAGAGTGTTACACAAGGAATAAGAGCCGGTTAGGTTATGTGCAAAGTTGGGGACTTTGGGACAGAAACAAACATGTGATCTCGGTCATAAATGGTTTGTTTATGTCCCCAACATAGTACCAACTTGTCTGGAGCAAAGAAGAAGAGCAGGAGGCCTGATCCCTAGGTCAGAAGGCGCTTCTCTCTCCTCTAGGTCCTGTCGCTTTCTCTCTTGTAGCCGTTGCACTCTTCTTGTCTTCTTCTTGTTTATTTATTGTTTAATGAGTTCATAACCCTAGTTGTATCTCTATATAAGTCATGTAACCTATGAACATCAATATACACTTAAGGGAATCATTTTCCTAAGTTTTATTCTCTCTTTATCTCTCGGCTCTCTTACTCTCGCTTTTGAAACCCTAATCGGTTCTAGAGCTTCTCTCTTCAAGTAATCTCTCCTATACTCTAAATTCTAACATGGTATCAGAGCTCTAAATCTCCTGTACCTATTCTCACTTCCGCAATACTCTCTAGGCTCTCTTGTTCTTCTTGTTCTTGCTCTTAAATCTCTTCTTGTTCTTAACTCTCAAGCCGGTTTTGTTCTTCTTTGTTCTAAACTCTCTTGAAACCTTTTTCTCTTGAAACTCCCTTCTTATTCAGTCATGGAGAACTCAAGGGTGTTGATACCAGTGACTCTTAAAGGAGCCAACTATTTGGTGTGGGCTAGAATGGCCAAGTCTGCTCTTGGTGGAAGAGGTTTGTGGAAGCATGTCTTAAGCAACACGGCTCCACAGAAGATGATGAAGGCTGAAACTAAAGGTGAAGCCAAAGCTGGATCTGAAGCTGAGGCTAAAGCTGTTGATGAAGCTGCTGAAGAAGCAACTCTTGAAGATGAAGAAGTGTGGACTCAAGGGGACCAAAACGTTCTGTACATTCTCCAAAGTTCTCTTGAGCCTTCTCTTTTGGAGGCTTACTCTTACTGTGAGAGTTCTAAGGAGCTATGGGACACTCTAAAGAAGGTATATGGGAACATGTCTAACCTGAGCAGAGTGTTTGAAGTGAAATTGGCTATCAACAACCTCAACCAGGAAGACATGGAGTTCAAGCAACATTTTGGGAAGTTTAGATCCTTGTGGGCAGAGTTGGAGATGCTAAGACCAGCCACGGTTGACCCATTGGTTCTAAATGAAAGGAGGGAACAAGACAAGGTGTTTGCACTCTTGCTGACCCTTAATCCATCTTACAACAACTTGATCCAACACTTGCTAAGGACAGAGACACTTCCAAGCTTGGATGATGTTTGTGCACAGATTCAGAAGGAGCAAGGTTCCTTTGGCTTATTGGGAAGAAAAGGTGAGATTGCTACTGCTCACAAGGGTGCATTCAAGCCTGAGGAGAGGAGGATCCCTGGTGTATGTGATCATTGCAAGAAGAAGGGGCATTTCAAAGACAAATGCTGGTTACTTCATCCCCATCTCAAACCGGCTTTCACCTACAAGTTCAAGGATCAAAGGGCTCATTAATCAAGTGGAGCTACTGAGCATGGTTCTACTTCAACTCGGCCTAGCAATGAGTGTAGGGGGATGGTACCAGCCTTTGCTCCTGCTCCTGTTGTGGCGCCTCAAAATGAGTTGGTGAGAAGGTCAGACCTTGATGCTCTCATCAAAGCCATCAAGGAGAGTTCTGATAATGTATTTCGTAGTTCCTTTCATGCTTTAATCAATCACAAGTCATTGATAGCTGATCATAAACCATTGATAATAGATTCAGGGGCTTCACATCACATGATTAGTGATCCAAACTTGATTAAGAATGTTAAACCTGCCTTAGGTAATGTTGTGTGCTAATGGTGAAAGGGTTCCAATTAAAGGCGTAGGAAATATTAAGTTGTTTGATAAGGAATCAAAAGCCTTTTACATGCCTAGTTGTACATCCAACTTGTTAAGTGTTAAAAGGGTAGCTACATATCTTGATTGCAATGTTATCTTCAGTCCTAATGATGTTGTTTTTAGGATATTAAGATAAGTAAGTTGCCTGGAAAGAGTGTGACAAAGGATGAGTTATACATGCTTGAAGACACCAACCTTGCATCTGAATTATCTGCTTATGTTTTTAGTTCTACTCTAGTTAATGATTCTGTTTGGCATGCTAGACTTGGTTACCCTCACTCTTGTGCCTTAGGTTTAATGTTACCTTCTGTTTCCTTTAAGAATGATGATTGTGAAGCTTGTATCCTTGGAAAACATTGTAATCAGTCTTTCCAAGTTCTAAAACCGTTTATGCAAACTGCGTTGATCTTGTTCACTCTGATGTTTGGACTGCTCCATGTGTTTATAGAGAGAATCATAAGTATTTTGTGACATTCATAGATGAGAAATCCAAATATACTTTGTTGACATTGATTCAAACTAAAGATAGGGTGTTAGAAGCATTCACAAACTTTCAAAACTATGTATCTAACAATTTCAATGCCAAGATTAAAAATTTTAGATCAGATAATGGTGGGGAATACACAAGCAATCCATTCAAACAACACCTAGCAAAACATGGGATCATTCACCAAACAAGCTGCCCATACACACCACAACAGCATGGTGTGGCTGAGAGAAAGAATAGACTTGATGGAGGTAGCCAGATCCATAATGTTCCATACAAATGTTCCCAAAAGGTTTTGGAGTGATGCTGTGATGTCTGCTTGCTATCTAATAAACAGAACACCCACCAAAGTTCTTCAAAATGCTTCACCATATCAGGTATTGAACAAAAATAAACCTTCAATTCATCAATTACGTATTTTTGGGTGTTTGTGCTTTGTTTTAAAACCAGGGGAGCAAAGAGATAAGCTTGATGCAAAGAGTGTCAAGGCAATGTTCATTGGGTATTCTACTAATCAAAAAGGATACAAGTGCGATGTACCTGAAACAAGGAGGGTATTGGTCTCTAGAGATGTCAGATTTGTGGAATCAAAGGGTTTCTATGAGGGAGAAGAGTTGGGATAACCTTAAGGACCTCCCCAACAATCCTTCTGACCGTGCCAACAATTTGAGGATCATCTTAGAGAATCTTGGAATCACTCAGCCAAAGAAGAAGGAGGAGACTAAGGAGAACCAACCGGCTGTGAAAACCCTCATTGTTGATGAGCCTACTCACCTTGGTCATGAAGGGGACAATGGAGAATCATAAACTGATCACCAACATGATGATTCTGCCATTCATGATCAAGGTGAATAAGAAGAGCTAGATGTGCATCAAATGGAACCTAAACAATCTGAAATGGAGCAACAACAAGAGGAGGTGCATTCTGATCAGCCGGTGCAAGTACTAAGGAGAAGTACAAGGGAGAGAAAGGATCCATCTGAATGGAGAAACACAAGAGTGTACTATAATAGTCAGGCAGTAGCTCATCCAAGTCAAGCCGTTTGCACACTTGCTCATTTCCCTACTGAACATAAGGTCTTCATTGGTGCTCTTGATGCTGAATGGGTTCCCAAAACCTATGAAGAATCTAAGGAGCATAAGAAGTGGACAGATGCAGTGGGAGATGAGATCAAGGCAATGGAGAACAACAACACTTGGTATGAGACAGATTTGCCAAGAAAGAAGAAGGCAGTGAGCTCTAAATGGGTTTTCACTATCAAATACAAAAGAAATGGAGAGATAGAAAGGTACAAAGCTAGAATGGTTGCAAGAGGTTTTACACAAACTTATGGAGAGGATTACAGAGATACATTTGCACCAGTAGCTAAGCTTCACACAGTAAGAGTCATCCTATCCTTAGCAACAAACTTGGAGTGGGATTTGTGGCAAATGGATGTCAGGAATGCATTCCTTCAAGGAGAGCTAGAGGATGAGGTTTATATGACTCCACCTCCTGGTCTTGAAGGCATGGTTACACCAGGAAAGGTTTTGAGGTTGAAGAAGGCAATCTATGGTCCTAAACAATCTCCTAGAGCTTGGTATCACAAACTGAGCACTACTCTCATGGAAAGGGACTTTAGGAGATCAGAAGCTGATCATACCCTCTTCACTCAATCAAGCCAAGAAGGTATTGTTGTCCTTCTTATTAATGTGGATGATATCATCATCTCAGGGAATGACAAGGTAGGAATTCAAGGTTGTAAAGATCATTTGAAATCAGTGTTTGATATTAAAGACCTTGGAGAACTAAAGTACTTCCTAGGGATAGAATTGTGCCGTTCTAAGGAAGGCCTCTTCTTATCACAAAGGAAGTACACTCTTGATTTGTTGAGTGAAGCAGGTAAGCTCAAAGCAAAGGCAGCCAAGACACCTCGTGAAGAAGGCTACAAAGTCACAAGAGAGGGGGAGATTGCTAATGAGCCGTTTGGGGATATCACTCTCTATAGGAGAATGGTTGGTAAGCTGATTTATCTTACTATTACAAGGCCTGACTTATGTTTTGCAGTGAACCAAGTAAGCCAACATATGCAAGCTCCAATGATACATCATTGGAACATGGTGGACTGCATTCTAAGGTATCTCAATGGAGATCCTGGTCAAGGGATATGGATGGGATGCAACCAAAGCACAGAGATTGTAGGATATTGTGATGCAGATTGGGCTGGTGACCGAGTGGATAGAAGATCTACTACAGGCTATTACACCTTCATTGGAGGCAATCTAGTTACTTGGAAAACAAAGGTGGTATCATGTTCAAGTGCTGAGGCAGAGTATAGGGCAATGAGGAAGCTAACAAATGAGTTGACATGGTTAAAGGCTATACTTCAAGACTTGGGCATTGATCAACCAAATCCAATCACAATGCATTGTGATAATCAAGCAGCAATACACATAGCATCCAATTCAGTGTTTCATGAAAGGACAAAGCACATAGAAGTGGATTGTCATAAGGTGAGGCAGAAGGTTCAAGAAGGAGTGATCTTACCTTGCTACACAAGAAGTTCATATCAGTAGGCAGACATATTCACCAAGGCTGCTAGCTTAAGGGTTTGTGAGTTCATTCATCCTAAGCTTGGACTCATTGACCTGTCTCAAGCTTAAGTCCCTAGGCTGTGGATCTTATACTCTTTTTCCCTTGATACAGTTTTTATCCCATGAGGTTTTTCTGTATCAAGGTTTTAAATGAGGTAAGTATCCACGGTTCCAAGCTTGATCATTCCATCTCCATGATCAAGCTTGAGGGGGAGTATTGATTTGAAGAGTGAAGAAGTACCAAGAGTGTTACACAAGGAATAAGAGCCGGTTAGGTTATGTGCAAAGTTGGGGACTTTGGGACAGAAACAAACATGTGATCTCGGTCATAAATGGTTTGTTTATGTCCCCAACATAGTACCAACTTGTCTGGAGCAAAGCAGAAGAGCAGGAGGCCTGATGCCTAGGTCAGAAGGCGCTTCTCTCTCCTCTAGGTCCTGTCGCTTTCTCTCTTGGAGCCGTTGCATTATTCTTGTTTTCTTCTTGTTTATTTATTGTTTAATTAGTTCAGAACCCTAGTTGTCTCTCTATATAAGTCATGTAACCTATGAACATCAATATACACTTAAGGGAATCATTTTCCTAAATTCTATTCTCTCTTTATCTCTCGGCTCTCTTACTCTCGCTCTAGAAACCCTAATCGGTTCTAGAGCTTCTCTCTTCAAGTAATCTCTCCTATACTCTAAATTCTAACAACGACTAGTCAATCGAATGTTCGCCGATCAGCTCGGCAAAACCATGGAAATCTATATCGATGACATACTCCTCAAGGCCACCTCGGCTGACGATCACGTCAATCACTTAGCCACCTGCTTCGAAAATTTAAACAAGTACGGGATGAAGCTGAATCCGACCTAATGCACGCTCGCAGTCACATCAGGGGAGTTCCTCGGCTATATTGTCACAAGAAGAGGAATTGAAGCTCAACGATTGACTGGACGAGTTGCGGCTCTAAATAGGTTCAATTCCCTCTCAATCGACAAATATCTCCCCTTCTACAGCTTGCTCCGAGTAAACAAAAAGTTCGAATAGGACGCAAAATGCGAAGACGCATTCTAGCAACTGAAGAACTGTCTATCCACCTCGCCAATCCTAGCCAAGCCCGAGGAGTGAGGAACGCTTTACTTATATATCTCAGTATCAACCTCGGCAATCAGCAGCGTACTCGTTTGGGACGACCGAGGCGACCAGAAGCCCATCTTTTACATAAGTAGAATCTTTGACGAGTCCGAGACACGGTACAACACGCTCGAGAAGTTCGCGCTAGGCGTAGTTGTTTCGGAAAGAAATGTCGACCTTACTTCCAGTCACACTCCGTGGTGGTACTCACTAACCAGCCAATCAAGACAATCCTACACAGCCCTAGTCAATCCGGCAGAATCGCCAAATGGGCAGTGGAGTTAAGCGAATATGATATCGAGTACAATCTACGAACCAGCGCCAAATCTCAGGTTCTGGCCGACTTTCTAATCGAGCTGCCTCCCGAGCTCACAATCAGCGACGAACAGATTCCAAAGGAGAAGTGGATTCTGTTCGTCGACGGATCTTTGTCGAAAAATGGTTCGGGGGTAGGAGTCAAGCTTACATCCCCAACGGGAGAAATAATCGAGCAGTCAATCCGCTTCGCCTTCCCAGCTTCCAACAACGAAGCCGAATACGAAGCGCTAATAGCTGGTCTACAATTAGTAGAAATGGTCGGAGCAAAGCAAGTAGACGTGTTCACTGACTCCCAGCTCGTCGTTAACCAATATAACGAGGAATACAAAGCAAAAAAACGAATGCATGGACGCATATATGAAGCTCGTCCAGCAAATCGTCGCCAGGATCAGATCGGTTACGCTGACCAAGAATCCACCAAGTGACAATTCATCCTCATACACCTTGGCCGCTTTAGCATCGACATCAGATCCCGATCTCTGGCGAATCATACCAGTCAAATGCGTAGCCCGACCAAGCATCTCCCAAGAAGAAGAAGTGCTCGTCGTTACTGAAGTTGAAGAGGGAATGGACGACGCTTACAAAAGCAACGAAGAGATCACCAAGGTCCCAGCGCCAGAGTCCGACGAAGCGATCGATTGGAGGGATAAGATAAAGCAATACATTCTCGACGAAAAGGTCCCCGAGGATCGATTGGCAGCTTGGCGGCTAAAATTCTGATGCGCGCAATATGTAATCATGAAAGGTGAACTGTTTCGATGGAGCGCATCCAAAGCCCTTCTGCGGTGCGTGCACGGGCAGGAAATCAAGTGGATTACCGAAGAGACTCGGGAAGGAGCAGGCAGAAATGACACCAGCGGCCGAGCTCTCGCCGCAACAGGGGCACTTCTGGCCGACCATGATCGCAGATTGCAAAAATTATGTGTTACGATGCGAAAATGCCAAAGGCATGCACCGAGCATTCATCAACTAGCTTAACTTCTCACAACTGCGGCCACACCCTACCCATTCATGTGATGGGCGATGGATATCGTTGGACCCCTACCGGCCTCGCATCAGAAGAAGTTCATCCTCATAATGACTGATTACTTCACGAAGTGGGTGGAAACATAATCATATGTTGAAATCCACGACCTCGACGTGCAGAAATTTGTGTTGAAATACATCATTTGCCGCCACGGTCTCCCGTACGAGATTGTCACCGAGATTGTCAATACATCATCACGGGTTGGACAGCCGGTGATGCGAGTGGTGGAAGAAACAGAACTGAAGAAGGAATTTCAGGTTCTGGAGATGAAGAGAAAGAAGGCTGAGAGAGTCTGTAAAAAGGAAAATCTGACTCAAAGAACTCGACGTGACGAGAGGTGTATAAACGAGAAGAAGAAGGATCAAAACAATAGTAGGCACTTTGAGAGAGAGAGTAACCCATAAAGACACAAGGAGTTGAACGTTTATCAAGCTTATGTGACGCATAAGGACGCAGCCAAGGATACGATAAACACCCAAAAACACGTAGCTTAGAGTAGTTAGGTTTCTCTTTGAAAAGAAATTCGAAGGGAATTTGACAATTTAAAGAAACACTTGGAAGACGATTAATCAAATAAACGGCCGTTGAAAACGCAAAGGGCCAGAACCGTAATGGAATATGCGCATGAGACAACAAAGAGAGACCAGTTTCTACAATGTGTCGATGCTTACGCTCAGATATTCCATTATGTTCTGGCGTATGAGGAGGAGAAGTTCGATGTTCAATACCAATTCTAGAAAGAAAAAGCGTAAGAGCTACAAATTCTCCTCCATTGTCCGAGTAGAAGGTTATGATGCGGGATGCAAAACGGTTTTCTACTAGTTCCTTGAATCGTGAGAAGATTTCAAAGACTTGTGACTTGCGTTTCATTGGATAAATCCATGTGTACCGAGTAAAATGATCAACCAAAACAAGATAATACTTAAAGCCATCAGAAGACAAGACTGGAGATGTCCAGATGTCAGAGAAAACGATTTCAAGAGGACGAGAAGATGATAACGTATTGGAACCAAAAACAAGTTTATGGCTTTTTTTTATTGAGCAAGAGTTGCATAACAAAGGAGCAGAGATTTTATTCGAAAAAGGTAATGAACAACTCGAAAGAACACGGTTTAAAACATTTAAAGAGGGATGACCGAGGCGTGAATGCCAATCAATCATCGAAGATTTTATTGCAGAAAGCACTTGAAAACGAGAAGAAGAGGAAACAGAATCCAGCCACTCATACATGCTGTTGCTTGAACGTCATGTTTTAAGCAGTGCCCCCGTTGTTAGATCCCGTACCTGAAAACACCAAGGATCAAAAGTGATAGACACGTTATTGTCAATGCAAGTCTGATAAACGGACATCAAATTTTTCGTAATAGAAGGCGCACACAACACATTCTTTAACATAATCAAACGAGAGGGTAAAGAAAGTGTTGTTGAACCCGTATGCGTAATGGGATGTCCCGAGCTATCACCGATGATCACTGATTCGTTGCCTTGATACGGAGTGTGCAATGACAGGTTGTTGAGGTCTGAAGTGATATGGTGCGAGGCACCCGAGTCAAGCATCCATGACGAAGTGTCCGGAGTCGCAGAGAGAGTGGTGTGATGCGCTCGCGGTGTCCAGTTTGGAGACGAGCCTTGAACAGAAGCATCGTTGGCAACAACACGAAACTGTGGACAGCGTTGTGCCCTATGGCCTTGCACACCAGAAGCCTGGCACTTACCGAGATAAGGCCGAGAGTATCGATGTTGTTGTGGTGACTGATTCGGACGAGAGTACGTATTGTTGTTGCCTTGTCCACGCGGGTCAGAGTAGGACTGGTTGTTGTTGTTGCGATTGAAATGTTTGGGCTTGGTTGTGGTGTTGTTAGCCGTAACCAGAAAAGTGGTCGGCTGAGGTGAGCAGAGAAGCGCAGCTTCACGATTCACTAATTTATCTCGCAATTCGTCAAGAGACGGAGGGATATCGCGACCATTGATCTGCTCAACGATGCCCTTGTAATCATCATCCAGCCCATCAAGAACATACTCGATGATGTCCTCATGATCTAGAGGCTTGCCCAGTAAAGCCAACTGATCTGTTTTGGCTTTGACAAATTGGAGGTACTCGTCAATAGTACGCTGACCTTTAGATCCATGCTTTAGCTGATCCTTAATTTGTTTGAAATGACCCCGAGATGGACGCCCGAAGGTAGATTGCAGAGTGTTCCATGCCTCAAGAGCCGATGTGGCCGTGGCGACAAGAGGTTGCAGCGGAGTGGTGATCGTGCCCAGCAACGCAGCGAATATGAGCTTATCCTGCCGAATCCAAGCATTGTATGCCGGATTCGGTGATGTGACGGTGTCCGTCTGGATGGTGGCCGACGGTGGTGAAGCACCATCACTGATGAAGGGCTTTAAGTTGTGGTCATCAAGGAACAAAGAAACTTGAAGTTTCCATGTTATGAAATTTGTGGTGGTGAGCTTTGTGACCGAAGTCATGTTGATGGAGAGAATCGGGTTTGCGGATCGTTTGGATTGATGATCGCAGTGATTCCTCCAGAGGTTGAAGACGACGAATCCATTAAGAAAGATTGTCGAAGAAGATGAAGAAAAAGGTTTTTTTGGATTAGAGATCCGATCGGAGCTCTGATACCATGTAAGATTGAAGAATGTATTGATTTGATTCCTTGAAAGATACATATCACATTACACTCATATATACACAAGTGATGAGATCGTAAGAGGATTCTGAAGATATCACAAGATATCATAGAGATATATTTACAGAATATGCTAACTGAATCCTAACTAAACCATAACAACTCCAACAGATAGTTTGAGAAAGAGTTGGGAACAGAATTCGAATGTGCTTTACTGGGAGATTGGTTCCGTCATCATGTTAAAGAGCTTTGGAAGAGAATGCTGCAGGAGGCTCAGGTCAAGGTGATAAGGCAATGGTTGACTAATTCTCATGTAAAACATAAAATGGTGTGCTCTATTTGAAAAAACTAATTGGACTTCATCTTGTGAAATTTAGAAGCTTTTCTTTTTGTTGATTTGCTTCAGTGGATGCTAGCCTTCTGTCACAATTTTACTGCTTATTTGTTTTGCTTCGCTGTGCATAGGAGATGAACAAATAATTACTAAGAAAACTCCCAAGTCCATACTCAAAATTCTGTGAGCGATTTTGATGTTGCTCAAATGAGTACTCTGATTGCTGGGATGGATCTGATTCTTGAACATATTTGTAAAATCCCGGTTTGTGGTATATATATGAAAAGGCTTAAAAGAATTAATTTGGCTACCTATGTCACCAAGTGCACTTACCTTTTCCGATCATTTGCCTGAAAGAACTCCAGAATTAAGCATGCTTGGGCTGGAGTAGTCCCAGGATGGGTGACCTTCCGGGAAGTGACTCGTGGTAGCATGTGTGTGAGGACAAAGCACATGGGAAAAGGTCATGGGGTGATTGTAGGGTCAGTAAATTAGTCGGTCGGGCCTACGAAAAATAACGCACCGACCGTCGGACAGGGGTGGGGCCCACTAGCCCGGAAGAGGGATAGGTGACTCACCGGTAGGGGCGGACGGGGCGTTACAATATTATTTTTCGACTTTCCCGAGGAGTATTGTAATTATCTATACTCACGCATATATAAAGTCTATGAGATTGGGTAGTTCTAAGAAAGAACGACAAGTAAACTGCTCTAGTACAGAGAGAACACAAACAATAAAAGATGATAATGTTGGCTAAAGGGTTTTTAACAGAGACCTTGAGATCTTAATGTTGACTGCACAATTTGTTACCTTGATATTCTAATGTTGGCTAAAGGGCTTCTTCACATAGAACAACAATCCACAATAGAGTTCATAACATCAACTAGCAAACCTGAAAGTTAAGTAAGAAGATAACTAAATTCCTTAACAAAAAGAGACATTGCATCTCCACTTGCTATATATATATCTAATGGCTTCTTCTTAAGATGCTTCAGCAATCACAGAGCCCACCTCACGCATAAAGTCCGTCTTCTGCAACACCAGTTCCATTTCTTTGGCCTACAACAACTTCCATTTCTCTTTCGTTCTCTTCTTCGTCTCCACAGCCACCATGTTCCATTTCTGTTTGACAAATTGTTCACTCACACCTAAACTCGCAATGGATCCAACCAGAAACGAGTCTTCAAACTAGTCAGATGCTCTCACACCAAGTGACTTGGAACCTCCTCCATGAATCAAGACTTCCTTATCTTCTTCTAAATTGTCACCATTAACCAACACCTCTCTATCTTCTTCTACCTTGTCAACATTAGCTTCCACCGAAATACGCTTCTTATTATTGGGCTTAGCGGCAAATTTAAGAGCCACAACAACTTCTTCTTCTTCTACCTCTTTACCATGAGGTTTCTTCTCAGTCTTCTTCACATTAGACGTAACGGCATATTCAAGAGCCATTCCATGAGATCCCCAAATATACTTGGACAATTTCAAACATTCCATATCATGAGCTTTTGGCAAAGACTCTACACCTTGCTTCACTTTCCCCATATACTTCTTCTTCAAAGACCTAATCTTATCTACGAACTGGTTTCTACTAGCATCAAAGCTAATCGTTTTCCTTGTGAATACGTAAAACCTGTCCATGTCTTAATACGGACTATCACCTGTATCAGCTTTGAAATCGATCATACCTTGTAGCAGAGAGATCTCATCTTCCTCGCTCCACAGCCTCTGAAACAATGGTTTCTTCGTCTCCTCTGCAATTTTTTTCTCACCGTCTTCTGAAACCTTCTTGGACCGTTTTGCATTCACCTCCGTAATTTCCATCGGCCGCTTCTTCACCGATTTCACCGCCGGTGAACCACGAATATCGTTCTCCTTGGGATTCTTAGATCCCGTTTTAGAAAGACTCGACTCCGATATAGGAGCAACGACTGTAACAGCGGCAGCAGAAGGAGATTTTGATTTCTTCCCGGAAGGTATGTTGACGGGATTCATGAGATTGTCTTCTTCCTCAAACGAAGAATCATCGAAGATCTGTTCTTCAACTTCTTCTTCATCCTCTCCGGATCGAGTCTCCACTTCCTCTTCGTCGCTTGAGGATGGCGTCGGTGGATCTTCCAAAGGACTGAACTTCTTATTCGCCATCAGGCGTTTTCAAACTGTAAATGCAAAATGAGAGCCGATTTAGAAAAAGCTTTAGGGTTTGGAGCGGACAAGACGAGGGGATAGTCCAGTTATTATTAACGAATATAAAGGAAAAAGCCCTTCACAATAACTGTTTTGATATATTAAGGACTAGTATTCTGGTCCGTGTAACACGGGCTAATGTTTATGAATTTGATATCAGCTGTTACTTGATAATGAAATATATGTTATAATTGGTTTAAATGGACGGTGGAACAATATAATTACTATGTTTAGTTAAACAAATTCTTTGTTTAAATATACAATTATTTACGAAGAGTCTCCTCTTCTTAATATGTTTTGGTTTAGATTCGTTTTATATAGACATACAGACCTACAAACTCACCTCGTCCTAATTAGACGTTGACATCAATAGTTTAGATGATTAGTACTATAGCATAGCAGAACATCTTTATTTTTTTAAAGTTAATATGTATTAACATTACATTTTTTATATATAAATGTATTAACACTATTACCATCTTTGAATCTACCATTATACTTAAAACTATAGCTAACTGTGAATATATATAATAAGCTAAACTAACATTAGAAAGAACAAAAATTCATTAGGTCAAGAAACATTGTCGTGTTAAACTATCCAAAACAGTTATTATTTAGGATTTGTTTTGATAAATAAAGAATATTGAGTTTAGAAATATTTTTGTAGTAAAACTAACAATGTTAGTGATGTCATATAACTACAACTCATCAAGTCACTTGCTTCAAAAAAAAAAAAAAACACAATAATCATAAATCATCAAGTCATTGTAAACAACTCCATAAATACTTTCTAATATCTAGAAATTTCTAGCGAATATCTTTATGCAGTTTTTATCAATCATTTTTATTCAGCTTCATTGTCATTGTATAATAATACTTTTATAAAAGAATGTAATGAAAGCCCTCTCATCTAGCTCATCTTTTTCCGATCTCTATAAAGTCATCTCTGATATCATCTCTTATCTCCTCTATTTTGATTTTGTCGTATTTCGTTTCATTCCAAGATCGCTTAATTTTGATACTGATTAAGTAGATAAGTAGGCTTTAAATCTGTTTATAGCTCAAAGACAAGTTTAATATAATTAAGTATGGTTTGTGACTAAGTGTAGGGGTTATCCCATGTTACGTGCGGGGTTAGTATTCAAATTTCTTTAAATTATATTTAGCTTATTTGTACATTTGTTATTTTCCATTATATATTGTGTTGTTGTTGTTTGATTTTTGGGCTATGTAATGAGGTGCCAATTTTGTTATTAGTTTATACTATTTGTCTTTTTAAGAAAAAGTATCTCATTTTTAGGCTTTTATTATTGGTAGAGGCTGTGAGTTTAAGAGAAATATGTTTTTTTTATTCTTGAGAGGCATATCATATTTGTATTCCAAAAAAATTACACTATTTAGTAAATAGTAATTTGTATGATATCTTTTTTTTTTTTGACAACAAGATAAAAGAAGAACACTAATTTCCTATCAACCATATTTGTGGTTTCGGTCCGATATGTGTGCTCGATGACTGCCTGAGACGTGCACTTCGTGCTAGTCTATCTGCTGTCTTGTTTTGTATACGAGAGATGTGTTTGAGATCGAATGTCGTGAAAGACGTCCTCCTCTTGACATATTCTTCAATGTAAATTTCAAAGGCTGGCCATTCTCCGGCTCAGATACTATCTTCACCACTTCGGAACAGTCCGTAGAAAAAGTTATATGCTTTTGATCGAAGAATATCATGCATTCCATAGCCCATAGCAGAGCCTCAAACTCTGCGTGTAACGGCGAGAAGCTCTGTCTACTATTTGTAGCACCCATCAATATGTTTACTCCTCCTTCATAGGAACTATACCATCCTTGACCACTAAACACTTCCCCCTCCTTCAAGATCCATCCACAAAGCACCATTGACCTTTTTGTACCTCAGAAATTGCCGTAGAACCTTGATTTCCCTGATACCATTCATTTTGATCTATAATTTTTAATTTTCGAATGTTTTGTATGATGTTCTCCTTTGTTATGATCAAATGCTGTATTTAGAAGTGGTAATTTGTCCACTTACGTAGTCAAAAGAAAACCTTAATATGAAAAATGGTTTTTAAAATAATTAACACAATGCACAATGCCAAATATATTTGCTAACTACTAGATTCTAAGATTGTTATCCATTATGTAATAGTCTTATATATATATTACTATATATGTTGTGTTCCTTGTATGTGAACTTGTTTTTTGGACGACTGTTATACTTAAAATTATATTTTTATTTATTTTTTTGTTGTAATGTTTCATTTAATTTTTTGTTAATATGTGTAATGAGTATATTTATTTTTTTGTACATGTAAATTTTCAGTAATTTGGATTAGTGATGTATCTTGGGAAAAATATTTTAGGTCTATTTTGTTTGCTATTTTTATATGTAAAATTATATTATGTTAGTATTTGTGATCTTATGCTAATGCACACAAAGTAACTATTATATTTGGTTCTAAGCTTTGTAGATGACCAATTTTAGAAGTGAAACAAAAATGTTTAGAAATTGTAAGAGTAATCTAAAAATGTTAATATAAAAGTTGTAGAATGTCAATGCTATGTATATTCACTATTGGCTATTTTAAGATAAAATGCATAAAATAGCACAAAAACATATCTTGTCATAAATATAGCATCAAAGGAAACAATTGACATTTTTAGCATTATTGGATTACAAAGACTTTTATAGCATTATACAATTTAGGATTTAGAGTTTATTATTTAGGGTTTATGGTTATTATTTAGGGTTTAGGTTTATTATTTAGAGTTTAGTATTTAAAATTTAGGGTTTAGTATTTAAGGTTTAGAGTTATGGTTAATTTAGTCTTTATCCTTTAATAAATGCTATTTTGGTGATTTTCCTCCTTGTTGCTATATTTCTAATAATGCATATTTTGTGCTATTTTTGCGATTTGCCTTTATTTTAAATACCTTTAATTTTTTTCTTCTTTCTTTTTGACCATCTCGATTTCAACATATCTACAAATTTTTTCTCTTTTAAATCTTACGTTATCAATATCATGTATATAATCCTATCCACATAACCTCTATCAACATAATCTTTCTAATAGTTATTTATCTCTTGTATAAATTTCAGATTTGTCTAAGTTAACCTCGATGTTACTGATCTTCTCCATGAGAGTTTCTATCTCATCTCCTTTCATTTCCAGCTCGTTACATAAACTTTCCATTGCCTCTCTGTGACCTGCGATTGCAGAATCTCTGGATATTAATTCATTACCTCTCTCCTCCAGCAATCTTTGGGCTTCTTTGTGATCATTTGTTAGCTTACTGAGTGTTTCCTCACGTTTGTTGAAAAGTTCTTTCATATGTTTGTGTTCCTCTCCCAGTGTACTGTACGCAGATTCTTGCTCTAGCAATGGTCTTTTGACATCAATGATCTGATTAGACAATTCTGATTTCTCTTGCTTTTCTCTATTAAACTCTGCCCAGAGGCTTCGTTGATACTGCGCTTTTGAACCATATCTTCTTTTTTATAGTTCTTAGCTCCTCGTGAAGCTTACTTATCCGTTTCTGTAGAGTCTCTAGCTCAACTTCAAGACCCTTTATCTTCTCATATAAACCATTTCATTCTAGTACAATATTATTGTGATCATTTGCAATCTCCTGTTTTGGAATTGTAATCTGACTCATATATTCAGAGATCTCCTCGGACTTCCTCTCATGTTGGATCTCTAGTTCTGCTCTCTGGCTTTCAAGTGAGACCAATTTCTGGCCCAGACCAGTGATCTCATCCGCCAAACCCTTAATCTGCATTGAAGCTTCATCGCCTTTGCTCACCATTAGTTTCTCTAACTCTTTCTTCTGAGCAGACGCTGAATCTAGTCCAGCTCGTAGGCCATTGATCTTAGCTGCCAAACTCTCAATTTTGGAAGATGGTTGCTTCTCGTTATCCTCAACTGTACATATTGTCATACTCAGCTCCAAACAAATAATGGGTTTCAATGACCCAAAGACCCTGTTTCAAGAAATCAAGAACTCCATCTAACACCTTGATCAAAAGTATTTTAAAATTCAGAGTATAATTGGAGAGAAAGATGATCATAACCTTGTTGAAAAGAGTTGTTGAGGCCACCGTAATTTTCTTTCCCACGTTCCAGTTTGGATGCTTCAATGCATCTGCTACTTCAACTTCTTTGAGCTTTTCAATAAGACAATCTGTATTCCAACATCCCGTGAGCGTTTCTTATTAATCAAATAAGAACCGAGAAGAATAGAACATAGATGATGAAATAAACCTAAAAGCTCCACCAGATGCAGTCAAGATTATCATGCACAGAGCGCTTCAGGCAAACCTTGAATACACTAAAGAACATAAAAGAAGAAGAATATGAATCAATATGTTCACTCAAATATTGCCTGAGATAGAAATGCTTTTAGACCTAAAAGTATTGCATCACCAAACTTCATTTCTATACCTGAAATATAGTTGAATACTCTGAATCTGCTGGAAGAATCTTAACATTATGTTTATTAGCAAGTGGAAGAACGAAAAGACCACCTGCGATTAATATCTCTTTGTTTGCAAGAGCAATTTTTCCCGCTTTAATTGCTGCAACCATAGGCTGCAGGAAAAGTGAACAATTGCTGCAACCATATTCATTTTAGCTACTATTTCGGTAACAGCAATTACATCGTCTTGGTGAAGAGCAACATGTTGATAATTATACGCAAAAGTCAGATGAGGATCCAAAAACTTGTTAAAATCCACACCACAACCAAAACTGAAAAAATGCACCAACCTCAATTACTCCTTCACTACAAAAAATCTGAGCATTTATAGCAGTTTAGGATAACACGAATTTCACAACTGCTATAATAGATGAATTGAATTTTTTGATTAGTCTATAATAACATTTATAAGACGATATTATTAGATTTTATTAATCGCGAAACAAAACCCAACAAATCCGCCAATACTTTAGCAAAAAATACATGAGCGCCAACAAATTTTAGTTTTGGGAAAATTTTATACCCAATCGTTTTTAGGGTTTTGTCTGATATTATTCTCCTCTCTCTATTCCTCATCGACACCAGATCTAATCTCTTTTTTTTTGGATCTAATCTCTTCCCTCTCTCGTCTATCATTTTCTTCCTCCAGTTTCTACACCGATCTCCATCGCTTTCCTCGTTTGTCTCTCTTCCGTTATCCTCCATTCTCTCTCTCCATCTCTTATGTGGAGTTAGAGCCAGCGTGTTGATGCGTAGGCAAAGAAAAAGATGGCTGAAGAGACAGTGAAGCCTATTAGGTTACTTAATTTCGTCTCGGAGGAACATGTTCTATCTCTTTCTTACCTCTTTCGAATCCCTAAGTTTTGTAAATTCGATCTTAAACCATTTTATTTTTCTGGGCAATTGAATTTGGCTTTGTACGAGGTTTTTCCTCCATCCTCCTTGGCCGTTCCTTCTATTTTCATGGAAAATTTTGATCCGATTGCAGCTGGATGATTATTGGGTAACTTTTTGCTTTCCTCTCGCCCATGAGTAGTCATTAGTCGATACTCTTATAAACAATTCTTCCTTTTCTTCTTCTTCCTCACTTGTTTACATATTAAATTTCAGAATTTGAAAGAGAACAAAGACAAGAAAGACTCTGAGTTTAACGAACGATTCAAGCATAGTCAGTCACTACACTCTAGCAGTCTTGATTCCGTTGTTTCTTCAATCTGTAATATTTGGTTTTACTGAAGAAGAGATGTCTTTAACTCTTCTTTGAATTGGATTTGTCAGGACCTGCTGTTTGGTGGAGATATGTCGGATTATTCCGAAATGGTGTTAAGTTCTTGTAGAAGAGAAATTTGCTTTGGCTCTTTTGTGCATCGAGATCGAGCTCGACCAGTGGAATGCGATGAACAAGGTTCGTCCTTCAAATTCTTATCACTTGTTTGATGAAATTACTTATAGAGCTTTGAAGCAGCCAACAACTTTCATTATATAGCTAAATCTTCGCACCAAATTCTTTGGGAACGAATGATCTTACCTATTGATAAGAGGGTTTCATAAATCATTGTTACACTGAATTAGAGAATTGGGAACACTGTGAAGCGAGTGAGTTCGAGAAGCTAAGAGCAGACGAAGCAGTTCACAATTATCTGTTTTAACACGTTATAGAGAGAGTTTGCTGGAAGATTAGTCTGTGGCAAGCGGTACTGTTTACATGCTGCAGAGTGCTTAAGCTCGTCGTTACTTATTTCTCTCGGTAGAATCAATCAAAGTTTCGTATTGTGAGTTTTTGTTTTGTTCTTGATTTCATTATGGAGTTTCAGTGCGAGTCTAAATATCTTCTCATGACATTCTTTTGTTAACTTTGCAGAACCGATCCATGGTTACCTGACATGCCATTCGTTTATGCAATTCAGATGAATGAGTGCATCTTAAAGGGACAATCATGCACAATGCAATTACTAAATTACAGGTTGAAAAAATATTTATTCAAAACATTTTAAGAGAGAATCTTTGTTTCTTTGAATTTTTGTTGGCTGACCATTTATGTTTTTATCAGTAACAGAAAAGATAAGAGCACATTCTGGAATCTTCTTCACATATCACCGTACGTAATGCTTCAGGCAAGGTATATCCCTCCTGCAATGTTGTCCATTGTATTCCCATAATCCTGTTGATACAAAACAAGGTTGCAGCATGTAAACATTGAACAAGTATGTGTGTCGATTATTCAAACTTTTAGCAAGTATAACTTTCTTTCAAAGAAATCTCTTCGAATATGCTGTTTGGTTTGGTTTCAAGTTCATTATGGTTTGTCTGGAGTAGGTTAATCTAGGACGAAATATTGTGATTAGAATTAGTTTGGGGCAAAAAGAGAAACCTTGCTGCTTTTTTTATCTTTTTATGGTTGTGAGACTTCAGTGAACTGAGTGCTCTGTTTTTTTTTTCTTTCATATATTTGTTTTCTGAAAGCATATTTTTGTAGGTGTTCAGGTGGAAGCAAATTGCAGAAATACAAAAAGTAAAGAGCTGAGACCAGAGACAAGGCAATTGAGTGTGGTCGGTGCTTTTAGAGTTGGGGTCAGGAGCTCATTCATGGTGACATGCTAATATACACACCAGAAACAAACTTAGATTTGTTTTTGTATGATTTTTTTTCCTAAAGGATGTTGATGTAAAACATGTTTTTAGTTATTAATAAAATAATATTCTAATCCAAATTTCAAATATAATTTTTTTCTTAATATATATAATAATTAATAATTTAATATGGCTTGGCTCGGCTCGGATATAACCATAACAAGTTAAAATCAACGCTATTATATTAGTCATATAACATATCACGACAAAAATGCTATAATATATGATCACCCTAAGATAGCTCTTCATGTCTTAGCGTTTATAGAAACGCTATCTATTACCTATTATGACGTTTATTATATATTATCAATGTACATATTTCTTGTAGTGCTTGCTCCGCAGGAATAATCTCAGTTTTATAGTCCAAATTAACTAAAGCCTCTCTTTAAGCTCATTAATCAATGACTCATTTCTCACAGCAACCATTGCAGGTTTAAATCTTTTTACCTGCATTAAAAAGAGAGTCATAGACCCATAATAGAGTTTAGGTCACTGTAGTTTAAAAACCTAAGACAAAACCTAATTTCTCTAACTTTATTTGCTATACAACTATAATACATTATCTTGCTTATTTTACCACCACTGGATTGAGAAACAAAATTGATTCATGAGGTGTCAACGATGAATTGGAGATCGTAACTACAATATATTAACACATGATGCTAATTTATCTGATCATCAAGGAGAGTAACATTCGAACCAGCAGCTAGAGCCACGACTCTAAATTTGTCAAGATTCTCATCCACAATATCTAATGTTTGCAAAAAACACAAATTTTAAAGATAAAATCAGAGAAAATAATGAATGATGATTTTGAAATATGAAATTTAATCTGTAAATGGAAAATTAAAAGTAAATAACCTCTGAATTCTCTAGACGAAAAGTTTTTGGCTTACAATTTCCATGAGCATGGCCATCATCAAATTGGTTCGCAATCTTCATCATGTACTTCTTAAGTTATTAATTAGGCTTTGTAATCGCAGTTCACTGTGATGGATGCCCTTTATTCATGTGTCATGGCTATTTTCGTGTGTTACCCATTGTTGTTGTTCTTCTCCTAGAAAAACAAAACAGAGACAAATAAATTCATTCCCCCCAAACTGTATTCCAATGACAACATAATTGTAAACCCATGAAGAAACGACTATGTGAGGATTCAAGAACATAATCACTCAGGTAACTTGAATCAGTTGAATCGAAGCCGATATAGATTTCGTTTCACAATAGTCGTTTCTTCATGGGGTTACAATTATGTTGTCATTGGAATACATAATGATCATTCCATCTATAACCAGCCGATAAGGAACATCAAATTCTAGTCTTCTAAGGAACTGAATTTGTAATCCCGAATTAGCTAAGTGAAATCTACGCCCAGGATTTCAAGTAAATGATAAAAATAGTTGAGAGAGGAGTTGTGAAGGAACCTCCAAAACCCCATCCAACGCCAAATCCACAGCCAACACCGAACCCTAAAAATTATATAATGATAACAACAGTCAAATCAAAAATCAAAGGGGAAAATAAAAAGGAGAAAAAATTGCTAATGAGCATTACCGAATCCGACACCAACTCCGGTGAAGTCATAGAGCACCATAATCTGATAACTTGCTTTGTTTGTGGATTTGCTCTCTTCTAGAAACCTCCCTACTAAAACTCGTTGTTAGCAAGAGAATATGGTGATACACAAGTTTCTTAGCAGAGTAGAAATCGGTTTGGCGTAGTAGAAAATCGACAATCCACAACCCAGATCAGAACATGCAAGTCGAACAGAATCAACAACGAAATTCATTTTGAATTTCAGTTAAATAAAATAAAGTGGTTGAACTCAGGGGCTGTGATGAACTTTGGTAACTTCCTTAAGAGAATCCAATACCAATTCCATCTCTAGAGGAGCTACCTCCTTGCTCTTCCATGGTGGATACCGATTTGGATTTTGGCAAATTACCGACGGATGTCGGCTACATATATAGAGATGGAGAGAAATGAGTTTACGATTTTGGATAATTGAATTCATAGCTTTTTCATAGTATTTTATCTTGCAGCCATAGGAAGATGTTAGATAAAAAAAAGAGAAAAATATGAGGAAGGAAGAGGAAAACAATATTAGAAATTTTTAAGATGAGTTTAATTTAGGTTTAGAAGTGAGAGATTTGGTTACATGTGTGAATTCATTAAGAATAACTGAAGATATGGAGATGGAGATCGTGGGAATTGGATATGGGAAGCACCTTGAAGAAGCAGTTTCAGAAAATGGGAGAAGATGAATTTTTTTGTCTATCGTCCATACTTATTAAAAATGATTAATTATGTTTATAGAAATTATTTTAAAAAGGAAAATATGAGAGATTGACATATTAGTTTTTGCTGAGTTGTTAGAATGAGAGAGCCTCAAATTTTCTCTCTCATGACTTATGATTTATATAATAAGGATTTTATGTTCTTTTTTTGTCCACATATTAAAGAATTTCTAATATTAAAATTTGAGTGGACAAATGAATTTGGAAATATAGTGGACCAAAAACGGAAATAGCACTTGTTTCACAGTTTTGTTTTCTAGTCCAATTTGAAAAAATTTAGAAGCGAATATTTTTTTTTTAAACAACCATACTTCATTACTTTCTTAAACTCCAATGAAGGAGAACGTGTTACAACATGGAGAGTCATAAAAATCTAAAGCTTTGTCTTATCCAAAATTAAACAAACACAAGATGAAACTGCAATACATTAAGAAACAAGATAAATGATCGAATAGCGAATAAGATCCGATGAACATCTCTTGGCCAACTCTTTAAAAGAAGGTGAATGAGTTCTTTACATTTTGATTTTCAAACAAGGTTAGAGACGCCCGCTTGAATGGCTATAACTTGTGCAACCAAAAGGGCTCGACATTCTGCAACAATGCCAGAAACGTCAAAAGGCCGGGAGGAAAAACCTTTCAATACCGGCAAGTCTTGGACATCCGAATTTAATCCTATAAAGGACATATAAATGGAGAAATTACTTCGACACAAGGCTTCCCCTACAACCATCACTGAAAGCAAGTGAAGGAAATGGGAGGAAGATACACTCCCTAATGGAGGACACCAAGCTATAAAAGCCCAAACGAATCTGAAATAATATTAGGTATCAACCGACATAATTGTTTTTCCAATATGCCACAAATGGGGAGAAAACAAGCTTAATGCAACCACCGTCAATGAGAAAACGGGTCTAAATCTGCATACTGCAGTAAGAGCTCCCACCAAAGCCATATGAAAGCGAGTAAAAATTATGTGAGCATAACCAAAAGAACCAAAATAGGGCCGAGAACCACATACACATTAACATTACTCTTTCCACTACTTTTCAAATGAGCAAAAGCTGAAGGTGAGAAACATGACCTTATATGGCTTAAAGAAACACCAATTTGGACTGTATCACCGTAAGGCAGAGAGTTGAAACCAAAGGCCAATGGTTTGTCAAGGTCAGACGAAATCAATAACAAATTTGGGAATGAATCTGATGAGGACATGGACCCGGATGCACTTAGGTCAAAGGAGGTTGTGGCACCAATTATTCCAAGTGGACCAATGACGAGGAATAAAACCAGGAATATACAACATAAGTTCAACATGCTCTTTGCACTTCTATCCTTTACTTTTCATTTAGTTCTTGTTTTAAACTCTTTCCTTTTATGTTATTTCGATACTTAAGCTATAAAGGTCTCCTTGTAGCCTCTAAGGCATTCACGTTTTAACCTAATAAGAAATTCAGTTCAATAGCTTAAGCTTTGTGCCTCTCTTCTTCTTCTCGTGAGCCAATTCCGAGTTGTAGAAGTTATTGTGATTTATCAATAGACTTTCACCTCTATTGTGGTTCACTTCATTCCAAAATGCTTCCATCCTATCCCTGGTTGAGTAGAAAGAGCCCAAGTGCCATATATTCAATCAACCAATCTCGGATTCAGCTTCTTAAAGCCTTTGAGACCAAACTTTTATCATTTTTGGTATTAGAGCTGAAGATTCTGACAAGGTTGTGTCAACTTCATCTCTTTCTCTTTGTTTTGCTTATGTTTGAGTTTAAGTTTAGATTTCATTTTCTTATTAGTTATAGTTTCTGATTTATCGGTTTCTAATTTTATAAAAACAAAAACTACCTTAGATCTTTGTTTGATTCTTTTGTAACCTATTGCATACTCACTTACGGAGTACAACCAACCTTATTTTCAGTGGAGAGGTTGGCTAGTTGAAGCAAGAAACCATTAAGAACAAACTTTCCTTTTTTGGTCTAGGGTTTGCCGATTTCAAAACTTGTGAAAACCCTAAAGATTTTGTGGATTGTTTCAACTCTTTGATTCTTTTCTGTATGTTCACTCATAGAACAAAACAAATATGTGAATTCTAGTGAGAAATCAGTAGGTTGAAGCAGAAGATTCAATAGTAGAACTTTTCCTTTTTGCTAAAGAGATTTGCCGGTTTTGATTCATTTTTACTTTTTGCTTTCAAGAACTCTTCCAAATTCATTTGTTTGCTCTTTTTCTTTTAGGTGATAAACAATTGGAGACAATGATGAGGGCGATCCTCTTGCGGCTATGATGATCATGCTTACCAACATGCAAACTCATATGTAAACACAGTTACAAGCACTTGGGGCCATGCTTGATAGAGTGGAACAGCCTCCACCTCATCCACAAGGCCCTCATGTAGCTGATGGACAAGGAAAGAACCATCAAGATCAAAGACATCGAAGGAGAGGTTCAAGACAACCATGCAGGGCAGATGAAGATGAGAAGATGAATGAGCCACCAGAACAGAAGAACCATAACCTGAAGCTCATACCACCTCAATTTGCTGGCCGTGTTGATCCAGAAGCCTACCTTGAATGGGAGAGGCGCATGGGCCATATATTCATATACTATGACTACACTGAGCAGAAGATGCTTGCTCTAGCAACAACCCAACTCACTGAACATGCCTTATCTTGGTGGGATATATAGGTTTCAGACCGGAGAAGGAACAACTATCCACTACTCAACTCATGGACAGACATGAAGTTCCATATGAGAAGAAGGTATGTTCCTCCTTATTTCCATAGAGACTTACAAAGAAAATTTTGAAAAATTGTCTCAGGGAATAAAGAGTGTGGAAGAGTACTATGAGAAATTTGAGCACTTAAGGAACATGCTGGAGATAGATGAAGATGTTGAGACCTTGATGGCATAGTTCCTTGATGGACTCAATGATAGAATCAGTCACAAGGTGGAAAGACTTCCCTACAATGACATAAGGGATCTTCTTCACCATGCCATTCAAGTTGAGCAAAACCTAAAGAAGAAGGGGAGAAACCATTCCAAACCAGCTCAGCGATGGAACAACAATAACACCAAGCCTTATCTTGCTCCATCAAAGCCAATAGACAAGGGCAAGGTGTTGGAATTGTGTCCAGTAATCTCGGTACTGTCTCTAGAAAGTAAGAGTATGTCAATGATCAGACATAAGTCATATAATACTGGGGGTCATGATGGCTTGCTAGAGTCCGCTCATGATCTATAAGTCTTGGACTTATTGCCTTTATTATATGATCCCATATGGGTCACACGCCTAAGCTAACAGGAAAATGTGTTGGAACGGCTTAGCAGAAGTATGACAAAAGTGCCAGGCATTTGTCGTACTAAGAGAGAAAGATTAATGGGTCTGATTAAATGGGATTTAATCAGATTGGTGTTTTGGGCCCATAAGCCCAAAAGGGAAAGAGAAGGCTTTTAATAAACTAAAAGCCAAATCTCTTTCTCCTAACCCTAGTCCCCAGCGCCGATTTTCCTCTCTCCCTGCGCCTCCCATCAGCTCGGTCTAGCAGCCGTTTTCTGTGATCGCGTGTGTGAACCTTTGGAGGATTCATCCCTCGGTGCATCTTTCTGATCTCTGACCTGTTCTATTCCTTCCGCTGCAACAAACAGGTAAAAGGTGAGATCATCTAATGTTTCTAATCAAGAGAACCTAGATCTGTATGTTTAGGTTGATATGAATCTGTGAATTACATCAGGATCAACTAAACAGTTCCTACAGTGGTATCAGAGCCATTGGTTCTTAGGATTTCTTGTTTTAGATTCATGTTTAGGTTGTTTAATCTGTTTAGAAGTGTTCTGAATCAACTACTGATAAGAAAAACACTTAAGAAACTGATTTGAATCCTGAACAAACGTTTGAAATCGCAAAACCGAGCTATATGACTCGTTTTCTTGCGATCAGCCGAGAAGAGATCGATCGGCTTGGCCGGTTGGTTATCACGGCCGAGAGGTATGGCCGGTTGGACGGGATCGGACACGACGCACGGACGGATCAAGGATCGCGTCGCGTGGTCGGTCCGATCAGGCGAGAATCGAACGTCCCGCGTCCCGACCGTCCCATCCGCGTCCCGAGCACGTCCGATCATCGTCCCGTCCAGCTGCATCCCGATCGCGTGAGGCTTGGCCGTCCGTGGATCGTGGATCGAACGCGGCTGGTCGGTTGTGATCGTGTGGATTAGGTCACGGCCGTGGATGGTCCGTGACCGATTCGTTTCGGTTCGGTTTAAAACTTGGTTAAAATCAATTCGTCCTGGTTTAATAAACAGATTTTAATAATTTTATTAAATCTGGTTAAACCGGGATAAGAAATCCAATGTCGAAAGAAATATTGGATTTAGTGCCTAAACCAGGAATTTCTAATTTGATTTGGTTGGACCAAATAAATTGAGAAATTCCGGTTTAGTAAATAACCGGTTGACAATTGTGGTCATCGTAGTAATTAAAATTTGGTTAGACCAATTTTAATGAACCAGACCGGTTATGTCAAATAATTGGACAATTGGGTCATGTCTTGGACATGGACCAATTCTTGGGCCTCGGGCCAAGAAGTTAAAACAATTGGGCCAATTATTTGAGTCTTTCTTCAGATCAATTTAAAATTTATTTTATAAAATTATAAAGTCGATTTTAAATTAAAGTTTCCGAAATTTTGAAATTAGAAAGTTTCTTAAAATAGAAATTTCTGAATTTGCGGGTTTTGGATTTTAAGAAATTTCTAAAGTTAGAAAGTTTCCGTTTTTAGAAAGTTTCCAATTTTAGAAAGTTTCCAAAAATAGTAGGTTTCCAGAAATAGAAAGTTTCCCGAAATAGTAATCTTCTATTTTGGGAATGAAATGAAATTTTAATAAACCTACGAACCTCAAATAATATCAAGCGTTGGATGTCTTGTCCAGGCTATGTCAGCTGTCAAAGCCCATTCAATTGTATTCATGGCCTTACAGTGTGAGGATGTCTGCTTTTGCGTGGGTAAGACGGTTTGTGATTCATAAATGTCATTGGGAGTCCCAGACATTAATGATTACATGACTGTATAGTCTGGTTTTCTTGACTAGGCCATCGGGAGTCCCGGGCCTTGAGACATCAGAGTGGATTGGGCCTCGGGCCCAGATTCACAACCAAGAGTTATATCACGGATATAATTAGCCGATATAGGGCTTACCGATATAAGCTAAGGTTGGGTGACGGCCAGTGGCCCACTTTAATCTTAGTTATATGTGGATCTTGGAATCATTATATTCTATTGAGGGTAACTGATGTTATTGAATATAATGCGTGATTAATCATATTAAATTTTTAATACGAGATTAGTCATTTTGAACATAATAACTAATAACCTTTTTATTTATATATTTCAGATATGACTACTACAAGCACACAAAACACATTCTCGATCCGGTCTGTTCTCGAGAAGGAGAAGCTGACTGGAACGAACTTCCTGACATGGTCAAGGAACTTGAGGCTGGTCCTCAAGCAGGAGAAGAAGGATTATGTCCTTCGTGATCCCCTCCCCGAGAGGCCTCTTGCCAATGCTGCCAGGACTCTGCACAATGCTTGGGAAAAGCATTCGTCAGATGAAAATGATGTCTATTGCCTGATGTTGGTGACAATGACTCCTGAGCTGCAAAAACAGTTTGAGAGTGTATTGTCTCCCATCGAGATAATGGCAAGCCTGAAATCGCTTTTTCAGGAGCAGGCTAGGACTGAGAGGTTCCAGACAGTTAAGAACCTCTTGGACTGTAAGTTGGCTGCGAATGCGGCAGTGAGTCCTCATGTCTTGAAGATGATGGGTTATCTCGATCATCTTCTGAAACTCGACTGCCCGATCAGCCAGGAACTTGCCTGCGACATCATTCTGCAGTCTTTACCTGCAAGCTATGATCAGTTCATTCTGAACTTTAACATGCATGGCTTGAGTAAGACACTACCTGAGCTTCACGGAATGCTCAAGACTGCAGAGCCCAACTTGAGGAAAACCGCCAAGGACCCCAATGTGCTTATGGTGCAAAAGGGCAAGGGGTTTAAGAAATCCTCTGCTAAGGATAAGGGAGCGGCCAAGGCTGTCCAAGTCGCGGACAAGGACACGCCAAAGCCCAAGCCCAAGTCCAAGGCTGGGCCTACTGACATGTGCAGGTTCTGCAAAGAACTGGGGCATTGGAGAAGAGATTGTAAGAAATTCCAGGAAGGTCTAAAGGAATTGAAGAAGAAGACTTTCGAGACTTCTTCATCAGGTATTTTTGTTATAGAAGTTAATACAACTACTTCTGATAATACCTCATGGGTCATGGATACTGGTTGTGGGGCTCATATTTGTACTAATATGCAGGCACTCAGCAACAGTAGAAGGCTGAAGCAAGGACAAGTGGAGCTACGAGTTGGGAATGGAGCGAAAGTTTCAGCACTAGCTGTAGGCACATACTTGTTGTCTTTACCTTCGGGATTGATTTTAGAACTGAATAATTGTTATTTTGTACCTGCTATAAGCAGAAATATTATTTCAATTTCTTTGTTGGATTTGGAAGGTTATGATTTTTCAGTTAAGAATAAATTATGTTCCTTCAATCGCAACAATTTGTTCTATGGTTCTGCCCCTCTTTCGAATGGGCTTTACATACTTGATCAATCCGCGCCAATATATAACATTAATACAAAACGGTTTAAACCTAATGAGGAAAACCGAACGTTTCTATGGCATTGTCGTTTAGGGCACATCAGCGAGAAACGCATCAAGAGGCTCCATTCGAATGGACTTCTTGGCTCATTTGACTTTGAGTCATGTGAGAAATGCGAATCCTGCATGATGGGCAAAATGACACGGGCCCCCTTTAATAAACCTAACGAGAGGGCCAGTTACTTATTGGACCTGATACACACTGATGTGTGTGGCCCAATGTCCACAAATGCAAGAGGAAACTATCAGTACTTCATTACCTTCACTGATGATTTCAGTAGGTATGGATATGTTTATTTAATGAAACATAAGTCTGAATCTTTTGAGAAGTTCAGAGAATTCCAAAATGAAGTACAGAACCAACTTGGCAAAAGCATTAAGGCTCTTCGGTCCGACCGAGGAGGAGAATACTTAAACCAAGAATTCAGTGATCATCTGAGAGAATGTGGGATTGTATCCCAACTCACTCCTCCTGGAACACCTCAATGGAATGGTGTGTCTGAGAGGAGAAATCGGACCTTATTGGATATGGTTCGATCTATGATGAGTCACACAGACCTTCCAATATCCCTTTGGGGATATGCTCTGCTAACAGCAGTGTTCACTCTAAATAGAGCGCCATCAAAAGCAGTAGCAAAGACACCATATGAATTATGGACTGGAGAAGCTCCAGTGCTGTCTTATCTCAGAATTTGGGGTTGTGAGGCCTACGTCAAGAGATTGATCTCAGACAAACTTACACCAAAATCTGACAAATGCTACTTCATTGGTTATCCACGGGAAACCAAGGCTTATTACTTCTATCTACGTTCCGAGAACAAGATTTTTGTTGCCCGGGATTGTAACTTTCTTGAGAGGGAGTTTCTCTCTAAGAAAGACAGTGGGAGTAAGGTACTGCTTGAAGAAATTCAAGATGAACAGGATACTGCTCAACCTAATGAGGAAGAGCAGGAGGAGGCCCTACAAGAAATTGTAGAGCCTGAACCTGTGGTACCTGAAGTTCGAAGATCCGGGAGGATCCGTCACGAACCCGAGAGATATCAAGGATTCCTCGTGACTGACTGTCATGATCTTCTGATCATTGATGGTGATGAACCATCGAACTTCAATCAAGCCATGATGGGCCCAGATTCCTCTAAGTGGCGTAAGGCCACTGATTCCGAAATGGACTCCATGTCGGTCAACCAAGTATTTTCGTTGGTTGACTTGCCTGCTGGTGTAAAAGCCATCGAGTGCAAATGGATCTTCAAGAAGAAGATTGATGTGGATGGAAATGTCCAGATTTATAAAGCCAGGTTGGTGGCAAAAGGTTTCAGACAAGTTCACGGTGTGGATTACGATGAAACCTATTCACCAGTGGCTATGATGAAATCTATTCGGATTCTACTAGCAACTGCAGCTTTTCATGATTATGAAATTTGGCAGATGGACGTGAAAACCGCCTTCCTGAATGGTATTCTGGAAGAGGATGTGTATATGACACAACCTGACGGTTACATAGATCCAAAGAATGCTGGGAAAGTATGCAAGCTTCATAAATCCATTTATGGATTGAAGCAAGCATCGAGGAGCTGGAATCTTCGTTTTGATGAAGCAATCAAGCAATTTGACTTCATCAGAAACGAAGAAGAACAATGCGTGTATAAGAAATCTAGTGGGAGCAAGATAGTGTTTCTTATTCTGTATGTCGATGACATACTGCTTCTCGGAAACGACGTTCCAATGCTGAAGTCTGTAAAGGACTGGCTTGGAAGTTGTTTTTCCATGAAAGACATGGGTGAAGCCGCATACGTTCTTGGAATTAGGATCTATCGGGATAGACCTAAGAGGCTGATAGGCTTGTGTCAAGACTCATACATTGACAGAGTCCTACAAAGATTCAGCATGAAAGATTCCAAGAAGGGCTTCACGCCAATGGTGCATGGCACAACGCTAAGCAAGAAGCAGAGCCCTACGTCGGCTGCTGAGCTTGAGCGCATGAAGAATATTCCTTATGCATCTGCAATAGGATCTGTCATGTATGCCATGATCTGTACTCGTCCTGATGTTGCTTATGCATTGAGCATGACGAGTAGATACCAGTCAAATCCAGGTGAAAACCATTGGATTGCCGTAAAGAATATCTTGAAGTATCTAAGACATACTAAGGATAAGTTCTTGGTGTACGGTGGAAGTGATGTGCTTAAAGTCAGTGGATTCACGGACGCAAGTTTCCAGACAGACACAGATGATTTCCGGTCACAGTCCGGTTATGTCTTTTGTCTGAATGGCGGTGCAGTAAGTTGGAGAAGCTCCAAGCAGGACACCGTTGCTGATTCCACTACAGAAGCTGAATATATCGCCGCTTCAGAAGCAGCGAAGGAAGCTGTTTGGATACGAAAGTTCATTATGGAACTAGGTGTGATACCAGATGCGGCTGAGCCTCTGGCACTGTTTTGTGACAACAATGGTGCTATAGCTCAGGCAAAGGAACCAAGATCACACCAGAAATCCAAGCATGTTCAAAGAAGATTTCACTTGATACGTGACATCGTAAATAGAAAGGAAGTCAAGATCAGCCGAGTTCCGACAGATGAGAATGTCGCTGATCCGTTGACAAAGCCACTCCCAAGGCCTAAGCTCGAGTTCCTGACTGAAGCTGTAGGCATTAGAAACATTGAAATGTAATCTAAATTTGAGTGGGAGTTTTGTGAGCTTTATTTTAGTTATTTGATATGTTCTTGTAAAACATTATTTTATGTTTTAATGAAATTATTATTTCAAGATTATTTTAACTGTGATGAAATAATCGTTCCAAAATGATATGAAGCATTTTATAGGTCATCGAAGTAAGTGACTTGATCTTGAGTCATCAAAGTCATTTAGCTTGATCATGAGACCCTATATTTGATAAATGTTTTATATCATCCTGTCCCTAGTCGAAGGTTGTTGAATCTGGAACACCAACAACCGTGTGAGACTGGATTGGTACGTGACTTATGACAAAGTCTCAGTGTGTCATAGATGCGCGGCATCAAAGTCAGTACATAGGTGTATGTTGGGAACATACGACCGGACAAGACCCGCTTATAAGAACTCTTCAGGATATTTATATCTGTGTCATAAGAGATTCTTACTACGACTATAGAGTATAGTCCTTAGACCTGAGTTCACATGCATGTGACTGCCCATGGACTGATGTACTTTGATCATTGTCTAACGCTATCGTTCTGCGACAGTTATAAGGACCTTGTTTGGGTACATTATGAAATGAGTAGTTTACAGTGATGGAACAAGACGGGATTTGTCCCTCCAATATAAATGGAGTGAATATCTCTAGGCCAATCGGAGATTTGAATACTGGAAAATGCATGGCCATGCTCAAACGGACTTTCCCGAGTCGTTTGGATTGGCAGTATCAAATCAGAGTCCGATGAACAAGATTAGGCTTTATAAGGATGACACTAATCTTGCCTTATGACTAATCGAGATATTGTGACAAAAGGATTATGAATACAGAGAGATTCCAGTACAAGTGGGAGATTGTTGGAATTGTGTCCAGTAATCTCGGTACTGTCTCTAGAAAGTAAGAGTATGTCAATGATCAGACATAAGTCATATAATACTGGGGGTCATGATGGCTTGCTAGAGTCCGCTCATGATCTATAAGTCTTGGACTTATTGCCTTTATTATATGATCCCATATGGGTCACACGCCTAAGCTAACAGGAAAATGTGTTGGAACGGCTTAGCAGAAGTATGACAAAAGTGCCAGGCATTTGTCGTACTAAGAGAGAAAGATTAATGGGTCTGATTATTGACATACTCTTACTTTCTGTGAATTACATCAGGATCAACTAAACAGTTCCTACACAAGGCAGTGGTAGTTGATAACAGTTTCAAAACCAATAACCAGAATCGGGAGAGCAAGGTAAGTTGTCTTCCTCTAATCAGTCTAAAACTCGTGATATCGATCAGTTGTTTCAGATGCAGGGACAGAGGACATATATCAAGAGAATGCCCAAAACAAGTATAAATCACAAGATGAAGAGGAGAAGGAAGCTCAGGAGGATTCTGATGAGATAGAGTATCCAGATTATGGAAAGTCTCTTGTCATTAGGAGGGTCCTCAACCTCATGGTTCACCCTGATGAGACTGCTCATAGGGAGAACATATTTCACACTAGATGCACCATCCAAAGCAAGGTATGTATTCTGATTATTGATGGTGGATCTTGTGCCAATGTGGCTAGTGACTACATGTTCGCTAAACTCGGTCTAGAAAGGACTAAAAATCCTCATCCATACAAGCTTTGATGGCTTAATGATAAGGCCAAGTTAAAGATCTCTGATGTGGTTACTATGCAAGCAAGCCATCTTCTTCTTAGTAGACCTTGGCAGTTTGATAAGGAAACCATTCACTATGGACGCACCAACATGTATTCCTTTACTCATGATAAGAAAAAGTATAATTTGGCACCTTTAACACCAACACAAGTACATGAAATTCAAGTTAAGATGCTTAAGGAAAAGGAATCATTGTCTAGGCCTAACTTTCTGATCAAATCAAGCCATATCTCTAAGTCCATTACTTGTAAAGAACCGGTATTACTAATGATCTTTAAGGAGTCTTTGAGTGAAGGACATGAAGACTTAGGTTCCACGGTTTCAATGGAGATCAAAGGAGTGCTTGACCAGTTTGCTGATGTTTTTCCAGAGGAGATACCATCCGGTCTTCCTCCTTTAAGAGGCATATAGCATCATATTGATCTTGACCCAGGAGCAACACTGCCTAACCGACCAGCCTATAGGGTGGATACTGAGGAGTCCAAGGAGCTAGAAAGACAGGTCAAGGAGCTTCTGGACAAAGGCTATGTTAGGAAGAGCTTGAGCCCATGTGATGTACATGTCCTTCTAATGCCCAAGAAGGATGGAACTTGGCAGATGTGTGTGGATTGTAGAGCAATAAACAACATCACCATCAAATTCCGTCATCCAATACCAAGGTTAGATGATATGCTTGATGAATTAAGTGGAGCTAATGTGTTTTCTAAGGTTTTTTCAAGGAGTGGCTACCACCAAGTACGTATGAAGGAAGGTGATGAATGGAAGACAGCCTTCAAAACCAAGCAAGGACTCTATGAGTGGCTTTTGATGTCATTTGGTCTCACCAATGCACCAAGAACTTTCATGCACCTCATGAACCATGTTCTTAGGCCATACATCAGTAGGTTTGTTGTTGTTTATTTTGATGACTATCTTATTTACAACAAATCTATATCTGACCATGTATCACATCTAGAGCTAGTATTGAGTACCCTTAGACAATAAGGTCTCTTTGCTAAACTCATGAAGTGTACATTCTGCACTAATCAACTTGTTTTCCTAGGCTTTGTTGTTAGTTCACAGGGACTACAAGTTGATGAAGAGAAGATAAAGGCTATACAAAATGGCCAACCCCAACAAATGCCAGTCAAGTCCGGAGCTTCCATGGATTGGCTAGCTTCTACATACGGTTTGTGAAGGATTTCAGCACCCTGGCTGCACCTATCACGTCCATCATCAAGAAAGACATGGGGTTAAAATGGGAGATAGCCCAAGAACAAGCATTTCAAAGCTTGAAGAACCGACTAACCAATGCACCTGTTTTAGTTCTTCCTGAATTTTCTAAAACGTTCGAAATTGAGTGTGATGACTCAGGTTTGGGGATTGGAGCTGTTCTGACCCAAGGAGGACGACCCATAGCCTTTTTCAGTGAGAAGTTGAGTGGTGCAACCCTTAACTATCCCACATATGATAAAGAGCTATATGCTTTGGTCCGGACTATGGAAACTTGGCAACATTACTTGTTGGCTAAGGAGTGTGTTATACACACTGACCATGAGACTTTAAAGCACCTGAGAGGACAAACCAACCTTAATAATAGGCATGCTAAGTGGCTGGAGTTCATTGAGACCTTTCCTTACATCATCAAGTACAAAAAGGCCAAAGACAATGTAGTGGAAGATGCACTATCTAGACGACATGCTTTGATCACAACAATGGATGCTAAGGTTTTGGGTTTTGAATTAATTAAGTCATTATATGAGACCGACCCTGATTCTGCACAGAGTTACAAGAACCATGGCAAGGGAGATTTTGGTTCTTATTTTATCCATGAAGGGTATCTCTTTAGAGACAAGAGATTGTGCATACCACAAGTTACCTTAAGGGAACTGCTAACCCGTGAGTCACATAGAGGAGGATTAATGGGGCACTTTAGAGTATACAAGACTCATGCCATCCTCAAGGAGAACTTCTTTTGGCCTCACCTAAGGAAGACCGTAGAAACTTTCTGTGCAAGATGTATTACTTGTAAGAAATCCAAATCCAGAACACACCCCCACGGTTTGTATCTTCCTTTACCAATCCCTACTTCCCCATGGATTGATATTTCCATGGATTTTGTGCTAGGACTGCTCAAGATCAAGAACAAGTATTTAATCTTTATGGTTGTGGACCGCTTTTTCAAGATGGCTCATTTCATCCCATGCAACAAAGCCAATGATGCAACTCAAGAAGGTGATCTTTTCTTCAAGGAGGTGGTGCGTTTGCATGGAGTTCCAAGAACCATAGTGTCCGATCGAGACACAAGTTCCTTACCCATTTCTGGAGAACAATTTGGAGGAAGCTAGGAACCAAGCTTCTCTTTTTCACCATGTGCCATCCTCAAACAGATGGACAAACTGAAGTTGTCAACAGGACATTATAAACCCTTCTATGGGCAACCATAGGGAGTAACCTTAAGAATTGGCTTGAGGCTCTACCATTTGTTGAATTTGCTTACAATAGAACTTGTCACTCGACTACTCTTATGTCTCCTTTTCAGGTTGTCTATGGATTCAATCCACTCACACCATTGGACCTCAGTCCATTTCCACCAGAAGCATACATCAGAAAGGATGGCGAAAAGAAGGCTGAATTTTTCAAGAAACTTCACCAAAAGGCTAGAGAGAACATAGAGAAGAAAACTGAGAATTACAAACGACATGCTGACAAGGGCAAGAAGGCTGTGACATTTGAGGCCAGAAAGGTTCCTAAACAAAAGGAAGAACAAGTTTGCACCGAGAGGAGACGGTCCTTTCAAGATCTTAGAAAAGATCAATGACAATGCCTACAAGCTTGAGCTACCAGGTGAGTTTAATGTGTCATCCACGTTTAATGTTACAGATTAAGCTCCTTATGATGCAGATGATTCAGTTTTGAGGACAAAACTTCTTGAAGAAGGAGGGAGTGATGAGGACATGGACCCGGATGCACTTAGGTCAAAGGAGATTGTTGCACCAATTGTTCCAAGTGGACCAATGACCAGGAACAAGACCAGGAACATACAACATAAGTTCAACATGTTCTTGGAGAAGTTGGAGCAGCTAGGACCAGAAGCCAACAACTCAGAAGACACAAAGGCACCATGGCTCATTTCTAAGCGTGGAGATCATCAAATTGGAAACATTGATCATCTTGCAAACCATGAGAGGAACATGGTCAAGCCAGCTATGGAAATCAAGCTCATTGAGTCTACAGTTTAGAACCAAGAAGATCTAGACCAAGCCATGAAGGTAGGTGACCAGACCGATCCAAAAATGAAGACATATTCGGTTATCACCTATGTGAAGACATGGCCACTTTTGAAGCCCAAACCAATGGCCAACCTCTCGTGCATCACTCTTGAGACATAGACTATACTCTTTTTCCCTTAAGAAAGGTTTTATCCCAAGTGGTTTTCCTTGCTAAGGTTTTTAATGAGGTAGCTCTTAGGCCCAAACCACCAAAGAGCTCTATTTTCACTTGTATCCTTTACTTTTCATTTAGTTCTTGCTTTAAACTCTTTCCTTTTCTGTTATTTCGAGACTTAAGCTATAAAGGTCTCCTTGTAGCCTCTAAGGCATTCACGTTTTAACCTAATAAGAAATTCAGTTCAATAACTTAAGCTTTGTGTCTCTCTTCTTCTTCTCGTGAGCCAATTCCGAGTTGTAGAAGTTCTTGTGATTTATCAATAGACTTTCACCTCTATTGTGGTTCACTTCATTCCTCAACGCTTCCATCCTATCCCTGGTTGAGTAGAAAGAGCCCAAGTCCCACCTATTCAATAAACCAATCTCGGATTCAGCTTCTTAAAGCCTTTGAGACCAAACGTGTATCACTCCATAGGAGGAGAAGGAGGAAGAGACCAAAGGGGGAAGCATCCTGCCAGTGGCGGAGACGAGGAGACAACGAGCGGCGGCGGAGGTGGAGAAAAAGAGAACACATGCAGAGGAGACGTGAGCATGGTTGGAGGCGCGTCGGGTGGCGGAAGCGGGGCAGTGGAGAACACGAGCTGAGGACAGGCGAGCGACGGAGGAGATAAACAAGCAGGACCCGCAGAAAGAAGCAAGACACAGGTGAGCGGAAGACGGAGTGGCGGAGGTTCCGGAGGAACTGAAGGGGCCGGGGGCCGGGGGCTTAGGCGACAAACACATGACGAGGTTTGGGTCTGGTGGTTCATACGGTGGAGGAGGAAGACCAGAAGGCGTAGACGATGGAGACGCCATGGAAGGAGGAAGCTTGCTCTAGGAGGCGGATAGATGCGGGGGAGCTCAGATCTGGACTTACCTTTGGCGGCGGCTATCCCAGAAGGGAATTTAAAATCCTAAATTCTATATTGAAATTTAAAGGCCAGTAGTAATTTGTGGATTTGTCTTAACTAAATTTAAAATGTGATGATTAATTCTGAGGATTGAAAGTTGTGTGTTAAGCTCGAATTTGGAGAAATCTTGGCTCTGATTGGTTGTAAGTTATGACACCGATTGTAGGATGTGATTTAAAAGTTTTGGCTGTAGAGATATTAAAGGCAACAACTGTGACAATTACTTTAAACAATTTTGAAAGTAATTGTTAACAAAAAAACTTTCTTTGAAACTATCAATGTTATTTTAAGTATTATTAGTTTTTACTAAAATATAAAGTTTGCTTAGATTTAAATATAAGTGATGATATATTGTATTATACTACATGTTATATGGTTATAATTATATTAATAATAATAAAATTTACATTATTATTAACATACCTAAATATTACAAATATAATTAAATAACAAAAATACAATGGCTTAAAATTAGATTAACAAGTATATATTCTTAACAAACAATATTTAGAGATATACATATTTAAATTTTGTCTCTAAAGATATGCATTTTATTGAATAACATAAATATTCTTAACAAAAATATTTCTTTATTAATGAGATTTTACTGAAAATAAATTTAATTGTGAAGTAATTGAAATATATATTATTGTTTAGGAAAAAAGGAATAATAATTAAAATAAAATAACAAAAAGTAACCGTAAAGCAACAAAGAGAAGCTTTGAAAATAATAAAAATTCCTAAAAGATGGTTGAAGATAAAAAGCTTTTCAAAATTAAAGCATTTTATCAAGTAATCTTAAGATGTCTGCCGGTTACAAAAAATCTAAATTCAAGAGGGATCAAATGTAATTTGCAATGTGGAGTAGAAGAAATCAATAAATCATGTTTTATTTGAGTGTCCACCGAAGTTAAAGACTTGGGCCCTTTTACAAGTCCCAACAAATCCGGATAATATTCTCACAAAATTGTTTTTTACAAATATGGAATGCCTGTATTGAGAATGCCATCTGACTTTACCTATAATTACTTTCCTTGGATCTTATGGTGCATATGGAAAAGTAGGAATGATGTGATTTATAATCAGATCGACGGAGGACCCCAAGATATTCTAAGGATGGCGGATATTGAATTTGCGACATGGGGAGATGCACAATTGATGGTGGCGAGAGATTTACCAGTAAATATAGGAGGACCAATTAACAATGGGGATTCTATAACCCAGAGGGGTCAATGGTGTTACGTAAATGGTGGGATTTGGAAAAATTAGGCAAGTCCGTCTCCTCTTTCACGTGGAGTTCGAGGCCCTAATGTTCAGAAATTGGTGAAGTTAGTGTCTGAACAAGACGAATGACCGTATTTCTCGATTCATCTAGAGGAGTTTGAAAGAAGAAAGCGGTCCTTCAGTGCTTTCGAACTCAAACACATACACAAAACAAGAAATATGACTGCGGACAAGCTGGCACAGAGTGCTCGCGCAAGACTGTCTCATCATTGTATTCATGTTGAACCAGATCCACCAACGAACGAGCTCGGCACAAGAGCAATGAGGCCGGCCCCCGAAGAGATTTTGAGATAACAATGAGCTCCAAAATAGAAGAAAATCTATGTCTATAGCCGAAATGGTAAGAAATCTAGACCAATCTCAAAAAAATAAAATAGATCACGACCGATCTCCAAAAAGTAAGGAGAATCCCGCAAAAGTAATATCTCACCATTATCTTCTCAGCCAATTAAAGATAGTTTTAACTTAGAGAATCTAATATTAATACAACTCCCATGAGAGGGAAATCTTGATTTTGACTTCGTTAACTTGAGCGGAAACATTAATTATTACGTAATCAATAGTCAAACTCTAAAACTTGTACTCTTCGTTCACTCGTCCAAATAATGAAGTTTTTAATAAAATGATCACACTTCTATCTTCGTATTATTTGCCAAACTAGTCATCATCTTTACAGAATAGTTCGAACTGACTTAAGACTAATTGTGGATATAATCCTTGTGGAAGTACACCTTCAAAAAATTGGCACCGTCTTTCCAGATCTGTTCACGCATAGATGTCATCTCACTCTGCTCAGTTGGTACATGATGTGTCTGGTAAGATGAAATTCCATAGTTCCTGCGGAAATTTTTGTTGTTGCTCTGGAAAGACTTCTGGTACTGAGGCTTGGAGACATAAACAAAAGAGTTTTAATTACCTATAAAAGTACTCCTCTGATCATTCCTATTGTAGCCACCTCTGCATGGTACTATTGCTAGACGCCAAGTTTTCGATCAGCACATAAGATTCTTTTGGGTACTTCGTGTTGAAGTTCCCATTGCTCGCAGCCTCTAAAGCTATCTGATACCACCAGTCCACACCTCTGAAGAAAATACACAGCAGCTAAACCTCAGAGAAACCATGATACATATAATCTCTCTGGTACACCCTAAATCGCACCCAAGTAGCCTTGAATGCCTCAGTAGGTCTCTGATTGAACGGATAAATTTTATTCCTCAAGTCCTTTGATCTCATATCATCGTAGAAGTTTCACATGAAAGCCTTCTCGGTATCATCCCAATTAGTAAGATATCATGTTGGTAGTTGCTTCAACCAGTAAGCTGCTTCAAACCAAGATAATGTGGGAAGAGCTTGAAAAAGAGATAGTCATAGCTGACTCCATTATGCTTCATGCTAGTCACCAAGTCCTCAAACCTCTCAATGTGGTCCATACAATGCTCATGAGCCAATCCTCTGGAAGGTAGGAAGTCTGATCGCAGACATGTTCGCATAGAACTCATCAAGCATGTAGTAATTACCTAGCATCCTTCCTCTCCCAGCTTGCGCCTATACATGCGCTTGTGCATTTCCTTGTGCCTGGGCCCACGACAACAATCGGCACGATGAGGTTTCCTTCTTCATCCACTCTCTGACCCGTGTTTTTGCACAAATGACCCTCTTGGTATCTGATAACACTACCGTCCTCCTGACATAAGATCACAAGATCAACCATTTCCACTGGCTTCTTTGCTATTATGTTCGTTCGTTCTAACCTTGCGAGCTCCTGATTCGGAAGAAACAAAAGCTGATTGTCTTTGTTGCTAATGGTAACACGATTAGGCATACATCTGAAACACACAAGACAAAAAGATACAACAATGTAAATATGAAAAATTAAAGTTGTCTAAATACTACACTTAAATCTATCGGACTCAAAAAGCGTCCCCGACATCGTCGCCATAAAGTTAATAAGCTCAAAATTTTAATTCCCTAGTGCTACACCACAAGTGAACATAATGCATTTGTAGTATATATGGGTTGTATCCACAGAGACTCAAGAATCTCACGATAACTTTTAGTTTCGAATTAAGCTAAGCGATATGAGATGTGTAAAAACAATGCAAAATAATATGAAAATCGGTTCAGATGGGAAAGGGTCATGTTCATGGAATTTCTCAGAAAATCAGGTAATGCAGATCAATTAACCAGTCATGATTTAATTAAGCACATGTTATAGAACTGAAAACACAAAGATATAATAAACCAACTTTTGTTGCGAGAATTAACTATGTCTAGAACTTAAGAATCCAAATTTCTTTGCAATTCCTAAATTCTAAACAAACATTAAGCGCATGTTCGATTTGTTACCAAATTATCTAATCCAAATTCATTTGCAATTATCTAATTTGCTCACTCTAGGTTTCGTCAGATTATAAATCATCACTCTAGGTTTTGTCAGATTATAAGTCATACTTTCGTGCCAATTTAACAACATATGATCTAGATTCTAGGTGATCAATCTAGAACTATCTTTAAGAACAACTTAAGTGAAGAACTATCAAGTTATGAATCCTCACCAATCAATCATTCTAACATTTCGTGAAATCTCTAACGAGAATGTCTAAACTTAACCAGTGATCTACTCAGACATATTGGTTGAAACAAAAGACATGATCAAAATATATATCATATAATAAAAAAAAGAATAAGAAATAGAGATTCAAAATATTCTCTCAAAGCAGTACAAAATATCAGATCAACCCCAAGTTCTAAATCTCTCTCAAAAACTCAAAGTATGAAAAGTATCAAAGAATAAAACTCTAAAAACATAATTAATAGTCCAAACACTTCTTGGGTCACTTCTGCAAATAGTGAAACTGCTGGGCTAACTTTATAACAGAAGGTTCCACTATCTGCTATGAAAGCCATTTTTCTTCATCTTTATGATGCATCATGATTTGATTATAACAGAAGAAAGCTTCCATAAAGGATAGTAGCTCGTTGCATGCAGTTACCTTAACTAGCTGATTTATGTGGGGTAGAGGAAAACAATCATTGGGGCATATCTTTTCTAAATCGGTGAAGTGACACATACTCGCCATTTTCCATTTTTATTTTTAACTACCATTGGCCTAGAGAGCCAGTCATGATATTTTACTTCTATGATCGAACCAGCTCCTAATAATGTTTCCGTTTCATTATTCACATCTTGAGCCCTTTGTATTCCTAGCATTCTCCTCTTTTTCTTTATTGGCTTGTAGGTTGGGTCCACATTGAGTTCGTGGCATTCATATGTGGGTTGATTCTGTTCATATCTCCAACCAGACATGATATTTTGGCTGAGGAATGTGATGATTTTCGTCTTGATTGTTGGATCAAGGCAAACTCTGATTCTGATGCGCTAATATGTGTGTGGCTTGTTCTCATGTGGATATCGTGTCATACGTGACTTGCTCTCCCAAAAGTGCCGTGTTGAGCCCGAATCATTCTCCATCGTCTATTGCATTGTTCCTTATGATGTTGGTGGTCATGGCGTTTCCGAATAAATTCTTGAGTAATAATTACTCGAGTCCCCACAAACAACGCTAATTATTGAAGGTATACTTTCACAAGGACTAATTGGGTAATTAGTCTTGAGTTAGTCCGTAGTATTTCATGAAGATGGAGATCAGTATGGCAAATAACAAGATGATCATAACGTGTTCGTATTATGGATTAGGTCAAGAGTACAAGATTAGAGTTTGACTATTGATTGTGTGGTAATCAATTCCTTTACTCAAGTTAATGAAGTAAAAGATGTGTTTTCCCTTACATGGGAATTATATCAATACTAGATAAGGGTGATAACTATCCTTATTTGGCGATAGAGATCGACCCGAATCTAGATTCTTCAAGATTCTCCATCGTTTCTAGAGATTGGTCGGGAGAATAAGCATGGATGAAGAAGGTCAAATATAACCGAAAGAAAAAAAGAGAAGAAATAGTTAGAGAAGGCAAAGACAATGAATATGAAATAAAAGAATAAGAAGAAAGAGAAAAAATGATAAAGAGGAAAACTTTATGACTTACTTAAGTTAGTTGCAAGCTTGAGCAGCTATGTGTTTATGTGACATAGGAGGTTCTACCTATATTACCACTAAATTCGTTATCTCAATGATATAGAAGGAGAAGTCATAAAAGACGGTATAGAAAATGTAGAGAAAGACAAATGAAAACGAGAATAAGAATAAGCTGATGAATAAGACAAAAACGTTGAAGAAGGAGTAGGTGAAAAAAATAATTTGGAATTAAGGGAGAATATTGGAAGAAGACAAGATGAAAGAAGGAGAATCCAAAGAATAAGACGAAGATGAGATGAATAAAATCTTTAAAAATAAAATATCAAGAAGACTAAAAATACAAATGCTATGAAGAATGACAAGGAAGAAGAAGAAGAAGGGAGAAAAGAAAAGCCAAAAAGAACAAACATGAAGAAGCAGAAGACAAATTTAATGTTGATGACCTTCTTAAATTAGTTGAAGACTTGAAAGACTTAAGTGTTGATATGGCATAGGGGGTTCAAAACAAAAAAAGACAAAAGACAAATAAAAACCAAAATAAGAATAAGATAATAGATACAAAAAGATATTGAATAAAAGTAGGAGAAAAGAGGATATTGGAGTTAAGGAAAAAAACTTGGAAGAAGAAAAAATGGAAGATGGATAAAATAAGACAATGATGAGATGAAGAAAAACCATAAGAATAAGAAGTCATTATAGATAATAATACAAATATCATGAAGAAAGACCATTAAGAAGGTGGAAAATAAAGCATAAAATAAATATGCAAAAGAAAACCAAAAGAAAAAAGGAGGACAAGAAGTTGGAGAAATAAAAGACAATGAATATGAAGAAGAAGAAGAAAGAGAAAAAAAAACGATAGAAAAGAAACATTTATGACTTTCGTAAGTTAGTTGCATAACTTAAACAACTTAAGTGTTGATGTGGTAGAGGAGGTTGAAGATTTATTGCCATTAAATTTGTTGTCCCATTTATAGAGAAGGAGAAATCAGAAATTATGATACATAAGATGAAGAGCAAGACAAATAAAAACTATAACAAGCATAAGTTGATGGATGAGATAAAACGTTGAAGAAAATATAGAAAAAAGAATAATTTGGAGTCAAGGATAAAAACTGGTAGATGGTAAGGTGGAAGAAGGAGAAGAAAAAGAATACGACAAAGCCGAGATGAAGAAAACCCTTAAAAATAAGATATTAGGCAGACAAAATAAAAATATGATGCAGGACAATGAAGAAGAGAGAGAGAAAATAAAGCTAATAAAAAGAAGAAGCTTGATGATAATAAATAGAAAGAAGAAGAAGATGATTATAATGTTGATGACATTCTTAATATAGTTGAAGATTCGAAACACTAATGTGGCAAAAAAGGTACAAGTTATTTTGCCACTAAATTCATTATCACACAAATGTGGAAGCAAAAGTTAGAAAAGACGAAAAAATAAAGATAAAGACAAATAAAAACCGTAATAAAACAAGCTGATGGATAAGATAAAGACGTTGAAGAAAAAAGTATGAGAAGAAAGAAAATTGGAGTCAAGAAGAAAAATACGGAAGAAGACAAAGTGGAAGAAGGAGAAAACAATGAATAAGACGAAGACGAGACAAAAAAGCATAAGAATAAGAAGACATGAAGACTAAGGATGCAATATGACGAAGAAGGACCTGTAATAAGAAGGGGTAAAAGTAAATATGGAAGAAGAAGGCGAAAGAAAGAAGAAAGAAAATAAGCGGAAGAAGAAGTTCGGGCAAAGACAACGATGGAGATGAAGAAAGATAAAAAAAGATAAAGAACAAAACTTTATGACTTTCTTAAGGTAGTTTCAGAAATAAATAACTTAAGTGTTGATGTCACAGAGGAGGTTCAAGCTATATTGCCACTGAATTCATTGTCCCATGGATATGGAAGGAGAAGTCTGAAAAGAAGATATAAAAGATAAAGAGAAAAACAAATAAAAATCACAATAACAGTAAGCTGATAGATAAGACAAAACATTAAAGAAAATGTAGGAGAAGAGAATAATTTGGAGTAAAGGGAAAAATTGAAAGAAGACAAGGTCGAAAAAGGAGAAGAAATAGAAATACGAGGACAAGATTAACACAATCCTTAAGAATACGATGTGAGGAAGACAAAAAATACAAATATGATTAACAAGGACAAGGAAGAAGAGAGAATGAAAGCCTATAAGAAGATGAAACTTGATGAACCTAATTAATGAGTTCCCTAAAATGGATTGACTCTTTGTTGGATTGAATGGATAGACTGATCTCGGATTGCAAGCACAACTCAGGTCAGTGATGAATTGAAGGAGACCGTCAAAGATTGCGGAAGGCTTTTGGTATTCCCCAATTCCAAAGAGATTCAAAGAAGTAACCCTTGACTACGAACTCTAAGAAGGTTTGTTGCTTTGGAAGTAACCCTTGCCAAAGAACGAAATTGTTCAGCCAAGAACAAAGAGATGAACTCTCAAAAAGAAGAAGAAAAATCGATTGATCATTAAAATGAAAAGGTTTGGTACATATATAAGCCTTAAGAAGTCAAAAAGACTAGTTTTTGGTGGCATTGAATTCCTATGAAATATAACAAAAACTAAAATAAATGTGAGTCAAAGAACTCTTCAAGTCCTCAAGCGAATGACCCATCGCCTGCCTTCCTTGCTTGGTTTGGCTCGGTTATGCATCGGCCCGGATCATGCACAAGTAGGCGTCCATGACCAACACTCGTTCGGCTCGATCCATTTGCAAAGTCTCACGTTCGATCTCCATCCTTAGTCCTTTGGTACGATCCCTTAGAGTTAGGTCGAAAAAAGTCGAATGGGTCGTGAGAATGTGAATCTTCAGAAGTTGGTTCGGCCGTCTCGGACGCGTATCAGACCAGTGTTGAAGTGTCTCGATCCATAGATAGATCGGCTCGAACCAATGTGTTTCTGTCTCGACCATTCGTCTTGTTTTGGGATTTTGGTCGGGAAAGAGATTTTCTGGGTCGAGAGAATCGGTTGTTCGGTCTTGGCTCTAAGCGTAGCCCATTCTCCGGACGCATCGGGTCGAAGCGGTACACGGCCGTGCGGTTGTTGGATTCCCTAGGATCCTGGGTCTAGGTGATTGAATCTAAGAACTGACCTCGTGTTTACCTGGAGATTGGCAGCGGAAGGATGAGCAGGTAAACGAGATCTAGAGCACCTCAATCGCTGCGCCTCTACCGTAGTCCACACGCACACAAGCTGGAATCCGCCGGGATGCTAGTGCCGGGATCACATATCTTCTTGGGATTCCTGTGTTTCTCTAGGTGTCCGTCAAACTCAACGTCACATTCTCAATAGGTGACTCATATTGAATATATAGCCCCTTGAGAAGACCTAATTAATCCCTGGACCAAAATCACGATTAATTAAGTCACGAACCGAAACATAAGTTTTGGTCCGTCGATTGTGTCGATCGACACACCTTTGGTGTCGATCGACACATCCTCTAAAACAAAATACTCAATGTGTATCCAATACACATTGACCAGACCATTCACGAATGATCAATCCCTTATGAAGTACATCCAACTTGCTTAGGTGTGTGACCCTGTAGGTCCACATAATACTAGCAATGAGTTACAACTCATAAGTCATAAGTGGCTTCTAGCAAAACATTATGACCACCTAGTATCACATGAATTGTCCGATCTCGACAATACAACTATCTTTGGGGTTAGTACAATATGATTTCAGGACATAATCCCAACAATCTCCCACTTGTACTGGAATCATCTATTCCCATAATCCCTTTGTCTCTATATCTCGATATGGCATAAGGCAAGAAACTGTGTCATCCTTATTATAGCCAACATCATGTTCATCGAACTCCTGATTTATACTGATAAAACAAACGACTGACAATCACCTCGTTTGAGCACGGCCATGCATTTTCTCAGTATCAAATCTTCGATGGGCCCTAAGATATTTATCTCCTGTTATATAGGAGGGACAAATCCCTTCTTGTTCCATCCCTGTTTCTACACATACTTCATGATACGCCTGAGAAATGCCTTTATAGCCGCCATTTACGGATCGACGTTTGACAGGGTCAAAGTGCACCAATTCATATGCTAGAAAGCATGATGAACTCATGTCTAAGGACTATACTCTATAGTCGTAATGAGAACCTCTTATGACACTGATATAACTATCCTGTAGAGTTCTCATTTTCGGGTCATGTCCGATCATATGTTCACCAACATATATATATGTGATTGACGTTGATACTCATATCAATGACTCCATGAAACTTAGTCATACGTCACCTCACATACCAGTCTTAACGGTTTGTTAGTGTCCCACTTCAACAACCTACGACCAGGGACAAACATAATTTTATGTCATCTCTCACTTATAGGGTTTCATGATCAAGTCCTCAACTTGATGACCTATAAAATGAACATAAAATACTTGGGACCATTATTCAATTATCCAATAATCAAATAATGCTGATGTCAGTCTTTCATAAACATGACCATATCATGTCTATCTGAACATCATAACTAACATAACTCCCACTAGAATTAAGACCACGTCTTCAGATATCTAGTACCTACAGCAACAGTACGAAACTCATGCTTAGGTTGTGAGAGATGCTGCGGTGTTCTTGCTTGGAACCATTCCAACAAACCACACCGCTATTCTTTAATAAGCACTATTCTACGGTCCACTGCTTGGAGACCTTTCCAACAGATAGCGCCGCTACACAGACAAAGAGACATAACCAGGTGGGAAGCGGGAATCATCTTTGTCCGTTTAACTACTCATAACAGATTCGTCATTTTTCTCAGTTGAGCAAGAGCTATCCTTAGTGTTTCACAAACACTTGGGGTTATTCCTTACAACTGTCCAGTGACTTTTACCGGAACAAATTGGTATCTTCTCGTCATGCTTTATGCGTCAGCTGCATCTAGACGAGTGCAAAATATGGCATTCATGATAGATTCTATTGCATAAGCAAAAGGAATCACACTCATAGATACTAGCTCAGCCAGTGTCCAATACACTTCATCTTGCTAAGATCGATACTAGCTCAGCCAGTGTCAAAGACACTCCATCTTGCTAAGATTATTGCCATAAGACCTTTGGTGTGAAGCCATTCTTGGAATCAAGCACATTTGAACTGTCCAATACCTTATCAACATAAGGATTCTGACACGATCCAATCAGCCTTTCCAATCCATTTCAATGGATCCTTATTCCAAGAACTTTTGCGGCTTCTCCCATGTCCATCGTTGAATTTGATTTCCGACCCAAATCTTGACAAGACTTTAGCGACGGAACGTCGTTTATGAGATTAAGTATGTCATAAACACACGGTGTGAGAATTGCAACTTCACTCCCATTGGTTTACTTGTAAACGCACGGTTTCTATACGTTCCTGATTAAGTCAAAACCTTTGACCGTTTTAACAGAACATAGATTCCAACTCCGAGATGTTTGCTTCAATCCAGAAATGGATCGGTGAAGCTAACATACATTTCTAGTTGATTTTCGGAGTTGGGGCTCACCTTCGCTTCTTTGAATTTCGCAGGCTCGTCACTTTTCAATGATCAATAGATCACGGCAATCGGTCATGAGGAATCACCCTCGGTTTAGTGACAGATCCATTAGGGTCAGCGAACTTCAGGCTCCACAGGTGTAGATCCTACAACACTCTGTAGATCCAACCGCTGCTCTCCCTCAACAGATTGAACAGCCTCCTGTGTTTCTCGAATTTCTTCGAGTTGTACTTTTACTCCCACTGTTCTTCTTGGAAAAAACAGAGTTCCGAACAATAAAACTTTGTTCTCGGATTGGTTGCAAAAGTACTAAGCCTCGGTTTCCCTAGGACAACCGGCGAAGCAGCCCTTATCAGATTTGGGTTCAAGTTTGCTTGTCGACAACTGCCTTACACAAACTTTGCAATCCCAGAAAACATACCTGGATATCACCCAGTCCACATACAATGTGGTGTCTTTCAACTGATTCTGATAGAAAACTATTTGGCGTAAACATATTCATTTTAGAGCGTATTTTAAAAGGATAATGGAAGATTCCTGTGACACATCATCAATCGGAGTATATCTAATAAGGTCCGATTCGTTCTCTCAGAAACACCATTTAGGTTTTCTAGGAGAAAAGAGCTGTGATACGATTTCACACTCACTTAGATGATCACTCAATTCTTGACTCAAGTATTTTCTTCCGCGATCTAATCGAGGATCTAAATTCTTCTGTCAAATCGGTTCTATACTTCATTTTGGAACTCCTCAAAGGATTCCTACTCGTGTCTCATCAAAAGAACACAGCCATACTTACTGATGCCATCAATAAGTTAATGAAGTACTGAAGATTTCCTTTGGCATTAATGCTCATCGGGCCACATACATCAGTACGTGTAATGCCCAATAAGCCTCTGGCCCTTTTCTTTAGCTCTGCTAAAGAAGCCTTAGTCATTTGGCCCAGCAAGAAGAATTCATGTCTTAAATGATTTATAATCAAATGAGCCTAAAGCCCATAACAATGGAACTTCTGAATCCGCTTCACTCTATGTGGTCAAAACGACTATGCTAAGGAAAAATCGAGTTCAAGTCATCAGACTTAAACCGTTTGGTATTTATGTTATATGTACAAGCGTACATTGGTTTAAGATATAAAACCCATTATCAAAAGGGGTGCTACCATATAATATTTCATTAAGATCAAAACAGCAAAACTTGTCTTTTATCAGAATGAAAAACATCCAAATTCTTACAAGAAAATGAAAGACATCTCTGCTTAAAGCAGGTACATAGCAGCAATTACTTAATTCAAAAACCAAGATTGAAAAGCTCCTACAAGTGGAGAATCTCTACGGCTCATGTAGCAACCATTGCTCCATACCAGACTCGCAGTTCCACTTGTCCTTTCTTCAACGTTCTACTGTTGCTTAGGCCCTGCATATTTCCAAAATATCAGTACCACAACTAGTATCCAATACATACGTAGAACTTGAATTAATAACACAATACCTAAAAAGAAGTACCATACATCTCCTTCATCTCTTGTGAATCTTCCAAGAATTTTATGCAATCTCTCTTCCAATGCCCTAACTCATCACAGTAGAAGCACTTTCTAACACCAGATGGGCCGGACTTGGGCTTATATGATGACACAGGCTTGTCCTGATTCCAAATCTGGACGGCCCCGCCTCTACCCTTGTCAACATAAGATTTATCAAATCTTTTACCCTTTATGATGTCTTGCTCTGCTGTTTTGAGCATCCCATGCAGCTCAGTCAACGTCTTCGTCAAGTTATTCTTGATATATGTTTTGATAAACTTATCATAACTAGACGGCAGTGACTGCAGAATGATGTCAGTGGCCAACTCTAAGCTGACAGGACATTCCAGTTTCCCCAGGTTATCAATGTAACCCATCATTTTAATGACATGAGGACTCACTGGAGCATCCTCTGGTAGCTTGCACCCAGTGAGAGACTTCACCATCTGGAATCTCTCAACTCGTGCCAGATCCTGAACTTCAGTTTCAGACTGGTGATCATCTCTATTGGCGACTCCATGTTCTCGTATTGACTCTTTAAGTACGAATCCATGGTAGCCAACATCAGACCACGCACATCTACCACATCAATATAATGCTTGTTCCAAGCATCATATACTGCATTCGAGCGATTGGTCCTAAGCCTTTCTGGAAGAGCTTTCTCAAGGACATAGTCCATGATCTCCTGCTTGAGGATTAATCTCAAATTGCGATACCAATCCAGGAAATTTGATCCATTTAACTTGTCCTTCTCAAGGACGGATCGTAACGAGAAAGTAGTTTTCGACATAGACCCTTAATAAAAGAAAATTTTAGTTATGAAGCTCAGGAAATGAGAAATCTTATCTAATAAGAAAACTTGCATTATATTCAACTAATGTTTCCTCTATGAATATAATGATCCAAGACCCTTACTTCACCAAAATCTGAGTGGACGACTCGCCATCACTCAAATCTTAGTTATCTAGGTAAGCAAATCATTGCTAATTGTACCCAGTACAACTCTTGGTCGCAGATAAGACAATCCATGTCTCATCCACTCTGACGTCTCTGGGCCCAGAACTTCTGATAACCCAGTCAAGTAAAACCAATCTCTTCAGTCTTGTGATCATTGACGTCGCACTGCAAGTCTATCAATGATCACCTGCCTTACTCATGTAATTGTGGATACCAAGGACTCCAAGACTATCCAACAACGAAATGAGTCTTGACAGTAGACAAGATTGGGTAAGACATCAAGGTCACTTGATATTTAGTTGAGGAAATGGAACTTTAAAAGATTAGTAATTCAATCTCTTAGGTCACGTAATTGTAGATGTCAAGCACTGTAAGACCATCAATACTATTACCTGCCTTACTCATGTAATTGTGGATACCAAGGACTCCAAGACTATCCAACAACGAAACGAGTCTTGACAGTTGACCATATTGAATAACTAAGCCTCGATCTAACACACATCCAATGTGTATTAGATAGTTTTAGAACATTTTTAACTTTTAATTTCAATTTAGTTTTTAATCGTTCTAATTTTAGTGGGTTAGGTCATTCAGTTCGGTTTCTTAATCATGTGGTTCAAAACCAAACGATTTCGGTTCGCATCGTCACCATATGCGTCGACTGACACACTTGGTCGACTCTTGATATGCAACTTTAAGACCATTCGAGATAACCGGTCAAATCTAATTTAACCGGTCGATCTAATTGAACCGATTCAACCAGTTTTAATTAATCGCGATGACCAGTCCAATCCAATTGAACCGAATTATCCAATCAAACTGATCTTAACCAATTAAATTGGTTTATTCTAATTGAGATAACCAATTCAATTCAATTGAACCAATTCATCCCAGAAATTGATTGACTCTTTGTTGGATTGAATGGATAGGCTGATCTCGGATTGCAAGCACAACTCGGATCAGTGGTGGATTTAAGGATACCGTCAAAGGTTGCGGAAGGCCTTTGGTATTCCCCAACTCCAAAGAGATTCGAAGAAGTAACCCTTGACTACGAACTCTAAGAAGGTTTGTTGCTTTGGAAGTAACCCTTGCCAAAGAAACGAAATTGTTCAACCAAGAACAAAGAGATGAACTCTCAAAAAGAAGAAGAAAAATCGATTGATCATTAAAATGAAAAGGGTTGGTACATATATAAGCCTAAAAAGTCAAAGAGACTAGTTTTTGGTGGCATTGAATTCCTAGGAAATATAACAAAGACTAAAATAAATGTGAGTCAAAGCATTCTTCAAATCCTCAAGCGAATGACCCATCGCCTGCCTTCCTTGCTTGCTTTGGCTCGGTCATGCATCGACCCAGATCATGCACAAGTAGTCGTCCATGACCAACACTCGTTCGGCTCGATCCATTTGCAAATTCTCACGTTCGATCTCCATCCTTAGTCCTTTGTACGATCCCTTAGAGTTAGGTCGAAAGAAAAGTCGAACGGGTCGTGAGAATGTGAATCTTCAGAAGTTGGTTCGGCCGTCTCGGACGCGTATCGGACCAGTGTTGAAGTGTCTCGATCCATAGACGGATCGGCTCGGATCAATGTGTTTCTGTCTCGACCATTCGTCTTGTTTTGGGATTTTGGTCGAGAAAGAGATCGTCTGGGTCGAGAGAGTCGGTCGTTCGGTCGTGGCTCCAAGCCTAGCCCATTCTCCGGACGCATCGAGTCGAAGTGGTACACGGCCGTGCGGTCAGTGCGGTCGTTGTTGGAATTATGTCCAGTAATCTCAGTACTGTCTCTAGAAAGTAAGAGTATGTCAATGATCAGACATAAGTCATATAATACTGGGGGTCATGATGGCTTGCTAGAGTCCGCTCATGATCTATAAATCTTGGGTTTATTGCCTTTATTATATGATCCCATATGGGTCACATGCCTAAGCTAACAGGAAAATGTGTAGGAACGGTTTAGCAGAAGTACGGTAAAAGTGCTAGGCATTTACAGTGCTTAGAGAGATAGAAGGGCCTGATTAAATCCAAGGGATTTAATCAGACTGGGAATTGGGCCCAAAAGCCCAAAAGGAATTAGGCATAAGTTTTATGATTAAAACTTAACCTAGCCACCTAATTTCCCTAAGCCTCCTGCGCCAATTCTCTCTCTCTCTCTGCGGCCTCCCTCCTCTTCGGTCTAGCAGCCAATTTCCTGTGCGTGCGTGTGTGAGCCTTTGGAGGAGCTATCTCTTGGTGGTTCTGCTGATCTCTGACCCGTACCTCCTCTTTCCGCTGCATAACAAGGTAACAGGTGAGATCCTTTATGATTCTGCAAGAGAACCTAGATCTGGCATGTTTAGTAGGATCAATTAATCTGATGAATTGAACCAGGAAATACTAAACGAATCCTTCAGTCGTGTGGGGCAACCTCCGTTCTACCTCGATCAAGCTCGTTCCATATTGCTCTTCATCCTCCGAGCTATCGGGGATTCATGGCCCGATGGATGACCCCAGAATCTATCACTAATGTTGATGACTTTCTTAGATGAACACTTGAGTTAATTTAGAAAAATCATAAGAAAACAGAGTAGAGGAAGGATAAAAATGAATAAGAAAAAAACGGAATAACAAACCATAAGAATAAGAAGTCACAAAAACTAAGAATAATAATAAGATGAAGAAGGAAAAAAGATGAAGAGGAGGAAAAACAAAGTCTGAAAGAAGAAAACATGAAAAAGAAGAAAGAGAAAAACACAAAGAAGAAAAACTTGATGGCTTTCCTAACGTATATGCAAATTTGAACAACTTAAGTTGTTATGTGGCATAGGAGGTTCAAGCTATCTTACTACTAAATGGATATGGAGGGAGAAGTCGGAAATGACCATATAAAATATGAAGAGAAAGACAAATAAAAATCAGCATAAAAATAAGCTTATGGATAGGGAAAAAAAAGTTCAAGAAGATGTACGAGAAAAGAATAATTTGGGGTCAAGGGATAAAAAGCAGAAGAAGACAAGGTGTAAGAAGGAGAAGACAACGAATAAGAAGAATACAAGATGAAGAAAATCCATAAGAATAAGAAGTCAGGAAGACTAAAAATATAAATACGACGAAGAATGACAAGGAAGATGAAGAGGAGAAAGAAAGCCAATAATAAGAAGAAACTTTGTGATAAAGAATAGGAAGATGAAGAAGGTGAATCTAGTGTTAATGACTTTCTTAAGTTAGTTAAATATTTGAAAGACTTAAGTGTTGATATGGGAGAGGAGTGTAACTTATCTTTTCACTAACTTCATTGTCCCACGGATGTGGAAGGAGAAGTCGGACCAAAAAAAAAAAAAAAACAATGAGAAAGACATATATAACCAGAATAAGAATAAGATGATGGATAAGAAAAAGATGTTGAAGAAAAAGTAGGAGAATATAAGTAATTGGAGTCAAGGAAGAAAAAATAGAAGAAGACAAAGTGGAAGAAGTAGAAAACAATGAATAAGATGAAGATGAGATGAAAAAAACATAAGAATAATAAGTCAGGAAGACAAAAAATATAAATATTGAAGAAGTACAAGGAAGAAGAAGAGGAAAATAAAGTATGGATGAAGAATACGAAAGAAAACCAAAAGAAGAAAAAGGAGACTAAGAAGTTGGAGAAGTTGAATACAACGAAGAAGAAATAAAAAATAAAAAGAAAGAGAAAAAATGAAGGAGAAAAAACTTGATGACTTTCTTAACTTAATTTCAAATATGAACAACTTAAGTGTTGATGTGCATAAGATGTTTAAGCTATTTTGCCACGAAGTTCATTGTCTCTAGGATATGCAAAGAGAAATCGAAAAAGACGAAAATATCAAATGAAGAAAAATACAAGTAATAATAAGAACAAAATGATGGATTAAACAAAGACATTGAAGAAGTAGGAGTATATAATAATTTGGAGTCAAATGAAAAAAACTGGAAGAAGACAAAGTAGAAGAAGGAGAAGAAAAAAAATATGACGAAGAGGAGATAAGGAAAATCCATAAAAATAAAAAGTTAGAAAAACTAATAATACAAATAAGATTAAGTAGGACAAGGAAGAAGAAGAGGAAGAAGAAAGTCAATAAGCAGAAGAATACTTATGATAAAGAGTAAGTAGATGATGAATTTGATGTTAATGAATTTCTTAACTTGATGAAAAGAATTACATAAGTGTTGATGTGGCATAGGAGGTTTAAACTATCTTGTCACTAAATTCATTTTCATATGAAAGGAAACGTCGAAAAAGAGGAAAAGGTGTAATCAATAATCCAACAATAATTTCTAAAATTTTATATTTTTACATAATTTTGTGTTGTATATATAATTAACAAAATTCAAAATTAATACTCAAGTTATATAGTTAAATTCTAAGCGACGCGACAGTTACCAAAGCAAAGTTAATGCGATACGACATTCCAGGCACGCGGAGCGTATTCATTGGTTGAGAAATAGGCGCTTTGAACGACTCCAGAAAACCCGCAGAAAACCGGTCAAACGCATTAATAAAATCAAGCCGACGAACTGGAAATACGCCGATCTTGCCATTGCGCCAGACAAGAACAAAATTTGCCGACCTAAGCTTCACTCAGTGCACCAAACTAGGGGATGGCTTACTGTTGGAAGTGGGTTTAACACCCCTCTTTAGCCCAGCCCAACAGTTAGAAAGGCCCATTGAAGATTAAGAGCAAATGAGAAGAAGGTGGCCCATCCAGGTAAAGCCCGGCGCTCGACCCCACCGACCTACACCAAAAAGAAAATATGCTTAATGAAAAATTAACAAATTTACAAAAAAGGAAGAAGATAAAGACGAATCTCCGAAAAGGAAGGAAAATCCTAGATTGTTCGGATTTAACATTTTTATATCAGAGAGAATCTAGGAAATAAACCTTAATTCTCTTGATATAAATATACATCCCCTGTGCGAGAAAAGATCATGCTGAATTTTTGTACTCAAACACTACTTTCCACACCAGAGAAATCAACCCCGATTTTAAACTCTAAGATTAATAAAACGACTACGTTTTCCGGTCATTCTGTTATTGCCTTTAAGTCTTTTATCCAAATTATTCAAGTCCCTCTAAATCGATCAATTTATTGAATTGATCATTGTGAATCTTAGATTCAACAATAAAACTTCCCAATCTCTTGTGTACTTGCATGATTAGTCTAGGGTAAAACTTAGAACATATCAAGTTTTAGCGCTGTTTTCGGAGGCTCTTGAAGTTGCCCATAGATCTTAATTGTAGAATTTTGACTAACAATTTTTTATTTTGTTACTCATGCGTTTCTTCTCTTTTTCTTTGGTGATTCAGGTGAATACTTAATCGAAAAACAATGAGCAACAAGGATCAACATCTAGTCTATCTCAACAATCATGAGCTGGCAGAGTTAGAGCACACATATAAGAAAGCTAATAAACAATAGAGATGATGAATCCAATGATTCTGATTCACGACAAAGCTAGTAATCTGAGAGATTATAAGGGTCAGATATGTAATTAGAAGGGTCAAATACTTGATGGTGATGGAAATGCCATCGTTGTGAAAGTACATCAGCCTTTGGAAGCTGCTGCACGAGGTCGAATCAATGGTAAAAAAATTGAGATAATGTTCGTAGAAGGAAACTTGGAGATTACGCTAGACCTGATCAGTTTTATGTTATCCGGTATGCGATTCGACCACCTGCATTTAAGAGACACGATTTTTAGCTGAAATCAGCCAACTACACTTTGGTTGATCATCGTCAATTTCATGAAATCTCTCATGAGTAAGCCTGAGAATTTAACTCAAAGCCTGTGGGTCCCACCCCGTTAGACCTGCCGCAGAGCGGGTGCGGGTCGGAGATTTTTTGACGGGGCGGATGTGGGCCAAAATATTTTGATTAGCGGGTTGGTGGGTTATCCAAATTTTTAAAATTAAAAATTTATTAATATTTTATGAATTCTAGTATTTTAATTTAAAAATAAAATAAATTTATTTAAATTTATCTAAAATATTTTATTTTTCTTAAAAAAGTATGAATTACATTTTAATATTAAAATTTTATTAATAAATATTATTTTTATTTAAAATATATATAATTTAAAAACTAATTATTATTTTAATATTTGTTGGTTACCCACAAATTAAGGGGGACATGTGCAAATCAACTAATTTTGTTTTGGGGATTTGGCGGGTCGGGTTTCAGTGGGTCGAAAATTAGTTAAACCTGCCACGAAGAGGGTTGTGGGTTGCAGGATTGACCCGATTCCAAGGCCTACTCATGAGCATCACTTGAATCACATTGAGAATTTTGAGGACTTGGTGACCATCATGAAGTACAATGGAGTATGTTCTGCTCGGAACTTCCGAGGAAGTATGTTTTGCGAAATTTCGGAGGAAGTATGTTATGCTCGGAACTTCCGAGGAAGTATGTTCTGCTCGGAACTGCCAAGGCAGAATGTTCAGCTCGGAACTTCCGAGGGAGTATGTTCTCCTCGGAAGTCCTGAGGGAGTATGTTCTGATCAGAACTTCTGTAGGAGTTTGTTATGATTGAAAAATCCGAGGGAACGTGCTCGGATTATCCAAGCAGCTTGGCCTGCTCGGATTATCCGAGCAGCTTGTTTGAGCATTTGAGCTTATCCGTAGATTATGTCGAGTGATATGTCTGTTCGTGCGATCTATCCGAGAGGCCTGATTGTTTGAAATTTTGGGTAAGTGATTTCATATGCTTTATATTAACGTTATTCATGCGAAACATCATTCAAATGAAGTGTCGTTTATGTGGAAAATGGCTATGTCTGATTGCTCAATCCGTTTTCGACTATTGATTTCGTCCAGGGGATTTTTACCCCAACAATTAGTCCCCCAGCAAGTCAGTCTCGAGTGTGATGATGGAGAGATTTAAGTAGTCGAGGCGAAAATAATTGTTCGAAAGTTTTTGTCTAAACGTTCTTCTCTTCAATGACTGTTTATTGTCAAGGGGAGCTTGTCTGAATATCTTTGTCGTAGACCATGGAGGGTCAGAACGCCCAGCAAGATCGGTCGCAGAAGTGATGAGCAAGATGTATCTACAGGAGATGAAAATGTTCCGAGCTGGATTCGTCATGATATCCAAACCGGACGATCGAGCCGGTCATCATGTGTGTAGCAGCTTTTTGGCTGAGCAGAAAATATGTTGATCATCCAAGCGGAACATACACGCGGCGCGGGGCGTACGCCATAAATATCAGTTTGCGGGATGATCGTGTACTCTGCTCAGCTTTTATATCTGATCGGATGGATTAGTGTAGAACTGGTTTATAAGTGTTATCAACAAGCTAATATGCCGATGCTTTCCATGCATATTGTGAGATTGTCCGAACATTTAAAGTTAGATTTTTGCGTTTTGTACAAAAGTCTAATTGCCTAACTGTCATAGAATGATCGTCATAGCATTAGAAGTTTGTTTTTCCGAGAGGAAATCTCCAATGGAAATTTTCAAGCATTTCTTGCGATGACAGCGAATCGTTTTAGCTGTGAAAGGCTGTTTTGGCATTTTTTGATGATGTTCTAGTTATGTCGAGCTGTAAGAAGCTGTTTAGGTGAGGTTATCGTTGTCGTCGAGCCATTTAGCATTGAGAAGCTGTTTATGCATTTTTACTAACAATTTGATGAGTGTGAGATGAACACTTTGGTGTAGAGATGCATAGAGATATATGACTGAGTTTCAAAAATCCTACGAGGTGTGGTGCTCGACTTTTTCTACGAAAGAAAAAGAATGGTTTCGAGGCTTATATATGCTCGGCTTATTTGTCGTAAGTCACTGAATTGCTTCGGAGTAGGTTTTCGTAGACAAGATGTTAAGCTGGTTTCGTCTCAGAGAGTAGTCAAGCTGGTTTCTCCTTGTCAAATGCGTTCTTGTTTTCGAGTTGTTTCGATGAAATTTTGTCGATATATTTGTGCTGGAAGTTGTCGAAATGTTTTTTTGTTGCTCTGTGGAGACTGAATGGACGCCGAGCGTGTTAATCGGGGAATAAACTGAGCAGACCATCCGAGCAGTATGTCCGAGTAGTTTGTCAGGGCCGATCAACACGCCAAGCAGAGCGGGAAGTTTTTCCAGTTAGACCATCACTTTATAGCGCCGAGCAAGATGGACTGTTCGGAAATTCCGAGAAGCATGGACTGATCGGAAATGCCGAGCAGGACATTGATGAGTAGAATTTTTCTGAGATGACCAGTTCATCGAGCAAGGTATACGCGGAAGTGATGAGCGGGTTTTCTCGGATCGTTCGAGCATCCAAGCAGCTGAGCAGCTTTGATCGTCCGAGCAAAGCTCACACGCGGAGTTGCCGAAGGGTGGTCCTCCGTGAAATTTCGTATGATGTTGAACTTTTCTTCGGAACGGTTGGTCGTTCCGGTGTATGACTGATAGGTGTAGTTTTATCCCTATTCTAACTGCAAGTGCACAGTGATGTAGTTGTAGTACTTAGGGTATCGGATCCACAGGGACTCCGGTCAACGATAGATTAAGAACAGAAAAGATTAAACTAGGAGAAAGCAAAGGTGATTAAACTAGAAGCAGAGCAGAAAAGTAAATCAGTAGCAGGAGTGATTTGTGAGCAAGGAGGCGAAGCTTGGGCGGTCTACTGCGTTTTCCTGCTTTCAAAACAATGTGATCAGAAGGTTTAAGCTTAGGTGATTTGTACCTTACCTTTGATGTATATCTGATGTTTGGGGCTTTCTGCTTATGAGCAGTTGCAGGTACTGAAGATGTTAGAGCAGGTTCAAGAGGAACTGCCATCTTCTTCTTTCCACTATCAGATATTGTAGTGCCACTAATCTGAACTTCTTCTTTCAGATGACCATCAGTGGAGATCATCTTCTTTGCATGAACTTGCGAAGTTTCAACTGGTGGTGTTTTATTCACCTTCTTATCCATCACTTTCACGCAGTTAGCCACTTCTATCTCTTGCTTAGAGGGTTTAGGAACCTTAGGATATGGCACAGGGGGCTTATACACTCGTTCTGGTACTGTTGCAGGTTTCTGGTCATGTCTGCGTTCTGTGTCGATCGTTGCATGATGTGTGTCGATCGATGCAAGGCGATTCTGTTTGTCGTAAGAACTCGAAATTGCCGTCAGAACGGCGTGTCGATCGACACTAAGAGGGTGTCGATCGATGCATGTATCAGACAGACAATATTCATCCAGAAAATCCGAGATTATGCTCTCTTCTTCACCTAGCAACTCAATCTCATCTCTTAAGGTCACAGCTTTGATGCACCGCTTCTGTTCAGCTTTCCTAGCTGCATTTTGCCTTTGCATTGTTTCAGCTGTTTGAACTCGTACATCTAGCTTCTTCATATGTGTGCTCAAGTATTCAAACTTCTCATTCAGATCTTCATGCAATGCATCCATCCTTGAGTTGAAGGACACAGTGATATGTTGTTCTCTCTCAAGAAACTGTTCCATCATAGCTTCTAATCTGCTCTTATGTGTAGGTGCAGGCGGTGTTTGGTAAGAAGAAACACCATAGTTCCTCGAGAAGGCATTGCCCTGTTGCTGGAAAGGTCCCTGGAAAGCTGATTCCTGACTGTAGAATTCATTCCCTCCAACGCAGTTGATAGCTTCTTGCGCATACTTTCCAAGTAGAAGGCTATGCAGATAGTCAACTTTACTCTTCAACCCAGCTATATGTGAATTATCAATCCCTTGACTAAAGAAATCATACATCTTCCTACGATATGTGTCGATCGATGCAGTGGAAGCGTCGATCGATGCAAGCGCGATGATGTGACGATCGACACACAGGACCGTGTCGATCGATGCAGTGCGATTACAGGCGTACCTGAAATGCAAGAACAGAAAAAAAAAAAGGAAGAAAAAAAAAATTAGTAGCAAAAAATAAAAACGAAAAACCTAGTCTAAACCCTAAGTTCAAATCTATCGGAGACTCAAAAGAGTCCCCGGCAACGGCGCCAAAAACTTGATAGGTGTCAGGTTTTATCCCTATATCTAACTGCAAGTGCACAGTTCAGTAGTCGTAGTATATAGGTATCGAATCCACAGGGACTCCGTATTCAATAGCTCAAGAACAGGAAATTAAACTAGAAAGAAAGCAATGTGATTGAATTAAAAGCAATGCGAGAAAGTAAACAGAAAGCAGAGATTGTTGGTTGTGAAAGCAAGTTATTAAGAGCGCTAAGTCTAGGGCGTTCTCAGGAAATCAGACAAGCAGACAGTTCATTCAGCAAGGATCTAATTAAGCACAGTTCTAGAACTCAAAACACAGATATAGAATTAACCAAATTCCTTTGCGATAATTCTCTAAGTCTAAGTGCTGCAAACCAAACTTTCGTTTGCGAGAACTAACAGATTAAACTAGCATTAATTCCAAGTTTGATATGTTCACAATTATCCTAAACCAAACTTTCGTTTGCGAGAAGTTTAATTGCTCAACCTAATTAGTTCAGATTCCTAAACCCCACTTCCGTGACGTATTTAGCAACCTAAGATCTAGATTTTAATTGACCAGGTTAGAACTAACTTTAAGCACAATTAGATTGAAGAACAGATATAGTTATGAATCCTTAACTGAAATAAACAAGTCTAGCAAGTCATGAAATCCTATGTGAGAAACCCTAAACCTAACTAGAAATCTACTCAGACATAGATAATGAAAACATAATCATATGATGAATAAATTGCATAGAAGATAAAGAATAAAAGATGTTCGAAATCTTCTCCAAATACAGATGAAGTAAAAGGTTCAGATCAGCCCCAAAAGCTCTAAATATCCTCTGCTCTTAATCATGAAAGCGTAAGTAAATAAAACACCAAAAACTTAATTATATAGGTCTAATCTCGGCCAGGGGCTTCTTTGTAAATATCAGGAACTTCTAGATCAGAGTGCAATATCTTGACTCTTCATAAACCGCCGAGTTTCGGCCCATCTCGCTGGTGCAACGACCGTTGCAGGTGTGCAACGATCGACGCATTTCTCTGTTTCAGACAGTGAACTCTATTTCTCGCCCAAACACTCCAAAAATCTCCAAAAAGTGCCATAATCACCAAGTATGCTCCAAACCTGATTATACCTGTAAAATACTCTAAAAGAACACAAAAAGACACTAAAACACACTTATATCATGGTCTAAAACTAGTAAAAACCATGATATATCAACTGCAAGTTGATGATTTAAGACTCGTTCTCAGATGTTTTGAAATCCATTGTTGGTCTTTCGTCGCTGCTTCCGAATTCAAGCTAGCAACACAGTAGAGAAAGTGCATTGAATCATGAACCGATTGTGCTTACGAATATGACAAGTTAGAGAGAGACATTGCATCAGGTTGTCCGAATATGTCTGCTCGGAATTTCCAACCAGGTCTGCTGCAAAATTTCCGAGCAGGTCTGCTCGAAATCTCCGAGTAGGATTTGGTTTCAGGTTAGTAGAACGAGCCTGCTAGGATGGTATGTACTTTTGAGCAGCCGAGTAGTCATGTTCACGTTTTGTTAATTAATGCAAGTCGAGGAGATTTTTTCGGAAGAAAATCTCCTTATCGGCTTCGTACAAACTGTTTGAGTTGGTTTCGTATTGCTCGAAGACTTTCTGAATAGCTTTGTATAGTTCCCGGAGGAAAGTATGATTTCGTCTTTGCGTTCGATTCTTGGTGCTTTGGGAGCGTTGCCTTCGGAAGCGTATTGGGTCGTATTCCGAGTTTGGAGGTTAACGAGATATACTCATCTTACAGACCTATTTTGGTAGTGAATCTTAAAATCGGCCTGCTCAGAAGCGTTTTGCCGTGTTCTGAATCGAGTTTCTAGTTTCAAGGCTTGCGAGATATACCCGACTGACGGACATATGATTATTATGGCCAGTGTGCTCGGAAGCGTCTAACTTGGTTTATAGTTAAGTTTCAAAGGTTTGCGAGATATACTCGACTTACAGACCCATGATGATTAAGACCAATGTGCTCGGAAGCGTTTAAATTGGTTTCAAGTTTGGTTCTGTTGGTTAGCGAGATATACTCGACTTACGGACCCATGATGATTAAGACCAGTGTGCTCGGAAGCGTCTAACTTGGTTTCGAGTTAAGTTTGAAGGTTAGCGAGATATACTCGACTTACAGACATATGATGTTTAATACCAGTGTGCTCGGAAGCGTCTAACTGGGTTTCGAGTTAAATTTGAAGGTTATCGAGATATACTCGACTTATAGACCTATGATGATCAAGACCAGTGTGCTTAGAAGCGTCTAACTCGGTTTCAATTTAACTTTGAAGGTTAGCGAGATATACTCGACTTGTGGACCTATGATGATCAAGACCAGTGTGCTCGGAAGCATCTAACTGGGGTTTGAGTTAAGTTTTAAGGTTAGCGAGATATACTCAACTTACGGACCTATGATGAATAAGACCAGTGTGCTCGGAAGTGTCTAATTGGGTTTCAAAGTTTACTTCGAGTTCGGTACTAATGCGAGGCATCTCGAATAATATTCCAGCTTTCGATAGTGAATTGATATTAGCGGATACCATACCAATGTGTACTTGGCCGAGACGTCGTTTAGACCAGTGTGCTAAGCAACACTTACTGGGTTTAGATGTTTACTTTGAGCTCGGTACGTGTTCGAGACACCTCGACTTACATTTCCATCGTCGATAGTAAGTTGATATCGTGTAGGATATACTTGGTGGATACCAGACCAATGTATACTTGGTTGAGACGTCATAGATAAGTGTGCTCAACAGCGTCTACTGTGTTTTGAGGTTTACTTCGAATACAATACTTGTGCGAGACATCTCCACCTATATTCCCATCATCGATAGCAAACATACATAGCAGGGATTAGGAATTTGTATAGCGCGCTTTTATCCGTTTGGTGGATGTATAAAACCTCAATCCGTATAGGATTGTTGGTTAGGATGCGTTTGTTTGTCTGCTTTGGCTAGCAACATACGAGATAGGAATGCTGAGAAATAATGCAAACATACTAGACTTGACTTGGGATGATACGACAGTTAATGAACTGAACTTTTTTACTAAACTATAAAGTTCGAATCCTAAATTTGATTTTAGACGACTAAATCGAATGAAAGTGAAAAGAAAGTTAGTTATCGTTTACCAGATAATTTTGAGCGTATGATTGGGGAGTTGATCATTTGCGGAGGCGTCGATCTGTGTGATCGAGATCTAGTGTGTCAAGTCTCTTGATGGAGTATTGAGTGAAATGTTTTGCGAGTTGAATGTGTTGGAATTATGTCCAGTAATCTCTGTACTGTCTCTAGAAAGTAAGAGTATGTCAATGATCAGACATAAGTCATATAATACTGGGGGTCATGATGGCTTGCTAGAGTCCGCTCATGATCTATAAGTCTTGGATTTATTGCCTTTATTATATGATCCCATATGGGTCACACGCCTAAGCTAACAGGAAACTATGAGGGAACGGTTCAGCAGAAGTACGGTAAAAGTGCTAGGCATTTGCTGTACTTAGAGAATTGAAAGGGCCTGATTAAATCTAAGGGATTTAATCAGACTGAGACTTGGGCCCAAAAGCCCATGAGAACTAAAAGGGGTTTTAATGAATAAAACTTGACCTAGCTCTCTAATTTTGAAGAAGTCTGCGCCTCTCATCTCTCTCTCTGCGCCTCCCTCCCTCCTTGGTCTAGCAGCCAATTTCCTGAAGTGTGCGTGTGTGAACCTTTGGAGGAGCTGTCTCTTGGCGGTTCTGCTGATCTCTGACTCATACCTCTCCATTCCGCTGCATAACAAGGTATTAGGTGAGATCTTTTATGATTCAGCAAGAGAACCTAGATCCAATCTGTTTAGTAGGAATCAATCAATGAGAAATTGAATCAGGATAAACACTAAACAATCCTTCAGTGGTATCAGAGCCATTGGTTCTATTAGGATTTCTTGTTTAGAATCATGTTTAGGTTGTTTAGAAGTGTTTGAATCAATCTATGCTTGATTTTGATAAGAAAACACTTAAGAAACCTAAGAACTAAAACCCTAATCGAAACCGCATGAACCGATCTCGGATTGGTATGCGTCGGAGTGTGGATCGCCAAAGGATCACACGTCCGGATCGATCGGAATGACGCATGGACCGATCGTCGATCGTGTTGCGTGGTCGTACCGGTCAGCGGTAAGGCGCAAGAGAGACGGGCTGATCCGCAATGCGGATCGCATGGACGCGATCGCGTCATGCTCTCGTCCCGCTCTCGTCCCGCTCTCGTCCCGATCTCGTATTGATCGCACGACCCGAGCTTGCCTGCCGCGTCCCGTCCCGATCACACAACCCGAGCTCGTCCCGATCGCGTGGCTTGCGGCTGTCCCGATCGTTCCTCGATCGCGTGAAGCTTGCATCCGATAATGATCGGTTCACGTGACCTAATGGTCGGTTCAGTTTTGACTTGTGATGGTTCGGTTCAATATAATTAAAACTTGATCGTCACGGTTTAATAATTACAGACTTAATAATATTTATTAAGTCTGGTTAAACCGTGATAAGAAATCCAAAGTCGTAAAATTGGATTTAGTGCCTAAACCAGTGGTTTTCTAATTTGATTTGGTTGGACCAAATAAATTGAGAAAATCCGGTTTAGTAAATAACCGGTTGACATTTGTGGTCATCGTAGTAATTAATTTTGGTTAGACCAATTTTAATGAACCAGACCGGTTATGTCATTTAATTGGACAATTGGGTTATGTCTTGGACATAGACCAATTCTTGGGCCATGGGCCAAGAAGTTAAAACAATTGGGCCAGTTATTTGAGTCTTTTCTTCAGATTTATTTTAAAATTCATTTAATAATTAAAATTTGATTTTAAAGTTAATCAGTTTCCAAAATTTCAAGTTAGAAAGTTTCTTAGTATAGAAGTTTCTAGATTTGCATGTTTTGGATATTTAGGAAATTTCTATAGTTAGAAAGTTTCCAATTTTAGGAAGTTTCCAATTTTAGAAAGTTTCCAAAAATCAGTAGGTTTCCCAAAATGGAAAGTTTCCAAAAATAGTAATCTTCTATTTTGGGATGAATTTTAAGAAAACCTATAAACCTCAAATAATATCAAGCGTTGGATGTCTTGTCCAGTCTATGTCAGCTGTTGAAACCCATTCAATCGTACACGTGGCCTTACAGTGTGAGGGTGTCTACATTTTGCGTGGGTAAGACAGTTTGTGATTCATTAATGTCATTGGGAGTCCCAGACATTAGTGATTACATGACTGTATAGTCTGGTTTTCTTGACTAGGCCATCGGGAGTCCCGGGCCTTGAGACATCAGAGTGGATTGGGCCTCGGGCCCAGATTCACAACCAAGAGTTATATCACGGATATAATTAGCCGAAAAAGGGCTTACCGATATAAGCTAAGGTTAGGTGACGGCCAGTGGCCCACTTTGATCTTAGTTATATGTGGATCTTGGAATCATTATATTTATGAGGGTAACTAATGTTATTAAATATAATGCGAGTTTAATCATATTGAACATATTAACTAAAATCCTTTTATCTTAAATTTCAGTTATGACTAGCACAAACAATCAAAACACTTTCTCGATCCGGTCTGTCCTTGAGAAGGACAAACTGAACGGATCAAATTTCTTGACTTGGTCGCGGAACCTGAGGCTAGTCCTCAGGCAGGAGAGAAAGGACTATGTCCTTGAGAAAGCTCTCCCCGTGAGGATCGGGTCCAATGCTTCTCATGCAGTATATAATGCTTGGAATAAGCATTATAATGATGCGGTAGATGTGCGTGGTCTGATATTGGCTACCATGGACTCAGATTTGCTGAAGCAATATGAGAACATGGAGTCGCCAATAGAGATGATCAGCAGCCTGAAATTGAAATTTCAGGTGCAGATAAGAGTGGAGAGATACCAGTTGGTTAAGTCTCTCACTAGCTGCAAGCTACCAAATGATCATCCAGTAAGTCCTCATGTCAGTAAAATGATGGGTTACATTGATAACCTGAGGAAACTGGATTATCCAGTTAGCCAAGAATTGGCAACTGAGATCATTCTGCAGTCACTGCCGTCAAGCTATGATAAGTTCAGAAGGAACTATATCAAGAAAGGCTTAACGAAGACGCTGACTGAACTGCATGATATGCTCAAGACAGTTGAGCCAAACGTGAAGAGTACCCTGTATAATCTCATGAAGGAGAAGGGTAGGTTTACTAAACCTAATGCTGACAAGGGTGAAGACAAAGTTGTCCAGATTTTGAATCATGGCAAGCGTGTGTCTTCTGAGCCCGAGTCAGATACCTCTTACGTTGGTAAGTACTGCTACTGTAAAGAGACTGGGCATTGGAAGAGAGATTGCATTAAATTCATGGAAGATAATGAGGAGTTGAAGTTGATGTATGAGACTACTTCCTCAGGTATTCATGTTGTTACTTCAAGTTCTACCTTAGAGGTATTGGATACTGGTTGTGGCACTGATATTTGTGATAATATGCAGAGCCTAAGGAACAGTAGAACGTTGAAGGAATGACAAGTGGAACTGCATGTCTGGAAGGAGCTATGGATGCTGCCTCAGCCGTAGGGTTTTCACTTGTAGATGCCTTTGAGGCTTGGTTTTATTAAGTAATTGCTACAATGTACCTGCTTTAAGCAGAGTTGTCTTTCATTTTCTTGTAAGAATTTGAATGTTTTTCATTTTGATAAAAGACAAGTTTTGTTCTTTTGATCTCAATGAAATATTGATTGTAGCACCCTATTCAAGGAATGGGTTTTATATCTTAAACCAAAGAGTGCCTAAATGTAACATAAATGCCGAATTGGTTTAAATCTGATGAATTAAACCTGATTTTTCTTGGCGTAAATGTTTTGGTCACATAGAGTAAGTCGGATTCAGAAACCCCATAGTTATGGACTTTTGGGCTCATTTGATCGGATATCTTATGAGACTTGAATTCTACTTACTGGACCAAAAGACAAAGGGCCCATCTTAGCCGAGCTAGAGAAAAGCCCAAAGGCTTATTGGACCTTGAACATACTCATGTATGTGGCCCGATGAGCAGTAATGCCAGAGAAAATTTCCTATACTTCATTATCTTTACTGATTACTTCAGTGAGTATGACTGTGTTCATTTAATGAGACACGAGTCAGAATTCTTTGAAATGGTCAAAGAGTTCCAGAATGAGGTATAGAATCTGAGTGACTGAAGTATTGAGACTCTGGATTAGATCACGAGTGAGAATACTTAAGTCATTGATTGTGTGATCATCTGAATAAGTGTGAAGTCGTTTCACAGCTCATTTCTCCTGAAAACCTGGAGGTGTTTCTGTGAGAAAGAATCAGATCTTATTAGAAATGATTAAAGATGAGTCACACGAATCTTCCATGATATTCTTTAAGAATAACGCTCTAGAAATATCTAAGTTTACGCTGAAATAGTTCTACCAATATCAGTTGAAAGACACCACTTAAATGTGGACTGGAAATGATCCAAATTCGTCTTTACTGAGTATTTGTAGTTGTGCTACTTCGCTGGTTGTCCTAGGGAAACCAAGGCTTGTTACTTTTACGTCCATTCCGAAAACGAAGTTAGATTGTTCGGAATTCTGTTTTCTAAAGGGAAAGTTGCTTTCCAAGAAGAACAGTGGGAGTAAAAGTATAACTCGAAGAAATTCGAGAAATACAGGAGGCTGCTCAACCTGTTGAGTGAGAGCAGCGGATGGATTTACAGATTTCTGTAGAATCTACACCTGTAGAGCCTGAAGTTCGCAGATTTGAATCCGTCACTAATCCGAGAGTGATTTCTTGTGGTTAATTGCCATGATCTGATGATCATTGAAAGTGACGAACCTACGAAATTCACAGAAGCGAAAGTGAGCCCGGACTCCGAAAAATTATACTGAAAGTAAGTTAGCTTCATCGATCCATTAATGGATAGAAGCAAACATATCGGAGTTGGAATCTTCGTTCTGTTGAAGTAGTCAAAGTTTTGACTTGAACAGAAACGAAGTTGAACTGTGCGTTTACTAATAGATAAGTGGGAGCGATGTTGCATTTCTCATACTGTATGTCGATGACATACTGATTCTCGAAAATAACGTTCCAATGCTGCAGTCGGTAAAGGACTGGCTTGGGAGTTGGTTTTATGATTGACATGGGTAAAACCACGTATGTTCTTGGATTTTGGATCTAAAGATAGAGATCCAAAATAGCTGGTGGGACAAAGTCAGAATTCTTATATTGACAAAGTCCTACACGTTTTCAGCATTCCAAGAAGGGTTTTATGCCAATGTCACATGGCATAACGTTAAGCAAGAAACAGTATCCTACGATATCTGCTGAGCTTGAATGCATGGATAAGATTCCATATGCGTCGGTAATTGGATCTATCATGTATGCCATGACACGTACTTGTTTTGATGTTGCTTCAATGTTAAGCAAGACAAGTAAAGACCAGTCAAATCCAGCAAATAATCACTGGATAGACGTACTGAATATCCTCAAGTATTTGGAAAATACTTAGGATAAGTTCTTGATTTACGGAGAAAGTGAGGTGCTACAAGTCGGTAGAGTCTGAAAGGCAAGATTCCAACAGACAAAGATGATTTCCGGTCACAGTCCGGTTATATCTTGTGTCTGTCTGGCGGTGCAAGGCACTGTTGCTGACTCCATGACTTAAGCTGAACATTTCGCAGCTTGGGAAGCGGCGAAAGAGGTTGTTTGGAAAGAAGAGTTCATCACTGAACTTGATGTGGTTCCCAGCATAGATGAGACTAGCTGCACATCAGAGGTCCAAACATCTTGAGGGTAGGTATAACCTATTTCGTGAGATAAATGACAGAGGTGTTAAGTAGATCAGCAAGTTTCAACGAATATGAACGTTGCTAATCTATTAACGAAGCCACTCCTTAGGCCTAAGCACGAGTCGCGGACTGTAGCTGTAGGATAAGTGAAATTAAGATGTAGTCTTAATTTCAGTGGGAGTTTGTAAAGGGCTTTATTTAGTTATTGATATGTTCTTGTAAAACATTTGAGATGTTTAATAATAAAATTATTTTTCAAGATTATTTTAACTGTGATGAAATAATCGTTCCAAAATGATATGAACCATTTTATAGGTCATCGAAGTAAGTGACTTGATCTTGAGTCATCAAAGTCACTTAGCTTGATCATGAGACCCTATATTTGATAGATGGCTTATATCATCCTGTCCCTAGTCGAAGGTTGTTGAAATTGGAACACCAACAACCGCGTGAGACTAGATTGGTATGTGACTTATGACAAAGTCTCAGGATGTCATAGATGCACGGCATCAAAGTCAGTACATAGGTGTATGTTGGGGACATACGACCGGACAAGACCCGCTTATAAGAACTCTTCAGGATATTTATATCTGTGTCATAAGAGATTCTTACTACGACTATAGAGTATAGTCCTTAGACCTGAGTTCGCATGCATGTGACTGCACATCAACTGATGCGCTTTGATCATTGTCTAACGCTATCGTTATGCGATAATTATAAGGACCTTGTTTGGGTGTATTATGAAATGAGTAGTTTACAGTGATGGAATAAGACGGGATTTGTCCCTCCAATATAAATGGAGTGAATATCTCTAGGCCAATCGGAGATTTGAATACTGGAAAATGCATGGCCATGCTCAAACGGACTGTCCCGAGTCGTTTGGATTGTCAGTATCAAATCAGAGTCCGATGAACATGATTAGGCTTTATAAGGATGACACTCATCTTGCCTTATGACTAATCGAGATATTGAGACAAAAGGAATATGAATACAGAGATTCCAGTACAAGTGGGAGATTGTTGGAATTATGTCCAGTAATCTCTGTACTGTCTCTAGAAAGTAAGAGTATGTCAATGATCAGACATAAGTCATATAATACTGGGGGTCATGATGGCTTGCTAGAGTCCGCTCATGATCTATAAGTCTTGGATTTATTGCCTTTATTATATGATCCCATATGGGTCACACGCCTAAGCTAACAGGAAACTATGAGGGAACGGTTCAGCAGAAGTACGGTAAAAGTGCTAGGCATTTGCTGTACTTAGAGAATTGAAAGGGCCTGATTAAATCTAAGGGATTTAATCAGACTGAGACTTGGGCCCAAAAGCCCATGAGAACTAAAAGGGGTTTTAATGAATAAAACTTGACCTAGCTCTCTAATTTTGAAGAAGTCTGCGCCTCTCATCTCTCTCTCTGCGCCTCCCTCCCTCCTTGGTCTAGCAGCCAATTTCCTGAAGTGTGCGTGTGTGAACCTTTGGAGGAGCTGTCTCTTGGCGGTTCTGCTGATCTCTGACTCATACCTCTCCATTCCGCTGCATAACAAGGTATTAGGTGAGATCTTTTATGATTCAGCAAGAGAACCTAGATCCAATCTGTTTAGTAGGAATCAATCAATGAGAAATTGAATCAGGATAAACACTAAACAATCCTTCAGAATGTTCAGAGTAGACTATCCTAGTAGGTCTTAAAACTGTTTGGATGGGCAAGCAGACAAGATTTGCCGCTAGTCGAGGAGTGTAGCATGCTCGGATTTTCCAAGCAACCGTTTGTGCTTGGCTTTCCGAACAGCCTCTTGTGTGCTCCGATTTCCGAGCATGTCTTCTTGGAGTTTCCGAGAAAGTCAGCTCAGATTTCCGAGCATGTCTGCTCTGATCTCAGAGCATGTCTGCTTGGATCTTCGACCAGCTTCATGTGGATAGTTCTGTATGCCTAGAAGTTCCGAGCAGCTTTGCGAGTTCGGATTATCCGAGCAGTTTTTCCGAGGAGAGATCTCCGTGTCCGGATTCGAGTTTTCCAAACGAGATGGCCAGGCGTATATGCGACTGAGCGTGTCGGAGTGTCGATCCGTGCATCGGTTTGAATGCGTCCGAGTATGGATTTTCAGCGTAGGATAAGAATGAGTCTCGTTGCAAGATGTCAAGTGGGAATCTACGAGCATGTTGCATTTGAGTCCGAAAATTATTTCGAAAACTTTCAAATTTCTGATGCGGAAGTATAGTTATATACGGACCAAATTCCCCTTTTTGATAGGGGGGACAGTTGAACCGATCAAAAGATCGACTGCCTACGTATCCCTTTTGGGGATCAAGCCGTCTTCTAGTTCAAGTTGTTTCTTGACACATTCAGAAGTCTTGGCTTACCGATGGTATTTCTTCAGATGTGTTGATTTTTAATTTCTTGGAATTTTGGCGTTGTCCATGTTGACGAGTTTGTATGCTCGAGGGTGAACTACTTTGGTAACTGTTTATGATCCTTCCTAGTTCGCTCCTAGTTTGCATGTGTTTCGTTCAACCATGTTCTAGAACACTTTCCGTAGGACTAGGTCACCGTCGAGGAACCTTCAACTACGGATATTTGATTTGTAGCATTTGAAGGTAATTTTGGATGCAGATAAGTGCATGATTGCGTCGTTCGTATCGTCGGTTTGTTCATCGCACGCGGAAAAATGTTACGAGAAGATTACTCCGTCGCATGATCAAATCTTCCGAGCAAAACATTTTGTTTTTGCCAAGTTCGATGATGCGATAGTCGCATATTGAGGTAATCGCATACTACCCGTGAGAATGGTGCACCAGAGCAGGTTCTGTGCGAGTGGTGAGACAATCGCGGAAAGGAATCCTGCCAAGCTGGTCATTGCCGCGGGAAGGTCATTACGCTGTATAGAGATTACATGGACATATTCTGCTCAGATCCTAGCATGTTGGGGAGAAAAATTTTCGAGAGATTTTATCGGCATGTAAAGATCGCGGTCGTAGCGCCGAGCTTTCCGTGTACCGAGCAGAGATCGTGCGTCCGAACAGAGACCATGCGTTTGAGAAAAAATCGATATGCAGAGGGGATCACTGAGCATCTTTAGTTTAGCTCCCGAGTTTTTCCAAGCTATTCCAAGCGTATGGTGAGAGGCGAGACAAAGAAGATCGGCTCGGGAGATCAAAAGTATGTCCTGCTCGAAAAACTTTGTTCCCGGAAAATGTTTGTTTTTTAGCCAATCATGATTTGTGCTAGGGATTGGAGTGCTGCTCGTAAGAGTTGTTGTTCCTTGGCGAAACAAGTAGTTGTTGCTCGGTGAGGATCCATATGGATCTTAATTAATTGACCGAGCATGAGAAAGTCCGAGCATGATTTGTTGTTTTTTCTCTCTTTTTCTTTTTTCTCTTTTGCTCGGAAATGTTGAGGCCTTTTTTATTTCGTTCTTTGCTTCTTCGGGTCCCGAGCCGAACATACCTTGTCGAGCAGGTTTTGTCCGAGCATGCCTAGCCAAGCAGGGATTTTTCCGAAGCAGATTTGTCGTTGCCGGATATGATCTGCTCGGACTTTCCGGTTGGGTTGTCGGGCATGTTGCGATTTGCCGAGCTTGCTGCGAGTTTTTGCGTGTTCGTATTTTTCGAGCAGTCTTGCGTCCTCGGATTTTTTCGAGCAGTCTTGCGTGCTCGGATTTTTTGAGCAGTCTTGTGTGCTTGGAATTTCTGACCAGTCTTGCATGCTCGGATTTTCCGACCAGACTTGCGTGCTCAGATTTTCTGAGTAAGCTTACGTGCTCCGATTTTCCTAGCAGTCTTGCATGCTCGGATATTCCTACCAGTATTGTGTGCTTGGATTTTTCAAGCAATCTTGCGTCTCGGATTTTCTGAGCAGTCATGCGTGCTTGGATTTCAGAGCAGTCTTGCGTGCTCAGTTTTACTGTCCGAGCAGGATGTTCCAATCGGAGATGCCAAACAGCTTGATGGCGGAAATGCCAAGTAAATGATAATCGGCAAGATGCATCATATCATGTGTTGATTGTTTTCGCGGGTGAGAGTCAGGCCGAGCAGGTTGTTCGCTACGCAGGAAGTCTTGTGGCCCGAGCAGGACATACACACAAGCTAGGTAGTTGACGTTGAACGATCACGAACTGATCACGAACCCAAACTCATAACGGAAACGTAGAGTCGAGCCCAAAATTGCGCCATCCGAGAAAAATGTATACGAATGGGCGGTTTGGCGAACTGAGCTGTTTGGACGTTCTGATCACTTGCACGATCGGCTATGATGATGAAATATGCTAGATAGCAAGAAGGCGACAATTGATGATTTATCGATAAATTGATTCTCGACTTGGTTTCATGTTATTGCTCGCCGGACCTAGATTTTGTACGTGGATGGTTGAGAAGCTTAGTGTCAGGACGGTTTGGAACACTTGCTGGAGCGACGGCGGGGCATCGACGATAATCGGGTAGGGACAGTTTGACTCGGCTGCGGTGTGAAGGCATAGAAGCATACTGAAGCATATTTTCTGAGATGTTCGATCTCGGTATGATTGTTGGTTGTTTGGCAACTTGGCGTCGCGGCTAGATCTGCGAGCGAAGCAAAGTCGGAGACTCGTTCGATGATGAAAACTGGTTAGACTCTGATTATGATGTATAATCACAAAGTCCCAAACCAAGATGCTTAACATGTAAAACAAAATTAATGAGCATTAGACTGTACGTATGAATTCACGAAAAGATTTGACGATCTATTTACGACGTCGATCAAAAGGTTATCATGTTATTTTCTACGTGAGTTAGAGATATTAGTGATTCTTGTAAACATAATTGTTTCTTATAATCTAAAGCATTAAAAACAGCAAACTTGTGACAAATCTAAGAACGATAGGTCACAAAGAAGCTATATAGATCGAGGTAATTTATTGAGCAATTGATGATGAGAAGGCAAAAAGAATTTAGGTACTTATCTCGATAGTCGGAGAGATCGTAAATCGAGTTACGAGGAAGACGATCTTTGAACACTACAAAGTGTTCTTTTCAGTTTCAATGATTTCCGATCCTTTCTTGGTATCCTTGTTACGATTTTTGTTCGGTTGAGGTTGAGTTGATACAATCTTCTCGTCGACATTGATAGTCGTCCCGAGCCATCTTGGTCAGATTAGTGGTGGTGGATCTAACCGCATAAAAGTTTCACTTGTTTGCGTAGCGCATGGTTTCTTGTTGAGCCGCCAGGCTTTGAGAAGTCGAGTCACCTTCACTCAGTTGGTCCGAAGTTCTCTGCCCAAGTGCTCCTAAGTTTTTTGTTTCGAGCCTCTCCACTTGCTCGGTGAGCGTGCTATTCTCCTTCTTCTGATACTGAGTTTTTTGCATCAGTACGATTATCGTCTCCTTTAACTCAGTCAGCGTCGAGTCGGCTGTAGCGTATGTCGTGGTTGTGTCTGTAACGGTGTCGCCCGCCGCAGTGTTACCTATTGAAACGTTGCTCATCGTAGTGTTGTCCGCTGCGGTGTTGTTGTTTGTTCTGTCGATCCCTAGTTGGTAATTTGTCTTGTCTCCATTTCCATCTTGGTCGGTGGCCATATCTCCGGATCCGTTAGTCGGTGGTTTTTAAGTGTAAGAAACTTCTAGTTCCCACATACAGCCCCAAACTGTGAGAGTCGAAACTCGCATCGTCAATACTTGTAGAGCAAACGATTAGAGAGCAGAAGAATCTAAAGTAAACGACACAAAAAAGACCCATAGGATATTTGATTGATATGTTTGAACGGAAACAAAGTACAAAGCGTAAGAGCTCAAGAAATGTTTAATTCAAGTTGCTAGGGTTTTCGATATGGTTTGACCGTAGGATTTTTTTCGTCTTATATAGTCGCTGCAAGTCAGTTTCAAGGATATTCGCCTGCAAGATTTCTGGAAATCTTCATGTTATCACATATTCCATTTCCTTTGAGATTTGCCTTTCTGCTCGAATTTTCCTCTTCTCGCTCGGATTTATCTTCCTCTTTCCTTCTTTGAGTTTATCTTTCCGTTTTTGTAGTTATCTTTCTGCGACTTAACCCTATGGGCCGAAAAGGGACGATCCGAGTCCGTTTGTGTATAAGTCTTCTTAATCTGGGCAAAAGTCTACAGAATACGAACCTTGTGGGTTCATCCCAAGTTCGTATTTTGTATAACTTATTCGAGGATTCTGTTAATGGTTAGTAATGTATAAGTTATCGTTATGAAGATGGGTTACAACTAGTCGCACATTGGAGATATTGGCAAATGTTTGAGCAGTTAGTCTGAGCAAAATGTCCGTTCGGAAGATTCGGGAAATATGTTCTGGTCAGAACTTCCGAGAAAGTATGTTCTGCTTGGAACTTCCAAGGGAGTATGTTCTGCTCGGAACTTCCAAGGGAGTATGTTCTTCTCGGATCTTCCGAGGGAGTATGTTCTGCTCGGAACTTCTGAAGGAGTGTCTTATGCTTGGAAAATCCGAGGGAACGTGCTTGGATTATTCGAGCAGCCTTGCCTGCTCAAAATTTCTAAGCAGCTTGGTCAGCTCGGATTGTTCGAGCAGGGAGTCTCCTCGAATTTCCGAGAAACCTTGCCTACTCAGAGTTACCTAGCAGTTTGGTTTGCTTGGAATTTCCGAACAGCTTGTTTGAGCATTTGAGCTTGCCTGTAGATTTTCTCGAGTTATATGCATGTCTTTGTTATCTATCCGAGCAGTCTGATTGTTCAGAAGTTCGGCTAAGTGATATTTGTATGCTTTATACGAAACATTATACATGTGAAACTTGGTTCATACGAAGCGTTGTTTATGTGGAAAATAGCTATGTCCGATTGCTCAATCTGTTTTCGACTATTGATTTCGTCGAGGGGAGATTTTGGCCCCAACATATGGGTTTAATGAGGTTCAGCTATTTGGATGCATTAAGCAACATAAATTTCAACACGATGTATCCTGAAAATGTTTATACTTTGATTGAGAACTTGGCTTTTAGCAATAGTATCAATAATGTTGATTTTGATAGGAATAAGTAAGGTGGAATCATTGAAGGATATGAAATTGCTGTTGTGAATGGTAAGTTAGAGTCTATGCATAACCTTCTTTTGTAGAATAAATATGTCAGAGGTTGAGACTTTTAAGGAAGATGTGAACTACATCAATGGAGTTGGGTATCAAGGGCAGAAGTTCCCTTTCCATCGGATCAACATATATGCTTTCACAAGTAATCAAAACTCTTCTCTATTCATTTCAAAGCCAACTTACAAGAAGCGTTTTAGAGAAGTGGGTTTACTAGAGACTATAGTAACTCTTCTTACCAATCTTCACCTCCACACGGACCATATAATGGAGTCAAATCAATGTTGGAGAAAATTTTGGAAGGACATCATAAGATCACAAAGGACTTCAATGGGAAGATCGACCCTATGTACCAAGATTTCAGTGGAAAGTTGGAAAGTCTCACAAATCTTGTTGAGAAATTGGATTCTCGGGTATCTCAGAATAGAGTACCTGTTAAGGGAAAGATAGCCCATTTACAGTAGGAATATGTCAAAAAGTTCTTCTAGAAAGTGAGCATGAGCTATAACAAGTGCAATAATTTGACGCAAATACTGAGGAGTTTGTGGAACTTTAATTTTTGTGATTTTGGAGTTGCAGAGAAGGTGTTGGTCGACACCCCTGACATGTGTTGGTCGACACCCATGAAAAATTACGTAAATTCGAGTTTTGACGGACGAAATTCGAGCATGATCAACACAAAATCAAAGGAGAAAGTGTTGTCGGTCGAAACCAAGCCAAATTATTGGAGAATCGACCTTCGGCATACCGAATCGACCACACTCGACAAAAATTGAAAAACATTTGTGCAGATTGGTGTCAACCGACACACAACCCTGGTGTTGACCGACACCAATCCTGGATGAAGCTAATTTTGCCTATTTTATAGCCAATTTAGACCCAGAAGAAACTAATATCAGTCGACAAGTCCAAGGTACCATATCCTAGACCTCCAAAGAAGTCCAAACTTGATCTTGATGATGACAGTTGCCAAGCGATGATGCATAAGCTGATTTTTTAGATACATTAATTGATGTTGTGACGACTACACCTTTTCTAAAGAGGTATGTGAACAAGATGGTTTTAAATTATATGAAACTTGAGCAAGGAATGCTTATGATATATTAACTAGTTAGTGTTGTGCTTCAAAGCAAGATCCCAGAGAAGCTCCCAGGCCCATAAGGTTTTGCGCTGGAATTTTCCATCTTCTCGAACAATTTCAAGCAATTTATGTGTGATTGGGTATATTGTGAATCTATTGCCATACTCATTGGATGAAAAATATGGAATAGTGGACTTTAAGTCAACTAGAATCTTCTTAATTCTATATGATCGCTCGGAAAAATTCAAAAGCAGTTCTTGACAGATGTTCCCATAAGGATTGGTGATTGCTTGATTCCAAAGACATTGTGGTAGTGAAGTTTAATGTTCTACCAAAGGATCCTCTAATATTTGGTTGATCATTCTTGGCTACAGTTGGAGCTGTGATTGATGTGAAGCATGAACTAATTGATCTCCACTTCGAAGATAAGATTTTGAACCTCAAGATGGATAATATGAAGAGACCCACCATAGATGGTCAAACAATCAGAACTGAGGTGGTATTAGAGGTTCATATTGGTGAGTAAAATATGATTGATAGTGGAGACGAAAAGATGATACTTTCACATGAGTGGACTCAAACATCTTTAGAACCAGTAATTGCTCTTAAACAGAAATTTCCAGACATCACACTTTAGACATTCCCACCAAAGCAAAGGTATGTATCTCCTAAGACTTTGCCTCCTTTCCAAATTGTTGTTCATGCAGAACCCACTTTATTCACTCAGATTTCTTCCATTTCATCGATTTTATCCAGATCCTCGGCCTTGCTCAGAAGGATTTTAGGAGGACTGGGAAAGGGAAATTGATGGCTAAAGCCGATGGCCCGAGGTAGAGCACTCAATGGGCTAGGGTGGCCCCATTTCTCCTTACCAACTTTCTTAATAGTCGTGGGAGTCCGGGTCTAAGGATTGTCCGAAGAATCTCGATAGTAGTTCCATGAACAATCCTTTGCGGGATTGCATTTTCTTTATAGTGGAAATGCCATAAAGTGCGAACCAAGCATTTTCTTCTGCTAGGTAAGTTGGGAATTCCAACATAAGGCGGGTCAACTACATCGAACCTCAATACCGCCAAGAATTTTTGACTATCAGAATCTTCTCTTTCCTTGTACGTTCCAGCTCGCTTAATCTACTTAAGAGAAAAGAAGAAAGTAGAAAACGTCTACCTTCAACTCAGAATGTAACCGAATCAGAGAAGTTTTGACCGCTTTCTCTTCTCTACAGCACTCTCGGACTGATCATCCAATCCATCTTGCTGCGACAAAGCAAGCTTAGGAATGAATCTAAGAAATTTAGGTCTCTGCCCGCTTGAAAGTTAGATGAATGAAAAAGATAATGAATTCTTGAATAACTAAAAAAAGGTAAGGTGTCACTTCCTTTCCGACTTCTACTTTGTCAAATAGTTTGATCCCACCTTGGTTATCTTCCTACGTTCTTGGTCAATCTCATGCCCATAATGCCTACAAACCACCTTGGATGAGACGATTTTTGCAAGGGAATTATTTTCCTTTTTGAACCATACTGGAGCCTGACCTCCTGACATACTCAAGTTAATGACTGAAAACAAGCGTTTAGTTGGAGGCAACCCTCTGGTAAGTCTATACATACTTTAAATTTTGTTTTACTAACTTTTTGTTTTTATGAAGAAATAAAACATGACTATATCACGACGAGATGGAAGAAAATAAAGCGAGGTTAACATCTTGCAAAAGAGAAGGAGATGTGTCAACCAATCCTTGTGTTGGTCGACAACCTCCGCAAGGCACGTTTCTTCCTTCTACTTTTTTCTTACTTCAGGCTTGATAACATTGATGAAAATGTTGTTTAAGTCTAGAGAAGGTAGTTAATGACATTTTTTCTTAGAGTCAGTTATGTTAGTCTGTTTTAAGTTAAACCTTTCAGGAAACATTGATTTTGGAGGAATAACCACTTTTACAGGAACTTAAGTAACCATTCATTCGAGATTAATAGAGATCCATGAACGTTGGAAAACCTCAAGGCGGATCAACTAACCGATGTTACCAATATTCTTTTGGTTATTTGAAGAATCCATTACTGACTTCGCCCCTTAGATGACTCGATTATCTCACCTTGGGGCTTGAAAATACACTAAATCGGATTCCTCTTTCATTCATGAAAATACTTGTTCGTGTGAGTATGATTTCCCTCTCTCTTCCCTTCAAATTAAAAAGGAGAAAAATAAAAGAAAAGTTGGACATTTTAGGTAGTTAGCTTGGGATATACGAGCTAACCGTTTCTATCTTCCAAATTAATTATCTGGTATGTCTAAGAAAGAATAAAACTCCATAAAATGGGACGAGCAGCAAATATAAAAATAAAATAAAATTAAATCCTAGGTAAGTAAGGAGAAATCGGTTGCTGAAGTGAGTAAATGAGAGGAAAGAAACTATAAGTATGTTTGTGTGATCAGATTCTAAATGTGTAAGATTCCATGTGTTCTTTGATCGATATTTCCTCGATGAGACTGCACTTTATTTTAAAGTGGTTATTATGGTGATTTTAGATTTCTATTCTAGATTGTGGAGTTTGTTTGGGACTTCTGGAAGAAGTATATTGTGGTCTCGATCTTGTCAGGTTTGCTTTCGTGTGGCTTACTATGGTCATTGTTAATGTGGTGTTTTAAGGAAGAAATGATTTTCTGAATTTCCTTTTCAGGCCTTGGTTTTATGTTTGCTTGAGGGCAAGTGAAAGCTAAATTCAAGAAAGTTGATATATCATGGTTTTTACTAGTTCTTAACCAAGATTTTTTGGAGTTTTTTAGAGTCTTTGCAAGTCTAGATACGATATAGTCTACTTTGGAGATTTTGGGAGCGATTTGAGCTATGTGAAAAAGATAGAGAAAAGAGCTTGGAGACGAATTTTGGACTTGGTTTCGATCGACACTCATCACACACAATTGATTTCTCATTTAAAAGATCTTCCAAGATTTTCACTTTGATTCATAAATTTTCCATATTTATAAAATATTCCCATATCGTGAATTAGGTTATTTTGAGGATTTTGAGATCTTGTTAGGATATGCTTTTATATTCTTTTTGGTTTTTGAAAGAGATTTGTTCCAAAACTTTTGGGGAGACAAATCTGAAACTCTAACTAGAGGAGATTTTGAACCCGTTTTGGTTCTTTGTTAATTTCTTATATGCAATCATATTGAATCATGTTTTTTGCTTTATTGATCATATCTGAGTAATTTACTAGTTAGGTTTAGAGTTTTTTTACAAGGGATTTCATGATTTTTTAGGTTGATTGGTTAGTGAAGGATTCATTATTTTTGGTTTTTTCATCTTAGGTTGTTCTTATTGCTTGATATGGATTGACTACCTTGAGTTATGATTATATGTTGATTCTCGCAACGTAAATTGGTTAATTGACTAGAGAGAACCTTAGACGAGAAAATAACTATTCGCAAAGAAATTTGGTTTAAGGATTTTGTGAATATATCGAACTTGGTTGAATGCATTTTTAATAAATTGAATTCACAAAAAATGGTTTTCTAAGTTGTTACAAATAGATTGTTTATGCAGTGAAAGATGATTGACTTTAGCATTGTGATTTGAGTTCTAAAACATTTCATTGAATCCTAACTTGCTTATTTACTTGATAATTTTGATTTCCGAAGAACTTTTTGAGCTTAAGCATTTTCTCCCACCTATTTATACACTCTTTTACTGTTTCTTATTTCTCTTTACACATTGTTTGCTTAGTTTAATTTGAATCAAAAGATCTATTACGTAATTTTTAGTCTTTGTGGGATCGATAACTTTTTATACTACTTCTGCATCTCTTGTGAACTTGCAGTATAAATCTAGGGTAAAACTTATATAGCACACCACTAACAACAATCCATTGTTCATACATGATACATGGCTTACATGGAGGAAGGACTTTAGAGCATAGAGTTTGAAGACAATGATTTTCATGAATTATAGAGCTTTCTTAATTAGTAATATGTATATAAATCTGTATAATTTAATATATAACTGTATATATATATATATATATATATATATATATATATATATATATATATTTGCACCAAGTATAGGGTTAACTACATCTTTATTGCTAGTTTGTTTTTTGCTTGCTCTTTTCTTTTTTATATATCTCATGCCATAAAACTACAGCAAAGAACACAAGCGAGGATTAGAAAGATTGTTCAGATCATCCTCTACACAAGCGAGGATTAGAAAGATTGTTCAGATCATCTTCTATTTCTTTGTTCTTTTAAAAAATTGGTTACTAATGTTTTGTGTTTTATGTTTTATGATACTTGGATTCTTAATATTTGAACAATACTTGATATTTGTAGTTTAAAATTATTTTTTTGTGTTAAGGAGTCTTGGTCTCTATTAAAAATAACATACACAGAAGTATATGAAACCGTCAAATCTAACCAAAATGGCCGACAAGAATGACTGGTTCGAACATGGTAATAATGCAAATATCAATATGAGTGTTTCATCGCAATAGAATCTAAAAATTCAAATGATTTTTAAATTGTGATTTAAAAATGGTTTAGAAAACTTTAGCGCGGACCAACAGTTTGGGACAAATTTATTCTATCAACAAGATAGCAACAAAAATAGTGAGAATTGTCTCTCTACATTTTTTTTCATTACAATTTTATTAAATTATTTCAAATGCTGTTGATGTTGAGGTTTCCTTCCCATGGCTTCCGCCCCGATGCGCCTTGTGTAGTAAGTGGGGCCACAACACTCGTGACTGTCAAGAGAAGATCGCCATTCTGCAACCTCCAAAGACGGTGGTTACGGAAGATAATGTTGTTCAACCGGCAGCTAAGGAAGTGGTAGCAGGTTTATTGGATGACTTGGAAAAATTCCCGGTTACTATTTAACAGTTTCAGGTTGCAACAGTGACTAATATGATCAGCTCAGAGGTTAATCCGGACAATGTTCCTAACTCTGATATTTCTGCTAACGATGAAGCGCACGCTTAGAGAGCTCAGGAGGAGTGGATCACGGTACCGTACTCTCGGAATCAACATACTTAAGACAGTATTTCTGATATTGATAGATCGGTTTCTCCTTCGAGATATCAAATTCTTGCGGATGTTAATGAGGATGTTGTGGAAGAGGATACAGAGGAAGTATTGGAAGAGGAGGAAGATGAGTTAGAGGAAGGTGAATTTGTTAACAAGGACAGTAACTTGGTAGAGACTAAAGTTCAAGTTCTAAGTCACCTAAAAAGTCAGGTAAATCAGCCAAGAAAAAGTCAGCGAGGGCAAGAGATCTGGTTTTTGCTAAATTGCACATGCCACCCAACAAGGTTTCCTCACGGAAACTATGACGTCGTTCTTTGCTTGGAATCTGCGTGGATTCAATAAAACACGCAAACACGGGGTGCTTCGTCGCTGGATTACGGAAACTAAGCTTTTATTTGGTTGTCTACTGGAAACTAGAGTTCAAGAAGTCTCTCACTCTGAAATTTTGAATTCTGCGCTTCCTGGCTGGAGGTCTATCACCAATTATGAGTTCAACCATCTAGGAAGGATCTGGTTTTGCTGGTCGGAGGCAGTGGAAGTTTCCTTGCTACACAAAACTGATCAGATCATCTCTTGTGCAGTTAAGATTTTGGATTCTGGAGTGGTATTCATTTGTTCTGCCATTTATGCATCAAATTTTGAAATAGAAAGGAGGCAACTATGGAAGGATATCTGCGGAACGAGGAACGCTTATGCTTATCTATCCCTCCCCTGGATTCTTCTTGGAGATTATAATGAGATCCTAGCGTCTTCTGAACATTCAAGGAGTCAAGATTATCTTCCTAATCAATTGGGTATGAGGCAGTTCCAATCACTAGTCTCTGATTGTCATCTTCAGGATCTACCGGCGGTTGGCTCTATATTTACCTGGTGGAACAAAAGAGCCATGAACCTAGTCGGTATGAAATTGGACCGAGCTTTGACAAATACAGAATGGTTGCAGGTTTTCCCCAACTCTTACGCCTCCTTGGAAGCTGGAGGTATCTCAGATCACTCAAGATGTCTGATCCGGTTATCAGAGGATACTTCAGCTGCTCGAAAACCTTTCAAAATTTTAAATTATCTGGTTGATCACCCGGATTTTCTTAGCACAGTCCGGAGTATCTGGGAATCTCACGCCCCTCTATATCACTCAAGGAATGCGTTGTCTCGCTTCCAGAGATGCTTGAAGCAACTCAAGAGCGAGCTTAGAGCTCTAAACAGGACCCGATATGGCGACCTACCAAATCGCACCAAAGCAGCATATGATGAGCTATGTAATCTGCAAAACCAGGCTCTATGTGATCCGAACCAAGCTAATACTGAGGCGGTAGCCATTGCTGATCGTCGCTGGAACCATCTAGCCTTAATAGAAGAGAAGTTCTTCAGGAAAAATTCTTGTGTCTGTTGGTTAAGCGGGGGGATCAGAACACGAGCTTTTATTATAATGTGGTTACAGGAAGGAGAGCGCATAACGCCATCAAGCAGCTTAAAACCGAGGCTGGTGAAACATTAACATCCGTGGCTGATATAAACCAGGAGGCGGTTAACCACTTTCAGAGATTTCTCCAATCCCAATCACCTGAGGGCTCGGAATGGTCTGTCGAACAACTTCAAAACCTGATCACCTTTCGATGTTCCTCTCATCAAGCTGCGTCCTTAGCTGCGCCTATGGAAGCTGTGGAAATCACGGCAGCTTTAAACGCATTACCTAATGATAAAGTACCCGGACCGGATGGGTTTACGAAGGAGTTTTACATTGGTGCTTGGACGGTTATAGGCCCGGATTTCATCACAACAGTGCAGTCCTTCTTCATTTATGGTTTTCTCCCAAAAGGTGTTAATGCAACCATTCTATCCCTAATCCCTAAGGTCACACCACCTAATACTATGAAGGATTCCAGACCCATTGCGTGTTGTAATATCCTATATAAGGTTATTTCAAAGATATTGGCCAGGCGGTTAAAGGAAATCCTTCCAGAAGCTATTGAACCAAATCATAGTGCATTTATTAAAGGGCGACTGCTCCTAGAAAACGTATTGTTGGCTGCCGAGTTGGTCAATGAATACCATAAAGCTTCTCACTCCTCCATTTGCACGATCAAATTTGATATTGCAAAAGCATTCAATACGGTTAAGTGGTCCTTTATAGTCAAGGTACTTCAGGCTATGGGGTTACCGGATTTGTTTATCAACTGGATCCATCTCTGCATCTCCACGGAAAGTTTTTCAGTGGCCGTAAATGGGGATTTGGAGGGTTATTTCACTAATGCAAGAGGTATTCGTCAGGGCTGCTCCTTATCTACGTATTTATACGTCATCTTGAACAATGTCCTCTCAAAGTTGTTGAATAGAGGAGCAGAATCAGACTGGTTTGGGTACCATCCTCAGTGTAAAGAGGTTCGGCTCACACATCTGAGCTTCGCGGACGATATTCTAGTTTTTACAGATGGTTCTCCTCAGTCAATCAAGGGTGTTCTGAAAGTATTTGAGGAGTTTGCATTGATGTCGGGATTACACATAAATGCATCCAAATCTTCCATTTTCATTGCCGGTGAATCTTCTCAACTTCATCAGGTCGCCATAGAGGTTGGTCTTCAAGTAAGAACTTTTCCAATACGCTATCTGGGTCTACCCCTAACGACCAAGCTTCTCACGAAGCATGACTATGAGCCTCTAATCGACAAAGTAAGGAACAGATTCCTCTCTTGGACTAACAAATCACTTTCTTATGCTGGACGTTTGCAATTGATCAAAATAGTTATTGGGAGTACAATTAATTTCTGGAGTTCTGTTTTCATACTTCCAAAGAGTTTATATAATTCAATTGAGCAAATGTGCAGCACCTTTTTATGGTCCGGATCCCCTCATGATACACACAAGGCAAAAATCTCTTGGGACATAGTGATGCAGGCACAAATAGAGATGGATCCAAAGCTGCTGGTTGTGTAACTCTCTCAGCTTTGAACAGAAGATGGATGACGAGATGAACAACTCTCTTGCTCTGTGGGCTGATTGACTCTCTCAATCCTTGGCAGAAACAGTCTATTTGAATCACACAAAAGAAACTAATTCTGAAAACTCAAAAGAAACAATGAATCACTCAATTGAATCTAATGAACACAAAACTCAAAAAACACTCTTTGAAACAAAATACTCTGATTATTCTTAATTGATTGAAAGGTAAATGTTACAATGGATTGACTAAGCTTAAATAAGCTGTACAAAACGGCCATATGGCCATAAATAAAGAAAGAAATCGTTGCTTAATAAAAACTAGCCGTTGGGCAGATTCAAGGGAATTATTGGCCAAGTATGGAAACCCTTGAGTCTTGGTGGTTTAGGCAAGTATGAATGATGTCTAGGAATGTCCAGGTGCAGTGAATGTGGCTTGGGATTGTGTAGAAACACATCAGAATGTAGCCGTTGGTTGATGATCTTCTTAGGCTTCAAAATAGGCAAGTCAGTCCATTTGATTCTCCAAGTGATTATGTGCATTCTGTATGGACTTAGGACGTCTTCTAGCTTCTTTGGGTTGTGGTAAATGTCTCCTGGTCGCCAAGTCTTGGTTTGAGAGGTGATAAACCAAGTGGTCTTCATAGTTTCCTTAAATGGCTCCGGATTGGCAATTTGCATAACTTGTGATCCAACATGAACCGGGGATGTTCTGGCTCGACCAATGTCTTCAAAGATGGCTATTTGATGCAAGCCATTGATGCTGAGTTGGTTGGTATTAGTGGAATCTATATGGCTGAGTGGTTTAGTTCCTGGTTGCTTATCTCCAATGGCATGGACCGGCTGGTTGGTCTCTCCTCTATGCATCTTGGTTGATGATGGCTTGATGCCCTCATCATACTCTCCCTCTTGAAAAAGTTTCGACCTTGAAACTGAATAATCTGCACCAAGAGAAAGCAAGTTAGCTTTCATTCTTCTTTGGGAGTTTAGGGTCTTACCTTGATGTGTATATGGTCTGGTGATGAGTGAAGTGTCTGGTGGTTCTCCTTTGAGAAGATAGGATAGTACTACTCTTCTTCTTTGAGCTGGTATGACATCTCCTTTGCTTATCTTGCTCCTGCTCTCCTTAAGACCTGAAATATTCTCAACACTTCGGCAAAGAGACAAGTGCATTATGGGCTCTTTATCACAGAATAGACAACTTGAATCCTTCTCCTTAGAGTCAATTTCATGTGCTACTGATATCTCATCTTCTTGCAAGCTTAACAAGTTCTTTAACACAGTTGTTGAATCATTGGAAATGAAATGTATCAAAGAAAGGCTTAGCTTGTTAATAGATGTTGTGTCTTTGCTTGGGTCTGGTGGTTTCTCTTTGTTGTTCTCCTTTTCTCTACTGCCTTGATCAGTCTGATCACTTAGTATAAGGGCTATTTCTGAGCTTCTCTTCACATTCTCTTCTCCCTTGTGCTTTATATCTGTAGAGATGCTCATTGGGAAGAACAAGTGCATTATATCTGTTCTTGGAGTACTTAAAACAGATTGTATGATACTTGTACTTACATGTTCAGCTTCAATAGGTTGTATGAGGGTTTGGACCTTCTGCTCTTGTGAGCTAGTGATCATTAAACGTTCATCTTCTTTCCTGATCACCAACACATGTTTCTCTTCTCTTTGATCTTCCCTACTGAATTTGGTTTGCTCATGCTCTTTACTGCTCAATTCTTCTTTCCCTGTATCAAATCCTCTTGACAAAGATAAATGCATGACACTAGAATTGGGAAATAACAAATCAGAATGAGGTAAACTATCACTCGTTTTAGCTAATGGGGTTTTATATCCTAGTGATGTTTCTTTCAACAATAGTTTAGATGGACAGGTTGCAGCAAAATGCCCTCTCTTATGACATCTATAACATGTCTGATCTTTAACTTTATTAGAGTTGGAATACTTACCTTGGTGTGGTGCTACTGATTGCTTGTGTAAGGTAGTAGAGCTTGAGACATTGACCTCTTCTTGTGGTTTACTAGTACTCTTCTCTTGTACTGCTTTCTCTGCCGGTTTCTTCCTAACCTTAGAAGCTTCTTGCTTCTTCTTACTGGACGTTTTCCTTCTTGTTTTAGGGCTAGCAGTCTTTGTTGGTGGGGTAATTGTGATCCACCTTCTTGGTTCTTGAGGAATTTGGCACCTTGAGTAGTATGGGTCTATTGAGATTTCTTCTACAAACTCTTTATGCATCAGCTGCTTCATCTCTTCCCAAGTGCGGTCTGGTAGATCATATTGAAGCCTGAGGTAAGCATCCTAATCCCATTCTAGATAGGCTTCTTCAACTAAAGTTTCTTCAGCAATGGTTGTCTTCTCCTCTTCTGGAACTTGATTTGCTTGAAACCAGTCATCCATATCTCTTTCCCACCTTAAGTAAGCTTCTGGTCCTTGCACACGACCTGAAAAACAGATGTTATATGGTTCTTCTTTAAAAAGCTCACCTTGGTATTCTCCTTCTTCACTGATTTCAGAGCTGGTGTTGCTTTCCCATGCTTCAATGGTCTCTTCTCTTGTCTCTGTCTCAGCTTCACTTAAACAGCATTGGGAATTAGCTTCTTCACAACCTGGTTCTTCTTCAGAGTTGGTTTCATTTTCAGCTTCTCCATCCCAAGAGTCAAAACTTTTGTTGCTCTTCTTCTTCTTTGCAATCCGGTTCTTCTCTATAAGGATCTTCAAAGTCAGATTGATCCTCCCATGTTTCCTCCTGCCTTGACTCGCATTGTACTTCATCTTGGTATGGGTATGGAGGTTCAGGTTCAGGTTCTCCATCATTAAATTCCTCTTCATAGTCTGTGCTATAAGAGTCCTCTCCATGTGCTTCCTCTTCAATCTCGGATCCTTCCTGATCTTGCTCAGCATCTGCATCAAAGCTAGATTCTGATGCTGCTTCTTCTGTCCAAGATGCTTCAGAGAACTCTTCTTCTCCATTCCATGAGTGATCTTCATCACCCCAATCAACCTCTGAGGTAGTGTAGACACTTGCTCCATCTTCATCTTCCATTTTTTAGTTCCTGAAATAACAAACAAAGTGTATGAATATGTTTTGGGTTTTCTTGGAACTTAAGTATAGAACAAGTATATGCAAGTTTGAATCAACACAATCACACACACGGTTTAATAAGAATCAGAAACCTTGAAACCAATGTTTAGAAAAACTGGCTGAAACTCTTTGGAAAACACAAAGGTTTTATGGTTTAAAAAGCTGGTTCACGGTTTAGAAACAGGAAATCTCGTCTTGCAAAGGTTTAAATCAAGTGTTAGGGGTCTTAGCAAATTGATTTTGATAAACTAGTTTTTGTTTAAAGCTTTTCGAAAACAAAGGAATGGTTTTGAAATCCAATATTGTACTTTCCTTTTTATTAAAAGATGCACACGTTTTTGGCTTCAAAATATGGAAAACAAGCTTTTCAAAATAGGAAACAACACTTCTCCTAAGGTTTTTGTTAACCAAATTCGATTCAAGCACACAAAACTCCTTCTTTTCTCTTAAGTTTCTGAAAAACTAGAACAAAAACTCGCAAACAAACTTGAAGAAACTTGAAACAAAACAATTTTTTTTTGATTTTTGGTTTAGGAAAACAAAACAAATAACTTTTATTTTGGGTTTTAGGTTTTATAAAGCAAAACAAACGATTTTCTTTTGGGTTTTCATATAAGGATGCAAAACAAATCAGAACTCTAGCTAAGTAGAATGAATAAACAGACGGTTTTTTTTATGAGTTTTTTTTAAAGTAGTATGCAATGGAAACAAAAGCTATGATCTAGATGCAATGGAAACCGAAAGGAAAAGGAGTAGATACACCTGATCTAAGAACCTTTCGGCTCTGATACTAGATGATGCAGGCACGGATAGAGATGGATCCAAAGCTGCTGGTTGTGTAACTCTCTCAGCTTTGAACAGAAGATGGATGGCGAGATGAACAACTCTCTTGCTCTGTGGGCTGATTGACTCTCTCAATCCTTGGCAGAAACAGTCTCTTTGAATCACACAAAAGAATCTAATTCTGAAAACTCAAAAGAAACAATGAATCACTCAATTGAATTTAATGAACACAAAACTCAAAGAACACTCTTTGAAACAAAATACTCTGATTATTCTTAATTGATTGAAAGGTAAATGTTACAATGGACTAGACTAAGCTTAAATAAGCTGTACAAAACGGCCATATGGCCATAAATAAAGAAAGAAATCGTTGCTTAATAAAAACTAGCCGTTGGGCAGATTCAAGGGGATTCTTGGCCAAGTATGGAAACCCTTGAGTCTTGGTGGTTTAGGCAAGTATGAATGATGTCTAGGAATGTCCAGGTGCAGTGAATGTGGCTTGGGATTGTGTAGAAACACATCAGAATGTAGCCGTTGGTTGATGATCTTCTTAGGCTCCAAAATAGGCAAGTCGGTCCATTTGATTCTCCAAGTGATTATGTGCATTCTGTATGGACTTAGGACGTCTTCTAGCTTCTTTGGGTTGTGGTAAATGTTTCCTGGTCGCCAAGTCTTCGTTTGAGAGGTGATAAACCAAGTGGTCTTCATAGTTTCCTTAAATGGCTCCGGATTGGCAATTTGCATAACTTGTGATCCAACATGAACCGGGGCTGTTCTGGCTTGACCAGTGTCTTCAAGGTTGGCTATTTGATGCAAGCCATTGATGCTGAGTTGGTTGGCATTAGTGAAATCTCCATGGCTGAGTGGTTTATCTCCTGGTTGCTTATCTCCAATAGCATGGACCGGCTGGTTGGTCTCTCCTCTATGCATCTTGGTTGATGATGGCTTGATGCCCTCATCATAATCACATAGTATGCCTACCAACTGATGAAGGAGGGCTTGGCGTGAGAAGTTTGCGTGACTCTGCCCGGGTTTATGCCATGAACTTGATCTGGAGACTCCTCACTTTGGCCAACTCGATATGGGTAACCTGGACCAACAGATATCTACTGAATAAAGCAGTCATTCTGGAAAGTGAACGTTGGGAAAAAACGGTTCCTGGATTTGGCGAAAACTGCTAAAAATCAGAGATCAAGCACACGAGTTTATCAGGTATGAAGTACACGACGGGGAATCAACCTTTTCGGGCATGATAAGTGGCTTGATATTGGCAGATTGAGTGATATCTTGGGTGATTCTGGACCACGAATTCTGGGAGTACATACGAACTCTAATGTTGCTGAAGCTTACTGCAACGCTAGATGGACTCAAGTTCGATGTAGCGCTAGGAGACTCTATCCAGATATTGTAAACATGCTGAGTTTGGTAAGCATATCAGAGGATAGTGATCCGGATGTATTACTTTGAAGGCATGGAGCATCGGACTATAAAGCAGATTTCTCAGCCTCTAAGACTTGGGAACAAATTCGTACTCGAGCTGAAGCTGTGGAATGGGCTCGGATTAATTGGTTTTCCAAAAAGATTCCTCGTTGCGCTTTTATATCCTGGCTCGCTATTCGCAACCGTCTCTCCACAGGACACCGTATGCGTAGCTGGGGAGTGATACAAGTCTGTACTTTCTGCGGAGACACTGACGAATCACGAGCTCATCTATTCTTTTCCTGTCCCTTTTCACGCTCAGTCTGGTCACGAGTTGCGGGAGGCTTGGTCAGATCTCAGGCTGCTCCTGTCTGGTCGAAAATTACTCATGATAGTTACAGTGTTGTGGGCTACATTTTGGTACGTTTAGTGTTCCAAACAGCCATTTATATGATCTGGAGGGAGCGTAACACAAGGAGAAACCAAGGAAAATCTAGTACTCCTGATCAGGTTGCTAAATGTTCTGAGAGACTGATCATAAATAGGCTTACTTCATTATCATACAAACGTCCCCACCGTCTTGAAGGTATCAGGCGAAGATGGTTTGAGCTACATGATACTTAGTCTTTGTTCAAAGCTGTCTTTTATAACATCTTCTACATTCGTTTTATAATTTTTTCTGATTCATATTACATGTAAATGCATTCTTTCAGTTGATGATTAATAAATATGAAATTGCATCAAAAAAAATTATTTCAAATGATAATATTATAAACACTGGAGTAAAATTGTATAACACTAACTTTACTGAAATTAAGAAGTTTAAAATTGAATAACACTAAAATATAAAATAATTTTTCAAGATTACTGCAAATACCTATTTCAATAATACATGAATTTAAAAGAATTCATGAAATACATCATTAAATAAACGTATAATTTAATTAAATATTTAGTTCCGAAAGTATTAATAAAATCAGTTATATTCTCTAACTGAATACCTCCTCTTTGTGTTCGCCATAAAATTCAATTGTATAACCATTCATCCGAAAGTAGTCAATTTGGTTTACTGTCTAATTTCTTTCTTCAAATTAGTTTTCTATTTTGTATTTAAAGAAAAAAGTAAAGAGAAGAGAAAGAGTCAAATATTACAAAACATAAATGGCTACCCTCAATTTTCTCAAAATTGACACCAATCAATCCACACAAAGGTTTATCCACCACACATCATTAAAAAAAAAAAAAAAAAACTACTATAAATATAGTTCGTATAAATCAATTAAAGCTAATAGAACTCACTCTCTCACAGACTTCAAATCCTCTTCATACATTTTTCTTTTTTGAATCACCAATCATGTCCCAACAATCATTCAACGCTGGGCAAACCAAGGGTCAAGCTCGCGTTCGTTCTACAACCTCAATCATTTTATTTATTTATCAATTTCAACATATCGAATAAATATTTTACCAAATCCTAAATCTATTTAATTTATATAACGTTTGATGGATATTACAGGAAAAGGCCGAGCAGTGGACTGAGTCTGCCAAGCAAACCGCACAGTCAGCACGTGACAAGACTGCTGATGTGGCACAATCAGCACGTGACAAGGCTGCTGATGTGACACAATCACCACAAAACAAGTCTGGAGATAAATCTCATTCTACCAGAAAATCCGCACAACATGGTCAAGATCAAGCCGCTGGTTTTCTCGGCCAGGTATAATCACATAGTTACATTAAAATTTTATTTATACTTATTAAAGTTAAAATGTATATAATTGGAGAGCAGACAGGTGAATCAGTGAAGAACATGGCTCAGGGTGCTTTCGACGGTGTTAAAAACAGTCTTGGCATGAACGAGAAGAAATGAGAAAATGAATACATATACTTCTCAACTATTTATTTATATTTATCGATAACTTCTGGTGTTTAGCAATTTTTATTTTTCTACATTATGTTTTTTTTAAACAAAGACTTTCAATTCTTTCTAAATTATGTTTGTAATAAGTATATTTTGAAAGATTTTGTGATCACAAGATCTGAGATCTGATATGTAATAATGTGGTGTAACATGCACCCTAGTTTTTATTTTCAAGAAATGAAACAAATTAAAAATTAAAAAAAAAAAAGAAATGAGTCAAATTAACAACACAATTATCAAAGTTATAAGGAGGTGTTTGTTTTTGCTTAGTATAAATATGCTAGTTTTGGGAAATTTCAAAATCACATTTTAAGAATTACAATTCCAAAAACTAATCCTAAAAGTTAATATTGTGAATCATATGAATAAATTAAACTTATTTTGATTTTATATTATATATTTGTATATATTTTTACTATTTATGAATTTATATGATAATACTAGTAATCGAATCTAATTACAAAATATTGGGTACACTCTAATTTTTTATATATAAAATAGTGGTGAATGAAAAAAGTTTAAAAGAATTGGTTTAATTACATATATCACCAATTGTACTTATTTTATATCATTTGTTTATAGATAACTCTAGAGTTAAGTATGTTGAACTGTATCAGTTCAAAGATAAGTGGTCTATGATTTTTGGTATTATGTGATTATAAAAAAATACACGGAAAGATTACGTTGGGTCAGTAACAATTTTTTTAAACCTTCCAGAGTGGTACACCGAGTGTTAGATAAGGGTGGAGATCATGGACCGATAATGGGCATTAGGATCCATGGTGGATGGTGGTCGAGGGGGTTACCTATTGTCCTTTTGTCAATTTTTTTTTCTAAATTAGGAAATAAAATTTATAGGAAACAAGCAAGAACCAAATTGAACCTCAACAAACTGATACAAACAAACGGGAAAAGAGACTGACGCAAAGCACAAAACATCGCTATCAAAAAAATACCAAACCCTTTAAGGTTCAGAACAAACATAAGAGAAGAGAAGTGACGCGCTTTGAAACCACACTTAATCTTTATGGCATTGTGACTTGCTTCACAATTTTAACTAGATAAAGGGCCAAATCCTCTTGTAAGCCTCTAGATCATCGAAGATACATCTTTTCCATCCTTGTAAGAGCGCAACTTTAACAATTTTGTTAGAAACCGCATTAAAAATCTATAAAAGAACATCCTACCTTATAGTAGAAAGAGAGACAAGATTATACTTTCCAATAACCAATCTCTAGATTTCAACTGTGTAAAAGCATTGGAAGACCACATCATCACGAATTTCATTCGCCGAGCCGCAAAGGAGACATGTTTTTATTGTCATAACCCAATTTATTAGATAAATTTGGATTGTGGTTGAGAATGAACATCCTAGTTGTTGTAGAATGGCGAGATTATTTATTCCAAACAAGAGGAGCAAAAGAACAAGTAGGCCGAGATGTACGAACATAGTTTTAGATAGATTTAAAGGATATATATAGTTTTGGGTGTTACATCAATTTACCAACCAGAAGAGTCAATTCCATAGTTAAGTTGAAGAGTAGTGAGATGAGCATGAAGAAGAAATTGTCTCTCCAACCTAGTGGAGGAAAGATCAACCTTCTACATACCTCAAATCAGACAAAGTAGAAAACATAGGAATCCCCAACACGCATGGGTCATATAAGCCAAATAAATGGTAAAGAGAGCTGATATGTGATCACGTATCCCACATAAGAAGTTGGAACCACCATTACCACTCTTGATGCTGGGAAAACAAATATTTTTGTTGCGCATATGAAGAACCTTTCTAAACATTTATTTATAAATATTTTTTTAATGCTCAAAATGTAAATGAAGAAAGCTAGTTGTTTCTCATCCTATAACCCTATATTAAACCTTCTCTAAAAACATCATCCAAATGAGTTTTAAAACACATGACTCATACCAACTTTCAAATTTACACAGTCTTAAATCACCTTCAAGCTTTAGGAAAGAAAGATCATATCAAGATACTTTTTCACCCGATGAGGCATCAATTCGCCCATGCCACATAAAAGAGTTTGATATACTATTAATTTTCTCGATTACATCCTTGGAGAGAAGGAAAACCCTTGTTCAAAATCAATAATACTAGAAATTAGTTTTGATATTAAGGTTAACCGGCCGCAAAACTTAACATCCGCTCATAATCCACCACCAAAAGCCTTTTTGAGTAGAGAGGAAGCCCAAAGTACCCAATATGAAGGGTTATCGACTATCAAACCCTCCTTAATCATTGAACAAAACATAGGTGGTTTTTCAATGTTAACCCTTATACCTAATATTTTAGCAAATAAAAAGCTTTTAATACCTTTTTAAAATACTGTTGAGAATTTTCTTGAACAAAGTCTTCATTAGCCTTTTAAAACATTTCAATTTGAAGAAAAACTCTTATAGATTATAAGCCAGATTACCAGCATAAAACCATGCATCTTGGACAACCCGAAAGAATTTTTCTTAGAAGGTTGAAAAAACTTGAATGGGTGTATACCATAATAGGGAGGTCTTGTATATAACCTAAAGCGACACGACGTATGATCGGTAAACTCCAATCGTTCGAAGGTACAATGACTAGAAGAAAATTTGATCAACCAGAAGCTCTTCACTAAGTAGCGATACATTGGGATATGTTGTTATTTTGCTATTCTAAGTGAATCTATAACCAATTCAAAGAATGTCGAAGAGTGACGCATCATATTTCCATTGGGGTAATGTCTCATTGACTAAAGTTCTTTATGCACCATCATTAAATTATACATTAATACCTATTTCTAAGTTTTGGAACAAACTGACTGTTTTGTAACATTCATTAACACATGATGGGATATAGTTTATGCACCATCAGTAGAGAACGTGATGGGTGTCCTATTTAACGGATCTACCGATCAGTCTTTGTGGAATCACCATTTAGGACATCCTAGTTTTTGGTGTTTTCGGATTTATCATTGCTTGCCACTTCGTTTTCCACTTTCACATATGTGCTTTAAATCTAGACAAACTAGAGAAGTATTTCAAGACAATATTAATAAATTAGGAGATTATTTTTTCTTTGCTAATATATTGTAATGTTTGGGGGTTGTTATCACGTTCTTCTGCATGTGATGCAGTTTATTTCTTAAAAGAATTGTACATAAAATTTCTTGAGCAGTTTGGAATTATTTATTTCTTGAGAAATCATAGGTTATTGAGATCCTCGCAAATTTTATTGTCGTATATAGAAAAACAGTTCGGTCACACTTTCAAAAATCGAGTGATAATGGGATATAGTTTATATGTCGCTCTTCATACTTTCGCCAACATGGAATCGTTTATCAAACATTATGTTTAAAGACTCCACAATAGAATGGTAGAGTCAAGTGTAAGCATAGACACATATTTAATGTGTCTAAGAAATTGTTGTATTATGCAAATCTTCAAGTTAAGATTTGGGTTTAGGTAGTTTTGACAACCGTTTAAGTGATTAATTTCTCACCTATTTTTCTTCATAATGGTCGTTCACCATCAAAAAGCGACATGGCTGCAAACTGGATTATACTCAGTTACACGTTTTCAGATGATGCTTGTTATAACTTGGTTCATTAGACACATAAATGTGCTAAGGGTATTGGTGAAGCTAAATGGCATGACCATCCATTCATAGAGACCTTTTTTGGTCTTGAATGATATTTTCCATTCATCTCCCTCCTTCATACTCACTTGATGATATCCACTCTTCAAATAGATCTTGGAGAACAAGGTCATATCATCTAGCCTTAGTATGTGGTGTCAGTATTTGATAATGATGTTGTCGATTGCACGACAATCTACATACATATGCCATGAGCCATCCTTCTTGGGAACAAGCAGGACACAAACCACACATGGATGGAGGATTTCCCTACATATCCCTTATCTATTAACTACTTTACTTAGTGTTCCATATCCTTATACTCCTCAGGGTTCATTTTGTATGCTTGCATAATGGGTAGAGCAGTTTTTTGAATAAAGACTATTTGGTGCTCAGTGCCTGATAGTGGTGCTAATATTTTTGGCATCTCCTCAAGGAAAACATCGTTGGACCTGTCAAGTAAATTAGTAACTTCTAGTGGAAGCTCAAGTTCACCTATTCATGCGCTAAAAATATCATGAAATATCATTAGTAGCATTGAGTGTTTGGTAGGTAAACCCTTTCTAAATTGACTCAGTTTAATGAGAAAATTAGCCTTAGAGATATTGTCTTTCTCTTTGTTCATTTGCATTTTCAATTCATGCATTTTGGATGGTATGAAAGGAGTTAAACTAACCTTACACTTGTTATGCATAAAAGTGTACATATTAGTCCAACCATCATACTTTGTCTCTCTATGAAATTGCCAAGGCCTACCTAAAAGTAAGTGACCAGCTTGCATAAGTACTAAATCACATTTAGTTTCATCTTGGTACCTACATATGTTAAAGGGTATAATGAGATGTTCAATAACCTTGTCATATTGCCACCTCATCCTATATGGGTGTGGATGTTTTGTTTTTTGAGGGCTTAACTTATCAACCATAACTTGTGCATGATCCCCCATCTACAATTATTTTACATTCCTTGTTTTTGATGGTGCATCGTCTGTGGAATATGTTTTCTCTTTGAATGGTCTCTTCTGGATCCACCATTGGAGTTAAGATCCTCCTTGTGACAAGTGTCTCTCCAATGTATGGATATTCAATATCACCATAGTCATCTGGTTTCTCAGCTTCTTCTTCATCTTAAGACATAATCTCTGGTTTTGGTGATGAGCATAACACTTTGGTTAGGACACTCTTTGGATATGTGGCATCTGCCTCTACATTTGAAGCATGTGATTTCTCTGGATCATTTTGGGCTGGCTGGCTTGTTTGGTTTGGTCATGTTTTCTTTGCTGGCCTCCACTACCTTTCATTTGAACCGAGAATCAAAATCAATAAATTTTTCTTTGTCTAAAGGCTTGCTTGGGTTTGATGTCCAAGTGTTATGTTGTTTGCTCCAGTTGTTGATGGACTTTCTAATGATATGTTGCTCTTCCATAATTGAAATATGGAAGAGATCCTTGAAGTCTTGGTAGGATTGTCTTTCTACTTTGCGGGTGATCCTTTCTTGAAGGCCATCCAAGAACTGAGCCATCAAAACTTCCTCATCATCATGGAGATCCAACATGTTCATGAGCTTCTAGAACTTTTCATAGTATTCCTCCACGGTTTTTATGCCTTGCTTGAGTGTTTTGAACCTCCTTCGCAAGTATTTGTGGAATTGAGGTGGAACATATCTATGCATCATCAAGTATTTCATTTCCACACATGAATCTAATATCTTCATCATGTTTCTTTTGAGGTCCACCATCACTTTATCCCACCATATGATGGCATTTTGAGTGAGTTTGGGATACGGATAAAACTACACTCTTTGTACCATGGTGGTTATAGTAGTCAAATATAAGGTACATCCGCTTCTCTCAATCAAGGAATGATTTTGGATCAACCTTGCCCGCAAAGTTGGGTGCGGTCATCTTGATGTGGCTGGGAGATTGTATAGGAGGAAGTGTGTATTCTTCACTACAAGAAATTATGGTATTCATAGCAGTAGAGTATAGCATTCTATGCATTTATACTATAGTAAATATCACACCTTTATTACATATCATTTTCAAATTTATAAACGATATGTCTGTGTGGTGAAAATTTCCACGCGTCCAATTGTAGTGTTTGGCGCGTATAAATTTCATTGAAACGCTATGGTATAGTTAAGCGGAAATAAAAAAAAAATTTAAGTCCCACCTAACTTAGAAAAAAAAAAATCATTAAACGAACAAATTTTATTTTGTTCCTTATTTATTTGTTCATGCCTTCTTCTCTGTCTCGCCGCCCACAGATCCGCCTCCTTCTTCTCGGCCGCTTCTCTCGCCACCTCCACCGCTATGTCTCAGGCACTACGTCCACAATCTTCGTTCGTCCCGTTTTATACTGCTGGAAAAGAATATTAAAGATCTAACACTTTCTATTTCTAGAGTTCCAAACCGTTAGAGAAGATTTCAATCTTCATTGATGTTCCACGTGAATCTGTCGGTTTCTTTCTTTCGCAAGTTCTCCGAGGTTTGATCGGCACAAGAGAAAGCCACTAGAGAAATTCTCCAATCCAGAACCCGATCCAAAACGGTAAGTCTTATCTCCCTCTCTCTCCGTTCTTTGCTTTTTTTTTTTTACCGAAATGTTAGTTGACTATTCGTTTTGATTTGAAGATGATAGTGGTTGATTTGAGGAGAGCGAAAATGGAGGTGACTAGGAAATCCACGAAGGTAATAAAACCAAATTTCGTTTCTTAGGGTTTTGAAATTTCGTTTCGTTGCTTTGTTGATGTGTTATTTTTTCTTGTACTGTCTGTTGTTCTATCGTTGTCTAGATCTATCAGTGAGGATCTCAATTTTGAGTTGGTAGTTTAATTCGATTGAAGCTAGAAACAGTGACTTGTTGTTAAATTTGTTACTCACAACAAGTTTTTTATCTGGTCAACCTAGAAGTTGAAGGAAGATATGCACAAAAAAGAAATACGTAGAAGGTGACCATCGGCTAGTGAGTGCAGACTACGGTTTCAGTATTCTGCAGGCTACCATGTATCAATGTTGAAAAAACCATAGTGACCAACTTACATACCTAATGAGGTTTGCCCTGAACATTGATGCATGGTAAATTAGCAGAATTGTTCCTGCTGATATTGATGGCGAGTTTTGGTAGTGATTATTTCCAATGTTTGTTGTAAGATATGAGAACTTTCAATGTCGACAAAGCTAGATCTCTATCTCTATCTATATCCTTACATACACATATCATAATTGTTATGGGATTACATGTGGTGTAATATATAACCAATCAAATCTTCCCTTCTTTTTGATTGCTACATTCTTTGTAAAGATATGTTTGAAAAATCCGTAAGAGTGTTGGAGAAAAATGTTGATAAGCAAAGAGGTGAAGGTTGTCATGTGTCATGTAAGTTAAATGGTTCCTTTATTTGACATGTAAGTTAAACGTTTCATGTGTCAGCTTGTCATTATTGTTATCTGTGTTCATGTCCTCCTATCCTTTACTGTTGTTATGATCTTGCTGAATGCAGAGGCATACAATCAATAAAAGGTGTGTGAAGTGAAGAGAGTCTGTAATTGGCTGAGACAGAAGTTAAAGCTAAGGAATAAGAGGAAGAATATCCAAATTCAGAGGTGGGAAGTGAAAGAGAGGGCGGGCTGAGAGTTAGAAGAAAAGCCGAAGTGGATTTTCTGATCTTCATTGTTCAAGCTAATTGGATGTTGTTTGTGGTTTATAACTTAAGCTTTGTAAATTGTTTAAATTAAAAAGTTCTCTGCATTTTGTTAATCTTCAACGTTTTCTTATTTTATGTATTCAGAAAATAATAATTTACAAATCTAAAACATGCATACATAAAATAACTAATAACGAAAATAAAATGCTATTGCATAAAATATAATAGCAAAATACTAAGCGCTATTGTAAATAACTCTATCGTAGCATAACGATAAACCGTTATATAAAGTGTATGATCTATTATAATGGGCGTAGATAGAGTGCTTTCTAAACCGCTATGAAAACGATATATAGCGTTTATTGGATGCTATGAAGACCAGAATTTCTTGTAGTGATTTATCCTGTTTTTCTTCTTTATATTCCCTTTGATGTCTTTCTCCTCTCTGGTACCTTTGGAGTTGAGGTTGTGGGTCAGGCTCAACATATGGTAGATGGTGTTATTCTGATACACAGTTGCTTGGACTGGAATTATCTTAAATATGAACACCATTGCGCCAGTTGGTTAAGCCAGGAAGAGGCGGTGCTCCAAAGAGATTGGTGGAGCCTAATCCTCCAAAATTCTGAGTGGGATGGAGAGGAACCCTAGAATCTTTCTCCATTCAGTTCATTCAGTCTCCAAGCTCCTGCCTCAGAGTCCTCATCTCCTCTCTCATGGAATTCACAAGATGCATGAGTTCATCTTAGGAATTAGCACTTTCTTCTCCCTTCGCTGCTCAGTTTTTCTTCTTTAGTTCCTGTCAAAAAGTGGCAGAAAAATCCTCAATTAAGGAAAGACTGATAGACAAGAAAAAAATGGAACACTAGATATCTCATTTTCTTATAACTTAGATTGAGTTTTCAAAGTTTTGAAATTGTAAACGAGAAACTAAAAAGGGAAGAAGCAATTCGAATGAAACAGAAAAGGAAATATGTAAATTTTGTGGACAAACTTATTTTGTTTATGGTTTTCAAATTTAAAATATCAAGATGGTTAAAGTAATGAACAATATGAAGCACAATAAAGAACAAAATGCAATAAATAGATTTTATAGGTTTTGGGGTTTACAGGATGCAAAAGGATGAAACAAGGCTAGAAACAAATACAACTAAGGAAGATGCTGGATATATACAACATGGGGCTGAAATGAACTTCAGTTCTTATACCAAAATGGTACAAGCTCGAGATGACAAGGCTTGTAGGATCTTGAAGGCAAAGCCTTAGGCTTCAATCCAAGAGTTTGGTTTGGTTGAATGAGATATCTCTTCAAACAAGCCGGTCAAGTAAAGAGTGGATTTTAACAAGATGGATATGGAATGAGGTACTAAAAAAGTTATGGAGAGAGTATTGATACAACGCAACTTCTCTGGTTAAGAGGTTCTTGTATCTATTAGCAAAAGAAGAACAATCAAGTTTTCTAGAAACTTCAAGAAGAAAAACTGATGTAAGAGGGGACTTTATAAGATTCCAAACAGCTGCATCCTTGTAGGGACTTGAAGCTAATTACATTGAATGAAAATATTAGTCTAAGGAATTCAGATAAAAGAGATTACAATGTCTTAAAGAAAATAGATCATAAAACAAAGGAAACAACTTGTTAGTCAAAGAAAGTGTTTGTGAATTCAAACTCTTACCTTATTTACCTTGGTCGGGATTATTTTGATTTTAAATGAGATTGACCATTGTGATTTCTCCCTCTTAGACATCCATATGCAAGATGGAAATAGTGAACAAATTGACTTGAGCTTGCTTTAGAAAAGGAGGCCAGAAGTCTTGGTATTGAGGATATGGAATGACTTGCTTGCTTAAGTTGATGGCTTATGTCTTTTCTTGGTTTCTAGCCATGTATTCATCCGGGTCGTTCCTTGGACTTTGTATTGACCGGTTTGGGTTAAATATCAGCCATCTTAAGATTCTTCATGGGCCAAAGATTCTTTGGCTAGGTCTTGATGATCCTTAAGTTTATTTGGGCTATGCAATCCTTCTACTGGGCTTAGGAATGAACCAAATTCTATCATGTCCTTTTGCACCTTGGGGATGACCGGATTGGGTTGGTTTAATTGGTCCAGCACTTTAGTGAAGCTCTGATTGTGTTTGTGATGAAGTACTTTAGCTCTTGATCTTGTCATAGCTTCCTCAAAGATAGTTGGTACTAGCTCGGTTGTATATTTCTCTGGTTATTTTGGTATGTTATCATCATATGTTCATTGATAGAATAATAAATATTTTGTACATTTATATTTATCCAAGTGTTAAAGTTGGAGTGGTACAAAAAAGAGTAACATTCAGAACCGACAACGATGAAACAAGCAGACAAGTCATGCACGATGTTCAAAATGATGATGTGTTGGGGTTCAAGAATCTTGAGACTGTTTTTCAATAATGATCTTAAGATCATGTTCTTGAGTGAAGTAGCATCGTGGGAAGCAGCTGAAATTCCACAAGAGGATGCATTAGTGGTTCTTCAAGGGAACGTAAAATCTTGGTTCCCAAATTGTGTTAGCTATTTTCCTTCCTCTGTACTTGATGAGCAATAGTACAACCTTGGAACAAAGAGAACGAGGACTTGGTCCAAGGCGTGGAATTTTAAATACAAACATGAAGTGATGTTGAGCTGTAACAATATGCAAAGCCCCATGGTGTTTTTCACGAAATGGATAACATTTATGTTGAAACTCTTGGATCATTTTCGAGAATCTGGGGTTTAATTTTTGAAAATGAGATTATTTCCTATCAACCGATCTACTTCCTTGACAGCATGGTTCACAAATTGATGGAATCACATACAAAAACTACGAGTAAGATGTGGAATAAAGCAGGTCAATTCCAACATCAATTCAGAATTTTTAACTATGGGAAAGGAATGAGAAGGGCAATTGTGAGCTGCAACTTGCGCTGGCAAAATTAGAATTTAAGGACAATATTGTTGTTGATGTGTCTAAAGACTATAATATACAAGTCGTGGATCATATTTTTTTTGACAGAACAAGCCAGTTTTTGGATTCATACCTTAAAAAAATCTGTTACAAATTCATCTATAAAAATAGAAGACCACAAAAAGTGTTGTAAGACTTGGATGTTTAAGTACAAGGAGAGACCAAACCAAAAAGGGGCTTGGACAGAAACATGCCGCATCATGTGTAAGGAGCTTCAGTGTTTGATGTAAGTGGAAAGCTGAAAACTTACCGAGCATAGAATGTGGGAAAGGCAAGATATTGCAGCATACTAGAATTAATGAGGGGTTGTTCCAACAGTTTAATGAGGAGAATACAATCTGGCCATATTATACATTGTTATTGGTTATACTGCTAACTCAAATTCTTCCACTAGAAAACAATATTCATGGTAGATTGAGAAATATAAAATGCAGATTGTTATGGGTTTAATGGTTGAACGTATGAGACACATCATTACATTGCTTTTACCAGAGTTACAACACGCTCTATAAAGGAGAGATTTGTTGTTGTTACAAGTTCACCATCAATTAAAAAAATGCAATACATTTTGCGGAAAACAATTGCTTTCTCAAGCCTTAAAATGGATTATGTATGAGGTACAAAGCTTGAAAAAGACAGATTATTGATTCAAATCACTTGCATTTTACTATAACTACAATTTTACATGGCACATAAGGCTGTTAAAATAGGAGGGTGCAAACTCTTTGCTATTTGGCATCAATGGAGAGTAAGGGTCTGCGTTCATTGTGCTTCATGCATGATATCATTGAAACAATGGTATCACTTGCAGAGCTTACAAGGTGGATCATTTTAGCGATCCTCTTCATTGGTGTATATATTACATAAGTACTTCTACAACAACTTCTCAGTTTTCAGCTTGAGGACAAGCTGCATCTGAAAAGATGTGGTACTCAAGAGTAATCTTGAGGAGGAAGAGAGAAAACGTAGAAGAAATCAACATTTCTATTAATTAAAGCTGACGTGGCAGGAGAAGGCAAAGACTCAATCTTTATGGGAGGCTTTTCCGTAAAGTTTTTCTTCTTTAAATAAGATTATTATTTATCTATCGAGATTCTATGTTTAATGATGATGGAAGAGTTTCTATGAGATCTTTGACTATAATCACCATGAGATTATAGGTCACCTTCAACTACTCTGTTTTCGATTTCATTTATTTCACTAAAATCGAGAGTTTTTTAGTTATTGGGATTATCAAGCATAAGTTAAGTGTTGATAACAATAATAATGGAGTTCAGAGTTACAATTATTAATTTATTGATTTTAACGTATTTATGTTATTTTCTTTAAAATATCTTGTTTATGTTTACTATATTTTTCTTTACTAGTTTTTCTTAGGTTTCTATTGAGTTAATGTTTTGTTATAGAATAAGATATATTCCTCCGTTAATTTTGTATTTATAATTATTTATAGTTTTTTTGAATATTTTAATTACTATATAAAATAATTAATAATTTAATTATTATATCATTTATATCCCCGGTCAAAAAAAGTTTTAGATCCGCCACCATTTCTTCTGAATATTTTGTTTATTTCTATTTATTTGTAGGGAGGCTACGTTTGCATTCAATGAAGAGAAATAATTATTTGTGAGTAAAGAAGCTCTACATTGCGGCCTTGTAGTGTGTATGTAACACCCGCCTCCCGGTTAAACCGGAGACGCGGCATTATAACACACGTGGAGCCCATTCTGGTCCAACCGGGATGTCACTCAACTGGTCCCAGGAACCCGGCGCTTCCTTCGTATTCAAATCCACTAATCACGTCACTCGATCAATCAATCCTGCATCCGGACCTGGGAGGGAAAACGAAGGGAAAAGGAAAAGGAGGCCTGAGTAATTGTTTCAAACACAATTACCCAGTGAGGGCGGACTAAGGAATCCGCGATCCCGGCTTACGCCACACAACTACGACTCACAAGTCCTAAGCTAATATCACCTTGCAAACATCACCCGAAGGCTTTATCACACAACCTACGTCCCAGTGGACTACTACGAAATGAAAGCGCAAACAAATCGACCACAGAGTGCATTAAAATAAACAACTCCGAAGCCCGCCATTGGCCCCGGAGCCCAACTCCAACTCCAAATCCAACTCCAACTTACCCTTCGGGGAGCTCGCCGAAACCCCCCTTACGACGATACAAGGGACACGTACTAAGTGCAATGTACATGTGCCGTCACCAAACACCCTTTCGGGGGCCCTACCACACTTCTAAACCCTTAAAGTCCATCAAGCACAATCAACGTTTTCAGTTTAGCGATAACCTAGTATTATACGTTCTGCAAACAATCACATTGAGATCTCTACTACCCTAGACTACCTAGGAAAGATAATATTAACGAAGGACTATCGTCCGGAATTGGAATAGAGCAAGGGAGATCACAACCAGTCCTCACCTTAGCCAAAAGAAGAGGGAAAAACGGTAATTTAAAAGCTCCATTAGCACGAACGGACATCAGATCTGGAAAGAGGACGAGAAATCGACTGAGATAGGCTTTTGATTCGCTTAAATCGGCCTTAGGATGAGCTAGATATGATCGATTGAAAGTACCCAGCTCAAACCAGCTGAACCGACCTAAACTGGAAATTAATTTAAAGATTGAAATCTAAATTGGAAACCAAACCAAACCGGGTTAAACCAGACCAAATTGGATTGAACCGGACTAACCGACTAAACCGGGTCAACCGAACCGGTCAACGACCCGACTCGGTCAACCCGACCCGGTCAAGCCGACCCGGTCAACGGTCAACCTGACCCGGTCAACGGTCAACTCGACCCGGTCAACGGTCAACCCGACCCGGTCAACCAAGTTGACTCGGTCGCCGGCCGAGTTGACTCGGCGGCGGCTCCGGTGATCGGCGGAGGCGGAGCTCCAGCGGACGGTGGCGGCTCCCGGCGGATGGCGGCGCGTGGCTCCGGCGGCGGCGGCGCATAGGCGGCGGCGGCGCATGGACTGACGGTGAATCTTCTCTCGGCGATTGCGGGCGCGTCCGGAGGCTGATGGAGGTGCGGTTTGCGGCTACGGCTTCGTATCGACGAGAGGAACGCGATGGTGGTCTCGGATTTCCCAGATTAATCACGGATAAAAAGATATGGAGGTTTTAGATCTCGGGTTTAAAGGAAACAGATCTGAAAAATGGCTTACCGGACTTCTTTCGACAACAAACGACGGAGGAGTCCTAGAACTACTCTCTGGGGGCGGTGGCTGCGACGCGGGAGCAGGGCTTCGCTTCAAAATGACTCTTCTTTGCTTTTCCATGGGATGGGGGCTTCTATTTATAAGGGGGAAAGCTAGGGTTTTTGGGAAAACAATTGGGCCTTTGGGCTTGGCTGCTGGGCTTTCTTCCTTTTCTTCAAAATTTTAATATGGGCTGGATTCGGGCCATTACAATTCTTCCCCCCTTAAAATAATTCGTTCTGAATTCTGTGGCGAGGGTTCTCCACTGCAACTCCTTACCAATGGATGCTCTGCAACTTTGCTGAATCGAAACTGAACTTGATCGCTTGCCTGCTTGAAAAGATCTTTCCCTTGAATCCTGAAGACTGCCTCTCCCCCCCTTATTTCAAACCACACTCTAGAGTGTCCTTCTCCTTGGTGTCAATCCAATAGCAGCTTCCATAATGCAGTGCAAAATGCCAAATGCTACCGCCCATGTCCATTAGGGTCGGTCTCTACCGGTTAGAAACAACACTCATCCCTCGAGTGGTTCTAATACCTAAATGAGATGCTCCACTTCAAACCAGTTCTCCTCAACGGTTTCTATTACCGTGTCATAGTGCATCATACACTTCCAAATGGATTCTCTTCGACGGTTTTCCATTACCATACACTATAGTGTTGACTGTTGCACAACCCATCATCCTTGATTTCCCTTGGTGAACGATGAGGTTAACCATGTCCATTATGGCAACCTGAAATGTGGGGAACGACCCACTTGACTCCTGATATGCTCCAATGCCACGCTTCCGCTGCGCACTCTGATCCCAATCTGACTTCCAATATGGATTCCAGCTAAGGTTTCCTACCTGGTGATCATGCTGTGGTGCTTTCCAAACACCATCCTTGGGTTTCCCTTCCCGTTTATGCTTGCCATCCTTTGCTAATCCTTGCAGCTTGTTTTCAATCCTCCATAGTGTTTTCCTAACACTTCTGTTGGATTTCCATTTCCAATATTTCGTCTTTATCCACTTGAGCTTTCAATTGCAGAAGTCTAGTTTGCCAGGCAATTCCAAATGCCACAACGCCACTTCCCAAAACACTTCCGCGATCTTCTTTCCCTCTTGAGGAACTCCATTAGCTGCTCCAGTAATCCACAAATAACTTCAGGGCGGACCGTTTCCTTTCCGGTCTTACCGTTGAATCTCGAACCTGCTGTACCGCGAAGATCTTCTCCAGCTGCCAGCTTGATCAATCTTCAACGAGCCCCATAACTCATTGAAAATGATGTCACAAACCAATTCCAAGATTCCTTACTTGGAAAAGATTTGAATAGCCTCCTGCTGCTCCTTGTGATCCAAGCAACTCAAACAACTCTTGACGCTTAATCCAGTTGGAAAACCGCCAATTCCAAATGGCCTCCTTGCAATCCGGTCTTTCCATTGACCTCTTGCAGCTCCTATAGCACTCCTTGCAGCTTCCCAACGCTTCTTGCAACTCTTCTAGCACTTCCTGTACCTCTTGCAACTCCCTGCTACACTCCCAATGTATTCTCTCCGGTGAACGTCTCCACATCTTGATCGCCCTCGCACACTTGGTTGAACAATACTCCGAAAAGATGATAACCCAATACACACCTCATTAGTACTGACTGCCATGTAGGTGCACACCACAACATACAGCACAACACACACCACAACATACATCTCGGCACACATCTAGCGGCAGTAGCACAACTGAGGGTTGAAGACACTGACCCATCCTGCACGGAAAAAATATTCTATCTAGACTAACACCGGCGTGGAGAACAATCTATGATAAGGTTGGTGCTTGAAAAAGCCTTTCGCAGAGTAACCATTTTATAAAATTTCGCAAACACTTTGTAAAAAGATTTGAAAACAAGGTTTTTGAAAAACAACGAAAGCTGATCTCCCAGGACAGGACTGGGAGATCTTAACCTAGGCTTTGATACCAAATTGTAACACCCGCCTCCCGGTTAAACCGGAGACGCGACATTAGGATACCCGTGGAGCCCATTTTGGTCCAACCAGGATGTCACTCAACTGGTCCCAGGAACCCGACGCTTTCTTCGTATTCAAATCCACCAATCACGTCACTCGATCAATCAATCCTGCATCCGGACCTGCGAGGGAAAAAAGAAGGGAAAAGGAAAAGGAGGCCTGAGTAATTGTTTCAAACACAATTACCCAGTGAGGGCGGACTAAGGAATCCGCGATCCCGGCTTACGCCACACAACTACGAATCACAAGTCCTAAGCTAATATCACCTTGCAAACATCACCCGAAGGCTTTATCACACAACCTACGTCCCAGTGGACTACTACAAAATGAAAGCGCAAACAAATCGACCACAGAGTGCATTAAAATAAACAGCTACGAAGCCCGCCATTGGCCCCGGAGCCCAACTCCAACTCCAACTTACCCTTCGGGGAGCTCGCCGAAACCCCCCCCTTACGACGATACAAGGGACACGTACTAAGTGCATTGTACATTTGCCGTCACCAAACACCCTTTCGGGGGCCCTACCACAGTTCTAAACCCTTCAAGTCCATCAAGCACAATCAACGTTTTCAGTTTAGCGATAACCTAGTATTCTACGTTCTGCAAACAATCACATTGAGATCTCTACTAACCTAGACTACCTAGGAAAGATAACATTAACGAAGGACTATCGTCAGGAATTGGAATAGAGCAAGGGAGATCACAACCAGTCCTTACCTTAGCCAAAAGAAGAGGGCAAAACGGTAATTTAAAAGCTCCATTAGCACGAACGGACATCAGATCTGGAAAAAGAACGAGAAATCGACTGAGATGGGCTTTTGATTCGCTTAAATCGGCCTTAGGATGAGCTAGATATGATCGATTGAAAATACCCAGCCCAAACCAGCTGAACCGACCTAAACCGGAAATTAATTTAAAGATTGAAATCGAAATTGGAAACCAAACCAAACCGGGTTAAACCAGACCAAATTGGATTGAACCGGACTGACCGACTAAACCGGGTCAACCGAACCGGTCAACGACCCGACTCGGTCAACCTGACCCGGTCAACGGTCAACCCGACCCGGTCAGCGCGACCCCGGTCAACGGTCAAAAGACCCGGTCAACCGAGTTGACTCGGCGGCGGCTCCGGTGATCGGCGGCGGCTCCGGTCGGCGGCGGACGGCGGCGGACGGCGGCGGCTCCCGGCGGATTGCGGCGGCGCGTGGCTCCGGCGGCGGCGGCGCGTAGGGAGCGCGTGGACTGACGGCGAATCTTCTCTCGGCGATTGCCGGCGCGTCCGGAGGCTGATGGAGGTGCGGTTTGCGGCTACGGCTTCGTATCGACGAGAGGAACGCGATGGTGGTCTCGGATTTCCCAGATTCATCACGGATAAAAATATATGGAAGTTTTGGATCTCGGGTTGAAAGGAAACAGATCTAAAAAGGGCTTACCAGACTTCTTTCGACAACAAACGACGGATGAGTCCTAGATCTACTCTCTGGAGGCAGTGGCTGCGACGCGGGAGCAGGGCTTCGCTTCAAAATGACTCTTCTTTGCTTTTCCATGGAATGGGGGCTTCTATTTATAAGGAGGAAAGCTAGGGTTTGTAGAAAGACAATTGGACCTTTGGACTTGGTTGCTGGGGCTTTCTTCCTTTTCTTCAAAATTTTAATATGGGCTAGATTCGGGCCATTACAGTGTATGTATCTCACATGTTAGCTACTTATATAATGAGGTCTAAAAGCATCTTATATTATATTAGAGACTACACTTATCCTAACACAATACACTAAAGTTATTGGAATGTCTAATAACAAAATTAATAACAACACTTCATGGTAATTATTCTCACGTGGGCTGTAACCCCTGTTCTAAACGCGCCGGTCTCCACCTTCAGTACAAAAATTAGCCGCATAATAAGCAAATCGGCCGTCTAGTAAAGAAATCGGCGATTTTTTTTATTAAACAACGTGGACTAGAAATTCTAATTTTTTTTAATATAAGCCCAATTTGGCCCAACACAATTTTAAACCAATAAAAAATGAGTTCGTGGGAGGCCTAAGCAATCTCTCCGGCGCTTGTTGGCCTGAGCACCCCGCCGCTTGTTGCTCTTAAAACAGATGTTGTGTGATAGGTCCCGGTGACGGACGAAATCGGAGAAGGATCCCATCAAAAGAACAGCGAGATCAAAGAGAATCCCATCAAAACATAGATTACCTTCCAAGAGCCGGCCTTTTAGACTAAGGTCGCTACTGATTATTATCTTCCTCCAATTTTTTCATTTTTCTCTCATAATATAGCTTCTTCACAAACGCAACAGAAGAGAATTTAAAGTTATTCGATTAAGGGCATCTCCAACCCACCTCTATATTTGCCTCTAAATTCTATTTTAGAGGCAAATCTACTACAACCCACCTCTATTTTCACCTCTAAAATAGAGATCTCTATTTTTTCCTTTATATATAGAGGAACTCTATTTTTTCCTCTATAAATAGAGGTGAACTTTTAGTTTACAAATCAGTCCATTAACTTTTAAATATTTTATTTATGACCAAAATAATTAAATATTAATATTTTAATGACTAACAATATAAAACTAATAAATTATAATTATAATATTTTAATAACTAATATATAATTTAAATAATATTATAAATTTTATGATGGTAAAAATAAAATAAATGGGCTAAATTATAACTTTTATAAATTAAAAGTATTATTAGTAAAATAAAAAAGAATATTAGAGAGAATATTTCTTTTTAGAGGAAAATATAGAGGAATACATTGGAGCAAAACCCACCTCTATTATAGAGTTTCTTTATTTTAGAGATAAAAATAGAGGAATACATTGGAGATGGTCTAAAAAGAGAGAAAATTACCTGAGAAATTGTGTTTCGTTGGATAGAAAGAGAGAATAGAAAAAAAAAAATCAGAATTAGTTTACTTCGTATCCTAATTGGAAATCAGCGGATATATCTAGGACTAGGACAACCGACAAAAGATACATTAATTTGGGCCTTTCTTCATTAAGCCCATAGTCATTATTATTGTTAAGCCCATTAGATGTCATCACGAAAGTCGTATTAGTATTACAATCAGCCTAATTCTTTCCTTTTTTGGTCCTGGCCTAATTCATAAAGCATAGAATACATAACTATTAGTATAGAACAAAATAAATGTGCATATAAATACGGTTATATATATATATATAAATACGGTTATATATATATATATTACATATAAAATATTTAAACTAATACAAAAAATTCCGTCCCACGTATTCTCCAAATTTATCCCGAATTTTTAATAACTCGCTAGGCCCTGTTCAACCGCATTTCTGAACATAGGCTGTAACTAAACCATTGTGGAAGCAGAGATAAAAAGAGTCAAAATAAGTTATGGGCACTCTCCGGACATAATACATAATAAGAAACAAGAGAAAAAAAGAATTGAAATTTTCTGGTTTTAGAATATTATGAAAAGCATCAAAAATTATCTTCAATTTCTCATTAATGGTGTAGGCTTTGTTTGTTTGTCACATGCATAATAAACATTGACCCAACCGTCCTTACTCCATCTTTTATTTTTCAATTTACAACTCCAGATTTAGTTTTTACATAGGTTTCTCTATATATTTGGTTTAAATGGTCTTTATAGCCTATATGATTATTATCATGGAGGAGATTTTAGTTTGTTAATGTAAAATGAAAGGCTAAGTGCTTTATGTCATCTTGGAATCCGTTAATACTCAACTGTTTAGCTTTGGATCTTACAATTGACAATTGTGATTATATGATAAGTGAATATATCAGCTTTGGTGGTAAAATAGTTAACTAATAATGGGGAGAAAAGGACCAAGAAAAATCTAAGAACAATTGCTAATGTAGAGCTTGAATACCTATAAAGTAAAAAGATAGACTCCAACATCAATCAGATCAATGTGTTATTCTTCCCTTCACCTGAATCTCAATGCTTTCTCTTGTCTTAGGCTTCAAATGGTACTACGAATATGTGTGACTGTGATTTGTATGTGGAAACGATGCACTTTTGAAACTATGTGATTTGTTAAAATTATGAATGGAAATAGGATTTGGGTGCAATGAGATTACCCTATATTTTTGAATGAAAAAGTGACTTAGGTGCGATTAGAATACGAAATTACTAAAAAATACATTATTTGTATTATTTATTATTGGTTCATTTATTCATTAAAATTATGTTATAACAAAAATGCAAAATAATATTTTTCTAGCAAAAAATACAAAACCTATTTTCGCAAAAATACAAAATCTATTTTCGCAAAAACTACAAAATCTCAGTTTTTCGGTTTAGCCTCAAAATTATATTTTCTTGCCAAAATTTCAAATTATATTTTCTTGCTGAAACTCAAATCCCGATTTTTTGACCAAAATCGCAAATACCGTTTTCCAGCAAAACTACCCGCAAATTCCGTTTTCTCGCTCAAATTTCCCATCTTGTTTTTCCGCCAAAAACGTAAAATTACATTTAGTCGCAAAAAAACGCAAAATCTTGTTTTCTGCCAAAATAGCAAATCTCATTTTCCCACCAAAATGCAAAATAGTGTTTTTCGCAAAAAAACAAAACAAAAAATCTTGTTTTTCTGCCAAATCCGCAAATCTTGTTTTTCCACCAAAAACCGTAAATCCCGTTACCGCCAAAACATCAAAATCTTGTTCTCGCCAAAAACTGCAAAATATTGTTTTTATTTTTTTGGCAGAAAACAAGATTTTTTGTTTTTTTGGCGGAGAAAAAAGATTTTGCGGTTTTGACGTAAATGAATAATTTTCGGTTTAAGCGGGAAATGTGATTTTCCAATTATGGCAAGAAAACATAATTTTTTGGTTTTGGAAGGAAAGTATAATTTTACGATTTGGCGGGAAATGTGATTTTGCAGTTTTGGCGGGAAAACATAATTTTGTGGGTTGGGCGGAAAAACGTAATATTGTAGTTGTGGCGGGAAAAAATAATTTTGCGGTTTTGGCGGGAAAATATAATTTTGTGAGTTTGACGAGAAAATGTAATTATGCGATTTTTGCCGAAAATATTATTTTGTGATTTTGGTAGGAAATGTGATGTTGCAGTTTAGGGGGGGGGGGGATACATAATTTTGTGGTTTTGGTGAACAATTTAATTTTCAGTTTTGGCAGGAAAAATTGTTTTTGCATTTTTGGCGAAAACGTGATCTTGCAGTTTTGGTGGGAAATAAATTTTGTGTTTTTGACTAAAAACTGGATTTTGTAGTTTTTACTTGGATATCTCCAGCCATTTTTCAAGCCTCCGGTAATCCCCGACAATATAGCTATCATCTTGTCCGACAGAGCTTGGAAGAAAGACTCGAAGGTGCGCTGAACATGTTGGGTAATTGATACTCGGCGCCCAAACTCAATCATATTCGGATCACAATCATAACAATTCACCTCCTCTCCATTGATGGCGAAAGCCTTGGCAGCCCAATCTGCCCTCCTCCATGCAATCTCACTCAACATTGCCAAAGTATAGCTTCAGTCAGACTCTAAGGAGCTCATCAAAGCTATTGGCTCGGCGAATTCACCAGCGGATATCTTTGGAATCGTCGCTGACATCGAGCATCTATCTTCACGGTTATCCTTTTTCTTCGCATCTTTTGTTCCTTGCCATCTGAACGGACCGGCTAACCTTCTAGCAAAGGCTGTCTTGTCTTCATGTAATGGGCTTTAGCCCACACTCTCTTTCATTAATATAAGTCCTTGGTTGTTCATAAAAAAAAAAAAACAGAAACAGACTAAACTAGGAACCTGCCTCAAGAATTTGATATACTTATAGAATATATACAACTAGTATTTTGGTCAGTGCGTTGCACGGACTAATGTTTATATATTTTACATCGACTATTACTTGATAATGAAATACATGTTAGAGTTGGTTTAAATAGACGGTGGAAGAATATAATTACTATTTTTAGTTAATATTTTTTTGGTTTAAATACACAGTTACTAAGGCGGAGTCTTCTCTTCTTAATACGATTTTGGTTTAGATCCGTTTTAGAGAGACATACAGACCTACGACTCGAACCTCCTAATCATCCAAAAATGGTTGGAATAGAGTTTGTCGTGATTCCATTTATTCAATTAAATGTTCACATCGGTAGTTTAGATGGTTAATGTCATAGCAAAACATCATTAATTTTTTGAAGTTAACATGTATTATCATTACTTTTTTATATCAAAATATATTAACACTACTACCATCTTTGATTCTACATCTATACTCAAAACTATTTGCTAATTGTTATTATATAAAATAAGCTACACTAAATTCCGAAAGAAAAATAATAATCCATTAGGTTTTCAAACATCATCCAGTTGAACGGTCGAAGACATTTATTTATTAGGATTGATTTGATAAATAAAGAATATTAGGTTCATAGATTGTGTGGTTAAACTAACAATATTAGTGATTTCATATAACTACGACTCACCAAGTCACCAATTTCAAAAGAAGAAATATAGTAATCATAAATCATCAAGTCATTGTAAACAACTCCATAAATACTTTCTAATATCCAAAATTTTCTATCGAATATTTTTATGCAGCTTTTACCGATCATTTTTATTCAGCTTCATTTTCACTATCTAATAATGAGTCCAATATTTTTATTCAGAAACTGTTCCTCTTGCAGGCATCAAGCATTAAGAGTCTCGCCCGTTATCTCACATGTGAAGAAGAAGGCTGCTCTGTTTTTTTTTTTTTTGCATGGTGATTGGGGAATTCACAATACATGTGAGAGCTTTCTTCCTTCATATTTTCTTATATATATGTAGAATTGGGTCGGATCAAGACCGGGTTTTTCGAGTCGGATTTGGTTTCTTGCAGAGGATATCAATTCCTGAGATAAGGAACCATGAATAGTTTCTGAAGAATCTATACCTTTGCAGGATCAGCATATTTTGTACAATTAACTTAATCATTTCTGGGAGATGCCCATAGGAGTAGCTGTTTTGGATTTGGTCGGAGTGTCTTTGCCTGAGAAGACCATCTATGACTTCACTATTTATGTTCACTCTAACTTTTTTTTATCTATAGCTATGAGTGAGCTAATTTATTACTCAAATATGGTGAATTGGGTTCGGTTCAGGACTTATCTGGATCGGGTCGGGTTTGAGTATCCAAAATTACCTTAAAATGGCTGAAAACTCAAAAAATATTAAAAATATGAAAATACTCAAAAATCCCATAAAAATATATATTAACTATCTAAATATTAAACCTGAAATATATATGAAAATACTCGGTTCGGGTTCGAGTATTACTTAAAACCTGAAATACCTAGATTTAAGTCCCATTTGAATAATTTTGTAGAATTGGTTCGGATCAGGACTAAGCTTTTTTAGTCGGATTTGGTTTCTTGCAGAGGATATCAATTCCTTAGATAAGGAACCATGAATAGTTTCTGAAGAATTTATACCTTTGCAGGATCAGCATATTTTGTATATTTAACTTAATCATTTCCGGGAGATGTCCATAGGAGTAACTACTTTGGATTTGGTCGGAGTGCCTTTGCCTGAGGAGACCATCTACGACTTCACTTTTTATGTTCACTCTAATTATTTTATCTATAGCTATGCATGAGCTAATTTATTACTCAAATATGGTGAATTAGGTTCGATTCGGGACTTATCTGGTTCGGATCCAAAATTACCATAAAATGGCTGAAAACTCGAAAATATTAAAAATATAAAAATACTCGAAAATCCCACAAAAATATATATTAACTATCTAAATATAAAACCTGAAATATATATGAAAATACTCGGTTCGGGTTCGAGTATTATCTAAAACCCGAAATACCTAGATTTAAGTCACATTCGGATATTTTTGTGAAATTGGTTCGTATCAGGACCGGGTTTTTCGAGTCGGATTTCGATTCAAATTTTGGGTTTCGGATAAATGATTAGTATTAGATAGTATATTTAGTCTCATATACACAGAAATATAGAATAAAGTTATAACAATTACAAAAAGATAAAATAAAAATTGAGCAAATCTGTTTTATTGATCTGCTCTAGTTGATTTAAGTTATATAAAACACTTCTCTTTTCAATACATTTGCAGACTTACAGATCATTTTTTTCTTCTTATGTCGTGTATTTTCCATGCAGTCTTTTGTTGTAAAATTACATACTTTGATTGGATTATTTGTACAAGATTGTGAACTATGATGTAATATGTGATTATTAGCGGATTAGTGGGAGATATCTTGCATCCAAAGTTAATTGTGCTTTTGATTTCAATATATTTTTTTGTTTTAAATAAATATTTTATTTTTCTTTTAAATCATATATAGATCATCCAATCCTGTGCTATGTGATGTCTTTTTGTTATTTTACAAAGACAATTACCAATAATTTGCTTGTCATGTTTCTTTTATATACAGATTGTATTGGTTCATCTTTTAATACAAAGGACTTCATGCAATGACCAAATTGTTGGCAAATAGAACCAGGTCAATGGCGATATCAAACAAACTCTCCAATTCCAGATTTCCTTGAAGAGGATAGGATTGCGGAAGAAGGAGGTGTACACAGATTTTGTAATATTTGCTTTGGTCTCAAATTGTTGTTATTGTGATGAATGCTTTATAAATTATTGAACCACACCTAATATTTTCTGCCTGAGGCGTTATAAGGCGTAAGTATGTCGACATTGTAAAGAAGACGAAGCTAAAAGAGGTTCCTTGCTCATTTATCATCTTTATCATCCTTTTGTTTCACAGGCTGTTCTTCTTCTGTTGGTTTCCGCCCACCATCTTTGCTTCCCGATGATTCATGTTCCACCATGGACGAATTCTTCTCAGTTTCATCAGGCTTCTTGTAAACAGATAGAACGTGTTGCAGCTCATTGTCATCCAACACATGTTCTTCTGGAGAATGTCTTATTCCTCCACGACTACACAAATAACATTCCCACCTGCCGGGAAAACAGACAACTCCCTTTAAGTAAGTGTCTCATACCAAGACACAAAACCCACAACTGATAAATCCTAAAACATTGTGGATCACTTTTGAAACATGTGATTAAACTGATCTACAGCAGCTTGAAACCTAAAACATTCTACAATAATATGTTTGAGTTTTAACTCAATTACCTTAGTTAAGTGAGACATAGCCAGAGCATCATCTTCTGCTCTGCTCATTAGCACAGGGACCTCGTCTTGAACCCCTCCTGTGATTTTCTTAAGGGAAATCTGAGCTGCTGATTTCACCTCTAAGCTCAAATGCGGGTTTGATATTACTACGTCGGCATCATGCTGCAATGATGACAAACCAGGGAATGAGTTAGTTGGTAAGAAGAAGACATCAGAGAGTATAAGTCAAGAGGAAAATCTTTGGATACATCACTCTTTACCTTTCGTTCAATGGAGCAAAAATGCGATCTTTTGTCACATATCTGGTACATCCTAGTTGATAAGTCATGGAGAATAGCCTTGCGTCCTACATCATCTATCATACGTAAATCCACAGTGAAAGTTACCTGAATTCATTTCCAATCATCTCCATGAAACCATTTAGAGTTCATTCCCAAGAGCAATAAAAGCCCAAAAGGAGACTAGTTTCTTTCTCTTGCTTGGCCTGGGATGACATTTCTGTTTACAAAAGAAAAGACATATCAAAATTATCGCTTACAGTAGTACCCAATTTAATAAATAAGGCTTACTTGTTAGATGTCAAAAAGGGCTTACTTGATCATGAATACTAAGCTGGAAACTCCTAACTCCCAATCTGTTCAACTTGTTGGTCATATACTCTCTTTCTTTTCAAACATAGCATAACCGCTGCACGATTAGAAAACACATTCTTATATATTTGCACACAGAGAGAATATTCTCATAATAATAATAATAATAATAATCGTCACAAACAGATTTGAGTCTTTGCCTCGGCTGTTCTTCGCCCGCTCTCTCAACCTCCTCAACAACTATCTTGAGAAGAACATTTTACTTCTTCTGTAGCATGTCGAGAGTTTGAGGAAGAACATTTGACGAATAAACAAAAAAAAAAGCATGGAAAGAACAAATAAACAAACAACTATTGAATCTAGCCAGACACGATTCACAATTAAAAAGGATGCCATGTCTCGATTCACACAAAACGTATACGAGACGATATTTCTCAAGCCATAATCTCTTTAAAATCCAAAAATTTGGTAGATTGAAATCGAAAACAGATTAGCTAGACATACGTTAGTATCCTGTTCGAACAAACCACACTTGAGATTGGACTATTGATTGAGATTCTTGGGGTTAATTTAATGTGGAAGTGGGATTTAAGATTAAGGGGAAATTAAAGAGTTTCTGAAAACTGTTTCTGGCGATTCAGATGTGAAGGAGGAGGTTGAAGAATCATTTGTAAAACGATTTTTTGTAAATTTTTATTTTTATTTTGGTTAAAAAATGCTTGAATTCTGTAGTGTTGACACATCATCAAATGCTTAGGTGTCATACTCAGTTTCTCTCACATGACTTGTGATTTATATAATAAAGATAAAGAAAACCGAAATAGTTACCTTATCATCAAGCAGAACCTTAAGCTCCAAGGTACTTGCAAGGTACGACTCTTCTCCTATTCTTCATATTATTCAATCGGGCCCCTAACATAACAAAACTCACAACTGCTGCAGCCACGGAGAGACCAAATAGGATTAACTCTGAAAACACAATACTTCAAAAGTCAAAACCTCAGTCGGAATATTCCACCACACAAATCCCCTCTCTTCTCCACCTCCTCCACCACCACCAGATTTAACACATGGATCAATAGAAATTGGAGATTTTTCTTCTCTCTCCTTATCAATCTTTCATCAGAGCTTATTAAACCCATTTCTCCAGACCGATTTTTTTTTCTATACTAGTTGCTCTGTATTCTCTGGTTTCTCTAAACCGAACTCGTTATCGCTGCTTGAATCCGACATAACTCGCTAACATGCTTGGGGCCATAAGAAGCGTCAGAGAGAGGTTCAATCCAGCCTGGAATACTCAATTGAAGAAACCCATCTTCATCGATCGCGTCCACACGACACACCCTGTTGTTTTTGAGAGAGAAGTAATCGAAGGTAATCATACCTTGCGTTAGGGCTGGGCAAAAAACCCGGAACCAAAATATCGAACCGAAACCGAACCGAAAAAGAGGAACCAAACCCGAACCCGAACCGATAAAATACTTGAATGGGTCCTAAACCTCTATACCCGAAGAACCGAAACCGAACCCGACTCGAACCGAGAACCGAATGGGTACCCGAAATATCCGAACTACAATTATATATCCAAAATATTAATTTTATTTAGACTTTATATAACATAATTATCTAAAACTCTAATTACAAACCCAAATATATTGATTAGTTTTAGATCAAAATAGCTAAAATAAATAAAACTACTGACATTATGTTTTATTTTCTTAAGAGTCAGTCCTTTGTTTTCACTTGTTTTTCAAATTGTTTTATTGAGTCAAAATTTGTATGAAACTATGATTTTTCGAGGAAATTTTTCGCTGGAACAGGAACTAAGTGACCATTGGACAGACTTGCAGAAGCTCTATGACTATTAGAAAACCCCAAACGGATCAACTTACCAAGGACATCCATATCTAACCAGGTATTCAGAGGATCCATCATTAGTCTCACACTTAATCTTGACTTTAATTTCTCACTTAGGGGCTTGGTAATCTTTGGGTCGGATTCCTCTAATGTGTTTGGCACAGCCTATGATCCTGTCTAAAGTATGGTTTCTGATTTTCCCCTCCCTAGAAAGTAAAAAAAAAAAGAGATAAAAACCGAGGATAAGCTGGTAGCTTTGAAGTGGTCACGGGAGTGGTAGAGACCCTTATTACCTCCTGTGTATTCCATGGAAAGATCCAAAGTTAAACCCCAATAAAAAAGGGAAGAGCACTGTTAGAAAAAATAAAATGATACCCAGTGGGGAAAAATCAGTTCTAAGGGAGAAAGGGAAAAGAAAGAAACCAGAAACCGACAGTTTGGTGGTCAGACACTGAATGGGTTGAGTCCATGTGTCCTTTGATTCGATACTCCCTCTGTGAGACCGCACTAAATTGTATACAGAGGCTAGTGTGGTGATCTTGAATGTCCTAATCTGATTGTGGAGTTTACTTGGGACAGTTGCTAAGTGTGGGGGAAGTACATTGTGGTTTTGAGCTCTGCAGGAAAGTTTTCAGTGGTTTACCAAGTGAATTTGAATGCGAAAGTTCCTAGGACGAAATGAGTTTCTGTGTTTTCAAACCTCTTTTCTTATGCTTTGGTTCTTTACTTGCTTGAGGGCAAGCAAGAGCTAAGTGTGGGGGAGTTGATATATCATGGTTTTTCTAGGTTTTCAACCATGATATAGTTATATATATTGAGTCTTTAACCTGGTTTTTAGAGTCTATTGAGTCTTCTACAGGTAGGCTCGCGTTTGGAGCAAAAGATGGAATTACAAGATGTTTCAGGTAATTTGTGCAACAAGCTGAAGTTGGTGTCTCGACCACGATTGAGTGTCGACCGACACTGACTTTGATGTCGGTCGACATTGAACGCGACAGAACAATACCCGAGAGTTGAAGACAAGTTTTGAAGATTTGCAGAAATGCCCAAAAGTTTTCCCGAATTCTAAACTGACCCCAAAACATGTTTAGAGAGTTTAATTAGGTTTTGAGACTCATACAACTTTTTATCTTGTTCTTACTTTGTTTTTGCTTTGGAGATTGATAGATATTTAGTTGGGGCTGATTCTTGCTACACTTAACCCTTAAGAGAAGAATTTCGAACCCCTTTACATTTATCTATTCAGTTTCTGATTTTCTATTCATGATGTATTGTTGATAACTAGGATTTTAGGATCCTTTGAGGTATCAATTCCTCAAGCTTATCGATGTAGCTTTGAGGTATCGAACCTATTATGGGATGGATAAAACCAATAGGCAAGTACTAATCCTTCAGAGTCAAATCAAACAATTTAATTTCAATTTCTAACAATCCTAACGAAAACAATTCAAACCGAAGTGAACAAAAAGCAAGTAAACAAGTGGATTCAATCAATGATAAAGATAAGGCCTAAGGGTCAAGGTCAACGGATAGGTGACTCGGGATGATCAAGGATCCTAATTCAAACTTCAAACAAGCTAATCTCCTAGTAAGGAACACAACGATACGATCAGTTTAATCTCTTAATACTAATCTCTTTACTTAATCCTAATCCAAGAACAAATTCTCATTTGTGAATTAGAATCAAGCAAGCAATCAAACAAGTTCCAAACAACTAACAATCACTCTAAACATACATTCTCATGCGCTAGAATGTGAAAGTTCTATCAAAGCTATGAACAGGAATTTCATCGAACATGTTGTGAACAAGAAATCTTAAGCATTCTAATTAACTTGATCAAGGCTAATTAGACATTAAACACACTTTGACAGATGAGATTTTAAACAATCAAGAACTAGAAATTCATTGATCACCCCTAATCAACCTAATCCTACCTAACCCATAAGCCCAATGAAGAACTACTCACTAATCATCATATGAACAACAAAATCCATAGAGATGATGTTAATCATAAGAGATTGGTGAAAAACTAGCAAGATTGAACAAGGAATCTCAAAGAAATACTTAGATAAAATCAAGAATCCAATCTTTGTTCTTACAAGTGTTTAGAACATAAAATAAAGCTTCAGATTCTGTAAAAAGATAGGTTTTTGGCTTAAAAAGTCATTAGGGTTCGAGCCGGGTCAACCCGGAACAAACCGGGTGTTGACCCGGATCCAAGGCAATTTCTGGGACGCGTATCGGTCGGCGTATCGGTCGTCCGACCGATACGGACTCTCGGATTTTTCTGGGAAGGGTCGTATCGGCCAGCCAGCCCGATATGCTGGCCGATATGGACTCTCGGATTTTTCTGTGTTGAGATGCATCCAGTAAATCAGGCATAACTCTTTCCATATAGCTCCGAATGACTTCAAACCACCTCCATTAGAAAGCTAACTCAATTTCCCATGATTTTTATCAGAATCCCAGAGCTAAAAGTCAATGTAATATCTTCATATGACTCAATCTTTCAAGCTCATCGGTTTGGTCCTACATCACCATTTCACTTGCAATCACTCATTTGGCCTCCAAACTCTTCCAAACCTCCTTAGCAACTCCAAGAACCTACAAAACATAGGAAACACTCCAAATGCAAGCCTAGAATGCCTAAACATAGCTCTAGATGATCCTATACTCTAAACACATCAATGACCAAAGAAATGAAGTTAAAGGAAACTAAAAAGAAGTAAAACATGATCCTAACAATAGCCTAAATGCATGAAAATACAAGTATATCAATTCCCCCAAACTTAAACCTTGCTTGTCCACAAGCAAGCATAAGACTATCAAAGCAAGTTGGGAGAAAGGTTTGAAGGCGGAAGCTCATATCCAAAGACAAAACTGAGATCAACAAGTTCCAATTCGAGTCAACGTCACCAAGATGCAACCAAGTTAGGCTTACTCCAAAAATTTAGCCATGCTCATCAAGACAAAACTCTTAGCTCAATTCTCAACCTAGACAAGCATTCCTATCAACTAGCTCTTTAACATTCATTAGGTTTTCAAGTGGATCTTACTCAATGCAAGGTGATCAAACTCATTTGGCAAAGGGACAAGGTTTTGAGATTAAAGTGATCTCAATCAAAAGAGGGGTTTATTCCAAAAGCATGAAGGTTCTCTCATAAAGAAGTGAATGAGCTATAGTAAAATGCTAAGAGTTAGAGGCAATTGGTGCATACTAGGTTGATTTCCATCTACCCATGCCCCAATTACTTCTTCTCCTAATCTAGCCCACCTAAATGGATACTACCCTTGACCAAGGCTGTTTTTGCCTCATCCCCTTTTCTCAATCAGACACTTTCCAATCAAACTCCCCAAGGATCAATAAAGACTTTTCAAAACAGTGGCAAATCTTTTCTTTTTAACTTAGCTCAAATCTTTCTTTAGCAATGGTCTCTTTTCTTTCTCTAAGGTGAGCCTTTGGCTTCTTTTCATTTCAAAATATAAGACACTTTTCTTTTCTTTAAACACATAAGAGCTTTTATTCTTTTAAAACACTTTGCCAACAAACATAAGATCCCAACCAAAATCCCTTTTTATTCTTTCTTTTCTTTACTCTCTTTCTCCTTTCCCAACTCTTCCCCCAAACTTTGATCCTAGCCTATTGCAAAGCCAAAGATGTTGAGCTTGCATCTATATGGAAATTTCTCCTAGTCGCCTCATACTCAACACTTTTTACCTAGCTCATTCCAAATAGGCCTACCACTCAAGATAGTGTTTGTGGCTTGAAAGAAGGGTGGTGAAAGGTATGGAAGTCTATTTGAGCAAGAAGAGAGGGGTAGAAAGGATAAGAATGCTCAAATATTTTAGGGTATCCACGAGTTTAGCACACAGAGCATGAGTAAGATAATTAGATGTCATCATTAAAGTTCTCACTTAGGTAGAGCTAGTGTCAATTCAAAGCCTATTTCAGTTTCAAATCAAGTTTCAAAGCAAGCAATCCTAGCATGGTTCGTCTTAACTTTCTAGCCTTTCTTGAATTGCAATCTTAGGACAATCAACTAGCTCAAACAACTAGCATAGAGAACAAGTCATCACTCAATCAGTCTTACAAGGATATTCAATCATTGCTCCCTATGCATGCGTCCTATATGATGCAACTAGACTCGATCCTATGATGCAAGTGCAACTACATGCTTTCTTTTTGTGAAATTTTTTGAAATTTTTCAATTTTTTGGATTTTTCTATGCCTTAAGTGAAATGCATGAGACTCAAAGTGAGAAAATTGAAAATAAGAACAAATAAAACATGATTAGCAACTAGCCTCTCCCCCAAACTTAGTTCACACCGTCTCGGTGGGAAAGCAAGCTCGAGAGAGAGACTCAACAAAAGGAGAAAAAGAAAGAAAAGAAGCTAAAATGCAAGTATGTACAAGTTGGAGTGTTACCTGGTTAGTTGTGGTGTGATGGGGATGATGATTCCCCCATGGAGTAAGTCGGGTTTGATGAAGCGCAGGGCTCAATCCCAAAACTCATTCTCTTCTTCTTTGCATTTACCCCAAAGCTCCCCAAAAGGATAGACATGGGAATTCCTCCCAAGTGAGCTTGTTTTGAGTCACTTAGCTTGACTATCCCTTCACTCTTTTTGTTTAGGGATGTGGCATGAGTTTGTATCACCGGGATCATACTCATCGTAGAACCACCCCCTAAACTCCTTCAGCCTTATCTCCTCAAAAGGGATCTTCCTTGGATCATGAGAGCTCAATGGTGTGGTAGAGACTATACCAAGAAGCTTGTGAGGGGGTTGAGCCATTGGAGATCCATCTTCTTCATCCTCCTTGAAGGCGTCTTCCTTGAGGTCATCTTGCTTCTCTATAAGATTTCCTCCAATTGGCTCTTTCTTGTGAATTGGTTGCTTTGGCTCTTCTTCCATGATTGAGGGCTCGTCTTGTATGCTCTCTTCCTTGATGTTCTTGCACTCAACAACCGACTCATCTTCATAAGGCTCCTCCTCATCTCTCACAACTTCTCCTACTTCTTCAATGTTGATATTGGTTGAGTGACCCATGATTGTCCCTTCATCATCATCATCTTCATACCGCACTACAAGGTCTTCACCAACTGTACAACCAAGAAGCAATTCAAATTCCTTAATAGTCTCTTCAGCTTCTTTCAAGAAGTCATCTTGGACTTGAGTATTCTCCTCATGTGTTGGCTCAACAATACTTGCACCTGACATCAAAGCTAGAAGAAGGAGCAAATTTAGTAACAAAGACTTGAACTAAAAAGGAGTAGAAATCGAATTGATATATCCAGAATCCCAAAATGGCAACGGCGCCAAATTGATAACTAGGATTTTAGGATCCTTTGAGGTATCAATTCCTCAAGCTTATCGATGTAGCTTTGAGGTATCGAACCTATTCTGGGATGGATAAAACCAATAGGCAAGTACTAATCCTTCAGAGTCAAATCAAACAATTTAATTTCAATTTCTAACAATCCTAACGAAAACAATTCAAACCGAAGTGAACAAAAAGCAAGTAAACAATTGGATTCAATCAATGATAAAGATAAGGCCTAAGGGTCAAGGTCAACGGATAGGTGACTCGGGATGATCAAGGATCCTAATTCAAACTTCAAACATGCTAATCTCCTAGTAAGGAACACAACGATACGATCAGTTTAATCTCTTAATACTAATCTCTTTACTTAATCCTAATCCAAGAACAAATTCTCATTTGTGAATTAGAATCAAGCAAGCAATCAAACAAGTTCCAAACAACTAACAATCACTCTAAACATACATTCTCATGCGCTAGAATGTGAAAGTTCTATCAAAGCTATGAACATGAATTTCATCGAACATGTTGTGAACAAGAAATCTTAAGCATTCTAATTAACTTGATCAAGGCTAATTAGACATTAAACACACTTTGACAGATGAGATTTTAAACAATCAAGCACTAGAAATTCATTGATCACCCCTAATCAACCTAATCCTACCTAACCCATAAGCCCTATGAAGAACTACTCACTAATCATCATATGAACAACAAAATCCATAGAGATGATGTTAATCATAAGAGATTGGTGAAAAACTAGCAAGATTGAACAAGGAATCTCAAAGAAATACTTAGATAAAATCAAGAATCCAATCTTTGTTCTTACAAGTGTTTAGAACATAAAATAAAGCTTCAGATTCTGTAAAAAGATAGGTTTTTGGCTTAAAAAGTCATTAGGGTTTGAGCCGGGTCAACCCGGAACAAACCGGGTGTTGACCCGGATCCAAGGCAATTTATGGGACGCGTATCGGTCGGTGTATCGGTCGTCCGACCGATACGGACTCTCGGATTTTTCTGGGAAGGGTCGTATCGGCCAGCCAGCCCGATATGCTGGCCGATATGGACTCTCGGATTTTTCTGTGTTGAGATGCATCCAGTAAATCAGGCATAACTCTTTCCATATAGCTCCGAATGACTTCAAACCACCTCCATTAGAAAGCTAACTCAATTTCCCATGATTTGTATTCAGAATCCTAGAGCTAAAAGTCAATGTAATATCTTCATATGACTCAATCTTTCAAGCTCATCAGTTTGGTCCTACATCACCATATCACTTGCAATCACTCCTTTGGCCTCCAAACTCTTCCAAACCTCCTTAGCAACTCCAAGAACCTACAAAACATAGGAAACACTCCAAATGCAAGCCTAGAATGCCTAAACATAGCTCTAGATGATCCTATACTCTAAACACATCAATGACCAAAGAAATGAAGTTAAAGGAAACTAAAAAGAAGTAAAACATGATCCTAACAATAGCCTAAATGCATGAAAATACAAGTATATCAATTGTTTGAATGATAATATGTCTGAGTAGTAACCTAGTTAGATTTAGGAATTCTCACAAAGGTTTTATGCTTGTTTGATAACTGATTGATTAGGATTCACCATCTGTTTGTTCATCACCTAAGTTGTGCTTAATACTGAATTCTGGACTGATCACCTAGGGTTTAGATCTGAGATAATTAACAATAGCGCTAGAGTGTGAGTTATAATCTGAACAAAATTAGTGTGAGAAATTTGACTAGATACAAAGAGATTTGGTTTAGGAGAATTGTGAACCGATAGAACCTGTTCTTAATGCTTGTTTAGAACTCTAGGATCACAAAGAGATTTGGATCGCTAGGTTTCTAGATATAGAAATAATCTCAGCGAGAGTTGGATTATTTAGCATTGTGTTTCTAGTTCTTGAACCTGTGTTTAATCTGAATCCGGTTAGTTAAGTTTCTTACATTGCATAATTCCCGAGAACTTCCTAAGTCTGACGCCTTTCTCTTTTCGAAAACACCTTCTAGTTTAATTTCTTTTGTTTACTGCTTTCTCTGATTTTGATTTAGCTTAACTTGACAACATACAATCTATCGTGTGACCGTGAGTCCTTGTGGATTCGATACCCTGAAATACTACTATAGCTTAATTGTGCACTTGCAGTAGAATATGGATAGTTCTAGACCTATCAAGTTTTTGGCGCCGTTGCCGGGGACTCAACTGAGTTCGCCGATAGATTTTGTTCTCGAGTTGAGTCTAGGTCGTTTTTATTTTATTTGTTACTGATTTTTCTCAGTTTGGCTTGTTTTGTTGCTGCAGGATTTCACAAATGCATCCAGTGTCGACCGATTTCCTCTTTAGTGTCGCTCGACATCGACCTCGAAACAAGGTTTTGAAGTTAGTGTATGCCTAGTCGAAATACCTGAAGCAACCAGAGCGAAGAACTTCTAAACCTCAGACTTGAGAAGCTTGCTAGACTAGAGAGAACAAACAAAAAGGGTCAAAGAACAAAAATGATGAACAATCGTTTGATTTTGAGACCAGATGCTTAAGGTGTTCTGAGAGACCAACAGAAAAACGCCTACAATGATCAGGGGCAAATGATTGATGCTGAGGGACGAGTGATCCCCGAACCTGCACCTGAACAGCTTCAAGGTCAGAGGCAGATGGTTGTTGCTGAGAGGACTCTTGCTGACTACAACCGTCCCGATAATTTTATGCTAACCGGTCAGCAATTGTTCCTCCTTCTTTTTAGAGGAATGACTTTGAGATCAAGACTGTCTATTACTCTATGCTGAGACAGCACCCCTTCCATGGTCTCCCACTTTAGCAACCCATGGACCACATTGAGGATTTTGAAGCCTTCATCACTGGAATGAAGTACATTGGGGTGGACTATGACTTCTTGTATCTGAAGCTTTTCCTATACTCTCTCGCTGGAGAGGCTGCTGCTTGGCTGAAACGACTTCCACCTGGGAAGTTAACTACTTGGGATGCTGTGAAGAGAGAGTTCATACGACACTTTTATGATGATGCTCGCTCAGATCAGCTCAGACAGGATCTTCTGACATTCACTCAATGTCCTACAGAGCCTCTTAAGACTGCTTGGATGAGGTTCAAGATGTACCAACGTGACTGTCCTTATCATGGATTCTCTGAAGTGACGCTGTTGGGCATATTCTTCAGAGGAATTGATCTATATTACCAGTCTGCATTGGATGCTGCCAGCAATGGCAATTTCAACACAAAGACTCCTGAACAGGCTAGAGTGCTGATTGATAACTTGGTGAGCAGCAATAGCACCAAAACTACTGATAGAAGAAGGAAGGAGTCTGGTGGAAAAGTTGGAGATCCCCAAATTTCTGAGATGAAGAATAAGTTGGACACTGTTCACAGCTTATTAACTGGAAAGAAAGCTGTTCACTTTGCTCAGGAAGTTGAAGTTTTTGAGGCTCAAGAAGACTGCCATGAAGAAGATGTGAACTACATTGGTGGGTCTGGATTCCAAGGAAACATATTTGGTAATCAGCAAGGCAACAAGTACTACGCTGGTAGTGGTCAGAAGAGTGCTTTCACAAGCAACCAAAACTTTTCGAGATATGGACAGACCGCTGGTTATCAGAAACCTTTTCAGCAAGGTAATTCCTATCAGATGACCTATGGATCATCTTCCTATTAGACACCTCCTGCTACTAGTACTCATGAGAGCAAGATGGAAGCTATGATGGAGCGGTTGCTAGAAGGTCAGACAAAGACCACTGTAGACTTCAACAAGAAGCTTGATGCAGTGTATGAAAAGCTTAATGGGAAGTTTGAGTCCTTGAGCACACATATGAAGCAATTGGACTCCCAAGTTGCTCAAACTGTTGGAGCCGTAAAAAGGCAAGCCGGATTCCTTCCTGGAGGTACTGCTACTAACCCCAAGCATTCCTGCAATGCTATATCACTGCGGAGTGGGAAGGAGTTGCATACCATCCCCATTAGGCAGATCACTGATAAGGAGATCGAAGAGATAGAGGAATTTGAAGAAGAGTATGAAGATGCGAGACGGACGTCGACCGACACTACCACTGGTAATCGGGCGACACCAGTTTCTTTGAGTTCTCGTGACGGACGGAAATCGACCGAGGTCAATTTTGAGGTCGATGACGGGATGAAACCAACCGATGTCGACCGACACCGAGCTGAATTCGGTCGACACCAGGACCGTACAGAGACATAAATTCATACAAAAACTCCTGTAGCTGCTGGGAAGGTGTACAAACCCAAGGTACCTTTCCCGAGGAACCCGAAGCGATCTAAATTTGAACGGTTCAAGGCTAAGTACAAGGATATGCTGCGCAAGCTAACTCTTCCAATGCCATTAATGGATGTTGTTAGAAATAATCCAGTGTTGAAAAGATGTTTGAAGCAGATGTTAACTTCTTATATGGGAGATGACGAGTGTGTGATGATGATCATTGAGGTCTGTAGTGCTGTCATTTTAAACAGAGTTCCAGAAAAGCAAAAGGATCCAGGGAGCTTCGTCTTGGACTGTACCATCTTCAGAGACAGATTTGAGAGATCATTGTGCGATTTGGGATCCATCGTCAATTTTATGCCATATTCAGTTGCTAAGCAGATGGGAATGACAGATTTCACACCTACTAAGATATCCTTGATTCCAGCAGATCGCTCCATAAGGATTCCTGAGGGCCTCTTGGAGGATGTACCGGTAAAAATTGGTGAATGTGTTATCCCAACTGACTTTGTAGTCTTGCAGTACAATGATGAGCCTAAGGATCCTCTTATCTTAGGCAGACCGTTCTTGGCTACAGCTGGTGCCATCATTGATGTGAAAAGAGGGAACATTGGTGTCAATGTGGGTGATCTGGTGATGAATTTTGACATGGATAAGCTGATGAGACACCCTAACATTGATGGGCATACCTTCTATGTTGATACGATTGAGAATCTGGCGGCAGAATTCCCCAATCAGATGCATCATGCTGATCCTTTGGAGAGAGCTCTAATGAGTTCTGAGAGTGATTTGGAGCTGGAGGATGATGTTGTTGCTGGGTACTTGAGGCTGATGGACGTTACCGAGCAAGTGATGAATTTAGAAGTCGCTGATGACGTACAGTGTCGACCGACACCACAGGGTAATCGGTCGACACCAGTCGCGACAGATTGAAGCGAGGAGAGAGTTCCAAAGGTCGAGCTGAAGCAGCTACCTGCGGACCTCAAATATGCATTCCTAGGTAAAAACTCCACTTATCCTGTTATAGTCAATGCTGATTTGAATAACGCAGAACTCACCTTACTGCTAAGCAAGCTGCGCAAGCATCGCAAGGCTCTTGGCTATTCTCTTGATGATATTTCAGGTATCTCTCCAGACTTGTGCATGCATAGGATACACCTTGAGGATTAGAGCATGTCGTCAATTGAGAATCAGAGGCGTATAAACCCCAACCTGCAAGAGGTTGTAAAGAAGGAGATCATGAAGCTGCTGAAAGCTGGGGTAATCTTTCCTATCTCCGACAGTAATTGGGTCAGCCCAGTTCATGTGGTTCCTAAGAAGGGAGGAGTCATTGTGGTTAAGAATGAGAAGAATGAATTGATCCCTACAAGGACAATCACTTTTCACAGGATGTGCATAGACTACAGAAAGTTGAAAGCAGCCACCAGGAAATATCACTTTCCACTTCCTTTTATTGATCAGATGTTGGAGAGGTTAGCAAGTCATCCATACTACTGCTTTTTGGATAGCTATTCTGGTTTCTTTCAGATCCCTATCCACCCAGAGGACCAGGAGAAGACCACATTTACCTGTCCCTATGGCACCTTTGCATACCGCAGAATGCCATTTGGACTGTGTAATGCTCCTGCAACGTTTCAGAGGTGCATGATGTCCATCTTCACGGACATGATAGAGGATTTCATGGAGGTCTTCATGGATGACTTTTCGGTCTACGGACCATCTTACCACGCCTGTCTAGATAATCTATGCAAGGTGCTGGCTCGCTGTGAGGAAAAGCACCTGGTTTTGAACTGGGAAAAATGTCACTTTATGGTCAAGAATGGCATTGTACTTGGACATAGAGTCTCTGAGGCAGGAATTGAAGTTGACAGAGCTAAGATTGAGGTAATGACAGGGCTGCAGGCGCTTGATTCAGTCAAGGGAATTAGGAGTTTTCTTGGGCATGCTGGTTTTTACAGAAGATTTATTAAGGACTTCAGCAAGATAGCTAGACCACTCACTGCGCTTCTCTGTAAGGATGTAAAATTTGAGTTCACAGATGAGTGTCATGCTGCATTCAAGGAGCTGAAACAAGCTTTGATCTCTGCTCCAATTGTGCAACCTCCGGACTGGAGTCTTCCTTTTGAGGTGATGTGTGATGCTAGTGATTATGCAGTAGGAGCTGTGCTTGGGCAGAAGAAGGATAAGAAGCTCCACGCTATCTATTATGCCAGTAGAACTCTTGATGATGCTCAAAGGAACTATGCAACCACTGAGAAGGAACTGTTGGCAGTTGTGTTTTCATTTGAGAAGTTTCGCTCCTACCTGATTGGATCCAAGGTGGTTGTACATACTGATCATTCTGCGCTTAAGTATCTGATGCAGAAGAAAGATGCTAAGCCAAGGCTGCTGAGATGGATTCTATTGCTCTAAGAGTTTGACATAGAGGTGCGAGACAAGAAAGGAGTACAAAATGGTGTTGCTGATCACTTGTCTCGGATTAGGATCGATGAGGATGTTCCAATAGATGATTATCTACCAGAAGAGAACATCTACAAGATTGAGACAGGTTTTCAGGATATTTCTGCGACCTCACTGCTTTCTACACGGGTTGCAGGATCAGTGTCGATGGACACTCATTTCATGTCGGTCGACACCCGACTCGAAAAAGAGGACGATAATCGATCACGCTCGACATCGCTTGGCCGACTAGGGACGATGTCGGTCGACATCAACACTGGTGTCGGTCGACATCAACTGCGGACAGAGGCGAAAATTTCGGATGATGAAGCTGACATGTTCATAGCTGCAATGGCCCACAGTCCTCTCCCTACTAGACCTTGGTATGCCGATATAGCCAACTACCTTGCTGCAGAGGATGAGCCTGAAGTGTTTAAAGGCTATGCTAAGAAGAAGTTCCTTAGAGAAGCCAGGCGCTATTACTGGGATGAGCCCTACTTGTACAAGCACTGTTCTGATGGTATCTACAGACGTTGCATTGCGGAATCTGAAGTAGATAATGTGTTGTACCACTGCCATGGTTCTGAGTATGCTGGACACTTTGCTACATTCAAGACAGTGTCTAAGGTTCTTCAAGCAGGCTCTGATGGCCTACAATGTTCAAGGATTCCCAGTTATTTGTCTCTCGGTGCGATGTGTGTCAGAGGAGGGGGAAGATAAGCTAGAGACATGAGATGCCACAAAACTTCATCCTTGAGGTTGAAGTCTTTGATTGCTGGGGCATCGATTTCATGGGTCCGTTTCCATCTTCCTATGGGAACAAGTATATATTGGTTGCTGTGGACTATGTATCCAAGTGGGTTGAAGCGATTGCAAGTCCGACCAATGACTCTTCGGTAGTTCTTAAGCTGTTTAAGACTATCATCTTCCCAGATTTGGAGTTCCTAGGATTGTGATAAGTGATGGTGGAACTCACTTTGTCAACAAAGTCTTCGAGAAGCTGCTTAAAAAGCATGGTGTTAATCATCGTGTGGTTACTCCATATCACCCTCAGACTAGTGGACAAGTGGAAGTCTCTAACAAACATATCAAGGAGATTCTGGAGAAGACAGTTGGAAAGACTAGGAAGGATTGGTCTGCGAAGTTGGATGATGCGCTGTGGGCTCACAGAACTGCGTTTAACACGCCACTGGGGACTACACCATTCCATCTACTCTATGGGAAAGCTTGTCACCTTCCAGTTGAGCTCGAGCACAAGGCTACATGGGCTGTTAAACAGATGAACTATGATCTCAAACCTACAGCTGAAAGGCGCTTGATACAGCTAAATGAGTTAGATGAAATTCGTCAACATGCTTATGAGAACTCAAGGCTGTACAAGGAGCGCACAAAAGCTTATCATGATAAGAAGATCATCTCACGCAACTTTGAACCCAATGATCATGTACTCCTCTACAACTCTCATATGACTTTGTTTCCCGGTAAGTTGCATTCTCGTTGGTCAGGCCCATTCACTGTCAAGGACGCTAGACCACACGGAGCTGTCATCTTGATGAATTCCAAAGGCGAGGAGTTCACAGTCAATGGACAAAGGGTGAAACATTACTGGGCTAAAGCTAAAATTCCAGAAGGCAACATTGTCCATCTGGATAATCCACCCAATGCCTGATCGCAATACAGTCAAGCTGTTGACGTTAAAAGAGCGCTGAGTGGGAGGCAACCCACTGTAGGTTAGTTTTCTTTTCTTTTTGGTTTTTGTTCTTGTGTCTTTTGATTTTTTTGGTTTCTGTGTATCAGAGCCGTGAAGAACAGGTCTGAAGACAGCGGTGTCGATCGACACTAAGCTTAGTGTCGGTCGACATCAGCCGTGATCAGGTTCGGATTTTTAGCTCAAAAGTTCTTTGGTTCCAATTTGATTTTTACCGATCTCATACTACAATTGTACTGGGGACAGTGCAGTCTAAGTGTGGGGGAGGTGGCTACTGACATTGTGTTTTATTTTCTTAAGAGTCAGTCCTTTGTTTTCATTTGTTTTTCAAATTGTTTTATTGAGTCAAAATTTGTATGAAACTATGATTTTTCGAGGAAATTTTTCGCTGGAACAGGAACTAAGTGACCATTGGACAGACTTCAGAAGCTCTATGACTATTAGAAAACCCCAAACGGATCAACTTACCAGGGACACTTATATCTAACCAGGTATTCAGAGGATCCATCATTAGTCTCACACTTAATCTTGACTTTAATTTCTCACTTAGGGGCTTGGTAATCTTTGGGTCGGATTCCTCTAATGTGTTTGGTGATATACCATGGATTTTAGGGATTTTAACCATGGTATATGTGTCATTTATCGAGTCTTTTACTATGTTTTAGAGTCTTTTCAGGTGTTTATTAGGTACAAGCACATTTGGAGCATATTTGGTGATTATGGCACTTTCTGGAGCTAATTGGAGTATTTGGCCGAGAGATAAACTTCACTGTCGATATTTCAGGGCTGCATCGATCGACACACTTGTGGCGTCGATCGTTGCATATGCGAGATGGGCCAAACGACGGTTTAATGAAGAATGCTGATATTGCAGAAAAGCCCAGATATTTACAGAGAAGCCCAAAACGTGTTTTAGACTATATATTAGGGTTTTTAGCCACTTGTTTAGGGGACGCTTTTCTTAAGTCTTATTTTATTTCAGAGAGAGTTAGAGGCTGATCCTGCTCTCGAGAGAGAGAGGATTTTGAACCCCAGATCTTTACTTTGTTTTATGATATTTGGTTTTCTACTTATGATATTTTCTGTCTCGATGAATATGTCTGAGTAGATTACCTTTTAGGTTGAAGGATTCTCATTAGGGATTTCATGGAACTATAGTTTAAATCAATCTGTAGGGATTCATATCTGCTAGTTTTTTGTTTAGGTTGTTCTTAATGCTTAATCTGAAGTAGCTAATCAGAATTATGATGTTAGGTTGATTAATGCAGCGGAAGTTGGTTAATTTAGCTAGAAAGAACCTAGATGAGCAATTAAACTTCTCGCAAACGAAAGTTTGGTTTAAGTTAATTGTGAACATATCAAACTTGGAATTTAATGCTGGTTTAATCTGTTAGTTCTCGCAAACGAAAGTTTGGTTTGCTGCACTTAGACTTAGAGAATTATCGCAAAGGAATTTGGTTAATTCTATATCCGTGTTTTGAGTTCTAGAACAATTTCTGATTAGATCCAGACTGATTGATTGCTTGTGTTCCTGATTTCCTGAGAACTCCTGAAACCTAACGCTTCACCTCCTTGCTCACAAACCACTCCTGCTACTGATTTACTTTTCTGCTCTGCTTCTAGTTTAATCACCTTTGCTTTCTCCTAGTTTAATCTTTTTTGTTCTTAATCTATCGTTGACCGGAGTCCCTGTGGATTCGATACCCTAAGTACTACAACTACATCACTGTGCACTTGCAGTTAGAATAGGGATAAAACTACACCTATCAAGTTTTTGGCGCCGTTGCCGGGGACTCTTTTGAGTCTTCGATAGATTTGAACTTAGGGTTTAGACTAGGTTTTTCGTTTTTATTTTTTGCTACTAATTTTTTTTTTTTTTTTCCTGTTCTTGCATTTCAGGTACGCCTGTAATCGCACTGCATCGATCGACACGGTCCTGTGTGTCGATCGTCACATCATCGCGCTTGCATCGATCGACGCTTCCACTGCATCGATCGACACATATCGTAGGAAGATGTATGATTTCTTTAGTCCAGGGATTGATAATTCACAGATAGCTGGGTTGAAGAGTAAAGTTGACTATCTGCATAGCCTTCTACTTGGAAAGTATGCGCAAGAAGCTATCAACTGCATTGGAGGGAATGAATTCTACAGTCAGGAATCAGCTTTCCAGGGACCTTTCCAGCAACAGGGCAATGCCTTCTCGAGGAACTATGGTGTTTCTTCTTACCAAACACCGCATGCACCTACACATAAGAGCAGATTAGAAGCTATGATGGAACAGTTTCTTGAGAGAGAACAACATATCACTGTGTCCTTCAACTCAAGGATGGATGCATTGCATGAAGATCTGAATGAGAAGTTTGAATACTTGAGCACACATATGAAGAAGCTAGATGTCCGAGTTCAAACAGCTGAAACAATGCAAAGGCAAAATGCAGCTAGGAAAGCTGAACAGAAGCGGTGCATCAAAGCTGTGACCTTAAGAGATGAGATTGAGTTGCTAGGTGAAGAAGAGAGCATAATATCGGATTTTCTGGATGAATATTGTCTGTCTGATACATGCATCGATCGACACCCTCTTAGTGTCGATCGACACGCCGTTCTGACGGCAATTTCGAGTTCTTACGACAAACAGAATCGCCTTGCATCGATCGACACACATCATGCAACGATCGACACAGAACGCAGACATGACCAGAAACCTGCAACAGTACCAGAACGAGTGTATAAGCCCCCTGTGCCATATCCTAAGGTTCCTAAACCCTCTAAGCAAGAGATAGAAGTGGCTAACTGCGTGAAAGTGATGGATAAGAAGGTGAATAAAACACCACCAGTTGAAACTTCGCAAGTTCATGCAAAGAAGATGATCTCCACTGATGGTCATCTGAAAGAAGAAGTTCAGATTGGTGGCACTACATTATCTGATAGTGGAAAGAAGAAGATGGCAGTTCCTCTTGAACCTGCTCTAACATCTTCAGTACCTGCAACTGCTCATAAGCAGAAAGCCCCAAACATCAGATATACATCAAAGGTAAGGTACAAATCACCTAAGCTTAAACCTTCTGATCACATTGTTTTGAAAGCAGGAAAGCGCAGTAGACCGCCCAAGCTTCGCTCCCGCCCTGATTCTGATTACTCTTTCCTTGGAAAACCTCATGATCTGAAAGCCTATACACCTCCTTGGATGAAGAGATATTCACAGAGACACTCAAAGTCTCTGTTGAAACCGCCTTGAGTCAAATCTCTTCCAATAGTCAAGCTACTGACTTTAAACAAGCGCTGAGTGGGAGGCAACCTACTGTTAGGTTCGTTTTTATTTTCATTTTTCGTTTTGATTTTGGGGTTTTTAATTTTTCTGTTTAAGTGTGTTCAAAGCCGAGAGAAACAGGCAAAATCGCATTGCATCGATCGACACACCTAGTGCATCGGTCGATGCAGTTGCGATGTATGGTTAACCGATTTGAGTGCAGTTCAGACATCGGTTATCTACATAACCGCGAGCGATAATCGCCTTGCATCGATCGACACCCTTGGGCATCGATCGACGCAGGGCGACGACAGGTAAGTGTTCTGCAACTTTTCGGATTGTTTCAAATTTGATTATTATTCTCACCTAGCTCATGCCTTGATTACACTGGGGACAGTGTAGTTTAAGTGTGGGGGAGGAAGCTACTGACACACGCTTTTGTTTTCTTAAGTTTTTCAAAATTTGTTTTATTGAGTCAAAATTTGTATGAAACTATGATTTTTCGAGGAAAATTTTCGCTTGAACAGGAACTAAGTGACCATTGGACAGACTTGCAGAGCCTCTATGACTATTAGAAAACCCAGACACGGATCAACCTACTGGGAACACCCACATCACTTCAGGTATCAGAGGATCCTTTTACTGACTTCACTTTAATACTGACTTAATTTTCTCACCTAAGGGCTTGGTATACTTTGTGTCGGATTCCCTTGTTAGTTCTGACACAGCCTGTAAACCTATCCTATTTAGTTCCCTTCTCCCCTTCCAAATAAAAAAAAAGATAATAAACTGAGGATGAGTTGGTAACTCCGAAGTGGTCACAGGAGTGGTAGAGTATCTCCTGTGCGATCCATGGAATGTGTCCAAAGTACACCCCATAACGGGAAGAACACTGATAAAAAAAATAAAATGATACCCAGTGGGAAAAAATCAGTTGTTAAGGAAGGGAAAGAGAAGAAAGGGACTAGAGAAAGATAGTATGGTGGTCTAGAGCTGATAAGGTAAGAATCCATGTGCCTTTGATCGATACTCCTTAAGTGAGACCGCACTTAAATACTTGCAGAAGTCAGTAGGGTGAATTTGAATGCTTGAATGTGATTGTGGAGTTTACTTAGGACAGTTGCTAAGTGTGGGGGAAATATATTGTGGTCTTGAGTTCTGTAGGAAAGTTTTTAGTGGATTACTAAGTGAATGTGAATGCGAAAGTTCCTAAGACAAAATGAGTTTCTGTGTTTTCAAACTTCTTTTCTTATGCTTTGGTTCTTTACTTGCTTGAGGACAAGCAAGAGCTAAGTGTGGGGGAGTTGATATACCATGGATTTTAGGGATTTTAACCATGGTATATGTGTCATTTATCGAGTCTTTTACTATGTTTTAGAGTCTTTTCAGGTGTTTATTAGGTACAAGCACATTTGGAGCATATTTGGTGATTATGGCACTTTCTGGAGCTAATTGGAGTATTTGGCCGAGAGATAAACTTCACTGTCGATATTTCAGAGCTGCATAAATCGACACACTTGTGGCGTCGATCGTTGCATATGCGAGATGGGCCAAACGACGGTTTAATGAAGAATGCTGATATTGCAGAAAAGCCCAGATATTTACACAGAAGCCCAAAACGTGTTTTAGACTATATATTAGGGTTTTTAGCCACTTGTTTAGGGGACGCTTTTCTTAAGTCTTATTTTATTTCAGAGAGAGTTAGGGGCTGATCCTGCTCTCTCTCGAGAGAGAGGATTTTGAACCCCAGATCTTTACTTTGTTTTATGATATTTGGTTTTCTACTTATGATATTTTCTGTCTCGATTAATATGTCTGAGTAGATTACCTGTTAGGTTGAAGGATTCTCATTAGGGATTTCATGGAACTATAGTTTAAATCAATCTGTAGGGATTCATCTCTGCTAGTTCTTTGTTTAGGTTGTTCTTAATGCTTAATCTGAAGTAGCTAATCAGAATTATGATGTTAGGTTGATTAATGCAGCGGAAGTTGGTTAATTTAGCTAGAAAGATCCTAGATGAGCAATTAAACTTCTCGCAAACGAAAGTTTGGTTTAAGTTAATTGTGAACATATCAAACTTGGAATTTAATGCTGGTTTAATCTGTTAGTTCTCGCAAACGAAAGTTTGGTTTGGTGCACTTAGACTTAGAGAATTATCGCAAAGGAATTTGGTTAATTCTATATCCGTGTTTTGAGTTCTAGAACAGTTTCTGATTAGATCCAGACTGATTGATTTCTTGTGTTCCTGATTTCCTGAGAACTCCTGAAACCTAACGCTTCGCCTCCTTGCTCACAAACCACTCCTGCTACTGATTTACTTTTCTGCTCTGCTTCTAGATTAATCACCTTTGCTTTCTCCTAGTTTAATCTTTTTTTTTCTTAATCTATCGTTGACCGGAGTCCCTGTGGATTCGATACCCTAAGTACTACAACTACATCACTGTGCACTTGCAGTTAGAATAGGGATAAAACTACACCTATCATTTAGCACAGCCTATGATCCTGTCTAAAGTATGGTTTCTGATTTTTCCCTCCCTTGAAAGTAAAAAAAAAAGATAAAAACCGAGGATAAGCTGGTAGCTTCGAAGTGGTCACGGGAGTGGTAGAGATCCTTATTACCTCCTGTGTATTCCATGGAAAGATCCAAAGTTAAACCCCAATAAAAAATGGAAGAGCACTGATAGAAAAAAAAATAAAATGATACCCAGTGGGGAAAAATCAGTGCTAAGGGAGAAAGGGAAAAGAAAGAAACCAGAAAACGACAGTTTGGTGGTCAGACACTGAATGGGTTGAGTCCATGTGTCCTTTGATTCGATACTCCCTCTGTGAGACCGCACTAAATTGTATACAGAGGCTAGTGTGGTAAACTTGAATGTCCTAATCTGATTGTGCAGTTTACTTGGGACAGTTGCTAAGTGTGGGGGAAGTACATTGTGGTTTTGAGCTCTGCAGGAAAGTTTTCAGTGGTTTACCAAGTGAATGTGAATGCGAAAGTTCCTAGGACGAAATGAGTTTCTGTGTTTTCAAACCTATTTTCTTATGCTTTGGTTCTTTATTTGCTTGAGGGCAAGCAAGAGCTAAGTGTGGGGGAGTTGATATATCATGGTTTTTCTAGGTTTTCAACCATGATATAGTTATATATATTGAGTCTTTAACCTGGTTTTTAGAGTCTATTGAGTCTTCTACAGGTAGGCTCGCGTTTGGAGCAAAAGATGGAATTACAAGACGTTTCTGGTAATTTTTGCAACGAGCTGAAGTTGGTGTCTCGACCACGATTGAGTGTCGACCGACACTGACTTTGATGTCGGTCGACATTGAACGCGACAGAACAATACCCGAGAGTTGAAGACAAGTTTTGATGATTTGCAGAAATGCCAAGAAGTTTTCTCTAATTCTAAACTGACCCCAAAACGTGTTTAGAGAGTTTAATTAGGTTTTGAGACTTATAAAACTTTTTATCTTGTTCTTACTTTGTTCTTGCTTTGGAGATTGAGAGATATTGAGTTGGGGCTTATTCTTGCTACTTGTAACCCTTGAGAGAAGAATTTCAAACCCTTTTACATTTATCTATTCACTTTCTGATTTTCTATTCATGATGTATTGTTTGATTGAAAATATGTCTATGTAGTAACCTAGTTAGATTTAGGAATTCTCACAAAGGTTTTATGCTTGTTTGATAAATGATTGATTATGATTCACCATCTGTTTGTTCATCACCTAAGTTGTGCTTAATACTGAATTATGGACTGATCACCTAGGGTTTAGATTTGAGATAATTAACAATAGCGCGAGAGTGTGAGTTATAATCTGAACGAACTTAGTGTGAGCAATTTGACTAGATATAAAGAGATTTGGTTTAGGAGAATTGTGAACCGATAGAACCTGTTCTTAATGCTTGTTTAGAACTCTAGGATCACAAAGAGATTTGGATCGCTAGGTTGCTAGATATAGAAATAATCTTAGCGAGAGTTGAATTATTTAGCATTGTGTTTCTAGTTCTTGAACCTGTGTTTAATCTGAATCTGGTTAGTTAAGTTTCTTACATTGCATAATTCCCGAGAACTTCCTAAGTCTGACACCTTTCTCTTCTCAAAAACACCTTCTAGTTTAATTGCTTTTGTTTACTGCTTTCTCTGATTTTGATTAAGCTTAACTTGACAACATACAATCTATCGTGTGACCGTGAGTCCTTGTGGATTCGATACCCTGAAATACTACTATAGCTTAACTGTGCACTTGCAGTAGAATAGGGATAATTCTTGACCTATCACCAATAATCAAGAACAACACACAAATCTCAATACAAAATTGGCGCCAAAGCCGAACCGAAGGAAAACCCAAAATCATCGAATCAAAACCCCGCCACAAGCGATCCCGAAACTACACAGAGGACCTCCCGCGTCCGTCACTGCTAAACTTGAAAAACACAAAAAGAGTATAATGAGCGATCTAAGATCACCCAGCGAGTCGGCTCCCCCACTACGGCTTCTATTCTATCTAACATCTACAGATTCCCGCCCAAAATCCCCAAATTAACAAACAACACAAATGAGGCAACTACTTAAGGATCCAATCAGGTCGGAAGTACCGGAACATATCCAAACACCTAGGCTTGCGGGATCTAACACACCCTAGAGTCCTAGTGCAGAAATGTAAACACGCAGACTCGCTCGGACTCTAACAACGATCACACAATCAATCAATCAACAACAATCTCAACACCATGTCCTGCAAGTCTACACACACACACACATACACCTTCACCCTGACTCGGCACCGTACCGAGTCAGCAACTACGAACTTAACCGGCCCCATGACCGGGTTAAGTATCCACACGGATCGCTCGGCACAACACCGATACGATCTAACAGGCCTTCACAGAAATCTCAACAACAACAACCACACAACAACACAATCACCACACAAGCATGCCTATTAGGGTTTCTAAAGTCTTTTAACTTATTCACGTTCGCTACGCTGGATTTGTTGGAATTATGTCCAGTAATCTCTGTACTGTCTCTAGAAAGTAAGAGTATGTCAATGATCAGACATAAGTCATATAATACTGGGGGTCATGATGGCTTGCTAGAGTCCGCTCATGATCTATAAGTCTTGGATTTATTGCCTTTATTATATGATCCCATATGGGTCACACGCCTAAGCTAACAGGAAACTATAAGGGAATGGTTCAGCAGAAGTACGGTAAAAGTGCCAGGCATTTACTGTACTTAGAGAGATTAAAGGGCCTGATTAAATCTAAGGGATTTAATCAGATTGGGACTTGGGCCCAAAAGCCCAAAAGGAACTAGACATAAGTTTTATAATTAAAACTTAACCTAGCTGTTTTTTTGGAGAACTCTCCCTGCGCCTCTCCTCTCTCTCTCTGCGCCTCCCTCTCTCTGGTCTAGCAGCCATTTTTCCTGAAGTGTGCGTGTGTGAACCTTTGGAGGAACAACCTCTTGGTGGTTCTGCTGATCTCTGACTCATACCTGATTCTTCCGCTGCATAACAAGGTATTTCGAGATCCCCTAATGATTCTGCAAGAGAACCTAGATCCAACATGTTTAGTAGGGTTTAATCTGAATGAATTGAACCAGGATAAACACTAAACAATCCTTCAGTGGTATCAGAGCTATTGGTTCTATTAGGATTTCTTGTTAGAATCATGTTTAGGTTGTTTAGAAGTGTTTGAATCAATCATTGCTTGAAATAATTGATAAGAAAACACTTAAGAAACAAAAGAACTAAAACCTATAAAAACCCTAAACTAAATCGAGTGTGGTCGGAGTGTCGGACGTCCGGATCGGTTGGTTGCGTCGGAGTGTGGTCGAGTCGAGTCGGACGTCCGGATCGGTACATGACGCACGGACCGATCGCTTTGCCGGATCGAGTCGCGTGGTCGTTCCGATCGCGAGAGATGGACCGATAGTGTCCCGCCTCTCTCGACCCGAGCCGTCCCAATCGTGTCCCGTCTCACGTCCCGATCGCACGACCCGAGCTTGCCCGATCGCGTGAAGCATGAGCTGTCCGGATCGATGGTCACACTTGGCCGGTTCGTTTTGGTTTGTGGTTCGGTTTAAAATTTTAATCGTCACGGTTTACAGACTTAATAAAATTTATTAAATCTGGTTAAACCGTGATAAGAAATCCAATGTCGTTTAAAATTGGATTTAGTGCCTAAACCAGTGGTTTTCTAATTTGATTTGGTTGGACCAAATAAATTGAGAAAATCCGGTTTAGTAAATGACCGGTTAACAATTGTGGTTATCATAGTAATTAATCTTGGTTAGACCAATTTTAATGAACCAGACCGGTTATGTCATTTAATTGGGCAATTGGGTTATGTCTTGGACATAGACCAATTCTTGGGCCTTGGGCCAAGAAGTTAAAACAATTGGGCCAGTTATTTGAGTCTTTTCTTCAGATTTAATTTAAAATTTAATTTAATAATTAAAATTCGTTTTTAAATTAATTTGTTTCCAAAATATTAAATTAGAAAGTTTCTTGTAATAGAAGTTTCTAGATTTGCATGTTTTGGATATTTAGGAAATTTCTACAGTTAGAAAGTTTCCAATTTTAGAAAGTTTCCTAAAACAGTAGGTTTCCCAAAATGGAAAGTTTCCCAAAATAGTAATCTTCTATTTTGGGATGAATTTTAAGAAAACCTATAAACCTCAAACAATATCAAGCGTTGGATGTCTTGTCCAGTCTATGTCAGCTGTTGAAACCCATTCAATTGTACACATGGCCTTACAGTGTGAGGGTGTCTATCTTTTGCGTGGGTAAGACAGTTTGTGATTCATTAATGTTATTGGGAGTCCCAGACATTAGTGATTACATGACTGTATAGTCTGGTTTTCTTGACTAGGCCATCGGGAGTCCCGGACCTTGAGACATCAGAGTGGATTGGGCCTCGGGCCCAGATTCACAACCAAGAGTTATATCACGGATATAATTAGCCGAAATAGGGCTTACCGATATAAGCTAAGGTTGGGTGACGGCCAGTGGCCCACTTTGATCTTAGTTATATGTGGATCTTGGAATCATTATATTCTTTTGAGGGTAACTAATGTTATTGAATATAATGCGAGTTTACTCATATTGAACATATAAACTAAAATCCTTTTTATCTTAAATTTCAGCAATGACTACAACAAGCACACAAAACACATTCTCAATCCGGTCTGTTCTCGACAAGGAGAAGCTGACTGGAACGAACTTCCTGACGTGGTCAAGGAACTTGAGGCTGGTCCTCAAGCAGGAGAAGAAGGAATATGTCCTTCGTGATCCCCTCCCCGAGAGGCCTCCAAACAATGCCGCCAGGAATCTGCACAATGCTTGGGAAAAGCATTCGTCAGATGAAAATGATGTTTATTGCCTGATGTTGGCAACCATGACTCCTGAATTGCAAATGCAGTTCGAGAGTGTGCTGTCGCCCATCGAGATAATGGCAAGCCTGAAATCGCTTTTTCAGGAGCATGCAAGAACTGAGAGGTTCCAGACAGTTAAGAACCTCTTAGACTGCAAAATGGCTGCAAGAGCGGCAGTGAGTCCTCATGTCTTGAAGATGATGGGTTATCTCGATCATCTTCAGAAACTCGACTGCCCTATCAGCCAGGAACTTGCCTGCGACATCGTTCTGCAGTCTTTACCTGCAAGCTATGATCAGTTCATCCTGAACTTCAATATGCATGGCTTGAGTAAGACATTGCCTGAGCTTCATGGAATGCTCAAGACTGCAGAGCCCAACTTGAGGAAAGCCAAGGACCCCAACGTGCTTATGGTGCAAAAGGGCAAGGGCTTTAAGAAATCCTCTGCCAAGGACAAGGGAAAGGCTAAGACTGTTCAAGTCTCGGACAAGGACACGTCAAAGCCCAAGCCCAAGTCCAAGGCTGGGCCTACTGACATCTGCAGGTTCTGCAAAGAACCAGGGCATTGGAGAAGAGAATGTAAGAAATTCCTGGAAGGTCTAAAGGAATTGAAGAAGAAGACTCTGGAGACTTCTTCATCAGGTATTTTTGTTATAGAAGTTAATGCAACTACTTCTGATAATACCTCATGGGTCATGGATACTGGTTGTGGGGCTCATATTTGTACTAATATGCAGGCACTCAGCAACAGTAGAAGGCTGAAGCAAGGACAAGTGGAGCTACGAGTTGGGAATGGAGCGAAAGTTTCAGCACTAGCTGTAGGCACATACTTGTTGTCTTTACCTTCGGGATTGATTTTAGAACTGAATAATTGTTATTTTGTACCTGCTATAAGCAGAAATATTATTTCAATTTCTTTGTTGGATTTGGAAGGTTATGATTTTTCAGTTAAGAATAAATTATGTTCCTTCAATCGCAATAATTTGTTCTATGGTTGTGCCCCTCTTACGAATGGGCTTTACATACTTGATCAATCCGCGCCAATTTATAACATTAATACCAAACGGTTCAAACCTAATGAGGAGAACCGAACGTTTCTATGGCATTGTCATTTAGGGCACATCAGTGAGAAACGCATTAAGAGGCTCCATTCGAATGGACTTCTTGGCTCATTTGACTTTGAGTCATGTGAGAAATGCGAATCCTGCCTGATGGGCAAAATGACGCGGGCCCCCTTTAATAAACCCAACGAGAGGGCCAGTGACTTATTGGGCCTGATACACACTGATGTGTGTGGCCCATTGTCCACAAATGCAAGAGGAAACTATCAGTACTTCATTACCTTCACTGATGATTTCAGCAGGTATGGATATGTTTATTTAATGAAACATAAGTCTGAATCGTTTGAGAGATTCAGAGAATTCCAAAATGAAGTACAGAACCAACTTGGCAAAAGCATTAAAGCTCTTCGGTCCGACCGAGGAGGAGAATACTTGAGCCAAGAGTTCAGTGATCATCTGAGAGAGTGTGGGATAGTTTCCCAACTCACTCCTCCTGGAACACCTCAATGGAATGGTGTGTCTGAGAGGAGGAATCGGAATTTATTGGATATGGTTCGGTCTATGATGAGTCACACAGACCTTCCAATATCCCTTTGGGGATATGCTCTGCTAACAGCAGTGTTCACTCTAAATAGAGCGCCATCAAAAGCAGTAGCTAAGACACCATATGAATTATGGACTGGAGAAACTCCAGTGCTGTCTTATCTTAGAATTTGGGGTTGTGAAGCCTATGTCAAGAGATTAATCTCTGACAAGCTTACACCAAAGTCTGATAAATGCTACTTCATTGGTTATCCGAAGGAGACCAAGGCTTATTACTTCTACCTACGATCCGAGAACAAGATTTTTGTTGCCCGGGATTGTAATTTTCTTGAGAGGGAGTTTCTCTCTAAGAAAAACAGTGGGAGTAAGGTACTGCTTGAAGAAATTCAAGATGAACACGATACTGCTCAACCTAATGAGGAAGAGCAGCAGGAGGACCTACAAGAAATTGTAGAGCCTGAACCTGTGGTACCTGAAGTTCGAAGATCCGGGAGGATCCGTCACGAATCCGAGAGATATCAAGGATTCCTCGTGACTAACTGTCATGATCTTCTGATCATTGATGGTGATGAACCATCGAACTTCAATCAAGCAATGATGGGCCCAGATTCCTCTAAGTGGCGTAAGGCCACTGATTCCGAAATGGACTCCATGTCGGTCAACCAAGTGTTTTCGTTGGTTGACTTACCCGCTGGTGTAAAAGCCATCGAGTGCAAATGGATCTTCAAGAAGAAGATTGACGTGGATGGAAATGTCCAGATTTATAAAGCCAGGTTGGTGGCAAAAGGTTTCAGGCAAGTTCACGGTGTGGATTATGATGAAACCTATTCTCCAGTGGCTATGATGAAATCTATTCGGATTCTACTAGCAACTGCAGCTTTTCATGATTATGAAATTTGGAAGATGGACGTGAAAACCGCCTTCCTGAATGGAATTCTGGAAGAGGATGTGTATATGACACAACCTGACGGTTACATAGATCCAAAGAATGCTGGGAAAGTATGCAAGCTTCATAAATCCATTTATGGATTGAAGCAAGCATCGAGGAGCTGGAATCTTCGTTTTGATGAAGCGATCAAGCAATTTGACTTTATCAGAAACGAAGAAGAACAATGCGTGTATAAGAAGACTAGTGGGAGCAAGATAGTATTTCTTATTCTGTATGTCGATGACATACTGCTTCTCAGAAACGATGTACCAATGCTGCAGTCGGTAAAGGACTGGCTTGGAAGTTGTTTTTCCATGAAAGACATGGGTGAAGCCGCATACGTTCTTGGAATCCGGATCTACCGGGATAGATCTAAAAGGCTGATAGGCTTGTGTCAAGATTCATACATTGACAAAGTCCTGCATAGATTCAGCATGGCAGATTCCAAGAAGGGCTTCACACCAATGGTACATGGCACAACGCTAAGCAAGAAGCAGAGCCCTACGACGGATGCTGAGCTTGAGCGCATGAAGAATATTCCTTATGCATCTGCAATAGGATCTATCATGTATGCCATGATCTGTACTCGTCCTGATGTTGCTTATGCATTGAGCATGACGAGTAGATACCAGTCAAATCCAGGTGAAAACCACTGGATTGCCGTCAAGAATATCCTGAAGTATCTAAGACATACTAAGGATAAGTTCTTGGTGTACGGCGGAAGTAATGTGCTTGAAGTCAGTGGATTCACGGACGCAAGTTTCCAGACAGACCAAGATGATTTCCGGTCACAGTCCGGTTATATCTTTTGTCTGAATGGCGGTGCAATCAGTTGGAGAAGCTCCAAGCAAGACACCGTTGCTGATTCCACTACAGAAGCTGAATATGTCGCCGCCTCAGAAGCAGCGAAGGAAGCTGTTTGGATACGAAAGTTCATTATTGAACTAGGTGTGATACCGAATGCAGCTGAGCCTCTGGCACTGTTTTGTGATAACAATGGTGCTATAGCTCAGGCAAAGGAACCAAGATCACACCAGAAATCCAAACATATACTAAGAAGATTTCACTTGATACGTGATATCATTAATAGAAAGGAAGTCAAGATCAGCCGAGTTCCGACAGATGTTAATGTCGCTGATCCATTGACAAAGCCACTCCCAAGGCCTAAGCTCGAGTACCTGACTGAAGCTGTAGGCATTAGAGACATTGAAATGTAATCTAAATTTGAGTGGGAGTTTGAGGGCTTTATTTAGTTATTGATATGTTCTTGTAAAACATTTTAAGATGTTTAAATAAAATTATTATTTCAAGATTATTTTAACTGTGATGAAATAATCGTTCCAAAATGATATAAACCATTTTATAGGTCATCGAAGTAAGTGACTTGATCTTGAGTCATCGAAGTCATTTAGCTTGATCATGAGACCCTATATTTGATAGATGGCTTATATCATCCTGTCCCTAGTCGAAGGTTGTTGAAATTGGAACACCAACAACCGCGTGAGACTAGATTGGTATGTGACTTATGACAAAGTCTCAGGATGTCATAGATGCACGGCATCAAAGTCAGTACATAGGTGTATGTTGGGGTACATACGACCGGACATGACCCGCTTATAAGAACTCTTCAGGATATTTATATCTGTGTCATAAGAGATTCTAACTACGACTATAGAGTATAGTCCTTAAACCTGAGTTCGCATGCATGTGACTACACATGAACTGATGCGCTTTGATCATTGTCTAACGCTGTCGTCAAGCGATAGTTATAAGGACCTTGTTTGGGTGTATTATGAAGTGAGTAGTTTACAGTGATGGAACAAGACGGGATTTGTCCCTCCAATATAAATGGAGTGAATATCTCTAGGCCAATCGGAGATTTGAATACTGGAAAATGCATGGCCATGCTCAAACGGACTGTCCCGAGTCGTTTGGATTGTCAGTGTCAAATCAGAGTCCGATGAACATGATTAGGCTTTATAAGGATGACACTCATCTTGCCTTATGACTAATCGAGATATTGAGACAAAAGGATTATGAATACAGAGATTCCAGTACAAGTGGGAGATTGTTGGAATTATGTCCAGTAATCTCTGTACTGTCTCTAGAAAGTAAGAGTATGTCAATGATCAGACATAAGTCATATAATACTGGGGGTCATGATGGCTTGCTAGAGTCCGCTCATGATCTATAAGTCTTGGATTTATTGCCTTTATTATATGATCCCATATGGGTCACACGCCTAAGCTAACAGGAAACTATAAGGGAATGGTTCAGCAGAAGTACGGTAAAAGTGCCAGGCATTTACTGTACTTAGAGAGATTAAAGGGCCTGATTAAATCTAAGGGATTTAATCAGATTGGGACTTGGGCCCAAAAGCCCAAAAGGAACTAGACATAAGTTTTATAATTAAAACTTAACCTAGCTGTTTTTTTGGAGAACTCTCCCTGCGCCTCTCCTCTCTCTCTCTGCGCCTCCCTCTCTCTGGTCTAGCAGCCATTTTTCCTGAAGTATGCGTGTGTGAACCTTTGGAGGAACAACCTCTTGGTGGTTCTGCTGATCTCTGACTCATACATGATTCTTCCGCTGCATAACAAGGTATTTCGAGATCCCCTAATGATTCTGCAAGAGAACCTAGATCCAACATGTTTAGTAGGGTTTAATCTGAATGAATTGAACCAGGATAAACACTAAACAATCCTTCAGGATTAGCGGATTGCTAACCCGTAGACGGCTCACATCTCATTGACATCCGCTACCTTGGATTAGCGGATTTCTAATCCGTAGACGGCTCACACTCACAACACTTTCCTTTTCTTAACCTTTCCTATGTATCTTTTATCAAATCCCCGATCCGTCGGTTTAGAGTTAGTAGCTTACTAAACTCCCCGACGTCTCATCTTTCATTTACTTAATTCATTTCTTTCTCTTTAACCTCTATTAAACCTAATCCCGATATCATTCCATATGCTATACGTTCATTAAATTTAAATCCGTCTTTTAACACCGTCTTAATTCCCGTACTTAGATTCATTCGATATCATTCTTCTAATACATATATAGATGCATATACGGCCCTATAATGCAACGACTATATGTATGCATCAATCAATGTTACTTGCAACCTAGCGGCACACAACAGGTTTAATCCGTTTAACTTTACGATCCTAATATGCGTCTCAAAACCCTAACCGGTTTATCGTTAATCAGTCAATTCAATTCTCAAACACAATCAAGTCATATCCGGGTATGCAAACACCTAATTCTACGGTTTCTCATTTCGAGATCTATATGCTTCGATCTACAGTGTTTGAGCCGACTCACAGTGATTTGGTCGGAATGAACGGCACGGATGCGGATACGACTTCCCGAGACCCCGAACTAAACCCGAACCTCCCGAACACACGAACACGAACTCCGGAGCTTCCCGAACACCCGTACACAAACCAGAAATAGAAACGTGTCGGAGTCAACGCGTTGACCGGCGTTGACCACAGCGTTGACCGGTTGACCGGTTGACCGTTGACTTTCACTTTGACCAATCTTTAACCAGTTGACCCAATCTGAACCAGCTGAACCACTTCAATAAAACCAAACCAACTGAACCGGCTTCAATTGAACCGGTTAGGTTAAACCGGTTTAGATAAAATTGTTGACCGGTTTAACCTAACGTTGACCGAAGCTTAACCAAGCCTAAACCAATCCAATTCTAAACCAAACCATGCTGAACCAACCCACTGAAGAACCGGCTTGAAGATGGCGGCGGTGGAGCTTCTCCGGCGTTGACCGGCGGCGACAATGAGTTGACCGCGTCGGAGATGGCTTTTTCCGGCGACTCAGATTACAATCAACCCACCAAACTGATCAGAAAGAGGAGATCTGGCCATTGGTAGCTTCAAAGGAACAAGAACCGGTGACGGAAGAGAGAGAACCAAAGAAACCCTAGCCGCGGTGGCTCTCCGGCCAGATTTTGACGAGCTCCGGCGACGGCGGCGGTGGGGGATGGCCGGCGATTGTAGAGGAGAGTGAGAGGAAGCTACTGGGATTTGCAGAGGTGGATTTGGGTTTGAAATGAAGAAGATATGGCTTTTCTTGCTCAACAAGTAATGAAGAACACTATGTGTTCTTGAAGAACATCTTGAAGATGCAAAGGATTTCTGGGTTTTTGCAGGATAAGAAGGATGAATATGATGAACAGAGAGAGATGAGAGAGAGCTCGGCAGAGAGGGCTAGAGAGAGAGTGAGAATGTGCAAAAGTAAGGGTGAAGTGATAGTTGATTCCTTGGGTTCATGCACACAACCATGCAAGAGCATGCATGAGGATAGGGTGGCGCCTCCAGAGGTGAGACACCTGTCTTCACAGGGTTTAATTTGAACAAATCTCCCTCCCTAAACCATCCTAAACCAACCTTAACCCAACTTTAT